>CM059600.1:81625000-84125000 GCA_030412105.1 Cyclura pinguis
GCTGGTGTTGAACTCAGTCCAAAAGACCAAGTTCATCATTTGGATCTGCTTTTGGACCCAGTATTGTCCTGGAAAGCCAGCTGCCTGCTGTGGCCAGGAGTACTTTTACTCAGTTTCTGTTCAAAAGCCAAATAAGAGAGAGAGAGAGAGAAAAGGTGAATTGCACTTTGTGGAAGGCCGATTTAGAAACAGTTATGGGTTAATGAACTCCCAATGAGACCACTGTTAACACACTAGTCTGTAACACACTCTACATGGCGATGTCTTGAAAAGCAATTCAGAAGCTAGTGCAAAATGCAGCAGAAAGAATGTTGTCTGCTGTGCTTCTCCAAGACCACATTTCATCATTCATTCTCTGGTTCCAATTTACCTATTAGCTCAATATAAACTGTCTCTCTTACATGTCCAAGATCTCCAAAAAAGCTAAGATGTTGAGCATATGAGATAGGGCTTTTGTGGCAGAAGCACCTTGGATGTGGAACTCCTTTTGAAGGGAACCCAGGGCAGTGTCATCTCTGCTCACCTTCTAGTGGGTAGCTAAGGCCATTTCCGTACTACACTGTTATAGTGCTATCATTCCACTTCCAACATCCTGTGGAATTCTGGGGTTTATAGTTTACTGAGGCCAAAGAGCTCTCTGGATGAGAATTCTAAACGCCTCTCCCTAAACTGCAAATCCCAGGATTCAGTAGGATGTTGGAAGTGGAATAATAGCACTACAACAGTGTAGTGCGGAAATGGACTAAAACTAATTTTTTTTCATTTAGCAATATGGTTCTGAATTATTTTAAATGTGTGTGTGCTTTTTAAAAAATTGTAACCTGTTTTTAAATTAATGTTTTATCCGTTGCACTTTGTCTTGGGAATCCTGGTGGGATGAGAAGTGATAAATAAATGCTTTAAATAAATAAATAGATGTGCATGATGATAAAACACATCAGTGAAACCCTTTTGATGTAACGTACACAGTGGGTTGGATTGAATTACACTGAGCTTCACTTGGAACGAGGGTGCGTCATGCATTGCCGAAACATCATATTCAAACATCAAGTAATCAAGTATAATCAAACCAAATAAAAAATAATGGATGTAATTATATAATTCTTGTGGGGAGGGAGTGTGCATTGTGCAATGTGGAAAAAATCCCACTAAAAATCAAAGGTAATCAATTCAAATCAAATAAAAATAATTGATGTAATTGTGTATGATCCCAAGGTTGGTGCTTTTGGCAGTGTTTTATCAGTGTTTGCATGCATATCACTCATATCAGACATGAATGGGCTGAACTAATTAAAATCTATTACAAACATGGGGAGTGCTCTATAAAAATGAGGAAATAAAAGAACTGAAAAGAGTTACATGAAAGAACAGAAAAATGCCTATATGTCTATATGCAATTCTAGGTTGTGAGCCAATAGACCCTTAAAATTCTATTTGCTAGAGAACTGGAGAAGGTTACTCCCCCCAAATCCCAATTATAAGCTTATCCATGGCATCTAATTTATTATTGTGGGACATTCCTGATGCTGTAGTTGTGGCAGTTGTAGTCCAACAACATCTTCCACTTTAATTGCCATGGTTCTGTTCTATGGAATAATGGGATTTACAGTTTAGGGATGGATATTTAGAATTCTAAACCAGAGAGCTCCAGTACCTCCCAAGACTACAAACCCCAGGATTCCATAGGAGGCAGCCATGGGCCATTTCCACACTACACTGTTATAGTGCTATTATTCCACTTTCAACATCCTATGGCATCTTGGGGTTTGCAGTTGAGGCAAGGGCATTTAGAATTCTCAGCCAGAGAGCTCTTGGGCCTCAGTAAACCACAAACCCCAGAATTCCACAGGATGTTGAAAGTGGAATAATAGCACTATAACAGTGTAGTGCGGAAATGGTCATGGTAGTTAAAATGGAATCATAATGCAATAGTTATGTAGTGTGGAAAGGCCCTTGGTCTCTCTGCAGAGAAACTAAAGTTCATGAATAAAGATACTCGTACTTATGTCTACTGTATTTTTAGTATTCATTCATTCCTTTAATTTCTATACCACAAGTCCTAGAATAGCTCATAAACAACAGAGAAAGTTTTTTTAAAATTTTTATACT
The DNA here is from genome assembly GCA_030412105.1 of Cyclura pinguis. NCBI lineage: Eukaryota > Metazoa > Chordata > Lepidosauria > Squamata > Iguanidae > Cyclura > Cyclura pinguis. The sequence continues at coordinate 81,627,110 of CM059600.1, forward strand.
TAAGAATTCCAACCATTTTAATCTGGCTTTGGAAGGATTGTTTAAACTTTTGTTTGTTTGCTTGAACATTTTTAAAACAGCCTTCATAACATATTTCAAGGCACTGCAGCACATAAAAGAGTGCCACCTCCCCACACAAAACAAAAAAACAGGCATTTCAACTTTAACAGGCATTTAAAGCATAGCTATTTAGCTGTATAACTAAAACTATAGCCGGTTTTTTAAAAAAAAAAAAACCTACAATTTACATATCGCTGTGCCATGAATTCCTGTCAGTTTAAGACAGCAATTCAGTTAAATAAACTATAGCAGCAGCAAAAATATATGCGCCCTTTTGAAGATTAATTCTGATATTTCCCTTACAGCATAGATACTCTTTTTGATAAGAGAAGCTCCAGGATTGGAGAAATGGCTCACCCCAAAGCAAGTGGGCTCACAGGTCAATTTGTAGTAACAAACCAAACCAAATATCTGGCAGACCTTGCAAGTAACCAGAAAATTTCATAGAATCATAGAATGATAGAGTTGGAAGAAACCACAAGGAGCATCGTCCAATCCCCTGCCATGCAAGAATACACACTCCTGCAAACACTCCTGACAGATGGCTACCCAGCCTCTGTTTAAAAACCTCCCAAAAAAATGAGACTCCTCTGCACTCCAAAGCAGCATATTCCACTGTCAAACACTTCTTACTGTCAGGAGTTTCTTCCTAAGATGGAATCTCTTTTCCTGTAATCTGAAGCCATTTCTCCATGTCCTAGTGTGGACCACCAGAAAACAAGCTTACTCCATCTTGCATATCAAATATTTAATCACGGCTATGGTATCAACCTTCTCTTCTCCAGGCTAAACATACCCATCTTCCTCAGCCATTCCTCATAGGGCATCATTTCTAAGTCTTTTGACATTTCATTCACCCTCCTCTGGAAACATTCCAGCTTGTCAATATCCTTCTTGATTTGTGGTGCCCACAACTGGACAGAGTATTCCAGGTGAGGTCTGACCAAAGCAGAATAGACTGGTACTATTACTTCCCCTGACTTAGACACTATACTTCTATTGATTCAACCTGGAATTGCATTGGCTTGTTAGCTGCCACACTACAAGGTTAAGTCACATTCAACTTGTGGTCTACTAAGACTCTTAGATCCTTTCACATGTTCTGTGGTCAAGCCAGGTGTCACCTATTCTATATCTGTGCATTTCATTTTTTCTGCCTAAATGTAGTAACTTACATTTCTTTCTGCTGAAATTCATTTTGTTAGCTTCGGTTTATATTTTGGCTCAGTTCAGTTCATTTTTAAAGGAGCGTTTACCGAAAATCACAAGTTCATAACTTCCAACTATTTCAGTTTGGGAGAGACAGTTGTGGCTAATCCTCTGCTTTCCCACTTTCTTGACTGCTTTGAAAATGTCCTGGTTTCTCTCTCCTCCTCCTACTTTCCCTTTTCGTTCTCAGCTAGCTTAAGTTGCTGAAAATTACAAAGTGCAAAAGTAGCAAGTACCTAGTTAACTCAACAAGAGTGAAAGGAGAGAGTAGAGTAGGGTCATTTTTTTTTTAGGGATTTTTGTTTGTTTGTTTTTTAAAGATTTTCCTGAACTCTGTACATAAATTCCAGGGCTTCTCTGCTTAAAACCATTTCAGATCTAGCCATGGTGATGCATGCTTTAGTTACATCCCAGTCAGATTACTGTAATGCACTCTATGTGAGGCTGCCTGTGAACAGTGTTTGGAAACTTCAGATGGTCCAAAGAACTGCAGACAAATTGCTAACTGAGGCTAACTCCAGGGAGCACACAGTTCCCTTCCTGCAACATTTCCACTGGCTACCAAACTCTTTCTGGACACAATTCAAATGTTGGTTTTGACCTATAAATCTCTACATGGCTCAGGTCCAGACTATTGGAAAGACCATATTTTCCCTTAAGAACCTGCTCATGTTTTGAGATCTTTTTTGGGGTAAGGAAGGGCTTCTCTCTGTCCCACCATCTTCACAAGTACATTTGGCAAGAACATAGGAGAAAAACCTTCTCAATGGCTCTCAACAGGCTCCAGAACTCCCTTCCCAAAGAGGTTAGACTATCACCTTTCCTACCATTTCTGTAAACAGGTGGAGACCTTTCTGTTTCAAGTTTATTCATACTTAGGATGGAAGGAATTTGAGGTGTTTATTTGTTTGTTTTAATGAACACTGGGAAAAGCAGCACATACCGACTTACCCATCTAGGCCCAGGTCTTTGAGTTCTTAACTCTTAAAGTCTGAGTTCCTAGGTTGGAATCTCTGTGTACTCAATCATATTAGCACTGAATTAGGGTTGCCAAATTTCTCCAGAGTTTTATTATCATTAACAATTATATAAGTATAGTGTGTGTGTGTGTGTGAGTGAATGTGTGTAGGCACAACTTGGGCCATTTCCACAACTCACCTTTTTTGCAGAGCTAGGGTGCGGGGATTGCACGAGCAGCCTCTAGTGAGAACCTCTCATGTCCCGGTTCCTTCAGCCCTGCAGCTGATGCCTGCTCACGTGAGAGCCCCTCCACTTCCTTCTGCAGTGCAGCCTGGGAGTTTCCCAGGCTGTGCTGGGGCAGGAAGAGCGAGCGCCACAGCTCCAGAGTTCCGCACACACAGCAAGGGTGCGTGGGACCCCAGAGTGATGCGCGATTGCACACCATTTTTGGCTCACAGCCGAAAATGAAAAAGTGTGTGATCGGCACCTGCCAGGCCCTGGAGCATTACCTGATTGCGAGTGCGTCATGTGGACCGCTCCTTTCAGTCGCATGATGCTCAAGGGGCCCTTTCGCATGGCAAAGGGCCATAGTCATCTCCAGATTTCTATTCCAGATTGTACAAATATGAAAAAAAAATTCTTCATTTCATTTTTAAAGAATTGACCAACATATGCAAGTTTCTTCATATTTAGAACAGAAAGATCTTGAAGTTTAAGGAATTTAAATGCAGGAGAAAGCAAACAGAGTATACCTGTTCTTAATCAGAAGTTACAGGGATTGTTGTGAAGCCAGCTTCTAACCCTAGGGTATGTTTTAACAGGGGCTTTATAATCACTGAATATTGTACTTATGAGAGATTTTATTAAGGTGAAAAATTTCACTTCTCCACTTCTTAATTCTGTTTTCCTGGCTTTCGGCTTACTTTAACTCACGTTAATATACCTTATTTTAATCTTTTCTGTTTCCTGCCTCATTCCTGATACAATTCTTTTCCTTCCTTCTATTTTTTTAATCAATTTGTATGTTTCCCATATTTTTTCTCCTGTCAGCATATTTGCTATCTTTCTGCTACCTGCTTGCCATTGCTTCCTTCTTAGGCTTGTGTGTATCTTCCTAAGTAGCTGATTCTTCTCCTCTTTCCTCCTCTCTCACCAGATCAATCTTTCTCTCAGTATTTTTTTCTGTAGTGTACAAATCTTTTAAATTTGTTGTTTTTATCTCTTAGGCTTCCTGTGCTTGAATTCGTTAATATCATATTAGCCATTTAACTGCCCCCTTCCCAAATACTTTCTTCCAACTCTGCCAAATCTTTTCCAGATCTGCCAAGAAACAAAAATGTTATTGGCAGCTCTCTATAAAAGTATACTTTAAAGACATGTAGCACATGAAGCCCTGTACTTATTTGTCTGAAAACTGGCAGGAATTTTCCTTTCCTAAAGTTCTTCTGTATCTGCAAATTACATCTATTTCTGACAAACAGAAACAAGTTAAAGCTCTGGGTTTGTTTGTTTTTTTTTTCATTGCTAACCAGGCATCTCCACCTACTGGGTAATCTACAGATGTGGTAGAATGATGTCTGCTATTCTGGTTTGAACACCAACACAGATTAGATTCTCTGTTGAGTCAACCTGGGACTGGATCCAGGTGTGAAAAAGCTGAGCTGAATGTTTTCAAAATGAGGATTTTCACTCAAAAGAGATTGCTAGAGATGAAGTTTTTCACTCCAAAAATGTGTTTTTCCTTTTTATATTGCCTGTTTCTAGCAACTTGAGTCTGAGAAGAATGTACATCAACTTACCCTAATAACCAACCTACCTTCTGAATCAAGCTGGAGAAATTCTGCAAGGAATTAGATGTGTTATTGGCAGCTTTATATAAAAATACACTTTAAAGACATGTGGGCTAGACAATGCTATTGTTAGTTGAATTCATAATTGGTTGACCGAAAGTATTCACCAATGGTTGTTCTTCATTGTGGAAAAAAGTGGCTAGTGGGCTGCCTCAGGGTTCTGTCTTAAACCCAGTGTTGTTCAACATTTTTATAAATGACTTAGGTGACAGAATATCCCCAAGGACAGCATCGGAATTCAAAATTACCTGGACAGACTGAAGAGTTGAGCCGAAACAAATGAAGGCAAGAAAAATGAAATGCACACAGATAAAAGATGGGTGACACCTGGCTTGAAAGCAGTACATGTGGAAAGGATCTATGGATCTTAGTAGACCACAAGCGAAATGTGAGTCATCAGTATGATGCAGCAGCCAAAAAACCTCAATGTAATTCTGGGCTGCATTAGTAGAACATGGTGTCCAGATCAAAGGAAGCAGTAGTGCCACTCTATTTTGCTTTGGTCAGACCTCGTCTGAAATACCATGTTCATCTCTGGGCATGACTATTCAAGAATGATATCAACAAGCTGGAACATGTCCAGAGAAGGATCACCCAGATGATCAAGGGAACCAAGCCTTATGAAAAACAACTTGGGGAATTGGGTATGTGTACCCCAGAAAAGAGAAGACTGAGACACACTAGCCATTTTTAAATAGCTGAAGTGTTATGTAGAAGACTGAGTGGGCTTGCTTTCTGCTGCTCCAGAGACTAGAACAAGAACCAATGACTTCAAAGTAGAAGAAATGCCAGCGTAATTGGAGAGGGGTAGACTCTCCTTTTTTAGAGGTCTTTAAACAGAAGTTGAATGGGCATCTTTCAAGACTGTTGTAGTTGTGTATTCCTGCATGGCAGGGGGTTAGACTAGGTGGCCCTTGTGAGCCCTTCCAGATCTAAGGTTCTATGAAATCACCTACCTTCAATTTTGTTTTTGCCTTAGAACCTATTGGCTGAGTAATGTCCATCCCATGTTTTAGATGCTGTGTGCTGTTTTTCAGTTTTCTTTTTTTAAAAAATAAGGCTCTGATTTGTTTTGTTTTTTTAATTATCCAGAGCAGAGCATCTGAAATGAAGAACGAAACCACAACATTTCCAGAACACAGACCCTGCAGAATACAGAAGATAATATCCATCTTGGTTAAATTTATTTTGCTCTCATCCATCTGTAGCTTTCTGTCCTGGCTTCCTGATGAAATATTTGATTTCTTATTTATGCTAACATCTATGAATGTCACTAATTTAGCTGATGTTTTCACTTACAAGAGTTAGCATACTTTCCCAGCCACTTACTGGAAGGAGGTGGATAGAAAAGTCAAGATATTTAATCCTGATTTTGCAAAGGTGGCAGTGATTACTCTCACACTGTGTCTGTTGGGAGAAAAATCCCTTTTGATTGAGGTTTGGACAATTCATAATAGTTGCCCAATATTTACAATGTCATTAGTACAGCTGCTCTCAGCAGACACAAACTCCAATCTGACAGTTGATCCCTTTCACATATACTTATTAAAAGCTCAATTTTCAAGACTTCTTCGGCTATAAATTCCTTGCCAAAATTCAAACAGTGAATTTGGAAATAGTATTTGAACTATTACCATGCTGTCCCAAATACAGCATTGTCCTTGGTGACTAAACTGATCAAATACCAGGTACTATGTCTACTGGAGTCATTATCAGCTGGCATGCTTTCTAATTATTTACATTTCCAGTGACTCAGAATCTTGACAAGACAGTTCGGAGAATAGAATTTGTCTTTTTGGTGATTCAGTTTATAGATTGCAAAGAAGTATGAAAAGCAAGCGCTAGATTGACTTGTATGCAACAGTTTCACGTGCTTTATGTATAATATATGCTACTAAGTAGGTAGATGATGAGCATGGATAGTGAAAATATGATTGCAGTGGTCTGCAACATCTGTGACATGTTTGTTTTCTTGCCAGAAGATCTGCATGCAAGCTTGTTACCCTGTTGGAAGAGAAAGTGCAGCAGCAGCTTGAGGCCCATGTACCTTTGTTTTGACTTATCAGGAAGGGTAAAACCTTTCTAGAAAGAGTGGAACAGAGTCTTCTGGAAAGGCAAGAAATGGAGGATGCTTCTAGGGAAGGTGATTCCAAAAACAGAGGAGGAAGCTGCTTGAAAGAAGTCACACACAGAACCAGCTTTCAAGTTGGGGCTACACAATCAGTCCTAAGCTCTCCGCTTAATTGGCAATTAAGAAGCACAGGAACATGAGCAAGAGCCTCACACCTCTAAAGGCATGAATGTGACCTTCGAGGATTGTATGGATGGGAGAGCTACCATCAGTTCCCAGAGGAAGAAGAGATTTATGGTGGTAGCAGATGATTCCTGTTGAGAGAAACAGAAACAATGGTGTGTGATCCTGATAAGATTTCTTGGGTTATATGCTGTCTCCCCAGGGTGAAGATTAGGGATGGGACGAATCCAGATTTTTCCGAATCCAAATCCCTGGAAGGTTCTGGGAATCCACGAATCTCACGAATCCCGAATCTTTCGAATCCTTTTTTTAAAAAAGAGTTTAAAAAGCAAGGGAAAGAAGGATAAGCTTGGGCAAGACACACTCTCTCAGCCTTAGCAAAAGCTTAGGCAAAGGCAAACCTCCCTCTGAAGAAATCTGGCCAGGACAATTGTCATAGTTTTGCCTCAGGATCTCCCCAGATTGAAAATGACATGAAGGCCCTTTCTACAGAGGTAGGAAAATGTGGATTAATCCCACATTTTCCTGCCTGTGTAAACAGGGCCACATATTACAGTACAGAGATAATCCAAGTCAAAACCAGCTTTTCTTTGCATAGCTCCTTCTGGCATTGTGGGGTTTATAGTTTGATGATGTGCCAGTACACTTTGGTAGAGAAGGCTGTGACACCTTGTAAGACTATAAACCCCAGAATTGTGTCTGAAAGAGCTTTGCAAGGGAGCAATGCAAAGAAATGTTCAGCTGTCCTTGAAATCTCAAGAAGACTGTACCTTCCAGTCAAGTCTCAAGCCCTGCAACAAGGAAGGCGCTTAAAACACACAAACAAACAAACAAACAGCCTCTAATCCAATTTCAGTTCTGCACCCTGCAGTCTCAAGAGTCAAGTCTCAAGTCCTGCAACAAAGAAAGCACTTAAACACACACATACACACACACACCCAAGCCTCTAGTCCAGTCAATTCTCTACCCTAAAGTCCTACAAGGGACACTCAAGTCAAATCTCTAGGCTTGTCTCAACAATTCCCAATCCCTACCCTCCAGTCTCAAATAAAAAAATAATACAGATTAATGCATGCTCAAGAAACGATTCTGGAGGCCGCTACTGTTCACCTTGTTTATTGTAGGCAACACACACTCCTCCTATAGAATCAGCTAGAGTAAAATCCCATTCTTTCCCAGCTCAGGTTTTTTGGCATTCATTGTTTACCACAGACACGCTGCTGCAACACAAGACCAAAAGTCTGTGTTTCTCCAGCTCTCCTTTGCAACCTTTCCAATGGCAATGCTGCTTATAAACTTGCAGCTAGACAGAGGAAAAGAGGAAAAGGGGTTGAGAAGCATAAAAAGACTTTCGAAAAGGGAGCTTCAGAACGGGTTAACTGAAGTATTCATGTATTCAAGACACAGAAACTAAGAGAGGAAGTGGCATCATGACAATCTTAGTCCCAGAACTGACCAAAGAAAGCTGGTGAAGGGGAAAGTATGGCTGGCATGCCTTGCATGGAACCCCTGAACCCCTTTTTGCAGTCTTTTGAACCCCCTGGGACATTCCCACAAGCTCCTAGACCCCCACACAAACTAAGTTTTGCTCCTCTGTCCCTCACCTCCTAATCCCTATCCCAAAATTACCTTGCAGAGGGAGGCAGCAGCAAGGAGAGGCAGCACTAGGGGCACAGGCAGCAGGAGGGAGAAATGGTGGCCTCCAGGGCGTGTGAGGCTTTATGCCGGTCTCCCAACCAATCACCCGTGCCCATATTGAGTGGGGAAACACATGAGGAACAGGATCCCGTCCTGGTCCCAAGTTTTCAGGCGTCCTGGTCTCTCAAGTTTTGAGGCATCCTGGTCTCCCAGGTTTTCAGGCATCCCGATCTCCAACAAATTGTTTGAGTGGTGGATTCAAAAGATTCTGCTTGCCTATTTTGGCACAGGGATTCAGATTCCCGAATCTCAAATCCCTGCCAAAGATTTGAGGATTCAAGGATTCAAGGATTCGAGGATTCGGTTAGCCCATCCCTAGTGAAGATCCATGATGTAACAGAAGCTCATCAAACCCACTGACCATTACTCCAAGCAGCAAGAGATAGCCTTCAACACATTGCAAGGGACTATGAGACTCTGGGGAGGTAGTTAAAGTATCTTAGGGCACAAATTGTTATCGCTCTTTCATGCTGAAGGATGTGGCCCAGGAAGAAGAAGCAGAATACTAGAAGTGAACAACTGGTTCCATAAATGGTACCATAAAGACAAATTTGTCTTCTTGGCCAATCAGCAGGGGAGAATGTCCCATGATCTTAGATATCTCTACACTAATACACAGAGCATGAACAAGATGAACTTGAAGCCTAACATAGGAAGGGAGATATGATTTAATAGGCATCACTGAAACATGGTGGGATGTCTCCCATGAATGGAACATAGTAATGGAAGGGTAAAACCTATTCCAAAGAAATAAACCAAACAGGAAAGATAAAGGAGTAGCAGTATACGTTAAAGAGCAGTATATCTCCTGTGACATCCATGACATAAAGGATGAAAACCAAGTTGAGAGCATTTGGGTGAAAATTAAAAGAGAGATACAACAGTGACATCCTTGTGGGGGACTATTATAGATCTCCAAACAAGACAGAAGATTTCGATGATGCCTTCTTAGAACAGATGAATACATTTTCGAAAGAAAAGAGGCAGTAATAATGGGAGATTTCAGTCTCCCTAAAATTTGGTCAAAGTCAAACTCTGTGAAAAATATAAGAACTAACAAATTCCTTACCTGCCTTGCAAACAGTTTCATTGTCCAGAAGGTGGAGGAGGCAATAAGGGGATCTGCTATTTTGGACTTGATTCTAACCAACAGAGAGGTCAATCACTGAGGTGGAATTAGTGCCACATTCTCCTGGGATTTGTTATACAAAGGAAAGGGAAAACTAAAGATAGTCAATCATGCACTCTAGACTTCAAGAGTATTGACTTCAATAAGCTGGAATATTCAAAAGCAAGGAAGTTCAGAATGGATGGAAACTTCTTAAAAGCAAGATATTGATGGCACAATTGCAGACAGTTCCAAGAAGGAAGAAAAGTAGAAGATGTCTGAAGAAAGCAGGGTGGATGTATAAAGAACTTTCAGATGAGCTGAGATTCAAAAGGGCCACATACAAGAAATGAAAGAAGGTGGAAATCACCAAAGAGGAATACAAATATATAACTGGTATGTGTAGGGAGAAAGTCAGAAAAACTAGAGCTTGGAATGAACTCAGGCTGGCTTGAGAGGTTAAAAATAAGAAAAAGGTCTTTTGTGACTATGGCCATTTCCGCACTAGCCTGTTATAGCGCGATGATTCCGCTTCCAACGTCCTCTGGAATCCTGGGGTTTGCAGTTTCGGGAGGGGCTGGCTGGCCTCTCCCAAAACTGCAAACCCCAGGATTCCAGAGGATGTTGGAAGTGGAATCATCGCGCTATAACAGGCTAGTGCAGAAATGGCCTATGTTCAGAGCAAGAAGAAGAAAAATGAAATAGTAAGATTGTTGCATGGAGAAGATGGTGAAAGACTAATAGAGGACAAGGAAAAGGCAGAACTGCTAAATACTTCTTTGCCTTGATCTTCTCTTAAGTAAAAACGGTGCTCAGCCTGGCGAAAGCAGAACAAATGATGCAACAAGGGAACTGCAATTTAGCATAATGAGATAGTAAAAGAACACCTAGCTACTCTGGATGAATTCAAGTCTCCAGGGCCTGATGAACTGCACTGAAGAGTACATAGGGAACTTATAGATGTAATGTTATGACCACTGGCAATAGTTTTTGAAAATTCTTGGAGAATAGCTGAGGTCCCAGCAGCCTAAAGGAGGCAAATGTTGTTCCAATGTTCAAAAAGAAGACACAAGTAACTGCCACCCAATCAGCCTGACATCAGTACCAGGAAAGATTCTAGAGCAGTTGATTCAACAGACAGTCTGTGAGCACTCAGAAAGGAATACTGTGATTACTAACAGTCAACATAAGTTTCTCAAAAAAAAGTCATGCCAGATTAATCCTCTCTGTCTCTCTCACAAACAAACATGCAGTAGCTTGGTAGATCATGGAGTGCTGGTATATCTTGACTTTAGTAAGGGTTTTGACAAGTCTCCCCATTATATTCTTGCAAGCAACCTGGTGAAGTGCAGGCTAGACTGTGTTACAGTTGAGTGGATCTGTAATTGGTTGACAAATAGAACTCATTAAGAGTACTCACCAATGGTTCCTCTTCATCTTGGAGAGAAGTGATTAGTGGTTCTGCCCTGGGCTCAGTATTGTTCAACATCTTTATAAATTACTTACATGATGGAATAGAAAGCAGACTTATCAGATTTTAAGATGACCCTAAATTGTGTGTGTTATAGGGAGGACGGGATCAGAAGAGAGGATCGGAATTCATCAAGACCTTGAAAGATTGGGGAGCTGGGTCAAAACTGACAATATGAATTTCAACAGGGATAATTGTAAGCAGGAAAAAATAAAACGCATAAGTATAGGACAGACGACACATGGTCTGAAAGTAGTACATGTAAAAAGGATCAGGGGTTTAATAGACCACAGGCTAAACATGAGTCAACAGTGTGATGCAGTGGCCAAAAAGGCCAATGCAGATCTTGGCTGCATCAACAAGAGTGTAGGAGTTCACATCAAGAGAAGCAGTAGTACCACTGTATTTTGCTTTGGTTGTATCTCAACTGAAATACTGTGTCCAGCTCTAGACACCACAGTTCAAGAAGAATATTGACAAATTGGGATGTATCCAGAGAAGGATGACCAAAGTTCTGGAAGCCAAGCCTTATGAAGAATGACTTTGAGTGCTGGGTACGTTGGCTTGGAGAAGAGATGACCGAGAGCTGACAGCACCACAATTTTTAAATATCTGAAAGGATGTCATATAGAAGATGGAACCAGCTTATCTTCTCATCACAAATGAGTGGATTCAAACTGCAAGAAAAGAGATTCCACTCACCATCAAAAATAACTTTTTATTGCGAGAATTATTTGACAGTGGAATAGACTGCCTCAGAATGTGATGGACTCTACTAGGTTGGATGGGCATCTTTCAGAGGGGTGCATGGTAGGGCTGAATTTGGTGGCCCTTGTGGTCCCTTCCAGTTCTAAGGTAGTATGATTCTGTTTGATTGGATTCATGCATCTTACTCAGTTTGACATATTCAAGCCTCTGGATGTGATGAAAGGGAAATGTTGTGAATTAGTTATTTTGTTTACCCTCCCACAACTAAATCATGTGTGAGGAACTCCAGATGACAAATAGAAATTGACAGTCCCAAATCCTCCTCCAACAAATCAGTAATTTGGAACAGACTGGACAGGGGCAAATAAAGTGAGGCTTAAACCTGACAAGACAGAGGTGTTCCTGGTCAGTTGAAAGTTGGAACTGGAGACAGTTCAGGCTCTACTAGATGGGGTTACACTCCCCCTAAAGATGAAGGTTCACAGTTTGGTCATACATACAGGTTTCTTGGAAAAGTCCAATCTGGCCATGGTAAGACATGTCTTGGTTACCTCCTGTTTGGATTATGGCAGGCCTGCAAAACATACAGCCTGTGGGCCGCTTCCAGCCTGCCAAAGGATTTTGTGTGGCCTGCATTATGGTGGACCAACAAGCAGGGTGGGGGCCGGTGTGCCCCCAGTGGCATGCTTATGGGGGTGACACTGGGCCACCCTCTGCACACTGGCCAGAGTGCCAAAACTGGTGTGTGTGTGTGTGTGTGTGTGTGTGTGTGCAAAAAAGCCCTCCTGAAGATTTAGCCATGAGGGAACAGAAGGAGGAAGAGGAAGAGGAGAAAGAGAGGGTGATGGCAGAGTCTCTTCCTTTGCTTTACTGCGAGTTAGCTGGCTCAGACAGTGCGGGGGGAGGGGGCCATCTAAGTGGCTCTCCTGCACCCTGTCCCATGTCCCCATCCCTCAGGGCTCCTCTGTCCTCAAGCCTTCTCCTGCAGACTGCTCTCCAACCATCTCCTTGCAGGAAGCCCAGCTTTATCACTCGTCCATGAGTGCCGCGACTGCAGGTCTCACATGTCTTTGGCTTGTTCTTCCTTGGCTCTCTGGTAAGAGGGGCAAAGGATTGGTAGAATAACACTTCCTTAACATGATGTAGTGCAGGAGTGGGCAAAGTACAGGCAGAGAGCTATATCCAGCCTTAAATGTGGCTCCTGAAGCCCTCCAAAGCCCCCAGACCCATTTTTTGAAAAAAGGAGGCAGTGAGTATGATGGAGAAAAATGGCCCTTGTTCCCAACATAGGCCCTTTCCGCAATATACCTGTTCTCGGTGCTGGAGCACAGAGATCGCGAGAGGCTGTCGCGTCCCTGCTGCTTCAGCACCGCAGCTGCTTGCTGGTTGCACGAGCGCCCCACCCATGTCCCGCCCCTTCCTACCGCAGCGCAGCCTGGGAGTTGAAGGCTAGCGCTGAGGCAGGAAGCGCGACCGGCGTGGCTCAGGAGGTTGCGCACGGTAGGTAAGTGCGCTCCATGCCCCTGAGTGTTGCGTGACCACACAGCATTTTCGGCTTGAAGCCGAAAATAAGAAAATCCGTTAGCGGTTTGCATCACACTCTTGAGCGTCATGTAAATGTGAGTGCGTCATGCAGACCGCTCCTCACATTTACGCGACGCTCAAGGGGCCCTTTCGCTTAAGAAACGCTGTGCGAAAAGAGTCATAGTTCCCTATCTCTGTTCTAGTGATAGTGATTCACATGTTGGACCAAGAGTCCAGAAGGCCAGAGTTCAAATCCTTGCTTAGGCATGGAAACCCACTGGGTGATCATGTGGAAGTCACACTCTCTCAGCCTCAGAGACAGACACTGGCAAACCCCTTCTGAAGAAATCTTGCCAAGAAAACTCAGGCCATTTCTGCACCAGGCTTCTGAAATGGTGCACAGCGATCTCTGACAGAGGTCTTCTGCACCATAGAGTGGACTGGTGTGGACTACTTTTTGTAGTTCCACACCAGAATCCACTCAGGAGCGGCTGGAACTAGCCGCGCGGTGTGTTTTTTAAAAACCTCTTTCGAGAGGATTTTAAAAAGCATGGAGCACGCAGCCCCGTGCCGCTCTGTCGCCCAGCTCCGACGCGGATTTGCAGGCGCGCGCAAGTGCGTGCCTGCAGATCTGCCGGGGGCGGGCTTCTGGCTGGCAAGCTTCTCCGGTTGGTGGAGAGCCTCCACCAACCGGAAGCCGCCATTTGGGACGCCGGAGGACTGCAGAGCAGCGAGCTCGCGCTGCTCCGCGTGGCGACGGACTTACCTGGCTTCAGGTAAGCTCCGTTTTCAGGCGTTTTCACCCGTTTGACCCCCACACATGCGGAAAGGGCCTCAGTTAGAGTCAGCTTGAAGACACATAACAGTAGAACAACAAAATACTTCCAACTTTTGTGAGCAGGATCACGCTGAACCTGCTATCCTTTCCAGTCAGAATCTGAATAGTAAGTTGAGAGACATGCCAGGTACAGTTACTTTTAAGAAGAATTAAAACAATGACAAGTTTTAGGTATTCATGTGGCCTAAAAATTCCAAAGGCACCAGATCCCATCTGATTTCAGAAGCTAAGCAGGGTCAGTACTTGGATGGGTGACCACCAACAAACGTCAGGTGCTGTAGGCTATATTTCAGGTGCTGTAGGCTACATTTTGGCCCAAAGAAGTTTAGCCTATTTAATTTTGGCCCTTATCTACTTCCAAGTTGTGCAGGTCTGGATTATGGTATTATGCTCTATGTGGGGCTATCCATGAAAAATATTCCAAAACTTGAGTAGATTGAAAGAGCTGCAGCCAGATTATTAACTGGATCTGGCTTTAGGAAACGCACAGCTTCATTGGCTTCACTGGTTGCAGGTCTGTTGCAACAACTTCACTGGCTACAAGTCTGTTTTCAGGCACAATTCAAAGTGCTGGTGATGACCTGTGAAGCTCTATAAAACTTAGGTCCATATTATTTCCCTTTGGGCAATTAGGGAGAGGTCAAAAATGCATGAAACAAATTTTAGAAGCATATTAAGATAATGTTCTCAGGAGGTTATGAAGCCTTGGAGTCTGGATATTTTGCCTCAAGCCACCTCCCCTCCAAGACAGCTTTGATGCTGAGGTAGCCTTGATATCTTGGAGGCCTTGGACTGATGTTGTACTGTCAATGGCACAATATATATTCCTATTATGAAAAACAATGACTTCACAACATGGAGGGCTTGTCAAACTGCCAGTTGGCTTATGGCAACCCCATTAATTTCATAGGATTTTCATAGGCAAGGGATACTCAGAGGTGGTTTTGCCAGTTCCTTCTTCTGAAATATAGCCTACAGTACCTGGTATTCATTGGCAGTCTCTCATCCAAGTACTAACCAAGGTGACTCTGCTTAGCTTTCAAGATCAGCTGGGATCTGGTGCCTTTATGGGGTGGAATATTAATAAATACTTCTTCCCCAAGAAGGGTAGCAAAAATGCCCTTCTTGATCCCAGGGTACCAGTAAATCCATTGAAAAGTAGATACTTTCTCTCTTATCATTAGAATATACAGAGATAAGGAAGGACTGGAAGCCAGACTTACAACTGAATCAATACACCACCACCATCAAGTTCTCCCACCATCTCAATATATATGCTAATCCATCTACCACATGAAATCCTGCCACTGTATGGTTGCTGACCCAATAGGCCAGGGAGTAAGAACTGCTGTTGTCCAGCACTCTTCTTCTGTCCTCTTTCAGTCCTTACTGGCTAGGGTGATATATGAGGTTAATATTCCTTTCAGCACCTTTAAGTTTACCTCAATGTTATCTTTTGTTCCAAACAGTGGCAGCCCTGCATTATTGTTGGATAGAACTTGTCTAGTTGTGGTACCCAGAAATCTCATATGAAATTTGGCCCCTCTCTTTCCCAGTAAAACTGATCACACAGAAGTTTGAATGTGAAGAGCCAGGAAGGAGTTCAAAAGACAGACAGACAGACAGGCAGGCAGGTGGGCAGGCAGGCAGGCAGGCAGACAGACAGACAAAGAAAGAAAGAAAGAAAGAGAGAGAGAGAGAGCGAGAGAGAGAGAGCTTGTCCTCCCACTTGGTTGCTCTCACAGCTCTAATAAAAACATATGGAGAAGGTAAATTAGGGGAGCCGACTGCTTCTGTCAGCGCTGAACAAACAGCATCTTTAAAGTTTATGTGTGATTTAGAATTCAAGAATGCAGACTTTGTTTTAGTTGATGGACTTGTTAAAGAAAATGATAGCACAAGAGGAAGAAAGGAAGAGAATTATATAGAAAAAAGAACAGATTAAAGTTTAAAAAAAACCTGACGTCAGACAGAAGCCTCTTTGATTAGGTCACTCTATAGACAAGAAATAATTAAAAATAAGGAAGATAGATGGAATATGTCAGGTGCTTAAAACAACATTGCAGATTCATCTCAGAGGCTCATGTTAGTGCAAGCCAAGGGAAGCAAGGTTGTGGCAGATGTGGAATATTTCTGCTGACTGAAGGCCTCAGTGGACAAGTGGGAGGGTATGAACATTGTGTGAATAAACTTGATGATACAGTGGATATTAACCCAAAGCAAATTGAACTGCAAGAGAGGATGGTTTTAAAAGGAAGAACAAATCCTTGAAAAGTTGTAGTGGGTCCTGAAGGGTGTTAATACATATCCTTCCAGACAGATCTTTCTGGCAAGAAGACAAGCTTCACTTGCCAGCCTACATCCCTCTCCACCACACCCTTGGTTTTGCTTCTTCTTCCCCCCACCCTCCACCATTTCATAGCACTCATCTCTCTCCTCCTGCCTTATGCCCACCCAACCTTCAGAATAACGAAGAGAGGATTTGCTTTCAGAACAACACGGTAAAGCCCCAGGTGAGCTTTTCCTTCTGACAAGGATTCCAGCAACAGAAAACACCAGCAGACTGGCAGGTGCTGCTAGGATCAAAGCAGAACCTCCCACAGAGCTTTATGGGGATTTCCACACTAATATGCTGATACACACACATCAGTCAGATGACTGACACCGCCTAAATATTTGGCCTTGACTGTTATGTTTGGCCTTGTATTCCTAGCAGCTATGGTGGTTTGGAAGCAAGTATCTTTATCTTGCCTACCTCTCTCTGCTTTTTTATCCAATGCCTGTTTGGCAGGCATCACAGCAACAGTGTTAGAAAAGTTTACATCTGTCATTCTACAGCCTGGCCTCCTGCTCACCCTTTGATCAGAATCCACCCAGTTGTGTTACAACCCTCTTGCACTCAGTTACCAGTAATGTGGTAAAAAAGAAACAAAGTGTAAACAGTGGTATGTTTTATGTTGCACAGTTATAGTGGCTTCTAAACCAGAATTATCAAGACATATGTCCGTAGTTCTTTGGATAGGATGGCAGAAGAAGGAAGAGTAAAGGAAGTGGAGGAATCCCAATGGCCTGATAATATGAGTGTCTCTTATTAGCAGTAGGGCCTTCCTGTGCTTTGCTGCCGTGTCTTTTTCCAGACGTGCAAGCAAAAAGGATATCGCTTTGTGAAATGTTGTGTATGAGGAAGGAGATACTGGGACAGACTCTAGGAAGGTGTAACAAGTGGGAACCATTAGGAGGTCCATTGCATGAAGCAGCTTTCCCCAATGTGGCACTTTTTCCTGGACTACAACTCCCATCATCCTAGACAAGTGATCATGCCAACTGGGGCTAATTCTCATTGTAGTCCTATACTGCTTGAGGGCAGTGGTGTGATACAGACACTATTGTCCCTTCCCTACTTTTTAAAATAATACAAAGCTGTTCACAGTTCAGCAAAATGTACTGAATTGTTTAGAAAATTCACCATGAATTTCAAATGAAGTATCATTAACCATTTTGTACAAACAACTCAACAAAATTATTTTAGTCTCATAAAATATGAGTCATTGTTTCTAGCTTGCACACCCCCCTAGATTTGATATGCTTTAATTGGAAAAATATGCTTTAATTGGAAAAATGCGTTAATTGGTATTGATATAAAATGGATCCTGAGGTGACTGTAAGGTTGATCTGGGTAGGGGAAATTACTGACTGAACACATGTGCTGCAAAGTAGGTCAGAAGATCCTCTCTAGGCATAGCCGAGGTCATTGTCAGGCAGATTACCAGGTAACTCCACAGATAATAAGCTTAAGCTGAAGCTGTTACATCTCTGATACCACATAATAGCACTGGAAAGTTCCCACCAAAACACTGATTCTTTCAGCCCTTCTTCCTAACACATGGACGTTTTCCTGCATTGTTCTCTTACCAGACTACCATTACAGAGCTATTACGACAGCCATTAACTCTTTGTAACCTAACAGTAAGATCGTTAACCCTGTCCAGACTCCATTGTCCATGTGGCAACCTTTATTGTTTGCTCAGCCAGAGAGTCATTCACACCTCTGCCTTTTAGGCAGACTTTGGATATAAAACCCCTCCATTTTGAGCAGGTTGATGCAGTACTTCACTTGCTGGTAGCCATGCTGTCACTCTGATTCCCAAATGAGTACTATCCTTAGGCATAAGTGTAAGCTGCATCACTGCTTTCTTTGCTGCTCTTTGGACCAGTAATTATACCCATAATTATTACCCGTTCCCTAAAAACTCTGCTGACAACAACTTTCCCCCCTTTATCCTTCCGTTAGCTCTTGTGCAAGTGTGTGAGTGCTTGGATCTTTTGCATGCATGACTGAATTCTTTAATAAAATACATTCTAGCTTACTTTGGAATCTCTGGCTAGTTCTTTCCTGTGAGGACCCTGTAAACATTGGTGGAAGATCTCATTAAGTTACCCCACACACACACACACACACAGGCCTCCTAATTTGAGACACTTAATTTCTCATTGTCATATAGAGGTACTGGCATTGTGGATCGATCCCTGAGTCACTCACATTTTGGGGTAACATCATAGGATAACCAGCACCCCACTGTAGCATACCTAAGAGACATATCCATACAGTATGAATAAAATAAGCACCTCCTATGGGGATCTCCTATGGAGATCATGCTCCACAGGATAAATATAGCTTTAGTTTATGTGGAAAAAGTTACAACTATTGTGAGTGCATATGTGTGTGTTTGTATGTATGCATGTGTGTCTTCCTTCAAGCTGACAATATTAAACTAGGAAAAACATTACTCTATATCCTGGTCCCATTATTGCTGACAATTGCTTATGGGACAGAGGCCATATTTATACTAATTGTTAGGAGACATGAGCAGGAGGATACTGTTGCAATGATACTCTGCTTTATGGGCTTCCCATATGGATCTAGTTGATCACAAAAACTGGATGGAATAGGCCTTTGGTCTAATCTAGCAGGGTTCCAGCAAGGTGCGTTCTTACATTCTTATTATTACGAACCTCAAAATGGAATCCTGTTGCTAGTCCCAGGTACAGTGGATCCATTCTACAACAAACAAGAAACCATTTATACAGTGCATCAAAGAGATGTCAAAATTTATATGGGTAGGAAACCTAGAATAAAAATGAAAACAATCCAAGATGCCAAAGAAAGAGGAGGATTTGGACCTCCCCATCTAAAGTTATACTTTCAAGCTAGTTGTCTAGAATGGATAAGAAAATGGATTACTCTTGAAAAAACGAGACTGATAGAACTGAAAGACTTCAGTCTAAGATTCAGGTGGCAGAGATACCTACAGTAAAACAAAGCAAATGCAAATACAGACTTTAACAATCATTTCATCAGGAAATTTCTGATGAAAGTGTAGAATAACTTCAAGAAGAAATTCTACAATAAATTACCTATTTCTCCATAAAAAGCCTTCAAAATAGGAGTGACTACATTGGGAAAGTTTCTGAAATGCAAAAATTTAGTTAAATGGGAAGCTAATAAGTCAGAATTGAAAACTAGAGAGGAGCAGAGAGAATCGGGATTAACGCTGCATTAGTTCCAATACAGACAAATCAGGTGTTGGATAGAAATGCTGTGACATTTGCCTCAGTTAAAAATACTTTTGATGAGCATGTGGGGATGCACCTGGGGAATGGCTTGGCAGGTCATGATGTAATCCCTAGGGGACAGTAAGGCTGAGTCATGGTAATATGAAATCCTGGCAAGGGGTTGCATCAGCCATTGTCCCTAGCTGATGAGCTATCAGCAGGTGTGTATATAAGAGGGGAGCTCAGATAGGTTTTTTCTCTGACTCTTGCTGATTCTATGACACCAGAACTCTGTCCAAGCGAACCTCTGCCTCATGTGATTCTGAACCATGACTGAGGATCTGCATATCCTGCTTGTACAGATGTGTATATATTGGAATTTGAAGAATAAAAGCCTCCAGGTATTTTTGGATGACAACTCTGTGTGCTAGAGTTACTAATCAGTGGGTAGAGTGGGGCCAGTGCTGATGCTGTATGTTACACTCTGCTGCTGCTCACGCTTGTTGCTGTTTTGATACTCTGCTGTGTGTTTAATGCTTGGCTCTGGGACACTTATGTTCAGAGCGCAGTGGTTACTGGGAGGATTTTGTGCTAGGTGCTGTAAAATCCATCTCCCGACATCAGGGAGATATTTAAGATGGATGAAAAACTAGTCAAGAAACAAACAAAAACAATAATGAAACTGTATAAAATACTTCTTGAAAGAGAAATGGAACAAGAAGTGATAAAGGAAATAGCAATTAAGTGGTTCCAGAATATAGGCCATGAAATTAAACAAGAGAAATGGCATTGCTCATGGATCAAAGACCATAAATTCACCTTAAATATGAACTTAAAGAAAACTTTTACAAGATGGTACACCATTGGTATATTACCTCATCAAAACTGTTGGAAATGCAAAATTATAAAAGATACTTTTTTCCCTATGAGCTGTTCCTGCAAAGTGACAAAACAGTATTGGAAAAAAAATACATAACATACTCTCCAAAATAATAGACTTTAAATCTGAAATGAATTCAGAATTGTATTTACTGAATATTATTGGGAACTATAAAAAGCTGGAAAAAATTGAAAGATAATTTTGTATTTAGTTACAGTAGCAAGACTCTGTTTTACACAACATTGGAAAAGTAAAGAAAAACCATCAATAGAAGAATGGAAGATTAAAATAATGGAAATAATTAAATGAAAAAGCTGCCAACTTTCATTAGAGGGAATTCAGTCAGACAATTTGAAGAGCTGTGGAAACCAGTTTTTCATTTTGTGAAACTGTAAGAATATGTTGTAGTCAGTAAATAAGAAATAAGGAAGAAAAGCTTAAAATAATAAAGACTTATTTACATATACAAGGTTAGAATGAGAAACAAAAAATGGGTAAAGGAAAATAATTAAAAGAGGAGTGAAAAGGGTTTCAATAAGACGATATATATGAGTATGAACTCTGATGTGAAAACATATTAAAAAAGAAGATGGGGTTGAACTATGGGATGGGTAAGGGACAGGGAGAAGGAGAAAAAATATGGAAGAACTTGAATGTAATATATGCTGACAACGATTTATTAGTTAAATGAATGTAAACTTTTTGATATTAAAAAGACAGAGTGGATCCATTCAATCAATTGTTAAATGATGAGTCAACACTTATGTAAATCCCATTGATTCAATGGGTCCAGTGTAGCTAACAATAGCATACCCTCCAATATTTCACAGAGGAAAATTGAAACAGATGTGGCAAAGCAACATCAGAGTGCGGTCAAGATGGCAAAAGTTATTAATGATGAAGAACACAAAGCTAGAAAAAGCCACAGCAGTTTGCTTTTTCATGAGCCTACTGGGAAGAGTAAGACTCTGCCCCCTTTTCTCCTCTTCCCCTCCTGAACTGAGTTTCAAATGCTTTTGCACTCCAAACTCCATCTGCAGCAACTGAAGTAAGCTGAAAGCAAAGGGAGAATGTGAAGTAGGACAGAGAAGCAATAACATTTTAAAAGCAGCTTTAAAAAGTAGGACGACAGAGGATTAACTGGGACAGTCTGTGACAAACTGGGAATACTGAAGGGTATGTAATAGGATTCAGCCCTCAGACTTTTCCATTCTTCTCCTCACAAACAGTGGTTGAGTCATCCATAGTTAGCAACAATGTATGATGCCTACTTTTTCTTCAGATTCTCTGCATCATTGATTGACATCACCAAATACACAAGGAGGATACCCTCATTGGTGACATTTCCAGTCTGAAAACATTAAACTACAGTTTACAGAACCCTCACCAAAGTGGAAAAACCACAAATAACTCCCTCTGTGATCCCTCTCCCATTCCCTTCCAGAGCTCCCCATCCCATTTCTTTGCCTCTGGCACTGGCATTCCTAGGGGGGGGGAAAGACAAAGTAAAGGGCTCACCAGTACTTTTCCATTAGACAGAGAAGAACAGAGTTCTGGGGTTCTAACTACTTCCAGTTGCCATCTTGAGAAAGGGGGGTAGGAACAAAGAGGGCACCTGACCAATCAACAGTCATTACAGAGCAGAATGTAGAGCCACAAGGCAGAGAAGACACACCTCCAGTGGTGTGTGTGTGTGGGGGGGTGCTTTGCTTGCCCAAAAGGGAAAAAAAATCCACTTTAAATAGAAGACTTGCAAGCCTGGGATAAGGAATGCAAAAGAATGGGAGGGGAAAATTGTGGGGGATAGGCAAGGACGTGCCTCACAAATAACCAAATTCATGAAGGTCAAACCCACGAATGTGGAGGGGAGACTGTAGTGGAAGTTTTATATCATCAGTAAGTAGGTTTTTCTAGGAGTGGCTGCGCTTAACAGAATCTCTGAATATGTGATGAATCATTAAGGAGACTGAAAAACTCAAAACACATCTCATTCTGATATGAAGTATGGAACTGTCACGTAAAATCTATCTTTGCATGGTCAAGGTGTTATGGGATGCCTTCAAATGTTTCACTTCTTCATGGCTCCTCAGATATGCTTTGGATTGTATCTAAGTCTTATGTGCACTAAGGTTAAGGAAATCAGCAACCAGAATCACACTTGCTAATAAACAGAGTGAGAGGTCTCAGAAGAAGCACTAAAAATAAACAGGCTTGCAGTCTAGCACTCATTCTCTGAAGCTTGACAAATCCTTTTACTTTAAAATCAGAAGTTAGAAAATTGTTAAGGCTGTGCATGTGAATCTGTGCATATATGTATTCACTTTGAATCTGAGGTGCACAAAGGCATTACTTCTTATTAAAGGAA
Source organism: Cyclura pinguis (assembly GCA_030412105.1). NCBI lineage: Eukaryota > Metazoa > Chordata > Lepidosauria > Squamata > Iguanidae > Cyclura > Cyclura pinguis. Next base: position 81,649,588 of record CM059600.1, read on the forward strand.
CATTCAGAGAGGTTATCATTGTTCAAGACATCACATAGTATTATTCAGAACCTCTCACTGTTCCCTGATTCCTTAAGCAAAGTAGGTAGCCACTGCTGCTTCTTTAATCTTTGTGACATAATTGTGTTTGGTCTCTTACAGCAGTGATGGAAAGCATATGGAAAACATATGGTAAAGGAAATCAATTATATGCACCCACTACAATAATGGGTGAACAGCTGGTGGCCAGATCTTCAGGCTGGTCCAGCACATCCAACTTATAAAGAAAAAGCTTCTCTTGACCCTGTCAAGAAGGTCAGTGTTTCTCCTGGCAGCCTACTACTTGAGAAAGAGAGGGAGGGAGAGACAGAATTTTACTATGGTGTAATGTGATTTTACCCATTATCATTACAGATGTCTGACCAAATCTACTAAGATTATAGCAGTAGCTGCAGCATTATGGTTCAGCCATATGAATAATAATAATAAATCCTATTTGACACAGCCTCATTATTATAGCCTGATCACGACCCCTTGGAATCTCTTGTTAGATATATTGCGTAAGTTATTACAAGTTTTTCTCGTGGTATAGATTTATACAGATCTAGGTTGAAATAATAAAAGGTAAGAAGGATTTATAAGAGAAGGGGAAATTTGCCAATCCTGCCCTGCTTCATCATAATTTCCATCACCCTTTACATGAGGAGGTCAAATTTTTGAAAAGTCGAGTCTATTCTTTTACTGAAGCTCTCCATACAATCCAGAATGTGAATTTTCTAGCATTCTGGATTATATGGAGAGCCTTCACGCATGGAGCAGCCTTCTCCCCATGAGGAGAGTGATGGAAATGTATTAGAAGAAGTAAAAGTTATTGTGCCCAGTGTTCTCATATTTCTATTTAATCTAAATAGCTCCATGCCTGAATAGGGCTAACACTGTTGTCATTAGCATTATCAGTATATTTATATCCCCTTGTTTCTCAGCCCTGTTCCTCAAGGCAGCCTACAAAATTCAAACAATTATAGATATAAGCTGTCATCAATAAAGCATACAAACCATGAAGTATAATTAAACTATTAGTGGAATTAAAATGTAATCCTTAAAAAGCAAGGCTATAGGAACAGAACAACATTTTTACTGGAAGCCTTCTCCCCTTAAACAATCCGTTTCCAAAGGCCTGTCACTAGAATAAACTGTGCATTCCATGGGGAGGTGCTGCGGAGGGAGTAGAGATGGAAAGAATATTCAAAAAAATTGAAAATATTTTAAAAATGGTCAAAAACGTGTTTTTCAAGTGTCAAGAAACCTTGATGAAAAGTTTTGGCAGAAAATGGCACTGTTGTGCAAGAAACATCATCTTCCATGTGGAAAATAATATTTCAGTGTAGCAAATACAGTTTTCTATGCAGAAGAAAAAACTAATTGGGGATTTGTTCTCAGTAAAATTTGCACATGGTTGATTTTTAAAGAAAACAGCATTTTGTGCATTGGAGTTAATATTTCTGGATTGAAATTTTATCTTCCACATAGAAAATGATGTTTCCTGCATAGAAAATGCTGTTTTCTGTGGGAAAAAATGCAAATTTTGTGCAGAATAATCCCTAAAACACAAGAGCTTTTGAAAACTGTATGGTTTTCAAGGATTTTCTTGCAGGAGAATTGCTGAAATTGTTCATTTCTACCTTCAAAAGGAAACTTGGTGAAGAATTGTACTCTTAAGAGACAGCCTGTGGTGGAGGTACAAGTGGGAGTGAGGAGAACTGGAACTTGGACCACTTCTTACCAACCGTAAAGGTGACCCCTGTGTAAGACAGCTTTCCCTTAAAACATTTTATTGCGTGAATATCACACTTTAACCCAAAGTTCTTAGCAGTGCCACAAAAAATTGGAAGAATGCCTTCACTCCAAATCACAAGAAGATGTGTGGCTGTTATTTCTAAAACTCACTATTGCATGAAAAATACTACTGCAGTTAATGTATTTAAAGGACCTTCAGTGGTGAGTAAATGACAGAAATCTGAACCAAGAGAGCTTTCTCTGTCCTGACCAACTGCTAGTTACTCTTCCAGTTTCTTCTTTATATTTCTGTACTTAGAACCATCCAAATGTTTTGCAGCTGATTCAATCTCGGAAAGACTAGTGACAATATCCAGCTGCTACTGTACCTTGTTTATGCTCTCTCACCCCGTTCTGCTTTCACATTTTTTACTTCACTGGATTCATTCCTAAAGGAGGAGGATGTTTAAATAATATCAGAAAAGCCGAAAGATAATTTTTCACATTCTGCTAAGTGTTACCTCACTCCAAGACAGCTGGCCTTTCTTCCAAGGCTGCCAGGATTTTTCCTTGCTCTCTCCTACCCTCTTTCCAAAAGTGAGGGAGAAAAAGTGTCAGACCAGCCTGCCCACCGGTACAGGGCGCTGAGAAGGCAGCAGGAGGTGCCCATGTCCCAAGCTCCTGGCTTCTTGGTCAGTAGCCAGTTGACAGTAAATTGGCAGCACTGCTGAGTTACGGGAATACATAAAATAAGGCCTTTCAAATGTCATTGAACTACAGATCCTAGGTGGCTAGGTGAGTAAAGTCTGCCCCTCCTACTGTGATTAGACTGCAACTTCCAGAATTCGCTATGTTTACTATGCATAATGGGAGTTGCAGTAGAACAATTTCTGGGTAGGATACACTTTTCTCACTCACATGATGTTACTCCCTCTGATGTCCCAAGAGAGTTTATTGCTTGTTTTCCTTCTTCTCACAGGCTGAGCAGCCAATGGCACCAACCAGAATGGTTTTCTTCACCCAACATTTTGGGGTCCAGTGATCTGTTCTTATCTAGTCATTTGTATAATGTGGATTCCTATGCACTGTTGATGTTTGAACTTGTTTTCAATGCTTTCAAACAGTTCAAATCTAACTCAGATACCTAGTTATTGCTAGATATAGGGCAGGATGTGTGTGCATGTGTATTAGAAATAAATTATTAAAAATGTTCCATAAATATGTAAATAATTGACAGACAAGGGTTCTGTTCCATCAGGGCAAAGCCAAATCCTTCCACTTTTCAACTTTTCTGCCACTTCCTTGTCCTGCCTGCTCCATGTTACTCAGCTGGTTTCACCAATATTGGCTTTGCTGTGTTACAAGAAGTGATTTGAAAGATTTGGGGAGCAAAAGGGGAAGCAGCACCCCAATGTGGTACTGAACAATTCACAAGATTTTGAATGACACAAAACTTCATAAAGTCAATTCACAGTACAGTAAACATTCAAGTGAATCCCTACTAGATAAGGATAAATTTCTTGACCAAAGTTTTGTGCTCAGATCTCTTCATTTTTTATCAAAGAATAAATCAAGCTTATATCCAGTGACAAAAAGTACATTTTAATAGCCTTAATAGAAACCCTAGGGATATGGGAGTTACTTCTTGTTTTTAACCTGGGCTTTCTTTATATTTTGAGTTCCAGAAAATTTGTGTGGAAGCTGTAGTCTTTCATCAAAATCATAAACTACAATTTAGTGTGGCATCTTTTAATCTATGATTCAGCTTTTGCAGGTTCATGGCAGGGTTTACTGAATTGGGTTTTGGATCTGCAGATTACTGCTTTATGACAAGGTTTGCATACAAGGTTTGGGGATTATTTAAAACCAGTGTGTTTAAAGCTTAGATAAAATGAGTGCCACAGGTTCGGAAAGGTACAGGTAAGAAAAGGAAAAGTGCTAGACATCTATAAAGATATTTTCTGTAGTTAGAGAAAACATTGAATAAGATGCAGAGGATATTTTTTTGTTAATTTCTGTGAAGTTGATTTTGACTTATGGAAACCCTAGTAATGAGAGACAACTCTGCTAAGTTCTAGCAGACTTGGGCCGTGGCTGTCTTGTTGGAGTCTATACACCTGTAATGAGGTCTATTTTTTATCCTACTGCTTTCTATGTTGCCAAATATTATTGTCTTTTCCAATGAGTGATGTCTTCTCATGGTACGCCCAAAGTCCAATAGTCTCAGTTCAGTCAGTTTAGTCAGTTTGGCCTTTAGGGAGAGTTTTGGCTTGATTTGCTATAAGACCCATCTAGTGGTCATTTTGATAGTTCATGATATCCCTAGCACTGTCCTTCAGCATCATATTTCAAATGAGTTGATACTCTTCCTACCAGCTTTCTAAAAAACCTTATAGAATATTCTGTATTTTTTTTGTACTTTAAATATTTCCATATTGGGAAGATACAGCATTCATTTTAAAAAAAACAACGTAAGATCTGGTACAATTTGCTTTTACAATTAAAAAAAATAACAAGACTCCAAAATACACATTAAAATAAAAATTAATGTGATGAATTTTACATGGCTTTACTATCATACATGACTTTCTTTCCCCCATAATAGCAAAAACTATCACATGAAACTGTTGGTAATGCACACCTCTTCTGAAGCATACCATATAAGAAGAAATGGGTTCCCTTTCCAAATTCACCACTAAAATGCCACTAAATTCAATTCACAAAAGTATGGTAATTTAGTTGCTTTACAGCTTAACCATATTCTTTGGAGGGTTCACTTAAAAGTCATGTTGCATGAATGTACCCCCGCCGACCTGCCCAGGAGTGTGCAATGTCTGTAGTCATGTATTTGTGGAATGATGTACGCTAATAGAGTTCTTCATGAAGGAGCAGTTTTAGGCCAATCAAGGATCCTATAGCCAGCAGTGGAAGAAATGTTTATATGTATATCTACCTGTCTACTCTTTAGATGAACTCCTTTAGATGGTCACTGAACACATAGTCAATGGAGACAGGAGCTGGCCTTCATTTGATCTTTCCCTTCATTTAATCTTTCAATGCTTGAGGTAGTTCAAGTGAACCCTCCTTCTCTGTACGTTCACCAGTCTGATGTGTGTGTGTATGTTCTAAATTACTGGATAGAATCCTATGATTTGATTTTTAAAATGTCATGTTTTGTTCCATTGAATTGTACTGTACCGTATTGTATTATATTGTACAAGCATACCTCAGTTAACAAAATCTCTGGAAAAGAAGCTCCTTACAAAGTCTTTTTATGCCTATCCTGCCCCCTTTTCCTACTTGCCTTCCATCTAGCTGGAAGAGTTTTAGCAACATCAGCATAGGGAATATGGGGAAAGAGGGCTGCAGAAACATAGAATTTCAGTGTTGGGCTGCAGCAACATGTGTGCAGGAAGCAATGCTAAAAAGCTTGCTCTGGAAAAGACTGAGATTCTGCTCCACTGAGCCTACCGTAGCTCTGTGTACCTGTGTGTGCCTAGAACAGGGAAGGTAAACAGCAGCTACTTTCAGAATCCCTTACTGAGCATGCGTGAACAGCAAAACAGAGACATTGGCCATTTCTGCACGAGGCGAGGGAATCGCCCTGCGCAGCTACTTACTGGACTTTTCGGCTCCCCGGTCCAGTCCATGCCACTCCGGAGCAGTGCGTGCTCGATACGCACTGCCCCGGCATCTCAAATGGTGGCTTCTGGTTGGTCGAGGGTCTCGACCAACTGAAGCTCGCCAGCCTAAAGCCCGCCCCCGGCAGATCACGGGCTCGCATTGGGGCGAGCCTGCGAATCTGCAAAAGGGAGCAGGCTCGCAGTGGCGCGCTCCGTGCTTTTGAAAGACCTGTTTTTAGCGGTCTTTCAAAAGCACGCTGGACAACCACTTGGGGTCGTTCCGGAGCAGGCTGAGGTGCGGATCTAAGTTAAGTAGGTCCAACCCAGTCCGATCCCAGATGCAGATCTCCTCCTTGGAGGACAGACGGCACCGTTTTAAAAACCCTGTGCGGAAATGGCCAAAAAGGGAGGTCATCTGGCAAGCCTACTTCACCCCCCAGCATGTTTTAAAAAAACAAACAACCCATTGATCTGTATGTTTTATCACACACACATACACACACAAATCCTATTCTGAATGTTTCTGTTTATTTATACAAGACTTACCTTACCTTGTTGTTTCATTTCACATGTACATACTGTTAGTTTTGGATCAAAAAAGTTTGATGAAACTTGTTGGACTGCTCTTCTTTTTTGCGGTGTATGAACTTATTCCTTTTCATTTGATGTTATTTCTTGTTAATTTTTTTTCCTTAAAGTAAAGCCCAAGAACACACTGATTTTGTTAATGAAGATTTATCTGCATTGTATTGTATTGTATATCTCACCTTTGTCCTAGCACAAGACTCAAGGCAGCTCACAACATGAATTAAAACAGAATACAGGTAAAACTCAATCACTTATAATCTTTTTTTAAAAAAACTAAATAAATAAGATACCCATTACAACCAAGCATTGAATTGAAACAATTTAAAAGCATGAAAAGAATGGAGGAAGGAAAGTGCAGCACCTGCCATTAAAAGACCTTCCACAATGGCCAGTTAATGTCTGAATGCCTGCTTGAAGAATAATGTATTTCCCTAATGACAGGAAGGAGAGCAAAGAGCTGGAAGGAAAGCAGAGAGGAGGCTAGCCAAGCCTACCTGGGGAGGGAGTTCCACAACCTGGGAGCAGACACCAAGAAGGCCTTCTCTTGTTTTCTCAAAAAAAATATGCTTGTTTGAGTAATGAGACCAAAAGGAAATCTTCCCCCAAAGATTTCAAAACTCAGCTAGGCTTATATGGGTCCGCTCTTGGGAGAAATGTGGGATATAAATATAATGACTGATTGATTGATTGATTGATACAGGGATATATGATCTTTCAGGTACTCCATACCCTCAGTGTGTAGGGCTTTGCAGATCATAACCAGCACTTTGAATTTGACCTGAAAAAAACTGTGGTCAATAACCTGGTTTTAACAGTTTGGATCCGCTGAAGTCCCCAAGCACTTCCCAAAACCAACCCCATATAGAGGGTGTTGCATTAATCCACATGAGATGTGACCAAGGCATGTCTCAGACTGGCCAGTTCAGACATCTTTAGGAAGAGTACTTAACTTGCACTTCTGGCCACCACAGAAACTTGAGCTTCCAGACTCAAGTCTGTATCCAGGACTACCTCCAAGCTGCAAATCTTGAGTTTTCAAGGGAAGTGTAATGCAGGCTGAATCATTATTCCCTCTCTGCCTTTAGACTGACCAGGAGCTCCTCTATCATACCTAGATTAAGTTTTAGTTTTTCTACTATCAACATATTCACAGGCAAGAAGAAAATGTGGAGGTATATCATTGTACTGTACTGATCTAATATAACTACATCACTCACTGAAATATTTATGGCTCATCAAGTATAAAAGACTGTGTCCTGAGCTGACACATAGCTGACTTTGACATTACAAAAATAGTACTTCCTTGCTATTCAAAAGAGAGATACAGTGACCTAGGCCCACAAGTCATTTCCAGACAATGTGAAATAGATTCTTGTCCTCCTGTGATACCTGGCAGTAGAAGATTTGCAGAGATGCATTTTTTATATATATAAAGGAATGCTGCTTTTTTGTTTGTTTGTTTTTGTATTTTGCTTTGTATTTTAGTTTTTCATCTTGCTTGACTATATTCATTTCTTCTACATAGATCAGAAAATGAACATTTCAGTCTAAAACACACTGGCACCTCCATCAAGCATTCACGCTGCCTATTGTTTCAGTGTCACCTCTCCCAGTCACCTTGTGTCTTTACCAATAAAGTGTCTCAGACTTCCTCCCAGTCTTCAAACTGCATGCAATTCACTATAAACACACACACACACACACACACACACACACACACACACAACACTGCTCTGTTACACTACAGAGTTAATAAAGTTGCAAACTTTGTTAAAGGAAGGAGTTGGTTGTTGGGGATGAATACGCATTTGCACTTGTCATCACTAATAAAATAGCTCTGTCCCACAATGGCATTAACCATCATGCACCAAGATGGAACATTTTACTCCCTTGGAGGCATGTTTTAACTAGGCCTACAACGGAGGGATTCTGTAGTATTGCCACCAGAAGACTGCTAAAGAATGTACCCAAGTTTCTGCCACTTTTTATTGTTTGTTGTTTTTGCTTTCCTAGATGAAAACCACCTGAAACACAAATTATTCCAATGAATCTTTTTCCCATTGGGGTACATTTTGTCCCAGTCAATGTGCTGTATTAGGATAAAAAAAAGTCCTACCTTGTTTTGGTGAATCATGATGCCTACATACTCTGGGTGTCATGGAGAGTGGGAACACTGGAATTCTCAGTGAGCTCAGAAAATACAAGAGGTGCACTGTATGTTGTTAAACCCTAACCCTAACTTTAGCTCTCAATGCATTAAATTCTAGGGACAGAAATATACCCTGCAATTTGTTCAATGCATTTTTTAAAAATCTTGGTTCATGTAAATTAATCTGCACTTTTAAAAAATACATTGTATTGAAATATACCAATATTCTACATTCATTTCTCAGTGTAGCCATTGGCTAAGGTAGGTTGGAGGAGAACGTTTGCAGTTGTGGCAATAACAGCACAATTTTGAATAGTTTTACTGAATATGAATGTGCCTGTTTATGGATTCATAGGTGCAACACAGAATGCCAGCCATATTATTTTGTTGTGTATTTTTGTACATATTTTCTCAAAAAAAAAAAAAAAAAAAATCTTAATTCTCTCTCCATCTCCTCCCCTCACACCCAAGAATTGTGTTCTGACATTGAGAAAGTATAAAAGCTAATGAATAATACAAGTTCTGATCAGCATTTCAGTTTAAGCCAGTTCATACTGCAATCGTACAGACTGGACTGCTCAAGCATCCCTAATCTGTTACACTGCTGCATACACATGAACCTTCCCCCTGTTTATCTTTTATTTTGATATCCTCCAAATTAATACAGCAAAAGAAGCTAACAACAGTAAATCTCTAAAAAAATAGTAAAGATCATCCAAGTGAAAAATATTAACAAAATTGGAAAAAAAATGGGGAAAATGCATATATTTCCAGCTGGTACCAGCAAGACTCCAAATGGAGCATCGGGTAAGCCATAGGGGAGCTGGGGAACCACCATTGAAATGATTGTCTTACAACCAGTAGCCACCTACTACTTCTCAAATTGTGACAGAGCACAGAGACAGGAACCCTGTTAATGACAAGGCACATATACTGAAATGCCGAAGTGTGAAAGGCTTAAAAGACCAAGAAAAATAATGAAAAACTAATTACATATAGAGGAGAAAATTTTCATTTGACCAGACCATGGGGTATGCATTACCCACATATGCATCTCCTTTTTTCTCCACCTTTACATCTAAAGTCCTAGACTTGTCAATCTTCAGTGAAAAAGCTCTTTTCCTGTTTGAGATATTCTTTTTTGAAATTTTACAGAAAAAGGCAAGCCCTGTCTTTATCTTCAGTTGAAAATTCTATGGGTTGTAATGATATGAGAATGAAAAAAGAGCAGAATAATGCATTAAAACGGATGCTGTTGTGTGTCTTCAAGTTGTTCCTAACTTATGGCAACTCTAAGGGAAAACTATCATGGGATTTTCTGCGGGTTGAGTGTGTGATGCACCCAAGGTCATCTAGTGGGTTTCCATGGCTGAGTGGGGAAATTAATCCTGGTCTTCAGGGATGTAATCCAACTCTCAAACCACACTGGCTCAATGAAAGTATAATATATCCTCCTTTATATTCAAAGAAACACAATGTGGAACAGGATAATAAAGCTCGAGGTTTGATAGTAAACGACAATGTGCTGTATGTCAAAAAGGAAGTATGGCGTCATATAAAAATTCATACTGTATAGTCCTTTAAACTCTAGATTGACCAATAACAATATTCAAATTTATTTAGGAATGTAAGGCAGAGCCATGGTTATTTATTTGCCGGATACCAGCAAACTGCAAGGTTGTAAATTACCTTGGCCTCTGTCCCCATTCAAACGCTATCAGCAGTCTGAGTAAAGTACCACAGCAGGCTCCAGGAGGACAGAAAGAGATACAGGAAACAGAATTACCTTCAAGTCAAAGTGATTCAGTTAGCATGATTTCAACCCAAGGCCATCAAAGCAAGCAAGTTCAAAAGCAAAACAGTAAGCACATATAGAGCGAAAAAAGGGAGGCCACCACTACCTCCCACAGTATATGCTGCCTCCATAGATTACTGCTACTGTGTTTTTAGGCTTCCTGCCTTATTCTTTTATAGGCATCTGAGGCACCAAATTGTTCATTGCTATTGCAGTGCCAAGATTTGATATGCCACGTTCAGTACATTACAGCCATCTCAACTCTTCAGAAACCTCAGTAAACAGTGTTTTTAGTTCACATTGTGAAATATTTATATTGTACTTGGCAGGTTTTCGGCAGCGTAAGTGACCAATCATCCCACATCCATCAGTAAATTAACACTGGAATGGAAATAGTGTGAGACAGTAGATTTTTTAAACATCTATTATAATTTCAGCATACTGTGAACTGCAACAAGAAATAAATCAAATTGGCATATTGATTTGATACTGAAGAATTATAATTTCAGCTTGATGCTATTTCACTTTCTTCTCAAAATAAAATCCAATCTGTTCTTGACAGAAATAAACAATCACTGTTATAATCAGGTTCTACGGTTTTTGTTCTCAATTTGAAGTGTCATATGGGAAGTGGATATGTGCTCTCTTATGGTTTAATATAAATTATTATTCATTTTAGTGAAAAACTGTGAGCTGATCTTATACCAATAAATTTTATTTATTTTACTGACTCTGTGACTGGAATTGCTATTCCAGTTTATAATCATGGCACCACTACAGTGTGACAAGCAGCTATAAGAGGCCCCTCGGGGGTCCCCGCCACTGGTCTCTGCACTGTGACTCACTGGGCTGAACACATCATCCTTCAGTGCCCCACTCCCCCAATTAGTGTATCAGCTTGGCTTTTAAGGTCGGCTTTAGGGGAGCAGAAGGGGAAATGGGTTGTACCCGTCTTATCATAGCTACGGCCCTTTTTGCATCTTACCTCTTCACAGTAGAGGCATCTGGTGTGGGTCCCGGCGTCATCTCTCTCAGGAGGGGAGCATGACAGGAATGTTTCCTTCCACACCATCTGCCTCCAGGATCCAGGAAGTATGATGGATCTCTCTCTTCCTGCTGCAATGCAGCCACGCACCGTCCCAGGCTGCGCTGGCTTAGGAAGCGCAGACATTACACTTCCAGAGCCTCCGCAAGCAAGGTAAGTGCAAGCATGCAGCAGGATGGTGGCACAATCCCTGGTCATTGACAGGGAAAACACATCAACGTTTTGTGGTGCAATCCCACCACCTGGGGATAGGGGAAGGACGACATCAGGCATAAGCATCGTCGCGGTCCCATCCTTCTCCTGTCCCTGTGGTGGGTTGAGAGGATGGTGCAAAAAGGGCCTCAGTCTCCCATGCAGGATCTCAATCCAATATCAGTAAAACATCTAACTATGGCATCTGTCTGGAATCAGATAATAAATTCTAACAGCATGTTCCAGCATTCATGTTTCTGGCATGAGAAATGAATGAAGCAACCTACTTTTTATGTGATTTAGTGTATTTTAATCTACAAAATGTTTTTAATTCTATTTTAATTTATGTTGTACCCCACCTTGAGCCTTCGGGAGAGGTGGGTAAGAAATAAAAATTATTTGTTGTTGTTGTTAGGAACAGAAAAAGATATGAAAGTGATCCAAAAATCAAGAGTCATCCTTGTCCATTCATGTTTCTTGCTGTTCTTTATGTCATTCCATTCATATCATTCCCCCAGAAGGAAAGCATTACAGCTGTTTAAGCCTTCATCAGAATGGTGTGTTTATCGAACCTCTTCAAGTCTAGGGTAAGATAGACTACATCACCATTAGTTAGGCTTGACCTGGCTAAAGGAAAGATAGAGAAATAATATGACTATTAAAACATCTTTCGTTTTGTTTTGCTTGGTTTTGTTTGCTGAAAACAATAATTTCTTGCATTGCATAATAATATATAATAATAAATAATAATGCATTTTTATTTGTTACCTGCCTCTCTCCAAGGCATTGTATAGACTTCTTCACTGCTGTAGGGCTTTGAATTTTAGCCAATGCATCCAAGGTTGAAGTGAAAGATGGCAATCCTCACTTTTAATAAAACCTTTCAAGAAGAGAGATTTCATTCCTATTCCAAGTAACTATACAAATCCCAAGAAAAGCCACAGAACACATGACAAATCATCTCTAACTCACGCCATGGTGGAAAAAAAACGAAACCATAGTGGTATACAAAATATGTGGATTGTTAACCTTAAGCCGGAATGGCCTCACTTTTGTGGTCTGATGTCCTAAACATTATCCAAAAGCAAGACTTTTGCCATGTAAAGTAAAAGATCTCATAAGCTACAGCACGTATAAAAGTTGGCTGGAGTACGATGAGCTTTTCAGTACACACAGTCCCTCTATTGCGTAAAAAAAGTACAGATTTAATTTAACAAAATTCACAGAAAATATTGATTTATTCCAGGGCTTGGAAGGGTTACTTTTTTTTCACTATAATTCCCAGAATTCTCCAAGTATCACCATCAAGAAACTAACATTTCCAAATCTGATTTCTTTTTATTCTCTCCCTTCCTCCCCCCCCCCCATGTGCATGTGTATGTTTTGCAGTCTGAGTGGTTCTGAAGAGACCCAGTGAGCATGTCAAATAAGAAATGACAGGTTTATCTTTAAAGAGGTACTGGCTCCACAGTGTGGTGTACTTGGACATTTGCAGGAGCTAAAGATCAGCAGAGGATTCACCATTCTAGCATTGCTACCATTTCTGCAGTGCAACCATATTCTACAGCATCTGAAAGGGTAGATCTGGCCCTACCATCAGATAGGATAAGGTGGCTGCCTCAGTCAGACTCCATTGTCAAGAAAAATACTGCAAATAGTTAGCTGTTTAATGTGTTATTATTCTAGTCTTTTAACTGCCAATGAGTGAAAGAATTTCCGCCAAATCGTTTGGGTGGCGTTCGGTAATAGGCAACTTGACTAAAGGTAGGATAGGAGTAGGGCACTGTATTTCCTGCTCTGCCACAGGTATCAAAATATCTTGGGACCTGTAAGAATGTTGAGTTCTCAGTTTGTATGTCTCACATCTTTTAGACAAAGGCCTACCCAGTGAGAGTCCCATGTACAAGGATCTCTGGATACTGGAGACAGCAGTGTCTGTATGTGCATGTGCATGCATGCATGTGTGCACATGTGCACTTTCACCTGTTGACTTATAATGATCCCATGAATTTCATAGGGGTTTTTTTAGGCAAAGAATACTCAGAGGTGGTTTTGCCAGGTCCTTCCTCAGAGATGTAGACTACTCAGAAATGTAGCCCTGTTCAGCTTCCAAGATCAGATGGGACCTGGTGCCTCTAGGGCATTTAGGCTAGACAGCAGAGAGCTAAAGAAAAAGAAATTCAAAACAGCCCACAGCAGGTGCAAAATATAACACAACAAACCCTAAACTGCTGAAAAAACTAATTCCACAGCCTTGTCCTCAGCCTGCTAGGTGTGTGTGTGCATGCGTGCGTGTGTGTGTTTATGCACCACTGGTCATCGTCTGCTGCCAGCTTCACAGCCTCAGCATGAAGGTGATGGGGGACAACTCCACAGCCAATCAGTGGAGTGGAAGAATGGCACAGGTGGGCAAACTGAACAGTTCGCAATTACAACTGTTTCTCTACCTGGCTAAGTAGCTACCACTAGATGGTGCTCAAGAGCACTGGACCTCCCTGGTCAAAGATTGGCCCTGGGAGTGACCCTGTCACTTTCACACTGACATTGTTCACTGAAACTCAGCTCTTTCTATGTGGGTATGTGCAAGAGGCTAGAAAAGTCTCCCAGGTTCCTCTCTGGGGTTCCTTGGATTCCCAGTCCCCTGTCTCTTCTGTGGCTTTTATCATAAGCCTTGCCACACCCGCAGAGAGTAGGAATTTTTGGCTCACCATCAGAATGACCTAGGTGGTGACACTTTTTGCCTCTTCTGACCTTTTGGCATTCCAAGGGGATTGCTTCATCACGTTTATTCTGTCACATTTGAATTAGTAGGCATTTGTGGAAAAGTCAGATGGAGTGCAGGATTGGTGAAGGCTTTTGAATATGTTTATGATGATTGCTGGTTTCTGATGGTTGCCCAGGGCTGCAGCATCCATTAATAGGATCTGGATCACCTTTGAGACTTACTTAGAGCTGTGGGGCCCTGAGAGCAGGTGAGGTAGAGATGCCTCTGAGTACCAGAATTGGTGGGGCTCTGTGATAATATGGCCACCACTCCACAAAGCTATGATGGGCTTTGTTTAGCCCATCTACCTGTATCTCATCCCTTTTTATTATCTCTGCTTCCAAGTGTATGGCTGGCATCCAGTTAGTTGCAAAAACATTTAGTCCAACTTATGCCTGCGTATGTTTCAGAGTTTTTCTTTTTGTTTTGGTGTTTGTCTCCTTGTTTGTTTGGTCACTGTGGAAGTCAGAATTCTCTACTATCCTCACGAAACAACTAAAAACCCCTAAAATGCCATCTTTTTTTCAGGCTGCTTCCCTCCTTCAATGGCTGTGTGGTGACCAGTGGAGAGAGGGGGTGGCAGATGAATAAGGGACTATGAGACTATAGGCAGATGCACAATGACAAAGGCATCTTCCCAAGGATCCCAGATGTCTTAGAAAATAATGTTGCCATGATGTGTCTGGCTGTAGTCACATAGACAGACGTTTCTCAGTCATCTCCTACTCTCCATCAGTTGCTACATGGCCATGGAAAGGAGGCAAAAGGGGAAGGCTAGTCTTGCAGGAAGGAAGGGGAGACATTTCATAATTCTGCTACAGCAGAACTTTACAATATATTACCTGGCATAACAGTACATTTCGTTATGTGTTAGTCTGTAAAGTACTGCAATGAATTTTTTTTTAACTCAAAAAGACTGACCTGGGGTGGAATGGAAACAAAGGGCAGAAATATTCTGTTTTCTGTCACTCTTCTGTTCACCTAACATTTCTAAACATTTCACAGTCTATGATTCCTATCTAAGATCCGGTGGTGGGGACAGCCTTTTGATTTCAGCAAGAAATTAGGTAATACACTATTAGTTAATTCAAATGTGGTCCTTTATTCATTTTCCTTGAAGCACTGTAGCCTGTACAAAAACATGGTTTGTAGAATGCAGATGCTGTGTCGAAGACTGGACAATCAGAAAATATATAGATATTTCATACCTCTCATGCTGTATTATTTCTGGAAACTGGAAACTGGAAATCTCAGGTCAAGATAAATCTTCTGATAATTCTTTGGTTCTTGACCTAAATTTCAAGATGATATCTTCTCTGACATGCATCAATTCATTGTGCATGCATCACAAAAACTTTCGCTGCCAATCTGCCTTCCTTTTCATAGCAGTACCATTAAGAGACCAAAACCAGCTTCACTGAAATTAATGGCAGATGTCCAGCAGTAGTGCACAGTGGATTGTGCCCTCTGTCTACAATTCTTTAAAGATCTCTTGAGTGAATTGATGTTGCCAGCTTTAGTGGTGACTCTTTATAATATGTTCAATATGTGAACTTCCCCTTGGATGGGATACAGTAGTTTTGTGTTAAAGTTCTATCTGCTCCTAATTTCCTATGCTGTGTATTATGTCATCTTGTTTTTGTGTTATTGCCAGTGGGGAAAACATTGTCTAGATCAATGCTATCAGCCCTCTTCACACAATGGAAAACATCAATTAGATGGTCATAAATTCTCCTCTCTCCTTGTGAGAACAACCCTAATCTTTTCAGCTGCTACTTGCTACTTAAAGCTTCTATCTTGCTAAATACCATGCTTTTGTTATTTGATACATTGGTTTAATTCCCCTCTATGAGTCACAGGGTAAAGTTGACTTTGTATATGGATTGAGGGAATACTGATATATAAAAGTATTAAAATTAATAATACACACTGGCATTCTGGCAATCTCTGTTATGCTTAGCTTTGGGAACAGAGTTTCTAGTGTCCATCATCCTAAATTTCATGGCTGTATCATGCATACATTTTGAGGAAAGTTCATATCATGTTGAGAAGGGAGCGGACTTGCCTTCTGCTGATCCAGAAACTAGGATAAGGAGCAATGGATTCAAGCTGCAGGAAAGGAGATTCCACCTGAACCCCAGGAAGAACTTCCTGACAGTCAGAGCTTTCCGGCAGTGGAATATGCTGCCTCGGAGTGTGGTGAAGTCTCTTTCTTTGAAGGTTTTTAAGCAGAGGCTGGATGGCCATCTGTTGGGAATGCTTTGATGGATGTTCCTGCATAGCAGGGGGTTGGACTGGGTGTTCCCTGTGGTCTCTTCCAAATCTATGATTCTATGATTCGATTCTGTGTCACTCTTTTCAAAGCTGGTTTGCCCTACGGATGGTGGATAGGTATATTTAATGGGAAAGTTGCTTCTGCAGCAACTTGCATCAGGGTTCATCTTATTGTTTTGTGGAAGCATCTCCTACACCCACTATTGTTTTTTCTGAGCCTTTGGGCCATGCTTCCTCATAGGATGTTGTGCTATGTGTGCCACTTGAATTATACTGCACTCCTTGCTGCCTTCGGTTGTAGTGAAGAACATTGTCCTCTCACCAAAACTGAAGTAAGATTCAGTTGCCATCTTTGACTGATAAAGAAAGGGGTGGTTTCAAACACATGCAGATAAAATGTTGTGTCTCCTGGAATGGTCTAATAAAGGTAATTCCACAATATGGACTTTTTTGGAAATTGCCAGTTCAGTTTCCTTCTGTACAGGGAAATGGGAAAGGAGGGTGCCATCTTATTCTTGGTCTCAGGCAGCAAAACATCCTCAACTATGTTTGTACTCTCCTCTAAGAGAGAAAGGTAGTAGGGAATTCAGAATTAAACCAAATTGTTATTATGTGACTTGTATAGGAAAGAAGTGTTTGGACTTTATCCAGTATTTAGCATCTTTTACACACTGGCCAGAATCCAGTTAGAGAGTTAGGTGCGTACATTAAATGCATTGATTTGAATGAGTTTAAGTATGCCTACCTCCTTGTTGGATTCTGGCCACTGACTTAGAAGCTTACTTGAAATATCATCTTTCACCCAATATATTTTTTCATGTTGTGCTTTGGGTAAATAGAACTGAACATAATAAGGAATGAAATGAAAATATTTTGGATTCATGGTGAACCAGGGCATTTTCTGGTTTCCTGATAGCAGTAATATTTTATTGTTGGGGCTGCTTTTATCCCCTGCAATAAATTTAGAGTGGATACTTATCAGTCCTATTATCTCCATCATCCCAACCACTAAAAAGTTACAAATGTAAGGGAGGAAGTATTCAGAGCTTTTATACATTTATTTTCATTGGGGAAACCACTTGCTTGGTATCCATATGTTTTATGTCTCCCTGAGTCTGGTTTGAGAGAGGTAAAGTTGTGGTTTGAACAGAAATGATGGGTGGAGTATTCTACACAGAAATTTAGATGAAATTTGGTTCTCTGTGTTGTTGCTTTTTCCTTTAAAAAAAAAAGAGCCTAGAAATCATCACAAAGGAAATCACTAGTGATGTAGACTCGAATCAATAGACTTCGACTCACGTCGGACTTAAGTCACTTCAGTGACTCGACTTGGACTCGACTCAGCCATAAATGATGCACTGACTCAACTCAATTTAAGGCTTGTATATTTTTAATGACTGACTTGATGCCCTTGGTTCAGTAACATAGCGCATTCATCCAAAAACCTTACAACTTTTGAACAATGCCTCCATCTCTTTTTGCCTACTAGTCACATGACAATCTGTCCCAAACCCAAAGTCTGGGCGCATTTCTCAGAGAGGAACAGCAAATGGGTCAGGTGAGGTCTGCTCAGCAGCCTGACCCTGCTGCATATCAGAGGCACCTTCACAAATTTTCCTAAGAGCAGAAGACAAGACTCACCCCCAGAGTGCAGGTGCATTTCTCAAAGGGGAACAGCAAATGTGTTAGGCAACAGGCTTGAGGAGGAAAAGGATCCTTCCTTCTAAAGCTTTTGAATCTTCAGTAATGGAGAGTAAGATAGGATCCTATTCCCCACTTCCGAAGCTGCAGATGGCAAAATTGCAAATGTGGAGAGTCGAATCTGCTTAAATTGTTAAAAATGACTTTATTTCACTCTGTCCTGAAATTCCGGAATATAGGTTGGGGTATAAAGTTGGCTCCCAGACTTGAGACTTGACTTGAGACTTGACTTGAAAGTATCTTAAAGGACTTGAGACTTGACTGAGACTTGGAGTAAAAGACTTAAATACATCACTGGGAATTACCTGATAGAACTAAACACAGCCAACAGGATAAAAAAAAGAGTAAGTGACAACAAAAATATGCAAGATAATCAAGCCAAAATAATTGCCTTTAAAGTGTTGTAGTTCCATTGAAAGAAATGGAACAGACAAAGCAATTCTCTGGGCCAAACCAAAGTGTCTGTGGTTAGCTCCACTGGCATTTACACCATTACAATTAGTTAACAATCTGTTTCAAGTCTTCATCCACTTCATCTCTCTCTCTCCTAAAAACAGCACAGTTGAGAGAAATGGGAGATTTTTTTTTTTAAATCATTTTTGGGTCTCCTTTTCTAAGGACTGGTTATTTGTATATGTGCGTGTGCAAGTTTAAATTATGCTCAAGGACAAGTCCTCTGGACACTATGAGCAAAAGTCAGATTTCATTCCAGAAGAATACACAAAATGTATGCAAAGTACAAAAGCCAGAATTTATTTATGCCTAATTTTTTTAAAAAAATTAAATTTTAATTGGATTTTAAAAGAATGATCACAAGGAAAAGAGACAGAGAAGAGTGAGAGGGGAAGGGAAGAAAGAAAGAAATGTACAAGGACATACATAGAATATGAAGAAGGGCTAGGTACTGGCTCCCAATTACAAGTTAGACTTAGGCTTAGAGTCATAGAGTTGGAAGAGACCACAGAGGCCATCCAGTCCAACCCCCTGCTATCCAGGAACATACATCAAAGTACTCCCAACAGATGGCCATGCAGTCTCTGTTTAAAAACCTCCAAGGAAGGAAACTCCACCACACTCTGAGGCAGCATATTCCACTGTCCAGCGGCTCTGACTGTCAGGAAGTTCTTCTGATGTTTAGGTGAAATCTCTTTTCCTGTAGTTTGAATCCATTGCTCTGTGTCCTAGTTTTTGGAGCAGCAGAAAACACACTTGCTCCATCTTCAACATGACATCCCTTCAAATATTTAAACATGGCTATCATGTCACCTCTTAACCTTCTTTTTGTCAGGCTAAACATGCCTAGCTCTCTAAGGCCCTTTTCACATGTGGGGGGGGGGAATGGTGTACAGCGACCTCCCACGGAGGTCGTCTACACCGTAGAGTGGACTGGCGTGGACTACTTTTAGTAGCT
The DNA here is from genome assembly GCA_030412105.1 of Cyclura pinguis. Taxonomy (NCBI): domain Eukaryota; kingdom Metazoa; phylum Chordata; class Lepidosauria; order Squamata; family Iguanidae; genus Cyclura; species Cyclura pinguis. Next base: position 81,668,885 of record CM059600.1, read on the forward strand.
TCACACCAGAATCCACTCAGGAGCGGCCGGAACTAGCCGGGCTCCGTGTTTTTTAAAAACCTCTTCTTCGAGGTTTTTAAAAAGCATGGAGCGCGCAGCCCCGTGCCGCTCCGTCGCCCGGCTCTAAAGTGGATCTGCAGGCTCGCGCAAGTGCGTGCCTGCGGATCTGCCGGAGGCGGGCTTCCGGCTGGCGAGCTTCTCCAGTTGGTGGAGAGCCTCCACCAACCGGAAGCTGCCATCTGCGACGCCGGAGGAGTGTGGAGCAGCGAGCTCGCGCTGCTCCACGCGGCAACGGACTTACCCGGCTGGAGGTAAGCTCCGTTTTAGCCTGTTTTTGCCCGTTTCACCCCCAACATGTGAAAAGGGCCTAAGTCTCTCCTCATAGAGCATGGCTTCCAGACCCTTCACCAGTTTGGTTGCCCTCCTCTGGACATATTCCAGCTTGTCAATATCTTTCTTGAACTGTGGTGCTCAGAATTGGACACAGTATTCCAAGTGAGGTCTAACCAAAGCAGAATAAAGTGGTATTATTACTTCCCTTAATCTTGACACTATACTCCTGTTGATGCAGCCCAGAATCGCATTGGCTTTTTTAAGCTGTGGCATCACACTGTTGACTAATGTTCAGCTGGTGGTCCACTAATACTCCTAGATCCCTTTCACACGTATTGTTTTCAAGCCAGGCATCACCCATCCCATATCTGTGCACTTCCTTTTTTCTTCCTAAGTGCAGTACCCTACATTTTTCCCTCTTAAACTTCATTTTGTCAGTTTTGGCTACTAACAAGTCCCAGCAGAGGATGTAATCACTTCGCATTTAGCTACAGGGACAAAGCCAGCTACTTCTGTGATTCCCCTACCCCCTGCTCTCCACCAGGCACCGAATGGCTGGGCAGAGGGGGCTTCAGAGGCTCTATGGGACGCTGGCTGTGGTAAACGGCCGAGCATAGCTACACTGAGCCATGCAGGATTGCCGCACTACATAACTATTATACCAGACATACAAAACCATCTCGTCCATTTCATATTAAATTTGAGAAAGAGGCAGATAAACAGGGAACAGAATTTGTTCACAGTGAAGGAGTTACCTTGTGATTTCCCATCTCTTCCATTTATTGTCCATATCTGGCTTGCCTATAATTAATGACATGGTTCCTTATGGACAGGCAAGCTAATGTAATTAGCAATACAGCAGTGCATACGGTTGTGGGAGTTAACTCATTCCACATGCTCAGGCATTATAGTTCCAAAATATTTTCCTAATAGTTCCAAAATGGAATTTATAGGCACTCATTAAAACAGACATACACACAAAACAACTTCCTGTCCAGCCTACTTCCAAGAAGTAGGGCCAGACATTGCTGCCTGACTCTGAATAGATGTGCATTACTGGGGATGGGTAGGGGATGTATAGCAGAATTTCACCTGAGGGATGCTGGCAGAATGGGACCACTCACTGGGCTGCTGATTGTCGTTCCATCGCCATTGGGAGCAGTAGAACTGTTACTGCCACCAAGTCAGGGTCACTTCTAAAATTCACCTCATCTGAAGGATGCCCAGGAAGGTTTGCTCCAGAAGGTAAGCTCAGATCACGTCATCTTCTATTCAAAGCAGCAGTGCAGCTGTGATTTTTTTTTTTTAATTAACTAGGGACCTTGTTAGGAAAAGCAATTTTGTGTGACCTTCTGGCAGATTCTAACTTCTGCTAGACTGACTATCCAGGCCTCATTATTACTTGTTTATTTGAGGCTCTGTTTTGATTTGATTGAGAACACAGCCACACTTACCAGTTGGTGTCCCCCACCCTTTAAACCAGGTTAATATGAGAAAGCACAGATAAGCCAAGTTCTAGAAAGCTCAGAACTTTGGTTGGTTGAAACTATCTTGGTTGCTATGTATTACTGCCATGAAAGTAGCCTTTGCCCCTTGCTTAGCTATTTGACATTTGCCTCCTGTTTTGCTTGTTTTGATGTTTAGGGCTCTATCCTGTGGCCATGACCACACTAGACTGTCATAGTGGTATTATTCCACTTTCAACATCCTGGGGATTCCATAAGATGTTGAAAATGGAATAATAGCACTGTAACAGTCTAATGTGGAAATGGCCTCTGTTCATGTCTTCGTCGCTTTGGTCCTGGGTCCTGTCTAGTGAGTTCATACTGGTATAGTTAACCTAACTATACTTTCAATCTCTTCTAGCTATCACAATTTGGCAGGCACAAATTGTTAATTCTTTGTCACCTGGCTTTTTCAGCTGCTTTTAAAATTTTCCAGTTTCTCTCTCCTTCAAGTTTTCCCCTTTATTCTCAGCTTACTTCAGTTGCTGCATACTGAGTTCAAACTACAGAAGTGGTTTGTACTCTATTAACCCAGCAGCGGGAAGACGAGAAGAGGGGGTAGAATCTGGCCCTTCCCAGTAAGCTCAGGGAAAAGCAAACTGCTACTGCCTCCTTTAGCTTTGTGTGCTTCTTCATTAGTACCTTCTGCTGTCTTGATCATACTCCAGTGTTGCTCAGTCACATGTGTCCAGGTTTCCATCTATAAATTGTTGGAAAGTATGTACTTTTCTTCTTCTGTCCTCTGGTTTAATATTTGATTGTCCATTAGTCTGTTCCACATCCTTTGTAAATAAACTCTTCTCCTTAATTAGTTTTTTTTGTTGTCTTATGTTCTGGAGTTTGCCCATGCTACTGATTCCAGTCTTTCTCTTTTTTGTTGCTGTTACTGTTTAATGTCATTTGCTAATAACTCTGCACTCGAACATTATAGCTTAGCCCCTTGCTCTTCAGAATTAAGATGTCCAGTGTAGGTCTGACTTCCCATGACCTAGGCTTAGTAGATGTGTGGAGTGCTCCTGGTCCTGGCACACTGGCCTGCTGTTAATCCACTGTATTGTTAGCCTGGCTTATTTAGGGAGACAGCTGAACCTCTTGGTGGGAGATCTGAAACTGAGGAAAGAGGCATCATATAGCAGTCTGTACCACTCAGTTTATTTCAAAATGTAGATTTCACCTCTGCATCAGCATACCTTCTAACTATCCTGATTTGACAGGTACAGTTCCAGTTAATTCCTTGTCATTCTTCTTCTTCAGCTACTTTTAAAATGTCCCAGTTTCTCTCTCTTCATCACACTTTCCCCCTTTGTTCCCGGTTTTCTTCAATTGCTGCAAATCTAGTTCAAAGTGCAAAAGTAGTTCACACTCCATTTACTCAGCAGGAGAGAGAAGAGAGAAGAAGACAGAATCTAGCTCTTCCTAATAGGCTCAGGAAAAAGTAAATTGGTGCAGTTTCTCTGAGGTTGTGTGTTCTTCTTCATTAATAACTTTTGCCATCTTTCTACATTCTGATGCTTCTTGGCCACATATGTCCCAGTTTTTATCTGTGGAATGTTGGGTCCTTTCCGCAACTCACCTTTTTGCGGAGCTGGGGTGCGGGGATTGCGTGAGCAGCCTCTTCCGAGAGGCTCTCACATCCCGCTTCCTTCAGCTCCGCAGCTGCTGCCTGCTCATGCGAAAGCCCCTCCTCTTCCTTCCACAGCGCAGCCTGGGTTTTTCCAGGAAGCAGGAAGCTCGAGCACTGCAGCTTCGGAGCTCCGCATGCACAGCAAGTGCACGCGGGGCCCCGGAGCAATGTGCAATCGGGCACCATTTTCAGCTCACAGCCAAAAATGAGATAGTGCGCAGTCGGTGCCTGCCAGTCCCTGGAGCATCACACGAGTGCGAGTGCGTCATATGGACCGCTCCTCTCAGTGACACGACGCTCCAGGGGCCCTTTCACATGGCAAATGCTGTGCGAAAAGAGCCTTGGAGTGTATACATCTGCTTGATCAGATGGGATTTCTATATAGGGATCTGGATTTCTGGCCCAAAATCTTGCCATGAGGCTTCCACTCTTCCAGTGCTTGAGGAATCTTTCTTTGTTCAGTCTTTTTATTTCTAAGTTTTATATGAATGCCACTCACCCATATATATCAAGTCAGTAGGATAGTTCTGCCTATTAAATTTGAATAAAGCAGATATGGAATGCAGGCTAGAGTGAACTGACAAAACAGGGGATTTGTTGTTGTTGTGTGCCTTCAAGTTAATTCTGACTTATGGCAACTCTAAAGTGAACCTATTATAGGGTTTTCTGGGGCTGAGAGTGTGTGACATGCCCAGGGTCATCTAGTGGGTTTCCATGACGAGTACCATTTCTGCACAAGACTGTTGTAGCACTATGATTCCACTTTCAACATCGTATGGAATCCTGTGGTTTGCAGTTTAGGGAGGGGCCGGTTGGCCCCTCCCTAAACTGCAAACCCCAGGATTCCATATGATGTTGAAAGTGGAATCATAGCGCTACAACAGTCTCATGCAGAAATGGCCCAAGCGAGGAATTGAAGCCTGGTCTCCAGGGTCGGAGTCCAACATTCAGACCATGCTGGGTCTCACATGGGGGACAGCCTCATGGAATGGAGGAAAGTCTGTTATTTGTAATACAGTTTAATCACAGTATGCCAGGAAAAGGATTCACCAGAATTCTGTATAACCTGTTATGTAACTTTACATATGTAGTGGGGGCACTAAGAAACCCCTTTACTGAATTGTGAAGATGTGTAACTGGACGTTGGCAAGCTTAGAACCTGATGTGTATCAGAACTCCCTGCCAGTATCTCATCATACATCAGCAGGGCCTGATGTACATTGGGGATGGGATACAGATTTTACAAAACTGCCCAACTGTAATCCCCATAGACAGAGATACACTTATGAATACATAAGACCCCAACTGGAATCTGACCATTATTTGGGCTTGTTTCATAATTAATGTCACATACTATTCCTATTTTATATACTCTGCTGACTATTTGATGCTGTTACTGATTTGTTTGGGCAAATGTAGCCCTGCAGTTAATGGTAAATTTGAAATAGCAAGAATCCTCCCTATTTTTCCTTCTTTCACTGGGGTAAGCGGAACATATATGAAACACCTTCTGTCCTGTTTGATAAGATGATGTTATTTGTATAGCTGTTCCAATTGCAACACACAGAATTAAAATACTTCAATCCTTAATTTAAAAAAAAATCAATTCAGATAAGAAAATTAGTTTAAAAGCACTATACTCCGTTCATAAGATTCTTTGTATCACTTAAAAAAAAACAAAGCAAAGCAAACAAACAGCCCCACAATGATTTAATCTTGGAAGAAAATACAAGGAACTAAACATTTACAAAATGAGGAACTTATCTCTTTATATCAGCAATTAGGCTGTGATCCAGCAAGGCACTTAGGCCACAATCCTGTATGTATTGTCTGGGGTTCAAGCTCCAGTGAACACAGTGTTACTTAAATTTCAATAAACATACATAGGATTTTACTTTTCAGCTCTACAGCAACCACCTGGGCTCTTCTCCCTTATTATGCCCCTTCTGGTATGTAGTCTCTTCCTTAATATTTATAGCACAATAGGGAATCATTCTTGGTAGATAATTGGAATACACTTTGCCAGGCATATATTTCCCCCACAGAAATACAGCATGTGGAACTGTGTACAATCATATGCCTATGAAAGTGCTTAAAGAGGAACCAAAGATACAGCAAAAGAAGGGAACTTTAGTAAAGACTCCTGAAATCAGAGTGAGAAATACAGCCCATGCTGTTCTTCCCAGCCCCAGGACTCTGTTAGAAACCAGAATCTGGCCCTCTGGAGGATATCAGAATGTGGTTGCAATGGTTGCAAAGGATGAGCACCCAAGCTAAGAGAGGCTGCAGTTTGCTGTGGTTTGAGCCTCCTGGGAAGGGCAAGATTCCACCCTTGCCTCTCCCCTCTCTCCTCAGCTGAGTTCATTAAGGCCATTGCCGCACTACAATGTTATAGTGCTATCATTCCACTTTCAACATTCTGTGGAATCCTGGGGTTTGCAGTTTAGGGAGGGGCCTTTAGAATTCTCAGCCAAAGAGCTCTTTGGCCTCCATAAACCACAAACTCCAGAATTCCACAGGAGGTGGAAGGTGCAATAATAGCACTGTAACAGTGTAGTGTGGAAATGGCCTGAGTGAAAACTGCTTGTACACTTGGAACTCAGATTTCACCAGCTGAAGTAAACTGAAGATGAATGGGGAAAGTGAGAGGAGAAGAAAGAAAGCAGGACATTTTTAAAGCAGCTGAAAAAGGAGGACAATAGATTATTCAGTATGATTCTTGCAGAGTCAAAAAGGATATGTTTTAGTTTGGAGCAGAGAATTGCTGAATTCTATATAGAGGGCATTATGATTAAAGATTCCACACCCTTACCACAGAGAACATTTTCATTGGTCTCTTATGGGATAGCCAAGATAGATAAATAATGGAAATGTATCAATTTATAGGCAGAAGTTCTGTAAGACAGAGCCAGTGGTGTGTAGTGGTTTGAGCATTGGACTACAACCATGGACACCATGGACATTTCCGCACTGGCCTGTTATAGCGCTCCCGAAACTGCAAACCCCAGGATTCCATAGGATGTTGAAAGTGGAATTATAGCGCTATAACAGGCTAGTGCGGAAATGGCCCATGATTCAGTTCCCTGCTCAGCCATGGAAACCCACTGAGTGACCTTGGGCACATCACCCACTCTCAGCCCCAGAAAACTCTGTGATAGTTTTGCCTTAGAGTCACCACAGGTTGGGAATGACTTAAAGGCACACAACAACAGCAAGTACTGTAAATATCAGAGGCTGGGGACTCATTTCAGTAGATAAATAAACCCATGCTCCCCTTTTGGCTGGGTCCTTATTTAATTCATAATAGTAGAGGACTGAATAGGCCAAGAGTGGGCAAGTTCCACTTTGAGTATGCAAAATTCACATGAGGGTTCTCTATGCAGCCCATGGGAAGCGCTTGGCTCACCTCTTTGTTATGCTCAAGCAAGACAATGATTATGACGATACTTCATCATTGTCCACAATGGTCAGTGTGTTTGTGCAGGTTTTACAGGCTTTTGAGACACATATCCACACTGCAATCACCTCATGGACTATTGCTTCCTTCCTTCACTAAATGTCTTCCTACTGTGGGAAGAAAAATATATGTGTGTGAATGTGGAATGCAAAAGTAGCCATTAGCTGGCCCTGTGAAGCCTCTGATCTCTATATTCAGCTGTTCTTGTAGAATTGCTGTATCCATCTTTAATGGTAATCCACCTCCACCCTGATTTTGATGGGACCATCCTTAGAATCTGGAAGCTTAATGGCTTCCGTTTGCTTACAAAAGTGAAGATGTATAAACACTTTAAAAGCTTTCATGATGATTTAGTCTGGACCTCCTACACAGCTTATGAAAGAAAAATGATGTGTGTTTTTTTGCTCATTCAAACGCTATCTCAACTATAATCATGAAATAGAGATACATTGTAATACTAATAATAGTAATAATCCAAAAATCCATTAAAAACTTTCCTGTGAGGATGGAGAACAATAAATAGAGAGTGATTTTTGTATAGTTGCCATTTTAGTAACCATGAAAGTCTTACAGGAATTCCAAAACATTGCCTTCAGGGCTGTTGTTTCATCATACCAACCATAAAGAAATCTCATATACATCTATGGCCCCATTTTAGATTTTTCCATTTAAGTTGCAACTGTTGCTTCTGTGTAGGGTTATAAATATAGTGAAGGATGATTCTACAGTTATAGCAAAAATAAGTGAGTCTATGATTCATGAAGAGAGCCAGTGTGGCACAGCGGTCTGAAACTGGACTGTGACTCTATAGAGACCAGGGTTTGAATCCCTGCTCTTCCATGGAAACCCACTGGGTGACTTTGGGCAAGTCACATTCTCTCAGCCTTAGAGGAAGGTAAAGGTAAACTCCCTCTGAACAAATCTAGCCAAGAAAATCCCATGATAGGTCCATCTTAATGTTGCCATAAGTCAGAAACAACTTGAATGTGCACAATAACAATAACAGTGTTTCATAAAAGGAGGATAAATCTCAATGTGTATTTTTGTTTTTGTTTGGCCAGTAGGGTTGCCAGAATGAAAACTGGAGATGACCCTTGTTATGGTTTTGTTGAAAATGGGATTTCAGCAGGTTTTGCTCACCATACAACCCCGCCTCTCCCTGCCCTGTCCCCTCCCCACAGCTCCTGGTTGGTCTTTTTTAATTTTCTTTTTTCAGAAGCAGTGCTAACATTAGCATGGTGGATTGGGTTAACTGGATCACATCAGCCAGCTATACCGTGCGATTGTGCTAATGGTAATCATGAGATTTTTTTAAAAAATTAAAATTCAAAGGGGACATGCAAAATGATCACACGGTGGTGGTAGGTATCGAAATTACCATGTTATGTGCTCCTTTGTCCCCTTCTCCTTCTGTGTTCAGCACTGATGCAACAGAAGCATCCAGCCAGCTACTGGGCAGAGATTGCTCTGGGAGTCGCTGAGGAAGGGACAGGCTGGGAATGCCCACAACCCACCCACTGCTGGCTCAGTGACGAGAGGAAGGCGCCATGGAGGAACTGCACTCACCCAGCTGATTTAGTGGTCATGTGAAAGCGAGGTCAGTGATGGTTCCTCCCCATCAATACAAAAGAACTGATTAGGTACATTTGGGAACAAGAAAGCAGCTGACCAGTGACGACGTCATGCGGCAAGATGTCTGCTAGACCAGGAGCAAGGCACAGCTGAGGTGGTTAACAAGATCACATGGAAAGGGCCTAAATCTTCTAGTCCTGGGTTGCTTTTCAAAATGCTGGAGTCAGTGGCCAAAATCCTACATGAGGGTTGTGCAGTATAAATCTCCACATGCAGAGTTACTTATTGATTGTGCTCTGTAATTCTTGTGTTGAAAAGCAGCATTGCACACCTAAACCAAGATATCAAATGTGTAACCAAATGCACAACCAGTTGTACCTCCCTGCTCAACACATGTCTGCATATGCAATGGGATTGCACGCACAATTCCCCTTCTGCAACCTTGAAGTGAATGTGGACATTCTGCCTCAGACAAAAATACCAACCACCTCTGAAGGGGAACTTGAACAGCTTACATAAGACATCAGCAGAGTTCCAGCCAGGAAGCTCCTTGGGTCAGTCAGTCTTGGGTAGGATGGGTAAATCTATAGATCAATTCAAATGCTAGCAATTCATCAAAGATGAGTGGAAATGAAATTTCTCACTCTAGTCTAGTTATGAAAATATTGGAACGGGGCAAGCAGGTTTGTTCATTCACTGAGCCAGAGTCCATAGCTGTCAGCCTGACTGTTACCCCAAACACATGGGATCCTGTGAGGTCCTCTATCAGAACCCACAATTTAAAGTAAGAAGGGGAATTAATTATATCCAGTTAAGAAGATTGCAAGAGGAGGGGTAACTGGCAGGATCTTTTCACCAGTGTTTACTTGGTAACTACAACAAAATCAGCCAAAGATTTATAAATTATCTAAAATATGTTATTGGGGGAAAGTCAAAGTCAAACAAGCACACAAAGATTGAGAGTCAAGCACACACACAAGGCCAACTGAAAGTCAGGGAAGAAAATTTAAGATAGAGAGATTTCAGGGTAGAATGGGCAATATTTACATTCCGGAGAGAGATGAAGAAAATTGGTGTGGCTCAGGCTTGTGCACAAGGGCAATACGATATCAGGAATCAGGGTGACAGTGGATGCCTGAAATTCTTGCACTGCAAGGAGGTACCCAAAATCGGGGTCTCTTATACCCCAAAACCTGTCTTGAAGGCATGAGGTGTTGATGACTCTCTGCCTCGGCAAACAAAAGAGTTTGCAAGCTGAGCAGAAGGTGGCCAGAACGAGTTGATGGTTTTAGCATATAGGTGAAAAAGGCTTTGATGACTATATGCCAGCTCTGGGTTGAGGACAAGAAAAAGGGGTTTAGGTGCTAGGAAGGAGGATTTGGAAGGGTTTAGATAGGAAATACACACAGCAGGGGTGCTTACTGGCTATGTCTATTGTTTTTGTTGAGAGAATTCCCTTAGAGCCATTAAGTCAGGCTTTCTGGCTTATGACCTGGCCACGCTGAGGTTATCTTTGGCCTTCTTTCCAACCAGCAATCCTTCCTCATATGGCTTTTCAGCCATAAGTGTGTATAATTTATATTTAATGCCAATTAAAGATATCTGTCAATTAATACATTTTTCCAATTAAACCATATCAAATTGGGAGATGTGTAGACCAGTTAACATGGCCTTTTGGCCTAGAAGTAGGATTGTCCGTATTGGGGATTTAGTCAGTTCAGTTTACATTTCCACTTCTCCTTTGAAAGTAGGTAATTCTGTCTTTTGGAATGTACTTATGCAGTAGAAAAAAAATGCTGTTTAGAAAAGACTGACAGCAAAAGACTTGCAGGACAAATAGGCAAATAACTCTTTGACCAGGACAGCAGGAGACAACTCTTGCTTCTCTCCTCCTTGGATGATCCTGCAGCCCAAAAACAAGCAAAGGGTCACCCAAAAGCTGTATGGAGTTTTCCTCCAGCCTGCTTTTACAGACCCCAGTGATCTCCATTTTTTTTAAAAAAAAAATATACTGTAGTAAATGGTCACTGGGAAAAGTACTGATATAATTTACATTTTTAAATTATTTTATAGCTTATAAATATTTTTTTTTTTGTTTTGGTTTGAAAGCACTGATGACTTGTTACAATCCTTTCACAGGATTATTCTCTCCTTACTGAAAATGTCATAGATTCATCATTTTTTACTGCTCTCCAGAAAAACTATTTTTTAAAAAATAGCTCAGCGTTTGATAGAGTCTCTGCTCTGACAGAATATGATCATCTCAGCCTGTTAATGTATAGAATTCACTGGGCCTAAAAGACTGAGCATGATAAATCAGCACCATATAATTTTCTAGGTCTAAACATAATTGAAATAGAACCAGGCAGGCAGTTGATCCAATGTACTTAGAGGAATGGTTTCAAGCTACTTTTTTAAAAGCAGTTTTTGGCAATTATATTTTCCAGTGATATTGTACTTGTTTAGTTTGTCTCTCCTGGCAATGTAATATGTTATTAGTACATGTTTTAAAATGTGTTGAGAGATTAGAGAGGAGTCAGCACAAGTATAGTAATAGTGTGTGACTTCCTATGTCTGAAATAAAATAGCCTACCTTTTGCACACTCAAAGACTCGGGAGAACCAACAGGAATTTAATTGTTGCATTTCTTAGGATGACAATTATGTGCTCTTCATTTGGATTTTTCTAAAACATCCCAGGACTTACAAACCTAAGCTATAAAAATATTTGAAAATGTGGACGTAAATATTTTTTTTAAGTTATTTTCCAAAAACAACAATTTAGACATTGTGCGTATGTACAAAATGCTGAAACAAAATCAATAAATCTGTCAGTTTTTCTTCTTCCCACATTCAGATGTTTTCAATCACAAATTCTTTCCACAGAATGTATCAACAAAGGGCAGATTTCTTATCAAAAATAATTGAACAAAGTTCTCAACCATCTACACTGACAAAATTTATTAAGTACTAGGGACGCACATCCAATTCAACCCATAGCCTGAGCCCACCTGATCTGCTTTAAATAACATTTGGTGGCATCTAAAGTGGAAAAAAAAACCACCTTCTTTCTGAAGCCATCAAACCCAAAACCCTTTGTGGAGATTTTAGTTTCAAGAAGGTTGATGGGATAGGAAGAATACTGTGTTTTAGTGCTGAGTTTATGTGAAAATGTCCAGGGTAAGCCAGCTTGGCATAGTGGCTTGAGCATTGAACTATGACACCAGAGACAAAAGTTTGAGTCCCTGTTCAGCCATAGAAACCCTCTGGGTGACCTTGGGTGCACCACACATTCTCAGCCCCAGAGAACCCCACAGTAGGTTCATCTTAGATTTGCTATAAGTTGGAGACAACTTCAAGGCACACAACAACAAGAACGAGGAAAAGAGAGGGCCAGCGTGGTGTAGTGGTTTGACCATTGGACTGCAACTGTGAAGGCCAGAGTCCGATTCCCCATTCAGCCATGGAAACCCAACTTGGGCATGTTGCACTCTCTCAGCCTCAGAAAACCTCACAATAGGTTCACCTTATGATCACCTTAAGCCAGGAATGACTTGAAGGTACACAACAACAAAGGAAGACGGGGAGAGAGGGAGTAAATGACAGTTTGATTTCTGGTCAGACTTTGGGAGGTCTTTCTTATTATTGTGAGTTGTGGGAGGAATTGTGACTTCACTAAAACACTAGTTCCCTTCCTCTCTGTTGGACAGAAAAAGATGCTGGGCAGAGATAGAGAATAACCAAGTAATAATATAGTTGTCAATTATCCTCTGAAGATTGGCCCTGTTGTATGAAGCTAGAGACAAAACATGAACATTACGCAGGATGTACAAATGAAATGGGGTGGGATGAGGAAGGGGCAGTAATTTAGCTATTCTTCCAGGACCATCACACTTTTCTGTTTTCAGTATGGTTTTCAGACATCGCAGCTCCCTGACACTTGCATCAACCCCACTAAACTTTGGCAATTTTGATGTGTAATTTGCACTTTTCTTCTCTGGGGACACTTCTGAGATGTATGCCAATTTGATACAAATAGAACTGAAAATGACAAAGGGAGAGAAGGAAACAAATCAACCTCAACATCTTTTCATCAAATTTATGAACAAATTTGTCTGTTTGTGAATTTTAAATAATTTTTATATGTAAAAAAAGAACCAAACAAAATTCTCACCCATTGTTAGAACAAAGTAGTAGAAAAACTGATATAGTATTATTCTTGGTGCTCCTCTACTAGTTATAGTTCATGTCCCATCTTCAACAAATATGACTGAAGAAAATTTTTCATCATTCAGTTTCCAGTGCAATATCATAAGAAAGCAATCAACCAGCCAAACTAGCCAAGCAATCAAAGCAGTACATCAGGTGACATCCTAGTACATCAGGCAAAGTTATGTCAATATACCCTAAAGAAGCCCCATGACATATGTCTTTATGGATGTCAGGTAGACTCAAGGTCTTGGCTGCTGAAGCCAAGCAGGTCTTGATCTGGTCAGGGCTTGAATGGAACCCCATGTATTTTATTGAATTCCATGATAGAGCAGTAAAAGACAGATAAAACAGCAGATTTCTTTTTCCCTACTGTATACAATCTCAATTGGACTGAAGGTTTTAAGGACTATTGGACAATACTTCAGGAACACTGCAAGAGCAATTCTTTGGCTGAAACTTAAATTATATCTTACACTCCCTTTCAGTAGGCTTTAAAACTTTAACTGCTGGGAATCTTTCCAAATTGGATTGTTTATTCCAAACAATTCTGAGTTATGTGTTAAAGTGCGTGGTTATTAGACTTGGAGTATTACATGATCAAATGTTGTGCCAGAAATTCTTCTGATATGAAGACAGCTCACTTGGATGAAAAGCAAGGACTGTAGCGTCTTACCATTTTTGTTTTGTTTTGTTTTTGGATGTCAGCTTTATGTGGTGTCTTTCTTCTCCAGCTGCACTAAGGTACCACTTTTTGAAATATTCTTTCTGAGGATAAAAGTAAACCAAGTACTGTATTTCTTAGTGCCTTGACCAAGAGTCATTTTGAGAATGAATCCATCAGTTGGATGCCTTCCTCCAAAGTCTAAGGAGGAATTACTCCGCATATTGTCTTTCATCGTTTAGATATGTTCCAATCTGATCTGAGCAGTTGCCTATGTTAATGTCATTCTTGTAATTGTTCACTGTTATTTCCATCTATGCTAAACAATCTTCCCTTGTATATCTTGATTATTATCTTGATTATCGTTTATTGCCAAGCCCATTTTCTTGGCATTTATGAGTCTGTTCTCCTATTGGTTCTTATAGAATATTTATGATTTCAGTGATTTATCATGAATGCTGATTGATCTGATTAATTAATGTTGTTTTCTGTGTGATGTATTATTCTCTATAGGTACAGTTCCATGTGGTTGTTTTCTTTTCTACTCTGATTCTTCTTTTATTGGAATATCTGTGTGTATGTGTGACCCCATGAATTTCATAGGGTTTTCTAAGGCAAGGAGTACTTAAGTATGGTTCCTTCCTCTGAAATATAGGCTATAGCATCTGATATTCCTTGGTGGTGTCCCATCCAAGTACTAAGCAGTGCTGACTTCATTTAGCTTCCAAGATTAGGCAAGATCTGGTGCCTTTAGGGTATTTATCCCCTTGGAATATCTAACCCCAGACCAGAAATGCAGGAGGTGGTTTTGCAGAGGGAGAGCCCCCTTCCCTGGTCTTGCTAAGCTCCTTGGAAGGATTTCTAGTCCCTATAAAAACATCCTGGCCATCAGGAGACTTCAGCTATTTCTGCACTACATTGTTATAGTGCTATTATTCCACTTTCAACATCCTGCGGAATCCTGGGGTTTGCAGTTTAGGGAGGGGCATTTAGAATTCTCAGCCAGAGAGCTCTTTGGCCTCAGTAAACTACAAACTCCAGAATTCCACAGGATGTTGAAAGTGGAATAATACCACTACAACAGTGTAATGCAGAAATAGCCTTCCCTGATGGATCCCAGGCCAACTATTGCAATTGTAAGACCTAGTAAGATTTTGGAGGGCTTTATATAGATGTGCTGTTTCATTGCCAGACATTTTTGGATTCTTGGTATGATCCATCTATCCTTTGTATTTAACAAGGGGATCTACCACAGGCTGACACTGCTTGTGCATTTAGGATCTGGGAAGCTTTTTTCCCCTGTATCACTGAAGCACAGGTTTGGTTTTGTTGTTTAAAGAAATCCAACAGATTTTCTTTTTAGACATTGCTGTTTATTTCTCACCCCCTCCTCTTTTATTTGCACAACGAATACAATTCATCCTGCTTTGTCACAGCTGGTGAATATGAATGTAGAGAAAGCTGAATTTATGGGGACTCTGGAGGAGACTGAAAAGAGTGGGATCCTAGAAGCTGAAGAGCTGACCCAGGAGGTACAAGCAACTCCATGCACAGCTAACTATAGGCTGTCTGATTCAAGCATGATCCCATCCTGACCTTATTTTGGGAACATTATCTCAGCAAAATTCACATGTGGATTCTCTGTTCACCTTTCCTTGAAACACACCTATGGTTTGTACCATTCTCTTCCCTGCCGTATACCCAGTGGCCTTTCACTTATCTATATTTAATCATCTCTTGCATCTTTCACCCTGTGTGATTTTAAAAACAAACAAACATTTATTTCCTACATTGGCTCCCAAAATTATTGCTACCGAGTGGCAGATCAGTGGAGTAAGTGTTACTCAATAAATTAATAAATTAATTAAATAAATTACTTACTCATAAATAAAAATAACAAAATAAATGACTTTAAAGGAATGCCAACACCTATTGGAATTTCTTGTTATGATGAGCAATTATTCACACCCTGGAGTAACTTCAGTTTCAATTCTTCTTAATACTCTGATTAACTGTTATAAAAGTGAGGAAAAAGCCTTGCTGATGTCTATGGGAATATTTTATTTTTTATTAAACAAATGCAAGAGGAGGGGCAAAAGAGCTTTCTGGTGAAATTTGATCCAGGAGATTGAGGGAGATTTATGTTGCCACTTGAGAGGCCTCCTTGAAAAATGTTAGCCAGAGTAAGATGTAAATTATTGCACGCCAGGGCATCTTCAGTGACTGGGGTTAAGAGGTGTAATTAGAACCAGAAAGTAAAATGATGTTCTGCTTGTCATTAACAAAGATGACTAAATGTGGAAGCCCTCTGTACATCATCAATTTTCAGGACTAAAAATACCCCCTCTAGAATAATGAAACTGATCTTTTCGTGTCTAATGGCAGTAAACTTTGCATTAACATGCTGAACAATGACCAATAACCAAAAAATTCTGAGTCCTGATGCCACATAGTTAAAAGGATGGCTATTCATTCATGGAAGCAGGAGAGTAACCAAATGGAGAAAAAGCAGAATGCACATACTATTTTGTTTGTCTAATGAATACATCTCAATCTAATCTATTAGAATCCACATGTTTAGTTACTTCGGGCGTGCTAGTGCGATCCTTGCTTTTCTTCTCCCTTCGAATTCTATATCCCAATGTCACTGCATGTAGTTGAACTAAAGCTTGTGAGTACAGCCTCTTCCTTAAGATGTCCCCATTTACATCAGGCATTAAAGCTGCAACCTCCCCTTCTGTTTCTTAGTCTTTTCTCACACTCTTTTGCAATAAACAAATAAATAAATAGCCATTTCCAAATGGGAGACCAAAAGGCATCCTCATTATTGAGGCAGCTAGAAAAATACTTTCCCAAGCCTATCATCAACGGCAGCTCAAAAAATTTTGCTGCCTGAACTGAAAGAGCATATGAGGTGCTCAAGTTTGAACAGGAAATTTTGGTATCCAAGGCAGAAAATTCCACATGCACCACCACCACTACCACCACCACAACATAGCCAACAGAATTGTTACCTTTTTGTGATACCTCAAATCACCTGCCTGAAGTGGTCATCTTGCTCTGCCTGTGAGGAAGATGACCTAGCAGTTCTAATTCACTTATTGATTAGTTCAGGCTGCATATATCTAAAATGCATTTGATAGTGGTTGTCATTAGACGCAGTGAGGTAGTTACCTCAAGTATAGCTTTCTTCTGAGCTAGGCATTGTGGTGTCCTCAAATGTTACCTGTGTCTGTGACCTCTGGAAGGGCGAGCATGAGGCTCTTACAAGGCAGCTTGTCCACAGTGTCTGACTCGAGGCAGGACCTCTCATTTGTGCTTAGCTGGCACAAACCAGGAGAAAGGCGCTTGGCCCTGGGTAAGTATGGGACAGCAGAGAGGCAAAGATGGGAAACAATGCTAGTGCTTCTACTGCTGCTTTTAATGGGCATACCCATGGATATCCCTATCCGTAACTACATGCAGCAAGCAGAGACACAGTCTTGCCATTTACTGCTGGCCAAATATATAATAGCCTGAAAGGGACATGTTGAGATGAATACACTGACAAAACTCCCAAATCCCAGGTAAGTTAATTCAGTCAAATGTCCTTATAAACTTCTTTCAGTAGGCAAAGATCTCTAAAAGACATAGGCTAAAATCCTATTGTTACTCCTGACTGGTGTGTCAACCCGCTGAATCAACTGGATTTGCCATGTATTGATTCGACTTTCAGCAATAGGTTCAGTAGGTCTAGTCTTCTTTACTTTAAGCAACAGGATTCCAGTCATAATACTCCTGGTCTCTCTACAGTCTACTGTTGTTATAAGATAGTCTACATCCCTCCCCTCTCCCCTCTCCCCTCTCTCAGCAAGCAATATGAGTATGGATGTGTTCTCTTTCTCATTGTCCTCTACTGATTCCTTTCCTTCTGGAGGCCATTACTGTTTCCTCAAGGTAACTTGTCTACATTAATAATAATTATGTGAGATCCTTACAAAGGGTATGTGGGTGGATGGGTGCTAGGACACCAAGGCCATTTCTGCACTAGACTGTTATATTGCTATTATTCCTTTGTGGCCCCTCTCTAAACTGCAAACCCCATCGATTCCATAGAATGTTGAAAGTGGAATAATAGCACTATGACAGCCTAGTGCAGAAATGGCCCATGTGGGACTGCTCTTTTAAAAACAAAGCAAAGCAAAACAAAACAAAACAAAACAAAACTTTGCAGCCACAAATACCAGACTTTCCTCTCTGGAGTGAAATGCAAATCACAGAGATTCCTGGCCCATTCTAATCTGAAACAGAATTGCCCAGAGGCCTCCAAGACTGCACTGGATGTAAGGTGCATGAACTACAGATCATTTACATCCTTCGTAAGGCTATTTAAGATAATTGTTTACTGTTAAGGAGACCATAAGTGATTAGTACTAAATAAGTTCAGTGCAAGCCTTTCGTTTCAAAGACAGACAGACACGAAGATGTAATAACTGCCATATGTACAAAAGAAAAAAATTAAATTAAATTAAATTAAATTACACATAAAAAAGCCATACTAGAGAGGGAGAAAAACCAGATTTGAGCAATGTCCCCCCCCCCCCATTTCCCACAAATTCAACACTATTGCAAGATATTGTGTTTATTCTGCTAGTGGAGGGAATATGATACCTGATCTTGGTAGCCTTTCTACTAAATCAGGATAGCCTAAGATGAAGATCTTCTTAGAATCAAGAGAAGCAAATGTATAACAAGCCAACAGCCATCTTTAAGTATTGCAAGAGATGTCATGCAGTAGATGGAGCAAGTCAGTAAAATACACTGACAGTTTTCAGAAGGTCAGTGATAAAATTACATGTGGAAATCAAATAGCTTCTCAGTCTAGGTATAAAGGCAAAAATCCTAAAGAAGTTAGTAAAGGAACAAGATGGATTCCTCTGCTACATTTCCTAAAATTTCTGTAAAAGCTGAACATCTGAATGGATGTCATGTACAAGATGGAGAAAGTTTCTTCTCTGCAACTCCAGAGACTAGGGATCTTTCTGCCCTACATTGTTATAGTGCTATTATTCCACTTTCAACATCCTCTGGAATTGTGGGGTTTGTAGTTTACTGAGGCCAGAGAGCTCTCTGGCTGAAAATTCTAAATGCCCCTCCCTAAACTGCAAACCCTAGGGTTGCAGAGGATGTTGAAAGTAGAATAATAGCACTATAACAGTGTAGGGTGGAAATGGCCTCAGGGTCAGAAGAGGAAGGGTGAAAAAGCCAATGCACTGCAGAGTTTAAATCGGGTGGTGGGGAAGGAGGAACAGAATCCTTTATACTTGTTTGCACAATGAAACAACCTATTGCTTCCTTTGGAACTATCTGCCCCAGGCAACCACCTGTTTTGGACATGTAACATTGATGGAATTGAGACTGGAAGTAAAGGCAGTGGATTGACAGTCTGGGAACAATGAGATGGCACAGCTGTAGGCTCCAGGGCTTACAGGATTCTCAAAGGCCTCTTTGCAGCACCAGCAGACGCATCACGAGCAAATAAGTGCACTTTGTTTCCAGCCAGGCTGTTCATTAGATGTTGGGGTGACAGAGTATGGCCTCAAGTCTCGAAGTGGCTCACTTGGTGTCAAGATTAAAAGAAGCAGCAGCCAGCGTTACTAACGCCTCTGAAATATTAACTGTTTCCTTTATTTTGCAGACATACCCACCAAACTGCATTGTACAGCCCAGCTACAATAGGTAAAATTATCCTCATTGCACATGGGTGGGAATTAAGGGTTTATATTGTGGAATAGGTAGCTTCAGTCTAGGCTGTTAATGTCAGAATCTTGCTCAGCAGGAATCTTATGGGTTTCAATGGCGATTACTTCGAGGCAAGAGGATGGCAGCTTTATGATGAACTCCACCTTTCTTGCTTGTCCTTGTCCGTTCCTTGGGCCATTAAGGGAAGGAAAAAGGAAAAGAATAATCTGATTCTCATACCCCCAGCTACAAACTTTACTTCACTTTAGACAACCGCTTCTTTCTAGATACTGTCCAACTTGACTCTCACAAGTAGTGGATGAAATTGTTACCAGTGCTGGTGTTATAGATTGCCACTATTCTCTATGCCACTGATCTCTCATACTGTGGTGTGTGTATTAATCAGTATGGTTTACACATTGAAGACAATGAGCTGGTAGACACCTGAGGTGGCCAAATGAACTACCACATGAGATTGCAGGTGGGAGAGAACATGTTTTGGATGCTATTCTATGCAGAAAAAACCCCCCAGAACTTTTAAGTAAAAATGTGACTTAATGGAAAGTGACCTAGGCTAAAAACTTTCTTCCCATTGACCTACACTGCACTTTCTTCTTGTCTTTCCCTCCCTTAACAAGGGAAAACATTGCAAAACTGGGAGACTGATTTGAGTATTCTGACCATTATTCTAGAGGGGCTCCAGCATGTTGCACATCTATTAGCCATGAAAACCTGTCCAGCAGTTACGATGTTGTTAGCTGGACTGATGATATCCTAACAGGAATAACCAAATGTGACCCCCCCGCCCCCCAAAAATCTAGGTTCATAGCCTGGCAGTATGATGTGACTGAAGTGTTTCCAAAGTATTGAAGATAAGACACTGGGAAATGAGATCTGGAGCATGCTTCCAGTTTGGGGGTGTGTGTGCCTTTGGATGAGCACTTGTGGCAGAAGCCTGAGAGATTTCCCCAGCAGTGTATTCTCAAGGCATTCAACAACTGAGAGAATTCTGAGGACATCATTTTCTAGTGCTCTTATCTCCAGTATTTCAGAAGCACTTCAGTCAGGGTGCTGCCAATCTGTGGAGGCAGGTTTTTTTGTTTGTTTGTTTGTTTTTTGAGGAGGGGAGAGGAAGAGGTTGTCAGTTATAACTATGATGGAGTTCCATTACAGTACAAGATCTTGGTCTTTTTTTTCCCCCCTGCCCTGCTGGCAGCATCCATCAGGCATGTTATGTCAGCATTCCTGAAACTCTTGACAGCAAAGGCATACATTTTCCAGGATTCAAAACAGAGACACATTTCACTCCTATGTCCCACAAATGCCTACATTTAGGATGTGTTCAAGATTAAATGGCAATTCAAATTTGCTGTGGGATGTTCCTATGCATAGAGTTTCAGCCATACATGTTATTTTCCAGGATACTCCATTCCATTGCCCTCCCAGCTACCAGTCCCCATTTTGTGCCCATTGAGCATGCTCAGTCTTCATTTGGGTCCCACTGTCTTTCCTTTAAAGCTTTTCTATATGTTTCTACAACCAGGGAGAGTTCAGGCTTGATGTGCTCTTGAACCCATTTGTTTATCTTTCTGGCAGTCCATGGTATCCACAGAACTCTCTTCCAGTACTATATTTGAAATGAATTGATTCTTATACTATTAGCTTTCTTCACTGTTCAGCTTTCACAATCATATATAGCCATCAGAAACATGATGACATGGACAACCCTGGCTCTAGTATATAAAAATCATGTATCTTTACAGTTGAGGATCTTGTCTAGCTCCTTCATAGGTGCTCTTCCAAGCCCTTAGTCGCCTGATTTCTTGATTGCAGCTTAATTTTAATTAATGACTGAGCCAAGGTATAAGAAATCTTTGACCATCTCAATGTCTTTATTGTATTCTTACCTAACTTCAAAGTGGGCTAAGCCACTTTCACTGCATTACGGAGCCCTTTTGTTCATTCTTTTTAGCAGGACTCTGGACTTTTGGCCCCAAATCCTGTCCTGACAGCACCATTTGAATGGTGACAGAAGTACACTGTTCTAGATGAGCAGCAGCAGGAACTCTGTATTCTAACTTTCTATTGATCTAACTCATTCATGTGAGGAGTTTTCACAGGTGGAAGGTAGTAGTGTTTTCCTATTTCCTATTTTCCTATTCCTTTTAAAAATCCAGTTTTAAAATCCGGTATGACCCCCATATCTGTGAATTCATAATTCAGTTATCCATTGTTGAAAACAGTGGGCACAGGTGCAGGGCCCGATTGCCGTGGCGCCCAGCGGGAAAACAGTGGGTAGTGTGCGATCGTGCTGCTGTTTTCCCTCCTCCGGCCATAGGCCCAGGGCCTGATCCCCACAGCGCCCGATGGGAAAACAGCAGGCAGTGCGGGATTGCGCTGCTCACTGTTTTCCCGCCTCCAGCTGCAAGCCCAGGGCCCGATTGCCATGGTGTTCAGTACTATCCCATATCCGTGGGGAGGCCCTGAACCAATCCCCAGCGGATATATGGCCTAAAATGGCCTAAAATTTGGGGGGGGGGATTATTCTCACTTGTGCTACCTCAAAAGCAATGAGTAAACATAAAAAAGTACTCACTACATGAACTAGTAATGTTGGTAATGAGATATTTTTTTAAAGTGTATACTAAGCTATCCTAGTCTTGCAAGCAAACTTCTAGTATATTGCCTGATTCAAGGGAATTAATGATGAAAGGATTCTTTAAAGGTATTTTTTTCCATCCATCCTCATACTGTTTGATGGGCTGACTTATTTCTTCTCCCTGTCATCCTCTGCTTGAAACACTGTGCTCTGCCTTTTGTTCACATTTGCCAGTGAAGGCTGGGTTGCTGAACCGCTCTGAGTTGTGGTCTTAACTTTAAAAGATCTATCAAAGGCACTGACCTTATTTGGCATACAGTTTGTCTCTTGTCTATCTATCTATTTATTTGTCTAGAGCATTTATACCTGAGAGTGGCTTACAAATTGTTAATCTGAAATTCCCTGCCCTCAGCCATACAATCTGAAAAGAATTTCATTCTAAACCCTAAAACAGACTCAACATGCCACTGACTTGGGAAGTCTCAACTTCCACAGACGTCAGCTATGACTGGATCATTCAGTCATGCCCAGTGTGGAGACCTAGCAGAATTCTCCACCTCTGAGGACACATGGGTTCTTTGCAGCAGTAGTTGTTTGCCTTCAAGTCAGGCGTCATATCCCAAACAGAAACATATGGGTCTGGTATGGTGGAATACTCTGAGGACAGGTAATTAATCTCATATACTAATATCAAGTTCATTTTCCAAGCATCAGCACACAAGGGGAACATATGAACAGACCTGGGAGAACCTCGAAAGCTAAGATGACTAAACTGAGACTGTTGTACTTTGAACACATCATGAGAAGATATAACTCACTAGAAAAGACAATAGTTCTTGGTAAGGTAGAAAGCAGTCGGAAAAGAGAAAGACTGCATTACAGTTGGAGAGACCCAATGAGGGAAACCGTGGCCCTGGATCTGTAAGACTTGAGCAGAGATGCTGTTAAATAGGTGACTTGGAAGTCTCTTGTACATAGGGTAGCCGTAAGTCAAAATCGAATTGACAGCAGCTGACAGCAACAGAACAATAGTAATACACATTAACATCTAAATAGCACCCTTCATTAGGCCCAGAGCCTAAAAATACTGAACTGCATTACAGTATTATTTCATGATTCAGTAATATATTTTTCAGTGAGCAGTGTTCTAAGTGAGGAGTGTTGATGAATTATAATTGAAATTCTGCCTGTGGTTACTCTGAAGTAAATGTGGTTTCAATCAATGATAGCATTGCACCGCACTGTACTGTTATAGTGCTATAATTCCACTTTCAACATCCTATAGAATCCTGGGGTTTGCAGTTTAGGGAGCACCCTTTAGAATTCTCAGTCAGGAAGCTCTTTGGCCTCAGTAAACTACAAAGCCCAGAATTCAACAGGATGTTGAAAGTGGAATAATAGCACTATAACAGTGCAGAAATGGCCGTAGATATTTTTAATGAAAAAAGTTGGAAGGGTGCCAGAGGCTCACCAAAGAAGTTCTTGACCTAGAGT
Organism: Cyclura pinguis; assembly: GCA_030412105.1. Lineage (NCBI taxonomy): Eukaryota > Metazoa > Chordata > Lepidosauria > Squamata > Iguanidae > Cyclura > Cyclura pinguis. The sequence goes on from CM059600.1 coordinate 81,692,062, forward strand.
GCTCCTAGAATTAGCCTGTCCAGCCTCCTCTTGAAAATGTCCTAAAAAGAATTTCAACCCTTTGACAGATTATCCTCTTGTGTGATAGTTAAATATGGAAGTATTTTGGACAAGAAGTTTGTATGCTTCTAAAGCTGACTGCTTCACCAGGGAAAACTGAGCTATTTCACATTCCCTTTTCTGTGATATGCATTTAGCCTGTTATGTTAACTTCTATTATTAATTCCTTGAAACTGGTCCCCTATGTTTCAAAATGAGCTATGAGTTATTGTTATTATATAAGTTTTTATTGTGGTCTTGCAAGAAATTAACTTTAGTTCATTTCTTTACAAGATGCTTTAGTTTCAATAGTCTAGTCACTCATGGATGTCAACTATGTTGTTCATTCCAATGCATAAAAATGTTCACAGTCATTGGAAGAAAAATGTTTCCTACTTCCATCTCAATGTGTGAGAACCACATCTGCTTAGGAATTTTAACTGTATATTTAGATTCACACATGGGCACCAAATTTCAGTTTAATTGGTGCCGTAAAAGTACCTAAAGACAATAAGCAAGCAAGGGTTTTCTGCAAGTTTAGTTGTTCAAGTAATCTGAAACAAAATCTCCAACAGATGGTTTTTCTTTGCTTTTCTTGTCATGACAGCAAAGCAGAAGTAGGCAACTCTCACCTTGCAGATATGGTGGAACTGCAGCTCCTGCAATTCCTCATCATTTGCTGTTGGAAGTTGCAATCCAAGAACATCTGGAGGAGCAAAGGATATTAACCCCATGGAAAAGTAGAATTCTAATATTATATTTTAACACTCTTCCCAACTATACTGGATATACCAAAATTAGAGTCTTGATCTACATACAGTAATATCCGTCAGAACAATTTCATGAAGACCACTATAGAGTAATTTCTCTATAGGTCAAATTATGCATTACACTAAAGCAAGGGTGGAAAAGTATAACCTTCCAGCTGTTGTTCGACTGTAACTCCCAACAGCCCTTGTCAGCATTGCCAGGATGAGGAAAGGTGGGAATTTCCATCCCATTCCAAGGATTGCACAGGCTGGACACCTGGACTAATACTACAGGTAATCTGGGTAATTTTAGGATGGATTCACACAGGGCAAATGTTGCTGAAGGTTGGAATGGGAGACAATGGTCCCTGTCTAGTTGCTGAGGTGACATCATCAGTGACTATCAATCACTATGCACGACAATCTATCTCAGCACGTTTTACGTCCTTTTTTGGTCTGGAACTGACCTTAGTCTCCCATATAACTTGGGGGGAGAAGGGGTTGGCCCTACAGTTAGAGCGAAGCGGAGATGTCAGATGGAAGAGTATTGGTCACATGGCAGCCTTTGTTCAAGATTTAAGCAATGTTTATGGAAACTGATGGAGGAGAACATACTATGCACATACTATCTTGTCCTGTTCCCCTCTACTGGCCTCCTGCCCTCAAATGTAGTGGAGTCACCAACCATGAAACAAGATTCAATGGGCAGTTCAGTCAACTTCTGCATATGCAGCAGAGAAAGGAATGCCATTATGTCATTTGCCTTAGGCAGCAAAATGTCTTGCAGGCCATGGAGGAAGAGCAAGGATGTTTAACTAGCCATTTTGTCCCTGAAACACCCCCTCCTCCCAGTCTGCTTTTACCATCACTGGTATTTTTAACCTATATTTACTTGGCAAACATCAGTCTAGAATCTTGTGAAGCCAGGAGTTCTGGAATGTCCCTTCTGTGAACTGATGAGCTCTTTTTGGCCTCTCCTTCTGGTGCCTTCACACTATTTTGTAAGCTTCATATGCTTCTCACAAGGAAAATACCTACCCTAAAGAAAACTCAGCTGCCATCCCATACACAAATCGGGGGCTAACCTCCTATTAATTTAACCAGGACTTCTAATTAGTTATAGTCTCCTCCAAGTCATTCTTAGGAAAAACATGGATGACTATAAGAATCTTGCTAATAAATTCAAACAAGCCCCTTGCCATGTTTCATTGAGCACATGTTAAGAAAAATATCAGTTTCATACTATATAGATGTAAGCAGTGGTGATACCAGGTCATTCCTGTACAACATGGTTTCCAGTAGGCCCCTTCAAATGCTTAATTTAAATGAATGAACTATGGCTTGATTGTGTGTCTCTGCTACTGAAAGTTTCTATCATTTATCATAATTACAAATAGTTTTATTTTGAACATGTCAGCGAAGACAAGTGTTTGTGAAAATGAAAAGAAAATGACAGAATGACAGGTAATATTTGATCAAATTGACAAGAAGGCGGATCAGCTGCAATACCTGTATGGTGAGTCTCAGCGTTTTCTCTTCCTCCACTGCACTGTGTCAAAATCAGTCACACTTTCCAATTAAAAATGGGCACACTCCCACAATTTGATGAAGTGATTAGGGAAAAGCAGGGGATGCGGGGAGAGAAAGAAAGAACCTGTATTACCCAAAGGGACATCTTGTAGATGTCTGAAGGGTAATCTGTTTTCCCTGATCAGTTCAAAACCAGACTGAAAGGAATATAAGTCTATATATTGTCAACAATATCACCCATGAGAATGTTGAAAGATTACTTTTTGCAGCTCACATAATCCACAGGAAGTATGGCCATTCTGGCTGGGGATTGTGGGAACTGAAGTTCAAAAACTAAGTTTCCAAGCCCTTGTTCAGAAGATTCTGTGAAAACTATGCATTCCTTGTATATTAGAATCAGTACTCATTCTGTACCAAATTTGCATGTGGACAACTATAACAATCTTGCTAATGAATTCAGCACCTTGCACAGAAAATGCTGTTTCCTTCACAAGAAATGTTCTTTTAAAAAAAAAAAACTCATGACATTTGTCCAGAAAAAGTCCAAAACTGAAGATTCTAATCATGTTTTTCCTTGTTGTGATTCCCCAACAGTCAAGAAACGCCTAAGTAAATAGAGGTACTATAGCAGAATATAGATAGTAGAGAAGAACTGACAGTAGTGTGTTGATAATTGGAGATTGCTGTGAAACCTAGAGTATGTTCCTAATATGCAAGAATGTCCCTTTTTTCCAGTAATGTGAAGAGTAAGAGAGTTTAACAGAAAGGTGTTAAATTAAACAATTTTACAGAGTTTGCAGGTTAAGTAAAACACTCACTAGAAAATATGATTTTAATATACTTTATTTAAAAAGTACACAGTTTTAAACTGTCTTCCATGGGACAAAGCAGAAAGTAATGACCATCTGTTTCTACCTACTGAAGGTCAGTTCTCGATGAATTGTGACTATTGTATGGCAAATCCGTATTTGCATGATGCGCAAAAAAGAAAATAAAAAGTCTTTTTATTTTACATAACTTGCAAAGTTTATATCATTCCCACTGTTTAAAACCATGAAATGCTGATGTTTTGACTATATTTCATGTCTTCTAGTTGCACCATTTCTCAGTTCACAGTTTTTCCATGTATTTCGCATGCCAAATGATTGTTCATTAGTCAGTGTCACCTTGAGAAAATGGCCAGAAACAGAGGAAGCGCAACAAGAGTAGGCTTAGCACTCAGGCCTAAAACTCCACCACATTCTCTGGCATTCTCCTAAAAATGGAAAGGAAAGAAGAAGAACATCGAAAATGATGTTTCAATAATTCAAGCTAATATTTACCTTAACAGAGTGTGCAAGAGATTGTAGTCAATATTTAACAGTGCCCTACTATTGATGTTCAGTTCTGGACTGATAACAACCACAACGAAATCTGCTTGCACCTCTGAGTGCTTTTTTCCAAGTAGTCTCTCATTCTGAAGGGTGGACTGTGACTACTAGAAAAGAGACCTTTCCTATGGTGGTACCTCTCTGTTATGGAAGGTTTTCCCAGGAAAAATTCCCCTGGCACCATTTTTTTTCCTTTTGTCTGGTTCTGACTTGCTTTTTGGTTGCTGTTGTTTTCTCAGGCCTTTCTCTGCCATTTTAATCCCCATCACAAGTTGGTAGTTTCAACTTCCTCTCCTAGTTTAGGTGCTTGTTTTTATTATATTCTTAACATGTTGACTTTGTCAGCCCACCTGGAGGCTGAAAAGCTTGACAGACTGAAAAATTGGGGTGGGGAGTATCAAGCACCTGCTGAGCTAGGTGGCCTGAGTTCAGCTTAATGCATAACAAGTTGTGCAGACCTGATATAGTGAATAGAGTACAGTCTTTGATTTGAATTGGATCAAAGTCCACTACAGTGGGGGACTGCATCACAACATTGGTGCCAGCTGCACCTCCACAGGGAAGATATTCTACAACTGAGGTGCCACAACTGCAAAGGCTCTTTTCCTTGTTGACACAATGGCCAGAATTCAGTTTGGGATATCCACACAACTAAGTGTCTCTCTGCAGGTAAATGTAATTTTTGGGTGCTGTGGTGATTGGTATTCCCCTCCTCTCTGAGCAGCACCCAAAGCCCCTCTTCCAAATTACTATAAAGCCCTGAAGCCACATCGCATGGCGTTCCATGCTGCAAGGAAAGCAGATAGGATCGGAGAAGTGTCTGGCAACTCGTTCCTCTGGCCAAATACACAACGATTAACAGTACCATTGAGGCCTCCAGAGAGACCCTCACAGATCACACTGCTGATGTCATCACAGTGCATCTGGTGATGGAGTAGCCAGATCTTCTCCAATCCTGCTTGCTTGCCATGAAGCAGAGAATGGTCGTGTGAGGTGGCTTCAGGAGTTTACACTCGGTTGAGCAGTGGGAGGCTCTTAAACAGTGGATTGAAGGGTGAGCATAGCATAGGTCAGCATGCAGGTATTTACACTATGCTGAGGAGTTATTGGATTGAGGATGGTGTGAAGCAGAGGCACTAGGAAAGGAGACTTATCTCATAATCTTAAGTCTCAGGTAGCCTGATACGGATAGACACACTTACAGATCTTTGGACCACAAGTGTAATTCTTAAGTTACTTCCATTTTTTCAGTATCAGTTTATCCAGGGAATTTTAACAATCTAATTTGCCAGGATGATGTAAGACTAAAATAGGAGAAGGACTAGAAAGTACTTTGCACACTGGAGATGCTTTATAGCTGTTTATATATAATTTATCAAGTATTGTTTGAGTAAAAAAACACAGACACACCAAGAACACCAATAAGCATGTGCTACACACCTGTTCAAGGGATGGTTGGCAACATGATCAATGGATAGGTAAAACTGGGAAACAGAAAAAGGCTCAGAAGGAAAGATGAGCAGTTTAGTCTTGGCCATAGTGAACTTGGAACAGCAATGAAGCACCAAAGCAGAAATATCAGAGAGGAAGGAGGAGATGTGGCAATGGACTGAAAGGACCAAATGCAGAGTTCGAAAGTTACCCTTCTGGGACTACAGTTCCCAGAATTCCCCAGACACCTTGGTCAGAAGCCATGCAGGCTGGGAGATCCAGGCCCTGGACAAATATAGCTGCTGTCATTCTAGGATATTTTTTCTCTACTTACCTCAGGATGGAATCCATGGCAAGACTCTGGACGTCTTCTAATCTTGTGAGATTTTAAGCGTTCACATTTGAGGGATTCATTATGTTCACAGAAGTTAAGGATATGTCTTAAAATGTTGGCAAATTCAAAGCAACTCCTCAAAGCTGCCCACAATACCATCTTCCAGTAAACCTCACTTGTGCTCCAGGTTTGATGCACTATCATTTGGATAGATGTGCATGAGCACATCTATCAAATGGGGATATATAGTTTTTATATACTCTCAATTTATATTGAATTTACAATGAGCATGCAAATCTTATAAATCTGTACAATATATTTTTCAAATTATTGGGTTATATCTCAATTTAGCCATATTTGACTAACCTAACTCCCACTGATTTTAACGGGCTTGATCTAAGTATGACTAAGTCTGAAGAGACCCTCTTGTCTCTACATTATTCAGTTTACTAAAGAGTACTCTTTACATTGCTTGTTTCAGTCCCAGCTATTGTCAAAGTAAAGGATATACCTTATCTCTATTGGTTCCATGGTAATTGGGGAAACTGATTCACACTCACACTCATTACTTACTACCACCATGAAGAGATTGCTGTTTTGAATTTGCTGGATGACAAAGGACCTACGGGCACAAACAATACAATTAGCTGAAATATCAGTCCTAGTCCAGAGAACCATGCAGGATGCAAATGACTACCCAGCAATGAGCGTGTTGAACATGCTTAAAAGCTTGATGTTGAAGTGATTACTGGAAGGTTCTCCATACATTACTAAATTAGTGGCTGTTGGTTTCCCTCCTTGTTATATAGTAATTACCTGTACACCCAATATATTATCTGAAGAAACCTGGTTCCACACATGAATGGTGTTTATTGTAACTGATAGATATTGTATCTAACTACTGATTAGTATGGCACATGAAAAAGAAAATAGGTCCTACTACTTTTCACACAGAGTTGGAAAGAGCAAATTTCAGTGAGTGAAGCTTGCATGACAAACTATAGCTGTCGAAACTTCTGTTTCCACATAACTATGCAGCAGCACTCTCCTTGTTTTCACGAGGCTATGCTACTATTGAGTGAAACTTTTTTCTCATATAGATCCCATTTGGGGTAGTGGTTGAGTGTTGGACTAGGACTCTTAAAGACCATGGTTAAAATTGCAACTCAGCCATGGAAACCCATTGGGTTACCTTGGGCAAGTAACACGCTCTCAATCTTAGAGAATGGAAATGATAAACCTTCTCTGAATAAAATTTGCAAAGTGAACCCTATGAGAAGGCCATAAGCCAGAGGTGACTTGAAGGCACACAACAAATAAAAGACATCATTATTCTGCAAAGTACACATTACAAATTCCCTGGATCTACTCTAGTTGGTACTACCAATAGATCCAAGCTTTGGACTGTAAAGTAACACAGAATTTTGGCCAAAGCTTGGAAAAGTTACTTTTCGATCAACAGTTCCACAATACTTTGGCTAGCTTTAGGAGCTATAATCTAAAAAAAAAGGAACTTTCCCAAGGTCTTTTGTCTGCTGAATCTTAGCCTTTCTTTTGAAGGTTAAGTTAGCAGAGAAGCATTTTTAAGTCTCAAGTCCATTTTGGTCTACATATAGCATCTTAATGTAATTAGCAGACATACTATATGCAAAAAAATATAATACACTATAAAATTAGTCCATCAATAATGAGACAGCTATTTCACATTAATTGAGAAACTGCATCTTCTATCAAGGTTCCTCTAAAAGACTTTTCTTGTCCTGTTGAGAATGAGGATTTTCTTACAGATGCTGGTGCTTTTTTTGTTTGTTTTGTTTTGTTTTGTTTTGTTATGTGTCTTCATGATGACTTGCCTTACGATGGTCCTATCATGGCAAGATTTATTCAGAGAAGGTTTGCCATTGTCTTCCTTTAGAATGGAAAGTGTGACTTGCCAAAGGTCACGCAGTGAGTTTCCATGGCTGAATGATGATTTGAACCTTGTGTCCCACAGTCCCAGTCCAACACTCAAATCATTAGACCATGCTGGTTCTCTTTTACACAGCTGTATTCCAGAGTTTTCTTATCCACCTTCAGAGATACTGTGGTCTACTTCTGTGCTAATCTTTACATCAGCTCAGTATAACGTGCTGTGACATGTAAAGCCATTGAATCCAGAATAGATGTTTTCAGTTTGGTGGTCTGGCAGAGAAGGATGAAGTTAAATGAGGACTTGCCCATGTGTAGATGTGGACAAAGGCATATTTCCACTCAGACGTCTCTACTTAAAATACATATTGTCTTACTAAGAAAATGCTCTGCTGTGTCCAAAAATCACAGAAAATTGGAGTAGGGGGAGGACGTGGAAAGAAGGCAGGAATTTTTGAACCAACTCTGGGAAAGAAACAACCGGGAAGTCTGCAATTAAAATATCGCCAACAGGAAGATTAAATGCTTCTTGGTATTCTTTAAACATACTGACCATCCATTAAAATTACACTTACTGGGATCTGTAACATGTTAGCTTTATGATGATAAACACAATGTGCATTTACAGTATCACACACAAGGTCTGAACTTTCTAAAGAAACCTACAAACAGCTGGACCATGTAGCAAAGCTGACATCACCGTAATGGAGCATCTGTGGCTTGCAGATTTGTGTGTGGGAGAAAAGGGGCCAATAAAAGGAGAGGAGGAAAATTCTTTAAAGAAAATAACAGCTACGTTTCATATGTGATGCTATCTCAGAGCATTCTAAATGCATCAGATCCCAAGGGGAACACAATGCAATTCCAGTTTATCCATTTCAGGAACTGAAACAACACAATTCCGACACACTGGGATATTTTTTAGCGGTTGTACATGTAACATTAGCTCACAAGAAATTCAAAAGGACATACTCTGTTGTGTTGACACAATTACTATTTGCCTGAATTGCTCATGGTTTTTCAAGAGGGTAATTGAAGCGGGGAAGGGGAAGAGAGACTGCAGGCAGGGAGCAATCACTCAAGGATGACTATACACTTCTACTATGTGAATGGCTTCATATTTGGATATTGTCTCAGAGTTATTGGAACAAATGAGGAGAGGAGGAATGCATCAGAACAGACACTGATAGGTTGCCATATAGACTCATGTGACCCATACTATGAAAGTATTGAAATGGCTGATAACATGGATGGGAACCAGGCTGTGCTCCAAATGTTATTGGATTGCAACCCCTAGCATTCCTCACCATTGGCTATATGGACTAAAGCTGCTGGGACTTGTAATCTCACATTGGGAAGGTGCCACGATTCATACCCTGGCTGATACTTTACAAGCATAGACATTATGTATTTGATACCAAAAAGTTTTTATATGCATTTTAATTGAAAATATGTATTTTTATATACATTTTGGTACATTTTTCAAGTCAACAAATATATTGCAACATTTGGAAATGTGGAAAACAGATGATTGTGTTCTGTTCCACATATTAATCTGGAAAGTGAGAATCAAGTTGGTTGGATAATAATGCATTCAAGATGAGAAAGCATTCCATAGAAACATCGATGTGAATTTCTCCCACCTCCACTTGAGCAATAATTTATTCAGATAACACATTCTTTCACTAAATAATTACTTTTCTCCTACAGCAAGCTAGCAGTACTGTTGATAGTATTGCTTCCATACTATGAAGAAAAAGTTATCCTGGAATTAACAAGAATAAAAAGGAAGTTTCAAAAGCATTTCTTCCTTGAACTCCACTGCTAGACTATTCTGATTGATTCATTCTCTGAGATACATACTTTGGGGAACAAGTCATGGTATAACACTATCACACAAAAACTCACCTCTCCTCCTTCACACAATTCTTCTCCTTTCGTCCTCAAGCTGGTTTTCAAACTTTAAGCAGTACACACCTGGTTATCCATTGAATGGCCTTGCCTCCAGCTTGTCCAGCACCACCAATCAAAATGAACCTGCTTTCCGCAACTGGATAGCAGATCATTAGCATCCACACTGAATCCTCTTTATCTTCTCGTGGGGCTAACTCATCCCACTATTACAGAGCTTTCCTCATGTAATAAGTAGGCCACACACAGCCCACATGGTGCCCGTGAATCATAAAAGGTTGCAGCAAATGTAGGTGAAACTTTTTGGATTTTCTCAAAATGCTCTTATCACTAAGTATCCCTGTATGTGCAATCTTACTAAGTATTCGCTGCATTCCTGTAGCCTAATCTTGCCTCAGAGCTGGATGGTACATTTGTGTGTAAGCTGAAAGGTAGTTCTACACTGGGTCAAAAGCAAACAAGGATTAGGTTGTCACTGACAGATGCAGATGAAAAGTGTGGCTAGAGCAGTGCTTAGCTTGTAATCTCCAATGCACAGTTCATCAGAGACATTTATACTCCCTTTTTGCTTAGTAGAACAGCAGATCACTGTTCGTCTGAATATATATTGTTCAGAAATATGACATTCAACAGATTGATTTCAAACAGTTGCAAAGCTGGGACTGACCACTGGGGAATGCCACATGGTCTGCTTTCTTTTGTTAAAATCAGGCAAGCTCTGCAACTCATTTTTGCTATGTACAGCAAAATCCATAGATTGCACTAGGAATTCTACTACTGATCTTGAACATGGCTGGACTCAGAGAGGGCATTTAGGCCCACCAAGACCAGGCCCTTAAAATATCAGCTTGCACCTTCTCAGTGCATTATGATAGCTTATATCCACCTCCTTTCTTCAAGCCAATAGTATTTGAATTTATTCATACTATTAAGGCAACTAGAAATATTCTTCCTTCATAAGACAACTTGTAGTTTGGTCAGGCTCTCTCTAGTTAGGAATTCTTATTCCTCATCCCTTAACAGCAAATCCCAGTGAGATATTGCCATGACAATTCCAGTGGAATCATAGTGCTATGATTATACAGATCTCCTCACAACAGCACTTTAAAATCTGTAAGTACCAATCTTCTGGTGAGCTAAAAGAGAGGCAAGGGGGTGGGGATAATGGCCCTGGAGATATCTTGACAGAATTATTCCTCTGTATATGATCTGAGCATTGGACTACGACCCTGGAGACCAGGATTCAATTTCCCACTGAGCCATGGAAACCCACTGGGTGACTTTGGCCACATCATACACTCTCAGCCCCCAGAAAACTCTGTGATAGGTTCACCTTCGGTTCACCGTCAGTTGGAGATGACTTGAAGGCACACATCATCATCATCATCATCAACAACAACAACAACAACAACCACATTGCCCCCTCTCCGCAAAGGGAGTTTGGAGGAATCTGTGGGTGTCTGCAAGCAGAAAAAACGTATATTAAGACACGGAGCAGAGACAATGGCCATTCCACCCTACAGTGTTATAGTGCTATTGTTCCACTTTCAACATTCTGTTTAATTCTGAGGTTTGTAGTTTACTGAGGCCAAAGAGCTCTCTGGCAGAGAAATCTAAAGAGCCTCCCTAAACTGCAAACCCTAAAGTTCCATAGGGTGTTGAAAGTGGGTTAATAGCACTATAACAGTGTAGTGCAAAAGTGGCCAATGTTTCTCAAAACCATAACTTTTTTTTTTAAGGGTTTGCAGTTACCATAACAGTGTGAAGTAAATTTGAACACCATTGGTTTGTGGAAAGAGAACACAAAAAATGTGTTCATATCCTCAGCCAAAAATCCTTTAGTGAGCTTTGTTTGCTACTTGCTATTTAGTTTTCAGTATGGATTTAGTTGATTTATCCATTTAGCAGTCTCTTAAGGCAGGAAATTTTTACCACTTTTTTCAGATTTGAATTGCAGAGGAATAAAGAGTGGGTTTAGAAAACCACCCTGCTTAGCTGAGAATGACCTAAAACTTCAGTCAAGTACTCTAGTGATAGATTGCATGACTTCTATAAATTCAATAAATATATTTGCCTGGTTTCAAAAAATGTAGGTGAAAAATGGAAACCACACCATTTCTGTGCCTGCAAGGAAAATAACAACCAGAATAATAAGGAAATGTGTTCCGTCTTGAAAAGATTCGTCTGCCTCAGACTTTTAGAAAGAATGTGCTCTCAAACAACTCCTGGGTTAAGATGAACATATATGTCAGTATCAATATGGGAGTCAAATCTCAGGGAAAGATTAAGCATTCTTTCAGTGAACTTTGCAATTGGCCTAAAAATCAAAAGAAAGTCTGATGTTGAATATTTATGATCAATGTCTCATGTTAGAATAAGAAAACTCTTTTGAAGTGAAGCCGTGTAAATCAAAAATCCAAGCCCCGCTCTTTTACAACAATTTCATAGTCAGCGTCATCATCAGCTGCTATTTGTGGTAAAGCAATACCACAGTGGATAGCAACAGCATAGTAGGAGTCTCACAGACATAACCTTACACACATAAAAGATAATTAACTCTATGGCCCTTATCTTTTGAAGTCACATTTCATTATTTTTTCTTAACCATCATAGTCCATTTGAATTCACTTTCATACTTAGATCGATGTCTTTACCGGGCACAAAACATCCTCTAAACAAAACAGCATCAATCAAGGCTGTTGACTCCCTTCCTAAACAAAAGATGGGAAGACTTTTTCCCCATGAGAATTAAAGAAGATCAAATTATAGCAGCCCTTCTTCTAGTGCTGTGTTGAAATACTCACTCATTCATTCAAATATTTATATCCTACTTTTCAGTGGAAAAATGCAGAAGACAGCTTAAAATGACAAATTTTAAAATGGCGGCCAACAGATAAAATAAAATGTATGAAAACAGCAATAGTTGCAGAAGCATACGATCACACCACATTCAACAGTAACTGTGGCCAAAAGCCTAATTAAAAAGTCTTGGGCCCATAGTGGCTGGCAAAATTTCTGGCAATTTTTTTTTCTATATTTGGACTAAAACCAAACTTGGAAGACTAGACCTTTAGAGTCCAGAAAGCATACCCCCTTGTATTTATTTTCTTCATTTTATACAATTTTGTTCTTTTTGTGTTTTTTCAGTATACTCTCTTTTCTTTCTGCATGTCATTTATTGTCACTTTGCAAAAAAAAATTAAAGTAAAGTTAACCTTGGAGAGAGTATCTAAAGGCAATCACGAGCAGAGGTCACTTTGCTCACTCTCCTCAGCTTATTCTGTGCTCTTGCTCTGCAGCTCAGGAGCCAAAATGACACCTTCATGTTACAACACTTGAATTCTAATGTGATGTTTTTATCTTAAAGCTGAGCTGGCTTGTCCTTAGCTTCCTTAACTTTGTACATTTAGGTTTCAGTTAGCTTCTACTTGTTTTTAGCAGATATGGATGAGACCCACGGCACGGTTTTACAGTGGCTCTGGTCCTTCTTGGAGGGGCGATGCTGGGGGATTCCTGTTTGACACCCTGGCCATTGGCCTGTGGTGTCCCTCAGGGCTCAGTCCTGTCCCCTGTGCTGTTTAATATTTACATTAAACTGCTGTATTACAACACAGTCAATGAATCTCAAGTTGCTTGTGCTAGCTTCTAAAAAAAAATCCTTGAATTGATAAAAAAGACAGATCCCAATATGCCTCAACTGCTTCATATGGAAAATGGCAGCTGATTTTGGGGGCCACAGTGTAGCTACATGCATCGATTTTAAAAAGCGACGAAATCAATTCTAAAAAAAAAAGAGGACAGAAGGGGTTACAGAGTGATGTAATATTTGCATAAACTTATTTTTACACAAGGAATACCTTAAATATCACAATGGTCAGCACAGTGAGGAAAACTAGGCAACCTATATGCATTCTTGGTCTCCTAGGAACTGATAGGCCATTAAAAAACTCTATCTCTGCTTTCTTGTACTTCTTTACTACTGTACTTTCGAACAGAAGATTGTTCTATTATAGCCATTCAAAAAGAGGGCTGTCTTCTGTAAAGTAGGATTCACAGCCATCATGACTGGCCAAACAATAGAAGTCTCGGATCTTTTCTGAATATGATACCCTCCAAAGTTTCAGAGATGAAAACTGGGACACGTGGCCAAACAACATCAAAGTGTGATCCTGATGACAGAAGTTATTGGTGAGCTAGGAGCAGCTGCAGCAGTTTGCTTTTGCCTGAGACTACTGGAATGGGCAAAATTCATCCCTGTCCTCCTCTTTCTCCCCACTGACACCATTTCTGCACTGTGACACTCTCTCCGTCACCCCGTTGCAATCCTGGCTGTTCCACCGCTGGGAAGGGAGCACGACAGGAACACACCCGTCTGCACCTGACCAGCTGTCTGTGGAAGTGCATGAATGACATGTCTCTGCCTTCTGCAGCACAGCTGAGATCCTCCTCATACTGCACTGGGGAAGGAAATGCACTATCATGTTTCCTGCCCTTCTGCATGGCAGGTAAGTATAGGAATGTGGCACGATCTTGGGTAGTTACTGGATTTAATCTGTTAAGCAAATATCCTGTGATCATGATCAGGGATGGCTGTGGGACTGTGACGATATCATGCAAAAGCACGACCTGCAGACCGCTGCTATCCCGTCCCCATAGTGGGACTGCAACACCATGTGGAAATGGCCAGAGTTAATTGAGGGCAAACTATTTTTGTGTTTAGAATGCAACTTGCAGCAAGGTGGGGACAAAGGCGGAAAGTTGGAGAAGGAGAAATAAATTGAGACATTTTAAAATCAGCTGAAAAAGTAGGACAGCCAGATTAATTGGGACAGCTGAAGGGTATGGAATATGGCTGGCAAATACCTCTTATGAACCATGTGTGGCCAGTTATACAGCTTTCAGGACTGTGACTTTAGCTTGAAAATTTAGTAGCCACTAGTTTTAATTCTACTAAACAAGCTAAAATGTTAGGTACTACAAAAAAAAAAAAAAAAAAGCAACATGGTATAGTGATTTGAGTGTTGTACAGAACCAGTGAAAGACCAGGGTTTGAGTCCTCACCTGGCCGTGGAAACCCATTGGGTGACCTTGGGCAAGTCATACTCTCTCAGCCTCAGAGGAAGGCAAAGGCAATCCCCCTGAACAAATTCTCCTAAAACCCTGTGATAGGTTCACCTTAGGGTTGCCCTAAGTCAGAAATGACTTGAAGGCACGCAACATCAACACAATTAAAGCTTTGTGGATACAGGCAGATAATTTTTATAGGAACAGGATTCAAAGAACCAATGAATTAATTCCATGAACCCAAGTGATATCAGCATTTCAAACTCAACTTGTGGCATCATATTGATGGGGGAAAGGGTGGGGCATATGTCAACTATTAAGAAAGAGTAAGTGAAACAAATCCCAAAAGATGTGTATAAGCCTTGTGCTTAGCCCCGAGGAGCTTTCTGGACCCTGACTATGGGAGCTGAAAAACTGCAGGGCTCACTAACTTGCTTAGGTGTAATGGGTGCTCAGCACCTGTTAAAACAAGGCCTTTCCCCAAGGGGTTTACATGGAGAGCTAACTTTCAGGCATTCTAGTTTAGTGTGCATTCCATACTGGTTACTCTGGGATCTCATTTCATAGCTGTCACATTTTGACCCCCCCCTCCATTATTGGTTTAAGTATGAAAAAGCAACATACACAGACACACCGATATCATAAACAAAAAATGAAGCACGGCTTATATTCAAATATCTGTTATTCACATAATTGTCAGTTGCATAAACCAAACCTTAATGGAGTGGAACAAACTTCAACTGTTCAACATTCAGTTATCTGTTGTTCTGGTTTCCAGCCCTCATAATGTGTTTTCCAGGCTGCTAGGTATATTTCTAACTCACGCTTCTCTCATATCCATTTGAGTGTTATATCTATACTGTTGATGTAAATTGGGCTGTTTGGCTGTTTGAGTAATAGATGAAATAGAAGATGGAGCATTTAGACAAAAAAAAATATGTAAAATAATAATATGGATGCTAGTAGCTATTGTTCAGTATACCTGAGCCAGAGATACATTAAAATATCAGTCTTCAAGACACATCTTGTAATTGTGAGGCTATGACCATTCAACTATTTCCTCCATGTGTAGGTTATGGGGCAGGAGTGGGGCAATGCTATTTGGCACAACTTACAGTATCCCTGTCCTAGACCATTTCCGCACTGCACTCTTATAGTGCTATTATTCCACATTCAACATCCTGTGGAATTCTGGGGTTTGTAGTTTCCTGAGGCCAAAGAGCTCTCTGGCTGAGAATTCTAAATGCCCCTCCCTGAACTGCAAATCCCAGGATTCCATAGGATGCTGAAAGTGGAATAACAGCACTATAACAATGTAGTGTGGAAATGGCCCTAGCTGTCTTGCCTCTGACTGTGCATTTAATGGAACATGTGAAAAGGGAACCCTACTCATGTACAGCTTTGTATGTACACAGGCATTCTGGGAAACTGGGAGCCTTGCACAACTGGAGCCCCTGCTCATATGGATCATTCATTTCCATAAGCTCTATGCACTGCACACCTTTGCAAATGTGCTGCCAGACATATGGGTATGTAGCTTCCATGGTCAGCATCAGGCCATGGTCTCATCTGAAAAAATTCCCTCCAACTTTTCTAAGTCTTCTCTTTTTCTTGAAAAGTAATTCACTGATGACCTAAAGCTTTATTATATTGTCCAGATAAAAGGACTAGAGCATTCTAGAAGATGGCAACCAGGACTTCTATGCAGAACATACCACGTGATCATTTTTGTTTTGTCTTTACCTTCTAGAATAACAAAAGAAAGCAAATAATTTTTATCCCTTCCACTGAACACACAGACAGGGAAGACAGGAAATGGGAAAACTGGACAAGATATCACAGGTTTGTACTGAGATGGTGAAAACATCTGTCCTGCACATATAGAAATAAATGATTAGAACATAAGGACAATGATATTGGGTAAAGCCAAAGACCTGATCCTCTAGTCCAACATTTTCTGTTTACACAAATTTTCTGTTTACACACTGACCATGAGACCAATGCAACTGCACTCTCTATTTTGCACCCCCCTACAACAGATAAATGGATGGATATTCCACACTCCAGGTGAACATAGACCCATGCTGACTAGTAGTCATTGATATGTCCAGTCTCCTTTTAAAGACAGGCAGGTTGACAGCTACAACCACTTTTGAGGCATTGAGTCGAACTATGTGCTGTGTGAAAAAGTACAAAGAACAACCTTCCATTCCTTCACAATCCCTTCCCCAAACTCCTGGGGCTGAGGGGTGGGGCAAATATTAATAAGCTTGCCTATGAATTTTGCTGCCTGAGTAACAAAGAACAGGTGGGGAACTTAAGATGAAGACAAAAACTAAGGGAGATGTTTAAATTTGCAAGGACCAATACTCCAACCCAGAGCTGCTTCTGACCTTTGAATAAAGAAGCCATATTGCAACAGTGTTCCTACTATGATGTGGGAATTCTTTTCAACTCAGCCACAAAAAAACCACGACAGAACGTGCTATCTAAGCTACTGTTTTGCTATGCTTTCGTTTTCCTGACCTCCTTAGGCCACGGTGTCTTTGGGATTCTTTACATATGCTGCCGTGCTCACAGATTACCTGAGGCATATGGGAGAAAGTTTCTCTTGATTCTTTGAAAACTGCCCTGCCACTCTGTGGCAAAAAAGAAAGGAGGTTGCTGTGACTTTTTATTGATTATTCCTATTGCAGTAAATGGGCAGGAATTAATTAGGCAAGATACAGTGGCTGGGCTGTATCTGTTTCTGTGGGCATGTCAGAAAAACAAAGGGGTGTGGGATGTGAGTAATTCATGCTGGTCCTGACATATCCCTACATGCCCTGCTTTTGCCTCACTTCACTGGAAGAATATGCTCCATAGGAGAGTCTTCTGGGTGAAGTTTGCTCTCTAATTGCAGTAGACATAGAAAAGACTTATGATAGAGGCCATTTCTGCCCTACACTGCTATAGTGCTCTTATTCCACTTTCAACAACATCCTGTGGAATCCTGGGGTTTGCAGTGTAGGGAGGGGCCTTTAGAATTCTCAGCCAGAGAGCTCTTGGGCCTCAGGAAACTCCAAACCCCAGAATTCCACAGGATGTTGTTGAAAGTGGAATAATAGCACTATAGCAGTGTAGTGCAGAAATGGCCAGACAAAGTATACTGATAATCCAGGAAAGAGAGTTAATTGTTAACAAAACAAAATAAATAAATCATATTTTCACAACCAAATTAATTTGTGATTGCAATAAAGAGAATGTGAATGAACTTTCAGCACAGGAACAAAAACACAAATTCATATTGCCACAAAAGTTGTTTATAGACCCAAGGTCATGGCAGATGTTGGAAAATCCTCTATCTTTTCCTTTTAATCAAATGTTGCATATCATTCATTATTAATTCAAACAAATTTTGACCTAAACGAGAGTTCAAGCACAAGAACATTTAAATTTCTATAAGCTCTCTGAACATATCTTAATCATAATTATTTTTCTTGGTGCCTACAATTCCTCCTATGTATTTCTAATAACTTAGCTAAAAATATAAAGGACAATAAAAGTCCTCTTGCAGTTAACAATGGTGCCCTTCTTAGAAAAACTATAATCATTAGGTTATTTTTTCCCCTCTGTTGTGTTACAAAGGAAAAAAGAAACATTCTTTGGACAATTCACCCATGGCATATTATTAGCATTTTAGGAGAAAATACATGGTCCATAACGGATTGCGGTCACGGAAGAAAACGGATGAGTCATGATAGTACAGATTGCTTCAGAAAGTATTTATTTCCACCCCTTCAAAGTATTCATTTCCATCCTTTATTTCCACCCCTTTTTTTCTGTCTCCTTGGGTCATTTCAAGTTGTTTCCATAAAAGCACAGAAAACCAAATGTCGGGGGGGGGGGCTGTTCCTACCAATCTGTCTCCTCCTTCCATCCCAGTGAAATGGTAGAGAAATCACTTTTAAAGAGGCATACGGGAAACAAGACCACCCATGCAGGGTTTTTGTTTGTTTGTTTGTTTTGTTTTTGACTAGGCCAGATCCTTCTCAGCAAATTCTGGCCCATTATTTCTATGTCATTCTGGTGTTAATGGGATTGTAGTACAGGAATAAAATATTTTTCCAAGTTTCTTCTCAAAAGAAGCAATGTGTAATTTTAATAACTTTCTTCCCATTGTGAGAAAGTCTTTGAAACCTATTTACAATTAAGGACTTATCCTGCACAAAGTTTGCATGTGGCTGTTTTGCAAGGAAAACAAAATTTTCTGCTCAGGAAGTAGGATTTTCTGCACAGAAAATAAAATTCCTATGCAGAAATACTATATTCGCTTGTTTTCCATGCAAAGCAACCACCTGCAAATTTTGTGCAGAGTAACTCCCAAAGTGCAAAGATTCTTCCAGTTCTCAATATTGAATAATCATGTTTTTTTACCCTTTTTAAAAAAAAGATATTTTCAAATATTCTTTCTATCCTTATTGTAGCATTTTCAAGCTTCTTGATTCAGATGAACTTAGTCTGGCCTAGCTCCTCAAACAGTCAGAGAAATGTGCTTGCCACTGAACTTTATTTGCACGTCTAAATCACTTAGACAGTGTACTGATAGGGCAGGCAGCCTTTTGGGGAGAAGCTTGAGTATGACATGAATCTCATTCAGCCACATTTCTAGAAAGATTGTCCTAGGTGTCACATCCAAACAGCACTGACGGAGCTTTTAGCCTTTTTTTCTCATTACGCATATCATCCTAGAAATTCAATGAATGGGAAGGTTAGAGAAGTCTGATAAATTACATCTCTGAGGCCCTTTCTGCACCATACCTTTTTGTGAGGACATCCAGTGGATATCCCAGCATCAGCTCTGTCAAGAGGGGAGCATGTCAGGAGCGCTCCCCTTCACACCAGCTGGCTCCGTGGTGAAGGAAGTGCAATTCCTCTTTCTTCTGCAGCACAGCTGGGTACTTTCCCAGGCTGCACTGGGACAGGAAGTGCAGCCATTGCGCTTCCCAGGCTTCCGCAGGACAGGTAAGTCCACAATGGTGGCATGATCACAGGTCATTGACAGGGAAAATCCATTAATGATTTAATCCATGATCGTGCCACCTTGAGATTGAAGAAGGATGAGACCGCAACAACATCATGCAGAAGCATTGTTGCAGTCCCATCCTTCTCCTGCCCCCAAGGCGGGTTGGGAGGGTAGCATGGAAAGGGCCTTAGATGAAGTCTAATCTTTCTAGTGATGTTTTAGATAAAAAATCAAAACAGAAGGCACAAAATTACGAACAAGAAACTGGATATTGTGGTGTTTCAGAGTCCTTTAAAAAAGAAATAGAATAGACCCTCTCTGCTAACAAGTTTGTGCAACAAGCACATATGCTTAACCACAATCCCCCTCAAAATTTTCATAGGAAAAAAAAACCTCTGTAGAAATTTTGTCATTCTGCATCCATCCAACTGATACTCATTTTCTCCTATATTATATTGGCAATCCAATCCTAGTTATATTCATTGACATAATATCCACAGGATGCAATCTGAGATGTTACAGCGGCTCATTAGTTGGCATAGTCCATTATAATTATTTGGCTGCAGTCCTAACTGTGCTTACTTAGAAGCAAATCTTCATAACATCAATAAGATTTTTAGTCATGAAAGCAAACATCATTTTATGATTACAGTATAGTTAGAACTGCTTGCTAAAGAAACAAATTTAGAATTGGGACATACAAGTCTACCATGTTATATCTGCTTGCATTAGGAAAAATATCTATTGCACTATCTCAGTGAGACTAGAAAGTACAATTGTCTACGATTTTGTCATGCTGTATGACGTCCTCCTCACAGACGGGAATGCTAGCCTCTTCCACTGCTTGAAGTTCATATACTCATTCACATAATTCAAAATTGTTTTATTGGCAGTGTTTATTCTTTGGTTTCCTCATTCAGCTTAGGAGCAAAGGGCTTAGACTTAGCAGGGGCTTTATTATATCAAAGGCCCTGGACAAACCTCTGTCCTTTTCTATCTCAAGGCAATAAACCTCTCTGATAGCTCCTCACTCAGGGTTCTGAAGTCTCTGGCCAATTATATCTACTGTTATTCAGTGGCTGCTTGCTTTTCTATCAACCCCTGGAAGATGAGAGATTCTTAAACAGGCTGGTTTCTCGCCAGCCACTTCTAGAAAAAGTTCCCCTAGCTATAATCTCTGAGGAGGGGCTAACAGAAAGCCAGTTTACTAGACAAAAGTCTGTGGCTGATAGACTTCATATGAAGCAACTTCCCAGAACGGTAGTAATATGAATGCAATTGTTGCAAGGGTCAAGGCTGTCTTCATGTCACTTGATTATCCTCAAACAAGACACTGATACATTATACTAGAAAATGGCTGCTGGAAAGAACATGAAATTGTATTTGAAAGAAATATTTAACACTAAAAAGAGAAAAAAACCCATTCTCTAACCACTCTCCAGATTGTTTTAAAAATATGATTTTTTTTTAATAAGATCACAAAATAGCCCTTCAAAGAATCTACTATGTTTCAAGTTCTTTATCTGAACATTAAGGACAAGTGCATTCAGTGACTTTGTTTTTGCCTTCTTTGATCTGCAAAGGCAATTTAAATCTTAGCATTTATGAAATCTTTCCAAAGTAAATAGGTAGAAGGAGGATCAGAGCTGACACAAATAGATTTGTAGTGTTTTGACAACTCATCAAACCATATCAGATAAAGAAGTGTCAAAGAGATGTCTTGCTGACATCAAGATGCTGTGTTGCAGCCTTGGTATGGGAGAGCATAAACATATCAAAGAAAATAAAGAAGCTGCACTTGAATGCTTTCTATTACTGCTTTAACAATGCCTCAATAAAACAGGTTCAAAAGACAACTCGATCTATGTTTCATTCCAATACATTTCCCCATATTAAAGCCATAGAGTTTTAGGAGGTATACAGGCTTTTATTAAATCCCATCTACCATTTGAAAAAACATTAAGATCTAGGCCCTAGACTCTGGGGGTAAAAAGTTGCCACCATAAAGCTAACATCCTGCAGAAACTCCTCAGGTATATTATTCAACAGTTGCATCACATCACAGCCATATCCTAAGATACACTTTTCTTTATTAACCTTTCTACACACTAGGGTCTCAGCCACTATTTTTCGTCCTAAGAAAGATTTCCTAATACTGTGGGACTAAGTGGAGAGTCAGTATGCTGTAATGGTTTGAGTGTTGGACTACAACTCTGGAGTCCAGGGTTTGAATTCCTGCTCAGCCGTAGAAAGCTACTGAGTGACCTTGGGGAGGTCACAATCTCTCAGCCTCAAAGGAAGGCAAAGCCCAACTCCCCTCTGAACAAATTTTGCCAAGAAAACCTCATAATAGATCCACCTTAGGGTTGCCATAAGTCAGTAATGACTTGAAGGCACACAAGAAGAAGTCCCCCAGAGAACTGGGTCAAGAAAATGTCTCATGTTACCTGATGCTGAGTATGCTGAGGTGCCCAGTCAAGATATGGATTTTTAGAGAGGCCTTTGGTGTGGGAAGAATTCTTGTAAACAACCAAGGTTTGCAACTCCAAACTGCTGCTATTAACTTAGCTGTCTACACAAAACACAGCCACCAGGCCAAAACTGTTTTTTGAGGCCACATGCTGGCAACCAAGTAGATACAACAGTGAGTTACAAATAGAAAGTACAGCCAAACCCACTGGATAAAATGGAAGTTCTTAGGCTCAATGCACCAGCAGATAATGGAATGGGCTCTCCAGGTGTTATCATAATGCAACTCCTAGCATCCCCCACCATCGGTCACATTGGCTAGGGTGATGGCAGTTTCAATCTCACAATATATAGTGAAGAGACATATTTTGCCCAGCCCAATTTAGAATCTCAAGAGGAATTCTCCCATAACATTATCACATTCCCCCCACAACTAAACCCTCTTTCCTAGTTCTGTTCTTTTCCTTACTTCTCTCTTCTTTCCTCTCACCCAAGGAAGATTCTAATGCTTCCTCCCTGGTCCCAACCCAAATTTCTTCTGTCTTGCCAGTGAAACAATCTAATCTGCTTACACCTCACAAAGAAAAAGACCGCCTCAAACTGTCATAGGCTTTCCTCTCACCTTTGGAAGTCCCCCCCCACCCAACTGGATCTCTCTATATGAACCAGCAAGAGCCCTAAGATCTGAAGGTTTCTCTCGATCCTACCATCATCCCAGGCTTGCCTGGTGGGGACACAGGAGAGAGCCTTCTCAGTGGCTGCACCCACCTGTGGAAGAGTAGGCTGGTCCCCTCCCTGCTCTCCTTTCGTAGGCAGGTAAAGACATTTCTTTTCAAGTAGGCCTTCAATGGATGAGCTGGAGACCACTTTTACTTATTTTTGCTGTTTTTAAAAATCTATTTGTTATTATACAATTTTGTTATTATACAATTTTATATGCTTTTAACGTTTTAATTATTTATATGCTTTTAATGTTTTTTTACGTGTTGGAAGCTACCTTGGGTCCCATCTTGGAAGAAAGGTGGCAGATAAATGCAACAAATAAATAAATAATAAAATAGTAAATAACTATAATTTTTTTAGTGTGAACGTGTGGCTATGTTTCATGTTATAGTTCTAGGCTACCCGTTTTCAACTTTCGTACTTCCAGATGTTCAGAAGTCCCTGCCAGTCTGCGAGATAAAATTCACAGCACCTAAGTAACCAGAGGTTGTGAACCACTGCTCTAGGGGTTCCTTTTGGGTGATACCCTGCAGTGAAGACTAAGGTATGAAGAATAATGTATGGTCAGACTAGACACTGGTTGTTCTTGTTCTAAGTATGTCTGCCATCTCTTTGCAAAGTCTGATTTTAAAAAGTGACACGACATCACACTGAGCGTCTCCCCATTCTTAACATCCAGTGATGTAAGACAGTGAGCAGGGAATTATAATGGGATGACATCATACTGCATCATACTTTTTTTTCATTAAATATACAAAGAAAAGAGAATTAGGAACCACAGAGAGGTACTTGCTCTGTCCTTTTATAACATCTGCTTCAGCTCCTTAGGTTACTACACACAGTATAAACACTTTATTCTCAAACCTTATTGAACATACAATTAGATGCTATTTGCCTTCAGCTAACAAGTACATGGGACTGAAATCCTGAGGTGTCTGTATCTTTGTCTCCAATAGCTCTTACTCCTGAGGAAGTGTATTTAGGATGTCAGCCATAATCTGGGCAAAGCACCTAATGACATTTGGAAAGAAATAACGCGCAATTTGCTCTGATTATAGCTGGTTTGAATTTTTGAGTTTTGAACTTATATTTCTGTGAAACTGGCATTGCCTGACCACTTGTAGTTTCAGCCCTATAATCACATCAGAAGAAGAAGACTGTAAGGACTCTGGAGTGCCCTCATATGGATCCTTTCTAAGATGAGTGCTCCATGCACCAAAACTTATCATTTTAAATAATTTTGGTGATAACAGTTTTTGTGATACAACACCATCAGTTTTCAACTGTAAAAGAAAGCATTTCTGTTCTTTCACCACCAGTTCCTAGCTTTCTGTAAATGTTGGTTGAACACAGGTGTTTCCAGAATTGAGGCACCTGTGAAGCAGCCTATCTTGCCTCACTGTAGTAGGTAGGTAAGCAGGCAGGCAAACCTTGATTTCAGAAATTTGATCCCTAGTTTATCTGCTAGAATTTAAATGAACCTTTGATTATACCTGTGAAGAGCCTGGTTACAGCCTCTTATTCACTTGGATAAACAGAGAATTTCATTTTCATATGGAAGACTGGAAATACAGAAAGTTGGAAATGTGAAGGGAGGAGTAGCCCCCTTGAGATAACTACTCCTAACCTTTCATGTATGGAGGTAGAAATAATAATATTTCCAAAATGCTTCTGTCTATTTATATCCACAACCATGATGCGCTATTAAAGCCCTTGTTTATTTCCTAAAGAAAAAGAACTAACTTTTATCTATTGTCTCTTTCTGTATGCATGAACTTTATACAAATGACACAGAATTAAGAAAAAAAGTAAAAAATTCCCAAATGAAAGATTATCCATTTTACCTGTACTGCTACATAAATAACGCTCATGTTCTTTTATTTATATACAGGAATTATTTCTGGCTCAAAAGATTATGCCTTACATGAAAACCTAAGTACATCCTCTTTTCAATTCTGGTCAGCTTCTAAATCTACTAGGACAAAAAGAGCTTTGATTCAGCTAGTAAGTTGTCACCAAACCCCAATGAACTCAGTGGAAGAACTACAGTCCCCTTTTGTTTTAATGAGACTGCAACTTTGTCAGGAAGCGGTGCTTACTTCTGAGTAAACACACTTAGATTGCAGTGGTTCACAATTCATTTTAGCTGGATTGGAGCCATTATCTGATCCCACTGATGATACAGTACTCTGTCATCTGCCTTTATAAAAAACCTTTTAAATGAACAAGCCCATAATAGCTTATTGGAAAATGTGAAAAGCAATGTAAAAATACGCAGTTTTGTATTCTTGTTGACAGTCACCACTGTTGAAAAATATGGTTTGACTTGTTTTCAACTGCTTTTTAAGTAGAAGATTAATTTTCTAATCAGTGGGATATAGAATGACAAAATTGTTGACTAGGGCAGCCAGACCATAACCATAATGGCATTCTTATATAATTCTTATTTTCTTTTAGGCTCCTACATTCTCTAAGGCCCCTATATTTTGGAAAATAAATTAAACATTGCAAATCATGAAGTACAAATAATGTATTCATATCAACTTGGGGGAAAAAAGGGAAAAGAAACCAATATCCAAAGTATAACATGTCCAAGACTGGATGAATTATTTCCAGGGGTTCATCCTGGGTTTTCTATTTCTAAGCCTAACAATTTAACAAACACATCACGCTTGCTGAGATGAGATCACTGTATCCTGCAAAATTTGTTTTTTCAACAATGATTGATGCCACGAAAGGGTATTCCAATTCATCCACAATAACTACGGAACATCAGCTTGTGGAGAACAGGAGACCTTGAGGCCTACATGCTTTGAATTCAGTGTTTTGATGGAGTTTATGCACACTAGTTTGGCTTTCTCCATGCAATCAGTGTTCCTCACCATGGAAAGGGAGGTTGAACCTACTCAGGTAAAGATATTATGGATTCAATTTTATGTACGCAAAGTTGGCCTGAGGCCTGCTGCACAAATTTGTACATGCCAAGGTTGAAACCATATTCTAATTCAAATAGTTTTTGCTTAGACCAGCATGATCCCATTCTTTTCCCACAGTAATGTTGTATTAATAGAGTTTGAGACTGGAAGGCTTGCAGAGATCAGATTGCTAAAAAAAATTTGTGAGGCTAACATAAAAAGAGGTGAACAACAGGGATAAGCTAAATATACTCTTCCACTATAAAAGATATAAAGGAATCCTGTAGCACCTTTGAGACTTTTGAGAAAAAGAAATTTCCAGCATAAGCTTTCATGAACTCCAGATCTCTTCAACAGATGCAACTGAAGACTGTACAAGCTCATGCTAGAAATGTCTTTTTCTCAGCCTCAAAAAATGCTTCCTTTATATCTTTTTCTTCTGGAACAGACAAACACAGCCATGCCTTTAAGTACTCTTCCACTGAGATACATTTCCATGAAGTAACAGTATCATGGCAGAATTCATACACAGAATTACTTTTATGAATGAGTCCTCCATCATTATTATGTTAAAAGTTTCAGATTTATAGAGTTGCCTAATTGTGGGGTGCACTTTTTCTGTGAGGAATTTTTATAACAACTCCCCACCCACTATGAATTCTAGAGTTAATAAAATCATTTGAAAGAACTACGTTGTCAGGAACAGAACATTTTGAGTCTCTTCTAAGTCACCATTTGTTGATTGTTAATGACAGTAATTGAATAAATTACACAGTGAAGAGTGTTCCCATGAGTCTCGAACACTTATTCAAATTATTTCTTTGGTTTACCATTGCTTGCAAAGAAAAATAATTGGTGCCTTGAGATCAGCGTATTACTAACATAGAGAGATTTTCTTTCCACTACGGAATACAAAATGATTTTCTATGAAAATTATCTTGGTTTATTATTTTTTAAAATACTATAATTTGTAGTAAATTCAGTTTCCAACTCTCTTCATCCAAGTACTGCTGAATTAGATTATTTTCTCTGACCTGATATTACCTTTAAACGTCTCAGTTGCAAAATTCGTCTTTCATCTGGAAAATGTGGAGATCCTATTAAATTATATCTCTTGTTTGCATAAATGAAGACCCTTTGAGGATTGCAGTAATAATAATAAGAACAACAACAACAACAACAACATAAAGTAAGTGTGTTCATCCCCTCTCAGCTCTGCCTGATTTGGTGCCATTCTAAAAGGGTTTTGCATTAATATGCACACTGAAAAATAGATGGATCATATACCAGCCTCATTTGCAAATGCCATATTCTTGGATTTATGTAGTTCAGGCAAAAGATCTAACAGCATTACTGGAAATACTTCTCAGCTTTGCAGCAAAGAACAAGCCACACAAACCAACAACCTCAAAATGATTGGAATATATTGGGCATGAATTTGCAAAAAAGACTTGTCTCTGTTTGTACAGCTTGAGAAATACATTCAGCAATGAGACCTACAGAAATCTGGAACTAAAAAGAAAAATGTCAAAACAGAATATCTTAATTTTCAGTATGTAATTTGTAGCAGTTCATTGATATTTCTCAAACGCAAGTAAATAGTCTGATAGAAGCACGCATGGAAATGTTTCATTCTCTGTTTCGGTGTTATCGCTGTTCAGATCTTCAGTTCATTGTATTGCATTTTAACTTGTTCTAAAAGAAGTCCTGAAGAATTTGTCTGCATTTTAAAGGGACTTTCTTGTTGACTGCAGCTTTGCCTACTGAACCCATATTTTCTTTCAAGTTTACATGATTCTCTTTTCGTACTTTGTTAATCAAAACACATTTTTCTGTATTATATCCTACAAATAACATGTACATTGCACAAAGTTTTAGTTAGAAAAACTGCAGTACAAAAACAATCTGAGAAAAGTGAATACTGAAGGATAAGTGTGTTCCTGTTATCTAAATGAAAGTTGAAAAAATTCATCGCCTCCCTCAACAGAAAGGGGAAAATGCCAATTGATAAGCTATATGTAGTTTAACTACTTATAGCCACCAGCTTCAAAGAACGAAGCTGCATTCCAAGGAAACCGTACACTCCCCTATACTCATCCAAATAGATTTCTTTTAGACTCTTTCTCCCCTCCCCCTGAAAGATTACCTTCTAAAACCTGACTCATCAAGCCACATGGCCTACAGTGGTCTGATGACTGTACCCTATGATCTTCAAGTACCCTGACTCTCGTTGGAAGCTTTAAAAAACGGGCAGCTTGCAGAACATGCAGATTTAATATTAGCGCAAATTGACAATGTTTTTTTGTGAGTGCTGCAATTAGAGAAGGCATTGGACATTTTTTAAAAAAGATTTGACTAAAGTTTAATACTGCTCATTACATTGTTGTTGTGGTGGTGGTGGTGTTCCTTCAAGTCATTTCTGACTTGCGGCAACCCTACAGCGAACCTATCACAGGGTTTTTTTGGTGAGATCTCTTCGGAGGAGTGTGACTCCCCCAAGTTTTCTCTGCGCGATTTGTACAGTTGAGCTTTGCCTTAGCGTTTCTTTGGGGACTAGAGAGTGTGAATTGCTCAAGGTCGCCCAGTGGGCTACCATGGCTGAGCAGGGATTCAAAGGTCATTTCTGCACTACACTGTTATAGCGCTATTATTTCACTTTCAACATCCTATCCAAGCGGCCCCTCCCGAAACTGCAAACCCCAGGATTCCATAGGATGTTGAAAGTGAAATAATACCACTATAACAGTGTAGTGCAGAAAGACCCAAAGTCCTGGTCCAACATTCAAACCTCTACACCATGCTGGCTCATAACATACTAGACATAAAATAGCTCTGTTATAATAAGAAATTTCCCTGTTCCAATATTTCTTGTTTTACAAATATAGTTTCATGTAAAATTTACAGTAGTTTACTACATCGGTTTAACTGCAGTATTCAAAAACACAGTGGTGTTTTGTCATCGTTGAGGCTGAGAAACTGAGAGAAAGAAGTCTGCAGCATAAGCTTTTGTAGACTCAGTCTACTTCATCACATGCAAGTTAGTTTAACTTTAGGTTAGCTTTTCACATATTCAAAGATCTGCTTGCTTCCACATGTAACCACTTTGGAGTTCCCTCAGGATCATTTAAAAAAATTTTTTTTTTTTGAGTTGTGGGTTTTCTGAGCTTTGAGACCGTGTTCTATTGGTATTTTCTCCTGACGTTTCGCCTGCATCTGTGGCTGGCATCTTCAGAGGATCTGGAGTTGTTTCTTGTGATGATTTTTAGGCTCATATATACTGCTGGGTACAACACCACAAGACCCTGGCTGACTCCTAAGCAATACCACTGCAGCTTCAGTTGCTGAGTTCAGTGCATTTGTATGTTCTTCTCTGTGAAGTTATTAATTTGCTGGGACTGGGGGAAATGATGATTAAGCTCTCTTTTCTTATGCCCATAACTTCTGTATTATGGATTTTCATTTAACAAATACAGCTAATGGAAAGATAGCCAAAAGTAGATGTTCATTCTTGTTGCACCAACTAGGTTTCATATGTTGAAGAACGGTGGTCTTGGCACAAATGGGCAGTCAGATTCCACACAAAGTGTCCTACATCTGGAAGGATTAGATAATATATCCCCTTTTTATACCTCATCTGTCTGTCTCGGTGTGAAACGACAAAACAGAAGCATGAATAAAATCCATCATATTAAAAATACTTCACTTGCAATTTTGCCAATGTTCTACCTGTGACTGAATGCCAGTGCCCTAGCTCCAACACATGATACATGGGGAAAATTGCCACCAATCAGGGATCATAAATCAGCAATCACCACCCAAAATCTGTTGCTGAGGGAACAAGCTGTTGGTGAACAGTTTAATTCTGAGGGACATAGCCTTTTGTAACATGGTCACATTTCCAAGAGAAAAATCTCATGATCCAACAATCCTTGAGAAAAAAAAAAACCTTCAGGATACACAAACTTGATACAATGACACCATATGCCCTTAATGTAGAAGACAGCAGCAGTCTTGGCTCCAGTACTATCCTCTGAATTCTATTCTTAGACTCTCAGAATTCTACAATTGACCCTGGATGCTGTTTACCTCTCCCATTCCAATGGACATTACTGAGGAAAGTGGAAGCAAAAACATTCAGTATTTTTTAATTAAAAATTAAACACACACTTTCAATGGTTTTATTCAATCAGCTTCACTTTAATAGCATCCTTCTGGGATCCAGGTTATACCTGAAGGGTGTTCCTTTTCAAACATGCCATCCACACACATCTCCTTCTTTCATTTCATTTATCATCATTGTTACTTAGCCAGAAGTATTGATACTGCTGCGAATTTTAAACAGGAAGCTAAAGAAGCTTTTGAACAGAAATTGCTTGATAAAGATAGAT
Source organism: Cyclura pinguis (assembly GCA_030412105.1). Lineage (NCBI taxonomy): Eukaryota > Metazoa > Chordata > Lepidosauria > Squamata > Iguanidae > Cyclura > Cyclura pinguis. The sequence goes on from CM059600.1 coordinate 81,721,898, forward strand.
GCCGGACAACACTAAGAAAGTTATAAATTCAGAAGACATAGCGAATCCAGACTATCAATCTTTGAACATTACATCCTAGGATCAGGGGCAAGGTTGTGCCAGTGTTCCTGCTCACAGCATCTGCAATGGGAATAAATATCCTGGCCAGATCTTCAGCACAAATCTCATATATATGTTGACATATAATTTAGCTACTGATAGATCAAGAAATTAGTTACAGAAAGGTTTGTAATGGAGAACTTAACTAGTAAGTTTCATATGCTTTTCATTCAACCAAGCAGCTTGGTTAAGCAATGAGAAACCATAGACATTAATGAAATAACAAATAAGTCTCATAATGCTTCAGGCAAACTACCATGCTATTGTTAAATCTTTTGCTAATGGAGCCCAGTAGAGACAATCATGTAGAAACTTGCTGCTTTTACTTTCTTGATTTACTCAATAATTTATGAACACTAAACTTTAAACAAAAAACATTTTCACATGTCTAGACTAATTGCAGCTGCTAGGAATACATGGTATTGGTGTGAAGTTTAGAATTACATATGCAATTCCATTTTTTTAAAAAAAATTAAGTACTTACTTGAAACAGTCATCACAATCAATATTGCCTGTGGTCTCCTTGATTGTGCGTTCGGAAACAAACGCTGGATATTCAGTGTCACAAGGCTCTAGAGTTTGCTTCAATCTCTGGGCTAAAGCAAATAAAAGAGATTGATGATATTTGGTAATAACTTCAGTCAAAGTCCTGCAGTGTGAGATACTATATCAAACACCTTAAAATGGATGAAAATATTACACTGCTTCTGCCACCCTGTGATTTATAAAGGTAATGCACACAGTTTTATAATTAACTAACAATTTATAAAGAGGACATATTATTTTCTAAGGGGTTTAGTCACCTTGGTGCCTTCCACATGTTTTTAAATGACAACTCCAGCCAAACCCACCCAACAGGATCAATGTTAACAGACGACAAGTGCTGCAGTCCTGGTAGGTGTTCAGTTTGCCTATCTCTGTTGAAAAAGATGTTCTTAGAATAGATATTCATAATTTACCCTTATGTAAATTAGTGTGGATTATAGTTGTGTGCAAATGACCTCTTGAAATTCTCCATACTATTTGTGTGGAGAGTGAAAGACTGGGAGACAATTTTATTGAATTTCTCCAGAGGCATTAGATATTCTCCAACAGTTTCTCAGAAGTGGCATTCACTACTAGAATGTTCATTAGTTTGTTTCTTTATTCCTAAGGGTTTGCCTTCTTGTGTTGCCACTGTAGACTGGTTACCATTTTGTATCCTCAAACAATGCCCCATAGTCAATGTTGTTGTCTTGTGTGGGGTTTGAGATCCATCTGCCACCACAAAGAAAAATAGTGATAAAAATTCTGCCAAGTGCTCTTCTATTTCTAGGGAATGGCTGAAGGTACAGGTGGCTTTTTGTTGTCTTTCTGTTGCATATTTCTTCATCACTCTTCCATCTCTCTGGCTGTCTGCTTCCTGATCTTAGAAATCCCCACGGAAGGAGTTACCTCATGATATCTTTCTCTGGCTTTAACTCTAGTGATTGGGAGCTGGCAGCTACGAGGGAGATGACTTTACAAGGCAAGAGAGGAAAATTACATACACTCCTTCCTTGACTACAACTTTGTAAGCACAATAAGGCCTAACCCCATCCCCCATGACAATTCCTCTGAATTTTTCTTCTACTTTGAACATTATTTCAAAAGAAATTTCTCATGTATGAAATTGAATCGGAATGGCAGCCACAGTACACAAAAAAATGTAGAAGTTTTCAGCATTGTGCTAGTTTTAATTTTGTCCTTCCAGTAGCAGAGAATCTAAGTTTGACACAAGCTATAACCTGCTATTCACAAACAAATAATATCACACAGTCTACAAAAGGACAACCAGTTCAGGGAAAGTTTCACAGTCCCATCTTCCTCTTCTCCATGAAGCTGAAGGAGATATGGGAAAGATTGAACAGTCCTGCCACAGTGTTCATTCTGGCAAGAGCAGGATAAACATGTCAGGAGGTCCTTTCTACTATCTTTATTCTGCAACGTTTTCAATGTGTCAATGTGCCAATAGTGCCTAATCAATTTATCTAATAATATTTCCTGGAGTATTTGGAAGTAATTATCACCTGAATTGTTTACAAAGCTCTAGGCATGGTCTCAGTCATATCCACAGTAGACCAATTGATATCAATGGACCCAGTTAGTTATGGCTGATTTCAGTGGAGCAACCCTAAGAAGGACTGAGTATAGATACAATCAGAAATCTATTTAGTGAATGAAAATAACATTTCAAAGACCCATACAATTTCATTCTTCTTTTCAGGTATACTTGGCAATTGAACAAATTATGAACAAATGTATCACCATATTTTCCAATTTACCTACAGTTTTCTGGTGCATCCCTTCTATTATGCTAATATCAGAGAATGGCTAAAGATAAGCACTATGGACTCTGATTGGTTTGAATTTTTACTCAACAGGAACTGTGTCAGACATTTTGTTTTTCAAAATAAAAACAAGATGCCAATGTAAAAATAAATAATCGCAGTTCTTTTATTCAATTTTGGTACGCTACTTTTAGGAAAAACCAGAAGAATCTTGCGACATTACAAGCAGTATAAAAGACCTCCTCATTAGAATAAGTAGAACTGATATAAATAAAGCTCCTGATTAGAATGAGTAAAAAAAGAAATGAAGCTACCTAGATGTTTGAACCAGATTTTTGAGCTCCCATATGACTGCCAGCTCACCCAGTTCTAAACTATAATAATCTCTTTCTAGTGATCAGGATGAAGGGGTACTTTCCAGCTTCCTAGTAATTAAAGCAAGGGAGCAGGTGAAGTGTGTAATTACATGCGCTACTTCCAGCTATAATGTGAATGAACATCCCTCAGATGCAATATCTTTATCTAGTGAGGTAATGGCAAACCTTTGCCCTTAAGGAAGGAAGGCTGCAAGTTAATAATACTGTTACAGCTGTAACACACATTTATTTCTGTTTTTTTAAAGGAAAAGAGCCACAGCTTGAGACAGCCATTTTATTGGACAGTGTGAGGCAACATAAAGTATGTTATTTGTAGAGGTCACATAAGGACACTAGGGGGTTATATCCGTTCTAGCCCTGATCCAGAAGTCCAGGAGAGTGGAAGAGCCAATTCTGATGTATGGGTTCTCTAAAGAGATAGGATTGAAATGACAACAAAATGCCCAAGATCATCACAGGGAATAATGCACTCCACTTTACATATCCCTGTGGGATGCCTTAGGTGACAGACTTCCCTCTCCTTGACAGCATTAAAACAGGGCTGCCATAAAGGAATGTGATAAGCTTCAGCTGCAGTCTTCAAACAATTTATCCAAAGTAGCCTCTATCATCTTATTAGTCACAAGCCACTGATTTCAGGACTACAGCCAATGCCTGTCATCAGATTCCCCAGGTTCCTACGTGGGTACAGGAAAATGTCCCTGTGTGTGGCATACTTCTCTTCGTGTGGCAGTAAACTGGGTATGCCTGCATATATGGAACTCAATAGATCTTTTGAGATACTATCTTGTCTTGCATTGTAAAAGCAAAGAACATATCCGCTAATGCTGTCATGAATACAAATTATACTTACCCTTTGCTATTAGATCTGAATGCCACCAATTGCATAGATTAAATTCCACCAGAAACCTAAACCACACAGGATTAAATATATTATTACATCTGGCATCTTCATACCATTGCTTGTCAGAAACAGAATTCCTTTCCCTCTATTCATTCAAATATCTTTAAAAATGACTATTGTTTTCTAAAATTCTTTGTTTTCCCCCAGTTGACTTCACCTTGCAAATTCTGTTGAAACTGATGCTGCTTGACACCACTGATATATCTTTCTAAAATTAAAAAAAAACTGATGTGAAAGACTCAATGCAGTTTCTAGTATATAGCAGTCTACAGCAATCCAACTACTCAGTATATTAATGGACAATTCTTCAAGAAACAGTATATTTTTTTATACTCTAATTAAAAATCCTACACAATCCAAAACGTTATTGCCACAGTACAAACAATTCCCATACTAAGCTCCTGTATAATAGGGTATTATTCCTCATTCTGTTTTATTGGCTGAATGCAAAACTTTCCCATGTACAACTTCCTCCTTGAAATATTTACTGTAAAATTTGTCAGCTTCAGGTTATGCGTATGTGATATCTAAAATCAAATTCTAAAATTCATGGAATGACAGTAGTTTATAGAAGGCCATATTTAGAAGGCAAGAAAATGCACCTTCTATTCTGAAAGAAAAAATCTGCTCTAAAGCTGTACCTTGTCTGTTTGTCTATCAGTAAAACAATACAGTAGTTAAATCAGGTTAATTAGATATTTCGCAATGATCCTCCCATCTCACACGTGACCAATAAAGTCTAACAGCTCTTTTCTGTTTTCTTACTGTAATCCTCCTGCTTAAAAGGGCTTCATTTATTTTCATCTTAAATTCTGCTCTATAATGAACAGAATTTCAACTATATCAACCTATGGACTCCAATTCTGCTTGAAATTGTTGAACAACTGGAAATTCCCTGAGAATTTATACTGTTTTAAGAACAGCCTGCCCAAACAGCCCTTCAATCCTATATCCATTTGCCTGGGAGTTAGCCCCATTGAAAACAATGGGACTTAGTTCTAAGTGGCCATGGGTAGGTTTACATTCTTAATTTACATTTTGACATCTATTTGGAAGTTTTTAAACAGATGTTAGATGGACATCTTTTATCAGAACTTTAGTTGTGTATTTTCTATGGCCTCTTCCAACTCTAAGGGACTATGATTCTACGAAACCTACTAATCTAAAAAAAAAAAAACTACTTTGGTTGTATTCTGAACCTCCTGAATTATACAAATTATACACAGGAGTTTTGAATGAGTGTATATATACAGAATTTTAAAAGAATTTAAAAAAGGAAAGGTACAAATAACTTCAGAGCTTGATAAGGTTTACTTACAAAACAAATTCTGTCACAATCCATTTTACTACAGCAAAGAAAGCTTTATAAGGCTGAGGAGAAACAATTTGTTTAAATCAAAAGATAAAGAATACATAGTGATGAGATACATTATATTTCAAGCATACAGAGAAATACTTTCAAAGGTCAATACTGTACTATTAAGATAAAATTATAATTCTTTGTTATTATTGTAATATTCTTCTTCTTCTTCTTCTTCTTATTACTATTATTATCTTTATTTATACCCTGCTTTTCTCCTCAAAAAGATTCTTCCACTTTAGATAAAATACCTGTTATCAACATGAAGGCTGCCATTGGCCAAAAAGGAATAGTCAATAAAATGGCATTTTATTCAAATATTTAAAGGTGATTTTTCTACAAAGTTTGGAAACTTAGTTTAAATGAATGATCAATATGACATACTGAAGCCAACTACAGCTGAACTGTGGTAGGACAATAAGACCCAAGCCAACATCCTGTCAATGCTTGATTATGGATACCACCAGAATTTCATTTTTCCTAAAAGCAATTGTACAACCTCTGTCTCACGATATCACTGTTTTGCAGGCTAATTCAATCTATGATGTATATTCCTATTTCCAACTCTCCACATATGTAAGAAGCAGAACAAAATTCTGTCCAACAGGAAAACAAAACAAAACAAAAAACCATTGAAGAACCTTTCTACAAATCAGCTAAACAAGCATTCAGAGTTAAATTTTTAAAATGTTATTTCTTGTTTTAAAATAAAGCTGTTTCTTTAATATGATAAATACTTTGATTATAGTTTAACACTACAACATTGAATTTTTAGTTATATGTGATTTTTAAGAATCATGTTGTTAGCCACCATAAATATCAGAAGAAAGTCAGGATATGAAATAATTGATTAAATACATACATACATACATACATACATACACACATACAGAGCTAAACAGTCAAAACCTGGTGCCTGGGAAAGATAGAAATATCCTTCAGTTTTACATTCTCTCATATTCAGAATGGTACAATTGTGAGTGATTTCTATCAAATTTATGAGGATTCTTCTCCCTCTTATGAGGGAACTTCTCACAAAAAAAAGCCAAAACAAACCAATCAATATTCACAAATATCCCTTAGGTTAGTGGAGAGTTCACCCCCTGTTTTAGCCTATGGGGTTTACCCTTAGTGTTGGTTGCCTCCCATAGACAGAAGGAATCATTGCTAAAGAACTGGTTTAAAGGTAGATTATGGATTCAACAACTTACAGCCAATGGCTTCAATGCCAAAGGATAGGGAGGAATCCATTCCAGGTTTTACTCAGAGTGTTTAAAAAGCTATCCAAAACTACAAACTAAAACCCAAGGTAAATTCATTCCCCATTGATACCAGCTGCTACTGGATTCAATTCTACATTCAGAAAAAGTTCTGGCATGAATGTTAATTTAGGCCTAACACACACACAGCTTTCTTTACCATCAATTATGTTTACCACGATACTATGGATAGAAATGTAAAATTGTCCCTCGTTCTCTGTAAAAGTTTGCAGTTTCATGGTACTCTACTCAAATTAGTTTTGATTCTTCAGAAACTGATGCTAAGAATTCCTGATTATTGTTCCCAGAAAGCTATGGATATTAATGCCATGTATTTGCAATTTTAGATTTTAAAATCAGAGAAATAAAAAAGGAGACTTGCATTATGAAATAATTTATTACACTGCTGCCCCAATCTTGCAGCAAAATGAGGTATAAAATGCATGGAGTTTCTCACTGTAATTTTAATAAAGGTATGTTCAGAGGAAGAGCCCTTTATGCAGGTTTACAAGTTAAATGGCTAGAAAATGAACTTATTGTTCACTTTATGACGACTCTTTAAAAAACGGAATAAGAAACAGTTAACCTGTAGGCTATTGAAATTCCCCTCATAACTTAAAATGCAGCAAATATTTATAGGTAATTTACAAACTGCAGAAAACAGGTGTTCATAACAGACAAACATACTGAAAAGTTTTAACACTGGTGTGGGGTAAAAGAAAAAAAATTGCTACTGTAGAGAAATCTTAAATGGCAAATGAAGAACACATTGCATTTATTTATTCCAAACCATTTTTCTTGTGATGTGGAATAATGCTGAAAGGCAGTTCCCATAAGACTTGCAGAATAATATAATGGAGCCTCTGAGAAATCTAGTACCATAAAGAAATACCATATGGGAAGACTGTACATGTATATTCATTAACAATATGACATTTAGATACATGTACTTTTCTGTGTATTTGTGCCCTCTCTTTGTATATATTTGGAAATACTATAAATGTGCCCTGGACCACAATCCTATCATCCCTGGGTTAAAAATAAGCCCCAATGAAATTTGTGAGGTATACTTTTGAATGACCAGATAAAGAATTACAGTGCTGCTCACAATCAATTATAATCATACTTACATCCAGTAAGCTATGGGCGCTGTCGCTACTCTCTTTGGTTGTTCTACACATGGCTTGGTAATCATACAGTGTAATTCTATGGGGAAGAACAGAACATTGTTTGTCTAAGAGAAGAAAACACATTGGGGGGGGGGACAGGCAAAACAAAATTTTCCTAATAAAATAAAACAGAAGTGGAACCAAAAAAAAAAAAAGGGAAAAGGTTGTTGGTTGTAGAACACCAACACTGCGAAAACCAAATTAAATTAGTGGTTGGGTCAGAAAAGATTGTCAATACAAATTCCACATAAGGAGACATAAAGCAAAGGTGGAAACTATTGTAAGGTGTTGATAAAGTCGTGAGATTACAAACACAAATATTTGGAAAGAGAAAATGTGGTTAAACAGTACAAAAAAATGAAAGACGAAATAAGTAACAGAAGGGAAAAAGCAGACTACACTCAATTTGACGCTCAAAATCTATCCTTTGATTTCAAATTAAGGATACACTTTTGGTCCTGCCAAAGTTAAACACGCTATGAGCCAACTGATTTCAATGGGAAAGTTAAATAGTTTCTTAAATTTCTCTTCCTCTAATCAATAAGACCCAAAAGTGTTCAACTTCTAGTTTGATCACAGCCTTAAATCGCATCTTAATATTAATAAATAAAATTACATATGAAATATCCACACACAGATTTTTTTTTTCTGATCTCCCAATTTATAGATGGTTCACACTCAGTGGGTAATTACAGCCTGAGCAGTGCTGATGCTTGCAATGTATATTACTACAAAGGAAAGCAAATTTCCACTTGGACTAGTACAACTTAAAATGATTATTTTTTTTTTTATACAATATGAATTCTGTAAATACAGGACAAGGCAACATCTGTCCAGTGAAAGAAATGTGTTCAGCTTTTCAGCCCAGAACTCTCTTCACAAGTTTATTCCCTTTACAGATTATAAAAATGGTCCACAAAACTCATTTGTGGTATTTTTATGATGCCATTTTAATAGTGCAATGAACAGACTGGTGGTTTTGGATATGGGTGAGTCAAATACAAATTCATACAAAGCTTATATAGTGAAAAAGGTCTACAGAAAAAAATGTTAATAAAATACTTGCTAGAAATAAAATATTTTGTCTTTCAAGCCTAGTATTTATAACCAGGTGTATCACACAATATGGCAATCCTTGTAGAACCCTCTCCGTGAAGCATACACCTACTATGCTGGGATCAACATTTACTAGAGATGCTACCTCTCCATTTTCATCTAGGTAATTTGAACACTGACATATCATGAGTAGGATGCTCAAAATCTTCAAAAAGTTGGAGAAAAGGAGTAGGTTGCCTGGGACAGATCTTTCCCCACACAAATCATGACTACAGCCGGAAAAAAAATGTTGTCATCACAACTGTGGAGCTACTGGCTTACTGCTGTGCCTCTACACAACAGGAATCCAACATAAGACAAGCACAGTGGGTGAAGTGTTTCTAGGGGATTGTAGGTAGAGATTAAGATCAAACAACATGGCTTGCTTGATTTGCAAAATGGATGTTCAAAGCAGTTAAGTTTATATATGTTTAGACATTTCATTATGTTTGGGGGTTGTACCAGCCAGCGTGGTTTGAGCACTGGACTATGACCCTGGAGAGCAGGGTTCAATTCCCCACTCAGCCATGAACACCCAGTGGGTGACCTTGGGCCCATCATGCACTCTTAGTCCCAGAAAATCCTGTGGTAGGTTTGCCTTAGATTTGCCATAAGTTGGATATAACTTAAAGGCATGCATACAACAACAACAACAACAACAATGAGAACGAAAACAAAGATATGACAATTTAGTACAATTAAAGGAAGCGCAGTAACATCCAGCGTGGTTTGGTTGAGTAAGAAAAGGAAAAAATGTTTGGCTCCTACCAAATCTCCCTTTTCTTTCTTCCAGAACTATACTAGGCTGTTCAGTGATTGGATTTGTCAACAAAAGAAAGGCTAGAGCTAAATGGTTTACATTTTTAGTTTCATGGTAAAATTCATATAAAAATGCATATTTAAGACCAGAATACATTGAAAAATATTAATTTGCAGGGTGAATACATATGAATTGTCTGGCATTTGTTCCTAAAAAAAAATTCACAGTTTGATGTGTAAACAACATTGAACAGACTCATGAATGAAAATATGTGTCACAGATTTGAATTAGACTGGTCTATCTACTCAGCCTCCAGATTGTTAACGCCTGTAGTGATTTCATGTCTTTCAAAATGTACATTTTGCTGCTAGCTGTTTCCTGTTCTGCTGATTATAGCTAAAGAATGCCCTAATTACCTTGTTTTCCTCTGAACTAAATTTAAACCCAGCCAACTGCCTAGCCTAAGACTTGGGGTGTGTACTACTGCATTTAGTGTTCATGGCTTGTTCTTGCAACTGATGATAATGTATTGGAGCATTTTCAACATCAGTGTGTGAAATGCCACAAGCACTATTACTGACAATCACCACATACCAATTTCCCTGAGCACAGCTTGTATCACTTACCTGGAAATCCCAAAACCTCTAAAAACCAAAGCTTTTGGCTGCCAGCTGCTTATTCTGTCTTCAGAGCAGAATAAACAGCTCCCCTGCTCATTCATCTCTAAGATCCTCAGTCTGTCTCCAGTCTCTCATCTCATATGCAACACCAGTAGCAAAGAAATGAGACCACAAACCTGAGAGAGATGTGAGGCTGGAGAGAGATGTGAGGATCTGTGAAATGGTGGGAATCCAAGTGTAGTGCTCACTGTGAATCCATCCCCAATCATTTCACACATCCTCATGTCTCTCTCCAGCCTCACATCTTGCTCGTTTGCTCCTTGTGTCATCAGGAAACCAACTGAGGATCTGAGAAACAGAGAATATAAGGGACGTGATAATTGTATTCAAAAGATATATGTATGTATGTATGTATGTACAGGAAATCTCCAGGGAGCCAGCTAGCTGTTTCCACCGTCAAGATGGCAGTTGTAGCACTCCTGCTTATTCATTTCTGGGCTTCCCAGAGATTGCCTGTACAGTACTGTATTTTATGCATATAGAAATACAGGTATTCCAAAATACAAAAAATACAAAATATTCAGCACTTCTTGTCCCAAGCATTTTGAATAAGGCATAATCAAGCTGTATAAGACAAAAGGCAAATGAAGCACATTCATCAGAAACTTTTCCTTGGAAGGAATGGGAAACATATTTTCATCAACTAGTAGCATAATCCTCTACTTGTCTATTGATAAGGTAGTCTCACTGGGTTTGATGGATCTTTGATGGGTCTTAATGGGTCTTACCTCCAGCTAACGCTTAAATCCAATTGTTAGTCCTACCTTGAATGGGTTCAATGAATCAATAGAATTGCATACCCTCCAGCTGTCCGGATTTTGCCAGTTAATCCTGGCATCACACTGTTTTCCTGGTTTTGAAATGTCCTGGTTTCATTCTCCCCTTCCCTCTTCTCCCTTTGACCTCATCTTTCTCCAAGTGTTGCAAATGAGTTCAAAGTGCAAAAGTAGTATGCATTCAACTAACTCAGCAGGGGAGAGAGGAGGGGAAAGGGCAGACTCTTGCTATTTCCAGTAGGCTGAGGCAAAAGCAAACTGCTGCAGCCATTCCCAGCCTGTCTGTTCTCCCTGTTTAGTAACTTTTGACATCTTGTTCGTTCTTTGACGTTGCTTGGGCACATGACTCTAGATTTTCATTTGTGAAATGCTGGAGGGTCTCAAAAGCATGTGAAAATTAGCAATTCTTCAGAACAGATTTGCATAAAAGCTTCCACACTGATAATAAGGTAAAAACTTTCACACTGTTGACTTTGGAAAAATATGACCTAATTTTACCAGTCTATTTCCTTGCCAGCTACGCCAGGAACTTTCTGGTTTTGTCATTGTCCAAGTCTAGCAGTAGGAAATTCATCGTGAAATTTGAACCTCCATAAAGAGTCTCCATAATCAGATTCATCCTAGTGTTCATTTTCATTTTGTAGTTTTAAATGTTAGTAATGAAAGTAATTAGGGTATTTAGGCACCAGATCCTGCCTGACCATGGAAGCTCAGCAGGGTCAGCCCTAGTTAGCACTTGGATGGGAGACCACCAATGAATATCAGGTGCAGTAGGTTATATTTCACAAGAAGGACTAGCAAAACCACCTGTAAGTATTCCTTGCTTTAGAAAATCCTATGAATTTCATGAGGTTGTCATAAGTCAGCAGGCTAACTGACATACGCGTACACATACACAGTTGACTGGAAATATAACAGTGTTCAGCATTTAAAGAGTTAAAGATGTCTTAGTGAGAACAACAGTGATAGGGTTAAGCAGTTTTCAACCACCCAAAATCTCCCAGTTTCTTATTCGCCTATCCTAATCTCTCCACGATATAAACTGAGGGACCTTTCCACCTCTTCTCTCCCATCCCCTTATTCCCTCATTTGTACCAAAAGTAAAACTAGCTTAATTTAATGTTCACTCAGCACTCTTAGAGAACTTTCCTGTCTTTAATGGAGTTCTTACAGCAAAGCCTCTGTTTGTTTCTTTAGCTGTTGGTGACTCTACTTCTCAATCAGAAATGCTACCCACTGTACACATGCATTCTCCATGTGAATTCACACAAACGATTATGTACCAATTCCCACTGATTTCATGCACTCACTCTCATTGGAATTAATATATGGATTTATGCCAAAATGTGTGTCTCAAAAATGTGCAGACCAGAAGCAGACACCATGAGGCAAAACTTTACTGTTTTACGGACAATTTCCTGGTATGGTAGAAAACATATATATAATCAAGGATTGAATTCTGCAATGTATTACAGGAGAAAAGAAAAGCTGTCTGAAGTCAATTTAACTTCAAACGATTACTAAGAGCTCAGGTTATACCAGCAAATTACAACAGTGTTTGCAATGTGATGTTCTGTAGGCAACATCACATTCCACTCACAAGAATCCAGTTCCCAGTCTAAGGAGATATCCATAATAACTTAAATGAATGGAAGGTCTTAGATGAAAAAATGATGTTAGTTCACTGACAGGTATTCAATATGTTAAATCAACTTTAAAAATTCAGGTTGTTATTGTCAAGGACTTTGTGAATAAACTATTTGAGCAATACTGGAAAATTTGGTGCAGGGATTTTTAGTTTTGGATAATATCTGAAGGCATATAATATGGCCAAGAATTTAAAATATCCCAATAAAAAAAAATCTAGATCAAAGTGACTTTTGCTTTGAAAGGAAACTTTTTAAAGGAACAGGTAACACATTTGGCTTCCACATTCTAAACTAGTACAAAAATATTCTGGCAGATGTTTCAGTTCACTGGACAGAAAGCTCCAGTAGCCTCTGCTTATTTTCATGCACAAATCCCATCTAATTTGTTCAAAGTTTATGGTTGTATTTTTATGAATACAGTGGGCCCTCAGTATCTAGTATGGTTTGGGTCCAAGATCCTCTGTGGGTACCAAAATTTGTGGATGCTCAAATCCCATATGTACAATGGTGTAGCAAAATGGCATCCCTTATTTTAAAAAACAGCAAAATCAAAGTTTGCTTCTTGGATTTTTTTTTTTAATATTTTCAAGCCATGGTTGGTTGAATCTGTGGATACAGAATCTGCAGATATTGAAGGCTGATTGTACATGTATAAGACTCATTTTACTAGTGGCAGAAAAATATTTGTTGTTGTCTTCCAAACCAGTATTTTGACTTCCTAAAGGATTCAGTTTCTCTGCCAGATTTAAGAATATTCAACTTGAGAAAGTCTGTTTTTCAAGAACTTGCCAGTTGTTCTATGGTAGCAGCTGCCTCAGTATCTTATACTCTACTGAATTCTACTGGAAGGGGAATTGTACCTTGTACTTTTTTGAACACGCAGACTATTGAAGGCACTATAAATAAGTTGTAAAATGCAGCACCAACAGAGATGTTGTAAAAAAGAAAAAAGGAGAAAAACATGAAGATCAGAAGTTTTTTTTTCAAAGGAATAGTAGGAATTGAGACTGGTTTTGTAATCTGGCAACAGTTCCACAACTGTTCTAGCAATACAAAATGAGTTTATTTTAACACACCAGTGCAGTGCTTTACACAACAGGGTGCCCATTACGATAACACCAAGATAGGAAATATTAGTTACTATGTAGTTAAGAGTCTGGCTAAAATAAGAGCTTTTGGAACACAAGCTTCCTGGCTTCTATGTGCTGATCCTGTTTGTAGCAATCTTCTTTGCTGCACACGCAAACCAAAGTAGAACACAGAAACTATTCTGGCTGAAAAGCCAGAGAGCCTGCTCATTGTGGCTGCCTCCACATAGCTGAGGTTCATGTGCTCACAAATGATAATTCTGAGCCGTGTGAGCCAGGTGGATGATGCAGTTACTTCCTCACATCACTGTGGGGGCTTTCTTCAGGGTCAGCAGGTGAGGGAACTGATTTCAGTCATCTACTTGACATAATACATTTGGTTCCACATTATAGCTGTTCCTGCTGGAGCGTGGAAACTCCACTATGTGGAACCATTAGGCAACTGCAGCCCATCCATATGAATAGGTCCCAAAGTGACTATTTGTACACCTATTTTTCAAAGTGGACAGGAATCAAGAAAAGTCTACAATGCAGCTGGATTATTTTTGGGACCTACAGCACTTCTGTTTGCCTTTTACTTTATAACAATCATTATCTGCGGCACAGAGGGAAGAAGCAGGAGGCTTACTTAGTAAAAGTATACCTTCTGGAATTTATCTCCTTTTTAAAATTCACCAGCAATGTTCAGCTCCTGGTGTTTAACAACCTGCTCATTTTCTTTTTATGCTGTTTTCAGCATGAAGCACATTACTTCTCAACTAGCAATTCTGATGCTGGCAAATTTTGCAAGCATTGACTCTTAAATCCATGAACCATTTCTAATTAGATTGCAGGCCTCTGAAGATGAGGTCCAACACTTCAGCCATAGGAAATCTTTCCACCTTATTTGTGTTACCCATATTTCCATAAAACACCCTGCAAAAATACAGGGAAGCAGAAGCTTCCTTAAAAATACATGCAGCAGTGTTTTAAATGATTCCTTGCAGCACAATTGTAATCCACAGATGTATTGGCTGGAGGGGCTAAGAAGTGTCCCTCCATGTGCTGAGATGGTCTTCACTCATGAGGAACATGCCCACCCCAATGCCTTGCTTACGCCCACAAAAAGCTCCACAGGAACAGCTCTACAGTTTGCAGTGTTGCAGCCAACGACAGACCCCATTCTGAAAGTGAAGGATGCTCTGAGTCTGCTGGACCAAAACCATTCTTTCCTTCTGAGAAACCCCTGGATTATTTTTGAACTACAATTCCTCCCCCACTGTTCTGAAACCTGGGAAAGATCTCTCAAATAATATAAATTGTTAGTTAAAGCCATCCCTGCCTTATGCTACTGTCCGTGGCAGAGCTGTGGAAGTAGCAGATGATCCATCACTTTTCTTCGAGCTCATTTTTGGCATTCCACCTTGAACTTTTGGGCAAGTCAGGATATAAAGACTTTTAACTAAATTGTAATTCATTTGAAATAAGATATGCTGGCTGGCTGGCTAGGGCTGCTGGGACTTGCAGTCCAAAAACATCCATAGGGCCAGGCCATTTCTATTCCTAGAATAGAACAAGAAACATTTTTGAACAGTGAATTCCTGGCCCAAAACCTTTTCTACAGAAGAGCTTGCAAGATTCTTCTTCAGGCCTGATCTGACGTTAAACAAAGAGAAGATGGGTATGTTTCTGAGAGAATTGTAGAAACCACCACCACCACCACACCTAGCACGGATCATGATGTAACAAAAAATTAATTTTCAGAATGAAAATATAAGCTTTTCTTTCATGATTCATTAGACTCTATGTATGGGATAAGAATGTAGAAGGGAGGCTATGTTACAGAGTGTCCCGTGTTCCAGACAGATGCTCAGACACCCCGGATAACAGTTCCAGTCTCTGCTGAGTCACAGAACTCACTGGGCGAACTTGGTTCCATCCGCCTCAGCCGAGCCAATCTGGTAAGCTTGTATGAGGAAAATCAAATACACCACCCTGTAAAGGGAAGAGGGAGAGGGATGGATAGGCAGGTAGCAAGAGTGTGTGTGTGTGAAAGAGAGAGAGAATGAGAGAGAGAGAGAGACAGGGAGAGGGAGAGGGAGAGGGAGATGGGGGTGGTCATTTCCACTCTACTCTGTTATTGTGCTATGATTCCAACATCCTGTGGAATCCTGGGGTTTGAAGTTTAGGGAGGGACATTCAGAATTCCCAGCTGGAAAGTTCTTCAGCCTCACTAAACTACAAATCTCTGAATTCCACAGCATGTAAAAGCACCATAGCAGTGTAGTGTGGAAATGACCAAAGAGAGAGGGAGAGAGAGAGAGAAAGAGAGAGAGATGGGGAGCAACATTTCTTCAAAATTTGTGTTGTGATTCAATCACCTCTGTTGCTTTGGATGTCGAAACATTTCAGACACATTGTAGTGCCCTTCCCTCTCTGTCCTTGGACCAGAGCTGACAGCAAGCAAACAGCAAGACAGTACCTCACTCTGCCAGGTCTGCTTACTGTCCTGGTGGGAAAGGGAGCAAACATGAAGGGTGATGGAAGTGAACACAATGTCCTAATGAGATTTTGGAATTTCACAGCAATGAAATGTTGCAACAACTATGGAAACAGACCACACATTTTTGCCACACTGCCTTGGGGCGCCTTCTGGATAGAAATAAACAGTGCTCCACATGTTGACATAAAGTAGAATATACTAAAGGCACTTGAACATTAATTGTAAGATAAGCCATTTTTAAAAACAAATTCCTTCATTGCTTTTCCTTAATTGTATCAAAGGCCAGTCTGTAGTAAACATTTTACCTTTTAAAGGAGCCCATTATTAACAATTTGTTCATCACAGCTCCCTCAACCTCACCAAAGAAACTTCCAGTCTGTAGGAGAAAGCATAAAAGTTGCAGAAATATACATAAATGCAAATCAAAATTAGTTACCATTTCAAGTGGTATACTCTACAAAACAATCAGAGGAGATTTGACAGCTATGTAACGAAGTTTTAAGGGCTACTTCTCTTTCATAAAAATTGAAAAGGACTTAACTGTCAGGACAAGTTATAGGGATTACAAAATAATCCCTTGAGCAGATGTGAGAGCTTACACAATAGAGTGAGGTTCATTGCATAACAGCTGATGTTGAAAATAAAAATTTAAAAAATTGCACTCAACTCTAAAGCTTGTAAAGAAAATACTCTAATCTAAGTATAAGCCCATGTGATTAAAATTCTGCTCCATACAGATATAAACAGGGTTTGAAAGGCTTTCCTAAACAAATCATAAAAAGTATTTTTATATATAAATAATTCCTGAATGACCTGTTTAAACCTCTAAAACCTCTAAATATATAATTTGTTTATATCCTGTTTCCGCAACTTCATACTGGTGAGTGGCATATTTTGTCTTTGTTCATTAAATTAAATGAAAAACAGTTAATAATAAGGATATATCTTAGATAAGAAAACAAATATTTGGGTTTTGGATTTTCTGAACAATCATGAAGATAGACTTTTCCTCAAATATGCACCTGGGAATTTGCTGGCAAAGAAATCACAAGACTAGCCAAAAAACAGAAGCATTCCTTTACTTAAACAGCAAATATTGCCTTCTTACCCAAAGTGTTTGGATGATTAAAGCCTGCTATCAGCAAGGAGACAATTTGTATTTTATTGCCTGAATACATTAGATTCAATGGGACTATCTGAGCAATTAATATCAGCATGATAGGATGTAAGCAATCAGACAAGTCCAGACAACTGAACAAGCCCTATACAATTTTGAAAAAACAAGCCCTTTATAATTTTGTACAGATTAGGACTGATACTTAAAGCACATGTCAGTTGCAGAGTCTGGAATTAACATTTCACAAGTAATAGTGTCACATCCAACAAATGATTTTTGGGGAGGTAATACAGACATAATAAGAGGAATTTTAAAAGCAATAACAACAGCTAGTAAATTGCCTTTGGTGGGATTCTTGATAGTTTTTTTTTACATTTTGAAGTGTATATCTTAAAAACAATTCAAAAACTTACTGAATCAAACATATCATTAACTAACATGTTACACTTTAAGAAAATAATTATGAACATTTATGAAATTAGAAATAGCATTTCAAGCTCTTATAAATTGCATGTCAGCTTCAAAGGCAAACTTTCACAATGCAATATACACTGAATAATCTGGTATATTTGGGGCACTTCTGCACTACGCTGCTACTTACTGAGCCCAAAGAGCTCTCTGGCTGAGAATTCTAAATGCCTCTCCCTAAACCACAAATCCCTAAACCCAGGATTCCGTAGGATGTTGAAAGTAGAATAATAGCACTGTAATAGTGTAGTGCAGAAATGGCCTTGGCAGGGAACTAACTAAATCATAGTTTTAAAGAGGAGTGTATTTAAAATTACAAGAAATTACAAGAACTACTTTGTAATTTTGGACTGGCCTTCCTTCTTTTTGCTTGTTTGTTGAAATGATTACTCTCTCATTGTCAGTAAAGGGAAAGAAACAAGTCACATCAGCCTGAAAATTAGATCCTATTAATTCCAAATTGTCCCAGCTCTGCTAATGCCATACCTCTGATCCTCCCCCAGTTTTTTCCCTCTCTAAGATTGTAGCTCTGTTGTCACAGAGGGAAGAACTGCAGATATTTCTGCAAAAGTTGGACTCCCTTCTCTGAATTCAGAGCTCTGTCTCCAGCTTTTAGGGGAAGATCCAATCTTTCCTACGACCTATGGTACTGTTTTGCAATATCAGGGGTCAGCAACTATACTGGGACCCAATTTTCAGACTCCTGCACTACCCCTTGTCGATTGCCATGTTTGCAATGGCCCAGAGGTGACATGATATTACTTCTAGCTTGATTTTTGGCCATTTTGGGGGCTGGATATGGGGTTTCTTGGGTAGCAGTGAAATAAAGCAAACCACTGCATTCCGAGTCAGTTTTAAATGTGTTGTCACATCTTCATAAAAATGTCCTTTTTTAAAAAAAAAACAACAACAGGACAGAGACTGAGGGATTTGGAGTTCTCTTGTAAGGCTTGGGGATCTGCATATGGGCCATGAACTACACATTCTCCAGTCCTGTTTATTACCATTGTCTGTTATGAAAGTTAATTTCACAACTATGTATTTTTAGAACATATTTTAAGTGTGTTCTTCAGTCACTCATAAAGGAGGAGTTTTTAGAATACCCATAGATGGAAAAAATAGAAGAATACTAGTTAATTTTATAAGTTTTAGTCCTGTCTCTATAACTTTAAAAATTATACCTGTAAACCCCTGATGATAACACAATATTTTTTGTTCCCACGTTACTAGGAGCATTTCTGATGACTCTGTCAACCTCAGAAAGCTAAGATTACCCACCAGATTACATTTCTATGCTGCTCCTGAGAGGAGATGTATGCTGAGAAAGTGTACACATAGCCATTTAACAAAATAAAAAGAAGTATGTCTCCACCAATTACAGAGTTGAAAATATTCCTTCTTGAAGGTGTTTTTCAAAAGGCAATTCAAATGGTGTATCAAAGGACCTTCTGAGTCTGTTTTGTAGCCTGTTTACATGTGGCCACTGTTTTCTTATAGTACTGTACCCAAATTAGTTTGAGCAATTTTAAAATATTTACTCAAGTATTGGTATAGAATAGCCTGAAATTTCTATACTGGGGTACTGCTAATCTACTTTTTTCAGTCATGCACTGCAAACTGCAGCCTTCCATTTTCCATTCCATTTTCACTCATTCTTCCCCCATATTCATTAAATAACTAAACTGCTGTGCAAAGCCATGAGTAAATTTTAACACTCAACATGATTTGTTTTGCTCAATTAGAATTGCCACAGTTCTCAAAAATTCAAAAAGTAAGCAGTAATCTTTCTATATTCAGAAAAAGACTCTAGGAAAAATGTCCCCCCTCAAGGTAAAAATTCCTCAAGAGTCACAGACATGTCTGGAGAAAGGGATTCTATAAATTAAAGTTTTTATGAGCTTAAAAGCAGACCCACCCTACTGTGAGGAAGAAGTTATTTCGGACCCCCGGAAAGGTAAGCTACTAGCTTTGGGGCAGTGAGATATTTTTTAAAAAAATCTTTTAACCTCATGCTATTCATTCCTTTAGCACAGATCAGTCATAAAACTTATGTTGTATAACCAGACATTTTAAAAGGGAGAAAAGGTCCACATACCTGTGTATAGTCTTCCGAAACTAATATAAATCCATTATTATCAATGAGGTAACAGTTGATATTCTGTAAAATAAAATAATCTGTAGTTAAATATTTGATTTTAGTGATCAGAAGAGTTTGCTGAAATGATACATAATCATATGGAAATGCTTCGTTCACAAGCTATAGTAAATGAGGCAGTCTATTTTGTGCTTTTTGACAAGGGACACCAGAATAACATAGTCCTTCAGAGAGGGTACACTCTGAGTTTAAGAGGTCTGAGAGGCAAGTCTGGGGATGACACAGGCAAATCTCACTGAGCAGTAAAAATGAATGTGAACTTTGGAAGTAAGAGATGGGAAAAATATGTGACACTGTACAGCATCAGAACATGATGAGGATGTCATGAACTTGAATTGCCCATTTTCCCCTGTGTGAATGGCAGAAAATTCCATGCAGGAAATAAGAGCTGGTTTCATGGGAGGGCCTGTTTCATGAATGGATCAAAAACCTAGGATCCAAGCCATAGTATGTAGCTCTGTACATTAATGTAAATTCATTTTGTCAAGAATATGCTCAGATGACAGATGTGTTGTTACTTGTTAGGTATGGAAGACTGCACTGTGGTAAGCACAGAATTAGCTGGATCTCTTTATCTTGACCAATACCACTTGACCAATACCAAACTAAAATGTTTGGAGACAGAGGCCTGAATTTCCACTGTCAGTGCCCAAGCTATAGAATCAGTGGGATCCGCCTACTTGCTGACTCACCATTCCACATTTGATTCAGTGTCCCTACTGATTTTGGGAGTAATTAATAGAATTCATGCCATAGGCAGCTAACCGTCCATGACAAAAGAGTAAGAACAGAAACTACAAGCACTTCAAAAATATTAATGGTCATAATGTCAAACTTCTTTGTCTCCTAAAATATTTCCTCAGTAAGTGCAAATTTATTGGCAGATTCAAGCGTGCTTTTTGGAAAGTATGTAATATAAACTGTCCACCTAGCATACATGTTGGTAACCTGGGGTCTGTGGACCATTCAGAGCCATCAGAGACCTTCTTTTCAGCTCCAAGGATAAGCAGGTAGTTGCCAAACCTGTGAAACTAATTTTATCACATGAAGGACAGAGTATTGGGCAGAGGGATATTCTGCCCACTACAGTCGTGCTGACCACAGGTCACCAAACAGTGAGGGAAGAACATGAGGTTTTTTAAAACTACATGTGTGAACAAGGCTGTGTATATGGGAGGGTGGTGACACTGGCCCTGGCTGCACCCACTTGGCATGAAGCCCTCCTCACTTCCAGTCCACCTTGACCTAGATATCAGAATACAATTTTGAATTTAACTTTATTCTTTTTTCGTCAACAATGAAGAAGCTTATTCTCCATTGCACAAGCCATCCATCTGATTATTGGGCAACTTTCACAAGCAAAACAATTTCAAAGAATGTTCCTTTAAATATGGTAAACAAGGCCAGCTGAAATACTATTTCTACTTATCCTAGACTGTTCATTGTGTGAGGTCTTGACTAAAGGTGAGAAAGTTGAACACAGCCTTTCAACTCTGCCAGGCTGTATCCACCTTTGTAAGATAGCTTTATACAAATGTGATCTATCTGAAGAGTGAAGGGAGGGTACTGGAGAGAATCCAAGCTAAAGTTCATCCATAAAATCCACAGGAGGCTGGGACACATCTACATCTGACAAATCAAGACAAGGAAATAGGTGAAATTAACAGTTCTGCTGAACTTACTTTCAGTAGCTGCATTTTAAAATTACTGGGGGAAAATACTGTATAAATAAAAGGCCATCATAAAGAAAGAATAGAAAATGTTATATTCTGAAATGTAGTTTTACTGCTGTGATAGAACAGACTAAAGTGAGTAGAAATCAGATTATGAAGATCTTTTCAAATATTTTTCTACTGCTCTACTTCCATTTGGTGAAACACTAGAGCCTTCTGGCTGGGAATTCCAAATACTCCTTCCTAAACTGCAAATCCCAGGAACCCACAGGACAGAATCATGGCAGTTAAAATGGAATCATAATAGTATAACTGTGTAGTGTGGTGTGAAAGGGCCCTTAGAGACACTGGCAATGCAAACATGATATATTAAGAAAACATCTAACACTTACTTCGTCATCACAGCTTATAGAACATCTGCCATCCAGAGACGTACACTGTAAGAGAACAAATTATAACCATAAAAATGTTAAGGTTGACCTAAAAACAGGGGTGGTGTGTTGGAGAAAGCTGGGGAAGGGAGGGAAGAGGAAGAAGTAATATTCAATTCCCATCTTTTACCAAATGGGCAAAGAGCTGTTCATGTGTATTATAATATTTCTTCCTCATGTTGGAAAGCACTTTTTGAAAGCAACTTTTGACTTGACTTCATTTCTCCCGTCACCTTTCCCACACATGGATAGTGAGGCTAAAGTGAAGCCAGAACTTTGGCCGTAGACCCAGTAACGTGCATGCCCCTTACTTAACAGGTCCATAGGAAATCAATGGAGAACATCAAGCCCAGTTCCTTTAGGCTAATACAGCTGTACAGCTAAGAAGAATAACATGCTCAAAGTCTACTCAGTGATTCAGGGTGGACTTCCACCAACCATTCTTCATCATGTGTCATCCCCCAGAATGACTGCGGCCCTTTTCGCACCTTATTTGGTTGCAGAGATAGCCGGTGTGGGTCCCAGTGCAGGCCCTGCCAGGAGGGGAGTGTAACATCAGCACACCCCTCTGCATTGGCTGCCTCCAGATCTAGGAAGCGTGATGGCCATGCCTCTTCCTGCCACAGTACAGCCAGGTACTGTCCCAGGCTGTGCTGGGGCATGAAGTGCAGTAAGTATTACGCTTCCAGGGCCTCTGCAGGGAAGGTAAGTGTGGTGAGATGGTGGTGAAATCACTAGTCATTGATGGGGAAAACCTGTCAATGATTTGCAGCATGGTTGCACTGCCTGAGGATAAGAGAAGGACCGAACCATGACAATGTTGTGCATAAGTGTCATTGTGGTCCCATCCTTTTCCTGTCCCTTTGGTGGTTGGGAGGGTGGAATAGAAAGGAACTAAGCCTGCTTTGCTCTCATGCCTGGGCCTGAAGAAGACTAGAATGGATCCAGGTAATCTTATTAGGAAATTTCAGAAGGGAAATCTTAGATTCCCATCTTTGAAATTTCCTCTTTCTGAACTGCATAAAGTGGTGTGAGCAAAATCAGCAAAATCAGGAGGAAATCAGCAAAAATTTGTTTCCCTTCCAATTTCCATTAGTGTGCTCCTTCTGTTGTATTAAACAAACAAACAAACAAACAAACAAACAAACAAACAAAAAACAACTCCCCCAGGAAGGGAAGGATTCTTTTGATTCCACTATGTATTCCTGGATCTGCATTTCAGCTAGGTCTACTTTGAGAGTATTCCTTGGGACTTCAACAGATGTTAGTGAAAAATTTCATGGGGGTTATATATCAAAAAGTTTTTAGATTCTTCAGTTTAATCATAAACTTGCCATTAATGTTTCATTGGCAAAATGCAGCACAAGTTATGGCAAACGTTTTACTGACTGTCTTCAGCTTTGTGGGAAATGGCTGGCAGGTAACACCAGAGCTTTTAAAAATTCAGTTGTAACATACCTGTCTACTAGCAGTCCAAAATTTCCTCTGGAAAAACTCAAGTTTCATCTGGATACCGACAGCTGTTAGAAATGACAAACAGGTGGAATTGTTTTTTTTTAAAAACCTTCTTTACATGGTGCTTTACAATTCAACATTTTTAAAAAGTGGAAGATATGTAAGACAAGAGAGATCAGAGTTAACTTCTCAGGAAAAAGCATGAACAACAGCTGAAAATGAACTCTGCATTGTAGGAATGATATAAGCCAAACGCCAGCATTTGCACTCAGTGCATTTATGCAGAATTAAAATTAATTTTGACATAATCCACTTTTGAATACATTCACTCAGCATTCAACTGTTCAGCCTTTTCTTAAGCTTTTTCCTCCAATTTTGCTCAATGGGGTAAAACAAGGCTTATTTTCAAATAAGTGATTACAACTGTAGCCTCAGTTCCTTTGAAAGCTATGAAACCAAAAATCAAATAAAGGCCCGAGAGTGTCCTGCTTGCTCTGCTTCTTCTCTGGATTGCCCAGGACTACAAGTTAAATTCATGCACTGTTCTCTTCCATACTGTTGTGGTCCTCTCCCCAAAATGAAGCAATATTTGTACTTCATTTGCACATATGGAAAGACATGTGTTGTGCGTATTCTGCTGCTGGACATCCATCTGTTGTCATGATCAGGCATCACCTTGTTTACTGATATTCAGCTTTTGAGCTAAGGATTCTGATGTCAGTTCGACTACTCTAGTATACATCTTACCACCATTTCTGCTAGTCTTTTACTTTCTCTATGTGGATGTTTAATCTAGTATACCTAGAAAAGTTAATCATACCCTCATGCAATCTTCCTCAATGTGGCCAAAAATAAAATCAAAATAATAAAATCCAATTGCCTGGATACTATAGAAGCCAATATTCTACAGACCCCATTCATTTGGTGAGCAATGTTATTCTTTGTCTTTACGGTAATATGCAGAAATGATACTAAGGCCATTTCCGCATGGGGCGAGGGAATCGCCCCGTGCCGCTACTTACTGGATCTTCTGGCTCCCCAGTCCGGTCCAGGCTGCTCCAGAGCAGTGCGTG
This sequence comes from Cyclura pinguis, assembly GCA_030412105.1. Lineage (NCBI taxonomy): Eukaryota > Metazoa > Chordata > Lepidosauria > Squamata > Iguanidae > Cyclura > Cyclura pinguis. The sequence goes on from CM059600.1 coordinate 81,746,277, forward strand.
GCCGTCGCTCTGCACTGCTCCGGCGTCCAAAATGGTGGCTTCCGGTTGGTCGTGGGTCTCGACCAACTGCTGAAGCTCGCCAGCCTAAAGCCCGCACTCCGCAGATTGCAGGCTCGCATTGGTGTGAGCCTGCGAATCTGCATGGGAGAGCAGGCATGCAATGGCTGGAGGACCACCTGGGGTCGCTCCGGAGTGGACTGAGGTGCGGATCTACACTAAGTAGTCCGGACCCAGTCCGCTCCAAGGTGCAGACGTCCTCCATGGAAGACGCACTGCACAGTTTTATTTAACCCGTGTGGAAATGGCCTAAGCTAATGTTAGATTCAGCATATGGCTGAAACATAATGGCTTCTTTAAGTCCTCTCCATATGGCAATATCTCCACATTGGTTTTATTGAAAATGACTAGCCTATGCAAAGTGGTTGCCTGTATCTACCTGTAGTCTTGAAACAAATGGTTTTAAGTGCCACTTGATGCAGGCCACCTAAAATATACAAAGGCTTAATTCATATGCACTTCTGAGTCACCATAATTTGGAGAACTCTGAAGACACAGTGCTCTTGCACTCTTCCCTCTTCTTGTCCCTCATGGATTTGAGATAGATTATTACTCTATGTTATTAATATGACAGTCAATAAGAAGCAATATCTATAAATCACTTTATGTTAGGTGTTTCCATTGACCACAAAATTTGATTTGTGTCCTAATGCAGAAACTAGCCCACTTTTGCTTTTGATTCAGAAATTCAAGGCTAAGATCTTATTGTGGCATATGCTATCATAAGATTCTCTTCCATCATCCAGGAAGAAAACAATCACATACACCAAAATAAGAAGATGGAGTAAGCTTGTTTTCTGCTGCTCAGGACACAGAGCAATGGCTTCAAACTTCAGCAAAAGAGATTCCATCTAAACATTAAGGAGAATTTCTTGATGGTAAGAGCAGCTCGACAGTGGAATATACTGTGCAGAAGTGCAGGGGAGTCTCCTTCTTTGGAGGTTTTTAAACCGAGGCATCTGTTGGGAATTGGGAATTGCTTTGATGGTTTTTTTTTGCATGGCCTTGGACTCGATGGCCCTTGTGGTCACTTCCAGATCTATGATTCTATGATCACAGACATATTGATAATCATAAGTGATTAGAGTGCAAAAGCAGAATGATGATAACAGACAAAGATTTCTTGAGAATTTGGGCTAGGATCAAGAAATGAAGCAAAATATCAATTTATTAAATTTTGTGAAGCCAACAGTTTGCTGGTTGCAACCACATTCTTTAGGAAATCAGACAGATGAATGTATATATGGATATCACTGGATGGCCAGAAATCAAATACAGTATATAATACATGCACTTTGTCAGCAAAAATAAAATAAAATAGCCAGGAGAATATTGTGGCACAGACCGTGAATTGCTAATTTCAAAAATTAGAATAAATCTAAAAAAAATATTAAATCATCATACTGCTAAAATACAATCAAAAGAATATACTTGAACAATTCAAAGGCCATGTATAGAACAGACTTACACTACTAAACCTGATGAACTATAGAGCAGAATTACTCCAGACAGAAGCCAGGGATATTATCAGGAAAGAATGGAGGGTGTGTGTGGGGGGGGGACTGTGTGCAGTCAAAAGGAAAGAAAAACTTCTGCAGATGACTGATAAAACTCTTCAAATGATTCAGGACAGATGAGAAGCAAAAGGTGACACCACTATGGGCAGCATGTGCAACTTGTACATAAAGATAACTGTTACAACAATCTGTACAGAGGAATAGACGAAGCCAACAAATGAAAGAAAAAGAGACCTCTTCTACAAAATCTGAGAAATCAAAGGGAAATATAAACCAACAATGGGGATGCCGAATGATCACAAGGGAAACATGTTTGCACAAAAGTAAAAAATACCAAATTAAATAAGGATTCTATTTGAATAAACAGTTCAAAATGCATTTAAAACTTATAAAAAGGTTAAAAGCATGGCACACTCCTTTAAAAGCTCCTTTTGCCACAACAAGAGCTAAGGATCTGCCTAAATAAAAAGGTCTTTTCCTTCCAGGAAAGGACTACCTGCACCTTCTGCTGGCTAACTGGAAGCAGCCACTAAGAAGGCTCTCTCCCATATCCTCAGCAAATGTTCCTGTGGTGGTGGTAGGGCTAAGAAAAAGCTCTTCTTCACATATCCTAAAACTTTGGCAGACACATGAAGATACGGTCTTTCAGAGCATACAGTATCTGACGTAGAAGTACTTGAACACCTGGCAGTTTCTAAGCAACCACCGAATTGAACACCTTACCAACTTTAAATTTCTGCCTTGGGGACAGAAGACCAGAAAAGAGCACCAAAGAACTGTGATCAGTCTTGTGGTATATTACTTGGCAAAATCTCTCCTTGTGCTGTGATGATAGAACTCCGGTAAAACCAGTCACTATAGTCAGAAAAATTCCTGCCAGCTACAAAATAATTCCTCCTCTTCCTTTCCTCCCCTGGTCACACCCTGATGTTTTATTTCTATGCAGAGCTCTAAAGAAGTCTCAGTATTTGGAGACATGCCCATCGCATGTATCTCTCTGAATCTAAATTCTTTGTTAATCTTGAAGAGTGCCTAAATTCAGACTCAGTCCATTTTGCAGGAGTCTTCTTTAATCTGAACATCCGAATCAGCCCAATCCAGTTTGGGATTCATCTGAATCCAAAGCATCTTTCAAGTATCTGTTCTTATATTTGTCCCAGAAGAGGAAAAATGTGATTCTCTAATGGAATGAATGATGACAAATAATTTAGAATACATTCCATGTGTACATTATTTTTAATGAACTGTGTTGCAGGGACTCAGCAAGACAATTGAAATCCCGAGAGTAATTTCTGCAAAGCTTAACTCATTCCCATGTCAAAGACAGGAGGAACAGCAAGTGACTACCATTTTATTTTAACAGTTGTCAACTCTATGAAATTGAAGGTTTGTTTTTTTTTAATGGATGATTTAGGAAATCAAAGATTAGGCAGAATTATTGGACCTGCTCCTGCTTGTCCTTATTCAGACAAAACATCTATCACTTTAGTGGGATTTTAAAAAAAACTTGTTTAAAATGGCAGGACTGGATTTATCACTGTTTTCCCAGGTGTTCCCCTCTCTGTGATATCTTAAGCTTTTGGCTCATAGTACAGCTTAAAGCATTAACTTGCAAGGTACAATTCAGCTATAGTATTTCAGAGGGGGCACTGAGGCTACAGACTCAAATGATACCATGATAAAATACATTTTCTAGTGACACTTTGATGGAGGTGTGTGTGTGCAGAAGAACAGAATGCTCCTCCTACTCTGCATTTCCAAGAGAGGATGGCAGTGGCAGCAGCAGCTGTTTGAAGAAGCAGGACTTGGCATGGCTATATTACTCAAGCCTCTTTCTTTGTTGATAAGTTGTGTTTTACAACCTTTTATGGAAGACTACACCAGGGTTTTATGTCCCTTTGAAATGTCTCCCAGAATTCATTTCCCCCAGCACACATTGCCATGAAAAGTCATGTCCATGAGAAGCATAATAAAAGGCCATTACGAATCTTTCCTGACTTTCAGATCATTATCATTTTCTGGAACTGATTTTCAAAAGAAATAGTGGCCATAGTGAAAGGGATATTGAAGTTATTTGGAACCCAAGAGGTAACACAAAGGCATTTTTGCAAACTTTATATGAGGAAATCAGTGTAAGGAACACCCAGACTAGTATAAGTTGTGTGAGTTGTTTCTCAATTTTCACATCTTTTAACATTCTGAGAAATAGTCAACTATATCTTTTCAAAAATATCCCAAAACATTGCAAAGCTACTATTCTACTGGGCCTACAGATATTATAATCCATCAAGATTTGGGGAATTTGGGATAAAATATTTGAATCCAACATTTCTTGATATTTGCCCATGTTCTACAAATTAATTACATGATGATGGTTCTGAATTATAACTCCCATGCTGCTGATTTCCTACATAGCTTGTTGCTTTTTCTGATTGACTGGCATTTTTCTTCACTGATGTCAGCAATGTGATAACCCCATTTTGTGCCTAGTAGAAGTAAATGACATCGTGATGAATAATCTCTATTGGCCTATAATAAGGAAGGGGGAACTTTGTGCTTTTCTTATGAGGATGTCTTCAGGCATATTTGTTTAGAAACTTTCAGCAACTCGTCTGCCTTTTGCCAGTTGGCAGAATGAACAGGGAAGGAACTTATGGCAGCACCATCAGGTTTGCCCACCAGCTGGCAACTTCCTACAAGGCTGGCATCTCAGGCAAATTTCTCACCTTTGCTGTAGCTGGTCTGCACAGAGTTTATCACAACTGCTTGGATTTTGTCATACAGGGCAGAAGCAAATTACAAACTGAAGCATATAATTAACCTTCCATAATTCAATTCCCTCTCTTCATTCAAATTCAGTTTCACATCTTTGTCATGGTAACTGACTGTCTGGAGGGCTTCCTAATGTGATACGTGTAAATGATTCTTATTATTTTCAAAGGATACATAGCCCAGTCAAACTAAGCAAATTTTCAGCATGGAAACCTTGTATACTACTTTACAGTGGAACAAAAGCAAGCTTAAAAAAATCAAATAAATAAATCTTACAACAGCAATACTAATACTTAGAACAGGGAACTTCAATAATTACATGGCTGAAATTAAATATAGACCAAAATCTGCACCCCATTCATGGGAAGAAAGATTGGAGAGTAATGTCTTTGACTTTGGAAATGAAGAAAAAATTATGAATAGTTTTGAAGAGACAGTGGTTTTCTCCTTTGTCCTTTAAATTTTAAGCAGGACTCAAGAATGTTCTTTGACTGCAGCTTCCAGCAGCCCCAGCCAGCATGGGCAATGGTGAACTAGAGCCAAAAAGATGCAAAAGACCTTCCCCATCTCTGTTTTAAAGAAATAAAGCTCAGCACCTATAGCAATGGATCTCTTCTTAAAGCAGGTGTGGGAATTGTGTAGCCTCCACCCAAGATGTTGTGGAATTGAAACTTCCAACAGCCCAGCCAGCATAGCCAACAGTGAGCAATGCTGGGACCTGAAGTTCAACAGCATCTGAAGGGTTGGACAATTCTTACCTCTGTGTTAGTGGTTGCTAGTTATCCTTTTCTGAGCCAGAAGGCTCATGAAACTGCATTGCACACTAAGGAAACTAGATGAATTATTAACTGTGGAATTCCAAAAACAGTCTTAAGCAATTTAAAGAGAGGCAAATTTTGGCCACACGGAACAAAATCATTTGTAATCAAGTAAGCACCCCCACCAACTTCACCAAAACATTCTAAGTGACAGGATCTAATCCTAAGCTACTTGTGAATCAGAGCAAACAGCTGAAATGGATTTGAGCCAGCAGGATAAGAAGTCATTTGGATAGTTTTTAATCCAATCTACTGCAAACATAATTTCATCCATTTTTATTTTATTTTGATGATACGGTTACTAATAAATATAACAACAGAATTCTCTATGATATTTTTCATCAACATGCCTGCCTGCTCCTTTGCAAAAAAACAAAACAAAAACAAAAAAACAAAAAAACCCCCACCCATTTTAATAGTGATGCCAAATAAACTGTTCCAAGGAGGCAGTGGAACAGTTGAAATATAAAGGTGTCCACACAATATGGTCTTACAGAGAGCATCATTTCCTATTTCACACTTTACTAGGTAGCATTAGTATCCCTCTAACCTTATAAAAGTCAGCATAAAAGATTCTGCCTTAATCACATAACAAACTTTTGTAGATAAAACTTGTGAAATGTTCTGAGTTCTCTTGAGAAGAAAAGCAGGATAGAAATAAAGATAAGAAGGAGGAGGAGGAGGAGGAGAAGAAGAAGAAGAAGGGATGATGACGATGACGACGATGATGATGATGATGATAAACTTGGGACTACATTCATTCATTAGACTGAATTTGAGGCAATACAGAAAGCAGAGGGTGGGCGGGGGGACAATCAGTTTTATAATCAGTTAGCAGAGCCAGCTGCAATCCAAAAGATATACGATGAAAATGATATAAACATCTTGAAAATAAATTGAGAAGGCAATGTTAAATATGAAAAAACAAAAGGCTTTATACAAATGTATAATATGAGGGGAAGAACTAACTAGATAAAGATGTTGGCTCATAAAAAGACCACAAATATTATGAAAGCTGGCTTATAAATAAGCAATTTTAGTATTTGTTTATCATTGTGAAATGTATTTACAGATGGATCAACGGATATGAAAATAAAACATACATTTATGTTAGGTGTTTATTTGCATAAACTTCCATTAAACTTTGTCTCACATTTTAAATATTATAGAATAGATACAGGTTTTATCTACACTGTATAATTGCAGCAGTTTGACACTACTGCCATGGCTCCATCCTATGGAACTCTGAATTTGTGATTTGGGGAGTATTTAGAATTCCCTCATGCACCCCTTTGAACTACAATATCTCTCTGGTACAGAACTGTACAAATTCCAGAATTCCATAAGATGGAACCACAGCAATTAAAGTAGATCAAAGCACTATAATTTTATAGTATGGATACACCCACTGTGTTTCAGATAAAAAAATCAGTCTTAAATTCTCAGGGAAAAACCTGTTCTGCAATATAGCTGTGTTTCAAGACTTCAGGATGGAATAGCCGAACATAACAAAATATCAATGATCTACTCTGACCATGTTCAACAGCTACAGTCACACATTCATTACTATGGGCCTTTCCGCACCTTACCTTGTTCCGGCACTGGGGTCCGGGGATCGCGCGAGCAGCCTCTGCCGAGAGGCTCTCCTTTCCCTGCTGCTTCAGCTCTGCACAACCTGCCTGCTCGTGTGAGAGCCCCGCCTCTTCCTTCCACAGTGCAGCCTGGGATCTTCCCAGGCTGCACTGGGGCAGGAAGCGTGACTGGCCCGGTTCCAGAGGCTCCGCACGCCAGGCAAGTGCGCGCGGGGCCCTGGAGCAATGCGCGATCGTGCGCCATTTCCGGCTTCTAGCTGAAAATGAAAAGGTGCGCGATCGACCCCTGCTGGCCCCTGGAGCATTGCATGATTGTGAGTGCGTCATGTAGATCGCTCCTCGCAATCGCACGACACTCCAGGCCCTCTCTCACAGGGAAAATGCCATGCAAAAAGGGCCTATATCTCTGATACAGGACCTTGGCATCATTTCCTGAGGGTGATAGTGATACATTCTCCTGTTTCAAAATACTGAAAAACTGAAAAAATGCAGTATTTATTATGTTAAAGGTATAACATTGGGATAATTTGTGGAGACAAATTAGATTTGTAGCCCCCTCCTGCTCAAGACAACATAATGCTCTACAAAGATGCTGCATATTCTGTATACGAAAGTTAAGCATGTATTTTTAAAAAGAAGATTTGCTGTTAAGAGATACACATGGTATATTTCTTTAAAGGAGCTTACACTTTTGTTACCATTATCTATTGCTAGGCATTCATTCATTTAATATTTGTGTGTATACATCAGCATTCTCTAATCTGTGCTTGAAGAGAGTAGAGCATTATATTGTTCAGCCATCTTCAGTATTCAATATAAACACAAAGTACTTACTATGTTGGCTAAGAGCCATCTATCCTGAAGTACGGCTAAGAGCCATCTATCCTGAAGTACCCTGATCTTTACTTTTAAGCCATGTTGAAACAAGAAGTCATTAATTAAATCCCAGTAAGAATTGATGTAAACTGCAATGCTGGGATTTTCCTTTTTATAATCTGCTTTATCCAGCAGTCTCTCTTTCAGTGGAGATTTTTTTTCTTTTGATAAAAGCTAGAACAGTTGTGTTTATATATTGTTTGAAAGTTAATTGTAGGTGTGTCCTGTAAAGTTCTATTGAAACTTATTTTGATGGTGAATTTATATAAGGCTAAATATAAACTGATAATCTCCTGATTTGAACCCCCCCCCATCCCACCCAGATGGGAAAGTGCAACGGTTGATCTTTGGAGCTAAAAATCAATGTGGTGTATGTTTTACTATGCCTCTGCTTCCCATTTGGATGTTATATTAAAAAATTAAGCTTGGCTTTGATTTGAAGAAACAACAAAGAAAGGATCACATGTGACATTTCCTCTTTGACTGAAAACTTCTCCACATCAAGAATGGGCAAATCCGTCAGTTTCAGTTTCTTTCCTTTTTGTGTTTTGCAAATGACCTATTCGCTTTGCCCCCTAATTTGAGAGTTTCCATTCACACCCTGAATATAACAATAAATAAGAACAAAATCTGTACAACCAGAAAAAAAACCAGAGAAAACCAAACCAAACAGACTACAACACTTTTGAGCAAGCACCACATATTTAAAGTGTACCCTGAATATTGAGCATTTTTGTTCAAACATTGTTTTCTACCTGTTTTTCAAGTATATTCTATCCATTCATCCATCCATCCGTTACTTATTTATTTATTTGATTTATAAACCACCTTTCTCCCAAAAGGGGACCTGAAGTGGCCTATTTTATTGTGCAACGCTTTGGGATCCAGGAAAGTAGTTAACTAAATACTTTTCATAAATAAATCATTGAAATGAACATTTGTAAAAGTTTTTCAGCTCACATCCTACACAGTGCAGTGTTGTGAGCAGGGAGATATTTTTGCTGGCTGCAACTGGAAAAGAAGCAAATGTAAGCACATCATGGTGCTCCACGTCATGATAGAGAGTGTGGGTTGGGATTTTTGTAGGGGCTCCTGCTGCCCCCCCCCCATCTTTGCTTGGACATCATTGACCCACTCTCTTGTTCCTGACAAAGTGTAACCTTATGTGCAAGTACATACCGGAGGTTTTGAAATACTGGTTGTGCATCTACCACCAGCATTCCTAAATCTGCAATTCGTATTGGAATGCAGATAATCCAGAACCCAATTATCCAAGGATAACAGCAGAGGAGTATGTATTAACACAAATAAAATCTTGTTAATATTATGGTCTGCTACACAGATAGCAGACTGTCTATACTGTCAATATTCCACCATCTTATCTGCATATCATCACCAGTTGCCCCCACCATTCATATTGTTATCTGTTCACCTTGATTTTAGGCAACATCATTCCTCCTGCCTTTGTCCCCAAACAACCATCTTTAAAACTGAACTTTTCACTTCATCACCAACACCCACAAGTTTGCACTTCTATTGCTATTCACACATACAACCTGCTCATTCATAGATATAAAGGTCTGTTCCTAGGCAGATCATGGATCTTTTTTTTTTCCCCTCCTGGTAGCACCATGTGACATACAGTCCCATAAATACTCTTTCTAGAAAGTCTGAAATGCCATCTTGCTGTGAACTCTGGCATGAAATTTAATGACAGGAATCTGGTACACTGGAATTTTAAAAAAGAAATCCCATGGTCAGTACTTTGAGACACTTTCCAATAGGCCCACTAGCTCTATCCATTGTGTCTGCTAAAAGTATTTCCTCCAGGTGGCTGGATCTGGGGGAAATCAAGAAGAGACTGCAAAGCTTATCGAAAGATCATTGAAAGGACTTAGATAGAAAGTCAGTAATGTAGGAAGTCATCTTTCATCTTGTTAAGAGCTGTGACACTTCATTGCTGAAAGTATTGCAATTAAGGTCAAAGAGATTATAAGACTCTCCATGGAATATAGATTCCTCCACTGAGGACAAGTACTGTAGGAAGAGGCCTTCTGAAAATTCTGTACACCCCAAGTCTACAATGAAGTCTGGGGGTCCAAGCAGCATTTCATCAGAAGGACAACTGCAGATTCCATCACTTCCATAGAAGAACGCATCCCCATGAACCAGTACGGAAGATGCCATCCAGCTGCTTATGCAAGCATGATAGGGCTGAGGCACTAAGCCATGCCCTTGGACAGGTCATAAACATAGAGCTTCAGTGGGTGCAACACTGGAGGGGCATTAACAGAAAAAGATGACTGGCTGAGAAGGTGGGACTTAAAGAAAGACCCCAAGAGCAAAGCAGGGGGAAGCTCCATGCTGTGGACAGTTGGGAAAGAGAGGGGGGAAGTCCAGCTGGCCTGGCTTCCAGAGTTCCTGGCAGCCATTCCGGTGGTAACTACCAACTGACAGAAGGGGACAGGAAAGGGGAGGGGGAGGATACTTCATGCATCTGATGATACAGACTTAAGCCTATGAAAGTTTATGCTACCAACTTTTCTCAGTTAGTCTCAAAAGGCACTACCAGCTCCTTTTGTATGAACAGACAAATATAAGTAACTAAGAATACACAATATGTAGCTGATGTACATTTTCAGCCATTATTTTCTGCACAGAAAGTGCTATTCTCTGTGCAAAAATACCACATACTGATTTTGTGCAGACTTAGGCCCTTTCCTCACCATACCTCCATTGCCGGTTATTCTGTTATAATCTGAGCATTGTCATTTCTGTGATGGTGTTGGGTTAGGAACACTTTCTACTGTACCCTTTCACCTTAAGAAGATGACTAGCATTATTGCCACCGGTGTTCCTTCCGCACTACAGCGTCACTAGCTAGTCCCTTTCCCCACCTTTTCCCTGCCCCACAGCTCCTGATTGGTTGGGGTTTTTTTATAAGCCATAGTAGTGCAGGCATGTTGTAATGTCATGACATGCCAGTACACTATTGCATTTTTGCACTATAACACTAAAAAATGTATTAAAAGTAGAAAAAAAACCTCAAAGGAGAAATTTAAAATAAACACAGAAAGGTGGTAGATTCCAAACTGCCATGCCATGGGAGTTGCTGAGGGAGGGACAAGCTGGGCATGCCCACACCCCGCCCATTCCTGGATCTGCAATGACAGGAAGCGCTATCAGGTGCTATTGAGGAACCGCACTGACCCAGCTGATGGGATTGTAGTGCTAAAGGAGGCTTTTAACAGTTTTTCTCCGGAAGTTAAGTAGGGCTGATTTGCAATGCCTGGGAATGCAACAGCAGCTGGTTAGCAACAATGTTGTATGGTAGCATGCTCCTGGACCAGGAACAACTGTTGCTGTGGAGGGATGACAACATCATGTGGAAGGAGCCCTGGCTTTCAACTGCAAATAGTATTTGAAAAGTGTGAAGTTTTTTTTAAAAAATCTTGCAGTAGGAAGAAAATAAAATTACTTTTTGCTTCCTTCAGGAATGAAACTAGCAAAGAATTACATTGCCATACAACATTAAAAAAACCTATTTTAACTGAGGCCTATATTTCATACCAGGAGAAATATTTACAGCAATGGTCTAACTTCGTAAAGATTTAAATAATCTACATTTTCATTTACTTTAATCATAAAATACCAAAAACAATCACAATTTCTTGGGCTCTTCCAGACACAGGGCAAATGGTTTAGGAGAGGTGATGGTATTCATTGCTGTACTCACTGCTTTTTGTTTTCAGCATTTAGAAAGCTTTTTAAAACTCAATTACATAATGTTTGGGGCTTTCCCCACCTTTTTTTTACAGCATTCCAAAGTATTTTGTTGTTACTTGATAGGCAGGCTAATTTTTCAAACTGACATATTATGTTCATCATAGAGGTTGTGACAAATGATGTGGGTGTGCCCAGCCTTCTTTTTCCCTCCCAATGCTTCATTTTTATTTTAATTTTTAATTTTCTGTAAAGGATTAGCTCTAAAGTGGCAGCTTCCAGTAATGCTATGTGTGTGCTGGGAGTGATATTTCCCCACTACCACCACAAACACAAATATAGTAAACAATTTCAATTTAGATCAATTTCGTGCCCAAAACAAAGAGAAGCATGCAGAACTGAGAAAAGACAAGGACATCCTTGCAATCAGCACAGGCTGGCAGTGGACTGGAGAGGGGGGGGTGTTAGACCATCAATTCCCGTCGGCCACAGATGAAATTTTGTGTGGGCTTCTTAGAAAAAAGATAGCATTATTAGAGACTACCAATTTAGTCCTAGGTCTCTAGAGAGATTTTCAAAAAACTCTTTCATTTTTTCAGATTGTACATGTTGGAATGAGACAACAGCAAAAGAAGGAATTCATTGCTGCCAACAAAGGTTTATTTCTTTGGTTATTACTGTAGGGAATCTATTGCTGCCTACAAATGTTTGTTCTCTCCCCATCCAATCCTCCAGTGCTACTCCAATACCCACCGAAAAATTTTAGGAGCGAGGGCAGAAGGGAAGCAACAAGGAGAAATATAAAATGATGTGGGAAAAATCAGCATAAACTGTCAATTTGGAAGAGCCCCTTATAAAACACAGCATAAAACATAGTCTTGTAACAATAATGCAATCCTATTTGCTAACTAATACAACCAATCTTGCTCTAAACCATTCATATATAGCAAATTATACATGTACATATCTCAGAAAGATCCACCCATGGAAAACGTAATGCTAGAGCAAAGTTAGTCTAAAAACAGGAAATAACTAAAAGAAGTAGTGGCTAGAACAAGGAAGATGGAACAGGAATCCTGAACAAGTTCCGACATTTGACAAAAATAATCTCTCTGTGGTTCTCTGACCAATTAAATTCTGACAGAAAGCATTGATGCTATGAATTTTCACATGACAGATTTTCATTTCTCCACCCGTAAGTTCCACTTAAAATTAACTCACATCAGTTTTCAAATTTAGCCAAACGTGAGCCAACCTCCTCAAAAATCTGCATGAAAATCTGAACACATCTTTGTGTGCACTGTGCTTTTTGTACATATTTTGTAGGAGAATTTTCTTCCATGTTTGTAGGTGGTAAAAGTGAAAAACTGTTCATTTGAGGGAATTCCTATTGTACTTTAAAACAGTCATAACAAGATTTACGGGTGGATAATGGCTGTAAGCATTTTCTCCATTCTCCTCTCTGTCATGACCACAATTTGGGATTATGGATTATATTTGGGTGTATTATAAACATCTTATTAAGGGCAAATCCCTCTGCAATAAGGAGATCTGTCATTGCAGAAAGAATGGCAGCAATGAAAAGCAAATATTTTCATTAGAGAAATGTCTTTGCTGGCTTTGTGTTTTCAGTTTATGTCTCATTTTATAATCTGTGCCATGATATTATCATATATTTTAGAGTTTCATTGTATATTTGCTGTTTACCACCTTGGAATCTATCCAATGAAAAATAGATCCAGCTATTCAAAAGGACGTGGCCCACAACTGTTCTACTGTTCATTCACCTTGGGTGTAGCACAGAGGAAGTGGTTCATAAGAAATAATGAGTTGTTTGTAATAACAGTAAGAAGAATAAAAATAATATTATTTTTCAATAGCAAGATATAATAATTGTTCTATTAGACTAAGGGTTCTTCCAAACTGGAAAAAAAAAACCCTCAGGAAGTTATAACTGCAGTTATTGCATAAAAAGGAGGAAGGAAGGGAGAAAAAAAAGAGTACAGGAAAACTGACAGTTGGTGAGCAGATTTATCGCTTTCACTCATCAACACTAACTGAGCACAGTAAAGATCTGAAAGACCTGTGTCACCTCCTCAGCTCTATGAAAATTTAGGGCAAGGGGCATAATTTGCACCTTTCTGGATCCTATTCCATTCCATCCTATTCCCACAACTATGTAAATATGCTTTATGCCTGAGACCTTAACAACACTCTGTACTGCATTAGAAGATGTAGATTTATATGCACAAAAGCTTATATTAAAATAAACACCAGTTAGTCTTTAAGCTGCTCCCACATTTTTCTGTTTTCCTCTCCTCTTCCTTCCTCCCCTTATGCTGCAAGAGACTAACAGGGCTACTTCTTTGAAAACTAACAATGTAGTCATTGGTTTTTTCTTCCTGACACCCTTACTGTATTCTTCTTTCCCAGTATTTTTCTCATGCATTTCCTGTATTAGCAATAACTTTTTAAACCCACAGCAGAATGTGGGATTTTTTTCCAACCTGCAAGTTTCCAGTAGAAGTTGGGGTAAATATCATTTGTCTATATCCATTGTTTTAGTTCTTTCTGCTGCACTTTTGATATTTGGAAATGGGCAATGACCTTTGCCATGGAAGTTTTTCACTGACATTAATTCCCTCATTACATTTCTAGTTACTAGATTGAATGTTTGTTTGTTTTTTCTCTTTATGATTCCAACATTTCTTTTTTTAAAAAAACTAAATGTGGAGACAGGGAATGTAGATACTGGAAGAAGAGAATTGGGGTGTAAGTCCATCAGTCAATCATTTTATTTCTAACCTGCCTTTCCACTAAAACTGGGGCTCAAACAGTTAGCATAGGGGTGGTGGGGATGGAAGGACACCATGCCAACACCCAGCTTAACCATTCCTCAGGTGACTGAAAATAAATGTTTGTTAAACTGAACTACAAACAAAAACAAACCAGAGCCAACCCCTGCAACATTTAGGGCATGTGGGAGCAGAAACAACTATTACCAATTTGAAACAGAAAACTCCAAAGTTTACAGGAATTATTGGGCACTCTGAAGGAGCTCTAAGCAAGAGATAAAGTTTTTTTTCCCAATGTGATTGTAATTATTTGTTATTTTTACTCCTATAAGTTATACATGGCCTCAATGCTTAGGTTTTTGGTACCACAGGTTTATAGCATTTTGTTAAGAGTTTTAGCATTCCTGTGTTTATTTAAAGTAATCAGAATATAAATATTTTAGTTACTTGTGAAATGAGAGAGTAAAGTATTTCTTTTTTAAAATGATAACTGGGAGAACAAAGATAAAGATAACTAGTTTGGGGGATCTTTAATCTTACCAAATGTTCAACTTCTAGGTATATTTTGTTAGTAAGATGACTACAGTTATCATTACAACCACAACATTAGTCTCTATATTTTTTCTTTCAACATAACTCTTCTTCAGAAGACAGTCAGCTCCCATCTACAGTCAGCCCTCCACATTCACTAGGGTTAGAGATGTAGGACCCTCACAAAAGTGGAAAACCCACAAATACCAAAATATGTGTGTGTATCGGTGGGAAGGAGGCTGAGGCACGGTGGGGAGAGTGGGCACCCAGGATCCAAACCAGGCCAGGGAAAGAAGAGGGAAAGGCTTGGGTCAGCAAGGAGGCCCTATACTTCCTCTCGCTCACTCATCTCCTTCCTTGGATATGGGGGGAGCATTGGAAAAAGTTTTGTGGTGCTGAGAAATGGGGCTGTGATCTGTCTTTACTTGGTCAGGCAGCAGTCGGTGGAGGAGGAGAAGGACCAGAGGTGGGTTTTTGAAGAGCTGTGTGGCCTGATCTGAACTATTGAGAGGGAAGGTTTCCCCGGGAAAAAACAAAACAAAACAGCCTGACGTGGGGAGGACAGGAGTTGGAGAAACTCGCAAATAATCAAATTCATGAAAGTGAAACCCGCAAATGTGGAGGGCTGACTGTGTTCCTTTCTTAAACATGATCCAAGTCCACTGAATTTCCCTAAGAGTCAAAGAGGCTGAAAGTGCCCAATTTCTAAAAATATTCAGGGGTTTCCATTGGTGGAGCATTATATACCATTCCTGTACTTAAACAAAATCTTGCCATTTTCATAAGCAACACATCTTGCCATTTTCATAAGCAACATGTGTTTTGCAATACTCTTTCTTTACAAAATAAATCTCTCAATGGCCTGCTTTGGAAGTGTCCAATACCGAAGTCACTACAATTCACATTCACTTGAGTGTTTCAAGGATTTATTATTTCTGACAACAGCACAACTGTGGTATATGTAGTAAAGAATGAGGAGTTCACCCATGTACCTTGCTTTTCTCTCCACCTCCAGATCAAAGCTTTCTGTGGGTGGAAAAGAATTTTAAAAACATGGTGGGTACTGCCTAAAAAATCTGCTTGCAGTTAAGAAATGTGCCAGAGGTTCTCTGTGATGCTGTGATAGATTAAAAAGTAGAAAAGAAAAGAAAACCTCACAGAGCTGCCTGCTACATTGGTTGAAACAGAAGGTTTATAAAAATGGATAAGAAAGAGGAATCAAGACACAGGAACAGCAGCCTGTTGTATATTGCCTTGTAAAACATACCTGCCATTGGAATGAAGAACAGCAGCAGCAGCAAGCAAGCAACAGAAGTATCCATCTCATTCACCCTCATCAGTATCCTATGGAAAGTATGCGCCACCTCCATTTCAGAAATGTTACAGAGAGTAATAACATGGATATTCCAGCTTCCGTCTATTGCTATAGTCTCATTCACTACTTATTTGACAGGTAAAAATAGCTAAAAAGGCCTGCCACACAGCATTTTGCAGAATATACTACTGAGAACATAAAGTATATGTTCTATGGAACAAGTGGGAGTGCAACAAAATATTACAGTATGGAGTGTTCTTATTCAGGAATCCAACCAGCTAGTCAACCATGACCCATTTCAGGTTAGTCCATTCAATTAGCTCCTCCTTAGTTTTACATTTGTTACCTCCAGTGGCTATGAAATACCAGCAAAGCAACGAGAGCTCCACTATTGACTGTTTTAAGGTTCTAAAGGCTTTTTTCCAAAAGGTGTGTGGAGGTGGGTTGGTTGGTTGGTTGGTTTTTGTATTTCAGCAAAGATGAGGTCACTGGTACCTCTTTCTGTGCATAATTCATGCCATTCATATGGATCTATGCTTGGAGAACTCAGTTTGCATTTAGTATGTACATACTATTGTATATATTTCACTTCCTCATTTTGACAGGTGATTTCATCCCCCTAAGTGGGTTGTAAATCAAGTATAAATAACTTCATAGAGTATGCAGGTAAACATGCTTTGATATTCTTTACCTTTACCATCATATGCTTGTTTAATCCCACTAATCTATGTATATGAAGATAGCAACAAATCATAGATCAGTCTGTTGTATATGAAGGTATGAAATAACACCAGGAAAGGTCTCAGATCCATCTGGTGGACCAATACTATTAGAAAAATTAATTAGAAAAATCAAATGTCCAGTCCTCTCAAACAAACCCTCTTATTTTCATTCCATTGTAATACATAGTACAATATATGAAATATTTCCTTATCATCGTCTAGGTTTTACAAAGGCAATCACATAATTTAAAACATCATAGATATCAACTTTCAACAACAGCAACAGCAACTCCTAAGTGCACACAAAGACAACTGCAGTTTTCTTTGAAGTATCATGGGCTATCCTTCAAGCCTGAAAAGTGAAACTGAGTCAAATGTATAGTCTTTAAGAAGAGACAAGAAATGATCTAAACTATCTAAATAAAACAACATGTAAATCCTACACGTAATCTCAAATATGCTTTTCTAATTCCACCCTGTTCCTGATCCTTTTTGCTTCTATTACTTTTATGTTAAACATCATCTTTTTCAATTTACTGTAACAATATGAACTTGCTAATTAACGTTAATCATGTTTATCTAACCAACATTTCTCTGCATCTTTAGGGATGAACATATTTTACTACTGTAAATATAAATTGGAAATTGATCGAAAAACTGGATCCAATTTTGTTAATAGGGCAGACACAAGAAATTTGATTTAAACACTCTGGCTAATATAGCACTATTTTTAACTTGGAAATTAAATCTCATCCTCATTAGGCATTATCGAATTGACAAGCCCTCCTTTTCCACAAACCAAAAGGTTAGTGCAAAAGAGAGGCTAACGCCAGAAAGGAATTTTCTCTTCCTTTCCTTTCCTTTCCTTTCCTTTCCTTTCCTTTCCTTTCCTTTCCCTTCTTTCTTCAATCTGGGCAAATGGTCAAAAAACCCCTCAACTTTCAGTTTTATAAACCACCTTTAAATGCTTACAACTCTCCTGCTTCCACAATGAACCTCACATTTTGTAGCTAGTTTTTCTTACTAAAACTTGTGGGGCTCACAACAAATAAATAAAGTTAAGCTAATTCAAAGTATAACTTCGAGCTACATTGCATCAAAACCAGTAGGTAAACTATGGCAAGGCCAGGATGGGACATTATCCACATAGGATATACTTCACATAATTTTGTAAATATCACATTATCAGGATCTCAATTTGCTTTGCAGACCATAGCTTACATTGAAGAAACCCTATCCAAAGTCCATTGAAACCCAAAGATTACAGTTATTTAAAGTTTTGAACTGAATACAGCAGTAATGTAATACAATCTCCTATTAACCCAGTGGAAGCAGATGGTACTTGTCTTATTATTCACCATCTCCAATCCACTTACCCAGCAGGCAGAAGAAACACTCTATTTAAAACTCCTTGACATATAGTTCAGAATTTACTGGAAAGAAGGAATCTTATAACAGCAATACAAACTTTGATTTGAAATGTATGAGAAATAGAAGATTTAGAGACCATTATTTTGTTTCCCTCAACATTGGCCTTAATTAAACTTTCCTTGAAACCAAATCTTCATGCCCCACCCTGAAATGCTTCTCTAGCTGGGAACAATTTGGACTGAAGAAGCGGATGGAAATATCTTCTCTCCCAACAGACCCCAATTCAAATATGTGTTTGGAAACTGGAAAAACAGCTTGCAAAAGCAATGTACAATTGGTTACAGAGGTGTTACCCTACTTTCTTCTCTCTAGACATATCCACATGCCAGGAAGGGCAAAAAGGAAAATTTTCCAGGTTTGTTTTCTGTTGCAAATATTTTAGTTTGATAAATCTCCTTAATCAACATCCTAGACCTTATGTCTGTCTGATCATATTCAAAGGGTTTTTGTTTTTGTTGTGGCTGTGAAACATTTCATTGGTAGCTGGATACTTAAACTTTTGTACAGATTTTAAGAACTGTATAAGCAGGCCACGAATAGTAGTAGTGGGATTGGCTGCCCAACTGCAATGACAGCCCATGAAAAGTTCGTTGAAAGAGGCAATTTTTAAAAAAAAGAAGAGAAAAGGGAGAAGTTTAATACCCACGGTGAGTTTCACCTGCATCGTGAAGTGGCTTTTTCCCTAACTGGTGATAGGTGACGGCAAAGAACATTAGTTTCACTGCTCGTCTCTGCAGTCATTTCATATAATTCTCCAAATTTACTGCAGAGTATGTACACTATAACTTTAGTAAAACTGACACATTTGACACTGAGGAAATCCCTTCACTGTAGGAGTAAAATTTACAAAGGCTGTCAAATCCCTTGCCAATTGTATCTCTACAGTTAAAGAATTTCTCTAGAGTCATGAAAAAGGTTGATAGAAAACTAGAAAACTATAGTCTGCCTTCAGACTATAATATAGATAATTAATGTTGAACTTTCCAGGCAAGCTGGAAATTAAAATACACATACGTTAGGGCAGTCATTTGGAAATTCTGAATCTGAACATATCTGAAACACCCTGCAGCCTTTCAATGGAAGTGACCAACAGAAAACTCCAAGGAACAAAACATGTCAATTCTTAGCTTAAGCAGTGAAATAGTACAGTTCAATAAACAACTTTAGCATGTTGGATGGTAATTTGGTATTTGTTAAGAGGTCAGCGTAGATATCATAGTCTTTATTTTCTTGCCAGGTTTATCTGTGTCACTGCTCACATGTCCACCACATAAGAGTTTTATAACAATAAGAGATTATTGTTATTATTAACAAGTAGGGCAGGAAAAGGATGAAGAAAATTACAGAGTAAGGCAGAACTGGATTGCAAATATTTATTGCCAACTTCTTCAAGAAGAAATTGGAAACAGCCACAGATGTATGAAGGGTAACTGGACAGTCCTAATCATACGTTGTCAAAAAATGGACTGAGCATGTATGCTTGACTAAAAAAGAAAAGGGGAAAAAAACATGAAGGGTAATAATTTCTTCTACCACAACAGAGTGTGCATCAAGCAATGCCTATGTTATTGTTGGAAAAGAACCTCACACAGTGCTTAACTTTTCTGTGACCTTATTCTGTGAACATCTTTTCAATTTGTTAGTGCTAAAAATAACACAATTGTAGCTGTGAAGGATTACCCACACGAAGAGAGGCAGTTGAGAGGCATTCTTTAAAGTTCCCATTTGTTCATACAGAGAGCTGCAAAATATTCAGGAAAGCACCTGGCCAAAAAGCCTCCTTTTCAAGACAGTACTTACCACAATAATGTCCCAACTCATCTGATATGCAAGACAACAGATTTTTTTTAACATGAAATAAAAGCTAAGGGGGGAAAACCCACAAAAACCACAGCAAGATGCAATATTTTCTACATTACTATTCTCTACTTATAACAAGGTCAGGAGTCTTGAGTAGGGTCAGGGGTCACAACAAGAAGCAATGGGCTGTGTCATAAGTAGGTGGAATTTTTATTTGCAGAAATTAATCTAATTAAGGGAACATATCAGCCTTCTTGGCTATTGCAGATACTAGAAACAAAATATTTGAATAAACACTTATAAACCAAACTAGGGCATATGATCCAGAAATGAATGGAAAGGCTGCTTCAGTTCTTTTTTAAAAAATGGTCCAAATTCACAGGTTTCTTTTGTGTGTGTGTGTGCGTGTGTGTGTGTGTGTGTGTGTGTATTAACTGAATGTGGGATAGCCAAAACTGGCAGATTCAGCCATTCAGGACCAGGATATTTGGAAGTTTATCTGTTAAAATATTCTATTTGAATCCCTGTATGTTTATGGGTTGTCACTTCTTTATCTGAATGGCAGAACAGATATATGGCAGGCAGATACAACACAGTGCTCTCCATGCTGGGGATAGCGATACCTATTAAGTCTGTCCAGTGCAAATGGTGGAGAATTTGAAGAATTTATCAACATTTGTGAATTTGGTTGTCTCTTGGGACAGAAAGAATTTGAATTTGCAATAGTAAGTAATATAAAAGTAAGTGAAATTGACAGAAGGTGATTTTGCCATCCCTACTGTGTACAGTGGTTGTGTAATGACTCCAGTACATGCCAACTTGCATCACCAAGCACATTGATCAAAATATCAATAAAAGCTGGACAGAACAGTGGCACATATGTGGATTAGACAGTTGAGAATATTTTAGCAACCACTGACCATGTGCCAGTCTGCGTAAATCACAATGCAAAACCTCCCATCTCACAAAGAGTCTACCTTTACATCATCTCCCAAACTAGCAATTTTTCAGGATCATTTTTACTTCCAGCTTCAGAATGGAGCCAGCCTACTGTTAGAAATGGACAACTGTTTCTGTTTGTCCTTCCTAAGCTCACTAGCTCTGTTCCTTTTTTACCAGACAAAATTATGTGTCCCACACAACCTGTCCTGCACTCTCTAAATAGGCCGGTTACCCTCAGGTATGGTAAAAGATGCTGTCCATCCTCAGTATTAAAATAATTTCAACCAACAGTCCAGTCAGCTTCTGTATGTGCAACAGAGAGGAGCACCACCTTGTTCATTTTAGGTGGCAAAATGTCTTGGACTGTCCTGATGCATACGAAGGAAGAGGTGTTATGGTAAGGAGCAGTGTTATCCTCAGAACCACCAAACAGTGAAGATGTAACACTGAATGAATTATAGGAAGCTATCTTATAGCTGTCTGACCCAACAGCGGATTATCAGAGAGAAGCAGCCATGATTCTGAGAAGGAAAGGCCAGGTCAGCTAAGAAGTCATGGCACATACTATTCAAAAATACCAAATCCTATTAATGAGAAATCCTATTAATGAATTAGAATCCTTAAGAAGATGGGCTTTCTTCTCCAGATTAGTGACATATTTGGTATTAGACAACTGCATAAATAAGAGAAAATTGGGGATAGGAGACTGGAGGTTTAGGTAAACAATTAAATAAAGATGAAGCAATGCCATATAAGTAAGTATGAAAGACTTAGCATAAAATTAGTTATTCTAGATATGGTAGTCCATCTTCTAGTTGGACCAAGAACTGGCAACCCTACTGACAGCATAGCTAAACTTCAACACTAGAAAATATGTCTGAAGCATTAGCTTCTCCTCTCCTGCTTCACCATCTTTTCCCTTACCAAACCTGATCCAAAGAATTTCCTAGCCTGCCAGAGCAGTTTCTGAAGGTACAATTGAGGAACGAGAGCTCCCTGGTTTTGGCTGAAGCAATGGGATCCAGAGGAAGTAAACTGTTGGATTCTGACCAAACAGGAAAAGATGTTTACATTTGTTTAAATTCAGTGCATTTGAAATACTGCATTTTGCAATTATATTATAAATTATAAATAAACAAATTATAAATTATAAATATTGCATTTTGCAATTATATTATAAAAATGTTATTTTATATTTTAAATCACTATCTGGATGCCATAATCCAGACAAGAGCCATAAAGAGTTTATGACAGAAACTTCATTTTGATTTCTCATTAGGGCTGAATCCTATTTTCCCTTCTTAGTACTAAGGAAGTAATAGGACATACAAAGGAAACACTTGACAGTCAGAAAGTCTTGGTCAAATTATGATGAACATAAGAACTACATTTATAGTAGTCTAGGACATACAGAGAAGACCATCCAGTGCCTACATTTCCAAAGATTCAGATCATACAACCTGAGGTATATTTGCAGCTAAGCCCTTTCAACTTGAAGTATGGAACATGAACCAGAATAAGATTACACTGCACATGGAGTTCAATGGGTACTGTTTCTGAAATAAATGGGAGTAGAAGCCATCTTAATGTTCACTTCAGTAATGGAGTGTTTGGTGGGCAGTTGTCTGATGAATTAGGAGAAATGTGTTTAAATATCTAGCTCCCCCCCGCCAGGAGATCCTATAAGGCACATTGTATTTCAATTTCAAATTAGCTCTTTGTTAATTCCTCTGTTTCACCGTCTTATTATGTTTTGGACTACTTAATTTAGCTTGGAAGTCCATTTTATTGTAAATCACTTAAGGATTTCATTAGGTCAAGCAGAATACAATGCTATAAATAAATACATAAAATAATAAAGTAATTCCGCTAAATATGGCAACAAGAGTTCAGTGCTTTAATGGACATTTAAACAATGAGATGTAGACAACAAAGCATTATACATCCATATTGCATCAAGCACAACTAACAGCTCCACCTGGTAAGCCACGCGAGTTTCTAGCACTGAATCCCATCATAAGAATGCACAAAGCCAAGCCTCACCAAAAGTGGAGAAATTATCTCTGGCTTGTTTGTGTCAGAGTGTTCCCCATGCCTTTTTAAAGGAAAGCCACTTATTCAGTGTTTCCTTTCTTCACTGTATGGCAACTTATGCTTCTTACGTGAAATCACCTACAAGAATGTCAGGCTTGTTCAACTGCAGTGGCATAAAGTCACTACATCAATAGCTGCAACATAAAGGCAATCTATAAATCAAGTAAAGCTGTTTCTTCTTGCCTGTAGAAAAAGAGATCATTATTTTGAATGCCTGAGGTTCTTTTCTTTTTTTTGTTTTGTTTTAAAGAAAGAGAAACACAAAAATTTGTTTTCTCTATAAAGTAAAATCCTGTCAGCACAGCTAATCCCTTGGGGAATCAAAAGTATAAGCCCCAGAACAGCAAACAAGTGCACGGTCAAAACCATGTAATCAAGATGAAGGCCTCTTCATACTGAGATTACACACTCCATTGCCTCCAATCACAACCAAGGACGACAGGAACGCAAGTTGAGAGTCATCTGATTTTGCAAGGATTGACAAAGCATGGCTGACAACAATCCAACAGAAAAACAAGAACTACATGGGATTTGAAAAGTCAGCTTTGTTTTTGTGCCTTGGATTTGAGGTCGATTAAATAATTGAAAAGGCTGGGCTATTAGGTCATGATTTCTATGTTACAGCTGTCCAGCTCAGGTTGACAGACACTCTGCAAGGCCTGTTGATTGAAGAAGAGAGGCAGAGAAAATCTCTGTGGTTAGCAGAGCAACCATCAATGAATTGTGAAAAGAGACAAGATCAAAGGCAGAAAAATAGCATATAGGAAGCTTCCATTGGTAGAGGTTTTTTAAAATGACTATGCACTGATGCATATTCAGCAGTGGTCCTAACCACTATAGCAACTTTGCTAGAGAGAATTACTGCTTCACATAAAACTTGATTGGACTCTTCTGCATGCTGTTGAAAGCAATCATGAAAGGTAAGATTTATTTTTATTTTGACCTATTGTAAAGATATCTATCTCATAAAGAACCATAGCCTTAAAATCTTAGCAAATCCATAAAACTTTTCATATCTGCTTACTCTCTTCTTATTGAAGCCAACGGTTGTAGACTAGACAAGGTGATGCATGCAGAAAGCACCTTCAGTTTTATCATAGAAATTTGGAAATACTCTGGATAGCAATAGCAGTATTACTAAAAACAAAGTTTAAGAAATGATGTGCAAAATAAATTACAAACTCAGTTAATGGTTCCATGAGAAGGCTGGTACCTTCAGTGGTGAATTTAAATGCACTTAAATATCTGCCATTCAAATTTTGGTTTTGCATTCAGTAACTTTCCCATTTTCCTGGACATCTGAACAGTATTTGACTTGAAGTTCAATCCTATGAATATTTAATAAGAAGTCTCTTTGCTTTCAGCGAGACTGACCTCCCTTCCCCTCAATAAATGTGCACAAGACTTAAGTTCTTAAAATGCTTTGGCTTAGAAATCACTGGTATTACTGATCATCCGTGTGGAACCTTTATGAAAAAAAGAAAGTTTAATTTTCCATATATCCACTAGGTATAATTGCTTGGAACATGCTTATTGAGTACACGCATGTAAGCAATGTTATAAAATGTCTTGCATGTCTTAAAACCAGCAAAACCTAAGATCATTTTACGGAACTGGGCATCATTTTACCAACTTCATTAACTTGAAATAAGCATTCAATATGTCAGAAAACCCAACTGGGTAACACATAAGAACAGTAATAAGAGAAATCCTATGCATTTTTACTCCCAAGAAAGTAATAGGATTAGAACACTATACTGTGAAATACTGTGACTAAGTTGAAATAGAGATATTTGAGATCAGTGAAGACTTTTTTTTTCTATTTGATCCCAAAATGCTCCAGTTGATCCATTCATAGGACTCCTGTCACTCAAATGTATCTCCTTTAATTTGTCCTTTAATTTACTTGTTACTGCGTAATTCCAATTGGCATTGAAATAACAAAAATAAAAAAGGAAGCTCTTGAAGTCAGGAAAGTTCCTGAGGCAGCTCTAACTGAGTAATCCTATAGAACGCATGATGAGATGCAAGAATATCTGAGTAAGACTTATTGTGGTAAATGGGACCATTCATGTTAATTGACAGTTTAAGTGCTTTCCATAAGAATGGTCAGTGTGCTTGATGTCCTTCAGGAGCCAGCCAATGAATGCCATTAATTAAAAACTACTTAAAGTGTTTTTGCCTGATCAGACTTGGAAGAGAGAGATTCTGTCCTCTCCTCTCCCCTCCGTCCTTCTGAGTTAATGGAATACAAACCACCCTTGCACTTTGAACTCAGTCTGCAGCACCTCAAGTATGCTGAAAACAAAGAGAGAGTGAGGAATGAGGAAAAAGAACTTATATTTTAAAAGCAGCTGAAAAAATGGGACAATGGAGGATTAATTGGGACTGTCTCTGCCAAACTGGGACATTGGAGGGTGTGAGATACACTCAGAATGAAAAAATCTTAAGAGTTGGAAGGGCTGCAAGGGCCATCTGGTTCAACCACTTACCATGCAGGAATACACAACTACAGTGCTCCTGAAGGATGCCCATGCTATTTCAATGTGCATAGCAATAATTCAGCACACTGTTCAAATATGGAACTATTCAGTGGCAAATCAACTATTCAAACTACACAGTGGCACTTCTCTATTTCAAATCTTAGTTAGGAGTACTATACTTACTTATGGACTCCCCCCATACCTTAAACAACTACTTATTGGCACACAATAAGGATAAAAATGCAAAGATCCAACCTGCTGCAAACTCAGATGGAAACTCTATCTCCCTATCTTGCTCTGGCAACACTAGTACAGGACCTAATGTCACCCATCACACGTAGCATTTATTCCCTTGCTCCTCTTCCATTTACCATCTTCTGTTTGCAATGTCCTCCTGCATTCTGCATAGGACAAAACCCCAATATCCAACCTGATCTTAGCCAAAGGCCAAGAAGCAGTTCAAACAGGCCAATCCCTACAGAAAAGAATAAACCTACACAAATATCACACAGAATTAGCAAATGTTTTTTAAAAGAAAAAGTGGGGAAATACTTCTAGGAGACACTGTCAATAATCTGTCAATGACCTTGACAGCCTTGTTGTGGAGCAAAGCAAACTTAAAGGCAGATTAGAGAGACACTCCTGATTTAAAACTCATTAGTGAGTCCCAATCAACCACCAAAGGTTTGAAGCAGAATAACGGATTCTTATCATACTCCAAGATAATTGGCTTATTTAGTTCCAGAATATATGTTTCACCAAGCAAAGTTTTGAGAATGGCTAGTGTTAATAAAAGGTGAGTGTGCTGCAGTCCTTTGAGTGTTGAGCTAAGGCTCTGGGAGATTGAAATTCAAATTGCTGCTTACTAAGGGAAACCCACTGGGTGATCTTGGGCTAGTAACAGTCATACGAGAAAGGCAATGCAAACATCTTTTGAAGATATTTTGCCAAGAATAGGATATACTCTCCATAAGTCAGGGCAAACTTGAAGGCACATAATGGCATGTTTCAATAAAGAGTTCATGCCTGTCAATATCTAAATTTTATTTTCCTCTAACCTCACTGTCAATAATCCCATCATGAATTATTTATAGAGCATTTATCATTGCACTCCTGACAACACTTCATGGGTCCAACGAAGTCAGCTATCGTCCATGAAAAACCACAGTGTAATAAATCCGTTAGTCTTTAAGGTGCTGCTGGAGCCTTTATTACAGAAAACACATATCTCTTCAGTCTACTAACTAAATGTTGGTACAATGTTAAATGTGACACTGATAACTTATTTTTCTTCCTGTATAGGTCCACTGTGGTTCATCTCAAGTGTCTTCATACTAACAGGTATAGCGCACAGTTGTCCTCCAAAATGCCTATGTCACCAGTTTCCAAAGACAGTGGACTGCAGGAACCAAGGACTTACTGACGTCCCAACGCCCTTACCTTCTGGAACTCAAATATTACTTTTATCAAACAATCGCATTCAGAAAATCAGCCAACATGCTTTCACTGACACATCAGCCCTCAAAGTTCTGGACTTATCTAATAATTCCATCTCAGGTCTATTACCTGGCACTTTCAAAGAACTGCAAAACCTACAGATTCTAAACCTCACGAAGAACTTTATTGGATATGTAGACAACAAGACCTTTAATTCCCTTCCACGCCTAAAAGAACTGGATTTATCATCTAATTATATATTAAGTTTACCTGGAACTTTAGGAAATAACACAAAGCATATAACTTTATTGTCTCTGAAACATAATAAACTCCAAAAAGTAGACAGGCTTCTGTTGGAATCACTTCCAAATCTGAAAGTGGTTCTTTTCAAAGGTAACATCTGGCAGTGCAACTGTCAAGTCTTTGGCCTTAAATTATGGTTGGAAAGTTTTTTGTATAGAGGTAAGTAACTTTTCTTTATTTCATGTATATTGTATGTCCAGAAAGTGTCTTTACAAAATCTTTCTGTATTTACATATATAGGGTGTATTTTTACCATATTTTTGCTATTGAGCAAAACTAACAAAAAGCGTTGTGGCACTTTAAAGACTAGCAAATTTTATTGTCAAAAATTCTAATGGACTAAGTGGGCTATAGTCCATTGAAAGTATGCCAAATATAATTTGTTAGCATGTAATGTGCCAACTTGCTGTTTCTAGTTACTGCAGTTTTGATTCAAGGAAGCATCTAATAACATTTAAAATTGATTGAGCTGGGTTGTCGACTTCAGATGATGATATCTTGATGTAGCTGATAGGATAGGACTTCATGCATGATACTGTGGAACAAGTCTTAAATATTTTAAAAGATTAAAAAAGATTATAAAAATAAAAGTGATGTAAAGTGAAATAAAAATCTCTATTCTGTCAGGCTTATAGAAATTGACTGTGATGGGCTTTTTATGATGCATTGTTCTATCTTGTTGATTGTTTATGTGATCATGATTTTTAATATGCCGTTTTGTTAAATTTTAAATGATTTAACTCCATAGATTAATTTTTTAAAAAAAAAACCTTTTATATGCATTTTTATTGATGTTTTTGCATAGTTTATTTTTTTGAACTTTTAAAACTTTTAAAATAGTAATTTATGTTTTAAATGTGTTTTAACTGTTTTAATCATGGTTTTAATAACACCAACATTTAATTCTTTCTTTTAGCTCTGTAGAATATGATTTTTAATGTAGTTTGATTTTATATTTTTCTAAGCTGCCTTGAATCCCATTCTGGGAAAAAGGTTTTTATTAAGTTGTTTTGAGTAAGTTCTGAGCCACCTCTCATATAATGGGGAAAAGGTGAGATACAAGTGAACATCATCATCACCATCACCATAATTTAATATCTGATTTACTTTTAGAAAGCATACACAGTGAATGAGTAGATGTGTGCAGATGTCATATCTTGTAAGTTTCAAAACTGTTGACTGTATATAGCAATTGCATTAACAGGGGCATAATTATTTGTCCAATAGTTTTGCAATTATAAGTGTACACATTAGTAACTGTACAAGTCCTTAATGTATTAATATGTATTTATTTATTTCTTCATTTCTGTATCACACAGTAAAATATTATCTGGACAATTTACAAATAATATAAAAGGACAAAGTACTTCTAGTACTAAGTACTAAAATATAAATATGAATTCTAATGCAAAATAAAACAATGATATAGACACCAGCACAGAACACAAACATTTAAAATTCTGGGAAATTTAAAAGGTCATCATGGCAAAGACACAGGATACTTTGGAGAAAGAAAAGGCATTCCATAATGCAGGTGCCAACACTAAAAAGACCCTCTGGACCTCCAGTGGTAAAGAAACTCAGAGAAGGACCTTAGATGATGACTTTAGAGTCCAACCAGTTATATGTTAAAGGTGGCAGTCCTTCAGGCCACCTCTGCCCAAACTATTTAGGGCATTGAAAGTTAATAGCAGCAGCTGGAATTGGGCTTCCCTCTGGAAATCCATAGTATTAAGTACTACAAATTAGTATTTTTATCATCATAGCACTGCCTTCTTGAATTAGCCATCCAAATACTAGCAGAAATACTGCAACACAATACTTTCAGTACTCAGCCAATGCAGACTACCATGGCAAGAAGTACAAAAACCTGCTGAGATATCTTAGAGAATCAACAAAATTGCATCTTGTTCTACCTTTCTTAGCAAATATCATTCCAATTGTCTAAGACAACTTCAGTTCCAAAACCAGGCGTGAAACCCTATTCAAATGGATCTAGAAAATCTATTTTATTCAAGAGTATCTGCATTTGGTCAGCAACTCCTTGCTCAAAGGAAGGAGCACTAGGAAACAGCCTTTAGTTATATATCATATATCAGTTATATATCATCTTACATTTCCTGCCTCTAAGCAACGTTTTTCAGGGAAGCCATATCCCTTTTGTTGCAATTACTGGCATACTGTAGAAGCATCTCAGGAAGTTTGCCATGGACATAATAGTATAAGCTAGAACATCCAACTAGATCAGAACAATGATCCATACTTTTTACGAAATTTACACATCACTATATGTTATCCAGCCTCTGGTATCCAGTATTAGGAAGTGTGCTTCCTCTGAATATGGAGTTCATATTAAGCAATCACGAGTAATAGCTATTGATATACTTATCCTACATCAATTAGTCTAAACTTGTCAAGTCCCCTAAGGCATGGCAACAAACAGGTTAATCACTGAACCAAGAAGTTATTAATGAATTAACTACTTTCTTTACTCTGCATTGGAGTAACAATTAATTCAGCTAGTACTAATTCACATATGGACATATCTCTCTGAAAGGAAACAAATGGAAATACTGCTGTTATATTCCTGAAATTTAGAAAGGTTTCAGCGGTTTCAGCATTGTAGCAATGGGCATTGACCATAGGAACAATCTATCATTGAGTTTAATTCTGAAGATGTTTATTCAGAGGTAAACTCCCAAGTTAGCATGTTTAGGATAGATGCTTGAGGCTTCAGTTCTTTGCACATTTATTAGGAAGAAAACCTTGCTGAACTCAGTGAAGTGTAGCTTTTGTCTGGAAACACAGATTGGACTGCCCTGCTATATGCCTAGTTTGCTAGGATAGTTGAGTGGTTCTCCAGTATAGCTGATCAAAGTACTGTTTGGATTACAAAGGGATGTGTGAGGAGTCCATTTTCACTCAAGTACTGACAGGTCTGACTTAGCCCTGCAGCAGCAGCAGCAGCAGCAGCAGCAGCAGCAGCAGCAGCAGCAGCAACAACTTAACTTTTCCTTGGATTCCTGGTGTGTATTGGTGAAATCCAAAGCAAGGACCTCCAAGGATTCTGATTTTTTTTTAATGCAGAAGAACATAATGTATGAATGATTAAATATATCCTAATTGTTATACCCACACAATAACTTAAAAAATTATCTCAAGCATATACACATTTTTTCACAAATTAATTATTCCTTTTTCCTTTTCCCAGTCTACCTGAAAATATGAAATATGAAGGGAAAAAAAGTTATTTCCAAGGAATTTGGCAAAAGCACACCTTATGTATTCTGCCAGCATATTTATATTTTTCTGGCTTTTTTTTTTTCTTATACAAAGGCCCTTATCGCATTGCAGTCCTTCTGTTTTTATGTCCCCAGCTGCCGTGATAGCGCCATATACCATTACCAGAAAAAATCTGGTAATGGTCTCCCTTCACACAATGATCCCATCGGCTGCGGGTGTGTGGGAAAGGCGGAAGGGCTATCAAGTGCTTCCTTTCACAGTACAGCCCAGGAAGAGGCCAGCTGTATTGAGGAAAGAAGGAGCATGTCCCAAACACTACCCACCCACTGGCAGCCGACTGGTGCAGCAGAAAGCAGTCACGTCCCGATCCAATCATGACGGGATGTTGTGGGATCACAGCATAGCACTGTAAGGGCCAAGGCAAACTGATATATCCTTTCAGTTAATTCTAACTCATTCTCTGTTAAATTCTCTATCTACACACACTCACACATATTTCTATTCCTGTTGGAATCTCCCAAAAGAAATTGCAAACAAAACTAACAAGACAAATGAACATTCTTTACAATTGAAGAAAAAACACCAGTAAAAAAAAGCCAATTATTAACCATGCTGATGTCACAGTTCAGCAACACAGATTTCACATGAAGCAAAAATGCATGGTGATGCAGTTATGTAATTTTAGATTCTGGGTGTAATGGACTTAACAGGACAGAGGAGAGCTTTAGATGGCTGGAACTATACATTTCCACATTCAAAATGTGCTAAGCAAGAAGGAGTGGGTCAGCCAGCTTCCTACAACATAAGAAATAGCAAGCCTTATCTCTTCTCTAAAGCCTTTCAACTACAACTGGAGCACACATGCTCCAAGCTTGTCTTATGCTCACACCATACTGTAACCTGATCTTATGCATATGCGCTCAGGAATTGTCCACTCTATTCAGTAGGTCTTACTGAAAATACTAGATCTGGCCAAAGTCAAAGCCAAAGTGGGAACTGTTCTGGCCCTATGCAAGTACTTGTCAAGGCTATGTGAAGCTAGCAGAAACCTGACCCAGCCAATGGCTTATGGGAACTTCAGTTTTGGGAAGGCAAATAGTTTGGCAGACAAAGCAATGTATTTACTGTGGAAAACACAGAGAGCAAGCATGGGAGAGAGTCAGTGGGGCAGGATCACTAAGAGATCTGGCCAGAATTTTGTATCAGCCACTTAAGTAAGCATGCTTAGTATACTTAACCAAGTAACTGATACAGGATTATGGCCCACATCTTCAAATCTATGAGTATGTTTTACAAGATGATCTCTGATCACCCTGCTCTGGAAGAAGGATGTGATTTAGTTACAACATCCAGTAGTGTCCTCTTTCCTCCCAGTTCATTACACTGTTAAGTAGCAGTGAGACCTGTTTAGTGTTGGGTTGTATGGGATGCTTTCAAGATATCTATCATATTTCCCCCCCTCTTTTCAGTCATTTCTGCAGTGTAAAAAACTTTAGCTGTGCTGGGGCTTAGTTATAGCAATAGCAGTTAGCAATGGCAGTTACACTTATCAGTGCAGTATAGAAATGTAACTACTACTGTTAACTGATATTGCCGGAACTATATAGTTATTTGTGTAGATTGTGTTAGACAGTAGTTCCATTTGTCTTTTCCCTTGTTAAAAAAGCGTCTTATTCATCTGAGTGTGGGTTCTGCTCAATAGAAAGCCCTCCTTCCTTACACACTCTTTCAGAATTTTAAGGCACCTCCAGTTGGATTCCAGGCATCATAATATGAGTTTTGTTCCTGAGAGAAAAGCAGGAGATCCATGTTTAAAACAAAAAAACAAACAAAAATGCCCGTGTGGTTCCTGCACCAATCCTTCTGAACACCTCTATGACTTAAGCCATTTCCCCACAAATTGTCCAAAATACAACAGGGAAGGGAAGGTAACGGACTCATTCTCCTTCCATAATTTTTTACATTCCTGTTTCACACTCATTTTTTCAGTAATTTTCCTGAAATTTCTTGAGTTAATTACTAAAACCACCTCTAAATGGTCCATCACTGTCATAGGGATGGCCCCAAGGAATACTATGTAGGAAATCAGTAGGAAATGCAGAGCTGTTCGATAAATGGGTTTTTGCAAGTATGTATGTATATATTTGCTTATATAGAGGACTAGACTTGTATATGTGTATACTGGATACTTGCTGTTTAAGACAGGTGTTTTGTTTGTTTGTTTGTTTGTTTTTAGCAGTGCACCAGAGACCAACACTAAATTTGTCTTCATTGGGTACAATTGTTTCTTTCTTTCCAGGCAATGGCACCAACCCAGGGACCACTACTTTGACTAACACTGTTTTAGGATATTCATACTACCTGCTGGTCCTTTTGCAACTGTTACACAAGGTTCCATCCAATAACATCACAATGGCCTACAAATGTGAACACATTGCTCAAAAAAAAAAAAAAAACAGGAAAAACAGCTGTTTCTCTCCCCTGCAATATCGTTTCAGTTTTTCCAATTCCCCGGAGGAGGAAAAATGGGAGGTGCCTAAACAATCTGAGATGGATGTCTAAAGAACTTTCAGCTGACCTGAGATTTAAAAAGGACAAGTGCAAGAAATGAGAAAAGGAGAAAATCACTGATTAAATCCCCTACCATCACCACCCCTTCTTTGGGGAATGTCAGGGGCCAATCCACATTATCTTTCAAGGTCTCCTCCACATTATCCGAGGACTGACACTGTTGCTCTTGCTTCTGTCCCTCATTCTCACCAATAAGCAAGAGAGCTTTGAATCAATTCTGTATTTCCAAAGTAACAGAAAGATCCCAGGGTTCTCTGGGTAGCAAGCAATGCCTGTTCTCTCTCATGTAACAAGTGTACATGTGCATATATAAACACAGGATTACAACATGGCCAGAACCTAGCCCCCTAAAAAAAACGCTGATCTTGATGTGATAGAAGCCAATCCAGGAAAAGCTGAAAATGGCTGGTATCCTATAGTAACAAATGTTTAAGAAATGACAGTTAAATTGAGAAGGAGCAGAGTAAAAAGCCAGAAGATCAGATTTCGGTGTCAGAATGATTAGATGTTTTCCAGTCAGTGATGAGAACTGGCAGATCTGGATGATGCTAGTACAGCCACAAACTGCAGATTCTATAAAAAGGTGAATGATTTTCCAGTGTGATGGGCAGAAAAATCTCACTTTAGGATGGAAATGTCTATGGTCTATTGATGTAAAATTCCTTTTGTGAACCCTTGGAACTAGAACTGTAATGAATTATTTTTGAAAGCAGCTTTCCATGGTCTGGATGGTAATGATATGATTGTTGGTGGTTTCTTTACTTTTACCCTGGTCCTTATAGCTGAATTATATAATTTCTATATAACCATTTAAATTTATACAGCAAAGGAAATTTCGTGTTGAAAAATAGGTAGCCCGCCAACCAGTTATATGAGTTCTTTCCATATTTATAATTAAAATGCAAACAGTGATAACTTTTACAGGGGGAAAACAGTTTCTTCATTAGTCGTTAGTTTTAGATTTTTCTAAAACACAAAAAAATTAACAACTATTTCCTTTCTAGGAGGAATCAGTGATGGTGTAATCTGTTCATCACCTGAAAACCGGAGAGGAAAAGATCTCCTCAAAATTCCTTATGACTTGTATGGGATCTGTTCTCCTACTGCTTCTCAAGTTCACCGCGCCAATATTCATCACCACTCTGAGCACAGAAGTTCTGTGAGGCACGGCCACCCCACTGAACATGGAGGAGATGGCAGCCGCTCACACTGTGAACCTAAACCAAAGCCACGCCCTGTGAGCTTGCGACATGCACTGGCCACTGTAGTGATAACTGGCGTGATCTGTGGGATTGTGTGTCTCATGATGCTGGCGGCTGCTGTATATGGCTGTGCTTATGCAGCCATGACGGCAAAATACCACCGGGAAAACTCACTCTCTGGCAAGGATAAAGGGAGTCGAAGTGGGGAAAGAACCATTTGAGAGTTTATTGGTTCGAATGGATTGCTGTGAGATTTCACAAACAAACATCTTCTGATATGGGGTTGATTTAGTAGTTAGTTGCTTTTGTGTTTTGGTTTTTCACATTCAGGTTTTTCATACGTAATTTAACCTGAGAAGGCTCTGTCAAAGGGTGGAATCTGAACTAGGAGCAGTGGCGGAGCTTGGAGTGTGTGGAGGGGGGCAGGAGGGGGAGGGGCTATGGCAGGAGGGGCGTGGCCACTGTGTGCAGGGGCGTGGCTGCCGTGCACGGGGGCATGGCCAGGATGTGCACGGGCATGGCTACAGGCTGGGACACCCCAGAAACATTGCCGCCCAGGGCGAATCATCCCCTCCGCCCCCACGTCCCTATGCGAATGACTAGGAGCAAATTGACTCATCGTCAGGACCAAACTACATCTTTATTCTTTAGTATATTGAGAGAAAGAAGTTTGTAGCATAAGCTATGGATGCACCTGATGAAATAGACTGAATCCATGCTACAAAATTCTGTCTCTCAGTCTCAAAAGTACTATAAGATCCCTTTGTATGCTAATATAGGCTAACACAGCTATGTCTCCAAATTTATTTTTTGGCCTGTTTTCAAAAACAACAACAACAAAAAAAAAAAAACTGGCTGTGTGTGTCCAATTATTACAGAACACATATTCCCTGTCCATGCAGGGTGTGAGGTTTACTGAATACCCTGGTCATACTTTTTACATATAACACTCCACACCCACACTTGGCTACAGGGTTTCAGAGGGTAAAAACATGGGTGCCTGTTTTTTGTTTTTTAAAGTCACACAGCTGTATGGGAATGATGCATAAAATCATAACTGGAGAGAAAAAGATTTTAAACTTCCACTCTCTGTATAATAGGGGAGACAGAGGCCAGTAACAATTAGATCCTTCCAACTGTAAAAAAATCAGTGAAATAAAAATAACAATGAAGCTGCCATCTATATACTACTTTATTTTACCTTTGTCTCACAAGCTACAATTAGACCCCTGCTATGAAAGTACTGAAGACAGAGTTGGTACTGATGGTGCTGTTTGCTGCTTCTTATAAGTATTTTTCACACTGTGTGGCAGCTACTAAGTGAGATGGGAATCCCTGTGAGAGCTCACAAAAAGCTCTCCTAACCTCTTGGCTGATCAGTGTGGCTTTGGCATTGAAAATACCACCCTGGTCTATTTTTATATGAAGCTTATGTTTATAAACTGTTGAAATAATATAACAAAATATAATATTGGAACCTATGCTGGATTATTCTTTAAGGAAGGATAGTTATTTTTATTAGTGTATTCTACAGTACGGGTCTTTCCACACTACACTGTTATAGTGCTATTATTCTGCTTTCAACATTCTGTGGGATTCTGGAGTTTGTAGTTTACTGAGGTACAAGAGCTCCCTGGCTGAGAATTCTACAGATCCCTCCCCAAACTACAAACCCCAGGATTCCATAGGGTGTTGAAAGTGGAGTAATAGCACTGTAACAGTGTAGTGCAGAAAGACCTTATGTTTTTCACCTGTTTTTATATTTTAACTAGTTCTATACAATGCTGTACAATCACAGTATTTAAGGCATGCATGATGGACCAGAAATGTAATTAAACTTTCAGATTTAAAACAATCAATCAGTTTTATTTATCATTACAGTTATATCTGGCTCTTCCTCTAAGTAGGTCAAGTTGCCAAATTCTTTACAGTAACAACAACCCTTTGAGGCAGATTAGATAGACAAATAAAATCACCCAGTCAAGTTTCTACTAAAAATGTCTTTGTTTACTGGTTTCAAATTGGACTCTGAGTTCAAATTGGACTCTTCCAACTGTAAAAATAAAATGAAATGAAAATATATTAGCTTTTTGCTATACATTACTTTCACCCTTAGCCTCACCCATAGTTTCACCATTTGCCTCACAAGATATAATTTCATTTCAAATCCAATCTGTTACATGTTTCTTCCTGAAGGTTGCAGCAAGTAATTTCAGCTATTTTCTTCCCACTGTGAAAAAGTCTTTGACAATCACACAGTTTTCAAAAGCTATTCACAATTTGGGACTTTTCTGTGCAAAATTCACATGTGGTTGTTCTGTATAGAAAACAGCATGTTCTACACAGGAAACATGTTATGTGTGGAAAATAATATTTCAACATAGAAGTATCAATTCCTGAACATAAAATGTTGTTTCCTATGAATTTTGTGGGAGTAGGTGTCCAGAATAAATCATGAACTGTGAAGATTCTCATGAGACCAGGGTATTTCTTATCAGAGTTTCTCAATGCTAAATAAATAAATAAA
Source organism: Cyclura pinguis (assembly GCA_030412105.1). Taxonomy (NCBI): domain Eukaryota; kingdom Metazoa; phylum Chordata; class Lepidosauria; order Squamata; family Iguanidae; genus Cyclura; species Cyclura pinguis. Next base: position 81,783,028 of record CM059600.1, read on the forward strand.
TAAGGAAGGAAGGTTTTTTTGATGTTTTCAAATATTTTTAAATATTCTTTCCATCCCTATTGTGGGTATTTGAATTAAAGTGCTCTTTAAATTGCTATACAAATGTTGCTGTTCTGTTACATGTGGGGACATATTGTCAAACGAATGGATGGAAGAGTTTAGGCAATTATTTTAGCCCAACAAGAACATGCCTTTTTGCCCTTTGCTTTCCTTTCAGCAAACTATGCTCTGTTAACCTTGGCTTCATCTAAACTAAGGAATTTTACCACTGGACCACTCTCAACATTGTCAGACTTCAGAAGCTAAGTAAGGTCAGGTTTGATCTTCCATGGGAGACCACAAGGGAATATCAGGAATCTCCAAGCAAACCTAGAAAAGAATTGTGCCTGAAATCACAGAAAGCTGCCACTAGTATGAGTTGATAACTCTGGGCTAGATGAAGCAATGGTCTAAATCAGCATAAAGCAGCTTCCTCTCCTTCTGTGGTTAACTGAATTAAAACAAGCCACAATGTTAGTCCATGGTTTTAAGTTGGTTCAGAATTCTGACTCATGCTAAAGCTGCTAACCATAGTTTCCTGAGATGGACGAAACAGGAAAGTACAGTTAGTTGAAGACTTCTGGTCTTGATTGCAAAGACAATAATGCAAAGGGAGGCTCAAAGAGGCTTTGTACACAGGCAAATGGCTTCTCACTCATCACTAATCTAAGATAAAATAGTTTAAAGAGAATCCATGTGTGCTAAAAGGTTCAATCTTCACCTTGTCTCATTAAAAGGAAGCAGATATGGGAGAGACTTTTGCTGGAGATGTGGGAAAGTCACTGCCAATAGGAATAGAAATCCACAGGCAGGCAATATCTTTATTCATAATTAACTGAACTATTAACTAAAGCTCTAAAAGTGTGCCAGCTTTCAAATTTTCCAGAGCTCTTCATCAGTACAAGTGGTTAAAAAATCAGAGTGGCAGGGATAGAGGAAGGGGCAGAGAAAAAAAGAAGTCCAAAGATTTGGTGAGATGTTATTGCTGCTGTGAGTTTTATTGTCAAACTCAGTCCTCAAATAGAAATTCCAGACTGAATGACTGACTGGTAGGTGTGCAGATATCAGATTACAGAAGCAGTGCACATGAAAATAGAGAAAAAATACAGGCTGTCCATTCCTGAGAATAGGAGGTTTGCTGCAATTCAGAGATCACCAGCTGTGGACTAAATTTTAGGTGTTGGTAAAAGATACAATTGAGTTCAAATTGGAAGAATTTTTTCAACCTACTACACCAACAATTCATATCCAGCCTTGCTCCTGTAAGTAACGTGCTGTTTATCTATTCTTTTCTGTGTCACTTTAGCTATGTAGCTTGGGGTACATTACTTTCAAGTATGCACCTTGTATGCTTCTGTAGACTTTTAAGTAGGTAGAAATCATACAGGCCTCCAGAAGCTGTAGGACTGCGGATCCTACTTCCTGTGCTGGCTAGGCTTATAGTCCAACATCTTCCGGAGTGCTGCGGGATCTTACTTTAGCCTTTAGTTCCATGGTACTTTGACTTATAGCAGGAACAGGCATAGTGCAGTCCATGGGCTCCTGCAGTCTTTCTACCTCACTTTCGTGTTGCTGAAGCCCCACACAAGTCCCTCAAAGCGCTTTACTCTCTCCATTTCTAAAGAAAGTGTGATTTTTGAGCAGGTTCCTTAGATGTATGCAAATAGATGAAAATAGGCATTTCCACAGGCATCCCAAAACCCTGTACTACCCCCCAAACACCTCAATTTTCCTCTGCAGTCCCTCTCAAAATGACACTATCTTGACAAATTCTACTTCCTGTCACCATTCTGAAAGGGAATACAGAGGGATATAGAGGTATTTGAGCTTGCTGTTTGGGGGGTGCATCCCAGGGAGACCTGGGGAGGCAAAATTGGTCCCTGAAGATACAGTTCTTCACCCATGGCTTATAGTGGGATATTAGACAAGAAAATATTTCTTCCCTGATATCTGAGGAAGGGTATTTGGATCTTACATCTCGTTATTCTCACCATTTTCTAAGCTTCTAAGAAATAGATGCCCATAAACCTGAGACTGGAGGGGGCTTGTTAGGAAGCTGTGGAAACGGCCCAGCCTGCTTGGGTGATGGAGAAGGAAGACCCTAGAGCAGGGTTTTCCAAACAGTGCGCTGCAACACATTAGTGTGTCACCTGAAGTGAGTAGGCGTGTCACCTACGATCTTGGAAATGTATGTTATTATTTATAAATCATGTATTTTTAAAAATACACGAAAGGTTTTCATGAAATATGTTGTGTCCCCATACATTTTGTTATTACAATTTATGTATGTATCTGTATCTCTTATAAGGGGTTAGTTTAACTTCCAGTTTGCTAGGAAAACTGAATTACTGTGTCACGAAATGATGCATGGCTAAAAAGTGTGTCACCAACATGAAAAGTTTGGAAAGCAATGCACTAGAGAGTGTTGAAGAAAAGCAGTGTTCCACATGAGGAGGCCATCTCTCTCTCTCTCTCTCTCTCTCTCTCTCTCTCCCCCCCACCCCCCAGGTCAGCTGAGCAGCATCAGAGCCAAATTATACATTTAATAACACAGCATCTCCCTTGGTACGTCTAGAACTGACTGCATGTCTGTATAGTAATACTGCAGCCTCTTCCACCCTGGATTTGTAGTATGTGGGACTCTTTTTTTGGTTATCCCTCCTTCAGCATTGAGCACAGCCTATATTTTCAAACTGCAGCTTTTTAAAGCCTCTGCATATTATGAAACAACATAATGAATTCCTGTAAGACTATATATTTATTTCAACCCATGGCTGTCACCAAAACCGGCTATTTTCAGCAATGATGTTTACTAACATTTTGACTATCAGAAGACTTTGGGGAGCAGGGAGCAGAGATTTAATCACTTACTTAAACAAATACAAAGTTACCATTTTGTAACATGAGTCATTTGATGCTTAGACGTGAAAAAATGCAGACGAAAGGCATCATTATCTGTGTACCTTGTGAGAACCACAAATTATCTTCCACAATTTCTTGCAAATAATTTGCAAATGCATTGCATATTATTTTAAGATATTTGACGTCATAGGCCATTTCCACACTAGATTGTTATAGAGCTATTGTTCCACTTTCACCATCCTATGGAATCCTGGGATTTGCAGTTTAGGGAGGGTCGGTTGGCCCCTCCCTAAACTGCAAACCCCAGGACTCCACAGGATGTTCAAAGTGGAATAATAGCGCTATAACAGTCTAGTGATGAAATGCCCAAACACTCCAAATATCCTGATTTGGCAGAGACAGTCCCAATTAACCCTCTGTTGTCCTACTTTTCAGTTGCTTTTAAGATGTCCCAGGTTCTCTTTTCTCCTCCCACTCTCCCCCTTCATCCTTGGTTTACTTCAGCTGCTGTAAACTGAGTTGAAAATGTAATAGTAGTTTGTATTTGATTAACTTAGAGGGGAACATGCTGTTGTTGTTGTTGTTACATCCTGCTTTTTCTCCCAAAAATTAGGATTCAATGCAGATCACAATTCAAAGCAGAACAATACAACTGAAGACATATAAAAAGTGAATATTAAAATAGAATTAAACTACTTACAGTATACAATCACACCTCAACAAAGAAAAAAATGCAATTTAAAAATATTTTTAAAACAATACAGCACACCTTAGCCCATTCTTTAAAACCTTTGTTTTAAAAAGTCTGGTTGAATAAAAAGGTTTTAGCCTGCCAAGAGAAGGACAATTTTGGCCTCCCTAGGAAGGAAGTTCCAGAGTCTAGGGGAAGCCATCGAGAAGGTCTTCTCTTCCATCCCCCACCAACCATGCTTGACAGGATAATAGGACGGAGAGAAGGGCCTCTCCTGATGATCTCAGAGCCCAGGCCATACAGGGAGAGGATGGGGGTGGAATCCTGCCCTTCTCTGTAGACTCAAGCAAAAGAAAACTGCTACAGCAAGTCCTAGTTTGTTTGTTTCTCCTCATTAATAGCTTCTGTCACCTTGACCACAGTCTTATGTTGTTTGGCCACACTTGTCCCAGTTTTCACCTGTGAAATGCCGGAGGGTACGCAATGCATGCCAAAAGATGGAGTCCCCTACGGTAAATCCCTGGATTTTAAAAAACACTGACTTGGGCCTCTCCTGCTAAAACAAGGGGATTTCTGCACAGGATGATTTTATTTTATTTCTTAATTAGAAATAGTGAAAGCTACTTTCTAATGTTTGAGGTCGATAATAATGCTCTCACTTCATCAAAGCAGAGAAGTGTTTTAGAATTTGGTCTAAAGATAATATTGTACATCCATAATGGGACTTTCTCTCCCTCTCTGAGAGGCCATCTGCATGTAGTTACACTAAGAGGATACAGATACAAGTGAATTAAAAAGGACTTGTCAAATGCAACCAGTCATTAGGTCTTGATGTTGCATCATCTCACTAGTACATTCAGATAGCAGACACACACACACACACACACACACACACACACACAGGGCTAGCCCTTCTGAAAGACAGCCAACATCACACTATAAGGCGGAATAAACCATACTCCTCGCCACCACCGTGACAGATAAACATATGTTGTCCTCTTGGGACAGAAAAAAGCAACAGTATCTAAATAATTCTGACTCTGGGAAAGGTGAATTTTTGGATGTTAAAATCTGATAGGTATTATATACCTAGAATGTAAAAAATGCTTTTTATGGAATCCTTCATTAAAAGATCCCAGAGAAATTTGACAACTATGCTGTCTGCAACCAAGATTTTAGCTTCTTTGTACCCCTACCTGCACCCCACAGATTTCAGAGAACCAAAAAGCCAGTTCTGAGAAACTGACACTGTGCTGAAAACACCTGCTGTTCTCATGAACCAGTTTATCTAATAAGAAACTATTTTTTGCTGTAACCTTTTACATTATAAAAAGTAAGTGTTTGATGGCATTCAAACCAGATGGTTAGCGTGCTCTCCTCAATAAGAGATAGGCACTGCATCTGTTATATGTTATTAATGCTCAGTAGTCTTTCCTGTTCCTGAAAATGTCCCATATTCACATAGTAGAGTTATTCACATTTTCCAAGATGCTAGGCATCCTTTACATGAATATGTTCCACTACTGGCTGAAATTAGCATACATCCTCTTAAAAACACATGCATGTCCATGTTCACAACAGTAATGTGACAGATATTTCAGCAGTGTATTTCACTCAATACAGGAAACATTATAAGCTATCTGTTTATCATATTCATACTACCATTCTAGGAAAAAAAACAAGGTGGAGTACAGCAGAAGAAAATAATACCACAGAAAAACTGATGCTCTTGGAAACCATAAAACAGCTATCAAACCACTAAATTAATTGAAAATGACAAATAGCAAATTTGTATCTCAGTGCCTTTTCTAAAACCAGCATGAGTTGAGACTGAGAGTAATTTTGCATGGAATACATCCACAGTAACGGAAGTAATGAAGGGGAGGGTCTCCCAATGTGTTCATGATGGAGGCCTCTGCAGGTAATGGTATCCAAAAGATTGCTCCTCCTGCAGATCTTCATAAATGGTCAAGCTCACAATGAGAAAGGCAGTTCTTTAAAAAGCACGACCCTAAGTGGTTCAGGATTTAAAACTAACTTGCATGCTCAGGGCTGAGAGGTGTAGTGAAAGGAATAAACTAGGCCACACACTGAAGCTGGATGAAAATAGGCCACAACTTTATTGGTTACAGCAAAAACAGGGTTGGATTGCAGATGGGTCCAGATCCCGGCATCGGCCAACCTGCCTGTTGACCGATGAGACTGAAAACCCGAAGCCAGGATCACCTGGAGTCAGGTCCGAACCATTTGACCCCCCAGTAGTGCAGGGATGCGGACACGCAATCCACACTGTGCGTCCGCTGCCGACCCCGCCCTCCTGGCAAACACCTCCATCCCCAGGCTCCAGTGACCCAGATCCAAGACCCATGCCAACCGCTTTACAAGTTGTGACAATAAAAGGAAAAGACACAACCTACAACAAAAGAATAGGAAGGGGTGGGTGCGAGGGATGACATTCAAAGAAGAACTGAGCTCTGGGGAGAGGAGAGCCTAGCTAAATACAAAATACCTGGACCAGAGCGAAAACTTCCTAGACCTCAGGCCTGGGCAGAAGCAGCCAATCAATTCAAGCCAGCAGGTTTGAACTGATTGGCTGGGAGCTTTTTACAGCTGCGCAAAGGCTGCTGGGTATGAGGAAGTACCCAGCAGGGTTGAGCACATGGCTGGGAAGCCGCATGGCATGGCAGGCCAACTGAACAGCCCTGGGGGACACTGTGGAGGCAGCAGCAGCAGCAGCAGCATCAATGCCAGCCCAAGCCACAAATGTGCCACCTGGTAAGTCGGGCAGCTAACATTTTGAATTGCACCTGGAAAACTAATGGGAAATTTGAAAGGTCTTTCACTATCAGACAATATGATTCCTAAATCTACCGCATTTTGCACTCATTGAGGTTTCTGGAACATAGCCCTACACAGAGGTCATTGTAGTAGTCAAGATGTGATGTGACTAAGGTATGGATGACTTTTGCCCAAGTCAGGCTAACTCAGGAAGGGCTACAGCTGACAGACCAAATACAATTGTGTGGTCTGTTGTTACCATGCATCTATCCAAAACTAATCACAACCTCCCAGTGAGGTCTGAATTCTGCGTCTGGCTTCACTAGTATACCACAAGAATGTACAGTGATGTTCATTTCTTCATTCGTTCGTTCATTCATTCACTCATATAATATGTATATTACCCAGTAACAATCATTCTAAATCACATGAATGTCCTGGCCAAAAGCTTTCAAAACAGGTTAGAGTAAATACTGTTCTGTTTGCAAGTTTCTAGATCTTGTGTGTCTGGAACAAATGAAGGTGGTGGAGTTCAGTGCTGTGTGAGCATTCATTATCGGAAGTTCACAAAGCCCTTTAGCCTTTTAGGATGTTGGCTTGGAATGTCCATACAACTTGTGTATCCCCATCTCCAAAAGACTGAGCAAGACTGAAACAGAATGTCTTGCAGCTGTAAAGAGGATGATTGTTCACTGTTCCAGGGGTAGACTGGACTGAACTTAATACTGTCAAAGGTACCATTCATTCCCATGAGACTTAAAACAGTGGAATTTCAGACTGTTTCTAATGTGATCTATATTATTTAAAGTTACAGGTAGTCAATATCTATTCGTCACCTTTCCTGTCTAAAACAACAGAGAAAGAACACATCTGGAAAAGCTTGGCTGCAGTCAGTATCTGCTAGTAGTGATTTATTACCCAGAAATAAAAGATTATTTAAATTGTAGTACTCATTATAAAATGAAAATATTATAATATACAGAAACAAAGTTCTAATCTGGTTAAACTATCATTGACCCTCAGGAAAAAAAAATCCACCTCAGGCCCCGTTCCTGCATATGCTTCACATACACAAAGTCAAGTGTGATTGTGTATTGGACTGAGAAGACAAATGTTAGTATGCTAGAGGCCAGGGAGAATGGCCCAGTTTCACCAAAGTGTTCCTTCCTTCAAGAGTCAGGGCAAAGTTACCCCAAGCAGGAAAGTATTCTCCCTATTGTTTGTTTTTGCATTGATGTCTCTATGCCAAGGAGCCCTGGTGGCGCAGTGGTTAAATGTCGGTACTGCAGCCACAAGGTTATGAGTTCAATCCTGCTGGACTCCAGGTTGACTCAGCCTTCCATCCTTCCGCAGGGTAGTAAAATGAGTACCCAGCTTGTTGGGGGCAATTAGCTAACACATTGTAAACCGCTTAGCCGTAAAGAGCACTTAGCTGATAAGCGGTATAGAAATACATATGCTATGCTATGCTATGATTGATAAATTATCACCCTGTAGTTTAGCAGCAGAGAATTAGTAGCCTTCCAGGGACATGGAGGGACAATTTCTACCATCTGTTTAACAAGTGACCATGCTCTACAGGTTGAAACCTCTGGAGGCCCAAATGCTTCTGATCCCTGCTGTACTGAAAGGAAAATCATTGTAAAAAAAAGCCTGGGTGGAGAAGTATAGGGTATTTTAAAATAACTTTCATTTCTGCTGTTTTGAAGGTACTAGCCAATGATTGTAGAACAGCCTTTACAAAGATGGGTGACTTCCACTTATGTTGGGCTAGAGCTCCCATAATCCCTGAGCAACCACAGCTAAAGCGACTGCTAGAAAGAAAAGACTGATACCACCCTGGAAAGGAAGAAAAGAACTTTCAACCATCATGGGCATCCAGACCAGACATGTACCAGACTATTTGTGTGTGTTGTCTTAGTCTTAATCCTCTGACTTCTCAACACTCGTAACCTTGCAGATATTGCTTTGGGCAGCAGCCATAGAAGTTCCCACCAAAAGTACTTTATGCTAATGTTTATCTACCTGCTTCAGTTTAAGAAGTAGAGGAATATTTACACACCAGTATTACTTTACATCTAATTTTTACACCTTTTCATTCTCTCAAATTCCTCCCATCCATTTTATTTCACGACTCAACCCAGAGAGGAGAAAACTAAATTTTGCCTCATAAATAGACATACAAGAAAGGCTGACATCCCAAAAGCTCAAACTTATCACATCCTGCTGATGTGATCACTTTTTTGACACTTCAGAAAGGTTCTTTGTCTATTTGTCTGACTTGATCACCAAAGGGCCCTCTGTGAATGGTTTTTGGAAGGTGGACAACTGTTATGTTAGTCTGTTGCAGCAAAAACAACTAAGAGTCTTATGGCACCTAACAGACTTAAGACAAAACTGGCATAACCTTTTGTGGACTGCAGCCTACTTCATCAGATATTGGCAGATTACCACACCCAAGATGGCAGATTATCACACTACACATGCTTGGAAAAACATGTGAAGGACTGTGACCACTGAAAAGTTAGAAGGAGGTAAAGAGTTGAAAATCTGCCTCTAAAGCTCTGGCCAAAGAATTAGTAACCTGAAGAATCATTCCCTGCCACTTACATGGGGTCCTTTCACATTACACAGTTATAACACTATGGCTGCATCCCAACATACTGTCAGTGTAGTTTAATGTATACTATGCCAGCCCTACATATCCTGCATGCAGAACAGGAACATTGCAGAACACATGTCAATCACTAGCTGCTGTTCTGCAACACAACGTGTAACCTCAGTGATGCAATGTGCAAATGAAACGCATAGCACTGCTGTATGCAAAGCTCCATTTCTGTCAGCGTCAGCAGAATAAGTCTGCCAGACTATGGCAAATAATTCACTCAAATACATAGTGAGACCTACACATGTGTATATCAGTAACATAATACCAGTCTATGATTCCATTTTAACTGCCATGGTTCCACCTTATGGAATCTTGAAATCCGTAGTTTTGTTAGAAGCACTAGAGCTCGCTGGCTGAGAATTCCAAATATTTTTCCCTAAACTGTCAGTCCCAGGATTCCAATGGCAGTTACAATGGAATCACAGTTCTATAAGTGTGCAGTGAGAAAAGTTCCCAGGAGAGAGACAGAGAGAGAGCCATTATCTTCTCTCTTTACCTGGTAGGCAAACTTGTAGATATCCTGCATTGATCTCAGTCTGTGTTGAATCTAAAATATGGATTCTCATGTCTCAGTTTAAAGAAACTATTGGGGTACACTTTAAGAAATCATGATTGTATGACTTTAACTAAAGTGGACAAATAGTCTGGAGGCAAAAAAAAAAGGCACTTGACTTCTGATGTTGTTGTAAGTATACGTTCTTCTTATCAGTCTCTCTGCATATATTGTTATATATAAGCATATAACTTCATGCACTGGTATGACACATGAAGCTGCACTCCTGTTAATTGAAAGGTGAATTAGCAGAACAAGACTTCATAATCCACAGCTGAGCCCACACTGATTTTGTATGTGTTGATAATTATTGTTTGGGTTATGCTAAAGCAACCCCTACCAGCTTAAAAAAGTTTCCTTTGTTCAAGGCATTCAGAATCAATCCTTTTATGGACCAGAGGCCTGCAGTGACCCAGACATTAAGTCATTAAATGGCACTTTATTGAACTTTCATCCAAAACAGCCTTGAAAAGAACATTTTTATGAGCAGTCTAAGGAGCATGAGAAAGCCAAGCCTGTTTACAATATTGATGAAGAAAAGAAGCAGCAATTTTACCTGCTACCACGGGAGATTTTCTGTCATCTAGAAGCTGAATGGAAGTACTTGCTGTCACCACATTGCTTTTGTTTGTTGTTTCTGCAATATTTAAAAGCAATGACTATTAAAATCACATTGCAATATTACTTGTCTTAACTAATGTTGACATGTTCTCACAGCAGCAGAGAAAATCACCAAATATTCTCATGACCTAGTCAGAGCAAGCATGGACAGTTCAAATATCAAACTTCATATCTAAACAGGTCAGAAAAATCAGGGTTCAAGCCTACAATAAGATTTTTATATATGCTGAATCTAGCATCTGTTAAACACTGGACAAGAACTGAGGAGACAATAGCTTCAAATTTTCATTCAGCTATGAAACTCACTAGTCTAACCTATCTCAGAGGACTGTTGTGAAAGACGGAGCGGAGAAGGGAGGAATACCTAAAAACATTACTGTGGAATATGTGACCCTCCCAATTTGTTGGGCCATAACTCTTATTAGCCCTAAGCAGCACAGCAAATAATCAGGGATGATGGGCACTGTAGTCCCACACCTTTAGGGGGATCATACTTTCCTTATCTCTACTTTAGGAAAAGAAAAAAAACATAATCACTGTCTCAAAAGATTGTTTTCTGAGGGCAAATCTAGGATGCAACTGAAGTCTCTGCATTCCATTCTTTTCCTCCAGTTCCCTTCTGTACCTTGACCTGCTTTATGGTTCTGTCCTATGATTGTCCTATTGTTGTTCTCTTTTGTTGTTGTAGCATATTCAACGAATACAGATATAGATACAAGAAAATACAGACTAAGATATCTGAAATAATGGATAATTTTTTTTCCCCAATTCCCAGCTCTACTATCATCAAAGAACAAAAATTAGACAAGGTCATAAATGTGTGACCACTTTTAGTGGGGAAGATATATATACAGACTGAAGGGGGACAGACAGACAGATAGCACTGGGAGCAGTAGTACCATAGTAAGTAAAATCACCTCCCAGAAGCTGCTATTTTTATAGAAATGAATGGAGGCTTTCCTTCCAATCCAACCATCACTTTTAGGAGCATATGAACACTTAGGATTAACAGAGAAGGAAGAGTTTAAAATAGCCCAGTGCCTGTTCTCTCAGTACTGCTTGGCCTCTTGCATATATTGTTTTGTAAATAAAATCCCACATGATATAGTAACTGCATTTATGCAGTTAACATTACATTGTGTATGGTCCTAAATATATCTGATTACATTTAACCCAGATCATTCATACCATACACTATTCACTTCAAAAATACACTGCTTATCTTCCAAATGATAATCATCAGTAATATTAGATCAAATTTAGGTTGACAGTGATTTTCTTTTAAAATGTTCTTTAAAAAAAAAGAGGTAGCTGTCAATTTCATGCAGTGTCAAACCTGTGCTGAATGGGATGGAGTAGACAAAGCTTCCTGGGATCTGTTCAGCAGCTCTTCTGTACCAAAGTGGGAAATGATCAGCATTAAAAATATTCTCCTTGTCTTCAGCTGTCAAGAAGTCTCTTGAAACAGAAGTAAACATAACATGTTTGCTGTTTTTTGTTTGTTTTGTTTTGTTTTTGAAAGGCAGGTTGATCATGTTACTTAACAAAATCAGGGTACATTTTATGTTCTTCCAGATCAAGTAGCCAACAATTAATACTTAAATTTATTTAGCATTAGATTATTAATCAATGAATACATTAGCCATTATTCTGTGTGTTTTGGGCCATTTCTGCACAAGACTGTTATAGCGCTATTATTCCACTTTCAACATCCTTTGGAATCCTGGGGCAGCCTGGCCCCTCCCTAAACTGCAAACCCCAGGATTCCATAGGATGTTGAAAGTGGAATAATAGCGCTATAGCAGTCTAGTGCAGAAATTGCTTCTGATAACTTTCTAAGAGAGAACACACTTGATAATAAAGATGTTACCTACTTGTTGAAAAACAAATGTGGGAAAGGTATGGTAAATAATGCTGACCTAATAATTTTCAGTTTTTTTAGTGACTTTGTTTCACAAAATACATTGACCAGAAACCAAAGAACTCTGCATTTAGTTCCAGGTACCAAAGAAGGTTTGGACTTGTGCTTCCCCAGCAGCTCTTCAAGCCACACAGCAAAAAGACTTTCAGAAGAATGGCGGTATAATATCTAAAGGCACTGTTGACATCCCCAAGCATGCTTTAAAGTAACTCTTTGGATTCTGGCCATTCTGAATTAAGATATTACTTTGCAGATAGCTGGTTATGATGGACTGACTGCAGTTGGATAACCATTTGCCTTGGGAAATCTCAAGCAAAAATGAGGAAAAAAGAAAATGAAGATGGATGTAAGTTGTTTTTAGGAAGACCATAAGACACAGTGAACTGTTGAAATAGATTTGCAAACACTGCATTACAGGGAAGGCAGAATCAACCTGAAGGAATCGCTGATAGGTGCAAGTATCACCAAGCTGGTTCCAAATGAATATCCAGTCTCCTTTCATAGGAAGAAACAAATGGAAGACTGAACGTGCTATGCAACACTGATCTTGTTCAAGAAACCTGTGAAACTGGTTATTATTGTTATAAGTTTTGTAACATGGAACTGCAGCTAAAAATAGAAAGTTTGTAGGCATTTAGGAAAGAGTACTTTCAAATGAGAGTGCTCTTGCTTGTAAGAAGAATAACAACTTGTTTCAGATGGAGTGATCAGGGGCCCAGTCACACTACCCAAACATGGTCCCATGATCCCAGTCTAACTGCCATGGCTCTATCCTATCGAATCCTGGGATTTGTAGTTTAGGGAAGTATGTTTAGAATGTTCATCCAGGGAGCTTTAATGCCTCAAAAGTCTATTAACCCCAGGACTCCATGGGATCCAGCCACGGTAATTAAAGTGGAATCACTCTGGCCCTTTCTGCAACTCACCTTTTTGCGGAGCTGGGGTGCGGGGATCACGCAATCAGCCTCTTGTGAGAGGCTCTCGTGTCCCTGTTGTTTCAGCTCTGCAGCTGCTGCCTGCTTGTGAGCAGGTAGCGCAAGAGCCCCTCCTCTTCCTTCTGCAGTGCAGCCTGGGATTTTCCCTGGCTGCGCTGGGGCAGGAAGCGCGAGCGCTGCAGATCCGGAGCTCCACATGCAGAGCAAGTGCATGCAGGGCCCTGGAGCGATGCGCGATCGTGCCCCATTTTTGGCTCAAAGCCGAAAATGAAATAGTGCGCAATGGGTGCCTGCCAGTCCCTGGAGCGTTGCGCTCCTGGGGCCCTTTCGCATGGCAAATGCCATACGAAAAGGGCCTCTGTTATAAGGTACAGTGTGAAAGGTCCTAAGGCACTACTTTCCTTGACCCTGTGAGCCAGAGCCTCCACCCTCTTTTGTTTCTGTAAGGCCCACAAATTTCCCTTGATATATAGCAAAGAAGCACTAGAGACAGCAATAGCAAATACTCCCTTTGACCTGGGGGAATAATTTTTTGCCACTGGGAGGATAGTGGAACTTCCTCTCCCAGATTTTTTTTTCTTCTGTGAGTTGTTTCTGCCAGTGAGGAGGCTTTTCAATGGGTTCACATTAGAATATGAGTGAGTGAGTGAGTGAGTTATTTAAAATGTATTTACCGCGTGTATATTTCCAGATATAAATATGAAAACAGGAACAATTTTGGGTTGGCAATATTTATGAGATGGAAATATATACCATAAAAAAAAAGTCCCAGTTTTAAAAATGTATTAAGAACACTGCATGCACTTCTAAAATGGGCACAGGTCTGCTTTAGCGAGTCAGACACAATTTATCAATGTGTCTATTCCAAAAACATGCACAAAAATCAGTATTGCCTCCTTTAAAAAAATCAGTATTGCCTCCTTGCATAGTATTTGCATGGAAAGTACTTGTAGGTGGGGAAAGGCAGAAGTTCATGGAAACTGGCTGGACTGATCTGCCCATCCCTAGATCAAATGGCCGTCTCCATAGAACTTGCCCATGGCTCTGTGGAGTGCCAGAAAGCAACACGTATGTATTTTCTTCCTTTGGGAAAGCTGGGAAGGTGCATGATTTAAATAAGGAGGGTTGAATCCATAGCATTGCAATCTTGATCCTCAGTTGCTTTTGAATGAAAGCACATGGTTGCTTTCTCAACAGAATTTTTTTTAAAAAACTTGGGAGAGATTCTGTGGATGGAGTTCCTGTGTCACACCTAGTTTAGCCCTGATTTGCCAAAGACTCTAAGTGGAAGTTTAACCAGAAGGTACGCTTCTATTCTTAAGCACACATTTGGCACCCAAACTAGGACCTATAGAGAAGATTACTAACTGCTGGTTTGAGCTGGTGTAAGGCTGCTCCTTTTGTCCAAGACGATATACAAGAAAGTGAAACATAAATGGCTAACAGGACTTATGACCTAAAGACCTACTGGGATTTCACTGTATTTCTAAATGCAGAGCTTTCAAAAAACATTCCTTTTTTGAGACTACAGCTCCCAGAATCCTGCGGTGTGGCCAATGGTCAAGTTGGCTGTGGGATTCTGCAACTTTAACTCAGTCTAAATGTTACAGCATAGGAAATTCATTAGAAAAAGAAAAATATGTTTCTTGTCTTTTGATATATGGAACACAAAACAGATGTAGATAATCAGTGAAAGGAGAGAGAAAGAAGGAATGTTTTATAATTATGTGCATGCTTCTCCATTTCATGTGTCATTTGCTTATGTATCCATACTACTTACTGATTAGTTAGTTGTTCTGGCCCTACAAACAAATTGACCCGAGAAAGACCTGTCCGAGTTCCAAGGAAAGCAACTTCTACTCCCTTGTCAGAATTTCTGAAAGAGACCAAAAAGGGAAGAAGAATAAAAAGAAGACCTATGCTAAATGGCAGCAGCCAGAGGCAGCTGGTCCCCTGAGGCAGCTGGTACTCTCCTCTCTCTGCCAAATGGTCCTTGACTTTTCCATGGATCATACCAAAATCCATAATTTTGGCCACAAAATCTGCCGTCAATTTATACATGAAGTTGACTTATGCACGAGTACATACTGTAATTTATGAAAAAATTACAAAGCCATTATTTTACATAAATTACAAATCCATTATTTACTCCCTTGTAATGCAAGAATCGATCATTTATTCTGATGCACCAGTTTCTGCAAAGAAAATTTCTACATCTAGACACAACATTTCTAAATAGTAAATGGGATACGGCTATTTCATCACAAACCGTAAATATAAACTAAGGTTGTAATTTTCATCAGTTTAAATATATGCATAAATACATTTAAGCTTTAATTGGAAATTACAGTGTCTGTTCAGTTAATCAGTGGTTACAAAACTGAATGGATACAGAAGTCTGCAAACAATACAGATGTACCAGTTCCTTGTAACCTGTATTACATAAAGAAGGCTATGATCCTGCACGTACATATTTGAGAGTAAGCAACACTAAAGCCAAAATACAGGAACAAAGTTTGGCTAGCATCCTGTTCAATATATATAAGATCTATATCTATATCTATATCTATATCTATCTATATCTGTCTACGTATCTATCTATCTATCTATCTATCTATCTATCTATCTATCTATCTGTAAGATCCCCACTGGTTTTGCTGTTTCAATACTGGATCCTTCTAATTGAACTGAATCCCACCTCTGCCGCCACATTATTATTGGGCCAGCCAGAGCCTAGAAAGATCAGGTTTGCTTTTCTTCCTCCCTCACTGGACTAGCACTGCCTCTTTTTAAACCTACTATCACGCCCTGGCTCCCTCACTTCCATTGCTTTCCCTTAAAAAAACACCACTTTAATGGAACAAAGGGCAAAGTTTATTAATGGTTCTCCAAAAGGATTGATAAACTGTGGTAGCGTGTTATAAAAGTAAAACTGAAGAACATACTCTGTTGAGACAGAGATAATAAAAATACAATGAAATATTTATTAAAATAACAAACAAGGAAAAAGGTACTGTGGTTTCAAGAATATTCAAACAAAATAATAATTCCTTAAAAATGTTTAACTAAATTCTTCAAACCACCACAGTGTTCAACAACAGAGCCTTCGCACACACCTTTGGCTCCCCTTCGCACAAAGGAGCATTTTCCTACTCAGGGTCCCACTCTCTGACCCTCTCATAAGTGGCTTGGTTTCTTCTCTGCCTCCACACTAGGCCAATGAGAAGATAACTCTCTTTCCAGACAACCCCCTTTGGTTGACCGAAGCCCTGACTTAAAGTTTCCTCCAAGAATCTCATTGAAGGAAGCTAGAAAACCAAATCATGCGCCCAGTATATATGCTTTCTGCTGTCTCACCCACAGCCCCTCCCTCTTCCTAGGGCTGGGTTTCTCTCAAACAGAGCCAATCTGGTTATTTTATCACCTGTTACTAGGGCTGCTCTGCTAGCCACACACCCAGGCTCTGTAACACAGATTTATGATCTCATAACTTTTGGGATTTGCATTTATGGTCACTAATGAACAAATGTGACCCCCAAAACCTATCTCTGAAGCAAGCTGCACCCTCCCCCCCCCCGAAATGACATCTGCAGTGTTTTCCCAGTCATTGGGCATGCTGTGACAACTACTTGCAGGAGAACCCCAAGAAGTCTTTCTGTCAGTAGCAAAGCTCTGCAGCTGTCCTTCTCAGTGCTTCAATCTACAGTGCCTATGAAACCCTTCATTTCGGGTGTTGGCTGAAGAGATAATTTTTGGTGGACTGGTTATTGGCAGAAGTAGCTACAGTGGCAATGAAGGAGGCAAGTCATTAATGACATCATTAGAGTCACAACTGACAATGCAAGATCTTAGCTTTTATGTTTCTACTTCTTCACCGTTCAAATGTATTTACAGGCTATTTTATTATCTACATCGTCCTTAGAGGATACCTTATTGCCTTCCTTAAAGACATAATCTACCATCCATTATTCAAAATTTTATTTATTTACTCTTTAAAAAAATTTAATGTCCCAATAATCCTCCAAAACTGGGAGACAATGGCTCAGGACAAGTGACAGAAAGAAATTTCACTGAACTTGACAGCTTCAGTGAAAATAGCATTTATGCATCCCTTGACAATTGTGAGAAAATATGCACTTCACCTCAAGCATTTGCCCATTTGTGAGGCTAACAGTGCTTTCTGAAATACAAAGTGTGCACAAAGCAATAATGTGAACATTTTAAAATGCAAACTGCTAAAATTCACACAAATATGCTTTAGTCAAAGGAAAAAAGATGTATAAATTAAGGAAATCACATAGATACAGATGCAAATGAGAAACGTGTGAAAAATGCTTGAATTTCAATGCAGGAAAATAACAATAGATTCTCAGAACCAGATATGAAACAAGGATGGGACAAAAATGACAAGATTCAAGTACTGAATAAATGAGATTGAGAGACTGTTACATTTATACTTACATTACAATTAAAAATAAGACACAACTAAACCCACAATAAGTTATATTAAATATGCATTGAATGCACTTTTAATTTTTTAAAAATAATGGGATTTCAAAAATAATAAAGATTAACAGACAATAGTACAACAAATCAGACAATAAAACAAAGTAACAATTTGAAACAATACAAAGCCAACAACAAACAGCAACACTAAAACACCAACATTTAAAAACACTCGCTATCTCTCTTGAACTGCAGTTCTAAGTATGTAAATAAAATTCCTCCTCTCTAGATTGTTCTTATTCTGTTATCTAACTCTTCTTATATTGCCAAAACCTATTCTATTACTTTTGTTCCTATTCATCAAAACTGATATTTACTGTGTCTCCTCTTTTTAACCTAATGTAGTCTATAAAAGGTTTCCAATTCTTCAAATATCTTTCTATAGACTTCTTTTGAATTAAATCTGTCAATTTGTCTGACTCTGCCAACTCCATTAATTTTTCTATACATTCTATGATACTTGGTGATTTACTCTTTTTCCAATTCTTCGCATACACCAATCATGCCACTGTTATCATATAATATATTAAGGTCCTATATTCCTTCTCATTTCTATCTTCTATATCTATCATGTTTAGCAAAAATAGTTCAAGCCTAAATATAATTTGGAATTTTAGAATCTTTGCATCATTGCATTAATATCTACTTGTTTCATCTACTTGTTTTCCGACATATCTATCAAGGGTGGTAAAATGATCCTACATGTTTGAAACATTTCCAACATTTATTAACTCCCTTGTATTTCTTAGCTAGTTCATCTGGGGTCACGTACCACCTGAAGATCATTTTATAAAAGTTTTCTTTAAGATTACAAAAACATGTAAATTTTAGGCCCTGTATCCACATCTTTTCCTGTTGGTCTAGTTTAATATTGTCTTCTATATTTTTTGCTCAGTTTACCATATATTCTTTATTTTTCTTCTTCAATATGAAATCTAAATAGTTTATACACTATTACAGTTTATACACTATACAATATATAGCTATTACGTGGGTATCATCAGTACCTAATCGTTTCTCAAATTCTGTTTTCCTCTTTTCAAAATCAAATACTTTACTATCCTCTTAAATCTTTCCCTCAATTGATAATATGTTAGCCACTGTATCCTTAATCCTTCTTCTTTTAGTTGTAATTCTTTAAGTTCCCATTGATCTTAATTTTCCTGTAGTAAATCCTAATACAGAGCACCTCATAAAGAACATCTCTTGTGGAGATAATCATCCAGGAATTTTATTGCTAAATTCTTTCTTTATATTTTCCCTTATTCTAAATAATGCTGTTCTTATGATTCCTGAATTCCCTATTCATCTTTACTTTTCCATACCATAAATATACGTGCCACCCGAACTGCAATTCATGTCCCTTTAATTCCGATAATCTCTTATTTTCTGCAGTAATCCAGTCTTTTAACCATACTAAGCATGCAGACTCAAATTACAATTTCATGTCTGATAGCCCTAAACCCCTTCTTTCTTTGGCATCCATTAATACTTTCCACCTAATTTTGGGTTTTGAATGCATTTTTGATGCTTTCATTTTATGCAAAACAGCCTGGACACAAGTCAGCAGAGGCAAACCATATCTGCATTGTTGTTGTTGTTGATACTGGGCATGTGATTTTATTTTGTTTGCCAGTTCTAGAACAAATCATGCTTGGAGGCATACCAGCTTGAAGCTTCCAGATTTCCTTATAGCTTTTGAACTGGCAACTGCATCAGGAGACATGAAAGCCACAGCTTCTCTCTTCCATTTCCCCATCATGTTCTGTCATTAGGCTTATCTCCACTGGTTGCATAGCTTATTGCTCAGTATAACAGCCAAAAGATGAAGAGTTGGGTAGGACTAGGAAAAGCCATGTTCTTCTTTGATAATGGGTTGAAAAGGAAAATCTCTGAATTGCAACTTGGCAATTCTAATGCCAGGGCAAAGGACATCAAACAACAGCCCCAAATCTATAAAAAGCCTATGATAGCACCCTGATAGTAGCACGTCGTGATATGTCTCTTTTTGGACAGGGAACAGCAGGCTATTTTCTAGTCCTTTATGTAGCATCTAAAACATCCTCTCAGCTGTTGGTTCTGGGAGAGATCACTGCCACTTCTGCATACTGGTGGGGAAGGAAGGAGGAGCTAATTGTCAGGGATTCCAGGCAGGGAACCCTGGGGAAATGATCAGCCCACTGCAAAGATGTTGCATCATGCCCCAGCTGTGGGTAATTGCAAGGTTGCATAAGAAACTGGGGTCGTGTGCAGATGGTAGAGGGAGGTGTGCAAACCTCTACCTGATTGGTTGTAGATACGTATATAAGAAAGCAATCCCCAGTATGTATTTGTCTGCTGACCAAACTGGTGTCTGGCGCAAGCCTTTGTCCGTCTGTTCCATGTTTTGTACATAACGGAACTTTGTAGCAAGATAAAGTGCCTCCTGTTTGGAAGAAACTCCTCTGTGTGTGAGTATCCTTACTGTGGAATAAGGCTGCTGCTGTTGGCTCGCTGTCCTCTGGCTTTTCCGCTGCATTTCTGTGGGGCTGAAACTCCTATCATCCCCCAACACTAATTCAAACCATGAAGATGGCAGTTGCTCTGGCCCCCTAGGGAAAGAAAAATGTAGCCTCTTTTCTGTCTCCCTGAGCCAAGATCATCTGCTTTTTCATCATGTGAATTTCCTCCCCTTCTCTTCCCTCCCCATCAATAAGAAGCAACAGAAGGGACCCTTCCCAAGCTTTGACAGCTGCCAGAATGGCAGGGCAGAACCGGAACTAAATGGACAGAATGTTATATCTGGCCTACTTGATGTATGATCTTGGCCTACAACTGCTAACATACATGAGAAGGAATGATAATAGGATACTTAGGATGTCACTACAGTACAGCAATATAGGTCATTATTTTAATAATTTATCTTTCACCATAAAAGCAGGAAAAGATACTTCTTCTCCAATCCCAAACAGAAATTCTCCATGGTGGCAGAATAAATAATATTTGGAATAGGGCGTTGCAGTACAGAGAGTAATCAAACACTTCAAAAGTGTTCAGGAAGCATTAATCAACATATTTGGAGTGAGATTTTGGCTTGGAATTAAAAGAAATGCAGGTTATGAGCCTAGCTTATTTCTCTGGGTAGGGAATATCCTAAATAGGGTCCCACTAAGTAGAAGGCCCTGTCCTCAGTGGATGTTCACCATTCTGCATTCAGCAGCAGCTGCCCAAGCAAGTCTTCAGATACCGAATGAAGTGCAATAGGGACATGTACAACGGAAGGAAATCTTCAGTGACTCAGATTTATTTGGAATGACCATTTAAACCTCGGAGTGGCTACAAGAGGCGTAGGAGATTTCTAAAGAATGTAAGTAAATTCTTTGGGTGCATCAGGCCTAAGAACAGTAACTGAAAGGGATGAAATTATCTATGTCACCTCTATCTGTGTCTAAATATCATCAAAATACATTACTAAAAGAATGATAAATATCATTTTGCTTACTTACTCTGATTTGTTTAGTGCAAGGCTGGTCCAATAAGCTTCTATTGGTGCACTCACCACTGCATCAAATAATACTTCTTGTATCAGTTCTTTATCACCTACAAAGTTATAAGCATTTTTTTTTAAAAAAATGTACAGCATCTGCATGGATCTATGAAATAAACTTGGATGCAGTCCCAGGCGCATTAATTTTGTTGATAGATCTACTCTAAGCATGGCTCATCATTGATACAACCCACTCCACAGGGATTCTACAGATCTCTTGTTATAAGCTAGGTATTTCCAGGATCACCCTGACACCAGCTGAAGTTTTAAGTTATTTAAGTGGTTGGGGGACTCTCATGCTGGCACCAAAATTAGCATATCTCTCTTGCATATAGAACTCTGAATTTTTAATATTTGATATATTAAACTTTGTTTTGATAAGGACTATGGAAAGAGTTCTGTGTGTCCTAGCATATTTCATTTAACAGATAACATGCCTGACAGCATCATTCCAGAATACTGGCTATGGTCCAGAGCATGGTCACCTCACCACATTACATACTCTAAAAGACCATGAGTACTTTGTAATTTTGTTGACAATGGAACTTTGACAGCTGCTTGTGCTGGACTGCACCACAGTCAGTATCATTCGTTTTAAGTTCGTTTTATTTTGGGATTTAACCTTGATATTCTTAGCAGTGAAATTTTATACAAGTCTCACTTTCAGTAGGGCTTTCATAAAGAAAGCACAAAAGAATGCTACAGAAAAAGCAATGGCTAAACAGGATGGATACACACCAAAAAACACCAGTTTTGGCAGAGTGCATACCTTTTTTGTTGTATTGATGCATGTAAGGCTTTTACTAAACATGTGCTTCATATAATACAGTATAAGTAGAACCCTTTAAGTTATATTACTTAGGATTTATACAGCACTGAATACCATTATTGTATTATAATCTTTTCAAGTTCACTCTAAAACAGGTCAACATTATTACGCCCACACTGCAAGATAGAAGAAGCAAGAGTGGGAGAAAAATGGCTTGTCCAAGACCACTTTGCTCATTGCTAAAACAAGACTGAGAGACTTTCTGATCTGGAGATCAGTATTTCAGGCAGCATGAATACATACAGTTCCTTGTGGTGACATTAAATTGAATGTGGTAGAACTTACCTCTCAGTAGAAAATGTCTAGGTCTGCACTGTTAAGTAAAATCTTAGGTACATCCTAGCAGCATTGTAAAGTAACTAGACTTGAGGTGGGAAGAATATTTGCCATTATTCATTTCCCAGGTGAAAAACCGGTTTCATGACACTTAAGAAAACTAGACAGGAAAAGAGTCTACTTTTCCGGAAATATGATGGTGGGGGGAATTGGGTGTGTGTTTGTGGGGAAAAAAAAAGATTTTTCACACAAAAAAAGTGTTTCTGGAAACAATGTTTGCACAGAATTCTGGAAACAATTT
This sequence comes from Cyclura pinguis, assembly GCA_030412105.1. Classification (NCBI taxonomy): domain Eukaryota; kingdom Metazoa; phylum Chordata; class Lepidosauria; order Squamata; family Iguanidae; genus Cyclura; species Cyclura pinguis. Next base: position 81,805,534 of record CM059600.1, read on the forward strand.
TTGCATAGAAACACACTGTTTCCAGATGTGGTGGTGGAGGGTTGCAGGGGGGGAAAAAAGGTCCAACTATAGATAATAATTTCCTGAAACAGTGGATGCTGGCTAGAGTAAATATCAGTTGAAAGCTTCATAGAAATATTTGCAACTGAAAACTGCAGAAAAGTTACTTGTTTAATACAGAAGGAAGAAATAGTTGGAAGACTTAAATCTCTATGCCAGATGGGAAAAGAGATAGGGCTTCTGTACCTTCAGCAGTGGTATAAAAAAAGGGCATTAAAGTGGGTACAGCTTAAAGGTAAAGGAATCCTGTGCTTTTTTTGATCTAGCCGCTCAACCCACCTGCAGTTTATAGCACTAAAATAAACTTTGTGTTTTGTTCTGTAGAAAGCAACTGCAGTGTATTTACTTGGGGAGATGTCTGCTGTATTTATGAAAATTCAGATTTAATCAACAGCATACTCACATGGAAGCAATGGCTCTTTCCCGGTGAGGTAGTTTTTAATAGCCTTCAGTTGAGTCATCTGGCGGTGCTCAGGATGCAAGTCTGTGTTGCAATATGACCTGAGGACAAAGTGGTTAAAAATAATTGTAACAAATGTTTGCAAGCATGACTCCCTTTGTCTTCCAGTAGGAAGAGCTGGGCACACCAAGCATAAACAACTTTCTGTAACACATGCCAGCTGCATGCTTTATTGAAGGCTTACCATTCATCTGCCAAAGATACATCAGGCTGTTCCAAGTCATGCAATCCTGGAACCAGGAAAAAAAAAGAAAAAGACAAAGGGTCATTTTCCTCAGATGTATCAGCACCAATTCAATATCTGTGTAGAACTCATGACAGTCATTCTTCCTCCTTGAAATACTAAATAATTTTACATATCATATCATATATATATATATGTGTGTGTGTGTGTATATGTGTGTGTGTATGTATGTATATTTAACACAAAATGGCAAATGTGCAAGAACCAAGTGACTTATTGGGCCAATCCTAAGTAGTTCAAGATCACTAAATATACAAGACTCTATGGTAGGCCACCAGATGACAACTATACAAGATAGTCTTCTCATGACTACATATTAAGACAAATGGTTCATGACAGAATCTATGAAGGTGGACCTATAAAGAAAGGATAGGGTGTAGTTACAAAGAATAGTCATAAAGACAAGAGGCAAACAAACAGAGGAAATGGACAGGAATGGACAAGGAAAAAAATCAAAGGAACAGAGTTGTTTTAAAGAGTGATAGAGGGAGGATGACTTACGTGGATTTGGATAATAGTAGACATAAGAGGATAAGAAGCAGAGATGTGCATCCTACCAGACTGGGCTAAATCCAGAATCCGCTATTGAACCAGGCTAAACTGAAAAGTTCTTGGACATGTCTGAACCAAAATGGAGCTGCTTTAGAGTGGGGTGAATCCTATTCTAAGCCTTTCTATAGTTTTGTTACAGGTCTGGAGGTTCAGAGACATACAGGGATATAGACTGTGTGTTCTTAAAAAAGAGAGAGGGACGCATTTCTTTATTTAAGGAAAATAGTACCAGGATGGGGAAAAGGGGAAGAGAGCAGGGCTTGCAGTTTTGTGACTGACACAGTCTAGTGAACGGCCCTCTAATCATTGTGGGGGATACTGAAGCAATGTGCAGCAAAGCTGTTCCAGTACTTAATGCTTTTTGCTACTAATCTGTCTCAGATACAGGGACATTAAAAGAGTTCTGATGGATTTGGAGGAAGGGAACTGGAAGGGTGTAGCACTAGGTGTCTGCTGAGAGAAATGCTGGATTTTCAAGTCCTTCTCCCTCTGTCTGCCACTGTGTCCTCAATATGCACTACCTACTCCTGTCCTACTCCATTGCCAGTGACTTCACTGCCAGTTTCAGCCAGCCAGTTTCAGTTTGCTGTTCAGTTTCATTACCTTCCTGGCCTATGCATCTGTCCTGTGAAATTTAGCAGGTTTCACACCTAGAGAAATCTGCAGTATAATTTATTCCTCTACGAATTGAAAAAAAGAAAGGGTCAGCTCCCATCTGTTGGTCTTTCTTCTATAAATCCTTCTGACTTTTAAAGGTTTCTGAGATATGCCCACTTCTGTGCCATGTATCGCTGCCATAACAATTGCCCACAAACAGACAAACAAACATGCAAACAAAATCTGGGGATAGGTGCATCCTTTGGGTGAGAAATTTCCTACCCGCAAAGGATGTTCTTGCACAAAACCTCCTCTGTTTCTATACTATTCGTCTGAAATAATTGGGCAGTCTTCCAAATTCATAATCAAGGTTCACACAATGGCCAAGCTAAATCTTGTTCTTGGTGCACACCTCTAACAGGAAAGTGCCTTTTGTCAGGTTAGTCCTTTGCTCTATCCATCCCAACATTGTCTACTATGATTGGCAGCAGCTTCTTTCAGTCCCAGAAGGAGAACTTGCACATTAGTGGTTATTGAATTAGAGATGCGAAGGCCTGAGCATGGGACCCCTTAGATGCAAAACATATACTCTGTGATTGAACTTTGTGTGATTTATCTATCCTTAGCAACAACAAAGTTCGTAATTGTAAGACAAGAGGAGATGAAAGCTCTCTCACCGCAAATTTCTCTGGCAAGTTAAAAAAAGTACTTTACTTTTTTTAGTACTGCTTTAGTACTAAAACCTTCAGAAATCACACAGTTGTTGCAAGTATACGTTGAGTACAATTCAGAGAGTAGAAGCAAATGGACTGATGTTTTTATGAAGATATGTCCATCATGAAAACTACACATCTAATGTAATGACACCTCTACAGTGAAAACTATATTGATGCCTCCATATTGCCATTCTCTGTGTTTCTAAACTGGTTAAACCACTCAGATTGTGCATTCTTGTTGTGCTCTCTACATCTGGTGCTCAACTGAGTGGGAGACAGGCTAGGTAGCTCATCCATTTAACTGGGTATCATGTGTGTCTGCACACACAGATGAACAAACAAAGATCTGAATTAAAGAGAAGATGGCTGAACAATACATTAGTGAAAAGGCTTGGAGAAACCCATATCCCTGGTACTTGCATATTCCAGATACTGATCTTTTAATCTTGTTTCAGACTTCATTCTTTAGAAGCTTTAGCCAGCATAGACAATGATAAAGAATTATGAGAGCTTTAGTCCAAAACTTCTGTAGGGCCAAAGATGTACCACCTCTTGCCTTAAAGATATTGCAGTTCACATTTAATTTAGTCTATGTAAAATCTGATTCAGCAATGGAAATATTACCTTCTTCGATTGTCATGTTCCCTCTGAAGAAATATTTGCCATGTCCTCGAGAGAGAGCCACACCTAAACTGTGCAGATAAACAAAAAGCAGACTGTGAAATCTGTGGCATAAACAAAGCTGGGGGAAAAATAAAATAGAGAAATGGCTATACTAAACTTTGAGTTCTTGCTCTAAAAACAATTCCAGTTTGTTTCAAAACTTTGGCGGGTATGCTTATTGCTCAACCAACCATTTCAGTGCCCATTCCCTGTTTGTTGTGCCTACAGCAATGGACTATATATTTGTGTACTTAGAGGTGCAATAACCCATGCAGGCATTGGCAAGCAAAAAATGCAAGCCCCACCAAGGTCAGTGTGTTCTCCCAGCAGCTTTGTTTTTCAGCCAAGATTGGAACATGGGCTCTCGCAGAGAAGAAGGCAACTCTTTACAAATGAAAATCATCTGCAGGGAGAAAGAGCCTGTATTGATAGTGTGAGAGCCAGCAGAGCTGCAGAGAGCAAAGAAATATAAGAATGTGATAATGGGGGTTTAATGACACACTTGGCATAATTTCTTTGTTATATATTTTGGCTTTGTTTAATATTGCTGAGATGGAAATAGTACTACATTGGGCTTATCTTGCAACTCCTGCTTGCCATATTAACTGTCACAAAATGAGGATTGCTGCTATATAATCTATTGCTAAAGAATGGCTGTTGTACATTTCTTTTGTTTTGTAAAAAAATAACCATACAGGTGACTTTGAGGACTGGAAAGAGAATAATAGAATAAAAATACATGGTTCTCACTTTGAGATATGATCAAGGCAACACGGTCAGGTATATAATTCAGTTGAGAATAGTTATCAACGATTGGAGAAGGTATCTCAAAGATCATTTCACAATGTAGTAAAGTATGCTACAAAAACATGTTCTTCTCTTTTACCCTCTCAAAGACATTTACACTGTTCTTCCTCATACTGTGGTCTCACAGAAGTCCAGACAGCATGGTCAGTGATCAGGAATTGTGGGATCTGAAGTCCCAAACATGTGAAGGACCAAATTTTGAGAACCACTAGTATGCACCATAATAAATTGCCAATACAAGATGAATACTAAAAGGTCACCATTTGAAACCACAGCACTTTCTGTTCTGCTTGTAGTACAATTTCAAAGGCAGACAATGATATTAAAATGAGTAGACTAGTTTGTCTAGACAAAGCATGAATGTGACAAATATCAGCAGTTGCCAGACCTGGACTAGGGAATCTACACTCTTCTGTGCAGTTTGCCTGTGCAGTAACTACCAGTTTGGAATATCACTCTGGGCAGTGAAGGATTTCAACTTTCTGGGCAATCCCTTCCAGACTGGTAACTGGCTCCTCCTAGACTGGAAAGGCTATAAAAGACTTCCTGTTTGGGCTTGGGCTTTGCTGAGCAATGGCAGTCTTCTTGGTAGTAGTGTAGTTTGGTGTGTCCTTTGTTTCAGACCCCTGACACAACTCTTGGCCAAGTATGAAAAAAAAAAATCAGCAGTTTGGCTTTCACAAACATTCAAAAAATTTAAACTTCATGTATTTTCCAACCCCAATATGAAGAATTTGTTTCTGAAACAGTTTCTGAAAAGAATTTATCCCACATTTGCGTTGGCTGCATTCAGTAAGTACAGCTATTGTTTGCATGGAGAGGATCATATTATACCTAAACAGCATGCAGATATTAAAGCTGAGGAGCCTCTCAGATATAAGAGCTAGCAATCTCCATTCAGTGCTAAGATGGGTGAAGAATTCATAGGACAGGTAATGGTCCAAGCTTCCCCTCTCATATTCCACAGCTTCAGGGACCTTCTCTATTTCCTGAAGTTAGGGATTCAAAGGATATAGGCCATCTAGAGCCTGCAACCTTCTTTTCCTGTCATTGTGACCTCCCTCTTTATGCAGAGAGAGAAAGTAAAGTTGGTTCTTCATTGGCCCATAAAATGAATGGCCTGGCTGGACAGAATCTGTCATTTTCATTTTCTCCACTTTCACATTTTTAAAATCTCAAGTTGTCTCCTTCACTAATATGAAGAAGTGGACAGATGATAGAAAATTTTAAATAAAAGGTAAACCAAAACAAAAATTTAACCTATCTCTACATTTTATTTCTCACAGGCCATTGCCTGTGGCTTGGATCTGACATGCCAAGAGTGGTAGTTTATTGAACAGTTAGATAGCATTAAGATCAGAGAGGTGCTTGTTTCTGTTACCCATTCACTATGGGATCTGGAATATGTTTTGCAGCAAACTTGGCACTTCGTTTGTGGCACATCTACTGATAAGATCTGTCCAAGAATGGTATAGAACAAAAGAAACTAGTGCCTCAATTCTAAGCATTGATCTGCTGGTGTTTCTAAGAAAAGTAGTAGCATGGTATTCTGACTGTGACTCATAGAATCATAGAATCATAGAATCATAGAAATGTAGAGTTGGAAGAGACCACATGGGCCATCCAGTCCAACCCCCTGCCATGCAGGAACACCCTCAAAGCACTCCCAACAGATGGCCATCCAGCCTCTGCTTAAAAACCTCCAAAGAAGGAGACTCCACCACACTCCAAGGCAGCATATTCCACTGCCGGACAGCCCTGACTGTCAGGAAGTTCTTCCTGAGGTTCAGGTGGAATCTCCTTTCCTGCAGCTTGAATCCATTGCTCCTTGTTCTGGTCTCTGGAGCAGCAGAAAACAAGCCCTCTCCTTCCTCTACATGGCATCCCTTCAAATATTTAAACATGGCTATCATGTCCCCTCTTAACCTTCTCTTCTGCAGACTAAACATACCCAGCTCTCTAAGTCTACCCTCGTAGGGCATGGCTTTCAGGCCTCTCACCATTCTGGTTGCCCTCCTCTGGACCTGCTCCAGCCTGACCATGTCCTTCTTGAATTGGGGTGCCCAGAACTGGACACAGGATTCAAGATGAGGTCTAACCAAAGCAGAGTAGAGTGGTACCAGTACCTCCCTCGATCTAGACACCATACTCCTATTGATGCAGCTGAGAATTGCATTGGCTTTCTTGGCTGCCGCATCACACTGCTGACTCATGTTCAGCTTGTGGTCTATTAAAACTCCTAGATCCCTTTCACACGTACTGCTATCCAGCCACGTGTCCCCCATCCTATATTTCTGTATTCCATTTTTTCTACCTAAGTGTAGAATCTTACACTTCTCTCTGTTGAATTTCATTTTGTTAGCTTTGGCCCAGCTCTCCAATCTATCCAGGTCATTTTGATTTTGATCCTGTCCTCTGGCGTATTAGCAACTCCTTCCAATTTGGTGTCATCTGCAAATTTGATGAGCATGCCCTCTATTCCTTCATACAAGTCGTTGATGAAGGTATTGAACAGCACTGAGCCCAGGACAGAACCCTGTGGCACCCCGCTAGTCACTTCTCTCCAGGATGAAAAGCAGCCATTCGTGATCATCCTTTGGGTTCGGTCGGTCAACCAATTACAAATCCTACTAACAGTAGCCCTGTCCAGCCCGCATTTTACTAGCTTCTTTGCAAGAATGTCATGGGGAACTTTGTCAAAGGCCTTACTGAAATTGAGAAATGCTACATCCACAGCATTCCCTTCATCTATGAAGCTAGTAACTCTATCATAAAAAGAGATAAGATTAGTCTGGCATGACTTATTTTTGAGAAATCCATGTTGACTTCTCGTGATTACCGCGTTGCTTTCTAAGTGATTAGAAACTGACTGCTTAATGATCTGCTCCAGAATCTTTCCGGGTACTGATGTCAGGCTGACTGGGTGATAATTATTTGGGTCCTCTTTTTTTCCCTTCTTGAAGATGGCGACAACATTTGCCCTCTTCCAGTCTGCTGGAACTTTTCCTGTCCTCCAAGATTTCTCAAAGATTATAGCAAGCGGTTCCGAAATTACCTCTGCCAGTTCTTTTAATATCCTAGAATGCAATTCATCTGGCCCTGGAGACTTGAATTCATCCAGTGTGGCCAGGTATTCCTGTACCACCTCTCTACCTATTATGTGCCGCATTTCCCCTGCTTCCTCACCTGCTCCCAAACCTCCAGGTTGAGTGCTTGTATCCTTCTGGGAAAAAACTGAGGCAAAGAAGGTGTTGAGTAGTTCTGCCTTTTCTCTTCCCCCTGTTAGTAATTCACTATCTTCTTTGCGCAGTGACCCTATTGTCTCCTTCTTTTTCCTTTTGCTACAGACATATTTTAAAAAGCCCTTTTTATTGTTTTTGATGTCTCTGGCCAGCCTAAGTTCGTTCTGTGCTTTAGCCTTTCTGACCTCCTCCCTACATCTCCTAGCTACTTGCTTAAATTCTTCTTTGGTGGTTTCCCCCTTCTTCCATGTGCAACTACTCTAATATTGTCAGTTTTGGGAAGAAGAAATGCGGAACCCTCTAGATAATGAAATTCTCCATTCCTGGTCTAATTTCATACTTTAAGAACCTTTTGTTGAAACATCACAATCTTCCTCTGCCTCTTCTTTTGAGAACAAGAGGTTTCCTGGCTTCATTCATAGCTGGATATTCTAGAATAGTTAACACAAGTTGAGTATAACTTACCCAAAAATCCAAAATCCATAACACCCCAAAATCCAAAACCTCTGAAAAGCAGAACTCATCTTCTTCCTGTAGGGAACATGAAGGAATTGCAGGGGCTCGCTTGCGATTCAGCGTGCACATACTCACTGCTTACAAGGTCTCTCAGTTGGCTTGGAGCCTTTTTGTTTTTGTTTTTTTTTGCCATCTCAGCTCACTTGGGATGGTGTACACATGTGCACACTGTTTGCAAAGTCTCTTAGTTGGCTTGGTGCCTTTTTTACCTTCTCAGCTTGCTTTGGACTACATGTGCACATGCACCACTTGTAAAGTGAGCTGAAAAGGAAAGAAGCTGCTAAACTGACTAAGGCCATTTCCACTCTACACTGTTATAGTGCTATTATTTCAACATCTTGTGGAATTCTAGGGTTTGTAGTTTACTGAGGCCAAAGAGTTCTTTGGCTGAGAATTCTAAATACCCCTCCCTAAACTGCAAACCCCAGGTTTCCATGGGATGTTGAAAGTGGAATAATAGCACTATAACACTATAGGGTAAAAAAGGCCTAAGAGGCTTTCTAAGCATTTCACGCACATGCAATCCCAAACAGGCCTCTAAAATTCCCTCATGTTCCTTATAAGAAGGCAAGAGAGAAGAACAGATGAAAGAAATGACCTTGTTTCGAAATAACAATATACAAGCATTTTAAAATTGCGCCCCCCCCCCAAAAAAATCCAAAACATCTCTGGGTCTAAGCATTTTGGATAAGGGATACTCAACCTGTACTTTCAGTTGCTCATAGGCAAGAAAGAACGTATTTTCTTTCCACAGCAAGCAAGTTTTCAAAAATTGTAGAGTTTTCAAAGATGATTCACAGTGTGGGATTTATTCTGTACAAAATTCACATTTTTTTGTACAGAAAACAGGATTTTCTGCACAGAAAATACAACTGAGCAGAAATATCATTTTCTGTGCAGAAAATGCTTCCTTCTGCAAAGAAATTGCTGTTTTCTATGCAAAAAAAAACCATATTAATTTTGTGCAGAAATTTGCCTTGAACTCTGTGCTGGGAGAAAGGCAGGACATAAATTAATTTTCTTAAAAAATCAATAAATCAGTAAATAACCCTTGAACTACAAAGATTCTTATCAGTCTAGGATTCTCCTCATAAAGGCTGCCTAACATAGAGAAACACATTTTTTAACCACTTTTCAAATATTTCTCAGTACTTTTCCCATCCTTAACGTGCACACAGATGTGTTTGTGCTGAAGGGTACCATTCCTTATAAGCACTGCTCCTGAAACAAGGCTGTGAGTGGAAGGGAGAGATCAGTACAAAAAGACGAATACACAATTTGCAGAAGAATTTCCAAAACACAGGACGGGACCACATCAAGACTATTTACCTTCCACAAACCTTCCATCTCCAGAGAAAAACATGAAATAGCCTGCTTCAAAGCTCCTTCATATGCTTTCCTTCAGCATTGTCTGGGGATATTTTATTGTCAGCCCTTTCTGATGAGCATTTAATGAGCTTGCAAGGCTTGCGCAAATGTAACTGCAATGAGCCTGACAAAATATTCCATTTATTATGTGCTGCCCTACCTGAAAGGGGTCCCCTTGATGTCTGTATAATAGTAGTCATTTGTCATCACCAACACTCGTTTCTAGATACGAAAAGGAAAAGAAAACTCAAACAAGTCTTGTTATGAAAAGCTTGCAGGGTTAAATGCAAACATAAATGTATGATCTATGGCAAGGTACACGCAAATGTTTAGATCTGACCCACAATTAATAAACACATGGGAAATCATTGCTGAGGGAAAGTTTTCCATACTCTTCAAGCTATCTTTTTTTTTTACCCCCTCTCCTGCCCATTGCAATTACATGTTTTGCATTTAGCTGGAAAATTATTGTATATATGATACCCCCTTGTCCGCTGTTTTCTTCACTTCCATGGAGAATTTTCCTGTTTTCCGATTCACCATGGCATTTCGAAGCTAAAATTAAAAATAGAGAAATACATAAATGCCTAAACAAGAAATTAAGAAAATGTGAATTAAATCAAAATCTATATAATATTTGAACAAAATGAAGGTCTTTCACTAAGTGACAGAAATCACATGCTCACCCGTGACAGCCCACATTATTTGACAATCATTGATTGTAATTTCTAATGGATTATAAAAGAGAGCATGGATGAATAAAGAAAAGTTTTTTGGGAGGGATCCACAGGAAGTTTTATGGCCCTCCCTCCCCTTCTTCCTCCTTCTCCCTCTCTTTCTGAGCTGTCACAACTAGGGCTGAATGAATCACAGAATTTCCAAATCTCATTTTTGCAGGTGCACATCCATAAATCTATTCCATATCCTTTCCACATTAATCCAGGGTTTAATCAAAAATTTGCAAGTAAATCTTCATAACATCTGTAAACAAATTTCTTCTCAAAAAGTACATGTTTAGAAAATATTTTGAGCACATTTTTTCAGACAAGAACTGGTTCGGAACATTGGAAAGTACAACACCAATGGATAAATAAGGGCATATCCAGACAGAAATAAATCTATTGGGATGTTGCAGCATTTGCTCCTGCAGATCTCAGGGCTTTATGTCTCTCTCCCTCTCGTTCTCTCTCAATTAATGCTTCTGTAGACCTGGACTATTTTCTGGAACTTTCCAGCACCAGCTGCAACATTTTTTCCCACCTCTGAGGGAGCTTCTTTTGAATTACAAAACATACAATATGTCTTCACTTCCTTTCTTTTCAATTTTTTTTATCATACTATAGAGAGCCAAGAAAGCCAGCACTGTACAGAGGTTTGAGTGTTGGACTACAACCTTGGAGACCTGGTTCAATTCCCTGCTCAGCCACGGAAACCAACGGGATGACCTTTAGTGCATCACACACTTTCAGCCCAAAAGACCCAGCAACAGGTTTGCCTTAGGGTTGCCGTAAAGTAGAAATGACTTAAAGGCACAAAACAACAATAGAGAGTCAGTGTGGTGGAGTGGTTTTATCATTGGATCGTGACTCTGTAGACCAGATTTGAACCCCCCACTCGGCCATGGAAACCCACCCACCAAGGTGACCTTGGGAAAGTCATACTTTCTCAGCCTTTAGCAAGTTGTGGCACATGGAAGAAGGCTTTCTTGGTGGCTGCTCTTAGACTTTGGAACTTTCTTTCTGGGGGGGCTAGAATGGTCATCTCTTTGCTATCCTTCCCTCAGCAGGCGAAGACTTTTTTTTAAAAAAAAAAATCCCAACAGGCTTTTGAGAAGGCATTGTTTTTAAAGAAAGGACTTCAAATTGGGTGTTGTATGGGTTTTAATGAGACCCAGCATTGTGTAGTGGTTTGAGTGCTGTGCTACATCTCTGGAGACCAGGGTTTGAATCCCTGCTCGGCCATGGAAAGCCACTGTGTGACCTTGGGCAAGTCACACTCTCTCAGTCATAGAGAGAAGCAAAGGCAAAGTCCCCTCTGAACAAATCTTGCCAAGAAAACCGCATTGGCTGGTTGGCTTAGGGTCAGACATGAGTTGAAGGCACACAGCAACAACACAGTACACAAATGCAATGCCTCTCTTTCACTGTAACTTCATAACTCTAAAGAAATTTTAAAATCCAAGGGGAAAATTTGTCCTTGAAACCATAGTATCATCTCTGCAAACTATGCTCCAGTTTTAAAAAATACCTTTGGAAGAGCCCTAGTCCAGATCTAAGAAAATGCTACAGAAAGGAGTGTGGATGACCACAACCAGCAATGTTTGATAAAATCCAAGCTACATTGCAAGAACTTATGCTTCTTTAGACCAGGCAGCATAGCTGTGAAGGCTAATTATAATGTTCTCCATTTTATCTGCAAAACTCCTGTACTACATCTGACCATTTTTTCACCTGTCTCCCACGTTCTGTATGACTCTTAGTAAGTAAGAGTTCTTGAAAACTGAGAAGCTTTTACAGTTTTGTGGCATTTTTGTTAATCCCAGTAATAATATTGCTCAGTTGTGTATTTTGATTCCCCCCCCCCCCCATGGACCAGCACAGCTATGTTTGTTATTGTTTATACACAATATGGCATTTGATTTGTTTAAAGAAAAAGAAATCACAGTATTTGGGGAAGGGAGTACATTTCATAATATCCTAAAGCATTGGTGCCTTAAAGGCACTAACATCACATGTTTATTTTCCTAGCACTGCCTCTGTTTTTCTTACTTCAATCTAATTCAGAATTCAAAAAAAGTTATTTCTTCTGACTATGGGTTCCATAATCCCCCCCCTCCCAAAAAACAATGGGAGATTCTGAGAGTTGTAGTTCAAAAACCTAGCTTTTTCTAGCTTGGACTCTGTTAATGTATGATTGAGTGGGCAAGGGAAGCAAATTTGCAATCACTTATGTTGGTTTTTCGGGGAGGAGAGGAGGGTCTGCCAGAGCCCGTCAGTGAAATAGCTGCTTTTATTTCTGTGAAGAACCTGAACATGAACGACCAGCTGAAAACTGCAGTGTTTGCAGCTCTTTAAATTTAATTTTGGGACGTCTAGCTTAGAATTAACAATCCTATTCTTCAGTCAGTGAGTGTAAAGAATTTTTTTTTTTCTTGCTGGAGACATATATAAAATAAAACATATATTTTACTGTAGGGGTTTTGAGGGGGTTAAAAAAAACACAATGCGTAATAGGCAATTCTGGAAATATTTTCCCTTTTTAACTTTTTGTGGTTTTGGACTTGGAGAGCTGGTCTTAATTACCAATCTACTTTCTAATGTTTAAAGAACTGTTCCATTTATCTTTAACATGTTTCTCATTTTTCTCCATTTCAGAGCCTGCAGTATTCCAGGACCTACTCCCCACACAGCCCTCGGGCAAGTCGTAGATTTACAAAAAGAGCCTCCAAAACCCTCATAGCTTTTAAGATCAAGTATGCATGTGGGAATTAATTTTTTTTTTTTACCCTGTGAATATAGTTCTTGTCTTTACAGCACAGTTTTTCATCTATTCTGTAGACTTTTTGTTTTGCAACCCCTACATGGTCCCAACCAGTGCCCGGTGACATGGGTGAACAACATTTTTCTTCCAACTTAGAAGGCAAGTTACTGTTGTACAAACCTAATAATAAAATATATACTTCCAAATAAAATATTTCATTTTCTCTTTCTTTTTTCCTTTTTATAATTAAAGTAATTTTAAACAGCATTATATAAAACTACATTTCCCTTAACATCACAGAAACAGAGGTTGTTATTAATGGAAGCAATCTACACACTGGAAATATATGAAAGAGAGACGCATCCCCCTAAATGCATTGCGAGCTAAATGGGCAATGAGAGTGTGTCCATGCTGTAAGACCATTCTAGTGTCCCCATGCAACCAGCGGTACTGAATGGTCTGCAGAAGGCCTTGTACAATCTCCCATGATCTGAAGGCAGAAGTCTGAATCACAGGAGCTCTATCCTCACATTCAGTCAAAGAATGTTATCGAGCCATTGGCAGACCTTCATGCTCAGTGTATGGAAGTCTGCTATGCTTTTGGCTGTGGGGAGACAATCAGGGAGTGAGGCCTACATATATGCCCACATTCCCAGCATCCATTTAGCTCTCCAAACATTAAGCAAAAGCCTGAATATAGCCGGACAGATACTGTATCACAGTGCAAGTTTATATATTGTACTTCATGTGTGTCAAAACTCCCTGTCCCTCCATTGTACCTCACCCTTTGAGTCAGCCTTTTCCATTCTTGAAGAGCCTTTATAATCAAGAAGTTCTTCCCAGTGATTGGGTAGAATCTTTTTTTTTCCTGTAATTTGAATCTATTGATTTATGTCCTAATTTCAATAGTAGCAGAAAGCAAGCTCACTCAGTCTTCTGCATGACATCCCCTTAGACATTTTAGATTACTATCATGTCACTTCTCATTCTTCTCCAAACTAAACATATCCAGCTCCATACAAAGCTTGGTTTCCAGACCTTCAAGCATCTTGGTCATCTGCATCATTCATACATTCAGAAGTCATTGAGATTATGTTCTTATCCATGTGCAGGCCTGATTCCAGGGGTCTTATCAAAACACACAATTACAGCACTATGTTTCCACTTTAACTGCCATGGCACCATCCAATTTAGAATTTAGGGAATAGTATTTAGAGTTCTGAGAGCCACTGTGAGGTAGTGGTTTCACCAAGGTTTGATTCTCCACTTGGCCATGGGAACCCATAGGGTGACCTTGGGCATGTCACACACTGTCAGCCCCATAAAACTCCATGACAGGTTCACTTTTGGGTTGCTGTAGGTTGGAAATGACTTGAATACACACAACAACAACAATTTAGAGTTCTTATCCAGAGAACTCTAGTGCCCCACAAACTACAACCCCAAGATTTCACAGGATGCAACCATAGCAGTTAAAGGGGAATTATGACATTATAACTGTAAGGCATGAAAAGGCCTCTGGTTTGGGGGGCCTGGGACATGCTGCCTCTACTGCACTGCTGCTGCTATGAGCCACCCCTGAGTAGAGGGGCAGATAGGTGGACAGCTATCAGGAGCTGAGAGATGAACTCCTGGCAGCCACTATACAGCATCACTACGACTACCAGGTAAGCTCATTGGAGGAGCGGCTGCTTGGCTGCCTTGTGGCTGCAGCACTGTTGAGACTAGAAGAACTTGTGTCCCTGCTTCCAGAGGGTCCAAGCAGCAGTTGAAGACTGCAGCACTCCCTGGGGATGGCAGCAGGCACCAGCATGGTGTCTATACTGGCATCTTGCCCAGAATTCCTGAAAAAGTCAGTGAGAAATTTCATCTAGAAATTCCAAAATGTGATTAAATAGGAGTCTTCTCCCTACAGATCTTTAGGGGTGTGGATGGACCGGGTTTAGAATAAACAAAACAAGAAGACTACACTGACTCAACTTGAGCTTGAACCAACCCAGACCACAGAAATAACAAGATCCTCAGTAGCTGTCTTGATTAGATCTAGCTCTGTTTAGATGGCAAAGAGGGTATGATGAACACTAAGAGAGGAAAACAGGACCACAGAGGCAGAACTGTCCCTCAGTCCCTCCATTTTAGCCAAAAGACTGCACCAAAACCCTACACATACATTGCTTATCATCTTAACAAAGCTTCTCTTAGCCCATTTCTTATGAAATTTGATGAAGAAAATGCTTTCCACCAACTGCTATAGAACACATCCACAAAATGTCTTACAAATTCTGGTATGATTTTCAGGGAACTTCAACAGCACCATGGTTTTCAGCATTTCGATCTGAATTCCACCACATGAAGAATTATACCTGTAAATCTTAGTTTAAGCTAAAATATTGCAATATCTAAAAAAAATCTAGGTAACGCTAGAGAATAAAGTTTAGGTGGATGAAGCAGAAGAGAATGTGGGAAGTATTCAGATTATAGGATAAATGTTTATGAACTGAATTTGACAGAGTTCAAGCAAGTATGGCTTTGGACAAGTGAAAAAAAATGAGAAAAATTAATCAAAAGAAAAGTATTAGCAGTGCTAAACTCATGATTTCTTTATTTTTTTCTCACACACTGCATAGGGTGGGCTAACAGTAACAGACATATATTTTGCAAGGGAAGAGGCACACACAACCTCAAGTCAGAGAAAGGGATCAAAAAAATGAGCACATCAGAATGCTGACAGCGTTGCAGAGACAGACAGGCGTGATGAATCCCAGATTTCAGAAAGACGTGACACTGTAAATATGGGAACCTTCCACTGATATATTCAAAACCTCTCTGAAATGAGCAGAGTTTGGAAGGATATAGAGATGCTAATGTACTGCTGATATTTGAGAAGGGTGCTAGGAAAGATCTATGAAAATACAGACATGCAGGCATGACTTTAGTCAGTGCAGACATTCTGGGAAAAGCTAAATAACAGGAACTGAAAGAAGAACACCTGGAAAGTTACGATTTAATTAAGGACAGTCAGCATGGATTCACACAAAGCGAATCATGCCTCACAAATCAGATTTATGGAGGAAGTAACAGAAAGACCAGGCAAAGGTTAAGCCATGGACATAAGGAAAGCTTTTGATACAGTATGGCTGAAAAAGTTGACATGTAAATAAAAGCTGACATGGAAAGAAGCTGCAGAGTGGTTAAACTGGAGAACTGAAATATGGAGGATATGACCATAGAATGGAAAGAACTAAAAAGGAAAGATTACCACATACCTAAGATAAGGTGTTAAATGGCTACCACTAACATGATCCTTCCATTTTGGATTCTGTTGTCTGGCCAGAGACCAAAAATGTGGTTCCTTTTACATTTTTGGTTAATTTCTGGCATTTTAATCTGCAGCATAAGCAACAGGGAAATTTATTTAAAGATATGAGCCAGCCTGGCAAAATTTGATGAAGATTGTTCCTTTTGTTTGATCTAACATCGTCATACTACCTAGCCAATAGGAACTGGAGTCATGCCCACGGAAAACTAGGAAGGGGAGGTATGACCTGTAAAGATACTGGGGCCGACATAATCTATGTTTTCATCTAGTCAAGCCCTAGGCTGTTGCTGCTTTTAAAATATGCTTTGTTTGGAGAACTATGCTATAGTAGTGGCAGATTGGAACAGTAGGCAGAGTAGGGAAGCCCTTATCCCAAAATGATGAGGAGGAGGTGCCTCTTGTTACCTGGGCTTCCTATGTTCTCAGCCAGCCTTATCTATGTATTTTTATATAATCAATATTCTGCCTTTCTCCCAATGCAGAAGGAATCAGAAGGAATCTTATAACTTACATTAAAACAAATACCACTAAAATAATTTGTAGTAAAAAATGTTTTTTTTAAAAAAAAAACTAAATAAGCAATCCAACCAAAAACAATTTAAAAAACATTTTAAAATGTAACAAAGAAGATAAAAAGTAGAGCACTCACTCTGAAGGGGCCTTCTTCAATGGACAGTTAAAAGCTTTCTAAAGAAAAAGGTCTTTGCCTGCTAAGAGAAAGAGAGCAGAGAAGGGGCCAACCCAGCCCGCTGTGGGAGGGACTTCTATAGCCTGGGAGCTTCTACTGAGAAGGCTCTCTCCTGTGTTCTTACCAAACAGGCCTGCAATAGTGGTGGGACCAAAGGAATGCCTTCCTCTGAATATCTTTAAATCTCGGGCAGGTTCACATAGAGACTACAAGATGCAATCTTTCAAGTAGTCTGGCTCCAAGCCATAAAGGGCTTTAACAGTCACAGACAGCTCTTTGAATTCTGCTGGAAACCAACTACTGAGCCATGAAGCTGTTGCAACAAGGGAGCTATAAGTGTTTGATAACCAGCCCTGGCCAGCAGCCTGACCCCAGCATTTTTGGGCCCATTGAAGTTTTCAAACAGTTTCCAAAACTCCATCTATGGTACATTACAATAATCCAGACAGATTCGGTATCCGCAGAGTAACAACCCTGCTTGGACCGTTAGCCATTTGTACATCACAACATCCTGCAAAGTTGCAACATGAAAGAGTAAGTGTATTCCTTTTTACATATTGATATAAGACATGAACATTTTGTAAGCTTTTATTAAAATGTGAAAAATTCAATTCTGCCTCAACCCTACTTTTAAAAGAGAAGATAAGAGAAATTCAGAAAGAGGTAAGCTGTCATATTCATGCTGTCTCCAGCACATGGATGTACATCTTCATACATTTCATTACTATAGGTAAGAACAATGTTTTTTTTTCCTTCATATTTCTGCTCAATGCAAGAAACTCAGTAGCTTTCAAAGACTAATCATACTTCAGGATTTATTTTATGAAAAAAAATCACATGTAGGAGTTTTGCACAGAAAATGACATTCAGTCAATTTTGTGGTTGCAGTTCTGTTTGTGTTTGTGTTGTGGTTGTGTGCCTTCAAGTCATTTCCAACTTATGGCAATACTAAGGCAGTCCTATGATGGGGGTTTTTTGGTAAGATTTGTTCAGAGGGGGTTTGCTACTGCCTTCTTCTGAGGCTGAGAGAGTGTGACTTGCCCAAGGTCACCCAGTAGGTATGACTATGCATTTGTATAATGTGGAGTAGACAAGGAAGAAGGACAGAGGGAGAGGGGAGAGAGGGACTAGGACTATTATGTTTGAGACAGAGCCTGAAAAAAATGTTCTATTTTTGAACTACAAGTGACAAGACCAATGGGACAGCCAACCTGGGATTTCAGGGACCACAGTCTAGGAGAGTAAATTTTCCAGGGACTCATTCACACTACAGAAGTATAGCACTATGATTAAACTTTATCTGCCAGTACTGCATCTGTGATCTGGTGGGACAATGGAGTACTCTGGCTGAGAATTCTAAATACCATTCACTCAACTGCATCTCCCATGACTCCTGAGGATGGAACCATGGGAGTTAAGGTAAAACAACAGTGCTGTAATTATGAGTCAATCTCTCCTAGCTTTGTCCACCCAGATGCTCAGGGCAGCCCCAACCCAAGTTGGAAGGCCGGGTGGCGAGGGAGGAGTTGTCATAATCCAAATTCTATCTTCCTCCCAAGGAAATCCATCTGCCTAGGCACCAGTTTTGAGGGTTTTTACCTTGCATTAGGCCAGAAAGACAGAACAGGAATGCTGCTGGTGTAGTCCCCACCCGGCTGCCCAGTAGTCTCCTTGCATGAGCTGGCTGAGATGGTCTCAGAGCTTGTGTTGCAAAACCCTGGGACTGTGATTCTGAGGGATTTCAACACACACGTTGGGTTGTGATGTCCTGATGGGGCCAGCTCAGGACTTCATGGCTACCATGACAACAATGGGGCTGTCTCAGCATGTTGTTGGTCCAACACACAAAGCAGGTTATACTTTGGATCTGGTTTTTGCTATCGGGCAGATGGAGGATGATCTGATTTTAGGGAGGATTTGAACAACCATATTGTCATGATCAGATAATTTTCTCATGAAGTTTGGTTTGGTGATAGCAGATCCTCCCTGCATGAGTGGGAGACCTATTAAGATGATCCTCCTATCTGAGACTTATAGAATCTGAAGGATTCCTGAATGCTGTAAGGGATTTTCCTACTGACAATTGCAATTCTGGTGGTAATTCTATCAAGGCCATGGTTTCACTGTGAAATGGAGAGATAGAAAGGGTTATCACTTAATCGTTCTTAAGTGATCAAACCAGTGTTTTGGAGTCCAGGAGTCCATAATTCCATAATAGAGTGCAGGAGGCCTAAAGTCTCAGAGTGAATGTGATGAGAAATCAGCAAAGATCCTTTGTTGTGCCTACAATGCAGCAGTGGAGATGACAAAAAAATCATATCACATCTCTAGGACTGCATCCTCAACCTCTCACCCATTAGGGCCATTCCAAGTGGTGACATGTCTTTTGAGTACAGGCCTAGAGAGCTCAGGTATGCAACCTATGACTACCTGTTGTGAAAAATTTTCTAGGTACTTCAAAGAAAAAGTTTCTTGTAGTCACTCAGAACTTGACAATTGTTACAGGACCCAGAGAGGTAACCAGTACACTGTCTGGTCAGTATTAATGGGATCAATTTGGTTATTGAGGCCTGATGATGTGGACAAGATGCTTGAAGTAGTTGGGTCTGCTACATGTCAGCTTGACCCTTGCCATTTTTGGTTGATAAAATCTAGCAGGGGTGGACTGGCCAGGTGGTCCAAGGGTGATAAATGTCTCACTATGTTGGGGGGGGGGGCAGAGGTATATGGAAACTACCATCCAATTGCAAATACCTCCTTTTGGAGCAAGGTGCTTGAGTGTGTGGTGGCTGAGCAACTTCAGACATTCTTGGAGAAAAGGTTATCTGGACCCATTTCAGTCCGATTTCAGATCAGGGTATGGCACTGAAACAGCCTTAGTTGCTCTGATTGACAACCTACTCCAAGGGAAAGACAAGGGAATGCTACTCTGTTGATCTTCCTGGATCTCTCAGCAGCTTTTGACAGCATTGATCACAGTCTCTTACTGAACCGGTTTTGTGGTATGGGACTAAGGGGACACTGTCCTACAATGGTTCTGCTTCCACCTGGAGGGCTGATTCCAGAAAGTAGCACTGGGGGATTCCTGTTCAGCCCCGTGACAATTATATTATTAACTATATCCCATGCTGTTTAATATTTACATCAAGATACTAGGGCAGGTCATAAGGGAGGCTGGATTGGGGTGCATTAGTGTGTTCATGACTCTTAGCAATATTTCTCCTTGTCATCTGAGGTGTAAAAACACTGGACCAATGCCTAGATGCCATAATGGACTAGATGAGAGTCAATAAATTGAAACTGAATCCTAATGAGATGGGGGCTCTCAGGATTGGTGGTTCTCAGGTCCCAGAATTGGGTAAACAGTCTGTTCTAGGTGAAGTTCCCCTCCCCTGAAAATATCAGGTATTTAGTCTGTAAGTGCTCCTAGATCCATCTCTGTCACTGAAGGCCCAAATGGATTCTATGGCTTGGACTGTTTGCTGTCAGCTTCAACTGGTATGCCAGCTTTGGCCTTTCCTGGACAGAAATAACCTAGCTATAGTATTCCATGCAATGGCAACCATCTGTAAAGTACCCCATGTGGGGCTATCTTTGAAGAAGATCCAGAAGTGCAAAATGCAGCAGCTCAAAGGGTCACTGGAATAGCATTCAGACAGCAGGTAACGCCATTCGAAAAAAGAATTGTAATGGTTGCCAATACATTTATAATCAGAATTCATGGCGCTAGCAATGACAATTAAAGCTCTAAGTAGCTTGAGACCTTGACGGATACTGGAAGGATACCTCTCCCCTATGTGCCTGCCCACAGATTAAGATCTGCTGGGGAGAGCCTCCTTCGTGTCCCATCAGTGAGATCAATACACTGTGTTAAGATATGGGAGAGGCCCTTCTCACCCATGGCACCCCATCAGTGGAATGCTCTCCCCTTGGAGGCTCAACTGGAGCCAACACTCATGTCACTTAGGTGTCATGGGCTTTACTAATTCAAACCAAAAACTATTACATACTCTTTTAAAAACTTATATTGAAAAAACAACAACCCTGTTTTCAACTCATTATATTGTTTAATATGTTTTTAGCTTATTTAAATTGTCTTACTGTTTTCCGACCTGTTTAACTGCTTTACTGCTTCTTCTAAGCTACCCTGATATACAGACCCCAAGTTTTAACTTCTTTAACTTTAATCTTCTGCAAAATGTGAAGACTTCTATTTCTTTTTTCCTCCTGCTGCTTATTCAGACTGGCAGTGAATGCATCAAACCTTCTTTAAAAGCACTTACCACATCATCCCGATCTTCCCATTCAACCTCAGAAAGATCAACACTGCTGTAGTTGGGTTTCCTTCGTTTTTTTCCTTCTTCATACTGGTGTTACCAAAAAACACAAAACAAAACAAAAACAAAAACATTTTTTTACATAATAGATGAAAAAGCAAACAGTTTCTTTACTGTCCCAAGTTCAACCTTTATTGCTTAAAAAAATCTGGATACCACCACTGCTTTCAGCATATTCTTCAATTAATATGAAGGGAAGCATGCAAGCATATTTCCACAAATATTTTCTAAAACACAACTAACTTGGACCACAGAAAATCTTTTCTTTAATCAGAATTCATCTTTTCCACAGACAGCACACATAAAAATTGTCATCATATCCTTGAACAGACAAGTAAACACAGTAGACTATTATTATTATTATTACTATTACCATTATTGTTATTTGTATAAATGCTATAGACATATTATACTACAAGCTACTATACCATATTGGAAAGTGTGCAAGACTTTGGTTATACTGTTAAAGTTTATAGAAGACATTCTGAACTAGATCTTGCAGCCATGCAGGAAGTGATATTTCCTATAGTGCTATCAACAAAATGTTTACATATTTCTCTTTAAACAAGATAAGGCACAACTCCTGGGAAGTACGGTGTTAATATCTGCTGATACTACATTTTATCTGCTCCTTCATGGAAGAAAAATGCAAGGAACACATTAATAAGGAAATGTTATTGTTTTTATCACTAGTTTTGTTATACAGTAAATCTCATACTTTTAAATAAACATCTCATGATGACAAATGACTTTGACACTACTGTTCCCATAATGCAAGAAAATCCTGCCCCCTGCTGCATATCCCCCTAAAGTTAACTTCCAAAAGTGTGCCTTAAAAGCGCTTGCCTAAGCTAGGTTTTGTTGGCTTTCCAAGAAAATAAATCAATGTTTTGTTTGGAATATACATATATATATATATATTTACATATACATACATACATATATGTAGTGCACACACTTACTCAGCATCACTGAGTATCAACATTAAGGTTATTTCCTACATTAAAGCAGGAATCGTACAACAACAACAATAATAATAAAAATTAAAATAATAAAATCAAACTCTAGCTGCCTATTCAAACTCTACCTGGCTCTATTTAGGCTGCCATTGCTTCAGTATAAAAAGCTAGAAAAGTACTAAATGGTTTTGGGAACATGCACTTTTGAAGTCATGGTACATCAGTAGTCTCTGACATGTCTCATAGATACTCATGCAGAAGTGAGCTAGCTAAACTTTCACGAATTTCTGATTTTGGCCACCATGCTATCTGTTTCTGAACATTATTCTACATTTTAACCTCTTTTCCTCTCTCAAAGACTATCTATGCAAACTCCATTCCTCTTGGAAACCTTCTTCCCCTGTTCTCTTCCTCTGCCTCTATTATCTTGATGCTTGTACATTAAAAAGGATCTATGACACAGAAGGAATTCTACAGTCTTTTTCAGGGGAAAAGCAGTATTCCTCCACTCAAATCCAGTTCTTGGTTCCGACTGGAACAGACCCATTGAATCAATGAGTTGTACATATGTCTTGATTTACCACTCTATAACTTATTCAGTGAGTCTATTCCAGTTGGGATCAGCAATTAGATTTAGGACCTTCTGTGCAAAACATAATGTCAGTGGATAAAATGGTATGATCTTATCATAAGATGTAAAGTTAGATGGCCTTATACTTCAGATATAAAGTACATAAGTTGCAAAATTATGTCCTCTGATAAGATGCTCCCCCCCAGAGGCCAAAAATAACAGATAACCACAGAGGTGTCTCAAAGCAGTTGAACAACATGGCAGAAGATTCATTCTTTGTCACCCATGACAAGACAATTTGTTCACTCAAACTCATGATTTAAAATAAAGAAGCACCAGAGGTCCATAGTCCACAGTGGTAGAATAAGGCATCCCTCCCAGCTTGGACCATGGGACACTGATGTAGAGGACTAGGTTATTAGCATGCAACCTGCAAATAGACTACATGTTACTTTGCTTACAAGAAGGAAAACACCACAGCTAGAAAGGAGACACACATATCAGCCAGTACCGTGTAGCTATAGATGGTGTAATTGAAGTGAAAAAGAATCCGTCCCCCCCCCCCCCATCTCACACTTTTCTATCTTTTTAGTAGAGTTTATTTTGCTTGGGCTTAACAGGATGCTAGAGAAGAATTTGTTCATTTATGGTTTCAGCCAGAGTCTAAATCCTGCCAAATCCTACTCTTTATATAGATTCCTGGCAGTCCTTAAACCCCAGTGCCTCATTTTTGAACTGATACTACTGTGAGGGGAAGAGGGAACAGAGTTTGATAACCATACATAGAGAAGCCTTTATCCCCTGATTGGCACCTCTTATGTCTACCATTCAGCTCTCAAATGCATTTGTTGCACTCTCTGTGACAACTTCAATGATTTTTCTTTCAAAATGGCCTAAAGCCACTGTGGGGTAGTGGTTACAGTGTCAGGCCAGGATTCAGAAAAAAAAAAAACTAGTATCAGATATATTGTTATGAAGCTCGTGGGGCAACGTTGGCCCAGCACTATCAGCGTAAACTAATGCATAGAATTATTCTGGAGATAAATATAGCAGCAGGACCAGATGCTTAAATTCCTATGAGGGGAAAAAATAATAAATAATTATAAGAATAATTTTAAAAGTCAGTTCCCTTGTGATTATATATATATATATATATTGTGTTTTGCCTGATACATACAGTACATACATAGGGCATGTAAGGTTTGAAGTGGCAGGTTCCCTCTAGTACTATTTCGTATTACTTTCCATGGTTTTCCCTCTTTCACGGCTGTTCTCTCTGTAACAGGGATGTAAATCTTTGTCACCTTCATTCTCCCAGGCAAGAATGAACAGTTTTACCACTCTCCTCAATGCAAGAAAACTATCAAGAACTGCACAGTTTTCAAAGACCGTTCGCAGATTGGGACTCATTCTGTAAAAGAAATTGATTTTTTTTTATTGTTTTTGGTTGTAGGAAGCTGCATGTTTTTTGAAATGAAAACAAGTTTTCTGCACAGAAAGCAGCAAATGTTTTGTACTGAAATGTTATTGCACAGAATAAATCAGAAAAGGTACAAATTCTCATAAAGATTCTCCTCATCAGGTTTTTTTCAACATTAAAAAAATGACCTTTTATTGTTTTTTTACTGTTTTTGAATATTCTTTCCATCCTTGCTCCACGACATTCAAATAACCTACCAGAATTATTTCTGAGTCACGAAGTATCCTAATAATGCTTTTCCTTCTTCTCGAAGTATTTAAAGCCAACTTGATGTACGGCTCAGTGCAGAGCCAGCTCTACTGTTAGGCAGCAGGAAGACGTCATCTGTGACTTCTGATTTTCACTGTCTTTGAAAGGCCGCGTATTTTAGCTAATTTATTAGTATTGTATTTTTATCACTTGTTTGGGGAAAATATGCTTGTACGTTTGGTGTTGTTTTGGATCGGGCACCAAAATGCAACATCTTTTATCAGCAATGGGCTGTATTCCCCCTAACTTGAGGGAGATACAGGGCAAACAAAATGTCTTGGGCCAGCTCTGACTAAGTGAATGTCTCAGAGGTCTCTCAGCCACCTTCAGAGTGTTCACTAGAGTTCAGAGGAGAACCTCAAAAGTGATTTGGGAGAGCTGAAAAAGAAGATAAAGGAGTAAAGCATGTTTCACTTAGAGGTTGGGAAACAGAGAGATTAAAGCAGGAGCTGTAATGTCAAAACTATGTAAAAGGCATAAAGAGATAGAAGGGCTGTTGTTTACAATCCTCCAGGGCTACTAAGAACCAGAAGCAGTTGGTTCAGTTGTAAGCTTCCTAACTGGAAGACTGGACAGGCAATTAAACAAGACCTCCAGGAAGGCTGCAGAATCTTCTGTCCCAGTGGCTTTAAAGTAAAGGTCAAAGAAGCATTTATCAGAGACCCTTTAAGACTTAATAATCCAACTGTTGCAGGAAGCTGGACTAGCTGATGCTTGACCTCTCTTCCATTAGCATGGTTGAAGTCCAAGATTTCCTTTCTGTGGCTGCACACATCTCAGCAAAGTAGCATTGCTTTCTTGCTTCCTGGAGCAGAAGCCACCCAGCTTGCAGCACAAGCCAATTTTTTCTCACTCGCTTCATTTGCAATATAGTTTTGCATGGAGAAGAGGCAAGATGAAAGAATGAGGTACATCTGAGGGGAAAGTAAAGGGTACATGTAGATCCCTCTGTGTGCTTTCCTGGAGTTTTTACATTATTGTTAGATTTGGGTAAACTAAGGCCCTCTAGGTATTGTTGGACTCCAGCTCCTAACATTCCACTGGCTGTGCTAGCAGGGATGATAGGAGCAGCACTCTAACAACATGGGGCAGGCCACACACTGTCCACCTAAGATTATGTTCCACCTGAAAAGAAGTCAGTCAAGGATAGTCATCTTCTATCGCTCATTACATTTCTTCATTTTTGTTGATTTTTACATTGTTTTCTAATGAATTTTAAATGGTTTTACTTGTAGATTGTCTAACTTTTTTTCTAAAAAAAAAGATACACATACACACATATGGTTTTCACTAATTTTTTTATCTGTCTTGGTTTTAAAAATTTGTAAAATGTCTTGGGTCCCATTACTGGGAAAAAGGCAGTATACAAATGAATAAAACAACAAGAATAACAACAACATAAGATTTAGATGTTTCACTATCCTCTCATTCTATAATGTAAGGTTACCCTTAAATTTAATAAAAGGTTCCACTCTCATCAAAGCCAGGAGCATTCCAGGGCTGCTTCATACTTAAAGTATTTGTATCCTTCATATTGATGGTATTACTGAATCCCCTACTGGATAACCTGTTTATCGGATCCAGTCAGCCTGGCCAATGGTGAGTGATACAGGGATAGTAGTTCAAAATATTATCATACCTATAGGCTCCCAGTCATGTTTTAAAACACACAAGATTTTGGCCCTTTCCGCAGCTTACCTTTTTGCGGAGCTGGGGTGCAGGGATCACGCAAGCAGCCTCTTGCAAGAGGCTCTCGTGTCCCCGTTGCTTCAGCTCCACAGCCACTGCCCGTTCGCAAGCAGGTAGCATGAGAGCCCCTCCTCTTCCTTCCACAGTGCAGCCTGGGATTTTCGCAGACTGCGCGGGGGCAGGAAGCAAGAGCGCCGCGGCTCCAGAGCTCCGCACACATGGTAAATGAACGTGGGGGCCCGGAGCAATGCGCGATCGCACACCATTTTTGGCTCAAAGCCAAAAATGAAATAGCGATAAGCACCTGTCAGCCCCTGGAGCATCGCGTCATTGCCAGTGCATTGTGTGGACCGCTCGTCACAATCGCATGACGCTCCAGGGGCCGTTTCACATGGCAAATGCCATGCAAAAAGGGCCTTGCTTTGGAGATGAGGTGTTTCAAAGGCCCAGTGGATACTGAAGGTTTGTCTGAAATATGGTGTTGTGTATTTGTTGAAGCTCAACCAATGGCAGAAATCTCAATCTCAGTGAAACTGGGAACTCCTCCACTTGGAAAATGACCTGGAAAGTTCTACGAGATCAAGTCTCTACTATCCAATTTGTGCAACATAAAAAGCCCATGTTTCCTACAGTCATAGAGAATTATACAAGGGCAAGGAGTGAGAACAGAAGTTTAGTCTGGTGCTATCAACAGAAATCAGCCTCTTTCTCTCTCTCTCTCTCTTTTTTTTTCAACCAAGCTAGAGGGAAAAGATTTCGGGCATTAATCATGCAACACCAATCTAATGATGGTTAGGGATCTTATGATGATATGGAATGTTATTAGTAGAGTCTGAAAGAGCATCTGAACATGGCTGTGTGCATTTAGAGGATTAAGTCTAAACAACAGAGGCTTAAGTAGTAACCATAGCAATCATGGGACAACATGGCTCATTAGAAAAGATGCTAACGCTCAATGAAGTTGAAGGCAACAGTAAAGGAGGAAGACCACATTACAAGCAGATTGACACAATCAAGGAATCCATGACCCTGTGTTTGCAAGATCTGAGCGGGGCTGGAGGTCTCTTGTTCTTAGGGGTGCCATAATTTGAAACTGATTTGATGACAAATAACCACAACAGCGAGTAGTATCGTTTATTCACTTAATAAGATCCACCTCCATCATGATCAAAACACACTGCCAATTTATCCATCTGTAAAGTCAAACACCAAATAGAGCTATTAACATCATCCTCGGTTGTGAGATCAACAAAATGTAGAGCTTCAGCCTTCTCAGTTGTGGTCCCAACATTATGAAACATTATGAAAGAGGTTTATTGCAGTCAAAGCTCTCACATTGCCCTTGGGCAACTATTATAAATTTAGTGTTGTTATCGCTGTGGTCCTGAGATCATGTCTTGAATTTTATTTTGCTTTATTGCTTTGATGGCTTTTTCAGGATGTTAGAATAACAATGAAATATATATATATATATATATATATATATATATATATATATATATATATATGAGACTGATAAAATTAGAACCAATTCAATCCAGTGCATCTTAAAAACCTGTAGAACAACCAGAATGAGTCCAGGGACCAGTTTTCTGCCCCACATCCTACAATCCACAAACACAAAAAACAATAGCCCTTTGCACATCTGACCATTTCCTGTCACCATTCTGATGTGATCCCAGCAGTGCCAATACTGGGATGGGAGCATGACCCAAACGCTCCCCTCCACACACAGCCAGCTACCTGTGGAAGCGTAACACAAGGGACACACTCCTTCCTTCCTCAGTGCAGCTGGCCACTTCCCATGCTGCACTGGGGAAGGAAGTGCATAGATCATGTTTCCGCCATTTCCCCATGGCCACTGATACCAGGAGCATCGTGTGATTGCAGGCCATTACTGGATTTTTTCCAGTAACGGAATATCCCACGAGTAGGAGCGGGTAGGAAGGCATTGGCAGCAGGACCACAATGATGTCGTGTGAAAGTACAACTCACAGGTTGGCAGCAACATGTCCCCATTGTGGGACAGTGACATCACGTGGAAATGGTCAATGTCTTTGGTAGTCCACCTCTGGTTTTGGAAAATGGGTATTTGAGGAAGCTGCAACTTATTTTAAAAAGTGAATTGCCCATTCCAAGGACTTCAAGGAGAGGTAACTGGACCTTCTGGGGACAGCAGAAAAGACCTCTGGGATTTTGTAATGTGACTGATGGCCACAAAAACAGATGTGGGAGCATATATCACACCAGTTAAAAGGGCACATGTAAATGAATATGACACACTTTATCCACTCTTGCAATACAGCAGGTCAAGAAGGAGTACCAAGGTAAGGGATAACAGTGGGATAACAGAAACTTTTTGTAATAATATAAAAATAATTCATGCGATAGGGATATAATGAGAACAATCCTTTTAGAACAGTTACAAATCTGACATGCTAATATCCTTGACACTTTTTCCATAGATAAAACACTAGCCAAGAAAAACTCTTATCAGTGTAAGGTTTCTTCATTATTAGAATGAAAGGGATGCTTCAACTGTCGGATCTGCAATATTACCTTCTGATCCATTCATCTGAGCTGAACTCTCCAATAAAGGGATAAGTCGGCATGTGTTATCACCCTTCTCTAGAAATCCATCTGAAAACAGAACTAGTTCTATTGTGTCACTATTCGTAATTGATTTCCTACAGTCTTTGCATCCTGTGAATTGAATTGACTTAATAGATATGTACAGTTGTTCATTGAGCTATGCTGGACCCTGAATTTGTAAAACTCTTTAAGTGAGCTTGCTCATGGGAAGTCTATTGTACAAGCAAACTCCTGAGATTAAGATTAAACAGATGGGTGACTTTTTTTCTGCTTTCCTGTAAGAGAACAAGAGGTAACCTTTTTATTTTTAACAAAAGAGTACCTGACCAAAGCTATAATTTAAGATTTTAATCCAGAACTTCTTAGATTATGATTGGCACTGAAGACTAGTTATTTTGGATTAGACATTCATGCCAGCTGGCAGCCAGAAACTGCTATGCAGTACAATTTCCAAGCCATGCTACAATGAAAAACTAACTGTTAACTGTTAACTATGTCACATAAAAGAGGGAGTGGTTGGTGGGAGGGTGGGGGAACAACTGACAACTTTCACACAGGGAAAACATGGAAGAAGAAAAAAAAATATAAGGCCCAGAAAGCAGTATAAAATTTAAGCAATGTGTAAGTGACATTATGATTCCCCATCTATCCCTCTCCCTGCTGCCACATGCTTTTGTTACAAATAGTACTGAAAATATCTAAACTTCTAGTTCCCAAAGCACATAAAGAATCATAGACAGCTGTTTATCTAAAAGAGAGCTGCTATATAACTCTTACCAGCAAAGTTTTTGAATGTTCACTGAATGTGTAAAGGATATAGAATCTAGTTTCAATCTAAGACCCCTACTCAATCATTGCAAAACAAATGACTAGATGGGTACCATTAACACAGATGGAATTATTAAGAGAAATCCCAAACATGGAAACATTACTTTTTTGAACAACAATACTCAGAATCCTGTAGCCATACTGGCAAAGAGATTTTGGAAGTTATAGGTTGTTGTTGTTTTTTGTTTTTTTTAAAAGAACATCTTAGTCAACATTGTAGTGAAATCACACATGCATATACAGATGACCCACACCCAGCCAATTTAGGAGATTTTCTAGGGCAACATTTGGTTTCCAACTTTGGAAACTCTGAAGGGAATATAAAGGCCCTCAGGGTCCTATTCTCTTTCGTTTTTGAGTGGACTGGCTTTGATATAAAAAGATTATGCAGCTGAGGTATCTTTATTTTTACCTTGGCTCTGTTCTCAGGTTACTTTTTATGAGATAAAGTCACTCTGCAGGACAGCTGGAATTTACCACATAAGGAGGAACTCTAGTATTCAATCAGTTTCTCTCACATGGTAAATACCACCTCTCACAATGTGAAAAGGCAATTGTCTGGAATATTTCCCACCTGGATTTTCTGGTAAAATGCCTTGTGGTACCTTTGCCATATGAAATAAGGCATTGGGCCTCCATTTGGCTTTCAGGGAGACCAAGACTGTTGAAAGGCAACAAAAGTAGGTTTGTCAACAACCTATAAGACAGTTGATCTCAATCACACAAAAAATAAGGCACATACCTTTATGCACCTAATAAAGATTGGGTAAACAATGCCTTCATTCATAGCAGATCAGCCACACAGAAGTAGATGAGCAGTCTGATGTGTACTTGATTCTTACCATGGCAAACCCTCCTGATTTTGTATTTCATTTGCATTGTTAAGACCTTATCATTCAGGATTATGTAAAGCTGACAGCTGCTTATAATTGTATCTCCTAAGAGTGGGAATAATTTAAAACATCTGCCATTATTTCAACATCATCAGACTCGGTGAGGTTGTTTCTACCTAACGTCAGCGCTGAAAGGAACAAATCAAAGAAAACTGCAAGCAACACTACCAAATTTCTTGCATTTCATTTGTATGTGCAACTAGTTTTCCCAGCAAAGCCTTCAAACTGTTAATTATCTTTTTAATATATGTAATTTAGGATTTCTAATTAGATAGCAATTTAATGCCCTCACAGGGATTCAGATGTTCTTTCATTTTTAGCATGTAAACTCCAACAGGAATAATTGTTGACATTCAAGTGATTGAACTCTTCAGTTATTTAAATGAACACAAGGCATTTACACTGTTCAAATCATTTAAATATTCTGCTGTCAGCTACAGCTGTAGAGTTTTATGGAGTCACTGAATAAGCAAGGGTAAGTGTAGGTTATCTTAGTTTCCAGGCAGGACTCCCCAGAGAGAAATGAGATTTGCTGCTTATGAAAGGCTAACACTGCTTAAGTGGGGCATTAATGTTCCCTCTGAGACATGGATTTCTCTGTTTTTTTATATTAGGAGAAACAAATTTTCCCAGAATTTACAGCTATGAAAGTCTTAATACTGGTTTAGCAATCTTTAAATACACTAGATCTATTTTTTAAAGTGTGTACAATATATTGTGGCAGTTAACAATTAATTTAAACTCAGTAGTTTACTCTAAAAGCAAACCTCCCAGAAAAGACACAGAAAGGTTTACAATATATATTATCTTTTAACATTCTCTCTCTCGGCCTTTTCTAACTGTATTGGACTACTACTCACGAACACAGTGGGAGAAGACTCACACACACACACACACACACACACACACACATACACACACACTCCTCTCCTCTTCTATTAAGAAATTATAGAAAGACAGGTAGTAATCTGATTCACTTTTACATGGAAAAAACTGAATTAAAACAAACCATCATTGTCACTATATCTGGCCTAGAGATTTGACTGTTTGTTATTTATTACCTGCTATACATGAGTGTTTCAGTTTGCCTGCAATAAAATGAAGCCTCCAGTAAACTGAGCTATCCTATAACATAATTAGACAGTGGTTTGATGAGAGGTCATATTCAAGAAGTGAATGCAAGATTATGACAAATTGTTCCTGCAAAATATCTGGAAAAGGGCAATGCAATTCTATACATGTCTACTGGGAAGCAGACAGCATTGGGCTGAGTGGAATTTACTCTCAGGTAAGAGAAGATAAGTTGTATACTGCCATGTGTTTAGGGAACTGTAGATGGGAGGTCCAGAAGGAGTAAAAGAAGGAATACAAAGCAAATGACACATTTTGTAGCCTCGTGCTGTTACAACATACAAAACTTCATTGAACCCTAGCAAATAAAAGACATTTTTATTTTAAAAAGAGCAGAATTAAGAGGTGGATAGCTATACAATGTTTCATACTGATGTTGTCACTGCATCTGATGTACATACTAATGTATCACTATTTTCCTGCAAAGGAGATGTTCAGCAGGGGGTGCTCAATGTAAAGAATTTCTGACCTGGCAAAACTGGAAAAGAGTTGGGAAGTCAAGAAAATTCTGTGAATGAGGTAATTAACATTGTTGAGAGATCACACATCTATGCTGTTAACATGTATACTACATACTTGTAGAGCACGGTGATTTTAGGGGCAATAAGGCATAATATTGAAAAAGAAGTGGGAAATCTCTCATAGTGACAAATGGACATCCTCATTTCTGTATCCTTCTAAGTCAGAGAAGTCCTCAGAATGATAGATTTGATCAGTGAAAGCACAGGATGCTGATTATGTGGTATTTACACTATTCTCAGACATGAGGGGTTATGACTATCATGAGATATTTGAATAAATGGTTACAAAAATACTGGCATAGAGTCAATGGTCTTTTCATACATGGACATCAATGTTACCGGAGAATGTAATCAAGAAACATTCAAAGACAAATGCAGGGAAATGAAGCTGAGAGGAGAGACTCTAAGGTAGCATTGCAGGAGAAATATCTTTTCTACATGCAACCCCAACTAAAAAGGTTCCAAACAGGGGTCTCAATAAACAAATGATACAGTACCATTTGGTGGGTGGATTTCGATTTTGAATACCATGGAAAAGATTTGGAGCAAGCAGAGCCTATATGAAGAAGGCAATTGCTACCTGAATAATGACAGAGATTAAGCAGTTGTTGTCATGTATCAGCTTTTAAACTGATTTATTGGAGAAAGCCAACAGATGCAGGAGAGCATTAAAACTGGAGTTAAGTATCCCTTGGGCATAATATCCTGATGTTCTACATATACAAAAGAGGAACAGAATAGAAGTTAACAGTGCCCACTGGAGAAAATCTAATTAGAGCAGATAAAAAATTACAGGTATCAAAACAAAACTGGAAGAAGGAATAATATATGCAAATGTTGGATGACTTAAAGTTAAATCAGGTAAATTAGAGTATCCCATACAAAAGGTGCAAGGAGGCAGCAAATCAGAATTTTAGTGAAACAGTGAAAACTAAGATCTCAAAAATATCTGCAGATATAAATCTATATCAAAGAAAGAATAGGTTACACTAATGCAGATGTGCAATATGTTAAAAACAAGATATAAATCCAAAATCTTAAAAGCAGCCAATGTACCTACAGAAAAACTGTAAGGAAAAATTCCAGCCCAAGAAACTAAACAAGTATGCTATTTTTCTTCAATCCCAGAGTTTGATAGTTCCTCCAAATATAGAAAAATAAATCAGGGAAGGAGCAAAGCTACAGCATGTATCAGTAGGACAGGATTTCACATACTTTCAAAGAGATTAGAAAATATAAACTCACGTCATGATGAGGGAGAAAAGTATTATTCTCTCCCCAGAACAATTCACTAGTCATTGATGTAAGAAGAGGACAGGTGGCATCTATACCGGAGCAAATGCTGCTGAGCCATTTGGAAACATTGGCCATTTCTGCACAGGGTGAGGGAATCACCCCGTGACACTACTTACCAGACTTTAAGGCTCCCCAGTCCGGTCCATGCTGCTCCGGAGCAGTGCATGCTCGTTGCTCCGCACTGCTCCGGCGTCAAAAATGGCGCCTTCCGGTTGGTCGAGCGTCTCGACCAACCGCTGAAGCTCGCCAGCCTAAAGCCCACCCCTGGCAGATCACAGGCTTGCGCCAATGCAAGCCTGAAAATCTGCATAAGGGAGCAGGCTCGCAGTGGCACGCTCCGTGCTTTTGAAAGACCAGTTTTTAGCGGTCTTTCAAAAGCACGCTGGACGACCACTTGGGGTCATTCTGGAGTGGGCTGGGGTGCGGATCTACATTAAGAAGGTCCAACCCAGTCCACTCCCAGGTGCAGATGTCCTCCCTGGAGGACGCTCTGCCCCGTTTTAAAAACCCCGTGTGGAAATGGCCATTGTCTACAAAAGAATTACATTCAACATATATGCTTGTGGAAGTATGTTCAGAAAGTCCAGCTCAGACACATTTGGGGCGTAAATACAAGGTGTCCTTCAAATAATGGCCAAATAGAGAGAATCCTCCACAAAAAGAGCACAAAATGGGGTAAACCTAAAGTTACATTAGATAGATAGATAGATAGATAGATAGATAGATAGATAGATAGAATCTGAGAGCTAAATGAACACAAACAAATATTTTTTTTCTTTGAATGCATCACAAACTGAAAGCCAGCCAAAGACATGGTAAAACTGTTGGATGGCACCATACTAAAAGACAAAGGAAAAGGAAATCAGAGAAAAATTATTATTAAAGATTTAATTAGACAAAGCAGGAAAATCACACTTGCAGCAGAATAATAGTGTCTTTGGCTATAACATTCTTCCTATTCTGTTGTTCTACCAGAGGGAGATGATTTGGAATGTGTTTGTTTTACAAAGGAGATCATTAACAGATTAATCTGTTAAGGACTTCCTTTGTAACAGAATCATTTCCCAAATTGTCTCCACCAGGAGAAGGAGGACAAGGTAATGTTATTATCCTGCTTCAAGTGTCATTTATATGCCTCATGTGATAAAGCCCTAAGCTAGGAAACTTTAAATAAATGAATAGATCAGTGGCGGAGCCTGGAGCGTGTGGAGGGGGTGCGGGAGGGAGCGTGGCCACAGCATGAGGGGCATGGCCACTGTGCATAGGGGTGTGGCTGCAGTGCGTGGGAGCATGGCCAGGGCACTCGGGGGTATGGCTATGGGCTGGGACACCACAAAAACATTGCCACCTGGGGCGAACTACCCTCCCCAGCCCCCCGTCCCTACGTGACTGGGATAGATGTTGTGCTAACTGGACAGCATGCATGTAAAAAGGATCCACAGGTTTTACTAGACCACAAGCTGCACAGGACTCAGCAGTAAGATGAAGCAGCTAAAAAGGCTGGTGAGAGACAAGAATGACACTGGATTGCACTGCTAACTTTGCTGACAGACATTGAAAGTTGCCTCAGAAATTGGATGAGGTAATATATAGAGTCTGAAAAATAAATAGATTGCAGAGATAGTGAAGGCATAAGGCAACTAAAGTGCTTTTGCTACAAAACAATGCAAAAGAAACTGGAGGCTTTAATATTTAACATGACACCAGTTCCCATCTGATCTTTGAAGCTAAGCAGGCTCAGGTCAGGTTGGTACTTGGGAGACTGCTTGGTACTGGAAAAACTACCTCTGGGTATTCCTTCCCTAAGAAAACCCTAGGAAAATCATGAGGTTGCCATTAAGTCAACAAGTGACTTGAAGGTACATACATACAAGGAAAAACATGATCAAAGTTTCTAAATTTATGAATGATGTTGAGAAATAAATCAGTTTTTTTTTTAAGTGATACTAACTTAAAAGCCATGCAATGAAATTAATTAGAACAGAGTCAGGACACACAAGTGAAGCAGTGCAATGGAAAATTGACTCATTATCAGATTAATGAGAATTTTTAAACTCTGCAATCATTTCCCACTGTTTTAATTTTTTGCAGTTATTCTAAAGTGTTTTAAATTAATTTTGTCTGTATGCTATCCTGAGAACTTATGATATAGTGTGAGATACAAATATATTTAATAAATAAATAAAACCAGTGTTTCATGTGACTAACAATAAATGAAGCTTCTATATTCAGTAGCACTACACCTCTTATTATGAGTGCTGGAGTCAAGCAACAGAGGAAAACTATTTTTGTCATGCCCTGTAAAGGAGCTTTACAATAGTAGCTGGAGAGCAAATAAAATCCTGACAAGATGGAAGGACTTTTTGTCCATAGAAAGTCAGTTTTGGAGTCAAGAGACAACTTGTTCTAGAAGGAAAACTGCAGTGCTATCTGATAGTGCTTCTTGACTGTACCATGTCCCTGGATTCTTCACCAGAAACGGTAAACAATCACCTGCAATGAATCAGCTGTGCCATTTCCTGAATCAGTTTGATTTGGCAAAAGTTGAGCCATGCCTGGCTACCTAAGGCATCACCTATCTTTTTATGAACTTATCTGGTCACTACTGCCTACAGGAAAAGCTCATTTGAGAACATCATTTCATTTGAAGCCTGCTTAAGAGGAATGGGGAGGTTTTCTTCTCTGTCACTCCGATTGTAGAATGTTCTGTCTACCAAGTAGCACTCAATAATTGTACGTTACTGTACTTAAATATCTGTGGCTTAAATATTGTACTCCATTAATACCTCTGAAGAAATGGATTGAAATCCATGAAAACCTGTGTCAAAATAAATCAGTCGTAAGAAGACCATTCGTTTCCTTTTCCTTGTTTACATTAAAACTCCAGAACCCCTAACATTGCCACAACTTTGAAATCAGTGCTTACTCTCTATACTTTTAGAAAAGGTGTTAAAATGCATCTTTTTAATCTTTATTCTGGCCTTAAATAGATTCAGTAGCAAATGAACTCTCAATAGAAGCCCAAACAATTAAATGGGAGCTATCATACTCTAGATATATCATGAGATGATATGACTCCTTGGAAAATACAATTATGCTCATTAAAGTAGAAGACAGCAGGAAAAGGGGAAGACCATGGCCATTTCCGCACTGGACTGTTATAGCGCGATTATTCCACTTTCAACATCCTATGGAATCCTGGGGTTTGCAGTTTAGGGAGGGGCCGGCTGGCCTCTCCCTAAACTGCAAACCCCAGGATTCCATAGGATGCTGAAAGTGGAATAATCGTGCTATAACAGTCCAGTGCGGAAATGGCCCAAGTTACAGGTAGACTGACACAATCAGGGAAACCATGGCCTTGAGTTTGCAAGACCTGAGCAGGCACATTAATGAATGAGACTTTAGGAGATCTCTCATTCATTGCCATAAGTCAAAGCTGGTTTGATGGCACATAAAATAACAATAAATCTGGCCATTAAATCTAATTTTGTGGCTTCATTGTTCTTTTGTGGTTTTTAATATCACTGGTTGATTTTGATTTTTTCATGTTTGTTCTGTTGTAAAACACCACATCGGTAGTTTTTATGGAAAGCAGCACGTGAAGGTAACAAATAGGTAAAATTAACTGAATACAACAATGTCATTATTAATAACACATGGAATACCTGGTCTGAGGCCTGAGTTATATTTCAAAATAAGTAAAGGGAGATTGTGGGCCGGGGGGAAGGGGGGAACCAAATCCTGTGAGAGAATTCCAGTACCTCTTTCCAGCATAGTTTTAGAAGAGCAGGACAACATCATGTTCCTGAAGTAATTTTTATCTAATCCATAAAAATGTTCAGTCTAGCACTGCCAATAAACAAAGTAAAATACAACTGCGAAGGATCTCCCCTCCTGGAAAAGAACATTGAACAGCTTATCAGAAAATGGCAAATTACTAAGCTGGAACATATTACCTAATTCCTCTTCCCTCTCTCCTAAACTCAGTCATATGAGGAGAGAGCAAGGATGCACACCTCTTGCTTTTCAAACAACAAAGCAGGTAACAAATGGGTTGAATTCAAAGTATTCTTTCTTTCTTATTTCACCTTTCTCCCAGCATGGAAGTTAATGCAGTTCAAAACAGAACAGAGTGAGATTCAGTAAGGTTTCCTCTGGAGGAAGACGAGAAGTCATCTTGGATAATTCCACCCTTGCTTCCCCTGCTGATTTCTGAATCAATTCCCAGGCTGTTCCAAAAGGGTACCAACCCTCCAAAATAGGTTCCAGCAGGGCACAAGAGGACTGGAGGATCAATCAGCCAACAGGATCCAGTGGGATATTCCAGAGAATAGAATTCTCCTTATAGGTATTTTGAATCCAACCCATAAACTGTAGGTTGAAAATCCTAATTCCTCAACTTGGTAGCCCCTCTGATTTCAACAGACTTTACTTGCAAGTAAACGTGATTTTATGTGAGCCTTTATGACTGAAAAATACATTCTGGGGAAGGGGTCATATTTTACTGTCTTTCAAATTATAGTTACACATCTGTCTGACCATATATAGGCTTTTGGGAATGTATAGAGGAAGGGAACTTATAAAAAATGTTTTTTCTCACTTCTTATGAATGGTAATTTCTTTTTCTTCTGCTTTACATGAATGTTGCTGTCCCCTGGGTCACAGCAGCAGCATCTGATTCAGGGGCTATTTTATCCACAGGTGGCACTCTATTCAAGCCAGTGAGAGCATAACAGTGTAAGTGACCTATCCACTGCACTCTGAGAAAGATGCAAAAATTAACTGACGTAAATGGTAGAGCCAACTTGTTAAGTCCACATGAGCAGTTCCTGCAGTTGCAAACACTCCTTTAAGATTGACATCTTAATGTGATATCTACATGAAATTGGCCAACACCCAGAACTGGCAGCGTTTACACTTACTGTTAAACTTTATTAGAAGGAATAGTTTTGCTGAAACCAGTTTAAAGCTATAGAACTCCAGTAATCAAACTGAGAGATTTACATTGCAACAGAAAACAGATTTTACTGAAAATGCACTGTGGTTTTGATCACAGAGAGAGCCAAAAATACAAGGGAGCACCCCCTTGATTAAAGTAATTCTGCCTCCAGTTTTTAAGAGGCCCTTGGGCAAGAGGAAGGGTCCCTTCTCTGATTGGGTTACGCTACTGCCTCTATCTTTTATTCATTACCTTCTCCCTCTCGGTCCAGTCCACACTACCAACCAGAGACACAGTACAGCGGAACTGAATAAAGCTGCTCTAATCCCTTATTCTTGTCACTCCTTCCCTGCAAATAGGTTCCAGCAGCAAAGAAGAGGAGGAACAACGTCAGGAGGCCCCAGACTTTGACAATGAGCATCCCTGCAAGAGTGTGGGTGCCCCACAACACCTATTCCTGGTGCCAGTCTAGACTCATACTATCATCGCCTTTCATTCAGAAGTGTACCATTTGTTCCACGAGAAGTATTCAAAGCTGATAGCCTGCAGCCCTGTTTTGAAAGAAAAACACAGGGGAATTACCTCAGACAGAAGTTAGCCTTGAATCCCCAGTTGTACCTATGCTACTAATAGAGTTTGGGCTTAACTGAGACCACATGTAATACTCATTGTGCTAATACAATGTGGCTTATCAGTTATAGATATGAAAAAAAAAAGCTAAATTTGCTTAAAGAGCTTGAATCACTAAAGCTACTACTTTTAGGACACTCTATAGTGTCACATAGTCATTCAAGACACATGACTCTATGCATATCTGCACACTAGTTCTTCATGTTCAAGGATGAAGCTCCTCTGGGAATTGAATCTTTAGAGGAATTTCCAAACCTCAAATGTTGTACAAAGGAAAAACTCCTCCCAATGCAATCCTGGACATTAGACAGCAAGGAATAGTCTGATGACACTGTTGGAACCTTGAACCATTAGCACACTAATCAAAATGCAAATGTTCCAAATTATGGTGCAGGACTGTCCCTTTGGCATTTTGGGTAAAATATGTGGCTGCCCCATAGTAAACACAATATTTGAATTAAATTTCCATTCTCTCAGTGTGACATATTTTAGTGCAATGTATTTGAGGTTGAGAGGTCTAAAGAATGCTGCTTGCTAGAACAATAATATCCTTATTTTTAAAAAGAATACTGAAAAATAACTTCACGTAATATCTCAAATCCATTAGCACAACATTATTTTCTCCTTTTCTTCTCCTACTTAAAGCCGTCTTCACCAAACTGAAACATCTTGTTCAGATGATTTCCAATTTCTTCAGAGCACAGAGTTTGATGGTGCACCATAGTCTGTGAAGGAGGTTAATTCATGTCCCCGTGATCCTGGTTCAACTGATGGAAGAATTTCTACCAGCAAAGTGATACCCATTAGAAACAACCATGAGACCAGAATGTTAACTTTCAAAGACATGAGGTGGGGGAAAAATATGGAACTGATTAAGGAAATAATGTGAAGATAACAATGTCTTGTCCACTACAGTGAAAGTTATACTACATTGTCAAAGCCTGGTCTGTAACACAAGAGCAGCCATCACAACTGTGAAAATACTTCTGGTTGGTTGGGATACGTCCAGTCTTATTAGCTGTTTTTGTTGTGGATGTGGGAAGAAACCCCTACGCTTTTCTTTTTCCAAGGCTGCTTCTTCGGACCATGGAAAGATTTCCTGTTAATATTTCCATACTAGAGCCAAACAGAGCTTTTTAAATGTAGCAGAAAGTGAAACATATAGAGTTTCTGTTTCGCTGTTGCCATATATGCTTTTATGCCAGTGAGATTTTGTTTCTGCATTCTAGTAACACAGTGTTTTGCAGTAAAGAGAAACACATTCAGTACAAGTCTTAACTTTCCCTTTTTACATAAACACAGAATATTCAAAACATGTATAATTTAAAGATATATATGGTTCTGTTTTGAATAATGGATCTGTCTGCTCAAATTCCAGTGATGGCTGTGTCACTAGATGATTATACTTGACAGAGTTATGCTGCCATCTAATGTCAGATTCTACGCAGTTCAACACTAGTATATGCATTCATGAGGAAAGCAAGGACTCAGTTCAGCTGAATTACCCTCATGGATTTGTCTCACCAAAGTGCCTAAGAGAACATACCCTTGCTAACATAAATTCATTTCAGCTAAAACCAAGACAAGAATTCTCTTTAAAACATTTGTTAACAAAACGTTCACCTGACTGAGTAACCACAATCAGAGCACTGTTCACCTAAACATAGGAGGGATTAGAATCTCAACAGGATAATTTGTTTACGATGTAAAATCAGCAGACAAGCTAATCAAAATGTAATTTAACTTCAAGTTACACAGACTTTGCATAGAAGATACTTTTCTCCAATACATTCCTTCTGGCTTTTCTGGTTTCTTTTGAGGGAGGACAGCACAGTAAGTTTGAAAATAGTTGTTAGTTTAAAAACAACATGTCTTAATCCAGGTCCCTCCAGATATATGGGTGACAAATATGGCTGACCTTGATTTGAGTGGCTGTCCAAGCATATCAGAAGATGTAAAAGGACTTTTTTTTTTTTTTGGTGAAAGTTGTGAAAAGGTAGCCTAAAACTATGGCCATTTCTGCCCTACACAGTTATAGTGCTATAATTGTACTTTCAAGATCCCGTGGGATTCTGGGATTTGTAGTTTACTGAGGCCAAAGAGCTCTCTGGCTGAGAATTCTAAATGCCCCTCCCTAAACTACAAATCCTGAGATTCCATAGGAAGTTGAAAGTGGAATAATAGCACTGCGGAAACAGCCTATGTTCTACCAGTTGGCCTCAAATGAAAATCAAATAGGAATTCAGGTTATCACAGTACTTTTAGACAGCTGGCTCTATAACTACACAGAATACAGAAAGTGTTGGCTAGTCACTGATCAACATTTTAAGGAAAAAATAAATTAGGTACTTGGTGGTTTTTCAATTCCCATTTTGCTTTCATTATATCTTTCCTAATAAACATTAAACAACAACCAGAACCATGCCTGTAATTCCAGGATCTGGAAGGGTAAATTTGGAATATCTTTGCTTCACATGCACAGTGCCTTCTGCCCTGTAAGTACTTCACTTTCCCCATCAAAACAAACTTCTCTAATAACCACTGAACTATCTTCTTTGGCCATTTCCGCACGACACTCTTATAGTGCGATGATTCCACTTTCAACTTCCTATGGAATCCTGGGGTTTGCAGTTTCGGGAGGGGCTGGCAAACCTCAGGATTCCATAGGAGGTTGAAAGTGGAATCATCATGCTATAAGAATCTCATACGGAAATGTTGTTTGTGTAATGAGAATCTTCCACCCTTACATTATTAATGGTTATTGGTTGATTGCTGGAGTTCATCTAACTGGATCTGTTTTCATCCCACAGGCACTAGTGTAACAGACACAGTTTAATCATGGTGCACAACATGGTATTCAACATGGTACTCAAACATGTGAGCCAATCTCTGTGAGCCAATGCTGATGGCTTTTGGGTTGTTTATATTGCTATGGTGATATGATTTTATGCTAAATGATTCAGATTTTATAAATCTGAATCTTGAAGAGAAAAAAAAACCCAGAACAGAATAGAACAAAACTAAGCCACACAGAATGAATATAATGTAGTGAGCTCCTGGGCTCACAGTTTTATATATCTGTGCACTTACCATTTGAATGATTGTGTATGGTAATGAGCCAGAGATGTGCAGTGATGTGAGGAAGGGAAACATATCCACTTTTTCCCATTAAAAAACTGCTGTCATGAACAAAAACAAGGAAGGAAAATTACATCATTTGCCAATCTGTCTTATGTTTTTTATTGCTGCTGGAATTCATTACATATTTCCCTCTTAAGCAAGAGAGGGAGACTTAGTTTACAGAATAGCAAGCCCATAATTAAAGAGAAAAAGAAGACAGGGAAGGAATCCTGTATTAGTAGTTAAGCCTTACAGAACATGGCTCCAGTCCAACAGAGAGTGAAATGTGTATAATCCCAAAAATTTCAATATGTTTAAGCATGTTTAACTCTCTGCTGGGTTATGGCCTTTGTGGGGAATCTCTCTCTATTAATCTGTCTCCACAGCACATATTACTAGTTAATACTACATAGAATCAGAAATGTTTTCAAAATCCAAAAATATCCCCCTTGGAAGAAGTTGTTTAAGTAGTTTTATGAAACAAAAGTCCTTTCTCGTTTCATATCCCGCCTTCCAACTCCCTCTCCATTTTTATAACATATTTTAAACAAAAACACTTCATAGCTGGGCCTCCTGGTGAACCAAAAAGAACAGAACTTGATATACAGCATGAAAATGTTATGATATATCTTTGTTTTTTTAAAAAAAATACTGATTATCACATGCTAAGCTATGTGGAATGTGTACTTCTTGTGCTGAGGTATGCTAAAAATACATTAGAATATTTCCTTTTTCCTAATAAGATATAAAAGAAGCTTGATTTTACAGTGATACATAGAAATGGCTCCTATGATAAGAAGTAGAATCACTCCTACAGGTCATTCTCATTTGCAAAAGCTTTTGCCAAACAGTTTGCCATAAATAAATAAAAACAGTATCTTTCAGGAGCATTGAGCTCAAATGGACACCTGCACCTTTATCACATGATAAAAAGGTACTCTTGTGTATTCATAGATTTCTTGCAGAAACAGAATTCCCACTTGTTTTCAATTGAAGGGAAAGAAATAGAGAAGTACATATACCATGCATAAGAAGCAGGAAATTACAGACAAAGGAGCTCAGTTTGTATTGTTTTGTTTTGTTTTTTAAATGTGACTGTAATTGGAAGGCAACCCTGGGCTTTGGTTTACTTGCCCCTTTGGGACTAATTAATTTCTTTTTTGCAATATACCTGTTTCTACACGAGAGCTGTAGATATGAATCTTTGTGTGTCATTTAAATTGTAGAGTTGGAATCAGCTGTGAAAAGAAAAGGAACCAGTAAAATACTGAATTGTATCCAACCTACCAGCAGGATGGAAGAGACTGGAAGAAAGGTTTCCTGTCCTCCCCATAGCTATTCATACATCCCCAAAATCTGTTCAGAGTTGGGGAGATTTTCATATGCAGATCTTGATTAGGTTCAGGCAGGTGAAGGGGTAAAGAAAGAAAAAGGAACTTCTAATGTGCCATCAGCCAACATTGGATAGAGCTCATTATTATCAATATCACGATGACTGACATGGCTATGAAAAATTTCAGGATCAGATAGCTTGCTTAGCTTTGCTCAGTTCACTGCTAATGTCAATAAATTAGGAAGTAGAAATAGTGGCAAGAAATTCCTGGAAGATTACACAAATATAAATGACCTCCTTTGACATCTTGATCCTAAGCCTGAAAAAATCCAGTAGCATCTAAAGATGCAATATACAAAGCTGTGAAAGCATCTATTAATAAAAAATAATCTAATAGAAAGCATCTATTAATGATCTGCTTCCTGAAACATTTATCTCAGTCTAGTTCAATTAAGTTCAGATTATCTAAACAAAGGCCATTTCTGCACTACACTGTTATAGTGTTCTGTACTACACTGTTATATTCCACTTTCAACATCCTATGGAATCCTGGGGTTTGCAGTTTAGGGAGGAGCATTTGAGAATTCTCAGCCAGAGAGCCCTTTGGTCTCAGTAAACTACAAACCCCAGGATCCCAGAAAGTGGAATAATAGCACTGTAACAGTGTAGGGCAGAAATGGCAAAGGCCAGAACCACTTATTGTCTTATAATATTTACAGAGTGCTCCAGCACATAAATAGATAAGAGGATGAGTTCCACTATAACTCATTATAAATGTTATTACCTATATTAAATTAGATGCACAGATGGATATACAGCATCTAGAGCTACACTTCAATTTAACTAGAACTGAAAAAATATCAAATACAGAAAATTGTAACATCAAAGTAGAACCAAAAAAATCTGCTCTGTGTGTGTGTGTGTGTGTGTGTGTTCCACCAAACAATGATGAACTTGAAATGTGCTAATTGCTGCAAAGATTTTCTTATTCAAATTGACTTCTAAGAAGGAGACAAAGCCAGATGTTTGCCCTGTTTTATATTTGCTGTTAATTTCCTTCTTTGTGGAATAGGTAGGGAAAGAAACTGTACAAGATATACAAAATCTTGTTTAACCAAAGAACATTAGATACAGTGATGAAAGAATGGTATTTTTTTAAAGCTAAGTAAATTGCATAGGTCATAGAACCATATTCTTTGTATGTGGTAAAGGAAAAAGCAGATATTGTGTGTGTGTGTGTTTGTGCATGTATGCTATGTCTACACACACACACACACACACACACAAACAATATAGCTGTTTTTATTATTCATTATTTTAAAAGGGGCAAA
The DNA here is from genome assembly GCA_030412105.1 of Cyclura pinguis. Taxonomy (NCBI): domain Eukaryota; kingdom Metazoa; phylum Chordata; class Lepidosauria; order Squamata; family Iguanidae; genus Cyclura; species Cyclura pinguis. The sequence continues at coordinate 81,850,145 of CM059600.1, forward strand.
TAGGCTTATTTATATTAACAAAAAATGTAAACTTTTTAACAGAATTATAACCAAGGGTCTGAAACAGATGGACACTGGGCAGTAGTATTATGAAATCAGTGGCTTGGACTTTGATCTTACAGTTCTAGGTACATCCTTTACATTACAGGTTCAGTGGCAGCCTATCCACAAATATGCCCATTTGTAAAATGGGAATGATAGCAATCAACCTCTTGAGTTTTTCAGGGGCAAAATGGAACTGGAAGTGCATAGTCCCTTAAAATAGATTAGTTACCTCTTAACTCTTATGTTCTCTCTCTTGTAGTCAAGGTGGGAAAAGAACACCAGGCATGTCTTAAGTAAGTTTCACTCTCTTTAATGAGATTTACCCTCTTTTGAATGATATAAGATTATAGCCCAAAGAATTTAATACTTGCAAAGAATATTTATAGATAAAGAGAGGACTTTAATCCATGTAAATGATGTGGAATACAGAACCAGATTATTCCAGATAAATGAACAAACAATGCATGATTTTATACATGAAAATTAAAAATTTATTATTAAACTTTGTTCTAGGGATATAATGCGTTACTAAATTTCTTCTCAAAGTGAGCAAAGATTGATTTTAGCAATTTTATTCCCACTTAGAGAAAGGCCCTTTCAACACGATGTTGCTGTCTCATTTCTGCCACAGGATGGCAGCGGTCGGCAGGTGGTGCTTCCACATGACGTCGTCACCGTCCCGCTGCCATCCTGTCATGGAGCATCGTGCTTGCGCAGTTTTCGCAGAACGGAAAAAATCAGTTTTGTGTCTGCGATCGCGTGGCGCTCCTGTCACTTCTGGCCATGCCAAAGCTGCGGAAGTGCTCTGGCGAAGCCTCCTTCCATAGCATAGCAATGGAAAAAGCCCAGCTGCACTGCAGAAGGCAGATGTGGTGCCATTGTGTTCTGTTCCGCATGGACTGAGCGGGTGCAGAGGGGAGCGTTGCTGATGAGCTCCCTTCTGGACCCAGGACTGTAGCAAGACAACACAGAAGAGTGTTGTCATGCAGAAATGGCCAAAGTCTTCAAAAGTCACATTTTGACACCTGTTCGCAACTTAGGACTTATTCTGTGCAAAATTCACACTGAGATGTTTGGCAAAGAAAACAGCATTTTCAGCATAGTGACTGCATAGAAATACTATCTTCTGTGCAGAAAATGCTGTTTCCTGCACAGAAAATGCTTTTTGCCGCACAAAACTACCACAAGAGAATTTTGCACAGAGTAAGGCCTGAACTGTGATGATTCTTGTCAGTCCAGGATTCTTCTCATCAAGGCTTCTTAACACTCCAAACACATGTTTTCCAACCATTTTTCAACTATTTTCAAGTATTCTTTCCACCTCAGCTTTGTTCAACTGCATTGTTTTCAGTAATGTTTTCTTATCTCACGCATGGTTATTCAGAAGTTTCACAATTAAAATTCTTTCTTCATCCCTATTTAGGTGTTCATTTAGACTGACTGCATGGAGAAGGATGAGTGGAGTCACATTTATTTTACTCACGTTTCCCCACACTTTTCACAAGTTTGGACATCAGTATCATGTGGTCTATGTAGCAGAAACTCACCTCACCACTTCAGGGTGAGGTGTTCCTTCCACTCAGACTTCAAACTACCCTGTGACTGATTCTTGCAAAAGGGCTTCCAAGGAAGTTTAGGAATTTTTTAAAAAATACAACAAATAATTAAGCAAAAGAAAATGGAAGAACACAAAAACCAGTCAGCAAAAGAATTTCATACAGGGATATGAGGTGAAATAATTTTTAATGGGGTATAAACCAATTTATTTGCATGCTACCTACGATTTCTTGAAGTAGAATGAGGTGAAATAAATTTTAAAAGTGCATGCTAACCACCTACTTAAAATCTATTAATCAGGAGGCCAATTTAACTCTTCTTGGGAAGGAGTTCCACAGTCACAATGTTGTAATTAAAAAACTCCACCCCTTAAAAACTCTTTGCAAAGTTAGCTAAACTAAAAGTTAGCAGTACACGGAGAAGGTTAGATATTTTCTCCTTAAGGCCCACACTTTTCATTTACATGAGGTTGTTTAGTGCATTCATCAACTCATAGTCTGAAATGGCCTGATCCAGGAAAGGCTATGGAACAAGCTATATATTGTGTGATATTCTCCTCTAATTAATGCCTTTGAAGAAACATCCAGAGCAACATTCATGGCATAAATAAGGCCTTAAGTCCCAGCTAACATTGCGTTACTTCTCTTTGTATTGTGCTGACACAATTTCTCTTTACTGTAAAGGGACACACTTTGATTAAAGTTGCTGCTTTTCTTTTCTTTGTGAGATTCCTTTCTTCCTTATTCCCCCACACACACACACACACCATTTACTTCCTTGTGAACCTTTACTGTAGTAAGAATAGATAGGAATTAATAAATACAAGAAAAGAAAAGAAAAAAAATGGCATTTTAATTTAGCTTTTGTCAGTCTTTTGCCTGGAGAACTGCCCTTAGCATTTTCAACTTTTATCATTGTAATGGATTAAACCTGCAGTCCTCTGGATCAGTGCCATTGAAATCCATAGGGCTTAGTTTTGAGTGGACATGTAATGGATTACACTTGCTTAATCACTAGTGGAGGCTGCACTACAGGCCCTAGTAATTTATTCATGTAATAGCAGGTCAGCAAGAAAACCGAACACAAGTAATGGACACTAGAACCCAGACTCTTTTGTTCTAAGTGTTTGGCTCATTTGAAAACTAGTGATTTTGTGACAAACTCTCCATGCCAAAAATGCTAAATATATTCTCCAGACAAAAGAACCGAAATTCAAAAACATCTATTACAACCCTGTAATACCAAAATATAACCTCACATTTTCTGCAGGATTGTTTCCCTTTGAAATCAAATTGCCCAGGGAGAAAAATCCAGCCAGAAAAAGGTGATTGGATAGCTTCATTTACTTCTGTTCATCTGCTGAAATGTAAATATTAACCAGTTACAATGCCCAGTCTCAGCATTAAGCCATAAGCATAGTTTCATAAATCATTCTGAACAAAACTTTCCAGTTGTTTGATATGTAAAGGCCATCATGAAAAATATTGCTTTTTTCTGCAAACACATTTATTAACTCTATTGTCACAGTAAGTGCCTGTCCAAGAACTCGCACCTACAACATATTATAGTGAATTCACTAATGCAACTTCTCTGGTGATGAAACTCTTAGGTAAAGCTTTCAGTAGAATAAATACATCACACTTCCTTTGTTCAGATCATGACAAATGTAGTACAAATGAATTCCTCCCCACCCTAAAAATTCTGAGGAATATCCCTGTGCCCCCTTTCTCATAAAAGGAAGTGGTGGCTAAAGGACTTATACAAAATGTCTACAGAGCTTTTAAATTGGAGTCCACTTAAACATGACAAATAGGGGCTATTAGGTAAGGATACTGCATTCCATTTCAATGTAAGCGTATGTAATTGCAGCAATTTATGGCTTTCCCTTTCTGCACTGCACTGGTGGGGGTCTGGCTCTCTCACCATACAATTTGCACATATCTATATCTCCAAGTCAACTTACTTTATCCTATGTACTAGATCTTAATGTAAAATGTCTGTGATATCCAGGCTAAATACTTTCACTTTTAAGTAGTCTTCCCCAATAAGTAATATCCTTTGTTATCCATACTTAATGTGTGTGGAGAGATCTCCATCACATATATATTAAGTGAGTCTTTTTATTCTTTATCTTACCAGAGGTCTGAGTTCTGGATGAGTCAAAATATATCCATTGTTGGTGATTGCGAATGCATATCCATGTATACCTAACTGGAAGAGTACAACAAAAAAAGAATAAATATTGCCTTCCATACTTCCAAAATAACAAGCAAACACTGGGGACACATCCTACTAGGGAGTTCTCTTAGACAAGGCTATTTTAAAAAAATACAGGAACATTGGCATTCTCTTCAGTGGGATCAAACTGTACAGGAGAAGTTCTCTGATAGGCAGTAGCTCATTAGTTGCATCTCAAACCTAGCATGTATTTATTAATTTTTATCATTTTGTAAGTTGCTTTGTCACACGTATCTACTACATGATATACAAAGTCAAATATAAAACAAAATTGAACAATAGAAATGCAACCATAAACAGTCAAACCTAAAATTTAAAAGCCTTTAGCAACAAAATGACTCACTGAAATTTCTGTGAAATCTCAATCTGCTGGCATTTTTTCCGAATAAAAATCTATGGTTGTGGGGAACTCAGTAAAAAAAAAAATACTTAAATTTACGCCCCATTCCATCTGTTGTTACAACACATCCCACTATACCACACATATACAAACAACACAGACTTCTGCAAAGAGCTAAGCTGCTTTGGGTCTCAGACGGGGAAAAGTAGAATATAAATTATATAAATAAATAAGCTATTTTCTTTTCTTTTTTGATATGTCACAAGAGGAACCACACAGTTGGTACTAAGGGGATGCTTCTTTGCAATCTACATAGCATCATGTATTATTTTGGGTAACTCTGCATAATGTGGCCACACTGCAACACTCCCCATTCCCTGAAATGGGGGAAATTGGGTCTTTTCTGGCCATTGGATGTTCAGTGAAATCACCAAGTCAGCAGTATGTGTAGAAAGGTGACTTTAATGGTCACCCCTACATGTGCCATATTCAGACATGCTCCAATATCCTCTGTTTTCAGAATATAAGACTACAATGTGGCTTTGCTGTGTATGATCAGGCAAAATTATATACAGTGGGAGATCAGCCTAAAAGTAAGTTTCAATCAGACCCCAGTGCTAGCATGGGATGCTCAATCCTGTGAGTACTTCTTCTTTTTTTATTTTTTCCCCTAACTGCAAAAACAGAGTTGGGAGAAAAATGAAGGGAAGGAAATTAGACGAAATCAAGAAACTGATCAACAGGAAAGAGGGAAGGATAGGAATACAAAATTAAGAGAAGCAGGAACTTGATCTACATTTAGGATAGCTAAGAACACAGATCACTGTATAGTTGAAGAGTTGAGAACTGATTCATCAGATTATAATTGTGAGGTCTGTGTGCTGTACTAGGGAGACTTTAGCTTGAATCCTGTTATTATTTTCAACTAAAGTAGACCCATCCAATCAATGGACTTAATTATGTGCTGATTCACCATTCAACAATTGATTCGATGGGTCTACCCTTCTTGGGACTGAGAAATAGGATTAAGAACATAAACTAAAGTTAGTTTCCTGAGAAGTGATGGCATTGTGGATTGAATGAGACTCGACAAGATTTATGTAATAAATCATAACCAAATTTGGTGATGAAAAGGCAGACTTCCTGGTTACAGTTGACAACAGCTGCACAGCAATGCAGGTAGATTCAAAGCAGCACATGTCTCCCCCATTCACAAATGGAACAGTTAGATTGGTCATTTCAGTAACATACTCTTATATGTGCTTATGAAGACTGAAAGATAACAGTAGTCATTTTGATTTTCTGTTTATTTTTTTCCTCATCTGTTTAGGAAACACTTTTGTTCCTGATTAAAGCTCATACTAGCAAGTACACAAAAACTTATTGCAGATTTTATTTTCCTACTGTACAGAACATCTCCAGCTGCACACTGTAGTAATGTTTGCCTGTTCATTTGAGGAGAAAGAGCAGACAACTCCACTTAATACAATCAGTGGTGCTGATAGTAATGATAACTCGTATCATTTCATCTGAATTGGAATCCTATGCCAGGAGAGTGGGGCAATGGGGCTTACCATTCACCTTCCAGTTTTTTGGCAAGGAAAGGGCAGCATCTCACCTAAACCTACTGGCAGGAACAGGACACTCACAGTTTTTGAGTATCAGAGAAGGGTAGAGAAATATGGAAGATCTCTCTCCTACACTTCACATTCATTTCTTGAACAACATGTTGTTAAACATACTGGGGGCTACTAAAATGCTTGTGACAGCATGAATGTCCTGCAGAAAATATGTTTCTTTCTTTTATCAATCTAGGGAGACAGGAGTTAAATTCTATTTTTGTTTCTTGGTGAGTAGGAATAAATTCTATTGGTTTTTATATCAGTTCCACTGAGTTTAAGGCAGTAGAGTCTTCACTGGGAGAATTTGGGAGTAGAATGCAAACAGACTGTTACCAAAGTTCTAGATATGAGAATGGGGGGAATCTTACAGTCAATAGAGATCTTATGAAAACTACATACGTTTACAAAATATATACGTAATGATAGGGGGAAAGTATGACAAACACAACACAAAGATGACTCTAAATGTAATTGCTGGTCTCAACTAAGTTGTACGTATTGAATAAGACGGTAGGTCAACGTGTACATCCGGCTGCATACTCTAATTGGGAATAGCAGTGTCTTCAGATTTTAGTTCAGTTCTTTCCCAATGAAATCAGAAGCATTTAAAAGGACTGAACTGCAGCTGATTGCACTTCTGAAGATTTGTATTAATTTTTTATCCAGGACCATTTCCGCATAAGACTGTTATAGCGCTACGATTGCGCTTTCAACATTCTATGGAATCCCGGGGTTTGCAGTTTAGAGAGGGGCCGGCCAGCCCCTCGCTAAACTGCAAACTCCAGGATTCCATAGGATGTTGAAAGTGCAATCATAGCGCTATAACAGTCTTGTGTGGAAATGGCCCAGAAATTAAGCATCACTTCCTACAAAAAAAACCATCCAATTTGGTGATCTTAAACAAATCCTGCTTCTAGTCCTAGAAGTTAGAATCTGAGTCCACATTTTTCTGAGTCTGGAGAAATAAAAAAAATCCCAAGTTTTCTAAACATCACTTTGGAACATTTGAAATCAGCAGTGGAATTGATTCTCTGTGTGTTTGTGGATGAAGCGTGCCAGAGAAATATGGGAAAACATACTTTCTCTTGAGGCTACTTCATCTCTATACTATAGGTTATAATTCTATGTGCATAGAAAGGGACTTTGTCTCATTCAAAGTCTCATGCAGTTCCCAATTTCAGATGTAAGAGATCTATGGGAACTAATCTAAGAGCAACGTAGTGTTTCATTAGGCCTTCAACTACAAGCGTAATCAAATTCAGCACTGCACCTATTTCAGTAATACTCCTGTCCCTTTTGACAATGCTTCCCTTACACAGTTGACTGCACTCATTGATTGCAATAAGTGTACCTTCAAATCATTGATGTACAGTCATTAAAACATCCCTCAGCAAAAACCTGCTGCTGATAGCTTTGGCAGAATTTCTGCACAACACAGCTTTACCACCAGGAAAGCAAATCAAATACGTAAATTGTCTTAGATCTGCTGGCTTTTTTCCCTTCTTCTTCAGTAAGTTATAATACAAGCATGGCACAACTGGTTTCTAAAATTCCTTGGAAAAATCTTATAAGCATAAGATTTTCTTTCTTCACTTCATCTTCACTTTATCTTTCTTCACTTGATCTTGAAATCTGATTGTTTTCAGGAAATCTTCTAGGTTAAATGTCACCCTCTCTAGGCAAGTCATATTCTCATATGGTAATACAGCTGCATAAAACAGCATGGAAACTGTGGGGTGGATTCAAGGGGAAATCTAGCAGGCCTTTGCCTATTTAACCAGGCTTTCTTGTCCATCACTCCTCCCTGATTTGTCTGTGCTTCTGAAAATCTGTTCTTGTGGGCCAGAGGGATATGGTTTGCATGGAGGACTCCAGTGAGAGATGCAGTCAGTAGAATTAAAGGGACTTGTCAGAACTGAAAGGGCCCCTCTCTTCGTGGAAGCCAATCTTTCACTTATAAACCTAACGATGGCACAAACAAGATGATTGCTGCCCTGTTATTTATGTGTACGGATCAACTGATAATGTACCTGACTTTCTAGATGAATGGCTTGCAGAGGATCACTACAGGCGCCAGATCCCATCTGATCTGGGAAGCTAAGCAGGGTCAGCCCTAATTAGTAATTGGATGGGAGACCACCAACAAATACCAAGTGCTGTAAGCTATATTTCAAAGGAAGAAACTGGTAAAACCTCCTCTGAGTCTTTGTTGCCTAAGGAAACCCTATGAAATTCATAAGGTCACTATAAATTGACAGGCAACTTTAACACATACACACACACAAACACACAAGACTGCTGCTCTGCTCTTCAACCTTAAAATCTAAAAGACATAATACAAAAAGAATAAGGGAGAAAGGGGGAGGAGGAAAAAAGCAAACTTGGTGATCAGTTCTTAATGTTACACAGTTGTTCTTTTAACAGCCAACTGAGACACAAACAGTTCAAGCAGAACAAAAGCTTTCCCGAGCTAATTTCTCACCAGAACCAATTCTTTCCATCATAGGCTGCAATGACCAAGAAGGACAATCCAGGGCACTAGAGTAAACTATGGCTGTTTCCACACCACATTGCTATAGTGCTATTATTCCACTTTCAACTTCCTATGGAATCCTAGGGTTTATAGTTTAGGGAAAGACCTTTAGAATTCTCAGCCAGAGGGCTCTTGGGCCTCAATAAACTACAAACCCCAGAATTCCACAGGATGTTGAAAGGAGAATTAAAGCACTATAATAGTATATGGCAGAAATGGCCTATCTTTCCTGGTACTGTATTTTTGACAAGTATGTTCCTAGACATATTCAACAAGGTAGAGAAACACACTGTGCCTCAAGGAAATCTTTGGATAATAAGTGGGGTTTTATACTAAAAATACAACTCCAGTAATACACATAATAGCCACAAACTATCCATCATAGAAAAGAGTATTTTATAGTATTTGGGCACTTGTGATATTCTAATATTTTAAAAATGGAAGGAACTTTGGTATTCACCAGAATTTCCTTGAGGACACAATGAATGCATATCCTCCAGTTGTCCCAATTTGGCAAAGGCAGTCACCAGTAATTTTCTGCTGTCCCACTTTCTCAGTTGCTTTTACAATGTCCCATCTTCTCTCTCCTCCTCTCACTTTCCCATTTTGTTTCCCCTTTTCAGCTTCAACTGCTTGAAAACTGAGTTCAAAGTTAACACAGCAAGGGGGACGGAAGAGGAAGTCCTGCCCTCCCTAGCAGATAGACAAACGCAAATTGCTAACGTCTCCCCTAGTTTCTGTGTTCTTCCTCATTAATAACTTTTGTCATCTTCACCACAGTCTGGGGTTGCTTGTTGACACATGTCCCAATTTTCATCTGAGACATACTGGAGGGTATGTGAATAGATGTGCATATATATGTATATACTGCTATATTATCCCCTTGCAGCAGAAAACAAGGTATAAATAAGAAACTTTATTGATTGATCAACTGAACTATAAGCTTTATTCATTGATCAACTGAACTATAATCAAGGGGAAGCATACATTGCTGCAACAATATTGTTAACTATTTTCAGTCATCTTGATTGCAATGCTGTGGATCAGATTTTCATCTACCCCAAAGTTACCTAATACTTGCAAGATGACTAAGCAAACAGATATCAGGTATTCATTGTCATGATCATTCAGAAGGATGAGGAAAATATTCACAAAAATTAACTTGAACTTGGAAGAGATGTTCCTGTTTTTTCAAACCTCTATTCTTTTTTATTAAAAAAAAAAGATCTTGACAATTTTGTACTTCTGCAAATGAACTATTGCAAACATATGTTTTGTAAGAACCTGTGTAAAAGACTTCACGAAGTCTTATGCCAAGAGAAAAACAGACCTCACTGTTCATGCAAAGGCCCTGAATTCATTTTTTAAAAACGCCAGTTGGTTTTCTTGTGGAAGAGATTATATAAAATACATATATTTTATACCATCTAAAAGTAATCAAAATGTTACTTACCTTGTATTTAGGAATAGCCTTTAAAAGTTCCTTCACTGGAACATCTGTGCCCACAACTCCCAGAAGAATGCCTTTTGATCTCTATTTCAAAAGATTATTTTCCAAAAAAAAAATGCAGATTAGCTGGAACAAGAAACAATTATAGCTGGAGAAAGTAATCAGTCAATAATTATTTCCCACATGGATTAAAACTGCTCTGAGGAGTGCAGATAACTAGCTAATTCTTCCCACTATTTGAAAAGCTATTACGGGTGGCTGCAGCTAATCTGACTGAATGTGCACACACACAAAATCAATAGTTGTCTTCTTTTTCTTACCCTGGAAATAACATCAAAGGTGGTGTACAAAGTTTCGGCTGATAAGGATGCTTTCAATTAAACACTTTTGACTCGGGGAACACCATCTAGGCAAAATGTCACATACAAAAATGCAACTTATCTTCTTTTCTGAATACCTCGCTAGCTGATTCCCAGAAGGTAAGAATTTAATGTGAAGGGCAATATAAATGTAAATACTTTGGGAAAGGTAGTAGGATGTTTAAAAAAGCGAGATCCAACACTAACCACCATAGAAATATTATTCTTTAAAAAATGGCCTGGATTTATACGCTAAAGTATTGAAACCAAGATAGGTTTCAGGAAAAGCCTGGTGGGTTTAAATATTCTGACATCAACAGCTTTTACACATATGAAAATATGCTTATCTTTACCCTGATTGTATCTTTTTCTGACAAGTTATAGCAAACATGAAATTTAAAAGCATGATACCTGCCCTTTCCATTTATACTCACTAAATCTAAACACTTCTTCCATTTAAAAAAAAAATCAAGAATTACTAAATGTTACCTTCTTTGCAGTTAAGTATGTATCTTCTTATTTTGATTTAAAAAATGTTTGGGGAAAATCAAACATCAAGGAATACACATAATCAAACCATGAAAACATCCATTTTTGAGCACATGGTGGATGGTGTGAGTACTTACAGTCTCATTTTGCTTACTAAATACTGGCATGGCAACAGTGGTCATCAAAACCAGTCCCTGATCATCAGCAAGCTACATTAGAAAATGAGAAATGATATTAATACAGAAGAACCCGAGACCATTATTAAATCACAGGCATGGAAGCAACCAAAGAAAATACCTTCCGATTAATGGTCCTTAAATATTTCATAACAAGCTCCACTTTGGTGCATCTGAAGATTAGTACAAACAAGGGTTATGCCTCCAAAAAGGTGGAGTTGTACATTCAAGGTGAAGTAGACTATCTTCTGACCTTCGTATATTTTGGGCTGCAAATCCCATAATCCTTAATAATTCACCATGGTAGGTAGAGTTTATGAGAGATATAGCTCAAACCATGGGGACAGCAGAAGACTATACAGTCCTACATATCTTTACTTTAAAGAAGGAGTTTTGTGTGTGTGATATATTACTTACCTGTTGAATATGTAGTGTACTGAAAACTTCTTAATTCACAAAGTCTTAGTTTTCCTAGACATTTTGGCTTCTTATGGGAACCTCATATTTTTATTGTTCAACAGAACAAATACAGTATCAGTAGATGTTGTTAGACTCTGATCTGTTTCTTACACAACTTTCATGATAGCTTGATCATGCATGAGCTGAAAGTTTATGGATCTCAGCCACTTTTCTTTCTACAACCTCCAGTGTTCTGAACGTATGCTAGAGATCATGGAAGATGATGTTACTGACCTCTGTTTACTCTTGGCTCATAGACTGCATTATTCTTGCAAACACAAATATCAGGCAAATTTGTTGTGAGTGAAAAAGCATCCCTGTGAACTGATTGGACCACTCTCCTAACTCCTGCTCTGCTTTCCCATAGCCAGTCAGTTCCAGTATTTGGACACATCCAAGTTCTATGTCTCTAATAAACATGTAGTGACCATATATGAATGCAGTGAAAGAAATGGAGGAGGTTGGGATTTTTTTTCACATACATCTCTGTTGAACAAATCTGGAATGAGTTCCAGCTGTTTGTGAAACATGCCCTATGTATACCTCTGGGATTTATGTCTCAGAGCTTCTATGACAATGCTGATATTATGTATATTTGCCAGTCAGTGGGAGTTGTAACTTTATAGTTAACATATGATAGCCTTTCATGTATTGCAAATGTAAACTCGTATATTCTTATGAACTAAGTACACATATAAAGAATTGCTTTATATGGTTCACTATTCAATGTACTATTTACTGCAAAGCACATGTACAAGACAGATCTTACACATGTACCTTAGGTTTTGTTGAGAAAGCAGATTAATACTTCAGCAGGCTGTAAGTCATACATACTCTCAGAACACATGCACAAAATGTTGGGGCAACAGGAGTGGAACTGCATTTGTCTGGGAGGTTTACCGTCTCTAGATTCTGTTTACTACATGATTCCTACACAGTTCTGCAGGTTCCTCAAGCCACACTACCTCCGTTCTTATCTTATCTTAGAAAATACAACCTATGCAACAGCTTGGATCATGGGACCAACTATTTACACATGTATAGAAGCAAATTTAGAAGTAATTACTACAACTAAGCAGAAATATTAAACATCTCACCACACTTGGGAGAACTGTAAACAGGCGACCCATGTGCACAGTCAGTGTGCTCCTTAGCTGATAACTTCTGATGGGCAACATCAAGGTCCCTTCTTTCTCTTCTTATAGTTATTTTACTTTGAACAAGACTGAACAGTCCTTCAATTATAGGATTGTTCCCTGTAAAGAACATGTGGCCACTGGCTCACTGGGTCCTACCAGGAGCTGTTGTAACATTTCCTCCCAGTACAGTGACATCATCTATGGTAGCACAGCACTGTGTTCTTTATGAAGTATGGATGGGGCTTACTGGGGCTGAGAAGGTCAAGGTTATGTACAGGTGGGAAGGTGAACGGACAGAGTCATGCAGTACTACATTGTTGTGGATGAAGAGTTTCTACTTCCTAGATGTGTATCTCTATGAATGGCTTACAGTAGCTTTCCATGATATAGCAGTGTACAATGCCCATGGGGAATGGACTTCTGGAGGATATCATGTATTGACATCTGGAAGATGCCACAAAGGGGGAGGCTTGTTTTATAGCTACAAGTAAATAAGAAGTAGGTCTCAATAGAACTCACTGGCAGGCAAGGGAAGCAGAGATTCACAGCTCCATAATTATACATTTTTATACCTGGGGCTGCTCCAGAAGCACTGGTGGAGGTGGTGGTGACAGAGGAGAGGAGGCAGAGCCAAGAGTGGTCTTGGCCCCAGTCCCCGGCCCCCCAATCTCCACCAGTACAACCCCTGACACCAGCATGGCAATGGAGACTGTTGGGGGACACAGGTCTCTGCCTAGCCTGAAGGTAATGCTGGGGCTTCCCTGGAGCAACTGGATCGATACTGCTAAAACTCACAAAAATGGCAGAGCTGCCTTGAAGAAAAAAAAAGTTTCAAAGAATACAGGAAAAACCAAGAAGCAAAGCAAATCATTAGAGAAGGGAGCAAGGGAAGAGAAATAACTGCAGAGATGGAGAAAAAAGGAGCCATAATTGTCTTCTGCAATGTATGTGCTACATTTGTTTTCTTGCCAGAAAACATCACTAACTACACCTGCAGCAAGTGCAAATTGGTTGCTGTCTTGGAAAAGAAGGTGAGTGCACTACAGCTACATGTTGTGCCTCTTCAATGCATCACGGAACAGGACTTCCTGGACAGAACACAGGGAGAACTGATCGTACAAAACCAACAGGAAGAAACTGCCAAGGAAAATGAAGAGGGCTATAACAGTGAGAGAACACCCTAGAGGAAAGTCACTGTCAGGAGCAGACTGTACAGAAGGGATTCAGAAACTCTCAAACTAAGCAATCACTTCCTGCATCTTCAGGAGGATAGTAGCAGTGAAGATGCTTGAACAGGAAACCAGAAACAAAGAATGTGCATGCCAAGGAAAGAGTCAAGGTAAACAACAACCACAACAAGAAGAAATGTGGGGACTCATTGCTCAAGGGTATAGAGGTACCTGTGTGTCAGCCTGACAAGATCAATCTGGAAGTGCACTGTCTTCTTGCACACACATCTGGGATGTCACCAACAGCTTGCCAAAACTCATCAAGAAAACAGATCAGTACCCCTTTCTCCTTTTTCACGTGGGTACCAATGATATGAGCAAGAACACTTTTAAGTAGATCACTTCTGACTACGGAATTTTGGGCACGAAGCTGAAGGTGCTTGGAACACATGTGGTATTCCAGTCAATTCTGCCACTGAAGGACAAAGGACTACACAGGAAAAGAAAGATACTAAAAGTGAATGACTGGCTATGTAGATAGTGTGGACAGGAAAGATTTGACTTCTGGGACCACAGTCTTCGTTTCTTAGACAGAAGACTGCTGGCTACAAATGGGCTGTTCCATACAAGGGCTGGCAAGAATATGTTTGGTAGTAGTTTGGTAAGTCTGGTCAAAAGGGGCTGGAGATGAGAGTTCAAACATAGTTGAAAGGCAAACTCTAAACACAAGAATGTGAATTCTAGAGGAGAAGTTGAGGGAGAGAATTGGATCCATAGAAAAACCAACAGTAAAGTAATAGATGAGGGAAAAAAGGTTTCAGATGCCTGTACACCAATGCACAGAGCTTAGGAAACAAACAAGAGCATCTTGAAGACCTAGTGTAGGAAGGTAAATATGACTTTATAGGCATAGCAGAGACCTGGTGGGATGACTCCTATGATTGGAATATTACAAGTGAAGCGTATAATCTACTCTAAAAGAAAAGATGTCACAGAAAATGAGGGGAAGTAGCATTATATGTCAAAGATAAATTCAGTTGTACAGAAATCCATGTGAGTGATGTGTGGGACCAGGTGAGAACATAAATAGAGAAATAAGTAAATGCAACATTGTGGTAGGAGTTTATTTGTTGTTGTTGTTATTGCTGCTGCTGTGTACCTTCAAGTTGTTTCCAACTTATGGCTACCCTAAGGCAAACCTATTAGGCCACTAAACCAAGAAGAGGTCGAGCATGACTCTTTTCAGAAACAAATCTCAGAAATCTCAGAGATGCAGGAATTAGTAATCTTGGGAGACTTCAATTACACTGATATCTGCTATGAGACTAACTCTGCTAAGCATAAGCTCTCCAGCAAATTCCTGATGTGCCTTGCAGCTAATTTCCTATTTCAAAAGGTAGACGAAGGAACAAGGGGATCCTAACCAACACAGAGGAGTTGCTCACTGGAATCAAAGCTGTTGGTACTTTATGGTGAAGTGACCAGGTGATGCCAGAATTCACAATTGTGGGATGGGCAGACAGGAGCATAGTCCAACACAGACCTTGGATTTCTGGAAAGCTGATTTTAACACATTCACGGAATTACTGGGTGGAATCCCATGGCTAAACATGCTAAAGGAAAAAGACACCCAGCATGGGTAGGAGTTCTTGAAGAAATAGCTGGGCTGTCACAGAAAGGAGGGAGCAAGCCTGTTCTTTACTGCCTCAGAGGGTAGGACTAGGTCTAATGGTTTGAAGTTACAAGAGAGTAGATTTTGATTGAACATTAGAAGGAATTTCATGACACTAAGATCAGTTTGACAATGGACCCAATTGCTTAGAGAGGTGGTGGGGTCTCCTTCTCTAGACATCTTCAGAAAGAGGCAGGACAATTACCTGCCGGGGATGCTTTAGCTGGAGATCCTGCATTGAGCAGGGAGTTGGACTAGTTGGACTATGAGGCCCCTTCTGACTCTCTGATTCTACGAATCTATGAGTCTATGACTTAATGACAAACAGAAAACAGATTTCTGAAGTTTTAAATAGCGAAACCTGTTGTCCAATTTGCCATTGCCTACAAACCCTTTCTGAAATACCAAATGAAAAGCTGTATTTCAGTCATTAAATTATTAAATTTAATCAGTCATTAAATTATGTGAACATAGATAGCATGGTCATTATGCCCCATTTTATTTGACCACAATTTTCTCCACAATGATGAGATACACTGTGTGTGGGGGGGGGTTAACTTAAAATAATTATTCATACTTTTGCTTCTGTATATACAAATTGGCATGCACAAAATTTAAGCAGTTTTGAACCTTTCTTTTTAAAAATGCTTTCTTTTTTTTTTTGATGCTGTACAAGCAGCTACCTCGAAAACAATGTCATCAGGGAAAAAAGGCAAGACTCATAAAAACACACGAGATAATATTTCTGGAAGACTAGTTGGAAGTTGGACTATAGGAAGAAGAAAAGAGGTTGTGGCATGATTTTGAACTCTCAGATCTATTGTACTTAAAATTACTGGATCTCACCTTAGATGTCATTTCATGAAATTCATGAAGTGTTTTCTCAGTTGGTACATTAGGGGACTTGTATTTATTGCTGTAGGTAATATTTCAGAGAAAGGAACTCTTAAGTATTTCCGGCTTGAGAAACCCCTATGAAATTCACCATAACTTACAGGGTCATCACCGGTGAAAAGTAGCTTGAAGGCACATACACACAACACATGCAAGTTATAAGGGGGGGGGGGCTAAACTGAATGGGAACAATTTCTTTCACTTATCAATATTGGGGAAGAAAATGCCTGAGTCATCAGTGAGTTTTTTTTATAGATCCATTTTTTTTAATAGATCCATTTGCCTTTTTCCACTTCATTTCATTTTTTATTTTAATTGATTTCTATTTGCTTCCCCCCACCCCACCCCCCAGCATTAGTAACTGATCAAATTAAGGTAACAGAGAGAAGAAAGGGGCAAAGAACAAAAAAGGGTTGACCCTGTAAACTGCCCTTCATTGGTGTTCATCTTCATTGCCAAAATGACTCTCTCTCTCTCTCTTTTTTCCAGCCATCAATCCCTGTTTTCCACATTCCTACAAGGTGTTTATATTTGTTTAATTGGTGTCTTAGGAATGCCCAGACTCCTTGTATCATTGGGCAAGGTCGAACATGTAATTTTGTCTCCTCCAAGGGAAGGAGTATACTGGTACTGGAAAAACAATGGAACCACTTCTCCCCAAAGAAAAGAAAAAAATATACCAGTAAGTCATCCCAAAGTGACTCTGTCTTCTGACACACACATGTACGGTGAGGTCAGAGTCGCCTACAAAGTTAATCTCACAGGATTTCAGAGGTACTGGTAATGCCCACCTGAAACTGAAGAAAACAAGAACTTCCTGTAAAATGTGCACTTATTCTCCAGGACATGTATGGGATATTCGGGTTCATTACTCTCTGGGATGTGTAGAAGCAGTTCTACCCCTGGGTCAAAGTCCAGGCAGATTAGATTTCAAAAAAGAATTATCACCTGCAGTGCTCTCTTGCCAAATGTACATTTGCAGAAAAGTATTTGTCAATGTTATAATGCCTAACAAATGTGTGGGCAGATGGCCATATAGAGGAGAGCTATTCTACAATGCTGCCAAAATAGCCACCTCACTAATGGAATGAATGGCTAGTCTGTTAGGAGACAGTTTCCACAGGATTTCTTATGCTAACTGAATACAACCTGTCAGCCAACTGGTAACGGTCACTCTGCAACACTTTCTGCTCACAGACATATCCTGGAAAAACAGAGACATTTGGATTTTCTAAAGGGCATTGACTTTAACAGATAAAAACCCATCTAATCTCTAACAACTAATCTAACATCTAGTTCTTTTTGTACTGGTAGACTGGCCTTGGGCTGAAGGATAAAGAAACCACATCTTGGGATCTCTGGAACAAAGTGGTCATTTTGGGAATGATTTATGAATCTAGGCACAAAATTACTTCAGCCTCACAGAAGGCATATAGCCATGGACTGGAGAAAAAACTGTTGCCATGGTAAGAATCCAAAGCAAAACATTTCCTACAAGAGGCATGCCCATAAGTGGTGTAAGCATCCATTTCAAATGCCATGATAGAAACCTATGTACAGGGAAAGGATGCCCACACCTTGTCACTACCCTGGTAGCCAAACTTATTGTTCAAAGAATTGACCTATGTGTTTATAACATATTTGTTTAGCCCTGGGAAAAAAAGAGCAGTCTTTTAAAAAGACCAGAATGCATTATATCTGCCAGGTCATAGGATCTCCAACCACTTTCTTAAACCAGGACAGGAGAGTCTATATAGTACTAGAATCAAAGTCTTTTGACTGAGGACCTGTGAGAAGATGATGCAATTTTCAAAACCCCTTCTAAGGTTTTTTTGATCAAGCATGTGCACAAGTGACTGGCCTTCATAAGAAAGAATCTGCTTCTTCGGGAGACAGGTTGTAAAGTCTAAGAATCAAGGTAAAAGCATGCTACTAGCATCACCTCTGCTTGCGTTTCTGAATCCTCTGAAGTATTCTGTGTGTGCCAGACAAGTGTATAGGAACCTCTGTGGTCATGCTCTCTTGAGGGCCTCATCTCCTACAATCTCTGTGCATTGGCTTTGATATGAACCACTTATTTGCAGGGAAAATAAGTCTACAATAAGTCTATTATCACAGGGAAGGGTAACTTATTCTGTCTTTTATCTTTTCAATTCTATCTTCTCCTACAGTCTCAGAAACTGACTGTTTAGTTGTTTAGTATCACACTCATCTCAATCAGTTTGATGCAGTGGATGAAGACGGGGTTGGAATTGTGTGGTCCACCAGATGCTGTTGACCTACAACTGCCAGTAGCACTAGCCAGCATGACCAATGGTGCGAAATCTTGGAAGCTGCCATTAAACAACATCTAGAGGGTCATACAATTTTCATCCTCAGTTAAAAGAAGGACTGCAGTAACCCAGCAATTTATACCCAGTTAGGCATTAATCTCATTGGGTGACCTTCAGCCAATCACTCTTATTCTAAATTACATCACAGCATTGTGTGGATAAACTGGAAGGAATAAGAGGTATATGTTCCACTGAATATAGATTCAATAAAGGAACTGTTGTTATCTGAATTTGTTTCAGGGCTTTATAACAGAGCAAACATCTCTGTTAAATGGTAAGTGGGGTTTTGTTCACACATAGCACCAACCTTTGCCAGAATTAAAAACTGAAAACTAAAATTGCAAAGAGAAACTCCAGGATTATCCTGCTGAATTATAACGAAAGCAAATTCAGTTCTATACACTTTAGACTTAGTTGGGACTGTAAATTTGTTTCCTACAACAGATGTTAAATCAGGAGTAGGAAGTTGCAGCCTATCATCTGGAGTTAAATAACAATGTAAAATTAACCCTTTTAAAAACACAGGGTTAAAATCAATTACTTCTCCTGTTATTCAGTTCTTACTCTGTACAGTTTAGACTTCACACATCTGACAAATGGGACATTGGCCTTGATAGACGCTTCTGCTACATCAAACTGCTTAGTGTTTAAGGTACCATTAGATTTTTCAGAAATGTACCCGCTGAACTCTAATTTTCATATCAGGGAATATGGTAAGAGCCATTTATTAAATAGAAACTCATGAAGTAGGAGCAACTGTAATTAACATACAGAATAAGGCCTTCCAGACATTGCATCAAGCTTTCAGAATGTTTCTCTTTATATAAATGAATGAATGGAGTCTGAGTCACTTTTCTTCTGAAAAGATTTTAAAAAATGGTTAAAAACATGTCAAGAAAGCCTGAGAAAAAGAATCTGGACTGAAGAGAATCTTAAAAGTTTGGGAATTATTTTGTCTGTTTTGCACAGAGAACATAATTTTCTGTGTAGGGAACAGCATTTTCTCTACAGAAAATAATATCTGTACAAAGAAATACTATTTTCTGCACAAAAAATACTGCTTACTATACAGAAAATACTATAATTGGGAATTTAGTCTGCAAAAAAAACCTTTACGGTTATGGTTGCACAGAAAATATAGAATCTCAGCCCATATTTTCTGTGCAGAAAATTCTGTTTTCCGTGCAAATCGACCACACATGCAAATTTTGCACATAATAAGGCCCAAGCTGGAAATCAGTCTTGAAAACTGTGGTTTACAAAGACTTTCTTGAAGCAGGAAGAAAATTGCTATTACAATTTAATTGTTGCTTCCTGAGGAGAAAATTATTGGACAATCACATCACTATTTTCTGCCAGGATGAGGTTTTTCTGAGAACAAAGTCTGGATCTTGAGACATGCACAGGAAACTTGGTGGAACAGTTTGAGTAAAACTGAAACCCCTTGGTGTTCTTACTGAACACAAAGCTGATCTACATAGATGGACAAAAAAACAACACCTAAGGGCAAAGTAGGGATTGGAGATGAAGCTAGTGGAAAGGATCCTAAAGGTCAATTTCATTTTTCCCCCCTATGGATGTCTTTTTCGGTTCCATCTATCACCACTGCAGGCAAAGAGCAGGTGAGTTCTAGGGAAGCTATTTGTGGAAGAGACTTTCAGAAAATGGGCATCAAGATGGGACTCTCTGGCTGTTTCTTCCTCATCTACAGGAAGGCCTTTCAGGAAGTTACATTGAGGGTCATTTCCACTGACACACTGAGAGTGTAGGTCAGCCGCTGACAAGCTATTTAAATCAAGCAGAGGAGAGAAAGAAGCTGAATCTGAAAATGCCCTTGCCTAGATATTGTGAAACGATGTGACTAACTTCTATTCAGGGGTTAGAAATGAAGGAGGGACTGCAGGCAATTTTTACCACCATGCCCACCACAGTGAGTCCGACATGACTGGGAGTGAGTTATCTCACTTCTGGTTTTCATTTCAGCCAATTTTTGCGCTTTCTTCCAGGCATGGGTCAGGTATGGAGGAACGACTGCTGTTTTTTGAAGGATTTCTAAGTTAAGTGGATGGGTAAAAAAAAAAAAAACTTGTGTGAGGGGGGAATTTCAGGTCTTTGGGAGGTTTCAGGGGCTGAACTTTGCCCACCCTTTCCATTCCCTGGCAAGAAAACACAGCTCACCCTGGACTGAAAGAAGAAACAGCTGAAGGGCACATGGTACGAAGGTCCCAAAAATTATTTTGCAAGGGAAAGCCCTATCTCTGTTCTGTTTAGGTATTGGTTTATAATGCTGCCATTCTATCCTGAGCTATACTAAAAAGCTTACCCTCTTCTGAGCAGGCATGTGTTCTACAGAATGTTATCTCATTCCAGTCTCCCAAGTAATGAGAACACAATGCTGCTCCAGACCCTCTTTCACATGGCAAATGCCGTGCGAAAAGGGTCTTAGTCTGCCTTGACAAACAGATGGATGATGATATCCCTTAGCTGATGAGAGGCGAGCAGTTGTCACATTTAAGAAATGTTCTTAGCTAATGTTAGAGTCATCTCGAGAAAAACCACTCTAATCTAGGCCAGAGACCAGTTATACCACTTTAACAATCCTCCTTTTACAATCACTGACTCACAAAGTTTGAAGGCTGGTCATCCAATCCAACTCATAATCTTACATTAATTTGTTCGAAATGGCCTGTGATCCTCCTAATTTAGCTCAAAGATTTGCGTGTATTCAGTGGGACCTTTGCCAGTTTTGGGAACTTTGAACATGAGCCCTCTCAGTTTGCATTGCTAACCATACTGCATTTCAAAAAGGAATGAGGCACTGTGATGGAAAGGAGCTATGTTTCAAGAAAGAGAAGGGCAAAGCACACTTGGGTGTCAGAGCCTGTTGTTGCTATGAATGTGCTATCATGGTCATAGCATGAGGTACTGGGGTGATGATTTCATGAAAATATTTTCCATTCTCATGTGGAAAAGGCCAGAAAAACATGAAAGAAGCCCCAAAAAGATAACTCAGTGATTTCTATGTAAAAGCAATCACTGAACATGCTCAGGATTGTGCCCTACAAATTATCCTAAATTAGCAAATATATTTAAAGATTTTTATGGGTAACTGTGCACTGTTTTGTCTAAAATTCTAATATGCATACATATGCATATGAGCACACACATGCTATAAAATAACTCTTTCTCTCATTACCATCAAACTCAGTCTTATTTTGTGTGTAGCAGAATTTATTGTTAAGTCCTTCAGCATTCCAGCTCCAAATGGAAGGGTGTATCTTTGTCCTTTGAAATGCAAGAATAATTAGATTAACGCCAATAACAAAGTCCAGATTTTCCCACCCGCATTGCTTTGATTTTTAAAGGAAAACACACTGACGTTTCATTTTAAGTGCTATTACAAAAGGATATTTTTACAGTTCATGAGACATCTACATTTCCTAATTGTAAATGATACACATAGCATTTAAATGGATGGAAACTTCTAATGAGATAATGATATTTGAGGGAAAAATGTAAATGCAGCATTCTGAGAAACGGAATTTGGGGTTTTACTCTTCTTTTGAGCTTGATGTAGCCTCACATAAAAACATTTCATTAAAAAAAAACCTTTCAAAAGATAAAAGTACTCAGCAAGCTCACAAGACTTCAGGATCTCCTGAATTTATTATGATAAACTTGTTTTTAGATATTATTTCTTTCCCTAAAAAACATAACCACTTCTAGGTACAGCCTGATCCTACTAGAAAGTGCTGTTTTCAAATGTGTTTCAGGGACATGGAACACATTCAATAGCATTTAAATATTTATTTAAAAAAAAAGAAGGAAAGAAACATGCAGCACACTGTATGATTGATAATTAATAAGATCAGAAATGACAGGGTAAAGAAATTCAACCTTTTTTTTCCCCAGCTGCAGTCCTGAAATCCCTCTTCTGAAGCTCTTATTTGCTTTTGAAAGACTATTTCACTGGACTCAACTGGTGAATTCTCCTCAAAACAGAAAAGAGATGTTTCTGGAAGCCATATCAAACACTGTGAAGGTTAAATCTTTCTCCACACTGCTCCGATCCTGGAAATTATCAGCATTTCTCCAAATGATTATCTCACGTATTCCCTACACTTTATCTTGAGTTAGTGTTGCTCAAAGCTTTCCACAGGCTAGTGGCAGATGTGGATCATGGGGCTTCTGCTACCACCACTTTGGCTTGCATGATATGTTCCACCCAGGAATTTGAGATCAACAGGCAAAGGATTATTGTCTGTTCCACCAACATACACAGCTCTGTCAAGGCTGCAAGCCTTTCAAGATCTGGCTCTGCATTTGTGGAACAGTTTCTTTTGGATCTCTGGTTGGAGGAGGATCTCTCCTGTTTTCGTAAATAGTTGAAGACCTTCCTCTTTGATTCACCATCTTAAGCCACTGAATTATGTTTAAGATGCTGAGATGAGTAGCGACTGGTGGGGTGTTGGGGATTTCATTCCATGTATGTTGTTGTGGTGTCCTGTTTTATTGTCTTTGTCCCTGATTGTGTATGTCGTTGTTCTGCCCTTTGGTGTAAGGGGCATTATAGATAAACACTGTTGTTTGTTGTTGTCATTACTACTACTACTATTAGGATCAGAGTCTTAATCAGCTGTTGGCCTGATTAATGAAGCCTTATTATATAAACGCTGAAGATTCCTGGGCCCTCCCTTTTCCACCTACACAGGCTGCTGTAAGTACTTTTCCTCTCATGTCTCTGGGATGTGGCTGTTGGGAAGGGTCCTGCCTGGGTCCTGGGATAGGGTCATGACAGCAGTGGTGTCCTATCCTAGTCCTGGCACAGCTGATAA
Organism: Cyclura pinguis; assembly: GCA_030412105.1. Taxonomy (NCBI): domain Eukaryota; kingdom Metazoa; phylum Chordata; class Lepidosauria; order Squamata; family Iguanidae; genus Cyclura; species Cyclura pinguis. The sequence goes on from CM059600.1 coordinate 81,873,455, forward strand.
ATCAAACAAAACAAACTGTATATCTCCCAGCTTGTTACTTACTTCCAGGCAGTAAGCAATGAGTCATAAATAATGTCCAACATAAACAAAATCTGGCAGGGATTCACGGCAAAGGAGTGTCCAAGGTCAATCCAAGCATTTGTCAAGGCATCCAGCAAGGTAGCAGGTTAGATAAGCTCTGACAACTCTTGGAGGAGAAGGACGCTAGCTAAATAGACCCAAAGCCTAGGGCAGCTGTGCCTTGACTGATTGTTGCCAGTTATAGATTCTGAGAGAACGATGCTGGGTCTCTCTTTGCTGCTTGTGCTGTGCGAAGCTGAGTCTAGGTAAGTGTTCTTCTGTATCTGAAGAGGCAGGACTCTCTGTTGGAGATGGCATCATCTCCTGTTCTTTTTCCAGCACTGCAATCTCTCTTTGTACAGCAGGCCCTGGCATGCCTTATGTTTCAGCCTCTGGCATGCTCTCTGCTTCAGATGCTGAGTCAGAGTCTGTACTGTGCTCGTTCTCAAGATGACACCAGACTCAATTTCAAGGATATATTCATTTGAAGTAGCCTATCACTTACACTTTGCTGATGTTCATTTCCCTATTTAAATGTAAAACCTTGTCTAGGTAAGTGGATACATCACTTCTGTCTGGTGCTGCATCTAAGGCCCTTTCTGCATGAGGCGAGTGAATCGCTCCATGCCGTTACTTACCGGTTCTTTTCTCTTCAAAGCAATGTGGCCTTTCTGCAGGGCTCCCTTCTGCTGGGCTCCCTGTTTGTTGCAGGGCAAATCGGAGCAGTGCAAGGTCTGTAGATCCGCACTGCTCAGGCTGAAAATGGCGGGTTCCTGTTCTTCGTGGGTCCGGACCAACCACTGATGCTGACCACACCCACAGCCCACCCTCCGCTGATCACAGGCTCGCATCGGTGCAAGCCTACACATCTGCACAAGTGAACAGGAACATAATGGCGCACTCCAGAAAATTGAAAGACTGGATTTTCCCAGGCTTCACTTAGCATGCTGGAGGACCACTTGGGGGTGTTTTGCATCAGACTAAGGTGCGGAACTAAGGTAAATAGTCCGAACCTAGTCCAATCCAAGGTGCGGACGACCTCCGTGACAGGACGCCTTGGCTCGTTTTAACTTCCTCGTGCGGAAAGGGCCTAAGACACTGTACCATGGTTAGGCTCTAACAGCGAACCACCAAAACAATTTTAGAAAAAGAGGTGATTACAGCCAAAGGAACAGTTCATAATTACTGACAGGTTAAATCAAGCTTGAAATCAAGCTGGAGCCAGTTTCAAGGAAATCTGGGATATTTGACAACTATAGGTTTCTGGGAAAGCAATGGGTAAAAAGTCTTTAGTAAATCTCCCTGAGAGGGTTCTTCTCTCTTTTTCTGCCCCTAGTGTTTATTCAATTACTTTCTCCCTCTCCACCTAGATCCATAGTATTAAGCAAGATACTGCTCTCTTGCTCTTTCTGATGCTTATGTAATTGCAGAAGGCAGAAATAAAAGCACCAACAGCAAAAAAAAGGAGCAGCAGGGCCAGAAGTCTCCAGGCACTGGACAATAGACTCTTATAGGAATGTGGGACTAAGCAAATGCCCAGTGATGCTTACTTTTGTGGGATCTGGAAAGTAGGGCATGGAGAGTGGTGGAAAAGCAGTAGGAACAATCAGAGAAAGGTGATCCAAAGAGAAGGGAGGAAAAAGAAAAACTGAAGAAAACAAGAAGTGTAGAAGGTGACTTGGACACTTTTCTGGGTGCATGTGAAACCACAAGGTTCAGAAGCAGATCCTCATCCAGATCTTTCAAGTGAGTGGTCTCAGCTTCTTGGTGTAAGTGGTCAAGGGATGAAACAGTCAACTATTACGTTTCCAGGTCAGAAGGTTGTTAGAGTACTTTTAATATGCTGGTGTCATGGTTAGAGTCCTGGGTAGCGAGCCAGCCCAGAGAAGGGAGTGTGAGAGCCAGCAAAGTCCAGCCGGGAGGAGAAAAGCAAGCACTTTACACAAGCGAGTTCATTTACCAGAGCGTCATGCAAAAGCCATAGTCAGAGTTCCAAAAGCCAAGGGTCAAGAGTCCAGAGATCAATTCAAGGTAGCAGGAATCAGGTGCTGGGAGCAAGGAACAGGCAAGAGGAGAGCTTGAAAGAAGTTTGCCACAAGCAAAGGAAAGCTTCCAGGCAGGCAGTTATATAGCCCAAGACACAGGTGTGGCTAGTCACTGCTTCTTGAACTTAATCGAGGAAGCCTTCCTTTGCTCAACTCTCTTGAGTCTCCGCCTTGTTTGTGGGCTGATTGGCACAGGCTCCAGGGCATCCTCGGGATCACAGCTGGATCCCTGTTGCCCTAAAGGAGCAGGCAGAGGAACGTCCAAGCCTGCTTGGTCCATGGCAGCAGGGGGAGCTCTTGAGCTGCAGGACTCATCTCCAGCCAGAGCCACAGGGACCAACAGCTGCTGCTCGTCATCTCCACCCTGAGCCACAGGGACCAACAGCTGCTGCTCGTCATCAGCAGCTCTGACAGGGGCTTCAGTTATCACAGCTGGCAGAGTGTTCATACACATTACAAAGTGTGTCCCAGCAATATTGGGGTCGGAGTGTTAGTGCCATGTCATATTGTTCTGACATTGCAATCATGTGTATATTCCTCCATTTCCCACATAAGTTTCTAAAATGTAAGAAACCAAAACATAATATAGAATACAGGTTTGAGAAATTGGTGGGGATGCAGATGGCTAAAAACATGTACTTGTCCTTTTTGTCTGATCTGAATTGTGATCTCTGTAACATATCTTTTTTAAAAAGGATTATTGATTAGTTTTAATACACGTATTCATTGCCACATTCTTAGATGTTTCAAAGTCTTGTATTTTGACTATTGATAAGAGCCTATATATTTTGGAGGCTATTTATGCAAATATTATGACCGACATGTGGAAGCCAGCATGGGTCTAGCAGATATGACCAAAATGGTCTGCTGTACACATACAAACACTATCTTTAAGGAAAAGAGTCCTCATGCACAGCAAAGAAAAATCAGCAGTACTGGGGAAAACAAAACAAAAAATATATAAAGAGTTACTATATCATACTATTGTTCTTATGTACTTCATTTGATTCAATTTAACTTTTTCAGAAACTTCAATAAAAATTTCTTTAATAAAATTTCTGCTGATGCCTTTCCATGACAATCTCAGGGTTGCAAATTTTCCACTCTCCTTGTAATTCAACACCTTGAAGTATAACAACAAGTGAAGCAAAGAATGATAAATGATGTGGCTAGATTTTTGAAGCTGAGTAGTGTCAGGATAAAAGGAGAGCAAGCCTTGTTTCAAACAAGAAAAAATTCAAAGAGAAAGAGAAAGGAAACTGCTGGGAAGAGACATGGCCAAAAATCTTGTTCCCAAAATGTTAGAAAGAAAAATCAATATTTTCAATCAAACAAAGCTATATTTCAAAAGAACAGGGTTTCTTTCATTAATATAGCTAACATATAGTGTCCCCCCCCATTTCATATAGGCTCAGAACAAAATACCGCACAACAGGAATAAGCTAACACATCTTGTAGCCTGCTGTTTCAACAAAGTAAGTAAAACAATACCCCAGTGGGCTATTACACAGGAATCGCTTATGCTTGAGGAAAAGGGCAGGATAGAAATCAAGAACATTAAATACACAAAATTGAAGTCCTGAATAAACTGATTCCTACTTTGAATTCATTCTTAGGGCTTTTTTTAAAAAAACAGACTTACAAGTCTTGAAGAGACCAAAAGTTTATCAAGACAAAATTCTTTCAACAAGTCGTGATCAACCCTTCCCCCCCTCCCCCGCAAATGATCTAGAGCTCATTCCTAGTTCTTAGGTTTCTGCAATAGTAGAGTAACCACATGTGGGTATTTAAACATGGAAAGCTTTGTGCGGCATCTTCTCATATGCTCTGGCCAAATACATCAGACATGCTGTCTGTTTACAAGGATTCTTTACAATATTTAATTCTGCATTCTTGCATCCATTCAAGTGGTGTTATTCAATAAATGCATTTGTAGATACAGTGTCTGCGTTATAATTTATACTGATGCTAATGCTAACTGTTTATATAGCCTGACCAAAATATCACAACAGTAACATATGGCTTCTCCATTAATTTACGTAAAAGCTTTGAGCAAATGACTACCCCAGATATGTGTCTTCCTTTTTTGGTAGAGGCTATAATTTTAAAAAATTTCTACCTCTTTTGCTGAAATCCCATGTTTGGTTACTTAGAAGTGATCAGGTAGAAATATGTATATCTGGTTCTCCTTAGATATCTCAGTGTTCTATTTATTTTATCTCAATTATTTATTGGATTGCAAGATGTATTTTTTTCTGCCTGTATGGAATTTGTGTAGGCACTTTTTCAAAATTAACACATTTTGTTTGCATTTCTTCCATTAATTAAACAACGTTCATATGAATTTTCCAAACTTGCATCCTGTAGCTGAGCTTATTTTTGAAAGACACACATAGTTTTCGTATATGTATTTTCTCCCTCCAAAATGCAAATATAAGAATTTCGAGTGCACAATGAGCTCAAGTCTGTTGTCAGTTGTCAGAAGTGAAAGACAGATATTTCCATATGGAAATGTCAATCCAACAAATTTATTTCCCATCTGTACTTAAGGGCAGGGATGAGAAAAAAGTTTGCAAAGTTTCTTATCCTCCGTGAGAACGCAGTTATTGACACAGAAACCTTTCATCCAAAAAACAGTCAACTCCTGTGATCTTTTTTTTCCCATTCTAAGACAAGAGCTCCAAAAAAATTTACACTTTTTGTATGGTTGCTTGTGGCCATTACGTTTAGTAATGGCAAATGTTCCCTTTCATCATTAATGTTAGTTCAGACATAAATGTCAGAAATTTTTGGTTATTTCCCAAAGGCTATCAAAAACTAAAGAAATCTAAAAACCTTTTCTGAGAAATGCCAGAATATATTGAATTTCTTCATTTAATGCTATATATTGTTTATGATAAGTATGGTCATAACTCTGGCGGCATAATGTGATAAATTTGCTGGTAGTCACATCTGCCAGAATAGATCCATACACCTTATAATTCCCATAATGGAAGTGTCCAGATCACCATCTGGTCTAGTCATGTTGGGTGAACAGCAGTTGTTGAGACCCAACAACGCGGAAAGTGTGGTTGGTCAACTTCAGCTGACCATCTGTATACTTGGCCCTTTCTGGGTGATCAGGTCTAGTAGGGAAGCAATCTCTGGCTGGTCCATGAAGTTTTAAATTCTTCTTTGAAATGGGATGGTGGTAGCAGTTCACCAGAATCTTTAAAGGAGGTGGTAATCAGTATATTCCTGAAGAAACATAAATTAAGCCCAACAGAGGAAAGAAAACTATAGAAAAGAAAACTGTATTTGACGACATCTCCTTCCTGAATTTGAACAAGAGCATGCAAGAGGAACTCCAGACATTACAAAAACTTCAGTTATTAGCTGGTTTTAAAATATAAAAGATGAATTTTCTTCAGTATTAATTTATAGTACCTAGAACGTTGGAAGTGGAAGATTACTTTGAAATATTGAAACAATGTTCAATATTTAATTGCAAGTCAGAGGGTTTCAAAGTCTAGAGAATCTGAATAAATAGAAAATCTGTTGCTTGTCATGAAAATGGTTAATAACATCCACACAGAGAAACTGTCACACTCCATCCTGTAAAAATATGATTTTCCTAGCAGATTAAAAAAAGTGAACTTGGATGGCAATATTATTATTCTAGATTGATCTGAAGATTAAAGTGAACATGTTTACAGAGACATAATAGTTTAAACTGTTTATACAAAAAACATTTGTAGATGACACACAGATTCCAACAAAAACACAGCACTAGTTGAGATACCATATGGCAAATGTACACTTGTATTGACTCAAGTCATTCGTAAAGACAAGCATCAGTCATACTGGTCTTTCTCAAACAAACCAATGCCAAATGGATTTGAAAGCTTCTTATCATGCCTCAGCTTTGGAGGAAAAGTCTGGATGTTAAACATTTCTAGGTCATTCAAAATGGGGGAAACTAATTAGGGCCCAACAAAGCTGGTTTTTCATTCAAGTTTTCATACCAAGTTCACATTAACCATCCAACAATTACTGTACTTATTTGACATCATCTGAAGGTGATGATGCAATCCCATAAATATTTCTATTTGAGGATTCCCTTTTGACCCCTCCAAGCCAAATAATCCACTCAATGTGTACACATATATTGTGCAGCCAATCTACCATGTATTTGCTTGAACCTGGCTACATTGAGCAATCATCATGTGAAATCAGACTGCAGTGACAAGGGCTATTGCGTATGCCATCAACCTCTTTGAATGCCTGAAGCACAATTTTATCAATGCGTGGTGGATGATGATACTAATTCCTTTGAAGAGTGCGCATGCATTAGACTGAGAACACCAAGAATACCAATACCAGGTCTAGCACCTGCTAACCACAGAGAACGCCCACGAACAAACAGTATTAATATTCAGTTTTAACTAAAAAATGCAACAATAACTGGAAGATAATAGTAAAGTTCTTTTGAGGACTGAAATAGCATGAAGAAAAGAAACCTGCCTATTTAGGAAGCAATGATTATTAAATTATCAAATCCCTGAAAGTTTTGTAATGTCACAAGGGAGCTTGGGCTTCTAGAGGCTGTTCCAAGTCAAATATAGGAGAGCTGTTTCTCCAACACCTATAATTGTTCAACACATTTCGCTTCTCAATTTTTTTCCTCTCCCATTCATTGTCTTATTTGTTCTTCAACATACAACTCAAATCTCCCAGGGACCTGGAAGTAATGTCCCTAATAACGGCACGAAAAATGGATTATGATTACTTAAGTTTTTTTTAAGGAATATGTGTATTAATTCAGATTTTCCAGGAGTGGCAATCAAAAGAAATTTGAGGGTTGACCTGTAAAGACAATTGAAGGAAATGAATTCATCCCTTGGCCTTTAAAAGCTAATAAAGCAAATCTGTCTATGTGTAACTCCATATTTAAGAACTTGTTGGGAACTATAACAGTGGATAACATGTTCCATGTCCCCTAGGCTTTAATTCAGGGTGGGGAAAGAGTGCCTGCTAACTGAATGTGCAACCCAATCCAAACATGCCCCATTGGGGAAAAAAATCTTAAAAACCACTCTCCCTTTTACTTGCTAGATTTACTTCCTGAATAAATAAAAGCTTTCCTGGGCCTAAAACAACACTTTTCCCCGCCCTTTTGCAGCTCTCTAGCGGGGACAACATGACACACACCCCCTCCAGCAATTGCTAGCCCCTGATTAAAGAACTGGAGGAACTGTAAAGACATTACTACTATCAGACCCATGAACCTAACCTACTACCATGACAACAACAACAACTTGAAAATGAAGATCAAGAGCACGTGACATATACTGAGAGAATACAGGCCATTACAGCAGCTTGATACCACTTCTTGCCATGGAACCCTGAAACTTCCTGTAGTCGTGGGAGCTGGACTAGAGCTACCCTGCACAAAAATTCTGAGAACCTCATCAGCTACAAATCCCAGAATTCCTTTTGTTTCAGCCATGACAAATGTGGTATGAAACTGATATAAATGTATGGTCCAGATACCTCCATAGGCATTTTATTGCTGCAGTACATGAGCCATTCTATCAAAGTCAGAGGAGATTACATCAAACCTAGACTTACCTATGTGTTATCTCAATTCATATTCAGGCCAATCCATTGACCCTGTACTTTTCACAGTTAGAGGCTTTTATTAAGAACAACTCCTGTTTAGCTGTTCATCCCATGAAGAATAAATCCACAGAGGCCATTTCCATACCGGGCTTCTGAAACGGTGTAGAGCGACCTCTCACTGAGGTCTTCGACACCATAGAGTGGACTGGCGTGGACTACTTTTCGTAGTTCCACACCAGAATCCACTCAGGAGCGGGCGGAACTAGCTGGGCTGCGTGTTTTTCGAGGTTTTTAAAAAGCATGGAGCGCGCAGCCCCGTGCCGCTCTGTCGCCCGGCTTTAAAGTGGATTTGCAGGCACGCGCAAGTGCGTGCCTGCAGATCTGCCGGGGGCGGGCTTCCGGTTGGTGAGCTTCTCCGGTTGGTGGAGAGCCTCCACCAACCAGAAGGTACCATCTGGGACACCAGAGGAGTGTGGAGCAGCGAGCTCATGCTGCTCCATGTGGCGACGGACTTACTCGGCTGCGGGTAAGCTCCATTTTAGCATGTTTTCGCCCGTTCCTCCCCCACATGTGAAAAGGGCCTTAGAAAAGATGGATCATTGCAGCAGATTCTATACTGCTCCCAACAAATGTTCTAAACATTATCAATGGTTCAAGGAGAAAGATCTCCCCTCTCCAAGTACATAATCATTCTTCATGGAAGGATCAATTAACTGAGTGTGAGAGTTTAACCAAAAATCCTTCAAAATATTGAAGTATCACGCAGCCCAATTTATACACTACAATCCCATTTTTTGCTACATAAAGACATGAGGATTTACAAACAGACTCTGGATTTTTTTACAAAATGTACAGAGGTGTACAATCCTTTTCAAATTATTCAAAAGTTAAGTCCCACTGTGATCACTGGTGCTTATTTTCTTGTAAAAGAGTGAGAGATCACAGCCTTATATATCTCCATACTAATATTATATATTCTTGAGATTATGGACACATTGTGTAAGCAGTTTGCTATATCCATTCTGGTTTTTGCTGGGAGGACTACACAGCTATAAAGTCACTTCCCTGAATATTACATTTCAAAATTTAAGGACCTTGATAACTGGCAATTTGTAGAGAAGGTAGGAGAGAGAATCTTATTCTGAAAGGATAGCGTGAAGCACATTCCTCTGCTGGGCTCATGACCCAGCTGTAGAACTATCCCATTCTTTGATTTAGGAACTTTTCACATGCATATGAAAAATAGTAAGAGGGCATCATTATGATCCTATGTTTGCAATTAGGTTTTCTGAATTACAAACTGACTGAGAGCTGGAGCCAACCTTGACACAATATGGAGAGGAAAATACAGGAATAGATTTACTTTTTACTCCAAATGTTTGATCAGAGCAACTGCACCTTGAAGGAGTGCTGAATCCTTTCCTTCAAGGCATCCTTCTGATTAAAACTGCCACCTCTGGCTTCCCTATGATCTGCACCACAAAAGGTAGTGGATAAATCTGTATTTCCCCCACCAGGGAGAAAAGTAATCAGTGGGCTATTTGACTAGAAAAACAAGCAGCACAGAAAAGTTTAAACACTCCCCATTCCATTATGCTTCTATAATCAAATGTGGCGCCCACCCCCAACCCTCACCCCCAAAAGGAGGGGAATATTATGCTTGAGTTACATAGTGTTTCAGTTGTAATTCTGTCCACGGATAATGTATCCCTTTCATGGACACGGAACAAGTTATGCAATTGCATGGATGAGATGAATTGGGAGGCTCTGCTGAAAAATAAGAAATAAAGCAGGGGCTCTCAGGTTTTTGAACTTAAGTCTGTTCCACAAGGAACAGCGGAGGAAAGAAGGTATGAAAGGTGAAAATACCATTTTGATGTGATCCGACAGGAGTCCTCTGAAACAATAAAACTGAACCTCTAATTATAGTGTCAGAATTCCATCCCAGTTATATTTGTGAGTTATACAAGAATGATGCAGTAGGCATCAAGTGAACATTGCAGCTGCCACAAATATCATCTGTGATATCATGAAATGCAGTGGGTAGCTCTGGTTCATACCATATCAAAGCAGAAGCTGTACAAGAACAACAGCACATTGCATGGAAACTTTTTTTTTTTTTTGGACAAAATGCATGTTAGATGCGCTGAGAGGCTTTTGGTAAGTCAGTACAATAGGGACCAGTGAGAGAATAAAGCCATACCATGAGTTTCATTATTCCTCTGTAGGGAAAGCAAGTCTATGGATGGCCTTTTTGTAACTGCCATGTCCATTGAATGGCTTCCTATTATTTTCAAAGTTATAACAAAATGGATCCTTTATTGTACAAAGCAGCAGGCTAAGTAGTCTCCAGTTTGTTCAAATAGGTCTCACATTGTGTAACTGAATTTTAACTCAGTGGGTGACTTGGCTTCACACAATCCCTTTCTTTGATTTAAGCAATGTCATGCTCTCCAGTTCATTACATCTGTGACATTGTAACGTATTTCACTGATCACCATTGTACCATATTCATGACACTGTGGACGTATGAAGAGTTGGTGAATATTATTTTGGATAAGAATTCATCAGAAAATGGTTTACCTTTTGAGCCTGAGGAAGCTGGGAGGGGGAAACAAGAACAGAATAGAACAAGCCATCATTATATAATTGATGTGACATAGTAAGGTGAGTTTAGCTGCTTTATTAGTTTATTAGGAGAAACAGTTCAAGTTTATTCAATCCGCTGTACAACAGGAACTAAAGGACAACTTATCTGCTAAACTGGTTATAACACTGCAATACTAGAAGAAAGGGATGATTTTGACCAAAGATATGGTATCTCACTTGAATTAGGGAGCTTCGTGTCTAAAATGTAAAATCAATGTTTTTATTTAGGTTCATTTTATTCAATGAACCTTTTAAATTACTCCATCATCATTGTAGGAGTCTATTTAAACACATGTATGAGCTGCAGTACCAATATACATGATATAACACCAGCATCCTATTTTCACAACGGAAAGTGTTATTTCAGAGCTGCATTGCATTAACTATAGAATCTGAGCTTTTTATAAGATGTCTTCTAGTGTGCCCACACCCATAAATAAAAATTTAACCCACTGAAGATAAACACTAATACCTCACTGGGAACACCAAGTAAATTAAATAGGCCCTTCAATACAACAAGAAAGAAAGAATTGATCTGCTGAAATCACTGCACGTTAGACATGGTTAATTTTGGCCATATCATAACCTAAAACTGCAGGCTGACTGTAACCCTTTCCCCCCATACGCTCCTCACATGTATTCACTACTAGATACAGTACTTGATACAATAAAATGATTACATTTCATCGTTCCAGCTGAAGTAAGCTATAGAGGAGATAACACTGGCTGGCATCCTGTTGGTAATTTAGGTCACCATAAACTAACTTAAAATTATGTAAAATTGAAATGCACCATTGAGCAATATTCAGATTCTCAGGAGGCAAACTGAGAAATATATTATCAAGATCATGGTGCAAGCAGAGCCAGTTCTGCGGCTCTTGCATGACTGTCTTGATGCACGGCATTTCTTCATTTGTAATGTATCCCACTGGGCAGTATGTCCTGTTATGCCATGTGTCTCAATGCACAAGTGTCCTGATGTGCAGTATTTCCCAGTGCACAGGTCCTGTTGCACAATGGGAACCCCTCTTGTGTAACTGGACATCTTGTATGATATGCTGTTGTGCACTGTTACAGTTCACTAGTATGGCCCCATATTGTGTCAGAAACTTAGATCTATCATCAAAAAGTTACATAAAGTTACATATCCCAGCCTCGGATGCAAGATCTTGGCTATTATATTTATTTAGTGGAGCTGAGCATGCATTATGGAAAGGCAATGGGTAAAGTATTATGACAACAGTGTATTTCTGTATCCAATACCACTGGAATTGTGGGGTTTCTTCCCTTGCTCCTATAGCAGAGCTTCTTTTGGTACAAAAAAGCCAGCTCCAGAAAGCTTCCCACCTGTCCTGCCCAGGTTTTAAAGGTACACAGGTGGGTATAGGGAAAAGAGAGGCCATCAATTCCAGCAGAAACAACAGGAACCAATGGGAGTTTACCATGGTATTATGGCCACAGAATATATACTAAAGATGGAGAAAAACCAGCATTGAATCTGACGAAGCATGTATGTCAATTCTGTTTGCTAACACATTTCTTGATTATGTTGGCAGCCAAAAAAATGATGTTTTTTAAAATTCACTGAGATAACACTTGCATGGTTTCCTCCACCAAGGCTTCACTGATCCCTACACGTTTATCCCAATGGTTTAGTTCATCCTACACATTTTAAAATCTACTTTACTTCAAAATACTGTAAACATTATATGTCAATTTTCATGTGGGATTAACCAAATCTGCTGATTATAAAAGACAATTTGATCAATATAGACATGGGAGGGTTGCTTTTATGTACCAGAAGACAAATCATGGATCAAATCAACATTTCTGAGGGCCCAGTATAGTTTATAATGATAATCACTTTGTTGTTGTTTCTCCAAAATCTGCAAGGTGTCACAACCATGTTCTCTTGTTCTGGACCCCTATGTATGCCAAAGCAACTTTCTGGTACAGATGCAAGAAATACCCAAAAATCTTTTTATTCTTGAAGAGAAATGGTGTCTCAACATATTGATACAACTCATTTTAAATTAGTCACCTGCTGTGAGGGGTTTTTTAAAAAACATTTGTTAGGAGTTTGTGCAAAAATCTAATGTTTTGCACAAATTATTTTTTTCATAAAGTCCCTAAATGAAAAGAATCATGAAAAGTGCCCAAAGTCTTATAAATTCATCTGCCAGTAAGAAAACATTTGAAATTATTCATTCTTGCATGTGAGAATGAATTAAGTGAAGAATTATATCCACTTTTTTATTTTTTAAATAAGATTTACACCTCTAAGAGGTCTTGTGAAATAATTCTTTACTCTGAAACTAGCTAGAAGTTGTTTGGCCAAAGCACCAGCAACTCATCGTTAGACCTAGTAAGCATTTAATTGAAATTACTTGTGCTGCTTCAACTGACAGTTTTCACTTGGAAAGGCCATGGGCAGCAAACAATTTTCCCAGCAGTAAAAGCAAGACTTATAGGCCTATCCATAAAAGTGCTTATCTCTGTAAAATCCAATGGGTACTATTGATTCCTGCAGTTTCCTTAAATCCTACAAAGATAAGTGTTTAAAAAAGAAAGGGAAAGACAACATGAGCTTTTTGTTAATCCTCAAAAGCATAATGTAGCAGCTCTTTTTCTTGCATATAGTGGAAATTCTATTACTTTTATGCTTCTGCCCAAGCCTAAAGTATTACACGTCATCTGTTTCTCTTTTCTGTGCCAGCATTTTTTTAGCTCCAGCTTTCCAAAATATATGATTCACATTTATCATCTTATGTATAGCACATCCTGTAGTACAGATAAATATAATTCAGTTTTGACCTCTTTCTATTTCTTGAATCCTTCTTATTCAATTTTAAAAACAGCTTTATACAACTGAACCTAAACAAGGTCCATTTGGAAGTACTCCAGAGATCAGTAGGCCTCACCAGGAAGTATTCTTAGGACTGTGGCCCAAGTAAATTACAAGAAGACAAATGTTTAAGGGAAAACATGCAGAACTGAACGTTTTCAGCACTGGGAAACAATAAAGAAACTTACAAGACACTTCAGCATAGACTCATTCTTCACTATTGCAAAATATTAGATAATTACAATATAGCAATGGCCCAAATTGGCTCTGCTTCTATGGTTTATTTGTTTAAAGCACAGAGGCTAATTTATTTCTGGTTATTCACTTCCATCACTTTATAAGTGATGACTGTTGGTATGGTACCACACTGCATAATTTCATGATAGACAACGCACATTATAATTAATGCCCAATTTTCCAGTACTTCTGGCATGTACATTGCATTTCATTATAATTTGTTAACGTTTCAACGCTTTTATTTTATGACATGTGGATTACATGTTTTTTAAAAAAATAAAAATGTATCTATGATTCTTAAATTATAAAAAGTGCTATATCTTAACATCCTGTTCTCGTGTTGTTATTCTCGTTGTTGTGTACTTTCAAGTCATTGCTGACTTATGATGAGCCTAAGGCAAACCTATTATGGGGTTTTCTGAGGGTTGAGAGTGTGTGATGCGTCCAAGGTAACCCAGTGGGTTTCCACGGCCAAGCAGGGCATCAAACCCTGGTCTGCAGGGCCATAGTCCAACAATCAAACCATTACCCCATGCTGGCTTTCCCTGTTATTGTTACATAGTGTTACACAGGTCCAATCACAATGGAGCTTCTGAAACTCCGTCCCTTATACGTATATTGAGAAGTATATACTACTATGGGTGTATGTGTTTTGCAGAAAGTTGTTTTAAAAAAAATCTCAAAATGCCAAAACTGTGGGGAAAAAATGCAAAACACTTTGTAAATACACCTGCCAGAGAGAAACCTTTTGAAATTTTTCATTTAGACACGTAAGAATGAAACAAGTGCAAACTTACATCTAGATTCCAGAAACCCCATAGCAGTTGGGCCCAGTTAACGCATCCTGGCTGGCATCCCATTGACTAGTCGCAGCTAGTAGATCTATTCAGTCAACTGTTTACTTTTAAGTCAACATGTGGATAAATCCCAGTGATTCAATGAATCTACTCCAATCAAGATTAACACTAGGATTTTAGGTCCCTGCTAGCAGACCAGCTTGAGTCAGAGGAAACAGGGCAAAGAACTCTGTAGGCCCTCCCACACCTTCAAAATATGAGCTAAAGGGTTGGAGAACGCCTCTCCAGCCCATGGTGGAGATGTATAGGGATGAAACTACAAGGTCAGGAGATGAAGGGAAAAATAAACTGCATAAGCAGATCTGCGTTCATGACACATTTGTTCAAACGATATTTGTTTGTGCCAAAGCTGCTACCTGGCACAGAAGTACATGTTACTTCCTGCCAAGTAACAGGAAGTAATGAGAAAATCTTTTGAGGAATCACTGATAATTACTTTCATAGCATAGATATGGTTTATGGGAAAACACAGGATAGTTTTTCATCTCCATACTTCCCATTACTACCTCTCGGCCTTAGGAAACACATACAACAAGGTGTAACAACTGATTCTTTCAGTAAAACTGTTCTCATCATGTTTGGACTTATGTTGCCAACCTTTTCTAACCATGTTCTATAATTCATTATATTTATAGCATACATATCACGGCAACAAACCACAACTCAACAGCTTCCATTTGTTTGGAAACTTCAGAGGAAACAGTTCCACATTAAGTTCCATATAATGTTCTCATCTCAATCACTTGATATTGTCAACAGTCTTGTAAAAGGTTAGAGGACTCAAATAATAGAGTGACTGGTTTATCAACTGTAGAGCTTTTAAAGCACTCATTCACAAAAATAGTATTGTTTTTCCATTATTGATTTCACAGAAGGTTATTAAATGTGATTATTCTACCAAAACAAAAGTTATTATTTATGATTTATTTATAGAATTTATCCCCCTGTTTGTCTCTTGGGATATTATTTTGTATGAAATGTTTAAAGTATTTAACATATTTTCTAACCAAAACTGTATTATGAGATTTATTTTTCAATTCAAATTCCATTATTTAAGTATCTCTGTAGTAGGAAGTAACACTACACTATGAGAAAGCTATACAGAAAATCTGGGATCAAATCTCAAAATTTCTATTTTGAAATATAATTTTTTAAGTTTATTAAAGCAAGGGAGACACAAGAGCTATGTTAATGAAGGCAAAGGAAAATAATACCACATAAGCCAAAATTAACACCAGAAGCTATGATCTTCTAAATAGTGAAAAATAATCTCCATATATTCTATTCTGTATTCTAGAAACATGTTTAATATAAAATTCAGTGAAATCTTAATTCCATATATAAATATGATACCCAGGAAGTATAATAAAATATTTTACAGTGTTTAAAAAATAAAAAAAAAGCTTTCACAATTGTTCAGTTTTTATGAATATACATATATTTAAAACACTATCTTTTCAGGCTGGAACACTAGACCAAAACCAACAGAAAAAATCTCATGAATGTAAATTATTTACCAAAAAAAGGCTCTACCAGAAACACAGAAATTTAAGATTGGTGACACTTAGCTGAATAAGGAAATTATGGGTTTTAAATGCTAAGAAGCTGAATAGGCACCAATCTGTTTGCCACTGTTGTGTGTCCTCAAGTTGTTTCTGTCTTATGGTGACCCTAAGGCAAACCTATCATGGGGTTGTTCTGGCAAGATTTATTCAGAGAGGGTTTGCCTTTACCTTCCTCTGAAGCTGAGAGAGTAGGTCACCCAGTGGGTTTCCATGGCTATGTGGGGATTTAAACCCTAGTCTCCAGAATCGTAGTTCAGTGCTCAAGCCCCTGTACCATTCTGGCTCTACAGCTGGAAAAAAAAACCCAAAACCCTAATTGAAACCTGAAGCTCCAGGAAAAGAAGCATAGGCCAGAATCCTGTTAGTGATTTATCCTGGTATAACCTCCAGTGACACCAGCCTTTCTGAGTTCTGAACAAGGAGGCTATGCCTCCTTGCACAATGCTTCACCCTTACTGCAAATGGCTGCATTGGAAGCTGTCCACCTTGTCCCCTGAGCCAAGGAACCTGGTTGGCTACTGTTGCACAAGCAGCAATGTTTGTCCTTGTCCAAGGGCCAAAGGTGTTCCTTCTTTCTCAGCTACAAAGCAATAACTGAATGATATGATACCCATCCATATACCCTGTAACTAGTGATTGGCCTGCTTGGGGTTGAGCCAGGGAGCAATCCCACTGCTGATGTGTAGTTGGGTAAGGAGGAACATAATTCACCAGCTCAGATGACCAGCTTAAGTATGTTGCTGGGTCTTTATGGTCAGCCAAAAGCTGAATAGTGTCTGAAGGCCTTTCCACACTACTCTGTTATAGTGCTATTATTCCACTTTCAACATCCTGGGGAATCCTGGGGTTTGCAATTTAGGGAGGGGCCTTTAGAATTCTCAGCCAGAGAGCTCTTTCGCCTCAGGAAACTACAAACCCCAGAATTCCACCAGATGTTGAAAGTAGAATAATAGCACTATAACAGGGTAGTGTGGAAATGGCCTAAGCTTGCCTTTACACAACACATGTGCCATCATACCCCAGTAATAAAATGAACAATCCAGCCTCCTGTAGAACCCTCAACCATGATCAAGCATGATCATTTCTCATTTCCGTATCAAAGACACTTCCTACAAATCCCACCCCTTCTTTCTATAGAGTATTAACCTGTGCTCCCAACATTAAAGGAAAACATTCTAGAACTTAGGGATCCTTTTCTTATGAATTCGTCGTTTCAATAAGCATCCCAGTGGCGCCAGAAAGTAGTAAATAACATTTTTATTGTATTCGTCTGAATGGGGAATGGGGAGGCTCTCCTTTGCTTAGATGTATTTAAAGTAGTAGCAATAGCAACAGCATGGGTATTTCTATACTGCTTATCAGCTAAGTGCTCTCGAAGTGGTTTACAGTGTGTTAGCTAATTGTCCCCTACAAGCTGGGTACTCATTTTACCAACCTGCAGAAGGACGGAAGGCTGAGTCAACTTGTAGCCTGGTAGGATCAAACTCACAACCTTGTGGCTGCAGTACCGGCATTTAACAACTGCGCCACCAGCGCTCTTGTAGCTGGACAGCCATCTGTCAAGCATGCTATAGCTACACTGACTTGCTATACCATAATATTTTCTCCTCTGAACAAGGCTGGACTGCATCCAAGGTACTTTCAAACTCTATAACTCTATGAAGAACATTTAAAGTAGGAAATTGCTAGAAATTAAACGTGTGAAATTGTGATGTGTGAAAAGAAAATTAATGGAATGCCTTGCAAGAAAGAAAGCATAGGAATTTGATAAGATACATGATAACAGCAGCAAGAATTACATATACAAAATATTGGAAGAATAATAAGATACCAAAACTAAGTGAATGGATTAATAAACTTATAGAATTGGCAGAGATGGATAAGCTTACAATTTTATTGAAAGGGAAAGCAACAGACTCATATCTGAAGACCTGGAAACCTGTCACACATCATGTAAGGAATAAAAATGGAGATTTAGCAATTATAGGATTTGATATGTAAAATAGGATAGGTTTATTGTGGGTAGAGAACAGAATACAACCGAGGATATATGGAAGGAGATAATGGAATAGAATTAGCTTTGGAACTTACAGCAGAAGAAGAATGGGAAGTCATTTTAATATATCTGTATAAGTATTTATGTAGTCTGTATCTATATTTGTAGGTTGGTATAATAGATGGGAGGGTCAAGTAAATATTTCTTTTCTTTATATCTTTGTAACCTCTTTATCTATTTGGTGGTGTTTATTGTTTGCATTACATATTGAATATATGTATTTTGTTTTTACTTTGTGTATATATTTTTTTCTTTTTTGTTCTTTGAATGTTTTTTGTGATTTTTTTCTGTTTTATTGTGTGTTGGTTTTTTAATTACCAAATTAATAATGATTATATTAAAACAAATTGAACAGTTTTTTCACTTACATTAGGTGCCACTAGAAAACCTGGACACAAAAGTTAAACGTCTATTTTACACATTGCTGAAATCTGTTTCCCTCCCCATGTTAGATAAAAGACTTCAGATATTGCCCTCAGAGGAACATTTCTATTACCTAATAAAGCACCCCAAGGCTGTTATCATTCTCTGTCTAGAAAAATGCACTATAATATTAAATATTACATTTTTGTAGAATATATTCCACAATCTAAATGTACTTTAATTAGCAATGATTTCTTTCCTTTCCTTTTCTTTTCAAACTGGGAAAAAGAAAACCAAACACCTTTCAAAGATTATGATCATAATAACAATAATAAGAATAATACACCAAACATTTCACTTCAAAATAGAAATGTAAAAAAGCCCACACATTTTCCTATTCAATTTTTGACACGAACAGACTTCTTAAACTTGAACAGGAATGGAAGACCAAAATATTTTTGAGTTTTCAATTTCTTTGGGTTTTGCTCCCTCAAATCTTACATTTTTGTGTAAAAGATATTTTTTAAACAAAATAGAGATTTTTTATGCAAAAGCTTTTCATACAAAGACAATGTTATTTGGGCAAACAGAATTTTCACACAAAAGTCCTGAAAAGAGAGAAATCATCCAAAACGAAGTGTGAAAGCATCTTGTAACTTTTGCAGTAGGGATAAAGTTTTATACTATTACTTTTTTAGTTTTATTTTATTTAGATCTTGCATTGTATGAATGAAAGGAACGAAGATAGACACCTCTACTTTAAACAAAAGTGACCCATAAGCTTTTAATTCACCCTGAAATAAAGCACAACGAGCACAATAGTTCAGCAGGCTTTTACCGTGGTAGCCATCAAATATGCTTGCATCACTTTTGCAAGAGAAAGATGTCATAAAGCCCAAATAATTAGCTGGTTGAGCCAAATAGCTTTATTGAAGAGATTTAAAATGAGGTGTCACAATCCAAAAATGAACATCTGCATTGCTACATTTAACAAGGCTTCTCATTCCAATGGAACAGTTTTACCTTCATAAATGTTAACAATAGTTTCACCTAATTGACTAGAGCTTCAACTTTAGCCTACGAATTTGTAGCTGTGACACTTAAATTTAGCACTGGGGAAAAATTAGCGCCCCCCGCCCCGGGCTTTAAATTCACGAGAGTTCAATGCATGAAATGTCCAGTGGACTGGTATAGAGAAAGGACTTAAAGAAAAAGATTTTCGAGTCAAAATGACCCAGTATATCACTTTTGCAACAGATATAGATACAGTCAAAGCAATTTGCTATTGTTTCTAAAGAAACTGAGTTATACAAAGGTAATTTTGTCTAGACAAAATATCCTCACGTATACCAATTGATATTTTTGAAACTTTATTCACTTTGATTTTACCCACTGTAAAAGAGTGATGCTTACTAATTAGTTTGATTGTTCATTTATTTGTCTAGTATCTTGTGTAGAAATTTAAAATTCTCCATTGGGAAAAAAAATTCATTTGGATTTTACAGCTGTTTTTTCCTTTTTCCTCACTGTAAAATGTAATTGGAGTCTTAAATCCAATTGCTAGTGACGACTAGAGTAGAATGACTGAATCTATTATAGCAGAGTAGCCATGGTGGCTGGCAAACTTAGGGGAATTGCAGCAAAGAAGAAGAAGAAGAGGAGGAGGAGGAAGAGGTGGAGGAAGAAGAAGAGGAGGGAGAAGGAAAGGAACTTCTGAATGACTTACTGGACCACAAGCAGTATAAATCTGCAGAATAAATTTGGACTAGCAAAAACAAAACAGTAATTCTCTAATGGGATATTGCGGGAATGGAGGAGAGATAACTATATCCAAAACTCAAGTTACAAATGAGAGTGTTAATCAGTGTTGCTAGACGAAATAAGAGACAAAATGCCTGTCCTTTTGTTTGTGTAAAAAGGGAATTTCAGCAGGTACTGCCTGAGTGGCAAGCAACCTTTGGTGAAATTCCCCTAGCTACACAAGCGTTAATGAACTGATTTGTAGAAAAAGGGCTGGTTTTGTAGGAAAATATCAGTATTCCTTTCCAAATCAGGTGAAAAAGAAAAATCAACTTTCATAAATACACATCTGGAAAAATACATTAGAATCCTTAGGAAAGATTTTAGATTTTAGAAAAAGATTTTGGGAATAATTCCTTCCCTGCCTGTCATCTTGTCTTAGAAAAATCTTTAAAATTGTTTTAAAATGGTAGAGATGATTCACAAGAGAGAAAAAGAAGATTCCACTGCGAGTTGCTGAATATGAATATACAAGGAGAAAGAGGGAGGAAAATGACATGCATATATGTAAACAAAGAATTGTAGAGGACTAGTATTGCAAATGTCACTTTATAGTTATTTTGGGTCAACAGTGCATTATATCCAGCCTCTCTGAAACGCAATGCATATTTAGAAAAAAAAAAACAGTGTTTCAAAATGAATTACACAGCCTAGCTTTGGCTTCTTTTCTAGCCAGCATCCTTGCTGTTAGCTCTTAATGGCTGTTCTACAAAGATGATTCCAAGGCAGACAGTTTAATTTTAATTACTGTCGACTCCAATTATTTTCAAACGAGGCATTTATGAAGATTGATGAGAAGGTGAGCATAAGACCTAACTATCTTTTCTCACTTTTGAATGGGAATGCCCAGATATGACAAAGGAATTTCTTTGAACTTAGTAACACACACATACACATTTAAAAGATGGGGGTAACAGTCTGATGCAACTGCATGGGGCTAGCAATTTTAAAAATATGGAAATCTGATTTTCTACTATATGACAAATTAGCAAACAGAATGACATGTGTATATTCAAGAAACAGCGAAATGAATGGTTCTGTGTATAAATGCTTCCATATTATAACACTGCCATCATTACAGTTCTCCAGATACAGTTCAGGCCCATGGACAGAATGTTAGAATGGAAGGCCAAGAAGCAGACTGAGGGCCCTTCCACGTTCCACCCTGTGGCATCCTGGGTTTTTGTAGTTTGGTGAGGTGATGGAGCTCTCAGACTAAGAATTCTAAATACCCCTCCATAACCTGCAAATCCCAAGATTCCTTATAGCTGACAGAAGCAGTAGAATTTTGTTTCTAACAGGCTTTGGATGGGGAGCAATAACTGGGAAATGGGGAGAGAGAAGGAGAGGAAACTGGGAGAAGGAAAGGAAAAGGAGGGAAAGAGAAATGAGCACTAGTTTGATTCCATAGCAGGTTGGGAGATGATTTTGATTTTCTGTATGAAACTGTATCTGCCAGCATGGAGATAGGAAATTAAATATCAATCTTCAATAAAAACTCATTCATCCAAGGGTGTCTAGGGAGCAAAGACTGTTCAACCAATACAACAGCAGATGAGGTTCACAGGAGTGCCTAAGATGATCATTGGGGGTGGTACAGTTACAAAGTCGGTTTACTCTTATCACCCATCTATGCTCTTTCTGTCATCCCCCTGACAGAAGGAGCATAGCAATTTCTGCTTTCTTTGTGCATATAAATATTTCACATAGTTATGTATCTTGATGACAATTTCAACAGCATCAGACCAGAACAAAAAATGTAGCAATGACTCAAA
Organism: Cyclura pinguis; assembly: GCA_030412105.1. Lineage (NCBI taxonomy): Eukaryota > Metazoa > Chordata > Lepidosauria > Squamata > Iguanidae > Cyclura > Cyclura pinguis. The sequence continues at coordinate 81,895,308 of CM059600.1, forward strand.
ATAAAACCTAGCATCTAGCATTAGAAAAAAACTAGTCAAATACTATGAAGATCAAATTTTCTTATCTTTACTCAGTAATAAGTCCCACTCTCTCTTTTTGTGTGTATTTCCACATAATGATACCCAGGACTATAACCTTGCTCACAAGAGCAATGACCTGGCAGATCTGGCAAAATAAGCTATACCTTAGAAACACAATGCAATGGATTTGTTGCTTTGCAGAGGAACCACAGATCTAGCTTATTGTTCTGTTCACTGGAAAAGACCTGCATAGTTTTTCTTATGGAATTCAGCCTCTGTCTCAATTGTAGTTTTTCATCTGTATTTTCCAATAAATTTCCCATTCATTTGAGAAAAGTGCAATTACCTGCAATGTCACCAGCATCAACTGATGATCGTATTTTATTGATTACAAGCTTTATGAGAAATAGATGGTGTACTCTGTTAAGAAGTGTGAAGTTAACAAAATTCCTTACCATCCTTTAGAGAGATGGCTTATATATGATCTGTTCTGGGCCATTTTCCATCTCTCATGCTGCAAGCTGAATATGTGTAGACTACAGAAGGATCTCAGGCAAAGAAAATTATACTCTTTGCTCTTTTTCAGTACATACCAATTTTGAAAAGATATACAGAAACATTGGAAATGCCAGAAATCACAAAATGAATCCAAGGAATGATTTTGAAATTAGTTGAAATGTTTCCATGTTCTATTATTTACTTTTTAAAATAAGCACTTTGAATAAATGTTTGTTTGTTAACTGTACCTTAGAAATCCAGGAACATTTTTTTTCCTCACTTAGAGTTCTGTTGCTTTTTACTTTTCAGGTTTGGGTTATACAGGCACAGAAAATTTCCTGGGCAAATGTGATAGATTTTTTTTTTATTATTTTTAAAGCCTGATTTATAATTTCAGAGAAAGTAGTTAGGTGTCAACAACAAGTTGACAAATCTGCTATCCTTCAATATCACCAACTAAAGGTGTGTACTGCAAAGAAGTATAGATCTGTGCACTGAAGAATACTCAGTGATATATTCTGGTAGAGCAAACTTGAACCCTAAATCTGTTGCGTATGATTTATAAAGACAGTAAACAATAGCCAAAGAGTGTTGAGAGAGTCAAACAAAATCAGAGGAGGACCATTGTAATATACACTATCAAATATTGCCTTAGAAGTTATTAACCAGTAACCCAGGACTAAAGTAATTAGGTTATAGGGCAATCTGAGTTTAATATGAAAATGTTTAATATACATAATAATAAATATAATATTTGGAAATATTTTAAGGACTTGATGCATTAGACTGTTCACCATTACCATTGCTGTAGGAAAACATTCACCTAGCCATTTGTGTGTTCTGAATTTATTTAGCTCTTTTTAAATCAAAGACAGTGTTTAAAATGTCAGTTCATGCCAGGGCTTAGATATAATGAAATGAACTGAGAGTGGAGCTGCCAAAATACATTTTGAAAGAACGAGCTAATCTCACTAGAACAACTTCAACATCCCTCACTTTTTTATAAAACTTGGTAGCGTGGGAAGAGAAGAAAAAGTAGAGAAATTTGGAACCTGTTGATCAAAATGAACCAGGTGTCAAGTGTTGTGATGAGAGAACAGCAGATACAGTAGGAGTAAGAAAAGAAAAATCATACCTGGAGGTAGTTAATAAAATGTGGAGGTGGTTAATAAACGACACCAATTTTTTAAATGCTATGAGACTTGCATGATCAAGAATTCATTTAAGAGGCTGTACATTAAGACTGCTTTGGTATATTTCAAGATACATTTACATTTAACTCTCTCTTGAATATTTATTGATTTTCAACATATGTTATCAAAGTAGAGTTGTAATGAAAGTAATGCCTCTGTGCCATTTTCTCTGAAACTATACATCCAAATGTGATGCTGTTACACCACCAGGTAGAGTAATTCTTACTGCATGACTGACATAATTTCTGTATTTCTAGGTGTTGCGTAACAATGGAGATGAAGCAGAAACAAAGAGCAGTCATCCAGTTCTTGATCAAAGAAGGATGTACTGCTGCCGACATGTACAGAAGGCTCCGAAACTTGTACGGTGAGGTGACAACTGATATGATTAATGTTTAAAGATGGCTGAAAAAGTTTTAAAAAGATGAAGCCCACTGAAGTCAAACCACGTAGTGGAAGCCTATCATATATGAATGTCTGACAGATTGTTGAGGAACTTGACTGTGGTCACAGTGCTGTCAGCAGATTATCCACAGGAAAATGTGTGCCAAGTGGATTCCTTATTAACAGTTGATTTGAAAGAGAAGAGACTGCACTTGTGTTTGGGACTGTTGGCAGCATTTGAAGCCCATACAATACTATTTTCAGGAATGTTTGCACTGGCGGTGAGACCTCTGTATGACTCAGAGACCAAGAATGAGGCTATAGAGTAACAGCACTCCACCTCCTCTAGACCAAAGAAATTCAAAAGCCAGTCCTCAACACAAAAGATTATGGTGAATGTCTTCTATGATGACAAGGGAATGATTTTGCATAATTTCCTTGAGCGTGGGGCAACAATGAATAGTGGTTGCTATATTGCATCACTCCAGAAACTTTGAGAAGCCATCTATTAAGGAAAGACCACAGAAACAGCTGAACGCAATCCAATTACACCACAATAATACACAACCCCATGTTCTTTGGTAATTTCACAGATTCTTGAACAAATGGGACGGCCAGTAGTGTTCCTTCAGACTTTCACTTTTTTGATCAAATGAAGGAAAGCCTCTGGGGACAACATTTTAATGATGTAGGCAATATGGAAGACACTATAAGAATTGGACCAGCAGATGCCTGAAAGAGTTCTTCCAAAGTGGATTTGATGAATGGGTTCAAAGATGACATAAAGGCACCACTACTGGTGGAGGCTATTTTAAATAGTACCACATTGTAGACAAAGAGTTACTTTACACATGTATGTAGCTGCATATGCCTCATGTTGTTAATAAAGGAGTTTGACCTGACAGGCATTACTTTCAGTACAACCCTTGTATAAGGGGTGTTTCTTTGAAGGATGCATATGATCAAGATGTGTCAATGGCTACGCTCCATCCCACAGCCCTCTGTGCAGCTTAAAATCCAGCTGTGGCTGGTTTCCTGATTCTGACACCAGTTCACTGCTTGATAGCAGTTTTGTCAGTAGAACAACCCCAATGATCTGCAGATCAAGAGTTTTTGCTTGCACTTCTAAGGGCAGACTTCACAAGTGCACAGCACTGTTGTGTGGATGTGGTTGAAAAAACCAAGAAATCTGCAAGCTATTTGTTATTATTTTGCATGTTTCTCAAATTATCACTTGAGGAAAAAGTGCAAATCAGATCTACTTTGTCAATTAGAGGAGTGCAGCTGAACTTGGTTGGCTTTACTAGAAAATTCTATAGTAATTTAAAATGCAAAGTCTGGATTATCTTTATGCATTTGTGATGAAAAGCCTAAACTTTGCACTGCTACAATCCCAGGAAAGAAACAATACAGATTCAAAAGTAACATTTTTACATGCCTTAGATATTATTTTTTTTAAAAAAAGATAACAGCATATTTCCTGATTTCCTTGCTACTGCAAGAAGTAAAGTGGCTAATTTTCTTAATCCACATGGTTGCTTTTTAGTTTCGAATGTTAACAGGCAAGCTTCAATACCAGAGTACAACTGAATCTAACTTGGAGACCTTAATATCCGCAAAAATGTTTTTGAAGATAATGTAATGCACTAAAAAAAATAAATTAAAAATTAGAAGCTTTGTTATTTTTGAAGTTCCTGTACGTGAACAAAAATAATTATAGTAGTCACTTGTTTCAATAGAAATAAAGTACTGTAATATTTATCGTCTGTGCCAGGATTATAATGGCTCTGGGGCTAGAAGTGAAGAGTCACAGCATGTTCCACATGTTTTTAACACTGTTTCTCAAAGCTCTAGAGGCTATTAAATTTAATGAATCCATCTGCTATGGGAAAGAGGTCCAACATAATCAGTTTTCACAGTGCCATATAATACAGATGGCATGCCACAATCTTTGTGCCCAGATAGAGGTTTTGGATTTTTTTTTTTTTTTTGGTATGGCCCTCTTTACATGTGGGGGATTTCTCTCTTTTGTTTTGATAATTCGAACATCTTTGTCTTTGTGCCATTTTATTTTACAAACAGCTCCTATTGTGATATCTACCATAAGAAAGGTTAATTAATTAAAATAAATACTGCCATGAAATTACACCCATCCACCCACCCAACAGTTTTAACATGCAGCAGTTAGTTCAGTGATGTAATACCTTGTAGCTAATATAATCACTGAAACATTCTTTAACAGCATACATTACAGGTCTAAGCCTAGGACAAAAGTAAACATGCAATTTAACAAATGTAAAGGAGTTTGTTTGAAGAGTCAAAGATTCTAGGAGAAAATCTAGATATAAAAGATGAGTTTATTCATCTTGTTGCATTTGCTTAAAACATCATTCCATGGAGAACTGTACCATTAATTGGAACGATTACAGTTACATCTTTCCATTAGTTTGTCCCTGTTCTCTCATGCTCTCATTTTTTCTCAAGAAACCATACGCGGTTCTGTTGAGTCAAACAGCTCAACAGCTCTCTTACCTAGGTGGAAGCAACAAGAGTCTGTATACTGTCACTGATAGGATACATACATGCTTGCTGTTATTACTATCCAGCAGCTGAGGATATGTCACTAAGATTGGGCATCTATTTCTTTAAAGAAACGCTCATCCACAGCACTGTTAATGACACTGATCTCTGGTTCAGTCAAGTAGTGTCTGCACTTGTCATCTCAAGGAATAATAACCTCCTGAAATTTGCTACACTGGATCTTTTGTCATGTATTACAATCAGGATCATTAGCAGTTCTCCATTTGTAAATATTCCACAAGAAAGCAAATAGATTATAAACGTTTGACAACAATACCTACAATTCTGAAACTAGATTTCTCTTGGAAACTGTGTGAATGTGTGGGTAACTGTGTATAAGCACATCAAACACAACCAGCTGCAATTTCCAAGAACCATTTAGTTTACTATTAATACTGCAGAGCTCCTAACTAGTCAACAGAAATTCAAGTATGAGGAAGAATTAAGGAACATGGACTTCAATTAAACCCAAGTCAGCCTCTGTCAACCAGACCAAATGCAATACCAGCTTCCTTCAGTCCATAAACATGGGACACAACGCCATGCATGTGTGCTCCTTCTCCTATCCAGAACAATTTCTCCATCTCTTTTCTACCAACTGTGGCTTCTCACTACATGTCCACTGACGCATGACATGATCAATAAAACAAATTTCCTTCATAAGCAAGATTTGGAAACCTACTCATCTCAGCCACTGCACTAATGCATCCCTCAATATCAGCTCACAAGGACATATAGTCGCTGAAATAATATATAGAAGGCCTCAATTCATATTGAGCAGTTAGGTAATTAATTAGGAGCCTTTGAATAGAATGTAATTATCTCACTGGATGTTATAATGATCCTCTTTCAGCTGGGAGACCATTTGCTCTATTGGAAGTTTATGAACAGAGTTCTCAGGCCAGAAAAAAAAATGGTAAGAGAACTGGCTTATGAGACTTACTGACGAAGTAGGTGTAATTTTTTTAATGGTAATTGGCTTGCAATATCTATTGAAGACTAGAACAAGAAGACAGTGGAACTTAATATTTTGATATATAGAATAAAATATGGAATAACATCTTGCAACAGGACTGTTGGGAAGGGAGAAAGATATAAAGAATGCATGCTAATATTTCTAAAATATTCTCTTAGCATTCTTGCATAACACATATAACGTTCAAATGAAACAGTGTGTTCACTGAACCTTGTTGGAAAGTGGTGCCTATGACCATAGGCGTGCCAGGTCATGCGTTGCTTCCTTCTCAGGAAGTCAAGCGTTCACAAGGGTCCTCTACACAGAAAATTTTGCAGTGTGTAAATTGATTATACAGAGTGAAAAATGTAAGAAAAACAGTAGCTGTTCAGTTAAGACATCTGTTTCTGAAAAAGAATGATCAACATGTTGGGAGAAAATGATACCACAAAGTATGCTGTTTAAAGCTAGTCTGATTCTGTGAGATGCAGAGAGAAGAGAAACAAAATAAATTCCCTTATTCCTGCATAAATGAGTGACTCAGATACATATTTTCTTCTCTCACCTGGTCATAAATGTTATTTACTGAAATGTGTATTCACAATTGCTAATATTTCTTTGTTGCATCATGAAAGATAATTCCCAACTATCTGTGAAATATTGTAATGGTTTCTCAGTGGTGCAATCCAAAATATGTACCAGAAATAAGAGACCCTGGGTACTTCTTATTGTGCTAAAAACGCTAATTACAGCCACTTATGATAATAGCACAATTAACACAGTGCGATCTTTGGGAATACTATCTAGCAAAATGATAATGCAAATTTTCTTTGATTTCTTCCTAGAAGCTGTTCAGCACAATTCTTTTACATATAGTATTAAAGAATAGTGAATTGATTTAACATTATAAAATCTCTAATTTTTTTTTTAAAAAATAAACCAAAATTTCAGGCTTTGGGTATGCAGTACATTCATAAAAGACAACTTCTGTGAATCGAACTCATTGGAACCATGAATTTAAGTTGTGTGTGTATAATGCAAAATAAATTATATCATCGGCATGCCACTTCCAATCATTCATGAGTTAACTGAAGAGTTGTGGAGGCTTCTGGTTTGGTACTTTTCACACGCAAAATTATAAATTTATGCTCCCTGAAGTTCCCCTTTTATTGAAACTAATCTCTGCACTTCAGCTTTTGCAAATATCAAAATATGGCTAATTCTGTAGCAATCTGTTTGAAAGCATCCTGAAGCTGTATTACAAAGATAATACGTTTCTACTGATGTCAAGGTAGAATGAGCTGGAGTATTGGTCATGATCCAGTGATTTTGAATTTGCAGACACACAAATGTGCATGTACTCAGGCCATTCTTCTTAATTTTCTATCACAGTATCTTCAAATATGGCACCATTCCTGAATGAATCTGAAAACCAAATTTTAACACATGTAGACTGCATCTTAAATGCACATATCTGAAATTCAGGCTCTTACATAGAGTTGAAAGTAGAAATTCTCACCTCAACAGGGAGGGCATTGAAATCAAGGAAGACTTTAGCTGGATGCAATTTTTGAAAACTAATCAGATGCGGAAATTTCTCCAGACTTTCTTTTATGTAACATTAATTTTAGTTTCCATCTCTCCCCTAATAAAAGACGACATTTTCTGTCCATATAGAGTACGTACCTGCTGCAAATTCACTTCTGTAACACATATAGCTGTTACATTTGCCTTCTGGTTCAACAAACAAGATGCCAGTGTAATATGTGAATAATTTCTCCACTGCACAACGCACAGATCTTTTTACAGGCTACTCATATTCCAGCCCATCAGCAACAGAAATATTTACCAAAGGGCAGGTTATATGAAGATTAGGATTGAAAGAATCCTGCCTGTGAATTTTAGTAGGGATTATTCCCTACATTGTGCAAATATTCAGCAAACTTTTCGCAATAAACATCAGTGTTCAACATCAAACTGCTTTACATTAGCAGTCTTTATTTCACGGCATCTAACCAAGTGTTTGCACCCCTGTTTCACATGTTTCAGTAATGTATTTATTTAGCCAACTGAAAAATAATATACCACTACAGATAAATTTTGTCCCAAGTCAAAGGGAAAAAAAGTCTTTTTTTTCCCTTCAAAAAGTTAAGTAGGGTGTATATCTGTGTGCAACTTATCTAAGGCTCCCTTTTTCCCCCAGAAAAATAGCAGGTACCAAGCGCTGGGGGCCGGGAATCAAGGTCTACAAAAATAGCCTTGGGAAGAGACAGATGCAGTTCCAAAGTCACATTTTATGCACCTCAGTTTAAGAGAAAAGTGCCATGGACAGAACAGGAATTAGGAATCAGCAGGCAGACCCAAGAAACCTTTACTAACAAACCTGCACTAGAAATGTTATGGATGCAATCTGTTTTCTACAGCACTGGGATTCCTGGATGTATTTGTTATGAGCCAAACATGATGGACCAGCAGAGTAAGAATACTACACAAAGTCCATCTGTATAGACACATCAGCAACAGAAGGGGATAATACTAAATGTAAAAATGAGATTCCCCTTATATGAACCTATAAGCCATGGGTGCAAATCATGCATCCTTCCAGTTATTACTGGATTGCAACTTCTTACCATTGCTTATGCTGACTAGGGTTGCTGGGACATGCATTACAACAATATCTGGAGGGTTACTTGATTTACACTCCCGTGTAATCCATTCTAAATTTGAGTTTCTTTGGCTGCAGTCCTATGGATAGGACTTATTTCTGGCTTATTTCCAGTCACGTAGGGATATGGGAGCAGAGGGGGCGATTCGCCCTGGGCAGCAATGTTTTTGGTGTCTCCCGGCCCGTAGCCATGCCCCTGTGTGCCCTGGCCATGCCCGCATGCACTGCAGCCATGCCCCCACACAGTGGCCACGCCCCTTGCACCATAGCCCCGCCCCCTCCCACCCCCCACACACTTCAAGCTCCACCACTGCTTATTTCTGTAGAGAATCATGCAGCCACTGAAGTGATGCCTTTCACAAAGCCCTATAATACATCTGTGATCTTTTAGATGACAGACATTACATGTTACTAAAACTAACAGTAGAATGCATGTGTAAGGATGTTATTTGAAAATGCTTCCCTTCTCATATATCTTTGTTAATGAGCATAAGAAGACATCGTTTCCTATGCTGTTTGACACGTAAGGTATTACCTTGCAGTTTCTTTCAATGAGAAATAAAATACAAAAAGTGGACAAAAACAGGTTAAAGGACAATTCTAGGAGCAGTTGAATTGATAGTTACCTAATACTGAGGTCACACTGTTCCATCTGACCTTCTATTGACATGATAGTCAGAATCTAGACTGTTGATATGCTTCGGTCAGTTCGCACAACTAACCATCCATCTCCAAAAGACAAAATAACAATCTCTGTGCTTTAAATCATGGGAAAATGAGGGATGCAATCAAAAGAAAATAATCAGCTCTCTTCCTGCTTCAGACAAAATTTCAGGTAGTAAGCACTTACTGAAGCCCACAGCAAATGTTGCAATGAAAGACAGATGAGGAATGAGCTCATCATAATTCCAATGCTACTTGAAGAAATCAGTTTTGGAGATGGCTGAAGAATATATGAAAAATGTTACTGCAATAGTAGATGTGCCTTACATTACAAAAGAAAGAGACTTGCACAAAGTTCAGACAATATATCATGGAACTGCCATTGTATATTTCTAGAACTGCTCAAAAAAGTTGCTCAAACAGCCCCAAATAGTGCAGTATTTCAATCTGGCAGAACAAACTTCCACCATTAGAAGTTTCACCCAAGAAACGCATCAAGCAAACATTATATATAGGCAAGTCATATAGATGCAAGATAGCCATTTTGACTGCACGACAAATTCCAAAGTCTACATAATAGTAATATTTATTAGGCAACCAAAAAAGCACACAAATGTCTGTTCAAGAATCTTTGAAAAATCCTGCCAGTATAGAACTATTTAAATAACCTAGACACGTGATCATGGAGTTCCTTTCAAGCATGAACACACCAGAAATGTAAAGCAAAGGCAAAACACAAGATTTCTGGTCAGGAAATTAGCATTATAGTAAGGAACTATAAGTTAACTTGTTACCTCTTCAGTTTCTAAGAGGCAGAATCCAAAAAGAGAAAGATTTGCAACAGAAAGACATAATATCAGAATTCTACAGTTCAACTCCCATTAAAACTAAGAAGCATATTAACATCTATAGAATGTCATAGATTTGTCACAAGACAGTTTAACAGTTTAAATTTGTTCAGGCAATTGATCACAGTAAATAAAAGTAGGACAGAACATTATTGCCACAATAAAACTTCTTGAACACATGAACCTGAACCTAGTTTGATTTTGTGGAAGAGAGGGATTTTACAAAACAAATTGTTTTTAAAATTGAGATTGAGCTAATCTCAATTTAAATTAATCTCAATTTGAACTAATCTGTAATTTATAAATGTAGTTTTCAAAAGGAAACTCTACACATGATGATGATGGTCTACTACTCACCATAAAAAATGTAAACACAAAAGAAACGTAAAACAAAAATGTCGTATCATCATTGGAAAAAAAAAGGTTCTAATGTTTTCTATCAATGATGCTTAAGAATATACAAACACTAAAATGAGAAAGGGTACCTATTCAGCTCCAACATGAAAGGCATCTTCTTTTTAAAAGATTATTCCTGCATTTTTAAATACTTCTTCACACATGAAAAACTCCCAAGGCATTCTTGTAAAGTGTCCTATTAGAATTCTCAGCATACCAGTTTTTTTTTTATATCTATCTGGATTCAGAACTCACCTTGAGATTTTTGTTACGGGTGCCTTCCCCCGTAAAGACCTAAATTTGGATTAAAACTCACCACTACATTAGATCTCTCTACTAGATCTCTCTACCAGATTTGATTGCAACCTTTATGAAAACAATATGCAGCATACATTAAGTGCATCTAGATAAAACACAGAGGTTAGAAGCTACTGATAGACACCCAGTTTTCTTGCCAGTCACTGAACTTGAATCTCATCATTTGGCCTACTGGTATTGTCTGCAGTTGCACAAGTCTTGTTTGCAGGATCTGATTTATGCTTACTCCCATATATTCATACTTTATATGCTTGTTGAGCAAAATAGTGCTTTACTCAATGGGCAGTAATATATGAAACCTTACATTGTTGGCAAATAAAAGACTTGCCATTAACTGCTGCAACTCAAATTAGTTCATTCAGCCTACGATGAAAACTGAACTTCATCTAGTGGTACGTGCACAAGCTGGATTCAAGAAAGCAGAGGGCCAGGGTACTCTACACAGTATTAACTGCAAGATGAGACTAGCAATTCTTTTTGGCAATTTTGCAAAAAAGAAAAAAAGCTTGCATGAAATATTGTATCTTGCACACTTACAGTGCTGTCAACATAGGCTTCAGTCCACACCACATCATGCTCTTGATCAATGACTTTGGGTCGGCTGAGCACATGGAGATATTCCATAACGTTTTCTTGCACATCAGCTAGAGTTGAGATCTGAGTGAAAAATCCTGTAGACGTTTTGAAAGAGACAGAGAAAGAGATACATAATGATAATGATAATAGTTATACTCATCCTGTCTCCTGTTTGTGCCACAAGGAATGGGGGGGGGGAATGGAAGAAGAAGGGGGGGATCCAAAGAAGAAGGCTTGTCAAGCATTAATTTGTGAAAGCACAGGTCTGTGAAATGATATGTCAGTCTTGAAAGGTTCCATTCCTCAGAGTGTTATACACCATTGCACAGCCTGCCCTATAATTTTTTCTTTGTTCCAAGTCAATTTTCCAGTTTCAGGATAAAGTAAAACTAGAGGGAGTTTATTCTTAATAGTAAATGCCTCATAAATGATGAAGCAATATTAACTTTTTTCTCTAGCATCACAAATGCAAGCTTGTCATACTGTAAAATTTCTAATTCTATCAAATTTGAATCCTGGTTGTAAAGCTGAATACACATCAGCATATCATTTTTCTATCACCTCATATTACAGTGACCTAATATTCTGTAAGAAGCAGCCCATGCTTATCCACAGCAAAGAAAATAATTTACAGAGGCAGAAAGAATCTTCAAGAAAACTTTAGAGCACCAAGTAATCTATAGACTACATTATTGGGCTTAGCAGTTCTGAATGAATATCTTTAAAGATTTGCTCTTCACATTGGCATACCTCTTGTGGATAATCTGGATATCCAGAGCTGGCCCAAGACATTTTGTCACCTTATTTGTTTACTGAAAATATTTTTATCCTGCCCCATATTGTAATATCTCTGTGCAGCTTACAATAAAATTAGAACAATAACAGTTTGAAACAATAAAAAAATTAAACATTATAAAAATATATTAAACAATTGAATGCTTTAAAAAATCCAGAGTTAAAACAATCTAAAACCATGCATGTATACATACTTGGATCATTAGATCCCAAAGGCATTTTTTAAAACTAGATTTTTAAGCTGACACTAGAATGAAAGTAAGGTCAGCAACAACTGCAACTCCAGGACACGGATATTTGACAACTGGGGTGCCACCAGTGATTAATATTCTCTCCCATGTTCTCAAACACTGTATAGCTCCCACTCATGGGATGCAGAAAAGGAAAAAAAATAGCATTTTCCATTGTTAGCAGGCACATTTAGGGAGCCCAGGGCAGACGGTATGGTGGCTCTATCTTCTAGCTGAGCAGAACTGCCAGGCTCATAAGGAACACTCAGAAGGTAGGCTCTGCTCCACCAGAGAATCTCCTGTCGAAAGTGGCTGCCACACTCTGTCTAATAGTAGGGTCAGCTGTATAGATATCCTTCAAGGAAATCACTAACCAGGACACATGGTTAATGAGCTCTTCCTTCGTGATGGCAATGTTCCTTACTGGAAATATTTAAGTATGAACGCAAGGTGACAAAAGTTCCCAATCAAAAGTCAAATTATACACAGACAGTTCTTCAGCAGATGGCTTCCACAGGAGTGAAGCAGTGAATCCTATCCAGGTTTTTGGATAGCTTTGAAGGAAGTATTCAAGATACTGAACCTATTTTGGGGAATAAGTTCAGCCTCTAGGAATACCTGATTCACTAATTCACTGATATGGGAGCTGGCAGCTCCACTGGTTCCAAACATCTTTGCATTTGGCAAAGGCAAGCATTACATGAGCCTCTTGACTAGGTTTTCCCCCATAGAAAGGAATGGTTCCAATTCATTCCAGTGGGGGAAGTGAAACATACAGCACTGTATTAGAGACATTTCTGACAGTGGTATAGCTGCAAATCCTAACTGGGTTCATCCCTGGACAAGGAAGTAATAAAATAAAATAAAATAAAATAAAATAAAATAAAATAAAATATTGTTCTTACTGCAAGATTTTTTTCAGTCCCAGAGGCAGTTTTCATGCATTGCTGTAAAATGCAGAAAACTGAAAAATATACTGCAAAACATACTGCAAAAAATGCAATTATTTAGGCTGCATAGCAAAGTATTGGTATTGGCTGGATTATTTCCATCTTTCTGATTAATCAGCCTGTCTATTTCCAGTATGTAAGCTTAACCTTACAAAAGGGAAGGGTAACTAGTTCTGCATTAGGAAAGTTTTCATGAAATACAGAAAACATGAGCTATGTCCATGCTTTCGTTATGTTTTCCAGACTTTGGTTTTCCAGGTCTGGATTATTGTAATAGCCTATCAGCAAGTTTGCCCTCTTGCTCTCTTCTTCCTCTAACCTTAATTCAGAACAGTGCCATCTGGGTTGTTTTAAATCTTCTCAAATATCCACGTTTCTTCTTGGTGTAGATCCCTTCTCTGGCTACTAGTTCATGCCAGGGCCCATTTCAAATTTTTGGTTCTTGTGTTTAGCAGTCTGCTCTTTAAAATCCCCAGTACCTTCCAGTTCATCTAGCAGAGTATGCACCATTAAGGAATTTAAGATCCACAGGCAAAGGATTATTGTCTGTTCCACCCAGGACACAGCTCTGTCAAGCCTGTGGGCCTTTCAAGATCTGACTCTGTAGCCATGGAATGGTCTTCCTTTAGACCTCTACTATCTAGATGAGAATTTCACCTGTTTTGTAAGGGGTTGCAGACCCCCTCCCCTCTTTGATTCATAATATTAAGCTGCTGAGTTGTGCCTGAGGTTTCTAGGATGGGTGGTGGCTGGTGGAATGTTGGGGATTTTTACACACACACACAAACACACACACACACACATATTTACAGTGTTATGTTTTATTGTCTTTGTGTCTGATTATATATGTTTGATGCTCCATCCTTTGGTGGAAAGAATGTTATAAATAAACATTGTTGTTGTTGTTAGAATCACAGAATAATAGAGTTGGAAAGGGCCCTAAAGGACACTAGGTCTATCCCTCTGCTCGACGCAGAATCTCCTCCTAGAGCATCCCCAGCAGGTAGCTGTCCAGCCTCTTTCTGAAAATGTCCAGAGAAGGAGACTCCACCTCCTCTCTAAGCAACTGGTTCCATTCCTTCTAACGATCAATCAAAATCTACCCTCCTGTAACCTAAAGCCGTTAGACCTAGTTCTACCCTCTGAATCAGCTGAGAAAAAGCGCACATCCTTTGTGGAAGCCTCTGAAGTATTTACAGAGTGGAATCATGTCACCTTTCAGTCTTCTCTCTACCAAGCTGAACATGCTCAGCTCCTTCAACCTATCCTCATATGTTTGTTCTCCATATCTCTTTTCATCCTCCTTGTTCTTCTTTGATGATGACAATGATTGTTAATTTATCATAGCACACTCACCGTAGTGTTGCTTGTAGGCTAACTGAATGTTGCAAAGAAACAGTAATGGCTGTTTTTACCAAGGAAGAGTAACTTTAGAATTTAGAGTGGAAAACTGGGTACTCAATTTTTTTCTCATTTTCCCCCTTGCAAGTTTCCAAAGCTGTTTCTCTCTTTTCAAATACACATTTGAAATGCTGAATTAGACATTTGGATGTCTGGAGTGAGACATGATCAGTATGTAGATGGTACCCAGCTCTGTTTCTCCCTTTCCTCAGACCAAGGTGAGGTAATGAGAGTGCTAGGTAGGGATGAGGAAGAAATTTCTTTGGTTTACATTTTAGAAGGATAACTAGTTATCCATCAGCACTGGCACTTCCTAGAGCTTTGCAATGCACTTCTCCATTTTAAAAAAAAAGTTATGTTAGTGCAAATAACATTGGGGAAACTGATTGCAAAAAAAGTACGCACATTAGTCAAAATAGATATATACTGAGAAAAAAACACAAATGTTAATATGCCCTTGCAAAATGGCAAACTGACAAAAAAGAACTAGAATGAACATGAGAATGGCAAAATAAGAAACTGAAAGTAACCAACATTAACAAAATGAGAAACTGAAAGTAACCAAGATTAACAGTGCTATGTCAGTGCCTGAAGACAGTGATGGACTGAATGCATGACAATATCATTTATTTATTTATTTATTCATCCATTCATCCATCCATTCATTATATTTTTATGTCACCTTTCTCCCAGAGTGGGAGGCAGCTTCCAACAACAGAGACATTAAAAACACTTAAAACAATGAAAATTTAGAAACGTATAAAATTATAAAAACCTAAACCAAGATTCAATTTTTAAAACAAGTTGATGAATAAATAAAGTTCCCCAGATCAAACGCCCACTTAAAAAGAAATGTTTCAGTCTGCCAGAGAAAGGAGAGCAGGGAGGGGGCAGCCTAGCTTCCTGCAGAAGAGAGTTCCATAGGGTAGGAGCAGCCACTGAGAAGGCTCTCTCCTGTGTCCTCACCAGGCGAGCCTGGGACAGTGGCAGGACTGAAAGAAAGCCCTCCCCAGTAGATCTTAGGGATCTAGCAGATTTGTACAGGGAGATATGGTCTTTCAAATAAGACAACACACTGGAGCTCAATCTGCATTAAATGGGGTTACTGTTAATGGTTGGCACATCTGCCCCAGTAAGCACGTGTTAAAGCTATCTAAGGGTGGGATCACAGTCTGGGTGTACTTGTTTATCCATCTTCGTCACTGGATGCACAAATAGCTTCTGTAACCCATGGATAAGAAGTACACTGCTCTTCTGATGTTGCTGGGCTGCAACTTCCACCATGTCTCACCATTGGCCAGGCTATCTTGGTTAGTGAGAGTTGCAGGCCGATGAGAGGTAAATATTCTCCATCTCTACTATAACCTTTGATCTTGATTTCTCCAATGCACTGTATGTGGGGCAGCTTTTGAAAACAGTCCGGAAACTGGAACTAGTTCAGAATATGCTACTTCTTATTTAGAGAAGATAACCTGAAAAATATTATTTGGCCTTTACTTGCCATTTCACCACTGCCAATGCAGCATTTCACCACTGCCAATACAGCATGTCAAAAAATCACTGACAGGCTTTTTTTTTTTTAATGCATCTGTTTGTAATATGTCAATCTACCCTCAAAGTAATGCATGGACCTTTCTCTGCAGGATGCTGTCTTTAGGATACTTTGGCTGTGAGTGTAGTTAGGGATTTTTATATGCCAGTTATTCCTTCGTACTATAATAGCTAGCAGTTGCAAAATCAATAATAATTTGGCAGGTCCAATTGCCTCTTGTCATTGTTTTCTTCCTTCCCAGAATAAACTGGGGTGTTGACGAATTTCCTCAACCTCTTTGTCCTCAGTGTTAATGTGAAAGGCTAGGCACATGGTGAGTAAAGAAGAATTGAATAAACTATGATTAAAGAAAAAAGTGCTGTCAAATTACCATAGTAAAGTAGACTGTTTTCTTAAAGGCTTACTTTGGCTCTTTTGTTTGTGGCAAACTCAAACATTAAAGTCCACCTTTGTTTTTACAGCCGGCAAACTGACTTAAGGAAAAGGCAGTGGCTGAGTCCCTGAAAATCTGGAAGACTGAACCTTTGGAAAACTTTATTTGGGCATCAGAAGATCCTGCTAATATTTGCAGTTTCTTCATCCTTTGGGTTTGTTCTCCTACAATCTATTAGGAAGCTCACTTTCATAAGCTATGCTGCAGCACCTTGACTGTTGTAATGTATTTAAAACAGGTTGTTGTGATGCCTCATTAGGCTCACATTCCTTCAATATAATGCTAACTTACATAAGAGAAAGCCATGCTGGAGTAAGATGAGGGAAATAGGAGAGGCTGTCATTCAGCTTGGTGTGAATTTCTACAGTAATCCAGTTATAGAGAAAGAACTTCATTACCCATAATTCAGTCAGCTGGAAATCTTTCAAACACCCTTCAGCTCTTCTGTGCTTTCAAGGGGAAAATCACCACAAGGAAAATTGATGTTAGGGCCAGTGACCTCTGTGACAGCTACACACTTTGGCTTACCCAGCCATGCAAGAATTAAACTGCAGTGCAGTACTTCAGAGGCTCTGCAGATCAGCACTGCCAGGTCTTGCTCCTTTCTTGCTCCTATTATCTGTCATTCCCACTGCCCTGCCAAACAAAATTCCCATCTGGCCAAGTTGTAGCTGATAAGGGCAAAGTCTTTAAGACTATAATTCCATGAGCGAAAATACAATGGTGTTGAGAAAGGGGTTATTTAACATATTTATTTCATTCCAAGAGTGAACTAAACTTCTGCTGGTGATCATACCTTGTTATTCACAAGAATTATAGTCATCCCTTCACATATGCGGGTTTGCCTTTCATGGATTTGGTTAGTTATGAGTTTCTTCAACCCCTGCCCCCCACCTCAGGTGCTTCTTTTCTGGGGGAAGCTTTCCTTTCAGTAGCTCCGATAAGGCTGAACAGCCTTTTAAAAACTCACCTCTTGTCTTCCTCTTCCTCCACCAGCTGCTGCTTGTCAACTAAGGATGGCTCACAGCCCAATTTCTCAGCAACATAAGCCTTCTCCTGATGATCCCCCAAACCCAAGGAAGGAAATGGGCAAGAGAGGAAACATAGGACCCTATGCTGACCCGCCTCCTTTCTTCAACCCAGTTTGGACCCTGTACGCCTTCCCTCCCCAGCATGCCTTGGCTCTCTTCCCACAAACACACACACACACACACATTTTGATATTTGCAATTTGTTCACTTTTGGAAGGGTCCTGTGCCCTTAACCCTACTGAATGTGGAGGGACAACTGTATTTCAGTTGATATGCCATTAAACATTAAAAAAAATCATAAAGGTCTTCAAGGAATGTGAAAATGTATAAAAATTGAGTTCTTCAGTGTTGCTGTTGTTGTTGTTCTTGTTGTTGTTGTTGTTGTGTGCCTTCAAGTCATTTCTGAGTTATGGCAAACCTAAGCTGAACCTATCATGGAGTTTTCTGGGGCTGAGAATGTGTGATGCAGTTACCCAGCAGATTTCCATGGCCGAGTAGAAACTGAAGCCTGATCTCCAGGGTGGTAGTCCAACACTCAAACTCCTACACCATGCTGAATGCCAAAACTCATTCCAACTCCTGTCAATATCAGCTAACAAGGTTTCCTTTTAATGCATGAAAATACATTTTTTAAAGAAATGAATATACTAATTGGACATAATTTTGAAATGTATACCTTTTTCTCCCACTCACTGAAATGTATCAGTGTGCATTGGTTATGAATTTTTGAAATTACACACACACACACACTTTTTTATTGCTCAAATTGTCCTGCAGCCTTAGACATGCACAGACATCTACAGACTACAGATTGTGTTCAGATCTGCATTCAGTGCCAGGATGTACAAATTATATAAGTTGTGATCAAAAGTAAATTGAAATTAATTTCACACTCACAAACATTACACTCACACTCTTGCCACCTCAATACTTTACCTACATATTCTTGTTAACTCTGTAACTGCTGGATTAAATGAAAGATGGACTCTTCCCATGAACATTCTGAGCACATCTGACAATGGATCTTGAAGGAGCTATGCATGGAAGTCCTAAACTGGCAGAAGAATATGACAGAAATTATGAGGAAGAGGTTCTGTGTCAAGAAACCGTGGTGCGATATAAGACAAGAGAGACACAGACCCCAGCAACATGGAAGTGGAAGAGGATGAAAACCAAATGGAGAGGCAAACTCTCCAAGCTAATGGAGGGAGTTACTGACTTGGGTAAAAATTTATGACCAAGAAGATGTTATGGGCACATGCACCCCCAGGTTTGATATGGTTGAATTGGTGAAATATTATTTAACTGGCAAATACATTAATCGGCATTGATATAAAATGGAACCTGAGGTGACTGGAAGGTCAAGTTAAGCAGGTGAAAATTACTGAATGAACATGTGTGATTTCTAGACAGGTCAGCCAACTCCCCCTTTAGGCACAGCTGAAGTCATTGTCAGGCAGATTACTAGGCAACTCCAGAGATACTAGGCTTAAGCTGAAGCTGGAACATCTCTGAACATACAAAAGCCAAGAGAACTTCCCACCAAAACATTGATTGTTTCAACTCTGTCTCCTCACACCTGGACATTTCCTTGCATTGTCCCCCAAACCTCTTCACAAAACAGAGCTATTACAGCAGCCATTACATATTTGTCACCTAAAACTAAGACCATTAACTTTTTCTGGACCCCACTGTTCATGTGGAAACATCCATTGTTTGCTCAACCAGAGAACCACTCACATCCATGCTCTCAGGGTAGATTTGGGGCATAAGAACCCTCCATTTTGAGTGGTTCAATGCAGTACTTTGCTTGCTGGTCACCACGCTGTCACTACGATTCCTGAATGAGTACTGTCCTTAGGCACTAGTCTAAGCCACATTGCTGCTTTCTTCACTGCTCTCCAGATTGGTAATTACCACCCATTCCCTAAAACTCTTCTATCAACAACTTTCCTCCCTTTATCCTTCAATTAGCTTTTGTGCGAGTGTGTAAGTGTTTGGCTCTTTTGCTTGTATGAGTGAACGTTCAATAAAACACATTTTAGCTTAATTTGGAATCTCTGGCTCATTCTTTCCTGCAAGACCCTGTAAGAAAGATCTTGTTAGGTTGCCTCCTCTCACAGGCCTCCTAATTTGAGCTTATTAATTCTCCATTGTCACATGGAGGTACTAGAATTGTGGGTGGACCCCTGAGTCACTCAATTTTTGGGGTAAAAAAGGGAGATTATAGCCCAAGTGTTGAGGGGAGAAGTGGGGGGGACAAACCTAACATTGATTTGTAAGCTTATTATTTTGACAGTTGAACAAAATTAAACTGACTTAGCCTACATGATTGAAGGGGTAAGAGAAAGACATCAAAAATAAGGGTGTTGTTTCAGGACAGTCATTCTGAAATGTATTGTGAGAAACAACTGGAAAGATTAATAAAGGGAAAGGATGGGAATCAGAGAAACATGAGAGTGCGTAGTTCATGGATAGAATGGCTACGAGGAAAGAGGGGAGTTGAATTTTAAACAAAACAGAATTGGTTTAAATAAGGTCAAAAAACAGTTACAGATATGGGATAATGATAACTGGATTGGGTCTAATACATTCTGCAGTGAATTTATAATATAAAAGGACATTGAAATACCTGGATTTAGGGATTTCACAAAGCATATAATAGATTTACACCTTTAACTGTTGAAAATAGTTTGTAATTAGGTCATCAAGTAGCAGCAAAATTAGTAGCATTAATGTAATTCACTAGTATCAATGTCATTTACCATGTAATGCTATTTATCATGTTAGCAATTTGTTGTGGAAGCAATACAAAATATTATTGAGATATCAATGAGATTGCTTGAAACCATTCAAAAGAAGGAAGGAAGTCAATTCTTTTTTTCCCCTTTCTTTTTCTTCTTATTTCTTTTTTTTTCCCTTTCAACTCCTTAATTTTTAATTCATATGTTTTATGTTTTTCTCTAAGTTGTTCTTTTTTCCTTTTATGTATTTGTGGAATTTTAATTTTTTTTTTTTTTTGAAAATGTTTCTTAAAAAGAAAAGTAGATCCCCAGAAGAAACTGTGTTGTCAAAAAAAAAAGGGGGGGGGACAGCCTAGGCTAAATTGCTGAGTCTGAAGAATAAACATTGGGAGAGTTGCATAACAATCCTCTAATATATTTCCAGTTGTTTCCTATGATCAAGGCCTTCAGCATGGGGATGATAGAAATACTATCACGATAATAATAAGATCATCTCTAAACATTCACCCAATTCCCAGAGAGAGAATGTGTGTGTGTGTGTGTGTGTGTGAGAGAGAGAGAGAGAGAGAGAGAGAGAGAGAGAGAGAGAGAGAGAGAGAGGGAGAGAGAGGGAGACAGTACAGAGTCATATAGGCCATCGGGTCTTGGCAACTAACAAAAATCTTTGTTTTTCCATTACCAGCGTACTGAGCTAGCATATCCAGAATTAAGAAACGGGGAAGAAAAGTATCTCTCCATTATCACATTTTCCAAATGGCTGTGCTTAGATCTTCACGAAGCATGCGTAATGTACTGTCTGAAACGCTAACATACTTTGTTGTTGACTAAACTATCTTCCAAAAACTTGCTTCAAAAGGATTCTTCTACCATGACTAAGACTAAATCCTAGTGCAATATTAGCTGATTAAGACAAGTCTTTAAATGGAATAATTTTCATCAGATGGGCACAGACAGTGGTTAAAGCAATAAGCCATGACTAAATGGATGTATTTCAAGTGAATCATTAAAATGTCATGTGGTGTGCACACACGCAAAAGTGAGAAAACTTCAATACGCAGCACAAAGACAAACGGAACTGTAGCTTAACTAGAGATTTTATGTATTATGTATGTATTTATGTATTATGTATTTTATGCCTTATGTATTCAGGGGTTTTCACTAGGCCACTATCAACTTGACACATCTACTTTTGTGACGGCATATAGCATAGAACAAAGGTGTTTCCCTTTGCATCCTGATGAAGAGTTCCACATAATACGGAAACCTTCTAGTTCCTATATAAATGGCTCCAATATCTTCAAGATCAAATTAGGCACAACACAGGTGACCTGATATCAAGGATTTTTCCTCAAGAGGAAAGGGGGTGGGTTGGTTTGTGGCCCTATAGTTCCTCTCTCACACCCATCTCCTTCCTTGGATGTGTGTGGGGGGCACTGGGAGAGGGTTTGCCATGCTGAGAAATTGGGCTGCTAGCTGTCCTTAGCTGCCAGGAGCTGGCTGGTGGAAGAGGAGGAGGAGGATCAGGGGCTGGCTTTTAAAGCCCCTTTCCCTGTCCATTCCTTGACCTGGTTTGGACTCTGGGTGCCTATTCTCCCCACCATGCCTCAACCCCTTTCCTGCAGACACACATACATTTTGATATTTGCAATTTTTTACACTTTTGCAAGGGACCTGTACCTCTAATGGCAGCAAATTTGAAGGGCTGACTGTAGTTGCCTTTTCTGAACCTCTGACCTCTCTAGTACCCCTGATTTCTGATAGCTCCATTGCTTTCCCCCTTTTATTTACACTGAAATTTGTTTCTGAATTGCTGAATCAAACAGAGAATGGAATTCTCCAGCCGGTTAGAAACACCAGCATTCCCAACCAAAAAGTCTACCTGTTAGAAAAAAGAAGACACAAAACAATTGTGACAAGAAAGTACTATACTAAGGATATTCCACATTTAAGGGAGTTGTTAAATATTGTTTTGCTAAATAGCTGTGCCATGCATCTAAGCAGCCTGATTGGAGCTACTGAGAGAGAAGGTCCCCCTAGAAAAAAAAAGCCACTGGGGTGGGGGGGAAGCAGGGACTAGAGAGACTTGCAACTAATCAAATCCATGAAAGTCAAATCTGCAAATGTGGAGGGCTGACTATACATCCTGGACAAGGAGTTAAGTTCTTTTCTCTCTCTCTTTCACTTTTTGCTATGCTTCTGTTTTGGGAATAGACTTCTGATTGTTTGGTGATCTTCTAGAACTCAGTTTGCCTTTTCTTTGGGGAAATAAGGGATCTCTTATTTTGATCCCACCTCTCTTTTCAGTTTGCAAAGCCCTTCCTTACAACTTTTTCCCCCAATCAGTCTTTGGAGCTCAATAAGCTATTTTGATAGATTCAGCTTTGAATAAATTCATTTTATTTGGCTATTCTCTCGTGAGGCTCAAATTTTGCCACTTTATTTTTAAACCTTTTTCACACTTTGCACTTTGATCAGTCTCAGAGGTTTCTCCTGAGCCCACGTGAACCAGCCTTCATTGCCTAGCATAGGAAATGACAACATTCCTTCGTATACCCTTTCTTCTTTTTCCCTCATAAACTTTAGGCTAAACAGCTATGCAGCTGGCAATGTAGCAAGTAAACTGATCTGGTTAACTGTTGGGCTACTGATGTTGTACTTTATTGGCGCTCTTTGGTCATTCCTTTTGGGTAATTTTTTTGTGTGTAATGTGCTATTCTTTTGGACAGCATCCTGGTGGTGCCATATGCTGATGTGGTCCTCCATAATTAGATAAGGAAGTGTCTGTTGCCTTTTTGTGCAATAATCCTCATCCCACACAACCCTGGTTGATGATACTGGGGATCATTCTGGTGGCAATCAGTGGCCAGTTGAGGTGAAGGGATCACCTCAGGGACCATCCAGCTGTAGTTTTGTAGTTTGGAAAAAAGAACAGCTGCTATGTACTCTCAAAGGTGAGGGAAGGTGACAGTTCCTTTTTTCCCTCCAGATGCAAAACAGATGGTACATAGTATCCCTATTGTCACCCTCACTATCCACCAGAGAGACATGGAGTCCTGGGGTTGTGCATAGGTTAAAAAGAAGGAGTCCAATGGGAGATCAGTTGTGGAGATTTATACTCCTTCAGAAGTCAGGCAGAACTTTGCCCACAATATCTCATTAGATTAATTTCCTCATGATCCTGCACTTATATTTTCACACACACACACTGTTTATACACTGCTTTCATACCTGATTGCTGCATCTGCAAGTCATTATGCTTTGTCACTGCAATAACCTTTCAGAGTTATTTTCTGGTCTGTTCTAATCTCCACCATTAGTTCTCTGGAGCAAGTTCAAAAGAACAAAAAAGTAGAGTTGCACAGAAAGTTCTGTGCCCTCTCCCTAGCTTGGATCTACTCAATGCCCACGCAAATCTTCGAAAGAAGCAATGCCTGCGCAAACTAGAATTTAATCAGAGCCATTTACGCCCTACATTGTTACAGTGCTTTTACTCTACTTTCAACATGCTATGGAATCCTGGGGTTTTCAATTTAGGGATGGGTATTTAGAATTCATAACCAGAGAGCTCTTTGACCTTAGTGGACTACAAACCCCAGAATTCCACAAGATGTTGAAAGTGGAATAGTAGCACTATTACAGTGTAGTGTGAAAATGGCCCAACTTTGACTTTGTATTACCTGTTTTACCTGCACTATGGCTCAGAGACAGTGGCAACATCTTACTGGGATATTGATACAGGCTTGTTAACTGTGATTGAAAAACTATATTTAGAAGTATCATAGTCTATTAATTGCGCAGAAGGTCTGTTACTGAGCTTCCTACATCTTCACATGAACATAATTCTCATATCAGTAGTCACCATTTTGTATTCTGCTTACACAAGAGATCTTATTTATTCCCAATTTCCTCCAATATTCAACATAAAAAACAACATGCACAAATAATACACATTCATCTGAACAGTACCAACTTAAATGGAAGTCAAAGTATGTTCTGAAGTCTCAAAATGAACTGGATGAGAGATAAAACATCTTATATGTACCCTGAAAGCTGTATCTACAGGGGAAAGTTTAGTCACCTTTTCTAAAATTTGCAATGGTGGTTCAGGAGGATGTTATTACATCCAAAATTTCCAAAGGGCCTAGAAATTGCATCACAACAATGTCAATCCTGTTCTATCCCCTAACAATTTTCCTTCCAAAAGGAGGTGTCAGCAGGATCTCTCTGGCTGACTTCCAGACTGATCCTATATGGCCTTTGCTATTTAGTGACTACTAGATACAATATAAACCCCACCTACTCAGAAGTAGACAGTCTGGCAGTTTTGAAATGTAATGAAAGTTGTAGGGAAAGTCATGAGATTTGTTGAAGTCTGACAAGGAGAAACCACCGTCCAAAGGGACCCTGTTACTTCAGGGGAATGAAGGTGAAGGTTTACCAGTTTTCGTTCTCACATCTGTCTGTTTGCCCTACCCAACATAGCACTTTTAAATAGACAAGTAAAAAATACTCTAAGGCCATTTCTGCACCTCACCAGTTCCTGCCGACGTCCTGTCGCAATCCTGGCAGCGCCTTTGCTGGGATTGGAGAACAATGGGAACACTTCCCTCAGCACCCAGATGGTTCCCTGTGGAAGGCGGCATGAGAAACACATGCCTGCCTTCCACAGTGCAGCCAGCCTTTCCCCTGCTGTGCTCCGGAAAGAAGCACACGATCCTGCTTCCACCTCTTCCACATGGCCAGAGGTGAGGGGAGCATTGCACAATCGCAGGTGCTTAACGATTTTTTTCCGTTAAGCGAATATCCTGTGATCACAATGCATGGGGACATGCTGGCTGTGGGACCATGACAACATTGTGCGAAACCACAACCAACAGATCGCTGCCATCTTATCCTCATCATGGGACTGCAAGGTCCCATGGAAATGGCCTGAAACTCCATGAGTCTCTTACTTCCAAGAAACCAACCCCACAGTGGCTGTTCAAGAAAGTTCCTTCCTTCCTTCCTTACCGAATTTATATCCCCATGGAATTCTGCGGTTTGTAGTGTACTGTGACTACAAAGCTCTCTGGATGAGAGAGCTTTTTCTTCCTAAACTACAAACCCCAGAATTCCATAGGAGGTTGAAAGTGGAATAATAGCACTTTAAGTGTAGTGCGGAAATGGTCTTATTCTGCTAACCGCTAATGAGGACCACAGTGCCACCTCTCCTCAAACAAGGCTTTCAAAAGGTGAATGAGAGCAGAGTAAAAAGATATCTCAAGGAGGGTAAAAAGAGTGAATATGAAATGCACAAGTAAAACATTTCTTGCAAGGAAATTAAACCAACCTTTGTTGGCACAAGCCATCCACTTGAGATTATCAGCAAAGGCAGCTTCTCGTCCTATCAGGTAGGTGAAAATGCGAACCTGGAAAGAGAAAACTTGATTAATATCATTTGCTATAGATGCTTATCTAAAAAAGATGCCAAAACTAAAGTGATCAGTGGACATTAAGCAAGTTATAGAACACCAAAATACTGTAAAAGGTAGTTTAATCTCAAACACATTCCACTGGCAAAGACCCACTGTTTTCAACGGAACTTTCTAAAGAGTAACAGTGTAGCTGTAAGACAAAGATGTTCTGGCAGAACTGCTCTGCTAACTAACATCTGCCAGAAGAGCCAAAAGGGAGGCAGAGAAGGGACTGAGGCAAGGCACGAGTCTAGGTATGTCAGATCCAAAGCTGCATCCCAGGGACTCAACCACATTGCCAGCACGAAGTTAGGCCATGGTCAGTCCTGACACTTGGATGTTTGGACTCAGCACAACCTCTGCTGGCCTAATGGCAATTTACCTGGCTTTTGGTCATTTGAGGCAGTTAAGACTGCACTCTAAGTGAGGCTAGCAAGAGCTAGTGTCTCATAAAATGATTTCTCATGCTTGGTCTTCCTAAAGCAACATACACAACCCAAACACCAACTAGCATTTTATCAAAACAAATGAGCAAGTATAAGTGAGAAGTTAATGCTATTGAGGTGTAATATAAAGCCATATGATATGGAAGTCTGTCTAGTAGTTCAGATTTAGTTCAGATTTAGATTCTTCTCCTAGTCTGAAGCTAACATTTAATTACCACACAAACTATTACTACAGATGTTGGAATACAAGACAACTTATTGGCAAAGCCCCGTCTCTCAAACAAGTGAAATAATCTATTAATAAATTCCCACAATAAGAATATATTGTTGCAAACATATTCCCCACCCCTAGTTTCTTGGAATGAAAAACTGAAAAGCACTCCAACCAAGTCTCTGTTCATGAGGTAGACGCTTAGCTGAGAACACATTGGAACGTTGACCAGACTCAACTATATGAGAAAACAGTCCAGACGGCAAAATTAAACTCAAAGTTCAAGGAAAGTTACACTCCAACTGCCCCAATTATTATTTGTTTAGGCATTGTATTGGTACCTTCCTTTTTCACTAATAAATATGCACAAGGTGACTAATAACAATAAAATATAAAGTAAAACAAGAATCTTGATTAAAAATATTACATAAAAACCAAATGAATTAAAAACATGGCTTAAAAACAAAGTAAGAAAAAACACAGGCAGCACCCAAATTAACAAGTTCCTTCTCTTCTAAGACTGAGTAGCTTACATGCCAAAGGCTGGTGTTTTAACTTATACATACACACACACACACATATATATATACTCACACACACACACACACACACACACACACACATACTCACATATATATATATATATATACACATATATACACACTCAGAGGGTGAGGTAAATATATATACATGTATAAAAATTTACCTCACCCTCTGAGTGGCCAAGGTCAGCTCGCTCAACTTTGTTTTTGACTATCTCTGGCTAGGTATGGCCTCACTTTTATCCCTACTTTTGCCTTCTGCAGAAAGTACACACACCAGATGAGCTACTTGAGGAAGCCATTCCAGAGCTGAGTGTCCCACCACAACCAAGAAAGGATCCATTCTGGCTCACAAGTAATCTCCAAAAGATGGGTCTCTAAAATGGATCTCTAAGAATAACTATAATAGCTGAACATTGTTCTGTTGTTCTGTGCCTTCAAGTTTTTCTTGACTTACGACAGTCCTAATACAAACCTATCATGAGGTTTTCTTGGCAAGATTTGGTCAGAGGGGGGAGTTGCCATTTCCTTATTCTGAGGATGAGAGAGTGACTTGCTCAAGGTCACCCAGTGGGTTTCCATGGCCGAGTGAGGATTTAAACTCTGATCTCCAGAGCCATAGTCCAACACTCAAACCACTAAGACACACTAGCTCATATATGAAGCATACTCCTTATCTCAGTGGCTGAGGGTGTTGAAAGCTAACATAAGCACTGATTTATGCTTTTTTAAAAAAGTCTGCACTGCTAATCGTTTTATACTGTATTTTACATAGAGGAAGATATTAATGATGCACTTTTTTGTTTATAATTACTCTACTTTGCATATACACAGTTTATTTTATTCTTCTTGATCTATAAGCTACTCAAAGAGCATTTGTTTATAGGCATGTGCAATTTTTTTAAAAAAAAATCAAGCTTTTCAGCAGCACCAACATTGGGAGCATGATGAAGAACGGCTGGAGAAACACACACTTTCAGTGTTGGGCTGTGGCAGCGTGTGTACAGTAAATAATACAATAAAGGTTGAGTTGGGAAAGAATGGGATTCTACTGGAGCCAATCCTAATGTAGCCATGTGTGTCTGCCCATAATAGGCAAGGTAAAGAGCAGCAGCTTTTTTATTGATCATGCATAAGCAGCAAATTGGAAAGCAAAGCAGACAAGTCAACCTCACCAGCTACAACCTGCAGGTTAAAAAAAAACATGCACATTTTGCAAAATGTAAATCATACAAAAAGGGGAAGGTGCTGAAACAAAAAGTCTTCCCTGGATATATTTTCAAAGAACTTTATAGTAGTCTCGACATGTTTCAAAAATGATTTTCTTTATTTAAGCAAGCTTCACCTGATCTTGTTGTTTAATTTCACATGTGCCTATTATGTAGTTCTGAATACTTAGGGCAACCTTACGAATATGAGACCGCCAGGTAACCAAATCATTGACAGTCCTGCTCAGGTCTTACAGATTAACGGCCGTGGCTTCCTTGATTGACTCTATCCATCTGTAATGCGGTCTTTCTCTTTTCCTACTGCCTTTTACCTCACCAAACATTTTTTTCTTTTCTAGTGAGTCATGTCTTCTCATGATATGGCCAATGTACAACAGACTAAACTGTCTTCTTGGCTTCTAGGGTGAATCCAGGCTTGATTTGCTCTAGGACCCATTCATCTGTCTTTTTAGCAGTCCAGGGTATCCACAGAACTCCTCTCCAGCACATTTCAAGGGAAATGATTTTCCTCCTGTCTGTCCATCTTTCACAGACATACAAAGAAACTGGAAACATAATGGCATGGACAATCTTAATATTAGTATTCATTGATATATCTTTACACTTCAAAATCTTGTCTAGTTCCTTCATGGTTGCTCTTCCAAGTCCTAGTCTTCTAATTTTTTGCTTGCAGTCTCCATTCTGATTACTGACTGGGCCAAGGTATGGAAAACTTTGAGCTATTTCAATGTCTTCATGGTCTGCTTTGAGGTTATGTAAACCATCTGTGGCCATTATTTGTGTTTTCTTAATGTTTACCTGTAAACCTGCCTTTGCACTTTCTGCCTCGACTTTCTTCAGTAACCATTCTAAGTCTTTGCTATTAGTATGGTGTAAATGCATATCTAAAATTGTTGATATTCCTTTCTCCAATTTTCACACCTCCTTCTTCTACCTCTAATCCTGTTTTACATGTGATATGTTCAGTATGTGAGTTAAACAAATGGGTGATAAAATGCAGCCTTGTCTGAACCCCTTGCCAACTGGAAACCACCCCATTTCTCCATATTCTGTCCTGATGGCAACTCCTTGTCATGAGTATAGGGTATGCATCAGGGCAATCAAATGTTGTGGCACACACATTTCTTTAAGAATGATTATCTGCACACTCAAAAGCTTCGCTATAAAGTGCACGGTGATTTTCTTCTGAAATTCTTTGGTGTACTGCATTATCCAACATATGTTTGCAATGTGATCCTTAGTGACTCTTCCTTTCCTTCATTCAGTTTGGGCATCTGGCATTATTTGCTCCATACATATTCTTTGTTGTAGAATTTAGAGCATCTCTTTGCTTGTGTAGGAAATTAATGCAATGGTCCTGTGGTTACTGCAATCCCTGATGTTCCCTTTCTTGGGGACTGGAATGTATATTGAGCATTTCCAATCTGTGGGCCATTCTTTTGTCATATGCATAGGTTTTAGTTAGAACTAGCGTACATTCTGTCTCTCTAGCCTGAAGCAGCTCTGTTAGTGTGCCATCTGTTCCCTTGTCCTGTTATTTGTACTTGTCATGTAACGTGTTTCTCTGCTGGTCAAATAGCATCCCTACTCTTGGTTTAAATTTCCTTTTGATTTCTCAAATCTTGTGGAAGAAGTCTCTTGTCCTTCCCTTTTTTTTTTTTTTTTGGTTGCCATCTTCCATTTCTATGCATTGATTATTATAGCAGTTTTCCCTGTCTCTGCATATAAATTGCTGAACAGTTGCATTCAGGATCCTGATTCTATTTCTGTTACCTTTTACTTTTGCTTCCCATCTGTCTTTAACTGCTTGAAGAGTTTCTTTTATCATCCATTTCCACTGAGAATCTTCTTTCTTTTTGGTTTCAGATAGGGTCTCTTTGCTTTCCTCCCTATTTCCTGGCTTCAGTCCAGAGTTCTTCTGGTCCCTGGTCAATTAGGCAAATCTACTTTTATTTTATCTTTACATTCAACAGGCATGTTCCTCAGGTTGTATTTTGGCATGATGGTTAGTTAAGTGTTAGTTTTATTAGCTTTAGCTTTATTCTGACTTTTGATATTAGCAATTCATGATCTTTGCCACAATCTGCTCTTGTTCTTACAGAGAGAATGGAGCTTTTCCATCTTCTGCTCCCAATTATGAAGTTGTTTGATTTCTATATTGGCCATCAGGTGATGTTTGTGTATACAGTTGGCTCCCCGGTTACTTGAAGAATGTGTTTGCAATGAACAAACTGTTGTCCTTATAAAATTCATCAGTCAGTCTCCTGCTTCATTTCTTGATTGTAGAACAAATTTTCCTACAATCTTTGATTCTGATCTGTTTCCTACTTTTGCATTCCAATCGCCCATGATTAACAAGAAGTCCTGTTCTGGTGTGCAATCAATTTCCTCCTTCACTCCAGCATAGAATCTTTCAGTTTCTTCTTCTTTTGCCTCTGTAGTGGAAGCATTAATTTGGATTATAGTTATCTTGATGGGTTTTCCCCGAAGTCTTCTTTATATGATTCAGACTTTGCATTATATCCCTTGACTGCTTTTGCTACATCTTTCCCCACTATTAATGCCACCCCATTTCTTCTTAGGTTTAATTTCCTGAGGAAAATACTGTAGCTGACTTAAAACATCCCACTCCTGTCCGCTTTAGCCCACTCATCTCAAGTCTTGCGATGTTTACACTGTCCATTTCTTGTTTTATTATGTCTTGCTTCCCCTGATTCATGCCGCTCACATTCCTTTTTCCTATAATATGTGTTGTGTAACTTTGGATTTTCCTTTCACCTCTGAGCACATCCACAGCTGAACATGATTTCAGCTTAAGCCCAGTTTGGTCATTAACAACAGTGTTACTTACAGTTGTCTTCTGCTCTGCCCCTGAGTATCGTCAGACCTGGGAGTCTGGCACTATCTCTTTTCATTTTGAATTGTCTTATCATAGGGTTTTCATGACAAAAGATATTCAAAAGGGGTTTACGGTGCTCCATTCTCATAGTACTAACAAATATTAGCTATGGTACCACTACAACTGTCCCTGAGAGACCAGTCACCAGTGCCACCATCACCGCCTGCTACTACATCACTACTGCTACTGCCCAGTAGCAATCTGGCACATTTAGACTAGTTCCCCAGCAAAAACCTGTCTGCCATGGAAGACCCTACCAGCAGCACTGCTGTCATCAGCATAGCCTCTTGCCTCACAGGAGTACATAATTCCACTATGGCAGAAAGGTAGTGAATTTATGGATAAATTATTGACAATATTACCCTATTTGAGGTGAGATGTTCAAGTTGTGAAAAAGTTCATGGCATGGAAGAACTTCCAGGTGATTTAGCCCCTGTGTTTATTTTTCCTTCATTCAGCTGTTCAAATAGTACAAGCACAGTTACAGTAAACAAAGTTCTTAATCTCTAAAGAAAAAAAAAGGAACAAGTGACATCAGAATTATATCCAAATAATGGCACATAAATCACTATCAGTGTTAATCTCTGGAAGAATATGGAGGTTTTAGCAGGGGAGTTACTGTATATTCTTGATTGAAGAACAGCACACTCCATCTATCTGGGATGATCATCTTTTTCCACTGAGAAAGCAACTTAGGTAGGGATGCACATGAAACAGCGAGGGAAGAAGCAGACACCCTCCCAGCCAGGCAAATCAGTCAAATCAACCTGGAGACCAATTGGGTGACAGACGTTACAGCAAAATCACCCTTACATCTCTGGGAAGAACAGTCTGAAATACGCTTTGAGAGATAATGTGTTAGAAAGATTTATGTCTACTTGTCTCCTGTAACCTACAAACTGTATTCCTAATTAAAAAAGAGAATAGGTTTAGCTATAGTAGAGGAAAAGATAGACTAAAGTGGCAGCAGGTCCAAAGAGGCAAATAAATTCAGACGAAACTGGCAAAGCCACCTCTGAGTATTCCTTGCCTAAGAAAACCCTAACAAATTCCTGAGGTCACCCCAACAGGTGACTCGAAGGCACATACACAACAAAAGGACAACCATCTCAGTAGTTTTGTAAGAATGACAATTCTTTTCTCTTGTTCCTGCCACCAAATCATAGACAGTTAAATGGGCAGATTAACAATATGCCAACAATATGTTTCTCTGCCCTGTACATTTCTGTTGTATTATAGTATGTAATGTGGTTTGCGAACCATGCTTTACATATCGCTTACAACTATTGATAAGTGACATGATTCCCCACAATTCAGTGCTGCAAATTAAATCTTTTGGAGGCAAAATATACACCTTCTATATAATTTAGCATCAGAACCTGCACCTAGGCACAGTGGGAAGGGTTCCATTATCCATCCCACGAACCTTTCTTTGAAACTTCCTTCATTTTATTTTATTCTATTTTATTTTATTTTATTTTTTACTCTTTTGCTTTCCCTGTTCCTGATTTCCCTACACTGCTAATCTGTTATGATGGCTAAAGATGGTGGGGTATCATACACTAATACATCTGGAAGACTCTACACTAATGAAGACTGTCCTGTCCCATGGTTGAGTAATGCATGCCAACAGTACCATTTATCACACTCCTCTAGTGTTATTTGAATGGAATATTTTTGAACATATTAGATCTAATTGCTAGTGCCATATAAAGTAGATTCACTCAATCAATGGGACTTATATATGTGTTAATTTAGCAGTGATCCATTGAACCAATCCATTGATCCAGTAGGTCCATTGATCTACTCTTTCGAATAGCAACTGGATTTAGGCTACCATTCTGTAATTTTGTTTTCTTTTAGAATACCTCTTAGTTAGAAGCTTGCTCCATTCTCTTTCTCTGTGAGTGTAATTTTTTTTCTTTCAGCTGTATGTATGTATGTATGTATGTATGTATGTATGTGTATGTATATATCTGTGTGTGTGTGTGTGTGTGTGTGTGTATCTGAAAGAAAAAAAATTACACTGTGCCTAGGTGCAGGTGCAGGTATATACATACATACATACACATACATACATACATACATACATACATACATACATATATATTTGTTTGGGGTGTGTCCTCCAAAAGAGGAAGATCACATTACAGATGGATAGACAATCAAGAAAGCTAAGACTGAATTTGCAAGACCGGAGCAGGGCTGTTGATAACAGGGTGACTTTGAGGTCTCTGGGTCATAGGGTCACCCATAAGTTGAAGTGACTTGTCAGCAGTTAACAACAACAATGCATTTTGGGATGTTTGCACTCATTGACCAAAGCAATTTTGTACACATATTAGAATTGAATTGAATTGAATTATTTATTGTATTTATAACACATTTTTCTTTTCGCATTTTCAAAACAGGAATCCTTTGGTAAGTACTTTGGTGTTGTAACTCTTGCTGTTGTTCCCTGTTGTTCATAAGCTCTCTAATATCCAGATTCCTAGCTGCGCATGGTATCCCGTACAGTTTCAGGAGGTATAGCCAAGACAAAATGGGCAGGGGACCTTGATGATGCAAATTCTCAGACATCCTTAATCTTCATTCTAATTACATGAAGATCAGGTATTTTGCTATTGGCAATGGAAAGAAACTTTAAAAAGGGCAAAATTATTAACTGGAAAAGTCCATTGAGGCTCTGGATCAAACTGACTGGGAGGGAAATTTGTTTCTAACTCCTGTGCTTGCAAAAATAGTTATTAATGCTTCATTTGGTTTATCAAACATTATGAAGCACTGACAAAAAGAACTAGCAAGTGTTTTTTGTAGATCATCTTTAAGTGTAGGTCAATCAAGTAAATTATTGGATTGACTTTAATTAAACTACAAAAAGTAAATACAATGGCTTTCAAGCAGTGCAGTAAGCATACTTTAAAACAAAATGTTGCCACCATTCTTTTCAATAGTTAGTGGTCCAACAAGTGGGTTATTTATACAGGAAAGTAGCAGCTGGATTATAAAGGAAGTATGGGAGTTCATTACAGGTATCTTTAATGCTAATTTAACAGGAGATTTATCACACTACTTCACTGCTCCCTTTTTCTTGTGGAACAGCAACACATTGTACCCTTAAACTGACTGCAAAATTGCTGTCCGCCCAGCCTGCTCTTCATTTGTAGCACATGAACCAATGTTACAACAATGTGGAACTCAGGTGTTTGGGAGACAAGCCAAAAATGAAACGTTTTTAATTTTCAACCTTAATCCTAAGAGACCTAAAAAGACCTACCCTGCCGCATAGAGATTATCCTCTGAGGAGAGGCAGTATGCTTAGGCAGAAACTTTTCTGTTAGGAAGACTCTGAAAAATTGGACACATGCAAATGTTGCCTAAAAAGCCAAATAAGCAAATCATGACCACCAACCCATGCGCAAAACTGGGGGATTTATTTCAGCTTCACATTTGCTATTTTCTCAACTTCTTTGTCTCTACAGTTGTTGGTTTTGTTGTTGTTATGTGCCTTTGAGTCCTCTCAGAGTTACGGTGACCCTAAAACGACCCTACCATGGGGTTTTCTGGAGCTAAGAGTGTGTGACACACCCAAAAGCACCCAGTGGATTTCCACGGTCAGGTAGAGAATTGAGCCCCGGTCAGGGTTGTAGTCCAACGCTGAAACTGCTACACTTTTGTGTTGCAAGTAGTTAAAACAAAAGTAAGTTATCTTACTTTTTTCCATTCAACATTCTTTCCTCAAGTCATTTTCATTTTTTTAACTTGCATTAAATGAGACAGATTTATTTGCACGGCCTTCTGTCCAAATCCCAGCTATGTCTTTTCCTGCTACTCTTACAGGTTTCTTTGAAAGAGTATAAATCACATTTATAAATTAGGTGTATGCTTTCTTCATTTGGGAATATACACTGAAAAGAAAAATTGCATCTGAAAAAGACAGAAACTGTTTATTATTTAATTTTGATTTCCATCCTTTTCCCAATGAGCTCAAGGTGGTATACATGTTTCATCACCATCTCATCTGTGATTTGATTCTTATAACAATAATGTGAAAAGACCAGGTGGTCTTAAGAGACAGCAACTGGCTTATTACCACTGAGTAACTTTGGGTCTAAGCAGTGATTTAAACCCAAGTCTTCCCAGTCTAGCACTCCACCCACAATATCACACCAGCTTTCTTTTCATTTGAAACCCTCACCTTTTGATTATTTCATACAGGCTATTTGGGAATTCAAATCCCCACTGAGATGAACAAGTACGTAGCTGGTGTGTTGCTCCTTCTGGCTTTGTCAACTAAAGGTTGTGCAGCTCTGTTTTAAAAGGTGAGTCTTTCTTCTTTCTTTACTCTTCTTCCCTCCACTTTAAAATACTCACAGTAGAAGCAAATCCTGAAATTTGTCCTTGTGCTCCAGATGCAAAATCTATCACTGGACAATATCTGAGCTGCACATTTAAATCCTAAGTATTTAGTGAAGAAGTGTTAAATCCTTAACTTGCATGGCCTAAATGGAGTCAGCCAACCACAGTTCTTGGAATATTGAAAAAGGGGAGCTGAGTAGGGCCATTTCCATACTAGCCTGTTATAGCGCTCTCATTCCACTTTCAACATCCTATGGAATCCTGGGGTTTGCAGTTTAGGGAGGGGCCGGCTGGTAAAGAGTTCATGGAAAAGTTGTCACATTACTTCTGAATTGTTACATCAAAATGCCTATGCAACCAATGGCATGTTAGATGCTTAACTTGTTAGTCAATAAATCTTTGCTGTTTTGTCATTCTACACCCATGTCTGGAAGCCTGTTGTTGTCGCCATTGTTACTGTGTGCCTTCAAGCCATTTCCAATTTATGGTGACCCTAGGCTGAGCCTATCACACAGTTTTCTTGGCAGTGAGGTTTGTCTTTGTCTTCCTCTGAGGCTGAGAGAGTATGTGCCCATAGTTACCCAGTGGGTTTCCCTGGCCAAGCAGGGATTCAGACTCTGATCTCCAGAGTCATACTCCAGTGCTCAAACAATGACATCACACTGGCTCTCATGGAAACCTTTTAACTCGAATGGTTAAAGGAACAATTGGTCACACACCACAAACCCAAACAAATTGTATCTGTCTGTCCAATGTTAAAGTCACTTCTTGTTGTTGTGGGCCTTCAAGTCATTTTTAACTTACAGAAACCCTACGGTGAACCTACCATGTGGTTTTCTTGGCAACAGTTATTCAGAGGAGGTATTCAGCATGAAAAATACCTACCTCTGAGGCTGAGAGAGTGCGACTTGACCAAGGTCACCCAGTGGGTTTCCATGGCTAAGTGGAAATTTGACCCCTGGTCTCCCAAGTCCGCATCCAACATTTAAAATATCATTAACACTACACTTGATCTTACTAAGTTACTAAGCCTAGAGAGCAAGGTGAATAACAGGAGCTCAAGAATTAGGCCATTTCTGCGCTAGCCTGTTATAGTGCTATGATTCCACTTGCAACATCCTACAGAATCCTGAGGTTTGTAGTTTTGGGAGGGGCCAGATGAGCAACTTGGAGAGGGGGTCTCTTGTACATCTGAGTAAATCCCATTAGGTTGTCCACCTCTTATACTCCAGAAAGTGAATATGGGATTGAAGCTTCAATTAAATCTGTGAGATGCTTCACCTCAGAGCCAAGAGCAGAAGGCTCCTTATTCTCTGCTGGATGTTTTTGGAGGCCTGAAGCCACAGCCAATGCTCCGCAGCTGGCCAAGTAATAATCCCAACTACTCAGGTTTACAAGAAAGAAAAGAGGGTTTCTTTGGGTTACAACTGCTTGGGAATCAGAGACTTTGGCTTACAGCTGAAGGCCATTTCTAAGGACAGCACTGTCTGAACAAATTTTCCTGCTTCTTTGTCTCGCAAGAAATGATAGCTGCTTTCACAGACAAGGTATAAGAAGAAAAACAAGCAACACCCTTTTAGATATACTAACAAAATTGAAAAATGCTACACTTGCTTGCAGAATAACTACAAGTACTGGGAAAAACTATCCATCAAAGAATACTGATATAGTTGGATGCTTTCAGATGAATCTTTTGTTGTGTCAGTAAACAAGAGCCAGGATGAATAAGGCTTAAATCTGAGAGGAATTCTTTTATGTAAGAACAAGTCAAATCTAACTACATGATAAAAAGCAATAGAAAAAAATAAGGTGGGGTAAGAGAAGCAGACAAAGGAAGAGGAAAACATATTTTGAGCACTTAAAATGGAAAGTATATTCAGAGCATTTTTAGTTTAACTTTTATGAATGGAAAGAATATTCCATATTCAACAATGGTTCAAAAAGTGGGCTTCTCAAGTATTGGGAGACCCTTACAAGGAGAACCCAAGACGGGTGAGAATGTTTGCAGTTTTGGCTTTATTCTGCATGAAAAAATACAAGTGTTTTTTTTAAAAAAACAAAACAGAAAAGAGCATTTTTGGCTCTGAAAATAACATTTCTGTGCAGAAAATAAGTTTCTTATGTAGAAACTTTTCCACAAAGAAAATGCTGCTGTATTTTTTGGTTTAAAAAAAAGCTACTGAATGGTGAGTAGTCTACAAAAACTGTACAATATTCTTTGACCACTTTACAGCAAGGATAAAAAAATACTCATTCTTGAAATTCTGAAATTACTTTTTGCAGGCAAAAATGAGATTTAAAAAAATTTACATCTCTATTCACTCTCCTGTTGCCAAAGTTAACCATGGTTGTCATATTTTGTTGGCCAGAAAGACAAGTGACCATATATGTTAGATGAACTCATAATAAATAAAGGGGTAATTACTTTGTTTGGCTAATATCTTGGTTAAGTTTCTTGGGAAATGAATGCATTTCAATGTTTAAGAATTTTTTTATTTGAGCTAAAATGATAAAAAAGAGAATCTAGCTTTGATTAATCTGCTGAGAGATTGTTATTGTGTCCTATTTGATTCATCAGCCAATCCACTTGGTACATATTTGTTCTCACTGCCATGTGCCTTAAGTTGACTCCAGCTTTACAGCGATCCTCACAGAGGGTTTCTGAAACATTTTGCGTCTCCTGAGACTCATTACAAAAAATTGTAGTGCCTTTATAAAAGTGCCTCTTGTGGAGCATTTGCACATTTGCAAGGCTCACAGTGCATTGTCAGGAAATAATATGCACAGAACACAATGCATACATTTTTAAAAATTTGAATGGATACAATGCTCATAATTTAAAAACTGTGAGAGAAAAGCTTTAGTCAATGTGGAAAAATATGTAAATTTGATTTGTTTGTTTTTATGCACTTTCAAGTTGACCACAATTTATGGCAAACCTCTCCAAGGCTTGGCTTGGAAAGATTTATTCAAGGAGGCTTGCTTTCTTTTAGGGTGAGAGAGCATGACCTGCCTGAGGTCACCCAGTGGGTTTCTGTGGTCAAGAGGGGATTTGAAACCTGGATTCCAGGAGTGCTTATCCAACATCACACTGGTTCTTCTATATGTATATCTATGCACAACAATGCATGCATCTGTTTCGGTGATTGTCAGAAACTTTGAATATATTTGTAACAAAGTTTCCATTGAAGCAGACTTCAGTTTATAAAATTTTGTGCTGCAGCAGTAGAGAAATCGTGTTATCAGGAGCATGGCAGGAATACAGAGGAACTACCTCATTTACAGCCCTGCTGAGTTCATGCTTCTTATTTTGAATGTTTAAATTGTACCCCTCCGATTGAACCCTACGGGAAGGAAACGTACTATGCACAAGTCCAGGGCTGATATAGCTCCTTTCCTACTATGAGTGGATAACTTGGAGCAAAAAAGGGTTGTACATCCAAGCTCACTTTTTCTTTCTCGGATGCTAGAATTTAATCCTCCTCCTCCTCCTCCTCCTCCTCCTCCTCCTCCTCCTCCTCCTCCCAGGGCTTAGGGGTGACTAGTTGATCTTACATCCATGAGGCAATGAATCTGCTCTAGATTTTAGTCCGAACTTCAAAGGAGATATCCAAGGTCTGAATCCATTGTGGAGACAGAACCTTTTCTCAGATTTTCAGAACTGCCCCCACCCCAAATTAAGAAACTTCTGCAGATCCACTCATTACTTTTGGCAAATGATCTGATTACATTCTAATTTGATTATATTTTCTGCAAAGAATGATCTCTGTAGCATGCTAAAATGTAAATGCTTTCTCTCTCCTCCCTCACCTCTGTCTTCTTTGTTTTCTGTGATGCTCTTCTTTTTTTGGGAAGATGCGTAAGTGGCAATCTCAATTTTAACACATAGGGAGCCAAACAATTTAGACAAACTCTCACACACATGCATGGACTTTAACATTAACTCAAATAAATAGTAAAACAACAGTAACACAGGTGAGTTCATCTGTACAGTGGTCTTATTTTGTGTTGATCTAGCCAAACAGGCTGCATTCAGTCTGAATGCTTACTAAGCCAATGTTATCAGCTTCCCTATTTATGCCAAATACTCCATAGCTGCAGGAAATTATGTGGAATGAGGGAGAGACATTCACAATATATTGCACTCCGCACACAGCAGACAGAGATTAGGAGGATGACATAATGGATAAAGTGCTGACCTCTTGCCCCCGGGATTTTGTCCAGGCTGCAATCCTATCAGATAATGAGTTTGGCAATTGCTGTGATTTTCTTTGGACACTAATCCCCATCATCGAATCTCTATAACTCATAATATAATTTAATACGCCTGGTAGGCTTGCCCCAGTTCATTCTATTGTTGTGTATTAGCCCTCAGTGAAGTCAAAGGTGATAAACATCCTGATAACAAGCTATTATCTCTCATAACAACTGGATTTTTAGGGCACTGATGCAGCTGTAAACTATTTTCTAAAAACTGACAACCAAGAAAACAAGGTTCAAAACAAAGTGACATTGGAAAGGTTTGTCACTTTTTTTAACCACTCTGCAAGAGATTTCATAGAATCTAAAATGCCAGCAGAAAGTAATAGAGATTATACATGCAGATTATTGCACTCAAAGTAGAACATCAGGATTCCTACTGTTCTATTAGGAATGATGGTTTTGCAGTCTTGAGATTAATTGTTTCCCCTACCGTCCTGTACATTGCACATTTGTAACTGAATAGAGGAACCTGTAACATATTGCTCATGGTATTCACAAATCAGTTCCCTTGTATTTTTATAATTCATGAAATAAATGCTTAGTTCATATGTTTTTAATGACTTAAACGGTAAGTCATTTACCCTGAACAAACCACCACACATCTTCAGTGAACTGAAAATGTTTTTTGAAAAATATTTAAGAAGAACTCTTCTTTTGCAGAAAATCTCATATAAGGAATTCCTCAGATAATTTTATGGATGTTCCATGTGCTCAAACTATACAGAACTGTACAGAACAAGCACTTCATCATCATAAGAAGATTCCTACATTTTAATCATTTCTTCTGTAGCTTCTTCTAGGAAGTAGAGCTATTCCATGAGGCAGCCTTGACAAGTTGCAGCACCCTTCAAAACACTGTCAGCTGCCATAAGATTTTTTTTTCTGCCCCTATGCAAAAGCAAAATCTCTAACGGTTTCCACATTTTTTCTTCATTTTGCTTGTTTGCACAAAAGTAGGGGAAGGATTTTTGTTGTTGTTGTTTGTTTTTGCAGAAAACACAATATATTTTTCTTGTATAATATATATATGTGTGTGTGTATGTTTTCAATCACTTTATTTATACCTTGCCTTCTCCCCAACAGTGAGATTCAAGGTGCTTATATTTGTGGAAAATACAATGATTGGCATCCTGTTGGTTAGTCCCAGTTAGAGTAGACCTCAACAATCCATTGTTGAATGATGAGTCAACACAAAGACGAAAACCACTGATTGCATGGGCTGCTCTAGCCAAGACTAATAACAGGATTTAGGCCAAATCCTAAATTACAAAGTTTGTAATGAGGTCAAGCATCATGAAAAATGATGATGATGATGATGATGATGATGATGATGATGGAACAAAGTAAGTGAACATTTACATCCCTGTTAGGCAGCCTAAATCCACGGGATACATGACCCTTCCTTTTATATCTTTATGGACTAGAGGCAGTAATTCAAAGCGATTGTTCTGTACTTATCCAGTGAGCTTTATGTGAATCTGGATTTAAGTTTGGCATGACAGACATTATGCTACACTGGCTTGAGTTATATAGAAGTAAGAAACAGGTCCTGCATTTATTCAATCCTTTGGGGGTAGGAGACTGCTTTCATTTTTTTATGTTTTGAACTGCTAGTCTGAATATTAAATGTACTCAGAGGCTACCTGGTCCACACATTGCATGTGTGCCACCTGATTGTTCAGCTTCAGTTTTTGCTAACTGATGCCAAATATGTGAACTGATGAGCACTGTGCCTCAAACACAGTGAAATTTTCCTTAAGTCCTACCTCTAAAATCTATTGCCACTTATTAGTATGATCAAAAAATGGATATGTGTGTGTAGACCAGATCTATAGCCGTTTAATGCATTCTAATCTCTTTAATTTTTTAACTTCATAAATTGTTTTTTTAAGTCTTATATGTATGTATACCTTTATGAAAGTTTTGTATTGTTATTCATTTATATTGTTTTAAATATATTGTCAACTGCATTAAGTCTCAGTAGGAAGGTGGGATATAAATTAACAACAGCAACAACAATGTGTGCTTTGGCCTGTAATTCTTACTATTTTGTGAGCTTTCTTGAGTCTCAGTTTTATGGAGTACAAATAAAGGAATGGAACAGTATAGAAAGATAGTGCGATTAAGAAAGATATTGTGTCTGATCTCCATATCAGTAGGTGCAATTGCAAGGTCGTAGACATGCTTTTGCACACCAGAATCTCCACAAACCACGTGTGTCATTGGCGCTCTTAGATTTGACAGTGAAGTTCACCTGCTGGGGGAAGGAAAGGTAAGGGTGCCTATATTGTCTCCACCACAAATAGATAACCAGCATCACCAAAATCTGCAAAGACATCTCTGCCTGGTGGGAAAAGTTTTGATCCAGAAAAGAGCATGGGATCAGCTGGGTGATTCATAGGTAAAGGCCTTCTGTGGCACATGAGTTGCACATGCTGGACCATGGACCATATTAGGCTTAGAATTTTAATGATTGGTAATTTGCTATAGAATTGATGTGTGTTAACCATTAGCTATGGTATTAATTGGTTTTAGACACTTGTGGCTCATCAAATAACCTTTGCCTTATAATATAATTATTCTGCTCTGCTCCTGTTCATAATTAGTTACATACACAAAAAGGACACTGCTGGCATCTGCGGTGTCTTTGGAGATGACCTAGGGTGTTGGCTGGGACATGTAGACCCTGGAAGTTAAGAGTCGGATAAAATGTGACACGTGTATGAGCTGTGACTTTGCATCAGCATGAATCTTTTCTCTTATGTAAGCATAAAAATGATATAAGAAGCGAAAGCCTGAAAGAATAAAATCATCCTTCCTTACCGCTACTGTCAGTAATGATACTTGAATGGATCTTTTGGCCAAAGTTACTGTGTGAGTGTGTTTTCTTCTACTCTCTTACTTTCACATTTGTTCTTCCTACTTTGCGTTTAGGGTTTAATCCAGCTCTGTGTCCACCTGGGGATATGGTGAAGGTGTGGTTTGTTTATCCACCCTAACAGAACTAGCATTATTGATTACAATGGAAGTAATCAAATGAACATATGCCACCTAGAGCTGATCCTGCATAATGAACATAACACAACGCTTATGAATTGTTGGTTTGGCCCAACGGGTGAGAAAATGCTAAGGAAGGAACTATACTTGCCAGCTCAGTTCAGAAACAGACGGAGAGCTGAAGCTGGAGAGGAGCTCTAGTTGCCCTGGCTGATGAATAGGCCCTTTATCATCTTGGAAAAGGTAGCAAGATTTTTAGTTAGGCATGTAGAAGGGAACAAAAGCATTTGCATCTATTTCGTTTTTTTTTTTTTAAATTTCAGGCTTTCCAAATGTTACAATAGTACTTAGCAGAACAGTCAGAAGCATACTAGAATCAAGTCCTCTACTGGCACCTCATTGGATGCATGGAACTTTGAGGACAGTGCATACATGTCCAATTTAATATATAATTTCTTGTACTTTGTTAAAAAATATATTGGGACATTAAGGTGCAATTGCATTTGCAATATTCAATTATAATTGGCCCCAGAGAAACCAAAAAGAGGTGCATTTACCCCACACCCCCAACCTCCATAAGAACAGGAAAGAGATCATTCTCAACTGCAAATCCTGTTTATCTTTGATAGAAAACAGAAGGCGATGCCAAATGTGCTGTGATTTAAGGACTTAACACTGAGATACTTTTAATAAAACTGTTACTGAAATATTAGAAAGTAAGTTTTGATTTCCTGGGTTCTGTTCATCAGAAATATGGCTGATAAACGCAAACATGAAAAGACGCAGAATACACAGATTAATACAGTACAACGAAAACTGCTAAACTAAGATATGTTCCATAGGTTCAGCAAAGTTAAAATTGGTACAGACATTACAGTGAAATGCTGAAGGTTGTATAGTAGTGTATTATTTAAATTTTGATGGCTCATATCTATCAGCAAAAATCTCTTCAGTGAAACAGTTAAGAAAAGATAATTCTAGAAGAATAGATTCAACAAGTTTTGTACAAGAACAGCCACTACATTTTAGGGCCTTCACTTGTTATAGCAATGTTTTCTGTTCTATTGGACAAAAATCACAAAATCTACAATAGGACAAGAGTGAATAATGGATGTTCAGCATATAACAGTAGAAGCAAAAAGACTTGAATATTAAGCATTTTCCAGGTAAATGCCCAAACCTAGGCCCCATGGATTTTGACAGGCAATTTTAACATAACTGTTCTTGCAAGAGAGAATTAGCCTACAAAACAAAGCAGACTGCTGAGCCCTGGATCAGTCTGCAACATGTTGCTTCTATGCCTGTCCACCAAAATTCTGGGACAACCCTTGAGAAAAAACATTTACTGTGACATACTAGAACTGCTAGTAAAAAAAAAAAAACAGTCCACTGGATGGAAGGGTAAGCCATGTTCCCCCGATCCTATGTGGTTTCTTCAAATGCCTCTTCTTGCCTTGATTCCAAATCTCCCCTGCAAGCATTTTGACAACTACATTTCTTGGGCACCTTGAGGATGCACGAACTGGACTGTTCACATCAATTCACATGCTCAGCATCTGTGGCTTCACTGCCCAAAGGATAATACCAAAAAACCTGAGAATTTCTGCATTAATTAGACAACTAGTAACTCTTTTGGGCCCCAAAATGCAAGAACAATGCAATTAAACACCTTTCCTGCCTTTATCTTGATGTTTCAGCAGATTACAGGCAATTGTTTCTTGGGCTATCAGGATACTGTACTCAGGACTAAAATCAGTACATTGTCTTTATCTTTGATTAGAAATTAAACTTAACTCCCCTTTATCATTTCTTTTTGTAGCTGTACAGCATCCATGTGCTCCCTGAGTCAAATCAAGATGGACTGAATATTTAATACACTATTCTAATTAGCTACAAACTGTTACCTGATTTCTATCTGTAACTCAATGAGAAAAGCCTCTGGAGGGCTCACGTTAACCTTCATCCACTCTGGCTATATTACAGGCACTAATTAGACTCTTTAAATTGCAAAGAAATAGAATTTTCATAACTAGCTTATTAAAAGTCTAAGACACCCTTGGGACAGGGCAAATTACTTCTACCATGATCCTCTTATCCTTGTACGACACCATACAGAAGACTCATGTTGTCTGACTTACACAGCTTATATTTCTCTCAAATTAATGAGCAGTCAAATTATTCCAGCTGCCCCCCTTGGCACAGGGAAAAATTGAAAATCCATGGCTACCAGGTGACGTGT
Source organism: Cyclura pinguis (assembly GCA_030412105.1). Taxonomy (NCBI): domain Eukaryota; kingdom Metazoa; phylum Chordata; class Lepidosauria; order Squamata; family Iguanidae; genus Cyclura; species Cyclura pinguis. The sequence goes on from CM059600.1 coordinate 81,940,179, forward strand.
ATAGCCCAGCTGCTAAATAAAAAATTGCTTAAGGGGATACAGCTGTTGAGGTGCCTGTTTACATTAAACTAACCAAGTCCATGAATAGAGAACAAACGCCCGAAGACAGCAAAAAACCCTATGCTATGCTATGGCTAAGCGTTTCATTAGATAGGTCACTGAAGGCTACAACTTCATTTTCAGTCTGAACGGACTGAAATTTCACAAGAATTTGTTTGAGAAAGAGGCCGTGATCTGTCACTCGCCTAATTCTTCCTGGAAATGCTTGGATCATTTTGTACCAAGGAAAAAGTTGGCGAAATCATCACAGACATCTCAGTTCATCACAAGAAGAAACAGTGCATAAAATTTCATGTACATTTTCAAAGTCAGTTTGGCTCAGAGAGAGAATAAAGAAATAATTTACAATAAACAAACAATTTACAATAAACAAACTATCAAATAAGCAAACTTCAAGTAAGACTTAATGGAAGACTGAAGAACCCTCACGTGTCTTCATGTGTCTTCACATGTCTTCAAAAAAAAAAAAAAAAAAAAAAAGCAGACATACCAAAACTCAACGACCACTGTTTACCCAGCAGTACATTTTGTGGCTCCACACATGCTCACTGGGTTGCAGTGTATCTGCTACTTTCTATCCATGTCATGAAAACAGGGAGCCGCCTTCATCAAACAATCACTTACAACCTGTATAAGCTACTCAAGCTAGACCTGGTTGTATTGCTTTATTTGACTGCTTTGTTCCAACAGAATAACACAATGAAAAACACATCATGAACACTCATGAGTACATGGGGAGGGAAGGAAAGGTATAGTAGTACCCTGCTATCAGAACTTTTGCTGCATCCAGAACAAACTCAGCCTAAGAGAGGATGAGAGACTATACCTATTAAATAAAAGAGCAGCAAAGGAACCATGCCTGCCTCCAGCCCAACACAATGTCCACATGACATGGCAATTATGCTGTGACGACCAGGCCATGATTTCAGCAAACATTCAGTGTCATAATACCTGCAACACATAGAACTCCAGCGCATCTCAATGCTTACAACCACACTGGCAGACTCCATAAGCCAGGAGCAGGCAAGTACTTTGTCCCTGCTTTGGAGTGACAGCTCCTAAAATCCCTAATCAATCTGTGCTGGCTATGGTTTATGGGAGTTGGAGTTTAATACATCTCAAGGGTATCACGTTCCTAACTATGGGGATGGAAATTTGGAGATAAGAGTTTTCTGTACCAGAGAAAGAATATGTATACCTACCACTATACATCCTTTTCACACCAATAACAGCAGCAGCAGCAACAACAACACAATAATGTCACAATGTCATGACAGGTGGAAAAAAACAGGAAGTATTCCAGACCTGAATTCATCACAAAACAGCCTGCTGGTAATGGGGACACTTGTCTCTCTTCCCACTGACCCCATAGCCTTAATACGCAGTCACAAATATCATGATCACCCCTAATCTGGAGGACAACTTATTTATATGTTGTAGGCCTCTCCTTTGACCGTAGGTGACAATCCTATTCTGGGGAAAGGGGGTGCCCCCCACACCCAGGTACATTTGTGTCCATTCATGGGGACTGATAAATGGACCAGAGGTTTGGCCATTCTCTCAACCCCAACCAAGCCTTTAGGATAATGTCCTCCCAGTGGTGAAAGAGAGACCAAAATACCATTTTTCTAATTGCAGTTAATCACATAATAAGTGACATTTTGAAGATATCTGCATTAGATGGGACAAGGTATGACAGCTATGAAAGCACTTGGAAATACCTGATCATACCCCTTTATTAAGTAGGAACATTTTTTTTCAGAGAAAGGCAAATGTGAAGATGAAATACATGGGACCCAGACAGCAAGAAGTAGCATATTTTTATTTTGTGTTAAGAATATTAAGTATGCCTTCAAGATTCTGCAGTGATGTATTAACCTTTAATTATACATCTACTTTTGTCTGAATTTTATTCTTGTTAGATATCTTGACTGGCACTTCTGCCAGATAAATGAGATACACGATCAATCAATCAATCAATCAATCAATCAATCAATCAATGTTTTTCTGTAATTAGCCTGAAATGCAACAGAGGGAACCAAATCATGGATTGTTCAGTGGCAGATCAGTAGAGTAGTAAATCTGCTCCGGATTTCAGTCTGAACTTCAGAGTACTTACGCAAAGTTTGGAAGAGTTATGCCCTAAATAGGTTCAGTGTCTAGGGCAGCTTCTTTAACACTGAGACTAAAACCTGGTATAGACTCACTACCCTGCTGACAAAGAAGCCACCAATCATAGCTCTGGCAGAATCAGTCTGGACACATAGCCATTACTACTGAGACTGACACACTCTGTAGGTCTTCACAACAATCTAACAGTGTTCTTTATAATCATATGTGAATAAGCTAACAACAGATGTGCTGCTCATCATGACCATGTATGATCGAGGTAAACAAATGTGAAATTCAAAATTAAAAAAGAAATACAGATCACTGTGACATGGAAATTAGCTTGTCTTGCACCTGTTTACACAATATAGGGGGGAAAGTAAGGTATAAAATTATGGGGAAACAATTCTATTGCGGTTTTATAGTCTTTTTCAGATTTTTGTTTTCAGGTTATATGTTAGTAAGTTATGATTTTAATTTTTTTTTTTACCTGTAACCATCTAAATAAGGTTGCTGTTTTTTCTTGGTCAGTGTAAAACTATAGAAAACGCATACATACATACACATACATACTTTCCCTTCATCCTTGTTTTCATGTACAATTGGCCCTCCACATCCACAGGTTCTGCATCCATAGATTCAACCAACTACAGCACAAAAATATTTGAAAATTCCAAAAAGCAAACTTTGCTTTTGCTGCACACTAAGCACTACAATGATGTGTAGACAGAACCCCGCTGTAGCCTCCTGCCATTTCACAGATCCTCAGTCTCTCTCTGGCACCCATTTGAGTTGGTCACCATGTTATATATACCATTGTATACAATGGAACTTGAGTATCTATGGATTTTGGTATCCCCAAGAGGTCCTGAAACTAAACCCCAGTGAACAGCAAAGGCCCAGCGTATTTTTTTTTTTTTTTTTTGGGTACCCGACATCCATAGTAACACCATTAAAAATTATAAGTGGGAGAAAAGGGACAGTGAGTCCTTTACCCCGACACACACACTTGTTGCATAGATAGAAACTTGAGATTTCTTTTGGGACACCACTATTTAAAATGAAAATTGCCAGACTTTTAAAATGGAGATAGTAAGCAATATTCTGTGTTCTGTGTTTAATTATGAAAATATGCTCTGTTTGCTATCCCTTTAATTGAAATTTTGTACTGTTCAAACAATTAAAACAATAGAAATGTCACTTAATGCATTATGTACAACGGGAGACAGATGAATATTTTTAAACCTTTTTTTTTTACCTCTGAAAAACATAGCCCAAACAAAGGAATTCCATCCCTATTTGTAATAAGAATAGAAAAATGAGAAACAGAAAAAACAAAATGAGGACACAAGGGTTTCAAGCATTTGATAACAATTAAGGCAATTTTATATTCAACAGCTGCAATCTGATCCAAGCTGATTCATGTGGGAGGCTGGAGGTTCAGTGCCTAGCATTTCCAGTTAAAGGATCTCAAAAAAAAAAGAGCTTGAAAAACTAGAGTAGACCTTGGGAAAATAACTCTTGGGAGTATATCTCCCAGAAGCCCCCTAGACAGCATGATAGGTTTCTGTGATGACTAGAGACTTCTTTATAAGCTTAGATCTAGAAAGACGCTGTCTCATCACTGTAGATGAGACAATCATCTCATTTAATGTAAGTCAACTTTGAGCCAATTTTGTACACCTTTTCATGCCCCAAATAGCCTCCAAGGAATTCCCACTGAATTCACTGTAACATGTGAATATACATGCACCCAGCATTACAAGCATGAGGCTAAGGAAATGGATTTGAATGGTTTCTCTTCTTTCTCTGGTGTGGCCACAGTGACTATGGCCCTTTCCACACGGGGCAATTAAAACAGCGCAGAGCGACCTCCGACGGAGGTCATCTTCACCGTGGAGTGGACTGGGTCAGACTACTTTTCGTAGTTCCGCACCTCAGTCCGCTCCGAAGCGACCAGAAGTAGTCGCGCAGCGTGCTTTTTAAAAACCTCTTTTAAGAGGTTTTCCAAAAGCATGGAGCGCGCAACTCCGTGTCACTCCGTCACCGCGCTCCAGTGCACATTTGCAGGCGTGCACTAGTGCGTGCCTGCAGATCTGCCGGGAGCAGGCTTTAGGCCAGCGAGCTTCTCCGGTTGGTGGAGAGCCTCCACCAACCGGAAGCCGCCATTTTGGACACCGGAGCAGTGCGGAGCGATGAGCTCGCACTGCTCCTCGTCCCGACGGACCCGATTGGACCCACGAAAAAGCTGGTGAGTAGCGTTTCTACGCATTTCCTTCCCCATGTGTGGAAAGGGCATATGAAAGTTTTTGTTCAAATTAAGATTTGGAGTAAATTTAAAATTTGGACTAAAAGCTAGAGTTGATTCACTCTCTCGCACTGACATAGGAGCAACCAGCTGTCATTGCCAAATTCATGGAGATTACATGCAAATATAATCAGTGGTTTGCATGACAAGCCACTTATTTCCCTAACAAAGATGTATGCTGAATTAATTAGCTTGACCACCACAACAGCAGACGTAAGCTTAACCATCAAGGCAAGCAATGTCAGAATGCAAGTCAGCTGTGAAAATGAAGAGTCAAAAAAGGAGTCACAGATTTTGCCCAAGGAGTTATGCTTTAGTAGAGAAACAATTACTTTGAAATGTTTTTGATCCAGTATATCACTGTATACATTTTCCTTGTGGCCAAGGTGTGGAGAAAATAACTGAGACTATTGAAAGAACATCCTTCCTGAGTTTTTATTGCCTGCATGACTACCTTAGTTACAAAGTTTAAAATAATGGCAATGAATCAGAGCTCTAGGGCATTTTAATAGGTAGCAGTGTTCTTAACATCTTAACACTCCTGATCTATCAGGAGTTTTATCACAAATGACTGGTGCTCATTTCTACCTTCAGGGCACAGACAAAGATAAAACTGAAGAACAGATGGATTTGCAGCTAGAATGACAAAGGCATAGATTGTGAGCCAAATGCTTTCTGAAAACCTCTTCCTTTCCTCCAGCAATACTGTATAAATTCAATAATAAAATAAGATCATAAAATTCAACCAGTAAAACTGATCAGTGAAAGATGATTAATGGCAAAGCATGTATAAGATAAAAAATATACAATATAGAATATATTTATATTACTAGTACTACTGTTATTTCATCACAAGAGAAGAGTCTGACTTCAGACTTCCTGACTCCAAGATTGTTAGAACCTTTTTTTCACCTCCCTCTCAAATTGTTTTTTTTGGGGGGGGGCGAGGGGAGGGGGATAGATATTCCAAGGTGAAGAGATCTGAAGATCTCACGAACCTGGAGATTTTTTTGACCTCTAATCTAGCCTAACACGTTTTGCCTTAATATGGATTTTGGTAGCTGTAATGCTAGTGCTCCTGGTGATGGTGGTAGTAATGACAATATTAGAAGTTAGTAGTGGTGGTGGTGGTGGTAGTGGTAACAGTAACAACAACCACAGCACTATTTAATCTATTTCACTTTCTTTTTTAATAAATCTCTTCTAGGAAATGTGAATAAATATTATTATTCCTGCACGGTAGGGGGTTGGGCTTGATGGCCCTTTTGGTCTCTTCCAACTCTATGATTCTACAACCCTATTATTTATTTATTTTTTTCATTATTGTATGGTTTTGAATGTTGGGTTTCTTTCCTCCAAAATAAACCCAACATTTTCATCCCATCCCATACCAAGTTGGAAAAAGAAAGTGTTGCTTCCAGAGAGGTTTGATATACCCCTCATCTCCAAAGCTCTCTTTTTTTCAAATTAACCAACACTTATTTTCCTTTGAAAATATAATCAATTCATAAGGAGAGTTGTTGGGTGCCATTTTCTATCTATCCCATACATTCCATCCCCTTTCAAGCAGGCAGCTTACTGGGATGTAACCCAGGCTTAGCACTGGTACAGAAGATATTCTTCATAGGAGACAGTCCTTACTGAAGGAACCCACTCACACCCTGCCATTCCCTCTGTAAGAGACCCCTGGAAGGTGCCCATGTTTTTCACCAACACTGCCATGATTCCACCCCATGAGAGCTTCGCCTAGAGGCTGAGGTATCTAACAAAGATCCCAGGTGAGAAACTTTGTACAACTCCTGGCCACATCTTTACTTGGCTGATAGGTATTCTCTATGTTACTCTTCCAACTGCACAAATGCCAAATTAATCCAAAATAATCAATTGGAAAGTTGCAGGGGGGTCTCTCATTTTAAACTGCAGCTGCTCTGATTCAGTATGCAAGAATAGCAGAGTATAATTATATTATGAAGCAATTTTATAAATGACAATAGAGGAAAAATGCACTCCAGGGCCTGAATTATTATATAATAATTTATGTCGAAATGCTGTCAGCCAACAAGAACCCTGAAAAAGTAAATTATGATAACATGCTCTATTTTCTGCTCTGTCACTTCCTTAACTGCTTCATGCAAAGCTGACAGTGAATTAGCTATAGGGCAAAATGTAACCTTTTCAAAGGTTTTAGTCTTGTACAGTCTTGATTGTGAACCCCTACTCAGTGTAGCACACTGGGGAGAAAAGGCTGAAATTCTTGGGTGGCTCTCCCCTTCCCAAATATTTCCACTCTGATGCAAAATGTGTACCTAGAGTCCTCCGTGTTGCATCTGCAGTCCAGACCTGGAGATGCTGGGCTTAACAACAAAGGAGGAAATTGATGAATTATTGTAACTATTGAGAAGACATAAATTTAATTTGTGGCATAAACCATTACTTAATTAAGTCATTGGTTTTTGAAGAAACTTTAGGATTTACAAAGAATGGCATGTATGGTTGTTACAACTGTACCCATTTTGTTATTGGCTCATTCCAAGCTAGAGGTTTTAATTTGCTCTCCCCACTGTCAACAAAGGGACTGAAAGGAGTAGAAGTTGCATGTCTCTGAATGTATTTAAATGAAAGAACTTTAGTCCAGTGGCACCCTAACGGGGAGAATGAGGGGAGTCCTCCATCCCAGGTGCAGAAAAATAAGGGGATACAATGATGGTTCCTTATTCCCCCCACCCCCAATGCACCAGAAAAGAGAAGAAGGGATCAGCTGTGAGGAACAAGGAACACCAGTTGACTAGGAGACATAATCTGTATCAACTCAAATCTGTCTCCATCCCTCCTCCTCCTTCTTTCTCCCCTGTCCTTTTCCTTAGGTTTTCCTCGAGTAAGGCAGAAAAGAAGTAGGGAGAATGGGAGTGGGGCAATGGTAAGTGCTGCTTCCTTTTGAGAATGAAACTCTTCAGCCCTGCTGGCCTGTTGCAGCATAAGGAAAAAGTGTGCGGGAGCGGGGAAAAGGGAATCTAGCAGCAACTGATTTATACTTTATCATGAGCATTTGTGGATATCAATCCACTTCTTCTGACACAGTGACTGAGGAAGTAGATTGATATCCACAAAAGCTCATGCAAATATATAAGCCGCTTTTAAGAAGCAGTTTTAAAAAGTGGAAATAAAATATGGTGATGTTAATGGGGAAATAGGTCTGCCACCCTGGATTACTACTTCCTTTGAATATCTGTGTGTGTATTTTTACACAAAGGAACAGCTTTCAGGCTTTTCATGGAATTAGTCATGATAGTCTTTTGCAGGAAACAAGACAAGAGTCTTCTGGTAGCTTAAGGATTAACCATAGATAGATAGATAGATAGACAGATAGATAGGTAAGACATCTGGGGGCATTGCCATCAATGCAAGATAATTTTTTTTACATATATACACACACACACACACATATATATATATAAAAATATATATAATTCTTGCATTGATGGCAGTGCCCCCAGATGTCCTACTGACTGTGTGTGTGTGTGTGTGTGTGTGTGTGTGGTTAATCCTTAAGCTAAATATTATCTTGCATTGATGGCAGTGCCCCCAGATGTCCTACTGACTAATGTGGGAGTAGAGGAACTATGCCCAGCAGATTTACTAACCACATAAGACTAGGTGGGAGAGATGCCACAAACCACAAAAATCCACAGAAACTACATATCTGTACACCATTCCAGGCAAGATATTTGTATTCCAGAAAATGGCCAGGGATGCCGACTTTCCAGGAAGCCAAGGACACCAAATTCAGCACATGCACAAGACTAGATGGGTGTGATGTCACAAGTCACAGAAATTGCTTAGGAATCAATTTTTACTACCCAGTCCAGGTCTAACATCTGTGTTCTGGAAAACAACCCAGAACACCAACATTCTAGATAACCATGCTTACCAAATTTGCCAGCTACAGAAGAAAAATGGGGGCGCTGCAACAAGCTAGAAAATAAAATTCATTAGATTTTTTCCCCTTAATTTAGGGCCAGCCTCTGCATTCTAGAACATGACTCAAAATGCCAGTTTTCCGGGAAACCATGTCTGGATGGGCACAAGGAGGTGGCTCCTGTAGAATTTTTGTGGCATCTTGCATCATTCCCATCAAAGTTGTGTGCATGTGGTGAATTGGCAGATGCCACTTTTTACATGTCTCCCATCAGTTGAAGAAGACAGATCTTGTTTATAAATTAAATAGGTAACAAAATGAAAAGTTGCAAAACTTACACAGGAACCACCTTCTTTAATCCTTTCCTGCAAGACAATCGTATTCTAGAAAGCAGGCCAGAAAGCTAACGTCCCAGGAAAGCAAATCTGGCCCTCACATTTAACATACCAATAGCATCGCAATACTATATCATTGTGGTAATCCCAGATTTTAATATTCTGATTCATGAAAGACTGCAGCTGGATTACAAATCTTATGTAGTAGACAAACCTTTGTGCCATGGGTGTAACTAAAGCTTAAAAAGAGCACTAAATCAATCATTGTTCCAAAATGCAACCTGAAGAACATCCCATGTAAAGACAGATTTCCACTGTTAAGCCTAATTGACTAAGAGCCAGAAGAACCAGAGCGGTCATTGCCAGGACAAAAAAAGAAAGAAAAAGAAAAAGACCAAAAAAAGAAAAGCCTCATTGGACGACAAATGAAACTCTTGAAACAGTTAAGGATAGACAAGAAGCAAAACGAAAAGGTGAAAAAAAAAGGGGGGGATCAGAATCCTGAACACATCTTGTATACAGGGACAAAGAATATTACAATAGTTAATGAAGACAAATAAAAGAAGACAACGAAAAAGATGTAACAAGAATCTGTACAAAATAAGCTTAAATCAAAATGTCTTCTGGTCTACAACACTTCAACCTCTCCCATGAGGTTCTCATCAACTTAGCACCCCCTGCAGCACTCCCTGTCTAGCAAGCTGTAACATGTGGAACAGGGCCTCTTGATGGCAGCTCTTACTCTGGAACTCCCTTTCTGGAGGGTTGTCCTTCCCTTATTCCAGCAAACTTCTGAGAACTTGTTAAAGAAAGAACTGTAAATGAGATGCCATATTGCTTTTAATTGTATTCCATGAGATGCCACATTGCTTTTAATTGTATTCCATTTAAACTACTTTTTATTATATTTGTTAGACTAGCTGCCACACCAGAGCCAGGAGAGATGCTGAAGGGAACCTTGAAGTTAATCTCCTCCCTGCCAACTCCTGTTCCTCCTGCCTATCTTCCCATACTACAATATCTCCCCAACAGCCACAGACAGTGTGCCCACCAAATGAGTGTTTCTGCACACCCTCCAACTGTCCTTATTTGGTGAAGACAGTACTAGTTAATTCTCTGTCATCCCACTTTTCAGCAGCTTTTAAGATGTCCCAGTTTCACATTCTTCTATCCACTTTTCTCCTGAGCTTATTTCAGTTGCTGCAAACTGAGCTCACAGCGCAAAACAAGTTTGCACCTAATTAACACAGAAGGGGACAGAAAAGAAAGGGTGAGGACTTGTGTTTCCCAGTAGGCTCAAGCAAAAGTAAACTGTTCCAGCCTTTCTTAACTCATGTGTTCCTCCTCATTAATAATTTTTTTGCCATCTTGACTATACTATGGGCCTTTCCACACTGCACTGTTATAGTGCTCTTATTCTTCTTTCAAGATCCTAAGGAATCCTGGGGTTTGCAGTTGAGGGAGGGACCTTTAGAATTCTCAGCCAGAGAGCAATTTGGCCTCAGCAAACTACAAGCCCCAGAATTCCACAGGATGTTGAAAGTGGAATAATAGCCCTATAACAGTGCAGTAAGGAAAGGCCCTATGATCTTGTTTGGCTACACATGTGACAGTTTCCACCTGTGAAATTTTGAAGGGCATTTTCTGCCACCACCATTTGCCCTTCCACTAACTCTCCACCATCTTTGATCAAGACCTGGGCTGTGACAGTGGTGCCTGCCATGAGAGAGAGGGGGGAGTCTCCAGGAATAGGAAAGAAAAAGAACCATAAAGGAAACGGAGTCAAGACAGTGAAGGATGAAGATGACCTTTCACTCCAAGCAGCAGGACGGCATCTACCTGTTCAGCTGGAGTGAAAAAGAGGGAACACATGGACAGATCCCAGACTAAAAATTGTTGTGTGAGGAAAGGAGAGAGAGCCATCTTGAATCCCATCTCAGAAGAAAGGGAGGATATAAATTAAATAAATAAATAAATAATAAACAAAGCAGAACAACTCCTTGCACTGTCCTATTTGAAGTATTGGCTATAGCATTCTGTTTTCTCTGTACTATAAACAAATTCCCACTGAAGCTTTACAATCCGTGACAATAACATAAAAAAGGAAATGGGGAAACGAGGAAAGTGTTTGGTTCCCATCTAGCCGAGCCCTTTAATAACTGTATATTATTGATTAAGTTGGAATCAAAAGAAAACTGTTGCTAAATTACAGGTCCTGTATATAAATATCCAAGGAAGATAGCAGTGGATAGCAACTTATCGAGGAATTCTCTGCGTACATTTTTTAATGGAAAGACTGAATTAGACTTGAAAGTAAGGGGAAAAAAACTATCTGGATGTTAAGAATGAAAGATTGTTGAAGATCTGAAAAAGAATTGCTAATGCTTTGTTTGCCCACCAAGAATTCAGTAAGTAGATAAACTTACAGTGTTGCCTGACCTTTTTGCGTTCCAATTATATAAAAAGGTATCTTGGTTTACTAGGGTTTACTAATCTCTTGCCTGTACAAATAATGGTCCTCACTTTTTTGTGTACCTTGGCCATATTTTGGGGTGAGATGGGGGTATAAAACTGCTAAAACTCTACCTTTCATGCCTGTTACTCATTCAACACATGCTTATTACAAATATTCAAAATTCCATTTTGGCACCTTTCCAGTCTATTCCAGCCAAAGAGATTTTGTTTAGTTTCACCCATCAGTTCTCACAGGGTTTTTGTAGTTGTTATTTTTCCCCTGTGCAAGTATAACATCCTCAAAAATCTCCTGATAATGCAGACCATCAATTTATCCATCTCATAATTGAGATGCTCCTATTTTATTAGCATACAAATGCAAAGGAAAAAAGGGAGGGAGGCTCTTCTGTATCTGTTTATATCTACCGTTAAATTTATAACAGGTTAGACCAAGACCCTCCAGATATTTCTCATTCAAGTAAGTTACAAATCAGTGGAATGGAATGGAGTTATGCAGACATGACTCTTGAAAATGGATATATGGTGGATTTATTTATCCCTCATTTATCAAAGCCAAGAAATGCAAAGCTCCAGGGGGCCTCCTAGACAGTTCCATGACTCTTGGTTCTTTAACAAGGAAGGGGGGAAATATAATAATTCCCTTTCCCAACCATGACCTCAGTCTTTTAAAAAAACTATCTGCAATAAAGGAGATTGTATAAGAATTTTCTATGCAACTCTTAAATGGAAAGATCAATCCCCTTCCCATATTTTGGTTCAATAATCATAGTGTAGTTTAAACAGCAAATTAATATGAACAAAAGGGAAGCTGAATTTACTTTAAAACTACATACTTTAAAACTACAAAGTATGGTAATACTTTTTTTATTACCACAAATGTTACAAAAGTAGAACAAAGGTGGCATGAGCTTTTGAGTTCTCTCAGAAGGCTTCCATTTCTGTCCTTGCTTTTGCTTTCAGAGATGGAAGGTAAAAGCACAAGTGACAGTAAGGAGGATGAGTAGCAAGCTCAGAGCATTTGACTAGAACTAGGGAGAGTTATTTTATATTTTATTTTATTTTATTTTATTTTATTTTATTTTATTTTATTTTAATACCACCTTTTCTCCCAGAATTGGATCCAAGGCAGCTTCCAAAAATAAATTAAAAACATTTAAAACAATTAAAAGCATTAAAAACATATAAAATTATAAAAAATCTATAACAATGTGGAATTTTAAAAACAGGTTGATAAATAAATAAAGCTCCCCAGCTCACTTAAAAACCTGGTTAAAGAGATATGTTTTTCTCTGATGGTGAAAGGAGAGCAAGGAGGGGGCCAGCTTTTTCCAGAGGGTGGGAGCAGCCACTGAGAATGCTCTTTCCCATGTCCTCACCAGACCAGCCTGGGATGGTAGCAGGACTGAGAGAAAGCCTTCCCCCAGCAGTTCTTAGGACTCTAGCAGGTTTGTATAGGAAGATATGGTCTTTCATATAGTCCAGAGTTCTACAGTAGGTCACTTGCTGGGATGAGTACTTGATAAAACTAATATCAGACACTGCCCCTGATTGGGATATAGAGCTAACAACTATATCAAGCTGTCTTTTTAAATCACCCCAGGACAAATACAGTGGTTAGATATCTTTAACTTTTCCCATTTTTTTAAGGTGCCAGATCTTATGATAAGGGCCTTAGAAAATACAAGGCTGCAACTAGAGTCCTATTTACCTGGGAGTTAAACCCCATTGTATATATTGGAGTTTACCTCTGCATAAACATTTGTAAGATTGCATAGTAAAATAACTTAAATTTAGCTTGTTCATTACTATTGTCTCTAACTGAATTTAAACCTAAATCTTGTGTCAATTTTATACTAATTGAGGTAAAGCAGAATTGTTTGCCTAAGTAAGAAACAGCACCTCAGCTTTTTGCTAGAATGCTGAGCCTCTGAAATTCACAAAAATGGTACTTAAGAAGTAAGATATTGAATAACAGTTAGAATATACAAATGTGTTCCAAGAATAGTACCAAAATGTATATAAAGGTATATTTAAGTATACATAAAGATTAATCCTATAGGATAGAAAGAAGAGTGCTCTCATGGTACAATACAAAGCAAGAAATGGGGATTTACTATTTAGTCATGACGTTTGTCTGTTGTTCCCATTTGTAATGGATTTCTGGCTCAGTTTAAAGAAAATAAAGTGAGACGAAAGCCTGCTATTCAAGATTTCATTCCAACTGATGACCAACCATGGAATAACAAGACTGAACACAGAAAGTGATAGTAAATAAGGGCCACTTTATTTGACTTAATCTATCTAAGTTATACTAGCTGGGAAAAAGAGCAAGTCCTGCTGAGGCCAGGTGTCGCTCCTTGGCTATCTTCTCAGCCTTCTCTTGGATGAAATACTTGAGCTCCGACGGCACTCAAACAATTGTTTGGTTCCCAGCCACAATTAGGAAGGTAACCCAGGGGAGGTACAAGCCACAATTGGGAAGATATCCCAGAGGATTCCCACCCAAGCCACAGGACTGTACAAGTAGAAGCCTGAATATTCTGCCCCTAAGCATCTGCTTAACCCCTTTCCCTGACCAGTCCAGCCAACATGGGCCTCACACCCTAGTGCAGCTCTCCCCAGCATAATGCATTGCCCTGTTCAGATAAATGAACACCATAAGTCCAGTAGAGCTCTGGCTGCTGGAACACTACACTAGGGTGTAGGAGAAAATGGCCCAACTCCCTACCCATGGCCTTGCAGACCTCTCTATTTACTTTCCTTTGAGAGAGATCAATGCATTTCAGATGACCCTTGCTCTACCACACCTGGTGGGGCAAAATGGCAGAAAAAAACAAGGAAAATTCCAGGCTACCAACTTTCTATAAGCTAAAAATCACATAAAGTTTGTAAAATCAGGGCCTTGCCCTTCACGAAGCCCAAGCCATTCCCATCCAGGTGATTGACTAAAACAAGAGGAGGAGCTCCTATGCACTTCTCAAACAAAAGAGTCAAATCAAAGAGGTATGTGAAGGCCTCAAATACCTCCCTCCTTGATATGCAGCATTCTGGCACCCAGCACCAGCCAAAAAAACACACTGGTCTCTTCCCCAGGAGGGCATCAAAATGCTACCTCTCCTCATAGTGCCATTCACTGCACAGATCAAGGTAGGCATAAGTTGGACAGCATCACAGTATGACCTTGTGCTGCTCACTAGTCAAGTAGCTGTGATCATGGGCTACTTGTCAAGAGATATTTGTAAGACATTGTCACTCCTTATGGATAGCTCTAATCTGCAAAGCCAGTTGGAAAATATATCAGCACTTACTATAAAGCTACTAAAAAACATTTTCTGAAAAGATCCAGTTCAAATAATTGGGGCAACACAGCATAAAATCCCAAACTGTGTTATCTGCATTCAGATACATTGCAAATAAATATCAGAAAGCTAGGAATGACATTTGTTTGTTTGTTTATTGTTTGATTTAAATTTCACCTTCTTCCATGTACAAGATCCAAAGTGGTTTACAAGGATTTAAAAAAATAGGGTACAAATTAAAAATTATTTTATACGAAAGTTAAAAATAATTAAACTATGTTAAAAATAGAAGATTAAAGCAATATAAAAAACAAGACACAGAAAGAACAAAAATACAACCCCATTAAAAACCCATGCTGCCAAAGGCCTGTCAAAATAATAATAATAAAAAAAGCATTTGCCTGCCTGTGAAAGGAAAGATGAGAGGGAGTTAACCAAACCTCCTACATAAGGGAATTCCACAACGTGGGAACAACCACTGAGAAGGTTCTCTTCTGTGTCCTCACCAACTGCCTGGCATGGTGGTGGGACTGAGAGAAAGACTCCTCTGAAGACTTTAAAATTTGGGCAGGGTCATACATGAATACATGGTCTTTCAGACAGTATGGATCCAAGCTGTTTAGGTCTTTAAAGGTTGTAACTAACACTTTGAATTTTGCTTGGAAACAGACCAGTGGCCCATGTAGCTGTTTCAACAGCGGATAATATAGTCCCTATTACCAGCCCCAGCTGGAAGCCTGGCTGCAGCATTTTGGACCTGCTGAAGTTTCCAAAGAGGTTTCAAAACCAGCCCAATAATACAACCTAGATGCAAGCAAAGTGTGTGTTAACTGTGGACAGACCTGACATCTCAAGGAATGGCCACAGCTGGTGCACTAGTTTAAACTTTGCAAGCATACTCCTGGCCACTGCTGAAACCATTTCTTCATAGTTAATCTCTGTTCTCTGTGATTTCTAAAGAGGGGCAATCTTCAAGGAACATTTCTATTTTAGTCAGGAGATAAAGCCAACATTCTAAGCCAATACCTTCAAGGAAGGTTCTAGATTGGACCAGAACCCTCACATCCTATTAACAATAAATGAACATAAGAGACAGAGCAACACAAAACATTCCACGCTCAGAAGGTGACTACCAAGGTGGATAAAAACTCATAATTTGAAAGATCATCAACATCTTAAAAGTGAAATTTAGGTCCCCCCCCCTTTTATTTATACTGTATTTAAATACATATTCTAAAGGAAAATTGCGACTTAATACAGGCAAACATTTTGAAGCTTACAGTAGTTAGCAGTTCTTAAAACTGAATCTTGTTAAATACATCTGTTAAATTTATTAAACTGTTAAATGTGTTGAACACATTGAAGCAAAGGCTTTTGAGGGGAGGTAATGTAAAAAGAATGTGAGTGAAGGAGAAGAGTTAGAGAAAAATGAGTGACTTCTAAGGCTAAGAAGAAATCATAGGCTTGTTTCATAGGCTGGTTTGAAGCAGGGATGAGCAATGAGTTTACATGCTCCTCTTTTCCTGATCTGGTTATCCTCTTTCATACCTGTTTGCAAAGGAGACTTCCTTAACCACATATTTTCTGGTTTGTTTGATCCTGGTTTACAATCCTGGTTTATATGGAGCCCTTGAACCACAATTTCCCACTTTGGGTATCAGTAGAAAGGGATAGCCTTTGACAAAGTAAAAAAACCAACCTATATACAAGCTCATAATTTTGAATTTTCCATTTTTGGGGGGAAAAAATCATAGATGTAGAAAGTACACACAAAGACATGGTGAAGAGTACACTAAATTCCAGTTAGTATCCTAAAAGTGACTCCTCACTTGTGAACATAAACTTTTTGGATATTAATAGAAATAACTGGGCTAAAACTCTTTAAGCATGCTTCTGCTCAAACAAATGTACAAATCCGGGTCAAATTTTAACTAGCTACACTCCAAGGCTTACATGTGATAATTTGTGCGTTTCACAAATGGAAAAGAAAAAAATGTCACTTCTACAGTAAAATGTGAAATGAATACAGTAAGACATGATCTAAATGAGAATAAAATAACCTATGAATTCTAAAGGAATTAATCTATGACAGGGGATCAAATAATTGACCTTCTAAACGCTTCAGCTATATCTCTTTATATCCCACAATCTCTCTCTCTCTCTCTCAGAGATAATCATTTATTTGCCAGAGACATAATAGTGGTCACAACTGCCACTTACTAAATCACTAATTTTCCTGCTACTGCCAAGTAGCAGCTGTTCATTTCAGTCTCTAATGGAAAGCTCTTTTAGCATCCTTTTCTGGGCCCTAAAAGCATTTAACCAAGCTGATTGCTGATAGACATACAGTATTTTATTGAGTTTTGCTAGTTAGAGAGAAAGAACAAAGAAACAAGGACTACAGACAAGAAGTATACAAGCACACCACAGCTATTTCAAAGTGTTTCTCTACCATCAGTTCTTTTCCCATTCTGGCAGACCCAAAAAATCAGTTTTAATATTACCTGAGGTTAAAGAGCAGTCTGGAAACTTGATGTAAAAATTGCTGATATAGGCCATTTCCGCACTAGACTGTTACAGTGCTATTATTGCCCTTTCAACATCCTATGGAATCCTGGGGTTTGCCGTTTGGCCCCTCCTTAAACTGTGAACCCCAGGATTCCATAGGATGTTGAAAGGGCAATAATAGCATTATAACAGGAAATGGCCTTAGAAATTTGCTGAGGAAAACAGCGCATGCCCACATGCATATACACAAACACCCCAACTATTTTTCTGATCAGCAGCTGTAATCCCAAACCCTTAAGGCTTGTTGTTTCTCAGGACAGTTCAACATACTGTTTAGTGGCCAGATAAGCAGACCCACTGACCAAAGTACATTTTAACAGACATGTGAATAGGATGGTATAGGCATTTGCTTCTACATATAATGTTCACAGTTGATGAAAAAAGTCATTATTATTCAAGGAAGCCTTACTGACAGTAGATTAATCATATTATGGGGGCAAGGGAAGAATCAAAATGAGAAGAGAGAAAATCTAGACTTCAGAAAACCGAAGGCCAGATTTTTGAAAAGAATTCAGATTTCCTTAATGGGCAGTCATATCTATGTCCTCTGTCAATAACACAACTGGTCTGCAGCTGCAGAGTTATGGTGAGAAAATTCCCTGCCACTTACTGGGAAAGTAAATCCAAAAGTAGCCACCCACACAAACCACAGAATACAGGATATGGTCTAACTGCCCAGTAATGCACACTACACATTTATAAAAACTCAAACAGGGAGGCCATAACTCAGATGACGAGGTGCACTGCCCGTATCGATATCATTTTGGCTTCCAGCCATGTACATATTCAGCTCATCACAAGAAGCGCAAGTGGGGGGGATTCTGGTGAGTGGACCTGTGGAGAAAATGCTTTTTGGACACAGAAGAGGGTACTGCCTATACAGTGCTTTATGTTCTTCCTTCTCACTAGGGAAGTAATGCATTTTAAAAAGCATCTTTTAAAAATACACATACCTTTTGTGCTCAGTTCTGTATAGAGTTTTTCCACAGGCCAAAGTGTGCTTCTGCTTTTGTAAACATTTATTTACTTACAGTGTATATATTTTAATGCATATTTTACTTCTTTGAACACAAACACCCAATGACAACTCCCAGGCTACTCCAAAAGACAAGCAAAAGAATGCAACAACACTAGCCACAAAGCATAAATGTTATGGTTGTCTCACCTCTCTCTCCTCTCATCCCCTTTGCCATATCCAAATTCTACGTCTTCTCCAAACTTCTTTGCTCTAACATGCTTCCCCCACCCCACAATAAAAAAACCCATCTCACATAATGGAGAGGCACGCACTGTCTGTAGGCAAAGGCCAGTTACTTTGTTCTAACCAATACCACTGCTGCACAAATATCCATGAGCATATTTGTTTGGCAGGAACAAAGCCTGGTGTCCAGTTGAAGAAACCACCATTGTAGTGATAGAATTCCACTGTAACCTCCAGTGGAAAAATGGTGACTAAACCCAAGGTCAGTTCAATCTTCCCCTTCCTTTGGGGAGGGGGGAAATTGAGGCTACATATACACTGGGAAAGGATTCAGAGGCACTAATTACTTTTCTCTTACAAAACTCCCACATTATTCATCCAAAGTTCCAGTTGCTGTCCTTTGCTTCTCACCCTTTCATCTGCATTTCACACAACTAAAGCAGTTAAATACCACTTTATCCATAATGGCTCCATTTAACAAAGTGCTGGGATATGTAGTTTGATGAGGTCCTTAGAATTCTCAGCTAGAAAATTCTATTCCATTCCCAAGACTATAGTTCTAGAACTCTCTTTTCTCAGTACCTTGTCAAATTCAAAGATTCTGCAGGCTGGAGCCATAACAGTTTAAGTAGTATCAAACTGCTATAACTGATACACACTTTTTTCCTTGATCTTCACAGATACAGAATCCAGCTGAAACCCCCTTGTAGGTCAAAAAGGGTAGAACAACAGGACTGGATGGTCCATCTAGGAGACAACCGGTCATCCCAATTGGTTTAGGTGCATCTGAATATTCAGAGAGGGAGATGCACCCCCGCTTTTCTTGTCTGGTGTCGTGCCCCAGATTTGAACTTGGGACTTCTCAGTCTATGCCTAGGTAACTGGGTCTTGATGGGAAGAAGACAAATCACCTATGGTGTGTCTATTTTGTACTGTTCCTGTAGCTTAATGATCAGAGAACTTCCTCTTGAAGTTTGCAGTACTAAACCACAAAAAGGACAGACCCCAGTATACAAAACACATGGAATCATTCCAATTTTAATGTTTGCAAACAATCATTCTGTTAAAATTATGACTAGCCTAGTACGTATGCATTCAAATTGAAAAAGAACATAGTTAGCCGGAGGGACACATTTTATGAAAGCAAGATATAATCAATGAAGGCAAAAGCAAATCTGTTCAAGTGGGCAGTGCAAAACTGCAAATTTAATTGACAACATTTCAGTGATGGAACTAGCTATCCTCCAATTCCATAAAAATGGCCTCTTTGATTTTGTATAGAGTATAGAAAGGGAACTAAAGAAAATTTGGCTGTAGCCTCAGAAGCAATTCTTTACATTATTTTTCTAATTAAATGTGTATTCACTAATGTTTTATTTTGCTATTTTTTTTATTAGCTACTACAGTATGATTTGGGAGGGTTTTTTTTTTTTACTAAGTTTCTATCAGACATTGACTCAAAATTTATCCATAACATGTTGACTAATTTCTTCAAATGCCTTGTTATCATTATTTCTGAATAATGAAAACTTTGGATTTAAATATGAATAATCAATGTGAATATCAGGGTTTCATGAAATTTTGTTCCAGATATTTTTTTTAAAATCAGTTTTGAAAAATATTTACATGACAATGTACATAATTACAACTTATGCCATCATTATTTATTTATTTATTTATTTTGGTGGTTGTGGAAATATGTTACAACAGTGCAATGACCTAAATCTCCCCCACCCCACTTTTCAGTGTTGCAGTCTATAGACGTAGCATATCTTGACTTCGATAAGGCCTTTGACAAAGTTCCGCATGACATTCTTGCAAAGAAGCTTATAATATGCAGGCTGGGCAGGGCTACTGTTAGGTGGATTTGTAATTAGTTGACCAACTGAACCCAAAGGGTGCTCACCAATGGCTGCTTTTCATCTTGGAGAGAAGTGACTAGTGGGGTGCCACAGGGTTCTGTCCTGGGCCCAGGGCTATTCAATATCTTCATCAATGACTTTGATGAAGGAGTAGAAGGCATGCTGATCAAATTTGCAGATGACACCAAATTGGGAGGGGTTGCTAATACGCCAGAGGACAGGATCATAATTTAAAATGGCCTTGACAGATTGGAGAGCTGGGCCAAACCTAATAAAATGAATTTCAACAGAGAGAACTGTAAGGTCCTGCACGTAGGCAGAAAAAATGGAATGCACAAATATAGGATGGGGGACACGTGGCTGGATAGCAGTACATGTGAAAGAGGTCTTGGTAGATCACAAGCTGAAAATGAATCAGCAGTGTGATGCAGCAGCCAAGAAAGCCAACGCGATTCTTGGTTGTATCAATAGGAGTATGGTGTCTAGATCGAGGGAGGTAATGGTACCACTCTAGTCTGCATTGGTTAGACTCATTTGGAATACTGTGTCCAGTTCTGGGATCCTCAATTCAAGAAGGATATCGACAAGCTGGAAAGTGTTCAAAGGAGGATGAGCCAAATGGTGAAGGGTCTGGAAGCCATGCCCTATGAGGAGCGGCTTAGGGAGCTGGGTATGTTTAGTCTGGAGAAGAGAAGGTTAAGAGGGAACGTGATAGCCATGTTTAAATATCTGAAGGGATGTCATGTCGAGGAGGGAGCGGGCTTGTTTTCTGCTGCTCCAGAGACTAGGACAAAGAGCAACGGATTCAAGCTGCAGGAAAGGAGATTCCACCGGAACCTCAGGAAGAACTTCCTGACAGTCAGAACCATCTGGCAGTGGAATATGCTGCCTCGGAGTATGGTAGAGTCTCCTTCTTTGGAGGTTTTTAAGCAGAGGCTGGATGGTTATCTGTTGGGAATGCTTTGATGGGTGTTCCTACATGGCAGGGAGTTGGACTCAATGGCCCCTGGAGTCTCTTCCAAATCTACAATTCTATGATTCTGTCCCCAGATCCTCCATGGGAAGGAAGGGGATCCATGGAGATGCATTCAGTTGTTTTCCTTTAGCTGGGTGCACAGCAATAATGGCATCCTCAGAGACCTCCTGAGGAGCCCCAAGAAGTCCCTGAAGATGCCTTGCACAGTGCATCCAGGTTTTTTGTTTTGTTTTGTTTTTTTTAAAAAAACCAGCTTGACACATCTCTGCTAATCCGCCTACTCTCCACTAACATGAAAATGATCATCTTCTGGAGGCTGGCACACTGAAAAGGTGGGCTTTTTGCAGGAGGGGAAATGAACCAGAGGACATTGTAGTTGCATGCTAAAGATACCTCTCCCAGTATAGGATCTCAGCTGGCATCTCACATAATCATGCACTATGGAGCTCTTCTTTACCCAATCACATCCTTTGTGATTTATATGGGAGTTTCCGACATTGTAACATATATGCACAATGTTACAGAAGGAACAATGTTTCACAAGGCCATGGAACAA
This sequence comes from Cyclura pinguis, assembly GCA_030412105.1. Classification (NCBI taxonomy): domain Eukaryota; kingdom Metazoa; phylum Chordata; class Lepidosauria; order Squamata; family Iguanidae; genus Cyclura; species Cyclura pinguis. The sequence continues at coordinate 81,961,844 of CM059600.1, forward strand.
AGAGTAAATTCTCCCTCTAATTATCTGTAGTTCCTGAGGGCCTAATAGGGAAGGGCAGTCAGAAATTTACAGAAATATATTGCTGGGCAACAACAGCAAGTATGAGAAAGGGGGGAATGTTAAGAGAGATTCTTGGTCACTTCTGATCTTTTCATCCCCAAGTAGAGGCTAGGGCGTACACATCTTTTAGAGTTGAAGCAAGATTTCTTTTACTATTACTACTACCACCACTACTACTACTACTACTACTACTACTACTACTACTATTATTATTATTATTATTATTATTATTATTATTATTATTATTCAGACTTTTGTGGGCCTGGTAACATTTTTAGCTGTCATTTTTCATTTTATCATAAAGCTATTGTATTATTTATTTTTTTCTCCACTGATTTTTAAATGCATTCCTATACTAGTTGTTGATATGGGAGCATTTCTCAAAATCTTCCTCTCTTCGTAATAGAATGTGAATATATCAAACATGTGCAGAACAGAAACATGGTAAACAGTGTCAACAAGCCAAGTAAAGCATATGTTGGCCTTAAAAATAAGAGTAAAATGATGCTCTATCAAAAGAAATAAAATGAACTGCAGAATTCTTTCACAGTGAGCTGAATCCCAATAGCCTTATGAAAAAAATGATAACTGCATCCTCAGCAACAACAGGAAGGCCTCTTCAAACCAGTCACTGCCCCTCTGATTCACATTACTCTTCTGTCCTGCCCAGCTGAAACTTATTGTATCACAATTCCCTAAGAGGGTGCTGCTTCCTATTAATCACTGGAATGTGCCCTGATGGCTTTCTTTAGTGGTGTCAGCATCAATCCATATGACAAGAATCTTCCTGGATAGCAGGAGAAACATTCAGTACCACTACCTGCCAGGCAATGTTCTGTGCAGCTCTGCCTGTACCATAAAGGTATCAGTACCTACCAGGCAATGTACAGCTATGTCTCTACCATAAAAGTATACACACATTTCTAAAATTTGAATGTCATGTTATAGGAAGTTGTACAATATTAAAATAAGATCACTGGTTCATCTCAGTGCTGTTCATTCTACTCTTCTCCAACCTGGTGTCAGTGAAATGTTGCAACTCCCCTTATCCCCTTTAACTCATATTTTTCCCCAGCCAATACAGCCATTCACCTGAGGTCAATGGTGAAAAAATTCAGGGAGACGAGGGCCTAGAGATTCCCATCCAAGTTCCTCCTGGAAAGAGAGTGCGCACCTTTTGATATCAGCGGCAGTAACAGAACAAGATTTAACCTATAGGTTCATCATAAACACTTTGATGCATCAGCCAAAGGAAGCTGACTAAGAGCAACAGAGCAAGGCACAAAGGCATCAAGCTTAGAGCAGATTCATTAGGATGCTTAATCCAAAAAGGGTCACATCTCAAAACACTGTATTTGTACTATTGCAGACCATCCATTCCCTGTGTGACTGTAAACCAGGTCTCCTTCTCATCTCATGATCTTCATCTGTCTGAGTGGTGAGGATATAAATAGTGCAGTATTGACAGAAAGAATGACACCAAAGGGGGTCAATTTGGAACACAAGGTATGGCTGAAGGGCACAGATCCTGGGACAGACTCAAAGTCCTATGAACTACTATCATCCACAGATGCAGTTTGGTTAGTCTGCTGGAGGCCACCCAGAGAAACTCTGACTGAAAGGAAAGGGTTGGAAGCAAGAAGCTGTGATTTACTCAGGAGAGAATTAGCACTGTTGTTGGTGTGGAGGAGGCTAGATAAACATTTTACCAAATAATACCTCTGAATTGATTCTGTTCACCTTGAGCATTTAAATTTCCTGGCAACTGCACATGATGCTTTCCTTTTAGGAAGTTTCTTATGGAAGAAGAGATAATACTTGTAGATAATGCTGCACTTGTACATCTCCAACTTATAGTACTGTACATTATACTTATATATACGTTTGGAAGAGTTCTAGCTGAGGATAGGAGAGTGGAACACTCATGTGGGAACATACACTCTGGACCTGTTTTTGTTTCTCCCACACAGAAAATTATCCTGTTGTTGGGCAGGTCAATAATCCTGTTACTAAGGTCTGATCGTGTGCTTGTGAATTTTGATTATTGAGCATCCCTGTATGACTGTGGGATTGATTAAAATGCCCCCCTCACAAGATAGAGAGCCAGCATGACATAGTAGTTAGTCAATGACTTGAGAGACCACAATTCAAATCCCTGTCCAGCCATGGAAACCCATGGGATGACCCTCTGTCAGCCTCAGAGACAAACCCCCTCTGAACAAATCTTGTCAAAAAACAAAACAAAACAAAACAAAAGCCACCAAAACTCTGTGATAGGTTCACCATAGTTTTGCCATAAGTTAGAAATAACTTGAAGGCCTACAACAACAATTTGACAAGACATTCAACAACAACCTGACAAGAAACTCGGCAAGTTCCAGAACACTCTGGGAAATTTACTGGCCAAAAGGGCTATAATTTGTTTGAGGTTTTGGTCTTATGGTGGAACCACAAATGTCCACTCTGATGTTGTAGAGACCACTAATTTCTCCTTGGTTTACAGAAGACCAATGGATGAAGAAACCAGCTAGATGATAGCTAGAGTACAAGCAGAGATTAGCAAGGACTCTTCATCATGCCAATGTTGCCACCTCACAAGGTCTTCCTATTGACTTCATCACAAACCTATAATCCATCAAAATTTTTCTACACAAATAAGACCAACAACATAGAGCCTAGCTGTGGAACCCATACTTACTTGATAAGTTTGGAAGGAAACTTGAGTTGGAAGGAAACTCAGAACTTCACACAGTTTTTAGAGTGCCTGAGAAGGTGCAAAGTGTTCCACCTGGTCTGGATTCCCTCAGATCGTTTTCAGTTTTAGTAAACAAGATGCTTTAATCAGTCAGTCCCACCATCTGAGTGTTTGACTTTATGATCTTAACAGATTAGAGAGCTGGGCCAAAACTAACAAAAAGCATTTCAACATGATGAAACATAAGGTACTACACTTGGGCAGAAAAAAATGGAATGCACAGATATGGGATGGGTGACACCTGGCTTGACCACAGCACATGTGAAAGGGATCTGGGAGTCATAGTAGACCACAAGCTGAACATGAATCAGCAGGGAGATTCTAGGCAGCATCAATAGGAGTATAGTGTCTAGATCAAGGAAAGTATTAGTACCACTCTATTCTGCTTTGGTCAGACCCCTCCTGGAATACTGTGTCCAGTTCGGTGCACCACAATTCAAGAAGGATATTGACAAGCTGGAATATGTCAACAGAGGAGGGCAATCAAAATAGTAAAAAATGGAAACTTTGCCCTATGAAGATTGGCATAGGGAGCTGGGTAGGTTTAGCATGGAGAAGAAAAGTTAAGAGGTGACATGATAGCTATGTCTAAATGTCTGAAAGGATGTCATATGGAAGATGGAGCAAGCTTCTTTTCTGCTGCTCTGGAGACTAGGACATGGTTTCAAACTTCAGGAAAAGAAATTCCACCTAAATATTAAGAATAACTTCTTGATGGTAAGAGCAGTTTGACAGGGGAATATGCTGCCTTGGAGAGTGGTGGAGTCTCCTTCATTGGAAGCTTTTAAACAGAGGCTGGATGACCATCTGTCAAGAATTCTTTGATTGTGTATTCCTGCATGGCAGGGTATTGGGCTTAATGGCCTTTGTGGTCTTTTCCAGTTCACTGATCCTATGAGCCTATGATTCTTTTGCCCACCGTAACAGTGACACACCTAGTGTATTTGACACCCATTGTGGATCACTTTTTAAAGATCCCTTCCTGTGTATGACAAAATTATCCAGTAACAATCATGAAATGAAATTACTAGTAATAGTGGCCAGAAAAAAAAAACCTCAGACAGGGAAAAAAGTAAAAAAAGAGGGAGGGAGGGAGGAAGGAAGGAAGGAAGGAAGGAAGGAAGGAAGGAATCTGTTGAACTAACCTGGTACCCCCCTCCCATTTTAAAAGTAAAACCATTTTCTCAATCTCTCTCTCTCTCTCTCCTTCACACACACACACACACACACACCATCATCAGTTTGCACCCACCCACCAGATCAACTTAGTTTACAAGACCTTTGCTGTCAAGAAGCAGTTCCCTGCTTTGTGAAAACTCCAATCTCTTCCCCAATCTCCTAAATTGGTGGTGTGGTGATGAAGGCCTCTTCAAGAATGGGATGTGGATGAGGAGGTCTGGCTTACTTCCTGCCACCACTGCCACCTCCCAACAGGAAATGCCACCCCCATCCCCTGCTTGGCCAGAGAGCAAAGACTTTCCTGCCTCACCTCCACCTGCCCACATGCACCACAGACTCACACAAGCCACTCAGCCCAAAGCCATATGCAGCTTCCATTCAGAGTTTTTTTTCCCCCTTCGGGAGAGAGATACTCCTTTCCTATGGAAGATGGGCAAGTAATAACAATACTGAGTAATCTCTGTTTTCCTGGAGAACCAGCACCCCAGGTTTCCTGCTCAGCCGTGGCGACTTGACTTCACAAGGCCTGGATCGGCTCATGGGAAACTGAGAACAACTTCTGCTGGGTGGGGAGCAGGTGTTCCTGCTGCCACCACCCTCTGTGGAGTTGCGGGGGGGGGGGGACAAGAAAGTCCAAAATGGGAAGGGTGAGCCAAGGTTGTGGGGAGAGCAAAAGTGAAATAAGTTCCCCATAATAAAATGGAGGAATAAAAATGGGAAAGGGGGAAGAGGTGCCTGGCTCCATTCTTCTCTCTCCCACAGGAAAAGAATCCAAGATGTGGAAGAGGGGCAAAGAGTCACTGCATTCACAAGCTGTGAATGCACTATTACCATCCTGGGCTCTTCCTTCCCTGACCAGCCCATCCTTCCCTGACCTGCTCAGCTCCAAGGAGCTTTTGCAACCTCCTCCCTGGTTGCAAATTCCCCACATTTATCTTTGTTCCATTCCCTTCCTGCCACCCCAGCCAACAATCTACTCCCTCTTTGCCAGCACCTGAGGCAAACCACCCTTCCCACTGCTTGCTGTGCCACTGAATCTTGACTGACTGGGGTGACTCCATGGGGTTGGAAACATCCATTATGTAAAAGGGAGGTGCCTACCAATTTGCAAGAAGCAGTCGTGCAGTTCTGTCCATCCCCATGGGGTGCCACAAGGTTTTATTCTATCCTTCATGCTCTTTAGTATCTAAGTTGAGGCCACTGGATGCTTTATCGAAAGTTCTGAAGCTGGTTACCATTAATATGCTGCTGACACTCTGCTCTACTTCTCCTTGTCATCATTAAAAAAGCGAGGCTTTGGAGGTGCTGAATTGGCACCCAGACGATGTAATGGGCTGGATTATAGCAAATAAATTTAAGCTGAATCCTAACAAGATGGAAGCTCTGTAGATTGGTACTTCCCAGGTCTCAGAAGTGGGTATGCAAAGTGCCTTGGATGGGATCACACTACCCCTGAAGGAGCAGTTGCGTTGCTTGGTACCATTCCTTGATCCTTCCCTGTCACTGATGGCCCAGGTGGACTCTGTGTACAGAGGGCCTAGGGCCAGCTTTGACAGGTCCATCAGCTATAGCCTTTCCTGGACTTTTCCAGGAATAATTTATCCACAGTAGTTCATACACTATTGACCTGATTAGGCTGCTACAATGCACTTTACGTGGGACTATTCTTCCAGATGACATAGATGTTACAGCTACTGCAATATGCAATAGCTAGATTAATGATAGCAGCCATCTTATAGAAACCACCCAACACAGATTTTAAAGGAACTGTACTTGCTGCCAGTATGAATTCAAGATGCGGTGATGATGACATTTAAAGCCTGAAATGCTTTGTACCTCAGTACCTGAAGGAACCCCTCTCCCTATATATACTTGTCTGACATCTACTAGAGGGGCCTTCTTCTCTGTCTCACTAGTAGGTGACTAACACCTTTCATGAGGACATGGGAAAGGGCCTTCTCTGCTGTGGAGCCGCAGTTGTGGAATTCCTCTTGGTGGCCTGCTAGCACCATTGTTGACTTTATTTCAGTGTCAAGCAAAAATGCGGCTCTTTAGAAAATCCTTTGGGGTCTAAGATGCATGACATGCACCAGGATAAATATATGGTTTTAAATTGTTTTAAAGTGCTTAAATTGTTTGCACAGTTTTATAAGTTTCAGATTCCTTTAAACTGTTTAAAATTTCCTCTTACCAGTTTAAGTAGATTTAAATTGCTTTTTGTCTGTATGCCACCCTCCAACATCAGAAAGGTATAAATATTTTAATAAAAAATAAATAAAATTCACTAAGTGTGCTCCTTCCATATCAGTTTTTCTCTTCACAAGCAAGCACTCCATGGGAATATGACCAAAATCTGACCAGAAAAGAAATAAGTCAGTTTTGACATATCTAGGCTGGTAAATGTGAATGCTAGCTTTCACAGGAGGCCCTGTCTCACACAGTTTCTGGTTCTTGTCCTGTATACCTCCATAGATAGATAGATAGATAGATAGATAGATAGATAGATAGATAGATAGATAGATAGATAGATAGACAGACAGACAGACAGACAGACAGACAGACAGACAGACATGTCACTGAAGTGTATATTGTGCATGCACGTACACTAAGATCTTGGACAAGTGGCACTAGACCATATTCACAAAATGTTTCTGGCTCTCTTGTCTCCAGGGACAGCAGACATCAATGTGCAGTACAGGAACCTGATGGTCTGAATGTGTGGAGTCAGCAACATCAAAATGATGCCTGAGGCTCAACTTGCTGATTTGCATCTGTTGTCTGACCTCTTCCCTCAAGTGGTAGAAGCAGACAATGATCAAGAGGAACAGAAACATGGGAAATTCTATTAACATCTTGACATTTACCTTTCCAGGGGCTCTGAAACTGGAGGTGTGGGCAAGCCTGCCCCCATGCCACATTCCACACCTTCCCTGGCCCCAGAATTCTTCATTGCAAGAACTGACCGCCCTGTTTTCCTTGGCACTCTAAAATATATAAAACTGGTTTGTGACATCCCTTAAAAAGACCAGACAATTCTTCATTCGTATGTATTGTAATTTTTAAAAAGCGATCTAAATCAAACATTCAGACAATGGCTTCTGGGGCAGGGGGAGGAATATATAAAGTTCTAACTTGATCTTGCCTATGTTTTGGATTGCCTGTGGGATGGGGAAGGGAAAACAGCTTTAACAGCATCCATTTATAAAAAGTCTCCAGTATTTAACAAAGCATCCCTCCCTCTTCTCTACCCCCTGCAGCAGTAGGTTTGGTATCCATTGACTTGGGAGGTCTGAATTCATTGAAAGCAGTTAGCCTTTGAGATAAGTATCATCTCTTCTTTGCAATGCATAGAAAATTAGTAAAATCTGTGCTGTTCATGCAGCTGAATGGAGGAGAAGATACACAAGGCAAAAGGCAAAGGGTCACCTATGAAAAAGAAAAGAAGTCTTCTTCAAAGCTCTAAATGATTTATATTAGCAGCAGTTCTCAGAGCAATAATACAGAGGCTAGTTTGATACTGACATAGCAGGTCTTTAACCAGTACACAGTGTGATTGCTACTAATCTGTTAAAGATGGTTTTGGCACAACTCCACAACTTCTTGTTCCTCTTTCTTCTCTTCCTTGCTTTTTGAAAAGCTTCCTAACCTTCCTTTTAATGCTTCAAAATGTACATTGCTTTATTTTTGTACTAGCAAATAGGACCCAGAAATGCTCAGGAGAATCATTAAACATTGTCATTAATTGTTCAGTTTCAGGCTGAATCCAAAAATCTAACTGTCACAGAATGCTACAACTGGTGGAAGGAATGAGGAGAAATGACATTCATTGACTCTTCCTCTCTCCTGTTTGCTCCCATCCCATAAATCTGCTCTGGGAAAGTAGGGAATAGCTTGGTGCAGCAGACGCCAAGGAAGCTTCATAGAAAAGGTCTATTATTACATCCATAATCATGTCAAATTTTCGGGTCCAGTTTTTATCTTCCCAGATCTCCCTCCTTTCCTTGTCATTTTCCTATTCCAGTTTTTCTTGGATCATCCATTCAGTTTCCTTATTCCTGGTTGGTTTCTTCAAATAATTTTGCAATGCCCACTAGCTATAAAATCCACATGGATAGCTTCATTCCTCTGCTCCATCAATCCTGTCCACTATCTAATCTTTGAAAACAGCCAATACATGAATAAACAGACAGATATTAGCAGACATCGCAAAGTATTCCGCTCCTTATCAGCCACTTCCAGCTTCCAGCTGTTTAAATATAAATATACACTGCTCCTGCTGACATCCCCTATTTCAGACCTCCATCTTAAAGAAGTTAATATCATCTATAGATGCTGCCACTTTGCTCGGTTTACTTTTCCCCAGGTTTTTAATATGTTAAAAACAGCACATGTCCCAATGCAGTTCTGCACCATCTATATATTCTTGCCACTGCTGACTTTTTCTACTGTGGAAACCTGTCTATTAGGTCCTTATCTACAGTGAACCAGAGGAAGTCCATAAAGCATTCCCCAAATGCACACTGTGTCAGCTAATCATTCCTCAACTCCTCCAGATTTTCAGAAGGTAGTGGTAGCTAATTAGCAGTAAAACCCTAAAAGTCCTTTCTTATACAGTCATTCAAAGAAGGCATTAATTGAAGAGATGAGGTGTAGCTGATTACCTTTAAAAATCCCAGAATTTTGATAACTTATCTCTTTCTTTTTTATAATTTAGTAAATGCATAATTTCTACTCCATCTCAGATATTCTTCTCTTTATTATTACACATATATTACATGTATTTTGTCCTTATGTGGTTTATATGAGAAGTCTTATTTTTCTAAAGGGAAAAGAGAGGTTTTTTTAAAAAAAATGAAAACCAATAGTATTGAATAGGGAAAAAACTCCACCTAGGCAAACACTGGTAACCTGATTAAATATTCCAAAGTTTACCCCAACTGCCAACATTGAGGAACAATCTTAATAAAACCTAAGGAAGACTCACTGTAACAAACAGACTTCAGGCAGATGACACCTGGCTTCTTAAGATTTATTGCCGTTAAAATTCTCCACAGCAGCATGTGATCATGGGAAAAGAATTTTAAACTCCCCGCAACTTAATATTAGTGATTATAATTACATTTCCTAAGAAAGCAATCTTCTGATTTCAATAATGGAAGGCAAACAAATATAATGAATGTATTCTATTTAATAGATAACGTTTGTATTCTTGAAGGAACATCTTTGGCTCCAATAGTACTTCAGTCTCTGGAGAGTCATTAACTCTCCAAAGGCCAAAGGAAAGAGGCAAGGTTAATGTATAATTCAACATCTTAATTTGCTCTGTATGTCACTTGGGTTACACAGAGTGTTATTTATTCTTATAGCATGCAAAATCCAGCCATTAGGAACCAGATGTTTTGCACACACTCAAACACACAGTCTCTGAAACCATTAAATAAAAATACATTTAAACTAGCTACTCAGAATTCTTTAAAAAATATATACCCAAATAAATATTCATGATCTATAAAACGGTTCAGCAGTATGTCCTCTCTGCACCAGAGTCACAGGACCAACAAGAATTCTACTGCAGTTCCATACCTTCAATAAGTGATGATAAGATAAGAGAAGGAAAAATAAGAAAAGCTGTGTCACACCACACAGAGACACCTCACACTACACTATATTCGTTACATATGGAAAATGACTAACTGAAAAAAAGGAAAGAAAAAAACTGAGTGAAGTTTCATTGGGCGGTCTCAGTGAAACGGAAATATTTTGCACCTCTTGAAACTTGTTACAAAAAAAGAATCTGTTGATTTTATAAAAGTTCCTCTTGTGGAGCATTCGAACATTTGCAAGGCTCACAGGGCACTGCCAAGAAATAACACAAAATAATGCGTACGGTTTAAAATTTTAATAGTTAAAATGCTCATAATTCAAAAACTATACCAAGACAAGCTTTAGTCAATGGGGAAAATGTGTAAATTTGGTTTCTGTTGTTGTCATATGCCTTCAGGTTGACTTCTACTTACTGCAGCCCTATCCTAGGCTTTTCTCAGCAAAATTCAGAGGTTTACCATGATCTTTCTCTAAGGCTAAGAGAGTGTCCCTTGCCCAAAGTCACCCAGCACGCTTGCCATGGTTGAGCAGGGATTCAAACTCTGCTCTCCTGAGTCCTATCTCAACACTGAAACCACTATATCACATTAAATTCTACAAATAAATCTGCAATTTTGTGAAAAGTATTAAAATTGCATGAATTTCACTGTGTGTGTGGGGGGGGGGACCAAAGTCTTGCAATTTGATATGGAACAACAAGAAGAAAATGAAGGTGGGCTTTAGAAAAAAAAAAATCAACAAAATCAAGACGGAGAGATTTTCACATCCACCAATACGCTCGTAAATACATTTGCTTGGAATTAACCTCATTCTGTTTCAAAAGCAAACTAAATGGCACAAAAAGAAGGAATAAAGGGAAAGAAAGAAAAAAAATATGGCAGCGCCTTTCAGAATAACTGGTTTTTATTTTCACATGAGCTTTCATAAATATGAAGCTATTTCTCAGATGCATGTTACCAAGGGAACTCAAGGGGCCTCTTATCTTGCACATGTGACATTAGAACTAGGCCCTGAAGTGCTAAGTTATAAGCCTACTGCACCCTTCATTCAGATGAAGATTATTCTCTGGCACAATGAACATTTGAGAAATGCCAGTGTGAAACCAGGAATTCACCAGATAGCCTCAGGTAAATCACTACTTTTCAGACTCCCCAGTCGGCACTGTGGAAATGATGGTGTTGCCCTGACAGTTATCAGAAGGAATACTGAAAAAATAGTCAGAATCCTGTTAGCTAATCCTGAGCATTGTAGATCCACAGAATAAATTGTTGAAGTCAAGGTAGATCTGCTGGAATCAATTTGCCTACTCTAGTTGGGGACTCATAATGAAATTCAGGCCATAGTATGCCAAGTGCTTTTTGTATCAGAAGACCATATCCTGCAAAACCAACAATTCTTAGATGTATTTCAACAATTTCAAGCAAGGTTGGGGCATCAGTTTTGTGAATGTGTTTGTGTTTTAGGAGGCTGCCTCTTCATGTGAGCACCTATTTCCATGATAACTGATCGTTTATAAGAACAGGATAATGTTAAGAACCAGTTAAAAATTTATTTTCCTTTCCCCTCCACATCCTCTTTTCCTTCTGTGTTGTGTCTTTTTACACTGAAAGCTTGAGATCAGAGAATGTCTTGTTTTTATTAATCTTTGTAGCATACATTGGCAGCCCTTCCAGTGAAGATCAGGATAGAATGCTTTAAATACAAATAATATGACATGAACAGGATATCCTAAAGACCAAACAATACCATGTACATAACTTCCACATGTGGTTCTGCAGCTGTGGGTGGGGTGGGTATCAAGAGTAGCCTCATCAACTCTGGAATGTAGGCAGGGTGGGATGGGGACAGCCTTATCTTTCTGGTCATGTTTCCATTCATTCTATTATATTTCTATTATGCCCTCCTCAGCTGTTTTATACGGAGAGGAGATTGTTTTCTCTCATAAATAAAAAGTTCGAGGAAGGGAAATTTTGAGTGGGAAAGGGCCGGGGGTATATGTAAGCCTCTTCTTCACCTTGTTTTTGTTTAAACTCAGATTCTCAGACTGTCTTGGCTTGTGCGGGGGAGTTACACTCAGCTTTGTGTAACATCTAGTCAGGCAGTCAGCTGGCTTATGATTGCATTCTGTTTTTCCAGTCCTCAGGCGCACTATCCATTTAATAACATTTATTATTTGTTTTAAACTTGGTTGCTTTAGGGAACAGAAACCTCAGTCCAAACAATGAAATGCAGTTTTTGCCAGATTCTTGAGAATCTCCAAGTCCTTTTCAGAATATATTTTCAGCCATCTAATTAATGATGCTGACAACGCTCAAATACTGGGTATGTAAATGATTTCTTCACTAGCTTGCATTACTTACCTCTCTTCTAGTATGACCTGATTGCATGGAGGCTTCCTTTCAGAACTCCCCATAGGGCAGGGGCAGGGGTGCTAAGGGTCAGTGTGATGCATGCATTCCTATGCCTCTGTTATGCAAGAGGATACATTTGAGCATGCTGTTTATTGAATGGGCAAAAATGGTAACACATGGATTGAGTTTCTTCTCCTTGAAGCAGAATGCTTGAACAGAACTTAGATCCCATGAAAATATCCTTCCTGTGGCACAAAATTCACTTCTCCCAGTCTCATCAACATCTCAGTATGCAGAAAACAGACTAAAGTATCATGTAATATTTCTCCTCCAGGATCTAGTGAGGCCTCACTCCCATGAAAAACAATAAAACTGTTTTAAAAGTTCCAAAATGAGTGAATAGGTTTTTAAAAAATAAGAATAAAAAAAAGATGACATGAAAGTAGTCCATTATTTGCAACTACTTACTTCCAAGCTCAGAAGGGTGGCTTCCTAAATCAATCTATCCTCCTGCTCTCCACCACCATTTCTTTCTCTAACTGGGGATTCATGCTGCTATTAAAGATATGAGGAGAAGGACTAGTGATGACTAGGAACAATGGAGAAGGTTTGATGCTAGAGCAGATGCCTGCTGTAGGAAGTCAGTCCTTGAATTCGAGCAGTTGATCTGGATCCAAGACACTCAATGAAGAAGAGCTCAGGCAATGTTTGCTTGATTGCTTGCTCGCCTGCCCACCCACCTGTCCCCAAATCTCAGGTGACATCACCTGAGAACTTCTGTTTCAGTAGATTGGTGAATCTACCCTCTTCTGAACTTTAAAGAAGTATTCCAAAGTGATGAACTCTATCACTGTAATAGTATCAGAATCCTAGAGAGCATCTTCAAAGTTCAGACTAAAACCCAGAGTGGATTCAGTAATATAAAGCCATCAGCCTCTATAGATGTGAAGCATTATGTTTGGGCTGTAATTGGATAATATGGAGCCATCCGCCTTTACTGGTGCCAAACAGTAAGTTTGGGCAGCTGATTATTCTAGAGATGTGGTTCAGCACCTTGGACAGCTCTTTAGCATAGGGGCTAAATTCTGGACTGGATTCACCACTCCACTGGCACATGAGCCACCAACTGCTAGTCCGTTACAGGAATACACATACAGTATACACATACAGTGTACCAAGCCATTACAAACCAACACAGAACTCATGATCAAAAGTAATTTTTCTTTTCAACTGTTTCTGGAGGAAGTTTGTAATTAGTGGCTCATACATGACCTGAACAGAGCAGGCTTCCTTTGGATAAGTGTTACTTCTGTTTTACAAGGGAAGCTGAAAATACTGTTCTACTGTAGTGGCATGTGACCAGCAGGGGGCTGCATGAATCATATCTTGCTTCTGAGGACAGGATCCTCTCCTATCCAAACAGCAGCTACTTGCATGAGATACAAGATTCTAGTAGAAATAGGCCAGAGACTGGAGAACTTGCTTCTGGGAGTTGCAACATCCCTTAATGAGACTGAGTGCAATGTGTGTTTATAACAATATAGTAAAGTAAAGAAGAATAGAAAGGAGTGGTATGGGCAGTAGCATGTCAGGCTGACATTGATAAATATGCGGCACCATTTGGGAAGAAGGGTTTTTTTCCTCAGTGGTTCCTTCCATCCCATTTGCAATACTGGCCTGGTATAAGCCCTGTTTGTTTTAAAGTTCAAGATGATGGTATGAAATAATTATGCATGGTGTTATGGGTATGTCAGCTAATGATGAATGCTATGGAAGCTGTTGCTTTTGCTCAAGTTGAAAATTTAAAGAGATTGCTCAAATGGAAATAAGTTTAAATAATAGGTTTTAAAAAAATTTAAAGCTTAAGCTAACATTTGCCTGTTCACATTTAATTCTTGACTACATTAGCAACCAAGTTCTCAGAGGTATAAGTGCAGAGCTTCCTTTACAAAATTTCCATTTCTTCAAGGAATGCATTTTTATTTTTACTTCATTTATTTGGGGAGGAGATTTATTCACCTATCAGTGCTATAGGAATTTAGGAGGCCAGGCTTCCTATATCCTTTCCTCAGTTATACTGATTATCTCCCTGAAAGAAGAATGAGTGATATAATTTGTGACCCACAAAGCCAAATTCAGCACTAGCCATATTTTGAAGGTGGCAGGTATTTGGTGCTGCAAGCACATAGGAAAAACCGGAAGTCCATCAAGCCCCTCACGAAATGCCAAACATGACTGATGTGTTGTTTGGCTTGGTGGTTCACAAGGCAGGCATGCCTGGATTAAAACAAAGAAAAGGAACAAGAAAATAATTTCAATAGGATCTAAAGTGATCTATTTTTGTTTCATAATTGCTTTCTTCTAACCAAATTAACCTCCTACATAGTTCCTCTCTCTATACATCACAGTAGGATTGCAAACTGTATATATTTTATTTAAAAACAAACTATGCAAAACATGACGATATTTCTTTTGCAAACACAAGCAATATAATGTTCTTCACAATTGTCTTGTCCTTTCTCAAATTGATTTAGAAATCTCACTCCAAATATCTTTTTTTTTTCATTGTTTGCTGGAAGAGCTTGCTTTCAGTCATTAATAGGGAAAGACCATCCCTTCAGACCAGATTCTACAGTAAGTGTAATTTTGTTTGGAACTCATTTAAACCAGAAGCACAAGGCAAATGCCACATGGAGCCCCCTGTTGTTAATGGTTTACTCTCCACTGAAATCTCTGTGGAAGGCATTTCCTTGTACATACATTCTATCAGTGCTTTATTGGTCTTTCTTATTTGCACAAAAATCCTTTGGTGTTCACACTCACAAAGCAGATTTTTCTTTCCTATCAAATGGTAAATAATAAAGAAAGATGGTGCTTAATGACTAAAAAATGCTTATTGAGTTGGCTCTTCAGTCTTTGCTAGAAAATTCACAAATAACTGAACAAATACACACAAATAACTGAATTGGTTAACTAACAGGAAATACAGTTCCAATGTAGTGCTCCCAACACAAACCTGCAAAAGTGTTTTCCATTTGGTCACGAGAAAAAGCCTCCGTCTTCCTTTGGCCAAAGTAAAAAAGTTGAAGGTTTATATTAGGAGCCTTATCTAACTTCTTGTTGCTGTTGAGTGCCTTCAAGTCATTTCCAACTTATGGAAACCCTGAGGCAGGGTTTTCTGAGGCTGAGAGTGTGTGACATGCTCAAGGTCATCCACTGGGTTTCCATGACCAAGGGGGTAACGAAACTTTTGTCTCCAGGGTCATAGTCCAATCCTCAAACTACTACACTGCGCTGGCTCTCTGCCTAACATAGGGATAGGTTATGTAATAACAGGAGACTAAGTGAGACTTCAGAAGACAGCATACAGCAGGTTCGCTGTGCTGAATACAACACCTGAGTTGCAAGGCCTGGCCATATCTCTGCACATACGCTGCTTTTGGAAACTGAAGGTAAGAAAGAATCTCCCATTCCTTTGTTTCTAAATGAAAGCAAGCAAGCTAAAGTAGCCAGGCAAATTCACAGTAGCAAGTTCTTTCCTTTTTTTGGGCAGGTGCTCATAAGAGCATTCAGGCTCCTAGAACGTATAGCACTGCAGGTAAGGAACATCTCTGACACAGCTCCATTTTTTTTCCTTTTGAATACCTTACATTTTATGGAATTTGAAGACCTTATTACAATCTTGGTGAATAACAGGTACACACAACTGAACCTTGTTATATTAAATGATACACTTCAGCACTATTTGTTTAATGAATGTACTTGGTAGCGCAGTACTACCTACACAAAATATACCTGCATGACATTCTTATATCAGTTTGACATTACTTTAAATGCCATGGCAGCATCCTATGGAATCCTGGAATTTGTAGCTTGGTGACGTACCTGGAACCCTCTACTAGAGCACTTCAGTTGAATTAATACCTTTTGGAATTTAATACTTGGGAACAAGCAAAATAACTGCCACTAGAATAACAGAATCATAGAGCTGGAAGGAACCACATCTAGTCCAACCCCCTGCCATGCAAGAAAACACAACTAAAACATTCCTGGAAAATGCCCATCCAATCTTTGTTTGAAGACCTCCAAAGATGGAGATTCCACCACCCTCAAATGCAATCTGTTCAAGTGTCAAACAGCTTTTAACAGCAATAGCACAGCAGGGAGGTTTTGACACCCTGCTAAACCTACAGCAAAAACTTCCAAAGAAATGAAGAACATCATGTTCCCTTCTTTTCATCACTAACAATTTGAGCATCAGACTTTCAAAAGTTCATTCCAGCCTCTAGCTCACATCTATAGAGCTGAACAGGAAAACTTCAGCTGTTAATTATAACTACTCTGGCATAATGACCCCTATACCAGTGACTGTAGTGTTGATTGTTATCCAGCAGTCAAATAAGATAAAACTTTCAATGTAAACTTCTATTCTTTCCTACCAGAAGTACCATATTTATAAGCAGGCTTGTGAAATCAATTCACTCCATTTTTTTTCCTTTTACGGAAAGTGGTTAAGCAGGATTCCACTTCTGCAGGTGCATAATTTGTGGCAAGACAGCTTATGTCTGGAACACAAATCAACTGCAATTAAAGTTTAAATACTTTATGCTGAAACATAGACCACATTTGCTCATTGTCTGGTGCAAATGCTAACATGTATACATTTAGGGATATGACTTCACGTACTGCAGTTAAGTCTTTTCACTCAGCATTTTTAGCAACCCTCATCATATTTACAGATAGCCTTTTTTGGAGACCTGTTGGTTGGGTGCTCAACTCCAGCTGCCAGCTCAAAGGACCACAGCCTGGATTTGCATAATCTTTTTTCAACAGTTAGTCAAAAATGACATTTATTCAAAAAGTAAGTACTTAGTCAAAAATTAGGTGTCTGGTTATCTTTACTGCCATGTTTTTAAAGGCAGTCTTTTCATATTTTTCAAGCATCATAATGGCTGGAAGCTATTTGACATGTGAAGGGACATTAACAGTTATTACATTTTTCATACGTGACTGAATGATTGAAAATTCAAGCATTTCCTCTAAAAATGCTGAGAAATATTTATGCCCACAGTTGGTCCTTGTTCAGCTTGCTGATTATGATGGTCAAAATGAACAACACAGTGAGAACCCTGATTTGACACAAACACAAAATCGCTGTATGCTCAAAAGTATGCTTACCAATTGGAATTTTCTTCCAATATCCATGCCCTGTTTCAGACCTACAGACATAGGTAGGTCACACGTACCTTTCATGTGGTAGGGAGTGGGACCAAATATAAGAACACCAAAAGTTCTTTGGTCTAGCAGCTAAGGTTGCTAGGCTGGTTGAGGGCTCCTGTAACTTTAATCTTTAAAATATCATGGAACGGGAGGAGGAGGTATTGTAAAGCTCTATCAAGTAGGACAAAGGAGAGGAGGAGAGAAGGCTTTATGGAAAGTGTTATCCTGTTCTGACCTTGAAGGCTGCAGTGTTGAAAATGAGCATGTGCCACACAGCCAGGGAGACAAAAGACAGGGTCAAAGTGGCGAAGCAGCAAGTAGACTGCAGTTGTCACCACTCCTGGAAAAGTGAGGAAATGAAGGGTGTGACAACTTTGGTGGCAAAAAAAGCAACCATTGTGCAGCCATGCACAAGATGGTGGTGGCTGCAGGTGGCTGTGTCAACAAGGAAGAGAAGTAGGCTTGCTTAATGTGCTTAATTTGCACAACATGAAAATTTGCATAGTATTTGCTCCTGACGTTTCACCCGCATCTGATCCTCTGCATTCAGATCCTCTGAAGATGCCAGCCACAGATGCAGGTGAAACATCAGGAGCAAATACTACTAAAACACGGCCTCATAGCCCCAAAAAACCACAACAACCCATGGATTCTGGCCATGACAGCCTTTGACTTTATATTTGCATAATATATTTAATTTGTATAGTGTACTAGATTTACATACTATATATACATACTATATTACATATACATAACATATACTAGATTAGCATGATATGCATTAGACTATCCAGATTTGGAGAACCTGAATAGGATAATCTTACAGATAGGTTTGAGAGAAGGGAATTGGACATTCTTTAAGACTTTGCAAGGGTTAGGAATTCTGAGGGTCTTAGGAGTAAGGCCTGCCCAATCCACTTATTCATTGTGATCCTTTGCGAATGCTCAAAATGACTTCCTATTTTCAGTTTCTTTGGACTAGGCCTGAAGCAGAAGATCTAGTCACTATTTCAGGGCCACAGCCACCAAGCCAATGTAAATAATGCAGAGCTTGTCTGTCAGGCAGTGGCGGAATCAAATGAGACAAATTGCACCACTTGAACTGGAAGCTCTCCCAAGCACTGCAGACAAGCCATCAGAGGCTGAGGAAACACTTGATCTTGTCTGTACTTTAGAAGGCAAGACTCTGCTCTAAGTGGAGTGCTCCCAACCCAGGACCTATTTCAAGAGCAGATGAGGACACAGGCGTAGTCCAGGAAACAGGCCATTACCACATGGAGCTTGTGCATCAAAGAAAGCCTCCTCCACCTCACAGCCTGATTATAGGGAAGAACTCCATCTCAGTATTTCCAAAAACATGTAAGACCAGCTATTGGTATCCCACTCTTGTAAGAGGATCACACTACTATTTATATATGTATTTATTTACTAATTAAATATATAGCCTACTTGCCAATCAAAAAAAGTTCAGGAATGCCCCTGGAAGCAGCTCACAGTAAAAAGAGTAAGACTCACAAAATAAAAGAAAGCCAAAAGGTAGAAGCATAAAACGTATGTGAGAAAGCACAGTGGTGTAATGAGTTTGCACAGACTCAGCCCTGGAACTTCTTAGTTAGCAGGATCCTGATATCATCTGCCACTTCTCCCAAGTTCTTAAGTGTCCTCTGAGATCAGCTGAGGTCTTCACAGTAGCTTGGAGGACACAGGTGGATTTTCCCACAAACAGTATACAGTCATCCCTCCACATTTGCAGGTTTTACTTTTGCGGATTGGATTATTCACGGATTATTTACTGTCAGTGCTGCTGCCTCCCTATGCCATTTTCAATAGAGGCTGTAAGCCTTGTGAGACTGAGAAACTGTGAATGGAGCATGTAAGTCCCTATTAAAAATGGTGTGGGGCACCAGTGGAAGTGGCAGTAAGCCCCACCAGTCACTCACTTCTGCCGTGTGAAGGAACCCCGATGCCTCAAAGGATTGAATACGGTGATCAGACTTTTTGTGTGTTAAATATTGTTTGGCCTAGAGTTATTCATGTTTTTCCCACTTTCATGGGGGTCCTCTGGCCCTAACCCTAGCAAATGTGGAGGGAGGACTGTATTCATAAAAAGTTTTAAGACAAAGTATTTAGGGCTGGCTTGACCTTGAAAGGGCAATAAAATCCATTAGCTTTAAGAAAGACCTGTGGCTGATTCAAATGTGAATTGCTAGAACCAGTTTATTGATATGGATCAGCACCGCTGCTTGCCTTATTGGAAACTCTTTGGAGGTGTGGTTTTGGGGCCTGTCACTAAGTGGCTGCACTTTAAAATATACCAATATGTCACTGAGTCAGAATTTTTCTTTTAAGCTTAAGGTTGCCAATTAAGTTGTCTTGTTGACAACAGAGAGTTGATTTTACTCCCTGCTGCTTTTTCAAGTCTGTTGTTGATGGATTATTAGTTCTCCTCAGTTCCTCTGTCATTTTTATGATGTTGAGTTTTATTAAACATCTAAAATCATTTTATGTTTTGCCTTTTTGATCATGCTTTTTGATGGAAAGGCAGCATCTGAATATTTAAATTTTTAAAAAATGTGGACAATAAGCTACAGTAAGAATCAGATCATAAGAAAGCTACCTAAGAAAAGGAAAAACTTCGCCTCCCTAACACAAAAAGGGATGTAGTCAGTAAACCTTTCTTTTTTTCTTTCTTTCTTTTTTTCAGTAGAATGTTATACAGGAAGCTCTTGGACTAATTGCCATCTATAACATCTCAGTATATAGAGTTATCTTTAACAGGTCCTCTGCTATATTGTGTAAGGCCCCAAACTGAGTATGTGGGATGAGGTGGGTGATATGTACAGGTGTACTGTTATTATATTGGTGATTTACAGTAAGTTTTAAAGACAAAACGATTTGCCATATTATTGCTGGGAGCAAACAAAAACAATGATTCTATTCATACTGTAGAATTATAATAATACTATTGAGCATAAATTTTATTGCTAGTAATAATTGTTAAAATATATACATACATATATGTGTGTGTGTATTAATTATACAGATAAAATGCACATTAAAAATTCTAGTACTAGTATGGGAATGTCTTTATTGCTATGAATAAACACTGGTTTCCCACCTAGAGTACTTGTACTGTTGACAGTAGAGGTGATATAGGTACCACTGGCTGATAAATACCAAGCTAGTCTGCTGCCAATACAGGAATTCTACAGTGTTAGACTCTGTCATAGGTGAACCCAAGGGCATTGTTGATCTCTGTTCACAAATTCTGGCATTCAAGATGACCATTAACAAAATATTCATTCTCACTGTGATTAACTTACAAAGGATGGGTTCCTTAAAATTTGCCAGCTAAACTCTTGGAAAGCTATTGTCCAACACAGCTGAAACCAGCAATGTTCAGTGAAATTGGAAAGTTAATGTAAGTCATTCTTAGTAACTTATATTCTGAATAATTTGTTATTCTTAATAACAATATTTAAATATTTAAAAGTTTCATCCGGTAGATTTAGACAGAACTGAGAAATAACATGTTATTATAATTAGGCACTTTGCAAACTAGTTATTTTTTGCAGTTACAAGCTGGAACAGTGTTACATTTTGCCTGTAATGGCCAGGTCTGTAACTCACTGCTTCTCAGTGTAACAGAACAAGGTTTTAGCCTATTATCTTTTACTAGGTAAGTTCTGACATGGTCTGAACAACAGGAGGGGAAGGAGAAAGGGTCACACAGGAAGTTACCCATGTGATCTTTCTTTGTGGGCTGTTATACAGCTAGCAAGGAGGAAGGGAGGGAGCAGGGAGAGACACTGAAAACATGATCTACAATATAGACTGAAGTTAGTTGCAATTAAAAAAAAAATAAAAAGTTAAGATTCCTTTTTCTACTTCCTCCATTCTATCCAATAAAAAAGATCACTGCTGCAGAACCAGAGAAAGTCTGGTTGCTGCATTGGGGTGAGGGTGAGAGGGCTGCCTTGACAGGCTGGCTTCTCCAAACAGTGATACAGGATGCATGGTTAAACTGACTCAGTTGATGTGAGCTGAAAAAGAGAAGATGTTTCTCTACGTATTTGAAGGCAGCCCAGGCATGACATTCAGGGCACTTGTTTGTGGGAAACAGAGATGGGTAAAGAAAGGATATTGACTGAGTGACTGCTGCTCCATAGCCACCCAAAGCATCAGTGTGCCGTGTGCATGTAGCAGTCACATGATTTGCTAGGCTGTGTCTCTGTAGGTGAGTGCAGAAGGGGAACGCAGATAGGATAGTCCACTCAGACTTGAATTTTTCAGTAGCACAACTGCAGTAATCGTGCCAACATATTAGTAACGACCTTCATACCTATTATCTGGAGGACAAAGTGGTGCCAGGTTGGTTTCTTTCTAGCACCAAGCCAGAACATCACTTATTTAAACCTTTAGGGACAAATTTACTTCAAAATATATACAGAATGTACATAGATTTCTTCACAGAATTTTCCTGGCATTTTCACACTGCAAATCGTTCTGGAGAATTAATCTGTAAAGAAGTACACAAAATTTTCCTGCACTAAAAACTATGTCTTCTTTGCAAAAACTGTGTTTTCTGTATATAATGCACTGTGGATTTTGCACAGAAAAACCATGTTCACTTCAGCACAAAGCAATTCCCTACCACATTTCACAAAATGGGAAAACAGGGAGAAAACTGCAAAAATCTTGCTGTTGTTTTATTCTTCCCAATGGATTTTCCCCAGTATTAAACTGTTTGCTTGGCCAGGAAATAAATAAAAACAGCATCTGGCCGAGCTATCACAGAACTTGGAACTTGCTTTGTCTTTAAAATTTAGTATGGAGTGCCATCTAAAGTGATACAACCCAGAGCAATTCAGAGCCATCCAAGTAGTACAGCTGAGATATTTACCAACTGAGTGTCAACGTTAAGTGAAATCCCATGTGTGAGCCAGTCCTCAGGGGCAACAAATCACATGCTCAGAGACACACTCTTATCTCTTATTGGCCATTTCCGCACATGGCGAGGGACTCGCTCCCTGCCGCTACTCACCGGATCCTCTGTGGGTCCGGTCCGGTCTGCGGTGAGGAGGAGCAGTGCGTGATCGTAGATCCGCACTGCTCTGGCATCCAAAATGGCAGCTTCCGTTTGGCCGTGGGTCTTGACCAACCACTGAAGCTCGCCAGCCTAAAGCCTGCCCTCTGCAGATCACAGGGTCGCATTGGTGCGAGCCTGCGAATCTGCATCAGAAAGTAGGCACGCAATGGCGCACACCGGCATTTTGAAAACCTGAAAAATCAGGTTTTTCAAAAACATGATTGAGGACCACTTGGGGTCGTTCCGGAGCGGACTGAGGTGCGGATCTATGGTAAGTTGTCCAGACCCAGTCCGCTCCAAGGTGCAGACGTCCTCTGTGGAGGACGCACTGCACCATTTTATTTACCCTGTGTGGAAATGGCCA
Organism: Cyclura pinguis; assembly: GCA_030412105.1. Classification (NCBI taxonomy): domain Eukaryota; kingdom Metazoa; phylum Chordata; class Lepidosauria; order Squamata; family Iguanidae; genus Cyclura; species Cyclura pinguis. Next base: position 81,984,466 of record CM059600.1, read on the forward strand.
TTATTGTACATATTCTAGGACTGATACCTAGCACCCAGATCCCATCACTCTTCAATGCACACATTTTAAACTACACTATTCCTAATAGTGAACTAAGCATCTAGTGAGAAAACCTTGTAAAGGGGTAACTTGTCCATATGAGTGAAGTATCAGAATCTCCAAATACCCATGGAAAGTGTAATTAATTGTTATTTAATAGTATGTAAACTGTCAACAAAACGACATGTGAGTAATTACAGTAATATTATAGGGAGATTCTCAGGAACTTAAGTGTGTCATGACAATTCTTAGCAGTGAGTTTACCCATTCATACTCTGCCATAATGGAACTGCCTAGAAACCCCGCACACATATGCCCACATAGACATAGAGAGAGCCAAGCAATATCTATAAATTCTTAGCTTCCGACTGAGCTTCTTTGGTTTGTTTTTGCAAGACGCCTCTCTGCTCCAGCCAGCTCAGAAACCTTTAAATGCAGCAACACAGAGCCTTTGTGAATGGGGGGCAGGAAAACTGGCAGCACAGCTAATAAATGTAATTATGATAAAAGCCCCCTAAATGGCTTCATTCTGCACTGTCACTCACAGCCCTGCCTACTACTGTTCCATCCTGCTCCACACAATGACCTTTGTCATGCTTGAGCAAATAGCTCCCTGCTGCTATTTGACTCTTACTGAGTGACCAGATGGGGCAGTTTTGCTTCATTATTTGTGCCTGTGAAGTGGAAACGCCAACAGAAAGATTCATTACTGTCAAGACCGTCTCTGCAAAGCTCCCCTGATTTATTAGGGCATAACTGCTGTACTGGATGTAATGAGACATAAATGTTCTCTAAGGCCTATGAACTCAAGAAGGAAATACACTGCCATCAAGAGGCTACAGCACAGCTAATTTATTAAAAGCTTACATTATGCAGTCACTGGGGGGATAGGATGTGCTGGGGCGGATTAGACTAGCAAAACACACTATTCCATTTGTACTTCCCAGCAATTACAATTTTAAGAAGGAATCTTAATACTAGGATATTGTTGGGACAAAGGTACGTTTTGCAATTGGTTCAAAGCAGACACACATATCTCTTATTTCTTAAGCTGCACATCCAAGAAAGAAGCACAAAGGTCATAAAATGTGTGTATGTGGTGTGTGTGTGTATGTGTGTGTCAAAGAGAGAGAGAGAAAGATGTGTTGAAACATCTCTGTTTTGTTTTTAGGTTGTTTTTTTTAATGGATTATACCCAACATACACATCATAGACCAAAAATAGAAACTGACAGAAATCTGGTTAAAAAATCTAAACATTTCTAATCTTGAAAAAAATGTGTTGATAGCATAAACACTATTGATTCTTTTTCTTTAGATGTGCATAAAACACTGCATACCTTTGTTAAACATACACAACCACACTGAAGTCAATGAAATCTGGTATCCATTTTAAAAACGTACACAACGCTGCCAGTACAAATAAGAGGAACAGCAAGTAATGGACTTAGCAATGGGAAAAGGCGGAAATTCATGGAAAAAAAGATCTTGAGAAACCTGCCCACCCTAGTCTATCAGTTTGTCTTTGGAAAGAAAGCAATGTGTAAAAGTGTAGAAAGAAGCATAGAAAGGTTTCTCAAACATTTGGCATAACAGCAACTAAGGGTAAATTCAGATGTCAATCTGATGTTTTGAGAAAGAGAGTCAAATGGTTCTATGCTGAGCTCAGCATGCACTGAAACCATAGAGTGATTGCTTCAACATGTGGCTGGCTTGTCGCTCCCATTTAACATGCCACAGCAAAGGTCCTGGTTAGTGATGATGACTTTTTGACTTGATCTTCTCTGACATCTACAAGATTTAGTCATCCTATCCTAAATGCATAACTTACTGTGAATGTTGACCTCAGCATGGGCCAGCTTTGCACATGTCACAGCAGACAACATTTCTGTTTCCTGCTATGTATTTGCAAGGGAAAACAAAGGCAATCCTTGTTGATTTCAATGCATGGAAGGGGCAAACAGGTTGTTAACTAGGCTGTTGCTACAGCCAATGCAGTGAAAAACATAACAAAGAACTATTTAGGACTCAAGCCTATACAGTACCCATTACATGTGGGTGGGTGTTATAGGAGCAGACAATCCAACTAGAATTTCATTCTCAGTGGCTGTCCATAAGCTTTGGAACTCCCATTCTAGGGAGGCTAGAATCCCTCTTCCTTTCTGTCTTTCCATAATAGGTAAAGACTTTTTCAAATTATTACTCGAAAGGCTTTTGAGAATGCTTGCTAAAGGAAGCTTGCTAAAGGACAGACTTTCAAGACCATGCTGTAGTTTAAACAGTACTTTTTAAAACTTTTTGATTATATATAATATAGTTATATAACATTTAATTATATATTATAAATACTTACTATCTATATATCATTCTACCCAAAAATCTGATGTCTTGATCAGTCTTCTAAATGTGTAACTGTATTATTTTTCCACTCTTCATGGGAGCTTGCCTGTGCTTATAATCCATGATCCAGATATTAGTGAACCTGCCTAATTCTGAATGAAATTTATTAGCCTTTGAGGTACACTGCCAGTGTACAATCATTTTACAATCTGCTGTTAGGGCCAAAATGATCTTTACAGACAAATGGATTTTTATTCTAAAGGCCAAGTTTATCAAAGATAAGCTTCCAGATGCTTTAATTCTGATCTAGGGCATGTGCCAGGCAATGCACCTTTTAGTGTGGTATAGTGGTTTAGTGTTGGATTACAACTCTGGCAGAGCAGGATTTGAATTCCTGTTCAGGCATGGAAACCCACTGGGTGATCCTGGGCATTCCCAGCCTCAGAGGAAGGCAATGGCAAATCCTATCTGAACAAATCTTACCAAGAAGGTCTCATGATAGATTCATCTTAGGGTCACCATAAGTCAGAAATGACTTGAAGCACACAGCAGCAGCAACAACAATAACAACCCTTTAAATAGGAATTCAGTATGTCAACAAGTAGCTGAGCCACTCTATCAGTTTGAAAATATTATGTACTATAACTTCAAATGCAAAGACATGGTGTCAATATGATACAAATATTGTTTGCCATTCAATATTTATATCGTGCAATGGTTAAAATCTATAACGGAGAAAGGATTTCTGATACGCCATTAAAGAGCATTCTGCTCAGTATTTACAATGTCATAAGCTGGACTTACAACATCAAAATTATTGGAATTCACTATTATGCTCCTTGTATTATTGTAACAACCAACAGTGACCCAAAAAGCTACCTTTGAAGCTAGGCAACCTCAAAGCAGGCAGCAACAGGGACCTCTGGAGTCCTGTTATTTCATACCCTGCAATTAGTGTTATAGGTCAAGCAGATTTCATTTGTCAACTTCTAGACCTGATAACATAACCTTAAAATACAGCATATAACCTGGCAGTGCCTATAGACTGAAGAATATAGAGAGCTGTGACAGTATTTGCTGTCTTTCTGTACTGCAGTACCAAAAGAGAAAGCTTGTCTAGGTTTTAGTCTGGGGTCCCATTTAGAAATGTAAACAAAGAAATAGAGGCTGACCAGAGGTAACCCTGTAGGTTTGTACACTAGATGACACCTGATGATAGGTAGTGGAAAGATTTCTAAGAGCACAATGATCACCAGATGAAGACCTCTAGTGTATCAAACATAAAGATAAGATCTAGGGCAGATTGAATAACCAATGCATTGAGTGGGCATCAGGAGAGAATAAAAGAGCTAAGTCAAGTCCCATAAATCAGGCTGATTTTGAGCACATTTTCCAAGCTGGAAGAGAAGGCAATAATGTGGCCCACCACATATGTTGTTTCTAATATCCTTGATAGGCTGTCCTATGCTGCTGATTTATGTAGATACTGGTAAGACAGACATCTAGACTAAACTGTATGATTAGATTCTGCCATGGATAATTGGTTAGGATGAAATGTCCTAGTAGAAGCATTACATCTTGATGGCTTTATGATAAAATGGACTAACATAAGATGGCTTACATGCAATATAATGGAATGGAAAGGAATGATGCCTTATGTGTAATGTCATGGAATGCAAGACAGCTGAAGTGTCCAGGCATTGCTACATTGCTATGATTGTGTTTCTCCCCAAGGGGAATGTGTGTGTGTGTGTGTGTGTGCATGTGTGTTAACCTGGCCTATCTACTTTAATCATTATCATGAGTTGGGAACTCAGGTGACCTGAAGTTGATAAAGATGAAGCCAGAATTAGCTGACAAGTGGCAATCCCTCAATCTAAGAGACAGGGGTGAGGAACTATCCCTGTTTCACTGGGAGAGGGCTGGACACATCATCACTTAGTCTCCTGTTCTCTAGCACCTTGGAAATCATTTTGTTGAGTGGGCTGCCTGGCTTCAAAGGTAGACTTGGGGGGCAGATGTAACTATAAGGATGGAGATCTGTCACTGTTACTATGTTTCCAATTCAAGACCTCAGCCAAAGATTATAACCGGAAATGGATTGTCTTACTCTATTTTGTAAAATATTTTTTTTAAAAAAAACTTAGAAAATAAAAAATAAAGGTGCCCTGAAACAAGAGTGGTCCTCTCTGGATGCTATCACTTAGAATGAAGTTGCCTGCTTTTTCTCATCTAAATATCCAAATGAGGAAAACATGGCTTACAAAGAAACCAGAATAGGAATCCATTATTTTCTTATGCAGTACATAAGAATCCACAATCCACCCTAAGTAAATAAAAATCTGCCTGGAGGTCAATATACCTTTATCTGCAAAAAGAAGTCTAATCATGCCCTCCCCTCACCCACAAAGAGAAAAGCCATTCCCCCAGCATCCACGTGTATGTGAAAAATCCCTGTGCGTGCGCGCGCGCACACACACACACACACACATAAAGATTTTCTAAACAAAGGGGGTGCTGTGGGCCAGGCTCCCGTCCCATGTGAAAGTATTTTGTGTGTGTACATTAGTGTAAACATAGGGTTCTTTTGGATACTCTAGAAGAATATCCTGATTGGATGGCAGAGGATATGGTCACTGCAAGAGTAGGGCTGTCATGTCCTTTTGGCTCTGTATGGATTCTTCCATCATGAGGAGGAATGGCTTATACAAGCCTCCATTTATTCCATTTTAACCATCAGCTCCAAAAGTACATGAATGCCCCAGTACTTCAACATCTTTTGTCTGTTCTTTTACATCACTGCTTTAATTATGACATACTAATGTAACTGAACTAATTTCTGTCCTCTGTTTTTCAAGATACAGAGGCTAAACGGGATGAAATGTGCCCTAGATGCATCATTTCAACAATAACTTTATGTTTTATTCAAACATGTACACACATTGCTGTTTATCATACAGCATAAAACAAATACAAAAAAGAACCCCCCCCCACACACACAAAAAAACAGGAGATAAAGTTTGAAAACAGACTAAACATTGCTTAGTTAAATCAGTAAAATCTACTAAAATGCCTTGACAAATACAAATGTTTTTGCTGGATGCCAAAATGATAGCAATGCTGGCACCAGATTTATGTACCCCTTCGCTACTTTTAAAACAGGAAAGATGAGTGAGCTGATTCTTGTCTTCCAAACGGTACATGGTACCTTCATACTGAGATATATTACTTCACACTGTAATGGCTCCATAGTTTAAAAATACTTCCAGAAGAGTTTTGTTTTGCTTTTTACAAGGCAACATTTGCTCACCTGATCATTTGCTACTGCAGTGTGAGAAAACTCAGACACGCTGGTTGCTGATGTTTTATCCTTGACCTTCTCTAAGGATATCCTGACATCTCTTTATAGTTATCCAACAAAGAAATTTGACTTAGTATCACAAACCTGTTTTATTTTTCAAGTCAGTGTGGCACTTTCCTTTCAGCTCAGATCCAGATTATCACTATATGTGCTGAAAACTAGTTTTCTGAATTGGTCATTGGGAGCACGGCAAGCTGACTTTGAACAGAACCATATTCATTCCTGATTAATTAATCCAATACATATTTTTTTAAAAGAAATCACATGAGCACTCCCTTAAGGCATACAGCATAGACCCATTAGTGTACAAAGCAGTACATTTGGATTTGCTAAAATATTCACAGACTGAACTATTTCCTACAATATCTAGCATGTCAACAGAAAAAGGAGTCTGAGATCTTAGGGGTAGGGGAGAGGCAGTACCTTCTGCAGGAAGTTCTTGATAGTGATAAAGAAAGGGCTAACCCAAGACATTTTTCTGCATATGGTAGCACCTCCTTCTCAACCTACTTATAGAAGCTGGCAGGAGGCTGAAACATACTTCAGCTGTTGCACTGGGGGAATTTACTATTGGATTTGAGGGAGCAGGCAAGTTTAGGGGGACCAAGCCAGGCTCTGTGGCATACACAGTTCTGCCGTTTAGTCAAAGAAACAGGTAGGAAATTCAGCAGAGACCTCCAACGTGTGTCCCCCAGCATCTTCCCCTTGAGGCAGCTGTCTCACTTTGCCTAATAGGACCAGCCCTGCACTGAAACTCAGCCTGATGCTAACAGCCCATGTGACAACATAACTGTGGCAGAGATGATTCTCCACAGAGAGACTGTCTGGGGCCTGGAAAGATCTTCTGTCTTGAATCAGCCATGTAGCATAATTAGAAAGCAATGAATCTGAAATATTGCCATCCCTTAAAGGCTTGATCTACTTTACAGTAACTTAAAGCCATACCCATGGGTTTCCCCTCATTTAGATGCCAGGGGAAAATGGCCAAAGCAAAGTGCTTCTTTCCAGTAAACTTACAGGGGAAAAATACAGGAGAGCAAAATCCGAGAGACTGAGAGCTCAATCTTATGCATATTTTCCCCATCAGTAACTCCTATGAGCTGGAAGCAGATTCACATTTACTGGGAGCAAGTCCCACTGAGCATGGCATGGGGCTAAGTAAATGTGCAGAGGATGGGACAGCATGACACTCAGTTTCAGTAAATGCACATTGTTATGACTGAAATCTAACCTTCTGAAAATAGTGGTAAGAATAATTAAGCAAAGTACAGTGTGAGGCCATATGCCTCTTGCAGTTGTGTAACCTCAGCTATGACTTTAATCATCCACTATTCCTAAGAGATCTGGAACAGTTTATACCAGCACAACCTCTTTTGGAGCTTTTGAGTCTTGCAGAAACTAAATGCTGTTAGCACTTGATTAAATAGTAAGACGGGAATAAGGGGCAGTTTCTTTTGCCACTCAACAACCCATTAATAAGTCACTCTGGAGCAGCAAAAAGTAGCTCAAAACATTTATGTTTTGTTGAATTACTTTATTTTGGTAAATCTAACCTGATACCTGGGTGGAAAAACTTAGTTCATTAGTAGTGTTTTATACATTGTTCACTTCACCTTATGATTCCCTCATGCCTCTTAAAATAGCTTTGCATTTACAGGGCTCTGAACTGAATTCTAGAAAAGCCAGGTGTTTTCTCGTTAAATTAGGGATGAAAAGACCTTGGCTCCATTATACTTATCTTAGGAATTTTAGTTACTTTTGAAACTGCAATAAACAACAGTCCTCAAATGTACTAAGTCTGTAATGAATGGACCAAAACATGTGTTGAATGGTTAAGCTGACAGAAGGCATAGAAATTAATTATTATTATTTTCTTAAAATATTTATATCTCACCCTATATACAAAGATCTGAGAGTGACTTACAATAAAATCAGTTTAAAACAATCAATAATAACAACACTTTTAACTGATATATTCAATTATTTATGGGCTAAAGCCAAACAGTTCAAAACCAGATAAAGCAATTTAAAATAATGTTAGCCATAGTACATATGCAAATCGGGTAAAATCAGTTAGGCCCCAAAAGTTTTAATAAAAAGCCATGTTTTGACTTGCCAGTGAATGACACCAGTGTTGGCACCCGTTGGGCCTCCAAGGGGTGCCAACTGTTCCACAAGTTCCACAACTGGGGTGTCCCAACAGAGAAGGCCTTTTCAAATGTACTCCCCCAATATATTGGTCCCAGCAATGGGACACAGATGATAGCCCCTCCAACAGACCTCAGTTTTTGGGCAGGCATATACAGGGGGAGATGCTCTCTCAAGTAGTGAAATCCCCAGCTGTTTCAGGCTTTAAGTGTTATCACTAGCACCTTTAACTTAAACCAGAAGAATGCTGGCGATCAGTGCAATTCCTTTAAAACCAGTGTTGGGTGGTTTCCGTGTGGTGTTTCCATCAGCAGTCCAGCTGCTGCATTTTGCACTACTGGTAGTTTCTGCATCATCTTCAAGGGCAGCCCCATGTAGAATGCATTGCAGTAGTTTCAGTAGGAAGTTATCAGTGCATGGACTACTGTAGATAAGTTACCCCTGTCCAGGAAAGGCTGTAGCCTGCAGACTATCCAAGTTGGCCCCAATAACTCTGAACCATGGAGTCCACTTGGGCATCCACTGGCAAAGATGGATCCAAGGGTATCTCAAGCCATGCACCGGCTCCCTGTGAGGAAGTGCAACCCCACCCAGGACATGTTGCTTACATAATTCCCAGACCCAAGTACAAGTCTTCCTTTGGCTTACAGCCTCCATCTTATCAGGAAGCAACTTCAGTTTATTGACCCACATGCAGCCCACTACAACATCCAGGCATTGCTTCAGTGTCTACACAGCCTCACCTAACACTGATGACAAAGAGAAGTACAGCTAAATGTTCCCAGTATACTGATAGCATTTTATACCAAAAACTCATACTGACCTCCAGCAGCTTCATATAGATATGGAATGACAGGATGGAACCCTGTGGCACAGTGGCCATGTGGCTAAACAGGAGTCCCACAGCACCACTCTCTGGAATCAACCTTGCAGATAGGAGCTGAACCAGTGCTTCCAGTACAACCAGTCAAATAGGATACCATAATCAATGGTCTGAAAAGTTACTGAGAGATCCAGGAAAATCAACAGGGTAGCACTCTACCACCTTTCCCCTGGAGTAAGTCACCAGTCAGAGCAACCAAGGCTGTCTTGATACCATAACCTGGTGAGAAACCAAGCTTAAATGGATCCAGATAATATGTTTCCTTCAAGACCATCTGAAGCTGCCCAGACACAGCAGGCTCAAGTACCTTGTCCATAGAAGGGATACTAGCAATAGGGTGGAAGTTTTTGCATAACATCTGGGCCCTCTCTTCAGGAGAGGGCCAATTATAGCCTCCTTCAAGGCAGCAGGTAGCTTTCACTCACATTGTGAGGCATTTACCACCCAATCAGCCCATGTCTAGCAGATCTTAATAGCCAAGATGGGAAAGAGTTAAGAGACCAAGTATCTCTTAAGATGCTCAGCAAGTATATCACTGCAGGCAAATGAGGATTCTAAACCTGGCGTATCTGAGCCTGATCCCAATAGGTGTCTCACCACTTGTAATTCCTATGTTGGATGGCATGCTGAGAAAAGAATAGTGAAGACATAGGCCATTTCCACACAGGGCGAGGGAATCGCCCTGTGCCGGTACTTACCGGACTTCTTGGCTCCACACTTGGGTGGAGTGAAAATGGCGGTTTCCGGTTGGTCGAGGCTCTCCACCAACCGCTGAAGCTTGCCAGCCTAAAGCCCGCCCCCGGCAGATCGCAGGCTCACACTGGTGCGAGCCTGCAAATCTGCACCGCAGCGCGGGCACAGAGTGGCGCACTCTATGCTTTTGAAAGACCTGTTTCAAGCAGTCTTTCAAAAGCACGCTGGATGACCAGTTCGGGTCATTCCAGAGCGGGCTGAAGTGCGTAACTTACACTAAGTAGGTCCGACCAAGTCCGCTCCCAATGCAGACGTCCTCCCTGGAAGATGCTCTGCACCGTTTCTTTAAGCCCGTGTGGAAATGGCCATAGTAAGATATTTTTGCCAACTTCACTGCTGAAAATTAGGCACAATGAAGGATCTTTGCCAGTTTTTGTTCATATCTGTTCCATGACCAGCACAACTTGCACTTGAACCTTCATCCAGGCTATTATGTTGCTCATTGATCTTCTATAAACCACAGTGAACTACAGTTTCCACAGCACTGTAATGGGAGCTCAGGACCAATTGTATCCCTGGCACTTTCCATCTCACCATTCCAGAACGAGACCAAGGCTTGACCAAATCACCAGCCCTATCAGTCCCAACTTGGGAAAAAAGTGGGATATAAATAAAGGTAATAATAACAATCAGCCAGAAAATCTCCCAGAGTATTCAGCAATCTTTAATATTTCACAGGTCTCCAGGATAGGCCACCTTAGTCATTCCTCCTCCCCCGCTAGGAGGATCTGCCATTACCAAAGCAAAGTTTAAATAACAACAGGGTTGTTGTGTGCCCTCCCCTACAACCAAATCATCCTCCATCTGTCCAATAGCAAATCCCAGGTCCAACGTATGTCCTGCCACATAAATGGACCATTGATGCACTGTGACAGCCCCACTATTATCATGATAGCCATGAGATCCTAAGCAGGCTCCATCAAGCATGGATGTCCTGGGATTAGCATCACCTCCAAGACCATCTTGGCCAGCTCAGGCAGGGAAGCTGCTGTGCACCAGATGGGCAGTATCCCAGCAGAACTCCCATTCTCTCTCTTTTGTACAAGGTACAAACTTTCAAAGTCAGTGCTAGGATGAACAGGCTTCCTCATGAGATAGGTAGACTCTTTATGGATGGATACACTTTAATACCACAAATAGTACAACTGGGACATTTTAAATACAGCTGAGAGTATGAGGCACCCAAGGAGTTTCCATGGCTGAGCAGGGAACCAAACTCTGGTCTCCAGGGTCATAGTCCAATGTTCAAAAGATTACACTACACTGGTTCTCTTTTTAAAATCCCACTAAATATAACCAAAAGCTGCATGCACAATTTGGAATCTCTGATGTATATAATAACAAAAGGGTTCATGCTGCATCCCTTTGGTTCCAACACGTAAACAAGATTGGACAAATCAGTACTTCAAATCCAAGAGAAAGCCAAACAGAAGAATGTAGGTAAAAAAAGAAAACAAATCCTTAATTCTGTATTGCCAAGAAACCTGAGCAACCTAAATTAGTAAGAAGTTTGACTGTGGAATCTTTTGATGTGACCCCAGGGCTTGAAGGCACACAACAACAACAACAACAACAACAACAACAACAACAACAATCACCAAGATGGCATAAGAAGAGACATCTCAACAATTGTTGTGCCATTTCTCTAATACTTTGGGCACAGTTATACAATCTGGTAAAGCATGAATTACAACTGTATCCAACCACAGTTCAGGCCTTTTATGTGCATAATTTTGGTAAGCAATCTAAATTAAAACACATGATCACATTCTCTTTTTCTTCCGCAGACACAGATATGAATTTTCATGGGAAGTGAACACAAAAATAGGGGTGTGAACTTGATCAAAGCAAAATCATTCAAGTCTCTTGGAAATGTTTATAGTAATCCACTTGTTTCTGTCACAGATGTTTCAGCTGGTACAATTTAGCTAGCATGCACATTTACTTAAAGAAATGATTAACGGCTTCTTTTTTCTAAATAGTTCTCACAGAAGAATTTTTTCTTAAATATATATATATATATATATTTTATATATATATATATATATATATATATATATATATATATATATGAATGAATGAATGAATGAATGAATAGACCTAATTGCTTTGCTTTTGTTCCTTAGTACTCTTCTCCTATGAAAAGAAATTAACAAGCACATTTCAGAACATATCTGTTCTTCCACAATAGTAAGTTTTAAGGTAATTAAATACAGGCTCTTGCATTTTCTAAAAAGGTTTCATTTTAAGAAAAGGTGGCCATAAAAGATAATACAGAGCCTTGTTCGTAGCCAAGCAAGATTAACATGTAATCAATAATCTGATTGGTTGCTTTATCATCTGCCTTTTAATTTATCTAAATTTTGCAGCCTAGCTGACTAAACTTGTAGAAACCATTAAATGCTCTTCTTTATGCCCTTGGAAATAGCAACACTCAGATCCAGAGCCAGGTCTTGAAGTTTCCTTTCTTTAAGTCCACAAGCAGTCCATGCATCTGGTATCCAGTATCCTACAGGAACATTTAGGCTTCAGATAAAATCTATCACAGAGTACATTGAGGGCAGACCCTCAGGGGGGAAAAAAACCCTCAATATTCATGCTTTTTAATTGTTCTAAATGACTTCTAAGAAGTGTGAGTGAACTTACTCACTGTGACAAATCCAATTCTCAGCACTGGATTGTTTTTTTCAATCTCTGTGAGGACTGCACAGTCATTCTTATTGAGCGTAGCAAATCTTTTTCTGATGTATATGTTCATATCGCTGTAGATCTGGTTCAAGCAACAGTTACTCACAGGAAACAGAGGCCATGTTTTAAATGATGAAGAACTGATTGGATTTGGAACTGGATATTCTCCCTTATTATTCCTCTTCTCTGTATAGAGGGACCAGCATAACTTGAAAGACAACCTCTTCCTATTTGACTGTACTCAGAATTTAAGGTTCTTGGTGGAGGCCCTGTTGTATGTCCAACCACCTTCAGAGAGTAAGCTGGAGAACACTGCAGTCAGGGCTTTTTCCTACAGCAACACCTCTGCCCTGGAAATTGTGTGCTGCTGGTGAAGCAGTTGATTTAAAAAAAAGGATTTAATCTGGTTTTTGAAGCATGCTTTTATTTGTTTTTATCTTTTGTATATTATCTCGGTGATCCTGGAAAAGTGCTCAATCTGAAATACTCAAATTACTAATGTAAACAGATATAAACAAATTCAATGAATTGTACCAAACAAGAAAAAAACTAGCCAGATTAAAATTTGCAGCATGTGTGGATCAAATATTCTGAGAAAGAACATAGCATCTCCAAGTTTTAACAGTATAGACTGAGGCCATTTCCTCACTACACTATTGTAGTGTTATTATTCTACTTTCAACCTCCTATGGAATCCAGGGGTTTTCTGTTTAGGGAGGAGCATTTAGAATTCTCAGCCAGAGAGCTCTTGGGACTCAGTAAACTACAAACTCCAGAACTCCACAGGATGTTGAAACCGTTCTTCATTTCCCAGGTAGATGTAGTGTACTAGGATAATCAAAGACATTTTGCTGATTGAGTTGATGGACAAGATGGTCTCTACAACTCAGTGTCCCATACATAAAAACTAACTGCATTGGCAGTTGAACATCAGCATTCTGCCCAGTTCAACTGAATTAGCAGTCCAGCATCAGTACTTCAGCACTTTTGCTACTGACGGCAACAGACTTATATGGCGGCTAGACTGGCCCAAGATACTTCAGTCTCTGAGGAAATCAACAGTTTTACCCATTCCTAGGTAGAGCAGCAAATGGTATTCTTTGCTTATAGTACTCAAAGCCAGGGAAATTACTTTGGTAACCTTGATAAATGAGGCAGAAACATACCTCACCTGTCAATGGTAGAAAAATATAGCAAGGAGCATTTAGCCAGTGGATTACCTCTGCCGGCAGACTACTCTGTCAGTAGCTTTCTGACATTTGCCAGCAGAGAAGGATTCTACCAAGGGATTTCTGCTGGCAGGAGAATCTTGCAACTAATCCTCACTCCTTCCAGATAGTTCACCTTTGAATCAGGATTACAGTGCCCACAAGATTTTGAATAAGTTTGATTTTGGTAAATATCAAGATGGACAAGGACACTAGGCAAACAGATCCTGAGTCCTTGAATTATCTTCCTTTCAGAAATAGCACAGGTAACTATAAATAATTTTTAGACATACAGATAAAGAGAACTGATCTCCAAAGGGGTCTATTTATATAAAAAGGAGCTGATCTCCATCAGAAGTAGCCTATTTTTATAAAATGGAAAGAAAACAAAGGTCAGGCACTTGAAGTATATGTCTTTGAAGTATGTGCACTTTGTTTGTTCCTTTGTGGATTTGGCTTATTCTATGAAATCACAACTTTGAACAATTTCTTATTCTTATTATTATTTTGGTAGTCTCTTTTCTTTTTTCTTTTTTTTCCCCAGCATGTCAAACAGCAGATGGTGGATTATACAATGAAAAATTACAATGCAGTGAAATATGTTTTCCAGCTACAAGTCCCAAGTGATTTGTGATTGTGAGGTGTATTTTCAAGATATGAATCCTCAAGGAACAAATACACTGAAACAAAGACCAGTATGCTATAGCATATCCAGCAATAAATTCAACTCATCTTCTATATTAAAACCAGGAATGATGCTTCAACCGTTCTTATGGGAAACCTCTGAAATTTAGATGAAATTGTAACAGAAGGCAGAGCTCTAGCATTATCCCACGCAAATGTAATGTATTTACTCTGATGTATAAGTCACCTTATGGCAGCTTTCTATAGAGCCAAGTGAGGTAATAACAGCAGAAAAGATTAAGTCACATTCATTCCAGTATTTGGAATTTTCACACATAATTGTGTTTTGCAGCATTTGCTGGAGAGATAAAGATACAAAAATTAAGTCTAGTAAGGTTATCCCATAGTTCAACAAGAAAACATCTTTACCTAGAATGAGAGATCATTTTTCTATCTCTGTAACACTTTGGGGTCTGCTAAAAATTCCAAAATTGGTGGGGGAAGTGGCTGGTTTTGAATTATAGTTTTGAATTATTTTTCCTTTAAAGAAGTTAAGCTGTACAGGGGGTTCTAGGAAGCCTATTTAAAAACTTCTTACTGTTAAATAAGTTAAATTAGTATTGAGGTCATTGCTTAAATGGTAAGGATAAGTTTGAACTTTGATTCTCTGAGCTCTGTTTTCAATATGTTGGATAAAAATCCACCAACAGTCATGATCCTTTTTCACATTCCTGCTAATGCTGAACTCAGGTGATACTGTGGGAATAAATGTAAAGAAATTTTGTGTTGCTGTCAAGAAGGTTTTAACAGTTGCAAGATTGAATTCATACACAAATGGCATAAAGTAGGTAACTAGTGCCCTGGTGAGTAGACTTTAAAATTCAAATGGATTAGATGGGTTGTTGGCCTCATTTTGATCAAACAGCCAGTCCTGCTATACGTGTGTGTGTGTGTGTGTGTGTGTGTGTCCACCTTCACAAAGGGAAACATTTACACAATGACATTTTGTGCAAACTGCAGAAATCTCAATAGACGAAAAAAATGCTTATCTCACTCTTGTTCAGGAAGCATTAAAATCTCATGGGGGTTTTCATCATGTTGAGACATGTCTCATTGAGAATGAGTAATTTAGCTAGTTTACTTCATATTCCTAACCTGGAGCCATTATACAGCCACCAGTAAGCAAAATGGAGCTTTCACCAGAGATTTTTCATCAACACCAAAATGATATACATGTGAAGAAGGGCCAAAACATTGGTGGGGGGAGATAGGGTCAAGAAAATTAGACTGTGCATGTGAGGCTTCACATGCTGAGCAAAGAAAACATCTACCTGCTTCTCACAGTAGAGGGACCACAGAGAAGGCTATTGCTTTAGAAGTCCAACTTCTGGGCTTCCCAGTGGTGTCTGGTACAAAGCACGATGCTGGGCTTCATGTACTGTTGATCTGATCCACTAGAACTCTTCTTATGGTCTCAATATTATCCTTTAGAACAGTTCTTTTTGTTTGTTTTGTCTTGTTTTGCTGGCTTCTATTATTGTCTAAGGGACAATATTGATCAGTACCCTCTTATACTAACATATGTAACTCTTTTTTACTGAGAGAGGCCACTGATTAAAATCTCTCAGGGAAACATCTTCCCAGTCTTGCTGCTTCAGGTCCTTTGAATGAAGATGCAGTAATTTACAATGAACCTCGCACAGCATATAAAGCTGCCTTGTACTGCATCACATCATTGATTCACCCAGATCAAAGGCCATTTCCACACAGCGCCTTCTTCCATTGTTCTCCCATCATGATCCCGGCAGCACTTTTGCCAGGAAGGGAGTGCAACAGGAAAGCTCCCCTCTGCACCTGCCCAGATCCCTGCAGAAGGGAGTGCAAGCAACCCGTGCCTGCCTTCCACAGCACAGCTGGCCTCTTTCCCATGCTGCACTGAAGAAGAAAGTGCACGATTACATTTCCACCCTTTCCGCATGGGCGGGGGTGAAGGGAGTGTTGTGCAGTCATGGACACTTAACAGATTTTTTCTATTAAGTGAATATTCCATGATTGTGACACACGGGGACGTGCTGGCTGTGGGACTGTGACGACATCATGCGAAAGCATGACCCATGGACCACTGACATCACATCCCCATTATGGAACTGTGACACCATGTGGAAATGGCCAAAACTGTCCTCCTATCCATCGCATTATTTATATCTCATCTTTCTCTTAGGCTAAGACTCAAGGCAGCTTACAAAAGAGCAGAAAATGACAATAAAAATACATATAGTTAAAAACATATAAAAGTAACTTTAAAACATTATTAAGCAACCTCAGATTTAAAACCCATTTAAAATCTTACTTTAAAAAAATTAAAAACAGTACACGGTAATTAAAAAAGTAATATTCTTGTTAAAAATCAATTTCCAAAGGAGCAGTTTAAGAAAGGAAAACAATGGGAAAACAAGGAAAACAAAGAAGGAGCCATTCTAACATACCCAGGGAGAGACTTCCAAAGTGTGAGTGTAGCCACAGAGAAAGCCTTTTCCTGTGTTCCCATGCCTGTGAAGGCAGTGAGATAGAGAAAAGTGCCTCTCCTGCAGATCTTAAATCTCAGAGAGGCTCAAATGGGGAGATATGGTCTTTCAAATAGCCTAGGCCTGAGCCGTATTGGGCCTTATAGGTCATAACTAGCATTTTGGAAGGGGTCCGGAAACAGCCAGTGGAGTTGTTGTAACAAGGGAGATGTGTTCCCCCTGTAACCACGAACTATCAGCAGTCTGACTACAGCTCTTTGGAACAGTTGAAGTTTCCAAACACTCTTCAATGGCAGACCCACATATACAGCACTACAGCAATCTTATTGGGGTACAACTAAAGCATGTATCACCACAGCCAAATCAGACATCCCAAAGAATGGGTGCAGCTGGTGCACAAGCTTTATCTGTGTAAATGCTCTTCTGGCCACTGCAGAAACCTCAGCCTCCAGGCTCAGGGCAGAGTCCATGTACACCCAAACTTCAGATCTGTGTCTTCAGGGAGAGTGTAACCTCTTTCAACTAACCAGCAGTGTCTCTGGCTTGTTTGGACTGAGTTTAAATTTGTTTACCTGCATCAGACAGACAGGCAACTTCTGGGGTTAAGACATCATTTTTTACAGCTTCAGGTCTTACCAGGAGCTGCACTAGATTTTCAGAATGAAAACAGATATGGTCATTTCCAGTTTCTCTTAAAATAATGTCTGAGCAAAAAAAATATATATTAGAGAACAAATATGGCCTGCAGAGGTATCATATTCCCATTCTGGAAAAAAAAAATCCTACAAAAATGTCCCATGTGGGAGGCAGCAGAGGCTTCAAGACTAGTCTTCGAGGCCACATTTGACCTAGGAGCCAATGGTTCACTTCCTTGGTCTTCACTGACTGGCAGATCTCAAACAGGACTTTTTTTAAAAAAAAACAAAAACATACTACCACTGCCTAAATGCAAGGGCTTGAACCTGAGATCTTCTGCAAGCAAAGCAAGTGCTCTGCCACTGAATTATAGGCCTTCCTCTGCTGTGCCCACTGAGTTATACCCCACACGTGGGAAAATACCTGTTTGGCTAAATAGCCTCCCCCTTCCCCTGTAAAGAAAAATCACTACAGGAAAGACTCAGCCATCTTAGTTATGCTACTGCTCATAATATTGCAGGAGATGGATGGAGCCTTCCTTTGGTCCAGGAGATACATAGCACACAAACCAGCAATAACAGTCACATTTGAAATATTTGAGTCCTTTCTTCCATTCTACAAGCAAATCAATTTAACACTACCAAGACAATAGCATTGTGAGGCTATTCAATTTGCTCCTCCTAATGTTCCATGTGTGCTGCATCAGCACGTTGCAAAACTAGGCAGCACCGTTACAATTCTGGGGAGCACTTTAATCTCCTGGAAATAGATAAATTGTCACTGCAGTTATGTCATGGCTCAACTATCCATTTTACCAAATGTGTTTTTAAACATTATTTTACCCTTGTGGAAAGTTGTAGGAGAACCATATGCTAGCCTTTCTACTTTGCTGAAACTCATAATAGGTACTCTGCTATAGTACAGGACTGCATTGCTTTATTTGAAATCTTATTGGTTTATTGGTTCATTTCCTTTCAGTTAGCTCAGGCTGACCATACATTCTGGTTCTCATAGGAACCTTCTCAGAATAATAAAGTCATTAGTTAAAATGCTATACAAGGAATGCCTACAGAGAAGATGTCACTTAAATGTACAACGCAAGATACAAAAGACGCCCCATACGTTTGGGTATACATACAAATCAAGTACTGTTCCTGAGCTGGTTTACACAATCTTTTCTTAAATGTGTATAGATGTACAGTAGACCCTCCACATTCAGGCGGGATAGGTGTACAGAACCCCCGCAAAAGTCAAAAACCCACGAATAACTCCCTCCCACCCACCTGCCCGCCTGCCCGGCCACCCACCCTACGCACAATCACACTGGCAGCGGCAGGGAGCAGAGTGAGGATGGCGCTCTCCCACACACCCCAGGCACAATCATACCAGCAGCAGTGGGGAGAACTGGGTGGAGGAGATAGCCCCCTCACTTCTTTTTCCCACCTGCCAGATAGCTCAGAATGGGAGGTGGAGAATGGGAGTAGGCACACCACACCGTGAATAAACAAATCCACAAGTGTCAAACCCGCGAATGTGGAGGGAAAAATTGTGTGTGTGTGCATATATAAATATTTATTAAATGAATAAATACTCTGGATCATGTGATGTGGGAATGCTGGTTAACTCTCTGTGCTCTACTGCTTGAATCATAAAGACATTGTTGGCATAGATAAGACAATAAATCTATTTCACTTCACCTCCTTTCTTCATTTTAATGAAAAGAGGAATTTCAGTCAAGTGCATCAGTGTTGACTGAAGGGTGTTAGTTTGATTTATCCAGGCCTTCCTTTGTATACCTGAAAATGCAACAACTGCCACTAAAGTGCACTGATACTATTAACATCATGCAATACTGGGTGTAGGGAGGAAACCCTAAGACTACGGCAGGGTGCACAAACTTCACTTAAGAGGTCCAGGAACAAGTTTTCCATTTTCAGAACACACTCTAGGGGTTCCATGAGATATACCACATGAAAGAACAAAAAAGGTATGCTTTTTTTTTAAAATTTAATTTATACTAAATCAAGGTGAGTAGTAATTATTTGCTTTATATTAGAATTACGCTCTTTTTTTTTTTAAAGGGCAGCAAAAATGGAAGTTCCATGGAATGTAGACCACCTGACTCTCATCTCTAACCTAAAGTGAAAGAAAAATGTTTCTTATTTCATCAGTCTTCATAAAAATTCTGAACTAACACTTACTGTTAATTGTATTGACAGACAGCAGGGACGAAGACATGATTCAGGGTACTTTTACATTTGAACTATGGTGTTCCAAATGAGGAGGAGGAGGAGGAAGAGGAGGAGGAGGAGATTATTTCCTTTTAAAAAAAAAGAGTTTGAAAAGATTACCATTTTAGACCACAACTTCCAGAATCCAGTAATCCATT
Organism: Cyclura pinguis; assembly: GCA_030412105.1. Lineage (NCBI taxonomy): Eukaryota > Metazoa > Chordata > Lepidosauria > Squamata > Iguanidae > Cyclura > Cyclura pinguis. Next base: position 82,004,059 of record CM059600.1, read on the forward strand.
GTCACTAGTCAGGGGAATAACGTCCAAAAAATAAAAATAAAAATCCAAGCTCTGGATAAGACATGTGGTACTCCTCATCACTTCACTGACCCTTTCCATGGAGATTAGAAGCAAAGGTGGTAAAAATAAAGCACAGGCTCTATGTACAAATACCTCTTTGCTCTCGGTTAGATATAGCTGAGATATGATTGGAAAATGAGCTACATGAAGAGAAAATTTGGGACTCCAAATAAATCCCAGACACATTATAGAACACAAGTATTGTGTACACATGACATGTGGCCTTACCCAGGGGCTTTATCATAAAAGGGGCTTTATCATATCAGGTTCTTCTCCCATTAAATAGCATTGTTGTAAAAGCACTACTGAATCGGTTTCACACCTTCAGAAGGATTCTGAGATTACAGTGTTTATTTGCGCTAAAAGCTTTTCTCACACAGCATTTGGGACTGCCCTCCCACTACCTCCTCCAAGAAATTTTATCTGCCCCTTTTTGTGCATACACACAAAGATTCCCCCCTGCCCTAAAATATAAATGAAAACAGCTTTACATTTTAAAAGTGTTTTATTCCCGGAGGAGGCTTCCTGATTGGGAGACCAGATTTCTCGCTTCAGACTTAACTAATCGCTGGCAGGTGAAAGTCAGCAGCTATTGATCTATCTGTCTCATAGACGCCAGCTTTCTTCTGCCAATGATAAGCTAGAAGAAAGCAAGAATTAATTAATAAAATGAATGCTTTTTAAAACTGTAAGACTCTTTTTTACTTATACTTCCAGGTGTGTTTGAATGTGGGTGAGTGAGAGACAGAAATAGACACTGGAATGGGACTGGAAAAGGAAGTGGGGTGGGGGTGGGGGTGGGGGACAGTGAGCAAGGTTTTGGTCTCCCTGACAAGGACCAGTTGGGGTAGGAGCAGTCATTTGGCAATGGATTTTCTTTTCTATAAAGTAAACTGTAAAAGTTTTTCAGTTACTTTGCCAACCAAAAGGAAATCAGATTGAAATCTCCACACCTTATCCTTCTCTCCTGATCACCGGAGATGGACTGATGTTCCCCCACCTACAGCACACATGCTGAATACCCCCTGGCCAACCAATATTGGTATAAAAGCACAATTGATCTTTCGTACAGGAAATTATACCACAACAGAAACAGGAAGGGAGGCCGATTATTGATGTTGTTAAAAAAGACACTTTCCAACTGACTCCCATGGGAGAACAACAGAACAATAACGACATCATGTGATAAGCACCCACCAAAGACACTTTTATCCTGCTGTAAGTGCAATTTAGTTGCCTCCTGTGATAAAGCCCCAGGCCAGTATACATTGATGCTAGTTTTCTCTCTGGCCCAAAAGCATATAGAATTATTGTTCTATAGCCATAGTAGACGAGCCAGGTCCAGGACATCAATTTACCCAGCCCTCATCCAGCAGTCCCAAATGGTCATGCACTGGTAAATGATAAGCAACAGCCCTAGCTTTCTAATTTTATCTTTCAGCTGCTCATTTTTTACTAAGATAAGCTCAGTAAAATTCAAAACATGCATTGCTGTTATCCACAGAAATGGCACAATTAAAATCATCTTATCTACTGACTTCATCTCAGAACAAGAACATGACCATACTACTAAACAGAATTTCAAAAATATAAGCAGAGCTTGGGGCTGTCGTTCTGCCTACAGAGCTGGATAGTGTTTTTCATTTAGGAAGAAATAAAAAATGGAAGCTACTGATAGACAAAATACATTGTGACTAATCAGGCAGTATATGTGCAACTGCTAATAATGATAGAATTACCCGTTTTATATTTCACATTCAGAAATGGCAAAGATGCTTCTATATTAAAACCACAAGTGAAAATAATTCACAAGTCAGTCCCAGACAACTGGCCCATACGTAGTTATTCATTTCAACTTACCTAGGCATAGCCATTTTTCCCAAGTGTCAGTAATATTAAAAACAATATATTGGCTCTAGGTGTGGGCAAGGCCTGTAGGATGTGGCCTTCCCCATTTCCTCGCCCTACCAGCCACACTAGATAGAGGCTTAAAAGACTATGCGGAACAGGGTAATCTGTAGTGGGTGGTCTTCCCTGAGGTCACCAACACACATGTTGGAGTTTTGAAGGCAAACTCAGCTAATTGCTACATGCGAATTGCTTGCTGTATGTGGAAGCTGCCACACAGATCCACTTGGTGTGACAGCATTTCACGTGAAATCGCCTTTACCAAACACAAGCCACAGACCCCCGTATTGATTTTGCTATTATAGCTTTACACAAGAGTCCACCCATTATTCATTCATTTATTATTTGTATTTATACAGCCTCCTCATAGAGCGGAAGTTCTTTGTGCAGTTCATAAAAAAGTGTTTTTGGAATCCAAAATCCACAAAGCGGTAATACTTTTATGGTCCAACTCTAAAGCATTATCTGGAACAACATATGACTTAAAACATGTAACATTTTTCTTTTAAAAAAAAAAAGTAGCAAGGAAAAAAATCAAGCCATGCTATGTGAGTGTCATGTTCTTTCTTTATGAGCAAGAAAACAAGCTAGGTTATTTTACATTTGATTGTTGCAGGCTTCTTTAAAATCACAGTCAAACATGTGTGTGCATGCACACAAAAACAAAAACAAAATACTTTTCCTACTATTACCTGTTCTGTTTTTCAATCCACACACTTCCATAGACAACTAATCTCATAATTATCAACACCCCTTTCCATCCAGTATAGTAAAGTCATGCACTTAAAGTGTCTTCCTTCTAAATGCAAGAGATACACCATCATACCGTTTAACAAGATACACCTAGGACAGAAATGAATGCTCGTCTTTATTGCTGATAAAAGATCACAGAGTGGCATGAACATCTTTAGAAGTATTGGCACTAACAATACCAAAAGTTATCTAGACACAACCAGGGTTGCCAGGTCAGAAGCCTCCCAAGCCCTCAGAATGAGGGCAGCCCTTGGTAATGCCACAGAGATGGGGCCTAACAATCTCATTAAGCATCAACCACAGTTGCTCAAAGCATGTCATTCAAATTATATATATATATGGGTTAACAAATGAGACAAAGGAGCAGGTCTCAAAAGCAGTATCTCCAAAGCAGGCTGTAGCAATAGGTTCCATTAGCACATGGGGGAGGAAACGTCATTTTTTACAGCATTTTCTCTCAAGTCATGATACATATCTCACTAGAGATTGCCCTCCTCACCCTCTGACCAAGAGAAGAGAGGCCAGGCCCTGAGACTCAGAAACAATTAATGAGACTAAGCGCCAGACCCCAAGGCCTGGGAAAACTAAACACAACCCTATCAGCTTGGGCCCAGTCATTTCACTCTCTGGGTGGAACAGAAAACCACCCTCATGATATCATGTATATGCACTTCACTGATATGTACAATGGACTTACCTTTCTATCTGGCCAATTATACTTTTCAAATATGGCATCATAAGTGTCTACGGCGCCATCTGTAATCAGCATTATGGCTTGACTGCAAATACTTCCTTGACCTGTGTGGTTGAACTGGGAAACAAAGATATAAACAAATTAATGTTTCTTGGGTTTTGACACATGTAGGTAAATCAGATGTTTCTTCTACAGGAAAACTGCACTGTACTAAGAATTTCCATCTAGGGAAATCACATTTTTGATAGTTTCCAACTTCTCTCCCACTGCTTCCCCATATGAGAAGTTTCACATACCACTTTTTGTTTTCAGTTTATAAATTTTCCAAGAAAGATGTGTGTCTGATACCCCCCAACCTTCTCAAAAACAGGCTGCTCTTTCTCTGTCCTCATCCTCAACTGAACCAATAGCTCAGCTATCACTTATATATAAAAGCAAAGGCCCTACCATACTATCTTCCTTATATGCAGCTGCCTGTAGTTTCTATCAAACACTATGTGAGTCAATCTCTTCATGTACAATAGAACTTTCCTCTCCCCTCCTTTCCTGTTTGGCATGGAGGACCAGGCAGGTTGCACTGGGGAACAGGAGAATGCTCCTTCCTTGTTTCTCTAGCAGAAGCACTGATGGAAGCATGGTGACATTAACTGGATTTTATCCTGTAGAATTTTGCCTTCGCATATCAGGATCTGGAATATCTATTGGAACATGTTCAAAATAAGGGCACCAAGATGGTAAAGAATCTGGAACCCAAAGGCTATGAGGAATAATTGTAGGAGTTTGAATGTTTAACCTGGGAAGAAGAACACTGAGAGAGGCTATGATAGTCATCGTCACATATCGGAAAGTTTGTCATGTGGAAGATGGAGCAAGCTTGTTTTCTGATGCTCCAGATAAGAGGACCCAAGCCAATGAACTCAATTTACAAGAATAGAGGGTCCAACTTTGTCCTTTGTTAGAGGTTTTTAACCAGAGGTTGGATGGCCACTTGCTAGGAGTGATTTAGCTACTGATTCCTGCACTAGTAAGGTGTTGGATTAAATGGCACTTGGGCTCGCTTCCAATTCTACAGTCCTGTTAATCGCACAATTCAGATAAATGCAAAAATAGTTTGAGATAGGACCTGAAATTTAAGTCAAACATTAGTGTGCAGAGAATGTTGCAACAAGGTGATCAAGTGATAGTATGGTGTCAGTAAAACACTGGAGATTCTATTTATTTCTTTATCTCTTTAACAAATAAGATGTAGGAAGAGAAGAATCCTTCTCCCACCCAACAGACTGTGTTTCACTTACTGTGGCAAAAATAAAAGCAGACAGGAAAAGAATGGGCAAGAAAACAACAGGATGATGGGATAATGCAGTGCTACCTAAAGTGGTGGTCCCTGGACTGGTGCTGGTCGCTGATCCATTGGCTGCCAGGCCCTAGCAAATTTCCAGGAAAGAAAGAAACAACTGATCTCAATAGGCAGAAATTTAGGGTCAGTCTCTGGGACATTAGCAAACAATAATTGCTGATCCTCCATACCATGCGGCCTGAGAAGCACTGGTGTAGCAGAAACTGTAGCTCCATTGCCTTTCATTTTCGTGCTTATATGATTTCTAGTTTCCAAATGGCAGCACTAGGTATTGGGGAAGTGTAAGGTTCACTGGTGCTTAAAACTAGCCAAATCATTCCTTTCCATGAATAACAAAATTAGAAAGCCCAACTGGCAACAGGCCAGTTCTTTGTACAAAGGTGTTGGCTTCTCTTTTCGAAACTAAACCAAGGACAGGATGTTCCAAAAAAAGATGGAAATGTAGTATTAAAATACTTCAAAAGTATGTCATCATCTATTTATTTTAAAACATTGGTTTCATCGATCTGAATCTAGCAAATTCTGCAGAATAATTAAGCATGTTCACTTTTTTAAGCAGGTGATTTAACACTGTAATGAGTAATATTTCCTCATATGTATCTATAACTTTTTTTTTTATTTTCTATTGAACAGCAGGAGTGATGAAAGTCTTTTCCATAATAATAACAATGACAAGAGACCTTATGATGAACTACAATTATCTCAGTGATTCATCAATTAACAGTGAAAACCTGGATGCATCCTGTCATTTGGAGCACTTGGTTGTGATTAACCATCTTCAAAATGTCATAGAATTTTATTTAATTGGTTACTTTTTTTCAAACAAGATAATCACAGCAAAGATAAGATTTATCATCAAATAATTGCAGCTTGCATGTGGTAATAGAAGACAATGCAGCATCTCAATGATTTTGTATATATCAAAGGTTGAGGAAAATCTGGACAAAGCTTTGTGAGTACATCTCTCAGAATCATTCATATCAAACATTCCTGGCTCTTTAACATGCCAGGCAATATACAGCACTACTGTGAATGAAAATAAATGAAGTTTAATCACTATATCTATCAATCAGTCTAAAAAGAAGATTAATAGACTACTAAGATAGAAAGAGGACTTCTGCATATGAGAGGGGATGTGCTAACCTGTAATTCTCAAAAATTGATACTATTTGGCAAATATAAGTGGGAAATATTATTCAATTCTTTTCCAGCAACTGAAAACTTAATAGATAGTTTGGGAGGGAAGCATTAACTTACATCACTGAGCATGTTGAAGGCTTCAATTAAAGCAATATCCAGCATTCCAATTCCTTTTGCAAAAAGTTTGTCAAGGTGCTCCCTGAAGTGCTGGACAGAGAAAGAAAAAGGATTTCAAGCAACATATTTATCAAGACTTTACGCTAAAACTGCTCTTGAAATCTTAAAGGCCAAGTCTGGCTTCTCGCACAGTATCAAGTAACTTTTATAAAGTTCAAGAAAGCTGGGTCACTTTTTAAAGTTCAGTTCTTTGCCCTTTCTATTTCTGGAAGAAAGTGTTACACTTTCCGAGTAATATAGGCTAACATCTCACCTCTCCCCAAATTCATAAAGAAAACAAAAAATGGAAGAATGTAGAGCAACAGTAAAAAACAACATGAACAATGGCCAGGAAAAACATCAGCTAAGTGATTTGTATTCATATAAATACAACTCTAAAAGATACACAATGAACAATTTTTAAAAGTTAAAAAGCAAAATAAGTTATCTGGGGAGAAATCAGAAGGTTCTTAATCAATCAGGAAAAAAACCCCAACCCATTCTGTAAGAGATCATGCTGTTTATATTAACAGTTAATTAAGGATAAATTTATGCTTCCACCCTAACCATACCAGCCAATCCCACTGAAATCAGTGGAACTAACTTCGTAGCAGAAGTGCACAAGAGTGCACTATAAATCCTTCAGACAAATATATATTATCTTCTCTGACGTCCAAATTAGTAAGAGAGGCACAATTCGTAGTTCACATTTGCTTGTCTGTTGGCTGCCTGTTTTCCATCTTTGCTTGAATATTTTCATTCCATAAGTAGAAGTTACTGACTGTAATTTACAAGTTACCCTAGTTAATTAGGTAGACTGAAGAAGAGGACTTTATTTAAAAACTGAAGGCTATCAGGTCATGAAGTTAGGTAAAACCATTTTATTGTCCTAACAAGATGTTCATAAAGTCTTTGTTAACAAAGCTGGTTACATCAAGGATAATAGGATGTCACTAATTGAACACAGTCACTATAACAAAGAAGATTACAGTGGGAATATACTGCATTCATTTCAGAACAATGTCACATACCAAGGACTAATTACTTTATGTTGTGTTTCTTTCACTTAAAATAGTTAAGTACAAAAAAAAATAGTTAAGTACATAAAAAAGTACATGTTTTCTTCTTCTCCTCCCTGTTCTCAAGCTATATTTACTACTGCTGAGCCAAAATGTCACTCAATTTAGCAAAGAATGAAGTTTTGGATCTTGACGGTCAAACTTACTGTCACTTCACCAGCTCCTCACCAATTGTGCTTTCACAGGAAGAACCCTAGAACAGTTCTCTATCATGTCCCAGTGTTTTCCTGAGCAAGCAAAATAGCCTCCATGAAAGTTGACATTCCACTGACATGATCCTGTATCATGATAGAGTATCTTTTCTCAGGTGCAATACAGAAAGAAAAAAATCAGTTACCATTTCAGGCAAGATAGAAACACTGCTGAGTTTACCCTCTTTCTGTAATTTCCTATACTGAAAAAAAGAAAAGGAAGGGAAACTAAAGGAAAGGAAAGGAAAGGAAAGGAAAGGAAAAAGAAAGGACATACTTCCACTCTCTCTTTAAATCTCCAGTACAGATGAGAGTGCAAGTTCCTGAATTTTCAGGCTAGACTTAATATTATTTACCTACTTACTTGGGAGACCATTTCTAGCTTATAACAAACTGTGGTCTGATCAGTGAAGAACATTTATACATTTATTGTTCTTCAGTGTCTGACAACATTCTATTTTTTCAGCTATAGGGATGGAAAGATTATTCAAAAACACCCAAAAAGGGGGCAAAAAAAAAAATAATTTTTGAACTGTTGGGAAATCTGAACTGACAAGAATCTTAGTAATTCAAGAATTACTCCGTACAATATTTGCACATGGTTGTTTCATGCAGAAAATATACATTTCAGCAAGGGAATTAGCATTTTTGGTGTGGGGAATAATATTTCAACACAGAAATTTTAATTCCTGTTCTCTGCACAGAAAATGCTGTAATTTGGGATTTGCAGTATTTTCAGTTCATGAAAATAATATTTCAACACAGAAATTTTAATCTGTATTCTCTGTGCAAGAAAATGCTGTCGCTGGGGATTTATTCTGCATCAAATTTGCATGTGGTTGATTTGCATAAAAAACAGTATCTTCAGTGTTTTTTGCATAGGAATTGTGCAGAAAATGCTCTTTCCTGTGGAGGAATGCTATAACTGGTGTTTATTTTGCATTAAATATGTGAATGGTAAATTTGCATAGAAAGCAACATTTTCTGTGCAGGAATTGATTTTTCTGTGTTGAAATATTCTTTCCCAAACAGAAAATGTTGTTTTCTGTAAAAAATCACCAGATGTGAATTTCATGCAGAGTAAGTCCTGAATTGTGAATAGAGACTTCAAAAACTTCATGGTTTTTTACAACTTTCTTGCAACAGAAAGAAAATTGTTACCTTTGAGAAGAAACTTATTACATCCTTATTTTACTGTAAGAGGCCAGGGTGTGGAAATTGCTTTTCAAAAGTAATCAATTACTAGGAATGTAATTTTTTGCTAATTTTCTTCTCAAAGGAAACAATGAAAAAATTAGCAATTTTCTTCTTGCTAAATGCTATTTTCTGCAGAAAACAATCCCATGTGAATTCTGCATAGAAGAATTCCAAATGAAGACCCAGTGTGGTGTAGTGGTTTGAGCGTTGGACTATGACAGGATTTAATTTCCTTCTCAGCCATGGAAATCCAATGTGTGACCTTGGGCAGGTAACATTCTCTCAGCCTCAGAGGAAGGCCATGGAAATCCCCCCTCTGAACAAATCATGCCAAGAAAAATCTGTGATAGGTTCACCACAGGGTCAACATAAGTCAGAAATGGCTCGAAGGCACACCAGAAGTCCCAAACTGCAAAGATTCTCCATCAGTCCAGGATTTTTCCCATATGCATTTTTCAACATATTTTAAACCATTTTAATTTTTCTTAAATATTCTTTCCATCCCAATCATTTAATTTAATTGAATTTCAAGGCCAAAAGAATTCATTAGTTGCCATTACAGTTAGTGTTTCAAGTAACTATTTCTGTCCCATTTTTAAAATGTGGCCAAAATAGTTAACTTTCAGTTACTTATAGAAAAAAAAACCCCTCTGAATCTCTTGCTATCACATGACAACACATCACAAGACAATAGCATGAGGCACACACACAAAGCAGTTTCTAAAACATGAACTCCCTTTATCCCCGCAAATGAGGTCATACTCCAGTAATGATAAAAGTCTTTTGATAGTTACAACACAAATGGAGTGATATTACCCCTTAAATTACTACTGCTTTTCAATATAGTTACACTTTTGCTATTGCAAAAAGGAGTTAACTGCAATTGTGACTGGTTGCTGTACCCAATTACTACCAAGTCCATCAGCAATAATATGGTTTTAGAATTTGTCAAAGAAACATGCTGTAAGATGAAATTTGTCCCATATTCATTTTGCCTGTAACATCATATATTATTTTTCTTTAAATAAGATAGAAACTACATAGTATGGAACAGTTCATCCTAAAAATCATAGAGCTTGACCTTTTCCCCCCATTTCTCTCTCTCTCTCTCTCTCAATCTCTCTCTCTCTCTCTCTCACACACACACACATATATAAATATGAATATATGAAAAAAGTACCCTTGGATTTAATAGGGAAAAGAGTGATACATTTGTAAATATAGTACCATGAAAGGAGGTTATATGCTGTAATGTCTTATATAAGTTTTCCCCCTAAATTTTCTCTATGAAACTTTCCACCTATTCTCATTGAAGTAATAGATTCACACAGTGTTGTGGATGATAAAAAATTGTGAAAATTTCATAAGTTAAGAGGGAGAAAATACCAGCTTATGGCAATTTTGAAGCATATGTTGTTCCTGCAAAACTAGGCTAGTTTTCCAAACCAATTAGTGTAGCTTTAATATTCATGGTGACCCAGTAAATATGGTTCACGCAGCTCAATATTTCGAAAACACCTAACGGCAAAGTCTTGTTCATACAAATAAGCAGTTAAGCAAAAATGAATTCTGTAGCTGCAATAATGGAATGTGTTTCACTACATTTTGTTCTTAACAGTTAAATTGATGGCAGAAAATCTTTATATTCCAACTTTTCAAAAATACTTGTTAATTTTAATGACACATTAGCACTTATAAAATTAAGATATGAAAGCACATTAGCAATATGAATTCTAAAGGCCAAGGAGAGATCTTCAGATTTACAAAATGTCTCCTTGCAAGTAGGCTTCTCATATATATGATGCGGTATTACACGTTCCCTCTGCATCACCCTACCATTATTAAGTAAATCCCATTATACCATTTTAACCACAGGCAATCATACATATCACCCATGGTAAGTGTAGCTTTCTGTTCATCCATTTTTTTTTTTTGACAGATTAGTTTTACAGTTCTCTTTTATGTGGTACAATAATTTGCTCCTTAAAACCACTTCTTATGTGAGTAGTAGTAGTATATATTCCATAAGTGGTGTTTGACTTAGTAGCATCTGAGCAACATCTGGAGTTTCCTCTTCTTGTTCCACCAAAGAGACAATTCTGGAGATAACACAAATCTTAACTAGCTTCCTGATTAGTATAATATTCAAGACTTTCATCACATTTCAAAATTCAGGTCCACAAAATTTGGTGTTGATTCTATTAGCTCTAAGTATTGGCAAAGAGATCCCAGCATGGACCCTACAGCAGCACCAAAGCTCACTGCCAGAATATTGTCTGTCTTGGAAACAGAGCTTGAAAAGAAATACTCTTTTTAGAATAATATTGCCCAATTCTGGGAGTAGCTTTTCCCAGCTTTGCTTTGGCATTACAAAAATGATGTATCTCCAGTAACCCACACTGAACTATGTGGGTGAAAATGAAGACGGTAAGAAACTGTATTATGGTTTCTCACTGCAATCATTATTACTATCTATCTATCAATCTATCAGTCTATCTATCTATCTATCTATCTATCTATCTATCTAACTATAGTATTACACAATCCTTTTCCTCTCTGTGTGTATAGGAAGTGTGATGTGACATTTCAAAAAAGATCTCATTAAATGCTTCCAGTAGGATACAATACACTTTCATAACTAAAATTGGGAACAGTCTACCAGGACAAGCTGAGATATTTCTTTTTACATTATTTTGAAAGTAATTGATCTGAAGTAACTATTTGTCTGAACTGAGCTTTGTTGAATGAAGTTGGGCCTTGCCCAACTTAGTTAATTTTCACACTGGTCCATTTTTAACTCCATTACTCATTATGTGACCACAACATGGCAAGGCCTAGAAACTTCCCCATCTCTAATCATCTCACAAACTTCCTACCTTTTCCATTTGCTTTAAACCCATGGTGAGCAAGGTTACTTTCAGGGTTCCTGGCAATCCCACTGCACTTTTTCTGACAAAAATGGAGGGTGAACTGCTTCTCACAAAAGCCTCCAGCAGCTGTTGTTCACTGTTCAGACAGTCCACACATATCTCATACTGTTTAACATCACAAATTACCTGTTTTTCAAAATAGAAGTGACTTCTGACCACTTCTAGTTCCGTTTTGGATTTGAGTTATGTTAATTATATTTTTATTATTTATTTTCATATTATTGTTATATTTTTTTAAGTCTCTGTGGCCTATAGAAGGTATCGAGGCAGAAAATTGGGTCTAGGACTATTAAAGCTTCCCACTCCAGGTTTAATTCCTTGACTGATGAGGTTTATCAGGCAAATAGCCTGTCATCAGGATTCCTAGCATGGAATCTGACATAGAAGAAGCTACTGCTGCCTGCTGAAGATCCCAGTAGCAGTCCATATAATTGACAAGTAACTTGCAGCAGGAGAAGAAATAGCAGTGAGGGTTAGAACTGGAATGGAAATTAAGCTCCCTATCATACTACACTGTTATAGCACCATGACACCATTCTGTGCAGTTCTGGGGTTTGCAGTTTGGTGAAGCACTGGAACGCTCTGAGGATTCGAAATGCCTCTCCCTAAACTGGAAACCCTAGGATTCCATGCAATATTACCATGGTAGTTAAAGTGGAATAATAGCACTATTACAGTATAGTGTGATACGGCCGTAAGCCATTTCATCTTGAGGCCAACCAGAGGTTGAAACATTAAGCATAAAAAAGCTGAATGGATTTTGTTAACCATATAGTTGCTTTACAGTAACTTGAGGTGGAGTTGAACACACAGAGTTAATTCACTAGTGGATTGTCACTGGTCAGTGAAGTAGGGGTGAAGCAGTGTTAATCAGAACTACAGGATGAATGGCTCTGGACATATGGAGAACATTTTTTGAAGTTATTTGAACAGAACTGGTGAAAGTGATTTGTACCCATTGTTTGTTACTGTGTTTCAAAAGTAAACACATTCCTATGTTAGGCCATTTCCACATGATGACATCCTCATGCATCACCCCGCAGCAGTGCTGGCAGGGAAGGGAGCGTGAGAGGAATGTTCCCCCCTGCACCTCACCAGCTCCCTGTGGAAGGAGCACGATAGCCCCGCCTCTTCCTTCTGCAGTGCAGCCAGACACATTTCCCATGCTGCACTATGGAAGGAAGCATCGTCATTGCAATTCCCTGCCCTTCCGCATGATGGTAAGTATGACAGTGCTGCACAACTGTAGGCGCAAAGTGGATTTTTCTTCTGTTTAGCAACTACCACATGAGTGCGATGCTTGGGGACAGGATGGCAGCAAGCCAGCTACAATGTCATGCAGAAGCATGACCAGCCAACCATTGCCATCCTGTCCCCAAAGCAGCACAGCCCCATTGTGCAGAAATGGCCTTAGAAAAGGTACATGCTGCATTGCTAGTTGTTCTTATATTATTTTTCACTACTGTGGCAGGAGTGAGGACAGCACGGAAGAATGGCATAAAACTGAAACTTTCTGTTTGTAATGACCCTCAAATGTCCTTTAAAACTAACTTTTCAATGTAGCTAGAAAACAGAGTTATCCAAGGGGCCCCAATTCAGCCTGAAGCCCAGTTCCATGATCTAGATCCAGACCTAGTTTTGTTCTGATCAATTTGGAGCTAACAAAATCTAATCCAGATTCCAATCAGAATCACAGTTGGGAAACTGAGACCCCCAGTACTCCCATGGACATGCACTGAGAAACCAAAATAGCTATATAACTTTCTTTTTCGTTCAAAGAAATCCTGTTTCCAGAACTTCATGTATAAAATTGCTGAGTTTGCGAACTCACCAATTTTATATTAAAAACACTGAGTGTTTTTGGAAATAGGTTTTTTTTGTGTGTGAAAAAAAATGTGTTGTGCATTTCTGCACAGAATGACTTCCTTAAACATTCCAGCATATTCAAATTCTAGGCAAACACTGCAGGCAAATATATCTCTCTGCAGTGGCAGGAAAATAGCAGAAATTATTTCTCCTCACATACTCTGTGCTATGATTGTAGAATGCTTGTAATAGGCTTGCTCCAGATAGCTCCAGATATTACAGTTGCTGATGAGTAAAGCTCCAAAGGATATCACCAGGATGGGAGAAAGGGCACTGACATGGTTTAGTGAGCATGTCCTTTGCTGCTAGACATATGGGTTTTAGAGCCCTTGTCATCACCACAGCCAAATGGTAACATCAGACCAGTGGCACAGAACTGTTTAATTTGTATTTAGAACGTCCTGCTAGACAGCTTTGCTTTAGCTTGGAAGTTCAAGGGTAGAAATAGACTGAAGGCTCGGAATAGACTGGGAAGTAAGTTTTCCTATAGCCAGTCTTCTTGCATAATTCTCATAGTTATTAGGATGGGAGATGGGTTGCACTTGCACATTTTAATTTCCTTTGTTTCTTTTCTACATAAATCTTGGGGGTCCATCTTCTACCATCTTCATCTGGGGTAGTACATGCCAACTCAGTGATTTCCTTAACTGGTCATGAATTCCTGAATTGTTGGGCCATGGGACAGTCTGGGTAGAATTAATTGTTTAGGGGCCCAGTTTGACCACTTACTGTAAGAGGATGCTGGAACCCGTCAGCTAAAGAACTGGAATGTTTTTGCAGCTGGAGACCAATGATGTATCTTTAACCACCAATGAAACTTAGAGAAGTGATACTGTCATTTTTTAGAACCAAAACAAGTATAGGGAAAGCCTGGAATGGCAGCCAATTCCAGATTAAAACCAAGAAATGTATCTTGGAGTTGTGGTTTAAATAAAATGTTAAATTACTGTGCATCTGTCACAAAATGGCCCAAAATTCTATAGCCAAGTTCCATGGTGGGCAAAACTGGAAAGCAAAGTGAAAAGAAAGCTGTCAATGTCATATTACCATTATACAAATCTATGCTGCAACCACATCTGGAATGCTATGTTCACTTCTGGTCGCTCCACTTTAAAAAATTTGATGAGAAGAGCTTGAAAAGTTGTAGAAAGGAACAATCAACTGAAGCAATTGCCTTATGAGGAAAGGTTACAAATCTGGAACTATTTAGCTTGGAAAACGAAGAATAAAGGGGGTGACAGAGGTGTATACAATCGTGCATTGCATTGCGTGAAGCTTTTCTCTCTCTTTTGCAATACCAGACACCAGAGGCATCCACTGAACCTAAACCGTGGGGGATCAGGAGAATTAAAAGGAAGTATTTCTTCACAATACATAGTTGAGCTGTGGAATTCATTGTCACCAGACGTTGTGATGGCTGCCAACTTGGATGGCATTAAATGCCATTATAAATTCATAGAGGATGAAGACATCAATGATTAATAGTTAGGATGGTTATATATATAGGTTATATATATAGGATGGTTATATATCAGTTCCCGAGTTACTGGCTATGATGCAAACAGAATATTGGACTATTTATTTATTTATATCCTGCTATATATCTGAGGATATCAAGGCAGTGTACAGTGAAATCGGTTCAAAACAGTTTAAAACAATAAAATAATTTAAAAGACTAAAAACATACTAAAGAATTCATCACTTAAAGCAAATGTATTAGAAACAGAAATGGACTGGTGTCCACAAAAACTTATGCTAGAAATTTCTTTCTGCCCAGTTAATCTCAAAAGTGCTACCGCATTTCTTTGTATCTTTCCAGACTATTTTTCTGTTTAAATTATCAAACAGAAAAAGCAAATTAATAGTAAAGTCTGTGATAAATGCACATCTCTAACAGGGCAGTGGCCCCTTGAAAACTCTATAAAAGTGAGTAAAATTCACATAAGATCGTTGCTGTGATGATAATATTCCCCTGCATCTCTCTGCATTCAGAAAATCACACAGCCTTCATTAACAAGAGATGATTGTTCTGACAGGTTGTATAGATTATCACAGGCAAAAACAAAGAACAAAATGTAGGTTGCCTACAACTGCTAGTAAATTGTGTTTCTTCTTTTCTTCTTTCTAACATATAATTCATTCTTTGTTATCTCATGAATGCTCTCTGCTCATAATAAAATACATATCTGAAAAACTGTGCTACTGACAAATGTGTAAATGTAATTCTGTTTGAAATGTTAGGATGTTGCAAATGGATCATACACAGTGCAAATTTTAATGAAGTTATGTTTTCTCCCTTTCAGTCTCCTTTAAAGAGATGCTACCAAGTAATTCTTCAAAAGGATGACATTAAGTAAGCTTACTTGCACCTCTGTCTTCCACTCTTCACCACTGGTTCAGACTCAGTGAGATTAATACCAGCATCATCATAAAGCCTTCAAAAATTTGAATGAACCTTGTTATAAGCTTCTTCCTCTTACATACTACACACCCACATTCAAGACGCTGATAAACAGAACTCCACAAAAGGTTAAACTACTACAAAGAGAAAAGGAAAAGGCAGGTTTTATTATATTCTGGCATTTTTTTTATCAAAATGATTGGCTTCTTTATACTGATTACACATTGCAGCTCACATCCTTCCATATCCTCTATGTTCAATATATACAGAATAGAAAAAAAGATATGAGGACTAGGGTGTCGTCCCGCTCACTGGAGGGCTTCAGTGAACTAGAGCCTCCTGGGCAGATTACACAAAAGAACAAAAGAATTAAGACTACTCTGGAAAGCACTGAGGGATCCCCACCCAGGGACATGGGAAATTCTATCCTCAGGGAATATAAAAGGCAAGGCCACCTCTCAGTCCAAGAGAGCATCTAGAAATCGGAAAACATGGTCCAGGCTGGTGGTTTCTCATAGGAGGGCCGAGTTGCTGAGGAGAGGAGAAGGCCTCCCCATAATCATAGACCAAGACCTGGGCTATAAACTGTGGAGCTCTTTATGAAGTGCTCTTCTCTGAAGTAACTATTCTCCATTATGGACTCCATGGACTTGACCCTTGAAACCCAGCCAGCCTAGTCTCCAACTAAAACACAACACAAACACTTTTGTTTCTTATTTTGCCAATCATAAGTGTTTTTCATTAAAATTTGGTTTTGTAATGTTAAGTTTGCTTGGATTTTGAGAATTTTTTGAAGCTTGCATGGAATTCATATGCATTTTGTATACTTTTATTCTAAGAAAAAAAAATTGGTATTTTATCCCATATCCTCAATTATACAAGCAGTTTCCATAACAAAATGCATTTTAACATTTTCATTTATAACATGTTTTGTGTCCCCTTTTTCTAACATTTTTATTTTTGTATAACTTTTGATGGAAAATTCAGAGAAAAATGAATTTTGAAGGAATACTAAAGGCTTTTGGGAGGGCTGTATATTACTTAAAGGTACAAATTTAGACATGTTTTAATTACTATGACAACTGAACAGATTTCCCCTATATATCTAGTGATAACAGCCCAAGAAATCAGAAGATTCCGTTACTGTGTTACCACCTGATCATGCACTAACAACTTGCTGAAACGGATGGCTACAGAACTGTAGCCTGCATCTTCGCTGGGGTCCCCTGTACATTTACAGCTGTTGGATGAAGCAGGTGAATAAACTTTAGAACTATGAACTCTGTACTTTTTCAAATGCATTCTTGGGCAACAGCCAATCTAGAAACTGATCCACGCAAGCAGATTCCCTCAAGAATAAGAAAAAGCACAAACTTCAGACAGTGGCCTCATTCAGATACAAGGGGAGGTCCGAATTCTGGAGAATCCTGGTTTCCCATCAATGAACTATAGGGTGATGGACATACCCCTTTTGCTTCTGCTTAGCTTCTCCCACTACAACACTACTAGGCAAGCAGGAATTGAAAGCTTAGCATGTCATACAAACTAAGAAGAAAGAAATAAGCTCTGTGTATATGTACATAGCTCTTTTATGGTAAACCAGGATTATCTTGTATTATGGTCTACAGTTGCCAGAATTACAGATAATGAAAACAAAGACAGTTACTGAGGAAACTTTTGCTGGTACAATACACATCATCTCTCTTGGGATCCTTACACAATGCTAGACATTAAGTATGGACACAGATACTGGAGTTACTTCCTAGAATGAACTCCTCCCCTCAAAAGCTAAACTTCTTATAAAATTTTTAGGGAACATCTGTCAGATTATGCCAATGGCAATTTTAAAGCTGGCCATTTTAGAAAATTTCCACACTATTAAATGATGTTTAGTGAAAATTTGCCTTTCATTTATGCCCACAATAAAATATGTTTCAGGTCCCCTAGCAGAAGAAAGCAAAACTTTCTTGACTATTCTCCAGGAACCTGAATCCTACAGAGAATAAGCAGCTTTGTAGAAATAGTTCTGACATGCAATAGCATGCTTTTTTCATTTACACTTACAATATCTCTGTGTATATTATTCTTCTGCATATCTGCATATGCAAATATCTTGTTTATATATATCATAATGGTAATTTCATGCAAATGATATAGGTAATTGAGGTAATTATACCCTGATGTTGATTAGGAAAATGATAGGTTCATAACAGTGTGGTACAGATGGCGATTATCATGTTAACCCCAGAGATTAAGAAACGTAATATATGAAAAGCTTTTATCACAACTGATTTTGATAGCATAGGAGTGCACACAGACGAGTACACACAGACTCTCAAATTCCACTATAGAAACTTGCATGTTTCACAGAACGCTTTGCCAAACAATTTTTTTTAATTCTATTTTTAAAAGTTTGGTTATATAAATAGCGGAATTATTTATATAACCAATCTTCTATAGTGTGTGTGTGTATTAAATAAAAAAGTAAGAAAAGAGGAACAGTTAAAGGAGGGCCAAAAACTGCCCTATAGAAGATGCTTTAACAACTGGACCAAGGGTAGTAAAGTGACATAAGAAAGCAAAGTCCTTGCCCATTACAATATTTTGAATATCATTCTCATTTATTAGTAATCAATCAAGCAAATCAATCAACTAAACTCTGCATATTTTTCCTTGTTTCCATCTGTGAATTTTCTTTGTGGCATCATTTATAATCAAACTACATTGGAAAAGCATACCATTTTTTTTCTGAATTAGGCTTCCAGGAAGCTATGAGTGGACAATATTTTCGACTAGCTTCCTTAACGTGACTCCATGATAATCTGTCCAGCACTCTCAAGGATATGCGGATATGGATAGTCTCACAGCAGGTCTCACATCTAACCCTGATTCATCAGAAGAAATTCTGCTAACTTGTTCCATTGTTGGTAATCTCTACCCATCTGACTGAATTTATCCACTACTCCTCATATTTTAAGCCATATCACTGCAGCAATTGAGTAAAGAACTTTTTGGACTGATTTCACCCATGCTAGCCCCAGCTCCTTCTGGGCAGGAGGAAGCATAAGAGAGTGCTCTATATCAGCAGAGGTCTAGTCATTTGGTTTCTTCTGACAGTTCTTCAGCATAAATTCCCTCTTTCCAGCTCTCAAGTGACTCTAGACACTTTAAAATAGCTCTGGAGCTCACATAGCAAATACAGAAGGATGAGATACTGAAAATGTTGTCCCCTACCACTTAATTGTCTAGTATCATAGTACGAGTATAATTGATCCTTCTTTCTCACAGCTGACTTTAAACTAAATGTCAGATTCCTGCCTGATCGCTGGATTCAAATGTCTTCTGTACTTTAAACTTCAGTCGATTGCCTACTTTCCACTCTTCTTTTAACCTATTTTAGCTAACCTATCCCTAAGTTCTGAAATTTATTATTGTTCTATTATTATTTTATTGTATTATTTTAAAAATATTTTATACCATTTTTTAGCCTTAAAAAGGTCTATATGGGGGTTTACAAAAATACAGTCCCCACACATTTTAAAACTGACCGTATAAAACAGTTTAAAAAAAGAAGAAGAAGAAGAGCATAATGTATCTAAATCATAGAGGAACAAAAATATATTAACAACGCACACTGAAAAGAAAAAAAAACAGAGAAAGGGGCAGTCCAGCCTTCCTTGAAAGAGAGCTCCACAGCCAGTGCACTGAGTCCTAAAATGTCTTGCCTTACATTCCCATCTGTTATACCTCTCTTGACAATACAACACAAAGCAGGTTCTCTTAAAATGACCACAAATAATGGTTAGGTTATGAGCACAGGAAGCCGTTTTAAACCAAGTCAGACCACTGCTTCATCTAGCTTAGAATTGTCATTGATTCTGCTTACCTTTCAAAATCAGACAATATCACGTTTGTTCAGAGTGGCAGGATGAAATTTAGCAGGTTTATTACAGGAAGAGGCTGCCCTGCAGACATCCTGGTCCAAAACCAGTTCACACCAGTGCTTTGTCATCACATCCAAATCTTCAGCATCCTTCTTAACTCCATATTAAGAACCTTTCCTTCTTTTACAGATATCAGACTGTGTCTTAAACCTTATATCCCACCATATCAGTTCAGCCAATTAGCATTAGAGGTTTCACTGCTACAAATACCATACACTACAGGTAGCTAGATTTCTGGTAAAATTATGTATACGTCACTCAAATGTTCCATCAACTTAATTTCATCTGAAAGTATTTTTAAAAAACTGTGTACATATGTGTGTACATGTGTATATAATGTATGAATGCATATTGATACATGTTGTTGCATTCAATTAGATAGTTTTCAAAGGGATAGGAAGCTGTAGTGTGGAGTTTCTCAGACATGAAAACCTCTTAGCCTAAGTAAACTTGTATTGAACTAGGCAATTGCACGTGTTTGCAATTTTGCAGGAAAATCTACAGACAATGATAAAATACTGTCTGTAGTACTTCCTGTTTTGAAAAGGGGGAAAGGGAACAGTTTACAGATTGATACAATGAAGGCAATACCTGCTTAATAACAAAATTATAGACCAGACTGTTGCTATGGAGCAGAAATTTACTTTAGACCATTTAGCTTGGGAAGTCTTTGTGACATATAACAACATTTTTGGCTGAACATTCATTGTTGGCTGCAAATTCATTCTTATATTCTTTTTTAAAGAGACTTACAAATTTGCAAGGAATACTTCATTTTTTTGGTGTACAGCTTCCAGAATCATTCAGGTAAAATGGTCCCATATGATGCTGGTTAGGTGAGTTTGGTAGCTGTAGTCCAAAAACTGTCCAGACACTGCAAATTTTGCATACCCTGAACTTTAGTCTTGAACATATGTAGCAAGGTTGAAACACCTGGCCACTTTAAAGGCAGAAAGATTAGCCACAAAAGAGCTTTTTCCTCTAAACATTTATATAAGAAACTAGACTGATGAATACACCCTTGAATGGGAAGACCTGAATTAAAAGGTCTACAATCATGTTAGGATCCACAGAGCTGCTGTGGAAAGTTTCAGTACAGTGCTTCTGAACACCACTCCCTTCCACATAATCCTCTGTTCCTGAAATTCTGAGTAGTTTTGAGAGTGGCTTTCAGTACCAAACAAATAGATGCACTCAAAGGGGGTGGGGGGAGAGAAAAATATAATTAACATGTATGGAAATGTACTAATTCACACCTAACACTTACAGACCACAGATTTATTTTCTAGTGATTTCCAGAGCATTGCAACGTGCAATCAACAAAAAGGTATACTTTCACATGGTCACAATATTGCATTAAATTTATAGGAACTCTCAGTCTGTGGCTCCTGTAACTTACAATGGAAATGTGCACCAGCAGTCAATATAAACATTGTGTCAACAACCTGTGCGTTCCTACCTCACACTGCACAGAGTGGTAAATACAGCACTGCACGAGCAGAAGTCCTCTCAAATGATGTGACTTCTATCATTTTCCTTCCTTGTCGCATCCTTCTTCCCTCTGTTCCTCCTGAAAATCTGCCCCAGAGGGCACCAAATTCCTCTAGAGCATATTTTGAGGAGACATGTAGATGCAAAGTAGGAGCAGAATCTTCCTCCCAGTTCCACTGAGAGAGTTCATCCCAGCAACGTAATTAAGGCAAGTGCCTATACTAAATTGGAAAGGTACAATCAGTGAGACATACTTGTGGAGCACACCTGCAGCAGACAAGGGTGTGTGTTGTGTTACTGTATAGAAAATGTATGTCTTACTGTATATAAAACAAGGGTTCATATACCACAAGGGCTTCTCCAGTATTGCACTGGGGAATTCTGTGAACCAGCACAAAGACAGTGAAAGTATCGACCTTGGACGGGGCTGAGATGTCAGCCAGCATAACACAAAGGGAAAAGAAAATTGACTCTACATGAAATGATGGTCCTTAATCTCAGCTGGAAACTTAGTGGATACCACACAAGCTGCATGTATTTCATAAATAATCATCTACTGTTCAAAACTAGTGTTTTAAAATTGTAACAGAAACAGAACATATGGAAGAAGGTGGCCTGTCTTTTTTCTGAATTTGTATTAGTGCATGCTTTTCATGTAAACATATCAAATTCTTTAACATCACCCTGCCATCTCTGACACTAAACTTGCCAATTAACTCATTTCATCAAAATACTTATTTGATTCAGATGCTTCTCAAAGGCTCTTTTTCATGAACTGTCTACTGCCTATTAAACAGAAAAATGAGCAGTGATTTCAGCTAAACTGGATACAGTTTAGATCAGAGCTTTCCAAACAGTGTGTTGTGACACATTAGTGTGTTGGCTACAGTGTGTATGTGTGTCACTGCCACTACCCTAGGCCAAGAAAGACCCCAGCAAAGGCAGCAGCGTGGCAGGTCAGGCTCAGGAGGAGGGGCTGCCTCTCCTGCCGCCAACACAGCCACCTCAGGCCGAGGAAGACCCCAGCGAGGGCAGGCCAGGCTCAGGGGCTGCCTCCACTTACTAAATTACTTACTGAATTACTGTGTCACAAAATGACGTATGTCAAAAATGTGTGTCACCAACATAAAAAGTTTGGAAAGCTCTGATTTCGACCTTAACAATCCATTATCAGAGTGAGTTTCATTCTAAAAGGGTAGTCATGCTAGGTAGGGTCAGGGTGTATAAGGAGTAAGAACATATTTACTGAATAGACCCCAGAGGAGGGAAAAGAACTGCAGCGAGTGCACAGAGAAGGTTGCACTGAGGAATGAAACATGGGAGATCCATGGTGGCATATCCTTGCATTTTCCATCCATTGGCTAAATACAATGAAATACAGGAAAAGAGCCATGGCTAGAGAATGAAGTTGGGCTTGTCTATGATGCTAACAGAAGGGAACAGCTAACCTCATCCTCTGGCTTAGATTTCCTCCTTTGTCATTGGTGAGGGAAAGATGTCCATACTGAATGCATCTATTTCCCATCCATGGCTACTACCAACAGTGCAAGAGGGAAATTTAGATGAGAGAAATCCCTTCTTCAACCCCATCAAAGCTTCCCCCCATGTCTCCAACCCACACTGTCTCCCACAATTGCTATTAGCCAAAGAAACAGAAAAGTGATATGTCTCCCTCGTCATCTAGGGAGCCTGGGTCATCCAATATTAACAGTGTCTTGTGGAATCGTATGCTGTCCCCAAGACCTCAACTATAACATTTTAGTTTTTCTCCTTATAAGCAAACAGTAGAAAAGAGGGCAGCCTATAAGACTCTACAATATAAAGAGAACTGCTATTTTCTTCAAGCCATTAAAAGCCAACCCACATAAAAATGTCATGGAAATTTTTGACGAAGTACTCTTCCCATGGAATGTCACTCTTCCCATGGAATGTCTTTGTTTATTTTTGGATTAAATGTCATTATGTTAGATCAGACAATCAGAAAGACACTGGTATAGTCAAAATTCCTTCAACTCAACCTCATACTGAGATAAACTTTTCTGAGATAAAGAAAAGAGCATAAACATACTTTGAGGAAAATCTATCACGGTCAGTTTAAAATGACTAGAGAAGAGAATACAAGATCTAGTTTATTTAGTATTGCCATTTTCATTTCAAAGACAGGAATACGTTGCATTGCAAACAGACTTGTATTATCCACTACTGGCATACTGAAATGTAAGTACTATCACCATCAATGATTCGCTTCCATATTATTTTTTCATATTTTTTTGACAAACAGCAACTTTTTCTTCTTCATATGGTTCCAAAACAAAGTAAATTTCACTTAGTTTCTTCCCTCAAAAAGAAGGTACATCTAAAAATAGTTTTGATCACAGGCCATGTTTCTGTACAAGAGGATGATTTTGCAATTAATCTTCAAGCTACTCAATAGTATAATTACTGTGGTATTGAGTGCTAATTAATAAGTACGTAATGGAATAAAATGGCATTAGGCAAGCTGTCAGTTTTACCACTGCCTCACATCATTTGGCAAAAACAGCACATTCAATCTGTCAAAAATAATTCTGATCAGCACACAGACTGCAACGATAGGAACATGGTCCATAATTATTCTCTAATTTCAAAAAAGTAAGAAATAAAAATATTATATCCCAGCTCTAAATGTTTGTGTCTTTCTACAGCATGATTCTGTCCATCTGTCCCACAAAATCAAAAACAACATCAGAAATGGCACAGAAATAAGTCACTGAGGTGCAAAATCAATGCAAATATGTTTGTTAAACATACACAAGTATTTTAAGAATAACGGTAAAATTATGGCAAAGATTTGCTTATTCTAGGGTTATGTCCTTATATAAACTGATGTTAAAAAAACCCTAGCAGATCACTTAAAACAAACTGCTGTCAATTGGTAACTTTTCACAGGTTAGCTTTAGCTTGATCAAGGAAGAAGGACTACATTTTATAACAGCCAGATGCCATCTGAGACAGCTCTAAATGCTGGATCCTTGAGATTTACAATTCTGTGAAAGCAGACCACAGCTCTAGGGTATATCATATGCTTTGCATGAAGAAAGTCTCATTTTTAATGCTTGGCATCTCCAGTTAACAAGATGAGACAACCCTCTACTTGAGACATTGGACAGCTTACTTGAAGGAGACAATACAAGGCTAGATAGTTACATAGCCTGTAGCAGCTATGCTCCACAGAGTACCAGCAGGCTCTCTTCTGCCTATTCAATAAACATGGACAGCCCACACTGGAGACCAATGTGAATTATCACAGAGCTCTTGTTGAAAGAATAACCACTTCATCTTGGGATCTGTTCATACTTTAACTCTGTCACATGGGTGGCCATTTCAAAGAGAAATGTATGGTGGAAAACCATTTGTACGAAATGGCTTAGAAAATTTCAACCGCTTTTCTGCAAAACCCACAATGCTTTCAAAAGGCCATCAAGGGAAATGAAATGAATGATTGAAGAGAAGTAATGGATTAAACAGAAATCTTTGTTTCAGGAGAAAAGAGAGAAGTTTCTTTTTCTTTTTTTAATTCCATTACTGTTTAACCGTTAAATGGCAACAGCTATTCAATGTTGTTGCCAAAAGCCCTGTTGGGACTAGAGTACCTATTTATACTAGTAACACCTTGCATACTTTTAAGTCAACTCAAGTTGTGTTTCCCTTGTTCCTTTGTAACTAAAGAAAAAGACCTGTGAGCTCAAATATTTGTTTACATTGCAACAAGAAATGCTAGTTCCACTCTACTTTAATACATAGTCCCATACTTACTGAAAGCCTCCAAACCATTTCTACTCATTATTTGCTGTACTTTCAAAGACACAGGCAAAAACATTGCCCAGATGCCAAATTTTCCAGATCTCTTCATGTGCAACTGATTGCCTACACACCCTTTACTTTGCTTACATTCTGATACTGAAAGCAATTATCTTCTGGCAGGCTGAATACGTTTTCAGTAATATTGTTATAGCAATGTACACAGTCAAAGGCTTTTTCTGGAAACATAATGAATTATTTAACCAGAAAGCTTAAAAATTAGTCTATTTTATAATGAAGACTTAAGAGTCAAACTGCCCTCTAATAATCAGGAATGATATAAATGAACTAAGAGCTTTTATATCAGTAATATCGTGGCTACCTGTTACTGATGCTGTTTTAAGGCTCCTCTTTACATTGCTCTTTTACAATACCACCAGAACAATATTTCCTTTTGCAACACTTGGGCCATTTCCCAATATACTGTTATAGTGCTATTATTCCACTTTCAATATCCCGTGGAACCCTGAGGTTTGCAGTTTGGGAGGGGAGCTTTCAGAATTCTCAGCCAGAGAGCTCTTTGGCTTCAGTAAACTATAAATCCCTACAAGCCTCAGAATTCCACAGGATGTTGAAAGTGGAATAATAGCACTGTAACAGTTTAGTGCAGAAATGGCCTTGGTTGCATATTCCTTAATCTGTTGTGGAGCGCCCCAATCCACAAAGCTTCATATGGCAGCTCTGCAAGAGTTTTCAAGGTTTGCTGGGAAGGCCTAGACAGCCAGTCAAAATCAAACCTTGAGGGGACAACCCAGGAAGGAACTTGAATTGAGTTTAGAAACTCCAACTGCTACCAAAGATTAAAGACAGGAGGCATAACAAACTTATCTCTGGGGTGATCAGGCAGGATCCAGCACTCTGGGCTCCTGCTCTTCCACAGAATCCAGTATCTACCCAGGAGTACATTGGTACTGCGCTGTTCAGGCTCATTGGAAGAGATGATAGAAACCCTGTTCCTCTCCTGTTCCCAGACATAGGGCTATTTAGGTTCATCGGCAGAGATGGTAGAACTCTACTTGGTTCCCACCAAATTGGCTCATAAACAAGCTGAACTATCTCCCCTATAATTATTAAACAGCTCTATTTATTACAGTATTTATTTAAATAGCCAATAGCAAAGCAAAACAATGCTTCTTCATGTCTTTCTAGGGGACTGCTTTTTTTAGCAGGTATGAGATGAACAGAGACACTGTGGTTTGGTGGTTTGAGCATTAGACTACGACCCCAGAGATCAAGGTTCAATTTCCTGTTCAGCCATGGAAATCCACTGAGTGATCCTTGGCCGGATCACACATTCTGTGCCCCAGAAAAACCCATGTCACCATAACTCAGAAACAAATTGAAGGGACACGAGAACAACATGAGATGAACCCTCCGTAGGCCTACATTTTCTTTTCCCCAAAGGTTCCATGTGGGAGATGAGATTTTAGGCATACCGCCAAGTTTCCCCAAAGACCGTCCTTCAAAGTACTTACTTAGCAGAGCCAAGGAGAAATCTCTTCCTTTTTACCATTTATTTTTTATTAGAGATTTACACAAAACTATGATAAATTGTCCCCTCGCCTCCCCTCTCCCTCCTTGTTGAATACAACATTTTATGAATTGCAAACCTACTCTCCAGAAAACTGGGGTTTTCCCATTGAGGACTCTGATAAAACCCATCCCATTAGCAAAGCAGTCAGGGGAAAAGTCTCTTTTATTTTGGGAAGAACTGAAAGAGCTGTCTCTAAGAAAATTGGAAATGGCAGCTGAAGGTTATTTTCTGTTTTCCCACCTCATGGTGGTTTTCCTAGAGATAGCTCTTCATCTGAAGCTGGGAGCTGCTTGAATTTTAATCAGAGCTGGGGTTTCTAATGCTCTTCTCCCATTTACTGAGCCCCTGAAAGGCATTTCCAAGACAGATAAACACCTGAGACATCTCAGCACATCCCACAACTCTTTTTAAATGCTTAAAGAGGAGAATCCATTCTACTCACTCAAATGAGAGGGTTTCATTAACTAAAAATAAACTCAAGGTATTACAGTGATATTTATCCCATACAAAATCTTTGCTGCTTTATGTAATTCCCGTTCCTTTTTTTACCTCTTTGTTGGCTCTGTCTGCTTGAACTAAAGTTCCATTCAGGCATGGTTCTACATAGTGGAGTTCTTCATTATACTGCAGAGAAACAGAAAACAAAACAAAAAGGTGGGACAATTAATGCAAGCCTTTGAAAGATACAATTCAAGTTAATGACAGAAAACAAAGCAAACATACAGATGGAACAGAAAAAACGTAAGCTTCCATGCTTTCTCTTCAAATGCATAAACTTTTTAATAGCCCTTTTTAATTCTCTGAACATTCCTGTTGCATAACTTATCTTAAACTTTCCTTGACTACGGCCCTTTTCGCACGGCATTCACCATGCAGAAGGGCCTCTGAAGAATTGTGCAACTGGAGCTGTCCACATGACGTCCTTGCAACTGCACGATGCTGCTGGGGCCAGCAGGCACCGATCATGCACTATTTCATTTTCAGCTTGTAGCTGAAAATGGTGCGTGATTGCACATCACTCCAGGGCCCCGCGCACATTTAACATGCGTGTGGAGCGTCCGGAGCCACAGCACTTGTGCTTCCTGCCCCAGCACAGCCTGGGAAAATCCCAGGCTGCGCTGCAGGAGGAGGAGGAGGAACCCTCACGCTGCCTGCTCACTAGCAGGCAGCGGCTGCGGAGTTGAAGCAGCGGGGACACAAGAGCCTCTCGCAAGAGGCTGCTTGCGCAATCCCCGCACCCCAGCACCGCGAAAAGGTAAGGTGCGAAAAGGGCCTATATGTTGTCTCCACAACACTTCAATCTCTATAAGACAGAAAAAAAGAAGCTTATAGATTCAAAATGAAATCATTGATACATATGTTACTTGTGTTCTATTCTGGGTACAAATGGCAAAAAATTCTTGATGAATCTGCAAAATTAGTGTTGCCCACATCTTTATAGACCAGAAAAGCTGCAAACTAACACACAAGCCTTTGGGACTTACTTCTGCTTGTACTGACCTTTCACACACACTGACAAAGAACTGAATCAAAACCCAGCAAACAGTAAGAGAAATAAACAAATGGTTCTGATCAGAACCCTTGGAAACAAAAAGACTGTTATAACAATGTATTTCTTTGGGGAGCTGCATGCTACAAATAGAGTGTTTTATTCTTATTACACACTCATACCTCCTGTGAGTAGTATTGTCTCACACTTTGTTGTGCCTTCCCTTCAATTAAACAACACTCTCACCTGCTCTCACTGTCTAACAGTTTAGTCGCAACCTGCTCCATTTTGGACATCTGTCTCTATCACTCGTGTGGACAGTTCAATGCTTTCTGACAATCCTTAATTACTCTGGCTCACCAGAAAGGTTGTTTAATTTAGACCACATCAACCGTTACTGAATATTAATCTGAAATTAATAATACCATCTGAATGTAGATATTCGTCTCTATGATGTCACCACAATTTGGAGACTAGTTTCTATGCAATTGTATTTATTTAGATATTTATCTATTTAATGATTTATTTTAACATTTTCTATCCCATCCTTTGCCATGAGATCTCAGGGAGACATACAATTAGAACAATATAAATGATTTAAAACAATTACAGAAAAAAGAAGAGATTAAATAAATTATCAGGTTAAAACAGCAAACAATGCTAATACAGTTAAAACCCTGTACACTCCTCCCACCATATTCATGGGTTTGACCTTCACAAATTTGATTATTTGTGAAGTATGTGCTTGCCTTCCTCCTCCCCATTTTCTTTCTCCAATTGCTTGCATTCCTCACCCTACACTTGTAAGACCTGTATTTAAAATGGACTTTTTTTTCCTTTTAGAGTGAGCAAAGCCCCTTTCCATTGCTGAACACATGGCCCCTCTCCCACGTGGTTCACATTCTGCTGTGTATTGGCTGCTAATTGGTCAGGCGCTCCTTTCTCAAGATGGCTGCTGGAAGTAATTAGAATTCCAGAACTCCGCTCTTCTCTGTCTGAGGAGAAAGTACCAGTAAACAGTTTAGGTTGTTTCCCCCCACCACCAACGCTAGGGCTAGAATGGGAGGGGGGGAGCTCTGGAAGGGAATGGGTGGGGAATCACAGGGAAGGAGTTATTCACGTTTTTTCCACTTTCATGAGGGTTCTGTGCCCCAAGCCCTCATGAATGTAGAGGGACTACGGTATATGTACCCTTCAAAAAGAATTAAGATTAGACCCAAAAGTCATTAGTGAAGGTTTTAAAAAATACAGTATATGCTATTTTTGTTTTGAAAGCACACACAGAAAGAACTATTTAAGAACTGTTTGAAGAACTGGTTTATAGATATCTTTATTTGAACAGATCCTACATCCACAGGCATCATAGTCCTCTGTATCCTCTTAAACGAAAATCCATGTTGGGTTTTAAAAAGCTGATATGTGGGCCACTTTACTGAAATGCCTTTCAATGTCCAGATTCCTTGTTTACACAGACTAAAATGATTTCCACCCACAATCCAAAATGGTCTGCATTCATCTGAGTCTGAGTCACAAAACAACTTTCACAATCCTCTCAACTAAGAAAGTCTGTGGCCATCAGCTATCAGAAACAAGTCACATATTTACATGGAGACCATGAACTATCAAAGCCAAACTGAGTTACAGCTGAAAGGAGTATGTTTGTCCATCTCAGTGTTGTTCTTATCTGTCCATAGCTGTTGAAAATCGAGTGTGTGCGCCTAACATTGGAATGTCCTAAGCACATCTGCTTATCTTAAAGTAGTTAGGTTATAATAGTGAGAGAAAGGAGTTTTGGCTTCTGGACCACTGAAAATACAAAGAAATCCTATATTTTACCTCAGGTGCTCTCACAAATCTTTCCCAGAGAATTGTGGGAAACTCTATGTAGGGGTAGTTAGGGGTGTAATTTAATTTGAAGAACATTTCTTACTTTCCAGCCACCTCTGTAAAATTAAGCCACCTCACATAAGGTGATTTCTTGAAGAGGCCTTAAATAATTGCGGATATTCACTCTATCTGGACTATTGTAGATATAAGGGTATGGTGACGAAGCTCCTACCTAAGTAGGATGTTGGTTTCTTTCTCTCTCTCTTTTTTTTTTCTGTTCTGTTTTCTGATCTGTTAACATACAGGAAAATATGGAGATGGAGTAGTGAGGATGGCTATTTGGCTACACTCCAGAGTCTAAACTCCCTTTCCTCTCTTAGATACTTTAAAACTCCACCTCCCTCATTGCCCATTTCTCTTTCAGGGGAATTTAGGATGCATGCACCAAGTGCATTTGTTCTTGTATAAAATCTGCAAACTCATTTTTGAGTTTAGAGGAATTTAAAGAGCAGTCTTTGGAAAGGATACATGCAGCTGGGAAGAAGAAACCTTCCAAAATATACTAAATACATGAAGAATCGGAACAAATCCTTTGGACCATATCTTTAGTCACTTTCAAATACCATACCTTCAAATGTTCCGCACAAAAAACATGTGTACTACCAATGGGCTACAACTTTTCCTCAGTAATTCATTCTCTTTAATAAAATACTGAATAAGAGTCCATTATGAAACACAAAGGCAATTTATAATCCTCTTTAGATGGACACCATCTGCAGTGTCTTCTCCTTCAGTAAAAGACTATCATAAAGAAGACTCTAAGTGGCCAGGATGCCCAAGACCTGCTGAGCTAAGAGTAGGCCAATTGAAGTTGAGTTGTATCCAGACCACTCTCATCCAGATAAGATTGCCTTTGCCTTGGCCTAATTTTGTGCCTTTGGGCTGGAGGATGTTTGCATCTGTTCTACTTTGGTTCCTCCCTCATCCTGCCACTCCTCATCCCCCTTTTTGGCTCTTCTGCTGGCAGATCTTAGCCAGATCTCCAAAATAAGCCAGCTAAAGAGAGGTCCTGTCAGCTGAAGGTCATTTCTATCTGCAGATGCCTGATCCTCACCTTCTAAAGTTAGTGCACTTTTGAGTAAGGGTTGCCCTGCTATATGGACCACATTAAGGTGAGCAAAGACAGAAATTATGACATGTTTCTCCATATTCCAGTTCATAAAACAATACCACTATTTTTTTTTGCTTACTTTTGTTTCTATAAATTTCCCACATTCAACATTGTATGGTATACCTGAAATGCTTTAACTTGAACTAAAATATTTTATCCTGGTGTTTTGCCATATTGCCCCTCCTCTTCCAGCTAATAAATCAATACCGCTTTTGTTTTGTTTTTGTAAATTTTCCAGAATCAACATTGCTATTGTACTCCTGAAACAATTACACACAATTAAAATATTTTATCCCAGCCAGTGTATTGTTAATTTAAATTAATTAAATCACATTTCAATAAAAGCCTTTTCACCAGGTTTTAGCTCCAGATGGAATTAACACTTATTTTTAGAGCAATATTGTAAACTTAATGCTTGACTTAGAAGTTACTTCAAAGGAAAATGAAAAAAAAAAATCTTACTACAGAAATCTCTCTTCAGGCACTGATAATCTGACCTTATATTTTAACTGAGACTACACAAAATTGAGTGCATTCTTTAACAGTTCTTTTTGTGATTCAATCATCTAGTCCATCAATTTTGGATAGATTTTTCTACAAGCTACCCATGAAAGCAACACACAATTTTTTTAACATTATCTTTTTATGTTTATACTCTGGAAAGGCCTCCAATGGACATTTGTGTCCCATTTATTCATGGATATACTTAGAAAAGGAATTATTGGAGGATGAAATGAACTCAATATATATCAGACAAATAAGCCATCTAACTGTATCACTGAAACAGTTTTCGGTACTCGATTATACACTTTATAGTTAATTGAATTTTTAATTATGATCGTGTGTACTGACTATAACTTCCATTACTTTTAATGAGAATTATAGACATAATTCTCTGAATGGCATTTTGCAAAAATAACCTAAACGCTTGCAAAGGAACACATAAATATTTGAAATAAGTTTGTCATCTGTTGTAGTAGTTCCCAAACCTTGGGAACTTCAGCTCACAGAATTTCTGACTTTTGGCCAAACTGGCTAGGGATTTTGGGAGTTGAAACACAAACCACTTGGATTACCAAAATTTGGGTGCTGATGTAACTGTATTGGAAGACAGAATGGGTTTCAAAATGGCACGATAGGGTGAGCAGTTCTGAAAAATCACATCACTGAGGAAGCAATATCCTTCTCTTCAGCCCTTTCTGCACCTTACCTTTTTCTGGCGCTGGGGTGCGGGGATCGCGTGAGCAGCCTCCGAGAAGCTCTCGCATCCCTGCTGCTTCAGCTCCACACGAGCTGCCTGTTCACGCAAAAGCCCCGCCTCTTCCTTCCGCAGTGCAGCCTGGGAGTTTCCCAGGGTGTGCTGGGGCAGGAAGTGTGACCGGCGTGGCTCCAGAAGCTCCACATGCCAGGTAAGTGTGCGCGGGGGCCAGGAGCAATGCGCAATCGCACACCATTTTTGGCTTCCAGCTGAAAATGAAAAGGTGCACGATCGGCACATGCCAGCCCCTGGAGCATTGCGCGATTGTGAGTACATTGTGCAGATCGCTCCTCACAATCGCATGATGCTCCAGGCGCCCTTTCACAGGGCAAATGCTGTGCGGAAAGGGCCTGCATGTGGGCTGTATTGCCAAGGGAGACCTGGAATGACAGTGTGGCAGTAGGGTTTAATTAGATAACTATTCCTAAGGAGCAGTCTTACATACCGCTGGCTGCTGGTTCAATCTCTGGCACTTCAATGGGGGGAGCAGGCAGGGAAAGGCCCTCTTTGAACTAGTAATGTAAAAGAGTATTTGTAAATTTTCTCTTTCTTGATGTGAAAAGAGTTATCTTGACACAAGAAGACACCTTGCTGAAAAAACAGTCAATGGCTCTTAAGACTATGGCCCTTTCTGCACAAGGGAGATACATTGCTGTAGCATTGTTGTGTCATGAATACATCTGCACATCAAACCGGTTTGATGTCGTTCTGTCGTAATTTGTTCCACACATGTTCAGTTCTTAGCGCGGTTCACATAGTTGTGAAACTGGTGTAATATAAAAATGAGAAAACTCTGATGCAAACCAACCACAATGGTGCTGCTGCATTTTTTCCTACATGCAGAAGTGTTACATTGATTCATACCACAGAGGTGGGCATTAAATTGACCAATCAGCAGCGGCACAGTGGAGGAGGAAGGGGAATAGGAGTTCCAGGAGAATTGACGCCATGGAAGCTACAAATGATTTTCACCACTGTACTTCAACAAAAACTGAAGGGTGTGCAGATAGGAATCAGGGTAAGTTGAAGTAAAAAACATCGCTCATAAAACTCAGTGAAATACTCTTCCACTCAAGTGTGGAAATAGCCTACTACTACTATGTTATTATTATTATGCTTTTTCCAACTTTTTTTTTTAAAAGCCAATGTTCATGCAAAAACCTTGGGTTTTGAGGGAGGAAAACACTTGTTCTTGCAAAATGAACAATATTTTATCTCAGAATAGAGTGTATTTTGTATTTTTACACAATTTTTTTCCCAAGGAAATAATTTTTTAAATGAAAAAGTCTTTAAGTGTAAAAATATTCAAAACTCTCATCCAGCAAGGAAAAAACTTTTAAAAATTATTGTTCTGGAATGCAAAGATAAAATAATTTAAGTGAGAGAGTTGATACACAGCAGGCAGGAAAGAGAGAAAATGGAAAGGGGTAGCAAAAAGATGGAAAAGGAGTAGACTTTCCTACTTTTAGCTCTGGTCCCATTCACTTTGGCTTCAGGGACACTTTGGCTTCAGGGACCAGCATGTGGCCTCTGACAGTTTCTTCCTGAAGGGATGTGACTTCAACAAAATAAAGAATGTTCTCACCTGCTGTAGAGAATACTGATAATAGATAGATCAGCTTCATATAAGGCTTCCTGTATTCCTGCAACAACAGGAATACTGCACCTGTACACTGCCTACAGCAACCAAGTATTCTGACTAAGAAATGCATCACCATTCTGCTTCTCATGCTAAATTGGCGATCAGTACTCAGATCTCACAGCAGCTTCTTTTGCAAAGAATAAAAATAAATTATGTTTGGAACTACTGTTATTTTTTAAAAGACTATATACAGCAAGAAACTAAATTTATCTGGGTACAGACATAAAATTGTGGGAACGGTATTGTGGGACTCATATCCCACGAGACAGCCTGTGTTGTGGGTCCTCTGTCTGCAGTTTACTTCTTAAATGTTTGGCATCTTGTGAAATTTTCACCTCCCAAAATCAATCAACACAATGAATAGAAAAATGAGACAAATGAAAGTTTCTTGGGTCACACCACTTGTAAACAGAGGTATAGTGTACAGAGAAGGTCTCTTATGTGGAAATCACGTATTTTATGGAAACTTGGACTTCCTCTTTAAAAATCACTGGGGTTAGATTCTTTTACATAAGGAAGTAATTTAACTGAAACAAACTACAGTCACTGATAAAAATCACTGATCAACCAATAACTGAAATCCATTTAAATATTGCAGATGATTTCTAATTGCATTCCTCCACTCCTAATGCTTCAACTCATTATCCAACAGAGGCTTCAATAAGGAGAGCCAGCAGCATCAGGTGATTGTGTCAATAGCTGTCTCTTCAGGAGACTGGCGGACAAATTGGGCAGGAGAGTACAGGGGCTATCAGCAATCAATCAGTCAATCGATCAATCAATCTCACATTTCTACACTTTCTATTCCTAGAGGTCCCACACAGATCAAAGAGCAAAGGGAACACAGATAGTCCTAGGTTGATACATTTGGCCCCTTACACTGCTGCAGTATTTGAATTTATCACAGTTTGCTGGAGGATAACAAACTTTTCTTGACAAGTAGAACTGTGTTTTCCTATTCTCTGAGTTTCTGGAAACAATAATGCAATGAGCAATAAGATTAATACAAAATATGAAAATGATAACAATAATAAATATTAAAATTAATAACAATATATCTTTCCTGTTATAAAAAGTAATTATATTTCCCTATTATGCAGGCTTTTATTTAAAAATGATGTTACAGATTAATAAAAAAGATACTCTCAGTTACATGTATGCTTTGTCTTAATACACCACATTTGCCAGAATTTTGTGGGACAAACTACACTTGGGCCATCTCTGCACTACACTGATATAATGCTATTATTCCACTTTCAACATCCTGTGGAATTCTAGAGTTTGTAGCTTACTGAGGCCAAAGAGCTCTCTGGCTGAGAATTCTAAATGCTCCTCCCTAAGCTGCAAACCCCAGGGCTCCACAGGACGTTGAAAGTGGAATAATAGCACTATAACAGTGTAGTGCGGAAATGGTCATCATAGCAATATATATGACTGAGCCTCGTGTTAAGCATTTAAAGCACATACAACTGAATTCCTAACAAAAATCTAGTTTATAAATAAACTATTTAAATTTCCAAGTTTAAAATGGACAGTAGAACATGATCATGACTCAGTGTTTCCCTACACATTATTTATGTACATGTGCATTTATTTACCTTTATTTACTCACAGTCCCGTATTTATGACATGCTAGCTATGATTACTGAAATAGTGTTCCAACACATATGGAAGGCTGAGAAACACTGGATTGGGGAGACTTGCTTTTTTAAAAATGGGGGTGAATAAGAATGATAAAAAGGGGGAGAAAGAAGGAGAGAATCCGATGACTCTCAACCCATATGTTGTTAATTAGGGCATGATTGTAAATGTTCAGTAAATTTACACATTCTACTTTTATGTTGTGTAATAACTTGTTTATAATTGCTACAATCTCCAAATGTAATCAAGAAGTATTTAACAAACTGAATGAGAAAGTTCCATCAATAAGGAGGCATTCAAAACTCTCTAACATCCACTGTGTGACTCAAAAGTGACCATGCCTGCTAACTTTTACATAAATTAGATTACAGATCTGCTGCTATAGATCGCTGAACATATATCCAATTACTCAGGCTTAAAGCCTCATTATCAGGGCTTACTTTGTGCCAAGCAAGGCTGGCCTCATGTTTCCAATGGGGGGAAGGGGATATCACCATCTTGTCACTAGTTTCAGTCTCGGTAGTCTAACTCTGACTGAAACAGTAAACTTATCTTTAGGTTGCACCGCAGCAGAACATGAATGCCTGGGCTCACATGACTCAATGCTTCCCCACCAAATATACAAACAAGCACACAATCTTTCAGGCCTTTATTCTAATTGCAATGGGCTGGGTTTTAGAGTTTGATCTCCAATATTGATACATCCATTTGAACAACTGAACAAAATGAAGTGCTTGGTTATATACATGGGAGGGTTCTATCCACAGAATGAGGAACTTCTGATCAGAGAGGCAGAGGACTGGAAACATAATAGAGCAGAAACAACGTTCTTCAGAAGACAATTTTGGAGAAAATCTCCAGAGACCTGCATCTCTCCTTTAAAAAAGAAAAGAAATTATATACTGCTCCTGATCCTACATGCTTTGAATAATTTCT
Source organism: Cyclura pinguis (assembly GCA_030412105.1). Lineage (NCBI taxonomy): Eukaryota > Metazoa > Chordata > Lepidosauria > Squamata > Iguanidae > Cyclura > Cyclura pinguis. The sequence goes on from CM059600.1 coordinate 82,040,564, forward strand.
TGCAAGCATACCTATCATTTCTTTTACTGTCATCCTCCACAACAATAAAATGTTCCTGGAATAACCTTACAGCCAGGACACTGAGGAGGCTGCAAAATGATAACATAGTTACCACTGCAGCAGGAAGCAGGGATTTCTCCGCTCCAGGACAAAAGAGAAGCTTTGCTATTGAAATTACTAGTAGGTATCTCCACCCCGAAAATGATTGCAGAATTTTCCTCCTCTGAAGATATTATATGAAATAGTTCAAATTTCTCTTTCCACATACAGTGCAGAATATCAAGACAACATTTACCTTGGAGCGTACAGCTGCGTGTGTGTGTTTGAGGGGAGGACAGGAAAAGATCTGTTTAGGTGTTTGAGTGAATATGCTTAAGCTAGAGTAGTGGAACCTCTCACTGTACAAATACTCCTACCTAAGCATGTTCACCAAGCACAGTTCTGAGTACCTGTAAAGGGCTGTAGAAAAACTAATTGAAGAATTCCATTTTTTCCCCCTAAAATGGAAGACCATATCATCATGTAAACCTCAGCTACAGCCTGAAGCAGTAAAACCCAGACCCAGGCCTGACACCTCCAGGTCTGTCAGCAAACCATAAAGAGCTTGGGAAAGTCACGTTTTGGACTACAATTTTTCCAAGCCCTGGTATCTTCAAGGTTCAGCAGTCTTTCGATTCTGGGACTTAGACTGAGAATCTGCTCTAAGTACCTATATGGACTCTGAAAATATATGATGTCATAAAGGAAATCACTATTTGGTGGGTAGAGGGAGATTGAAGTATCAAACAGAAAGATCAAATGGAAAAAAGAGAGGGAGATAAAAGACAAGAAATTTAGACACTCACAGCAATTATGTTAAAAAAATCATCGTCCCCAAGAGTGTCCAAAATGGATGACACGGTCTGCTTTGCAATTGTCAGGCGGAGTCCTTTCATGCTGCCGCTGACGTCAACTAAAATGACAACATCTTTAGGAGAAGTGGCAGCCTGAATGTACCTGGATCAGATGGGAAAAACATGTAAATTGGTATTATAAGATTATAGCTGTTTACCTCCATTGAAAGTCTTCATGGGTGACCATGACCTACCATTTTCGATTTCTGCAGTCAAATGCAATGACTCCATTTTCATCTGGCTCCCATTTTATTCCTAAAGGGAGGGTGGGAAATATTTCATTATAGCAAACGCAAATGCATGTTCTAATATTTGAAAGTGCAATCTTATATTTTTATTCATTGAGCAAGTTATTGTACAGTAGAAAACATGATTGTAAGCAACAATGTGCAGAGTGTAGCAGGTAAGCATGCACAGGATTATAGTCTTACTCTTATTTAGTTATTTGGTTCTTTAATACACTTTTGAACCACCCTATAATGAAAGCTTTCAGGGCAGCACAAAGTGTTTTATAAAATATAAAATGCTTTAAAATACAATAAACAATGAATGAAGAAGCAGAATATAAAAGCAAGATAAAACTGAAAACATATAAAACCAGATTAAAACTCAGCACCAGAAGAGAAGTGTTATTTAAAAGCACTCTTCTGCTGGGAGCAGGGGCAGAATCGAATTTTGGCCCTCTCCTTTGCATCTGAAGTCTTCTGTTGCTTCTGAAAATCTGCCCTGGGGGAATAATATATGAAATGCTTTGGGGCTGCAGGAAAATCAGCAAATAATTCCTCCTGTGAACCTGTCTGTTCCCAGAATGCAAACTTCAATCCAAGATAGTCTAGAATTGTGCTGGAATGATCTGTTAGGTATAAATAGCTACAAGATAAACACATTACTAGTGCATAATCCTAAAACTCCACAGTAAACACCAATAAAAAAGAGCTAGCAAAATGAATATTTAAAAGCAGATATGGTGTGACAATATTAACTTTGTGTAAGAAAACATGGAAACAGTAAAACTACTCTAAAACTAAGCTTTGATATTATTTTTAGTTATGTGCTTTCATTACCACAGCTGCAAATGGAGCCTTAAGTAATGTTTTCTAAATTTCCAAGTAAAATTAAAACTTCCTCTCTATTAAAAAAATAAAAAAGGAAATGTTCTTACAGTCAGAAAGATATCCTAAGGCTTTCAGCTGTTTCCACTGAGAAAGTTTGCTGCCTAGCCCAGTCTTAGGCCCTTTTCGCATGGCATTTTCCATGCGAAAGGGTGCTTGGAGCGTTGTGCAATTGTGAGGAACGATCTGCACGATGCACTCACAATCAGGCGACGTTCCAGGGTAGAGCAGGCGCCAATCGCATACCTTTTCATTTTCTGCTAGAAGCGGAAAATGATGCACGATCACGCATTGCTCCTGGGCCCCATGCACACTTACCTGGCGTGTGGAGCCTCTGGAGCTGCGCTGGTCGGGCTTCCTGCCCCAGTGCAGCCTGGGAAACTCCCAGGCTGCGCTGTGGAAGGAAGAGGAGGGGCTCTCGCGTGAGCAAGCAGCTTGTGTGGAGCCAAAGGACCCTGGACACAAGAGCCTCTCACCAGAGGCTGTTCACGCGATCCCCGCACCCCAGCGCTGGAAGAAGGTAAGGTGCGGAAAGGGCCTTAGACTATATGCAAAAGCTAGTATCACCATAGCACAGACCAATTTAAACTTAGAATAAATTTCTCTCATGCAGATTAAGCCTAAGAAGCTACTGCATAACCACAAGTATTTTCCTGCAGCAGCAAAATCTGCTGAAAGAGATTTTCTTTTCTTCACAACCACGTTAAGATCCCAATAGTCTCAATCTTTGGCCCTGCAGATTAGTAATGCACATCTTCTTTTTCTTCTCCCCAGAAGATGAGATTGCAAGAAACAGAAATGTTTTTGCACATTTGCCAATTGTTTCTCACATTCTGCAACCTTCTACTGACATATCTACAGAAAAATCTTGCTGTTTGCTCACAACCCCCAAACTTTTGTACAAAATAGTTTCCAGCACAAATATGATGGGTTTAGGCAAAATCCAAGTTTTTGTGTTGTTGTTTTTTTAAATTTTTCAAAAGAGTTTCCAAATTGAAAAAAGAAAATCATGCTGCAGTTGACCATATTCTGAAATATGCATATCGATGTGTCGAAACACAGTTTTTCATTGAAGATAAGAAACTGCATGTGTATTCCTTACATCTTAATCCAGTTATGTTATACTTCAACTCCCAGAATCCTACACCATGGGCCATGCTGGTTAGGGCTTCTTGGAGGCGAAGGCTCAAAGATGTAAAGGAAACAAAATTGAATGTCACAAGTCTACTTGTTTATCTTTCTCAGTGCAAGTAGGAGATGAACAGAAAGGGAGAGAATCCAGACACACTCACTTCACTGGGACACTGACACTGGAATTCTGTCACTTAAGCAAGGGTGTTTTTGCCCTTTCCTTTTCAAACAGCAATATTTTATTCCAGCAGAAACATGCTTCACTTCTGTGCATTCCACACTTTAACTTCAGGTTTAGACTACCACTATTCCTCCTCTGAAATAGCCTCAAAGACAGGAAATAGAGAACTGGACAGGCTGTTATGGAGTGCAGGATAGGAGACAGACGTCCCAATGTCATCGCACGTCATCAGCACAAACAGCAGTTTCATCTTACCTGGATATTGCCTGAAAAAGCCCTTTGCACTTCCAAAGTATTGCCATATAAGGGAAGGATCGCGATCAAAATTGTCAACAAACACTTTGTTTAATGCTTCTGACCAATATACTCCATTCACAATAGCAGGATCTAGGGGTTCAAAAAAGGGAAACAAGATAATGAACAAGGTTTAGTAGCCATAAACACCTTCCATAGCACTTACAGATGACACTCCTCCAAATGGTGTCAAAAGGTAGAGGAGTGAAAAACTGTTTGCCTCCAGGAGCATACCACCTAACAAAGGTATTCAGCCAAGGTTTATGACTCAAGAGAGGGCCTTATTACGTGTGGTTTCTCATAGGTGAAGTGCCTTCCTCATGGAGATTTCCCTGGCAATGAACCTGATGTCTTTCAAAGTGAAGACCTTTCGTCTACTCAGGCTTCCCATCATGCCAGCTGGTTTTGATTTGTTGGTTCTTATTGGCTGCTACTAATTTTTATCATTCTTCTTGAGGTTTAACCTACTGCCACTGTGGATTTATATTATTTTTATGATTCCTATGAGCTCTGAAAGTTTTATTAAATAGCACGTAAGTGTTTTCAATGAATAAATACAAAAGTTAAGCATTGGAAGGGGGAGGGGGAGAATTGCTTACTGTTGGCTGCCAGCTCCATCCCCAGCGAACAGAACATTTCACAGGCTAACAGTATCAGTGATATAAGGAAAAACAATGTGGGAGAAAACAAGAAGAAATGGCAGGGTTGGTGTAAAAACCACTTGTGACGGGAGATTACCTCTGAGGGATAGTGTATTTGGCCAGCTTGGGAAATGGACTGCTAGCTCTTGAAACAATTACAGGGTAGAAATATGATTTTGCCCCCTTTCCTTTCTTCCCTGTTGCTATGAAAAAATTGCCCTGCAAGAAGGTTGTCAATGATCAGGTAGCTGTCCAAAGAGAAGGGAATGCTAGATACAGCTGGATCTCACAGTCTAATTTGAAGGATATTGTTCATGGATCAATTAGTTATATTTATATTCTGATTTTCCTCCCATGAGTCAAAGGTACCTATCTCTTCCATACACAAACAGAATAATAAATTAGACTGAGAGACAGCAACTGGCCCAAGTCATCCAGTGAGATTTCATGGTTCACTAGGAATTAGTAGCTGCATTTCCCATGTCCATCTTCTTAGTTACTACACCACATTTGCTCTTAGTGTAAGCATGTTTTGATAATGTCAGTATTCATTCACCACGTATTTATGCCTCTTATGTGCATGAAGAGCTTTTCTACCAAAATCAGGTAAAACTCAAATGTCAGTAGATGAAATGATGCCAAAGAATAAAACAAAGAGAACAAGGGACAGGTGAACTCTTCTAGCAAAACACCACAGGAAATGAGGAAATATTATAGATTCAGAGTTAAATAGCCTTGCATTGGCTTTCCAAGATCACCTCATTTCCAGACCCAGCTTTCTTGTAATGACATGTCAGCTTGAACAGCCTGTAGCATTCCCTCCTCCTCCAGATCTGTCTGCCAGTGCTGCAGAGTTGTGGATTTCATTCAGTCTCTGGCAGGCTTGATTATCCCCAGCTACAGAAGAAAAAGTGGTAGCCCTCAGCTTTGTAAACTGTCCCCAGGAACTTGTTGAAAGCTGAGGTGTATATAAAGAATTCTAACACACACGAGACTCTGGGTATTGTCGTGTTTATTCTATTCTCCATTATCTTCTGGATGTAAGATAGAGGATGGAAACCATCTTCAGAAGAACAGTGCTGACGTGCCTGCCTACTGCCAGTGGGAAAGCTTCCTATTCACATCACCGACACATGTGATGAACAGAGACCAGGACAAAGACAGACAAGATTTTTTACCTGTAATTCTGGTCCTTTTGGTGGTCATCTACATTCATATGGTTGTTCCCCACTATGGCACACCTCCTAATTTTTTTAAATGTTTATTTTATTTTATTTCCATATTGTTTAACTAAGGTGCAGATGTGCATGGTAGGGAAGGCGGCAAAGCTTATGCCAAAACGCTATGCTGTGAAAATTTTGAAAGCAGGCTGTACAGGAATCCCAGGGATCATTGAGTCACATTGGTTTTCTACAAGGTCTCAGTACAGTAGCACTGTACTAACTATAATGGGAAATGGCCATCTTGAAAAGCCCTGAGTAAAATAACAGTTTTATTGGATTCAGGTATAAATACTATGATCACAAAAAATAATTGACTAAGGTTCTTATTAAACTCTTGCTAGAACTTTGAGAGGTAATTACAAAGAATAGATTTTTTTCAGCCCCTCCCCCATATTAACCCGTGAAGCAGAAAAACATATACATGTCAAACCAAAGCTATTGCTTTTGTGGTTTCAGTAAGCAGTACAATGATGGATGCTTTCAAATCAGCTAGTTAAATGGGTGATTTTAATGGAGTGGAAGAGAGGTGAATTGGTTTGCACTAACATTTATCAACAAAAACGCAGGGAGTGAGGAGCAGTTTGACTACATATGGTTGAACAAAGCTTTCATCTACATATTTATATTTACAAGCAGATGCTGTTCATGAAAACAAAACAGGCTTTGTTGTAAAAACAATGTTTCTCTTGGAGAGACGAGTTTTCCAACATATATATATATATATATATTGAATATATCCCTAATAATAGTGGAGATATGAAAAGTAGAATCCTATGTTTCTCCTAACAATTTGTTGTTAAGTGCCATCAAGTCAGCTTCAGTTTATGGGGACCGTATGAAAGGGACAGCTCCAAGATGCCCTGTGATCAACAGACCTTTCATGTCCAGCAGACTCAGGGCTATGGCTTCTTAGATTGAGTCAAAGCACCTGCAGTGCAGTCCCTCTCTTTTCCTGCTGTCATCCACCTTACCAAACAGTACAACCTTTTCTAATGAATAATGATGTCTCATAAATGTGCAAAGTATGATAATTTCAGTTCAGTCGATTTGGCTTTTGGGGAGAGTTCAGTCCCTACTTGCTCTCAAGCCCATTTGTCTTTTTTTTATTTTTTTATTTTATTTTATTAATTATAAAGGAAAAAAACAAAAAAACACATATTGTGATAAACATAAAAGTGAAAGAAAAAAGTTACAACAGAAAAATGCTTACATTTCTATTTCTCTCTAAGTCCATTAACATAATATACTCATTCAACGTATTATAAATTGGACTGATTATGTACTTTTGTTATATTTATCTGAATCTCATTCTCATTATACCCATTGTTATTATTTATTCTCATAACTAGCATTTTAAAAAATATACTATTAGTAATTTCTTTCTTATTTCTATCCTTTTCAAACTAAATTTAACCTATTGCTATTACTGACTGTAAATTTATTACTAACTATACTGTTACTATGTGTACCCTAAGTGTATCCCATCCCCAGGGCCAATTATATCTCAAGTTACTCCACTTTCCAAAATTGTAACTCTTCTTGTGGAGGTATGATCCCTTCCTCTTTTATTAATACTTTTTCCACAAATATCTTCCATATTGCTTCAAAATCATTCCCTTTCATTATTCCTTTTTTGGCCTTAATTCCACATGTTAACTTATCATTAATCACGATTTTCCACACTTCTTTATATCAATCCTCTATTTGAAAATCTCCTTGAGTTTTCCATTTCCTTGATATAATTAATCTTGCTGCAGTTAATAAATTTGTAATTAAATCCTTCACTCCCTGGGTACAATTAATCTTATCATATATAGATAGCAATGCTATACCAGGACATATTTCTAAATCAGTTTCTGTTATCTCTTTTATCTCTTTAAACACTTTCTGTACACATTCAGAATTCCACCACATTGGCACATATATGTACCAATTTCTTGACAACCCCTCCAACACAACCTTGAATAATTCTTATCTATGTGATTTAATCTTACTGGTGTTAGGTACCATCGCCAAACCAATTTATAATAATTCTCTTTTATCTGTACAGATAAGTTTTTTAAATGACACCGACTCCAAATTTTTCCCCAATCCTGAACATCTATTTTTTGTACTGGTTCTTCCTCCCCCATTTTTCTAAGATATTCCTCTTCGTCTTTATGTTTTGACAACATTTTATATATTTCACTTGTGGTACTCTTCAAAATTTCATTTTCCTTCATACCTTCTCTTTGAGGCCCATAGTCTCTCCTCCAGAACCAGACTTCACATGAATTTATTCCTTTCCTGTTGGTTTTGTTCACTGTTCAGCTTTCATAACCACACACAAACAAGGAAATACTGTGGCCTGGATGAACTTGATTTTCGATGAGATTTAATGATCTATCTTTATATTTCAGGATCTTATCTATTTCTTTCACAGCTGCCCTACCAAGTTCCAGTCGTCCGATTTGTTACTACAGTCTCTATCTTGATTAATGTCTGAGTCTAGGTAAAAAAAATATCTTTACCTATTCCAATGTCTTCATTATGCATATCATACTTATATAAAGCATCTGTGATCCTTATTTTCACCTTAGGCCATTTCTACACTACTGTTATGGCGCTATTATCCACATCCTGTGGAATTCTGGGTTTGTAGTTTACTGAGGTCGAAGAGCTCTCTGGCTGAGAATTCTAAAGGCCCCTCCCTAAACTGCAAACCCTAGGATTCCACAGAATGTTGAAAGTGGAATAACAGCACTATAATGGTGTAGTGCAGAAATGGCCTTAATGTTCAACTGTAACCCTTATTTTGAACTTTATTACTTGACTTTCTTGAGTAATCATTCCAAGTCTGCTATTTTCTGCTATTAATATGATTTCATCTGTATATATTAAACTATTGGTGTTCCTTCCATAATTTTTACACCTCCATATCAGTACAGGATCAGAATTCAAAATGACCTTAACAGATTAGAGAGCTGGGCCAAAACTAACAAAATGAATTTCAACAGGAAAAAATGAAAGGTCCTACACTTGAACAGAAAAAATGAAATGCACAGATACAGGATGTGTGACACCTAACTTGACCAAAGTACATGTAAAAGGGATCTAGAAGTCTTAGTAGATCACAAGCTGAACATGAGTCAGCAGTGTGATGCAGTAGCTAAAAAAGCTTAAAAAGCCAATACAATTCTGGGCTGCATCAATAGGAGTATAGTGTCTATGCCAAGGGAAGTGATAGCATCATCCTGTCCTGTTTCAGTCAGGCAGCACCTGGAATGTCCAGTTCTGGGCACCATAGTTCAGGAAGGATGTAGACAAGCTAGAATGTGTCCAGAGGAGAGCAGCCAAAATGGCAGAAGGCCTAGTGGCACCCCACTAGTCTCTTCTCTCCAGGATGAAGAGGAGCCATTGGTGAGCACCCTCTGGGTTCAGTTGGTCATCCAGTTACAAATTCACCTAACAGCAGCATTGTCTATCACAAATTTTACTAGCTTATTTGTAAGAATATCATGGGGAATCTTGTCAAAGGCCTTTCTGAAGTCAAAGTATGTTATGTCCACAGCATTCCCTTCATCTACCAACTTAGTAACTCTATCAAAAAAAGAAAAAAGGTAAGATCAGCCTGGCATCACTCGTTTTTGAAAAACCTGTGTTGACTTTTAGTGAGCACAACATTCCTTTCTAAGTGCTTACAGACTGTCTGTTTAATGATCAGCATTAGAATCTCCCAGTAGTAATGTCAGGTTGACTGGGCAGTAATTGTTTGGCACTCCTCCAGATGATGTTGGGTGCATAACCCCACATCTGGGAGAGGTGAGCTGAGTTTCCTTCCTCCTTTTCTTTGTGCAGAGATGATGGAGAAAAAAAATGAGTCGCTGGCTGCAGCATTGTCTGAAAGCTCCACCTGATATAGCCATGGAATCTGTGATGCCAGGCTGTAGGAACATGATCGTGATACTTGTAGCGTGGTCATCCACCCAATATCATCCGGCCCGTGAAGGATCAGTGGACCAGGAATCTGTCCCAGGACCCCAAACCAGTTCCCCAGCTCTTTCATAAAGGATGTAGCAAGAAATTCCTGGGAAGGCTATTGAGAAGTTTTTAGCTTATTTTGTTCAAAACAAAACTTGAACATCTTGAAGACTTGAACATCTTCATGATAAATAATCATTTGAAAGTTTATGTAAGTAATAAGTAGTAGATATTACGGGTAAGATGCACAATGACACAGGCAAGTTCACAGTTTATTCTTAGTAATGCATATCACAAACTAACATGGAAGGTCACCTGAATGTGATCAAACAAAGAGTATTGGATTGTAAATTACACCTGGGTCAAAAAGCAGAATTATACTACTCAAGCACAAATGTGTCTGAATAATGAATATAATTATTACATAGGATAAACATCAAAAAGTTCAATAGTTTGAGTTATTAAAAAATGCATATACTTAAGTTTAGTTAGCAAATTTTTAACAAGAAATTGTCTTCTCAGACCTGTCATTCAAATTTCATTTAATCCAGGGTTTTGTGTGTGTGTGTGTGTGTGTGTGTGTGTTTTCCTTTATTAGGAATATTTAGTAAAAAATGAGATAATTGAAAACTGTGATTCCTCATTTATGGGACAGTAGACAATATTAGATATGGAATAGCCTTTACAAAGAACTTAGATGTATTTTAGAATGAGGTGGTCTCTTATGATTTAGAACTTCTATGATTTAGTCTGTGTACCTATCAATTGATCAGCTGTGTTAGAGATGAATAGGAAATGGTATGAGATAAGAATTCTCCTTTCACAATAGGGATAGGAAACATCCAGCATGCAGTTCATATAATCTGTCTGATTGAGGTTTTCTATCAATTTAACAGCTCAGAAGTGGTCCCTTAAAGGATCTGAAACCTTATCTTAACAAAACTATTCTGTACACCACACTCCATACTCATTTAGCCCAGCCTTGTAACTTGCTCCTAAAAAGCAATTTGCTCTGTAGCAATTGACAGGGAATTCACACAACAACAAGACAAAAGTCCATGACCAGATTTCTTATCCTACAGAGCAATTTCTGGATGCAGTTTCATATACTCTCTGAAAGACAGGCATGGCAAAGTGAAGGAAACCCTAGACTTTACAGTGCTTTTAAAAATATAAGTAGGGTTTCCAGTTATCACATACTAATTGCACCTCCTGGTCAACTGCTTCTAAAGGGACAGCAATAGAAACTAGCTAAAATGTGGCAACCTAGCCATCAGGAGAGCCTGGAAGAACCTGGGAGACCAAAGAAGAATATAGTAAATTACACATGAAGCTTAATAGAAGCTGAAATTCACAGGCTTTTCAGATCTCAGCACTGGTTTCTTGCTGCATATTTTTACTGATGAATATACTTTTAGCGTTTGTAGATAGGACTGTGGGCTGGCAAACCCAAATACAAACCCCAAAGTGATACACAATTGAAAAAGGCACGTAAAACACTAACTATATGACCAGAAGACATTTAATAACAAAGAAAACTTCTCTAAAATAGTTCCAAAATCACAAGTAAAATCAGTTAAAAACAGCTACAATAACCATTCCCTATTTTAAGGACTAAGAACGATTGAAATAACACAGATTTAGCTGTCCACCAGAGGGGATGGGGCCAATCTGACCAAAGACAAATCTTGCTGAGGCTACGTTATACAAAGAAATCCTTTGAGAACCATGAGGAAATCTCATTCCCAGGACTAGGGGAGAATTAAGTCTTACCATCTTCTTTCTCTCACAGAGGACCATAGCTAATTAACTTCAAGACAGTGCCTTGAAGCAAAATAACAACCACATTTCTCAATGCTTTCTTACCCAGTGGAGCAGTTACCCAAAGTATATCCATTGCCCTTCACACTCATGCTAGGCTGGATGGCAAGCTCCATTTCCCAGCCTCAGGATCCTCCAGAAGCAACCCAAGTCCCTCCAAGTGAATAAGGACATGACTAGAATCTCATCCCCAGTGCATTGGGCAGAGGGACAATTCCAGTTTGTAGGAGAAAGCAGATTTTTCACTAAAATAAGAGAAGGAGGAGCACATCTTGTTTTAGGGGAAATTCACACCTGCTAGAAGTACAGCTCTCTCATGTTTTTAAAAAAACAAATATAAACGATGTAATGGAAGTTGGGGCTCAATGTCCACATATGGCCTGTAGGCCACTTTATTCTTACTTCTGGCCTACTGAAGAGGGGTGAAGGGCTTCCACTCTTCGTTATGCTGAAAAAAGAAAAAAATAGGCTATCCCTCTCTTCTATTTATTATTGTTGCTGTTGTTGTTGTCACTATTGCTATTGTTATTATTATCATGATCATCTTGATTTATATCCCGCTTTTTTCTCAAAAGGACTCAAAGCGGCTTACAACTTTAAAAGAAATACATAATTAAAAAACCAAAGAAACAAAAGTTAAAACACTAATTAAACAGACAGCAATAATTAAAACAAAGTTAAAATACATATTAAGACAAATCATAATGAAAATAACTAGCACCTTTCTTCAGCCAAGCAGTAATCATGTATTAAATGCCTGCCAAAATAAGAATGTCTTTAATTGTCTCTGGAAGGCAGGCAGGGAGGGGTGCCAGTCTGACCTCTCTGAGAAGGGAGTTCCAGAGTCTGGGGGCCGCCACTGGGAAGGCCCTCTCCTGTGTTCCCACCAGATGCACCTGTGAAGGTGGTGGTACAGAGAGAAGGGTGTCCCCAGCAGGTCTCAAAGGCCAGGATCAATCGTAAGGGAGAATACAGTCCTTCAAATAACCTGAACCTGAGCCGTTTCTACTTTGCCACCAGCACTTCAGTAATGACACAACCCACATGAGATCTAATAAAGGTGGAGGAAGAAAGCTCATTTTCTACACTCTGTGTGTATATGTCTTCAAGTCGCCTGTCAATTTACATCAACCCCATGAATTTCAACAAGGTTTTCTTGGGTAATGGTCCAGATTTACAGACCAACCAGGAAAATTCAGCAAATGCATCGCTCAGCAAAGGACAAGAGGGATCCCTAACTTCTGCAGGAGTTTACCGCATACCGTGCAGCTGTGGTCAGGTCTACATAGGGACCACAAAACGAAGCATCCAAACACAAATCAAAGAAGATGAAAGATACTGCAGGCTGATCCAGCCAGAAAAGTCAGCAGTAGCAGAACACACTATAAACCAACCCGGACACAGAATGTTATTTGAAAGCACAGAAATTCTGGACCATTCTAACAACTACCAGGTCAGGCTACACAGAAAGGCTATTGAAATCCACAAACACTTGGATAATTTTAACAGGAAAGAGGAGACTCAGAAGGTCAACAACATTTGACTGCCAGTATTGAAGAACACCAAAATCAAAACACAAAAGGTACTAACGAGCCCTAACGAGCCCCACCTGGGCTCAGGAAGTTTCCCTCCAGGAACAAGTATTCAATACACACCATAGGACTATTATGCTAATTGCTCCCTCCCCTCTGGAGGAAGAGACTGGCATATATATTCTCCACTCCACTTCCAATTCACCCTTCCTCTGAAGATGCCAGCCACAGATGCAGGTGAAACATCACGAGAAAATACAACCAGAACATGGTCTCAAAGCCCGAAAAACTCACAAGAACAAAATTCTCACCATTCATCATTTAGTTGATTTTCAGAGCAACTCTTGGAACAATATGCAGCATGACTTCACTGTCAATTCTATAGTCCATTTCTGCAGAGTATATTTCTTAAATTGGCAATGAACTATTTTTTTTCTATTCTCATTTTCTGCAAAAAAAGTATCTTGGTATCTTTTCCCTGCTTAAATGTGAAAATTATACCTTGGGTACACCTAGCCAGGTTATTTATAACAATGCAAGGAAAAATGCCATCCTCATTTTATAATCTGGCAGAATTGGAACTCAAGTAAAAAATATATTTGGCTTTTTAAAAAAGTATTTTGTGATTTGTCCTTTGCAGCGAAGTTTCTTGGCAACAATTTTTGCAATAAAATCAAAAGTATTCTTCCCCCATTCCTCTGATGAGACATTTGTGGCAATGTACAGTTTGTTTCACTGCCATTTCTGCAATAGTTAGCAGGTTCTCTATTGATATTTAAGATGAAAAATGCCTGTGGACAAACAAGTACAGTGACAGAAACCTGAAATACAGTTACCAAGGAACTGTACAAATGCATGTAGCAATTAAGTATCTTTCACAGATATTATTTACCCTAAGAAGTAGAATGGAGACAAGTACTGCATTTAATCTCGAAGGATACAAAAGAATGAAATGTACAAAGCAAAAAGTAACCTAATTGATAATGCTTCTCAGTTGTTCTTCAATGCAGTGTAAAATCCAAGTACTTGCAAGTATTATGAATGCTGAAAGAAAAGTATATTTAAATAATACAGTTTGAATACAATTTAGTTTACCTGTAATGTACTTTTACAGTATCTCCATATTATCTATCACATGGCTATTTCTAATCAGTAAAGGTGTTCCTGTTATGAGTTTCCAGTAAGTACATCCAAATTAAAAAAAAATAAATTCTGGACATCTGTCATACATTTATACTTATTGCAGCTTTGTATTGTGCAGGCATTTCTTATATTCCACAAAAGGACATTGAGAAAAGATCCTTTTACCAAACACATATACAAGATAACATGAAACATAAGCTACATACAGTTGATGAGGGTAATTTTGTAACTACAGAAAATGGAGAGACCATTGACATTGACACATAAAGCTTGAGTCACATGTTATGCATGCTGGGATTGCTATCACCTATGGACAATTTGAAATGAAGTAAGAGGACAAACTGGCCCCCAAAGTCAAATGACACCTGAGCTAGACTGGCACATAACTGAAACAAATGCTTTCATTAGAAATTTTAACAATTCCAATTAGATTTCTATGTTAAGGACTCTCTGGACAACCTGGAAACAAATGTAGAAACAAATCACAAAACACTTTTTCAAGAAAGTCCAAGATATATTTACTGGGTTCTAATTCTGCCAGATTATAACATGAGGATGACTTTTAAAAATTTGTATTTACCATGAACAGTAGTTATAAAGAAACATCAACATCTGTCAAGCCGCTAGACATAATAAAAAGTCATAAACTACCTGAGAAGTTCAACTTAATCAAAACTATAGACAACAGCAGCTTCCACAGCACAGTTTAAGTGGGGAAATGCTCATGTAATTGCCAAGAACCTAAAAAACATCAGAAAGTGAGTTTGGTAGGTCAAAATTAATTCCACAAAAGGGGTGCTTTCCAATAGAGCTATTTCTCACAGTCTTAGATGGCAGGGACTTTTTAAGCAAAGCTTTCTCGGTTTTTTATCTGCTGAAGCTTTTAAAGGAATGGTACTCTGAATATACCTCATCTTGTTTGATTTCAGCTGCCAATCAGGATTGGTTTTAGTTAGTACATGAATTTAATTAGTACATGACCACCAGGGATTTCCAGACAGGACTAGAAAAGAATTCTACCTGAAAGAAAGAGTTGTTCTGAAGCAGAATTGGCAATATTGGTTTGAATCAGCAAAATGTTCCTAAAATACAAACAGGGGATAGAAAATGTTCATACTATTTGATGACAAATTAGTCTAAATGTTCATTCTAGCCAATCAAATTGTTTCTTTTTCACCATGCTACGTTAGTGGAGTGCCTGAAGGAAAATAACAAAATGCTATATGGTGACGTTGATCTATATATCAACAACAGTTTCAATACTTTTGGCAAAAGTGTGGAGAACAGCTCAGCTTCCATTGTTGGAAAACTGAAAACAGAATACCCAGTGAATTATGTTGATGGATAAACCTATATGTTATTTTATCTTTGAAAGGGAAAAAATAGGCAACATAGATTTTTTGGAATAAATTAGTCTTTGTTTATACAATACTGGAACCAGATGAGGCTAAGAGAGATTGTAACTCAAGATTTGTTAGCTATGAGGTAAGGCTTCAGATTTGAGGTGGTGAAACTAAGCTGATTTATTAACGGGCTCTGCATTGCTCCCCACCTGGGCCCCACGGCCTGAAAACTGTTGCAGATTGCCCAAGCCAGCGGGAGAAGGAGAAGGAATATTCTTGATGGAGCTTAGAAAAATGAGTTTTTGTACTACAATTCCCAGAATTCTCCATTCAGCATGGAGACTTACAGCCCATAAATTTATTTTTCTAAGTTTTTCCAGATTATTCCTTTGCTCCCTTCTTCTGGAAGATCTGAAGGATTTTTTTCATTTAATAAGATGGGTTGTTCACTATACATGTGTGCAACACCATCACAGGATGGGAGGAAATGTTCATTTAATATAATTTTCCTGGAACAAAATGCCAAGCCGCATAAATTTTTAAGTCATATAAGATAGCTCTATCTATGGTTACCGGTCATGGTGGCTATACAGAACTTCCAGACACAGTGGAAGAAAGCCTTTCAATCTTTTTGCAGTGCCGTTTTCTGAAGAAGTAAAACTAATGCTTTTATTAGCAAGATATTAACAAAAGATAACAAAAAAGTACATGGGGGGGGAGACCTGTACAAAACAGCATGAAATGAATACTACTATTACAATATATTGCACTGCTTGCAAAAATACATACATTGAAGCAAAACTTACTGCAAAAAGGACATATAATCAAAACATGCAGAAAAATGAATAAATATTTCCATGCAAACTTTTTGAAAGATTAGTTTTACAAACTGTACAAACTGATGTAGAAACAGGACAAAACAATTTTAAGCGGAAAAAATTAAAGAGATACCAAAATCAGTAGATTTATCTGGCCAACATGTCCAAAGAGCAATAGCACAAAATAAAATGTGTATCCCTCTGAACTCTGAACTTTGCTGTACCTTTTTGACAGAAAACAACACTAGACTGAAAATTATTCCTTAGTAACTGTTTTGTGATAGGTTTTTTATTTCCCATGCGAACATTTTCAGCTAGAGGAATATTTTCACAAGTCCGTCAAAATGCGGAACATAGGAAGAGTTTATCACTGCCTGTCTACAAATGAGACAGACGTGAGCATGTTTAACTATTTCCAGATTCTTTGTATATCCATGTTTGTCTCAGGAGTAAGTACATAAGCCATCTCCCTGCTGTAATTTTAGTCAAGCAAGGTGACAAATCATGGCCTGGAAAGCAGGATTCAGGGCAGCCTTTTTCCGTTTGTTCTCCACAGAAAGTGATACCATAAAAATGGTCATGCCAGTTTTCATTTGTGTATGTGTATGTGCACATGCATGCCTGTGCTTGTGATCATATGGTCCCTCAGTTAAAAATTGGAGAGCGCCCTCTTCATAGAGTGATGAAACCAGTGCCTATAACATACATGTTCAAGCTCTTCATCATATCATAAGGGAGAGGGAGGTGTGTGTCTAACTAAATCATTTTGACCTTTAGCCTGTGGGGTTCCACAAGGGTCAATACTCTACCCTATGCTTTTCAACTTCTGCATGAAGCCCCTGGAAAAGGTCAACCAAAGCTCTGTCAGTGGGTGTCATCAGTATGCTGATGATTCCCAGATCTATCTTTCCTTTGCATGCCATGATAGTAATGAATTGTTGACTGGATGCATTAAAGGACTAGATGAAGGTGAATAGACTGAGGCTTAATCTAACCAAGATGGAAATGCTCTTAGTCATGAGAAAAACCAACCTGGGATTGGGATCTCAGCCTGTTCTGGATGCGGTTGAAAGATCAGGTTCATAACCTGGGGGTACTCTTGAACCCAGAGTTGCTGCAGTGGGCTACTGCAGTGGGCAGGAGCATGTTTGCCCAGCTTTAACAGGTGAGCCAGCTGTGCCCTTTGTCAGGGATTCCAGGCAGGGAACTCTGGGAAAATGATCAGCCCACTGCAAAGATGTTGCATCATGCCCCAGCTGTGGGTAACTGCAAGGTTGCATAAGAAACTGGGGTCGTGTGCAGATGGTAGAGGGAGGTGTGCAAACCTCTACCTGATTGGTTGTAAATATGTATATAAGAAAGCAATCCCCAGTATGTATTTTGTCTGTTGACCAAACCGGTGTCTGGCGCAAGCCTTTGTCCGTCTGTTCCATGTTTTGTACATAACAGAACTTTGTAGCAAGATAAAGTGCCTCCTGTTTGGAAGAAACGCCTCTATGTGTGAGTATCCTTACTGGGGAACAAGGCTGCTGCTGTTGGCTTGCTGTCCTCTGGCTTTTCCGCTGCATTTCTGTGGGGCTGAAACTCCTATCATCCCCCAACACCCTTTCCTTGGGAAGGTAGATCTGGCCACAGTGGCTTCTGCCTTAGTTATCTCTCAATAAGACTACTGTAATGCATGGGGCCAGCCTTGAAAAGTGTTTGGAAGCAAACACTGCAGCAATCAGACTGGTGTTAGGCGTACATTTAAAAGACCATATAACACTGGTCCTGCAAGAACTACACTGGCTTCTAATTTGCTTCCAAGCTCAATTAAAGGTGCTGGTGTTGACCTACAAAGTCCTAAACAACTTGGAGACAAGATATTTCAAAGACCACATCCTCCCATATGAGCCAGTGAGAAATTTGAGATCTTCAGAGGAGGCTCTGCTGTGTCCCAATGCCTTTGCAGATAGGCTGTTGGCAACAAATAATAGGGATTTCTCTATAGCAGCACCTCAACTGTGGAACTCCCTACCCGAGAACCTTAGGCTGGTCCCATCTCTTTTAAGTTTTCTGTGGGCAGCCAAATCAGTTCTTTTCTGCATGGCATTCAGTTTTTGAAATCGCTGTTTTAACCATTTCAGAAGTGGATTCTATGATTGTTTCTAGACTGCTTTTAGGAGTTTTTTTAAAGAGTATATAAATATGTTTTTAAAATCTTTTTATCTTTGCATTGTTTTAATTGGTTTTTATTTGTTCATCACTTAAGGATCCCTTCTGGACTAAGAAGTGATACAGAAATATGTTAAGTAAATAAATACTTTGTGTAAAACAGCAACTGTGATAAAACTTTTTCCAGAAAGGGACAAAACCATGGAGTGACTTCATATGAAATCTTCTTTTCTTTGCAGCATTAGTGAACTCTGAGTAGGCACAATTTTAACTAAATACTTCAAAATGAGATTTACAGTCCTTAATCATTCTGAATGTAAGGAATGTAGAGAATAATACTTAGCGGGAGTATTCCTTCAATATTCCTAAAATGTAGTAAGTACAGCTACCTGCTGCTGAAACAAAAGGGAGTGGAGAACCAAGCTGCCAAAAATGAATTAATTAGATTTTGATTAAATGCTTTCCCAGGTCAACCAGAGGCTGTCTATGCAAAATTCCAGATGTTTAGAGAATCTGTAGTGAACTGGAGACATTTCTAAATTCATGCCACTGCTTCCTATAAGTGTATGTGCAGCTGTGCATAACTTCAGTAGATTCTGATGCCTCAAAACCTAGCCATGTGCAGTGCTGCTGTCACAGTTTGCTGCATACATCAAAATCATCTTGATGAAGTATGTCTGGACAACCCAGTCTGCCAATTTATCCAGGCTCATGAACATTACAAATTTGTGTCTGGGCAATAATTAATTCTGTTCCATTTCATGCTGCAATTAGAGCAAAGCAGCATGTGAACCCTTAAACTTTTGTATTTCCACAGACTAACCATGCACCCTGGCTTCTACACAAAACTGAACCCTATATGTGGAGTGTGCACGCACATAACACACAGAGAGAGAGACAGACTGAGAGAGAGAGTACATGCTATAACCTGCAGATGGCTTGATCAGAAAGAATTTATCTCCTTTTTCTAATAAAAACCTTCCTCAGAAATGTGTTCTAGCCATGCACGACCAGACCACAAATGGGCATCCCGTAATATCCAGAAAGTAACATTTATGCTCCTTCACCTCTCTGTGATGAAGATGTGCTCTGAAGGCCACAGTCACAAAGTCTGGACTAAAATCCAGAGTAGATTCACCACCCCACTGGCCAACCTCTATTACTTCACAATGCATTGAAGTCAGTCTTCTTCCAAGTTCTCATATCTCATTGGTAAATAAGGGTGAAGTATGTGAGGTAGTGGTTTAAGAGTTGGACTATGACCCTGGAGACAACGGTTACATTCCCCACTTAGCAATGAAAACCTACTGAATGACCGTGGGCACATCACATACCCTCGGTCCCAGAAAATCCATGATAGGTTCACCTTAGGGTCACCATAGAGAACAAGTCTGAATTCAAGTCAATTCACTTGTGTGTTGTATCGATGCCTGGCAGCTATGTGCTGTGTTAAACTGTTCCCACAGGAGAAAACAAATAATTCAATTAATTTTCTCCCTGATGCCAGATATCTTCAAAAACTATGTAGTTTCAAAGAGGCTTCCTAAGGCAGGGGAGAAAGTCTCTAATGGCATGGCAGAGGGAAGCCAAGTGAGGATCGGGGAGAGTCTAGCCTTTTATAGTCCTCTCTTGGTTTCCCCTCTACTTGCAAGGAGGGTAGGAGGGAAACAAACCAGTACTAGAACCTAGTTTTTGAATATACTTCTAACATCACAGCTCAACAAATAACTTCACAGCTTAACTTAACATTGTTCAATATTTTTTATGGGAGAAAAGAAGAACTGATTGAATTTTTTTTAAAAAAAAAAAACCCCTATGTATTATGCTAGGATGTTTATAGCCAGATTTGGAAAAAACAGATTTAGGATTTTTTTGGTATAAATAACAAGTGCTTTTACAAATCCTTAGAATTATACTTCATTACAGACATATAACAGATATCAAGATGTCACACATCCAGAGAAGATGAATGTAGCATCTATGTGTTGTTCTTGTTGAATTATTCCAGAGCAAAAATAAAATGATGATGTACAAATACATTTTAAAGATGTAGTAATTTTAAAGCACTTTCATTCCTTCACTAATCATCAGTGGTTCCCTCCTTCTTTCTCCAAGACAGTTCCAAATAATATAAAAGCAAGCTCTTTTTTATATTACAGGAGAAAATAATAATTGTCATACCGTACTCTCACATACGTATGTATGAGGAAGATGTGTGTCCATCTTTTGTACATTTAAAAACCTTTCTACTGTGCTATAAACAAATGCTAGAATATTTACATTTGCCTCAGAACCAACTGAAAATGTGCTCAGCATAGCCAATCCCAAAAGAATTCAGAAAGCATTGATTATGATGTCAGTTGCCCTAAAATGTAAAAGTGTAGACTAGTTTCCAATGCATGCTTTTATGGCAGGTGTATCTTCCCATTTTTCTCCCAATCCTTCTGTCTTTCAAATCTTTACTAAGGGTAGAAAGTTCTTACTAATTTTATGGAAGTGTAACACAACAAGTCACATTGCTTTAAAGAAAAAGATGTTATTTCTGTATCCATGCTGAAAGGCATGCCTCCAGTCCAGATTAATGTATGTGATTTAGGTTGATAGAGGGGGCAATTTGCACATATTTCTTTTCTAAGAAAATAAAACAATTAATCTTACTATTGAACTGTAATGAGAAGGTCCATGGGACCCTATGTACACACTGGTAATTGCTTTATAAGAAGAGAGGAAGCCGCAACATATTTATCTCCAATATCCTTTTCAAGTAAAGAGTATGCAAGAACAACTTACAATTTCCAAATCCAAGTACATAGGCATGAGTGTTACTGAACATAGTTTGAAAATGGAAAAATATTTTCAGCTTTATTCTGATCCAGGTGAAACTAACACCTCACAGACAATAAAGGAACCCCCCAAAAAGCAATAAAAAGCATGGGTGTTTAAACTCTGTTTTTCAGTTCTCTCTGTTCAAAGGTGTGATGCAATTAATAACTTTCAGGTTCCTCCTTGAAGAAGAAAATCACGTCTGATAATGACTGGGGCGTCATTTCTGTTTTGCTTTTACTGTGTTTATTTTAAGACACTTCTATTGAACATGTGTACATGGGATTTCATCTGTTGTGTATACTGTAAAATGTCTTGTAGAAATAGCATAGAAAATAGCTAATAAATGGTGCCAAAAGCAAATCTAGAAGAATGGCAACATACGTGAGAAGTGACAACAAGTGTAATGCATGCTTATGTATTATATTAAATTATATTTATACAACATTACTTGATGTAAGCATTTCCAGGGACACTAGTTATAATCAAATAATAATAATCATTTTTTTTAAAAAAAATGATACTTAAATCAGGAATGATGAATCCTGCTGGTCAGAAGCCTTAAGACATGGTATAATTATCTCTGATTCATTCACTCCACCACAAGATCTCAGCCCCCTCTCCCATCTCTAAAAGCAGGAGAGGATACTGAGAAATGCATAGCAGAGAACTGTGAACTAAAAGATTTGCCTACAACAGGCAAGGTAAAACAGAAACTTCCTGGAGAATCCCTTACTGAGTGTACGTGAACAACAAAACAGGAAAAAAAAAAGAAGGGAAGCAGGTGGGCTTGATTCAGCACACACCCTCAGCATATAAAAAAAATATGCTGCATGTTGCACTGCTCTTCTTTCAGGGGTATAGGAAGCTGAATATCCCAACTCTTTCCATGTTATTTCTGCCTCCAATATTAAATTTTCTGTTAAAGGAGTAAAGCCCAGGGGCACATCTACTTTGCTAACTGAGGTATACCTAGATATTGTATCTTCCATAATTGTATGTTAACTATACATTTGCTAGTATAAAAACGAAACAACCGCAAGTCATCTGTAATTTGTAACATATTGCTGAAAAGCTTTCACATAAACATCACATCTGGGAGATGTGCCAGAATCCTGGAATATTCCCAATAACAAACATGACTTTTGTCTTAACTACTTCAGTTATTGGAAAGTAACTCTTTCCAGTTATTAACTGAATAAGTTATTGCAATTACCACCATGTGTACATTCAGGAGAGCAGTCAGTTGCATATACCTAATCTATTCTCTGTGTGCTATGAACAAAAGTACCCGGTAAAACTGTGCTTCATGGTCTCTACAGTGCAGAAGCAGTATTCTATAGTTAATCTGGTATTTCATATGATATCATACTTTCACATCTCACATTTCAAAGAAAACACCAGTAACAGGAATAAAGTACTACACAGATATCTAGCAAAATGGAGATACCGAGGTACCTTTATTTTTAAGAAGTATAAATCCTATCCATGATAGCATACAGTCTCAATAAAAAAATGAAAAATTAATTTAATGTTTCATATATGAAGGGAAGGGTGAGATAGAATGCAGCTATATCAATTTTCTAAAATCCTGTGTCCAGCATGCATTTTCAGCACTGTGCTGAACGGATATCAGGCAAGAAAATCAACACGCTGTGACAGCTGAGATTCTCCCTCTCACAACACATACACACATATTTTTACTATCACAGAGGAAGATATTTTACATATCTCCCAGTTGTAGATTACAATCAATGTACATCATTCAATGGATGAAAGAATCTAGGTTCTAATATTCAAGAAAACAGGAAATCTTGGTTTGACAGTCACTTGGAAAGAACTGCTGGGGAAGTATGACTGAATGATATTCATTGCTCCTTTTAAGTGACAAATTGAAAAACTTCTACTTCATCAAAAGTGGCTGTGGTTCGTCACATCTGAATATATTTTTGAGAAGACTCTATACACTCAGAAGAATTTCTCTTCCAAGGCAATCAGAGATTTGATTACAGACTACATTTATCAACTTTTAGAAAATCAACTCATGGCACAGGAGAGCCAGCGAAAGCCAATGAGATCACCCTCCCCCCACACATGGCCTTCTATCACTCACGCAGGGCTTTAAAGATCCAGAGACCTTTTAAGTTCTAATTCAAAAATTAAACTTTGGAGTCTACCCCTACAAATCTTGTGCTGGCAGAAGCAAACAGCTAAATCAAACTAGAAGTACTAATCCCATGGAGATCTGAATTGGGGAAAAACATTTTTATAAAATATCTTTTTTTTCCAAAATACATTTAGTTAAGAGTATATAATATATCATAATATGACATGATGGAACTCCGAACCTATTTCATTAAGTTTAGGTTTTTCTATTTTTATTCTATGAGGTTTTTAAAATCTCCTGCTAATTTAAAGAGCCAAAAGCTGATGAACAGGAAGGGAAAGTGTGAGAAATATACTCATTTTGTACAGCAATTCTGTTGCCATCTTTGCTAAAATAAACAGACATATTGAATATAAAATGAGTATCAGATGAAAAGTTTAGACTCCTACACTCATTGTTCTTGGTTCATATTTTGTTTGTCTGTGTCCCTTTGAACTCCTAGTACTTGAATGAATTCAAAATATCTAGAAAGGATGGCAGCAAGAACAAAGCAAATAGGCAGAACAAATATTTGAAAGTTTTCTGCTGAACTCCTCTACTGTGAGAGAGGACAACTGGGCAGGGTGGGACACAATTGTTACTTCAGGTCTCCCCACCACAGGCCACAATCTGTGCATTCTAGCCATGCTCAAAATGTAAGAACATCACTTCTGATTGTCTCTTTTAGCCAGCTTCAGCCATTTTCAAGCATGGAGGGCTCTGGAGCTTGAGAGAATTAAATGGATGATTTGAGAGTTAAATGCCCCATTTTGAGCTGGTTTGGAGAGAAAATTGCCTGAAAATTTGCCCAGATTTTTTTTTTTAAATGAGGGTTAGGGTTTTCCAGGGATGGTTGAGGAGACACAATTTACCCATTCCTGCTCTACTGATATAAGAAAAGTGTCTTCACCCTTTATATACTACTGTAAGACCTCCTGAAAATGTTAATGCTGCTTCTTCTACCATACTCAGTCTAATCAAAGTTCATAGCCTATCAGTTGGCTCTGGAAGACCCTAGGATTTCAATCTGGAGTGAGAGAATGATTTCTCCTTCACATCTCAAAGCCTAGATAGGCTAGTAAGACAGAATATGGTCCTTCAGATAGTCTGGACCCAAATCATAAGAGCTTTATAGGTCAAAATCAACATTTTAGACTGTGCTAGGAGATGTAACATACAATGGCTTACTCCCTTATGTTTTGGAATAATTTAAAAAAACCTCTTGCTTTTGCCTTTTATTCCTCCTCCTTTATCTGATGTTCAGATTTCTGCCAAAGTAATACATCTTATTGCCTTTACAGCAACACTTCTTCCTCCTTACCATCAATGTAAAACCATATCCATTCTGTTATTTTTCCAGTTGCACTCAATTTCCTAAACAATTCTGATCTTGTCTCTGCAACTCCTTATATTCTGCCAGCTTGCTTGCTTGTTTGTCTGTTTCCTTTTCTCCCAGTGAAAAGACCCAGGGCAATGGAATTAAAACTAAGCCATAACTTGTACAATGGAAAACAGTTAATAAGTTACCATATTAAAACAAAGTTAAATTATAATTTTTAAAAATTTAACAGAAAAGGGAGGAAACCCTCCTCTTAAAAAAAAATACTGCAGCAGTCAGTTCATAACCAAAAGCCTATCTGATTAAAGGGCCAGCCTAACCTCACATGGAAGGAAATTCCACAACTTGTGATATTCACTAAGAAAGTCCTCTCCCATCTCCTCACTAAGCATGCCTGTAAGGCTGGTGAGACCAAGAGAAAGCCTTCCCTTGAAGATCTAAGAAATCCAGCAGATGGGTATGAGGACACAATGATCTTTCAGACAGTGTGGACCCAAGTCATTATAGGACTTTATTCTTCATAGCTGGACTATCATTCTTTGGACACATTATGAGGCAACAAGACTCACTGGAAGGGAGCAGGATAATGTTACACTACACATGGATTTACTCATTAAAGAAAGGATCCTGCAAACTCAGGGATATGCCTAACAAGAGTGTTGATGAGTAGGGCTCATGAAGGTCCCTTATTCATAGGATCTCCACAAATCAAAGTCAACTTAATGGCAAATAGCAACAAAAAAAACCATAACCAGAAGTTTGAATTGTTGTCAAAAACAGGCTGTAGCCAGTAAAGTTGAAACAAGCAGTTTCTGTTTCCCCTGTAACTGACTCCAATCTACAGTCTGGCCACACCATTGTGGACCAATTGAACTTTGTGAACTTTTCAAAGGCATCCCCACACAGAGTATCTTACGGTAATCCAAACAGGATGTGAACAAGGAATGTGTCACCATCATCAGACCAGACATACCCAGGAATGGGTTCAGCTGGCACATTAGTATGTATAGTTAACTTAATGCTTCTTCCACAAAGGCTTCATCACAGCCTCTTTTAGGCAGCCTTTCTTATTGGAAAGAGGTACTTTCCCTAACCATTCAGCCAGTCCTCTCTAGGTCGCTTTTATGAGCCAGAAAGGGCAAGGATCCAAGACGTGAATGGCTGTGGTCTTCTCTCCAAAGATTCTGTCCACGTTTTCAGGCTAAACAAAATGAAATGTATCCAGTAAAACAGGGCAAGAAGGAATCAAATTTACATATACTGGACTTGTATCAACTAAAGAATCCAGGTCAGAGTGGATCCAAGTGATTTTGTCTCCTTTTAAGTATGGTCCATATTCTTCTCAATGAATCTTGATAACCAATGTGATGTTATGCATGTTGTGCTCTTGTATATTTGAAAACTGTGCTATTTTCTGAACTGGCTCTGCCAGATAGAAAATAGCCTGTCCTAAAACAAAATAAAAACAACACTATGGTGCAAAATATTTCCCTGAATGCTAAGTTCCTAATTGCATTACTTCTGCAGAATGTCTGAATTTCAGAAAATGATGTACAATTGGCCTTCCACATTCACTAGGGTTTGGGACACACGACTCTCGCAAAAGTGGAAAAATCACAAATATCAAATGTGTGTGTGTCTGTGGGAGGGGGCCAGGGCACAGTGGGGAAAATAGGTATTCAGGGTCCAAACCAGGTCAGGGAAAAGAGAGGGAAAAGGGATGGGTCAGCTTAGCGGCCCTACACATCCTCTCTCTTGCCCATCTCCTTCCTTGTGTGTGGGGGAGCATCAGGAGAGGGTTTTTAGTGCTGAGAAATTGAGCTGTGAGCTGTCCTTAATTGGCCAGAGTAGGACCAGAGCCAGGTTTTTAAAGGGCTGCACAGCCCAACAGGAGTGAGTGAGAGGGAAGGTTCCCCTAGAAAAGAAACACTTGAGGTGTGGGGCAGGGGTTGGAGAAACTCACAAATAATCAAATCAGTGAAAGTAAAACCTACAAACGTGGACTGATCGCAGTCATTTTTAGATGGGTTATAAAGATCAATGTCCTAAGTAAGAATGGGTTACTTACCTGTAACTGTGGTTCTTCGAGTGGTCATCTGTGCCCTCCCACACTACAAGCTTTCGCGCATGTGCGGTAGCGTTTGGAAAATTCTAGAGCTTAGTAGCTTGGTGGGAACCCCTCCCCCATGCCGCTACTGAGCATGATCAGCCCGCCAAGCAACGGTCTCTCCTCAGTTCTAGAGTCCGCCGATAAGGGACCCGAGAAAGAGGGGACGGCTGGGCGGGTGTGTGTGAGGGCACAGATGACCACTCGAAGAACCACAGTTACAGGTAAGTAACCCGTTCTTCTTCTTCGTGGTCTCTGTGCCTCACACAATAGGAGATTTTGTAGCTTACCAGTAAGACGGTGGGTCAGGTCCTAGAGTACGGAAGCCAACACCGCTAGTCCGAAACGGGCATCTCTACAGGACCGGCAGTCCAGTCTGTAGTGGCACACGAAGGTCGATGGTCGGGACCAGGTGGCCACATGGCAGAGTTCTTGCAGGTCCACACCTCGCAGGAGAGCTGCTGAAGATGCCACAGCTCTGGTGGAATGAGCCCAGAGCAAGGCTGGCGGAGGCTGCTTGGCTAGTTCATATGCCAGCAGGATGGTCTGGGCCACCCATTTGGAGAGCCTCTCCGACGCCGACCGTAACACACGAACAGGTGCGGAGTCTGGCGAAAAGACGCAGTCCGGTTTGTGTAAAAGGCCAAGGCCCGACGAACATCAAGGGAGTGGAAGGACCACTCCAGGGGAGTCGTCAGGTCCGGGCAAAAGGTTGGCGAAATGATGTCCTGACTGAGGTGGAAGTGTGAGACCACCTTGGGCAGGAAGGAAATAGGGCGAAGGACTACCTTGTCCCTATGGAAGACAAGGAAAGGCTCATCAGCCTGCAGTGCTGTCAGCTCACTCACTCGCCTGGCTGAGGTGACAGCTACCAGGAAAGCAGTTTTGATGGTCAGGAGTCTGTCATCCACAGTAGCCATGGGCTCGAAGGGCGGTCGCGTCAGCTGCGATAGCACCAGGGACAGCGACCAGGGCGGTAGCGGCGGTGATACCAGTGGATAGAGATGTTGCAAGCCCTTCATGAACCGTTTCATGGTAGCGTCCCAGAAGAGAGCTGCCGATGGAGAGCCTCGAGGTTGGTAGGTCACGATAGGGAAGGGAACACAAGTCCTTGCTGCCAAAGGTGGAGAAGGAAATGGAGCATGGTACGCAGGGCAGCAGGCAATACCGGCTCGCCTCGCGCCTCAGCAAAGGCAACGAACTTCTGCCACTTGTAATGGTAGTTGCGGCGCGTCGACTCCTTCCTGGCCGCGGTCAGGATGTCCTGGATGGTCAGACCCTCTAAGGTGTTATCCTCCATGCGTGGAGGGCCAGGAGGGGCAGATCCAGGTGGAGAACGAGACCATCGGAGTGCAACAGGAGATCTGAAGCCGTCAGGAACCTGAGGAGTCAACCGCGAGCGGCCTCGAACAGGGGCCCGAACCAGTGCTGCCTCAGCCAGTACGGGGCTACGAGAACGACATCGGCTCGGTCCGCGAGGATCTTGGCGACCACTGGACCCAGGAGAGGAAACGGCGGGAACGCGTAGAGGAGCCTGTTGCTCCACTCGAACTGGAAGGCATCACTGAAAGAGCCCTGCCTCGGCCGGCTCTCGAGCAGTACCGGTGACACTTCCTGTTCCGGTTGGTGGCGAAGAGGTCGTTCGTCAGCTTGCCCCACCGGTCTCGTATCATCTGGAACCCTGCCCTCAAAAGGGACCACTCGTGGTGGCAGGAGGTGTCCCTGCTGAGGGCATCTGCCATGGTGTTCTCTTGGCCCGCTAGGTGTACGGCGATTGGGTGGACCCGAAGCGACACGCACCAGTCCCACAGCTGAAGGGCGATGGTGAGGAGGGTAGTCGAATGGGTCCTCCCTCGTCTGTTGACATAACAGACGGCCGTAGTGTTGTCTGTTAAGATCAGAATTGTGCGGCCGGCGACCAGGTTGCGAAATGCCCTCAGAGCCTTCCAGATGGTGAGCAGCTCGAGGGCGTTGATGTGAAGGCCTATCTCGTTGTCGATCCAGCATCTCCGGACTCTGAGATCGCCGCAGTGCGCTCCCCACCCGAACAGGGAGGCGTCTGTCATTACCGTGAGCCTGGGGGTCGGCTCTCGGAACAGCATCCCTGACAGCAGGTGATGGTAGGACAGCCACCATAGCAGAGAGCGACGCACCTGTCGAGGAATCCGCAGGTGGAGCCTCTGGTCGTCTAGGAGTGGGTTGAAGACCCTGATGAACCAGTGCTGGAGCAGGCACGCATGGAGTCGAGACAGGTAGGTGACTGACATGGTCAAGGCCATGTACCCGAGAAGCTGCTGAATCCTCCTCGCTGATACCGTCGGGACATCAAAAGTGGCGGATGCAGCCCGACAAAGGGTACATGCACACTCCATGGGCAGGTATGCCCTGGCAGACACCGAGTTCAGGGTCGCTCCGATGAAGTTGAGGAGTCTCGCTGGCTCGAGGTGTGACTTCTTCGGATTGACCCGGAGGCCAAGACGGGTCAGAAGGGAAAGAGTCCAGTGGATGTCCTTGTAGAGTTTCTGTCTGCAGGAAGCCACCAACAGCCAGTCATCGAGGTAAGGGTAGATGGAGACGCCCTTCATCCACAGGTAGGATACCACGGGGCCATGCACTTGGTAAAGACCCTGGGAACGGTGGAGAGTCCAAATGGCAGCACCCTGTATTGGTAACAGGTGCCGTCGACTGCGAATCGAAGGTACCGTCTGTGCTGCGGGCGAATGGAGATGTGGAAGTAGGCATCCTGAAGATCGATGGAGGCGAACCAGTCCCCTCGTGGAAGGAAGGGGAGGATCGAAGACAAGGTTACCATCTTGAACCTTTTGGGGCAGATGTACTCGTTCACCCCTCTGAGGTCCAAGATTGGCCACAGGGTACCGTCCGATTTCAGTACCGTGAAGTACCAAGAGAAGAAGCCGGTGGTATTGGCCGAGCACAGGAGTTCTTCGATTGCCCCTTTTTCCAACAGGGACTGGATCTCTTCCAGCAAAGCTGAGCTGGCCGGGGTGGAATAGTAGACGCCTCACGGAGGTATACTTGCAAACTCGATGGCATAACCAAGACGGACGATGGGGAGAACCCAAGTGTCCGTGGTGATGTGACGCCATTTGGCGAGATGTCTGGCCAGGCTCGGATGGTCTTCTAAGGCTGCTGGCAGGTGGAAGAGTGGCTGTGGTGGCGTCCTGCGAAGACAGTCAAAACCGAGACTTCGTTCTTCAAAGAGGAAGCCGGGCGTCTCTGAAGAGGCCTCTGTGCCGAGGATGAGGTCGACGGGCGGGACGGGACCGAACAAGGCAATCGCGGCTGGAATGTTGACGATGACGACCTGTGCCACGAGGACCATGAAGCGAAGCTACGGCGAGACTGTGGGGGTTGGTGTATGCCCATCTTCTTAGCCGTCAGGCAGGCTTTGACGATGTGGTCCATCGCCTCATCGGTCGTCACGTTGAACAAACCCTGGCCGTCGAAAGGGAGGTCTTCAATTCTCCTTCTGGTGTCCTCCTGCAGACCCGACAAGCGCAACCACGCGTAGTGGCGTAATGCTATGGAGCCCACCATCACCCGCACCGCCACCTCCATGGAGTGCCTGAATGAGATGATCTGCTGGTTGGCGAGTGCTACCGCCTTGTTAAAGAACTGCATAGCACTCGCTCAATTCTCCTCAGGGAGGTTGGACAGGAGAGGACAGAATCTGTCCAGCAGGTTCCTTAGGTAGGCCGCGAGGCAGGCTTGGGTGTTGGACGCCCTGGCAATCAGAGATGAAGCTGAGTAAAATCTCCTGCCAAAGGTGTCCAGCCTGTGGCCCTCTCGGTCCGGCAGGGTGGTGTGTGCTCTCCTACCGCCCTTGGTCTGGGCGGATTCAACCACGATAGAGTTCAGTACCGGGTGTGCGAACAAGAAATCGGCCTCCTCCTTCTGGGTCCGGTATAGATGTTCCAACCAGTGAGGGATCAACTGGGCAGACGCTGGCTGGGCCCATGGATCTTTAAGGTCCTCCATCAAGGCCGGCAGGAACGGTAGCGGTGCCGTCGATGGTGGACGGGTATCCATGTAGTGGAAAACCGGATCCTGCATGGCCGGAGCCAGGTCCGCGATCTTTAATCCCAATGCCGTCGCCATCCAAAGGAGGATATCAGAGAACTGCTTCACGTCCTCCGGTGCTGACTCTAGTGCAGGATCTCCAAAAACCAAGGGAGGCGACTCGTAGGATGCGGGTGTCGACTCGTTGGACTCCGAGTCGGATTCGTAGATCTGGGAAGACTCAGAAGGAGATTTCTCAGGAGACCTCTCTCTAGATGGCTGCTTAGATGGCAGCACCAGGGTAACCGTGGGCACAGTTGTCATGGTCTGTGGAGCAACCGTTGTCTGGAGTTGTGGAGTCGTAGTAATCGGCACCACTGCAGGCCACGGGCACTGGATCGCCTGGGTGACTGTAGTGGCAGGAGCCGAAGGTTGTACAGGAGCAGACTCCGAAGTTGGACGCAACACTGTCGAGGTGACCCTTGGTGGTGGGGAGACAGCCCGATAACGGGGCGAGCACTCACGGGATCTCTGATGGCACGGTGATCTCGAAAAGGTGCGGGAAGATGATCGCTGATATCGTGGATGGTATGCGGCGCACGATGGGGAGTGCGAGCAGCAATAAGGCGACCACTGCCTCACGTCAGGGTGGTACCGGTCCCTATATGCCGGGGAATAGGACCGGTACAATCCTGGATACTCCCGCCAGGTGTGTTCTCGACCGTACCTCGCGATATGGGATGTGGAGGAATACGGCAAATCAAATGGAGGCCGAGACAGGGCCCATTCCGGATAGGTCTCCCAATGGCGCGGGGACCGACGTCTCACCCTTCATTCTGGGGAGCATGACTCGCTCCTGCCAGAAGACTCCCGATGGCGGGGCGAGGCCGGGACATCCTCCGGGCGGTCCACCACTTCAGGGTGACCGGGCAGAGACACCGCAGCCAGAAGGCACAGCCGAGCCAGCGGTCACCTCCTCATCAGAGACCTCCAGAATTTCCTGGGGTTCTGAGTCTTCGCCTGGGTCTTCAGTTTGCTGGGTCAGAGGAGGCATCGGAGGGGAAGGCCTCTTGGGAGGAGAGCGCCGTTTCTCCTTCCTCTTCTTCTTTTTTTCCTTTTCCTTCTCTTTAACGGTTTCTTGAGGGGCAGGACGCTTACATTGAGCAGCAGTAAGCGGCCTAGATGACTTAGCTGCCTGCAAGCCTGCAGGAGCCTCCCTCAAAGTCGACGCCACTGAAGAGATCTTAGGAATTTTTGGCAAGGCCGATATCGGGGGCTGAGATGACAGTACCGATCCCAGTACCATCGATGTCGCTGGAGCGGCAGCCGCCGGTACCAACGAGGATGTGGTCACAGGTCAGCTCGATGTTGATGGTTTAGACATCGCGGGCTGAACAGACGGCTGATCCCTCGCCCAAAGAGACTTTTCCCAGCAGTGAGATTTTAAGCGGGCCAAGCGGTTCCGCAGAGTCTGCGCGGTGAAGTCGCAGAAAATAAGACAAGCCTTAACGTTGTGAGTCTCTCCCAAGCAGAAGAGGCACTCACTATGTCCGTCTGTCAGCGCAACCTTGCAACCACAAGTGTTGCAAGGCATAAAGAGAGAAGACATAGAAGTCCAAGGAAGGAAAGACTCACAAGGCGTGGCGGAGAAGACGAGGTCGAAGAAGATAGAAGACAGGAGGAGAAGCCAAAGGAGGGGTCAAAAAGATCCGAAAAGTCACCAAAACCAAGTCTGAAATCCAAAAACGAAGTCCAATAGTCAAATCCAAATCAAACCAGAAAGAAACAATCCGAAAAAGCCAAAGGGTGCTACTAAGCAAAAGAACCCTCCGTACGCAACGGCGGACGAGAAAGAACTGAGGAGAGACCGTTGCTTGGTGGGCTGAGCATGCTCAGTACTGGCATGGGGGAGGGGTTCCCGCCAAGCTACTAAGCTCTAGAATTTTCCGAATGCTACCATGCATGCGCGAAAGCTCCTAGTGTGTGAGGCACAGAGACCATGAAGAAGAAGTATAATAATATAGTTCTGGGTCTGTTTGTTTGTTCTACAAATATATGTACAGATCTTTAGTTTATATGTTCTAAATGCTTCCATTGTGGAAGATGGAAGAGTCACCCATGCTGTGGGAACTTGTTGGTGAGCCATAACTTCCAAAACTTTATATGAAAAAGTAGAAGAAATCTTGTGATGATATTGGTAAAACTGCACATCCTCCTCTGTAGAAACACATGAAATCACCTTAAAACCAAGGATTTCCTTGAGGACTGCTAAGTTAATATGTTTGTGAGAACTTTCTCATGCTTCTTCCTCTTTCCTCTCAGAATAAGTAACAAATAGACAGGAAAGAACCAAATTTACTTGAACTCAGAATGTCCCTGTGCACCTGATCCACCCACGGAACTCAGGGGAAAGTCACTTTGACCAGGTGTCCATGGAAACAACATATAGCATTAAACACAATATAAATTAGTTCCTGTTATTTTCTTCCCACATGGAGAGGGGCACCCATAAAGCCAAAGCTCAACTGTGTCAAGAGTCCTATCCAAACTGAAATGAACCAGTAGGCCCTCAGGATTAATTCCACTATTGCTCTGATGATAAATGAAGTAAGAAATATAAATGTGCTACAGAAACAAGCTCTTAATATATTCTTTTCTTTAAACATTTGTTCCAAAACTAGTTTTGTTTCCAGATTAGTCGATATATGGCTTGAAGAAAAAAAATAAAATATGATATCTCTTTTTGCAGATTTATATTGCTGATGAAAAGAGCTTGTACTGTATGTCAGAAAGGAGAACCAGAAAATGGTCCATTTTACATGTCATGGGGACGTAAGTCGTTACTTTATATAGCGTGAATGAGTTTCATTTATTGTAATATAATTACTGGAAATTAGTCAAGATTTCTCAATTTCTTTATTCACATGATTGAATTTCCTGTCTTACAGTTTGCATGATCTCTCTGTTTTGATAGAAAAACTGATAAGAAGCTTCAAATTTTTGCGACATATTGTTTGTTTTATTTTTGTCAGTGGAGTTGAAGTAAAGCATATCCCTCGTTGACAGGAATGCCTGAAAAAAATCACAGACTTTACCATCTATCAAGGAAAAATAGTCCATAATTCTGGCAAACAGATAAAATCTTTTCCTACATTCTTTAAGAGCTCACTGCAATACAAAGGGATTTATTGGGGGGAAAAGGTGAAAGAAATAATTTTAAAAGGCACCAAAAGTATATCGTTCAGCTGGGAGTTCTTTCTGAGGTGATACAGCAGTGCCTGGAACTGGCTGCTTATAATACAATAGTGATTTCTTTCATCATTTGCATCACTTTGGGTGACAAATACTTTTTTCACGAACTACTATTGTTCTATTTTGATCACTACAGAGTTGTATTTTAATATATTGCTTCTCAAATTCTTCTTTTGGATTTGGTTTACATTTCATAATATATACCTTTAAGAGAATCTGCAGCAACCCACTTTCATAGTTGAAGTTAATGCTATGCAACTGCAGTTTATACACCAGATCCAACCATGATAAATCCTATTGATTTTGATGCATTTGTACACAAAAGGGTCTCCATTTAGAGATTTTGAATGGTGGAAGAATTCAGTTCCTTGTTCTATGTAAGGCAGGTTTGGGAGCTTCAGTGTAGTGGGAAAGTGTGAGGTGTGGTCTCCACAGAGGATACAGGGAGCAGAGTCATAGATAAAGACTCTTCTCTCTACTGAGTTTGCAATGAAAATCCCCCCCCACACACACACACACCAATTTATTGACAGCAAATTATGGGAGGATTCCAGCTGCCTGTATTGGGTCAGAATAGGTAAGGCTGCTCCACTGCAGTTTTCTCCTTGCTTGACAAGATTACAGGACTTCTTGTGCATTTTTAAATTATTCTTCACATTTTGGGGATTCTTTCATGAACATTTTGTAAAAGCTTCTTTGCATAATATACAACGCTTTTTTGTGCTATTGCTGCTTCTGATAGGGAAAAACTGGTCTTTTTGCTCTCATTCAGTGTCAAAAAATATCTCACCATAATAGACTTTTTTCAACATCTCAAGACACCTTTACTCACAGAGGACAAGCACATTTACAAATATACATACCTTTTGAAGAGTTATTTGAATTCAGATCAAATTATTTGGAGACCAGTTTTGTTCCAGAATCAGCCAATTGACCATCACTAGGGTACATATGATAAATGGACACATTCCTGTTTTGATGTCATAAAATGCTGTAAAAGAAAATGCATCCACTTACCTTTGTTGTACATGTTGGTTGGCACTTGGACATCACTCAGAGTGACATTCACAGGCAAGTTATTAAAATGGTCATTTGGTTCCAGAATGAATTCTTTTCCCAGTTCTAAGAAGTTCCCATCTTCATCTCGTTCATTAATAAGGACAGCATTGAAATATTCATACTGAAACAGAAATCCAGCAATGACATTATCTAATCTGCTGAGTTTTAATAATTAATAAATATCTGTAAACTGGTTCACTATAATTTTCTGCACTGTTCAATACCTGTACAAGCAAACCTCAGCTAAATGAGACCAAATGTCCAACTAGTCCAGTACCCTGTTCCCCACATTAGTCGACCAGAGTAAGCCCACAAACAGCACATGAAAGCAGAGCCTTCCAACACTGTGCTCCCCAGAAACTGGTAGAGAGAATACTGCCACTGAATCTGGAGACTGTTTAGTGTCCTGCTATCAATATTTTTTGTATAGCATTTATTTATCTTCAAACCTATCTATTAACTCTCATATTCATGGGCTGGGAACCTGATGTTGGTACTCCAAAGCCCCAGCTCATTATACAACTGCCATAATCCCAAGATACAATTTCCATTAAAAGTTAGTTTTGGGGACAAAAACACCCTGGTCTGTGCTCTAAATTACAAGTTGGCATGTCCTAGGGTCAGTGATGATGGGAGATATAATTTAAAATATCTGGAAAGCCCCACATTATCCAAACTATCTGGAGGGCACTCCTGCACATATTCAATATGAGATACTCTAATATTTTTAAAGTCTATTTCCAAGTTATGTGTTTCATAATTTCATAAAGACAAATGGTTCCCCAGGACACTGTCATGGAGCTGCGACACAGTTCAGAAACTGAAATCATATTGTAGCTCCACCCTCAATTGCAAAGACTTCAATGGCATCCAGCTAAAACTTTCATGGAACCTTATATAAAGTGTTCAATATTTATATAAAAACATTGCTAGCTATGTTCAGCAACTTATTTAGTATTGACCCACAGCTCTTGACATCTAAGGATTCATTAATCTAATAATTAACCCTACAGTTTATTATTATATAAATGTATTTATATTTGTATTATATTTAAATACATATGTGGTATAGTTACCATCCTCCTCAACAAAAGCATATACACACAGCTATATGCTTCAACAAGCACACTGCAGAAAAGGAAAACATGTAGAAAAGGGGCTGACCAACTTCCCTATGATGCATTTGTTTATTAATTAAAATATTTATATCATGAAGCTTTGAGTGCTTCAGCGCCTCCTGTTGTGCTCAGATAAAGTGAAACCAACACATCTGACACATGTCAGTTGGAAAATACTGGATTTGATGTTAATGAAATTAGAATAGAACTAAAAGTAGAGTTAGATAATCCTATGCAAGTCAGTCAGTGGAAAACTACTCTTTCTTCAATATCTATAAATTTCCTTAGATTTAAAACATCATTTGGTTCAGCAAAAATTGATGTTTCGTGCATACAGCACCATTACAACTATTTAGAAAGAAACTGTCTATTTCAGATAGATGTTGGTAATGTAATACTGAAAATGCCTTCCTTTGTCAACAAAGCCATGGCTCTGAGTTTGCGAAACATGAGCAGGGCAGCTGATAACCTGAGATCTTGGATGCCTTTCATTCAAAGGGCTGGCATAAGTCAATGGTGATTTGATGGCAAATAACAACAACAGGAGGAAAAACAAAAACTGGAAAGCATGTGTCTGGTCAGCAAAGGAGAAGGAGAATAAATTTCACGAGCTTGTAGATGGAATAGATTTTATTCCCGCTCCCTAGCCCATGTTCATATCCTATGTATTCCTCTCCTTTTCTGCCTTTACGTCTTCCTTTATAATCGTACTTTTAAAAATCCAATAAAATACTTTTTTAAAAACAGTTGTATCTCTGCAAATATAATGGAATCTCAGGGTGGCTATAACCACTGGCCAAATGAAATTCCTTGGACGAAAAGAGAATACTGTCTAGGGCCTTTTTGTTCAGGAAAAAACAAAGCATAAAATGGGAGATGTGACAGCTGTATGTAACACTATGCTTTATGTCTAGAATGTAAATATAGAGAAATGTTTGTACCTTTTTCATCCTGAATCTGAATGGTAGATAATCCAGAACCAAAGAAGCTGAATGATGGGAGATTCAGGATAGACTGAAGAAGGGTTTTGTTTTGCTTCAAACACAGCATATATCAAGGACTGGAATTTATAACTGCTAGATACAGTGATAACCACCAACTTGGATGGTTTTAAAAGGGGATTAGACAAACTGATGGTGGATAAGGCTCTCAATAACTATGAGTCATGATGTTCATGAACCACCTCCTAAACCACAGGCATCATGCTCTTTTTAGGCTTCCCACTCCACATGCATGTTGTTGGCCACTGTGGGAACAGGATGCTGGACAAGACAGGCCTTTGGTCTAATCCCACAGAGGTCTTTTTTATGGTTTTACAGCATTTGAAGGAGAAAGACACAATTCTGGATAGGCTTTAGCTTTCTACAGACATTAAATAAAAGATAAGCAAAAAGCAATTTAGATAAAACTATTGATTACTTGTTCATGCGACCTAGGTCAGAGTGGAATTCTATCAAACTGTGTACAAAATATCCTAAGACCTACTGTTAAAATCTCTCAGATATTCTTAACTCATTTGAAATCAGAAGTTTCACAAATAAAAACAGCAGGTACTGCATAATGTCAGAAGATGTTTTAGTTTTGTATTATATTGAACTGTCTTTCATAAACAGAAAAAGTAACATCAGCTCTGGCAAATATACCTCCAGTACTGTATGATCATTCCCTGAATTGCTGTTATTGTTTAATAAATAAATGCATTATAAAAACATATCTATATATTCATCTGTTTTCTGCTGAAATCTGCTGAAATCCCTGAAATCTGTTGCAGATTCCTCCTCTGCACTCTTGAAGGTCTGAACATAGCTAGTGATCTTTTTCGTGTGTGTGTGTGTGTGTAACAAATAATCATTCATTGCACCTTCCACATTTCTTCTTATTATGTGCTTGAATCATCTCTAATTTGGCCAAACAGATTGCAATTGCCACTTCATGTGTTCCACAAGTATTTTAGTGTTGTAAAATTGGGGGGATCTGGAGAATGATAGCAGTGGTGCTGAAGGTTACATTAATTACTGGTGACACACATGTTTTTTTAAGGGAGATTGATGGCTGATTACTCTTGATAAGTATGATGTCTTCTGAAGGATCCTCTGCCCAACTAAGAGTGATCATTCATACAGAAAAGTGGCTTTAAAATCCATTAAATGACATATAATTAATAAGTAATAGTCCTGTCTCTGAAATGAAACATAGCAGACAAGCAGTGGTTTCAAGCAGGATACAGAGAAGGAAGTGAAGAGCTGAGTTTTGCACTCTCCAAACTAGGGATGTGATTCTTTACTAAGGGCTTTAACACACCACCCTGTTGAATTGCAGCAACTTCATTATTTAAGGAAATGAAAACATACCAGTGTTGAAACAATCGCTATCACACTATCTCTGCAATAATGCTATGCTGCTGAATAGTGATGCTAGTTCCCACAATCAGTCTTTTGCATTGCCTCACTGATCCCACCTCCCTTCCCTTGTCCACACTACCTAGCACATGTGCTATTTTTTTTTCTTTACACAATTTCAGCATGTTGGGAGACTTCCTCCCCCTCATTTTAGCATTGTGTTTTCTTGTCCTGCCACCATTTCTGCATTTTGCTTCTTCAGAGTCATAGTTGGGTTTTTTTGTCATAATGGTTCAATTGCAGCACACTGGTGACCACCAAGGCAGGGGGAGTGTGCATTTACAAAAAAGTAAAATAAAATAAAATAAAATAAAATAAAAATGTACTGTGAAATGGAGTAAAAGCAAAATTGTTCACTTGCAGCATGATGTCCTCTTTGTCTAGAGACTGGATGTGCAATGAGTTCACCCTGCTTGGGTATAGGGAGGGGGAAAATGGAAGAGCAACAGCCACTGACACCACATGACTGCCTTAATATCCAAACTGCAGCAGAATGATGCAATCACACCAACACCCAATAATGGAAACGCAGGATTATTTGAGTGATTCATGGGTATTTTTCATAAATAAAAAGAAAAGACCCAATAACAATGGGAATGCAATTGAACAAATATTGTTTAAATTTTTGAAGGGATGTCAATTTGAGGAGGGAGCAGGCTTGTTCTCTACCGCTCCAGAGACTAGGACAAGGAGCAATGGATTCAAGCTGCAGGACAGCAGATTCCACTTGAACCTCAGGAAGATCTTCCTGATGGTCAGAGCTGTCCGGCAGTGGAATACGCTGACTCAGAGGTGGTTGAGTCTCCTTCTTTGGAGCTTTTTAAGCCGAGGCTGGATGGCCATCTGTTGGGAATGCTTTGATGGGTGTTCCTGCATAGCAGGGGGTTGGACTGGATGGCCCCTGGGGTCTCTTCCAACTCTATGATTCTATGAACAGGAGAGTGACAACATCATGTGATAAGTAGAGATCAAAAATGATATTAAGTAGTGCAATTGTGCAACAAACCAGTGTGTGATAAAGCCCTAAGTTTCTTCTTGAAGGAAGCAACAAGTAATTTTAACAGTTTTTCTTCCCACTGTGAGAAAGTCTTTGAAAACCATGCAATTTTTGAGACCTATTCACAATTTGAGACTTATTCTGTGTAAAATTCTCACAAGGTTGTTTTGCATAGAAAACAGTATTTCCTGCTCACGAAACAACATCTACCATGCATATTATTTTCAGCATAGAAAATGCTGTTTTCTGCGCAGAAAATGCTGTTTTCTGCACAAAAAAGAAAAAAAAAAGAGTATTTGAGGCAGAATAAGTCCCTGACTATGAAGAGTCTTATTGGTCCAGGATTATTTTCCTCATCAGAATTTCTCAAGACTTGAAAAATATCTTTTGAGCAGTTTTCAAATATTTGTGATTATTTTTTCCATCCCTACTCCAAACATTTCAGAAGCTGCTTCTTTATGAAAACTTGATGTGGGGTGGGGAGATGTGCATTTCACTGTCATTTGGAGTGTTCAAGTTATGCTACCACTTATGATCAATCTGTAGAAATTTTAATCTTACAAAATGTTTTAAGCCTCCAGTGACCTTCTTCTAAAACGGAACCAAACCTAAAAATGCAGCATTCTTAGAAGTATAAGAACAAGAAAGAATGCATAACGGTAGTTTTGTTAATAAAACTGGGTACAGCACTTTAGATATAGCTCATGTGTGTCATGTATGAATCCTTGCTGCTTCTCAAGGATTGCTCGTATTTGCTCAGTTTTATTATTCGACTCATGCGCATATCTTTGTTTTCTTTTTCCTTGCAATAGAGCAGCATTTTTGCATCTGAACCATATTGTGTTATTTAGAGTACAAGTTCCAGGAGTGAAGCCTGGATAATATAACTTTCACATAATTTGGCACTGATCCAGTCTTAATCTTTTTCTTGAGTACAGCTTTTCTATTCATAGTATATTTATTATATTCTTATCTTTTGAGATAGCAGTTCTCCTCATGGGCCCATATAAACATTCATAGGCAGAGGAGGTACAGTACACCTAGCCTTCTAACATAGCCTTCTGAGATAGTAGGTATTGACACATTAGGTGTAATTTTTTTAGATAGAGGTGCTCAAATCCTGGAAGACAACTTTTTAAAGGTAACTGATTCTGAAGCCTACAGAAAGCAGCTGATTGCCACTGCAAATACAATTTCATACCAACTTGATTTGCTGTTGTTTTCTTTGTTACTTTTTAAAAAGAGAGAGAAAATGGGGAGAAAATGAGAAAATGGTGTTGCATTTAAAAAAAAATCATCAAAGGCCTCCATGGAAACATTTTTTCATGTATCAAAAGTAAACTTACTCCCTGCATAGGAAAAAAAAATACTAGTCCTCAAGTAATTTGGAAGAGGAACTCCACCCTCCTTCCAACATGTAATGGATTATGGGTAGCACTATTTACTTCTAGCACATTACTTTTAAGTTCTCTGGATGCTTGAGAGTGCCACTTATCACAAAGGAATACAGCACTGATCTTCATCCCCTTTGTCTCTCTTTTTCTTTAATTCATAAAGTGGCAGTTCCTACTGCTCGGTTGTTTATACCTCCTCTCTTTGGAGTCAGGAATTTACTGCCAAACAAATGTAACTGTCTTCTAATGCAAAGTGTAAATACACACTGCTCATTTATAGCAACTGAATAGCACTTTAACTATTATAGCTTCATCCTACAGATTACTGGGATTTGTAGTCTGTGAAGTATTCAGAATTTTCTGCTCTACTCTACTACCCTGAAGTATAGCAGTAGAGCTTGCTAGCAGAGAAATCTAGTCGCATCATAAAATCTATAAGATTCCATAAGATGGTGGTGTGAGAGTTAAAGTGATATCAAAGTGCTATACACCTCTGATTTTTCACTCGTATACACTCTCTCCTTCTCCTCCTTTTGCCCCCATCACTGTAAAGGAGGAGACAGATCAAGTAAGTGGAATGAGGGGATGAGTAAACATAGCCACACTGCTAACCAGGAAGCTCTGGGGATGGATGAGGGTGAGTTTGCCGCCTGCCTTCATTTTTTAGCAAGAGTCAAATTATCATCCTCAACCAGATAAGAGACTGAGTTCAGTAGCTCTTACAGGATTATACTGGGAAGGGAAGGTCTCTAGTGGAGAAGGCAAGGAGAGCAACGCATACAGGCAGAAACCTTGTTGTTTGGTTGTGAACAGCTGCACTTGATTTCTAGGAGGGAAATGTGTGTGACAGCTGAAAGGTGGTAGAAAGAAAATTAAAAAATAAAAACTGTATTTTAAAAAAGTGAAAGCAAATCCATCTGGCACTCTGACACAACATTTGAGATAATGCCCCAGGAGAAAAGTGCTAAAGCTTTATTTGCTGACAACACAGATACTCAAACCGCTAAGCTCTAAGAGAAAATGACTTCAATTTAATCTTGTCAATACAGGTCAACCTCTAATACAACCTTAACAAGGTGATTCCAGAGACAGCACAATATGCTGTGTCCAAAATATATTAGGCTAATAAACAGCAGATTATTTACATTAGGCTAACCCCGGGACTGATTGTGATGTGATTAGAAAGTTGAGATCATTTTAACACACAGGAGGAGGAGGAGGAGGAGGAGGAAGAAGAGGAGGAGGAGGAGGGCAAATGGCCTTTAGACACAGAAGTGTAATAACAGTAGCACTGAATACTATGCAATGATGTATCATTTCAACGTTCCACCATGCTGGAATTGCATACTGGTATACGCAATTACTATAGTTTCCATGTTGTAAAGGGAGGGCTAAGAGGTAGTGGTTTGTAAAATGGCACTTTGTGAGTTCATGGCTGAGGTCTAGGGGCATGAGCGCATGGCTGACTGGCATCAGGGGTCTGCATCACCTGATAAGGCCCACACCAAAACCTATTCACTGCCACTACCCAATAGACCTTTTGTTGCTCCCCTTACCACTGCCACCTGCCCATCCAGATGAGAGCGCCAGCAAGCAATGGAAAAGGCAGCTGCCAGAGTCTGCTCACTTACAACTCCTTCCTTTCTGGATAGCAGTTGGGATTAACACCAGATGCAGAGGGACAGCACGGGAGCATCTTACCATACCCTTCCCCTTAAACCTGGAAGAAGCACACTGGACCCCCACCCCATATACTGTAAACATCACTTTAGTATGATAGATGAGTTCACCATCTCTGCTGTTTATTTTATGCACAACTTCTACTTAATTTATTTTTGTTATCATCCATATTTATATATATTTTTGTTTTGTAAAGTAAAATTTGTTTTAAAAATCTTTATAACTAAACATTTTAAAACATGTTAGTATTATATTGTTCTTTTGCAAACAAATTTCTGTACTTGAGCATTGCTTAGGTAGACCTATTTTTCATAATTTCTTTCAAAGAACTCAGTAATAATTTAAGTAAACAAATTCTCCTTCATGTTTCCAAATCCCTCCTCCTTGAGCCCTGACTGCCAGTTGGAGAACCTTTCTTAGGCCAACACAGTTACAGGCTATTAAGATGGGTTGGGGGTCTTACAGTAAGACTATGTAGTCTATCTGATACAGAGCAATTACAGATCTAGAATTCTGGGACACACATCCATAACTGTAATAATGAATACCACACTATATTTTTAAAGCCTGTCTTGCTGCTATTCATGAAGTGTTACTCCTACAGGAGTATATAAACGATCATGGTGATAGGTAAAATCACAAATCCGTGCACAATACTACATATATTTATCTAGTATCTAAAAGTCAAAGTTTGTGAGTTTGTCTGTGTCAGGCAGGTGGAGACTTCATATCATTGGCTGTGTGAGGTGAGGCAACCTCATATGATTGGCTGGAATTGGCTGGCTGTGAAGATTCCACGGAATCCTGGGGTTGCCAGTTTAGGGAGGGGCCTTTAGAATTCTCAGCCAGAGAGCTCTTGGGCCTCAGGCTGGTTGCTATAGAGACAAGGCCTAGCAACAAGAGGGAGGAGGACAGTGTATTCACTCAGGAAACCAACCTCTGTATGTTAATAATTCTGAATACAGATTGGATTGGGGAATATAGGGAAAAGTTACATGTACTGGACAACACAGTTTGGGGAATTAGAGACACACAGGGTCTCAAATCTGTGTATCTCAACTGCATCTAATTCCTAAGGTAAGGTAAGGTAATTCCTAAAGTATTTCTAACACCTATGACCTATGAGAAAATAAAATCCCGGGCAACACCAGGTAAATACGCTCGTTTAAAATAATAATGAAGCAACTTTTGTAAACAAATTTCAAGAACATGTGCAGAATTCATTAAAATAACAATTAAATTCAAATTCAAATGCAATAATCAGCAATAAGGCACAGCATTTTACTAAGTATCACACTAGCAAATATTTGGGTAAACAAATATATTTTTAAAAGATGCAGAAACACTGGCCAGGTGGTACCTGTCATAGTGCAGCAAATGAGCAGGTTGATAACAATAAAGTATGTAGTGATTATACAGCATTACGAATACTTAAAAATGCTCTTTTTTTAGCCAGATAAAGGGCCTAATCACACTTTTCAGAGAAATTCAGGTAACAGCATTCCAAATATCATCTGTATGAGAAGAGGTGTTGCATTGAAGAAGATGTCTGTCAGTGGAGCAGCCGTGGAGATGACGGAGCAAGTGCTTAATCCCCTTTTTTACCTTCCTGACACCACCTCTGAGGTGTTTGCCTTCAAAGCTGACTTTTAACAAATATGCATAGCTGTATGACAGCACCTCTTCTGTATAAACCTTTTCTGTGCAGAAGTAATAAACTACTCCTATGTTCAATCAACAGTGATTAAGTCTGGGAGAGCAGGAAGGAAATGTGATTGTCAAACAATTTTTAAAAATTAGAAACTGCAAGCCAAAACTATAAGAGGAGAGTTGAAAGAAGGACAAAACTGGCCTACTAGCAGCTGTACAGTCAAAACAGAAAAGTCATCTCCAGACTAGAAGGAGCATAGGCTCAACTGCTACAGTGACCAAGAGAGTCTCCCATGTTATTGCCGGTTCAGCTACATGTAAAAAATCATCATAGGTTTCTCTCTCTCTCTCTCTCTCTCTCTCATCTCATGCAGGAAAATGTAGCCAATGACACAAGCACAAAATTTGTGAGGAGATTTGTCCCCTCCTCTTCATTCAGTTCTAACTGCTGTTACTGCAGTAAACTGGCCCTATCCTGGGGTCTACAATGTAATATTTATTAATATCAAAATCATCTCCACATGTCTGAAAGCGTCCCCTGGAAGAGCACGCAGGCAGGCATGGCCAAACGGCCGCAATTAGGAAATACCAGGTCTGGCCAGTTAT
This sequence comes from Cyclura pinguis, assembly GCA_030412105.1. Taxonomy (NCBI): domain Eukaryota; kingdom Metazoa; phylum Chordata; class Lepidosauria; order Squamata; family Iguanidae; genus Cyclura; species Cyclura pinguis. Next base: position 82,085,400 of record CM059600.1, read on the forward strand.
CAATCTGTCACGTAGCCCCAGGAGCCCTCCAGACATGCACACATTAAATTAACAAAGAGTTCTCTGCCCCGAGAAGCCAGCTTGACAGGATTAGCAATCCTGACAAACAGCCTGTCAAGCAAGAGCAATTTATGTACTGACGCGGCTTTTGACGAATCCCGGCAAATCTAATCAAACTAAGCACTCTGACATTTCGGAGCTTTGTGCTCCAAATCATGCACATTTTGGAGCTTTGTCTTAGCTCCTCAACCCATTATTCTCTCCGGGAAAGGATTAGCCCCCAAGGTACATTTTCCCCTATAAAAACCCCTGTTTTCAAGCAGTTCCTCGGATTGCTCCAGTTTCCTCTCAGCTCCACGTCGCTCCGTCCGGCAATCCCCTCAGCCCTCCACGTGCTGAGTTTCTTCTCTCGCTCCACTGCTGTCTCCGTCTTCCGTCTTCAGGACCAGGTGCAGTATACCCCAAAAATACCTCTCCAAAATCCCCTATCAATTTTCCTCTTTTGTATTTCTTTGTAGCTCTTGGGTGAGTGAGTGCGAAAGCGCGAACATGGGCAGTGACTTATTTTTAATAAAAATAAAATAAAAATCATTTCTTCAACCATTTGGTGTGGTCTTTGGTTTGGCTTGACCCCGTAAAAATTGGGCTTTAAGATCTCGCTAGGTTACCCTGCTTCTCATAGTGCTACAGCTTGTGCTCTGGCTAATTCCCATTCCCCATTATTTAGAGCATATTGAGGTGTACCCCCCCGGGACCCCAGAATTCAGGGGTAACACTGCATAGCTGTGAATGCCTTAAGTTTACAAATGCAGCCTTACTGTAGATTAAAGGAAGCAATCCATCTCCTAAATATGGAGTAAGCTCCATTAAATGCTTTAGGACTTGCTCCCGCACAATCATGCATGACGCAGCTGTTTGTAAACAGTCAAATGTCAGGGGGTAGGGGTTGATGAGAGGGGTAAATTGGTGTTTTATCAAGTGCAAAGCCACCATGTCCTGCTTCTGACATTCTCTCAGCACATTTTCAACCTTCACTGATAATCACTAAAAGAATGAATAAACAACTTGCATGATAGATAAGCAACTTGTATGATAGTTAATGAATCTCAAAACTTGAGATTCTTTCACACTGAATTTCTTTAATTTATATAGTAATTGATGAGAGGTGTGGATGAAAGAGTATAACAGTTTTGAATAAGTTTGCAAGTAAAATAAAAGACCAAGGCCATTTCCGCACTATACTGTTATAGAGTTATTATTCCACTTTCAACCATCCTGTGGAATTCTGGGGTTTGTAGTTTACTGAGGTCCAAGAGGTCTCTGACCAAGAATTCTAAATGCCCCTCCCTAAACTGCAAACCCCAGGATCCCATAGGATGTTGAAAGTGGAACAATAGCACTATAACAGTGTGGTGCAGAAATGTCTCAAGATGCACCATAAACATATAATTATCTTCAGATGATTTATGATGATCCCATGCAAAGCATCAGTCTAGGCAGCTAAAAGTGCAATCAGAATAACAAGACCACAATGATGAGTTAATTTAAAGAGGAGGAAGAGGAGGAGAAGGGAAAAGAAGGAGAGGATACATCTATCTGGAATCAAAGAACTGTACAAGGTGGATCCATCTTAGTCATAAAATTTCCATTCCACAGGGGAGAAAACATGTATAACATACAGAAATACAGTTTAAAAGTAACCAATGCAAATAAGTCACTAAACTGATGTACTGTAGTGATTTCTTCTTTTATTTCAAATATGTAAGTCCTATACATTGGCCAGAACAGACTCCAGAACCACATCTCCAAGAAGATATTCTTCCCAGAGTTCCTTCAAAATTTGTACATCAATGATATAATCCATAACTTTTTTAAAAAAAGTTTTACTTTGCATTTGTGTACAGACAGAGAACAACAACATGTTATTCAGTTACTGACACAGGAATCTGCATGCAATAAATGGAAATATTTTTTTCCGGAGCTTCCCAGTCAATTTTTTTTTTCATTTCAGTTCCTTAAATTAGGAATGGAATGCTGGGAGGGGAATTCTGGTGTATTTGGATCTACTAGTGTTCTCATCTTAATTCTATGTGTATATAAGGGAGAGTGAGAGAGGAAGGGGAGAAGGGAGGGAATCAGTGGAAAGAGTAGGACACAATATACATAACCAGTCAATTGCTGAATTGTATCTATATTTTGTACATCATAGAAATCAATTTTTTTATAAAAATGATTGACATCTAAAATCAGAGAGGAATGATTTAAATATGTACTAAAAGTCATTATATGAAATGCCCTCCCTATCAGAGCATGTCTGAATTTTTGAATTTTACTTCTTGCCAAAATTCAGATAGAAATTTTAGCTCTGCTCTATAAAATTACAGATAATCAGCAAAGACATTAGTATCAATGGTCATATTATGCATACAGTCAGCCCTCCACATTTGCAGGTTTCACTTTTGTGGATTTGATTATTCACAGATTATTTGCTGTCACCTCTGCTGCCTCCTTATGCCACTTTTTAATAGGAACTTCAAGTCTCATGAGACTGAGAAACTGCAAACAAGGCTTGCAAGTCCCTATTAAAAACGGTGGGGGACAGCAGTGGAGGTGGCAGAAAGCCCCACCAGCCACCCACTTCTGCCTTGTGAAGGAACCCTGATGCCTCAAAGGAATCCATAGTGGGTTGAATACGATGATCTTACTTTTTTATGTGTGAAATATGGTTTGGGAGGGCCTAGATTTACTCATTTTTTCCACTGTCATGGGGGTCCTGTGCCCCTAACCCAAGCAAATATGGAGGGATGACTATATATTTACACATACACAGACATACAATACACACAGATACAGGCAGAGACACACACGCACACACACAAACATACAACCTACAAAAGAAGGCATAATTTTACTCCACCAGTAAATTCTGTGGAGTGAAATTATTCCTTCTTGTGTAGACTGTGTACAAACTAAATTAATCTGAAATACCTATGAAACAATTTAATAGTATCATCTCTACAAGTGTCATTCTAACTTGCATACATTCTGGATTGTATTTGAATTGTCAGTACTTAAAACTGTATCTAATCAGTTAACATTCTAATTTAAGATCTTCCAAACAGATAAAGAACATTCACTGACTAGAATCAATTTGTATGACATTTTCATCAGCTTTGAATCAAAATAATATCATTATCAATATCATCACTGCCAAATTACACCTATGTATTACCATAAATTAGGAATGCAATCACACAAACAGAAGGTAAAGGATGACATACCTTTTCATACCTGTCTTCATTTATATGTATAGGTTTTAGAAATTTAGAAGTAACAACTGTAAATTAAATAGCCATAACGTGGTTTTATTTGGGTTGCAAGCCAGTAGGATAATGTTGAACTTCTACTAATGAGTTCTAGCCACATAATGATCCAGTATCTTGGTGAATCCTGGATGCTATGGATGTGCATGCATACACACACAAACCAGGGTTGGTCAGAGGCTCCAATGTCAGTAGGACAGAGGATCTTCTCAGGATTTGGACCAAACATGAGAGGAACTATCAAAAGTGCCAAATTCCATCCTCAAAATGGGTTCAGCACCTTGGACAGTTCCTTGCAAGTACTTGCTTGGATAGCACACTCCCACTTACCAGATCCACCTTTAGAATTGAGATTGCAATTATTAGCACATTTATGTGGGTGTTAATTCTACTGAAAACAATGGGAGTTACCTCATAAACCTAGCTAGTCCATCCCTAACATAGAGCAGACCATACAGAAACCAATACAACCTTCCCTGAACTCCTCAGGGAATTTACAAAGGTAAAAAAATAAACCAATTAATAATTATAGAGGAGTGTGTTTTTCAGCAGTGATAATATCCTTCAGATGATCCAATTTTAATTATTCTTATTCAAAACCTAAACTTATTCAAAAACTAAAATTATTCAAAACCTAAAAAAGAAGGCTCCATAAATATATTCATTCTGTTCATAACAGTCACTAATTCTGTAATAGCCTGCGTACTAAGAAAGTTACCTTTCAATGACGATTACTTTTTATTGACAGACTCCAGAGTCATAGTGGCATTAATCAAAGCAAAAAACAACCTGCAGCAACTTAAAGACCAACAGGTTTCGTGTAGTACAACCTGTTGTAGATGACAGCATACAGTCTGATGCATGAAATGCTATCCTCAGTGCATACAGTGAGGACAGATACGCATTACGCATGTAGAGGAATAGAGAAATAAAATGCAGTTACTTTAGACCAGTGGTTCTTAACCTGGGGCCCACAATGCCCTCACAAATGGTCCGTACAAAGCTTGCAGAGTGCTCAGCCATCTCCTCCCCACCCCCAGTGATGACGTGATAGGAACCAAGGCAAAAGAGATGGCTGCCTGTTACACAGCCACTCTGCTGCGAGGAGGAGGTGGGTTCAGCAGAGCCAACACTTGCCTCTCTCTCTCTCTCTCTCCCCCTCCATCCCTCCCTTCCTTTCTAGCAGAGAGCAGTCAAGTACCATCAGAAACATTCAAACATGCTCCTCACCCCCAGGTTTTTTGCCTTCTTTACCAGGAGGAGAAGAGACTGAGAGAGCCAAGGCAGAGAGACAAAAAAGGGCAAACAAGAGGGAAGTAAGGCCTTCGGCTCCCCCTTTTGCGTTTTTCCTTCCCTCCTTCCTTTGGTAATCTTGATCTCCTCTTCTCCTAGTGAAGAAGGCAAAAAAAGGGCAGTTATTGATAGACTGGATGGCTGGAAAAGAGAGGAAGGGGAGAAAAAGAGAAGGGCAAATACGACTGGCTGGGCCTGCTCATTGCTGTTCAATCCACTCCAACTTTAAACTGGCACGAAGAAGCAGGAGAAAAATCTTCCCTCCTCCTCTAGCACCTCTCAGGGAAGTATACATTTACTTATTTCTCCCTTCTGTCACAATTTGAAGACCCCTGATGAGCAATTGTAAATAAATATTTGATGCACTTTAGGGTTTTAAACCTTGAGTGAAGTCCTGGGATTCCACAGAACAAAAGATATTTAAAGGGAGTCTCTAATAAAGAAAAGGTTAAGAACCACTGTTTTAGACTGTAAAACTTGTAAACTGAGTTATCTGAGATCCACTAACACCAACAGAATGTAAGGTGGAACAGAAGATGCACAGCTCTTCTTTAACAACATGCTCTGAATCCACAGGTGGAATGTTATTTTACAAGTGTAATATCCACTGATATGTCCAATACATGTTCAGTACAGCACACCTATATATTCAAACAGATGATAGCTTCCAGAGGTAGAAATGTATTCAGACTGGAAAATGATGACAGAAAGGAAAGAAGTAATATGGTCCTTTTTCTAGGGTTATTTTTATAATCTAACTTGGGTCTTTTCATGATTACTTTGTGATGCCTTACTCCCAAAAATGAAAGTCTTGGTACACTGGCAAAAAGCTCTGCCATAGTAAACGTGCTACCAATGGTGAAGGAAGAGTATTTGGGGGAGGGGGGATATGTCAGCGCTGACCAGGAGATCCACAGCTCTCTTATTCTTCCTGACAGCACAAACTAGTAGGGATCAGGAAGTCCTCATTCCTTTGCCATGGTTTCTTTCCTCCTCCAATTGGACTGATCTCTAACTTACCAAAAGGCAAAATAAGAGATGATGGGTAGCTTTTATTTCAGCATTCTCTGAAATGCATTCAGCATTTGATGCAAAAAATAGGCAAATTGGAAAACCAAGATGACCAAAAATTGTTTGTTTTTTTTATATGTGAATTGAATAAAATTATTTAAAAGAAAAAAAGAAAACCAAGATAACCTGAACACGTATCAGGAACCCAATAAAGATACGAAAGGAGATATTTATGAAATACTTTTTAAAAGGAAAATATTAAAAAATATATTTTTCAACAAAGTGGGAGAAAGACATAGGAATCTTGATTCTGGTATACGAATTTGGCATTGGATTCACAAAAATGCTTTTAGTATCAAATTCAGAGGAAGATTTATGCTACTTGTGGTATTTAACACAATGTATATATATGAACATGTATATACAAATATATGTAAATACACACGTGCACGCGCACACGCACACACACACACATATACACGAATACACACACACACACACACACACACACACACATATTCAAAGTCATTTACAGCCTAACAAATGCTGTTCATTTTCTTATTATTTTCTGTAGATTTATTTTTTTAGAGGGAGGCACACAAAGGAAAAACAAAATGGTTAAGGAGAATTATTTTGCTGTATATGACTAAAGAATATAAAATTCCTTAAAATGCATTTTATGCACTATTAAAAGTATGTCAACATTACTGTATTTGCTGGCATATAAGACTCACTTTTTTCCCAAAAAAATACTGTTTGAAAATGGGGTGTATCTTATATGCCAGTCTGTCTTACAAACGAGCAAACAGTATTTGCCAGTGTCTAAATGGGGTGCGTCTTATACACAGGTGTCTCTTATATGCCGGCAAATACGGTAGTTATAAGGTGATTTTATTTTGACAGTTCCAAAAATAATAACTGTTTTTCAATGCAAGAAACATTAACTTCTCCCGTGTCAGAGAAGTTGTCTAAATACATGAGTTCCAGAATATCGCCCCAACCCAGATCTGCACAAATTTATCACTTTTTTATGATTTTTTTTTATCACTTCCTCTGAGTTGCACATGATGTGATATACAGTTCTCCCTCTACATTCATGGGTTTGACTTTCTCAAATTTGATTATTCGTGAGGTGTCTGTCTGCCTCCCCCGTATGGTTCGTCTTCCTTTCCCTGGCCTTTTGCCCAGGTGCACTGCCTTCCTTCTCTATGCCCTGGCAAAAGGCAAGTGAATAAGTGAATAGGAGAGGGAAGGTTTCATGCATATGCAAGCCTTTCCCCCTCCATTCCCCTGCCTGTCATCCATGCATGCAGAAAGAATGCAGGGCGCATGGGCAACAGGCAGGGGAATGGAGGGGGGAATGGGTACTCTGGTGAGAGGGGGTTTCATAGTTTTTTGACTTTCACAAAGGTTCTCCACCCTGAACCCTCATGAAACTGGAGGGACCACTGTATATGGATCTTCCATAATTTGCCCTTACAAGACATGCAAAGATAAACTAAGCTGAACGATGGTAGCTGTCCAGAGTTCAACTCATGAGATGCAAAGTAAGTGGCAATCTGAAACACAGCTCGCCAAGTCCTAGTGTGATAATCCTCAGTGTTTACCCATACATACAGAGTTCATTCTTACTTTTTTTTAATAGTTAGTTCCTAACATACTGTATTTACACAACACAACCATTCAATAAAATCTTTGCTGATAAACTAATGGATTTCTCCATCCTATCCTCCCATGGTTATCATTCAGTGTAGATACTAATCACTCTTGAGAAATAATTCAGGAATGGTTGGTGTATCTCCTCCTTCACATACGCTTGCATTTCATTTACTTTCTCTTCCTTGTATACAAACAAACCACTTCTCTTGGTCCCATTCCTTTTGTTCTGGGTCATTAGTTGCAGAATGAACTGGTTAATACTGCTTTGAGGTTTCTAGAACTCTGTTTTCAATGCTGTAATTTATATGCAAACAATATCGTAATTTATTTTTATCACCATAATTTTAACACTATAAAATGATTCTCAATTGGAGCTTTGTTAGAGGAGACATGTGTGAGATGTTTTATTGCCCCTATCCAATAATGTAAACAGTATTTAAATAGTGCTCAAACAATGGTCTGTCCTTCTAAACGAATTCAGCTTTCACACTTACCAAACTTGAAGTTGCATATCGTGTGTGTTTGGGTGGGTGGGTAGGCGGGTCTTTTTAAGGCAAAAGTTTAGGTCAGGCAAATTATGATGCATGCAAACATTTTTTTTTTTTTTGGCACAGCTGCAAACTGGTGTACATTGGTAAGATCTTCTATCTCAAATGGACAAGTCAGGGTGGGCACGCTCTGGAGTCCACACTGTCCCATTTTTTGGTAACCCTGAAGCCCCAGAGAGTTGCATGTCATAGCAACCATCATTTTGGACTACCAGAAATTACAACGTATTATTTCTGATCACCTTTTAGTCCACTCAACGGGGCTGCTTTAGGGTGGTGAGGCCCCTTAAAAAGCATTTTACAGCTCTGTCTTTGCATGTTTTTTTTTTTGACTGAAAAAGTTGGGGGGAATGCTGAGATTCTTAAGGACCACATTGTACCCAACAGAGGGTTGAGGAGGGATTACAAGTTCACATAGTAATCCTTAGTGTGAAACATAGATAAGTTTGCCCCAAATGCCCTTATATGATATGGTAAGATACGTGCAGGATAATTCTAAAAAGATCAGGCATGATTTAGCCACTGTAAGTGCTCAAAAAAAAAACATGGTAGAGAGTCTCTGTGTGTTGAAGCAATAAGGAGAAATGTAGGAAGCATTATATATGTCTGCTTTGATCCAGCTTGAAGGTACAATCCCTTCCTACTATAAGATAATAGCTATGCCAAGTCCTTCCTAGACACAGCCAATCGATATGGGCCCATACATCCTACAATATGGACCCAGGCATCCAGTGGCCTCGATCCTACCATGTAGGCAGCTCTTTCCTGGCACTGGCAGGGAGGAGCTACATTTGTACAGTAATTCTGGGTTATCAGGTTGTGGTCACTTCATGAGGATGGCATTGGTTGCTCCTATTGCCAATTAATATTGCAGAACAAGGAGATACTTTATCCACTTGATAGCTAGGCTAGACTACATCAAGCAGTATAGCCCGACATAACTGATGTCTGGTGACTGACACTGCTTCTTGAGCACTCTGCAGCACTACTTGAACAAATTACTTTTTTGGTCTATGGTGCCCAGAAACCCTCAGCCAGCAAGGTGACTGGCTATGGTAGCTTGGAATTCTATAGTCTAAAATGTAACTTTTCCAAGTTTGGTTCTGAAGCACAGAGCATTACCCACTCTTCTTTATCACCCCATGGACCGCTGACTAAGTAAAACCACCCTAGTCACCAATCAGCAGTAAGGCTGACTGTGTCCCTTTATAATTCATTAGCTATAGAAGCAATTAGGAAAAAGCGGGAGACTATTTAACATGGAAATGCAGATCACTGAATCTAAGACGGTATACCTGTACCAGCTGGACCAAGCACACATATATTGTCCTTATAAAAGAAGTTGACTATTTGGAATGGAAAGAGAGTTATAAAGTCAACCATGTGGAATGGATGCGGAGCAGGAAAGGATTGAATTGAGCTTCCTTCTTTTCCTTCTGAAAAACAAATTGGTTAGAATCCAGCTTTTAAAAATATATTAGCTCTGGTGCATCTGGCCTAGGCATAACAGAGCCAATACACTGACCTCAAGTACATTTCTCCATGTGAGCATATAATTTCCTGCTTAAATGAGGGAGATGTCTGTGGAAGCCTGCTGGACTGGGACATTGGGGTATACGACTTATCTTAGAGAAAGTATTAAAATAATGAACAGTCTATAAGGCTGATTCAATGGCCATTAATTCAAGCTTTCTAGAATGAAGCTGCTGCATTGATAATTTGCTGTATGTAAATTCCAATGGTAAGACTGCCTTCATCTGCCAAGATAAAGACTGAAAGAGGTCCTCTTACCTAAATACAGTGCCATAATAACACTTTATTAAGCAACCATATATCATTTGTTATTGCGGTTACAATAATATATGGAGTGACCAGACCACACAGGCATCACAACATAAATGCATAGAGCACGTCATGAAAAACCCAGCACACAATATATATCTTTACCACTTACTGATTTGTACTTAAAACCAACATAGAGAGTTAAAACAGACTTTCTCTTTTAGGAACAAAAATGCAAGGCTTTGTTCTGTTCATACTGGTAATACACTCCCAATGTGGAAGTAACAATGTGATATTTTACCTGGGAATGTAGGTAGATGTGCATTCCATGCTAATATTAACTCTTGAATTGACCCTTCCATACTGGTAAAGTTTTTTTAAAATAGTTTTTATTAGAATATATGAGAAAATATATAAAAGATATACAGTGATAAACAAAGAAGTAGAAAACAGGAGCAGGATGATTTTACAATGAACCATGTCACTGTCAGCATAAATTAATGAAATCTCTAACTAAAATCACAGTAGTTTCAACTTATATTTTGCAGTACAAAACCTCCTTCCTCCCCAGTTGGTACTTGATAAATGTCAATCTAAATAAACTTAGAATATTTCATAAACAGAAATATTATTTCACTTTTGTTCCTGAGTTTAACAAGGCCAATTTTTGGGAAACAAAATTGTTGAATCAGAGTGTTTACACAATATCTTTTAAAAATCTCCAATGCCTAGTAGAAAGATAAGAATAAAAGTAAAAGTAAGTGAGATCAGTTTACCGTTCCTGATTTAAATCCATTAATACTAATGAGGAAATAATCTTTCCATTATAGGAGCCCAATCTTTCTGGCTTGCAGATTCTGCTCTTTCCCTAATTCTGTTTATCAAAATGTACATATTCTTCATTTCTATAAGATTGTGAAGTCATTCTTCCAATTCTGGGGCATCATTTTCCCCCCTCAAGCTTCTGTTTCAAGTTTTGAATCCTAAACTATAAATCTGAATGAAAGAGACCCGTTATAAAATTTCAAAGTATCTTCCAATCTCTTACATATGGAAGTGACCAGAGCACACCCACCCCTGAGTTTTTCAACTGTTCAACTAAAGGAGCATAGAGCAGGCCCAATCAATTCCACTTCTTTTTTTACTGTTACCATCCAAGGACCAGGGCTTGAATAAATTACTGTTACATGCTTCCACCACCAGAATTCCACAGACAGCATGGCCCCTGGATATGATGGTTGGGGGATTATGGAGGGGTAGTCCAAAGAACTTACTTTTCCAAGCTCTGTCAAGGTTGAAAGATTAGATAAAGAAAGGATAAAAGATAATTTTTAAAAAAGACCTTAGGAAAGAATGCTGACAGTTGCAATGCTGCTGGTAGGGTCTCCTGTGTCAGTCAGGTTTTTGGCTGAGGAGCCAGACAGCATCTGCCAAACAGCTACTGGGCAGCAGCAGTAAAGGAGGGTGACACCAACACAAGATCTCTCACAGGCAATGGTACTGGTACTATGGCTAACACTTGTTAGCACTGCACAAAAGGAAGTATGGTACAGCCCTTCTGAATGTTTTTTACCACTAGAACCCTACAACAGGACAATCCAAAATGAAGTAAGAGATAGCACCAGAAGATGACACTCCCAGGTCAAAAGGCACTCAACAAGCCACTGGGGTACAGTAGAGGATAGTTACAAGTATCACTGTGGCTAATGATGTAGCTGAACTCAAGCGGAAAGGATGTTCAGCTGCTGGCATGCTCAAAGAACTATTTGCAAAACTATATCTTGCTATATGAACCTGCTAGACCCCTAAGATCTACAGGGGATGGCTTTGTCTGACAAAATTTCCACATGATGAGGTGTCTGGCTATAGGGACAGGATGGCGGTGGTCAGCTGGTTGTGACTCCGCATGTCATTGCTGGCCCACTGCCATCTTGTTCCCATGCATCGCACTCATGGAGTATTTGCTAAACAGATAAAAACAATTTAGCACTCACAATCACACAATGCTCCCATAACTACCTGTCCTGTGGAAAGACAGGAAATCCAATGGTGAGGCTTCCTTCCCCAGCACATCCTGGGAAATGCCTAGCTGTGTGTGGAAAGAAGAGCTGAGGCCATTGCACTCCCTTCCACAGGTCCCATGCAGATGGGGGAGTTCTTGTCAAGCTCCTTCCCCTGCCAGGACTGTGATAGGGCAACTCACAGGAGCTCCGTCATGTGGAAATGGCCTCAGTTCTGCCACCATCCCAGGATCATCTGGTAATGACGCTTCTCAGTGGCTGTTCCCACCCTGTGGAACACTCTTCCACAGGAGGCTAGGCTGGTCCCCTCCCTGCTTTCCTTTCATAGGCAGGAAAAGACATTTCTTTTTAAGGAGGCCTTTAATGGATGAGCTGGAGACCTTTTACTTATTTATCAGCTTTTTTTAAAAAAATCAATTGTTAGTTTTATAATTTTATATGCCTTTTAATATTTTAATTATTTATATGTTTTTAATATGTGTGTTTTTTTACTTTAGCAAGCCACATTGGGTCCCACCTTTGGGAGAAAAGGTAGCATGTAAGGTCAATAAATAAATAAGGAAAGGAAAGTCCAGACCTGCACTACACATATTATAGGAATACGAAATGTAAGGCACATTACACAGTGTTTTACTCAGGAAATGAAAATTTAAAAGGTGGCATTAATAGTGAGGAGAGATGTAGCTAGAAGAGGGGAAGAGCAAGAGCAAGAGCAAGAAGAAGAAGAAGAAGAAGAAGAAGAAGAAGAGGAGGAGGAGGAGGAGGAGGAGGAGGAGGAGGAGGAGGAGGAGGAGGAGGAGGAGGAGGAGGAGGAGGAAGAAATTGAAAGATTCTATGACAGAGTCCAGGAGGAAACTGATCATATACCAAAATGACTTCATTTTGGATTCTATTTATACAGCTATGTCATGGGCATGTAGAAATCTGAAGATGACGGCATGGAGACAAATTGTGCTAGTGCACATGAGTGAATTGGCCCCTACACATAGAAACTATTCAGTAGAAAGCTGTAAAGAATTGTTTAGAAAAGTTGTTACCTATAGTAACTATAATGGATTTTGGTGACCTATCCTGAATTAACAGCCCAGATAACATTAAATGCATCTTTTTCATGTACATGTACAAGTATATATAGATACAGCAACTTAGATTTAGCTGGGCAGTGATAAAAACAGTGATTCTAAACAGGGCAATGCTGTAATCTCAGTTCTTTCAGACCTCAACCTATCACTGTGAGGCAGATCTACATGATTAAGAATCATACAGACTGGGAATTGGTTACTGTGTCCAAAGATGCAGTCCAAATGCTATTAAAATGTGTGTGTGTGTAATTGAGTTTATGTGGCAGTGTGCCTTGGAAAATGGCTTCCAGATATACCTTGCTTTAGTGGTTTATAAATGATCCCAGGATAGTCCAAACAAAGTGAGGGGGAGAATGATTACATATATTTTAACAAAAGATAGAAATATGTGCTCAAAATTGCACACACCACAAAACACTTCCATCTGCCTTTATTGAAAACCAATGGGTCTCTCAGAGAAGCCTCCAGTGCAAAGTTAAATTGTTTCTTAGTCGAATCTCATCATCTCATCATACAAGATTAAGTTTCTCTATCATAAGACAACTCAATATGCGAAAAGTAAAATGTCCTCTTATTTATTCTTGCCAATTCAGTACCATTTTCATAAACAATGTAAAGATTAGCTCACTACCTTCCCTTCACTCACTTTTCTTGCTTTCCAGACGATGTGAACATTTTTGGGGAGCGGTGGATGGATTGCACTTGCTGCATTTAATTCAGAAGGCACAATTACTTCCATTACTGGCCTCAAACTTAAGTTAGTTTCTTCTCTATAGATAATCACAATAAACCTCGTATGGAAGATTCTTCCCACCTGTACCTGTACTTGTTCTCCATTGAGCTCCTTCCTTTTCCTCTTAGTTTATATAACATCTTGAAGTGCAATCCAGAAAAAAAAATTGTTTGTTTAAACCAACACTGATTTCATTTGTTGCTAATTCCTAATTACACATGCAACATACATGATGTGAGGGGAATCATTATAAAGTGTACAGAAAAGCAGGAAGCTGCTCCATCTAGTTCAGTCTTGTATATAGTGATCGGGAAAGGATTTTTAGATCAGACAGAGTATACCAGAGAAGTTCATATACTCTGGCATAAAAATGACCTGTAGCCTTTCCTATAGCTTACATAGCTATCTGTGCAATTCTTTGCTTGTTTACTCAGAAATAAGACCAATGAGTTCCAAGGGCCTTACTCCAAGGTAAGTGCATATACAGTTCTATCCGGATACAGGGCAGATAGACTCTATAAAACAGTTGTGGCTTTTCTGGTATTCTTGTGGATTCAGACTCTCATTATCCTTGACCATTAACCATGAGGCTGAAGGATGTTGGGTCAAGTGACATTTATGGGAATATAACCCTATCCCCAAAAAAATTCTCAATAACTTCAATGACTTGGATAGCGCCTATAAAGTTCAGACTAAAATTTAGAGTGGATACACCACTCCACTGACATGAAAGCCAAATGCCACCAGGGATCCCATGAACCTAAAAGTGTCATAGGCTGTCTTCCCGGGAAAAATAAAGGAGGAAGGGTCAGCATAATCCAGCAGTGTTAAATGAAGAGGAAATTTCTGCTTAAGAAAAACAAGTTTAATGTCACCTTTCCCTTTCTGTCATGAATATGATAACACTAGATACAATAAACCAAGAGATATCCCTTTTAAATTGCCACAGTCATAGCATATGAGGTGACAATGGTTTTCCCCACAACACTTATCTCAGGAGTCCTGGGTGGACTCGCCATTGAGTCAGTTCCTGACTCCACTTGATGCAATTCCATTCAGTCCTTCTAAAAGTCCCAGTAAAAAAAGTAGTTACTGGACATTATTCAGCCTTTCTTAATGAGGAGCTGCCTTCCTTCTGTTTTTAAACCTGCTTTCTCTTGATTGAGTTTTCATTTCTCCTATGTGTTTTGTTTAAAAAGGTAGGTTCAGCAATTCTTCTTGAAGGAAGTGCTCTGATTTTTTTTTTTTATGTCTCATGATGGAAACCACACATTCCCCTCCCCCTTTTTCTGTCTTTAAAGACAACACAGAAAAACCTGGAAGATCTACAAAGTGGCGGTAGCATATGTGAAGCTTCTAGTTTAACAGCAATGCCTTGAGCATCAAATCTACAAGAACATTAAAGTAAAATTAATTCTCATTTTATCTTGCGCTTTCAGTTTTTGCTGCTGGCCAGTAAATGCCAGAATGAGTAGTGCATTCACTACCGAGTAATCTTTTGCATCGTTTTGTTACATGGGGGTTAGTAAATCTCACAGAGACAAAAACGCTTACTATGTTACTTTACTCTTAACCCCTTTCATTTATTTTCTGTAATAGCCCTACAGGTCTTACAGAAACGAAATGGCAAGCACTCTCTGTGCTTTGAAGGTGTGTATGTTGGTTTGTTACAAAGAAGTGTGGATTCCATTAACTATGGTTGGGTTAGGAAGAGAGCTGGAATCAGAATGGTATGTTAATAAGGCTGCTTTGCATGAAAAAAGTTGCTTGTGGCTCACAGCCATATGAAGGAGGAATGGTTTCTTCCCAAATCATCAATGCCATGTGTAGAGTAGGGCTTCCCCCTTCCCCACCCTCCACACACTTCTTCACCTTTTGCACCTCCTTGCACTCCATGACCCCAGGATGCAAGAAATAAATAGGAGAGGGAGAATATAAACAGGATCAACACAACGCACATGTTACATTCAGTGTGTTATATGGGAAGTATAGACCACTTGAACTCTCACAACTGTTGTTTATTTCTAATTTTTATCAGCACTTTGGGCTCTCCAGGGTTCTAGGGCTGGTAATGGAAATCTCTAGGAACTGATATACCAGGGAATGAGTGTTTGTTCTACATTGGAAAAATAATGATCTTCTTCATTACTCTCGGATCTGTTCAGCAGTGGGGTAGCTAGCTCACTACTCTGTCTCTTGTAACTCATTCTTACCAGCACAAACTGGAATTGATACAATTTCTTTTCCTTCTGAACAAAACAAAATCCTTCCAGTGTCAGTGTCAGCAGTGACAGTGGTAGCTTCCACATCAATGTGCATGTGTGTGAATTTAACTATTGTAAGTTGCCTTGATATAACAATAATGGTAGTGATAGTTGCAGTAATAGTAATAGTTACTTATTAATTTTTAAAAGAGCTATCCAGGGTGCTGCATCCTAGCTCTAAGCCAAACACATTCAGCACACTACATAGTTCCTTTAAAGTCTGACTTAAACTCAGAGAATGGACACCCCATCCTACTGACATGGAAGCCAGCAGCTGCCACTGAGTACCACTGCTCAAGAAAGTTATTTTCTTGGAGTACAACTCAGATGCCCAGCCAGCATGGCAAGCCAGGCCTTCCTGACTGTCACAGTTGGAATCTTTCCTGGCCATTTTATCTGTTTGAACCTACATTACTCCAGTTGCTCTCATGGCCTCAACTACAGAAGAGACAGATTAAAATGCCTACCTGGACCAACACAACCCCAGCACTGCACAGGAGGGTGGAAAAGACCAGGAAGCCTCAGGGGCAGGCTATTTGAGGCCAGCCCTCCTGTTCAATCATGTTACATTGCTTCATGGTAAATTTGCCCGGCCTCCCCCATGCTTGACTACCTTCCCTCCTTGTTGGAGGGTCTGGTCAGGGGTTGCCTAAAGAAGGACTTGGTAGAGGGCCCCCCTCACTTCAGTCACCAGCAGCGCCAACAATAAACAAACAAACCCATGGCTTCAGTGTACCACATTGGGAAAAACGGGCTGGCGGGGACTAGATAGGCCTTTACAGCTAATATATCCCCCCTATGGTTACTCTCTGGAAAACAGGGCACTGCAGCGAAGTACAGTTGCTATCTCCCATAGGATTTCATTAGTGGGGTAGCACTGGGGCTGGACTCCCTGTTGGTGCCTCAGTTAGGTAGAGAAGCTCTGGGTTAGTTCCCCCACCAGCTTCTCACCTTCCACCTTTTTTTTTTCTTTTGTCGTTGTCACATTATCCAGTGGCTATACCACCACGGTTTGGGGGCTGGTTATCTAGCTGAACTGCATACCTCTGCACATTGAGCAGTGCACTGGAGGATAACTGACTTCCTAAGCAGCAGTGGGGCAAGTAGGCCAGGGTAGTTGAAGTAAGCAACCTTCCTCTGTTTCTAGTGTTGCTAATATCCCCCCCCCCTTCCGGCAGCGCTCTGTTCATCCTCTCCACATTGCTCCACTAGCCTAGTAGGCCTAGCAGGGCAAAAGGGTATTTAAGCAACCCAGTCAGAGATTTAGGGGCCTACTACACCAGTTACCAAAGTCATTGGCCTTCTTGCACCTGGTACCGTCCTGACTCATAGCCAGGCAATGCCATGTTTGTAATGTCTGGGCAATGAACTCACGGTTCAGTAGCCCTTCACAGGGTCTTCTCTTTCTCCTGGGCCCTACACAGGGCTTCACAAGTCTTCTGTCACTGTGAACAGCCTGGGAAAGAAAGGATTATGGAGACCACTTTGGAGGCCACCTTAATAGAAAATAATGAGGGAAAAATCTAATTCATGTCCCCCTCAGAATTTTGAAACCTCAAGATCTTTTTGCTACAAATACAAAGAAACTTGCAAATGTTGATGAATTCTTTAAAAAAGAAAGAAAGAAAGAAAGAAAGAAAGAAAGAAAGAAAGAAAGAAAGAGGAAAAGGAAAACGAAAGGGAAAGGGAAGGGAAAGGAAAAAGACAAGACAAGAGAACTAAAATAAAAATTCTGGCAGAGATTCTAGGCAAATTCAATGAGTGCAATCATTCCCAGCCTGGAGTGGACCATGAGGCATTTACTTGCTATATAGTTGAGGAGCTTCTCAGAAAAAAAATTACACTCACAATTCAGCACCAATATGGTTGAATTTACAGTGATTCAAAGACAGATTAAAAATAGTTAAGAGGCACTGGACCTAACTGGATAAATCTATGAGTTCTCGATTCTCTTACATTCATTTTTTTTAAAGCCCCATCAAGTTCTTTTCATCTGTGAAGAAATCTGTGAATTTTGATAAACCCTTACTGAAATAAATTGAAACAAAATACTCAGCCTTCTCTAAGCTTAAATCAGGCTACATCACAATCTGAAATAGCTTGATCTATCCAGAAGGGTCTCAAAAATCCCTAAATGATGGATTCTGAAACCCCAGCAGTTAAAAATATGCTTCACTCTTTAACTTGTTGGTTATGCTTTCTTACAGTTTCTACCAAGTTGATATCTTAGTCTGTGGAGGTGAGCTTACACGTGTAGCCTTTGACAATCACGGATATCGTATGTTTTTTAATCACTGAAACCAACTGTCAGAGTTTTGCCCAGCCATTTCCCTGGAAGTGTAAATTACCAGCAAAACACACTAGCAAATCTGCAAAGAATAATTAGGTTTGACTATGACACATGGGAAACAATTACTGACTCATATACACAGACTCATTGTCAAAGTTGCTCCAGGCTTGGAAATGTCTTCACATTTTTTCCACAGTTTATAGAGGAATTTGGTATGTATAAAGTATATAATTAGTATTATTAAATGTGATTAATTCATACTGTGGGAAAATGTAGAAAGAACTGAAAGATAGCTTGGTGGATTCCCTCCCCTCTTCACACTGAAAGTGCAATCAAGCATATGCATATTTGTCTCCATGAAAATCCAAACAAAGCCAGAACACAGTTATGGAATCTGGCTTTTTTTCTCCCTAGCTGAAGTAAAGTATGCCCCATTATTCAATGTCAGAATCTGTACTGAAAGACCTTTATTTGAGCCATATCATTTCACAACACCATTATTGGGGTCAGCTGGCTCACCTTGATATCGCTCCCTATGCTCCTGCATGTCTTTCTATTCATTCCTCTCTCAGGATCTCATTCGTCTAAAGTTGTCAGTTCAGCACAGAACACCGCATTCACAATTTTTAAAATAGCCCCCCCCCTTTTTTTAATAGAAGCTGTGAGAAACTCAGCAATCTGGATTCCCTTTGCATGGTTTTACAAGAACTAATTTTTGGATTTCATCTTGACTGATTTAAAACTCTAAATCTCAATGTTAGAGACATAAGTTCTGCTGAGGTGCAGTGAGTCAAGAGATGTTTTGCAGTAGCTCAATGATTAGATAGATTTCACTCATTATACTCAGGGTGATTCAAGTTATTTTGTTCAGTCCTAGTGGTGCCCTTGGGCAATTGGTAGAGCCTCAAACACCCTCAGGCAGTTGCTGCCTGCTGTACCCCCATCTATAATACAGGAATACTAAGCAGCTGCGATTTGTTTATATTTTGCTGTCCAAACATGCATTGATAATTAATGGCTCTCATTATAGAAAATTAGAGATATGAAAAATCCAAAGATGAAGATGCACTTTTAGGGCTCCTTAACCATTTTTGCCACTTGCAACCACATTTTGCTACTGGGGAAGAAAAGGGGTTGCCAGAGTGAGAACTAGAAATAGCTGCTGTACCTTTATTGGCAGTATAAATCAGGGAATTTTACCAGATTCTGCTTGTTGCCCTGATTGCATGACAAAACAACACATGCTGAAATTCCCTCTTCTACACAACAAATAAAGATACAGGAGCCCTCTACAGTTTTTAATCTGGAGCCCCAAGAAGACAAGCATACCCTAAAGTACAAATCCCAGGAATCACTGCTGCTAGCAAGAAGGAAAAGTTACACCAATGCTGTGAAATCTGTCTTCCTCTATGGTACAGCAGTTAATTTGACAGAAACAAATTTCCATTTGTTCAAAATGGCTCCCTATCTGTTTCTGGGTTGGTTTTTGACATTTACACTGTAAGGTACAGGGTATCTGAAGGACTGCCCCCAGTAAGGCCCAGTAGATGGCAGTCATATGGCTGTTAGGCCCTATCTTGACCGGAAAGAAAGAAAGAAAGAAAGAAAGAAAGAAAAGTGCCTTTCAGGAAGGTTTGGACCATTAGAGCCTGTACTATACTGTTTGGCCTATTTACACCTACCCACCCACCTTCTGGAAGAGGCAGACCAGATTAATCATCTGTCATCCCACTTTTACAGTTCTTTCCAAATTGTCCCAATTTCTCTTTCTTCCTCCCCCATTTCCCCTTTGTCATCTTCTTACTTCAGTTGCTTCAAACTGAATTCAAACTGCAAAAGTAGTTTGGATCAATTAACCCAGCAAAATGGAGAGAAGAGGAGGGGTTAGCATGTTGTCCATCCCCATAGGACTCAAGCTAAAGCAAACTGCTATAGCCTCTCCTAGCTTCTCTATTCTTCCTCACTAATATTTTTTGTCATCTTAAACACAGTCTGATTTTTTTGGCCACACTTGTTCAAGTTTTCACCTGTGAAATCTTGGAGTATATGTTTATACTACTACCATTTTTTTTAAATTTCCTGTGGCTTTTCTTATATTGTCTTATATTTTTGTTGGTTTACTTTTTTCTTTGTCATCTGCCTTGAGCTGCACAAAAAAAAGTAGGCTATATGCATTTTATATAACAAAAAATAATAATTTCTTTTTATTTATAATAATGGCCCGGAAACCATGCCGTATGAAGAACGGCATTAGGAATGTTTAGCCTGGAGAAGACAGGGTAAGAGGTGACATGATAGCTATGTTTAAATATTTGAAGGGATGCCATATGGAAGATGAAATAAGCTTGTTGTCTACTGCTCCAGAAACTAGGGGCCTTTCCGCCCTACACTGTTATAGTGCTATTGTTCCACTTTCAACATCCTACGGATCCCTGGGGTTTGCAGTTTAGGGAGGGGCCTTCAGAATTCCCAGCCAGAGAGCTCTTTGGCCTCAGTAAACTAAAGACTCCAGAATTCCACAGGATGTTGAAAGTGGAATAAAAGCACTATAACAGTCTACTGTGGAAATAGCCTAGGACATGGACCAGTGGCTTCAAACCTGAGGAAAAGAGATTCCACCTAAATATTAGGAAGAACTTCCTGATGGTAGGAGCTGTTTGACAGTAGAATACACTGCCTCAGAGTGCAGTGGAATCTTCCTGTTTGGAGATTTTTAAACAGAGGCTGGATGGCCATCTGTTGGGAATGTTTGCATGGCAAGGGGTTGGACTCGATGACCATTGTGGTCTCTTCCAGTACTATCATTCTGTGATTCTAATTCCCCTAAAAACTGCAATGAATTCTATGAATCTTCAGTTATATGTTTGTATACACACTGCAGTTTAGCCAGACAGTAAAGGCAAACTGTGTAGTAATTGTGCTGATATCATTTTATGTCATTTAAACATCCACAGTAGAATCATAAACAACTTTTGGGTTCCAGCTTCTACATTTCAGCTACTTGTGACATAGAAGAACTCATTTTCATGACTGTTGCACTCTGCACATATACAAGTGTGCTTCTGTGTGTGCCTTCAAGTTACCTATCCACTTACGGAAACCTCATGAATTTCATAGGATTATCTTAGGCAAAGAATATTTACAAGTAGTCTTGCTGGTTCTGTCCTCTGAAATACAGCCTGCAGTTCCTGCTATTCACTGGCAGTCTCCCATCCAAGTGCTAACCAGGTCTGATCCTCCTTAGCCTCCAAGATCAGATGTGAGTACCTTTAGGGTACTTAGGCCTACTACACACACACACACACACACACACACACTTTATAAAATGTCCCTTTTTTATTCTAGCAAATTGTTTTTATTTGATTTCATGACATTCTTTCATAATGCTCCCAATTTCAATCTCAGGAAAACATTTTGAATTAATAAGAGCTTGAAAAACAAGATCCAGAATAATTAAGAGTGGAAATGTGCAACATTTTCCAGATATTTATTTCACTGTTGTACAGCAAAGTTGATACAAACAAAATTAAGACGTACCATTTGCAGATGACCACAAAAAAGCTCTTACCAACCAAGTGGAAGAGCACTACCAAACAAATTACTGAGTCACATATTTCTAGTATTGTGCAATTAAGCATTACTGTATTACACATATGAGAAAAGGTAAATAAACCATGAGGTTTCAGGATGGGGAAAATGGGTTATAAACTTTAAAATTTATCAGTTATTCCTCAGCTTTAATATACTTAAAGGTCTACCAGCCTCTGTGTCAGGATTTGTGAGTGTCTGTATATCCCTTCAGGTTACCTGTTGACTTATGATGAGCCCATAAATTTCACAGGGTTTTCTTAATGATGCAATACTCAGAGGTAGTTTTCAGGTTCCTTCCTCTGAAATATAGCCTACAGCACCTGGTATTCATTGGTGGTCTCTCATCCAAGCACTAACCAGGGTTGACCCTGCTTAGCTTCCAAGATCAGACAAGATCTGGTGCCTTTAGGGTATTTATACATTTGTGTCACCTTAAATACCTTAAATTCATGATCGCTTTTCAGACTGACATTTTGATAAGATATTGAAGGCATAATCATGAACAATTCCAACCAGATAAATATGTAGAAAGCATCTAAATAAACTGGGGTAACCACAAAATGAGATTTCAAATGAGTTGAGATTTAATGGGGGCATGCACAAGAAATGGAGAGGGGGCAAATTAATGACTACTAACAAGTAGCCAGTGTTTGCAGGGAAAAAGTTGGGAGAGTTAAAGGTCAGAATGAGCTCAGGCTTATAAAAAAAAAATTAAAGGTAATAAAAAGAGGTTGTGGGTTTTTTTATGTTGAGGGAAGCAAGAGTAAAATAAGAGATAGGTCTGCTCCACATAAGAGAAATGCTAAGGGGTGACAGAGAGCAAGTGGAACTCCTCAGCTCCAAATTTGCCCCCATTTTCTCCCAAAATAAAACCAAAGCCAAACTGGTAAAAAATGAATCAGTGAGAGGACAAGGAGGTAGTATGGGAACACGTAGCTACTTTAAATGATTTCCATTCCCCATGTCTGAATGAACTGCATTCAAGGGTATTAAGGGAAACTGCAGTGGCAATCTTAGAGCCTCTATCTATAATTTTTGAGAATCCTTGAAAAACAGATATGGTCCTTGAACACCTGAAATGGGAAAATACTGTCCCCATCTTCAAAAAAGCGGAGAAAAGTTGATTCATACAACTACCAAACAATGAATTTGATGGTGATATCAAGAAAGAATCTATAACAGATCATTAAACAGTCACCCTGTTATAAAAGAACACAGTTTTATGCTTAAAGCTAGTACAGGTTTCTCTAAAACAAGTCAGGCTCGATGAGTCTTATCTCTTTTTAAAAGTGAGTTACAAGCTTTGTGAGTCCAGGGAGTGCTGTGGATACAATGTAGCAGGATAAACAGTTGGCATTTATAAATTATAGTATAAATGAGCTGTATTCGTATTTATTTGTGGCTGGTATGTCAAAGCTTAGTCAAATATCAGTGCAGCTCTTCAAAACCAATAATTTCTCCAAGAATAATTCAAAATAACGTCTCCAAATTTTTTTTATTTATTTAGCACTAATTATTTTCCCTTCCTCTACCAAAATATTGAGACTGAACTACTTCATATTCCTCTAACCATCAATTCAGAACACATAGGCCATTTCCGCACTACATTCTTATAGCGCGATTATTCCACTTTCAACATCCTATGGAATCCTGGGGTTTGCAGTTTAGGGAGGGACCGACTGGCCCCTCCCTAAACTGCAAACCCCAGGATTCCACAGGATGTTGAAAGTGGAATAATTGCGCTATAAGAATGTAGTGTGGAAATGGCCATTAGAAAGGAGTCGAAGATCACTCTCAACAGAGACCCTTTTCACATGGCATTTGCCATGCGAAAGGGCCCCTCGAGTGTCATGTGAATGTGAGGAGCAGTCCACACGATGCACTCACAATCGCATGACGCTCCAGGGTCTGGCAGGTGCTGCTCATGCACTTTTTCATTTTCAGCTTTAAGCCAAAAATAGTGCGTGATTGTGCATCACTCCGGGGCCCCACCATGGCACTCATGCTTCCTGCCCCAGTGCAGCCTGAGAAACTCCCAGGCTGCACCACGGAACGACGAGGCAGGGCTCTCGCACGAGCAGCTGACAGCTGTGGAGCTCAAGCAACAGGGACATGAGAGCCTCTCACTGGAGGCTGCTCGCACGATCCCTGCACCCCAGCGCCAAGAAAAGGTGAGTTGCGGAAAGGGCCAGAGATGGGGAAGGTGCATCTTTCTACCTGCATCTTCCAAAAGTTCTTACACTATAGACTTATACACAATTGATTAATGTAAAATAATCTAGTGAGCCAAATTTGGTTGGAATTAGCCATTAGACTTGGCCCTTGATTCCTTAATTACCTTCTCTAATCCAGATAAACTACTGTGTTTGACATACAAGTTGCCGGGGTGGTTGTTAGAGGATGAAAGTGCAGATCAGTAATAAAGTAAGATAAAAATACCTTAAGATCTTACTTTATGACAGTTGTCCCCAACTGTGCTGAACTATAAATCTCACCATCCCAGCTGTAACTGAACTGTATGGTTTGTAGTCCAAGACATCTAAAAAATGTCTGATTAGAGAAGGCAACTAAGGTACAAGGGCTAACTAAAGTACAAGGGCCTTATAATAAACTTAAAAGGAGCAAACAACAGATTGTGCCACTTTGGGTGAAATGGTGTCAATCACTATAATTTATGCCATCTTCTATAATTTTTTTAAAACCAATAACTCAATGTTCAACTTTACAAATTAACTTAATGTTTTATTTTTTTTAAAAAAAATCCACTAATGAAAACATAAATGGAATGAGGTTTGTGAGTTCCCTAACTAAACTGTAAAAGAATTAGATTTTTGGGGAGGGGGGGCAGGTACTAAGTTTCCATATTCTCCCCTACTGCAATATAAGGCTAAGAACCACTGTATCAGCAAGAATGATAATATTTCAGTAGGATCCCCTCCTGGTGGATTACAAATACTCTCAAAGTATTTAAAGGCAATATAGAACCCAGTTGTGCTGGCCAAATTTGGATATGATGGTATATTACAGAAAACAAAGCTGCAGGAAGAACACTGAAAGTATTCGCTTCAGTTTTTAATAAACTGCAGTTTGTCTCTGTGTACAAATCCAGAATGGAAGTTATTCTTAATGGTGGCTTAGAAAAATAAGCCAAGAACATAAATCACATTTTGTTCAAGGGAAAAAGCCAAATTCAAAATATGATTTATAGTTTTAGGCCTGAATCATGGCTAGGATGAACCACAATTTGGGTTTAGCTGTGATAATTCAATGTGCCTGGATTAAAACAAACTGAAGTAAAAAAAAAAACACCAATGTCTGCTTTACAGCTGGCACTGAAAGGGGAGAAGGAAGGACATGAGTTTGTCTTGCCCAGAAAAAGCTAAACTGTAAACACAGAGTAATTGTCTGTATGTCCAGATCTATAATCTTTAACAATTCTTTCTTCAATGTATATGAGCAACACAACATATAAGCATTTGGTGAAGGGACAAGAGATAGATGCACATAAATCTAAAAATCCAGGAAACATTACTAAACCCAAACCCAAAGCTCAGTTTAGGACCCCTATCAGGGTTCATGGACTTCCAAGTTTACTCCATTAAATATTCAATAATAAACATTAATTTCAAGCAATGAATAGGAAAGGAGTATCAGAGTATTTTTTAAACGACTTTTTACAATGTCAATTAGATAGCACAAAATGAAAAGGTAAAATTTCCTGATGTCTACAAAACATTCTTACTAGCCAAGCGGAAGACAATTCCCCAAAGAAAAAGTGAGTCACGTACTTTGAGTAGATGTTATGAGATTTTTTTTGTATGTCACATGTGGGAAAACACAGCCTGTTTAAAATTAGAAAAAGAACACCTACATGCCTAACAGTTGCACAATTATTGTTTAATCTTATAGTTTGAACTTTTACCGGCTTGTATTTTTATATAATGTGCATGTTATGGCCTCTTTAGTGCAATCTAAAAGATAAACCTTACACTGGAAACCATTTTAAATGACCAGTAACATGTTTCAAATGTAAAGCACTCTAGGAGGAGCTTTCACCTACTTCTGGACGTCTTAGGGCCAGCTAAAAAACAGATGTGTGCACTTTTACAAAATTGTGTGTTTCCCGCACTCAGCTATAAAGTTGGGTTATGGGTATGCTTCTTCTACGAAAAGAAGCATACAGGGGCGGGGAAAAAAAAACCTGTCTCCAGCTTTGCCTATCATCCCATGCTCTGCTGGTTTGATATATTTCTCCTCTAGTCCAGCTCTAATGTCATAATGATCCAGCAGGGAGAAAATATCTTAAAGCAGATGAGTGCAAAGAGGTAAGAAGGGAGGAAAGGATAATCAACCCCTTCTGCTTTACGACAAACTGGAAGGCATATGTTTAATAAACACAAATACATCTGGTTTGGCCTCATAGCAACAGCCATGTTACATTATAAGCTTACCTAGATCCATTCTATAATAGTCATTTGCACAGATGTTTGTGATCCTAAAAAGCTCAAACATACAACCCAAATTTCTGCACCTGGACAATGATGTGATTTTGTATCTAAAATAATACAACATTAAATTCGTAGACATTTTAACGATAAGTCTGAAAGTTGTGTTTTTTTATACCAAGTTGTCAGAGTTCTGTGCATCCTAAGTGAATATTCCACGTCTCCCAAATAAGAGTATAGAAACAAGAGCTGTACAGTAAAAGCATGTAGACATAACCACATATGACTAAACATGACATGGAGTGTATGGTAATATACTTGTGAATGAGATTATAGCAAACAGTAATTTTCAAACAAGTGTGATGTACAGCACAACACAGTACAGAGTAAGACAGCATAAACAACACAAGAGGCAAAAAATATTCCAGACACTCATGTATGCTTTAAAGACTTATTTTTAAAACAAAACATAAAAATTCACCCTGTTGCACTGGTATAAAACAACAGTGGCATCTAGTGGCTAGTAGTGTTACAGTATATAAAAATTACATTTTACTTGTTTTCTACAATGGCTTATTACATTTCTATATCTTACATTTGGAAACATTTGCACCTGCCATGTTATGAAGTATCAATAAAAACATTTTCTGATGATATTATGCTACATAATATTTTCTGTCTATTGGCATTTTAAATGATCAAATAAATTAACAGATGAGGAATCTGATTCACTAAAACTAAAATGTCTATTCCATTTGTACACACATACAGAGAAAGAAAAAGAGAGTGGGGGTGGGCAAGGTGGGTAGAAGAGAAGTGAGCTGTTGTATGCAGCTAAATATTTATCTATTTCTTCCATTGTGATGCTAAACTAAATGATCAGGTCCAAACACAAGGAAGTTAATATCCTGTATGTTCATACATTCTTTTCCTGAGATAGCTGTGCGCAAGTCTCTAATCCTTCAAAATCCTTCTAGGTTACCAAAGCTGTTCAAAGGTTAGGCACAAGAACTGTTCAAAATGTGTGTGTTTTAAATCAGATCCAAACTAGTCTCTTCCCTTGCCCACTTCAACTTCCAAAAAAATATCAAATAATCATATCACTGTCAGAGCTATGTAGTCACTATATTAACTTGCTTTTAAAAAAAAATGTGAAAGAAAATGTGCCATTCATACACCCTTACTATTTACTGCTCATTATTCAAGAAGGATGTCGACAAGCTGGAACGTGTCCAGAGGAGGGTGACCAAAATGGTGAAGGGTCTGGAAGTCAAGCCCTATGAAGAACGTCTTAGGGAGCTAGGTATGTTTAGTCTGCAGAAGAGAAAGTTAAGAGGGGACATGATAGCATGTCATGTTGAGGAGGGAGCAGGCTTGTTCTCTACCACTCCAGAGACTAGGACAAGGAGCAATGGATTCAAGCTGCAGGAGAGGAGATTCCACTTGAACCTCAGGAAGAACTTCCTGATGGTCAGAGCTGTCCGGCAGTGGAATATGCTGCCTCGGAGTGTGGTTGAGTCTCCCTCTTTAAAGGTTTTTAAGCAGAGGCTGGATGGCCATCTGTTGGGAATGCTTTGATGGGTGTTCCTGCATAGTAAGGGGTTGGACTGGATGGCCCCTGGAGTCTCTTCCAACTCTATGATTCTATGATTCTATTATTCAGAATTAAATTAATCAAATCTTGCTTTTCAGTACTATTTAATGTAGGTAAATCTTCTAGACTGTCTTCTAGACTTCAGTCTTCCAGACTGAAAAGAGATGAGGCAGGAACCAAAAAGGCATACGAAGGGGAAGTGAAGGAAGATGGTGTAAAAAAAACAACAACCATAAACCCATGGATGCACATGTGTATGTTAGAGTAATTACTAATCTACATATTAATTCTTAAGTAGCTGGGGAAAAACATTGCACTGAGTGACTCCTGGGATATTTTCTGATTGCATGGGAACCCCAATATATTTCAGGAATAGAAATACCCATTCTGCAGGATTTTTTTGTGGCTGTAGAATAAAAGGTACAATTTACAAACCCCCAGAATCAGAAAACAAATGTTCAAGGAGCAATGGATTCAAGCTGCAGGAAAGGAGATTCCACCTGAACCTCAGGAAGAACTTCCTGACAGTCAGGGTTGTCCGGCAGTGGAATATGCTGCCTCGGAGTGTGGTGGAGTCTCCTTCCTTGGAGGTTTTTAAGCAGAGGCTGGATGGCCATCTGTCAGGAGTGCTTTGAGGGTGTTCCTGCATGGCAGGGGGTTGGACTGGATGGCCCGTGTGGTCTCTTCCAACTCTACATTTCTATGATTCTATGATTCTATATGAAATGGGATGTCTATTCTGAACAGCTGCCAGACCTGTCATAAGCCCTATCTACCTCCCAGCTCATTAGGGTCAAGAGATTCTACATTTTTTGGCTTTCCTAGGGTTCCTCTTATTGCGTGTCCTAAATACATGCCGTGCCTCTCTACTTGTTGCCTAGATTACATAGTAAAGGAATGTTGATGTGAGTTATCAAAAATTATCTGTGTTGTCTGTTTTTGTTACCAGTTTCTATGACTGTATTTATTATTTTATTGGTCAAAGACTGAAATAAAGTGTCTGTCTGTCTAGTAAAGAATGCTTTCTGTGAGAAACAGTTCAAAGGTTACTAGCTGTGTAGCCTCAGATGTTCCCAAATGATTCTCTGGCTGCTTTACAGTGAACTATAGGTAGATGTCTGCATCAGGCCATCCCATCTGTGTGTCTAATGATATCAGTATCCTTTCCTGGATCTTCAAGGATAGGATGAAGTGAGTGTGCATTTGCTGCCCTCCCACTGAGCTTGCTGGAACATGTTTCAACCACAAAATGGTATAGAATATTTTTGTTCCCAGTAATGAAGCCAAAGCTAAAATTCCAGTGTCACAGTACAATAGATTTGTTGGGACAGTTTTTGTTCCAGCAATGTTTTGTCCATTAAAAAAAAAAAAACCAAGCACATGCCAGATGGCTGTTACTCAAGGACTCTTGAGAAGACAATGCCATAAAATGCCTACTTTGTAAGTACAGAACAATATGAATTCTGCAACATAATGTAACTCTGGGGTAGCAAAGTGTTCTATTGACTAAAATAAAGGTTAAATGGTAAGTAAAAGGCAACTAACATGAAGATGACAACCTATAAATAGTATGCGTGTATAACAATACCACTATACCCAGTTCCTTCCCCTCTTCCTGCAGATCTTGCACCTCACCAGGCCATTACTACTAACCTGTAATTTTTCCTCATAGGGCAGTTGCTCCAGTCAACTGATCACTATGGTTGCCTTTTTCTGCACCTTTTCCATCACTCTGATAATCCAATTTAAAGGAATTCTCTAGCACTTTAGAGACTAAGGCCATTTCCGCACTAGACTGTTATAGCGCTATGATTCCACTTTCAAAATCCTATGGAATCCTGGGGTTTGCAGTTCTGAGAGTGGCTGGCCGGCCCCTCCAAAAACTGTAAACCCCAGGATCCCACAGGATGTTGAAAGTGGAATCATAGTGCTATAACAGTCTAGTGCTCAATGGCCTAGCTGAGAAAAAAGACATGTCCAACATAAGAGATGTCCAATAAAAAGACATGTCCAACATTTCAAGGTCTCCAGTCCACTTCATCAGATGCAAACAGAGTTCTCAAAAGCTTATGCTAGATTTTTTTTCTCAGTTAGTCTTAAAGGTGCTCCAAGATAACCATTGTATCTTTTTGTACTGAAACAGACTAACACAGATAATGTCTTGGAATATATCTTTCATGTAGATATAACAACAAGAGACACAGCACACACACTAAAATATACAGTATTTCAGATGTGGTCACACCATATATTTGCAGATATGATCACTTATATTTTCACTTCCTTTGTTAATCATACCCAATGGAATCTGCCTTGTTTTCTTTTAGAACAGCTTCACACTAGACCAGCACTTCCTAAATATGACAACCTCAAGATCGATTTCTTGGTCAGTTACTGTAAGCTTTGACAGTAATCTTTCCCACCTTTGCCTGTACAGCACCTCTTGCAGACACCTATGGCCACTAAATCAGTCTTGAGTGGCAACATCATTGAAGAAGCTGGTAGATGCAATTGAATATTGTTGTTAGACTCAGTGTTTACAATTCATGTTTGCATTACAATGTTGCTCTTTCCCACACTGATGGTAATGATATTTCAACTATCTCCACTATATTAAAGAGCTATCTTCTTGGGTAACATATTAATTAGCATTAGTATTTATTGCTATATAATGAGATTGACAGTCAGTGAACATTGAAGGCATTGTTATTAATATCAGCAGTTAAGTCAAATATGAAAAGAAAATGTGAATTATAGTTATCATTTGCAAATTTAATTATTGTTAAGGAATATTAATTCTGACTGACATATGGAGACTTATGATAGTAATATTTTTAAGAACTAAACCAGTGGCTTTGGTTTCATTTAAGAATAACAACACAAAAAGTAGAATTTTTTTATACTGCAGGGTAGGCAACTGTGGAAGGCTAGGGGGCTGCATTGGCCTCCCAGGAGATCTTGGAGGGCTATATGCCCCCATTGCACCCACTCCTGAAAATGAAATAAAAAATTTACTCCCAAACACCTCTAGGGGACATTGGGAAATTTTGAGGGTCTTCCTGGGGTATAAAAAACATTTCTGAAGCAGAGAATCTCATTCCATTTGCTAGACAAATCATCATCATCAAACCATCAAATCATGAGAAGTGCCAGAAAATACCTCTCCATTGCACAGACAAGGAGAGAGAAAAACCTGGTGGTTCTCATGCTTCCATGGAGGAATAAGACAAGCAAGAATTTGCATCCCCACCAGAAACAGACAAGCAATCAGTGAACCTGTTAACAAAGATATTGTGTGTTCCCCATAATGATGCAGCCAACAATCTGGCTGCAACATTTTGGATCAGCTAAAGTTTTCTGAGCACTCTGCAAAGCCATCCCAACTACAAATGTAACTAAACTATGTGCCACTGTGGTCAGATAAGATATTCCATGGAACACATACCATTGGTTTTATTAGCTTCTGTTGTATAAATGCACTCCTGGCCATTACTAAAACCTTGGCATCCAGGTTCTACTGATAAATCCAAAGTGTGAACCTGAGCCCTCAAGGACAATGATCTCATCCAGCACAAACTGAGTGCCTTTTACTGAATATATCTGAGCATCAGATGTAACTTATTCTTACAGGATGCAATATATACTAACAGTTTCTGTTACAAAATTTTGCTGTGGACAACTTCCCTTCAGTGTTCCAGTCAGCCAGCCATGATTTCTTATAAGAAACTCCCCTCCCTTTTTCTCTCTCTCTCTCTTTCTCATACACACACACATTTCCACAGATTCATCCCTAACAGTTGGTTACCATTATGAGTCCACTGAACATACTCAGTCTTCACCAACTTTGCCTTGGTCTCTTTTCTACTTTTTTGGTCATTTTCCAAAAGATTTCTTGCAGACCTTGAACATATTTAATTTTCAGCAAATAGGATGGACAAATTCCCTCTTGCACCTTTTAACTCCTTGTACAGTAAATGGAAAGCATTTAAAAATCTCTTCAACATGACCCACTTTTTGGTCTCACACAAAATTTGCACATTTTCGCAAGGTTTTTGTGCATTTTCTCTGGAATGTACAGTAGGATAACATTTCCTTTTTGCATGAACTGAACAGTCGCATCAGATGGATTGTATATGTCGTCACAATCCATCATGTTTTGCCTGACAACTCTGTGTGCTTCGCTTCACAATGGAAAGGGACACTAAGAAAAAAAGCGTCCCAAGCTCATACTGGAGACAAGAGCTCTCAAAAGAACTGCCAAATAGTTGCAGCACAGACTTGTCATGCTGAAATGAGCAGATCTGCATAAAATCTCCAGAGCTGCATGTTTTCTTCAGATAAGTGTACACTCTCAGGTCAGATTTTGGTGTATAGGACATTATAAAGAGTTTTTTGACTATTGGGAAAGCAAACAGCAAAATAAAACCTACAACATAATTTCCTTTGAATGGAAGGAAACCACAAGTACAATATAAAAGTGCATAGATATTGCCTGGTTACAAATTATTTCATAATCAGGACTTGAAGTATTTAGAATTAATAATCCTTATATCAAGAAAATGGCATCTCCCTCCTCAGAAGCTAATACCCCATAATCTGCTGTTAAACTGTTTCAAAACTACTGCACATGCAACTCAATGTACCTTTAACATGTAAGTTCTATCACTGAATTACAGGACTTACTTTCATGTAAGTGTGCTTAGGGGATCAGAATGAGCATTAGGCTTCTCAGGATAAAGAAACAAATGACTACAAGCAAACTTAATGATTAAAGGATTTCCTCTCCTTATATTTCACAGGGAAAGAAAGCCATTTATTTTTGTAATCTAATCACTTAGCAAAATAATGCTCCACATATATTTCAGAATATGAATATATTAATAACCAACTTACTTTAAATCAGCTAGGCTTCTAAATATATTTAATACACAAGCTACTAGACTGAGTAGGAAGGTTGGCGTAAAGAATATGTCATAATAAAAGAGTATTCTGCACATGTTTTTTTAAAAAACATAGCTACAAAGGAAAGCAATGAAACTTAGACCACTGAAAGACTATGCCATGATCCCGCATCATCCCGTCATGATTCCAGCAATGCCACTGCCAGTATGGGATCAGGACCCAAACGCTCTCCACCACACCAGTTGGCTGCCAACAGATGGCTAGTTTTGGGACATGCTCTTTCTTTTTGCAGTACAGCTGGCCTCTTCCTGCACTGCACTGAGGAAGAAAGTGCTTCATAGTGCTTCCGCCCTTCCCGCACACCTGCAGCCAATGGGATCATTGTGCAAAGGGAGGCTATTACCAGATTTTTTTCAGTAATAGTATGCAGCGCAATCATGATGGCTGGAGACACAGGACTGCAACAACATTGTGCAATGGCACATATTGTGAACCAACAGCAATGCATCCCTATGCCGAGATGGCACCATTGTGCAATAAGGGCCTTAGTTTTTTCTATCACTGTATCTTGACACATCTGCACAAACTGCTCCCAGGGCACTAGAAGTACAGTTTTTACAAGCTAAACATATAAGTAGATACTATTACTTCATTTTGCCATTTTGGAACTGTGAATCTGAAAATATTCAAGCAATTTCTGAATCAGTAAAAAGAATATCTTTAAAAGTATCTAATGTGGAATGTTGCTTACTTAATACTGGTAGCGTAACATGTTTGACTACCAAGGCAAAGGAATTCACAGGACTTTGTTCTTATTATGGGGTGGGGAGTCCTGAAAGTAACCTGAAAGAATATTTTGAATGTCATAAGGGATAAATATCCTTTAGCAGTCTCATCTGGTCTGGGCAGTTTCATAGTGTACTCCTGAGTATTAGTACTAGAATAACAGAAAGACAGCTTGCTTGTATGAGTGCACAGATGCTCCCACCTGCTCAGTCAATATGTAACATTCAGGTGGCCCAGCACTGAGATTGCCTGTTTAGGCAAACAGAAGACTGAAGTGGGCAAGTAATTACCACATGGGATATGTGATAATATCTGGAAATAAAAGATATTCATTTGCTTTACAGTTTAAAGGGCAATATAAAAATGAATTGGATTTAGACAAACCAGTGATACTTAAAAATCAGTCATAATAAAGACATGGACAAAGTCCCATTGAATTCCATGGAACTGGTCTAGCCATAAGTGTGGAACTGACTATTACCTTTGTTGGAAATTATGACAGCATTCTGTCTTCCCCACCTCTTTGGCAATCCTGGCTAAGATTCTCAACTATCAGCCAGTCTCAATTGTCACTCTGTCTCTGAAGAATACCGTTCTCCTTTAACAGCATTCATTTCATTCTACACTATACTCTGACTTTGACTACACATACTGCCGCTTAACTGAAAACTGATCTTAACTGCTCTTAACTTCTGAAATATGCTAAGTATATCTCTAATCTAATTAATTAACTGGTGAGTTAATCTATCACTATAAATTATTTTTATTAAATATTTTCTTTTAGATTTTGAAATCTACCGTCTGCCTAGTCTTTCAAGTTAGCCATCATATATTAAGAAGCCAGACTCAAACTGGGAAATGTTTTCTCTGTAACTCTGCTAATACTGAGTACCCATAGGACTAATTGCTTGGGTAACTCTCACCTCCCAACAATCTTTTTAAGAGGTGAGGGAGAAAAAAGAACCTGTTCTGCTCATTATAAAACATTTACTCAGCAATTTTAGTTTAAGATCATATACATTATAGATATGATAACAAGCTGGAATATAATCTTTGGGTAGAATACCAAAATTTGGGGGCACTGTTACTCAAAAGAACTACTTTGTAGAAACATGCCTGGTTTTCTGTGCCGTTTAAAAAAAATAATATTGAATTCAAATCTATGATGGTGAAATCTATGCAAAATTCTTTTCTCTGTATTATTGTTCCTGGCTAGGTCTCCTGAGTTTTGGAAAACACATTTTTCAGCCAGAAAACAAGTAAGTGTGAATACTAGGATCCCCATGCAATCACATGATACCATGCAGTCAAATGGGAATTCTAGGACATGCTATTAGACAGTAAACCTTGGTGCAAAAAAATCCTACACTCCTGCAAACATGAATGGGGATTTTCTAAAGTATTAAGGCAGTTGTCGGTGGTCAATTATATTCAAAACCTGACAGGTATTAGCAATGGAACAAGGCTGTTTACATGCAGGGTCCCAGTCAGGCTGTACTCCTTCAAAGGCACATGGGACTACGCAATGTTGCACAGTCTAATTGAAAAGCATCGCTGGGTGGGATGACTGTGAAGATAATACATTAAAACACTGCTGCTTATGGAAGAAAGCTTTCTCAGCTACTCACAGAATCAACAAGACAAGCACAGAATGGCACTTGCCTATATCCAAAGATATCTCTCAATTTCTCTGAAAGCAGCGGAATAATACGCTCCTTAATATATAGGAGTTTTACACAGATCTAATTGATTCTAGCTGGGAAGAGAGTACATCTTGGTTTCTGTTTCAGGCACCAAAATATGAGCATCTCCTAATAGGCAAGGATGAAATTGTTGTCTCAGATACACAAAGGATGAGTGCAGGATGAAACATCTATTGTTCTACTGTAGTAAACAGATCACTGACTTGTGGGATATAGGTAGAATGTAGAGTTCAGAGTCTCTGCAAGGGCAGAGGGGTGACTAAGATGGTTTACCCCAAAACGCTCATAGACTCAGATGATTCCTGATGGCTCTGTTGCCAGGGCAAGTGATCCTGTTGAAGCTTTGGTTGATCTCTTCACTGGCTATCAGGGTGTCTCTGGACAAAACTCAAAGTGCTGCTCACAGCCTATATACTCCTGTACAGCTTCGGACTATCTTGTACAAGCATCCCCAAACCTTATGATCTTGGAGGAGGGTTTTCTGTCTATCCTATAACTATCACAGGTACAGATGGTGAAAAGATAGGAGAGTCTTTACAGTGTTTGCTCCCACACTGTGTGCTTCCCTCCCATAAGAAGTTAGGTTGGCCCCCTCTTTGATCTCTTTTTTGCCAGCAGGCAAATCTCTTTTTATTTGTATAGGCCTTTGGTCTCTGACTGGGTGTGGCAGAAGGATGCTTTTTATGAGGTGATCTGGACATTTGTATTAGGTTTTATGTACATTTTAAACTGGTTTATATATTTCAGTATGACTGCCTATTTATTTTTTTAATATTTGTACCACATATTTTAAGTGTTCTGCTTTAAATCTTTAATGTAAGCTATCATGGGAGAAAGGAGGGGGGATAATTATACATAGATAGACAGACAGACAGGTCAAATGTCAAGACAAAGGTCTCAAACTCACTTCCCACCCCTCTCTCTCTCCATATGTGTGTGCACACACATGTGTACGCATATTTGTTGTTGTGTTTTGTATGGCTTCAAATCATTTCTGATTTATGCGGACCCTAAGGCAAAAATATCATGGTTTTCTTGGAAAATTTGCTCAGAAGGTATTTGCCTTTGTCTTCCTCTGAGGCTGAGAGAACGTGACTTGCCCAAGGTCACCCCGTTGGTTTCTATGGATCAGCAGGTGTTCAAAACCCTGGTCACCAGAGTCATAGTCCAGTTTTCAAGCCACTAGACCATGCTGACTCACAGACACATATACATATATTTGTGCATGTTTTCTTTAAATTAGCTTATTCCATTGTAGCATTGGCCTAGTTCCCTACAGAAATATGTTGAATTACATGGAAACAGTGATACAAACCTTTAAAAAAAAGCTAATCAAAATGCTTAGAAAGTTCAGTTAATTCCAGGATATTACGGTAAACATTGTTGTAGACAGTCTCTCAAGGCCAGAAGGAGCAGGTTAAAACTTTCAATCCAGATAGGTTTGGAAGTTATGTTCTCTCATTAATCAAGGATACACTCTGAAATTCCAGGAAGATAGGCAGTCCTATCCCCTGTTTTGATTTATTTCTTTCAAATAAGAGACTGTGTTATGTATAAGCCCTTACTGTAGATTTCTGTGGTTAGTTCCAATAGGTCTTATGTCAAGCACCATTGCGCTTGACTAGAAATTCTATTGAATGGATTTTTTCCAAGAAAAAACCAATATGAAAAATAAATTGATATGTGGCTGAACTAGATGGACCAGAAACTGGAAATGAACAATAGAAGTGGCAAGTGACGAGATTGCAAACCTGCTTGTCACTGCACTAATCTTGTATTTTCCCATAAACATGTCCATATATGTGTGTGTGTGTGTGTGTGTGAAATATATATATATATATATATATGAATATGAATATGAATATATATACACAAAATATAATGTGTGTGTGTGTATACACATATATACTCACACATTACATTTTGTAAAAAATATAAGCACACGCAGTGCATACACACTTAACACTCCTCATAAAGTACAAACAAAATATGTAGTACAGTCCTCTCCCGACATTTGTGGTTTGACTCTCACAGGTCTATCTGCAGTGCCTGCTTGCCTCCCCCTCATTCTCCCGCTCCCATTCTCTGGCCTTTGCCGGTAGAGGGAAAGGTTCATGGGTCCACAAGAGTTTCCGCCTTAACACTCCCACCTGTCGCCACATGGGCACTCCAGCAGCAGCAGGCAGGAGGGTGCAGAGAGAAGATCTTTTTCCCTACGCTCTCCCGCACGATGCTGCCCAAGCAGGGGTGAGCAAGAGAGTGAAGGGAAGGGAAGATCTCGCCCCCTGCAACCCTCCCATCCACCACTGCCGGCGCGCCGATGCGGGCGGCAGGCAAGAGAGTGCAGGGAAAGGAAGATCTTTTTCTCTGCACTGTCCCGGGTGCAGGGGAAAAGATCTTCTCCACCCTTGAACTCTCCCGCCCACTGCCTGTGTGGGCATGCTGGCCGCGGTGGGAGGAGAGTGCAGGGAAGGGGGAGTGCTCACTGAGGGGAATGATTTGCAGTTTTTTTACTTTTGCAGGGGTTCTGTGTCCCTAACCCCCATGAATGTGGAGGGCCTACTGTATAAATTTGTGCTATATAAATATGTAATATAAACAAAGAGTAACATATCTACATCTATAGATAAATACACAGAGTCGTAGAGTTGGAAGGGATTGCAAGGGCTATCTAATCCAACTGGCTGCCATGCAGGAACAGACAACTAAAACATTCTCAAAAAATGGCCATCCCCTTTCTGTTTAAAGACTTCCAAAGAAGAACAACCTACCATGCTCTGAGACAGTCTGTTTCACTGCCAAACAGCTATTATAGTAAAGAAGTTCTTTCTAGTGTTTAGGCAGAACCTCTTGTCTTGTAATTTGAGTCCTTTTATTCATCTTCTAATCTGTGGAACGGCAGAAAACAAGCTCACTCCATCTGAACAGCATCCTTTCAGATAGCTATCATGTCAGCTTGCAGTTTTCTGTTCTCCAGGCTAAACATATCCCTCTCCTTAAGTGATTCCTTATAAGGCTTGATTTCCAGATTGCTGATCATCTGGACACATTCCATTTTGTCAATATCTTTCTTGAACCATGGTGGTCGGAACTGGGCACAGTATTCTAGACGAGGTCTGACTAAAGCAGAATAGAGTGACACCACTACTTCCCTTTATGCAACCTAGAATTGCATCTTCTTTTGCTTTGACATCACAGTGCTAAGTCATGTTTAGTTTGTGGTCCACAAAGAACCACAGGTCCTTTTCACTTGTACTGCTGTGACCAGAATTCACCCATCCTGTAGTCGGGCATCTGATTTTATTCTGCCTAATTGTAGAACTTGATAAGTGAGAAACATGCATCGAAGCATGTATCTGAAAGCACATCAATCTCACATAAGACTGCATGGCATTGCTTTAAATAGCATGTACCTTCAAATGGGCTATCCCCGTCCATATTGTTGTACACCTTGTACCCAAGCATCTTGGTTTTGTGTGACTATAAAACTGGATCAAGGACTTGTAGTCAAGGCAGTTTAATAAAGTAGCACAACTCTCTGGTACTATACTGTTTAATATTGTTCCATATAAGGTAGACAATTTATATGAGCTACCTTCTTGTCAAGAAAGATAATGAAAGCATTTTGTTTCGGAAAGCTGTTGGGAAGGCTAAAGTCTCCTCCTCATTTTCCATTTTTCATATTCGTGCTGTTGCTTTAATCACTTTTGCAGCTTTTCATTTTGCTTTGTTTTTGTAGTCTTTGTTTTACTGATCTTAATGTTTTAACTGTACCCTGAGGATTCCATAGAAAACCATTCTGTTGAGCCATAAAATACATACCAACCCCAATAATACAAAATAGCTTTACCGCTATTGCAGTAAAAACAGATCCTCCAACTGTTATCTTTCTCCCCCACTTACTGGAACACATTAACAATTCTACCATTCCCATTCCAAAGTGAAATTACTGGACAAACCAAGTCCTCCCCAAACATATTTTAAAATATGCTCTCAACCTGGTCATTGTTTTATACTGAGGAGAGGCAGTGTGAGTTCTTGTTGTTGTTATTTCAACATAAAGAACAACAATCCCCTTTCAAGGGTTACAGAGAGTTCACTGAAATCAAGATTAACAATTGATTGGTTGTAATGGACCATGGCAATAATAAACAACAAAGATATTGTCAGAGATTAGGCTGCATTGTTAATTCTGTTGATGCAAATGGCTTTTAACCTCTAAGTGCTTCTCTCATCAGTATTTATAAAACCTAAGAACTTACAAAATAGGGATTTTTCCCCCTGAAGGGTAGAAGCATCTTGATGCATCTGGTTCTTTTTGGAAGATAAATTTTGCTTTTTCTAGTGATAAAATCGGGAGACCCGACATGGTATAGTGGTTGCAGCATTGGACTATGACTCTGGACCAGGGATCCAATTCTTACTCCATCATGGAAACCACTCAGTGACCTTGGGCAAATCATACTCTCTCAGCCTCAGAACTCCCCCTGAACAAATCTTGCTAAAATCACTTTAGGATTGTCATAAATTGGAAACTACACATGACAACAAAGTCACAAGATTTAGAAAAGGAAATGCGATACTTTCTAAATCAGTGGTCTCAGACATATGATTTCCAACACTGATCACACAAAAGAATTAGAAAAAAAATTACTCTTTCATTTTATTCACATTGAAATTATATAATCAGATGGGGGGGACCCATAGCTCCTTAAAAACAGCTGTTATCTTTAACTTTGGTGTACTCTGTCATATTGCTTTTAGTCACAAATGTACCATTTTCAAATAAATTCACTCCATATTAGTTCCTTATAGGAAAGTTCAATAATTCTTTCTTCGAGCTCCATTTTCAACCATTCACACACTGGCTCTGATTCAGTTTGGCTCTAAACACGAGGATAAGGGAGCCGAAGGAAAGAATGAGATCCACAGTAAAACTGTTAGTAAAAAGGTAAGAGCAAACAAGCTTTCAGATGTCAACACACCAATGCAAGATTTAGAGGTTATGCAGGAATACAGTTATCCTAATATCTGCTGGGAGACTAACTCTGTCCAACAAATTCCTGATGTGCCTTGTAGATGATTTCTTCTTTCAAAAGGTAGAGTAAAGAACAATCCTGGACTTAATCCAACCCCTAGGGAGGAGTTGGTCACCATTTTTAGGGAGGAAGTGATGCCAGAATTCACAATTATGGGATGCAGCAAAGAAGGGAGTAGTCAAACACAGACATTGGTTTTCAAGAAAGCTGATTTTAACAAGCTCACAGAAATATTGGGTGGAGTCCCACATCTAAAGATGTGAAAGGAAAAAAGATACTCAGCAAGGGTGGAGTTCTTGAAGAAGGAGTTGAAAAAAGCACAATCACAAACAATCCCATGGAAGAAGGAAAATGAGAAACACCTGAAAAAACCAATGTGGTTGCACATCAAACTGAAGCAGGAAGTAAAAATTGAAAAGAGCATGTATATAGAACGGAAGGAAGGCTGTATCACCCTAGAAGAGTACAAATGTGTAGCCTGAGCCTGCAGAAATAGTACAATGAAAACTAACACTCAGAATGACCTCAGACTGACTATTACAGCAGGGAGTAACACAGAGGTATTTTTTTCTGATACACTAGAGCAAGAGAATGCCCAAGGAAAGAGTGGGGCCCATGCTTAATAGAGATGGTAAAATGCTAAGAGATCACAACCAAAACGCAGAACTGCTCAATATCTATTTTACTTCATTTCTTTCCCAAAAAGAGAACTGTTTCCATTTATGCATCAGCAGAGATCTTGGTAAGGATCTAGACTGCACATCAAAATTGACAAGGAGTCAGGAATCATGAGGTCCTATCTGCAATGACAGATGAACTGCATCCTAGAGCACGGAAGGAACTTGCTGGTGTACTCTCTGAACCACTTGCCATCATTGTTTGGAAGCCTTGGAGAACAGTGAAGCACCAAAGGACTGGAGCCTGCCCCCTCTTCAAAAAGGACAAAAGAGGAAGATCTCAAGAACTACAGACCAGTCAGCCTGATCAGGAAAAAATATAAAATGTACTATAAAAGAATCTGGTTTGAAAGTATCTAGATAGATTTGTAAAAAACAAATTCTATCAAACTAACTTTATATCTTATCAGATCACTCATTTAGTAGATGGTGGAAGTGCTGCAGATGTCATATGTCTGGATTTTAGCAAAGTATTTGATAAAGTCCCCCATGACATTTTGATTAGCATGAGATCAGATAACTGTCAGATCGATCCATAATCAGTTGAAAAACCAAGTTAAAGGGTCATTATCAATCTCTGCATTTCAGACTGGAGGGAAGTCACAAATGAAATGCTGTACTGGGGATGAGATTCTTCAACACTTTTATAAATGACTTAGACGATGGGTTGGAAGCAATCCTTACCAAGTTTGCAGAAAAGTAGGAGGAGGAGTAACACATTGCAAGATAGGAGCAGAATCCAGAAGGACCTTGATAAACTAGAAAATTGGCCTGAAGCTATTAGAATGAAATTCAACAGAGACAAATACAAAATTCTACATTTAGGCCACAAAAACCAAAGGCACAGGTACAGGATAGGAGATACATGGTTTGGTAGTAGTAAGTGTAAAAAAAAAACCACCTTGGAATTATTGTTGATCATAAGTTGGACATGAGCCAGCAATATGATGCGCCAGTAAAGAAAGAAAATAAAATGTTAACCACCATTAATAAAACTATATTTTCCAAGACAAGGTAAATAATAGTCTCCCTATATTATGTGCTAGTCAAGTCTCATCTGGAGTACCACATTCAGTTCTGGGGATCTCATTTTAAGACGTTGGAGAGGGTTCCAAGAAGGGCAACAAAGATGATAACAGGTATGGGGAACAAAACATATGAGGAAACAAGAGGAGGGGCATCATCAAAGGACACAAGACATCTGCTGGGAATTCTCTAGCTGGATTTCCTGCATAGACAGCTGGTTAGAGTCAAAGGTCTATGCTGCCCTTTCCAACTCTGTGATTCTATGATTTAGCTGTACTGCTGTATAACCAATTCTCCTAAAAACTTGTAGGCCTAAAAGCTCTAAAATTAAATATTCTAATTTTAAATTAAAATTAAATATTTTAGAAATTAGTTTACTGCTGTTTCCTAACTTTAGACAGTTTAGGTTTTGATTACTTAAACATAAAGTGCAGGACATTTGTTTGCTCCAGTACACTTCAATCTACTCCTTTGAAAATCAACTTCTTTCTGTTCTACTAGACTAGATACCATGCCACTAATTGTAATGATTGAACAAAGTAGAAAATTTCTGTAGAACTGGTAAGAAAGTAAAACATCATCTCCTAGATCTCAACACAGCCCACAACGTATATGTCTGCAAAATGGCTAAATGACATCGGTTTTCTTTCTGTAGCAGCCTTTACAACAAAGCTAAGCTATTGATGTCTTCCATAGCTGAAATGCTTAGCTAACAACTGGATCCACTGGAGGAACAGACAGAGTTTCAGTTCTAGAAAGAACTCTTCTTTGAGCAGGCAGCATTTTCTGAATAAAATTCTTCTTTCATGATAAGTAACTCTCTCTATACATAGAACACAGCCTTTGGGTCCAACCCATTGAACTCAAAATGGCAAAGTCTGCCTACCTGTAAGTCAGCATCAAATTCATGTTTCAAGTGAGCCTCTTCTGCAGCTTCAACAAGGCGCTAAACAAAGGGGGGAAAAACACATTACTTTCAGGAAATACCCATCACATCCAAATACAAACCCCATATTGATAAACAATTATGATGCAAAATGTTCTACAGATTCCGAACAAAAATATTTCTTTCTGGATAGTAGGCTACCCATACTTACTGTCCAGGTCCAAAAGTTAGAGGAGGTGGGAGTGATCTTCTTGGCTTTGGCCCAGTAATTATCCTAGCTGTATTTGTCATCCCAAATAGGCATTAGACATAAAGCCTGGAAAAGTAGCTAATTTTGGACTACAGCTCCCAGAGTCACCCATCCAGCATATGGATTCTGGGAATTATAATGCAAAATAATAACTTTTCCAAGCTTTGAGCAGATGCCCAGCCATCCAGGCTATAGTATTTTCAATTTCCAAAGCTGAACAGTGAAGAAACCTGTAAGAATATCAACCCATTTGAAATGTGGTACAGGCAAAGAGTTCCGCAGATACCATGAACTACTAAAAAGACAAATAAAAGGTCCTAGAGCAAATCAGCCTTGAACTTTCACTAGAAGCAAAGATGACTAAATTGAGTCTGACATACTCTGGACATATCATGAGATAACATCAGTCACTGGAAAGGACCATAATGCTTCATAAAGTGGAAGTGGAAAAGAAAGAAAGAAGGAGACCACACTACAGGTGGCTCAGTTGAGGAAGACATGTGCATGAGTTTGCAAGACTTGAGCAGGGCAGTCAATAACCAGGGCTCGATCATTGGGGTGCCATAAATCAAAGCAACTTGACAGCAAACAATAACCACTAGCATCCAAATTCAACTGGCCTCTGTCCAACCCTCCACCTCCGATCATCCAACAACAGCAATTACCTCAGGTGGCCAGATGTGCACAGGCTGGTTCTACCTACATGCCAGACTGAAGCATCTGTTCTAATTATGCTTACTATCCTGACAAGCCTGTGTCATAATTGAATGATTTTAAAAAACACAAGCAACATAATCTTTTGAAACAAAGCTACAAGAACAACATTGGGAATCATGATTTTGGTAGTCCCTTCCAACTAGAGCTGGAAGAAGTCAGAGGATACCTTTTTCATAACTGAACCTTCTATAGAAGGGCAGTGTGTTTCTCTCAAACTGAAGCATTTATTAACTCAGTCAGGCATAAATGATTCTACTACATCAGAAGCACTCAACCCCTGAAATCACTGTCATAAAAGCT
This sequence comes from Cyclura pinguis, assembly GCA_030412105.1. Lineage (NCBI taxonomy): Eukaryota > Metazoa > Chordata > Lepidosauria > Squamata > Iguanidae > Cyclura > Cyclura pinguis. The sequence continues at coordinate 82,129,322 of CM059600.1, forward strand.
ATAATTCATAGGTCTCCAGAGTTTGCACTGTGCCCAGTGTATCTCAATTACTCTACTTTTGCTCCCAACAAAATAAATGTAAACCAGGAGTTATCACTACAGGAAGGAAATTATTTAAAACTTATACGGTTGTTACAATATTTTCAATAAGCTTGTAATAAAAAAACAAAGAATGTTAAGGTTAGAATCATACACAGCCTTATGAACCGCACGAAGCTTACATTTATATGAAAATATACAGGATTCCATTAGTTGTTGTTGTTTTTTTAATTGAAGTTGTCTGCAATGCTTTCTTCATTTTTTTTTAAACCAAAAATGTGGACCAGATAATCTCCCTCCCCCTTCCTCCCTCCCTCTCTTTCTCTAAGGAAACACCTTTTGGCTCCAATTCAAAGAGGTTTTAGTAAATTTATGTACAGGTTTGAGCATATCCAGAAGGATATTTCATTCTTCCTATTTTCCCTCCCTAAATACAAATGACATCTGGATGCATTCACCATTTGTTCCAGCACCCTAACATTTTCATGAGAAATACTACCGTCTATCGAAACATCCTACATCTGTACCTAGCTCATGATCCAGCCCATGACTTCAGCATGGCTTCTATTCCAATGAATTTATGTCTTTACTTATTAAAATATATTTCAAGAACAGATAATGAATTTTCCTAAATCTCCCTACTGGAAAGTGCATTGGAAAACTCTTGTTTTTAAAACATCTCTAAAATTCTTCTGAGCTAGAGTACAGGAATAGGCTTTTGTCTATGGGATTGATTGATTGATTGATTGATTGATCAATTGATTTCATTTTTATGCTGCCTTTCTCTCTGAGTAGGACCCAAAGTGGCTCTCAAAGAGTCAATTAAAAAATCTTTCACAATAATTTTTTTTAAAAAAAACCAATTAAAATCACCATATAAAACATCATAAAATCATTTTAAAACATACAAAAGTTTAAAAAGATAAATAAAGCACTCCAATAATAAGCTCTCAAGCTAACATATTAAGAGCCTGCTGTAACAAAAAGATTTTTGCCTGTTGGCAATAGGAAAGCAGGGAAGGGGCCAGCCAGCTTCCCACAGAAGAGAGTTCCAGAGGATGGGTACACTCACTGAGAAGGCCCTCTCTCATGTCCTCTCCAGGCAAGTCTATGATGGTGGTAGGGCCAAGAGAAAACCATCCACTGTGGATCTCAGGGCTCTGGCAGGTTCATATGAGGAGATATGGTCTTTCAGATAGTCTGGAGTCTGCAAAGCCTACTGCATCCATAAGTCTGACTGGCAACAGTCCACAGTCATTCTTTTCTCTGGGAAGCTTTTCACACCAAGTGGGATCCACCACAAGCAAAGCTATCCCCTCCCACAAATCAACAAAAGTTCTGGGCTGGCACAAGTTTGTGCATGAATTAATAGAAGTTCTTTGAAGTGAAAAAAGGACTGTGCTCTTCCAGCACTGTTGGTAACAGAAAACAAATTAGGAATCCAAGCAACAAAAAGTATCTCTGGATGTTTAACAGTAATATGATTCCTCAAAAATGTAAACGTAAATGTCTCAGAATCAATATATAAAGAGGTGAATGCGAAGAGGGATGTAGAAAATATACTGTTACTAGATTACTGATTCTATCAAATTTTGAGTGGGGAGAGACATGTAGGAAAACATATAATTGTAATCACCAAAGTTCTCACAGAGGTGGGGTATTATAGAAGAAATTCCTTACAGCACTAGAGCCAAGAACATAAAGACCACCTGAACCTGATTTTTTTTCATATTAAAAATAATGACTTAAGGCAACTTCATAATAAACGTGTAATGCTCAAAGAACTAGCAGTTCTGCATTGTGTATCTACAATTGTCAAATTGCCAAGTTCTTGGCAGATGCAGTGTTAATATACTTACCAGAGCTACTCAGGTCACTGTTTTGATAAAACTAAGAACCACTGCAAAACAAAAGATAGGTAGTCACAGTTGAATTACGGCCCAGTAGCTGAAATGTCTTTCCATTCTAAAGATACCCATTTAAAAAGCAAAGCTTGAAATCATCATGGAGCTGCTGCCCCCTCGCACAACCTCATTTTGTTCCAATAACATGTACATGAAGCAGCTAGGTATGATCAGGAGCAGTGCTGCCACTGAACATATTCTTTCCCCTTTACAATGTTTCTGCATAACACAATTTTGCGGCATTGGGGGCAAAATCCAAAATGGCAGCAGAATTCAAAGGTAGTATTTGATTTTAAAAGAGAGGCCTGAAGAAGGCATAGAGAAAGAAAGCATTAGTGAAATAATACTTTACTAATACTGAGGAAATTATCTATCACCTATGACAGTTCCTTCCCATTGTCTGCTTATTAGAGTATTGGCAAGTAGCTCAAACAGAAGATATATCAATCAACCATGAGAGTTCAAAGGCGTAACAGAGAATGGCTGAGATCCTGCATTGGAGGATACAGAGCATAATGCTCCATACATGCTTTCAAGTGTTGGTGGTATTGCCATGGCTGTTGACTGCCCAGAGGGAGACTATGAAAAAGGCCTGAAGTCACCATCTGGCTACAGTTCTGCAACTGGGGGAAGAGAAATGAAATCACTCACACATATCACCACCACCAATATGAGGTAGTTAACTGACAATACAAGATAATCTTGTTGGAGAAGAATGAAGCTATGGTTATAGGGAAGGAAGGTCTACACTACACAGTATGGGAGATATGTAGTTCAATACCATATGATCCATCACTAGAGACCTATTTCATTCCAATATACCCTACAAGGTGGTTAGTTAAAAACAAACAAAAAGGAATTACAAAAGTGGGAGTAGCCACTACTGGTGTGCCTAAGCCAGTTGGTAAGGAGCTCTTGAGTCTTGAACAGGAGGAATCCTCCAAGTTCTAAAACTTTTAGAAGTGGATAAAATCTCTTATTCAGTCCCTGCTTCTAGAAAAGAACTATCAATAGAGATGACAATCAAGCATCAAACCAACAAATGGATGCAAAACCTTACTTGGATGTTGAGGTAGGTCTCTTCAGAATGCAATCAAGCATTCCAATGGCTTCTAGATTGATTCAAAAAACTGTTGGAAGTATAATGAATGCAAAAAAAAAAAAAAAAAATCAGTCAGATATTTAACTGAAATATAACTTTGGTCTGAAAATAAGGAAGTGTACTCTTGCCCCTAAAAGCTTATTCCAGATTAAGACTGTTAGAAAATTAAGGTGCCACCAGACTCTTTATTAATTTTTGCTGTCACTGTAGACTGATACATTCTATCGAGCAAAGCATTGAACTGATTCAATATACAAGTCACCTGAACTATTTTTCAACTTAAAGATATTGAACTACATTAAATCACAGAAATAAAAAAATCTAACTGAAATATTCAAAGGGCATAAAGCTTAACACTGCAATTTTTCACACTGAAAGGCTAATTACATGCCAAGAAAAACAAGGATCTATGCACCATTTTAAACACATTTTACAAAAAAGATACATTTGACAGTTTTGAGCAGGGCATCCATAAAAATTCAGTCACTTGAACGTAAAAGTCAAACAACGAGTCGTTTTTGTAGTTTAGTACTAGCTACTTATATTTACATATAAATGTCAAAATAGGATCACCTACATGTTCATGCAAAAGAAAAATGCTCACTACTGATGACACAGTGATCTTTTCTCAAGAAGACCACTTAACAAGCATCACTCACAATGGACTACAACAGCAATCATTACCAACAAACATGTGAGAACTACCACCAGATTATGTGGCTTTAGCTATGGCATGGTATTGAAATGGTCTTGGCTGCTCTGATTACCTACTGCAGGGGAAGAATTGGGAAAATGCCACCCTGTGGATTTTCCTGGATCTCTCAGTAGTTGTTGATACTATTCATCATTGAACCACCCGCACTAGATGGCAGTAGGAGGCATTGTGTTATAATGGTTTCCCATACTGTTCAACATCCATATGAAGCCATTGGAGGAGGTCATAAGTAGATTTCGGGTTGGTTGCTATCGATATTCTGATGGCACTCAGCTTTACTTTTTTTGTCACCAGAGACAGCTGGAGTGGTGCAGGTGCTGGACCAGTGACTGGGTGCTTTACTGGGCTGAATAAGGTGCAACAAACTGAAGCTCAATTCTGATAAGATAGAGGTTCTGTGGACTTGTGGTTCTCTGGAATTGGGTAAGCCACCTTCCTTGGATAAACTGCATTTTCCCCTAAGAAGCAGATATGTAGCTTGAGAGTACTATTAGATATATCTTTATCACTGGAAACCAAAGTGGATTCTACGGCTCAGAGTGCTTGGTGCCAGGTTCAGCTGGTGTCAGCTATGGCCTTTTTTGAACAAGCATAACTTAACCACAGTAGTCCATGCACTGGTAATTTTGTGATTAGATTACTGAAATGCATTCTTCATGGGGCCGCCATTGAAGGCAGTTAGTACAAAATTCAGCATCAAGTACATCAGACAGAAACCATATAACACTGGTTTTGAAAGAACAGCACTGGCTACTAATATGTTACCAGACTGAATTCAAGGTGATGCCATTTTAAACCCTAAACAGCTTGTGACCTTGAAGGAGCAGCATTTCCCTAAATATGCCTACTGAAGGTTTGAAGTCTGCAGGGCAGGGGGCTCCTCTGTGTCCCATCAGTCACGGCAACATGCTTTTTGAAGAAAGAGATGGGAAAGAGCCATCTCTGCTGCCCAGTTATGGAACACCCTCCCCAAAGAGGTCTGACAGATACCTTACATTGCTTGATTCCAGGGCCCAGTAAAAACACAGTTATCGAAATAGTTTTATACAGATCCATATACATGCTTGGTTTTGAAATGTTTTAAAGTATTTAACTGATTTTGTTTTCTTTTAACTTGCTAAGTGCTCTGATCAATCTGTACAGCCTTTTAACCGCCCCCCGCTCCCCCCATCAAGTCCTTCTCCTCTACTAGGCTAGTGAAGGATAGCTCATAGTCTAATTTTTCAACACCAAAAACCCTGCCCTGGCACCACCCTACCTCTAAGGAAGTAGATGGGCAAAAGAAAGAAAGTATAGGACCACCATGCCAAACAAACCACTTCCCCTCTCCTTTCCCTGACCTAATTTGGACCAAGGGTGCCCATTCTCCCCAACATGCCTCACCTCCCTTCCCACAGACACACACAGACACACACATTTTGATATTTGTGAGAGTCCTGCATCCCTGACTCTAGCGAGTGTGCAGGGCAAACTGTAGATTGTTTTAAACTGATCATGTAGATTTTGTTGTATACCACTCTGAGATCTTTAGACACATGGTGGGATATAACTATTGAAAGAGAGAAAGAGAAGGAGAGACAGAACAGGAAAGCAAGCAAGCAAGCTGGCCAGGGATGGAGAGGGACAGTAAGACATCACCAGGTTGGGGAAGACTGTAGTACAATAACAGTATTATGAATTTAGGAAGAAATTGACTCTTTATAAAGATGTTGATAAATATATGAATTACAGATAAAGGTAGCAATTGTAGCCATTGCAGAACAATTAAGAATGCATTCTTCTAAATCCAACTGTTATAACCAGTCAAAATTTGTTGCTGCTGTATGTCTTCAAGTCACCTTCAAATGATGTGACAAGATATGTTCAGAAGGGTTTGCCATTACCCTTCTCTAAGGTAGAGAGAATATGACTTGTCCAATGTTACTCACTGGGTTTCCATGGACAAACAGGGATTTGGACCCTGGTCTCTCAGTGCCCTAATCCAATACTCAGACCTCGATCTACACTGTGCTGGTTCTCACCAGCATGAATAGACTTGTTTTAACAATAGAATTTGCACAAATGTTGCATTATCATTCAGCAAGATTCAATGGATCTACTCTAGTTGGCACTACCAGCTGGATTTTGACCAAAATATTTTAAAATATGATTGTGTAAACATTATGTGAACAGGAAACTCTGGAGGAAAAAGTCATGCATGGGATGTGTGAACGCCTACAATATGTGAATATTCTGCACATTAAGGCTGCTTTCCTATGCACAAGTTACTGGAAGTGACTGAATAAAGTAGATTTGCTTGCAAGTAAAAAAAATATGCATAGTTTTCAGATCTGCTATGCCTTCTTTACATATCAAAATGTAAAGCCACATGTCACTCAACTAGGGCCTAAAAGTAGGGCATGAAAATTAATCTAATTAAAATGAATGTCTTTGCAATTAAACACTACTCAGATGCTGAGAGTGAGAAATCCACTTAATTAGACAGATTACACAAAGTTGTCTCAGCTTGGGAGGCTCTGAAAAGACATTCAGTATACAGAAACACAACATAAACAACTTTATGTGTTGGTATCACATTATCTAGAATTAAGCTCACTTTATCAATAACGCCCTGAATTGAACCTCTGCAAACACTTAAATAAGAAAGCAACTACAATGCACATTTTTGTTCCTTTCTCCCACACAGTTTCCTTCTATCCCTCCCTGCAGTATGCTCTATACAAAATTTGGCACAATATGTGACAAATAAAAGAGAGGTGGAGAGAGAAACAGAGAGACTTTGAAAGACACTAGGGCGCAATGATTGCTGTTGGAATATTAATACAAAATCTCATTCCATAGTATCATTATTACTATTCCATAGTATCATTCCATAGTATCGCTATTCTACTGAACTCAAACAAGATTTTGCCAAAAGAGGTTGGACTTGGATGGGATGAAAGTTTTATATTTCTGCAACACAGGAGCAGTGATATCACAACAACAGTGTGTCCTTCTGGTATACTTTTGCTACATTTTTAAAATGCTGAGTTGATGTAGCTGCTGCCAAAGCATTCAACAAGCCTTAGGATACGTCATTTTGTCAGCTGCCCAGAGTCCATTTATTGGAGGCAACTGTGATGTCTTTTGGAGTGTTGGCACTTAGGAGCAGGGAAAGAATGTCATTTGCCTTTCTGGCAAATCCGCCTCCTTCCTAAGAACCTGACAGGTCAAACCTCTATCTTCTCTTCAGCTATGTTGTTACATGACTTCAAATCAACTCCAACTAACAGTGACAGTACAATAGGATTTTTTTGGCAAGTTTTAATCAGGGAAAGTGTGCCTTTGCCTTCCTCTGAGAGAAAGTGATTTGCCCATGGTGACCCAGGTGTTTCCATGGCTAAGCAGGCATTCAGAGCCTGGTCTCCCACAGTCCTCATCCAGCACTCAAGCCACCACACCACCCTGGCTCTCTCTATTAAACTTCTCTATGAGGAATGATTCGTTTCTGATTGTTTGTTTGTTTGGTTTTTTGTTTGTTTTTTTGACAGTTTTATAATAGCAGAAATGAGAAAGACACTTGCTGCAACACTCAGTGAAGGACATGGGATCTCTGTGAGCTGTCGCTGCTACCTGGCAAAACCAGACGAGGTTTCCAGACTCAGGCAACGTTGAATTTTAGCATTCAAAGTGCAACTGAGGCCGAATCTACACGGGTGAAATAATGTGTCCCTACCTTGATCTCAGTCCACTTGGAACACATGACATTCCTCATTCTGACATGAAAACAGCCTGAGGGGTTAAGGCAATTTTTTTAAAACCTCGTTTACTTCACTGGTTTTTAGAAGAACTGTTTGTTGGTTTTTGGTTTTGGTTTTTTTTAATGTGGTTTCACCATCAAATTGGGATGGGGATGGAATCAAAGATGGCAAATGGAGAGATGCTGGGTTCAGGTTGATGGGCAATTACAAGTTGGTGAGTGGGTGGCACAGAGTTGCCAGAGATGCACTGCCCATACACAACACTTGCTCATATACAACAGTCAACACCATTTTTTTAATTTTTGTTTGCTCTCCAGACATATGTGAAGCTTTGGAACTTTGATCTTTGAGTATTTGCTTGCCTTTAGATGTGCTTTTGAATAGTGTGGGAAGAGGCAAGCACTATAGAACACTTTCCTGAGAGTAAGCACTATTGAATTCAGTGGGACTTATGTCTGAGTAGTCCTGTATAAGATTCCACCACATGTTGTCAAACCTACACACATTTTCCTGGGAAATAAATCTGAAAAATGAGGCATCGAATTAGAGGGGGCAGAGGCAACACGTATGAGGGCCAAGGTAACCATCCAGGTATGCATCCAATCCAATGGGCGTGCAAATGGGCAGTCAGAATGACAGAGAACATATGAATACATACGTGCATGGCGGGAACAAAAAAACAACCCTGCAGTCACTGAGGTTGTATGACCAGACATAAACCAATATGGGGAACACATGCACATACAGTGGTTCCTCTACTTTCATGAGAGTTCAGGGTGCAAAACCCTTACAAAAGTGGAAAAAATGTGAATTCCCCACCCTCCCTCCCATTCCCTTCCAGGGCTCCCCCTTTCCTGTTCCCATGCAAAACAGAAGGGAATGGGGAGTGGGGGAAGGTTCACACAGGACTTCCTTTCCCCTTTCTGGAGCTCCCCCCCACCCCTATGCATTTTATGCCAGTGTGGAGAACTCACACAAGACTACCCCCCCCCCGATTCCCTTACATTTTGCTTTGGTGCATGTTTTCCGCACCAGGGCAAAATGCATTGGAATGAGAGGAGGAAAATGGAGGAGAGGCACAAACACTCACAAATAATCAAGTTTGCAAAGGTCAAACTCATGAACATGGATGGAGGACTGTAGTAGAAACACCAATGTGACTACTTCATGGGGTTCCCACATGATCTTCCAAACTGATTTCAGTTTGGATTAAAATGGGTGCATGTGGCAATAAAGGGGTCAAATCACGGCAGGATACTAAGCAGTGGAGTTGGGATACAGCCCTTTGTAGACTCAGCCTGAGTTCAGTGGAGGCTGCAGGACTACACAGTAACAAAATCAGGCATTTGCCTTTTCATTGTATCTATCCTAAGTAGACCTGTCTACTGTTTATTTTGGGTTCTTTGGGGGCTATTGCTTGGGTTTTCTTTTTAAAAATACATAGCTCTTTCTCTGTAGTATTATTGGTTTCTGTGAGCCCTCCTGTGGCTAAATCTTAACATCTGCATATTACTAGAGGTTTTTAAGGAGGAAGTTCAACACAATGGATAAACTGCTTAGGTTTTTATTGCAAAAATAATGACTTTAAATCTAAAGGGAGTCAATTTGATGAAAAAGTGTTCATCTTACACTCTGTGTGTCTACTGAAGCATTTCATTTCCAGCTTTTAATTACTTTTATAATCCTAAATATATTGAGCGTATAATACCAACTACTTAATATATGTCTGACCAAAAATCAAAGACCAGAGTATCTTCTCAAGTGAAACAACCTACACAGAAGTTCTGTGAAGAGAAACACAGCTTAAATTATATCATGATTTAATATCACTGATGTCTGTTTTTATACCTGAACTTCCTACATGTACAGGCCTCCCAAATCACACTTCATCAGAGTCAGGAGAAACTCTCAGTGGGCATCCCTAGGCATGTACAAAACTATTTATCCTGCACAGACACAATATTACCCAATTTCAGTTTGGCAGAGTTACTCTTTCCTCAGAACTAAAGAGGAAAGCAATTACAGGTGAGAAATTCTAGGTGTGTTAGAGCTTCTTATTCCACAAGTGCTAGTGAGGCTGTGTTGAATTCAGACTCTGGAAAAGAGCTTTTGGCTGCTGGTCCCTGGTGAGTTGCCAGAAAGAGACAGTTGTGTCAAATGGCCACAGTTCTTGGCACATCAGGAAAAAAAAAAGAAATTGACTGTTCCACACATAAGACAGCTTGATATGCACTGGTTTATATGATGCCTTTGTCAATACATTTCCACTTCGAGTTCTCTCTACCTTGCAAAATTTACACAGAGAAGAGAAGGACCTTTCTTTAGATTGTTCAACTCTTACAGGTTTGCTAACAAAGGACTCTGAAGCCAGCTTGAAAATATCTTTCTTTCCTATCCAAAATTGGAGAGTTTTTCAGTCAAGCACAAGAAGAGGGCAAAATTTAAAGAGAACCTTTTCTGCACGCCACCATTCCCTCTCCCCTACAACCATACCGGGGCCATTTCCGCACTAGCCTGTTATAGCGCGATGATTCCACTTTCAACATCCTCTGGAATCCTGGGGTTTGCAGTTTCTACAAACCCCAGGATTCCAGAGGATGTTGAAAGTGGAATCATCGCACTTTAAGAGTGTAGTGCGGAAATGGCCCGGGTTACTTCTCTTCCCCTTGTCACTGCTTAGCCAACCAGCTTGCCTGCTTGCTTCCTTAGTGGCTACCCCAGCTCTCCTCCATCCAAGGCTCTTGGAAGCATGCTGCCAATTCCAAAATGACAGGAAATGGGAAGGGACTCTGTTATGTAACCACACAGCATAACTCTTTCTTTTGTTACTCATAGTTTGTAAAAGATATGGAAGTGGTTCACCCGTTCACTGCTTGGACGGGTGGCAAAATCTCAGTGAACTTGTCACTTGAGACTGCACAGATAGACTTTGAAGTGCATTTTGTTTCTTTGCGCTTTAAAATCCAAGTGGCAACTTTTTTAAGACAGCAGCAGCAGGCCACACAGGCAGCACTGACTCAGTTCTTTCCAGGTAGGGGAACAAGAGACAAAGACAAAGGCAGCCAGGATATTTCATATGGAGGGACAGACAGCCGGGCCACAGAGACCTACCTTTGGGCCATACTGAGCAAAATCACTATTACTTTGTGTGCTATGCATGCATTATTTATTCCAACTTTATTGTTGTTTCCTACTGTGGGAAGGAAATGGCGTTCTCCATGCCTCCATCTGGAATAAACATAGATAGCATATTCGCTGGCGCTATGCTCTTAGACGCCAAGGAGGATCTCAATGTCAGCAATTCCTTTATTTAGAATACCTACATTCCACTCTTTGCAATAGGATCAAGGCATCCAAATAAATAAAGTCGGGAAACACCGAACTGTCACAGAAATCAAGGGATATAGAAGCTATATTATATGAATACAGAACATGTTTCTTGAATATGCTAGCAATGAACATTTGCACTGATATTGAATTCAATATTATTTGCACATAGAATCATAGAAACATAGAGCTGGAAAAGACCACATGGCCATCAAGTCCAAGCCTCTGCCATGCAGGAACAAACACTCAAACCAAGCCCAGCAAATGGCCATTCAGCCTCTGCTTGAAAACCTCCAAAGAAGGAGACTCCACCATACTCCAAGGCAGCATATTCCACTGTTGAATGGCTCTAACTGTTAGGAACCTCTTCCTGATATTTATCTTCTGTGGTAATGGGGCTGCTGACAGCAGAAGCAGAGAAGACACCCAGCTGGCCCCTCCCAAAACTCCAAACCCCAGGATTCCATAGGATGTTGCAAGTGGAATGATAGCACTATAACAGTCTAGTGAAGAAATGGCCATAGTCCTTGCTTGTCTCATTCTAGCACAGATTTGGGTAAAGTTTGGCTAAGGGACCCCATGCAGCCCCCAAAGATGTTTCTGTGGCCCTTGTCACCTCAAAAATCCCCAGTCTGGAATTTTCTGGGCAAAAAAGAGACAGCAAATTGCTTTTCCTGGGAGTCTCCCAGTGCTACAGTTTATTTTTTAAATAGGTTCCAAGGCCTCCCTGTTCTGTTCAACATTGGCTCCCAGCTCTTTTTTCAAAAAAATTTCAGTAGTTTATGTGGCCCTTACAGTCCCCACATGCAAGTGGTCCCCAGACTTGCTATAGTTGCCCACGCTTCTTCCATCAGGGAAGAACAGGAATGCACACGCTCCTCCTCTTCTAAGAACAGTAAAATATTTTCTGTTGGGTTCAAGGGAATTTTTGCATTTTTAAAAATGATTTTTGCACTAATTGCAAAATTGGCATAAACTACATTAGCTGCTGTTTTGTTAAAAAGATTTTTTTAAAACTGGAAGCATGAATGGGCTATTCATATTTTTTATCAGTCCTTTGGTTCTTCCTCCATGCATGCACAAATGGAAAAGAAATTAAGCACAAGCACAGGTATGGTGCACACATTGCAGATATTTCACTTTAAAAGAAAGGCAGTTGTTGTCTTGTCCCTCTCTGGAGGACTGTTTCATCCAGGACAAGCAATCTGGTGAGACTTTACCACATCCCTAGGCTAATTATTTGTCTCACACACCTTTTCACTGAGAGCACTTTGGATTGTTGCACAAAAACGGAGGACAAAGAAGCCTCAAAACATATTCCTATCATTTCCTATGTAATATCCCCAAGTCTGCACTCCAAAAAAGAACTCTGATTTCTTCTTCAAGTGATTTCCCCCCACAATAATCAAGTGTATGGCTTTCAGTCCTACATTTCTCATGTCTGGTTGGGTTTTGGGTGTTGGGACACATTATTGTATGCAGCCATGCAAGGTTCAACACATTATACATTACCTTGTATGCCTGTGTTTTCTTTACTGACATCAGCAGATTTTCTTCACTAGGATGACCAAGCATATTTGAAGCATGCTTTTAAACTGCAAAACTAGCCTTCCCTCAACCACTATTAGAACATTCAAAGTCTTTCACCATACTTTTAACGAATTTGAGGACTTACTGATTTCACGCAGCCTTTCAATGCATTTTGTTTTTACTGATACTTTAGCCATTACATCCCATTCCAGATAAGCAGTTTAAAAGAAATAGTCACAAAGGAAAGTAAAAGTAAATTTGAAATAGAATTTACTTTCCTGATAGTTTCAGTGCTATTGTAATTATTGCTTTGACACTATTTTGAATAATGAAAGAAAGGCCTGAGCTAGTTCCTGACTCAGAGGAAATCTGAGATAAAAGAGTCAGGTGTAAGAGACCCATATGCATAGAGAAAGGGGATGTAACAACAGAATAGATGGCATGAATTCTCGCTGCTATTTATTGCAGTTCCTATGAGAACAATAAACTAAAATTGAATAATATTTGGTCTCGATAGCATGAAACAAGTGATTCATTCCACATTTATTCCATTTTGCTCAGGATGCTATGCAGAGTTTCCCACATCATTTTATCAGCATAACAAACATGTGAGGTTAGTTAGTTGAAACATAAGATCAATCCATAATTGGTTGGAAAAAAACCTGTGTTCTAAGAGTCTTCAATGGTTGCATCTCAAACTGGAGGAAGTCTCAAGTGGAGTGCTGTCTTGTGACTGATACTCTCCAATATTTTTATCAATCACTTAGAGGATAGGTTAGAGATTCAAGAGAATCGTTATCAGGTTTCTGGATGACACAAAATGGAGGGGGGGTGGCTAATACACTGGAAGAAAGGAACAGAATTCAAAAGGATCTTGATAAACTAGAAAATTGTACTGAAACTAACAGAATGAAGTTTAACACAAACAAATGCAAAATTCTACATTTAAGCCACAAAATCAAAGTGGATGTGGATAGAATATGAGATGTTTGGCTTGGCTTTAGTACATATGAAATGGACCTTTGGATTAAAGTCGAACATAAGTTGAACATGAGCCATGTGATGCTGTAACAAAGAAGGCAAATAATATGTTAGCCTGCATTAATAGAACCATACTTTCCAAGACAAAGCAAGTAATATTCTATGCTAGTCTGGGCTTGTTTAGAGTATTGTTTTCAGTTCTGGATGCCTCGTTTTAAGGAGGATATAGACAAGCTGAAGGAGGTTCAGAGAGAGGCAACAAGAATAACAGACAGAAAAACAAAAAATATGAGGAAACATTGAGATAATTAGGCAATTAGGTAATTAGGGAGGGTGACATGATTGCACTCTTTAAATATCAAAAGGGCTTTTACACAAAGAAGGGTATAGGTTTGTAGTCTGCTTCCCCAGAGAGTATGACCAAGGCCTATTGTTTTGAGTTACAGGAAGATACATTTCAGTTGAACGTTAGGAGGAATTTCATGACAGTAGGAGTCATTTAACAATGGAACCAGTTGCTTAGAGATGTGGTGAAGTCTGCTTCTCTACATGTGTCCAAAAAAGAAGCTAGATAGCTTACCTGATAGTTGAATTTCTTATATTGAGCAGAAGATTGGACGTGATAGCCTACGGGGCCCCTTTGAACTCTATGATTCTGTGAATTTTCCCATGGTAATTAATCCAGTGAGCCATGGCATTGAACATGGATTTGAACCCCAATCCTCACAGTCTGTGGCCATTTCCACACTACAGTGTTATAGTGCTATTATTCCACTTTCACCATCTTGTGGAATTCTGGGGTTTGTCGTTTACTGAGGACAAACAGCTCTCTGGCTGAGAATTCTAAATGCTCTGTCCCCAAACTGCAAACCCCAGGACTCCATAGGATATTGAAAGTGGAATAGCAGCACTATAACAGTGTAATGCAAAAATGGCCCAAGAGTGTACTTTGATCTCTAGTATCAACAGAATTGAAATATTCTTGTCCTTCCACTCCTGCTGCTGCCCCGTGTGCTGTCAAAAAGTGGCTCCAAAGGGCTTCCCAGACCTCTGGAGCAGGTTTTCACAATGCAGCGGTAAGAAAAGAGGGAGTACAGCAAAAATGGATAATAGATTTGGCAATTAAGGCCAAAAAGGGCATGGATCCTGCTTCCACACCTTTATAGAGAGAATTCTGCCGGTTGCATGTTCTTCAATCACTGTAGCATTATGATCTGGTGGCAGCCTCAAAGGCATTAATGAAATAAAGGCAATGGAAAACCACGGGGGCTGAATTGCACCTACGGATTACACTCAATCAGTCCCCTTCATTGACTCCAGGCTTCCGGTTTCCACTGATACTTGCTCAATGGTACTTCCGTTTACCTAAATAAATGACAGAACCAGGTTCATTTCTTACATACTTTGGGGCAGAACACCGCCACCTTTTGCCTGCATTATACAAAATCCATATCATGGGTTTCTTATGCAAATCATACCAAGACACAAATAGTAGTGAATGCTATGCTGTGAGATTCTTACTAAGTGATCTAAATTGGTGGCGGAAAACTGTAGAGATAGAGAGAGCCATCTTTTATCACTACACTTCCCTTGTTGCACCAGTGCACCAAAGCCTCCAAATGCATTTTAATTAAAAAAAAATCCCCAGGTGATTTTTCACCCTAACCTTATCCAAAATTAGTCAAAACCCAGCAAAACACAGTGCTTTTATTCCCCCAATGCCCAATCCAAAAAATGCCAAAAAAATCTGCCAAAATAGAAACAGGAAATGAGTGATGTCAATTCCAATTTCAATTCTGGCCAATCTGAGAACTTTTTGTTGGGGGTTTTTTGTTTGTTTTGGGGGTTCTTTGTCTCTCTCTTTTTTTCTTTGTTCTTTTTTTTTTTTTTGCTTCTGGAGAGTTTGCATCTGGGGAGTTTTCAATGTGCTGAGCTGGAGGGAAAAACAGCTGTGTTTTGCAGTGGTTTTGAGCCATGGGAGGGTTGGGTGGAAAAAATCAGCCAACTGCCCCCCCCCCGGCTGAAAAATCAGGTCGGACTTCAGAGGCTACCCTTTGGTGCCTCAAAGGTTGCATATGGCCTGTAAGCTATACTTTGCTCACTCCAGACTAAATGTTACAAAGAATAAAATTCACTCTTTAGACAGAAAGTATTTATCCACTGTAATGTTCTTCATGTTTAGTAAATATTTCACGCAATATAATACAATATATTCAGAAATATTGCATAGTTTGTGATACAAGGTTCAGAATTTCAGTCAATTAACTGCTCTGCAAGTTAAGGAGTTGGTTTGGGTGTAATTTAGTACTGCAAGAAAAAGTTTAGTCTCCTCTCCCCTCCCCCACTCCAGAGCTCCATAGCAACATCATCATCACCATCATCATCACCATCATCATCATCATCACCACCACCACCCTGCCTTTTTCCCCAATTCGAGACTCAGGTTGGCTTACAGCAATTAAAAACAAACACTGATAAAAATTCACAGTGTACAAAAGTTGAAAGGTAATTAAACTATCAAAAATTAAAAGTAATTTAAAAATAAACTATTAAACCACAGAAACAAAAAAACATATCTCCACCGCATTTTTTTCTGCTGTCCAAACTCAAACACTACGTTTGAGCCTTAACTATACCTAATGGAAAGCTTACGAAGCTGTCTTGCTTCAACATTCAAAATTCAAAATGACCTGGATAGATTGGAGAGCTGGACCAAGGCTAACAAAATGAAATTCAACAGAGAGAAGTGTAAGGTTCTACACTTAGGTAGAGAAAATGGAATGCAGAAAAATAGGATGGGGGACACGTGGCTGGATGGCAGTACGTGTGAAAGGGATCTAGGAGTCCTAATAGACCACAAGCTGAACATGAGTCAGCAGTGTGATGCGGCAGCCAAGAAAGCCAATGCAATTCTCGGCTGCATCAAGAGGAGTATGGTGTCTAGATCGAGGGAGGTACTGGTACCACTCTACTCTGCTTTGGTTAAACCTCATCTTGAATACAGTTCTGGGCACCCCAATTCAGGAGGGACATGGTCAAGCTGGAGCAGGTCCAGAGGAGGGCGACCAAAATGGTGAAGGGCCTGGAAGCCATGCCCTATGAGGATAGACTTAGAGAGCTGGGTATGTTCAGTCTGCAGAAGAGAAGGTTAAGAGGGGACATGATAGCTATGTTTAAATATTTGAAGGGATGCCATGTAGAGGAGGGAGAGGGCTTGTTTTCTGCTGCTCCAGAGACCAGGACAAGGAGCAATGGATTCAAGCTGCAGGAAAGGAGATTCCACCTGAACCTCAGGAAGAACTTCCTGACAGTCAGGGCTGTCCGGCAGTGGAATATGCTGCCTCAGAGTGTGGTGGAGTCTCCTTCTTTGGAGGTTTTTAAGCAGAGGCTGGATGGCCATCTGTCGGGAGTGCTTTGAGGGTGTTCCTGCATGGCAGGGGGTTGGACTGGATGGCCCGTGTGGTCTCTTCCAACTCTACATTTCTATGATTCTATGAACAAATCTTAGTTAAGATGCATCATAAGCCCTTACTGCACTACAGTACTACTGGCATTCCAGTCCTTCTGCTGTCACGTCCCCAGCTGTCGTGAGACTGCCATAAACCATTATTGGAAAAAATCCAGTAGCGGCCTCCCTTTGAGTGACAATCCCATTGGCTGTGGGCATGGCGGAAGCACTTTCAAGCGCTTCCTTCCACAACACAGCCCAGGAAGAGGCTGGCTGTACTGTGGAAAGAAGGACTGCGTCCCAAATGCTATCCATCCGCCAGCAGCCAACCAGTGCAATGGGGAGCGTTCGGGTCCTCATCCATCCTGGCAATGGCATTGCTGGGATTGTGACAGGACAACACAGGATCATGGGATAGTGCAGTAAGGGCCTTAGTTTAGTGTTTAGACCTAACATGTCAATCTACATGAGAAGCTTCCAGGAGAGGGATGGGGAATACATAAGGCTATGAAAAAGCCAAACATGTTCTACTCCCTTCACACAATCAAAACTTTTCTTAATGGCTATGATGAGCATGTGAAAACAGTGGTCGTGTCAGAAAATAATTCATGTGATCCACTTTTATTTGTGTAGAATGAAGTTATTAGATTTTTAAAAATTATTTGCATAGAATATAAAATGCTAATAATCTTTGGATGGCTGGTCATCCAATGAAGTTGCATGGTGGAAATTCAGAATAGATGAAAGGAAGACTTTCTTGACAAAAGACATGGTCAAACTGGAATTCATTGCCACAAGAAGTAATAATGGCTGACACCTTTGGCAAATGAGCCAAAGGATGACTAGATAATGGGGGTGGAGTTATCAGTTGCCACTAGTCATACTGGGTATATGTTTCTGCTAGTATGAAAGGCTATATGTCCCCCCATATCAGATGCTGGAGAACTTCTGCTATCACACTCATGTCACATTTATAGGCTTAACATGCAACCAGTTGAATGCTATGCAAACAAAGTGCTAGATTAACTAAAGATCTGGTCTGCTCCAGCATGGCTCTTCTTATAGTAACTCCATGTTTTTATACATATTTATACAGATTTCTCATTTCAATGCCAGAAAACAAAGGATCAAGCAGGATTAAGAACAACAAACATCTTGCTGACAAAACTGTAAACAAACTCTTAGAACTGTTTTCTTATCCCAGATATGAAAACTTAATAGACCTGGGAAAGAATGTAACATTTAAAACGAGAGAAGAACTTGCCCAACAAGGAATTGTATTAAATTGGTTCCCTTATTTGCAATTAAAGGAAAGATTTAAAATTGATTTGAAATTAGAAGGATTTGTTATTCAAAGAAAATACAACGAATTAGAAACTATAGTCTTTACTAATACTAAGCAGAAGATATCTTTGTACTATAAATACTTTTTACAGAGGCAATTGGCGGATGAGACAATAAAAGAAACAATGATAAAATGGGCAAAAAATGTCCAACACGAGATTCCGTTAGATCATTGGGAAGTAGCATGGAAGGAGACAAATGAATTCACAAGTGCACAGGATTTGAAAGAAAACTATATAAAGATGATGTATAGGTACCACTTATCTCCGGAACGTATAGACAAAATTTACCATTCAGGTAATAACAAGTGTTGGAAGTGTAAGGAGAAAGTGGGATCCTATTATCATATATGGTGGACTTGTGAAAAAGTGAAAGCATATTCTAAGAAAATATATGAAAGCATAAGAGAAATGTTTGGTGTAACATTCCCAATGACACCGGAGTTTTTTCTTTTAAACATGACATTTTCATTTGAAAAAAATTTTACTAAGAAAAACAGCAGAGTATTGTTGAACTTGGTAACAGCGGCTAGGATAATTTTTGCAAAAATGTGGAAGAGTCCGGAAATACCTGATTTAGAACAATGGTACTTTTTTTAGAATACAAAGTTTTAGTTTTAGAATACAAAGATTTCGATATATTTTCTCATTATGTAAAAGGTAAATCAACCAAAGAAATAGAGAAGGATTGGGAACCAGTTATTAAGTTCATTTCCGGCAGATGAAAAATAAAATTTGAAAATAAGGTATAAAGTATGGAAAATCCAGAAGTCATAACCACATTAATTTCGTGAATTTAAGAATGGAGAAGTTAAAGTAGGAAAAAAAATATATAAATGGACAGACAATTAAATATTAGGGGAAAAGTGTATCAACTTGGAGAAGTAAATATGTAAGAAATTTCTAGAGTAAAGGTGTAAATATAGAGCGTGTAAAGAAAGGTCAGAGAAAGGGTAAAGCGGTAAAAGTTAGGTACTGAAAAATTAGTAATTATTGCACTGTATATGTAATTCGTATTGTAAATACATTCGAAAATGGGAAGAAATAATATAAAACTGTCAAAAGGAATGTATACAGTTTGCAATGGAAAAATGTCATCAGAATATTATATTATTTTTTAATATATTATATTCTTTTTTATAAATAAAGAATGAAAAAAAAAAGAACTGTTTTCTTATCCCCTAAAAATCAACACAAAGGCAAAGCCCCTGTAGAGAGTAGAGAGGAAAACTGCTTATGATTTTTTTTTCCCAATACAGTGGTAGTGGTAGAAATTCTAACAACTTTTTAGAATTTAGGAGATAATTCTGATTTCCTAAAAGGCAAAAACGAACCCATCCATTTGAATATCTTAATTCTGGCTAACTAATTTATATTCAGGTTAGAGGTTTTAGCAACTCATTTGACTAAGAGAAAACTAAATGAAATTGAACAAGCTTATTTGATAAGCTTTGCTTAAAGAGAATTCTTTGAAATTCAAATATATTTTGCTCTAGTGCTGATATAAACATTTGCACATGTATTACAGGCAGTTAAAATTACTTTTTAAATGGACTCGACCACAACTAACTGAGACATAATTGGGTTTCCATCAATGATCAAAAGAAGCCAGTTAACCCTGGGATAAATAATTAGCTCCTGTTTAATTAAGATAATTCTTCATTTTAAACTCAAGGGATTAAATTCAACCCACACAAAATTCCATTGCTTTTAAAGAACTTCAAAGAAATGATCATGTTTTTACCTGTGGGAACCATGAAGGAAGATAAAGGTGGCGAAGCATGGCAGCTGTACCATCTATCCATCTGGCATCTGAGCCCTCCCGATTTTTACAGAATAAGATAGCTCCAGGAAACCTGGCATATCAACCATTTAGTGATCCTTTGGGCAGCTTTCAACACCACAGTATTGTTTCCAGTGAACAAGAAAATGCATAGTGAGCAAGGTCCAGAGGCTATCATTTACCCAAAAATCACGTTGATTTTGAGATTTAAAAAAAAAACCAACTGCTCCCTTGTTTCTGATATTGCTGTTCACTTGCTTCCAGTAGCAGCAATTAAACAGCAATTGCACTGATTACTGCGGGATGGGAGAGCACTGAATGTGGGGGTGGGAGTGTGTGTGCATGTGTGCACATGCACACACATGCATACAGACACCCATGCATGAGCACTGAGGTATGTGTGCATATGTGTAGTATGTGTGCATACATTTGCAAACAACAGAACACACACACTCTGTCTGACAGTAAATGTGTCCCTAAAGAACAAAAATGTTATATACTCCTGCACTATACAGAGATATGGTCCTCATCTACCTACATGTGGCAATCCAAAAATTAACTATGCCCCGGCCATCCCTACCACCACCAATGGCCTCTTTTAAAAAAATACCTTAAATGTGGAAAGCCATTTCTCCTTACAAAATTACTCTTATTTCAATGAGAAATTGGTAAATTTGTTTTGATATTTCATACACATAGAATCTCATGATAGCAGTATCCACTATACATCTTGTTTGGAGATTGCTACATGTTTTGCTGACTCTGGGGTAGAGATTGAACATACCATTTTTTCTGAAACACTGCAGTCAAACTCATAAGTCACTTCCACACTACACTGTTATAGTGCTGTAGGAAAGACAGCTGTGTTGACCAGCTGACTACCCCTCCTCAGTATCATGTGAACCATCTAGGTTCTTTCTCTAGCAGCCACGCAAACAATGTAAACCTCTGAAGAAAAGAGCCTTCACAAGAATAAACGTATCTGAGAAGCCTTCCATACAGCCTAGAACTCTGACAGTGCAGGGTTCTAGGCTGGATGGCCATCTTCACTCCCACAGCAATGCCTGCAAAGACAGAACCTGCAAAATGTTTGCAGTAGAAATGCAACATCAGATGCTAGGTCTAGCTGGCCCACCCTTTTTCCTTCATTCCCACATGTACTGGGTGCAATGTGTGAGAGAAATACATGTTAACAGGTAGTTTATTATTGTGTGCTTTCAAGTCATTTCATGGCAACCTTAAACTGAACCTATCACAGGGCTTTCTAGGTATAAGATTTGTTCTGAGGGGGTTTACCAGCGATTTCTTCTGGGACTGAGAGAGTGCAACATATGCAAGGTTACCCAGGGGGTTTCCACAGATGAATGGAAATTCAAATTCTGGTCTCCCGAGTTGTAATCCAGTGTTCTAACCACCAGACCTAGTAGGCTTCTGTGGCTGAGCAGGGATTTCAACCCTGGTCTCCTTGAGTCCTAGTCCAACATTCAAATTAGTATCACACTCTGGCTTTCATTATATCTAGAGTGATTATGGTTGTTGTGGTGATGGGCCTTCAAGTCATTTCTGACTTATGGTGACTCTCAGGGAAACCTATTACAGGGTTTTCTTGGCAAGACTTGTTCAGAGGCAGTTTGTCATTCCCTTTCTCTGAGGTTGAGAACATGTAACTTGCCTAAGGTCACCCAGTGGATTTCCATAGGTGAACACGGATTCAAACCCCTGGTCTCCTGAGTCATAGGCCATTTTCGCACTGGACTGTTGTAGCGCTATTATTCCACTTTCAACATCCGGGCCCCTCCCAAAACTGCAAACCCCAGGATTCCAGAGGATGTTGAAAGCAGAACAATAGCGCTACACCAGTCCAGTGCGAAAATGGCCATAGTTCAGTCCTCTAACTACTACACCACGTTGGACCATACCAAATCAAAAATGAAAGCTACTGAGTCTCTTTTTAAGGTAATCTTTAGAAGCTCTTTCCTTTGGAAACTAACAGGGCCACCGGTTCCACTTACTGTAACTGGGTCACAGGACACCGCTTATCAGAAGTGCCATATAAACTAACTCCCCCCCAAACTGCATTATTTGTTCGTCGTTTGTTTTTTTCAATTTCACTTTGTCCTACTATAAGGAAGGTTATTTGTCTCTTTGGTCCCTAGATCAAAGAAAATGATTACCCTTGCAACATTTAAGATGCTAAATATAATAAGAATGATTTTTAAAAACATGTCTGTTCCCACTGATCAGCTAGAAAGAAAGAAAGAAAGCTTCCCAATATAACAGAAGACCTCAAGACACTTCTCTCTGTTTCTTTTTCTCCCTCTGCAGTTCTGAAAGCCCCATGAAATCAAGTTAAACCTCTTTATTTTTTCCCCCCATTTCAGTAATTGTAGCCTTAAGGAATTGAACTATTTTTGCACAGGAAACATCCCGAACAAGATGAGACCCTGCAGGCTCTGTTTCATCCAATCTGTTTTCAGACCACTTAGATATTAAGTCCTTAATAGGAAGTCAAACTGTTCTGTATTTCCAGAGAAACATATTGGCACCCAGGGGCTGCTAATGTGCCTTGAGCAACATCTTGTATGCAGCTGGGGCTATTGTTATTATGGCATTATTTTATTTTACTTGTTCCAGATGAAGATACAAACAAGGCTTCTAGATTTTAGGGCCATCATAGCACAGAAATATTATGCATGACCTTTGGTCTAACTATTTTAAATCAAAATA
This sequence comes from Cyclura pinguis, assembly GCA_030412105.1. Classification (NCBI taxonomy): domain Eukaryota; kingdom Metazoa; phylum Chordata; class Lepidosauria; order Squamata; family Iguanidae; genus Cyclura; species Cyclura pinguis. Next base: position 82,151,961 of record CM059600.1, read on the forward strand.
TGACAAGGTCTCATCAGTCGGACTATGCTGTGATGCCTGCAGGCAAGCATTCAAGCCTTTAAATCTCCCCAACCAAAGGAAATACATTCACATGCAAGATCTCACAAGTCTGAGCCCTGTTATTCTGCTATTCAGACACCTACACCAATAACTCCAACCTCCCTCTTTCAGGTTCACACCTGCTGAGATTGTGGAAGCCGGAAGTTTGAGTATTGACTAGATTCAAACTGTGTTTATCCCTATACTTGAGTAAACTTGTTCAAATTACTATCACTCACAGAGTCATTGTGAGGAACAATAAATGGGACTGATACACTTTCTATAACAAAATACTATGTAATTTGTTTGATTAACTAACACATAAACATACCTGTTCACTACTCTCCGTTAAACTATTAAGCATGTCATTTTCTATTGATCTGGCAACTTTGGTTGAGATAATTATTTAACAGTATGTTTTAGAAGTCCAAGAATTGTGCTGAAAGAAACCACAATTTATTGCTGTTCTTTTAAAAGCAATACAAACTATCCCTTTTTATCTATTATCAAGACTGTTTGCTTGTTGAGTTTTTATTGTGAATCTAGAACAGAACCAGAACACACAATTTCTATGTTTTTCCTCACACCCAGTCAGTTTCTGGTTTATGTTAAGTAATGAGATATTGTAATTTCTTTTCCAGGGATGTCTCTGCAATTGCTGTACTGGCAGTAGGAACTCTGCCGTTTTCACCAATGTGCAAAAACAGTGAACTATCGTGTTTTTTAAGGTTGTTGTTGTTGTTAAGTGAAATAGCTCCTTCCCTCCCCTTTATAGATTTTTGTATGTTAATTTTAGTATTTGATGAGCAAAAGGCATCCAATTAACGTATTTTAGTTGGTAGCTAGCTATTTTAGACTCATGGAATATGCTATATCCTCATAAAGGCTAGAGCCAACTTGGCAATGACAGCTGAAAAGGACATTTTTATTTCTATTTTGTGGTTGGAGATTAAAGCTGAATAGTTAAAAATAAAGCAGTTTGGGGTTTTGGAGCTCGGCTCTTGTTTAGATGCCAATGTTATTGAGTATCAAGCATTATCTGCCAGGGCATTGCTTCTGTACCTTTGTTCAGCCTATCATTTTATAAAAAAATAGTTTATTCATTTGCTTCAGGAAGTCAAAGCATTTGATTATTCAAATTAAGATCCACAGGTTTGAATCTTTGCTGCAGAACTTTGGGGGCAGTTGTTTTATGATCCCACTGCTGCACTGTTAACATTTTGTCTTTTCTTAATGTCACTAATTTACTAGTTTTTGCTTTATTGTTGGCTATTTTGCTCTTTCAATTACTTTAATGGGCAATAGTTTTTGCACTTTTTATTGTTTGTAACTTCCTTGACCATGATTCTTGAATAGACAGGATAGAAATACTATCATAATTAATGATATATTAATTTTCATGACAATTTTTTCTCCACAGAATTATCACTGAAATACTATAGCACCAGTACAGTGTTAGCAATGCCACCATCTTTCATTCTTCTGCTACATGGAAGTACCCAGTAGGTCAGTTTCAACACTGTGTCAGAGACAAATGGAAAATATTTGTTGGCAAGTGCCCGTTCAACTTTTGGGCATGTCACATCCAGTATTTTGTTAGCTGGTCTCTAAGACTTACCAGCCCCACTTTAACAGTTTTAACTTTGGATCTGTACTATGACGCCTGCGGTTACCTCCAGTTTATTAAAACAGCTATAACAGTAAGCCACATGCATTTGTCTAGTTTAATGGAAGTTCACTTGCGAACAGAATCTTTGGATGAACCAATAACTCCCATCCTGAGTAAAAATCTGAAATTTAATTTGGAGAGGGTAGCCAGACCAGCAATGCAGGAGTCAGAAGTACTCAGTAAAGACTTTCCCTTCTATGATCTCAAGTACGGGAAGCTTTGAGGTCTGAACTGGGATCTCCTTTATTCCCCAAAAGAACCATTTCTTCCACATTCCCATTCAACCCCAACAGTGCAGGCAACAAGTCTGGAGATAATTAACCAAGAAGAGGAGAGGTGTTGTAATTCCAAACATGAATTGTCCCTTTAAGGCCATCAGTACATTTTGAGGTAGGGTAGATCCAGGTAGGGTTGATCACATACTGAAGGAACAGAAAGCTCCAATTCAATCCCACAATTTGTTGGAACAAATTGCTCACTCAGAGCTCTCCAAGCTACTGTTAACTACAAGCCTGCTTTCCTCTGTGAGCTTCTTGGACAGCAACGTTTATGTTTGAAATGCACACAGAATACTGCAAATGGTTATTAAGCAATATGATTTTTATCTTTCTCTTAACCATGTATAAAAGCATGATCCAACCATGCTTCACTCACCCTGTGCTCCCTTCATAAATGTCCCGTTTCACGCAGAAAAGTTTTTGGGTGTGACTCTTCTCCCTGTATGTTGCCATAGCCACTCTTTTGTGAGCAGAAAACTTTACTTAGGGCACATAAGGATGACAGGAGTCGGCTAAAGGACCATCTGGATCAGGCCCTCATACACAGATGGCTAATTGCATAAGATCAAGTCATCCTCACAAGGTCACTGCACGTCTCGTCTACATTTCAAGCTAAAAATATGCAGCGTTAGGAAATGCAATAGTGCCTATCACACACACTGCATCTGTCTTCCGTGCAGTTTAAAACTAAATTTGAACACAGATGTCCTTGCCCTGACAGAATCCTTATCCTACAAGCAAAAGTTGCGCCAAACAAAAGGAAGTAATTATGACAGTTTAAGGGGGGGGGGGACAACATAAATATGTATCTATTCCTGTACATGATTGTTCCCAGATGAGACAAGCAACCTGCTGAGGCTGAACTACACCTGAAGGAGTAGATATATGGTACAGGACCACCCCTTGGATCCACTTCTGTGACTGGAGGCACAGGCGAGTTCTGTGACTCAGAGTTGCAGCTCTGACTGTTCCTCTTGCTACAGCCCTTCCTAGACACAGATAACTCGGCTTTAGTAGTAGTAACCGCCTGATCAGACTACTGCAGTGTCCTCAATGCAGGGCTTACCTCAATGACAACACAAAGCCTGCTGTTAATGCCATATCGAACAACTAGTTGGCTAAAAAGAACATCTTATGGAAATCATAAAAACATTCATTTCAAAATCATTACACTAGCTGACAATTAGCTTTTAGTCTGATGGTGATGATATTTAAAGCCCTAAACAGCCTGCAACCTCAATACTTGAAGAAGCAGTTCCCCCCTATGTATGCCTGCCTGAGCTCTAAGATTTCTCTGAGAGGTCCTCCTCTGTGTTCCATTCATGAGATCAGTATAGTATGTGGAGACATGCGAGACAACGTGCCAATCATGGAATGCCTTCTGAAGGCCCAACTGTCACCCACTTCATTCAGTGCAAAGCTTAAACATGGTGTTGTTAAACAAAGGGCCTTTCCGCCCTACAATGTAATAGTGCTATTATTCCACTTTCAACATCCTGTGGAATTCTGGGGTTTTGTAGTTTTTACTGAGGCCAAAGAGCTCTCTGGCTGAGGATTCTAAAGGCCCCTTTCTAAACCACAAACCCCAGGATTCCATAGGATGTTGAAAGTGGAATAATAGCACTATCATAGTGTAGTGTGGAAAGGCCCAAAGTCTTCATGCTCTGTTAAACTGTTTTAAATAACTTTATAGGCTATTCACTGTTTTTAAATTGTTTTAAGTCATTTTTGTCTGCATATTACTCTTAGATCTCATAAAATAGAGCAGGATGCAAATATTTACATAAATCAATCAATCCAGAAATAAAATATGCAGGTCACAAAGACTGCACCTGAATTCTTTAGTGGATACAGGTGATTAAAGAAGGTGAAATAAGCTTAACAATAAATATACACTGGAATTAAACCTTATAATCAAAAGAAAGGGGAAACTGCCCAGTCAAAGGCAAGTACTTCTAAGTTCCACTGATTTTACTGGAAGGAATTTAATGTCTACTGAAATGTTTTCCAATTAAATCAATTGGGATAAAAAATGATTAATTTTGATTGGAGCATGCCCAACATGTGCTTTGACAGCAGATTCAATAACCCTTCAGCAGATTCAAGTCACAGCAAGTCCTGGAGACAGGCAGAAATTTTAATAGAAAAACAGGTTACCTTCTCATTTGAGGAACATGTTCAGCCTTCTTTATCTACAATGCTTGGGACCAGAAGTGTTCTGTATTTCAGATTTTTTTTTCAGATTTTGGAATACAGTACCTTTTTGGAAAAGCTTCATATCTCATTTGTTCCCTATTTGTGTTGTGTATGAGAACATGAGGATGGAGAGAGACTGACAATCTGTAAAATGGCATGAAACCAAGCATTGTGCTTGGCACAAATCCATGCCTGCTACCATTCCATAGATCCTTGGTCTCTCTCATGTTATAGATTAAATATGTTATTTGAGTCATACTGTACGGCATACTTAACAAATTACGTTCTCTATTTCTACTTCATCCTATTGTTTTGCTTTGAGGCACAGTGTTGTATTGAGTTCAAAGTAGTTTCAATCAGAAGTTTATGGAAGATATTTTTTCTTTGTCTGATTTTTTTTCTTTTCTAGCCACCTTTGCTTTCTTTTAAAACAAAGGCGAGACATCATTCGTTTAATCAATTAGACTTAAAATAATTTAAAACTATATAATAACCTGATGGAAGTTTCATACAAAGAGCAAATCTAAGAAGGGTTTCCCTCTGGCCAAAAGAACAGGGAAGAAGACAATGAAGAGAGACACTAGAGGAGGGACAGGGAGGCGATGGGGACTGTGTGCCCCAGGCGGCACATTTTTGGGGGCGGTGCCACTCCCTGCCTGCTGCCCACATGTTGTCGCTCCGCCCACGTGTGCTCTAGCCCAGCCCATGTGCACCATGGCCCTACCCACGCACACTGTAATCACACCCATGGGTGCCGTTGCTCTGCCCATCTTCTTAAAAAACAGGCCACAGGGACAATCTAGAAACTAGGAGAAATAGGGAAACGTTAAACTGGTTTGTACATAATCAATAATGAATGAATCAGCTAATTAAATTCACTAGGTCTGCTTTAGGAGCCAGCATGGTATAGTGGCTTGAGTGATGCACTACAATTTTGAAGACCAGGGTTCAAATCCCTACTTGGCCATGGAAACCCACTGGGTGATCCTGGGCAAGTCACACTCTCTTAGCCTCAACGGAAGGCAAAGGCAAACTCCTCTGAACAAATCTTGCCAAGAAAACCTTGTGATGGGTTCATCTCAGAGTCACCATAAGTAAAAAAACAACTTGAAGGCATACAAGAATAACAACAATGACAAGGTCTACTTTATGTGTGGGGAGGTCTTAATCCAACCAGTTCATTTAATTGGACCTGGTATTTTTATAAACCTTATATGCAGCACCTAATTAATGAATCATTTATGGAATTTGCTATAAATACTTCTGTATTTTCCTGTCTAATAGCTCAGATAGTGGAGTTTAGTGTGTTGTGCTGAGCAGGGAGAGCAAGAAAATATTGCATGTTGCATGTCATCACAATTTTAACCAAATTATTTTTCAGCTCTTCATTTAATGGCATCCTCTGTCACTATTTCTGGACAACAGTTTAGAATGCCACTGTTGTTATCACAGATATGTTAACAGAATATACAAAATTAGATGGGCTTGGCACATTTTTATTAGACTTATTTTTCAATAAAGTAATCATTTAAGTAACCTTTCCCTGACATTTTAAAATAAAGCTTCAGTTGCTACTTGCAAACTTCAAAGAAAACAGACTTCCTAGTGGCATACAAAAGTAACACTTGCTATCCTCCCCCAATCTCATTTTAAAACATTGCATTTTATTTCCAAGTTTCCTGTGTTGCTTGACTTGCTTAAGTAATATCCTCTGATAATAAAAATAGGACTGATCCAATTAAAATCTTGCTTGTATCTAGACAGAGATCTAAACTGGCTGATTTCACTTCTTTCAATTAGTCTCTAAGTGCTACAAAATCCTTTTGTATAACAAGCCTAACTTGCTGCAATGCTAGAAATTTTAAGAGTGAACGAAAATTTCATTTCTGAGGACATAATCCCTATTTGGATAGTTTGATGCTATAATTTTACTCCCTCTTCCCAGCTATGTCACAGTCTGTCAGTTAAGGCTGGTTTGTACACAACATTCCTAATTTAAGTTAAATAAAACTAGTGGCTCCACCCTTTGTAAATTGGATTTAACTGGAAATTGCCACAAACTGCTACTTGGGGAACGTGGAGTAATAAAAGAACTGCATACACTTGTTTTTACAATCTCTACAAGAGTTCCCAATAAAGATTTTCAGGTGTTATTCATAGTACTGCATAAGCCACTCCCCCATATTATTTCCATAACTACAAATTTACTAATACCTACCACAGTACCTGACTGGATCAACTCATTCTTACAACATAAAACCAATATCTCTGAACAGAGTAAGAATGTTTTAAGGATACTGAATGCTGTCCTAGTAATACTTTCTAATGTAGCTTATGAAACACAGTGTTGAAGCAAAAGCACCTCATTGTTCATACTGAAATGACTGTATGAGGGGAAAATAGGATTCTGTTTGGATAAATTGGAACTTAACTAAATAAATAACTAAATAAGGAACTCAACTAAATAAAGAACAATTAAACAATTACTGTTTGTGTACAAATATTACAAAAAGGAATAACTGAATTGAAGTGTGTGTGCGTGTGTGTGTGCGCAGAGAGAGCATGTTTAATTGAAATTGCTAATTGTTTTTAGCAATTTGCTTGTCCCTAATGTAGTGAAAAGATATTTATTAACTTAAACTACAGCATTAATGAACAGCTGATTGTTCATTTTTAAGTCTATAGATCATTCATTAAACTTGCGAAATTAAAAGCAACTTTTCCTAGTTTGTTTTTCTTTTATGCTAATAACCTAGTTTTTTTAATGCTTAACCTTGTTTACACTTGTTTACATTGCTCTTCAGCTCATTTAACCAACTGTCCAGAGATTCTCTTTTCACATCAGTAACTTCTGCCTATCTGATAAAACTATGAAACTCACTCCCAGCTGAGAGAACTAATTTTAGTAACCTTTCCACCTAAACATGTTTTTAAAATATGGGACACAAAAGTTGTATAGCTTTTTACATACTATGAATACCATTCAGAAGATGGCAGCAAGTTCTAGTATTCAGGTGCTTTCTTTCATGCCAGTTTGCTTATAAAAATATTTTGAGAGCTTTTGTCCAGTTACCACAGTAAAAACAAACAAACAAACAAAAATCCCAAAACCAACAACATACAGTTGGACATGTATGTAGTCTAATCCTGAATAAGCAACTATAATGGTAACTTCAATTTCTCAAAATATAATCTCCGAAAATAACTGAAACAAATTAGGTGACACAGCACTGCTTAACAGTGGCATACAAGTGTGCAGTAAAAATATCTTGCACATATCTTACCATATACCATTCTAACAAGTGTGCATTTTATTTTTTAAGGAACAACAAAATACCCAACACATTATACCTGACCTCAGTACATCTCGCTACAACTGCTTAATCAAGATTTAAGGACCAGTAAACATGGATAAATTGATCATAGGGTCCAAATTTGTTCATAAATGGTCTGGATAGATCTGATACTGATTTAAAAAAAAAATGGGGAGAATGAATAGGGACAACAATGAGGGAAATTATTTACTGAATTTATTAATCTAAGATGCTTTTACTAAGATTTTAAAGCCATGTCACTTTTTTTGGCTATTACTTTTGGCTATTGATAAAGATCCCATAAGTAAATTTCAAAATTAAACTGAATATGCTGAACATCTGATTGTGCCAGCAAGCCCATGTAGGTTGAAAATGTTTTTAAATTATGTTGTAATTCTTAATATTATTCTCACTCTATTTAAAAAAAAAAAATCTTCTGTGCTCTGCTTTTATAATGGGCCCTCATTATCTGCTGGGGTTTGGTTCCAGGACCTCCCATGGATACCAAAATCCACGGATGCTCAAGACCCATTATATACAATGGTGAAGTAAAATGGTGTCTGTTATATATAATGGTGAGCTCAAGACATTTGTTTTTGGATTTTTATTAATAGTTTCAAGCTGTGGTTGGTTGAATTCTTCAGTTGGAGGGCCAACTGTACTGTGTTGTTTTTTTTTTAAAAAAAAAACTTAATCGGTATTATTTATTCTATCTATTGTGATGAGTTTTTAAGGGCATTTTATTATCCTAGTTATCTAGAGCACATTTCATTATGCCAAAAAGTTAAGATTTTTTTTTAAAAAAAATAGACATTTCTTAGGACACAGTTGTCTAGCTGAAGATTTATTATAGAGATTTCAGCACATAGGTAACAATTCAAATAAACAGAAATAATAAAAATAACACAAGTCAAAATATACTAATTTTGTACCTCTTCTGTCACATTGGTTTAAGTGGGAGTGACTGAAATATGTGCTTAACTTCTCGACTGAAATCAGTTGGACTCTGTCAAATGTTTAACTTTGGCCGGATCCATGTAAGCCCACAAAAACTTAAATATAAATTAGGGAATTGTCTCACTGGCTACTGGAATCACACCAACTGACAAATTAAATCTGAACCTTTCTGTGCTGTTCACAAAAGACAAAGGCAATATCTGAGGGCAGGGATACCCTCAGAGCACATTCACTACGCAGCTGCAGAATTGCTCAAGTAGATCTGAAATGTAAGCACTGTCCATACAGAATGAATAGTAGGTATTTCCCTTTGGCAGTATGTGGCCACAGTGATGAAATGGGGAACAATCAAAATCTCTGCCTGCAGCAAATTTGCAACTGCACGTTTTACATTTGCCAGTAGCATTATAGGGTAAAACCTGCACTTAACGACCCATGCAGGCAATCAGCATGCAAAGGCAGCACATGGACAAGGAATGTTTTAAAAAAGGGTCTGTACCTTACAGAAATCTTAACAGTTCATTGTCACGAAGTGGCACACTTCTTCCACATGTTGTTTGAGAAAAGGTCCTATGTCTTTCCAAGTCATTTGTTTTTAGGTTCATATAGTAGATTTCTGCATTTCTAACTCCATTTGGTGCTTCCAGCTCTGGCTGCCTAGTCTCTCCTTCTGCCTTTGCTTTCAAGCTGTCACACAGTCGGGCCTGAAGTACAGGCTCCTACTTTTGCAACTGCTGCCACGAACAGTTATTTCCTCCCTTCCCTTTTCTTAATTTTGTTCAAGCTCACGGACGACAAAGCAGACACGACACAGTAGAAAGTATCAAAGGAGAGGGAAAGTCCATTTTGGAATTCGGAGACAGAGCCTGACTTTCAATTATAATAGAACTCCATTTGTACATCACTTAACGAGCCAAATTCTGTACCTTGAACTTTGCTCAGTAAGTCCTAAATGAGGCAGTCGATTATGCACAGAGAGCTTGTTGCCCTAAATGCTAGCGCTGTGTACTTCATAGAGACACCGGTTTCAGTAGCTTTCTGGGCCAATAAGGACCCAAGACAAGTCTCATTTCTATTATGTGTCTCTAGGTGTCCTTTGCCATCTACAGTAGACTCCCTGAGAGATTAACTGAGAGACAGAAACTGCCTACTCAACCAAATGTCCCAGTGTAAACTCATTACCTATATGATGCTAATGCTTTTGAGCCTATAAGGAGCACTTTCAATTACTCACTTCAAATCTGCTAACACATATGGGACAAATTGTTTAGACCTATCAAGAAGAATGGCTGAGTCTTCAGAGGCACAGCAGGAAACTTGAAAGGAAGCAGGCAGCTGTGGCAGAGGCACTGGGGAAGTATAATGACAAGAACTTTCAGCATGAAGGACACTTTTGAAACTACCTCTGTTCCTCAGATGCTCACAAAAACTTGTGACTGTGGGTTCCTTAAAAGTTTGTTGCCGTTTGTTTCTGGGCTGGCACTCTGAGTTGACTGCAAGCTAGTTTTGCATTTTGAATTCCGTTTGCCACAACTGAAGGAAATTGAGGACAAAGGGGGCAGTGGGAAGAAGAGAGAGAAACCAGGACATTTTAAATGCTGCTGAAAAATTGGACGACAGATTAACTGAGAATGGCCCTGCCAAATTGGAACACTTGGAGGGCACGCATGTGTGTGTGTGTGCGTGCACGCGCACACACAGGTGTCTGTCTGTCTGTCTTGCTAGAACCATCAGGAAGCCTTTAGCTATAACTTTCTGTCAGCCACCAAATCTATAGAGATTGGTAGTAAATCTACAAGAGATTATTGGTAAATTTTAAATGCCTAATTAACAGTTTTATTTTACTTTATTTTTAATGAACAGAGAATTTGTTTTATTGCTACTGTTGATTTTATAATATGATGTTGATATTATTCACCCTGTTTTATACTGCTCGTAATTTGATTTTTGATAACTTTGTAATGTTTATGTGCTGTAAACTAACTTTGGCAGCAGCATTTCTAAAATTTAAAGGCTTGTATATTAGATAAATAAGGCAATAGATGTAAATGACAACCAAGCTTTACGGAGCTTTGGTACATGCATGTATAAAACTTATCATTCACAACAGTTTCCTTGAATTCTTTTTACATACTTGTGTAGGAAAAATAATTGAGGGCAACATCCAGCTACACACATGGAAGAAATGCCTAGGGTACCAAAAAAAAGTTTTTTCCCTTACCACCTCCTTGCTCTTCACCCATACTGAAATATAACACCCATTTCCAGTCATAGGAGGTTCATGTGTTCCCGTTATTTATAGATTCAATAGCCCTAAGTCTTCTATGAAACACTCATAAAGGTTACTTGCACACCTAAGTGAGGAAAACAGAGATATGAGTCCCATTAAGTCTCATGATGATGATCTTTCCCATATACATCTGCAAGCATTGGGAGACAATGGGTCACTGATTTACTATATGGGTATGAAATATTATTAATTGAAATTCATGATTAGATAAAAGTTATAAAAATTATTACACTTAACAGAAGTAAAATGACAGGTACCATCTCCTTATATTTTATGATATGGAAACCTTCCTATGCATTTAAACATAACTGTTTATTGATGATTGCTTCCCAGTTCAAACGAATATCCACATAAATTAAGCACATTTTCAATTTAATAACTTCCTGATCTAATGTTACCTTATTATCAAAGCATTTTCTATGGATTCAGACAAAGCATTTGCAGAGCATTTCTGGCTGGATCAGGAACTGGTCAATATATGTTACTTATTTTATTAAGCTGGTGATGGACCAAATCAGATTGTCAAATTCTGATTTACTAAGTAGTGTCAAGGTTATGCCTCGGTACTAATAAAGTTTCATTAAGAATGAAATACTATATTAGCAGTGTCTTTGTAATGACCTGAGCAGCAATTTGGATTTAAAGTATTTGATGTTCTCAATAAAAATGAAAAATAGATAGTAATATATTGGAATTTTCAGCAAGGTTATTTGAGCTGCATAAAAGTAGGCACGACAAAATGCAACAAGATATCAGGAAATGAGAGATGGAAAAACATAAACTGGGTACAAATGTATACAAAACGTGTTCCATGTTTGATACAGTTTCTCTCTTTGTTCACTTGAGCATGTTTGCTAAGATACCTCAGTAATTTACTATCTATTGTGCAGTTTTCTCCAGGAAAACATTATAATTAAAATGATTTCAATCAGTTCATTTCTGCATCACACCAAACCAAAAGTATGAGCTATATTAGAAAAGATGTGTGCATTTTGCATAAAGCTATTCATACGGGGAAAGAAACTGAAAATAATTAACTACTACAAGAGAAAAATGAATGTTCTCAAGGATTCAGAACTGTGTGAGAAGCTGACAGGTCTTTTCAAAATAAAAGGATAAATTAAACAAATACATATTTTTGGAGGAAAATGAATTTGACATGTTAATAGAGCTATTTTTCTTTTTAAAATGTAATTTTTTTACACTATTGGATTAAACAAGAGTTCAAACATTTTAGCTAGCTTTGGTAGCCAACCAGCATTTGTAGCTGCTAAAAAATTTTTGGAGCTTATCTTTATAACACTACATTTGAAGTCTTCAGGCATACAGTATGTGGGTAAAGAAAATAATGCTTAAATTTTAGCAGGCAAATAGTTAACATTTCAAAATCCCTTCAGGCATTAATTGTGTGCAAAGAGGCTCAAATCAGACTGGGGCCATTTCCGCATGAGATTGTTACAGTGCTATGATCCCACTTTCAACATCCTATGGAATCCTGGGGTTTGCAGTTTAGGAAGGAGCCAGCTGACCCCTCTCTAAACTTCAATCCCCAGGATTCCATAGGATGTTGGAAGTGAAATCATAGCGCTGTAACAGTCTTGTGCAGAAATGGTCTGGAAAATAAGGTTACAATGCTTGTCTCACCACCAAGTGCTAAGCATGCTGACTGACTCTGCTTCTAAACATCCACATGTTGGCGTAGACTACCTGCACAGAGAAAGCCTACCTTTGATCAGTGGCTTTATGGGCAGGTTTTCATGTAACCAAAAACTAATTGTACAAGAGTGTCAGGGTCAGAGACCCGGGCGGCAAGACAGCCCAGAGAAGGGAGTGGGAGAGCTAGCAGAGTCCTGCCAGGAGGAGTCAAGGAAGCACTTACTCAAGGGAAGTCCATTTACCTAAGCCAGAGCAACAAGCAAAAGCCATAGTCAGAGTTCCAAAAGCCAGGGGTCTGGAGCCAAGAGACCAATCCAAGGTATCAAGAGCCAGGTGCTGGAAGCAAGGAGAGGGCTTGTAGAAAGTTTGCCACAAGCAAAGGAAAGCTTCCAGGCAGGCAGTTATATCACCCAAGGCACAGGTGTGGCTAGTCACTGCTTCTTGAACTTAATCAAGGAAGCCTCCCTTTGCTCAGCTCTCTTGAGTCTCCGCCTTGTTTGTGGGCTGATTGACACAGGCTCCAAACCGTCTTCAGAATCGGATCCCTGTTGCCCTAAAGGAGCAGGCAGAGGAACGTCCGAGCCTGCTTGGTCCGTGGTAGCAGGGAGAGCTCTTGAGCTGCAGGACTCATCTCCAGCCAGAGCCCCAGGGACCAACAGCTACTGCTTGTCATCTCCACCCTGAGCAACAGGGACCAACAGCTGCTGCTCATCAGCAGCAGCTCTGACAGGGGCTTCAGTTATCACAAAGAGTTCTGATCACATGGAAGCCTAGACTTTGCAGTATGTATCAATGTGTGGACATCTTGAGGTTGGTCCAACCACATGTCCAGTGCCAGGATTTGATCTAGCAGTATGCCCCCATTCCTGGTCATTTCCTGATGACTGATTCACATGTAAAAGGGGAGGGGTATCCCTTGTTTCCAAGTTTCTGAAATGACATTTTCAAGAAGCAGAACTGCATACCACCCAGCTCTGTTCCAGAGTTCCAAAGCTGAGTCAAGCAAAATGAAACAAATCTACTTATCATTGTCTGATGAGATCACAAAGCCCTTGGCATGTAATAATGAAAGGCCTCTATTGCTCTTCACCCTACAGAAAGCTGTTGAACTGTACCAGAAGGGCTATTTTTTTAAGTACATTTGCACTCAATAGTAGTATAAGAATTCAGACCAAGTTTCATTACAACAAGACAGAACTCTGGAAAGTATGGTACTGTGACCATGGTAAGAGATTTGTACCCAGCCCTGAAAGATCTAGCTCCTCTAGATTGCATTACTTTCTGGCATTTATCTATACTCCAGAATAGTAAAGTAATTTAATTCAAACTTTATTAGTTTTCTGTCAAACAATTGGCAGAAAAGGCTACAAAAATTGCATCTTTTCCTTTTAAAGGTACTGCTGAATGGATGAGGTCTTCCAGGCACTTCATTGCAATTCAGTCCAAGTCAGCAGCGACCAAATGCTACACTATCTGCAGGCTGTTTGATGGCCTGTGTAAAATAAGCTGATAGTCTTTGTGCACTTCTTGAGAGACCAGTGGCCACATCACACACATCACATTTGGTATTGTCAGTGTATATTCAGAGCTTTAGCCAAGGCAGTAGAAACTCACTGGACATGGGCAGAAAATTAAAGTCACAAATACAATACTGCCACTGGACACTTTTTTTCCCCACTATATGAATAGTCAAGATGATGCTCTGTCTTCTGGATCAAACCATATTTATCAAAGACATACAAAAAATGGGTATCTAGAATATGCTTCCTGAAGTTATGACTTCATAGTACTCCACAGTAAACCTCACTCTTAACAGTAGGCACAACCAAACAACATTTCATTTAAAAATAAAAATCTGAGCTTTGGGAGAGATATAAGAAAGATAAAGAGGAGGAAGGGTTTGAAGTTAAAGAAAATGAATTTGACAAAGTATTAAAACCTGGAACAGAACATAGGGTAGGCCAGATATATATAATTTTACTCTCAAGGCAAAATGAACAAGAAGTAGTTAAAACAACAGTGGTGAAATGGGCACAAGATATAAAGTGTACAATAACAATGGAACAATGGGAAAACTCCTGGAAGACTATAGGGAAATTGATAACACCAGTTAGCTTAAAAGAAAATTATTATAAAATGTTATATAAATGGTATATAACACCAGTGCAAATAGCAAAAATGCAGAAAAATGTAAGTGACGCATGCTGAAAATGTGAGGAAAGGGGCACATTTTACCATATATGGTGGAAATGTAAACAAGCGAGAAAATTTTGGGGAATGATACATAGTAAAATACAAGAAACACTAAAAATAAGGTTTGCATTGGTACTTCAAATCTATTTGCTTAACATGATACATGAATTGGGTATAAATAAATCACAAAAGAAAATAATTTTATATATGATAATAGCAGCGAGGCTATGCTACGCCCAGGTCTAGAAACAGAAAATAACACCAAGAGTAGAAGATTAGTTATTTAAACTGTATGATATGGTTGAAGCAGATATTGTGATTGAGTTTTTAAAGGATAATAAGAAAAGAAAATATTGGAAGAATGGAAAAGGGTACTCCCGTTATGGGAAGCTTGTTGGGGCGAAAATGCAATACTTTTTATAAGTTGAAAAATATGAACTATATAAATGAATTATGTATTGGAAGGTTTAATGAAGAGAATTTTGTGTCTTAGAAATATAGAAAATATTTAAATATTTGAATATAAGTAATACGGTCAGGGGTATTAAAGAAGGAATCAAAGGTGTAATAAATAAATAAGATAAAATTAGTTTAATGAAGGAAATTATAGATAAGGTAGCATGAATACCCTGAGTTTCGGAAGGGGAGCGGGAAAGAATGATGGGAAGATTTTAGAATATATGTTTAGTAGGGTGGACAAATGATAGGAATTGGGTGGTGGGATTTAAATATGTATGTATGTATGTATGTATGTATGTACAGGTATTAGGAATTGTAAAAATTGTGAAGAGGAGTAATGTGGAGAGGGAATGTTTGGTCTGTCACATGGATATTGTCTTGTATAAATGTCACATTGATACGATTGGTTTGCTACAATGTTATATGTATTTTATAATGTTATAATGTTATAATGTTATATGTTAGATGTATTTAAAAATGTATTGTGTATATTAAAAATAAAAATTAATTAAATAAAAAAAAGAATGTTTCAAAGCTCAAAAAAAAATAAAAATAAAAATCTGGTGATTTGCTAAATAGCTATTTGTGACATAATAGTTAAAGGTGTGTGTAAGTTTATTTCCAAGTATCCTTCTATGTAGTCATCCATACATCTACAAAATTATTCACCATTCAGCTGTGAGCCTCTGAAGAAACGCATGCCTTTAATTCAGAAAACAGTTCAATTCTATACATGATTACCTATAAGTAAGTATCACTGAATTCAGTGGGTCATACTTCAGATGTGTTTAAGATTGTATCCTAACACATCTAAAAACATACTTGTCTTCAATAACGTGTGGTGGGTGTAATATGCTGTATAACTTGCCAGATAAAATAAATATTTAAAATTCTGCATTTTAAATGGGTATCTGTAGCAACTGTGCAAAGGCTATGAGACTTATTTAGTAGGATTACATAAGCCCTTTCTGTACACGATTATTAAGGCGGGCCAATGTGTCTTGCCACAGAGGTCTTCTGCACATTGGAGCGGACTAGGTTTGGTTTATTTACCTTCATTCCACATATAATTCTGACTAAATGCGCCCCCATGTGGTGGTAAAGTGCGCTATTTGAAAACTGCAAGAAATCAGTTTTCTAATTTTCCAGATCGATCTGATTCATACTTTCACAGTGGTGCAGACACGTACTTTTGTGCCGATGCAAATTGGTGGTCAGGGGAGGGCTCATGGGAGGGGCCAGGGGATAGTATGGACTTACGCACGTATGCACATACGCAATGACGTACTAAATCATGCAAAAAAAAAAAGGGCCAATCACAGCCGACGGGGTGGGGTGAGGGAGTAGCGGGAGTGGCCACGGCAGAGGCAGTGTGGATTCATGAACTCGCACTCCTTCGAATCAGAATGGAACATACGCAGTAGCTGTGCGGAAGGAAATGAGGGAAAGTCCACCTTGTTTCGAGCCCAGAAAATCCGGTAAGAAACGGCACGAACCGATTCACCAGCCTCGTGAGGAAAGGGCCATAGTTAAATCATCAGTGAGCACAGGACAACGATTGTAGAAATAAACACCTATCTGTCAAAATTAAATTTGGAAAAGAAGAAAAGATGAATGAGAAAGAAAAAAAAGTGAGGCTTGGAACGGAATGGGAGTGATTTGCTTGCTTAGCAGAAAACAAAGACCCTAACGCAGCCGAAGTATTTTAAGAATGCCACCTTACCATGGGCAGATACGAAAGGGAAGTATTCAAAGTCCTCCTGGGTGTAAAAGGCATTGCGACTCTGTTCGGTAACTTCTCTATTTGATTACATTCTGGATAGTTTTCTGTTGTACGTTATTGTACAGTATACATTATAATAATACCTGGGATGAGCTGCAATGAACCCCTATGCAATTCTTTAATGTATTAATCCTAGTGCCACAATGCTAGGATAGGTGAACAGAAGAGTGGGCTTGTTAGATATTTGACTATTAAAACTTCTGAGACCATAGGTTGTATTTGGGATCCATGCCTCTTGCATGCAATGCCTATGCATTACCAGTGATCTTTACAGGCCACATTTGTTGATTCAGAGTGGGGAAGCAGAAAGGATTCAGTGGCTCAGCTGTGCAAAGAAATATTCTGAATATGTTCAGAGACTCTCAAAAGTTTGCTGTTAAAAATTCTCCACTCTTAATCCAATGACCAGTCTTTGTAGATATCCTCTCATTGTTGTACTTCCAGTGGACCAGTGCCCTCTCAGGTCCCAAGATGCCATAAAAATTCTTTTAACATTCCTGCTCCTGGGACTAATGGTGGCTGGTGTTTCCCATGTGAGAGGGATAGGAGGTAGGGTTTAGCACGTGGGATAACACCTTTAAAATTCAGGCTGAAGCCCAAGGTGGATTTACTTGTAATAGTTTGAAAAGTATTTCCCATAAAATTTCCAGTAATATAAACACCTTGCATTTTGTCTTCTCCTTCAGGGCACTGGTGTACAATTGTTGTCCCTCCCTGAAACACACACACTCCAAAGTAGATAGCGTCACGTGGGTACCAATCTGCTAGTGCTATGCAACCTAGGATGACTCTTCCCTTTTGTGCAGTTTAATTCCACTGTCTCATGATTGCCTTCTGCTGACTCAGGATCACACTGCAATCTTGGGCACCAGGATCTTCCGACTCTGGAATTACCACAGATCAACCAGCTGACCCTTCCATTCTTTCAATTGGGAGACGTGAAAGAACCTAAGCCAGTCTCCTCTCTTTCTGGGTACGTGGACCTGGTAAACTGCTGGATAAATTCTTTTCACAATGGGGACGGGACCCACCCATTTAGCGGCAAGAGAGTGCTTGTCTCGAGAGAAGTTTCTATACAAGACGAGCTGCCCTTCTTCCCACTGGCATGGGTGATGAACCCATCCCAGTCGTTTGTCTATTTTCTGCAGGTTTTTGCCCAACTGGGCTGCTACCTTCCTATGCACTTGTCCTATGTGCTGGATCAGATTCTTCACCCGCTCATTGTTGAGAACAATGGGTTCCAAATCTGATGGAAGGCTTGTGTCAATCCAGAAGGCTTCTGGCAACATCATTTTACGCCCTGTCATAACCATGTGTGGCGTAAAACCATGTGATGCCACTGTGCCTCTGAATGCCATCAGGATGATGGGCAGCTTGGTGTCCCAATCTTTCCCCGAGGAGCGCACAACCAGAGTGCTTCCTTCAAGGAACGTTGGTCCTTTCAATCTGCCCGGAGCTTTGCGGGTGATGCGCAATGTGGAATCGCTGGCGTATGCCCAATGCCTTGCACAACTCTCGGGTCACCTCCCCAGTGAAATGTACTCCGAGGTCAGAGTCAAGGTCACGTGACATGCCCCAGCGAGCCCAGACATTGTTGAACAGCAGCCGCGCAGCTGTGCTAGCTGTATTGTCTCTGCACGGAAACGCCTCAACCCATTTGCTAAAAGGATCAATCACTGTCAAACAGTACTTGTTCCCTCTAGGTGTGGGAGGCAAAGGACCTATGAAATCAATTTGGATCCGGGTCCAAGGACCCTCAATCCGTTGGTGCTGGATGGAAGCTTTGGGTCCGGTGGGGTCAGCATTGACCATGGCACAAGATAAGCAATTGTCGACCCACCGGTTAACATCTTGCTTCATCTGGGGCCACCAGCCGGTTTCCCTCAATTGATCTAAAGTGACACCACATCCGCGGTGTCTCTGCTCATGCACAAATTGAATTACATCGCCTCTCAAGTCTCTGGGCACAATCCAATGGCGCTGGCCACTGGCATCAATTGCCCAGAACACACCGTCTAACTGTTCTATTTTAAAGCGGCCAGACTCGTCAGAGCTGTTTCGGGCCAGCTCAGCAATCTCAGGGTCACCCTTTTGAAGGGTGCCCAAGTCAAACATGGGAGGGAGCAGCAGCTGCTTTGGTTTAACATTTATAGTGGCGATGGGGGCCCTATCGTCTTGCAAAGCGGCATCCCGAGGTATGGCATCTGCCCTGGTATTCCAAATACATGTAGCCGTGGCCTTTTTCTGGTGCCCTCGGACGTGAGCAACCCATGTAAGGGCAGTCCTTTCTTCAATCTGGGCTGCAATCCTGACTCATTTCTCTAGATGGACTATGGGTTTCCCATCAGATGTTTTTAGGTCATTTTGGAGCCAGATCGGTAACCAAACACTGGCTGCCTTGGTAGTCCAATCTGAGTCCATATAGATGGCCATGGGGCAGTCAAGCGGTTTGTGCTCCAGGATAGCCCTTAGAGCTTCTACTTCCACCGCTTGGCTGGAGTATGGCCGGGCTTTCCCCTGTAGGGTGAAGGAGTCTATAACTCAGATCGCTCCATAGCCTGTCCGTGGGCTGCCGTCCACGTGCATGGATGATCCGTCACAGAACCAACAAACAAAGCCCTGTAACTGAGCTTCCTCAAGAGAGGCTCCTCATTCCACTGGCCACTGACTATTATCCAAAGGTGGTAAAGGACACTCATATGTAGCTCCGGTCACAACTCGACCATAGGGAGCTGGTGGATCCTGCGGCTGCTTCTGAAAATCCACCCCACGTGACACCAAGGAAACAGTTCATTTGGCGATCCGGGTGTTGCACACCTGGCCATTCTGGACTTTTCTCGAAAGGACATACTTAAGAGGTGTGGGGAGGGTCTGGACAATCACATGGGCACCTCCAATCATAAATTCCCAGTGTGTTAGAGCCCAGACTAACACGAGGCAGGTCTCGCAGGGAGTAAATTTGGTCTCGTGTGGGTCCAGATTCCTGGAGGCGTACGCTATTACACGCTGAGTGCAGTTAAGATGTTGGGACAAAACTGCTCCTATACTCCTATCCGAGGTGGCTAGTTGTATAAGGAACAGCTTGGCCATATTCGGGTGTGCAAGAGCTAGTGCCTTCATCAAGTCCTCCTTAAGCTGGGCAAATGCCTTCTGTTGTGCCGGTCCCCATTCCCACTGGGCATTCTTCTTCAATAGGGCATATAGAGGCCTTGCCTTGACGGCGAAGGACTCTATAAAGTCCCTAGAAAAGTTGAATGTTCCCAGAAGAGAACGTAGGGAGTGCACATCAGTGGGGGCTGGTAACTTTGAGATTACTTCTACCCGCTGTGCATTGGGAGTGCGACCTTCGGTGCCTAGACAAAGCCCTAGGTATTTCACCTCAGTGGACACTAACTGGGCTTTTTCCCGGTTGGCCTTGAAGCCGGTTTCACGGAGGATTCCCAACACCTCATGGGTGATTTCCCTGGTCTTTTCCTCCAAATTAGAATGAATCAGGATATCATCCACGTAGGACAAGATGTTGGACCTTGAAGCTGGCTGCAGCTTGTTCCACATCTTGACCACGTGGGTATGGCAAATGCTTGGGCTGGAATGGAAGCCCTGGGGCATGCGTTTAAACACATACTGTTGCCCCCAGAATGTGAAGGCAAATTTGTACCAACACGCCTCGTGCAACGAAATCGAAAGAAACGCATTCGCCAAGTCCAAAACACTGTAGTATTTGGCTCCTGCCACAATGGCGGATAGGATCTCGTTATATTTAGCCACAACTGGCACCACGGGAGGGGTGACAGAGTTCAAAGCTCTAAAATCTACAGTCATCCTCCATGTTTTGCCGTCAGATTTCAGCACTGGCCATAAGGGCGCATTGCAGATGGACTGCATAGGGGTGACTACATCCCACTTGACGAGTCCCTCAATGGTTTTTCCTATGCCTTCTTCTGCTTCTGCTGGGTATTTGTATTGTTTTTGAGGTGGGGATCCTGGCCTTCAATCAAGACACAGGCTCCTTTTACAGTCCCGCACTCAATCTTGTCTTTTATCTAGACCTCTGGGAAAGCCTTCACCCATGGGTCGCTGGTCACACAATGCACAGGGTCAGGAGCTTTAATGGCGGCACAACGGTGCACAGCCGAAATCTCCACTGGTCCCTGATCTAGTTGCCATAGAAACCCGTTCGTGTAGTCAACCGTGAGTTTGTTTCCCCAGAGAAAGCCGATGCCCAAAAGGCCATTGTCTTCTCCCCGGTTCTCGCACGCCCACAATTGGAAATGGAACATGTCTATGGACATTGGTATATCTGTCCAAGCTCAGGCTTGGTGACCCCCCCCCCGCCATATCCAGATAACTGGACATGTTCGGGCATAGGTTCACCGTGTCTGACTAGTTTGGGGTGCAACACGTTCAATGCTGCACCCAAGTCTACAAGAAGAGTGGCAGGAGTCTTATCCCTCTCGGTCCCTATGCCTGCCTTCACCCAGAACCTTCCCCACTTGTCTGGCTTCAATCTAGCCACAACATTGTGGGGAAGCTTCCTGGACCGAGGGCACCCCTAGTCTTGCAGATCCAGGTTAGGGTAGTATCCAACTGGGGGGGGGGCACTGGTCACAGCCTGGCCTGGCTGTTTACTGCCCACCTGGAGCTGCTTCTCCAGGGCCTCAATCAGTTTGGAGGTGGGCCGTTTGTCGAACTGGCTCATGTCCAGTCTGAACCTATGTAACATGCCCCAAAGTTGTACTCAATCCGAGGAGTATGTTTGGGTAGTGGGATCGTAGCCTCCAGACGTCTCCCTAGGAGTGCTTGAGCCTGGAGACTGTTTTGGGACGGTAGGCGGAGGAGCGGAATTCCCTGCCCTGCTGGGCTGGCCTCGAGAGTCCCTAGCTTGCCAGCGCTGACTGTCCTGTCTATAGTTGGGGTGCGCATTCCTGTTCCCCTTCGGGACGGAATTCGGCGCCATCTTACGATGTTGGGAATGGAGCCCATAGTTTGAGTATGTTACCTCGGCTATGGGTTCCCAATTCCCGGGGTCCTTTCTGTGTGGTTGGGTGGGGGGTTTGAGAGAACCTGCCTCACGGAGCAGGTCGGAGACCCGCCGGAGGTTGTTCCCAAATTCCTCCCAGCCCGTCGTTGCAGGATCCACTAAGCCTAGGGCCATCTTCGTCTCATGGTTAAGACCTCCATAAAGGAGAGTCTTAAACTCGACATGATTGAAGTTGTACCGCCCCCAGGGCCAGAGGGACCTTCTCAGCCAGAATGGCAAGGAGCTGCTTCTGTGCCACGTAAGCCTCAGGGTTCTCACGAGGACCCTGCTGCTCCATGACATACAGCACGCTCGCACTCTGTCCGGGCCACAAAATTTGGATGATCTCTCTCATCCAGTCGTGGGCCTCGAGCCTAACCAGGCCTCGAGCTGCCATGGCCGATTCGAGAGTCGGGAGCTCGGAGAGGGACATACAAAGCCGAGCCGCCCGGGTCAAGTCTTGGCCGTTGGCCATGGGATGGGAATGTATGACTGCATTCAGCCACATTATTCCCGTGGACTTATTCAATGGACCCAGCTGGTCCACTATCACTTTTGCCTCAGTGGCTCACCAGGGGACCCTAGTCTCGGTGACCTGCATCTCCTGGGTCTCTGCCCTTTCTAAACTGCCTTCGCCAATGGGGGTGGTCCGCCTAGTCATGGACCGGGTCTCTACGGGATTGACTGGGACCTTAGGGTCACTCCAGTCGGGATTGTGGGGAAGGGTTGCCAGAGCATCCTCCGGCAGCGGCTCCCCAGAAAAGTCATTAGCGAACATTGGGAGCAGCTCCAGGCACACAGCCGAAATTAGGGCTCTGTGCGTGTGGAGCTGGTTCTCCAGCGCCGCAATCTGCTGGTGGCAAGCTACATGGCTCACAGCCTCCTGCTACTCCTTCACTTGCCCTACCATGAATTTGGCTGCAGACCTGGCATGGGCGAGCTCTGCCTCTAAGGCATGGGCTCGTTCCTCCTAAGTCTGAGCCAGCAAGGTGGCATCGTTTAGCTTTTGTGCGGGGGCCTGCGTGACAGACATGAACGTTACTTTGTCCACGCGCAGAGCCTCCATCTTGGCGTGAAGCCGGGCATTCTCCTTCTCTACCTCTCCTAGCTTTTCTCTGGTCACAACCAGGGCTTTTGAGGCATCTCTGGCAGTCAGCCAAAGTCCCCAGGCTGCCAAAGCATCCTTTGATGGCCCAAACAGGTTCTTTGACTGGCGTGCCTGAGCATACGCCTCCCTTAGCATGGTGAAGGGATCTGTCGTCTGGAAGCTAGACTCCTTCCAGGGACATTTCTCTTTGCCCAACACCCACTTTTCTAACTTCCCTCAGACCTCCCTGTCTAACATGAGGTCTTTAACTGTAACTTTGCTGCTCTCAGCCATTTCTAACCACTGAGCTTCCTAACCAAAAGCAGGACCAGGACCTGGAGTGACGGGTAGGATCACCTAGACCCCTGGGGGATTATAGGGAGACGAACTCTGAGGAACTTCGCTAGGAAAGAGCGATGGGAACCTATCTCCAGCCTGCCCAAACAAAGTCACTTTTGTACACCTCAGTCCAGCCTTCCACCTCGACAGCTTAGGGACAAAAGGATGAGGTAACGGTTTGGGGACAGGGAGGTCACCTAGACCCAAGGGGACCCTCAGGAGTACTCCGCCTACCTGAAGGGGGGAAAACGAACACGCTGGAACTTACTACGCCGCCTGGCCAAGCAGTGGGAGAAAAGGGATGGGAACCTAGACCAAAACCGTTCCTAACAGTTTTTTGGGTGAGGGGCGCCTACCTCCACCTCGGGACAAACTTCTTAAAACTCTAAGTAAGTTGGGACGCACCCGAAATTTAAACAGCCGGGACGCACCTGCGCTTTCAAAACTACCAAGGGGACGCACCCGTGTTTCACACTAAAGAACGGGACGCACCCGTGTTCTACTCTGGGGGGGGGATTTCTTCCCTAAGTGCTATTGCCCTGCCGCTATGGTGTTGAGTGCGTGTGGACTGTTCCTAGCACCCTAGCGCTTCGGATCCCAGCCCGCGATAGACCCCAAGTTAGGGATGTGATTCCCAGGACAGCTTGTGCACACCCCTTGCTATCGGACAATGATTCACTGCCCAAGGGCCAGCAGTGACCATGCTGGGGCCGCTGACATACACAAACCAAGCAAGAAAGGGGGACAGATTTCCAGCCCAGATAGAGTAGCTCCTGGAGCTCAAGCACACAGATTTCACGTGTTCCTTCCTAACAGCGCTCTAGAGATTTGACCGGCCGTCACCTAAGTCTACACCAGCCTGATTTGAGAAGGTTCGCGATTTCTACTCAAATTAGGGGTACAGGGGCTGCCCGCATTACTCCACCACTCTGTTACCCTGATTTCTGGGGGTCCCAAGAGGGACACCTAAATGTGCTCTCAATTATATAAGTTGGGGAAATTGGCAAAGAGCACAGGCTAGCAATGCAAGAGGCAGGGTAACGTAGCGAGATCTTGAACCCTATGTCTATGGGGTCAGGCCGAGTCAAGGAGCAAACAGATGTGAAATAATAATTATTATTTTATTAAAAACACAATCGAACAAATGTATGCAACACACTCACTCAAGAAACTAAAGAAATAAAGATTGGAGTGGGATAGAGGGATTTTTAGAGGAGTTTTTGGTTTGAGTAATACTACACCTGTCCTGAAGCCCGGTTAGAAGCGGAGAAGCTGGGGAGCGTGGATCTCAGCACGTGGAGCTGAGGGGAAGGCTTGCTGGACAAAGCGACAGCAAGGCGGGATGGAAGCCAAGAGCGATCCGAGGAAGCGCTCAAAGTCAGGGGTTCTTATAGGGAAAATTGTGGCCGCAGGCTAGTTCGTACTTGGGGAAAACAATGAGTTTGGGGCTGGAGACAAAGACTCTGAAAGGTCAGAATTTGAATGATTGAGTTATGTCCGAATTGACAATGGAGTGGACAGTATGCAAACACAGAGTGCTTGAGCATTGTATAGTCCGATCTTCAAGCTGCCTGCGCAGGGCGCGAGATCTTTGAAAGTTGCGTGCATACATAATTGAGGTACTTGCCTTGAGGTCTCCTGAAACTGCGAGTCAGCTATTTCTGGCCTGCCTGTATTTGTTTGGAATATTACAGCGATTATCGGCCGAGCCTGCGTGCGTGCTTGTCCGGGGGCTTGCAAGCACGTGGGGAGGAATGGGTATAGGAGTTATTGATATCAAAAGATATCTTTAATATCCCACAAGCTCAGGCTAGCAATGGGGGTAACAATGCTCAAACTACTGTTCAAACTATTCCCCATGGCCACTGCCTGACAGTGAAAGACAGCAAGGGATGAGCAGAACGTTTTCAAGCTACCACTTCTAAATGTGACACAGATGAATGGGGCCACCTGCTTCTGACTGAAAAATAAAATCTAGAATAAAGCAAAAGTGGGAAAGACATCAGCAGTATGAAAAAGAAGAAGCTACAGCTGAAACTAATGTATTTACATAATTTGTGTCATAATATTTATAGCATTAAAAGGGGAGGGCAGAGATGGAATCTAGCAGTACTTTTAAGTGTTTACTTCAGTATAGATATCCTGGATATGAATCCATTTCTTCAGACACACTGATGAAGTACAATACAGTCATCCCTCCACATTCACTAGGGTTAGGAGCACAGGACCCACATGAAAGTGGAAAAACCGTGAATAACTTTAGGACCTTCAGAACCAGATTTAACACACACACAAAAGTATGATCACCCTATCCAATTGACTACAGATTCCTCTGAGGCATCAGGGTTCCTTCACAAGGCAGAAGTGGGGGGCTGGTGCAGCTTACTGCCACCTCCACTCCTGCCCCACACCATTTTTAATAGGGACTTACAAGCCTTGCTCACAGTTTCTCAGTCTCAGGAGGCTTGCATTCCCCATTAAAAATGGCATAGGGAGGCAGCAGAGGTGACAGCAAATAATCCATGAATAATCAAATCCACAAAAGTGAAACCTGCAAATGTGGAAGGCTGACTACACTACAATAGGCACAGTATTAAAGTACAGTTACATAGTCGTGGGAATGAGAATCATAAAATGTTATTTTGAACAGACTGTAAAAGAGAATTGGAATACTTACCTGAACCTTTTATTCTGAGGCACAGTGCATGTGCTCTATATATAGGCTTGGAACATAACTAACCTTTTGCAGAGAAGTACATGCATATGAAAGGAAATAAGACATAACAATGACATCAGTAGGAAAGCAATAAGGCATATCTTACTCTAACAATGGACAGCACAGCAAATACAGTACTAAAGACTGGCCACTGTTGCTGTTGTGTGCCATCAAGTCATTTCTGACTTACAGTGACTCTAAGGCAAACCTATCATGCACTTTTCTTGGCAAGATTTATTCAGAGGGAGTTTGTCTTTTCCCT
Source organism: Cyclura pinguis (assembly GCA_030412105.1). NCBI lineage: Eukaryota > Metazoa > Chordata > Lepidosauria > Squamata > Iguanidae > Cyclura > Cyclura pinguis. The sequence continues at coordinate 82,178,219 of CM059600.1, forward strand.
TTGAGGCTGAGAGAGTGTGACTTGCTCACAGTTATCCAGTGGGTTTCCATGGCTGAGTGGGGAATCCAAACCTGCTCACCTAGTTTCCTAATACAGCATGCAAACCACTATACCATGCTGGCTCTCTAAGACTGGTCATGCTTCTTATTAAAATTAATTATGGGAGCCTAATCAAAATCAGACTGTCGGGGGGTGGGATTTAAACCTTTTGCCTAACTTTCTCTGTAGCTGCTCTGTGTCCTAGATAGCATTATTAACAGCAAATAATACCTTTAAACGTTCAGCTTCAAAAGAAAATAATTTTACATTGCCAAGAGAAAAAAAAAGATAACACTACTACAGGCAGTCAAATTATTTATGGCTCTTGTAAGCAAATTTGCATTTCTCTTTTCTTTTTTCCCCTTTCATCCGATTATAGTTAATTAACAGTCAAAAGCAAAAATAAGTTATCTGAGTACAAATTATCAATCATCCATTTAAACGGGAAAAACTATTTATCCATTTATTTAAATTGAAATCCTACATTGTCCAGAAACTAATCAAATAAGTATATTTCCCCCACCAAAATATCTGACAATTAATCAGGATTATTAAACATTAAAATTATCCCATAAAACCCAGGTTATCATTCAAAGAATTAATCACATAGCACAAGAACCAATAAATTATCAGTCACTCCACAGATGTTCAAGCTTTAGGTGGTAGTTTTCAAAGATGTAGTCATGTTAGTCTCTTGCAGCATAAAAAGGAGGAAAGGAGGAGGAGGAGGAGAAGAGGGAGAAAAAAAGAAAGGCAGAATCCCTGTTCGACCATGGAACCTACTGGTGATCTTGGGCAAGTCATTCTTTCTCATCCTCAGAGGAAGGCAAGGACAAACTTCCTTTGAAATCCTGTGATAGGTTTACCGTAAGTCAGAAATGACTTAAAGGCACACCACCACCACCACAACAGTGCAGCACTTTTAAGACTAACTGGCTTTTATTTTAGCATGAGCTTTTGTGAATACAAACTACCCTCTTCAGATGTAGTGCAGAGTGATATTGAAGGCTTAAGTTATAAAGCATACAGAGTTGTGAGAGTGGGACAGAATGTTTGCAGCCCTCTGAAAATTTAGTGTGAGAGTTGTGATTTGCATCTTTCTGAATCCTATTAAATTCCATCCCAGTTCCACAACTGTGTAAATATGTCTTATAAACTGAGGCTTTAATATCACTGTTCTGCATCTGAAGACGCTGGTTTATATCCATGAGAGCTTGTGCTAAAATAAAAACCAGTTAGTCTCAAAGTGGGGAAAGTTTCTTCCCCACTGTTTACCATCACTGCCACTTTGCAGCAACTATTTGAACTGAAAGGGAGCAATCAAAAGCCTCAGACATTCTTACCCATCAGTATCAGGCCCCACAAGGCACAGGTATTCTGCATAAGCAACTCACTCTCACAAAGACTGTAGGTGAATTGGTAACCTACATCCATCCCACTCTTCCCAAGCCTTGACTCTCCATTACCCAAATCCAGCTGGCTACCCCAACTACAGTACAGCCACTGAATCAATGGGATTTATATAAGTGTTGATTCATCGTTTTGCAGTTGATTCAATGTCTCTAGTATAGTTGGAATTAGCCTTTGGATTTGGGATTCTGAATCTTGAAAGGACTAGTCCCTGTTCTGAAGGCAAGTGCTTTTCCTTCCTGCGTGGTGTTCTACTTAGAGTACTGTTACACCATCGGTACCTCGTACCACTGGAGAAGCTTGATGGCGCAGGAGGGATTTATCATTTCAGTCAAATCAAGCTGAGAGAAGGGATCCAGAAAGGTTGCGGCTTGGCCTCTGCCAACTTTTAACCAATTAGCCTTAGGTTCAGTATCAGCAGCCTGGTAGATTTCTTCACATAATGACAGAACAATTCTAGATTCAGACATCCTTTGCTAAAACTAGAACCATGACAGTGGAATATTGAGCAAATATCAGCAAGGTGTTGGAGAAAAGAGCTGTCTGTGCCACATGGTCTGCCCTGGGAAGGAAAACACTGTCCTATTACAGAGAATACTGTCCTATTACAAGTATCTCTCTGTCTATAATCCAAAGCTGCAGAATTAATTGCTAATACTAGTAGCTTACAAAGTATGGGCAGCTTGTGCAGGCAGAATGGAGAGAGCTTGTGACTCTCATGTCAGTGGGGCTTCTGCCTAAACTAAAAGACCTATTAATTATCTAGTCCTGAATTTACAGGGAAGACAGGGTTCAACACTCTGGGTGACTCCTTTAAAGTATGGATCTAAACCTGGAAAAGATTTACCACTTCACTGTTATGGAAGCTGCAGCCACCACTTCCTTCATGTCAGGAAACATGAAGTCTGTTTACAGCCCTGTTGTAATGTTTCATTTGGCCCAAAGCAAAGCAAAGCCCATTGGGGAGACACAAAAATTTATAATTGTCACACATCTTTCAAAAGTATTGCAAGGAACTCATTAAAGATCCTTTATATATCTAATATATTATCAAGATAACATCTGGATAGAAGAGTCTGGTTTAGAAACAAAATTTCTTTTACTTTGTACACAGATGTACTTCTCCGGTTGCTAATAGCCTGAACTAATTTCACATTGCTGTTTCATGACATTGTTTACTTTTGGAATGCCAAAAATTTCAGTTAACATTTTCACTGGGGTATTACACTGCATTACATCAATTGACGGCACTCCTTGAAATAGCTACCAAAAATTGGGCTTACATGGCCTACAGATAAGTCGTCAAATTTTATCTGCATTTTATCTGCATTTTTGCAGAATTAGCTGTGCTGATTAAACACTGGGCTCCTCAACATTCCTTAATTTTATACTTAATTTTATATTGCCACACACTGGAGGAAAAATAATACAGTGAGGATGAAGCAAATTTCAAAAATCAAAACATTTTCTTCATGGAAGAATTCAGTAATGAGGTGAAACCAACACTGATTGGGTCTACAAATAGATCTTATTCAATAAACTGTATGCATACAAGAGTAGGTTATCCTGAAGCAAAAGAAACTGCTGAAATTCAAATAAGTGATTATGTTCATTGAACAATATACATTTCTCTAGCCATTTCTGCACTGCACTATTATAGTGCTATTATTCCACTTTAAACATCCTGTGGAATTCTGGAGTTTGTAGTTTACCGAGGCCAAAGAGCTCTCTGACTGAGAATTCTAAATGCCACTCCCTAAATTGCAAACCCTAGGATTCTACAGGATGTTGGAAGTAGATTAATAGTACTATAACAGTGTGGCACAGAAATGGCCTCTGTTTGCATGTGTATGTTATAGGTGCTTGGAGAGAGGGAGAGAATAGTCTCTATGTACATTGTGTTTAGAATTTACTAGGATGAGTCAAATGCTTTTCAGTAGATTCATTAAAATAAATTTATTTATTTAACTGCAGATTATATATTAACTGTTTAAAAAGTGGAAGGACATCCATACCAACATGGGTATATGATTTCTTTTGGCAAAAACTGTTTTGAGTCTAAGGCCCTTTCCACATGTGTGTGGGGGGGAACGGGCAAAAACGCCCAAAAACGGAGCTTACCGGCAGCCAGGTAAGTCCGTTGCGATGCGGAGCAGCGTGAGCTCGCTGCTCCGCAGTCCTCCGGCGTCCCAAATGGCGGCTTCCGGTTGGTGGAGGCTCTCCACCAACCGGAGAAGCTCGCCAGCTGGAAGCCCGCCCCCAGCAGATCTGCAGGCACGCACTTGCGCGCGCCTGCAAATCTACGTCAGAGCCGGGCAACGGAGCAGCGCAGGGCTGCGCGCTCCGTGCTTTTTAAAAACCTCGAAAAAGAGGTTTTTAAAAAACACGCCGCGCGGCTAGTTCCAGCCGCTCCTGAATGGATTCTGGTGTGGAACTACAAAAAGTAGTCCACGCCAGTCCACTCTACGGTGCAGAAGACCTCCATGAGAGGTCACTCTGCACCATTTCAGAAGCCCGGTGTGGAAATGGCCTAAGTTGCATGAAAAGAGCTGGTCCTAGAGAGGGGAATCAGCAGTTTCAGGGGTGCAGCAGTGGAAGCGTTCTGGTTGGTATTCCTGGAGACACACCTGATCCCCTCTAATACACAAAATGTCCCAGGCTCCCTAAATTATTGTGATACCTGATGCCTCGAGTGTATTGGGAGATATTCTTCCATTACCAGTGTGTAACTGAGACTTATGAGGCAGTTCAGCCAGCTTCGGTAAATAGAAAGGATATGCCCTCTTGCCCTTCTGTTTAGGAGCAAATGTCTTGGGTCATCTCTGTACACCCAAATAATTCATTACCACAAAGGAAACAAAATCCCACTTTCCTGCAATTTATAACAAATCAGGACCTCAGTATTTTAAGAGGATCAAAAAGATTTAACAAGGCAATATAATTCAGTCGGTATACCAATGATTTAAAAATTCCATATGGTATGCTTCACATTTAAATGTAGGATATGTTTTTCTGGAGGAAAATGTGCTTTTATTGGCAACAATCAAGGATGTATAATTTGAAGTGATAACATTCTGTAATGTGAAAGAATCTGAGAGAATTTCCTTTCTCTTGAGATGGAAATGCTGCACTACAAAGAGTTTTCATAAGAGTACTTTTGCTATTAGTGTTGCTAAAGCCACTGTGCAAATTATAGTGTCTAGAAAGAAAATCCCTAAATTCAGGCCAAACAATCATAATCTGAAATCGTTCTTAAAATGTTTTAATCAATATCATATAGTAATAACATAGGATTGTCCATGTAAACTTTAGATTCACATGCAGCTGATGAGATATGGCATGGACTCTGAAATTCAATTCTACAGTCTACTGTGCTTTGTAACACGGCCTGTTTTAAATACCCACGGGGTTCCTAGTGTCATGGAGGAGTACATACTTCTCAAACTATCCTAGTAACAACAAAAGCCTTCATATATCTCAGCTTTGCTGAATCTGGAGCTTTGCTCACAAAGTGAAGGGTAAGCAAAATTTGGCTGTATGTAAGCACTGATCTTTGATCATGCCAATGTCTGCCCATGTATAGGCCCTCCATTTTCCTCCAGACAAATCTGTCACTCATACTGTGAATATTTGACGTTAGCTCATTCATCTTCAATTCACCTGACATCCCAACTTGGGTTTAACCACAATGAGGGTACCGCTGGTCCTTCACATGCTTTCAACTACAGGTCCCATACTGCCTTACCAAACAGAATTCCTGACAGCAATAAATTTAAAATATTCGGAAGACCAGAAGCCCAAATCCACTGCTGCTCATTCAGGCAAATCTAAACCATGTTTATGGAATAATAAGCCAGGCAAAGCCAAATCATAGAACAACATAATCTTGCAAATTCTCCCTGCCGGAAAACACATAAAAACGCAACTTCACATGATTTTGCTTTTTCCTACCACATGCTGCTCTTTTAAATCACAAATAAATGCACAGAGATACCATCTCAGTCCATGAAAGAAAAAACAGAACTCACCAAGTTAAGTTAAATTTCAAGTCAACAAGAAAAGTATTATAATAACTGTATGCACTACTTGGAATTAGTTGTTAGGTATATGCAGATGTTCCTATAAGTGATTCTGACCTTTCCATTTATGTATACTTGATATCAGGAAGAGGTTTATATCCTGACATACATAATACTTCTCACAATCATCCCTCTGCCACTGACTCAGGGTTAGACTAAATGAGATTGGAATCACACAACTAAAGATCGCCAGATCACCTTTTTTGTGTGTGTAATATGTGAGAACCAGTGTGGTATACTGGTTTGAGCATTGGACTATAATTCCTCACTCAACCATGAAAACCCACTGGGTGACCTTGAGCACATGACACACTCTCAGCCCCAGAAAACCCTGTGACAGGTCTGCCTTAGGGTCACCCTAAACTGGAAACAACTTGAGGGCACACAACAACAACATGTGATTGCTTCTGTAATCCAGATCAGGACCAATATGCACATGTGGAAAAAAACTGTTAACTCACACCATCTGTGTTCTCTCTCTTTTTTGTTTTTTTAAGCACACTCATTCGTAGGAATTTTTTAAAAAAAGGGAAACTCTATTTACATCATGTGATGGCTTATTCCCCCAAACTAGCCAAATGTACCTCCTGTTTTTGTTCATTTTCGAAATACCTACATTATCAGAGTTAATCAGAATTACCAAATGCTAATTTTTTTTCATATATTACCAATCTTCATGTCCATAGAGCTAAACTTGTTAAATTTTTGCATAGGTTGTCCAACATCACAAGTTAAGCCATTGGGAAATACTGGAGAAGTCTATCAGATCTCGGGGGGGGGGGGCAAAAATGAAACATTATTTGCAGCGCTCAGTGGATAACATCATATTCGTATTATTGCATTCGTCATAGCTTGGTATTATCCGCTAACTGAATCCCTGTTAGCCTGACACAAATATAAACAAGACAAATGGAAGAGTAGCATTAAAATCTAAAACATTTCTTCTAAGTGCCAACACTTGTTTGCCTTTATGGCAATAGCTGTATGCCTACTTCAAGCTTCTTCTATAAAACATACTCAACACAGGCCGAAAACAACAGTTTATTTTCATTTGGTCTGTGCGGTATTTCATTCAGCCTTATGCCCTATTGCTACAGCCCAGGCAACAACATTGTCCCATAATGTACTCTTTGTGCTTCAGTGATTGCTGTAATCTAACCTACATAATAAAAGAGAAAACCATTTCTACACAACAATTTATGGAACAGGTTTGGAACTGTTTACTTCTTACACCCAGCATCATTTCTGACTGCAATTTACTGAGCTTGCCAGTCCTCAGGAGTACTTTCTTACCACTACTGTAAATGATCCTAGAAGACACACTGCACTCATTTAAGTGAAGAGTCATCAGTTTAATCTGGGATAATACATCTTAGTGCTGGCATTAAATAAGGTGTAGCTTTATCTCCTCATAATATATTTGAGTCCCCCCCCCCACTGTTTTAGAGAATGCAGCAAGTAAAATCTACTCATATAAGCTGTAAAACGTTCTATAAAATGAATGTTATTTAGCTATTTGTTCTCTTCAGAGCAATTTATTTTTAAAAGACGTACAGAAGTTACTTAAAAGCATTTGTTACATTATTGCTCTCAGTGGGATGCTGTTTTAAATAAGCCAATTCATTTAACTAGTTCACAAGAGAGAGGCACTACGTATAATATTAAAAGATGTGCCTCCAAATTTAATTCCCCCACTAAAATTGCCATAAACAGATTTTCCTTTTTTAACAGAAGACATATTTCAGTTAATAGCCTTAACAAAGTTCATTGCTATGAGGAAGTGATTTCATTTTTTAAAAAACCGTTAATTTGATTAACTATTTAATGTAAGCAGTTGTTTATAACTTGATTATTTACAGGAAGCGTTACACAGAAAGAGGCATAGGTTTACATGAAAATCAGACAGAATTTATTGATATATTATAAGTACTTGGTCAACATTCTCTGATACCAATCTCCATCTGAAGACAGTGGCAGCTGATACCCATTACTACTAAGATAGGGTAGCTAACACAAGACAGATCCATAGAGTTGCAATAGGGACCTCAGGGACACATTAGACCAGAAGCATAGGGCAAGTGGGCCACATGCCCTGGGCACCAGTGCCACGGGGGTTCGAAAAAGCAGTGCTGGCAGAGGAGGAGGAGGAAGGGGAAGCAGTACCAGAGGTAGAAGCGCAACTTCTACGCTTGCCCTAGGCACTGTTTATGCTAGATATACCTCTGCATTAGGTAGTGCCTACTAGAGTTCAAAACAGAAAGTGGGAAATTTCTCAGCAGTAGAACCATGCCACGCAATCCCTTGAACGGATATTTTTCTGCTCAGCTAGGAAGCAGTGGCTCAGAAAGGATAAAACTAAAATGAGTAAAACTAGTAAACACACACACACACACACACACACACACACACACAGCTTTAACTTTAACTGAAATGCATGAATTTCTGTTATATTCCAGTCTTCAGACATGCAAAATTGGTATTTTTATAAAGTATGAAACTTTGGAGCAGCAGGAACATACAACATACATACTCTTTCATAAATACTGGTTGGAAGGTAGTAATCCTATGCACACTTCTTCAGAAATTTCAGTGGTGCATAAGTTCTATCTCTATGTTACTTTCATCACATAGAAGAATCTGGAAACATGGCACATTGTAACATGCAGTCAACATTATGTTGGTATTTGCTTTACCTGGCATGTTTTCACACCAGTACCAAACATTGTCAGGAATGTGCCACTTAGAGCTGGAAAATTTCCAAGCCAAACAGAAGAATGGCATCATAATATGCACAATCTAAAATCCATCAGACAAAAGAGTGCTTTCCACAAATATTACAACAAATATTTTTGGTCAGCCCTGATTCCAAGCGGAAAGATTTGAGGTTTGCTCATAAGATTATTTCAGTTACATAGCATAGGACAAAAGGCAAATTTGTGGAAACTTCCTTCTTGTTAGCCCTTCATGCTGAGTCCTATTTCTGCTTGCATGGATACTGTACAGAGAAAGCTGTTGAATCCTATTTATTATTCTTTTCTTGTGCTTAATAACCCTTAATAGACCTTAATTAACTTGTACCAAGTAATCCATGTGCAAGCCTACTCCAATATCAGCCAATGACACATCATTACCATACAAAAAGCAACTTCTCTAGGGAGGGGTGACAGATGCAAACCTCTGATAACAAAAAGAATAATCTCTTATCTGCATTTTGCAGAGATATTATAATAAGCTCCATTGATACAACAGAATATGCAGCTGAGGCACACAGCTCCACTGGAAAGCCTACAAAGCCATCAGTATACACCATTACTAGAGCACATGTCTGCAACATAAACTAGATTACAAATATAAGAATTTAGGAATCCTCGCTCCAGTAAATCTATCACAGTCTTTTGCAAAACAGTTTGATTATGCAATGGGGGGCAGGGAGGTTCTGTTCTAAAATGCATAAACCATGAAAAGTGTTCTGCAGACTTAAATATTAACAAATACTCATACATGGTAGCACAGAGTACAATATTTCGTTCTGTGCTACCAGTTTTATATTGGCTTCGCACCCTGCATCTCTTTTTATAGTTTTATTCTATTTTCTTCCATTTATATTTTTAACAGACTTCACACTCCCAACAAATTTTGGCAGTGGGCAGCCACAACATGGAATCAATAAAGAAAGGAAATTAAGTGGGAATTCATAGATAACTGCCTATAGAGAAAACAACAAGATCAAGCAATGCCTAGATGTTTCAGCATTCTGTGAAGAGAACAAATAAATACAGAAACAAGTTCAAGATCTAGTCAACATTGATGTGAAATATGAGCATTGTCAAAATCCCAAACAGTTGAGTATAATGACACACTGGCCAAGTTATCCACCTTATCATGAACTCTAGATGTATAATAATAATACAGTGGAAGAAAAAACATCTTTTAACTTTCTAAAGATCAGTGGACTTAACCATTAATTTCTAATTATTATTAAAAGCATGAGAGTTGCTAGTCAGCAGTAGATTTTTTTTTTTCAAGGCTAACGAAAGCAGATTCTTTCTCCGTTGCCAATGTCTGGTTTCTAGTCTTTCCAGGGACTCCACATCTTCCTTCTTCACATGGTACCAGAAGGCCTAAAGGTGCTGGCAAGGTTCTATCATGTTTTTTTTCCCCTTTGCACTTATTTCACTGCCAGGACAATCAGTTGAAAGTAATGTCCAAGATCTCTCAGGTGGATTATCCATTTGATTTGCCTCTTGAGAGGTAGCCTTGCAATAGCCTTTCTGATGGCAAAATGAGGTCACAAATCACCTTTCTGTTTCAAGCTGGTATGCACGTTTAGCTCTTCTACTAGATACCATAGACTTCAGCTCTGTATCTCCAAACCTGTGACACTCTTCTAAATCATTCTGGTAATAATAAAGAAATAAAGACAAACCCAGAGGAAAGCTGGTTTTCACACATGAGGAACCACTGCTGTTCATCTACAGAGCACGTTCTGTCTTGTGTATGCCTACAGTCTTTCAAAGAAAGTATTGTTTGAACCATAAGATGTGATAAATATGGCCAGATTCTCACATACGTGGGCACAATTATCTCATATATATATATACATATATCTCCGTACCTGGAATTTTTGTGATTCCTGCATTTGTGGCAGAAATTTGAGATCAACTATGATTGTGATAATTAATTACTCCTTTTTATTATAGCAAACATTCACCTTCACTTTACATTACCAGATTATGGGCTGCATGACAATAACTATGTGAAAGGAATTTGGTGATTATTTTTAATGTGTTAATTAGCCACGTTAATAATATTTATTTTTCTTTGTTGTGTCCCCTGCCATTGTGATTTCTGCTTTTAGGGTATATATGTACCCTTCTGCTGCAGTCATTAAGAACTAGTATTAAGTGAGATCTCCCTTACTGCTAGCTAATAATACCACTCTTTTGTTTCCAAAGAATCATATTGGCCATTTCTGCACTAGACTGTTATAGTGCTATTATTCCACTTTAAACATCCTATGGAATCCCGGGGTTTGCAGTTTCAGGAGGGGCTAGCCGGCCCCTCCCAAAACTGCAAACCCTGGGATTCCATAGAATGTTAAAAGTGGAATAATAGCACTATAACAATCTAGTGCGGGAATGGCCATTGTTTCGGTTGTAAGCAGCAAAAATCACTATCAGTTCACAACTGCAGTCTGCTCACAGTACTTAACATGTATTCAACATCTGGTCCCATTCACATGATTTCTGAAGAGGAATTGGCGAAATTCTTTAAAATGTTAACTAAATGTTTATTGGATATTCTAATTTGAATACTTCAGTCAAAATAGGTCTTTTTAATGCATGTAAATGGTCAGCCATAAGCCAATCTGAACATCTTTATTCAAATCATTGGCCAGACTAATATTTACTGTTACTCAAAGATGAAAGTATATGGTATTAATTACTTCATATTTATTTTTGTGAAAATGGAACCTATAATGAACTAAATACGATGCAACACTGATGGTCTTGAAAGGGTTAAAACTGTAGAGGTAGTTGCTTAAGCAGAAAAATAGAGAAAAATAAGGTGAACAGATGCATCTTTTATCTTATCAGAAGGCTTAGGTATGCGCTTAGCTATGCAGGGAACTTGGGGAGTTTTTAGGTAGGTGTAACCCACTGAGAGTACTCCCTCGGTACCGAAATATATCATTTTGAAAGCTGTAACCTGGGCCTCTGTCACCTGTAAACTGTTCATATATGGTCATATTTTAATCATTTCCTGTACCTGTTTACAAGAGTGTATAAAAGTAAGCTGATACCGGACTCTGGGCTCTCAGTCTTTTGGAAATTCATTCCACTGAGATCCCTGCGCTTGTTTTGCTTTCTAATCTGGTGGTCTCAGTTCTTGGCGAGCTACAACATTTTCTGGGGGCTCGTCCGGGATTCTGAGGGGCGTTTTGCCCACTTTGGCGGATGCCAGGACGTCGGGGCTGTCGCCTCTTCCCGACGCGAACAGGGCACCCCTGACTTTCTTTTGTCTGAAGGATTGACTCGGAGTGAGGCGGCGGCTCTGGCAGCGGCGCTCCCACCAAGGGACCCGAAGGCAGAGCAGAAAGCAGAACCCTCCCACGACTGTTGGTGAGTGATCTCCCTGCAAACTTAGGGAGAAGAGGGGCCTGATCAACCCCTTTAGTCTTGCCTTAATACCCCACTGTTGTTGTGGGTGAAACCGCGAGGCTTTTGGAGGTGGTATAGGAGGTGGGAGGTAGTTTGTTGGTGTGAATGTGTGAAAGGAGGGGTGCGAGGCGCCGCAGTTCCTACTGCATACCATTGAGTGTCCAGGTGCATGGGTCGGTGTGGAACAAGTGGTGTCTATTCCCCTTTGTGTTGGCATGTGGGACCCCTTACCCACGGGCCGAATCCCTTTTTCCTAGTGTGTCTTGTCCACGTTGGGAGAAAATGGGAGGGGGGCAGAACCGGCAAACCCCTTTGGGTTGTATGTTAAAGAATTTCAAGAAAGGATTCAGTGGAGACTATGGGGACCCTCCGATGATGCCAGGGCATTTACGGAGTTTGTGTGAGGTGGAGTGGCCTTCCTTCAAGGTGGGGCGACCCCGGAGAGGAGCTTGGAACCCGCTCGGATCAGGGCAGTGTATTCAGTAGTGGTGGGTGAGCCTGGCCATCCTGATCAGTATCCATACATAGATTCATGGGACACAGTGGTTACAGAGAACCCCCCTTGGTTGCAGAAATGTCGGGAGCAAATTTGTAAAGCCATGATAGTGAGGCAGGATAGGACCAGACGAAAGCTTGGAAAAGGACAGATTCTGCCAGATTCAGCTCCGGAAGAACCCACTGCCCCCCCTCCACCGTACGTGGTGGTACAGCCAGCTCTGCCGCCACCCGCCCCAGTGGCACCTCCGACAGCCTCACTGCTACTCCCTGAGGGCTTACAACTAGGTCCCTTGCAACCGGGAGAAGCCGCAGCTGGGGGATTGGCAGATTCAGGCCCAGTTGTCCATGAGGAAGTTATGGTAGGGGAGCTGCCAGGTCCCAGTTTGGCTGTCCAGAGCCAGACGCAGCTAAGACCTAAACCCGGACAAACTGGATCAAAAGATAAGGCCAAGAGTAAACAGTCCAAGAGTAAACAGACTAAGCCTCAGAAAGAAGTGGAAGAAGCAGATGATTCAGATGAGGAAAGTGGAGATGTGGTTGCACCATTGCGACAAGTCAGTCAGTTGGTGGCAGACCCCAACCAACAGGGAGGTTACCAGCGAGTTCAGAATTATCAATATACTCCCTTCACCACATCCGATCTCCTTAATTGGAAGACACATAAGCCACAAGAAGTAATAGAACTCTGTTCCAGTATCATGGCCTCACATATCCCCAACTGGCAAGACTGTCAGTAGTTGCTCCTGACCTTGTTCACCACTAAAGAGCGGAGGAGAATAATTCAACGTGCAGAACGGATAGCTAGGAACAGGGCACCTCCCGGAGAGGCGAACCCCGAACAGTGGATGAGAGGCAGGGTTCCCTTAGCTGACCCAGGATGGGACCCGAATCGCCCTGAACAGATGACTATGCTCACTGACTATCAAGCTCTATTAGTGGAAGCTATGAGAGAAGGAATGAAGAGACCTGTTAACATGTCTAAGGTATCAGAGATATTTCAGGGACCCACCGAACCCCCAGGGGCATATTTGGAAAGATGACTTGATGCTTATAGGCAGTATACCCCTGTGAACCCAGATGATCCAGGTAACCAACAGATGGTGAATCTGGCCTTCGTGACCCAAAGTTATCCTGACATAAGGAAGAAACTCCAGAAACAAGAAGGATTTGCAGGTATAAATCTGAGCCAGTTGCTGGAAATTGCCCAGAGAGTATATGTGAATAGAGATCAAGAGGAGAAATGGGAGAAAGACAGGCGGATGCACAAGAAAGCGGAATTATTGGCCACAGCTCTGGCCGCAAAGGAAGGAGCTCGGAAAGTTGGAAGAGGAAGTGGGCCTCCATTGAGACGCAATGCGTGTGCCCTCTGCTGACAGGTTGGGCACTGGAAGAATGAATGCCCTAGACAGAGATGGATGGCAAATAGAGGAAGAGGAAGACGAAGAGGAAGAGTAGTGGATGGAAGATATGAGCAAGAGGCAGACGAAGGATTCGAGGACTTCATTGGACTGGTTGGAATGGAACTTTACGATTAGGACAGACTGGGCCCCCTTGCTCTCAGCCCCGGGGAGCCTATGGTCACAGCACAAATCGGAGGCCGAGCCATCCCAATGATGGTGGATACGGGCACTGCCCGTTCCGTACTAAATTCAGCAGTAGCCCCAAAAACTGAAAATACCATAAGAATTGTGGGAGCCACCGGAAGAACAGAACAACATCCTCTGTTGGAGAAAAGAATTGTGGATTTAGGGAGACACCAAGTTACTCATCAGTTTTTATATTTACCAAACTGCCCTGTACCTTTATTGGGTCGAGATTTGTTGGCTAAATTGAGAGCCCAGATTTCTATTGAAGAAGATGGGATGATGGAAGTAAATTTTAGAGGACCAAAAAGGATCTCAGTAACCTACCCAATGGAAGAAGAGTGGCGAAGGTATCAGATCATGGTTTGTCAAGAACAATCCACTACCTTTGGACCCCCAGGGGTATGGGCCGAGGATAATCCGCCTGGGTTAACCCTATTTGTGGCCCCAATAGTAGTGGAATTGAAGCCAAATGCTGTCCCCATTCGTGTAAAGCAGTATGATTTGCCCAGGGAGGCCCTGGAGGGGATCCAGAAACATTTGGACCGGCTGAGGAAGTACAATATAATTCGGGAATGCCACTCTCCATGGAACACCCCGTTACTCCCTGTGTTGAAGCCTGGAACAAAAGAATATCGGCCAGTTCAAGATTTAAGGATGGTGAATGAGGCTACAGTGACCCTACACCCAGTGGTGCCAAACCCGTATGTTCCAATGGGATTAGTTCCATCCACAGCTACTCACTTTATGGTGCTGGATCTTAAGAATGCTTTCTTCTGTATTTGGGTGGCCCCACAAAGTCAAGAAATATTTGCCTTCCAGATGGAAGATGTTGTTACGGGCCAGAAAACCCAGTACGCTTGGACTCGCTTGCCACAGGGTTGGAAGAACTCACCAACAATTTTTGGGACATCCCTAAGTCAAGATTTGAGAAGATTCAGGTCTGAGCCTGAGAAACGAGTTTTGATGCAATATGTGGATGACCTGCTGTTGGCAGCCATCAGTGAGGAAGAGTATAAAGAAGCTACAGTGGAGTTGCTCCAGCTTTTGTGGGAAGCCGGCTACAAAGTGTCTAGGAAGAAGGCCCAGTTGTGCCAGACAGAAGTGCGATATCTGGGATTCCAAGTGACTCAAGGGAAACGAGCGCTAGGCCGAGAAAGGAAGGAGGCTGTGTGTGCTCTGCCCGAGCCCCGGAATCAGAAAATGGTGCAAGAGTTCTTAGGTGCGGCTGGGTTTTGTAGAATTTGGATTCCTAATTTTGCAGTGATGAGTAAACCCCTATATGAAGCTACCAAAGGTCCGGAGAAGTCTGAATTTGTGTGGGGAAAAGAAAAGAAGAGAGCCTGGGAGCGGATAAAGAAGGCACTGATGGAAGCTCCAGTGCTGGGTCTGCCAGATGTGACAAGGATGTTCACTCTATATGTTGACGAGAAGAATTGAATAGCAGTGGGAGTATTGACACAGATGTTGGGATCATGGCATCGCCCTGTGGTGTATCTTTCTAAGCAATTAGATCCAGTCGCCAGAGGATGGCCTGGGTGCTTAAGGGCTATAGCGGCAACCGCAGTGTTGGTAAAAGAAGCAGATAAGCTAACTTTGGGCCAGAATTTGATGGTAAAGGTCCCACATTCTGTATTAGTCCTAATGGAGTATAAAGGCAATTATTGGTTCACAAATAGCCGGATGTCCAAGTATCAGCGAATGTTATATGAAAACCCCAGAGTGAAGTTGGAATTGTGCACCACCTTGAACCCTGCAACATTGCTCCCAGTAGAATCTGGAAATACACATCATGATTGCCTTCAAACTATGGATGAAGTATATTCCAGCAGACCAGACCTACGGGATACTCCATGGCCCCATCCTGATGTCACTTATTATACAGATGGAAGCAGCTTCGTACGAGAGGGAAAGCGAAAGTCTGGATATGCAGTGGTCACGGTGGACAAGATAATAGAAGCCAAAGCGCTACCTGTTGGCACTTTGGCCCAGAAGGCGGAACTCATTGCCCTGATCAGAGCTTTGGAACTAGCTGAGGGGCTTACTGTGAATATATATACAGATTCAAAGTATGCTTTTACTACCCTGCATGCGCATGGGGCATTGTAAAAGAAAAAGGACTAATCAATTCTTCAGGACAAGAGATTAAATATGAGAAAGAAATAGAGTATCTATTAGAAGCTGTATGGGCTCCTCGTAAGGTTGCTGTGATGCAGAGAGGACAAGATCCAGTGGTTCGAGGAAACCGAAAAGCAGACACGGCTGCAAAGGAGGCTGCGGAGAGCGGACCAGAGAATGAGATGGAAGATCTGCCCAGAGAATTGGTAATGCCGCTCTTCCAAATATCACTGAGTAACCAGACCCCTAGGTACACCCAACAGGAGAATGAGAGGGCTGAAAAGGACCTGAAAGCTATAAGTGACAAAGATGGCTGATGGGTCTTACCGGATGGGAGATGGTACATACCCCAATCCATAGGATGGTCGGTTGTCCAGAAAGCGCACGAAGCCACGCATTTGGGAAAGACGGCGTTGGCCCAGTTGTTAACAAAGGATGTGTTCATAGATGGAATGAGCCAGTACACCATGCTGGCATCCTCAAGGTGTCAAACCTGCGCTTGGAACAACCCGCGCCAAGGGCCAAGATTGGAAGGGGGAACCCAACATCAAGGATCTACTCCCTTTGAATCCCTAGTGGTGGCTTTCACAGAGATGCCACGGACGGGACAATATCGGTACATGTTGGTAATGGTATGTACTCACACAGGGTGGGTTGAAGCATATCCTACCAGGACCGAGAAGGCAAAGGAAGTAGTACGGGCTTTGCTCTGAGACATTACACCAAGATATGGGTTACCCCTTCACATCGGATCCGACAATGGCCCAGCCTTTGTGCATGGAGTAATCAAGAGTTTGGCAGAGATTTTAGGAATCACCTGGAAGCTACACTGTGCATACAAGCCCCAAAGCTCTGGGAAGGTGGAAAGGATGAACAGAACATTGAAGACTCAGCTTACAAAATTGTGTCAAGAAACTAAGCTCAAACGGTTAGATGTGCTCCCAATAGCACTGCTGAGAATAAGATGCACCCCTCATTGGACAACTGGACTGACTCCATTTGAGATGCTATATGGAAGACTCCCGGCCATTCTAAAAGGGTTGAGAGGGGACATTCAAGAACTGGGAAATTTGACCCTCCAAGAAGAGGTGCAGGAACTGGGGAAAGCTCTAGAGAAGGTTAACGCCCATGCCTTGGAGGTTAGGCGAGTTCCTTTCCTCACAAAGGCACATTCCTTCCAACCTGGGGATGAGGTATGGGTTAAGGATTGGAAAGGAGAGCTTCTATCACCAGGATGGAGAGGACCATACCAGGCACTGTTAGTTACCCCCACTGCAGTAAAGGTAGCAGGGCTGAAACCTTGGATACATTACGCAAGGGTAAAAAGAGCATTTACTGACTGGACTGTAATCTCATCACAAGAAAACCCTCTGAAACTGAAATTTTCCAGACGAAAAGGGTGGAGAGAAGATTCGGACTAGACTCTGCTGTGGTCATACCAGGGAATTGACCATTCTACGCACAGTCAGATCTGCAATAGGTGAATGAAAAAATCTAGGCTAGACCCTACTACTGCCACACGTCTGGCGGCTGGTAGCTTTACGTACGGTCAGACCTAGCAACTGCAGAGGAAGAAGATTGGGACTAGGCCCTGTCATGGTCACTCCGGAGGCTGACTATTCTACGCACGGCCAGATCCCCAACGGCGGATGAAGATTAGAAGTAATGAATGTTAGTGAACCAGTAATAATAGTAGTGTGTATATTCCTTGGTATTTTGATTTTCTTGTATATGTATAGAAGGTATTTGTGTGGACTAAGCAGATTGAGGTCCCTGTTTGACTCTGAAGATGAAGCGGATAATGTTGATAGGAGTGTGGGGCATGATGTGTGGAATAATTGAGGCTAACTGGTTTAAACAACATACTGCACACATGTTCCAACAACATGGACCAAATGTCACTCTAATCTATGAACACCCACAGACCGTAGCAGATTTTGGTTTTATGCCCTCCCTCATTAATGAACCGGGAGTGATTGTAGGAGCCCTGCAGTCAGCATTAATGGGAAATCCCAATATGTTTGCTAAAGTTGACAGTAATCTAAACAAAACTCGGTTCAGATGGCTGAAGTTTTATACTTATTCTCCCGGAATGTGTTTCTGTTGTCACCACAGTGGAAATTGGAATTCTAAATGGAAAGGATATATAAAACACTCCTCATTCTAAGGTAAATTGGGAAATTATTCAGCATGCAATGACAGATTCTATTTGTACGGCTCATATTAGTTCCTATCAACCCAAGGTGGACTTAAATGAAACTAGCTTTGAAGATTTGTACCCGGAATATCCTATGTTCACTCCTAATTATACAGGGTCGGGCAGTATATGCTCCGGATTGATGGCTAGAGATCCAAATCTATGGTTCTACTTTAATGGGTGGGCCACCAATTACCACCCAGGGACTTAACAGTGTGTGGGAATTGGGTATATGACCTTACCTGTCCAAGTTTTCCTACCAGGACAAACAAGCCGGGGTGGTAGGAAGAAGCGGCACTTAGTGGGACCACTGGGTAGCCAGTGTGAGGATTTGGTCATCGTAGGACCACAATTATCTAAAAGTGAGGGTAGCAGAGTAGGTGGTGGACTAATTACAGGGGTCCTCACTTTGGGATCCTATCCAGGAATTGTGGCTCAAGAAAATCGCAAGAGCATAATAGGATTGACCTGTAGATTGGAGAAAACTATAAATGCAACTGGAAAATTGGTACAAGCCGTCCAACAAGAAATTGAAGAGCTTAATCAGTTATTGTTACAACATCGCATGGCCCTAGATTACTTATTAGCTAGGAAAGGGGGGTTTTGTACTATAGTTAAAGGAGGATGTAAGGTCGCCTTCCATGATCTCAACAAGACTACAGAAGATGAAATACAACACTTACAAGGGTTAATACAAAACAATGACAGCGGCATTAGCAACCCTTGGTTAACTTCCTGGTTACCAGATCTTAGTTGGTTGAAAACTCTGTTTCTAGGTATTGTCCTTTTGATTGTAGGAGGATTCCTAATAATGGTATGTATTTCTTGTGCTATGAAATGTGTACATGCCTCTCTCTCTCAAGCTATGGAGGGGAAGGCAGCTCATTTTGCTGTTATGGCCCAAAAGCAAGCTTAAGTAGTGTATGCTCAAATTGCTATAGAATTTGGCATAAAGGGGGGAATGAAAGGGTTAAAACTGTAGAGGTAGTTGCTTAAGCAGAAAAATAGAGAAAAATAAGGTGAACAGATGCATCTTTTATCTTATCAGAAGGCTTAGGTATGCGCTTAGCTATGCAGGGAACTTGGGGAGTTTTTAGGTCGGTGTAACCCAGTGAAAGTACTCCCTCGGTACCGAAATATATCATTTTGAAAGCTGTAACCTGGGCCTCTGTCACCTGTAAACTGTTCATATATGGTCATATTTTAATCATTTCCTGTACCTGTTTACAAGAGTGTATAAAAGTAAGCTGATACCTGACTCTGGGCTCTCAGTCTTTTGGAAATTCATTCCACTGAGATCCCTGCGCAGTAAAATAAAACTTGTTTTGCTTTCTAATCTGGTGGTCTCAGTTCTTGGCGAGCTACAACAGTCTCAGCAGAACTTTCCTCCTCTCCCTATCATTCATAGGCTACCTTTCCATGCCAAACTAGTTCTAGAAGATTTCCCAATCCTATAGGCCCAATTTTAAGGATACACAGAGAGCAGGGATTGCCATTCTCCTATTTCTGTTGTATCCCACCATTCCACCCATAGAATATCACCATTGAATACTACCCATTGTTTCCAACTGATATTATTTCTGTTCTTCTGATGAAGAACTCTTAGTACTATGTATTTTCAATAGCATCATAGTTGTATGTGTTTACTCTGATATAAATCCTACTGTGTTCAATAAGATTTACTCCCAATTAAGCATGTTGAGGATTTTGAGTTTATTATATATTCTGTAAAAATCATTGGTTTGGTGCTCTGTGTGTGTGTGTGTGTGTGTGTGCGCGCACGCGCGCGCATGCATGTGTGTGTACAGCTACATGAAATTTGCTACATGAAACAATTATGCGGGTTTGAATTTTTCCCTTTTTAGCTGCACTCCAAATGAAACATTCATAATCTTTTTATATAGCAAAGCCATTTTCTGGTTTCTCAGTTCTGTCTCCTTCCCTGTAATTTTGTTTATGTGAAAATGCAGAAGACATTCAAAAGTCTTAATGAACAGTAGCTAGAACAACTTGAAAATCTGAGACATGAAAAAGAATGAATGTCTGCATCTGACTATGGAGTTTGATACAGAGTTCTGTTAATCCTGCAGTGCTATAATTATTTTTATTTTATTTTATTTTATTTTTAGCATTAATGGGAACTGAGGCCTAAATGTCCTAAAGGCACCAGATCCCATCTGATCCTGGAAGCTAAGCAGGGTCAGTTCTGGTTAGAACTTCGATGGAAGTGTGTGTGCAGGTGTTCGTTCCTTCAAGTCCCTTGTCGACTTATAGCAACCCCATGCATTTTTTCATACCGTTTTCTTATGCAAAGAGTACTCAGAGGTGGTTTTGCCAGTTTCCTCTTCTAAAATATAGCCTGCAGCACGTGGTATTCATTGGTGGTCTCCCACACAAGTACTAACCAGAGCTGACACTATTTAGGTTCTAACATCAGACATGACCTGATGCCTTTAGGGTATTTAGGACACCAATAATTAACACCAGGTTCTGTAGGCTATTTTTCAGAGGAAGGAGCTGAAAAACCACCCCTGAATATTCTTTGCCAAAGAAAACCCTATGAAATTAATGGAGCTGCTGTAAACTAACTGATGATTTGAAGGCGCGCGCACACACACACACACACACCAGTAATTGAGGAATATCTGTCAGGGGTATTCCACAGGAAAGGGGAGGAAAAGAAAGAGAGGAAGAAAATGAGATCATACATGGAATCTAAGATCTCCACAACACAGGGAAATTCATTGGTGTACTACCAAACTTTCTCATCACTGGGTAATGCAATCTAAGCTGAATAAAACAGGCTGTATTACTACTACTACTACTACTACTACTATTATTATTATTATTATTATTATTATTAATTTATAGCCCCTCTTTCTCCTGACAACAGGACTCAAGGCAGCTAACAACATTAAAACAATGCAATAGCCTTTGCAAGTTAAACTCTATATGCACCGTGCATCTGCCAATGGCTCTGTGAATTCTAACTTGTTCTTGAGATGGAAATAGTCAACTTTTATAATATTTCTTGCTTCACATTCACTATTTTCTTTCCTTGATTTGCACAACCCTGCCAAGATGTCAACCACCATGCCCTCTTCTCTCTATCTTTCCTCTCTTCTCCCACAAAAACAGCTGATGTCTCTAAGTGCCAGCATTAAACATCTATGCTTGTGCCCTAGAAATTTATGTTCATACAACGTTGGGCACAGGATCACTTCTCTAAACAAAGAACATCTAATTGTCCTCATATTTCATATTCTGTGGGTTAAAAAAAATATAAGTAAAACCAGTACCAGTCCAAGAAAATGTCTAACCCTTTGGTCCAGCTGCAATCCCACTTCACCACTGCAAAACCCACAACGCTTTCCTTAAAATGCTACATTGCCTCTGCACTACTTTCCATGGCCTACCAGTTGGATTTCTGCAGTTAAAACAATAAGGACAAACTGGGTACACATGTGAAGGGCCTCCATTAGCTGGGGTAGCAGTCGGCTGCACTGCTAACTCCACTTCAAGCAGTGGGCAATTCTGTGGCCCTTTCTCTCTCATCTTCAATGTCCTAGTAGAGATCTACAGCAGAGAATCCTACATGCATAAATCAGAGCTTGGAAAAGTTATTTTGTGAACTACAATTTCCAAAATAACTCAGCCAACATTTTTCAAGCTCTAGCATCTACTCTATGCATAATGACTTTGATGTGACCTATGATAAAGTTTATCACCTCTATGGTAGCCTAGACTCTTCGGTGGGGAAACATCTGGCTCTCTATACGTTTTGGCTTACAAAGTGTATCAGCCCCATACACAATAGCCAGTAAGGGATTTTGGGAGTTGTAGTTCAAACCATTTGAAGGGCCAAAAGATTATATGCAGGCTTTCCTGATGCAGAGTTCATTGACACAGACTGCCACAAACAACCAGGGTACCAGCTTTGGGGGGCCTGGATGCACAATGTTGGGGACAGAGTCAGTAGGGTAATCTCATTGTCCTTTTAACACCTGAAGCCTTTACACTTGGATAATGCCAGTGACTCTAAATGTCAAAACAACAAAAAGTCTTGTGGCACCTTAAAGACTAACAAGTGTGAACAGGAAACCTTTGGACCTACAGGTTATTACTACCACATTTTGTGCATCTGAGGAAGTAGACTACAATCCTCAGAAGAACAGGCCACACTAAGTGTGCCAGTCCTCAAGGGCCACATGGTTATTAAAGTGCAACATACAAATAAAGCTACCTCTTCAGAAATCCTTGACGCTGTCCATGAAAAGGACTAGCAAGAGATGTCTCTAAGAAGAATCATAGTATTAATTTACAGTGGCCCCTCCATATTTGCAAAGATTCAGGGTGCAGAACCCTCTTGAATGTGGAAAAACCACAAATAACCCCCCCCCCCAGCAATTCCCCTCCCATTCCTCTCTGGAATGTCTCCTCTCCCATTCCTTTGCCTCTGGCCCAACATTCCTTGGAGGAAGAAAAAGACAGGCTAAACGGCTTATCCATACTTTCCCCTCAGACAAAGAGGAACAGAGTTCTGGGGTTCTAGCTACTTCCAATCACCAGCTTGAGAAAGGAGGAGATAGAAATAAAGAGAACATCTGACCAATCAGCAGCCATTACCCAGAAGAATAAGCAGTTATGTGGCAAAGACGCCACACCTTCAACAATGAGAGGGGGCTTTCCTCACCCAAAAGGGGGGGAAAAAAAGGAATCCATTTTAAACAGAAGTCTTGCAAGCCTTGGGTGAGGAATGCAAAAGAATGGGAAGAGGAAAAGGGGAGGGAGGCAAGTATGTTCCTCACAAATAATCAAATTTGTGAAGGTCAAACCCATGAATGGGGAGGGAGCACTGTATGCCATTTTCTACCAGCCCAATTCAGAGGGAGGGCTCAAACATTATGCAGAATACTGAACTGAATGTACTGCTAAGAATCCACTTCTTCTACAATAGCCTAGCTAGATGGAATATACTTCTGATCAGATGTGTACACTATTTGTGTGTATATACACATCTTATAGAAGATAAAGTGCATGTGCTCAAACACTGATCTCACCATAGGTGGATCCATCGACACCTCTATTGTTCAGAATTACGCATTTAGAAGCATGAGCAAATTTTGCTGTGACAAGTCTCCTTTGGTAGAACGTCTAAATCAGCATTCCAGTGTTCTTAGCTTTTTCAGTTCCCCAAAATATATCCCTATAGATTTTAGTTCAAATAAAAATAATAAAATAAGGAAGCAGCAAAGTTTGTCACTGAAATAATGGATAAAAATATGGCTGAAACCCTTTCATTTGTTGCCGGTAATTAATACAATTATAGCCATCTTATTTTATTATGTCTCTATTCTGTCAGTTGGACCTATTTATAGTGAAACTTGGTTGATTCACCATAATTTCATTCCTCCCACAGCCCATTTGCACACCCTCGCTCAAAAAACTGTATAAATTTCTTTTGCATTTTAATATCACAGTGTCTGAAGGCTAAAAAAAGGTCTAAAATTATAAATTAAATAAAACTGTGTTCTAGTGCTAATGGGAAGAGCCATGTCACACCAGGATGCATAAAGCTAGCTAAAGCTCTTCAAAAAGTAAGCTTCCTGCAAACAGCTCATGTTAAAGTTTTTCACACTACTTCACATCATTCATTGACAGTAATAAGTATGTACATATGAGCATGTGCTCAATATTGTTGTGTCATGGAAGCAAGAAAACAATCACAAGAGTTGTATGAGCTCAGTAACACCACCAGTACTGCTTAATGTATCCATCGGTTTTTCTAATTTTCTAAGTGCAGAAAGGAGATTAATTACAAGGAGGTGTAAAAACTGAATTGATGAAACATTGACTATTTAAGATAGGCAGACAAAAACATACTACTAGCAATGACCTGGAACGATTACTGAAGAAAGTCAAGGAAGAAAGTGCAAAGGCAGCTTTACAATTGAATATTAAGAAGACAAATATATTAAGAAAAAATTAAGAAAAATATTAACAGAACAAAAATAATGACCACAGATGATTCACAGAACAATGAAGACATTGGAATAGTTCGAGATTTTCCATGCCTTGGCTCAGTTATTACTTATAATGGAGACTGCAATCAAAAAAATCAGAAGAAGACTAGGACTTGGACATGTAGCTGTGAAGGAACCAGACAAGATCCTGAAGTGTCAAGATATATCACTGAACACTAAGGTTAGAGTTGTCCATGTCACTATCATAGAATCATAGAATCATAAAAATGTACAGTTGGAAGAGACCAGAGGGGCCATCCAGTCCAACCCCCTGCCATGCAGGAACACCCTCAAAGCATTCCCGACAGATGGCCATCCAGCCTCTGCTTAAAAACCTCCAAAGAAGGAGACTCCACTATGCTCCAAGGCAGCATATTCCACTGCCGGACAGCCCTGACTGTCAGGAAGTTCTTCCTGAGGTTCAGGTGGAATCTCCTTTCCTGCAGCTTGAATCCATTGCTCCTTGTCCTGGTTTCTGGAGCAGCAGAAAACAAGCCCACTCCCTCCTCTACATGGCATCCCTTCATATATTTAAACATGGCTATCATGTCCCCTCTTAACCTTCTCTTCTGCAGACTAAACATACCCAGCTCTCTAAGTCTATCCTCATAGGGCATGGCTTCCAGGCCCCTCACCATTTTGGTCGCCCTCCTCTGGACCTGCTCCAGCTTGACCACGTCCTTCTTGAACTGGGGTGCCCAGAACTGGACACAGTATTCAAGATGAGGTCTAACCAAAGCAGATACTATATTTCCAATTTCTATGCATGGTTGTGAAAGCTGGTCAGTAAAGAAAGTTAACAAAAGAAAATCAATTCATTTGAAAAGAGAATAGAAATGGTAGCCAGCTTCCACATTGCTCGAGTTAGCAGAACGCTACAAAGTACTGAATGACAATTGCTGATTGCAAGTATGTATCGGTTTGAAGCATGTCTGTGTATTCCTATGAATCAAACAGTTAATTGCTTTAGTGTCCACTCCTGCAATGTATCCAGTACAGGGGCAGAAAATCAGAGCTGGAAAATTAAAGCACCATAAGGTATTGTGTGAGAACTGAAATTATTCAGACATAAGGAGGTAGGAAACATGTTCCAGCATCAAGGATAAAAGATAGATAAACAACTGTGAGTCTGGGAAATATCTAAAATGATGAGACAATGTTAGATTTATGATCCTCTCCAATCACAGCTCTGTGTGCCTACATTTGTATCTGAAAGGTATAAAACCTGTAACCACCATGTATCCCATATTCTCAGCAACTTCTAAGTGTGCTGTTTTGCTTGCTTTGCTACAAATAAACACTGCTGATCAACTCTGAGTGAAGTTTGTGAAGTCCAAGTTATCTAGGGCATGACACAACCACATAGCAGACAGCAGGGAGCAGCCATGTGAAGAGGTTGTGTTCCAGTGGCTGATGCACAAAACATCCAAAGGAGGTCCCAATTGTGTGTCAGCTATCAGAACACAGCAATGGACAATTTTCCTAACTTGGCTGTCCCCCAAACTCACTTATCCGTGCCGGCCACTTTATGGTCGTAGCAGCTGGAGGGGGTGCAGCCAAGCAAGGCTCATTCATCACTGGCTATGACAGTTAGTGGCAGGCAATCCTCCTCAATTGGCTGCCCCCCCCCCACCAGCCATGGTGGCTAGCAAGAGAAGGACAGGGGACAGAGGAGCCAGATTCAGCTGTCACGTGTTATGATAGGTGGCAGCAGGCAACCCTCCTCACTCAGCTCAACCTACTAGATGGCGAGGGCAGCAGGAAAAAAAATTACTCTGGAGAGGAGATACTTTCTTCTCCTTTATCAATGCCTTCAAAAGGTCCATGTGTTTTGAAGACATTCCTATAACTGGAAGAAAATTGTTTAAATTACCTTTTCTTTCCTACAGGAACAAATAATTTTAAGAAGCACATCCCTGCTAACTGCTTTCCACTGTGCAGATTCTGTTTTAACTTAAGCAAAGCAAAATTATATTTCAGTGGAACTTTGTTGTCCTCTCTCCATTTCTAATCGGGGAGAAAGGCAACTTATATTCTGTCTAGTTCCACCCTAAGCTGCTGATAGGTCAGTATATACATTTTAAAACCAAGAAGCAAACATATTACATATAATAATTTATTCATTTTTAAATACATATTACACACACATACATGTGCACATACACACATATTACACATGTATATCTTATAAATTTTTTTTAAAAAAAAAGGTTAATCCATTACTTTTACTCTCTGCTTGAATATATCATTGCCTTGCAGGGTCACAAAAGGGTGGCAGATGTGAGGGAGAGGGAGGGAGGGGGAGAGAGACAAAGTGAGAAAGCATTCAATGGCAATAGTATTTGCTTTTCTTCTCAAGGCTATTGTTGTTTTCCACTCTAGCCTTGATCAAGTGACAGGAAATCCTTCTCAACAGAATGGAATGAGAGAATAATAAAATACATGGCCCATACAGAAAATGTGATTCCAACTGATGTTTCATTTCAGATAGAACGTGATTCTCTCTAAGCCCCCACCATACAAAATATAACACCCTTAAACCATTCAGACAAAAATAATGTCCTCCCTCTCCCTTCACTAAATAATGTCCTTCCTCTCAACTCATCATTGTCTCTCTGCTTTTCCTGATATATGCTTTTGCTCTTTTTCTTTAACAATATCTTACATTTTAACACAAAACTGTAAAGATTTAAATTAAATACCACGACCACTAAAGGAGGGAGCAGTGTTTAAAAATTAGATTCAAGACAGTTAAAATGAAAGAAAGGAGTCAAATGAAAATTGAAAAATGGTAAAAAGTTACATCCTGGAGGGGAATTGTTTCATAAAGTCTCTGTTCCCCTGCCCAATGTGTGTACCTGTGTAATTCTCTAGCAGTTTCTTTGAACATCAGTGGGAAGCAACATTCCAGGCAGCTGGGAAGGGGAATTAAGGAATGAAGCTGGTTGGATCAAGAGGAGGGATGACAGTCAGAGCAGGGTGAGTGACAAGAAAGGGATACAAATAGGGACTTCCCCATCGTCTTGGAACCAAAGGTATACCAAGAAAATTCCACTTGGTGGGGCCCAGGACACACTCAGGGCAAAATGACCAGCATAATGTGGGCCAGACTCTTCCTTAGCTACAACCAGAAAGCATCAAAAGCACCCAAGTGAAAAGCAGCAAGCTCATGAAAGTCAGCTAAGTGACACTCATGGTAGGCATAAACATTGGTAGTAATAAACGATCTCGCTTTCAGATGGGAAATGGCAATCAGCTGGACAGTGGTAAGAAGTAGCTAGGACTCCCTAGAGACCCAGAGGTACACAGACAGTGGCTGAGGACCACACATAAAATTAATTTACTCCCCCAGATTAATAGCAATATTATCTCCAAGATCAGTTTCTCCCAAATTCATTACCCAAACCATTCCTCCTCAATTAATTCTCAGTTCATTCATTTCTCTGCTGCCAGCCAACCACTCTTCCACATCAATCTCTTTTTCTCCTCTAGGACCATCTCTCTCTCTCTCGCTCTCTCTCTCGCTCTCTCTCTCTCTCTCTCTCACACACACACACACACTCTCTTTTTCTCTCCCCAGAGATCCATTGCATATATACACACCACACACAAACACATATATTCTCTTCTTCTCCAAAAAAGGATGCCTCCCAAGTAAATAAGCACTTTAACTTTTAAGAATAAAACAATGACAATAGCACAATTTGATTACCCTGACAACATATATGTTTTAAAAATTTTTAGTAGATAAAATGTGTTGGGGAGATCAGATATGTTGTTAGGGATACATTGTTGATTTCAGTGATGCCTGTGTTCTACCTAACTGCAGTTGTGTGTAACTAAAGGAAATAGAAATTCTTCAGTAAAACACAGAGAGAGACATAAAGCACACATTCACACTCCTAGTAAAAATATGATAAATAATTTTCATTGTACACATAGTCAAATAGATCTCTCTAAAATGCCTTTACAGTGCAATCATATGTACACATTTACTTAGAAATGTATAAATTTACTTAGAAGAGGTAGGATAGATCACTAGTGGAAAACATGTGTAACTAGACTTTAAGAGAGCTCCTCTACTTGTGTCAGTATGAATTTTCAGCACTTTTCGCATGACTAATCTATGCCAGCAAACAGGAAGAATAAAAAAACAGTGGGAGAAAAGGATGACTCTCATAGTGTTAATAGAACTACTTGGATAAGTGGTGGTTCATTAAAAGAGCTCCTCTGTAATTTAACACACACACCCCCAAAAAAAGTTTTGAAAATTCTTTACTTTTTGCTAATTGTGGGGACCCAGTTGTGCAGTGTTCGGGTATTGAGCTAGATTCAAAAGAACAAGGTTTAAATCTCCACTCATCCATAGAAAGAAATCACAACTATACACTGGTTTTGTTCCACAGAAATAATTTCATTTTGAAGACAGCATTAATTTCTGAAATTAAATTTTGTGGAAATTACAAATTGTTTGAGGACAACAGAATCAAGGGGTAAATGGCTGGAGAACAGGTTGATCAGGTTTAATCTTGTCTTTTGAGCTTTTCAAATGCATTTTAAGCTTTCACTTCCTTTCCAGTCTTGAAACTCTAATATGAAACTCAGCAGTGTTTTAAGCAATCACACACACATGTGCCTTACTCTTTTGGCAGCAGACTTTCAGTGGCAAACCAGATAAATATGCAACGCTTGAGCTGTTTGGATATGCAAAGCTTGGGGCTGGTAAAGAGCAGGGCTGCTCAGCCTGAGGGCACAGAAGTGCTCTCGGCTGGCACCCCATTGCTTGAATTTTAAAATAAAAAGTACAGCTCCAAGCAGGGGTTGGAGGGAAAGATTAGATCTCTGCAGCAGGCTGCACAGCTAATTGGTTGGCAGACACACTCGCTAGTGTTCTTGGTGGCTGGCTGGCTGGTTCTCCTCCTCCCCCCATGCCAGAGCTTGGGAATTTACTTTTAAAAGAAGCTAATTGCCAATATGGGATCAAAACAAAGGCTTTGGCCCTATGTTTGCAAGGGCTAAAAATTATTCCAGTTATTGCTGCCGTGTTTTTTAAAAGTAATATGTTACTCTCAAAGTAACTAAAGTGGTTATTGGGGGATTATTAAAGGAAACAATCAATCTGAATGCTATAAACAGTTTGCCTGTAATACAAACACTCCTGTTCCGTCCATTTTATCTTGTTAAAACCCACAATAGAATACAAGACATAACTCACACAAAGTGATACTTGAGAATCACGTGATAGTCCATGGCTAATACCTATGGAGGTAAAAACCTGTAACTATAAAACAAATGACAAAAAGTGATGCTGTTGCTTGTTAAGTTATAGCCATGTTGTAATATGTGCACCTTTGTTCTGGAGGAAAGTAACTAATTATAAGTAACTATTTGCAGCTTGTTACTTCAAAGCTCTGTGCACCTTCTGCTGTTGTTACCATGCAGTCATCTCTGTTGTTTGGTCTCACCTTACGTCCACCCTAGTACACACTTCAGCCACTGCCGACGCACCCCACAGCAGTTTGTGCTATGTGAGGTATCCAGCCTAGAGCTGGAGCAAGCTAGTCAGGAAAGCTCTGGAGCTTCAGCCTCGTTCAACCTGGCTTATTTAACGCCCTCCCTGGTGCCTCCTTCCTCCTGGATTAAGGCAGACTCTCTCAGGTCCCAGTGTACAGTGTCCCCTCAACTTTCACAAGGGTTCAGAGTGCAGATCCCTTGCAAAAGTTAAAACAAACAAACAAACAAATAATTCCCCCCACCCAAGTGGGCACTCCCTTTCCCATTCTCTCCCAGGGCTCCCCCCTCCATTTGGCCACCTGTCACCCATACGCCCTGCCTTCTTTCTGCCTGCGTGGGCGACAGGCAAGCAAATGGATGTAGAAACATTCCCCCCACACACACACACACACATACTCTGTTTGACTACCTGTGGCCTGTGTGTGCCCTGCCTTTTTTATTCCCACGTGAGCGACAGGCAAGGAAATAGATGGGGGAACACTCCCCGCTTGTCCCCATGCTCCATTCAGCTGCCTGTCACCGGCATGGCCTGCCTTCTTTCTGCCAGCACTGGCAACAGGCAAGCGAATGGATGGGTAAAGATTCCCCCCTCCATTCGCCTGCCTGTCACCTGTGTACCCTGCCTTCACACCTGGACAAAAGGCCAAGGAGGGGGGGGAGGCAAGCAGGCACCTTGCGAATAATCAAATTCACAAAAGGTCAAACCCATGAATGTGGAGGGAGAACTGTACATGTAACTCAGCTAAGAACATCCACGTAGATACCCATTCTTGACAGCTATTACTGCTGAGCAAAGTGATGTGTTTTCATTGACCAGTTTTTGAAAAGCTCACTTTGCTACAGCTGACAACTTTCTCTGATTTGAGATATCCCCCACCCTTGATCATTCAGCATTCTGGATAATTAAAACTTCAAAGTAAAACCCAGAGCAGATTCCCTCCCTGACTGTGAACCCGCAGCCGCCACAGCTAGTTAGGCCCCTGGTCTGATCCAGCAGGGCTTGTGTCCTCAAGGAAGCTCTGCCCTCTACCCAGACTGATGATACAGAATGACACTGCATCATTTCTAAATGAGTTAGGAGGAGCAAGACTTTTAGTACTAACTCAAAGGGCTTTGTGGATACAAAGGAAGCAACAGGGGAGGGGCAGAGGCAGACCACAATCCACTCAGGCTGCAGTGAGTGCCACTACCACACAAAAAGAGGTGACAGAAACAACAAAAAAGGCATTTCCTCCTAATAGTTAATTCACAGCTACAGGAAGCATAGGCTTTACTTCCACTGAATAATCCAGCTCAAATTCTCCCCCTCCCTCGCAATAATCAATTAGTGCCTTTCCTTGTTTCAGTCTTTCCTTCTCTTGGCTATAGAAGCAAATAAAACTGGCCCACAACAAAAGCATGTCATTTTTAATTTAGCACCAAGCTTTCTAAAAGCAAAACAAAGAGGGGGAGGTTTCAGCATTTGCATTTAACAAGTTAAATTGTTGGTCTCAAGTTTCTTTGCTTAAGCCTCAGCAAGAGGTTATACTCACACAGATGAACAAAGATAAGTTTTTGTAGAGGCATGAGATGAAATGGCTCATGGTTTTAGAGGTTTGTATGCAAGCTTTGTAGACAACTCCTATGTGTGCAGCACAACAACAGCAGCAACAACAACAACAACAACAACAAACCCAGCTGCTCCTGAAAAATATAAACTATCTAAAGGGTGGAATTGTTTGAGCAGTGATTTGAAACCTCAGGGCTACTGTGCAGGATTCTATGAGATTAAAACACACAGAAGGAAGTTTTTACACTGATTAAAAGTGTGGTGGTGGAGGAGGAGGAGGAGGAGGAGAAAAAGAAGGAGGGTATGTATTGGGAATTTGTGATATGTGGGACCACTGATAGCCAATCATATCCAGTTCCTTCTAAAACTATTGCAGAAGGAGTAAAGGTACAAGATTGGAGGGATAATAAGATTTGCTCACCCTGGTCATGCTGACTGGAGAGGACAAGAATTGTCCAACAAATCTAGTGGCACAGGTTGTGAAAAGGCAGGTAGCCACATCATCATCTTCACCATCACCAACACCAACACCATCACCGTTATCATCATCATCACCACCACCACCACCATCACTACCCCCCCTACAATCACAATTGGTTTACAGTGACCAACACAAAGCTGTGAAATATAAAACAATAGTCAAATATAAAACAAAAATAAATCCAACACTTTGATAAAACAAATTTTAAAATCACTTCAAAACTGACCAGAATTTCTTTCGAAGACTTCAGAAATAAGTAGCTTTTTAAAGCTATATTAAAGCCAAAATCCTGCTTGAAATATTGAAATGTGACGCTGCCTTACAAAACTGTTCCGAAATTTCAGCAGGTCTAAAATGCTGTGGTTTGACTGCTAATTGGAGCTGGTTATATGCAGCATAAAACTCCCTTGTTAAAACAGCTACACTGGCTATAGTTCATTTCTGGGTACAATTGAAAGTGCTGGGTGTGCTCTGAATGCATTTTTAACTGTGGTAAATTGATGTTTTAATTGGATTCTTTTTTAACTTCTGCATTATATAATGTTTTAATTACATTTTATTTTAATTTATATTTTAAGTTTCATAGTGGGAGAAAGACAGAATACAAATAAAATAAAATAAAGAAAAGAAAAGAAGTACCAAATGAAATCCATCACGTGTATTATCTGGTCATTTTGATAAGCATCTTTTTAAATGAAGGGATAAAAAGACAGCCAAAGAGAAAAACTGCTTCCATCTAACTAAGGACCTTTTCACATGTCGGGGGGGAAACGGGCGAAGACGCCCCAAAACGGAGCTTACCTCCAGCCGGGTAAGTCCGTCGCCACGTGGAGCAGCGCGAGCTCGCTGCTCCACACTCCTCCGGCGTCGCAGATGGCAGCTTCCGGTTGGTGGAGGCTCTCCACCAACCGGAGGAGCTCGTCAGCCGGAAGCCCGCTCCCAGCAGATCTGCAGGCAAGCACTTGCGCGCACCTGCAGATCCACTTTGGAGCCGGGCGACGGAGTGGCGCGGGGCTGCGCGCTCCGTGCTTTTTAAAAACCTCTAAAAAGAGGTTTTTAAAAAACACGCAGCCCGGCTAGTTCTGGCCGCTCCTGAGTGGATTCTGGTGTGAAGCTACTAAAAGTAGTCCACGCCAGTCCACTCTACGGTGTAGACGACCTCCGTGAGAGGTCGCTCTACACCGTTTCCCCCACACACATGTGAAAAGGGCCTAAGTTTCTTACATGCCATATTATTCAACAGAGTCATTCTTTCCTTCTGAGTCTAGTGGCTTTTAGTGTTGCCAGTTCCAGGTCATGCCAGACCCTCAGGTTTCCAGGCCAAAGCCTGAGACCTAGAGCTAATCTTTGATGATATCATTAAATGTTATGAATTAAGTATCAAAGTTATTCACAGTCTGTCATTCAAACACACACAGAGTACGTACACACATACAGAGAAGGAGGGGCAGAAAGAAAGAAAGAGAGAGAGAGAGAGAGAACATATTTTCCTCTTTGGAAATTAAGGGACTGACTTTAATTTAATTGCTTCTAGCCAGCAGATGGATGCAAAGAAGAACAGAGGGTTAGCCCTGTCACCACAATGACTAGGAGGAAAGGCAGAAGCTAACTAAGGGAAGGCAGAAGCTAACTAGTGCGAAAATGGCCTAAGTAAATATGTAGATTCTCTAGGGAATCTTGACATATTACAGCAACAAATCAATTAAGGCTTGCAAAATTGTTGCAAACTATTCTCTACTGGCTGACCTAGAGACTTCCACGTGGCTCGTTCCTCTAGCTGAGTCCACCAAAACTGGAGAATTTGCACCTTTGTGTCAAAACCAGGAGATCTGGGTCAAGCCAGGGCTATGACACTCATGTCTGCTTTAAATTCTCCCTCACAAGAGAAGCAGCACCCTTGTATATATTTGTCCCACACTGGCTTCCTCTCCCCTTACTGCTTTCTCTAAATCCAGACCCTTGTAGATATAGGGCAAAGCATGGATTAGTTTATCCAAATGACTGTGTCACTCGTGGTAGCGTGTACACCCAATCTACAGCAAAGACACACTTTACGGAGACTTCTTTTTATAAAAATATAACAAAACCTTTATTGAACACACTGTCAAGGAAAAGAAACAGCACACCAAAGAGTATCAAGCATCAGCACACTCCCCCTCAACCTCCCAGATGGATCTCTAACTAAACTCTAAAACACTCTTTCCAAAACTCTCTCTTCCAACTCTGTTTCAATTAAATTTCTGTTAGGCTTACTCCCCCCATCTAGCCCCTTCCTCTGACTAACCTGGGTTCCATAACCAACAACCAATCACTTTTAAATTCTCTTGGTTGCTAGGGCAGTTCTGTTGCTATCCCCCCCGCCCCAGGTTAGTCACACCTTGTCTCCCACCTGGAGAGAACAGATGAAAACCAGAAACCTAGATCCGGGTGCTAAGATCTGACAACACTGGTGGCTTTCCAGGTGCTTTGGGGCTAGAACTCCCATAATCTCTCACCTTGGGCTACATAGACTGATGAGAGTGTTAAGAAAAAAAAGTTTAATTATACTTGAACTATAGGTACATATCTGTATCAGGTTTGATTTTTGCAAGCCTCAAATCCCAGTTCTAGAGAAAAAGCAGGACATGGATGACATTGTCATCATCCTAGGAGGGCTGAGCCTCCCCACACAGGATCTTTTTAAAAACCCTGATTCCACCTTGTATTCACTTTCTACTAATACTGTATTTGGACCAAGACAGAGCTTATATGAAACATCAGCACACATTTCATACACATGTGCAACTGTTACACTGGCATTATATTTGATAACCCTAAACAATATACTTCTAACAAGAGCTCCTAGCAGGCTGAATGACTGCGGTAAAAAACACCTGTGAGGAGAAAAATATTTACCCACAATTGGCCATGTTTATGAAATGCAAATACTAATATTCTGCTCTTTGGGAGGAAAATGAATCCCTACATGTGGAATTTCATGATAAAAAGCTTTAATGTCCCTGTTTTCTCTTGATAAACCCTGCTGGTTTACTGATGCATGAATGTGCTGAAATTGAATTACTGTACAACAGCAATTACTTTTCACAGTACAACTATAATGGGAATCAATTCTGCAGCAAACACCAGGTAGCAAAAAACATGGGCAAGAAAGAACAAAAAACTAATAAAGGGGGAAATCTTCCCTTCTCTACATTCTTCTGTATGGCTAAGACATTGAATCTTTTTTTTCACACCTATTCTGTGGTACTCAAAAAAGTGTTTTCCTTTCTTCTTCTTCCTCTTTTTTAGTGTTATCAGTGTAAATCAAACAGCACTTGCAGTAGGGGAGTGAAAACTGTTAGTTAAAAATCATTTTAGGTTTTAGAAAAAAGCCGAAAGAATATTCTTTCACAATGAGGCTCTCCACTTTATTTGATGCATGACCCTTACAAACCCACTTCAGCTTCTATTATTTATTTCTTTTCTATGTCTTTTTACAAGTAACATAATGAAGTGAAATGGCCATTTCTCTTTCTGCCAGGTAGATTATTGTGGCAGATTCAATGTTCTCTTCATTTGAGAAATACAACCTCCCTAAGTGACTAGAGAGATAACACTCACCTGAACATGACTGGATAACAAAATATTGGCCCTTTCCGCACCAGGCAATTAGAACAGGGCAGTGCGTCCTCGCATGGAGGTCATCTGCACCTTGGAGTGGACTAGAAGCGGACTACTTACCGGAGATCCGCACCTCAGTCTGCTCCAAGACGACCCCAAGTGGCCTTCCAGCATGTTTTTGAAAGACCGGAAAAAACAGGTCTTTATTTTCCTAGAACGCGCCATTGCATTCCTGCTCTCTTGTGCAGATTCACAGGCTTGCACCAATGCGAGCCTGCCATCTGCGGAGGGCGGGCTTTAGGCGTGGCGAGCTTCAGCAGTTGGTCAGGACCCACGACCAACCAGAAGCCACCATTTTGGAAGCCGGAAGCCGCCATTTTGGAAGCCGGAGCAGTACGGATCTACAGACCTCGCACTGCTCCGATTCACCCTGGACCAAGGAGGAGCCCTGCGGAAGGGCTTCAGGGACAGTCCGCGTTGCTTCGGACTCCAGAAGAAGCGGTGAGTAACGGCACGGAGCAATTCCCTCGCCTTGTGCAGAAAGGGCTATTGTTTCACTTCAAATTGCTCCATGTTTGCTTTTGGCTTTCTAAAGAGTAATTAAAATGTCTACAGTTTAATAGAGTGGCAAAATAGTGTCAATGGTATCCCTATGTAAAATCTGAAATTTGATGGTGTCACGTAAACAATATGGGACAGAATGTTTACGTAATTCCATAGGCCAAAATTGGCCTTCAGTTTGAATGTTGACTGGGTGATCCCGGTAAAGAAATAAGAAAATATCATTTAATAAAATCTAATTTTTCTTTAACAAATCAGATAGAGCATCCTTAGAAGCCTAGGAGGGAAACACTCAATAAGTGCTTTCCTAAGAGTTTTGGTAGTTCTGGTACAATAGTTTTTTATTCACAAATACCTAGAAGAATATTAAAACAAACTATAATCACCTCAAACCTGTTCAGAATGAATTAAAATGTTTGGCATTATGGAAGAATGAAGAAAATCAAACAAGTGAGTCTGATCTTTGCTTGGATATTCTTGAAAGTCCCCTTTAAAGCCTGACTGCATACTGTTCAAAATTTCACAAATGAAAACTGGAACACGTTAGCTGAGCAATAATAGAGTATGGTCAAAAGAGTGTGGCCAGGCAACAAGAGACAAAAATGATTAATGAGGAAGAATATGCAGGACTATTATTTTAAACAGACAAATCCTGGAATTTATGTACTGAGTATAGGAAAGCCTGAAAAAAGAAAAGAAAAATCAAGTGAGCCTACTAGGAAGGGCAAGAGTCTAGCCTCTACTCTCCTTCCGGCTGAGTTAACTGATTGGAAACTGCCTTTTCACTTTGAACTCATTTTGCATCAACTGAAATACGACAAGGATGAAGGAGAAAAGTGGGAGGAGGAGAGAGAAACTGGGACATTTTCAAAGCAGCTGAAACAGTGAGATGACAAAGGATTAATGTCATCACCATCACTTTGAATTCAGATCAGTCCCTGCTAAACCAGGATCGTTGGAGAGAATGTGACTGTAGGATTTTTGGGTGTAAGCAAGCAAGAACTTTAGGATGGTCATATTGCCCACCCACCTGGAACAAAGCCTTAAACCTGCAAAATATTCTCAGATTACATTAATGTGGTCAGCCCCTGTTTGTATTCCTCTTTCTTTCTTTCTTTCTTTCTTTCTTTCTTTCTTTCTTTCTTTCTTTTTTTTCCTTCTCTCTGGGCTCCTTGTCTGCTGAAGCCTGTAGTTTTCCTGCTTTTCAGGCAGCCTGAAAAAGGCAAAGAAGGCTACAAACTATTTTCTCATGACATGTTTCTGCCAGCCTGCTAAGGGCAGACTGCTAAGGGCAGTCACAGAATACTGTATCTGTTCAGTCTCTACAGGCAGGGTGGCTGCCCTGCTCCAACATCAGCTGCTATCCCATAACCCTTTGCACCAACTGAGTGTCAGAAGACAACTGATCTATGAGGAATGTTCAAGGAACACTGCATGTAAACCTCTCCTACCTTGAGCATTGGGTTGATTACACCAAATTAGCCAAATTAATTCCCTTGACACCCCACCCATTAGCAAGCACAGATGGAATAGCAAGAAAGATCATGTCCCAAAGCCAATCTGGAATAACAACAAATCGTCCTCCTCCTATACCTCAAGAAATGGCAATTAGTGGAAACCTATGCTGATGTCAAAAAGGAAGAAGAGGTAACTTTCAGAGGAGGAGATTACAGGGTTGACCAGAGTGATTAAGCCACCAGGGACAATCAGGCCTGGCCAGTTCATTTTCCCCACATACACAAAAGCCAACCGTCTCCATTTTTTCCTGATTGGGGATGGGAGGCAAAGCCTATCTCTCTTTTCTACTCACCAAGGGTGAGGGGCATTCTGAGATATAAACTTCATATTCATCTGCTCTCTAGAATGTTGCCTGCACTCTACATGGAAAGTATATTGTTGTCGTCACTATAATATTTCTATCCTGCCTTACATGACAAGATAGTAGGACAGTGTACAAGAAAAAAATTAATATAAACACCTAAAAAAATTGAAATTATAAAAATAATTTAAACAGACTAAATGCATATTAAACAGATTGAAAAGATGAAAATAGTTTACAACCATGGGCTTAAAATGTTTTGAATTAAATCAGTCAGGTCTAAAGACTTTAGTAAACAGCCCCGTTTTTACTAGCATTGGTGCCAACTGAGAAAGGCACTCCACAGTTGGGATGCCATGGGTGAGAGGGCCCTCTCTCATGTCTACAGTGTATTGACCTCATTGGTGGGATGCAGAGTAGGAAGCCACTTCTAGCAGACATCAGTCCTATATATAGGGAGATATGCTCCCTAAAGTATCAAGTTTCCAAGTTGTTTAGCACTTTAAATGTCATCACCACCACTCTGTATTCAGACCAGTAAGTACAGAAGCTGAGAATCTGCCATGAAATATATGCCATGCTTTTAATTAGTCACCAATTTTCAAATATGACAAGAAATCAAACATTCCAAGTTACTTTATCTTTGGCAATAACTCCCACAGTGAAAAATATGCTGTGTCAGCACAGATGATTATTCAGCAGCTAATTCAATTAGTTTGTTAGGAACTCACTTCTGCCTGTCACATAACTAGAAAAGAGAAACTGTATTAATATTTAGATCTTGAAGCATCTTGAACTGTGCTTCTGGCAATGAAGCCTTTCAGTGAAAGAGAGCACTTTAAATGCAAGGCAGCTAGAAGTTGATATCATCATTTGGAGTGGACACAATCTTCTCAGATATTCTCTTTCTTTCAACTGTACTCACAGGATGACGGTAAGAGTGTGTGTGTCCAAAGCATACACAAAAGAGAGAAAACTTAGTTTGTTTTTTCTAAAATGATTTAAAGGTGATGTTCATGACTCTGGTTTTCCTCACTTTAACCTCACAGGAGCTATTTGAGGTAGCTCATACCAAGATAGATTGGTTCAGGGGTCAGTCAGTGAGTTTATGGCTCAGGAGGAATTTGAGCCTGAATCTCCCTAGAAATAATGCAACACTACAACCCCTTTACCATGCTAGCACAAAGGATGAAGGAGCCAAACAAGAGAGGCAAGAAAGCTGAGAAAGTAGGCAAGACTGTAGCTTGGAAGAACCCTGAGCAAAATGTTGTTTGGTGAGCTCCATCCTCTGTCAAAGGGACCTCTCAGGCTTACCACCTACCTGTGGTGGAGCAGTGGATTGCTACACCTTTAGCTACCCCTTTAATTTCCCACAACACCAGGGAACAAAGTGAACTTGGAAACATACCCACCTAAAAAAGTCCACCCACACAAATGAAATAGAGTCTAGATGCTGCTTCTTAGTGCTACTCAGAGTGTAAGGCAAGTAGTTGCCTGAAGGTCCCAGATGCTAGCACCAGCTTTATTCGTGCTCATTCCCTGAACTTACAATGAATAAGTTTTTAATCTCTTTTAATGTATTTATTGTATTTTATGTTGTTCGCCGCCTCGATCCTTGTGGAGAGGCAGGATAGAAATAAATTTTATTATTATTATTCTTATTATTACAACGACTAAGAAAAACGAATGCCCTGTTATGTGAGCTGCTTCACCACATACAGCCAGTTAGCTGTCGTCTTCACTCTATACAGAGAGTGTGTGTGGAGAGTGTGTGTGTTGTAATGCATAGATTGGTAATCTTGGACCAGTGAGACCTAGGCTTCCAAGAGTCAACAAGTGGCCTAGGTCCACAACCCATCAGCCTAGCTTACCTTCCAAGGCTGGTTATATATACCCAATCACACATAGGCTTTTGCATTAGATGCATTATGTGCAAGGAGGAGGATGGTAGTGTTGT
This sequence comes from Cyclura pinguis, assembly GCA_030412105.1. Classification (NCBI taxonomy): domain Eukaryota; kingdom Metazoa; phylum Chordata; class Lepidosauria; order Squamata; family Iguanidae; genus Cyclura; species Cyclura pinguis. The sequence goes on from CM059600.1 coordinate 82,217,808, forward strand.
AAATTGTATCATGCAAAAATGGGTGCATCCAGACTTGGATTGAAAAGTGCCAGATTTTGTTCTTGTTCTTTCTGATTTTATACTGGATGAAAATAAACCAACCTGAGATTGTACCAGGAGCTGGGAGAAAATATTCTGGGATAAACAAAATGTGTATGGGTCTCCAAAATAAAATCAAGAACAGGAAGAAAATCTGGGACTTTCTAGTCTTTTCAATCAGTGTAGATATGCCCAATGTGATGTAATTTTTCAGTGGGAGGATTTTTTGGGGTAGGCAGGGGGGATAGGCAGGGGATTCTTGTTTTCTCTTAGCTGCAGTTACCAACCCCTCAATAGGCAATCCTAGTCTTTCCCTTCCCTTGATCTTCACTGACCATCTGCATCTCACTGAACCACTTAAATGCCTTAATCTCACCAAGAAATCACACTCTGTTTTTCCTAGCTTCTCTCTCTGCGCTCCTTCTAGGCACTGGGCAAGCTAGAAAACTCTTGGCTGGCTACTGCAAGTGATAACATCAAAAAACAGGTTCACACTTGTTCCTCATCTGGCTACTGCTGAAGCATCCCCTAAGAAAAGGGTGGGCTTTCAGACATGAAAGCTCTCTCCTGGGGCAGTGGAGTGTCAAGACTCATTGGATTTCCTTCTATGAATCTGCAGTGGATTCTATATTTCCTTATAGAAAAATGAGGAAAATCCTTTTTGTATTTCCCAAATGGCATCATGTTTTGCAGCAAGGTATTTTCAAGCACCTTACAAATTTGTTAAGAGACATCATAACACAACAAATGCTGTAGCCTTATTAGAAGAAAGAACAGCTGTGGTAGATTCTCTTTATGGCCCTGTATGACAAATAGTTTTCTACTTTAAGCAGTTGGCTCTTGCTGCTACCTGTAACCTGCATTATGATACATTCTTGTGACCTGAATGATCTAAACTGTGAAAGACCATATTTTTCTAAAATTGTATGACCAGTAATGTCTATTACTGACACAACCAAGCAGCAAAGCAGCACAACCCTATACCTGCTTTCCTAACAGTGTGGAGCCTATGGAATGGAATGAGAATTATTTCTGAGTAACCATGGGCAAGATTGTGTAGTATGTCTGGGTTTCTCTCTCCTCCTCCCATCCTGCCCTCTCCTAGCAGGCTGTAGGATTGTCTCTCTGACAGAGAAGCACACAAGTGAAAGGTGATCGCTGCATCCAATAGAGTAAGTGAGGCCTGTGTAATACATCACCAGCATGTCTCTCCAGTGAGGTTGAAAAGATGAGGACCACGTGGATAGTACAGATGATGCTTACATCATTATCACTCTGGCCTACAAGCTTATAATGCTGTTATGGAAAATAATTATATTTCTGTCTTCATGAACCATTTCCCCTAAAACGCATACTATAATGTCTAACATGCTAATGTTGCAAGGTCAGATTTTGCCCTAAATGTTTCAAGATGCCAAGTTATCCAAGTTATTTCTACTAGGCAATCAAACAGCAAATGGTGCTACTGTTTGACCCAGGATGCTTAACAAGCTTGCATCAATTTTGAGCACAGATGAGCAACAGCCACTTTAACTGGATCCCAGAATCAGGCTGTTCCTGATATTATAATATATGAAGTCTTGTTGTGAGTCAGCAGCAGAAATAAAGCCTGGCCATCAAACACAGACAGTTGCCTTCTATATCTTTATTTTTTCTGGTAACAGCACACTGGGATGCATTGGGTCCCTTTTTTTTCTTTTCCTTAGCACCATGATATATGTGGGTGGATGGATGCATGGATGGATGGATGGACGGGCAGACAGACAGACAGATAGATGCAAACATGGGGGGTGGATTAGCACATGTGAAGTTAGGGTATGTTCCCCTTCAGAATCTAAAATTGATTAGGTTCTACAGGTAATTTATGTCACTTTAAATACAACTGTAGATTTTCCTTCCCCCAAAGTAACTCTACATAGCAGAAACCCCAGATGCCTAAATCTACCCAAAGTTGCCATTACCAAAAATCTTCTTCTCACTCTAGACTTCTTATTCCTGCATCACAGTGTGGGGGAACAAGCCCTGCTGCTATTCAAGTGAGATGTAATACAAATAAGGTAAGAACTTTTCTGCTTGATCAGAAGGCAGGGTAAAGTCTGGAAGTAAGGATCCCATACTGAGTGTCTCCAGGTTACACATCTGAAATGGAATGTCAAGTGACTATGAAACGTTATACCCATTTTGGATGAGTTACAGTAAAAGCAGCAAAACAGCTTTGCCATTTCAAAGTCAAGTGAGTATAAAGAATATATATGCAATTTCTTTAAGGACAAGGTCATGTATATTCCACGACAAACGCAAACCAGTGAGAAATTCTGCAGTGAGGTAATCAAAATTCTCAACTAAAGAGCAGAATCTACCATGACTTATATAATTTATGTAAATAAAAGATCTGCATATTTTCTATTCATTTGAATAATTTAGTCCATCATTTTGTACTCTTTTATGCAATCTATTCTGTTATCACTAGCCAGAAGGATGAGTAAAATTTAAGCAGATTTCCATACACCTTAGCTGCACTTTCCAAAACATGCACATACCTTCATGGATATAAGCATCCACAGCAGATGGTTTCCATGTCAGTAGAGACAATGAATCAATTCTAGATTTTTATCTGAATATTAAAGAAACTCCAAGGTGCTGAAACTCTATCTCCAAAATAGATTCAGCACTTTGGATAGTTGCTTTAATGTTCAGAATAAAATCTGAAGTGGATTTACTTCCTCACTTGTTTAGAAGCCACCAACTACTGCTAACCTTAAGACCTAAAAACTTGTCCTTCCCAAAATTAAAGCCAAAAGTTGAATTCTATGCCCAAATATGTAACGACTGGGTTTTCTATGCTGCCACAGAATTGCAGCATACATGGAACTCTGCTTATGCTATCAAGCAATGATTTCTTTGCTTTTCTCTCCTGTTATAAAAACATATTCCTCTTAACAATATGACTTTTTTAAAAAAAAAAAAATCTCAGGATTATATGCTACATTAAAAAACCCTTCATAGCTAATCCTCAGGGAAATCCTATTGTAAAGACAAGAGGGAAGGAAGCAACAGGAACAGTCAAAGACCATGTACCAATTACTGCCAAGATTGCTTTCATAATAATTCATGCAACTCTACAGAGCAAGACAACTGTGACATCTAATTCTGGATCTCAGTTTCTGAACTGATTTATCTTCATAAGAAATGCTGATGATTAAAGGGTAGACGTAAGTCCACACCATCTTTCAAGTGTAACAACCGTGAAACGCTAAGGAAGAAAATATGGGACTGAAAGTAATCTCATTTCTCCCAACACATGCCCATCATTTGCAAAACTTATGTGTAAAACTTTTGATGCTGACTTCAGAATGAAGCACTCCCACAAGTAGAAAATGGAAACATATTAGAAGAAATGTGTTATCAAAAGATTTGCATTTCACCTTTGGCTGTGAGAAGACAGACCACAACTGCCCTATTTCTTCCGAAGCCCAAGCACAAGTTCCTTTCCACAACATTACCCCAAGCTACTGTGAGTGTTAAGAGGCTAACCCCATAGCTACTTAAACACAACATTTAAGCAGACAGTGCCATATACAAGATAGCCAGAGTGGTGTAGTGGTTTGAGTGTTGGACTACAACCCTGGAAAGCAGGGTTTGTTTTGCTGCTCAGTCATGGAAAGCCACTGGGCATGTCATACACTCTCAGTCCCAGAAAATCCCGTGACAGGTCTTAGGGTCACCATAAGTGAGAAACTACTTGAAGGCACACAGCAACAACTATATACAAAACTATAATGAAAAGCAATTGATGTGTTTGTGTATGTGCCTTCCAAGTTTCCTGTCAACTTATGGTGACCTCATGAATTTCATAGGGTTTTCTCAGGGAAAACTCAGAGATGAATTTTGCCAGTTCCTTCCTCTGAAATATAATACTAAAGCACCTCGTATTCATTGGCTGTCTTCCATCAAGGTACTAACCAAGCTGAGCCTCCTTACTTTCAAGAACAGATAGGATCTAGTGCCTTTAGGGTATTTAGGCCCAAAGAAATGGATACAATTACACAAAACAAAAGAAAACTATATGCAATTAGATCTGAGCTAAAAATTCTGGTTGTTTTTTGTTTGTTTTTTACCATTGTATAGAAACAAAGATACCACTAAAAATTACAATAAGAAGAGGAAAAAATTCCCAGAAATTTTCATGAATTTTCCAGAAAATTTCCTTTTTAAATATACAAAGTGGATATGGGAGGGGAAATATTTTGTTTTTCTTTTAATTATTTTTTTTAAGAGCCCATGCTTCTCACAGTGGTGTGAGGCCCCTTTGCAGCTTCCTTCCTTCCTGAAGTTTCTTGGGAGCTAAGTAATATAGTAGGTCAGCACACAACTCACAAGACATTCCAGGAAAACAGCAAACCTGTGCAGATAGCACAGGTCACAGTTTTTGGAATGCCCTGACAGCATGACAATGCAATACCGTATGACATCGTATTCATTGGTAGGAAACTGCAGAGAGAGCCTTGTACCTTTCTAAGTGACATGGGACCCTTCCTTCTAAGTTTTACAAATCAACCAATAAAATGAAGGGGAAGCTACCCTCTAAGGTAAAGTAAGGTAAGCAGCAACCCCAACCAGTAAATCACTCCCTTCCACCCAAAACATTGCCCTTGGTTTTGTTGTCAAATGGCATCAAGTTGTATTAGTTGCAAGCATTAGTTGTATTCTTTTTTCCTTTTCTTCCTTTCCTTCTTTCTTTCTTTTTGACTGCATATTACATTGATTGTAAATTAGATGGTCTTTGCTAAAAATTAATTAAAAATTAATTTTTAAAAAACCTAGCCCTGCTCAGTTCTTACAAATTCAGGACTGTAGCATCCTTAATTGAGTCTATCCATTTGCAATGCAGTCTTCCCCATCCCAGCTTCTACAGAGGATGAAATTTCTCAAGAAACTCAGGCAAGGAATTCTTCGCACCAATGGGCTACTTACCCGTACAGCTTCAGCCTTTTTATGAAACATCTCCTCCATACTTTTTGCTAGCTTCTTTACAAGCTGAAGGCCATCAATTTCTTCTATGGTAACATCCTTTTCATATTCTTTATATTTCTGCAAGAGAAAAAGAAGTTGGTGAATGGAATAGCAGAACTCCAATTAGACACTTAGAGTTCCTAGTCAGATTTGAGATATATACAATGGGCCCTTCTTACCTATGGTCTCCGAATACACAATTTTAAGGAAACACAACTGTATCACATTCTATACCCAGAATGTGGTGATGTACATGGACATGCTGAAGTGTCTGCACACACATCACCACCTTAAGGTATTATGGAACACAAACATTCACATTTTTTCTTTTTTTGGGGGGGGGGTTTCAGTGAGAGGAGGCCCAGTGTAGATATATAGATAATTTCGGTGTGCAGCTCTATCAGTATTTCTCACAATGGCATTCTCTTGCTAGAACAAAATGAACTGCTGGCTGGATCCCAAAGTAGAGCATTCCCTTTGTGAAATAGTAAACATTGAATAACATGCTTATTTTTGTAAAAAAAGACTTTTAAACAGAAGGTACAAGATACAGAACGATGTATTACAAAATAGAAAGGTTCATACAATTGTAGAGCTAACAGATCACAAGGATCATTGAGTACAACCCCGCCTGTGCAAGAATACACCATTAAAGCACTTCTGACAGACTGCCATCCAACCTCTGTTTAAAAACCTCCATAAAATACACTCCCAGGCAGTGTAGGAAGTTGATATTTATATATCTTTACATGTAAGGACCCATTTCTTTTACACCCATCTGGATTTTCATGATCTACACAATCAAAGGCTTTGCTACGATTTATAAATAAAAGGTCAATTTTTTCTGAAATTATCTGACGCACACCATTAGCCAATTACAGTTTTATAGGATAAAGCTATAACCTGTAATTTGAGGCTTAACCTCAATATTCTTAATCCAAGGGCTTTAATGAGAATTCAACCTGGTAAGATGTAGAAAAACACCTAAATTAGAAAGGATATACAAAAGTATATGTTCTAGGAAGCACAAATAGCAAATATTACATTGTTCAGATTATTATGACTCTCTTATCCACACTTAAAAGTCCATTGTTATCTATATACTGTGATATAACCAACTCTGAGTCCTTTATCTTTTCCTTGAACCCTAATTCAGGACTATTTCAAAAAACTATATGCCATATCTGCAGACGCCGAAAATGTTTTGATGTGTAATAGATATAGATCTCGGCAACTTAATGAGAATTTTGAGATCTTGAAGGAAGCATGCAAGCAAATAGTAAAAACAACAAAACTGAACAACTTTCAGGGTTAGAATGTAGTGATTTTAATAGAAGGAATCACTGCACCCTCAAGACAGAGCCAGTTGGCTCCCAGCAAACCATATAGACACCAAGTTTTGGGAAAAACAAGGCCACAGCTTTATTGGCTGCAAATGTGATAGGGCTGACAAGCACATGGATCTGGATCCAAGTATTGACCAACCCGCCTGCTGGCTGATGAACTGAACACCCAACCGAGGTTGGGACTACATGGTGGCAGGCCCGAGGTCTATCTGCCCACCAAGAAGTGCAGAGGATGTGTGCCAATGCTACCAAACACCCATTATTCTCTGCACTCCCAACACCTGGCCTTCCTGGTCCCGGCCTATACCTTCCATCGCAGATCCATGCCCCATGTTGCGGCCTAAAGTTGTGACAGATGAATGAAACAATGAAAAGTACCAAAATAGTGCCTGCCAGGGGAGGTGAGTGAGGTGATGCCTGGCCGAAGACTGGCCATAATGGGCGAGGAGAACAAAGAATCCCTTCCAACAGCAGGAAGGGGTGGTCAATTTTTTGAAGGAAGTCAGGCAGCCAATGAGCTCCACACTGGGAGCTCATTGAATGCCCCCCCTTACCACAGGAGGGTCTTCCCGCAAAGGATGCTGGGAAGGTGGAAGCAGCCATCCTTGCCCACCTGTGGCCGGCCTAGCCATGTGCATCCAGCTGCAGTCCCAAGCCACAACTTTCCTGCAAGGTAAGGTCTTGCAGGTCATTTACTACAGGCATCAAAATCAACAAGATTTCAGTTTGTTAGCAATTAACATCAAGCAAGAAGAATGTGGAATGAGTGATGGTAAAGTGATCTAGCCTATGAAGAAGACCATGATGGCTGGGATGTGACGAGGGGATTCTGGGAAGGTTAACAAGAGAACATAAGGGGAAGATTTGGGAACTTCAGAGTTGATGAAAGCAGCTGGCCATAAGGGTGGAAAGCAGTATTGGCAGATAGAATATGGCCAGGTAGCATAATGCCATCCTTTCTATGCTAAGCTGCAGTAAGTCTAGGCTGCAGCAAGAGCTTTTCTGAGATGAAAGGACTAGCATTTAAGTGCCACAACCATTTTTGTCATTTTATTATGTAATTTATAATTAGTTAGATGGATCAAAAAGTCTAGCTCAAAATAAAGAGACACCTATACTCAACTCGATCAATTTCTTTTTTCCATTTTTTTAAACATTTACATTTTAAAATACTGCAACTTTATTGACAGTATAAAGAAAAAAGAAGTAATATTTCTTATATACATTTGCTACTGTTCCTGGCTTTTCATTATGTTTTACTTCTTTTAATCCAACACAGTGGCAACAAGAAAGCATTTAGCTGGTTTATATCCTAAAACGCATACTCACTTGAGCCTGTCCACATGTCTCTAAAAGCCAAATTAAATAGGTTTTCTTTTAGAAGAGTGAAAAAACAGAACTATCCTAGATTACTTCGCTGTGAGTATTTTGCTTTCCACCTGTCCATATTCCTTTCAGACAAAACATAACGAGACCTGGGCTATTTCTCCTTCCATTTGTATGTAATTTGTGATCACTTGAAAGTAAATAGGAGGGTTTCTTCTCATCCTTTTGATCATATTTTCTAAGATCAATAGCGCCATCCTTCTGACAGAGAAAATCAAAAGATGACATGGAACAAAAAGAGGCAGATTATTTTGACATAGCTATAAATCAAAAGACCAACCAATTATTGTAACCAGAACAACAATATTTTAAAATAATGAAAAATATCACACATTGTTTCCTTATTTGGACCGTATCCAAATCAGCAATAATCAGTCATTTACATTCCCTGCAAGCAGAAGCTGTGATACACCCAGTGCCTAAATTCAATTGTTAGTCCCAGCTAAAACAGGCTCACCGAATAAAGGAGAACTTGGTAGATCAATATTTATGTAAAGTCCATTAATGTAATGGGTCTACTCTAGTTGGAATTAGAAATTGGATTTAGGCCCAGGCTTTCATGAGTTGTATGCTTAAGGAAAACATCAAATGAGATAGACAGGAGTGCTGAATTCACTAAAGTACATGAGAAAGTGCAAGCATTACAGGTGAACTGATTCCATTAAAAGTTTACTGTTTCCCTTAGGGAAACATCAAGATCTAAATCAGCTGTCTTAAAAAAAAGAAAAAGACCCGCTATTTTCATTATATTGATAGATCAAGAAGTGAAGATGCAATTCCCCAAAATGTTTATTTCTGTCAGTGAACATGTTTTATTCTGCTAAGGGATTTTTATAGCAACAGAAAACGGTGGTCCTTAAATTTTGACAGGATATACAGTACTTTGAAAAATTCTTTCCATATCTTAAGACCAAACACATTCTGTCAGTGAATTTTAAAAAGAACTCACTCAGCTTATGAACGTCAATATGTGTATCTAGTCTGTTCCCCTTCATTATTCTTTCAATGGTAGGCAATCAAAAGTGAGGCAACAGACCTTTAGAAACCAACTATTTTACAAGAAGACTGTACTTTACTACTTTTATCCTTTACTTTTACAGGTAGATGTTTTAAATAGTTTTAATTTTGTTTTACTGACGTTTTAAACGTAACTTCTAGATGTTTTCATCTGCATGCATTTTTACTTACATTTTCTTTTACCTTGTAAACTAGCTGGATTTCCAGATTCAGAGGAAAGGCAGGGAAAAACAATACAATACAATACACATCCTTACTCAAATGATGTGGCATACAGGGCTGTAAAAGTTTGGAATACATCTCAGACTTCTAGGATTGCTTCAAGGTGGTGGTTGTTTTTTCCCCCAATTTTAAAGTTTGTTCCTTCCAGATAGCCATGTCACTCTTTCATTTAGTCCCACGCCTCTCTGTGTTTCCAACTTTCAATCAGTATTTCATGCTTACTAAGTGTGCGCAGTCTTCACTGAACTGTCTGTGAGTTTTATTCCATTATTTATTCCTTCCTCCTTAAGTATTCTTTTAAATTATACTTCTGCATTCATTGAGCATGCAAATACCACCCTTTCCTTTTCAGAGGACTTTTACAAACATAGTTTTTGGCATACATCATCTGCAATCACTGTTTTAGAGTACACTGTGATTGATGAGTGATTTAAGAGACCTTAAACATTTGCATCAAACATTTGTCTCAAACTAATTAAAACAAAATTATAATCATAATCAGTGATTATACACTTCAAAAGTGATAATGATAAAAGCATTTCATGTACATCTTTCAGTGATAAATCCTCACAATAACTCTGAAGCCAAGTGATTTGTACAGACGGATGGGATACTGAAGTTGAAAGACACTAACTTGCCCAAGCTCATCTTTTGTGTTCGCAAGGTGGCAGAAACAAGGATCAAACCAAGAGCTTTTCGATTGGTACCTCAAGAGATCATGGCTCAGTCTCATGGTGAATTCAAGTATAGATTGTTAACAGTATGTATTGTTTTAGTCTTCTCTTTCTGATAAAACACTCCACAGATGTACAAGTCTACATCACCACATAGTTTTTGGAACTCTCTTCAGTCAGACGTCCCTTACCAATGATTATAGAATTATTACCAACAATTACAGAAAGTCTATGACGCCGGACTTCTAAGGGCCAACTTTGAGCTTCAGTCTGTTTTGAGGTACCATTAGACAAGATGTGTTTAGTCTATAAATCTCTGTACACTCAGACATGTTTGTTATGCTATCACACATCTATTCAAATGAGAAAAAGTTAATGAAGATAAAATGCAAATATATAAAACAAAAAAGAGAAAAATCTTTACAATTAGAAAGGAAAACATGCCAAGTTCTTCTTGCTGTTTTGTTCATATCAGCCAAATATTACTCAAAATAAGAGCCAAATATCACTTAAAATTTCATCCACGTATTTTGATAAAACAGGAATATATTTCACTCATTAAAACTTTACACAGTGTAGGCAGGGTTCTAAAGCTGGCCCTGTTCATGAAAATTTCTAAATTTACCATTCAAAAAGTAATGGTATTTGGAGGCAGAATGTTCCTCAATGTCAAATCTGATAGCCCAGAGGTACACGGGTGGGCACGTTATCAGAGAAACTGCTGGACAGTTCAGTGTAAAATCAAGTAGGAGTTAGTGAACGTGCTCCTTAGGGTGCTCCCAGGCAACACATTTGTCATTCTGAAAAGCAATATAAGAGTCAGCATCTTTTTAGGAGTTAGATAGAACCCTATCAGCTCATTATGTCACTTAATCACCACTGGGTAGAAAGCTACAGGACCAGCCCCTGAAGCTGTAGTACTACTTTTGCTTGAAAACTGCTGTGGCAAGACAGAGAGTAAGTCACATGGACCTTGGCTACTTTACACTGTGGAAGTGTCTTAAATTTGCTTTTTATAGCCCATGAAGAAATCCTTCAGATTGGTCTGTGCTAGTGCTGAAGTATCTAGGTATGTTTTATTTTTTGTATCATTAATCATGGACAGCATCCAGTATGATGCAGACTTCCACTCGTGCAAGGGAATTATCTTACCTTTTCTCTCCTCCCTGGATACCAAAAAAAAATCTGCTACAGAACATCCCTGAGCCCTCTGGAACAGATTTAAAGGCTGCAAGGAGAAGAGGAATCTGTTTTGCCAGCTGTGTTCATTCTCTTGATGGATATTTGGCTATAATGTGTGTTTTAATTAATATATATGTGTGTGTGTGTATCTGGAGACTCCTGTAGTAAGTACATTTTTTTTAAAAAAAATTAATTTGTATGCTATTGATGTATTGGAATCACAGAAGAAAGGAGGAAATATATGAATGTAGAAATAAACAACTTTCTAGAAGTGTTAACAGAATGTTTCTGTAGGCTATATAAAATCTTCTTGAATTCTTCAAGCGAATATGTGCCATGTCTAGAAGACCAAGTACCTGCAGTCTTCCAATTTGCTGTATTACAAAAAATATTCAAAAACCCAATTCCTTTTGTTAGCGGAATCAGTGTTTGTAAAAAGCTCTCCACACAATCCAAGAACATTAATCATTTCAGAAAGAAAACTCTCTCTCTCACACACACACACAAAAACTCCCTCCAACATTCATCATTTCAGAAAGGAAACACACAGACAAAACCCCGACATTAATTCTGCGGTGTCTATTTTGCCAGATCATTTCACACAAGCACAATGGAAAGAGAAACACTACTTCACTGTCAATAAATAGCTATTGCCACTCCTGTGGCAATAAGACCATAGGAAGGGAAGACTTCCACCATTCCAGCAATTCTTGTTCCAGTGGCATCCAAACAAGAAGAATAACGAAGGGAAATGCTTACTTCTTATTTGCTATTCATTCTGGTGGCTAGTCCAAAGAAAAGAGGCAGCCATTTTCCCTCAGCTAGCTAGGCCACTGCTGCCCAGAAGCCCTCTTTGAATAAGCATATAATAAAGAAGGAATATTGCTGGGATTTTCAGGAATTTCTTCTTAATTTCTCAGATCTTGTGGAAGAAGTCTCTTGTTTCACCTTGTTGTTGTTGTTGTTGTTGTTCTTTGCACTGATTATTATAATAGTTCTTTCTGTCCCTATACCCAAGTTGCTCAGCAATTGTGCTTAGGATTCGGACTCTATTTCTGTCAACTTTTAGTTTTGTTTGTCCTTAACCATTTGAACCATTTCATCTGTCCTGCAGAGAGGCTCCCAATTTGTCTCCCAACATGTTTTGTCCATTTGGGAAATGTAATAGAACTAGTGTTGACAGATAGTGTGGTGGAGTGGTTGAAGACTAAGCTTAGACTAGGACTCCATGAGATCAGGGTTCAAATAACTGAGTGACTTTGGGCATGTCACACTCTCCTACCCTCAGGGGAAGTCAATGGCAAACCTCCTCTAAATACACCTCACTGCAGCCTAGCTGGGCTTCCCATGATGTACCAGGCTGCCTGCTGAGGTAAATATCTCCCTTCAGAGGATATGTTTTCTTTGTTGTGCATGAGCACTACAATCTTATCCCACATCCCTCAGTTTGCTTGGCATATACTTCCAAAGTAGATATATTACTATGAATTCATATAGCTGCTCTTCAATGGTTAGATCCATTACTGGTGTGCTGTTTGTTCTTAACTGTTGTCAATTATGGCAATTCTATGAATGAGAGACATCTGATATACCCTGTTAATGACAACCATTCTCAGGCCTTGCAAACTCAGGGCCATAGCTTTCTTAATAAAGTCAATCCACCCATGTTGACATCTTCTTATTTTCTTACTGCCTCCTACTCTAAATTATCATTTGAGGATCATCATCATCTTTTCCAATGAGTCAAGTTATCTCATATGTCTGAAGTACAATAGTCTCAGTTCAATCACTTTTATTTTTAGGAAAAGTTCAGTCTTGATTTACTCTAGGGCTAATTTAATTTGTTGTTTTGACACTCAATGATATCTGGAGGACCCCAACACTATATTTGAAATGACTTCATTTTTGCTCCTCAGGATTCTCACTATCCATCTTCCCAACCATACATAGTAACTGGGAATACTATGGCATGGATAATCCCAACATTGATTTTTATTTCATGTCCACCATGGCAATATACTTTCATGGTGGTGGGTTTATGTGCTCCTGTGAAGCAAGGGGCTATGCTGATGGTAGCACTCTTGCTGGTGGTGTCTCCGACATCAGACAGGCTTTTGCTGAGGAGCCAGACTAAATGTGCCAAAATTGCTACTGAGTAGCAGGAGCAGTGTGTATGTGAGCGGTGACAAGATATAGTTGATATAGTCTAGTTCCTTAGTCTCGGTTGAACACTTTATTTTTATTTTATTTTTTAACAAACACTTCTTTTGCATGACTCAAACACAAGCACTATTGATCATGAAGAACATGGATCTGATTTATCTCTTTTATCTATCTTTTTATTATTCTATCTTTAAAAATAAATATTTTTCCAAGGTATCTCAAAACAGTATAATAAAACAATTACATTAGAAAAATCATTAAAAATTATTAGAATGCATCACAATATATAAAAATGGCACAAAATCTATCCAACAAGGCCTACTGCCATGGGTTCATGTTGTCTGTTACAAATCTATGATTTCCTGATATCAATAGAATACAGCTTAGAGGTTTCTAATTTTGCTGAAAGTCACAAAGAAGGCTTGATGTCAAACACTTCAGCAAGTTAAGTCAATCTTTAATTCACAATGGATTTTTCTGCAAAAAAAAGTCACCCTGCAGTGTTAACAAAAGTTGTTACTCTCTCTAGCACCACTGAAATTACTGATTCAGAAGCTAAGACATTCTCTGGAAAACTGTTTTGAAGATGCAAATAATCAAATTGATTAGAGCTATAAGGAAAGGCAGTTCTCAGCTTTTATACTGGTTCACATTTATCCCCATATCAGAATGTGGCATTACATAAGTAAAGAAGCTCCTCGCTTCTTGTGTCCCCTTTTCTTATTCCTATTCTCTCAAAGACATACAGATTCAGCAATGTTTCCTGCATACCACAATGAAAAATACTGTTATAAGGTAGCTTCCAATTTTGGTTTGGATGGCAAGCTCAAACCATTATTTGCCCATTTAAGTATAATGGCAAACTATAGTTTGCTGAAAGCCAGGAAGCTAAGGAAGTAGCATAATGTGTCAAGGAATAAAAGAAGAGGATGGTGCATACAAGAGGCACGGTTTGTTGTGGCATAAGAGCTATCACATTGTCTCCATTCAGCTTAATCTGCCATTAAGGCATTGTCAGTGACCCAAATTGGCACTGAAAAGTTGGCAGCAATATTACAAAACTTAACTGGCTTCTCTGAAGTCTTTAATTCTATATTTGCAATGTCCTGGCAATCTAATGTAATCAATGAATGAGTCTCCTAAGTCATAATAAGCTTAAACTAATACAATTTGCAGCTGTTAATATGGTTTCTTTAGGTTCAGAGCCAAAAGCTTTTTCAAGAAACTTGGAACTCTGACATAATGAATCCTTTAGAGTAAGCAATGTTTGGAACATACACAGAGATTCCTTATGTCTCTTGGGATTATGAGCGGACTTCTTGTTAAACAATTATGTCCTTTCCTATTTCAGATTGACTTGCACGGCAATTACCCCCTACTCTAGCCTCACAGTCACCCCGTGAGGTAGTGTGTAATAGGCCAAAGTCATGTAGGAAGTTTTATACCCAACTACTCACTTCCCTGATCACAATCAAGCACAGAGATCACTACCTCATGCTATCTTTCTGCATATATGGGAAAACTGAATGATTACTGATTTGCAGCACAGTGAGTGAAGAAAAAATGCTGACTGGTACCTTTTTGACTCATTTTCCTATTGTGAGTAAGAAAATACATTACCTATCCTGTGACAGAACACAGATATGTGGAATTCGCTATAAATTCATTGCCCTATATGACAATGCTAGAGTGCTATAAGATATGTGAAACTGGGCTGAAGATATTTTATTTGCCAATGATTTTTTTGTAGTTTACCTTTTAAGAGTGACCTGGAAAATGACCTATTAATTACACTGAGTCACATCTCCTAGTCAACTTTCACTGAACACTGCACACCATGATTTCAGTGCAGAACTCTTGACAGACACAACATAAGTATTGAAAAAAGCAGGTGGTGTTGTGTTCTCTTAAGTCTCAAAGAATGCTCCAGGTTATGCAATTCCAGCAGAAGAGAGAGCAGAAAATGGCAGTCCAGAATGAAACAACATTCACTTTAATTAGATGAACACAATCTGTATTTTGTAGTGAAGTATTTTATATGATAATTTTCAATGACATACAAAACTCCAAGATAATTGGCTTTATTTTTGTTTCCCACTCCTGTTGCATTGTACAGTTGATGGCATTCAGATGCCAATTTTTTTATACTGCTGTGCATAAGAGATGCTTGCCTTATTTTTTTTATATTGCTTTCCCAAGTTTTTACAATTTCTTAAATAAAACATTTCCTCTTCTTGCAAGAAATAACAAGGAAAAATTCTTTTCTAAATTCTACAAAAGAGAGTCAGAATCATTTCCTTTAATTATTTTTCCCAATTACCAAGATGCTAACTATATTACATACAAGTTAGAAACTAATAAGAATAAGTTTACTTATTTTGCAGTCCAACTGTCATTTTAGTTTATTTTATAGTTATTGGGGTTGGCCTTGTGGAATACTGGACGAAGACTATCAAAATTCAAAGGCTGGTGTATTAAAGACAGATCTTTTTTCAAAACTGATTAAAAGTAACTATTTGTGGAAAGGATACGTAAAGAATTGCTTTAAACATTTAACTAAAACAATACTAACTATTCATGAAGGGGTTTCTTATAACTATAACCTTTAGAAAGTAATTTTCCAAGCTGTGGTCCTCTGTTTCAGAATACCAGTTCCAAGCAGCATAAAGGGTCTGGATATTTCATAGACCTAAAAGGGCAGATAAGGAACTCTTCAAACCCTGCTACCCTTCTGGATGGATAAAAGGTTGTCTCGAAAAGGAGCAGTAGACAATTTCAGAGGACCTGAGGAGTACTTTTGTCATGTCTCAGACACACCAGGCCAAGCTAATAACAATTAGCAGGCTGCAGAAGCAGAACTTTACTCACAGCAAAGAGAGAGAGAGAGAGAGAAGCAGCAGTCCAGAGCAAATCCAAATTCAAACCAGAAGTCGAGAGTTCCAAAGTATCCAAATCCACAGAAGCAAACCAGAAGTATAGTTAAGGCAGGCAAAGGTCCAAGAAGAGTCAGAGTTCAGGAAGCAAGATACCAGTGCAGGGTTTCAACCACCAGGAAGATCAGTTGTCAACCCTGGGGAGATAGGCCAGCTGCTTGTCTTTTATAGGCTAATGATGTTGACCAAGATGTTCCCTCATTAAGGCTCGTTTGTTATATAAATGAGCTGAACAGCCAAGCCCTTCCTTTTCTTGCCATCGTTCTGCCAAAGTAGGTGCCTTTGTTGCTTCTTCTTCTGACACTTTTTGCTTCTGGCCCAATTCCGCTTGCTTTGGTCCCTGCTGCTGATTGTTGCCTTCCTCTGGACTAACTTCTGCCCTGGACTCAGAACTCCCCTTCTCACTGTTGGCATCTCCAAGGCAGGGCATGACAACTCTTCTCTCCCTGGACATACCACCTGTAGCACCACTCCTTCAAATGTGCAGAATGTATAAATGGAGGCCAAATTTACAAAGCGGTAGTGGAAGTCCACTTTTTGGTTTTGCACTCCATTTTACACAAAACTTCTACTCCATCAAGGGGCCATTAAGGACTTCAAAATGAGCTGGTGGAGGGAACATGTCCACAGATACCATCTTCTACCCTGGCCTCTAGGAATTATGCCTTCAAGGTGTAGTTTATTTGGGTTTGTGCAGCTGACTTCTTAAAAAGAGATTCTTATCAGGGAAGGTGGACAGGAGAAGAAAATTGATGACATGGATTCAGTCAGACTCTCACAAACAAATATCTCTATGCCTGGTATTCTGAATGGCGGGGGGAAATGTTTCCCTATGTGACAGTCCCAGTCTGACACAGGACTGACTATTTGTGTTCTGGAAAAAAAAACCCACATCTATATTAATTCAACAGAATAACAAAGGAAATAGAAGACTTGAAATAAAGTAAAGGATAAGGAGATAAACTTTATAATAGTTGTAGTATAAGAAATGGTATAAGATTGAGATGGATCGTTTGGGTAATGACCACTCATAAGAAGAAGAGGATCAAAATGAAAAATTCATAAAACCTTGAGTTATAACATTTATTTTATAAATTTAGCTTTAAGAATAACAATTAGAGGTAGAGTTCTAACGATATATATTCTTTTTGGATAATCTACCATTGGTAAATACTATATACGTAATCACTGACTATAAAACAAGAAAGGAAAATAAGGGAAGAGTTTCTTTCTCTCTCTCTTTCTTTCTTTTTTTCCTTCTTGGGTGGGTTTTGGTTTTGTAGTTACATTAATGAAGGAGGATTGGTTGTAATTTTTGATGTATGTTACTCTGTTCATTATTTTTATGATTATTTATTTCTGAATTATTTATTTCTGATTATTTATTTCTGAATAAATATTTCTGAATAAAAAGGTTAAAACGCACAAAAAAACCACACATCTACAGAATGTCATGTCCAGCTTCACTGTAATATGGGACAGACCACGTTCACGTGGTTTAAAAGGGGAAAAAATGTCATCTGGCCCATTCATTTCTGAACTTACTGTCCTAGGCTGAGCCAGTTTTGCTCTGTCTAAGGAAATATTACTTAAACTCACTGATTTCACCGTGACAGCATAAAGCCCATTTGCTGAACCAATGCTCCCTTCAGGACAGGCAACTCCGTGGGTATGATGCCTAATCATGACTGAAGATTGACTGTGCTGGTATCTGTCATGTTCCCATAAAGAACTGAAAGTGTTGCAATCACCAAGGTTGTCAACATGTCTCCCCTACATTAAAATCAATTAGAGAAGGGAAAGTGAAGAAAAAAGAGGCAAGCTCTTCTCATAGCTAGACAGAAATATAAAACACACCAACAAAATGCCACCTTTCTGTATTAGATAAACAATCCACTCAGCAAGGTGTCTCAAAAGAGTGGCCATGTGTCATCATTCACAGGAAAAAGTGGATGTAATAAGGCAACAGTGCTGAGGCACTCACTCTCAGTTTCACAGTTCCATGCCATGTGAAGCAAAATTTTAAAGAAAAGAGGGGCAAAGACAGATCACAATGTTGGGGATGATAGGAGTTTCAGCCCCACGGAAACACAGCGGAAAAACCAGAGTTCAGCGAGCCAACAGCAGCAGCCTTGTTCCCCAGTAAGGATACTCACACACAGAGAAGTTTCTTCCAAAACAGGAGGCACTTTATCTTGCAGCAAAGTTCCGTTATGTACAAAACATAGGACAGACGGACAAAAGCTTGCGCCAGGCACCAGCTTTGGTCAACAGACAAATACATACTGGCGTTGCTTTGTTATATACATATCTACAACCAATCAGGTAGAGGTTTGCACACCTCCCTCTACCATCTGCACATGACCCCAGTTTCTTATGCAACCTTGCAATTACCCACAGCTGGGGCATGATGCAACGTCTTTGCAGTGGGCTGGTCATTTTCCCAGGGTTCCCTGCCTGGAATCCCTGACACACAATTCCCAGCATTCCTCACCATGAGTTATGCTTGCTAGGGCTGCTGAAGGTTATAGTCTGAGAACATCTGAAGAGATGCACTTTGCCCACCTGTGGCTGAGAGACAGTTTTGTGACCGCAATACATGGTTTACACTCATGCCTAGACACCATGGGACTCACTGATTCATAATATATTAGTAATCTGAGATTGAAATTAAAACCTACAGCATATTCAGACATTTCACCTACACAGAAACAGAGCTATAGGGGAGGGGGTACTCACATAACTTCCACAGCCAACATAACCATCTGCCATACACCTATCCTTATTACCCAAATGCTGTTACAGAACCCTTCATAGATGATATGGGTGTGAAAGGGTTGTGTGTACACCAATGTTCTCTACAAGCATCAGTGTGACGTGCATATAAGAGACCACATGCATACAGTTTCAGTCTTTCTATAAAGATTCGCATGCAGGATAAGTACCACCTCGTAGCTCTCAGGCATAAATGCCAACCTGCAATCAAGGTGCCTGAAGAAAGATAACATTCTACTCTTTCAGTTAACGACTTTCAATCTAATAGCATTCTGGATTCTAATTACTGAATGAAAACATGATTCTTAAGGATGGCAGCTGTTCTGAATTAATATACTAGTCACCTTTGTGATATTAGAAATGTGGGAATGTGCATTCTAACAATGGGATTTTCCATTAAATCCATTAAGTTAGTGTCCACTCTAACTGGTAGCAAAACTCCAGGGTCTAGAGAAGAATTATTCAAGGTTGTATTGGAGGGATTGCCAAGAAACTGGTACTTATATTCATATGTGGTGGAGTTGTGAATGTGTACAGAAATTTTGGCAAATGATGTTTAAAAAGACAGAAGAGATAACAGAAATTGATTTAGAAATATGTCCTAATATAGCATTGTTATCTATATATGATAAGGTTAATTGTACCCAGGTAATGAAGGATCTAATTACAAATGTATTAACTGCAGCAAGGTAAGTTATATCAAGAAAATGGAAAATTCAAGGAGATTTTCAAATACAGGATTGGTATAAAGATGTGTGGAAAATCATGATTAATGGTAAGTTAACATGTGGAATTAAGGTCAAAAAAGGAATAATGAGATTTTGAAGCAATATGGAAGATATTTGTGGAAAAGGTGTTAGTGAAAGAGGAAGGTGTCACACCTTTGCAAGAAGAGTTACAAAGTTACAATTTTGGAAGGTGGAGTAATTTGAGATATAACTGGCTCTGGGGATGGGGTACACTTAGTAATAGTAATAGGTTAATTTTAGTTTGAAAAGGATCGAAATAAGCATGAAATTACTGATAATATATTTTTTAAAATGTTAATTATGGGAATAAATAACAACAATGGGTATAATAAGAAAGAGATTCAGATATACATAACGAAAATATATAATCAGTATGATTTATAATACATTGAATAAGTAATATTAAATGGATTTCGAGAGGAATGTAAGCATTTTTTATTGTAACCTTTTTTCCTTTCCTTTTATTTTTATCATATTATGTATTTTTGGTGTGTTTTTTCTTTTCTTATAATAAATTTTAAAAAAATTAAAAAGCAGATCTCCAGAGTCTCATGTGAAGGTTTTTCACATCTTCTACAACAGAAGATGCTTTTAATTGGACATGTGAAGGACTGAACTTGGGACTCATTTATATGCAAAGTACTTGTTCTATCATTCAGCTAGGATCCCTCCCATCTCCATGTGCATGTATCATGTATGGTATAATGTTACTGGTTATAAACTGCTGAATTATGTGAAGATATGTGCGTTGTACTTTTTTCAAGGCTAATGTAATTCCCTAAATAAGGATCCATAAAGATAATTTTAAGTGCAACTGTACTCAGAATGAAAACAGTGATGCGATAGTCTTAACAGAGGCATCTCAGTCCCATTCTGTTCCATATAAATAGGTCTGCTTAATGCCACAGAATATGGATGGATGCAAAAACAGTTCATAAACAACCAGAAAAGTAGTGTTCAATGGCGGATTATTATTTTTTTTTTGGAGTGTCCAAATGCACACCCCATGGTGAATGGGTTCAGGTAGACAGTGTAGATGTGCATACACATTTAGGCACACCCAATTTATCAGCATGGTTTCTCATCCAAAGAAAAGGACTAACATCCAGATTTCTTTTTTGGGTAAGGGTACTGGTGTTTCCATCAATTGGAACATGGTTATTTACAATCAGCTCCATTTCTGAAGCTGGAAGTTGAAGCAACAGTGGTTGTCCTGCAACTCTGTATCTGTTTGATCTAACACATAATACACCTTTGAGGTAAATACCACTGTCCAATTGTAACCTGGAAGCAACCCCAAATCCACATGGGAATTATAAACAGCTGTTCCAGATTCGCCTCAGCTTATCTCCAGGAGCTAATAGTCTTTTATGATAATGTCAAGACTAGGAAGCTGAAACAACTCCTCATTAACTTACACAGCTGGAGTGAAACACTGAAGCAATTTCTTACACATGCTAAACTATGTCAGTCTGCACTGTTTAAAAGCCCTTACATGAGTGGGCAACAATGAAGTGAGAGTAGAGACTTGGAGTGCTACCTTGCAGTATGATGGAGAGGAATGGGACTAGGAACAAGTTAATTATTGATAATTCTGAATGCACTGCCTTCCACAATGCATTCTCATTGCAATGTCTGCTCCCATTGTTCCCAATTCACAGAACCAGATTTTGTGAAAGGCCTTATTCATCTGGGAGCCATCCCTGATGGTGTTGAGGTACTGATACAAACAGCTGTTGGTTGCAGAGCGACAACCAAGTGATTGTGCCAAAGATCTTCTTTTTAAAAAAATAGAAATTTTGTAAAGGAATCTTATGGTGGTATGAAGAGGTACCACCTATGTGTTCAGGGAGGGACTTCTATATATTAAAGGTAAGAAGAGACTGACTTTTTATTAAGGGTTAGGCTTATATGAGCCAATGTGATAGAGTGATTTAAGTGTTGGATTAGGACTCTAGGGCCATTTCTACACTACACTGTTATAGTGGTACTATTTTACTTTCAACATCCTGTGGAATTCTGGGGTTTGTAGTTTTCTGAGACCAAAGAGTCCTCTGGCTGAGAATTCTAAAGGCCCCTCCCTCAACTGCAAATCCCAGGATCCCATAGGATGTTGACAGTGGAATAATAGCACTATAACAGTGTAGTGTGGAAATGGCCTGGTAGACTAGGATGTAAAACCCCACTTGGCCATGGAAATTCAGTGGGTGACCCTGGGCAAGTCATATCCTTTCAGTCTCAGAGGAAGGCAAAACTCTTCTAAAGGAATCTTGCCAAGAAAACTTTATGACAGGGCTGCCTTACGGTCACCATAAGTTGAAAATGACATATTTTGTGCATCCAGGCTTCCCAAATTGCCCCTACCCCTTAATCTGTCAAGGGTAGGATTTGTAGCAGTAAGACGGAGAAATGGTCTTTATATTAGCAGTGCCCTCAGAGGAAAGATTTGTCCATTGGATCCGCCAGGATATTGCAGTTTTAATCTCTTTAAAAGGCAAAATGCCACTATTCAAAAATAATTCAGAGCCAGAAAAAAAGATAGCTCAGAAATGAGCTAAATAGAATGTTTAGCTTCAGCAGAAACAGGGGCACTGATCTATGATTTTTTTTCATTCAGCTCACAACTCTTCATGACTGTAATGTTTACGAAGGTCTTCACTCACTTCTCTGTTTAAAAAATGCAGGCCGTTCATTTGCGCTCTTACATAGACTTTTTTTTTTTTTTTTACTTCTGGCAGTGTTCTTCCTCTTGTCAAGGATCAAGAGCACTGACCTTACTTTGCATTTTATCACATTCTGGAACATTTCTGTCATCAAAATATTCACATCAATTTTATAAGAAGTGTCTGTACTTGACAAACATGGGACCTGAAATTATTCATGGAAAGCATAATTTAAGACACACCAATGCATGCGTTAACAATTAGCCACCAATCCACCCTATTACGTTCTGAATGATTGGGAGGTTTTCACCTCCTAATGGGTGAGGGCCTAACTACTTGCTACATGCCACACATTTTCCCCATTCTTCTCCTCATTTCTCTGTAAAGAAAAGCAAGTGTAGGAGACTACAAGTATGAATGGACGAACTGAAGAGTGGAGGACCTGCTTTACCCTTTCTCCCCTGGATTTCTCCCACCCCTTACAGAAAACACAGCCTAATATACTTTTCCACCCAGAAGCAAAGGCAATGGAAAAGTGGTTCTGGTGAGTCAATGGTTTAGAGCAGGAAGAAAAAATACCTAGTGGGAAAACATTAGCAGCCCCTGTCACTCTTCAACTCAAACAGCCTTTAAAAATATGTAAAAATTGGAAACTAGTACCATCCAGATGTCTTATAACTTCAATTTTGGCGCTATATTTTTAGGAGGGGGTAAATTTAGAGACCATCTCAGCCAGTCTTCTTTTGTCTCCATATTTTTAAGCCTGATCAACTTATCAAGGAAAGAAAAGAAAAAAGGGTAGAAGCGGGAGAAGAATCTAACAGCAATTTTTTTCCTGAAACAGTCAAGTCTAGCTATCTCTTTAAAAAACATTCATTTATACTGTAACACTTTAGAGTCTACTTAAATATATTGAATTTGCATGTATTTATTTAACTATTTATTTATGGTATTTCAGGTTTTTGTTTTTATTGTATTGCCTCTCAGTCTAGGAGGGTCCCTGAAGCGATGTACAATGAGCACTGCTGCATTTGTCAGATTCATATATTTATCCTTACCCATCGTACATGATAATTCTACTGTTAAAGCCAAGTGAAACCACCAATAGCTCCAGCAGAAAAATATGGAACCGGCGTCAACTCTTTTGGTGATTTTGGGAAGGAGGGTTACAAAGAAAAATTCAAATAGCCTTCTCCCTGTTGCAGAAGAGGACAGAGATTTCTGCACAGTATTCTTCTGGAATTCACACCGCGTGAAATGTTCTGGGGAATTATTTTGTTCAGAGGTGTATGTGGCTTTTCTGAAGAAAAGCCATGTATTTTGTGCAACAAAAGAAAACCAAACAAAATCCCTATTCCTTGCACAGAAAACATTTTTGTTGCTGTTGTTATTGAGAAAAAGCATGTGTATTTCTACACATAATAATTATAAAGCAATGATCGAATATTAGTGTTACACATAATAATTACCCAGAACATTTTGCAAAGCACAGATACTGGAAGAAACTGTGCAGCATCTGCTGCGTTATTCATCCTTACAGAGTTTCTTGAGTGTAGGGAAACTTTTTTCTCTGCAGGGAAACCAATAAAAATGAATACTTTTTCCAATCCCACCATGTACACTGAGTCCTTCTTTCATCTTCTCACTAGCAAATTAACATTTGCCTATAGAAACCACATTAAAAGGTACTGTGTGATATGTTTACAAATAATTAATTATAAATTCCATTTACAAATATCTATACACATTCCATGCTGTGAACATCTATGGGTTGCTGCTTGTTCCTTAGTGTATTGAACACACACACACACACACACACACACACACACATCGAGAGAGAGAGAGAGAGAGAGAGAGGGAGAGGGAGGGAGAACCACCACTACTGCATTTTTCCACTACACACTTTTAGTTAAAAATAAAGGAGATGAAGCTTGAAACCTAATTAAACAAGTGGCTGGTACACAAAGCAAAATGGTCAGAGCTCATTATTCAAGCTGCAGTTCTTTTCAGTTTTCCAGAGAAAGCTGATGAATAAACCACAGCTTACAATGCCTCTAACAAATATCATATACCTGCCATACCATGTCTGATGATATTGTAATCAATCAAAATAAGGAATTAATGAGCACATCTTCCTCCATTCTCTCAGAAGAGAAACACGCATAACAAATGTAAGGCCACCTCAGGGTGGTATCTTTTTTTTAAAGAACAAAAACGAAACAAAAACCTAACCCTTAAAAGCAAGTGAAAATTATTATTTAGGAGACTGCAAGATTTTAAGTCAGCTGTGCATTTCTTTGCTAAGTTTATCTCCTTTTTCTGCTAATACACAAATGTGAATCTGATGATTGCAAGTGCCTGCTGAAAAATCATAACAGCCCAAATCAATACAGCACAAATCATGTGGACAGCCCCATCACATTTGACTCCGTAAATGAATCACACGCAGAAGCAGGTGTGTGTGCGCGCGCACACACACATACACAAAATAAGACATTGCTTTTATGTTCATTCATAATTAGTAGAACTATGATAGTCATATCTGGGTTAACTCTTTTTGTTCCATTATTCAAGGACTTGCACAAGTCACATTTTTAAAAGATAGGTGCAAAATTCTGTTTCTGGATAACCGACATGCCAGTTAGGAAAGCTGAGTTTGTCCCACTACATATATTCAACAGAAGAAGCATATTTTGCTCAACACAGCCCTAGCACATGTTTACTCAGACGCTGTGAACATATTGCAGCTTATTCCCAAGTAAGTATGTATCAGCTTATGGTCTTTTAGTTCATCATAGGAAGAGTTCAGACACAGAAAATCTTCACAGCATACCAAGGATAAACAGGAAGACCAGCAGCAAAATGTGGCATTCTTAGACAGCTGTCTGCCTCACTATGCCCTCTACTAATATGCACTCTTTTTAACTTTCTTTTATGGTCCTCTTGGAATCAAGCAACTAGGCAGCTACCATGTTAATTTCCCATGGGGTTCCCAATGAAGCATCATTCCATAGGTGAAAAAATCTTTAAGATATTAATCAGAATATCCATTTTGCACCTCCTAAGAGTTGTTATGAGATGATACAGCACTTGCCTTAGGCAATGACATGTTTATAAGGCTTGTTGTGTTTTTCGCTGAAATAAAATATGTACAAATTTATGTGCACATTTTAATAATGTAAATGGCAAAAAATAATAATAATTGAAAAATGCTGTTAAGAGTTGCCAGACTGAAAACTGGAGATGGCTCCTCTACCTTTAACGGTTGTGTAGAAGAGGAACTTCCAGCAGAAATTGCTTGTCAACACAACCAGAAAACAATAAACACTTGCTAAAAGTCCTTCTTGTACTTAACCATTAAAAGTAGAGAAGCTGTCTTCAGTTTTCATTTTAGTAACCTTACTCTTAGTCCATGAGGAAAATGTTTTCAAAAAACCATGAATATTAGGAAATGTCCATAACTGAATTTTACCTTAGGAAATACGCACTGTGGGAAATGTGTACTAAGGAAAAAACATCTCACAACCTCAGAGAAACAAAGGATGAGACCAGAACGTAGATGAGATAGGGAGAAATGTAAAAACAGCAAGGCAGAGTTTTCCACATTCATACAATCATCCTGGGACAGAACGAGCCATTCAGTACCAGTGAAAACAACAAGGACCCTACCAGGAAGACCTACGTAGGGATGAGGTGATGGCCTGGGAGGGGGCCTATAATGTGACTATAACAACGGCTCACTCAAATTGAGAGCTAGCTTTCACTGTATCTGTTATTTCTTAGTTTCTATATTAGGTTCAGAGGATGTACTTTACAGAAAAGAAAATGGCTGCCCATACTCCAGGGTGAGGACAGCCCTGATTACTTCTTTAGCAGCAGACAAAGAAAAAGAAAAGACAAGACAAGAAAAATCTACCATCACCTTAGATGAATCCCCACACCTTATAGAGCTTTTGGACTGGAACGTCAGTGATCCAGGTTTAAAAATGTAAAAGCAAGGCAGACAAGAGGTTCTCAAATGTATAAGATTTTTAAAAATTTGTCATTAACACATACCCATAGCTATGAAGGATCATAATCTGCTTAACCGTATAGAGGCACCGAGTCACATTTGTTTTACAGACACAACCTAACAATACCATTTAGAATATTCAGAATTCACTAGATGAGCATTATATTGTGCAAAAAGAGCCACATTTCCCATAAAATGGCATATGGACAGCACCTTATAAAGGCAAAACAAAAAAAAATTCTTACAATAGCCATACAACAGAAATTAGTAGAAAGACTACATCACAATTTGAAAGGGCCTTTGTTGTCGCGTTAAAAAAAAAAAAGCTGGCAAGGTCTATAGTCAAAATATTTTCAATTAAACCCTGGAATTTTAAAAATAATCAATTTTTTAATATTTTATTTTCATTTTATTAGCAATAATTCAGGTTTGGTAATATGTACCATCAAAACACACTGGAAACAGAGAAAACAATTCCAGTATTGTCTGCCCATATACAACGGGAATATCTTGAAAATTTCAATGCACCAAATATGCATTTTTATATTTCACTGTATGGTTAGTTACTACATAAACCAGCCTCTTTATTATTATTGTGCCATTTAACTTTTAGGTGTTTATATCACTGCAAATAGCATTCTATGTATAATCAAGATGGGTAAAGGAAATAAAAAGAGACTCCTCTAAACAGACAGACAAAATAAACAAACAAAAGCACCAAATTATGGCTAGCTCTCATCCAGAAGGGAAAAGGGAAAGCTCTGGGAGAAAATCACAATTGTATCCATCAGTCCGGAAAAAGCATCCTGAACAAGTTTCAATATAAACTGCCTGATTCCATGAGTTTTAATTCAGAAGCAAATCCCATTTAGCTGCATCTTTCTGCAAACTACTGGTCACGCCTGCATATCACAAAAAAAAAAAAAGAATTCAAAAGAATTGTGGTTTGATGTGAATGCTAATGTATATAAACTGGCTAATCACTTTGTTTATTGTGACATGTGAAGCCTGGAGAGAAGTAGCTCTCCAGCATGTTTCTTTCCAGTCTTTCAAGGAGGGCTTTCTCTCAGGCCTACCAGCATCACAGGCATATTTGGCTAGGATACAGCAGAGAGACCTCTCAATATTTTCTCCCATGTTGTGGAACTCCCTTCTTTAGGAGGTCCAGTTGGGCCTCCCTGCTTTCTTTCTGCTGGCAGGCAAAGACTTTAAAAAAAAATTAGGCAGGTACTTGGTTTTTATTCTGTTGTAGCAGAAGAAGCTTTTAATGGGAGGAGGGTGCTGTGTTTCTGTTTTATAATATTTTAAACGTGCTTTTTAAATTTTTTAACTTGTGCGCTTCAAACAGAACTCTGGTTTAATTCTCTACTAACTTTTGTATTAACAACTTTTTAATTGTTCTTGTTGTGTGTCTTCAAGTTGTTCCCAACTTATGGCAACCCTAAAGTGAAACTTTCACAGGGTTTTTTGGGGCTGAGAATATGTGATGTGCCCAAGGTCACCTCGTTGGGTTTTCACGGCTGAGTGGGGAATCAAATTCTGGTCGGCAGGGTTGCAGTCCAATGTTCAAAACACACTGGCTCTAGTTTTTAAGGAGGTTTACCTGACTTCTCGTTGCTGTGGGCTTTGTTTTGTTTCTGACTTATGACAACCCTAAAGCAAACCTATCATGTTGTTTTCTGGAGCTAGGAGTGTCTGATGTGCCTAACATCACCCAGTGGGTTTCCATGGCTAAGCAGGAAATTGAACCTTGGTCTCCAGAAACGTTGTCCAATACTCAAACCACCACACCATGCTGTTTTCTCTTTCTTTTTTAAAAATTGTACTTCATTTTAAATGGTTGCGAGCCACCTTGAATCCTGGGCTGGGAGAAAAGTGATATGTTAAATAAATGAGAAAGAAAGAAAGAAAGAAAGAAAGAAAGAAAGAAAGAAAGAAAGAAAGAGCTAGCCACAGAATAAACCTTGAATTAATTCTTTGGGTTGTCAGGGAACAGACAAGCTAGAGCCTGTTTTGAAAAGCTGAAAGGCACATCACAATAAAATCAGATCACAAAAGGCCATTGGTTCATTTAGCTGATTGGACTGCAAAAGGAGCTGTCAGGATTCACAAAACAATGTGTTCCTCATTCTCAGGAAACCAGAGTCACCCAGAGTCATGGTTTATAGTGATATCTGAGACCATTTCCACACTAGCCTGTCATAGTGCTATGATTCCATTTTCAACATCCTATGGAATCCTGGGATTTGCCGTTTCGGGAAGAGCTGGCCAGCCCCTCCCGAAACTGCAAACCCCAGGATTCCATAGGATGTTGAAAATGGAATCATAGCGCTATAACAGGCTAGTGCGGAAATGGCCTGAATGTAGCTAAAGGCATAATACAGGCAAAGACGTTAACTTTCCTATGTCATCTATATACCGCATTTGCCGGTATATAAGATGTACTCCCCCCCCAAAAAAAATACTGTATGAAAGTAAGGTGCATCTTATACCGATGCATCTTATATGCCAGCAAATTTTGTGTCTAGGCATTCCCTGGCAGCGGCTGCCACTGCTCCCTGACAGAGAATAGCCTCGCCCTTCCCTTCCTTGGGATCAGCCTAGCCCCACCTCCCCTCTCTCCCTTCTTCCTTCCCTCCTACCTCATACAATCTTTCCCCTACATCCCCATGAGGGGCTTTTCCTGCTCTAAGCAGAGCTGCGCGAGGCAATTATGCTGCCCAAGGGAGCTCATTGGCCAGCAAGGGGGCAGCTCAGGAATGCCTAGACAAAAAGACAGGAGATTACAAATGTACAAAAAAAAAAAATCCAAAAAAATACTGTTTGAAAATGGGGTGTGTCTTATACACCGGTGCATCTTATACACTGGCAAATACAGTATGCTCCATATGACAGAGAGTGCACGCATGCAACATCTGGCTACTATGGGGCTTTCTGCACTACACTGTTATAGTGCTATTATTCCACTTGCAATATCCTATGGAATCCTGGGGTTTGCAGTTGAGGGAGGGGCATTTAGAATTCTCAGCCACAGAGTTCTTTGGCCTCAGGAAACTACAAACCCCAGAATTCCACAGGATGTTGAAAGTGGAATAATAGCACTGTAACAGTGTAGTGCGGAAAGACCCTATGACCGAGGAGCGTTGACCCCAACGGCTATAGGAAATAAATTTAACTTTATTATAAGAACTCCATTAGAAAGAAGAAAGCTCTCTAAGAGTGCCTAGACTACACTAACCTAGAATAGGAAGACCACTAACATGTACTTTTGGAGCAGTGAAAAAGCAAAAAAGAATAGGCATAGAGAAGAGATGCCCTAAGAACATTAGTCTGAGAGAGTTGAGGACAGGTGAATAAGACATGAGAAGATTCTAGATCACTGAAATACTTATTAACCCTATCATTGCTTCTCTCTCTGAGACACATTTAATTCTTTAAATGCTTAGTATTGTTGCATTTCCAACACTGTGAAGTATCCAAACAGTACATAAGAGTCACCATTTATATTGTATTCTACCAAGGGCTTGATATTGAAAATCCATTCACTATATGGGTTAAGTCATTTCTAGACTGGAATTATATTCTTATAGCGAGGACCAAATTTCATACAAAGGAGTAACCCCTTCTGCCAGGGTAAGGATCAGAAACAAGGAAGGGAGCAAAGGACAATCTACCTCTTCTCTACTCCATTTTACTATATAATTGCTTTAAGCATTTTTCCCTATTCAGTTCTGACCTTAGCAGTGAGACAGTGTGGGAGAAAAGTGCTTAAAGTGATAGGTCACACCTAACTCCCACCCCCTTTTTCTGTGAAGGGAACAGAAATATTAAAGGATTATGAGTAAAAGATCATTTTGGCTCTTACAACACCGTTGACTACTCACAGAAGTTTGTACAGTGGTTCTCACTTCCAGATAAATGGCTATACCAATGTTAGCTGCTAATGTTTAAAAAATTCTTAATTTAATTAAAACTGATTATTCCCAAATCATCTTAGTCCCGTCCACTTTATTTCATACTGAGTTTAACTTCCAGTGCCTCACAAGTAAAATTCAACCTGTTTTTTGATAGCAAAGGTTCCTGGTATTTCCAGAGTGTGATAGATATCTTTGGGAAGCCATTTTAAGTCCTCTAATCTGTTCTACCAAATTCATTCAGTTGGACCTACTGACAAGTAACTAGTGGACATAAAAGTTCAGGAGAGTCTGGTAAATTAATTTCCTCAGACCCTATCTATCAAGGTTAAAATGGCACATATGGTAGAAGCTGAATATTCAGGTCCAAATTCAGCCCCCAGTAATTTATTAGAAGCATGTATTCATTACTATTCTGTTACTGTCATGCAGGAACCTGGCTGTATCTCTCGTCATTCTACAGGCATAATGCCACTTACCTCTACTTCTGAGAAAAGGAATGAATTACAAGCAAATGTTTACCTATAACTAATTGTGTCCAAGCTCTGGCTGGAAGGTGCACTGACCAACAAATGAAAACCATTTCAGTTTAACATGATATATTAAGAATTTTTTGTGTTCACTCAAGTTCCAAAACGTTGGGAAATTGCAACGGTTAATGGCCATATATCATTTAGGCAGCATGCTACACTATGATTAGTTCCAGCTTCCCCACTAAATTGGATCAGAAGAGCTGCATGTATGGAGTCTGTGCAACAGAAGCTATCATGCAACTGAAACTACCATTTGATGGGCCCTTTCGGAATTATAGCACTATGACTCTACTTCAAATGCCAGGGATGGACCTACAGAATCCTGGAATCTATAGTATGACAAAACATAAGAGCTCTTTGGCTGAGAATTCCCAACACCCCTCCCTAAATAGCAAATCCCATGATTCCACAGGATGCTGTCATGGCAATTTAGAATCATAGCACTATAATTGTTTAGCATGAGAGGGCCTGATGTTACAAGTACCCAACAGCCAACTAATACTATTTTGCCATATAAGAAGGAGTATAACTTGTAGTAAAACACAAGTAAGATTATATGTCCTCAAATCCAATAAACTTCAGCTTTAAGAGGCTCTCTGCTTCTTTTTAGGAGAGAACACAGACCTTACTTAAACAGGTCTTAAGTCTTTAGCTGGTTCAGCAGAGCGATGTTCTGTGGGTACGCTGTAGTTTTCAATATGTAAATATTTGTTGAATGCATTTTAACCATTTTAAGCCAATGTTTTATCTGGGTTGGATGTTTAAATGCTTTTTAAAGTTTTGTACTGTTTTAGCTGTTTTGTATGAAGTTATATTGTCAGATGTTAGGATTCCATATTGGGAGAAAGGTGGGCTATAAATAAACTAAATGCATATATCTACTAATATATCTACTAATAATCCAAGTTTGTTTGTTTGTCTGCGTCAGGAAGGTGAAGACCTCATATGATTGGCTGTGTTAGGCGAAGACCTCATATGATTGGCTACCTGAGAAGATTCTATGGAATCCTGGGGTTGGCAGTTTAGGGAGGGCCTTTAGAATTCTCAGCCAGAGAGCTCTTGGGCATCAGGTTGGTTGCTATTGAGATGGGGCCTAGCAGCAAGGAGGAGGGCAGTGCATTCCCTCAGGAACCCAACCTCTCTATGTTAATAACTCTGAATACAAATTGGATTCAGGAATATGGGGAAAAGTTACAGGTACTGGACAAGATAATTTGGGGAATTAGAGACATAGCATCTCAAATCATTCTAACAAGTATCACCTATGAAAAAATTAAATCTTGGTAATGCCAGGTATATACACTAGTGCGTATGTGTGTGTATATAAATAAAAAAAAGGTCCTGACAATATAAAATTAGGTAATAGGTGGTTCTACATTTTATATATTACTGAAAGCACCCAATGGCTCAGATAAATTGATTTATGGAAGTTCACAGAAGACTTCTTTCTCCTTGTTCTGCCGTACACCCAGTTTATCTTCCTGAGGAACTTCTTTGGAGGGTCAGAGAGCCATGCTGAATGATAGGGGATGGGATGTGTGGTGGTACTACATGAGCGGAGAATTCTCCTAATTTGTGTGGGTCTCAATTCTGATTAGAAGCAATTCGTCCTCTCCCTCCCACCAGCCCCCTGCATTCTACTCAATATTTTCCAGGATGACCCTCCTAAAAATACTGTGAGTAGATGGTTCCTTCAATGAAAATTCTTAAACTTATCAAATCCACTAGGTTTAATATAAATTTTGCTTCTATGCATCCTAGGAGCATTCCAAAATATCTTTATAGGTTTGTGTTATCTATATTACTATTACACAAAGTTTACAAACCACTGTTCCCTCTTGAAGTTTAATTCTTGTTTAAGAACATAAAGCATCATCTACTAATCCTACATTTTGTGTTTGGAAACATGGAGTAAATGTTCACACTGCACTTGAAGCTTGCTTTCATTTTGTACTTTAAAATCTCTTCCTCTGAAGACTGGAGGATATCTTGCATCTTTCAGCATCAGCTCGCTGCATCCAGGCACCTCAGGAACAAAGAAATGACAGAGTAATAGATGGCCTGGGTTTAACTAAGTAAGTGATGGTACAGATGAGGCCTGATAAGCTTAACATTTCATCTCCATGCTGCCACTGTGGGTTGCAAGAAGATTAGAACTGTCTTACTGTGAGGAGGGCAAGCTCCACAAATTCACTCATACATGGCAGTTCTATAATGAGGTGATACTTCATTCTTTAAACTACTGAACTAGAACTGCACAAACAGATGTGTGCCTCTGGCAGTTTTTGTCTATGCTCTGCAAGCTTTGCAGTTTCCCCACATATAGCAAACAGAATGTCCAGTCACCACAATTATTATTCAGCATTGGCAGCTGCCAAATAATTAAGTTGAAAGTATTTTTGTAGATTCCCAAGAATTATATTTCCAATGGGTTGTATTGAATATTGTCAATCCAATCAAAGACCTCAAACACTTCATTCCAACAGAGGTTTTGTGAACAGGAAGAAGAAAGAAGTAGATTTTTGTTTTGATTTTTTGCAAATGCCCCCTTTCTTCTCCCTGCTCCCACTTCCCCAGGGTGTTTACAAGGGTATCCTAAGCTTTTCAGTAACACTGAAAAAGCCATGGTGGGGGGGAGTGAATGTTGCAAAAAAGGTAAAAATAGTTTCTCTTCACAGAAACCTCCCCAGAGCAAAGAACATATTGCAAAAGGAAGCCTACTGCTAGATACAACCCATTATTTTGAGTGCAAAAGTATAACCTAAAATGATATCTAAGATGAAACCCAACACATAGTACATGTTTAGCAGTACAGTGCCAAATACTCATTTAAGGCTGCCATCCTAAATACACTTACAGGAGAGAAAGCCCTGTTCTTCACAAATGGAATTTATTTAATTCCAATTTCTGAGTAAATTCTGAATAATGTGTTTCTGAGTGAACCTTGACAGTATTGTTCAGCAAGTATGGTAATTAATGTAAAAAGTCTTGGTGATAACAGAAGTCAGTACTAACACTTATTCCACCACATATTTACATCTGACACGTAGTAAAATTGTTTTTAATGATACAGATGAAAGATTTTTTTTTTAAAAGTGCCCCTCTTGCAAAGTGCAGGAAAGACTTGTCTTCCAAATGTCAAGCCACATTAAAAAACAAAACAAAACAAACCTAAGTTCCACAAAAATCAGGGACATTCATTTCTGCACCAATGCTGTTAGAACTAAAGTACTGCATGCCAATCCTATGTAGGCTTATTCTGAAATTAATATTGCAGTGCAATCTTAAATATTTCTATTCAGAAGTAACCTCTATTTAGTTCAATGAGACACATGCCTGTGGAAGTGCATGTAGAGGTGCGCGTAGAGGTAGAGATTAAGAGGTCTTTAAACTAAGTTCCGCTGGGGAGGGAGACAATATTATTCAGGGCAAGGACTCGGCAAGTGCAGGGGGAAAAGGCCCAAATGATATTGTCCAAGTAGTACAAGCGTCCAATGGTGGGAGGAGTAGAAACTATAGTACAGGACTTGCAGGAAGGGCCTGGGGACTTAAGTGTCTCTACACTAATGCATGGAGTATGGGAAACAAGCAAGATGAACTTGAACTCCTAGTACAACAACAAAAAATATGATTTGATAGGCATCACTGAGACCTGGTGGGATGACTCGCAGGATTGGAATGTGGGAATAGAGGGGTATAGCCTATTTTGTAGAAACAGACGGAACAAGAAAGGAGGAGGAGGAGCCTTGTATGTCAAGGATGTTTTCACCTGTGAAGAGATCGATGACTTAAACCCAGAAAGCCAGGTCAAGAGCATCTGGGTAAGAATTAAGGCAGCGAAAAACGATAGGGATATTTTGGTGGGGGTTTACTACAGACCTCCAACCCAGACTGAGGACTTTGATGACACCTTCCTCAACCAAATGACTGCACATTCAAAGAGGAGAGATACAGTAATAATGGGAGATTTCAATTACCCGGATATATGTTGGCAGTCAAACTCTGCCAATACCGCAAGGTCCAGCAAGTTTCTTGCTTGTCTTGCAGACAATTTCATGGTCCAGAAGGTGGAAGACACCACAAGGGGATCAAATATTCTAGATCTGATCCTGACCAACAGGGATGACCTTGTTAATGAGGTAGAAGTGGTTGGATCTTTAGGGGGGAGTGACCATGCCCTATTGGAATTTGGCATTCAGTGGGAAGGAGAAGATAAGTGTAGCCAGACACTCATCTTAGATTTTAAAAAAAGCGGACTTCTGTAAACTTAAGGAGCTGCTGGCTGAAATTCCGTGGTCAAGAATATTGAAAGGGAAAGGAGTTCAGGAGGCATGGGAGTTCCTTAAAAGGGAGATACTGAAGGCACAGTCTAAAACTGTGCCAATAAGAAGGAAAAATGGAAGGCATCTGAAGAAATCAGAATGGTTGATTAAAGAACTCTCAGCTGAGCTAAGTGTTAAGAGAAACATGTACAGGAAACAGAAGAAGGGGGAAACCAAAGAAGAATTTAAACAAGTAGCCAGGAGATGTAGGGAGAAGGTCAGAAAGGCTAAAGCACAGAACGAACTTAGGCTGGCCAGAGACATTAAAAACAATAAAAAGGGCTTTTTAAAATATGTCCACAGCAAAAGGAAAAAGAAGGAGACAATAGGGTCGCTGCGCAGAGAAGATGGCGAATTACTAACAGGGGGAAGAGAAAAGGCAGAATTACTTTATACCTTCTTTGCCTCAGTTTTTTCCCAGAAGGATACAAGCACTCAACCTGGTGGCTGGGGAGCAGGTGAGGAAGCAGGGGAAATGCAGCACATAATAGGTAGAGAGGTGGTACAGGAATACCTGGCCACACTGGATGAATTCAAGTCTCCGGGGCCAGATGAATTGCATCCCAGGATATTAAAAGAACTGGCAGAGGTCATTTCGGAACCGCTTGCTATAATCTTTGAGAAATCTTGGAGGACAGGAGAAGTTCTGGCAGACTGGAGGAGGGCAAATGGAGTCCCCATCTTCAAGAAGGGAAAAAAAGAGGACCCAAATAATTATTGCCCAGTCAGCCTGACATCAGTACCCGGAAAGACCCTGGAGCAGATCATTAAGCAGTCAGTTTCTAATCACTTAGAAAGCAATGTGGTGGTCACGAGAAGTCAACATGGATTTCTCAAAAATAGGTCATGCCAGACTAATCTTATCTCTTTTTATGGTAGAGTTACTAGCTTGATAGATGAAAGGAATGCTGTGGATGTAGCATATCTCAATTTCAGTAAGGCCTTTGACAAAGCTCCCCATGGCATTCTTGCAAAGAAGCTAGTAAAATGTGGGCTGGACAGGGCTACTGTCAGGTGGATCTGTAACTGGTTGACTGACCGTTCCCAAAGGGTGCTCACCAATGGCTGCTTTTCATCCTGGAGAGAAGTGACTAGCGGGATGCCACAGGGTTCTGTCCTGGGCCCAGTGCTGTTCAATATCTTCATCAACGACTTGGATGAAGGAATAGAGGGCATGCTCATCAAATTTGCAGATGACACCAAATTGGGAGGGGCTGCTAATATGCCAGAGGACAGGATCAAAAATCAAAATGACCTGGACAAATTGGAGAGCTGGGCCAACGCTAACAAAATGAAATTCAACAGAGAGAAATGTAAGGTGCTACATTTAGGTAGAAAAAATGGAATACAGAAATATAGGATGGGGGACACGTGGCTGGATAGCAGTACGTATGAAAGGGATCTAGGAGTCTTAATAGACCACAAGCTGAACATGAGTCAGCAGTGTGATGCGGCAGCCAAGAAAGCCAATGCAACTCTTGGTTGCATCAATAGGAGTATGGTGTCTAGATTGAGGGAGATACTGGTACCACTCTACTCTGCTTTGGTTAGACCTCATCTTGAATACTGTGTCCAGTTCTGGGCACCCCAATTCAAGAAGGACATGGTCAAGCTGGAGCAGGTCCAGAGGAGGGCGACCAAAATAGTGAGGAGCCTGGAAGCCATGCCCTATGAGGATAGACTTAGAGAGCTGGGGAAGTTTAGTCTGCAGAAGAGAAGGTTAAGAGGGGACATGATAACCATGTTTCAATATATGAAGGGATGCCATGTAGAGGAGGGAGTGGGCTTGTTTTCTGCTGCTCCAGAGACCAGGACAAGGAGCAATGGATTCAAGCTGCAGGAAAGGAGATTCCACCTGAACCTCAGGGAGAACTTCCTGACAGTCAGGGTGTCCGGCAGTGGAATATGCTGCCTTGGAGCGTAGTGGAGTCTCCTTCTTTGGAGGTTTTTAAGCAGAGGTTGGATGGCCATCTGTCAGGAGTGCTTTGAGGGTGTTCCTGCATGGCAGGGGGTTGGACTGGATGGCCCATGTGGTCTCTTCCAACTCTACATTTCTATGATTCTATGATTCTAGAGGACTATAGTGGAAATTCAATTTCAAAGGAGAAGGTGCTAGCATAGGATTTCAATCTTGGTCCACTTACTTGTTCTGAGAATGGTGTTATTTTTAAAGACATTTAAAACAATTCCACATTTGTGACATTTTCTACAGTCAGACAATAGAGGGAAACTCCAACACAGGGGAACAGAACTACATATTTTGGGTTAATGAAATAGCATAATGAAGTCTTAACAAAAAAGAGCCAAATATTGATTCAAACATGTATTGATTTACAAGATATTCGTTTGGGTTTTTGGCCTCTTCGTTGTTGTAAAACAAACCTCATGCAAATATATAAGTAAGCAAGTCCAGGTGGAATGTATGTACAGCATATTTTTAAAACATCTTTCTGAGTAGGGTAACATTATAGTTCCATGGAGGATAATAATAGTATGTAGGTTTGTATTTATTTAAGATTTACAAGTTAACTTTCTAATTTCATTGTGCATTAAACAAAGGAACAAAATCTGTCCACACTTAGCCAACAAATTAATAAACTGCATCCATTAAGTACATTTGCCACTTTGTCAATTTTTAATAGCCCTGACTGATTTCTAGCCTTAGTGGTAGACAATAGGGAGGATCTAATTTGCATTTAAATGAATTAATCTATGCAAAAGAGCAGTGGCCTTTTAAAGAGAGATGGCCTCCTTCCAGCTAGATGACCAGTGAATCAGAACTCATTTGTCTTTCTGAGAAGGCTTCACTAAAAAATAAAGTGCAATAGTTTTCACTGGATTTTGATAGGTATGTTTCATAACACACGTCATCACAATTAGGGAGAAGATGCAAATTACAAGCTTGTAATTTCACTGTGAGTGAGCCTGGAGACTGAATATCACAAACCACTCAAACTGCTGAACTTTATATTGTAAGTATAATGGAATTGCAGGTCTACAACATACAGTTATATTTTATTTAAACTGTACATTGTTCTGTCTTCCTTTCATTGCAAGTAGTATGGACTCACTCTCACATTACCAATGGATCATTACATGCATAAATCCACAATTTGCCCTTGCTGGTCAGAGTGGAATCCCTCAACTACAGTGAAAAAAACAAAAACAAACAAACAAACAAAAATAGCTCTTCCTTTTTGGCTTCAAAAGTATCTGATCCAAAATAAGTATGACAAAGTAAGCTCAGCA
This sequence comes from Cyclura pinguis, assembly GCA_030412105.1. Taxonomy (NCBI): domain Eukaryota; kingdom Metazoa; phylum Chordata; class Lepidosauria; order Squamata; family Iguanidae; genus Cyclura; species Cyclura pinguis. The sequence goes on from CM059600.1 coordinate 82,256,000, forward strand.
TAGTCTATTTGTGCAGTGACAACTTGCTTTGTGACTGGATATTAAATGAAATTTCAGTAGCAATATATCTAAATAGTGGGTTTATTGCAGTAAAAGCTGTAGCACTCTGGCACTGAATTGTACAGATCCATGGCAGAAGCCGAAGCATTACTGAGTGGTAGAACAGTGCTCAGCATGTAGTCCCATTCACATTACCCAATTATAGCAGTCTGATTCCAATTTAACTGCCATGGTTGCATCCTATGAAATCCAAAGGTTTGGCACTAAAGCTCTCTGCTGAGAATTCTAAATGTCCCATCCTTAAACTGCCAGTCCCATGATTTCATAGGATGGAACCATGACAGTTAAAGTGGAATAATAGGGCTATAATTGTGTAGTGGCAATCTGCTCTCGGGAAAGGGAGAATCACTGGAGACTCACTGCTAGTGAGGGAAGACCAAGAGGGGATAACACACAAATGCATGATTCCTCACAGATTTTCTGCCAATGCCAAATCGTGGCAATACTGCTGGTAAACCTGACATATGCCTAGTTTGCCAACATAATCATGCTCCTAGTACGCCTTTTGGAGCACAGTTCTTCTGAAAAATAAAATGTGTGCTCCCTTCCTGCAGGCTCAGAAATGATAGCACCATATTTTCTATGCCATTGAGAGGCTGCAGCTTCTGCTAGATTGCAGTTGCAACCAGTGCAGCTTCCTCAGCTCTGGGAAGCTAGCAAACTCTTTTGCAGATAGACCCAAAGTCTGACATAGTATAAGGCAACTTCCTGTATTTCTAACTACCTTGGCAGATGCACTCAATGAGCAAAAGATTATGCTGCACTTTGACAGAGCTATTGAATTGAAGGAGCTAATATATAATGATACGTATCAGAAGCCATACATATTACAGATTTCAGTTCCTTGATAATCATTCCTTTTTCACTAGGAAATGAATTTTTGACAGGGCTGCTGGAGTTCCTTAATTACAGGAAAAGCCAAGACAAACTAGTTTTCAGAAAGCCAGATAAATATGGAGTTTATTTCTGTGCAATGGAACTGAACAGAACTACTTTTCCTGGACTGAAGAAAACCAGGCTGAAATGTTCTGTAATATCGTATGAAAAACATATGAAAAATAAATCAGAGTAAAATTGTAAGACTAAACATTATATGAAGAAAGTTTAGGCGGCAAAGCAACTAAACTGAATTGTGTGCATATTTCATATTGTGAGGGAAAGGACAATCTAACTCTGCTGAAAAGCCCAAGAATAAAATAATTAGGGCAAATAAAACATTACTAATCTAGCTTAGCTTTAGGAAGAGCAAAAAGACAAACCGCCAGCCTCAGCAAGAACAATATTATGTGGAAAGAGCCTGGCTTCCTGAATTTCTCTGCCCCTTGCTAAAATAAACCAGACAGCCATATAGTGAAAGTAGACAACTTCCCCTTTTCAACAAGAACAAACAAACAAACAAACAACAAACAAACTCATTAAAAAATGAGTGGTCAGGAAATGGGAGGGGGAGATAGGAGAACTCATAAACACAATACATAATGCTAAAGAGGGAGCTTTCCAAATATGGCAAAGGAAATACTTGTAATGAATCAAAATAGCAGGGAAGGGGCTTTTAGATAGGCAGACTGGGAAGAATGTGCACCCCAATAATCAACAACCTATCGGTGAGAGGGGGAGGAACAGTGCAGCCGGGAGTAGGGTTTAAATACAGGATGTTTTGATTGCTCAACGCGCTTTCACCCTTTGATTGGGGGGGGCGCCCAATTCTGCAGAATTGAATAAATCTATTGCTGCAATAGCTGCTTGATCTAAGAATCTGTCTCAGCCTTTTTATTATTAAATCCTCACTGGTATTTTTACTAAGATCTTTATTGGGCTTACTTCTAACAATATCACAACTGTTTCAAAATATTTGCACGTATATTTCAGTTAACAATGTAGATGTGTTCCTGAGCATTTACTTGTTAACAGAAACTTTGGTACCAAAGCCAGAAGGGGGACCTGGGAATCAGAGACACTATGCTTCAGTGGTTCTAGTCCTATCACTCAGGAAGATTTCAGACAGTGGTGTTTGGGATAGCTGCTCCTCAAAAAAGAAGCTGCTATATGATATATCACAAGGTGCCATTCTATCCCCAGTGCTATTCACATCTACATGACACCTCTGGGAGAGATCATCCAGAAGCATGGGACAGAGTACATTGGTGACACCCAAATATATTTCTCCATAACTTCAAAAACAGTTTCAGCTAAGGATAGTGTGTCTCCTCTGAATGAATGCCTAGAGGAGGTAGTGGGCTGGATGAGGTAAAACAAACTGAAGCTGAATCTTCACAAGACGGAGGTGCTTAGTGTCAAGGGTCCTAACCTGGGTTTAGAGGTGTGCCATTCAGCCCTGGATAGAGTTGCACTGCTTCTGAAAGAGTGTGTTTGCACCCTGGGAGTGCTTCTGGATCCCTTGCTCCAAATCACACCTCAGACAGATGCCATGTAGAGGAAGGAGAGGGCTTGTTTTCTGCTGCTCCAGAGACCAGGACAAGGAGCAATGGATTCAAGCTGCAGGAAAGGAGATTCCACCTGAACCTCAGGAAGAACTTCCTGACAGTCAGGGCTGTCCGGCAGTGGAATATGCTGCCTCGGAGTGTTGTGGAGTCTCCTTCTTTGGAGGTTTTTAAGCAGAGGCTAGATGGCCATCTGTCGGGAGTGCTTTGAGGGTGTTCCTGCATGGCAGGGGGTTGGACTGGATGGCCCGTGTGGTCTCTTCCAACTCTACATTTCTTTGATTCTATGATTCTATGATAGCCAGGAGTACTTACTATCAGCTTTGGTTGCTACGCCAGCTGCACCCCCTTTCTAGAGCTGGAGGATGTAAGATGGTAAGGCCTGCATTGGTAACCTCTAGCCTGGACTTTTGCAAAGTTCTGTACATTGGGCTACCTCTGCACCAAGTTTGGAAACTTCAGTTAGTTAAAAACATGGTAGCCAGACTGGCTACTGATATATCTAGAAGTGAGCATATCGCAACAATATTAAAGTCACTCCACTGGCTGTCAATTAGTTTCCCAGCAAAGTACAAGTGTCGGTTATTACCTTTAAAGCCTTACATGGTTTGGGTCCAGCTTACCTAGAGGATCACACCTCATCCCATAAAATCACTCAGGTCCTCTGAGGGACATTTACTTCAGCCAGCCAAAACTAGACTGGCAACGGTCACCCAGAGGACTCTTTCTTCAGCTGCGCTTAGACTGTGGAATAACCTGCTGGAAAAGATTTGACAGCTGAATACACTGTGCAAATTTAAAATAGCACTAAAGACCAGTCTCTTCCAGCATGCCCATCCTGATTATTTTACATTGTGAATTTTAATAGGTATTTGTATTATTTGTTGTTTTAAAGTGATATTATGTATTTTAACTGTTATTTTTTAACTGATGCTCTGCTTTTAACTAATGTTATGTATAATGTTGCTGTTCTCTGCCCACGGGGAAGATTCATGGAAAGAGGCAGGTAAGAAATAATAATTATTTATTATTTTATATTATTATTTTACTTCAGTCTCAAGGGAGCATTTAAAGATAGCACAACCATGCAGGCTAATCAGACTCTAAGATAAAAGTGATCCATATGGCCATAAATCTTATCCATAACCTTAAGTGAATAAGGCTGAATGTTGTATCCACTAGGTGATCCAGATTCCTCAGTTGCCTTGGGTTCATACGCTTGAGGGGCAACCCTTTGATATCTTGTAAAAGGACACTGGAGTACTGAAAGGGCTTTTGAAACTATTGGCTGTGTGGTACTTTCACAAACTGATACTCATAAAACCCAGTGCATCTTCAGTGCTTACACAAGAATGTTTAGTTAGATGCTGGGTACTGCTAGCATTATTTTAAGACAATCCATTAAATAAGGTTGCAGTCACAGTATATTTTATTTAGTTAATCTCATCACCCATTGCATCTCTGGACCCAGAGATAATTGGCTTGCTCTGCTTCTAGCATCCCATTTTTAAGGATTAGATGCAAGGTCAAACAATCCATTACTTATATTCCCTTTATTAGTGTCTAATAATGTGAATTATGGAATGTATTCTCTTAAGGAATTTTCTTTCTGTTCCTTTTTTTTTAAAAAATACAAGTCACTGTAACAGAAACTGAATGATCTGACTATTTAAAATTAAATAGGGTAGATGTTTGTTTTCTACTTGGAAGAGATTTGCTCCAAGAAGAGGCAGACACATTAAGATAATTTTAGCATTCCTATTGTCCAGCATTCCCATTATTCTGACGTTTCAATCTATTTCCAGTCTTCATTATTTCGTTCTTTAAGGTGTGCCATTACAATTTGTTCTACATGCACCCAAACATTTCACATTATATCCTCCATGTTAGAAGATACAGATGTAATACATTTATCAAAGTACAGCTTTAATACAGTAATAACTATGTTATAAAACGCGGGGGGGGGACCCAAGTTTACATAGAAACCATGTTAAAACTTCAATGAAAAGATCTCCATCAGATGAAACAGATAAAATAAAAGCTCTGTGATCCCAAATCACATGGTATACTGGCAACAAAGCTAAAGCAGATTATGTTAATTAAGATGCACACAGATCAATAGAGCATCTTCAGTATCAAGAAGACTCAGCAAATAAATAATATTACATAATCCATGAGGACATTCTGATATTTTTCCCTTGCTGCTTTCATCTACTGAAGAACTCAAAACCAAACCCTATGCAGATTATAGTCTGCCACCGTCTCGTGTGTGTGTTTGTGTGTGTGTGTATAGAAAAAAAACCTGGCCCTATCATTAGAGTGAGGCAACATTTAGGCTGCAGTCCTACATACTGTTGCTGTTGCTGTTGCTGTTGTGTGCCTTCAAGTCATTTCCAACTTATGGCGACCCTAAGGCTAATTTGTGATTATCACAGGATTTCTTCACAAGCTTTGCTCAGAGGAGGTTTGCCTTAGCCTTCCTCTGAGGCCAACAGAGTGTAATTTGTCCAAGGTCACCCAATGGATTTCCATGGCTGAATAGGGTTTCAAACCCTTGGCTCCAGAGTCATAATACAATACTGAAACCACTACACTCCGCTGGCTTTCACTTAGCTAAGAGCAATTCCCACTGACTTCAGTGTACCCTACTTCTAAATAGACACACTTAGAATTAAACTATTTAATAATTCTAGTAAAAACACATGCTGTAATCAATACAGCTAAACAAATACAAAGCAGCATTGTGGCCTTAAATCCTTGGGAGCAGCCCCCTCCTATACCAACCGTATCCTTGAAGATGGCCTTGTTTTGTCTTCTACGCAGGTAAGACTAGCTTGGACACAGAATAGGGCTGTCCCAGTGATACATCACATACGGCTGAATCTCTTCTAAGCAAATCACATCTCTTAACCACTTAGAAATCTGACAAAATCAACCTGCTTAAACTTATAATTTGAGTTATATCCACAACTCTTTGCATTCAGGGAAAGTCCTTTGATCCAGATAAGGAGTTTATGAAAGAGGGAAGACTAGCACCTTCCACATTGTTGTAGAGGAGCAGAGTTGGGAGGACATTACAGGGGCATGCAAGCTAGAAGAGAGATTTCCCACTGAATCTGCTTCCCTTCCATTCATTCTGCTTCTGCTGCACCAAAATAATGGAGAGTGCTTGCAGCAGGATCTAACAATTCTGATTAAAGAGTAAAGATACCAGTAGCTACAAAAGCAAACTACGGCTTTATTGTAAGAGCTCCATTAAAGATAGGAAAGCTCTCTAAGGGTGCTAAGCTAGCACAAAAGTGAGCTAGTAGAAGCAAGAGAACAAAGGACAGGAAAAGAAGAGGTGGGAAGGTTTTTAAGAGCCACAGTTTACATCTAAAAGAGATTAGGATAAATAGATAGGAGATATGAAACTTTGGCTCACTGGGCTTCTTAACCCTAACATTGCCACTCTCTCTAAGATAGCTTAACTCTTTAAGTGCTGAATTTTGTTGCACTTCCAGCACAAAGAATCTTCTGTTAACAGAAGGACATCCCTGGAGAAAAAACATTGTTTTTTCTGTTTCATACGGAGGCTAGTGTTAGGAATGCAAGAGTCCCACACAAAGGAGAAAATCACAAATAGGAAGGTGTGTGTGTGGAAAGGGGGTACAGGCATGGCTGGGAGAACAGGTGTCCAGGGTCCAAACCAGATCAGGGAAAGGAGATGGAAATTGTGGGTCAGCATGGTGGCCCTATACTTCCTCTCTCTCTTGCCCATCTCCTTTCCTGGGTGTGGGGGAGCATCAGGATAGAGTTTGTGGTGCTGAGAAATCAGAGTATGAGACATCCTTAGCTGGCCAGGCAGCTGCTGGTGGAGGAGACGGAGGACCAGAGACAGGTTTTTAAAGGAATGCACAGCCTGATTCGAGCTGCCAAGAGGGAAGGTTCCCCTGAAACAGAAGTGCCTGAGATAGGGGAAGGCAAGGGTTGGAGAAATGTGCGAATAATCAAATCTATGAAAGTCAAACCCATAAATGTGGAGGGCTGACTATATACGCAATTCTACAGAAATTACTAACCATTCCTGAAAGGACAGTAGTGTCTATACTTTGCATACATGCAGGTGTCCCAAAGATTGACAAACATTATAAATTTCATAGATGTGTATAGTGTAACTTGCCTTGAAGTGCCAAGAAAAACTGAGTCTTCAGTTACTCACAGACTAATTAGCAAAATGGAATAGAGGAACAGATGGCAACTGCAACCCTTTGATGAGAATCAGCATAGTGTAGTGGCCTGAGCATTGGACTACAACTCTGGAAACCAGGGTTCAAATCCCGACTGAGCCATGGAAACCACTGAGTGACCTTGGACAAGCCACATGCTCTCAATCTCAGAGAAAGGCAAGAGCAAACTCCCTCTGAACAAAACTTGCCAAGAAGGCCCTGTGACAGGGTCTCCTTAGGGTGGCCATAAGTCAGAAACAACTTGAAGGTACACAAGCAAAACAAGAAGCAACCTTTTGCTCTTCCCAAAATATGCTTAAAAGATCATATTTTTAGAAACGTGAGGTCAACACTTCATGTACACGTAGGCTGTTTCTGCACTAGCCTGTTATAGCGCTATGATTCCACTTTCAACATCCTATGGAATCCTGGGGTTTGCAGTTTCGGGAGGGGCCATCCAGCCCCTCCCGAAACTGCAAACCCCAGGATTCCATAGGATGTTGAAAGTGGAATCATAGCGCTATAACAGGCTAGTGCGGAAATGGCCTTAGTCAAAAGTGATGATATACTTTATGCTAAATCTTTCAAGATAAAATTATTCATTTGACACAATTGCCATGAGAAAGGCTTGATAAAAGTTCAGTTGTAAATAATCTTAAGAGCACCTAGTGGTGGGTGACAACTGTTGAAAAACACTGCAAACTTAAACAGTTCAGAATATAACCAGTATGTCAAAACTCGGGGGTGAATGTAAACTGCAAGCTAAAGCTAGTTTTATTTAATGTTCAGAATGAGAATTAAGGAACTTTGTTCCTCCTTCATATTCTGTCCCCTCAGCTGAGGCTGCAATTCACTGGACAGTGAATGAATTAGAGTCTTTGCATTAAACAAATGGCATATAAATTTATAAATGATTTTGGTGCCCATTATAAAATGTATAAGGCCTTACTCATCAATCTAACGGGAGAATTCCATATTCACAAACCAGTTGATTTCCTCAGACTTCTTTTTCTCTTCTTCCCAACGAATTATGTATGTAAAAGCACTAGGGACTCAAATTACATACTCAACACTCAACACAAAGCAAACTCTGTTGATTTCCACAATTGAATGAGCTAATAATAATTTCAGCTAGTATTAGCAAATAGATGTCTCTTTCATGCTATACAATTATAGCACTTTGATAACACTTTAAGTGCAAAGCTCCATCCTGTGGAATTTGTAGTTTTGTGAGATATTCATATTTAGAATTCTCAGCCAGAGACCCGTAGCACAGTGGTTCTTAACCTGTAGTCCACAGACCCCTGAGGGGCTATAAGGTCCTCATATGGGTCCATGAAGACTTGAAAAAACATTATGAGCTTTCACAGCTAAAATAGAAACAGTGGATGGATGAATGGGTGGATGGATGGAAGAAAGACAAGTTTATATGGAATTATTTCAATAAAACATAATAGGAGTGTATATGAGCAACTTTAAATAGATATTTGATGCACTTTAGGGTTTTAAATCTTGAATTTAGTCCTGGTGGTCTGCAGCAACAAAAGATATTTAAAGGGTGTCCATGGAAAAGGAAAGGTTAACGACCACTGCTCTAGTGACTCACCAAACTATAAATCCCATTATTCTGTAGGATGCAACTAAGGTGGGATCAAACTGCTATAATGTAGTGTGAAAGAGACTTCAATTCAAGCATTATTTTCTGTCACACATTTATGTAATTTTGTGTCATGCTGCACTCATAGTCAAGTAAAGGATTTCAAGTTTAAACCTCAGTGATGGAAGAACTTGGAGCTCTGGACCATATATATGTTGTTGTTGTTGTTGTATGCTTTCATGGCTATCTTTAGGTGAACTTATCATGGGACTTTCTGGGGGCTGAGAGTGTGTGTGATGCACCCAAGGTCACCTAAAGGTCTACTGGTAAACTGAACACTAGTCTGCAGGATTGCAATCCAATGTTCAAACCACTACACCTTGCTGGCTCTCTGGCTTGCAGATAGATAGATAGATAGATAGATAGATAGATAGATAGATAGATAGATAGATAGACTGACCGACCGACCGACCGACCGACCGACCGACCGACCATGTAATTATGTGATGTTCAATTATTCCTTTTAACTATTTTTTCTTTAAATAAAGCAGCTGAGGTGACTTCACATTTCATGGGGAAGACAGGCAGGGGCAGCACTGCTTAACCCCTTCCCTTATTTGTGAATTGACAATTGACAGCAGGCAGCTGAAGACACTAGGAGAGAACCAACACTGCTCAGCAGCACCCAAGTTCTTTTTTTATCATGCTTCAAAAATCTTCACATCATGTTCAGGTTCTTTTGAATCTGTATCACAGACACAGATGACTGTATTACAAAGGCTTCAGATCTCTGAAGTCTATTTTATGTTTATGGTCTAACTTTAAAAACTTAAAAACAGAACTACCTCTTTAGATGAGGCAAACAAACACAGTTCACCAGGAAAAAAAATCATGTGATGCACTTAAAAGACACTTTACAAAAGATCTTAAATATATAATTTACAGTACAGGTGGACTTAATGGGTTTCCAGTTTTATTTAAATGATACTTACTATAGCATTTGCTCATTTGTTTTGAATGAGAATATTTAAATAGGTCTTTAATCTGAAGTATTTCTAAATTTCCATTTCCCCTTCATTCATTGCCTTCTTTTCATCGGCAATGCACCTGAGTCTTACACATCATCCTAAGGCAACATTTTCTTTAACGACAACATCTTATTTAAATAGATACCAAAAATATTTTTTTTATCTTTATAAAAATCCATTTTTTTATTTCTCCAAGCAAGAAAATTGTATAAACTATTCTGATTACTAATTTGCATTTTGCAAACCGTATGTATGGTGTGTGTGTATATGTGTATTATGTCCTTTTCAGTGTACATTGAAAGAGTGTATTTGACTGGTTAGCTGTAGAGACTGCTGACTTCATTGCCAAAATGTCCAGGCACTGAAAAAGGTCAGGCTTCTTCAAAATTAGGTCATAATTCTGCAGTTCTCAGTGCTTGACTCAGCTCGCAACCTAATTTTTTTTTTTTAACCAGACTCAACTGTTTATATGAAAATATAACCCAGCTGATCATGCTGCATAGCCAAATTTTCAGGTTCAAACTAAGCGACTTGTAAGTTATCCTGCTTCGACTGTATTCTTGCATTGCAGGGGGTTGGACTTGATGGCCCTTGTAGTCTCTTCCAGCTATGATTCTGTGATTAGAAACTGACAAGTACCAAAGTAGCCCACACAGCTATAGAAAGCATGGATCAGCAAATAACCCATCCTTACTTATAAGACTTTGTACAGGAAATAATATTTCTTCACTGCATGGGGACAATATATATTCATTCCAGTTCATATTTTCACACATGATATGTTATTAACTGACACTCTCTACCAAGATATTAGGAAAGTATTCAATCAATATTTTCAAAATACTTGTTCAACTGGGCAAAAGGAGACTTTAAAGGAAAAGTGGGAATACTTCCAACCACATTACATCAATCTGTCAAGTGAGTTTCTTATTTATTTTTGTCTGCTTCTTGTAGTGTAGTGTAGACATTTCTATTGATCAACACACCACATTCACATAAACACATTTTTTTCAAAGTAAATGTCATGAAAATCAATAGAACATGTGAGTAAATATATTTTGGAAAGATATTTGCAAGACAGTTTATGTAGCTGGATGGCAACACTCCTATGCTGCTCTGAGATTTCTCTAAGGCACATGGGGAAAAAGAGGAGGTAGGAGCTGAAAGGAAAGAGTACTTGTTTCACATGTGTAAAATACCATCAGCTTTGAAAATACTACACCCAATACTTAAAGCTCTGGTGATGATTATTTGGCCTTAAAAAATAAGGCTGCAATGTCCTGCTGTATATAGTTACAAAAAGGAAAGTCTTGTTTGTTTTTAGTGTTTGTTTTTTTAAAAAGAAAATCCTCTTCAATATTAATGAAATCATTCCAGATCATTTTATACTTAATTATTTTTTACCTACTGAAATTCTTAAGTAATTCAACCAATAGCTTTTATTTTAATGACTAAATCAGTCATTGATGCTTGAGTCTCATTCTGCCATGGCTGAAAATTTCTTTTGATTCAGACTGCCAGCTTTAGAATAAAAATCCATTGAACATTGTTTGGTTTTTGGGATGGTCCAAATGTTAGCTAAAACTTAAAATATTATGTGTGTGTGAACAAGGTCTTATTTGAGTTTTCTATGAGTGAACAAGAATAGAAGTCTATTCATTCAAGGACTTTTCCTGCATCTCCACCTTGTCTTTGCACACTAATAATGTTGATCCTGAATTCTTAGATCTTTCTACATCCTCAGCCTCAAAATATTTATTTTTACGACGTATGGGGAAATTTCTCATTGAAAAGGTGAAGAATATTGAATATCTGGGTTCACCTAGCCTAAAAAACCAAACAAACAATTACTATTTTAATGCCTAAGGTTTGTTTTTTTTAAAAAAAAAAAAAGCTGATAGTCAGGCAAGACAAAGAAAGAAGAAAACCCCTAACACAGCAGTGGGGGACAAGTGTTCTAAGAATACATAACAGCAACAAATTACTCTCTCAAAAGAAGAATGCAGGTCTTACATGAACTGGAACAATTAATTTCACGGTTGTCATCCCAGCCTCAATAATGTGTTGATTTGAATCAGATATTTGTGGTGCATTGCTCCTTGCAGCAGACAGGCTTGATGCCTCCTGAGCCTGCGTGTAGCAATGATGGGTACCATTGTAAAACAATCCATCAATAAGAGTAATTACAGTATTGATCAAAATGGTTGGCTCTTTGGTATCAGAATCAATTCAAAGGAGTTGCTAGAAACAGAAATGTCTAATGGACTATTCCATCACTAGTCACTGCAGCAACTGAAACAGCTAATATTCTGGAAAGCTCTTAATAATTACTCATTGACTTTAGATTTCTGCTCCAGTAGTTAACTATATAACCTGCTTACTGTTGCTTGAAAGTCAGTGGTTGAACTAGAATACAAATACAAATTTATGGCGTGCTAGGATCTCCTCCCCTCCAAAATGTGGAAAAACCTTGATTTGTGTGTGTGCGTGTGTTCCGTTAATGAGAAGCCTAATCTCTGTTGCATTGTTTTCAAATGGATTCTAGATGTGGACAGTTTATTTTACAATGGCTGCTCTTCCAGTGTTTTCAACAGACAAATCAAAATTCATGGAGGTTCCTAGTGTAAACAATAGATGGGAATGCAATTAATGTGAGAAATCAGTGGACGTATCACTAGATTGTTTATTGGCTTAAACCTGCTGTGCCTGTCTTAATGATACACCCTAACTTTCAAAAAATAGATATCCAAGTGACTTCCTTTTCACTAAACCCCATCTTTCTTTCCAAAGAATGATTTAAAAGTTCATCCTCCAATTGTTAGTTGTTTTTAAAAAGTGACCAAAGTAGCCAATCCCAAGTTTATACTTAAAAAAAGAGAAGGAAATCATCTTCAAGGGATTATGAAAGAGCAGCAGGTGAAAATATGGTTAATGTTTTCCCTGATGGCCATTTTCCTATTCAAAATCGCCTCCCTTCAGCTGTTTTTCATTATGTAATTCTCTGTATCTTTTTTATTTGGGAAAAAGGAAGCAGAGAAATGTTTAAATTAAACACAAGAACAAATTTAAAGTCCCCTCTTGTTGTTAGGTTTAAAGCACTAATACCTTAACATCTACCACAGAATATAAGTCTTCCACTACCTATCAAATTTTCTCTTCACACATACACACACACACAATTAGCTAATGCTAAGTGCATTTGCTTGCAATGTCTAATATGACCCCTGAACAATTAAGCTTTCATGCAGATAGAAACATTAGACAGCAAAACATTAATGAAACTAGGAGCATGATGCAAACAAAGTAAAATATGTTTAACGCCACTGGTTCCAGTAGAAATGAGCTGGTCATACATTGAAGTCTTCCACTTCAATTAATGGTACTCAAATGTTACTTGAAGGTTACTTAACTTTAGCTGTATGACACAAAAAGTATTCAATTTGGCAGGCAAAGATCATGTAATGTTTGTGTTAACCAAAAACTTGTGCATCATCTGCTACTATGCAAATCATTAATACTTCCTTTGAAAAATTGCTGAGTTTCCATTAATTATGCATTCTTTGCATTATTGTTCATGTGCCATTAGCAAAGTTCAATGGGATTTTACTGAACCGTGAAACATTTTCCTCTTAGAAGAAATTCCCATATCTTCACACTACCGTTGACCTTGAACCGTGCCAGATCTAATTCAGATGAATGGGGAACTTTAACTCAGCATTCCCCCAAAAATCATGTATAGAAGACTATTTCAGCTGCTGCGATAATACTGTATACCTTGCTGATTGCATATACTCATGACTTATATATTTAATAGCTGCTGTGGCTCTGTGTACTGCTGAGTCTTGCTGTGCAAAATACTGCAGCTGATCTATAAACTGTACTTACTGGCTAACATAATACAACAAGTAAGATCAATGAGAGTTGGTCACGAGCTCTTTAGATTCATTCATTTTTTGTCAAATGATATTGTGTGTTAAACTACTTTTAAAATTTGGGGGGGAGTTCAAAATTCATTGTCATGTTAATAGTACTCAGATGGTCAAAGTCCCAAAATGCTTGTGACTGAAGACCAGTGTCTTAAGTGAAAAAAAACAGCTCTTTAGAATCCACCCACTCTTTCTAAGCTGAATCTCATAATGCTGTATCCTGAATTTTTAGAGTCTCAGAAACACCACAGCCAGAGCCTGCACATTTCTGTAACTAAATCAGAAAACACTGAACTTGGTTGACCAATCCATCCCAGTCACTAGGCTCCTGTATACGGCAAGGCTCATGAGTGATATTACATCTTATTCCTCTGTCTACCTGGAACACTCACCTGGCCTAATGTACCTAGAAAAGGAAACAAAACAAAACGATGGTATCTGGATCATAGCCAGAACCTCTAGGGTGATATAAACTTACTATTTCTTAATTTCACTTCCCTATACTTAATGGCTACAGATCATACATTTCAACTCATAACTTAATTGAATATATGTATGTTATGTTTTGCTCTGTCCAATATTGGGAGACAATGGCCCTTGTGGTCTCGTCTAGCTCTACAATTCTATGATTTATTTATTAATTTTATATCCCACCTTTCTCCCAAATGGTATCCAATTAGTGTTACACAAATAAAATACAACACGCTGGACTCAGAGGTAAAACACAAGGTTTCCGACACACAATAGATTGTATATGTGGCACAATTATATGTCACAGTTCAAAAGAATTTAGTATTGCACTATTTCTTTCCTTAAAAAGCATTTCATAGAGCTCAGGGACTTTTCTTATGACAGTAATTCAGACAGACAAAATGGAAGCCATTCACACTACAACTTTCTAAACAGTTCAAAGGAATTAAAACTGACTGTTTTGATTCATCTGTATTTGGAAAAAAGCTGCCATTTTTGTTCTCCCATGAAATCCTGATTAAAACTGATTCTTGAATTTGAATGGATCAAAAATGGCTGTCATTGCCACCACAAAAAAGGCTGCCATATTTATTCCATTTCATTTATAAAAAATATTTTACAGTCACTGCGATGTATTTTAATGCACAGTGGTTCAATATGTACAGAAAAACACACATTTCTTCAGCTCAATGATGCAATGCTAAATACTCCTCCAGAGGGCAGTGACTGAAAAGGGCTTGCAAAAAAGGGTAACATCACTGTCATTCCACCCAAACCTCATTTTAAAGCCAAAATACAAGGGGGAAGATTTTGTCCAGATTTCTTTTCCAAATATACAAATCCCTTGGGGAAAAACTAAAGAAATGTTCCATTCAAGAGAAATAAAGAGAGAGAGAGAGAAAGACAAAGAGGCAGGAAGCACTGAAAACAAAACAATAGCAAGAGAGATACATGCTTCTTAAAAGCCCTTTGCATAATTGCCAATGCACTTTGGAGCGAAATTTCCTGGGATTTAACTATAGTCTGAGGGACTGCTCGGAATTTAACATTTGTTAATGAACCTGGGCTTAGTTATAATCCCCAGCTTGCCACTGAGTAGGGACTCCTGGAGAACTGTTAACAGAATCAAAACAGGGAGGGGGAGTAGAAGGCGAGTGGTGTGCATCAAAAAAATAGTTAGCACTTCTGAGAAAACCAAAGGGAAATTGGCCACCCATCTTCCCGTTATCTTCCAGGCTGAAATCCCAGTGCTGGAAGTCCTGAATGACATGTATTCTACATACCTGAGACCCTACATGAATTCCCCTTTCCCCATCTCAAACTCTACAGTTAAACCAGAACACTTTGTTACGTTTCCAATCTGTGCCAGCTCCAGACAATTACACACAGAGAGGTATTTTCAGAAGCAGCTGTTCTGTTCTCTCCTCTGGAGACTCATCAAAGCCTGGATCACAGCATTTTTCTAACAGCAAAAGGGTATGTTAAAAAATGAACTTGCATCTGATGGTTAAATAGAAAGCAGTGACATTTTAATATTTCCTATATTTGGGAGCATAATGGGAACAGCAATAAATTCTGACACTCCGTACAATGTTATAAAATAATACTAACATTACCTACAGCAGGGTTGTAGGAGTTATAACTGACTTATTCCTATTGAGAATATGAAGGTGTGACAGTAAGGTAGGAGAAACCCACAGGTACTTCAATTGCCAGTCTGTCGGGAGACCTGATTGCACCCTTTCGGAGAGAAAATTACTATACTGAAATCCAGACACAAACTATCAGCACTTAGAGGGTGGATAAGCAGTGACAAAAGGTTAAAGACTAAGCAAAGCACGATACCACACTGTCAGACCATTGCAAGAACGTCTTTTCTGCTCTTGCTCCTCATGTCTTACCATCAGAACAAATCAGACAAAGGCTTCCTTTCAGACAGCTGGGTTAGAAAAAGATTAACCTTTTACAAGTGCTTAAAACATACAGTGCAAAGACACATAGCAACTGAGACCCCACCCCCATTCCCAAAGTAGCAACATTTAAAATTTAACAAAATCAGCTTCTTGAAGCACATTTTGAAATATTTTTCCTCTTTGCATAGGAGTTACATATTACTGAAAACAGAAAGTTTCCCTTATGACATGGTGTGTTAGGAAGATGCACAATAGCGGCCCAAATCACTCATGATGCTAACTGTATTAGCATGATAATTGTGCATATTCTTTGTTGCTACTGTCATTATTACTTATCCATTTATGACTTTCCCCAAGACTCTGTTTTGTCTCCCATGCCATTTAGTATGTACATGAAATTGCTAGGAGAGGTTGTCTGGAGTTTTGCGGTATGGTACAGTCAACATGTGGATGACACCCAGCTCCTTTCCATCTCAATGCCAGGAGGATGTCTTGGTTTGAAACCAGTAATGGAATGGATGAGGTTGAACAAATAAACTTAATCCAGACAAGACAAAGGTGCTCCTGGTCAGTTCTAAGGCAGATCAGGGAACAGGGTTTCAGATCATGTTTGATGGAGTTACTGCCCCCCCCCCCCCGAAGATGCTGACCCATAGTTTTGGGATATTCCTGGACCGTTCTGAATCTGTGAGCCCAGGTTTCTGCAATGACCAGGACTGCCTTTTCACATTTACAGCTTGTGCACCAACAGCACCTATTCCTTGAGATGCTGGATCTGCCCATGGTGGCCCAAGACTTGGTTATATTCCATTTTGACTACTGTAACCCTCCATGTGGGGCTGATTTTGAAGAATGTTTGGTAACTTCAGCTAGTTCAAAGAGCTGTAGCCAGAGTGTGAACAGAAACAGATTACAAGGACCAACTACTCTCCTGTTAAAACAGCTCAACTGGCTGCAAGTATATTTCTGGGCACAATAAATATTTCTGGTTATGACCCATAAATCTCTATATGGCTCAGGTTTAGACTATCTCGCAAACCATTTCTCCCCAACTGAGCCTGGAGAGGCCATTATCTTAGTCCCACCAGCATCAAAAGCATGCTTTGTGGAGACGTGCAAGAGGCCCTTCGCAAGTGACTGACCCTATATTTTGGAACTCCCTTGCCCATGGGAGCCACAATGACCTCCTCTCCCTGCTATCCTTCTGTTGACACGTAAAATCTTTTTTTCCTACACGCTTTTAAAACAGAAAGCTTTTAAAGAACAGACTAGGTAGTGCTATATGATTTTAAATAAAACTGTTAATTTCTTCTATCTTTTTCATTGCATTTTATTTTTTTAACTGGAGGCTTGAATTATTTTAATACTATGAATTGTATAATTCCACTGAGTTGTGTCTGACATGCTGAGATGGGTAGCAACTGGTGGGGTATTGGGGATTCAGACCATGTATTGTAATAGTGTTATGTTTATTGTCTTTGTCTCTAGTTGATGTTCCACCTTTTGGTGGAAAGGGCATTGTAAATAAGATGATGATGATGATGATGATGATGATGATGATGATGATGATGATAGAATCGGAAGAGACCCAAGGGGCAATCCAGTCCAACCCTCTGCCATGCAGGAACGCCCTCAAAGCACGCCCAACAGATGGCCATCCAGCCTCTGCTTAAAAACCTCCAAAGAAGGAAGAGACTCCACCACATTCCGAGGCAGCATATTCCACTGCTGGACAGCTCTGACCATCACGAAGTTCTTCCTGATGTTCATCTGGAATCTCCTTTCCTGCAGCTTGAATCCACTGCTCCTTGTCCTAGTCTATGGAGCAGCAGAAAACAAACCCGCTCCCTCCTCGACATGACCCCTTCAAATATTTAAACATGGCTATCATGTCCCCTCTTAACCTTCTCTTTTCCAGACTAAACATACCCAGCCCCCTAAGCCGCTCCTCACAGAGCATGGCTTCCAGACCCTTCACCATTTGGTCGCCCTCTTCTGGACACACTCCAGCTTCTCGATATCCTTCTTGAATTGAGGTGCCCAGAACCAGACACAGTATTCCAAATGAGGTCTAACCAATGCAGAATAGAGTGGTACCATTACCTCCCTTGATCTAGACATCATACTCCTATTGATGTAACAAAGAATTGTGTTGGCTTTCTTGGCCGCTGCATCATGTTCAGGTCAAGGTGATTTTGAATTTTGATCCTGTCCTCTGGGGTATTAGCAGCCCCTCCCAATTTGGTGTCATCTGCAAATTCAATCAGCATGCCCTCTACTCTTTCATGCAAGTCACTGACGAAGATGTTGAATAGCACTGAGCCCAGGACAGAACCCTGTGGCATCCCACTAGCCACTTCTCTCCAGGATGAAAAGCAGCCACCGGAGAGCACCCTTTGGGTTCGGTTGGTCAACCAATTACAAATCTACCTAACAGTAGCGCTGTCCAGCTCACATTTTACTAGCTTCTTTGCAAGAATGTCATGGGGGACTTTTGTCAAATGCCTTACTGAAATCAAGATATGCTATGTCCACAACATCCCCTTCATCTATCAAGCTTGTAAAAAAGAGCTGGTAACTCTATTGTAAAAAGAGATAAGATTAGTCTGGCATCACTCATTTCTGAGAAATCCATGTTGACTTTTAGTGATTATGGCATTGCTTTCTAAATAATTACAAACAGACTGTTTAATGATTTGATCTAGGATCTTTCTGAGTATTGATGTCAGACTGACTGGGTGATAATCATTTGGGTCCTCTTTTTTCCCGTTCTTGACAATGGGAATGACATTTGCCCTCCTCCAGTCTGCTGGAACTTCTCCTGTTCTCCAGGAGTTCTGAAAGATTATTGTGATTGGTTCTGAAATCACTTCTGCCAGTTCTTTTAATATCCTGGATGTAATTCATCTGGCCCTGGAGACTTGAATTCATCTAGTGTAGCCAGGTATTCCTGTACAACTTCTCTACCTATTCTATGCTGCATTTCCCCTTATTCCTCACCTGCTCCCCACCCCCCAGGTTGAATACCTCTATTCTTTTGGGAGAAAACTGAGGCAGAGAAGGTGTTGAGTAGTTCTGCCTTCTCTCTTCCCCCTGTTAGTAATTGGCCATGTTCTCCGCACAGTGACCCTATCATTTGTTTTTCCTTTTGCTGCAGACATATTTTAAAAAGCCCTTTTTATTGTTTTTAATGTCTCTGGCAAGCCTGAGTTCATTCTGTGCTTCAGTTTTTCTGACCTTCTCCCTACATATCTTGGCTATTTGCTTGAATTCCTCTTTGGTTGTTTCACCATTCTTCCATTTCCTATACATGTTTTTTTAACACTCAGCTCAGCTGAGAGTTCTTTAGTCAACCATTCTGGTTTCTTTAGACACCTGCCATTTTTCCTTCTTATCAGCACAGTTTTAAATTGTGCCTTCAGTATCTCACTTTTCAGAAACTCCCATCCATCATGAACTCCTTTCTCTTTCAGTATTCTTGACCACAGAATTTAAGTAAGTAACTCCCTAAGCTTACAGAAATCACCCTTTTTTAAGGTCTAGAATGCGTGTCTGGCTACACTTGGCTTCTCCTTCCCACTGAATGACAAATTCCAATAGAGCACGGTCACTCCTCTCTAAGGATCCCACCACCTCCACCTCATCAACAAGGTCATCCCTGTTGGTCAGAATCAGATCTAAAATAGTTGATCCCCTTGTCGCCTCTTCCACCTTCTGGACCATGAAATTGTCTGCAAGGCAAGCGAGAAACGTGTTGGACCTTGTGATCTTGGCAGAATTTGACTACCAACATACATCAGGATAGTTGAAATCTCCCATTACTACTGCCACTCTCCCTTTTGAATGTGTGGTCCTCTGCTCCAGGAAGGCATCATCCAAGTGCTCAGTCTGGCCTGGTGGCCTGTAGCAAACCACCACAATAACATCCCTATTGTTCCTCGCTCCCTTAATTCTTACCCAGATGCTCTCAACCTGGCTTCCTGGATTTAAGTCATGGATCTCTTCACAGGAGAAAACATCCTTGACGTATAAGGCTACTCCTCCTCCTTTCTTGTTTAGTCTATTTCTGCAAAATAGGTTATACCTCCCATTCCTACATTCCAATCATGAGAATCATCCCACCAGGTTTCAACGATGCCTATTAAATCATATTTATTTTGTTGTATTAAGAGTTCAAGCTCATCTTGCTTATTTCCAATGCTCTGTGCATTAGTGTAGAGACACTTAAGACCATGTGCCCTTCCTTCAAGTGCTGTACTAAAGTTGCTTTTCCTCCCACTGTTGGTCTCTAGTACTACTTGGCTTGCTTTATCTATATCATTTAGGCTATTTTTCCCAGCACTCGCTGAATCCTTGCCCTGAATAATACTGTTTGCCTTCCTGCCGAACTCAGTTTGAAAACCTCTTGATCCGCTTTGCAAGACTATTAACAAAATGTTCCTGCTGACGGTTATGAGGTGCAGCCCATCCATTGCCAGAAGATCATCTTTGTGGAAATGAAGGCCAAAAACCCAAATCGCTCTCAGCAGCACCATTTGTGGAGCCAGTTGTTGATCTCCACTATTCTTCTCTCCCATTGTGGGCCACGTCCTTCCACAGGGAGGAGAGATGAAGTGACAACCTGTGCACCAAGGTCCTTCAGCTTCCTACTCATAACCTTGTAATCCTTTGTGATGCACTGCGCCTCACAGTGCCGTTGGTTCCCACATGAACCAAAAGGAGGGGGTTACAATCAGTGGGCTTGACAAGTCTCATTAGCCTCTCTGTTCCGTCATTGATTTTGGCCCCAGGGAGACAGCACACCTCACAATTCATCCTGTCTGGGTTGCAAATTGTTGGTTCTGTTCCTCTCAGCAAGGAGTCCCCAACCACAGAACTCATTTCCTCTAAGGCTTGTCCGGGGTTACTCAGTGAGCAGATTCTTCCACAGCCACCTGGACATTTTGTTTAGGTTGAGACTATTTGTCTTCCTGCTGCTGGATTTTGTCCTGGTGGTGTTTGAGTTCCTGTTGCTGATGTTCGATTTCCTCTTGGTGATGTTCCATTACTCCCTCCTGCTATTCCATTACCTCTTCCTGCTGTTCCACTTCATCATTAATAAGGTCAAGAACTTGGAAGCAATTCTGTAACTCGAGAGTCTCTGTTTGGTTCCTGGGCATTCTACTCCTCCATGTCACATTCCTCCAAGCGTCTGTCTCCTGGTTTTGTGAACCGACTTCCTCGTCCACTAACTCCTCCATGTATTCGGTCTTCAAGAAGGTCCTCTCTGCCCTATCCAAGAACTCCTCACCATCCCTAATAATCCGAGGATTAGAAACCCAGGCCTCCTGCTGCCAAACCTTCTCCTGCAAGAGGACCACCAGCTTGCATTTCCTGCAGGTGTACCCAATGACATCTTGCGGCAAGAAAAGAAACATGCCACAGCTGTTGCAGGTGACTACAGCACCTCCCTCACCCCCCATACTTGATAATCTAGACAGTTAAATTAGAAAAAGTAAAATTGGGCTTCGTCTTCAAACTCCCCTGGTAAAACCTACGTCAACACCCCTGTTTGCCAAGTTCTAACTGTCAAACTTTCAGGACTGAGGGTGCAATTATATCGTTGTTCTAGTTACTCCCCCAAGCTTCCCAACCCACCTGGATGTTGCGGTCAGGCAGACTGCCTCAGGAGGGCTTCATCCCAAAGAGCAATGAATTCTTACTAGGCTTGTACAGCCAAACTGCACACACTGAAGGTGGTCGCCACTGGGAGCAGTAATAAAGCGATAACGGCTGCTAGCTGCTCTCTCTAGCCAGTCAGTTAGACTGTGCATTCAGCGGGAGCACACAGCCAGAGCAAACAGACAAACAAACAAATACAGCCCCACAAGCCTATAAAAAAACATCCAGTCAAGGATGTCTTCTCAGACACAGATCACCTTCCGCTTTCTCCTCTGGAAATGAGCTTGAGGGCCACTGGAAGCAGTTATAAAGAGTATTCCACAAAAACTGAGATCCACAGCTTACAAAAACTAAGATACTTACAAAAATTAAAACAATTACATTTAAACGCATTTAGAAAGATGTAAGTAAAACATATAGAAAGAAGCTCATTGTTAAAAAGCAATTAAAGTATCCATTGTACTGTAACCATTTAAAATAAAAAAAAAAGACAAAATACAGAAGACAGTAAAACTAAGTACTATTAAGGTGTCTAGATCAGTCACTGGTGAATGGGAGTGCCTGGGGCCAACGTCCACTTGTCTGCTAGTTTTGGCCTTTCCTAGAGATATATAACATAGCACTGGTAAATTCCCCATTAGACTATAGCAGTGTGCTCTAAGTTAGACTATCCTTGAAGATTGCTTAGGTTCTGATGAAGTTTCTAAGATTACTTAGTTTCTTAGATTACTTAGATGACTTAGAATCTTCACTGGTGCAAAGTGCAGCAGTGAAATTGCTGACAAACATCTTACAAAAATCATACATCAGTTATAAAGGAATTGCAGTTTCATATGGTTGCCAATATATTTTTTGTTTGAATTAAAAGTGCTGGTTATGACATCAAAATTCCTTAAATGGCATGGAGCTAAGGTCTACTGGAGCGGCTCTCCTTTGTCTCCCACAACCACCAGTGGTAGCAACAGACTGCATGAGAATGTACGAGAGAGCACTTTCCGCTGTGGAGACCCAGCCGAGGAATGGTCTCCCTGCTTGCTAGGAATTTTATAATACATACACACATGCACAAGTATGTACACACACACATACACATATATCACACATATGCACACACATATACTCTGTGTATGTATGCATATATAAAATGGAAGCATCCTTTGATATAAAGTGGAAGTGTCCCTCAATTTGCAACCCATGATTTTTGTCACCTGAAAGACATTGGGGTCAGGAAAACTCCTTCCTTCCTTCCTTCCTTCCTTCCTTCCTTCCTTCCATCCATCCATCCCTCTTGTCTGTCCACAACCAAGTTACCCCACCTACCAAGGGAAACTGGAATTTTAATGGTAGTGTAATCCTATTATAGAGATATCCTACAGTTTAGCAAGGTAACATGTAAGGAAAACAGTTCTGATTTAATTTTTCACAATGTTTATGCACATAATTTAATGCATGTCATCTTATGTGTACATAATTGGGAGTAAATAATATGACCACAAAAACATTCACATGACTGGACTGCAGGACTGCATATTATACCATTTCCATGGAAAGGAAATGTAGGTTTTGTTGAAGTTTCTAAGCTTCACTGTTCCCAAGAAATCATTTCTAAATTTGTCACATATTTTTCTAAAAAAAAACTAATGAATTGACTTCAGGTCTTTCAAGGCCACAAGTGATGAATCTAACTTATGATTGAATGCTGAAACAAATTTAAATGCTAGCTAGACATTCGATTTGCTGTAGCCACTACCTATTAAAGTAGCATGACAGTGTTAATATTTATTTGTGCTTTCTAGTCATCTGTCCTACCAATGTCTTTGTGCAGCTCCCTGTAAAATGAACTATGCCTTTATGCAGTTCCATTAATTTCAATGGGACTTTTCTAGTGACTGACAACATCAATAACTTTGCAGTTATCCTTTGGATAGCTTTTTCTTGCTGTCAAGCAGAGAGGGAAAAATATCCCCTAGTTACGCTGAAAGAAAAAAAAAATACTTTGAATAAAAGGGCCTTATTTAGATTTGTCAATTAATTCTCTCTGTGACATGGTTTCTTCTACTTCAACTTCAATTGATGAAGGATGGGGAAAAATTCAAAAATTTTTTTTAAAAAATAAGGATGTAAAAATGTGTTTCTTGAGTGTCAGAAAATGCTGACAAATCCAGAACTTTATTACAAAATTCTTACATAGGGTTTTGTGCAGAAAATAGTAATTTTGCACAAAAATATTATTTTCTGTGCAGAAAGGCTGTTTCTGGTGGAAAAAACAGAAACAAAAACAAAAACCTTCACATGTAAATTTTGTGCCTAAATACAGCATTTTCTGCAAGAAACAGCATTTTCTATGTAGAAAATAATATGTCTGAACAAAAAGTCTACATAAAAATTTTGTACAGAACAAGTCCCAAAATGTGAACAGTCTTTGACAACTTTGACAACAGTTTTCAAAGACTTTCTCCCAGAAGAAAGAAAGTCACTAAAATTATTTGTTGCTTTATGCAAGAATGAAATTAACGAAGAACTATACCCCTAGCATTGGCAAAATTCTATGAAACCAGAGAAGTCTCCAAGATTACTAATACAAATTCCAAATGTTTCACACATTCCTTGTCTTTTTTAGGGTTCTGTGGAGCCTATATGGATATAGCATAGGCTCATTCACTCACCCCCTTCTTTTCTCTCATCCTGCGGGATAGAATCCTTATCATCTTGCATGTTTTGGAGCTATGATTCACTTTCCTAATATAAGTGTTAAACACTGTAGTTAAACACTGTTAAACACCTAATATAAGTGTTAAACACATGTGTGATTCTCTTGAAAAAGCAATGTTTGCAGAGAAGAGCTTTTGGGTCATATCTGTAGATTAGGGCCATAATGAGTCAACTCTCATTGAAGCCTCAACTCCATTATCCATATGTTTGCATGGATATCTGAGACAGAAATGTTCATGGACAGAACGCTATGCCTGTCTATTTTCCCAGGTTCTGGGTAGAGCTCTAAGAAAGTTACTTTTCAGAACTACTACTCTTAGAATCCCACAACCACCACGACCTCTCGCCGTGATAGCTGGGATTATAGGAGCTGTAATCCCCAAAACTAACTTTTCCAAGTTCCACTTCCCAAACTCTAATTAACCTAGAAAACGCTTTGTTCTCTTCTGGATTCTATGCATGAATACTCCTCGCCTTGCATGTCCGTGCAAACACATGGATAGTAAGGACAGGGGTCGGGGGGGTGCATATTTGATTGGAAGAAAATCTATGCACACAAACCATTTTATATGTACTTTATTCCTTCACACAAAGAAGGGGAGTTAGCATCAAACCAGTTTGAACCCATTCCTACAAGCAGATTTTGCAGAAGATTTGAGCAAAATGCAGCTTATGTTAAAATCTGTGCAGAAAAAAAACACCAAAGAATTGAAAGAAATGGGCATATTTTTATGGAAGAAAAGAGTATACAAGCCTGAGAGATGTTCTTGATTATCTAAGTGTCAGGGATTCCAGGCAGGGAACCCTGGGAAAATGATCAGCCCACTGCAAAGATGTTGCATCATGCCCCAGCTGTGGGTAATTGCAAGGTTGCATAAAGAAACTGGGGTCGTGTGCAGATGGTAGAGGGAGGTGTGCAAACCTCTACCTGATTGGTTGTAGATATGTATATAACAAAGCAACGCCAGTATGTATTTGTCTGTTGACCAAACCTGGTGCCTGGCACAAGCTTTTGTCCATCTGTCCTATGTTTTGTATATAATGGAACTTTGCTGCAAGTTAAGGGGCCTCCTGTTTTGGAAGAAACTCCTCTGTGTGTGAGTATCCTTACTGGGGAATAAGGCTGCTGCTGTTGGCTCGCTGAACTCTGGTTTTTCCGCTGTGTTTCTGTGGGGCTGAAACTCCTATCATCCCCAACACTAAGTATGGTAGTTCCATAGTCTATAACAGTTCCAGTATTGAATGAGGTGGGTTGCCTCTGTGGTGTCCTTATTATCATCTTTCAACAATAGGCTAAGACTTTTTCACTTTCTTGGCTACTTTAATGTGCTCTTATTTTAAATATGGTTAATTATGGACATTTTCTACTCTTCTGTTTCATTCAGTCTCTGGGGTGGTGTTGGAATCCTTCCATCTTGTACTGCTGAGAGATTTCAACATCCATGCTGAGACTGCCCTGTCAGGAGCGGCTCAAGACTTCATGTCTGCCTTGACAACCATGCTCTATCCCAAGTAGTATCTGGCTCTGCTTGTGCTGCTGGGCATGCTCTGGACCTTGCTTTCTGTAGTGAGTAGGATTAACATGATCTAGTAGTGGAGGAACTATCTATAGTTCTGTTGCCATAGACAGATCACCACCTGGTATGGCTTAGACTTGTTCGGGCTCAAGATCTCTGTAGTGTGGGAGACCCATTAAAATGGTCCTCCCCAGGAGGCTTGTCAATCCAGATAGATTCCTAATGGCTCTTGGGCAGTTTCCTTGACAAGTGATCCTGTTGAAATACTGGTTGACCTCTGGAATAGAGAATTGGCCAAGATGGCGGGCACAATCATCCCCTCTCATGGACTGGAGTCAACCAGACCCCTGGTTTCCCAGGGAGCTGATGGCAATAAAACAAGTAAGAAGGCAACTAGAGCAACGTTGGCAGAAAACATGCAGCGTGTCTAATTGAATATAAGCTAAAGCTTATCTGAAAGCCTACCGTGGGGCAATATGGGCAACAAAGACAAATTCCTTCTTTACCTCTACTGCATCTGTAAGGAACTGGCCAGTGGAGCTGTTTTGAGTGGCCAAAAGTCTTCTACACTGAGGCCCAAGAGACGAAAATGCAGACAGCCCACTGCAAACAACTTGCTCAGGACTTTGCAGATAAAATCACTTGGATCTACTCTGAAATTGAATGCTATAATTGATACAGATCTAGTGGATGTAAATTTGGCCCCAGCTTGTCCAGCAACAATGTATACTTTTCAATTTGTGCAACCTGAGAATGTGGACAGGATTCCTGAAGATATGAGAGGCACAACATGTATGTTAGAGCCTTGCCCTTCCTGACTTATTAAAAAAGCTAGAGCGGAGAGGGTGGATGAGATGAATTATCTAGATCCATTTCAATCTGGTTTCAGGCCTAGTTATGGAGCAGAGACACCTTTGATCATCTGTTGGTTCTGCTGGATGTCTCAACAACTTTTGATTCCATTGACCATAGTATCCCTCTGGGTCACTTTCCTGGGAACCTGGGATCATTGTTTTACAGTGGCTCCTTTCCTTCCTGGAGGGGCAAACCCAGAAGGTGGTACTGGGGACTCCTGCTTGGCCCCTTGACCATTGGCTACAAAAGAGATGGAGGAATATCATTGTCCACTTAAAATTAGTTTACGTTTTGGAATTAGGATTAAGAGAATGGAAGTTGTAGGGGCTGAGAAAGAATTTTATGGGAGAAATTCTGGTTAGGGACAGAGTTGTCTGAACAGAAAGCAGTGAGAGCAAATAATCAGAATTGTTTAAGGAAACAGACCTTTGAATAATTAATGATGGTTAGAGTTGGAGGACTGGATATTTTAGCCAGAGAGATGATGATAAACAAAGAGTAATAATGAAGGGGAAAGATCAAAAAACCATAAACAGATTTAAAGACATTTGTGTTGAATACAGAAATTAACGGGAAGCTAAGAAAAAGCATCATGTGGTCAAAGCAGGGGTGGAAGTAAATGATTTGGACAGAGCTATGGTCAGAGGGGAGAAGATTGATGCTTCAGAAGGAAAGGGCAGAGAATGGAAGGTTGTAGCAGTCAAGGTGAAAGATGACAAGAATTTGAAATAGAACCATAGCTGAAGCAACAGAGTACAAGGTAGGTTTGGGTAATGTTATAGAGGGAAAAGCATTAGAATGGACATGAGGGAGCAAGGGCAAGCAAAGAATTCAAGACAAAGCCACTATCAAAAGGATGAATGTTGACAGGGCCAATGGATACAGAAGAAAAAGATATAGTTGTAAGGCAAGAATGCAATTTGGTCTTCAACTCATTGAATGATGACATTTCCAATTGTACACATCAGATACATGAAGATGAAGAAAAGAATAGATTTTGATATTGCCACCCAACAAGATGGCAGGGGAAGGTTGAGAAGCAGAGGACACAGAATAGAACAAATTTCTCCCCCCGAAAACAATAATTTAGCCCTTCACCCTCACTCTTCTCCAGGAAAAAAAACATGGTAAAAGAAAAGAGAAATCACAAAGTGCTTGAGGGGAGTTGCTCACAACATTAACTCTTAGCCTTTCAGGATAATACTCATTATACAATCCCATGGCTAAAACTAATGTACTGTGAATTATCTACCACTTCATTATAATTTAAATGACTTCTTCTTCTGTTTTGCAATTCATCATTTAGTAACTTTACCACAGGATGTAATGAAATATTTTATGTATCTCTATTTCTTGCTCTTTCACCATCCTAATAATACAAGACTATTGTAGAGGTCCTAATCAATCACTTCCTAAAGTCCACGTGAATAAATCTACAAAAAAGCTTTTAATTAACTTTGTAAGTAATAGATTTATAGTCAATAACTGAAATTAATTCAGCATTGTACTGTAATATAAGGAAATATTAAATATCTCTTGTTTTACAGGTGAGATATAAACACAACCAATCTCAAAATATTTTAAAGCAAAAATAATTTTTCTTTAATTAACAACTATGCAGTATGCAAACTGTAATTTCATTGAAACCATTTTGGAAACAAATCACGAAAATTTCGCTGCAAGCAGTTTAACTTACATTGCTTTTCATCTGTTGACACATTATCAGATCTTCCATCAAATTATATTTCCATCCAGAAAAATAAGATTATCCAAACATTCAAACCACAGTATTCTTAATGGGAGAAAGTGCAATATTCTAACTAGATCTATACAGGATTGGTATATACAGTCCTTATGGGTACTTACTAGAAACTGACATTAATCTTGATAATAATAATCGTCAAAGGTATTTCTTCAGAATTAGTACCCCTGGCGACCCAGCATGGTGCAGTGGCTTGAGCATTGACCTATGACCCTGGAGACCAGGGTTCTAATTCTCCTCAGCCATGGAAACCCACCAGGTAACCTTGGACAAATCACATTCTCTCAGCCTAAGAGGGAGGCAAAGGCAAACCTTCCCTCTGAACAAACCTAGCCAAGAAAACCCCATGACCACTTTGCTTTAGGGTCACTTGAAGGCAGACAACAACATTGGGCACCAATGAAATGGCATTCTTGCACTGTGACTTTATAATTCTAACAAAATACAAAAAGATACAAATACAAAAAAAGACACAAAATACAAAAAGAAAGAGATTATTTACACCTGAATCCTTATCAAGCTTTTCCCATGGCAACTGTGGCAAATGGATAATACTGTCTTGAAAAATTTAGTATAAAGCATATCATCAGTTTTAATGCTTTTGAACCCATGTTTTAGTGCAGAGATGCAGATAAGCATGCTCTAGCAGAAGACAAAAGCTTAGTTAACAATAGTTGAGCAGCCAGATGTTGTCTTGAGAAAGTACTCTGTTGGTACAGTACATTAACAATTACGCTTTGCCCAGGTTTGCACGGTGATGGCAAACAAAAGGAAACAAAATCTGTCAGCTCCAACCAGCTTATTCCTCCAACGCCTTACAGCACCAATATATTTTCTCCTCCTGCCTACTTACACTGGTGGAGTTATGCTACTGTAGTGTTTTAACAAGATCCCAGCCTTTAGGCTTACCTAGTTTAGAATGGGTGCTACACTTATCTAAGGAAAATTATTTTAGAAATTTACCAGTTTACCAGTTAACTTAAAGTAAAAAGCTCAAACGAGATCACCCATATACTGCTTTCAAGTGTTATAGGTACATGGGAAGGCATTCTCCACAAAATGGAGAAGGGAAACTACTGATAGAAAATAGTTGAAATGGCATAGTACAATCTAAAGCATGTATAAGCAGCTCCAGTGGGGAGCCTACTTCACGCAACCCTCTCTCTCCTGACTAGGGAATAAATAAGTCCAACCCCTGATTTACATGAGTCAAAAAATGTCACACCTTCCGTCTCTTTTGACATTTCAACAGGTTGTCTTGTAAGCAGGGGTGGCCAATATGTTCACTGCCCGGGAGTGATTTTTTCATTAATCATAGATTGTAGGTGAACAGCAATTTAACAATGAGTAAATGTTGAATACTTGAGAGGGAAATGTAAAAGATGTTAAAGAAATCACTCACTTGGGGGTACACAAATTGCACCAAAGATTCCCCAACTATTCCTAACTTTAATATATCATTTGCAGGGTTCTATCTTTAAAGGTTCTTGTACAGAAAGACTTATAAATTCTATTATGATTAAGAATAATGTAGCAGATACAGCACAACAGATAATTTATAAATAATTCAAGACTGAAAACTACTGGGGTGAAATATTAGGAAAACAATCAAGCTTGGTTTCCACTTGCAATATTTGCATTTAATTTATATCTACTGTCCTATTCTATATTCCCTGCATCTCTTAAGTTCCACTGATAAAAGATAGTCTATTAGAAAAAAGAATGTCTAACAAAATCATGCTAAAAGTAGGTAGCACAGCAAAGCTCTGTTGAAATTCGAATTTTGAATGTGTTTGTAGTTTGAAGTGTCAATTGTGAATTTTGAATAAAAAGATTTAAAAAAAAAAAAGAATTAGTATCCTGGCAATCAGGACAATAGGGGAACCTCCTCCTTTGCAACTTTTACTACATTCTGAACTGAGTTCTAAGATTTCTGCTGGAAGGTAGTTAATATTAACCCACCTCAACAAAAGAACCAGAACATGTTATTGGAAATTTTGCCAAGATTTCTTTGCTTTTGCTTTTCTTTGAATTACATGTCTTAATTTGATAGCTCCCCAAAAATATTAAATTTGAGTCTTGTGGTTGCCTCTGGCTCATTTCTAATAATTTAAATTAATTGTAATTCATTTTAACGACAAGTCCTGCAAATTTTTGTTCTGCATAATCTTTCAGAGACGATGAATGTTTAAAGCTTAGCACAGCAGTATAATGTCAATACTCAGTGATGCATTTGGTTATTTGCAAAAGACAGTGAAATCATCACGAACTGGCATAATATAACATGGCTTTTAAAAGATTTAGCTAGACTTTAGTAAGACTCAGTAAGATCAACAGGAGTGTTAAACACATTCTCAGCTCCCACTGAAACGGGTACATCATTGTCCTTTGGAATACACTGCCCCAGGGAAAAAAGGCATCCATCCCAAACTGCAGGCTTTAGGCTATGCTGCAAGTATTTTTCTTCACTAGGTTCTCTCAAATATGTTTTTCTGATCAAACAGTTTAACCACAGATTGCTTTATTTGATAAATGTGCAATGAAATAGATCTTTTAAAATGATTTACACGTTTTGCTTTGCTTTGATTTTTTACTATATGGCACTTGGATAGAATTCTTCTGAAGTGGTAAAATTATATGTAAATAAAATATGTAAATATGTAAATAAAATATTTATTTTGGTCAGTTTATGTTTTGTCAAAAATATACACATATCAAAAAAACAGAACAAAACAGGTATACGGGCAAAATTCAAGCTTTGCAGTAGCTAGCATTTCCAAAGCTTAATAGTAGAATGCCTACAAAACATTTCCAGTAGCCAGTATCTTTTTTTAACATTGCTCTAAGGCAGGGATTGGCAACATCTAGGGTGTGGGTATCCTACTGTCACATCTGCCAAGTATAAATCAAGGTACACACACCTAATCCCGATTGTTTCCAGTTAAATCAGAGGTTATCTTCCACTTTAAAATAAGGTAAACATATAAGATTGTGTCTCCGGCAGGAAAACCTCTATTTTCCTCTATATCTTCTCAAAAGTTCAAAAAGATTATTTCAGCTGGTGCTTGATTGACTTAAGGCCTTTTCCCTCTCATGTTAATAACTGTGAATTTTCATCATGCTCTACTCTCAGATAAATAGTTGTTTTTGTTTTATGTTTCATGCTCTTGTTTAAAAAAATAAGCTGAAAAAGACTCCTCTGTCTCTACATTGAAATGATGCTCTTGTTGTCCCCACCTCTGGCCGTGCCGCTAGTGTTATGGCAGCAGTAATTTGAGCTTTGTTATCATACAAAAGCAGAATTTCACACTACCAAACACAAACTTTTTTAAAAAAAAATACTTTTTTCTTGCAAAAAGTTAAGAATGAAACACATATGCATGCACATGAGCTGTATCATTACATCACTATGGTTTCCTTTCTCGTTGTGTGCTTTCAAGTTGTTTGCAATTTTTGGTGACCCTGAGGTGAACTTATCATGAGGGTTTCTGGGGCTGAGAATTTAGATAACAGGCCGAGTCTTTTTTTTTTCTTCAGAGTGAAAGAGAGAGCCATGGAAAGACATAAGAAAAGCCACCATGAGATGTAAATTGTAGCACTGTTCCTTCAAAAAAAAAAAAACCACAGTAGCCAGTGGGTATTTAGAAGCCAAGATGCCTAAAATGAGATTGTCGTACTTTGGATACCTCATGGCTAGAAAAGACAATAATGGTAGACGGGACCAAGAAAAGAGGAAGACCACAATATAGATGGATAGACTCAGTCAAGGGAGCCATGGCCCTGAGTCTCCAAGATGTCAGAAGGGCTGTTGATGGCAGGGTGACCTGGAGGTCTCCCATCCATAGGGTTGCCATAAGTCAAAGTCAGCTTGACAGCAGCAGTTAAGAACAACGAGTCAGTGGGCAATGGGAGTTCTAGACATTAGAACTACCACTAAAAGATGCCCACCTGTGCAAAGGATAGTTCTGTTCAAGGACTAATATACCTTTGAAGCAATAAAACAGTTTTCTCCACAAGTTTCATTCCCCGGGACCAACAGGAAATGTAAACACACACACATACACAAAATGCTAACCTGTTTGATAGGGAAATATCTAGGGAAATTCACTCTGCTAGTATTGCTTTATGCTTCTTCCCCTGCTGTTTTAGGAAATAACATCAATTTACTACATTTTTTAATGCTAAAGAAAAAAAAAGACTTCTGAATATTAAAGGCAGTCCCTCAATCGGCAGATGAAGGGAAAAATCTGCACGTTAGTCTTAGAAGTACATCCCACTCACTCATGCTGGCTTGGAAGTAAGTGTCACTTTGCTGAAGGGGGGTTTACTCTCTAGTAAACATGTGTATGATTGCAGCCTTGAGCCAGGCAAGTAAATAAACACATCTGTAATTATGGCCACAGGAAGAGAATAGGAAATAGCCTGTTATCTTTGCCAAACAAACTCTTACCAACACGTCCATTAGGGCCCAAAATGGCTATCAAGGATAAAATTACAGGAAAGGAATTTCATATGTATTATTGATGTACCAAAGCATAACAGGGAGTTAAAACCCCTGCTGTTGTATTTCACAGTTAAAATAAACTGTAGACCAACAAACACAAGGCTGATGTCTCTCTCTCTCTCTCTCTCTCTCTCTCCATCTTTAAACTCAGCTCACTTTGTGCCATGTGGTTTTGTTTTGTTTGGGATTAAAAGCACAGAAGTTAGCTGCTGGTGCACCCAAGGCATTCTGACTGGAAGGCTTTCTGCCCTTTTTCAATGAAAGTTCATTAGCTGAAACAGAAGCCAGTGCTCAGACCAGTGACTATGAGACTTCTGGGTTTGAGTGTTATGAAAATCACATTACTGAATGCTTTTTGACCTCATTATCTCTAACACAATATCTTGAATACTTTTTATAAACAGGAATTCTCTTCCTTGCTTTCTTCTAGGCCTTCTACCATTTTGGTCACCCTCCTCTAGATACGTTGCAGCTTGCCAATATCCCTCCTGAACTGGGGTGCCCAGAACTGGATGTAGTGTTCCAGGTGGGACCTGGCCAAAGCAGAACAGAGTGGTACTATCACTTCCCTTGACCTAGACACTACACTCCTATAGATGCAGTCCAGAATTGCATTGGCTTTTTTAGCTGCCTCATCACATTGCTGACTCATGTTCAGCTTATGGTTCACTAAGACTCCTAGATCCTTTTCATATATTTCATATGTTGTATTGGGTACAGAATGCTCCTTCCACAGCTGATAAGGCCCTTTCCATATATGCAAGGGATGGAGATCATGTGGAGTCTAACAAGGGAGAATGGATTAAAGGGGATTTTTGCCAGTTTACCATTCCCCCTGCAACCTCCTATGGTACCTTCCTTACTATTCAGAAAGATCTCCTTCGATTCTCCCAACCAGCTCCCCAGAAGCACAGAGAACTACAAGGAAGAAGAAGGGCTGCAGAAAACTACCACGTCCCCACCCTCTCATCCCTTTCTCTAGGCCTCTAGGACAGGCACAAGATATGGCCTGCGGGTCGCATGCAGCCTGTGAAAGTATTCTGTGATGCCCGCTGCAGATGGCCCCCCCACCTTCCCTCTCCCACCTGCCCCAAGTGTGATCAGTCCTGCAGCAGGGAGGAGGACAATGAGGGGGGTGAGATCGCCCCCTCTGCTGTCCTCTCCCACCCGCCCCGGGTGCCATGGCTCCTGCAGCGGGGAGAAGGCAGTGAGGGGGACAAGACTGCGCCCCCCACTGTCCTCTCCTATCCACCAGGAACAAAATGGGGAAGTTCCACCTGCTCCCAGCAAAGGATGCTGAAACACCCATCTCCCTCATTGCTGGGCAGTTGTGGTTGCCATGCCTGTTTCTTTCCTGAATTGGCATCAGTAGAAGCAGCAGCACCAGCACCGCCCCTTGGGCCCAGCAACGACCGCCGCCGCCGTGGACCCTGTCACATGCATCGCACCCATCGTGAGGAAGACCTCCCCAGGGAAAAAAGTGGGGGGGGAGAAAAGGGAGGGAAAGAACAGCTGAGGAGGCAATAAATCTGAAATAAAAGCAGGTTGAATCACTGAGGAACCCAAACCGGGCTAATTAAAAAAAAGACCCAAAGAAAGATTCCAGAAAGAAGGAGAAAGGGCGAAGGGAAAAAAAAATAACTCACAACCTCAAGTGGAATCGAATATCTGAAGGGACCAGAGGGGGTGGGGAAAGGGAAAGTGTAACCGCTGCGCCTTCAACTGCCAAGTCCAAGTCCCTTCACAGAAAAGTCCTCCGCACCAAAATCGGGGGGGCACAAAAAAGCCCCCAGCGAGGGAGCAGGAGGAGGAGGAGGAGAGGGTGATGGTGGAGGCGAGTCTCAGTCCCGTCCCCAGCAAAGCCTCCTTTGTCCCCCATGTTCGGGTGGAGAGAACAGAATAAATAAATAAATGAACAGATACATTTATTTGAGAATGAATAAATAAATAAGCCAACAGGGCCGCTGAAGTAACATCACCTCACTTCAGGCATGCCAAAACACTCCTGTACAGCTTCCTAAGGGAGTATGGTGGAGAAAAGTGGCCCCTGTTCCCAACATAGTTCAAATCCTTGTTTAGCCATGGAAACCCACCGGGTGACCTTGGACAAGTCACATACTCTCAGCCTCAGAGGCAGACACTGGCAAACCCCCTCTGAAGCCAAGAAAACTCAGAGTCAGCTTGATGACGCATAAGAGCAGCACAACAAAATACTTCCATCTTTTGTGGCAACAACACCATGTCCTCCTCTCTCTGGAAATGTGTATTGTGTTGTATGTATGTACATGTGCATACATACACCTGCTACTGTGCGGTAATTTTATTTTGTGAGCAGGATCACTCTGAACCTGCTATCCTTTTCCAGGCAGAATGTGAATAATGTTGAGAGACATGCCAGGTACAGTTACTTTTAAGAAGAATTAAAATAATGACAAGTTATTATTATAAGATCTTATAAAAATCTTAAGGGCACCAGATCCTGTCTGATTTCAGAAGCTAAGCAGGGTCAGCTCTGGGTGGTACCTGGATGGGCGACCACCAACAAACATCAGGTGTTGTAGGCTATATTTCTGGCCAAGGAAGAGTATTGCAATGTTTTGTTGCTCTCAAGGAATGACTTGAAAAAGTTCCCAGAGCTGCACAATGAAGATTGGAATAATGACTTATATTTTTTACATAACACTACAGGTCATCTAACTGAACTGAATTTACAGCTTGAAGGGAAAAGTCAACTTATTTTTCAAATTCTTGCAACAGTAAAGGCTTTCGAAATGAAACAGAGATTATTCAAAAGCCAACTGGCAAAAGGAGAAATGTGCCACTTTACTATGTGTATGAAACATATTCCGTTGTGTAAGCATGCCAAGTTAGGAGAAAAATATTCAAAGGACACTGAAGTTTTGATCCAGGAGTTTGACTGAAGACTGACACTGTCCAAAGAAGATAACATTAAATTT
Organism: Cyclura pinguis; assembly: GCA_030412105.1. Classification (NCBI taxonomy): domain Eukaryota; kingdom Metazoa; phylum Chordata; class Lepidosauria; order Squamata; family Iguanidae; genus Cyclura; species Cyclura pinguis. The sequence goes on from CM059600.1 coordinate 82,291,612, forward strand.
AAGTTAACTGAAGATCCTTTCTCTGTGAATCCACAGAAACTCCCTGCACATTTAGAGCTAAAGGTTATTGAACTTCAGCGCTCAACAGTTTATCGAAATAAACACAGAGAAACCAGCCTTCAAGACTTCTACGAGAGTTTGGACAAGGGAAAGCTTAAAAATCTGCTAGATGGTGCTTTACAGGTTTTCATCATATTCAGGAGTACCTACATATGTGAACAAACCTTCTCCATTATGAACCTGAATAAAAACAAGCAATGATCAACTCTAATCAGTGAATACTTGGAAGATATTTTGAAAGCATCGATTTCAAACATGGTTCTGGAGTACGATAAACTGCTGACAAGAAGTGTAATACATCCCATTAATGAACTTTAAACTGTAACAAAACCTTAAAAATATATTCAAACTTGCCAAAGTAATATTTTGTTTCTTAAGTAACAAGTGCAATAACTGAAATTTCCCTTTCTTATAACATGGTTTATTTTACTTGCAAAATAGTTTAATCATTAATTAATAGTATAATTAATGATTAAGCTATTTTGCAAATAAAAAAACATTATCATACCATTATTATAACTTTACTTGGAAAGTGAGGCACTAAAAACTTATCTGCAACCTGAAGAAGTTTAACCTATTTAATTTCAGCCCTTACCTACTGCCAAGTTGTGCAGGTCTGCTCGAGGAGGAGCATCCTATATATAAGTGAAATTCTACCCACAGGAATTGAAGATCTAAGCCACTGTAATTATTACTAGATTCTTCTTTCATTTCATTTTCAGTCAAAATGACCTCCAGACATCAGGTCTACTCTTTCCATTAAAAAAAAAATCTAATATACTTTTACAACTAAGCTACATTTTGAGCATGGCTGTGTTTTTCCTAGATAAATGATTATGCTAATTATTAAGAGTGCTGCAGGCACTTGTAAGTAAATGGAAAGCATAATTCAGTAGGATTCAATAGGAGCCCACAAAAAGCGTGTAATTTCCCAAGAAATTTAAAGGACCAGTTATTAAGGTCTAAACAGAGTGGCATCACTTGTACAAAGTGATGCCATCATTGAGTTCAAGCAGTAAAGAGTTCCTTTTTCATTTAAGACCACATTGTGCACCAAGTGAACATAAAATGCTATTTATCCAACAACAAGTATGCATGAAACTGTCACCAAACGTGTGGGTGGGAGTAATCTCTTCATAATGAAGAAACAATACTTTTCCCCAGGAGCAATGGATCAGTACTAAGATTAGAAGATCTTCCTCCTGATCACACCTTTAGATTTGTGGTAGTATAGAAAAAAAATCAAATCAATAATTAAATCAATAAAATAAAAACAACATCGCATTTTCCATTACCATTTTTTATTCTGTTTAGTTGCTTGCAGTTTTACTGACATCAATTATTTTTTGTAAAGTGTCTTAAACCAGATACTAATTCATTAGAAGCAAACCCACAGCAATTATCTGTCTCATACACAACCACAGAAAACTTCATCTCCTGTAGATCTGCTCATCACCCCCTGAAAGGCAAGATCAGTATTCATTTCATTTTTTCATTCATTTTAAAAATGCAAACCCTTAGGCCTAAAACAAGTTGTTCATTCTTGAGTATAACCACTGAATCAATGGGATTTACATAAATGGTGATTACCATCCAAAAACCATTCAACATTCAATATACAGTTCATTTATTGTGATAGGAATGAGGAACTGGATTTATGCCTGTAACATCTACTCCTTTCAATTCTGTTAATATCTGTACTATATTTGGAAGTCAATTGAGGCCCATCCTGTAAAGTAGTTGGTTCCTCTGTGAAAAGACAATCAATGTCTAGGATGATGACCAAGACAGTCATTTTTAAATCTTGCTATTGTTATAAGCTGGATGTTGGACAATTATTTTGAAAATTTAAAGCCCTGAGGTGAACTATTTTATGGTGAATATAATATAAATGAGTGATAACACTGGTTAAGAAATAGGACAGTTGCAGGATTAAAATGGCCAGTTCTTGACAAAGATGTGGTCTAAGCCAGTGGTTCTTAACCTGGGGTCTGTGGATCCTTGGTGGTGTGCAATGTCCTCACAAGGGGTCCACGAAGATTGGATGGTTGGTCCTCCCCACAACACAGCATGCACCTGACAGGAACCAAGGCAAAGGCAGGCAGGCAGGCAGGGCATTGTCTGTGACATGGCTGCTCCACTGCAAGGAGGAAGTGGGCTAGTAGCTGAGTGACAGCAGAGCTAACAGTCAGCCAGCCAGCCAGCCAGCCAGCTTGGAGGAGAACAAGATGGGAGAAGGAAGGAGGGAGGGAGTTTAGTTGACATCAGTGTTGAGGAAAGCCACCAAACTATTTGCTAGCATGCCGGCTCTTCCCTCCCTCCTTTCCCTCTCCTGCTTCCTCCTGTCAATTTGCAGGTGGACCAGACTGAACAGCAATGCACAGGCCCTGCCAACCAGCACCACAGCTCCTGTCATGTGCCCCGCTGCTGTGGAGAGGAGGTGGGCTGCGCAACTGAGCAACAGCAGAATGGCCATGTGACAGGAGCCAAGGCAAAGCTGGCTGGCTGGCTGGCTGGCTGGCTGGCTGGGCCTGCACACTGCTCCAGCCATAAACTTGTGGGAAGACGCAGGACAAAAGTCCTCCCTCCCTCTCCAACACTTCTGAGGTGTTGTGAAAGCGTGCATTTACTTATTTCTCCCTTCTCTCCCAATTTGAAGACTCTTGATAAGCAAGTTTAAATAAATATTTGATGCACTTCAGGGCTTTAAATCTCGAGTTAAGTCTTGAGGGTCCATAGCAACAAAAGACATCTAAAGGAGGTGCCTGATAAAGAAAAGGTTAAGAACACTGGTCTAGGCATTTGGCCAACTATAAGATAGCCTAAGCATAAACAACAAACAAACTAAGAAACTAATTACAACATAGAAAAAGCTTGAAGCAGGCCAGGTGCAATTCCTTAAGAAAATCACCTGAGTCATGCTTGGTAGCAGATAAAGTTAGTGGTCACTGATTCTTGGCCCTGTTTAGGCACATTGACACCCCCACACACACCATATCAACAGATGACACAGCCAAAGTGAATGGCAATACTTCCCTAAATACTGAGATAATAGGCTGGTGGGCTGATATGGCGGGTAGAAATAGATACAGTATAAAACCTGAGCTTGGAGAGAGAGAGGACACGCAATCAGCAACCAATTCCAATGGCAGATGGTCAGAAACACACAACATATAAGTCTAGGGCCCTTTTCGCACAGCATCTGCCATGCGAAAGAGGGCCTGGAGCCTCGTGCGATTGCAAGGAGCGATCTGCATGACGACCTCACAATCGCGCAAGGCTCCAGGGGCCGGCAGATCACGCACCTTTGCATTTTCGGCTTTCAGCCGAAAGGTCCCAGGCTGCACTGCAGAAGGAAGAGGCGGGGCTCTCGCACGAGCGGGAAGCTTGTGCGAGCTGAAGAAGCAGGGAAGCGAGAGCCTCTTACAAGAGGCTGCTCACGTGACCACTGCACCCCCGTGCTGAGAAAAGGTAGGATGCGGAAAGGGCCTAGGTTATGCAATGTTTCCCAAGAGGATAGGATAACTATATGCGTTGACCTGATGATCTTAATAAACAGCCAAAAAGATTACAAAGGTGTGTGTTTATTCTCCTGTCTTAAATAAGTTGAAATTCCAGTACTTGAGAGAGTTTTAAGCAGAGTGTTGATGATAACCTGCCTGTTAGAACAACACCACTTTTCATGCATTGGAAACTGAGGTAACCAAAAGGTGGACTATAGAGAACTCCTAATGGATATAGCCTAACTGATCAAATTGAAAGAATCTTCAGTCCCTCGGATAAAAAAAGCTAGGTGGAGAACCATGACTGTTTTGCTGTCATAATCCAAACTGTGCAGGAAGCTAAATATGTGCCACCTGTAGTCCAGTTTGCCTCCTGGCTTAGGATAATTGATGAAACAATCATCAATTGAGCTAATTATTTCCATCTTAAACATGCTATGAATTCCTATAATCCTGCTCCCTCTTTTTACCCACTAATGCATATTTTCTATTCATGGGGAAATCTAGTCTGTCTGTTAGGCTTGAAATTTGGTGCTCTGTAACTTGCTATAGAATTAACAGTTGATAATCATTTACAATGATTCTGATTAGTATTTTGGACACTCAGAGCTCAATCTATAGGTCTGCAGTAGTGAACATTTCTCACAACCTTTGAATTAGAATCTGCTTTGCTCATGTTTGTGCTAAGGGAAGAACACTGCTATCGTAAAAGATGTCTTTGGGAATGACCCAGGATGTTGACTGGAACACACAGACGTGGGAATGTTAAGAGTCAAGTAAAACGTAACACGTGAACATGCTGTGACTCTGCTAATGCTGATGCATGAATCTTTTCTTTTATGTAAGCATGAAAATGGTAGAAAGGGGGAAGCACAGAAAAATAAAGACATTCTTCCTTATCACCACTGTTAGTAGCCTATACCAAACACAGTTTTGATACTCAGAGGAATCCTTTGGCCAAAGTTACTTGTGTGTGTGCCTTGCTTTGCTTTGCTTTGCTTCCTTCCTACCTTGTGATTGGGGGTTCAATTCAGCTCCATGTCCACCTGGGGATATGATGAGGTGTGGTTTGTTTATCCACCCTAACATGTCTAGTTTGTCTTTCTTTGCCTTCATGACTTTTCAAGAGGTTCAAAGTATTTAACAGTTGTAAAAGGGGAAGACAGAGACAAAATACTCTGAAAGCCTCCGATTCAAGAAAATAATAAAGTGGTCTCCTGTAACACTGTTACTATTGTATGAGAAGCATGGTATTTAATAACAAATCTTCAGCATACCTGGGGAAAAAAGGAATTAGCAGTGTATCTCATAAATAATTTAAAAGAACCAATTTAATATAATTGGTATGTGGCATTTATCAACAGTAAATAATTTGCTAAACATGCTTGCATATGCACACACAGAGACACAATTTCATCAAGTAGCAACTAAAAACCATCAGGAATCCATCTGTTGTCAGGCCTTCATACATCAGCAGATCTTGTGTGCATACCAATGAAGGAATCTACCTAAGCAATGGGTGCAAATGATACCTTTTAATGCAAAAATTATTTTAGAAAAGTGCAACATAATTTAGGACTTTGTAGAGTATAAATATTCATAGCTTGTAGACTACCTCAGAAAACACTCTGAAAACAGTTGGATCTCCCACTTTCAATGTGCCACTGACAGACTAATTTAAATAAAATCAAATTAACATCTTAAAAGCCTTGTCCTCACTACCATTTTTCAGGAAATTATCTATCATTATATTAAATCACAACAATAACACTGACAGCAATAGTCCTAAATAAGTGAGATTAGCTTTCTAAGTCTATGTTGGTTAGGATAATGAATTTCTCTTTCTTTATACATCTAGATATTGATCAGAGTGGGCAAACTCTGGGGGTCCAGAGGCCAATTTTCAGCATCCTGGACCCACCAGTGGAGGCACCAATCCCACCCCCTCCTGAAGCCAGTACTATCTGAAAATCCATTTCTTGTTTCACAGAAATCATGTATTGGGCTGGTCTAACACTATCTGTTGGTGGGCACTATGCTTTATTTTAAAGGAGCTCTGCTGGTAATAGAGGTTTCTACAAGTGAGAAGATGGGATGGAATGAAAAACCATAGCAAAAAAACTATGATATCATTAAGCACCTAGGGGATGCATGATTCCTACCCCTGCCATAGACAGGTGCATAATCGTAACTCATCCACAGATTCATCAGAATGGTTAAGCTACTGTTACACTGTGATACATGTGATCATTTAATTAGGGAGGTCAACACACATTCTTTATTAGAAAAATATGAACAGTGAATTGTTATTATGTTGTGGGGTGTTTTTCCAGCCAAGGTTCCCTCTTCCACATGACTTCCAGTCATAATTTATATTTTCTGCCAATTAAACATATCTGCCAATTAATATATTTGCCAATTAAACTACTGCACAGCCCAGTTACATCCTTCCAAAAAAAGTGCTCTACCTGGGGAAAATGGAGCAGATGATGAGGTAGGGGAAATGCAGCACAGCATAGGTAAACAGGTAGTACAGGAATACCTGGCTACTCTAAATGAATTCAGAGCCAACTGAACTACTTTCAAGGATACTAAAAGAACTGGCAGAAGTAATTGAGGAACCACTGGCAGTAATCTTTAAGAATTCCTGGAGAATGGGAGAAGTCTCAATAGACTGGAGGAGGGCAAATATTGTCCCCATCTTCAAAAAGGGGAAAAAAAGAGAACCCAAAGAATTACCACCCAGTCAGCTTGACATCAGTACCAGGAAAGATTCTAGATTAGATCATTAAATAGTCAGTCTGTAAGCACTTAGAAAGGAATTCTGTGCTCAATAAAAGTCAACACGGATTTCTCAAAAACAAGGCATGCCAGACTAAACTTTTTTATTTATCTCTATCTCTATCTCTATCTCTATCTCTATCTCTATCTATATCTATATATAGAGAGAGAGAGAAAGAGAGAGTTACTACCTTGATAGATGGAGCGAATGCTGAGGATAAAGCATATCTTAACTCCAGTAAGGCTTTTGACAAGGTCCCGCATGATATTCTTGCAAACTAGCTAGTAAAATGTGGACTAGACAATGCTACTGTCAGGAGAATTTGTACTTGGTTGACCAACCAAACCCAAAGTGCTCATCAATGGCTCCTTTTCATTCTAGGGATTCATTCTGGCCCATTCTAGTGGGTTGCAACAGGGTTCTGGCCTGTGCCCAGTGCTATTCAACATTTTATCAATGATCTGGATGAGGAAACAGAGTGCATTCTTATCAAATTTGTAGATGACACCAAATTAGGAGGGGTAGCTAATACCCAAAAGGACATGATAAAAGTTCAGAATGACCTTAACAGATTAGAGAGCCGGACCAAAACTAACAAAATGAATTTCAACAGAGGGAAACGTAAGGTACTACACTTGGGCAGAAAATATGAGGTGCACAGATATAAGACGGGTGACACCTGGCTTGACCACAGTTCATGTGAAAAGGATCTAGGAGCCTTAGTAGACCACAAGCTGAACGTGACTCAGCAGTGTGATGAGGCAGCTAAAAAAGCCAACGAAATTCTAGACTCCATCAATAGAAGTATAATGTCTAGGTCAAGAGAAGTGATAGTACCACTCTATTTTGTTTTGGTCAGACCCCACCTGGAATATTATGTCCAGTTCCAGGCACCCAAGTTCATGAAGGATATTGGCAAGCTGAAACATGTCCATATGAGGACAACCAAAATGGTAGAAGGCCCAAAAGCCATGCCCTATTAGGAGAAGCTTAGGGAGCTGGATATGTTTAGTCTGGAGAAGAGAAAGTTAAGAGATGACATGATAGCTATGTTTAAATATTGAAGGGATATCATATGGAGGATGGAGCAAGCCTATTTTCTGCTACTCCAGAGACTAGGACACAGGGCAATGGCTTCAAATTTCAGGAAAAGGGATTCCATCTAAACATTAGGAAGAACTTCCTGATGATAAAAACAGTTTGACAATGGAATATTGCTGCCTTAGAGTGTGGTGGAGTCTCTTTCTTTGAGGTTCTTGAACAGAGTCTGGATGGCCATCTGTTGGGAATGCTTTAATGGTATATTCCTGCATGGCAGAGGCTGGACTTGATGGCCCTTGTGGTCTCTTCCAACTCTGTAATTCTAGCATTCTGTGAATATTTATGCAACCAAGAAGTACCAGTTTATTTTTGTTCACTGCACACAATAAAAATATTTTTTCAGCTTTAATGTGTTGAGTATCTTGTGTATATCATGTGCTAGCAATGTCAATTAAATTCATTTCATTTCCAACCTGTAACACAATAAAATGTGGAAAAGTCAAAGTCAGGAGGTGAATAATTTGCAAGTCACCGTAATCTTATTGATTTTACAGGACTGCTCTGGTTGGGACTACCAACTGGATTTAGGTCCCAGAGACCTATAGCCCTGCTGTAAGGCCTGCAGAGCTTAACTTTGAAAATACTTTAAAACTCGTCAATATCAGTGTTAGTAAATCTGAGTGACAGGAATATTCTGCCTGTGACTGGGATATAAAAAGATATGTGTATGATTATCACTTAGGTGCCAATTCATTAAACAAAATCAAAATGAGACTTTATATCAACAATGGATGATTTCTACCAAGAACACATAATACAAACAGCATTTAAAGAAATTCATGTTAAGTTTCTACAACTGTTATTTCCAGGGGAAAATCTGTGGCAAATATACTTCACATGGGAGACTGCTAGAAATAGTATGTCTCTTTTATGTATATTTCATTTTTCAAAATTGCCTACAGAGATGTAACTATATTTACACGCCAGGGTAAGAACTTTGTTTCAGTTTTTTTTTTGAAGAAATCCTTAAGTTTCTCTATTAAAATCATAATTTTCTTCAGATATATGATATATGATTAAAAAAAAAAAACCCTTAAAGCAGAAATACCTGAATGCAGGCAAAGAAGAAAAGAGCCAATTTTTTTTGTCACATAGATCTATAGATAGATCTATACATAGATCTATAGAGTACATTTCTATATATTTACTTTGAAATTCAGAAGAACTTCATGATTATAAAAAGACTCACTTCTGATCAGCAGTTATTTCTTTTTTAGTTTTATTTTTAAAATACATACAGAGAAAACCACAGAAATAACAAAGAACAAAAAAGACAACACGAAATTACAACAATGGGGAAATTAAAAAAGAGAATAGACAAAAAAATAAACAAAATGATGAAATACTACATGCTAAATACTAAAATTCAACTAAAAACAATAAAAAAATAGTTACACAGTAATCAATCTGAACACTTACCCTCCTGATCTTCAAATACAATTTCAGGTGACAAATTAGAATTGACATAAGCCAACCTCTCCATTTTTCTTCTTGAGTGATGTCACAATAAATTCCTTGCCTAATTTAAGATAGTGTAAATGTTTAGTATCTCTCCTTATAATTCTTGCAGACAAATCACATCTTGTTTCAACTTTTTCAAACAGTGAACGATTTTAGCCTTCTTGTGGGGTGAATTTAGGCCTCTTGTTTTCAGTGTCATATTCTCAACCCCATATCAGACAGATAATTTTGGAAAGTCCACGCTCATTATGCTTCTTTTATCATCTTCCTCATCTGATGGCTTAGCTTTATCCTTAACCAAATCTTGATCCAACTCATTCTTCTCCTTCTTCTTCCTCTTCTCACTGTCACAGTTGATCCGATTCTTTTTTATATTTCTGTAAAAAAATATTTAGCCTTTTATACAGTATTCACTAGAAATCTTCTTTCCATGAAATGGAAAGTGATGCCTTCTAGGCACTCCCACCTGAATGAGATCTTATTTTGCTTCAGCTTCTCAATCAAAAAGGCATATTCCCTGTTCTTACACAATATTCTAACAGATATCTCTTTAAATACCATGATTTCAACTTCATGAATCTTCACTCGTTCTCAAAGTGGCATTGCAACAATTGGTCTCTGTATATTTTGTCCAAAAACAGACATCTCTTGGTGGATTTCTTTGTTCCAAATCTGTCTTCTTTCCATTTCTTCAGCAAGTTTGCAATGGCCTCCATCATTCTTTTCAAATATTTTCATTAGCTTGTTACAGGATGGCCCTAAAATGTAGACAATTACCCACTTCCCATTTTTCCATTAAAGCAAAAGCATCTAAATCATCTTCACATCCTTTAAGTCAGATTCTCTATTCTAAATTCCAGTTTCTCTGTTTTCTGTTCCAAATTCTGAATCTTTTCATTTATATCTGTTATCTCTGCAGCCATTTGTGATACAGACTGATTCATTTCTTCCATTTCTGATTTCATCTCTTTCCTTTCCTTCTTAAATTCTGCCATGAGATCGCTACACACATGAACCAACTGTATTCTCATCTTTCTTAACTGCATCATCTTTAAAGACTGGAGTTCTTCAGTATATCTCTGTGTCAAATCTGTAGATTTAGGTGGATATCATATTAGAACTCAAAGACATTCTAAATCTACTAATTAAAAAGGAGAACACAGCAATTTTAAAGGAGTCCTGAAATAGAAAGAAAAATAAAAATCCACTTGGCTGCAGTGATTTCTTTTAGCCACTAGGTATCAGTCTTTGCCCAGCTTTCTCTGTACATCTTTCTATACAGGCTTTCTCTGCCTGTGTTTATAACATACTGTCACATACACACACTATCTCAGGTAAGAGCCTCACTGTTATCTGTCTCCAAAGTAAACAAATGTTCCTTTCTCTTAAAACGTCTATTTAATGAAGTTTCAAAGCTTTGTTTCAAAGTCTTTTATGGCCTTATTTCTTCAAATCCAAATAATTTTTAGACCCTCTTAAATCCTGTGTTATGCAGTTCATTTTAGAGCGAAGGGAAAAAAGCCCTTTTCTTTAAAACAAAACCAAGTCAGTTACTCACTGTCTCTTGGTCTCACAGGAAGACTGTTGCTGCAGAAATTAGAAACTGCTCTTTCTTTAGGAAGGCTTCTTATTGAGATCATCTAGTTTAACTATCTTCTTGTTGCAGGCAGGAAGACTATGCAGAGTTTGAGGCTATTTAGTTGGCAGATTGTGCAACAAGGTTTGATAGCAATGATGTCCCTTCCTCTTCACTCACAGAAAATTGCTACTTATGTGGTGATCTCAAGTCACATAAAGGAGCCCAGGAGACTTCTCAGTAATCTTCTGTGTCTTCTTTTATCTAACGGAAATCTTCCTCCCATATTTTTCTAAGATATTCATCTTCATATTTTGCCAACATTTTGTATATTTCACTTGTGGTACCCTTCAATATTTCATTTTCCTCCATACCTTCTCTTTGTATAATTGTTTCTTCAAATTTAGTATATCCTCTGAAACCTTTATTATTCCTTTCCCAATTCCTTGTTCACTGCTGTAGCTGTACAGAATTAAACCACGATATCTTAGTACCCTATAATCTCTCCTTTATTTTATCTTTATTCATCATTATATTCATCCAATCTTTTAACTTATTTATTTTCTGCTTCTTTAATTCCTTCTCTACTTCACCTCTCAAATTCATTAGCAATCTTGCCATCATCACTACAGGAGTTAATGGTGAAGTAGCTGGCATTAATTTTTCCTTATTTTTCTTCCAAATTTCTAATATATTTTTCAAAATGGGGTTTTCTATTTTTTCCATCTGTCTCTTTACAGGATTAAAAAAAAATTCTCTTATCTCTTCTCAATTTCTATTGTTCCCATCTCTAACCAATCTAAATCTCCTTTTCCTAGAACTCCATCTATGATATATCTCAATTGATTTGCATTATAATATCATTTTGGATATGGTACGGCCAATCCACCTTCTTTTTGGTATTTGTATCAAAATTTCTTATTAATCATCACTATCTTATTCCCATTACAAAAATTGTTCAATAATAACTGCCAATTTTTCAATTCTTCTTCTGATACTTTTATTGGTAACATCCTAAACAAAAAATTAATCTTAGGTAGTATTTTCATTTTTACTAATGCTATTCTACCAAACCATGATAACTTAATATTTTTATATTCCTCTAATTTCCGTTTCACTTCTTAATTTATTATAATTTTTTCCTCTAATCTTTGCAGACCTTTTGTAATATTTATTCCCAAATATTTAATTGTTTCCTTTAATTTAATATCTATCTTTCTATCTTTTAAAAAATCTTGTTCTTCTATTTTAGTATAATTAAACATTAATTCCAATTTAGCCCAATTTATTTGTAGCCCTGTCATTTCCCCAAATTCTTTTAAGTGTTCAGATACCCTATCCATTTTCTTTATCAGATCTTTAATCATCAGCAAGGTAGCATCAGCAAAATTATTCTTTTCCTTAATCCCAATTCCTCCAAATTCTCATTCTTTCTAATAACATTTGCCAAAATTTCAATGACCACCGCAAATAAAATCAGGGATAACAGACAACCTTGTCTTGTCCCTCTAGATACTTGAATTTGTTTTGTTAATCCATCATTTACCATTACTACCAGTGTGTTATAAAAATATAACTGATTTATCAATCCTCTAAATTTTTCCCCCAATCCTAATATCTCTAATATTATTTTTAATGCTGGCCATTCCACACAACCAAAGGCCTTGTATATATCTAATGCCATTATTCCTGCCTTTTGTTTATCCCTTTTGATTATATTTATTTTATTCAATACTCTACCAATTAAATTTGACATCTGCCTTCCTTGCACAAAACCACATTGGTCTCTTTGCAAATACTTATAAATAAGCTTATTCATTCTTTTTCCCATTATTGCTGTCAATATCTTAGCATCTTGTTTCATTAGCGATATAGGTCTATATGATTCTGGATCTGTCAAATCCTTATCTGGTTTTGGAATCAATATTGTTAAAGGCTGTTCCCACGATGGTGAGATCCTGTCTCCATTTATTATATTATTATATAATACCTTCAATTTAGGCATCGCACTCTTTTAAAAAGTTTTATAATATTCCGGTCCCAACCCATCCATACCTGGCAATTTCCCTGCTTTTAATTTATCTATAACTTCTTCTATTTCTTTTTCTGAAACCAGTTGTTCCATCAAGTTTTTATCCTCCTCTTTTATTTTTATTTTCCAATTTTTTTCAATATATTTCTCAATATTATCCACTGACTTTTTCCCTGCCAGATACAATTCTTGATAAAATTCTTCAAATATTTTTAACTTACTTTCATTATCTTACCTATCTTACCAGTTTTGTCTTTAACTACATCAATCATATTCCTTGCCTTTTCAGACTGTGCAGCTCTTGCCAACATTTTAGAGTTCTTATTACTATATTTAAAAAATTCTCTTCTCAAATATATTAGATTCCTCTGAACCTCATCAATTTCTATTTTTCCCAATTCATTTCTTTTTGCTTGTAGTTCTATATAAATTTGTTTTTTCTATCTATTATATATTTATTCTCTAATTCTTTTATTTCCTTTTCTAACTTTAATTTCTTCTGTCTTTGTTATCTTTTTAAATTACATGATTCCCTAATACAAATCCCTCTTGCAACTGCTTTCATGGTATTCCATAACATCATTTGAGAAACCTCCCTATTATTAATATCCCAAATATCTTGCTATTCCTTCTTTATCTTCTTCACTACCTCCTTATAATTAAGTATTCTGGTGTCTAACCTCCATCTTTTTGCTTCTCTGTAATCCTTCCTAAATGCAAAATCCATATTTACCAAAGCATGGTCTGTGACTTTTATCACTCCTATTTCTGTATTTAATAACCTCAGTATCATATTCTTTGAGATAAATATAAAATCTATTCTAGAATAATTTTTGTGAACCGATGAGTAATAAGTATACTTCTTTTCATCCCCCTTTATCAACCTTATCAATTGATTTATATTACCAGCTCACATCTGTCATTTGTTCAACCCTAACACCTCAAAAGACGAACCATTTTCAATTTCACATTTATTTATTTATTTATTTATTTATTTATTTATTTAATATTTAAGTTATATCCTGTCTTTCTCCCAAATGGGACTCAAAGCAGCAGTTTTCAATAGTTTGTGATTAACTATCTAAGGGCATTGATTAACTATCTAAGACCGTCTATATCACAGATGGGACCTCCAATTCAAGAGCACTGTTTTGACTCAGTTACAAGGAGATTTTCATTGCCCTTGATATTTTATTGCAATACACAACTAAATACTGAGAGTAATTAAGCAGAAGTGACAAAAAATGTTCCAAACAGGTGTAGGACTGTTTGTTCACTGCTGCTTCTTCCCCACAATTTAATAGTTTAATAGTTTAAATTTGCTTGCAGGCAAAGCAAACAAAATGGAACTTGAACCATAATATCATAATTTACATTGTTCAAGACTGCCTCTATTAAGGCATAATCCTAACTTGTTAGTATTGTTCCTGGTGAACATGGTAAAAAAAAAAAAATGAAAGAAAGGCAACAGGATGTAAAAATTAGAAGATTGCTTGGTACTGCAATAGAATATAAAATTGGAGTCTACAAAGAAAAAGTGCATCAGACTGTACTTGCAGCAAAACTACAGTAATACACACACATTCCAATTGTCAAAATTTATCAGCAACTTCTTCCTACTACCCATTTTAACTTAGTAAGTGGGTTGACATCAAATTTTAAATAAGTAGGAAGCTGCTTTCAAGAAAACATTTTCCATCTCCTCCTTCCAAGTGCCACCCCTGTTGTCCACAAGAAAGGTCTCCAAAAAGATCAGCTGTGTCATGAGTACCTGCAGCATCAAGATTCTCGGAGTTATCGGATCAGGATCCACAGCCTGAGCAGTCATCTAGGCTTTGATTTGGATAAGGGTGGACTGGTCAGATCTACCTGCCAGAGGTGTTGGAAATGACAAGTCTCCAGCATCTTCATCACAATCTTAGCCTACTGGAACTTAGCACACTGGACTAGGGGAACCTTTGTCGTTCCTATGCTCAAAAGAACCTGAGAGCTCAATCCCATTTGATTAGATCAAAGACCTCTAAAATCCCGCTTCCTGTTTCCTGCAGTGGTCTGCAAAATGTCAACTGGAACCCCACAAGCATGATACCAGGGAAATCAAGCTGTCCTATTTTTGTTCCCAAACAACCAATATCCAGATCCCTAGCACATCTGACCTTGGAAGCAGGAACACAGCCCTCCACATTTGTGGGTTTCACGTTCACAATTATTTGCAAGTTTCTCCAACCCCAGCCCCACCTCAAGCGTTCTTCCAGGGGGATGTTTCCTCTCAGCAGCTCTGATCAGCCCATGCAGCCTTTTAAAAACTCACCTCTGGTTCTCTTCCTCTTCCACCAGCCACTACTTGGCCAGCTAAGAACAGCTCACAGCCCAATTTTTCAGCACCACAAATTCTCTCCCAATGCCCCACACATACACCCAAGGAAGGAGATGGGCAAGAGAGAGGAAGTATAGGGCTACCATGCCAACCCAGCCCTTTTCCCTCTGCTTTCCTGGTTTGGACCCTGGTTTGGACCCCGGTTTGGACCCCAAGTGCTCACTCTCTCCACCATACCTCATCCCCTTTCTCTCTCTCACACACACACACATTTTAATATTTGCATTTTTTTCACTTTTGTGGGGATTCTGTGCCCCTAACCCTAGAGAATGTGGAGAGCCAACTGTAATTATTAGCATGCCTAAGCCCTTTATAAAGCCATCAAAGCTAGATCACCATGTCTTCTAGGTACAAACCCATGGTTCAACTATGGAATGAGATGATTCAGTGTGGCCATTTCAGCACAGCCAGTTCAGCACGACTCATTTCTGCTGACATGTGGGATGAAGTTTGGGCATCATATGAAAAGTCAAGAAGATGAAATAGTGAAATGTATAAAACATTTTATTAAGTTAATCGATAATTTTGTCAGGATAATGACAGGAAAAAAATATCAATTCAGCAGAAGAAATTTCTACTCACATGTGCAGAGTGGGGCTTGGGAATAATGTCAAATGACAAAAGCTTCCTCCTTTGCTCAGTTGGTTTGAGAACAACTGCCAGCCATCTATATAGGAGACGAAACAGAAGACAACCTCCTCCGTTTCCTCCATCTCTGTGGAACTTTTATGACAGAACATTGAGCACCACGGATTGCAATAACAATTACTCCAAAGATGCTCATTGCCGCATTCGAGCCAAATTGGCGAATATGCCAACCAACCATCTGGAAGTTCACTGATGGACTCAGAAAGGTGCAGAAGGGCAGAGATGCCTATTACAAACAGCTTGCTTCTGGCCACAGTCCATCACACAAGTTGAAAAAATATTGTAAAGCCAATCATCACATTTCAAATGTTGTGTCTGACTATGGCAATAGAAGCCTTAGAGAATACTTGTGTGGCATAGCTCAAAATTATCAAATGCCTTAACAAGATATTTTTGATGTTCTACTATTGCATTTTCTTGACAAAAGTTGCTATAACATAGCTAAAAATTGTCAAAATGGCTGAAAAATGGTTTTGATATTTTACTATTGCATTTTCCTGACCAAATTATCAATTAGTTTAATAAAATGTTTAATATGGTTCACTATTGAATTTTCTTGACATTTGACATAATGCCCAAACTTCACCCTACACACATGAGCAGAAATGAGTCTAAGACAGTTCAGTGAATTTCACTGAAATGGCCACGTTGAGATAGCCACACTTAACTGGCTGCACTGAAATATCCTAACCCCCATGAGAACTAGTTTTATATGGAGGAATGTGTCCGGCTGCCTAGCATGCCTTTTCTTGCATTTAGAGGCTAGCGTGGAGTGTGTGGGGCTCCTGATGTGGAGCAGGTGGTTTCCCAGCATGTTGAACATGTATAGAAAGTTTCAGTTTCACAGAGATATCACCCAGTCCGCACCCTGAGCCCTACACACTCCATGCCAGTCTCTCAGTACAAGGAACACACTGACAAAGAATTAAGCAAAAAAAGGCATGCTAGGCTGCAAGCCAGACACCTTCTTCCATTTAAGAGTAGTTCCAGAGGAAGGGACAGAGCCAAGAAGGGGTGATTTGGGCCTGGAAAAATAAGCTTCCTTCATTGTAACAAGTTGCTAACTGGAGTTGTCTGTGGTCCTTCAATTACAAATCTGTTTTCATGCCTTGTGTCCCATGGGCTTCTTGGCGCAAAGAATCTTCCCATATTATACTGCCCAAATGTGGTGGTGAGGAATTGTTTTTTCATATCTAACATGCATCTGATGGACTTTTCTCCCACTATTTGAATCCACAGGCAAGTTACTAGACAATTCTAAGGATGTTCTATACCCTTGTACCAACCACTATCTATCCACTATCTAGCTAAGATTTACATAGTCTTTCACAACTCATTATAGTTCACAGAAAAAAAAATCCCAAAACAAATTGAAAATAAAAGCAAAATATAAAATTCACAGTAAGAATATCCATATGATACAAGTTGCTATCATCCCCATTTAACATTTTCTTAGTCCCGAGGTGGGAAAAATTTGAATGCTGAACTCTTCTTCATACGGAAAACTATATACCTGCAAATGTAGGAAGAAAATTTCTAGTCCAGCCTTTTTGCAAATAGGCTAATTCTTTAGTTTTCTTTCTTCAGTTTCTTCAGTTTCAATGTACAATGGATTCTTGCGACCTTAGGAGCCAAAGAGTACCAGAGCTGACTAGGTCTCTACCTAATATTCGCAAAGCAAATCATAGGTCTTCCCGTTTTCTCTTCCTTCTCAAGATTCCTTACCTCAGGAATCATAACAGTAATGCTGTAGTTGTGTGCATTCAAGTCCTTTCTAACTCACAGTGATCCTTAGGTGAACCTATCACAGGGTTTTCTGGTGTTGAAAGGTCATCCAGTGTGTTTCCATGGCCACCCAGGGAATCAAACCCAGGGAATCAAACCACTACGCCATGCTGGCATATCAGTAGTACTATCCTCCATTCCTCTCCCCCTTTCAAACTCAGGAATTCTTAGCAACAGAGTGTTACCCTCTGTACTGGGGGTCCCGGGAGGGACACCAAATTGTGCTCAACTAAAGGTGGGGAAAATTAGCTCAGACCACTGCTTAGCGTTACGAGAGGCAGGGTAATATAGCGAGATCTTGAACCCTATGTCTACGGGGTCAGGCCAAGTCAAGGAGCACACAGAAGTTGAAATAATAAATGATATTTTATTAAATACAAGCAAAACAGTGTATGCGACACATTTAAACAAGATAACTAAAGGAAATAAAGGTTGGAGTGGTATAGAGGGATTTTTAGAGTGATTGCTGGTTTGGGTGATACTTCACCTGTCCTGAAGCCCAGAAAAACAGAGAGCGAGGCTGGGGTACGATGTAGCTCAGCACGTGGAGCTGAGGGGAGGCTCGCCAAGCAAAGCAGCAGCAAGGCGGGATGAAACTCGGGAGCGATCCGAGGAAGGTCTCGGAATCAAGGGGTTTTATAAGGAGAATTGTGACTGCAGGCTATGCCGTACTTGGGGGGAAACAATAGATTTGGAGTTGGAGACAAAGCCTCCGAAAGGTCAGCATCTGAATGATTGAGTTATCACAGCGGTTCTCAATAGAGTAGCCAGTATGCAAACGCAGAGTACTTGGGTATTGTATAGTTTACCCATCAAGCTGCCATCGCGGGGCAGAGGCTCTTTTGTATGTTGCGTGCATACTTAATTAGAGTACTTGCCTGGAGGTCTCCTAAAGCAGTGAGTCAGCTATTTCTGGCCTGCTTGTATTGTAGTAGGAATATTACGGCAATTAACGGCCGAGCTTGTTTACGTGCTTGTCCGGTGGCCTCGCAAGCATGTGGAGGAGAATAGAGAAGTGACGCCGAATTGTGATATCAAGAGGATATCTTTTAATATTCCCAAAGCTCGGACTAGCCAGGGCAGTAACAAGAGTCTGGTGCTCTCCTGTCTTCTCACCTTATTTTCCTGCCCCAGGAAGTTTGGTGGCAGAGCCTCAGAGAGTCATCTCCTGTTTTCTAGTTCTTTAAAATTTTACTTCCAAAAGAATTATTGCACCCCTTTTTTGTTTCTAGCCCCTGCAACTTAGACAATAAGCAAAAACACTGTAAAATTTTGAAGCACCTAATATAATTTCCCAATGATTTGTTACAGAGCTCTTTGTTGTTTTTAGGAAGCCCCCTGTTTAGAATTTTGAAATTTAATGAATGAAAACAGAAAATACTCTTATCAAATTTTGAATTATGAGTCCGCCCTTTAGTTCTAGAGAGACTCTGGAAATTAATCTTTCAACTTGGAGCTACAACTTAGTTGCCAAACAAAAACAGCCTGTCAAATGTTGAGGTTTCTAGCTATGGATGCCACAAACATGCAGACAGTTTTTTCATTATAATAAATTTGTTGTCCTTCTGACCTAGGCTAATAGATCTATATTGCAGATGATTCTTGAAGTATACTGGCCCAACTTAAATGAAACATATCTCATAAATACATGAAATTTTAACTTGATAATGCTACTTCCCCAGGAAAATTGGAAAGAAAAAAAACAGTGTTGCATTCCCCATCTACCCATTAATATCTATGTACTTCTCGAAACAGAAGAGCCACTTCTCTCTACAGACTGATTTAGAAACATGGGTATTTCCCTACCACCTAGACACTTAGGTTTGTTGAAAAGCTAACATTTTGGCTGTGAGCATAAACAGCACTGAAACATCATTTCATGTAAACGCATGCCTCTGTAAAGCACAAATAACAACGCTTAATCCCTCTGTGGATTGACTAACTTGTTAAAAATAATTTGGTTAACCAAGATGTTTACATTGTTAACTGAGAATCCATTACACTTGTTCAGCCATATGATTTTATTTTCACATTAGTAACTGAAGCTATCTTCTTGACACAGCCAGATGAATCCTAATTCCTTTAATCTGCTCAGAAAAGGAGAAAGCCACAAGATTTCAAGCACCATCAGGTAATATCAACTGCCTGATGTCAAATGCTAAGTGAACATCTCCAAAGGAACCCTACAGTACAAGTTTACTGATATCTCCGGATTAGTGTCAGCCTGTCAATAAGCCAGAAAGTAAAGTTATACCTCCAGGAACTAGAAATAATCAGCTCTGTATAGTGTAGAAACTATGATTTCAAGTTTCTGAATACTTCCTACAAAATTACTTGCCCAAACTACAAAGAGACTGGCTAACTGAACAAGTTCAGAGAGAAACAAAAGGTCAGGACTTGGCAGAAGAAAGGGCACAACACTCCAAGACATTCCATAAACTTATTATCTTGCTTCTACAAAACATAAATAATCTTTAATTGAAAAGTTATATATCTATATCCATATCTATATCTGTATATCTACATCTATATATCTCCTTTCAGAGCCCGTGTCATGTATTGATTTGATCATTGGACTATGACCACAGAGACCAAGGTTCAATTGCCCGGTAAGCCATGGGAAACCACTGGGTGACCTTGGGTGCATCACACACCCTCAGCCCCAGAAAACCCTGTGATAGGTTCACCTTACGGTTGCAGTAAGTCAAAAACAACTTCAAGGCACACAACATGCGCACGCACGCGCACACACATATATACCTCCCTACCAAATATAGCTGTAAGCATATTCTAAAAATACAATACCACATACAATACAATCCAGCTGTATTCATTTTTTCATTCTTGCAAACTGTGGATCTGGTGGTCCTGGAACTGCAGGTTTGAAAGAAGGATAAGGTAGCTGTAGAGATCAGATGGAAAGTAGCACTGAAGCCAATGGTCTGACACAATTAATTCACCAATACAGAGTGATAACCACTCAGAAAGGCTGTTGCAGAAGGTGCTGAGCAAGTACTGAACTATCACCAGATAGGCATAAATACAGTGGATCTGCATGGCATTGTACTCCATCCTGTGTGGTATTTTTCATTTGGCTTCTCTGCACTACCATCACCACCCTCCAAAGAGAGAGGCAACACTGTAGTAAATGAAGAGATGCTATGGTCTAGTCTCATTCAGAACAACTGCAATTACAGAAAATTAGTAATCACTTTGGGCTAGCATTTTGTACAGCTCTGAACGCTCTACATAGATTTATACAGTGGCATCTTCCATAGGGACTAGCATGTTTAAAAAATGAAAATGTTAGATTTATTTGAGCATCTACAAATATACTGATATATTATTCTATTCACATTTATGGTGTTTTATAGAGTTTCCCCCACCAAGGGGCTTGCAACTGAAATGCCAAAAGTAAGGAAGGAAGCAGAATACGAGAAAGGAGACAGGAGAGTGGTAAGAGATAAACATGAACAAATACCATTATGCCTGTTTTAGATTAAGCACAGTTAAACATGTAAATAAGCAGTTAAAGAAAGGCCAAAGAACATCTTATAAGTTAAGCAGTAATACAAGCCCAAACGAACATTTCCCAAATATTTGGTTATGGTATCTGCAGAGGTAGCAATTCTTAAAAAGCTGCAGAATTGGAAATACAACAACATGAGTTTGGCTATATTGCTATTTCCTAAACCTGTGTATATGCGTGCACATGCTGATACATACGCACACACACACACACCACTGTAAACAATAAAAGCATTGACTGTAAATAATTTCTTACAGCAATGGGTGCTCTAGTCATAATAAATTGTCCAAGGCTGGGGAACTGGGAGCTTGGAGGGCTGCATTAGCCTCCTGCAGAATTTTGGGATGCTGAAGCACCACTTGGCTTTTCCCCTGAAACTTCAACTTTTAGGAAAAATACATATTTTACTTTTTTTCCCCCAAAAGCCTGGACTAAAAAAAAATTATTTTCTACTCCTTGGGAGCATAATTTTGCCACATTTTTACTTTTGCCTGTTTATTTCCTCATTAAATAAAGCCCTTTCCTGGGCCAAAAACAGAGCAGTTCCTCCCCTAAACATAGTAAAATGAAGAAGCAGACATGTTTTTAGTATTAAAACTTGGGAATGAGTTGTTCAGGAGCCTAAAAATGGTCTTGGGGCAACTTGTTACCCACAGGTCACACCCTCAAGCTGACTTAAACTTATGGCAATCCTATAGCTGAGAAACCTCCGAGTCAACTTATCACCGACCACCCTGCTCAGATGTCGCAGATTCAGCAACGCGTCTTTCTTGATTCAGTCTATCCATCTGTAATGCAGTCTTCCTGTTTTCCTATTGCCTTCCACCTTACCAAGTATTACTGTCTTTTCTATTGAGTCGTATCTTCTCATGATATGGCTGAAGTATGATAGAAATTGGAAATACAGTGGCACACATTCAATGATGTATCTTTACACTTCAGGATCTTGATTAGTTCTTTCATAGCTGCCCTTCCAAATTCTAGTCTTCTTCTGAGCTCTTAACTACAGTCTCCATTCTGATTAATGGCTAAACCAAAGTATGGAAAATCTGGAACTATTTCAATGTCTTCATTGTCTACTTTAAAGTGATGTTAATCATCTGTAGTCACTATTTTTGTTTTCTCAATATTCAGCCATGTCCATAAGAGCTTAGTTTTCCATGATCTACACAACCAAGGCTATGTTATAATCTATAAAGCACAGAAAGATTTTTCTTCTGAAATTATGTTATGTACTCCATTATCCAACATACATTTGCAATATGATCCATAGTGACTCTTCCTTACCTGAACTCAGCTTGGACATCTGGCATTTCTTGCTTATTAACCCTATGATAAGACAATCTGAAATGCAACAAGAGGTAGTGCCAGAAGATGAAACTTGCAGGTCACATGGCACTCAATGAGCTACTGAGCAAGAACAGAGAACAATTACAAGTAGCTCAGTGGCTAATGACAC
This sequence comes from Cyclura pinguis, assembly GCA_030412105.1. Taxonomy (NCBI): domain Eukaryota; kingdom Metazoa; phylum Chordata; class Lepidosauria; order Squamata; family Iguanidae; genus Cyclura; species Cyclura pinguis. Next base: position 82,313,925 of record CM059600.1, read on the forward strand.
AACTAGACTCAAACTAAAAGGACATTCAGCTGTTAATGTGTTCAGGAAGGAATGGAAAGTCTGAAGTTACACAACACATAGGAATATGGAATGTGAGAAGCATGAATCAGGAAACAACAGACATGGGATAACAAGAAACGGAACATATAAACATTGCAATACTTGGGCTAAGTGAACTAAAATAAACAGAAATGGGACATTTTGAATAAGACCAAAGCATATCAATAAGGCTTCAGGGAAAACCCATCAACATAACCATAATCTAAGTTTATCTCCAACAACAGAGGCATAAAAAGAAGAAATTGGAAGATTCTATGCAAGAGTGCTGGAAGAAACTGATCATACACCAAAACAGGATTTCACGTTAATCATAGGCCATTGGAATGCAAAAGTAAAATAGGTAATTAAGTACAACACTGCAATACATTCTTTTAAAGTAAGAAACCATATCAATACAACAAGAGTAGATGTGGCACCCTGAATATCCAAATTACCTTGCAGGGGCACAGGCCTAATTTGCAGTCTTTCCACTACTTCCTCCCTCACACTGCTGATACTCTGCAGATCATTTCCATCAGTTCCATATACAGCCTTGCCCTATTCAGCAGTACCACCATGACCCATCCTCCCATGGTTACTCTGCACTGATATTAATTCTACAAGCTGCCAGTGTTAGTGTTACAAATTGAAGTATTAGAATAGATACCTGGCTACTTACACATGCCCAGAGCATACCTGAACAAATGATTATATGAATTAACTTCTTTACCATTCCTAAACACATACTGCTTTTCCGACAACTGTGGCATCTCAGAATCACTGTTCACTGATCAACCATTTAATTCATACATATATAGAACACACACATACATATTCACACACACGTGCACAAAACTGTATTTTTAAATAATACAATAATTCAAAAATTAAAACAGAACAGAAAGAAACAGTGCAAGATAAGAAGAAAACAAAAGAAGATTAAAAAATGACTTCCGATCTTCCTTATGGCAGTTATAAATAGATACAGTTATTCATAGCTTCTCTAACTAAAAATATAACAATTCACTTCTTCCGCTTTTTCTGTCATTAATTATCAAACCCACAAATCCTCATTTTTTTTTTCTCAAGTCTACTCAGACAAGGTGGAGGACTCTTGTTGTTTTGGCTATATTTTTATATATAAGTTCAGGACATATTTACTTTATTGTCCTAATTATTCAGCTCTCCATTTCAGTAACACTCCTTGATATTTTTTGTTTTTCATTTAGAAACAGCTGGAAAACAATTCAGTTTCCAAGCACAGGCATCAGTAAAGAGAAAGAAAGTTGTGGTTTTGCCACAGGCCTCTTAGCACTGAAGTCAGTTGGTTCAGCCTCCCTCCGCACAAACTCACAATCAAATCTCCTTTCAGCCTTTCCTTCATGTACCTGTTACAGGAAGTCACCTCTTCTGTCTCACTTTTCTCAGTCAAATATCACACAATATTACTTTGCACCTATTTCATCCTAGGATTGGCCTCTGCGTGTACTAAGGTCCATCAATACCATCTTAACTGACAACAGAAATAACATCTGGGACAAAATGTAGGCTTGTTACTCTAATAGAGTCACATTTATCCTCCCGTATGATTTTTAACATCTTTTCCTGAAGAATCCAGTGAACCTCTGAAAGTTTGCATGATGTATTTTATGCTTTGGAGTTGACCCAATGAAGATATCACTGGGGATATCATTTGGGGATGTAAGATCAGGGGATGTGACATACACTCAGCAAGGTCCAAGTGAGGTAGGTAAGAGAACAGTTGCTTCCCTTCCTCCAGCTTTCCACCTCAGGGACAGATAAAGCTTGAGATCCTGAAATTTCAATTCCTCCCCCGATCCACCCACGCCAATCCCTCTACTTTTACCTTGCTGCAGTTGGACCTCCAACCTCTGTCTGATAAGTGATCTGCAGCTTTTCACAGGGTCTAGGAGGAATGATTTTAAGTTCAATCTCCTCCTCCAAGGTCAGAGCATTCTCTCCAAACTCAGAAGGGAAGGAAATTGGATACATCCAAAATCTATGGCTTCCTGACATTTTCTTAGGGATCACTAAATTACATAATACCCACACCTTCTTCAATATATGAACCTCTGAAAATTTATTGTAACCCTCTCTCAATCATCTTCTTTACTCTTATAGCAAATATGGACATCTCTGTGATACTGGGAGGAGGCAGCTCCCATTCATTCCTCCCTCTAGTCAGCAACTCCAAAGAAAATCTAATTTCATGTACCTGTTCTTTGTTGTTATTAACTGCTAGCAAGTAAACGTCGACTTATGGTGACTTTATGTATGGGAGACCTCAAAGTCACCCTATCATCAATCACCCCGCTCACATCCTGCAAACTCAGGGCTGTGGCTTCCTTGATTGGGCCTATCCATGTGTAATCTGGTCTTCCTCTTTCCCTATTTCTACCTCACCAAGCATTATTCTCTTTTTTAGTGAGTCATGTTTTCTCATGAGATTTCCAAAGTACAACAGTCTCAGTTTAGTCATCTTAGCTTCAAGGAAGAGTTCAGGCTTGATTTCCTGTAGAACCCATTTATTTGTCTTTTTAGCAGACCATGGTATGTGTAGAACTCTTTTCCAGCACATTTCAAATGAGTTGATTTTTTTTCTGTCAGCTTTCTTCACTGTCCAGCTTTCAAAACCTTACATAGAAACTGGAACTATGATGCCATGGACTACCTAACTTTAGTATTCAATGACATATCTTTATACTTCAGAATTTTGTCTAGTTCCTTCATAGCTGCCCTTCCAAGTCCTAGTCTTCTTCTGATCTCTTGACTGCAGTCTCTGTTCTGGTTAACGACTGAGCCAAGGTATGGAAAATCTTGAACTATTTCAATATCTTCACTGTCTACTTTAAAGTGATGTCAATCAGGTCAATTATCTGTGGTCATTATTTTTGACTTCTTAATATTCAGCTGCAAAGGTGTCTTTGTACTTTCTTCCTTCACTTTCTTCAGTAATCATTCCAAGTCTTTGCTATTTTCTGCCATTATTATGGTACCATCTGTATATCTCAGATTGTTGCTGCTCCTTCCTCCAATTTTCATATCTCCTTCCTCCAAGTCTAATCCTGCTTTACATATGTTTCTGCATACAAGTTAAACAGATAGAGTGATAACATGCCTTGGCTGACTGCACTGCCAATTAGAAACCATTCCATTTCTCCACATTCTATTTGCTTCATAGCCATCAGATGATATCTATGCATATAGTCCATGTATATGGTTGCCTCTTGAGACTGAAGAATGTTTTCACAGAGAATGAACTGTTGCCCTTGCAAAATTCAGTCAGTCACACTCCTGCTTCATTCTTGATCTTAGGCCAAATTTTCCTACAATCTTTGATTCTGCTCTGTTCCTACTTTTGTATTCCAACCATCTATGATTAACAAGTCCTGTTTTGGAATGTGATCAATTTACTCCTGGACTCCAACACAGAATCCTTCAATTTCTTCTTCTTCTGCCTCTGTAGTTGGAGCATAAACTTGGGTTATGGTTATGCTGATGGGTTTTCTCTGAAGTTTTATTGATATTATTCAGTCATTATATCCCTTTGCTGCTTTTGCTATATCTCTCCTCACTGTTAATGCCAGCTTGTTTCCTCTTAGATGTTCATTTCCTGAGTAAAATACTGTGTAATTCTACAACTCCAAATGTCACATTTCTGGCCACTTTAGCTTGCTTACCACAAGTATTGCAATGTTTATATGTTTCATTCCCTTTTTACCATGTCTAGCTTCCCTTGATTCATGCTTCCCATATTCCATGTTTCTATAATATGTGTTGATCAACTTCAGACTTTTCCTTCACTTCTGAGCACATAAGGAGTTGCTTTTGGCTTGAGTCCAGCTGCATCATTAGACACAGTGGTACTCACAGTTGTCCACTGCTCTTCTCCAGTAGTTCATTGAGTGACATGTGACCTGCGAGTTTCATCTTCTGGCACTATCCCTTGTTTCATTTTGGATTGTCTCATCACAGGGTTTTTGTGATGAAAGATATTCGAAATGGGTTTACTATACTTTCTTCTGTACACTACTAGCGAGTGTTGTCTCTGGTGCCACTGAAATTGTCTCTGAGAGATCTACTGCCAGTCTCTCTCTCTCTCTCTCTCTCTCACACACACACACACACACCACTACTGCTTCTGCGCAGTAGCTGTTTGGCACATTTTTAGACAAATCTCAGTTTGCTGCCAGAGTGTTCATATCATAGCTAAGTACGCAACATGTATGTTAAAAAAATAACGTACACACCTGTATCTGAACTTTTCCTCATTATTTACAGAGTGTTCATTGATTCATATTGTAATCAACCTATAATCATTTCAGACCTAAAAGAAAAGGGCTGCTGGAAGTGACTTATTGCCCCTGATTGTTTGTTTGGCACAGTTTGTAGCTGCTAACTAGTGTATGGGTTCAGTCACCTCATCAGGACCTAGTATGGCCATCCCCGGTGGCATTTGGGAAGCTTTCAAAGGTGGCATTTGGGAGGCTTTGTCCTCCATTTCCAAGGTTATCTGGTGACTTTCTCAAAATGCCACTTGTCTGAGCCTAAAGAGGAGAGATTGTGTTTAAGTATATATCCTTCCCTTCTTCCCTTCTTTTCCCAATTCTCCTGCTTTCACGCTAGCAGGAACATCCCCCCTCAAATCCATCAATGTAAATGTTTAAAAAATAAATGTCTTGCTTTTTAAACGCTTCCCTTCTTGAACCCTTTCTCACCTCTCTGGCTCTCCCTTTAAAATAATATAAGCATTTCTCCCTCCTCCTTTTGTACTCCCTCCCAGCCAAGCAGCTTAGAGTTATGTATTGATAACATTTGATATTTATTGTTTACAAATTAAGAGCATGCACAAAATTCCAACAAGATGGAAAATTTGTCATTTTGCAAATGACACGAAGAAGAACGGCTGGCCGCATGTCAATTAAATTAATGGACAATGAAGCGTCTATTCAGCAGATATTGCACATTTCATCTGCAGGTGCTTCAGAGTAAAATCCTTTTACATCCTTAGCTGAGAACAGAGAATGGGGTGGGGAGGTGGGGGACTGCTGAAACTTTTAGCACAATTGGCAAATACCTTCATAGAAATTTATTTTCCCTGCAATCTCATAAAATCAAAAGAAAGCAAAACTAGATAAAATTTGGGGGTTGTAGTAGCCTATACCGTAACAGATCAGATCGTGATCACTGTGCCACACTTGGGAATTCTTTTTAATGGCACAGTGATTCATCTCTTAAAGTTCTCAGTTGAATGGAAAAATGAAGTGACACATCAAAGTAGACCACAAAGAGCACAATGTGGAATCTATTTGTTTGCACAATACTCATCTGCCAATGGCACACTGGGAGGTGTGTGAATAGCAACAGCACTTGTTTGCACTCCATTCATTATCTCAAGTGGGCTGATTTTTTTTTCTTTTACAAAATTCACTTGTTAGTGTTCTAACAGGAAGATGCTGAATATTAAAGGAATACTAGATTAATTCTGAAGTATCTATCAAGATAAAAAGAAGACAGTAAGTAATAAAATAAGGATTCAGAAATGAACTGGGAGAACATGTTTAGAAATAATGCAAATTTACTTTGCATCATATGCAAATACTTTGCTTTTACTGTCTTTTTGACAGCAGAGGCATTAGAAGTTCTTTTTCCATAATTTTTATGATGTTCTTTCTGGTATACTGAGCTAAATAGGAATACTTAGGTGACTTCAATAGTCACAACAGAAAAATTGGGTTCCATCCATTGCCCCTGCTGTTTAGTATTTATAGGAGGCCACTTGAGGTTGTTAAGTTTTGAAATGGAGAACCCATGGAAACCCACTGGGTGACCTTGAGCATATCACACACAGAAAAACCCGTGATAGGTTCATCTTAGGTTTGCCATAATTCAGAAATGTCTTGAAGGCACACAACAGTTTAAATATTTGAAGGGATGTCATGTTGAGGAGGGAGCAGGCTTGTTCTCTACCACTCCAGAGACTAGGACAAGGAGCAAAGGATTCAAACTGCAGGAAAGGAGATTCCACTTGAACCTCAGGAAGAACTTCCTGACGGTCAGGGCTGTCTGGCAGTGGAATATGCTGCCTCGGAGTGTGGTGGAGTCTCCTTCTTTGAAGGTTTTTAAGCAGAGGCTGGATGGCCATCTGTTGGAATGCTTTGATGGGTGTTCCTGCATAGCAGGGGGTTGGACTCGATGGCCCCTGGGGTCTCTTCCAACTCTATGAGTCTACGAACAGCAACCATCATTACGCTGATGACACCTAGCTCTACTTCTCTTTATCTTTGGAATCCACAAACATAATAAAAGTGGATAGCAGTAGAGGATGCTATAGAGACAAATGGTATAAGTGGAACACACACTTTTATTGCAATATACATTGCATTGGTAACATTTTTATTTTAAGTCATATGTTGCATTTATGAACACACCTGCAATGCGTGTATTAAATATAATTGTACAAAATCTCAGGGGCTGCTTCCAGGTTCTGGAATTACATTCTTTCTTTCCAAGACTTTTTGATTGTTTTTAATGGAAAGGACTTTGAAAGTGAGCTCTACTGCCTTTCTCCTTCCTTTTTTTTTAAAGGATGTATTTTTACATTGTTTTAATTTTATAGTCAGACTACATTTTCATAACATCTTTTTGTGTGATTTTTATCTATTTTGGGTTTTTTTTTAACCTGTATCTGTTTTAATTTTGTCCCATTTCCAGGGGATAAGGACAGAGCTGGGGAGCAAAATATTAAATCAATCAATCAATCTTTGTAAAGGATTCAATCTCTAAATCTAAAAATTAGGAAAACAAACAAATCCATATAACAAAACCTACAATTTAGCAGAACTCAGATGTAAGTCTCATGATGTCAATGGGTTTATAAATTACAGGATAATAAATTACATAATTACAGAGTAATAATGGGGTTGGGAAGAGGGAAGGAATCATAATCTCTTCATGCAAAAGCATGATGTCTGACAAGGAGAACCTTTTGCTATGGAGACTCTCTACATAAGCCAGCACCCTGGTTTTTCTCTATGGAAGCTCATTGCTTCTGTGAATGGAACAGGCTCTTCTCAGACAAGATGCCTTCAAGTGAAGAAACAATAGTGGATGGCCTGTGGTTGTAACACTCCTCTCCTTGTACGTGCAGTATACACACTTACCAAATGACTGAAGAAGGCTAGTGTCAATTGAGTATTCTCATTGTACTCTACAAAGAGCTGCATGACAAAAATGGTATTAATACAAGCCACACATAACATTTATTTCATGAAATCTTGCCACATTACCTTGTTTAGGAACAATATTCTATTCAGTAGAGCTTGGAAACATTCCTTTTTTGAATGGTAAGTTACAGAATTCCCTGCTGGCTCTTGGTTTCTGGGAGTTGTAGCCCCAAAAAAGGAAAATGTACAACCTCTGTTTCTGAATATCAGTTTTGTACTGATACAGCAAGGTCAAAGTGTTTCCATATACAGCTCCTACCCTCTCAAGTGAATATGGTTTCACAATGCTAGAAACCAAATTGTGTTTATTGATATTGGTATCTTGACTGTGGTCCAGTCCAATCAAACTCTTCTCATAATCCTGTGTTTATTGGCCTGTAAAATAACACAAGATGCAGCATTGTTTTTGCTGCAAGAGAATTGCATAACTACTCTTTTGAAATTTGCTAGTCATCCCATGTATCTCACCCTCAGATAAGAGAGTTAATTTTTGTATTCTTGGCTGTGAGATCAAGGAGTCCCTGTTGGTAATACATTACAGGCACCATATCATACTCCTGTGTCTTTCCTAGAAATATGCAGAGCACATTTCACACTTAAGCAACACAGTAGCCTGTTGCTAACCAAAGTATTTACCAGTAGTTGCCTTTGTTCATAGAATGATGTGGGAAAATCACTTTGGGATACACTCTGATAAAAAGTCACAAACATATTTTTATGACTTTTTCCAACTACCCTGGAAGACAGTATTTTTTTTTCCCTATCTCACTATGTCCCTATGTGGGAGAACAAGATATATTCAGGAATTCAGTTATATTCCAGATGTTCTGTGGAAGACAGCAGATATAAGAGTTGAATTGGGGGAAGAAACAACAAAGCAGAAAGAGAGAAAGAATTAAACATAAGCAACAGTAAACGGAAAAAAGTTAAGGAATTTCTTTTCAAGTGAATTATGTTAGCTTGAATTTAAGTGCTCTTTATCAAGGAACAGTTTATGACCCCACTGTCATATTTTATCACATATCAAATATCACTTCATCTTCTATAGAAGACTTCACCATACTGCAACCATATGTGAAGGATTTTTACTACCAGTCCCACCAAAGATGCCAACATGTGTGAAGGCTTTATTATTTCAAAAGCCCACATTATTTCAAAAGAAAATTACAATAAAAGCACATACAATTAAAAACATACCAAAAGTTCAGATTAAAACAGTGTTAAATTAACAACAAAATTAGATCCAGAGAAAAGGCCAGCAAAGGATTCAGAGCTGAGAGCTAGAAAAGGTCACAGAGTAACTGTTAACAAGTACTGTTAATCCAGATAAAACAGATATATTCCTGGTCAGTTGAAAGGCAGATCAGGGAATAGGGATTCAGCCTGTGTTGGATGGAGTTACACTCCCCCTGAAATCTCAGGTTCACAGCTTGGCTGTAGCCCTGGGTTCAGATCTGGACCTGGATGCCCAGGATTTGGTGGTGGCTAAGAATGCCTTTGCACAGTCAGAACTGGTATGCCAGCTGCACCTGTTCCTTGAGAAGTCAGATCTGGCTTACATCAACATATGCCTTAATTACATCCCACTTAAATCACTGTAATGCACTGCATGCATACCTGCCTTTGGAAACTGTACAGAAACTTCAGCAAGCCCAAAATGCCGCAGCCACGCTGCTGACCATGGCTGGTTACAGGGTTCATACAACTTTCCCGCTAGAAGAGCTTCACTGGCTACTGATCCATTTCCAGACAGAACTCAAAGTGATAGTCATGACTTTTAAAGCCCTACACAGCTTGGGTGCAGACTAAAAGACTGTATCTCCCTATATGAGCCAAGCGTTAAGAAGTTGGGGTGGGGGCTTTCTCTTAGCCCTCAGGCCATCTGGTAAGGACAGACAAGACACCTTTCTTGGTGGCTGCTCCAGGGCTGTGAAATTACCTTTCACAAGAGGTGAAATTAGCTCAATTCTTGGTCTTCTTCCACTGGAAAGCTATGACCTTTTTATTTAGATAGGTCTTTGATTTCTAACCATATGGTAATATGCTGTTTAAAAGTAGTGTGGTCTGCCTTTTTTTTTTTTTTGGTATCTTTCAATTTGTGTTTTAAATAGATTTTAAATGCACCTTTTAATAGTTGTTTTTTTTTTTTTTTGGTTAATGTTTGTAAAATAAGTGTTTCATCTAAACTTTTATCTTGTAAGCTACTTTGGTTCCCATCCTGGGAGAAAGTTGTGGTATAAATAAAATAATGAAAAAATAAATAGATAGCTGGATCTTCTTCCTGACTCTTTTCCTGATCCTAGTTGCTCACTGACTGACCTAAATGATTCTCAAGTAGGCTAACAGTTAACTGGCTTATAACTAAGAGGCAACATGGGGCTAAACTACACAAAACATAGCTAGTGGATAAATCTTATTAAACTCAAGATAGATACAAGAAAACTAGGGGCTTTATCACAGAAGGCAGGTAAATCACACTTACAGTATGGATTATAGTGTCTTTGGCTGGGACTTATCACATTACCTCATTTCTCTTCTGTTGTTCTCCCAGTGGGAGACCGTTTGGAAAGCATTTCATTTACAAAGGAGGTCATTAATGGATCTTCTGCTTTAATAAAAGGTCTCCCATAGGGAGAACAACAGAAGAAAAGTGAGGTCATGTGACAAGTCTCAGCCAAAGACATCCTGCTGCAATTGTGCTTTACCTGCCTCATGCAATAAGCTCATAGATCTAGTCTGAAATTATGGCATGGGAATAGGGGGAATTTAATCTCTTACTGGCCACTCCAGTTCCATATCAATTTTGGGGGTACACCAGCAAACTATGTGGTCAAAAAAATTGATTTGTTTCAATTAAACAACTTGCAGCTGTAATTTCCAGGCTCAGAGATGTCCTTCCTGACCAGGACTGCAGCAGGGAAAGGGGACTCAAGCCTCCTAGCCTTCTATCCCATGCTAGGATCTTGATCTGAATTAAGCCACTTACGCTTATTTTTGAGTAAAGGAGTCCTAGAGTATCATCACATACCACTGGTGCTCAGTTATTAGATTGCTTTAGCAGGAATTATAGTCTTATCTTCCTTAAGTAACTTGCTGAGGTCTTCTGATAATAGATAGGATGCTCACTCCTAGATCTTTCAGTGCCTAATCTCTGGCTCCCTGACCAGTATGAAAACAGAGAAGTAAAAATGCAAATCCCCAATTATTTTGTCCTCATATGCACTAAAGTATCACAAGTACTACTGCAGTCAGACATCCACATTTGCTAGGGCTATGGGCACAGGACCCTCACAAAGTGGAAGAACTGCAAATATCAAAATGTGTGTTTGTGTCTGTGGGAAGGGGGCAAAGGCATGGTCAGGAGAACTGGCACTCAGAGTCCAAACCAGGTCAGGGAAAGTAGAGGGGAAAATAGTGGGTTGTCATGATGGCCCTATGCTTCCTTTCTGTGGCCCATCATCTTCCTTGGGTGTGGGGGTGGCATTGGGAGAGAGTTTGGGGTGCTGAGCCATCCATTGCTGGCCAGGCAGCAGCTGGTAGAGGAGGAGGAGGAGGAGGAGGAGGGAGATCAGAGGTGAGTATTTTAAAGATTGTGCCAAGAGGGAAGGTTCCCCTGAAAAAGGGAAGAGGAATTGGAGAAACCCACAAATAATCAAATCCATAGAAGTCAAACCCATAAATGTAGAGGACTGACTGTATATTAAAGTAGTTTTCTCACTGGTTTGAGAGAAAACTAATATTCTTCTGCAGTATTATCCCCACCTGAAGCCTTAGGGAGAGGCAGGTAACAAATAAAATCATTGTCATCATCATCATCCCCATATTCAACCATCCCATCCCAAAAAGTTCCACAGGAACTGTTTTGCAAAGAAACCCCGTGTGTTTTTCCTTCCAGAACAATTCCTGCAGAACAGTCTGAGATATAAATTATCAGCAGAAAATCAAGCAGAATTCTCACTGATCTACTATTCTTCCAGTGGAGCTTCCTGGCTGTTAGAAAATCAGTTTCTTTAGCTGAGAATGAATAATTATGAATATTCTTTTTATTTCTGCAGAGACACAGCTGAATACAAATGCTTCACAACAACAGGTACCTCCTCCTACCTAGGAATTATATATCACTGCTCCTATTTCTTTGCATGCTGCCAGCTATAGACCATTATATCATTATCTCCTTGCTAGAAATACACTGTCCTACTTTTTACTTCACATCTGAATTACTTACCAAATAATCTTATATCACAGCAAACATTACAATTATTTATTTTCATAACATTCTGTACAATTTCTTCTTCAGGATTTTCTGATTTTTTCGCTAAAATTTCCCTCCACTCACCCACCCATAACTGGTATTAATTTAAATCTGCTTTAATACCACAAAATCCTTATTAAGAATTTTTCCAATTTCATTATTATATAAATAACATGTTCCAGATAATCTATTAAGCTCAGTTACTGAGTAAATAATAATAATTTATACATATGGTTATAGTGATTCTATAGATCTGTGGATTCTGACAAAGGTTAATGTATGCAAGAATCTTTATCATAATAACGCCCCCCTCCCTGCTTCTTTGGAACATGTATTTAAGGGGGGGGGGGTTCTATCAATGAAGTATTTCCTTTTAATAACCTCACTAACCAAAATGCAGACTTTGAAGCCAGAACTTACATAAGGAAGGCACACTAGAACAATATTCACCTTTAAAACCAACAACAGAAAGTGCCTTATGTAAATAATTTACTTCCCACCACATCAAGAGCATTCCTTTGAATCCTGATTCACATTGGCAGCTGAACTATCCTAACCCTCTGCCAAAAATTAGAAAGTGTGGGGGAAACACAGAGAGACTAAATTGAAAAACCACAGGAACACTGTGAAAGGCAGGGGGGAGGAGAAATGAGCAGAAGCATGTCAAGGATTTACACATAATCAACCACAATGAGCACGACAATTGTGTCAGTTATGTGAGAGAACTGGAGAAGATACTGAGAATATTAACACGTATAAAAGAGGATGACAATAAAAAAAAAAGGGACGGACTGGTTTCTTTCAGAGCAAATCCTGATTAGGAGTGTTAATTGCTCCATAAATGACATAAGTGAGATTTTATTTATATCTAGTTTGGAAGTCCAGCATATTTTGTTTGTCCGTTCATATACCATTCTGTCCCTAGAGCTCAATTGCGTTTTAAAAACCCAAACTCCCACCACTGCCATCTTCACTTGCTGCTCCTCCATTAGATGGAATCTCCCCCAAAGCGGCCATTTACATCCAACCTCCTGTGAAGGAGACAATCAAGGCAGAATAATTGCTGCCATTGGCTTTAAATTATATTATAGAATTGTCCCTTTTTTCCTTTATCAGCAATGGAGCAGGGACACTGCCCAGTAAGCCAGGGTGAAGATTTAAATAAATAAATACAGATAAATGAAGATCTCTATATTCTGAAGCTCAGAAAAACAGAACTCCTTTAATAACAGGCTATGTGGGGTCAGGATATGTTTCATTTGGAGGCTGGGATAGTTTTATATATTCATTCATTCATTTACTTCTTATATTTACATACAGTCTTTGTGCACTAAAGAAAATAATAGTTGATGAAATATATACACACTGTTCAAAAATTGGGGACAGATGGGGAAACAAGTGGAAAATTAAAGAATTATGCCACCAAGTAATTGGTACAGAAAAATAAAGTATTTAATGCATACATTTATACATAGTAACGAAATAGAACCACCAAGGATGGAACAATTCTGGGAGGGGAAGAACCAACCACTTCTCCCCTTCATTTTTCTCTCTCACGCTATACTTGCTTGTATACTTGGAGGGGGGAGAAAGAGAGAAATGCAGCTTATTAAATAAATAAATAAAGTCTGAGAATGCTTTTCATTGTCATCAACTTACAGTAGGAAATTTTGAGTTGAAATTTGAATGAGAGCCTCACTGAAATAAAAAGGGGCCCCATCATGATAGACGCTTCAGACTCTCACAGAGTGTTCTGGTTCTCATCTACATTCTGTTATGGACCCCTCGGGGGGTATTATACGCAGCCTCAGGCACTGCTGTGCCTAGAAAACAAGAGAAGCTTCTTAGAGCTCCTGCTGGTATGATTCTTGAGGCAGGAAAAAAATAGAAAAGGACTATGGTATTCTCTGTAAAATTCCTACGGTTAAAGTGGGAAAATATAAGGATCCAAGGCCTTTAGGAGACCTAGTAGATACAAATTCTGACAGTACCAGATATATTTCCATTAGCCTTGTAGAATGATTTTAAAAAAAGAAGAAGAAGAATGTATGCATGTCTAAAGCTGACCTAACTTATTTGGACACTGTGCTAGAGGCCTCAAAATTTGACAGAGCATTCTTGGTTGCTATCTAAGTTGCGGTGGCCAGTTTCAAGTCAACATTCCAAATGGGAGCTTCCTAGCAGAAGGGGAACTTGGTAGAACTCATCCAGAAAACAGGAGTGCACTACTAAGATTGCCACGGCAGGAGAAAAAAACAGGAAAATAGAAGAGGGCTAAGGCACCACTGTTAAAATTCCTGAGGTTTAAAAGAGGGCAGAAGACTGGGAGATAGGAGAGGGCTCTCTGTGGTATTCCTGGTAAGATTTCTAAGATACAGGGGGGCAGGGAGCACGACAACCAATGAATCTTTTTGGATATACTTGGGAATGACTGGGTCAAATTCATATACAGAACAGAATAGAGTTCTCTGAGACACCGTCACTGAGATTCTTCAGACATTAAGGTAGGAAAAGAGGACAGGACCAAGGAAGGGCTGCTTCCAAAGCTTAAAAGAAGGGTAGGAAAATGAGAGACAGCTCTCTACATTACTGCTGGTAAGACCTCTGGGGTAAAAAAAAAAGGAAGAAAGGAGAACAAAGAGTTCTGGTAAAATCTTTTGGGACTACAGATATAGGTAGTGCTGGTACACTTCAACCTCTAATTCATAAGTAGTTCCAATAAAGCTAGAACCTTTTGTAACTAGCTGTTTTGTGGAAGCTAGGAAATGTCACCTGTTACTAGTCTTTTAAATAGTGAAGTAGCAGGATAATGCCATTCTTATCTTGTTGAATGGCAAATTTGTAACTAAAGGAAGATATTGGTTCTCAAAATACACTATTCTAACCAGCCAATGGATAAGAACAAGTGTCCTACACATATCTCTGTATATGGTCATTTTCTATTGGAGAGAAACATTTACATGTGTCTGACAAATACAACTGTTTGGCTTCTAGTACCCTGCCATCTCTGTTTCCTACTCTTTTCTACTTTTCTACTTTTCTAAAATGATAGTGGTTTTTCAAGGATAATACCTGTGCACAAGCAGGTATCAATTATCACCTTCATCAAACCTTGTGCAAAATCACCCCATTTTGGTTAATGCTTCTATGAGTTCATCTAGCTGACTATTTCTAGCAGGCTTAGGAGGAAAATGTCAACTAGATAAACTCCTGGAAACATTAACCAAAATGTCTAATTTTATTTTCAAGTGCTTACCTTTGATATTTGGAGGCACAGATGCACTGGAAAATTAGAACACTGTATTCCAAGATCCAGAAACCCAAACTCTACCTTCAGATAATTTACTGAGACAGCCAAAACACTGTCAGAAACCTATAAATCATAGGAAGTTTCTACTATCTGCTAAACCTGAAGACCCAATTATCTAGCTGTGTGTTATTCGAAGGCTAAGCTCATCACAGCTGCAGTAAATAATAATTTCTTTCACTCTGGCAATATCTGTGGAAGCCTTGCCCAAAATCTTTCAAGCTCTTCAAAATACACAGAAAAAACAAAACAGTGAAAATGTTTGACGCATTTCCAAACAAAATAATATTCATATTTATATTCATCTCTGACTAAATTAGGTAGTTTGGATGCAGCAGCTTGCTTAATGTGAGCAAATTTGAACAAACAAATTGATGAGAGGAAAAACTAGAACAAAAAAAAAAACAGTTATGTTTTTATCCACTTGATGTGCAGGCTGTAATAGGCATACTCTTCAGCATACCAAGAATTCTTCTCTCAGCTGAGAAGCGTTCGCTGCCCCTCCGATACTCACTTTTGTAACCAAAAAGCAAAATAAAAATTACATCCTTAAACACATTTTCCTGCCTTTTGACTGTATGCCAAAAAATTGTTTCAGATATCAATACTCAGTATTTATAGAGCATCTTTGAAAGTGCAAAAGCTTTTCCTTACAAAATCCCTAAAATGTAGGTCAGAATCATCTCTATTTTCCCAGTATTAGGCTGAAGCTAAGAGAACAATTAGGCCATCTGGTGAATTCATGGTTGAGGTAAAATCTGAAACAAGAATTTCATGGCTCACCTTTATGCTAGAATCTAGAAAGGATTTAGTAAACTGTAAACTGGATGGGATATAGTACAATTTTCTTCCAAACTAACATGACCAGGATTGTGTGATTAGGCACTAATTGTTTTGTTACCATTTGTGGAACTGACACAACTGTAACCAGTGCCTGCTCTCTGGCAGTGAACCTGCACAGTGCCTTGTTTATTAATACAACTTTTAAAAAATGTATGAGATCGGGGTGGCGGGGAGGCTAGACATGGCGAGGATGAAGTTAGCTTGTTCAGTGTTTGTTTGCCAGATTATCTCTTGTGAAATTCTGCAGCCATCATATACTAGGCAAAAGATCCAACACAATGCCACTTTCAGAGAGAAATACTAACCAGCTCTATTTAGATTTTAAACTCAAATTGAACATAATAAAGTCTGTCTCAGACCTAGCTGCAGCATGCCACCAACTGCAGAGAAGGAGACCAGAAGCTAGAGTGGCCTAACAGAGACAGACAAGCCTAATAGATGCAGTCAAGCAGTGCTGCTTTACATAAGGGTGTGTTGGAGGGAGGAATGCAGGCAGGAGATGAGGGAGGACAGAGCTTCTTCCATGGGGTGAGAAGGGTGTGGCAAAATGGACTAAGCAATTTGCAGAAATATGTAGCACTGTGGACAAGCTCAGCCCTTCAAAGGACTGGTGGCTTGATGATCCTGATCCCACCTACTGTTACTGGTTTCTGCAAAGGACACGGTGCATTCCAAGCACAGCATTGACTGTTCTTGTGAGGAGAATCAAGAAACTTGGGGAAGGATAATGTAAACAACCTTACACTAACAAGATGAGTTTTTCCTTGAGCTACACTATGACATTTCCACCCACCACTACCACGACTTACTCCCACCCCCAGCCAGAAAGCACACTGTTATATTGCAGCAGTCCAGGGCATAGCATGCCCTATACAAAAAAAAAAAGAGAAAAATAACTGAAAAGGTTGAATTTGGGAGCAAGCTGGTTCCTTTCCTTTCCTTTTTATCTGAAATGAGGGGCAAAATAGGTAACAGATGGCTAAAACAATCACACCAAAATCTTGAACTTATTCTGTGTGGTTCATATCCTGTGCCCCAAAGGAGTGTTGTTAATCAAAGTAAGGAAAAAATGATGTATTGGCTAAGTATTACATGATAGCTGAGGAAACCCCGGTTCAAATTCTGACTCAGCCATGAGTGTTACTGGATGAACTTGGGCTAGTCAACTCACCATCTCTCCGCATGCATAATACAAATACCAGAAATAATATGAGTCAATTCATCAAATGAGAAAGTTAAAACTTACTCCAAATAATAGCAGATAATAACCATCATCAACAGTCCAACACTAAAATAAAATTAGTAAAACTAAAATGATATTTTAAAAATGTTAAGAAGTCCTCAGAAAATAGAACTATCTTTGTCTTCCATCAAAACTCACTAAATATGTGCCAAATGAGTTTCTCTCTCTCAAAAATGTGTTCCACAGGTGGGTGTGGGAACTGCTATAAAATCTCATGACCATCCACCATTCTTCAGTTTGATGGGGCACTTGAAGAAAGCTTTCTCTAAAGATTTCAGGACACTGGAAGATATCTATGGAGAAAGACATCCTTTTATAGTGCTGAGGTCTTGACAGGTAGGGCTTTACAGCACTTTCAACTGGGCGAAGATATCATATAGAAGTCAATGACAGTGAGAAAGGAATGATGCAATATGTTCATAACATCTGGTCTTGGTTAATAAAGTCTTGAAACAAAATTTTGTGCCAGCTGCAATTTTGAGACCATCTTCAAAAGCAGTCCCAATGTACTGTAGACTTTAATTTCCTTACCCTTCATGTGAATGAGAACTTCATTGATTATTGAATTTCTTGTAACAGACAGAGAACCAAATCTGTAATGAATCCTAAAAGAGCATAGTGATTCCACCATCTTGGATTTTATTTTATTTTATTTTATTACATTTTATTTTATTGCTATCACAGAAAAACTCTTCATAAAAAGACTGCATACTCTTCTCATGTGCAAAGGAGATACCTATTTTTTTAAAAAAAACATGCAATATGCAATGAATATTTGTATATATATTAATTAGTATCTGGATCCTCGGGTAAGCATGTAAAACATTTGTATCCCTAGAAAAGTGAAAGCCCCTTATTAGGCTGATGGTATCAACCTTCGTTTTCAGAGCTTATTTTAGAAAATGAAAATCCTTCAAGCATTCAGTCAGCTTATTTTTGTTTCAATTCTAATTTTATTTCTTTATATCCCACCTTTTTTCCAAGTTCAGGACTCAAGGTGGCTTACTACAGATTAAAAAATATAATTAAAAATTCATAAAATGCAAAAGTTAAAAAGCAATTAAACTATTAAAAAAAACCTATTTAAAAATACAAACCATAAAAACCATAGTTGCACAACAAAAATGACAAATAGAAAATCCAATGCA
Organism: Cyclura pinguis; assembly: GCA_030412105.1. Classification (NCBI taxonomy): domain Eukaryota; kingdom Metazoa; phylum Chordata; class Lepidosauria; order Squamata; family Iguanidae; genus Cyclura; species Cyclura pinguis. Next base: position 82,332,004 of record CM059600.1, read on the forward strand.
TTGTACGAGGTCCATCTTACTTAAGCCTAGATCTAAACACCTGAAGATGAGCAGAAGGGAAACTCTGTATTTATGAAAGACATTGTCCAGCACCTGGGATCTCTGTTAATCACTGTTACAAAGCAAATTCTGCTTAATTTTTATTGGGAACTGGCATTGCAGGAAGAAGAAAAAGGTGGGGTTCAAGCATCTCACAAGCCAGCAAAGAAGGATCTATTTAAAGCTGCTTGGAGAATTGGCACTGTAGCAGAAAACTGATACTCTTTCTACAACAGGAGATAATAGGACATAGAAAGGTTGAGAATTCTTGACTCTTCAAGGGTCTTAATTTGAGAGAATTCTCTCTTTGCATTGTATTAACATTTTATCTAGCTTTTCAAAGAGCAAGTGCTCTTTTATTTTTAACATTCATAATAAGTACCTTAGACAGCACCTGCAGGTGCTCTGGTATTATGAATAGAATTGGAGGAAAAGTGCTTATCTTTGCATGTGTCTGTGGTGCTGTGTTGGCAAATAGCAGGACCTGTACTGTGTGTCCTCATGGGGAATTGGCTACTGACAGTTTTAGGAAGAGGAGGCAGCCCTGCAGTCTTCCTCTCAGGGTTTGCTACAGACTCGCAGTTCCAATGAAGGAAGATTTTGGGTTGTTTTTAAAAGAGCAGGTACAAGTACTCATTTATAATACTGTTGGGAGGAGGGAGGAGTACTGGGTATCCTATACAGCAATGACCACAAACTGGTGCACAAAAAAGCACAATATGTTATTTGAGAGGCATATATCCTTAAACCCAGGACACTTAGGATCAGACCAGATACGATGTTAACCATGACATTATCTTACCCATGAATAACCCCCTTTAAAATAGTAGTCATAGGGGGCCAAGTTATTATCTCACTCATGATTTTCCTCCTTTAAAATAGCAGCCAGAGGGTACCAGGTCCAGATCAGAAACATGGCATGACAGTGGAGGTTCAATAAAGAAATCCCATCAAAAACTACTATTTGCTCCACAAGGTGCTGTTTGAACCAATGACATCTCCACTACAAATGGTAGCTCCCAGATGGCTTCAGAGCAAGAAAAGAATGCAGAGATAAAGGCTGCTTGCAGCTACCAAATCCAAAATCACAATCTAGTTGTTGTTAAGAGGAAAGGAAAATATTTGTGTTTACCATCAAGTCTAGTTTGACATATAGTGAGAAAAATTGGTAATGTAAAGGCAACTTTCCTCCAGTCTCCAGCCCTGCAAAATACACATGTCGTCTACAGTGGCTCCCTCCATTCTTGATGCATGCCTTGGCCTTCCTTATAGTAATGAATTTGTGAGCCAGAATGGGCAGTGAAGCTCCTCCCCAATAAATGGAGCCCTGCCTAAATATGCTTCACGGTGGTACAAGGCTTGACTCTACCGGCAGAATGAAATAGGAAAAGATGCTTTATCATTGTTCTTTAATTTCTTCATTTCCATTTTTTTAAAATGTTTCAATTGGTAGTGGTTAGCTACTATGGGGTTTTTTTTCCCTAAAGAAAGGGAAGAGTTTAAAAAATAATGATGTAGATTTGAATCTTGATCTCTTTCCTCTATGATATAATACAAACATCTGCTTAGCACTTTCAAAATGTTCAAACTACTTCATATTATCTAGTATTCCTTCCTTCCTTCCTTCCTTCCTTCCTTCCTTCCTTCCTTCCTTCCTTCCTTCCTTCCTTCTATATCTCACCTTTCTCCTAAAACAGAGACTCAAGCACATACAAGAAGATAAAATAAAATGGTACAGATAAAATCCCTAAAGTTATAATATTAAAACAAATTAAACAAATTCTAATATTAAAAGTCAATTGAGTTAAAAGCACAAGTTGCCAAAAGCCCACCTGAATAAAAGGTTTTTGCCTACCAGTGGAAGGGCAACAGGAGTGGATCACCTTAGTCTCACTTGATAAGGAGTCCTACAGTCTCAGAGCAGCCACAGAAAAAGTCTCAGTTGCTTATCTAGATCTAATCCTCACCACAGTCCTGTGAAGCAAGTCAGTATTATCGCTTCCACATACTGTAGATGGAAGGACTGATTCTGAGTGGTCTCCCTAAGGTCAGCTGGTGAGTTCAGGGCAGAGGCAGGCAAATTCAAAACAAGGGGTTTCAGATTTGTAGCAAACAGTCATTATAGTTCTAATGTACTATCTTTTCTAGTTAGAATAATTAAAAACTAACCCAAATGCAATGGAAAAATGCCTATGATACCTGGATGACCTCTGAAATGTTATCCAGCAAACGTTACTGAGTGCTACTTAGGTAACAAGAGAAATGTGTTTCCTCTTTAGCTGTTCTAAAACTACCACTATTCTACTGGTTTTCTAACAGAGTATTTCTAGTATTGTTATGAGAAATCTGTTATGACTTCACAAATAATAACAATGTACTTGTTGCATTTGGGGTTCTACGTTTTAAAAATCAAAAGTTTAAAAATTACTTGCCTCTGTAAAAGACAGGAAAGGAAGCTTACTTTGCCTGTTCCGGAAACAAGCCAATGCCAACGACTGCCACAGTTTCCCTGGATAAGTACTGAGGGACAGATAATAATAATGGAGAAAATACCATATAATGATGGTAGAAAGCCAGACTGGACATTCTGGACCTCTCAAAATCATATCATTTCAGAGGCAAACATTCTAAAGTATGATCAGATAAGAACTAGATAAACCAATGTCTGAAACAGCTATAAAAGCTGTCAGACTACAGCAGTTAGAGGCCAGCCCTATGGGCAATTGTGCTAAAAAATACTGACACTGCTAGCTGATTACAATCTATAGAATGAATGAGAACACTTTGAATTTGCAATGGTCTGATTGAAATGCTGGCTCTTAGTTTTAGAAATACTCTCTGAACAAAGAGACTTACAAATACTTTTTGAAACATATTATAACCATATTGAATCAATGAATGTACTATAAATGCTGAAATGCTATCAAACCCTGAATGTATGTAAATGCTTTGTATGATATATGTTAACAGGTGAGATCCATGATGCCTCACATACTACAAATATCATTAAAGATGACATTCTTCCTCACTGAAACACATTGTGAGAACTGTTTATGTACTATAAATATTATGTGCCTTATAAGTTATGAGAGTATGAGTTTTTATTGGTTACAGCTGCGGAGGCTTAGCCCCAGCATGGATCGAGGCATCAATCAATGTACCTGCAAACTGATGGGAATCCATCATCCAGTCTGCCTGCTGAGTATGGAAACCAACTCACCCAGCCCATCTACTAGATATACCTGTGGAATGACAAACTTGAGATTCTGTGTAGGTATAAGCCACTGTGTGGTTCGCCTGACACCAAGGGATGAGGCATACCATCAGTCCTCAAGCCGGGCATGACCTTGGTTGCCCACACCCCCAAGGTCCCATAACAATATCTGCAGCTGGATCCGATGGTCATCCATGCCTCGTTTTCCCCAAACTGGATCTGGGCCCCATGGTAAAAACTGGCTGAACTTCTGGCAACATTTAATATATATATTCACATATGGAATGAACAAGTCCTCAAAACCATGAACACGAAAACTGAGAGAGGGAGAGTGGGGAAAAGATCCATGCCAAATGTTGAGGAGTTCAGACTGGATTTGAGCCTGGATTTAAGCCTCTACTTTAGCTTTGCCAGTTCCACCCACCCTGTCCTACACAGACCAGGAAATTGCATAGACTTCTGGAATGGGAAAAGCTTAGTCACTGGAAAAGATAGCCTCTGCCTCACTCTGCCTTATCACAATGCACAAATGGCACTCCGTTTAAATCAGGGATTACTTTTATATAAAGATGTGCCTAGATTATGTATATCTACATGGTGATATCTGTAATGAACTCCACAAGGACAGTATAACTGCACAAGTTAATTGTTTTCCTTAATAATTTACTAGTAATTTTTTTCTTGTAATTTCCTCATAAATATAAAAATAATGAAGCCACATGTATTCTCATGAAGTATATACTTCCTGAAAGTCCAAAGCTTATGATTACCAGAATCCTAAACCAGCTACTTAGTTACATCTGTGTAATGAAGCAACATCTCCTGGCCTGCCTACCTTAACAGTTAGCTGCTGGATTGGGCAAAAAAGGTCTATTCAGCTTCCAATAAGGGCACAAGGAGATTTTTCCACCACCCTTACATTAGCCACCAAGGCTGAAACAAGGATTTGAAACAAGGATCCTGCTTCCAATCAGAAGCTGAATGAATCCCCTTTGTCCAGTCTGCTGGCTGCCTCTTAAGGTAGACTGGGGTGGCATTTACGTAGGTTTCCAGTAAGACTCCACGGTCTTTCCAAATACAGACTTTTTATGGATCTGCAGCTCTAGTTACAAATCTGTAACTGCAATACTGAATACAGCCAATGTTCTTAAGAAGAATGCTGATTTTGATACACCTACTAGACAGCACTGTTGCTTACAGTGGTAAACTCTAAGGAATCCTAACTAAATGGATACTGACAAGCATAACGCAAAGAAACTTCAGTCCTTCTACAGACAGACAGGGGTGGAGGAACCATGCCCACTTCAGCATCCATTCCCAACTTATGTAAGTTATGATTACAGTTCATATCAGGGTAATGTGAGGTATGCACCTCAGAGCATGTGCACAGTGCTAATCAGGAAGCGATGCCCAGCGGCAGCCAGTTGCTCCAGACAGGAAAAAAGAAGTCTCACAGACTCAAAACAATAAGTCATAGTGCGTATTCAACGGAGCACATAAAAGTTATGGTTTCTGGCAGCATGCCAAGAAGCACAAAACAGTCCGGCATAATAAGCAGCAGAATGGAAAACAGACTGTCTAGATGCAAGCCAAAAATAGCCCTTACAGCAGCATGACCAGAGGCAATTGAACCTAAGGTAAAGTACATTGTTACACCCTAAACCTTTTTAAGGACTTAACCACACCCCAGTCTATATGGGGTGACCTAATTGCATTTACAGCACACAATCTCCTCATGTTGAGTACTCGGTGATGATGCAAGACCTTTCAAGGCAGGCTAGCCAAAACAATTCCTTGCAGCTGTACCTCAAGGCCACATCGCCTCATCTCAGCATCCACTTAGAAAAACCTTTCCTGGCCACACCGCACTCACACTCTGAATGCCCTGACAGTTCAAGCTCTGAATTCTGAAATATTTAATAGAAGAATAAGTGACTGAGTTATGCAAAGGAGCTGCACAGTTTTTGATTTGATTCAGGAATGCAGCTGTGAAATTAATCTGCCAAACAAATAGCAATGGAAAAGACAGAAAGTAAGATAGAAGGAGCAGTGGTTATGATTCTCTATTTCAGAGATGTTTTAAAAGTTACTACTGTCAGACCTAAAACCAAGTTTGGAAAAATACATTCTGGAATAGCATAAGAATATCACTGTCACCCAGTGGGTAGAGATGCACTTAAATTTTTTAAAAAGTAATTTCTAGAGTAGAATCAGCCTAGTGATACATTCAGCCTTTGTTCATAGTCTGTAAAACATTAGTACCAAAATTGCAAGGTTATAGTGGGGGTGCACACGGCAAAGTTTGAACACCATGATGCCAAGTAAATAGTAAAAAACAGAAGGACATTTGATTGCTTTCTTACAAAATTGGTAGGCTTTGACAGAAAGTAAACATTCTTTACCACTATGAAAGCATTCCTCCCAAAAACCAACTAAAAATACATTTTTAATTGAAATTTATGTTTTCTCAGAAAAGGGAGCTACAATATCATATTTGTAAAACACTGCTTTTGTAAACCATCACAATGCAGATTTTATTATTGTATATATAGATACAGATATTAACGGGACTGATGGAAACAGGGTTCCCTGTCCTGTCTTCTCCATGGCAGCCTCCCCTCCGATGCTATAAAAACCACTCACAGAAATCTCCTATCCTTGCTTTTGGGGAAACCATTATTTTCCTCTTTAGTCCCCGCCCTGTATGTTGCTCCATTCAGCAGAGTTCCTTTCTCCTTTCCATTACTAAGATGCACGGGAGATACCATGAGAAGCAGGGGGCAGCAAAGTCCACTTCAGCAGGGCTGGCTGATCTGCCACTGTTACATGGGCACAATAGCACTGTGAGAATCAAAGGTGGCCAGTGGATCTGTTGTTATGAGGGTGGTGAATCCACTCTTAATTTTAGCACAGCACCTTCTGTAGCTGCTGCAAGTTGTATGGTAGCTCTGCCAGTTCCAAATCCTGGAAAGGTCCTGCTTAGGAGCGCTACCATTCCGTTTGGAGCAGCCGTGAGACGAGTGGTAAACTCAAAAATGGATTCACCACTCCCACAGAATGAGATCCACTAGCTACCCCTGATTTCTACAGCTCCATCGCACACAAGTAACACTAGATCCCATCCACTGTTGCAATGTTACAAATCTCACAAGTTTAAGCCAAGAGCTCAAGAAAAGGAGACTGGGAGGCCCACAATGTTACTGTTACAATTTTTAAAGTCATGTCATAATGTGTAAGTAACATCTAACTCAAACTTTCAAAAACGGCTATAGCCTCATCTTCAGATTAATGGCCCTGTGAATTTACTTACTGCATTTTCAATTAATCTTCAGATAAGAACATTAGGATAATTTTCTTTTGTATTCATGGGCTTTCAAGGTGAACAGCTAATAACTCGTAATAAGTTACTTGCTCAAGATTAATGGTATCCTATGTGAAGCATTGTAATTTGTCCTGTCACCCTGAGTAGGATATATGGATGAACGAACATGATGAAAGAAGACTGCCAAAGGTCTTTAAGGCCACTGGACACACTCCAAGCAAAGCATGGCTTTTTCAACCTTGGGCCTGCCCTTTGAAATGAAGTGGCAGTGTAAAATAAAAAATGTTCCATACCAAATGCATTTATGCACAGAATTAGCATTTGCTTCTACACAGAAAAGCATCTATTTAGGAGATGGCAAAAGAGAGGTTTCAGCTCACAAGACCAGCACAAGATCAACACTTTGCATACCAAAACTGTGCCCAAATCAAACACTTGGAGTTTATTTCATAAGATATTCTCATGCAGAGATTACTGCCCCAGAGAAGAATCTGGTTAATGAATCTGTGGAAAAACTCTGGCCAACATGCAACTTATTTCAAAGTTGTAAAAAGCAAAGGAAGAAGTTGATAATAATCTGTTATTTACACAAAGCTCTGGAATGCCAAAACTGATTTGAGAATTCAAGTGACGTGCTTGCAGGGCAGCTCCTAGTGCTATTAATCAAAAGATAGGTTGTAGGTATTCTGTCTTTCCTTCCTTAATGGAATTCTTATGGTAAAGAGAAGGTAGAACAAGCAGTGAAAATAAACTGGAGGGTAACAGTTACCTTGTGACAAGAGTGTTTGGAACACATGTAAAACTCCCTGGATAAAGCAGGAAAATTGTATATTAAAAGCCTTATTTAGAAACACCCTTAGCACCTGGACCAATGTAATCTTCCCCATGTTATCGACTGGAGACTGAGGCTAAAACAAGTTAGTTGCCTAAAATCACAAAAGTCAAGGTTTCCTAGTCATTCCATATGCTCTTAATCATCATACCATAGTACACTATCATCACATCTACTATTTAAAAGTCAAAGTTTGTAAGTGGTCTTGTCTGTTTGTCTGCATCAAGCAGGTGCAGACTTCATATGATTGGCTGGCTGTGAAGATTTTATGGAATCCTGGGGTTGGCAGTTCAGGTAGGGGCGTTTAAAATATTCAGTCGGAAAGCTCTTGGACCTCAGGCCAGTTGCTATGGAGACAAGGCCCAGCAGCAAGAAGACGGCACTGCATTCCCTCAGAAACCAAACCTCTGTTATGTTAACAACTCTGAATACAGATTGGATTGGGGAATATGGGGATAAAATACAAGTACTGGAATAGGCCAGTTGCTATGGAGACAAGGCCTAACAGCAAGGAGGAGGACAGTGTATTCCCTCAGGAACCCAACCTCTGTATGTTAACAGCTGTGAATACAGATTGGATTTGGGACTATGGGGAAAAGTTACAGATACCGGACAAGGCAGTTTGGGGAATTACAGACACAGGATATCAAATCTGTGTATTTCAACTGTATTTAATTCCTAAGGTAAGGTAAGGTAATTCCTAAGGTATTTCTAACAAGTGTTACCTATGAGAAAATAAAATCCCAGGCAATGCCGGGTAAATACACTAGCAGTTACTAAAATCTATATAGTAGTCTACATGCTTGTCTAGCAGGGTTTCTGTAACAAAAAAGTTCCCTTACAAAGTATCTTTAAAGTAAATAAAAATGATGCATTCTTCTTTTGTATACACTTCAATGCTGAAATCATGTTTTCTTGTGTAAAATAAAATATAAAAATATGCTTTTATGCAGAAAGAAAGTAGCTATTTGCTTTCAAGAAGGAACAAAAGCTACCTATGCATGCAGACTGAATATAAAGGAGAAAGCAGAATTTGTATGGCAACTCACTGTGGAAGGATAATATTTGTGCTAATGTTGCTAAGTGATGAGATGTAAGACATTTGATTTGTACACCTTTCATTCAGCGCTTGCATAAAATGTGCTTCATTCTTCAATGTGTTTTCTTTCCAAGCATAACACACAAGTTCTATTATATTTGCAAAATTATTTTTCCTCTGCCCTATAAAAGAAACTAATAGATTTTAAATCATGCACTTTCACATGAGAGTTTCTATACACTCACAATTCACTCACATGCATATTAGAGCTTTACCATTTATGATATATAAATAAAGATCTCTTTATTATTGTTTTCCACAGTATCAGAGCCATCCTGTCTCCAAGTACCAGAAGGCTTTCTAGATCTTCTGAGATCCTTGATTTGTTTTTGCTTTTAATTTAGCAAGTAGTCAGCTTCACTTGGATTTAACATGTATCCCATTTCTATCCCAGTACTGATTCTCAACCCCAGTATTAATTTGCAGCTAACATCTTTGATTGACTTTTGGTCTAGCCTCTCCCCCAACCATGCCATCTCTCCACTGTGCTCTACTTGAGCTTTCTTCCTTCCTTTCACTTCCATATTCATTCAGCTTTTCTCCTTCTAACTCTCTTTCCTACCCTTTCTAGGTACAAGCAATACTTGCTTATTCTCATTCTCCCAGCTCAGGGTTATCATATTCTAGTTCTCTAAATCCAAGGAGTTTCATTTGCATATTGTTTGCTCTTTAAGAAGTGTCATGACAGTGTTCACTAGCACATAAGGACAAACGGTTGTTTGCTTAAGCAATCAGATCCTGGACACTTTGTTGCATGAGAAGCAAAAAAGAAAAAAAAGAAGAGAAAAAAACCCACATTGCTTGCACTGTGCTCCAATGGAATTCTGGTCCCTGATTGCTTTGCCTTGTTCAAATACATCCATTAATTGCACTTCGGTATAAGGACATGCTGTTGAACTAGATTTCGTTTCTAACATTTTAGTCCAAGACCAAAACTGCACACATTTGATTCTGTTTTGAGCTACGTCAGGTAAGATAAACATATCACAAAGATGTAACATATCATAAAAGTATGATGGGGTACCTGAAGACCTCAGTTTGGTCTTGCCTTTCCTCACAGAATGGCAGCACATAACCTGGATAAAAGAACATGAGCAGGAAAAGAGCCTCTATATTTTATAGCTCTCATCCAGGTTGAACAAGAAAGGAGAAGTGTAAGTGTGGTCATCCCGGACCAGCCCTATCCTCTTGTGCCTAACATTAGTTGTCTGGATAACTGGAAGTGAGTTAGTTCATTATAAAATAGAAATCTGTAAATCTTCTATGAATATATTCCAGAAGATATCTAACATTGATATATGGATCATCCTGAGCCCCACGTACTTGATCCAGGGAGGGATCTTCAAGGGGGAAAGAGCAAAATAAGTGACAGGAACTCAAACTATGGGGCCAGCCTGCAGAAAGGTTCTATCTCAGTGGCCTTGTATAGAGGGCCAGTAAGATCTCATGTCTGACTGGATGGTAGAATTTTTGTTGACATTAATGAGGATTATTTGAGTCCATCTCTGATTGGACAGACAGATAGTATAAAAGCTTCCTCCTTATAGTCAAAGAGTGGGTTATTTACGCAGCCTCCAACAACATTAAACCCTGGTGGCGCAGCAGCTAAATGGAGCCCTGGTGGCGCAGTGGTTAAATGCCGGTACTGCAGCCACAAGGTTGTGAGTTTGAGCCTACCAGGCTCCAGGTTGACTCAGCCTTCCATCCTTCTGCAGGTTGGTAAAATGAGTACCCAGCTTGTTGGGGGCAATTAGCTAACAAACATTGTAAACAGCTTAGAGAGAACTTAGCTGATAAGCAGTATTTAAATACACATGCTATTGCTATGCTATGCTATGCTATGCTATGCTATGCTATGCTATGCTATGCTATCAAATCTTGCTGTCTCCAATGGCATTTATCCTGTTGCTACTGTTCCTGGCTGGTAAAATGCTGCCAAGAGACAGAGAGAAACTCTCTTCTCTAACCATTAAATAGGCTACAGTAAATAGATACTTTTTATCTAGATAGATTAAAAAAAACCTTTTGAACAGCATTATTTTTCATGGATGCCTGTAATGATACAGATATCTGTGTTTTTCATCCACAGAAGACATATAAAGATTTCATTCCTTAAAATGTAAGACTATATGGATGTTTCATGGTGATGTTTGCTAAGATGCTAACATGATGTAAGATGCTGAGTGCCATTCAAGCAATGTTAATGATAAGCTATGTGCCCAGACAATGAGAAGTCTATGTTCCTCCCTTTGGGAGTTTTGTTTGTGTATGTGTATGTGTCCATTTTAATGAAATAGCCTAAATGATTATTAAGCTGCCTGCTCATTCCCCCATGTTAAAAATCTTGAAATTCTCATACTTAAGAATGTCTAATTGGAGTGTTGATGCAAAATCTGCCACTTGGACTATACTGTTGATCACAAGTTGAGAGTCAGGTAACCAGATGGTGACAAGAGGGGCTTGCAAACAGAATGTGATGGTTGAAGCTCCTGGAGAAGGTGCTGAGGAAGCTGCTGCTGCTGAGCAACAGCTGTTGGTCCCTGTTGCTCAGGCGGGAGATGAGTCCTGCAGCTCAAGAGCTCCCCCTTCTGCTGTGGACCAAGCAGGCTCAGACGTTCCTCTGCCTGCTCCTTTAAAGGAACAGGGTTCCGACAGTGATTCCCAAGATACTTTTGAGCCTGCTCCAATCAGCCCACAATCAAGGCGGAGGCTTAAGAGAGCTGTGCAAAAGGAAGCTTCCTTGACTAAGATTAAGACACGGTGACTGGCCACATCTGTGCCTTGGCTATATTACCTGCCCGCTTGGAAGCTTTCCTTTGCTTGTGGCAAACCTTCTACAAGCTCTCTCCTTGCCCGTTCCTTGCTTCCAGCACCTGGCTCCTGATATCTTGGACTGAACTCTCAGCTTCTGACCCCTGGATTTTGGACTCTGACTTGGCTTTGCCTGTCATACTGGCTTTGGTAAACGGACTTTCTATGGTTAATTCCCTGCTTGACACGTTCCGGCTTGCCTCTATTATCTCTCTCACTCCCTTCTCTGGGCTGGCTCTCCGCCCAGGTCCCAGACCTTGACACAGAAACAGCTCAGCTGGCAAAGAGCAAAGAATATTCAGTCCCTCAATCTTGAGAGATAGTTGTGGGGACCACATTTGTTTCAAGGAGAGGAGGGTGTGAATTGTAATAGAAATGCAACATGTGAGTATGTAGTTAGGATGAAAATTTCAGTCTCAGTGGTTGTAAATAGTAGTTGAAGAGACAATAATTGGGGAACAAGGTTTTCATACAAGCCAAAGTGAACAGGTAAATATATGAATAATGGATGAAGTACTTAGTCTACTACATTGATAGTTTCAATGCTTGAGACAAGGAGCCATTCTGTCAGTCATTGCCTTTTTTATGTGTTATGGGTAACGGATACAAGTAGTTGGTTGAGGATCCTGGAGTGTGTAAATTTGGATTTGGTTCTGTAGTTTGCTGGGGAATTCTCTTAATAATTTGTGTAATTCCTTCTGTTACTCATCTATAGGATCTGTAGAAAAGACTCCACAGAATGTGGTCTTGGCCAGTTGTTTCTCAGCCTCCTGAGAAACAGTTGCCTCTCTCAGTCTCCTGTCTCAAGCACCGGAACACTCATAGTTGGGGATTCTAGATATATGGACAATGTCCTTAGACTATTGCTAACAACACTCCCAACCAACTTCCTGCAGAAATTGCAGCCCCTTTGCAACCTACCAGAGAACACCATCCTAATCACTATAGGTGTGGATTTTCTATACACCAACATCCCTCACATAGCTTGACTACAAGATACAAAGAATACAATTCTGGATGGAGCCACAGCAGACCTAACCCCTAGCGTCTGTGAAAGACACATAATGATTTCATTTTTGGTATTAAAATGGTAAAATGGTATTAAAATTAATATTCAGGTTAATGGCACTGCCCTGGACATGCATGGTACCACAATATGCAAACATCTTCATGGCTGACCTAGAACAATATTTCCTCATTTCCAGCATCCAAAAGTCTCTCTTCTACCTGACGTACTTTGACAACATCTTTATGATTTGGTCTCATGAAGAGGAATCACTCAAGATGTTCTACTAAAATTTCAACACTTTCTATTCTACCATTAAAGCAGAATAACCCACACAGCCAGTTCAGTTTCTTGACACCTACGCAGCGGACATCTAAGCATCACCCTATATTACAAACTCACTGCTGGCTATACATACTTGCATACCCCCACAGCTTTTACCCTGAACACACTACCAAATCTTTCACTAAGACCCAAGCTCCCCAAAAGAATTACATCTCCTCAGACCCACATGAAAGAGATGCTAAACTCATAGAATTACAACAGGTATTTCTCAAGCTATAATGCCCAGTGAATGAAGTGGAGGGAGGGGTACAAATAAAAATTGTACCCAGAAGTAAAATACAACTATCTGTTTTTTAATTCATTATACTGTTTAATATGCTTATTTAAACTATCCTAATGTTTTTATTCTGTATAATATGTTTTAATCCTATTGCAAGCTGCCCTGAAATCTCTCAGTATAGGTCAGAGTATAAATATTTTAAAAAATTAATAAACAATAAATACAAGACAGACCAAAAACAGGAAATGGCAGAACTTCACCACTGGTCACATACAGCTCCCAGCAGAAGCCACTCAAGTGCATAATTGACATGGTACAATCATTTCAGGAAAATAATGGTACCCTCTCGAGAAATATAAGTGGCAGACCTTAACTCACCTATAGACAGCTCCCAACTTTCAAACAGCTACTTACTGCAATAAGACACATCACAAGGATGGAAAGGAAAAAGACTTTGCTGTAAAACCAGATGTCAACTCTGTCACTACATCTACTTGTGCGGCAACCACCCACAACACTAGAAGTGCTTTGACCTGCTCATCTTTCAATGAGATATATGTGGTCTGTTGTCAATAATACCTGTCAACACTCTGCACCAGCTGACATCCTAGGTACTAAGGCCATTTCTGCACCTTACTGGTTCCTGCTGACGTCCCATCATGATCCCAGCAGGGCCTTTGCCAGGATGGGAAAGCGATGGGAATGCTCCCCCCACACCCAGCCGGCTCCCTGTCGAAGGGAGCGTGAGCAACATGCTTCTTCCTTCCAAAGTGTAGCACATAGATCTCAACAGTTTATTGCAATTATATATCAAGCCTGTTCAACAAAAGAGGCCTGACAAGATCTCCCAAGCAGTCAAAAGTATTTAGCTGCATGTGAGATCTTGTCAGGCCTTTCTTGTTAAACAGGCTTGATATATAATTGCAATAAACTGTTGAGATCTACGTGCTGCATTATCTTTCAGGTATTATGATCATTTTTGCCTACAGTCATTTTATCCCATATTAGCACTGTTGCTCTGATTCTTCATGCAGCTGAGTGGTGACCAACCTGCAGCCTTGAGGCCACATATGACTCTTTCCAGGTGACGACCTCTGACAAGAGTGAAGAGATTCTCCCTCAGCAACCTTCTAAAAAGGAGGGGTAGGGGGACATACAGACAGTGAAGAAGTGGCTCTGCCCCCTTTTGCCTCAGGCCCTTGTCCCCCTCTTGCTACAGTTCTATGTATGACCATCAAGAGATGACACCTGCAAGGACTGTAACACCCAAAAGAAAAACAATAGACCAACGAGGGTCAAAGAAGTCACTTATGAAGAGTCTCCATGGTGTCAAGCAGCAGGCAAGGTAATAGCAGCATGAAGAGAGTCTTGAAAGGAGTTTTCTTGTTACAATTGCCAAAATGAATAACTGTAATTTGCCACTCAGAGATTTCTCTCCATGTGGATGTTCTCTTTAAGCCTCCAGTCAAACCCTGGCCTCAGACTGTGGTGTACAGCATGTACCCAAATTTCAAAAAGACCTCTTGGAAAGATATGATTTGTGGGAAAGGCAAGAAATGAGACATTAAAAGAGATCTGCATCATATGTTCCTTTGCACAGAAACTCTTCTACTTGATGATTAAATTTATCTCTAAAACCCAGCAAAGCTACATGGTGCTATATCAAACGATAACATAATGCAGATTTAACTGAGAAAGAACAGAACATATTAGTAAGTAAAAGGCCACACAGTGAGAGAGAATGGGAAGTAATGACTTGAAAAAGTCTTCAGAGCACTCCATGGTTTTAGCTGATTGATGACCTTCAGGTATTTGGCACTTTCACAAAGAAGAAAGCAATAGATGCAGATGTGTCATAAAAATAAATTAAGAGCTGAAACGCCCCAAAAAGATTGTAGCTGGTACTGCAGGAATGTGTATAATTAAACTGGCAGCTTTTGCTTTAAAGTTTTATCTGGGGCAACAAATAGATACTTTTGTATGTTTTTCAACACTCCATGTTTTCTACAGAAAGTTCCCTATCAAGCAATTCCTGTACCCAACTATCTAAATTTTGACAGTGTAACAAGGCAACAGAGATATGAGAGAAACACTGAGGAAGGGAGGATAATTAATTTAATTGAATTAATTTATGAAGCGATTTCCCCCTTGGACATAACAAGGAGAAAAATTGGTGCATCTCATGCAGATTCATTGTTCCCTACAGAAGTGGATAGACAAGAAACAAGAAATGGTTGAAATCTGGAGATGTACTGATGGATAAGTATGCTTCTCTGCACTGCAGAACCTCCCATGCCATGAGTTTGCAAAATGAAAGAACAAGAGTTAACCCTGTTTGTTCCAGTCTGAATCCCTTATCTTTACACAGAGAATTTGAAGAGAGCACGGTGCAGCAAGGGCAGGATGATTCCCTTGCTTTGAGGGCATCTGATGAGGCTGCTTTGGTGAAACTAAGCAAAGCTGGGGCTAGTTATCTCTTAGAGGAAAGATCATTCAGGAACCCTTTCTGAATTGCCTTGAATTCCATAGTGGAAGAAAATTAGAATATGAAAGAAATAAATAGATGTGTATGAGAGTTGCAAGTACTTAAAAGATACCTCCTCATACTTGTTATGCCAAGAGCAATTGACCACTGTTGTGCAGGGGTTAGACTGTTAGACTTCCTCTCAGGAAAACTTGTTCTAAACTCCACTGAGCCACAAAAATTCACAGAGAAAACCTGTGCCAATCACACTCTCTCAAGCTGTAGCTCCCTCATAGCCCAGAACAGGGAATGTCCCGGAAGACTGATGGGAACATTTGGATAGAATGATCCTACCATTAATGGAAATTCAAACTTGCAGTATCTTAATGGGAAGAGGCAGAAGTAAGCGAGCTCTCTTCATTGGCAGCTGCTGCCTACTGGGGCAGAAGATAAGGCATTCCAAATCAATTTACATAACTGCCTTTTTTTCCACAAAGAATGAACTCATATATCTTTTTTATTTAAAATGGGGAGGAACTGGAAGGATAGAAAGCGGGGAAAAAACCTGCCTGTTATTAGGTTAAAACAATGCTTCATGGTTAAAAAGCAAACCAACAGCACTTCTCCCAAGTTTATCCTGGATCCCAGAAGGAAGCAGTTAATTATGTGTGTGTGTGAGAGAGAAAATAAATATATACACATTAAAGTAAAACAAAGCTAAAAAATTAGCAAACAGAACTTTAAAAAATCAACATATATGAAATATAAAATGTATTTCAGCCTCTGCCTTCCTCAGTTGCTAAAGATGAAACCAAGTTACATCTAAGTTGGCAGTTTTGAACATTCTGTTTTCAACGTTTTTCACTAGATAGTGGTTTATCATCCTCTAGGTCAGAGCTTTCCAAATGCTTTGCCCTACACTAACACACATTAGTGTGTTGCCAGAAATGTATAGGTGTGTCGCTTACAATTTTGGAAGTTTCTGTTATTATTTATAAATCATATTTTTTAAAAAAATATATGAAAGATTTTCATCTGTGGTGTCCCTATACATTTTATTACAATTTATGTATGTGTCTATATCTCTTATAAGAGGTTAGTTTAACCTCCGATTTGCTAGTAAAACTGAATTACTGTGTTGCAAAATGATGCATGTCTAAAAAATGTGTCACCAACATGAAAAGTTTGGAAAGCTCTGCACTAGGTCAAAGTCATGTGGTGTTAGAGTCTGTGAATCCAGCAATTCTCTCTTTTATGTATAGATAGATCTGGAAAGACCCAGGACAGTCACAGTACTAACAAGAAATAGATTCAGAGGTAGCCATGTTGGCCATGCAACAAAATACAACAAATACAAAATCCACAAAGGAACAATGCCCTTATCAGCCAACCAAAATGGGCAAAAACATCATGCAAGCTTTCAATTTAAAATCACCAATGTTGAAGCTAGTTAGCAGTAGGACTCTAAAAAGCCTAGAAGTATTTGTGCCATACTATGGGATCTAACCACAAATATCTCAAGGAACAAACAAACAAATGAAAAAGAGAATTGCTTCAAAAATCTTCACACACGTCAACAACGATACAAGCCTGCTCTTTGAGTGTTTTACTTATGCTGCCATCCTGTGACCAAAATTAGAAAATGCAGACCAAAAGTCTTCAACACTTACATATCACAAACCAAGAAACAGTAGTTAATATATTTTCACTTTAAAAAAGAGATGGCTATGACACATGAAATATAAGTCTTGTTAATGTGGTTACAAGCAAGTCTTGTACTCTACATTTAGGGAGCTCCACTGGGAATTTCCAGGAAAAGATATTTTGTTATATGAAGTAGAAGGAGGAAAAAGTTGAGATTGTGCCAGTTTCTGAAAGTCTGAGGAGAAAATAAGTCATTTTCAGAACTTAGAAAAGTTTATTTCAAAGTACAACTCTCAGCATCCAGTGATCCTAATGGCTAGGGATTCTGAGAGTTATAGATCCATTTCAAAGCTCTGATTATTGCTGCACATGATTTGATGTAGCAGTACTAGGCTGAAACTGCCAGCAATCCCATTGCCTGTTACTGAACATGACAGAATACATTGGTAATTTTTTTGTTCATTTATTAAATTAAGAGGTGTGCGTTTGCCTTGACCTTTCACTACTCCCGTTGATCCAAAATCTTGCTCTTCAAAGCATTCCTAAGCCAGGTCGAAGGGGATCTACCCTGAAATCATGATAGTAACCTGAGACTTGATACCACACAAGCTGCTAAAGTGAGAGAATATTATTACTATTATTATTATTATTATTATTATTATTATTATTATTATTATTATTTCATTTTGTTGCACTTGCTTCCAGCTGTTCTTCCTTTTCTTGTTGTCTTTCATAGGCCCTTTCCGCACCTTACCTTTTTGCGGAGGTGGGGGGTGGCGCTCACGCGAGAAGCCTTCAGAGGAAGGCTTTCGTGTCCCTACTGCTTGGGCTCCGCAGCAGCCTCCTGGTCACGCAAGTGCCCTGCCTACACCCCGCCTCTTCCTTCCGCAGTGCAGCCTCGGAGCTGTAGGCTGCACTGAGAACAGGAAGTGCGGCCGGCCCGGCTCCAGAGGCTCTGCAGGGCAGGTAAGTTCACCCCAGGCCCCTGACCAGTGCGCAAGCGCACACCATTTTCAGCTAAAAGCCGAAAATAAGAAGGTGCATATGCGCTACGCATGAGGCTCTTGAGCGTCGCGGAAATGGGAGTGCGTCATGCAGAGCACTCCTCCCATTTACGCGACGCTCAAGGGGCCCTTTCGCTTAAGAAATGCCATGTGAAAAGGGCCATAGTGAAATCAACAGGAGGGAAAATACCGGTGTCATCTTGCAGCTGGTATAGTTGAAGACCTTGGTCCTGAGAACTCATAAGGAGACAGAGGGACTTTGGATTTAAGTGCAATGTGGGCTGTAACGCAGAAGAAGAACCTGATTTGGTTCGTACTGTAGATGATAACCAGAAGACCATTGTCACAATAACCCAAATGCTGCTTAGCTTTCTACAATATAACTGATTACTTTGTTGGACTACGAATGCCTAAGCACTTTCTAGTCCAAAACAGTACCTTCCCAAGCTTTCAGAATCTCTCAGATTTTTCAAAGCAACTACAATTTGATGGAGGAAGATACATAAGTTCCCTTGTTCCATGATATCCACATCATACATACATAGATATGTACAAGTCCTATTCAGGTATACTAAAAACCAATTCAGTCAAAGCATTCCATCTCCACCTCCTCCATTTCCTTAAGGAAAAAGAAGCTCTTTCACATCTGCATAGCCATAGGATGCCTGAACTATCAGGGAAATAGCTAGTGGTGTGTATTCAGCTATACCTGTGAAAATTACTTTATGCAAGTTTGAAGATGCAGGCAATGGGATGTCAGGTAAATGCCTGTGACTTTTACAAACCAAGTAATTTTGTTAAAACTTATCTCATTCTGAAAGCAAGTGTAGTTCCAGGTCTCTCCAAAGGTTCTTTTGGTGCTGAATGCTGGCATACATTACTGCTGCAGCACAAGCTATAGTCTTAGGAAATGATGCAGAAGATGGTGCACAGCAGAAAAGTATTCCAGTCCTTTTATTGATGGGATCCAGCACCCTCAATGGTAGAATGGTAGAAATGAGCCCCCAAACAAAGTCTACTGGACTACTCCTCAGCTGACAATTAAATTCCCCATTGCTGGATATATCAAGAGCCTCTGGGGGGGGGTGCACAGTCCCCCCCCGCCCCAAGAAAAAAAAGGCCATGGAAAATGATTTCATCAGCATTATATAGTCCAGAGGCAAACAAAGAAAATCAAGTGCACAAGCAGGACCCATCTCCCTTCAATAGCTATGAAAACTGTACGCGCAGTTTTAACTAAAGAGAAAAAAATCACTCCCCCAGCTAGCGCTCATACCTTAGTCCCTAATATCTTTTCTCAGCCTCCAACTGCAAAACAAATGCAAAAAAAGTATCCAACAAGTTTAGTAATACAAGTTAACTCTTTCATGCCATTGGAAAGCTGACAATGTTTGGCCACAATGCTAACAAGGACTTCAAAAACCTGCCTGGTGTCAGAAGCCTGGCTCACTGCAAAACTGGACAGAAATGTCTCCCTTACTAGTCTGAAACTGAATACCAATTGACCTAAGATTAGTTATGTGAAGAATATTCACAAATCATCCTCTCCTTGATGACAAAGGGGGTCCTAACACATCAGCACACACCACTGAGAAAACTCTCAGCCACTGTGATTTTTCTTTTTAGTTCAAAACCTTTTGGCAAAAAAAAAAAAAAAAAGTGCAAAAACCTGGGTTTTGAGCAAAACCATTGCTTCTTAGCTATCTTCTGCACCATTTTTTTTTGCACAAAGATTTTTAAAAGGTCTTTTAAAAAGTACCAAACTGCAAAAATAAATAAATAAATACATAAATACATAAAAATTTTAAAAAATGTGCAGAAATCTGTCTTGTAGTATTGTCCAGGAGGGATAAAACTTTTGAAATTATTCATTCTTGAATGTGAAAAGAAAATAAATCAAGATTTGTATTGCTAATTAAGATAAAGCTAGGAGTTATACCATCCTTTCAACAGGTCACCCTAAGGTCAAGTCTCAGTAATATGCAGGCATCCTTACCTACATATATCATCACAATGCCTATGTTTACTCTCCCTCCTCCCCAACAAGCTCTTGACACTGTCTGCTTATGCAGAAATGGAAGGTAATAACAGAGATATGTATGCCTAAGTGCTACCAGGAAATGGGGTAGAACTTGACATAGGACATCTTTGTCTGGAAGTAGCTTAGCCAGGGCCAGACATAGGCCCTTTTCGCGTGCCAGTCCTGTTGCAAAATGGCCTTGGGAGCACCACGCGATTGCGAGGACCGTCCCACATGACATCTTCACAATCACATGACGCTCCCGAGGCCACTGGGGGCGATCACACGTTATATCATTTTCGGCTCGTTGCAGAAAATGATGCGCAATCGTGCGTCGCTCCCGTGCCCCACACGCACACTGACCACCATGTGCCCATCTGAAAAAAAAATAAGTTGAGCAAACGGATGGATATTACACTGTTTTTATGTAACCATTTGAGATACACAACAATGTAAAGTTGCAAAATATTTTTATTTTGGCACAAGAGTTAAATAAACAAAATGAAACTGTTACCTCTTGGTTGCGTAAGTATTCACTGTATTTCCTGTGACACAATTAAACAAGCTGTGATGAAACCTACTGACTCCAGAAGTCATATTAGTACTTGAATGAGATCTATCTGTATGCAGGCCCAATGCAATATAATTTTTTATTCAACACCTCTATTTCTGTAAGGGCCTAGAGTTTGCTGGAAACCATGTCTGAACAAACAGCATTGTAAAAGCAAAAGAACCATAAAAACAAGTCTGGGCAACAGTTGTACAGAAGCACCAATCAAGTTTATTTAATTTTAAAAAATCCAAACTATGAATGTCTCACAGAGCACTATTTAATCCATTTTTACAAACTGGAAGGCATATGGCTGAATTATGGCTCTGCCTAGAGAAAGCCATCTACCAATACTCAGAAACTGGGTAAATGCAGCAACTAGAGGCCAATGGTGACCCTGGAGGAGCTGGAAAGAATGATAGATGAGATGGGAGAAAACATCCATGGGGCAGATATTATTTGGACACTCCACCATGCTAGGCTCTATGGAAGAATGTGAAAAGAAAGCTACTGCTGAAACAAGCCCATATCAAAGCCTGTTTGGAATTTGCAGAAAGCCATCTGAGAGACACAGCAAACATGTGAGAAAAGGTTCAGTGTTCTGATGAGATCTAAATTCAACTGTTTAGCCTTGTCACAAAACATAACAGATACCTCAAGGCCAACAGTGGTCATTGCCCTGAAAACACCATTCCCATGGTAAAGCATAGTGGTAGCAGTATCATGTCCATAGGGATGTCATGTCTGTGTCATGTCATACAGCCAGTGTAACACAGGACTGGTTTAAAAATGAGAATAATGTTTTAGAATTGTCCAATCAAGGCCCAGATCTCACCTGAGACTCTGTGACAAGAGCTGGTGTTCACCAGTGGTCTCCATCCATCCTGACAGAGTTGGAACAATTTTGCCAAGATAAATGGGCACAAATTACAGAAACCAGATGCATGAATCTGGCAGAGAATTACTGAAGAAGATTCCTGGAAGCTATGATTGCTACCTAAAATGCTTCTACCTATTATTGGCTCAAGGGGGTTAATACACATGCAACCAAGAAGCTTTAAAATAGTGTTTACCACAATAAAAATATTTTCCACCTTCATAGTCTTGACTAGTTTGTGTTACATCAAGTGTTAACAATTCCAATTAAATCTATTTCAATTCCAGACTGTAAGACAACTGTAAGACTTTGGAGAAGTCAAAGATGGTTAAAAGAAAAAAAAACTGATGGAACTGGACACCTGAGCAGGTTGGGAAGGTGAAGACAACTGCAGGTGTGGACTTTGTAGGTATATACAATTTATTAGCTGTGGCTAGAAAACATATCGGGGGCAGCTGCGTTGGCCATAAAGCAAAATACAACATCTAAAACAGACCATGGAGCTTCAAAGGCTTGCATGATGTGTTTTGTGCATCTTTGTTTGGCCCAATAAAGGTATCACTGTTCTGTAGATTTTGGATGTTGTTCTAATTAGTTATGTTTATATCCCACCTTTACCCCAATGGCTTTAAGGCAGCATAGATGGCTTTCTTGCTCCACATTTATTCTCCCCCAAACCCTGTGAGATAGATCAGATTGTGAGCATTCATGGCTGAGTATAAAGTGGAGCCTGTATCTCTCAAGCCCCAGACAAACACTACCACCCCACACTAGTTTTCACATATCTAAAAGCAAAGAGAAAAAAAGAAAAAACAACAGAACCCTATCATTCTTCTATCTTTTGTTCTCCTTCAGGATAGTTATACATACTAGATTAAGGTGGAGAGAGGCAAGGGAATGGGAAATAACGACACCAAAGAGAACATAACTGGAACCCACTGAGGACATCTTGCCCAGTCCCCCAAACCTGAAAACATAAAACAAGTAATATGTAAAGCTCCTGGTTCCTAGGGCCCAGCTGCACAAACTGAAAAGGATAAGCAGCCTCCAAGAATTCAGAGTGAATGTTTTCCACACTCTGGCTCTAGAGCCTGGCACAGCAAACCATCCCCTTTCCAATATTGTGTCAAACTGGATGGGATAAAACCATTATCAATGTAAAGAGACTTGCCTGTGGAAGAAGTGAAAGCTAAAGGAGCAAGGCAGATGCACGAACAGAGAAACAGATGACAGAAGAGTAAATTGGTCATGAGCTTTGCAAACGTAGAAATATTTTTCAAAAGACCATCATTTCCAATCAGCACTGGAAACAGGTCGAATCAAAGAAAACATAATTGGTCATCTTATGCAGATAGCTGTTAGCACCCAAGATGAGAATGTAGATATGGGTACTTATTCAGCTGTGCCTAGAAGATGTCAAAGGAAAGTTCAAACTGCTAACATCTTTTCCTTTTACATAATTGATCTGCAGAATGTGTTATACAACATTTTGCAGGAATTAGTCTGAAATATATCCAGTTCCTTTGAACGTTACATCCATCTTGGTTTCAGTTATCAGGGAAAAAGAAATACTCAGCCTGACAAAGGTTCTGAAATTAGTCTGGCCTCATTTTGTTATTGTACTTCCTGACACCACACCACCACTGCAAATGCTCTGTGTCACTTGAAACCATTGCCATTTATAGGTGCAACCCTTTTTTTTCCTGCAAGAGCTTCTGGCCCAGAATTGGTGGGAGAAGGTAGTATTCAAGGTGAAACTTTTTTGTTTTATACTTTTCTGTTCCAGCATTGCTGGCAGAAGCTGGCCTTTTCTCTCCCAAATCTGTTGATCTGGATATGGTTTTGTGACCATCACACACACACACACACATGTATACACACACATAGTGCTGCAGCCATTTCACTCAAATGCCCTGGCATTACACTGCACAGGACACTGCTAGAAAACCATGACTGCTACCAATACAGATGACAGTTCTAAAACATGTATTTGAAATAGTATAACCACCTCTGCACTATCAAAAAAGCCCTCCCCCCTTCACCCAGTCCTAAATTCCTTTGGCGGAAATCATAATTCTCCCTAGGATGACTAAAATCAGAAAGAATAATGAAAATTGTGTGACTGGACATGAAAGCTTGATAAGCAGATCATATCTGGTTTGTCAGAAATGAGGATAAATAAATATACCAATATAATATTAGTCTCTAGTTAATCGTCATAATAACATCAGTGAATATCATGTCCTGAGAGTGCATTCCTACACATTTTTCTCACACAGTCAGGATGTTTGCTTTGACTTGGGTCATGTCTCATTGAGATCCATTTGGAAACAGATCATAGGAAAAGATCCAAAAACTTGCTTATACCATGAAGGACTGATCTTTCAGCAGCTATCACATGTTCCTGTTAACACATTTTGCTTTCTTCTTCTCACATACAATGAGATTCCAAAGAGAAAGTTGGAAAAAGCACTTTGTGGCAGGAGGAAAACACTTCTGTGTGGCATCTCTAGCAGAAATTGAATGGTTGGAATGGTATATATACTACGTGGACAATTTTAAACCCATACATGTCAAAGAGGGATTTCTATTAATAGATTGGCAAGGAGCATACGGTGTTCACATGAGTAGGATAATCAGAGCATGAAATAATCAAAATAAACAAACACTAATAAATCAAGTGAGTTGAAAATAAAGCAAATTAGTCTGCAAAACGAACAGATGTTTTTGCTCTGTTCACTGCTTTGTCCAGTAAATACGACGACAGAGGATAGTCACAGACATTCCCAGTGCCAAAGACTGATGGAATCTTCTGCGGTACAACTCATTCAAGCTCCCATTCAGAAGGCCACATTTAAAGGCAATTCCTCTTTTGGAACAATGCCAAGAACAAAAAGAGCAATTAAAATCATCATCGTCGTCATCATCATCATCATCATCCTCATGAACATGTTTTGATTCTGAGTAAAATGAGCTAAAAACCTGCAGCTCAAAAAGTACTGGTTAGCTCTAGGTAAAATTGAGCCCCATCATCCCCCTGCTTCTGCCATCTTACAACTGCTAGGCCACAACACTCCAGTGACAGTAGGGACATGCTAGGAGCAGAACAATCTTTGGGATGAGCAAGCTAGAGCAAGCCACCTGTTTGGTACTACATCTCCTATAAACTCTTCAAGCCAGCAAGAAATCACTTTATTTGTACTGCACCTTTTTTCCAAGATTGGAATACAATATAGCTTTCAAAATATGAAAAACAGGAGTGAAATTGTTATGTAGCTAAAAACATAAAAAAACTAAGTTTAGAACAGTCATCAAATTATTCACAGTAAACCATTTAAAACTGTAATTTAAAAGCACAGAATGGCAGTGCACTAAATAAAAAACCCTTTGTGTATAAAACACCCAGGTGTCAAAAGCATTATGCTGGCTGAGGCAAATGAAATTTGGCATCTGCAACACCAGGAGGGCAAAAGAATCCAGTGCTATTTGGCTGCTTGACCACAGTCCTTTTCACTTGTTCAGTAGATGGGGGAATTGGGACTGAAATGTTGTCTTTTCCCCTGAGTTGATACATTTTCACATATGTATCAAGGAGATAACTGAGATGGTTTTGTGAATCACAGCAGAAGAAAGGAATATACACAACAGTAACGGTGAAGGTTCATAAGGCATGTATTTGCAAATTACCAAAGTGGATGTTGGTAATGAAGGAAAGTGGCATGCCTATTTTTATTCTGGGAGCTTTTTACACTAATGTTGTAGGCTAACTGTGGAGGGAAGAATCAGAAGACTATAACAGCTTCTCTAATAACTTTGGCCATGATGTGCAATGTATGGGGTGCTTTTTGTATTTTTGTACTCCTGTACTTTTTTATCTTAAAGACTTATGTATTGTATGTATTTTCATTTCTTTGCCATGGCCTTTAGCTAGTGCAATAATCATAGTGGATTGGATTGTAACAGCTTCTCACTGGCCACAGAGGAAGACCAGTTAGCCTAAGCACATCTGGCCTCTGTTTTATTGAGGACTTGACAAGACCTTTGGTCGTCAACTTTCCTTCAGTTACTGGACTATTAATTATTTGATAAAATATACCTTTTTGTAATATTTTATACATAATATAACATAATACTATCATATTATATTATATTCATTATAGACAGACAGACAGACATGTAGATAGATTATATGGCATTCCTTTTCCATGCTGGTGGGATTGCGTGCTCCTATGAGGCAAGAGGCTATGCTTACAGTAGCAGTGGTGCTGGTAGGGTCTCCCATGTCAGACAGGCTTTTCCTGAAGAGCCAGACTAAATGTGCCAAACAGCTACCAGGCAGCAGTAGCACAGGGGGTGACACTAGCAGAGGCACTTTCAGACACAACAGCAGTGGCACCATAGATATTTCACTTGCTAGTATTGCACAAAAGGAGACATGGTAACTCCGTTTTGAATGTCTTTTACCTTGAAAAACCTATGATGAGACATCTCAAAATAAAACAAGAGATAGTGCCAGAATATGACATTCCCAGGTGGGAAGGCAGTCAACAAGCTATTGAGGTACAACAAAAGACAACAGCAAGTACCACTGTGACTAATGATGCAATGAGATTCAAGTCAAAAGGATGTTCAGCTGTTGACATGCTTAGAGGTGAAATAAAATACTTGAGGTGAGTGAGCTAAAGTGGACAAGAATGGGACATTATGAGTCAAATGATTACAATGTTTTACTCCAGAAATGAACATCTAAGAGGAACTGGGGTGGCATTAATAGCGAAGACAGAAGTAGCAAAAGCAGCAAAGGATCTAATGCAAAGTCTGACTGAAACATCAATAAGACTAATGCAACCATTACAAACATATTCTTCAAGCACCCAAAGAAGCAACTGGATACATGGACATCACCTGATGGCCAATAGAGAAATCAAAAAGACCAGATAATTGAAAGCAGAAGACAGAAAATCTCCATTCTTTCTGTAAAAACAAGACCAGGAGCAGATTGTGGCACGGACCATGAACTGCTAATATAAAAAATCAGAATAAAGCTAAAGAAGACCACTAAACCAATCATCATGCCAAAATACAACCTAGACAAGATTCTCATAGAATTTAAAGCTATTGTAAAAAATATAATAATAATAATATGAAATAGTAATTATATATAACATATAATAATAGGCTAGAGAGATAGAGAGAGAGAGAATAACATTCAATTCAGAGAAATAGAAAATGACAACCAAAAAGGAAGAACAAGAGACCTCTTCCACAAGATCCAAGAAATCAAAGGAAAATTTAAACCAAGAATGGGGATGCTTTATGACAAGCAGGGGAACATATTACATGATAAACCAGAAATAAAAAGGTGATGGAAACAATACACTGAAGAACTTAATAAAATAGATGAAAGGATCACAGATTCATTCAAGGAAGAACTATTTGAAGTTGAACCTACAATTTTAGAAAGTAAAGTGAAAGCTGCACTTAGAGCACTTGAGAGAAACAGATCATCAGGAACAGATGGCAAATACCAGCTGCTTCAAGCTAGAGGCAGAATCTACTCCAGTTCTAACTAAAATCTGTCAACAAATAAGGAAAACAAAAGAATGGCCCACAAATTGGAAATCTCAATATACATTCCAATCCCTAAGAAAGAAGACACCAGGGATTGTAGTAACCAGAGGGCCACTGTATTAATCTTCTACGAAGGCAAAGTGATGCTTACAATACAATATAAATACTTTTACCATGTATGGAATGAGAAATGCCAGATGTACAAGCTGTGTTTAGGAAAGGAAGAGGCACTAGGGATCATATTGCAAACACACCCTGGATAATGGAATGGACCACAGAATTTCAGAGGAAAATCAGTCTGTGCTTTATAGATTATAGCAAAGCTTTTGATAGTGTACATCCTGAAAAACTATGGATTGCTCTTAAAGAAATGGGTGTGCCACAATATTTGATTGCCCTAATGCATAACCTGTGTTCAGGACAAGAGGCTACCATCAAGACAGAATACAAAGAAATAGAATGGTTTCTAATTGGCAAGGGAGTCAGGCAAGGGTGCACTTTATCACCCTGAACATACCTACGTAAAGCAGGATTAGACTCAAAGTAAAGAGGTGTGAAAATTGGAGGAAGGAACATCAACCATTAAAAATATGTAGGTGACACCATATTACTAGCATTAACTAGAAAAGACTTGGAACAATTGCTGAAAAAAGTCAAGGAAGAAAGTGCAAAGGCAGTTTTACAGTTGAACATTAAGATAACAAAAATAATGACCACAGATGATTTTCATAACCCCAGAGCAGACCATGAAGACACTGAAATAGTTCAAGATTTGCCACACCTTGGCTCAGTCATTAATCAGAATGGAGACTGCAGTCAAGAAATCAGAAGGAGACTAGGACTTGGAAGGGTAGCTATGAAGGAACTAGACAAGATTCTGAAGTGTCAAAATACAGTCAGCTCTCCACATTTGCAGGTTTCACTTTTGCGGATGTGATTATTCATGGATTATTTGCTCTCACCTCTGCTGCCTCCTTATGCCATTTTTAATAGGGAATGCAAGTCTCATGAGACTGAGAAACTGTGAAGGAGGCTTGTAAGTCCCTATTAAAAATGGTGTGGGGCAGTAGTGGAGGTGGCAGTAAGCTGCACCAGCCACACACTCCTGCCTTGTGAAGGAACCCTGATGCCTCAAAGGAATCCACAGTGGGCTGAATACTACTTTGTGTGTTAAATATGGTTTGGGAGGGCCTAGATTTATTCATTTTTTTTTATGTTCACAGGGGTCCTGTGACCCTATGTTACCCTGAAAATTGGGAGTATCTCGAGGACACCCAAACAGACGTCAAATTAAGAGAATTAACAGAGAAACTCAAAGCTTGCGAGAGGTCAGGGCAAGGGATCTTTAACCCTATGTCTACAGGGTCAGAACCATGCAGAAGTCAGAGGAACAGTCTAAAGTAACTTTATTATAACTAACAGAGAAGGTCACAACACACGTTAACAAATAATCCTACAATCACACAAGGGCTACAGGAATGAAGTTGGAAATAAGAGACAGTTGGGAGAGAGGGCATACGGACCTTAGTCTAGGCGTCCTAGAGAAGGAGAAGATTAGCGAAGGCTCGGTGTAAAGCACCAAGGGGAGGCTGGATCCCGGGGCTAGAAGGCTGGAAGCAGCAGGGTTTCGCGGCGAGTCGGATACGCGAGTCGCGTTTAGCTCTCAGCAGCATCTGAGAGGCTTAAGTGGGACACCTTGCTAGCAGCAAAACGGGCCCTTGTCCAGTCTGGGAGGCTCTCCAAAGAGGCTCAAAAAGTGAGGATTTTTATAGCCAATTTCTGTTGTCAGGCTGTGTATAGGCTAGCAAAGTGGCATTAATGGGTGATGATTATGGAATATAATGTTAGGCAAATATCACGACCTCTCCTCGGTATTGTTTCTCCCGGTCCAGGTACATGATGGGTTTAAAATTCCAAATTGATAAACTTTGATTGTCTACTCTCGCAAAGTTCATCAGTGTGGCTTGGGGCTGAGACAACCTTTTTATTAATCAAGGAGAGAATCTATTGTGGATGCCTAGAGATCCGTGACTTGGAACAATAGGTCGTTGTCTTTTAGCCTAAAGGTCATTGTCTACATTCCCATACAGCAGAAAAGGGCATTGTTGGTCCTAAGAATCTAATTCAAACCACTTTTTACTTGCAACTGGTCTTTGCTAGCCAATATCCAATATGAGGGAAGTCATGTCAATTTTAGGGGCCCTCTCTTGGGGTTACTTTGGGGTGTAACACCTAGCCCTAGCAAATGTGGAGGGACGTATATCATTGAATACCAAAAGTTAGAATTGTCTATGCCATTATATTTCCAATTTCTATATATAGCTGTGAAAGCTGGACAGTGAAAAGAGTTGACAGGAAGAAGATAATTTGAAATTCATTTGAAATGTGGTACTCGAGAAGAATTCTACAGATACCGTGGACTGCTAAAAAGACAAATCAGTGGTTCCTAGAGAAAATCAAGCCTGAACTCCTCCTAGAAGCCAAGATGACTAAACTGAGACTGTTGTACTTTGGACATATCATGAGAAAACATGGCTCAGTAGAACAGACAGTAATGCTTGGTAAGGTAGAAGGCACTAGGAAAAGAGGAGGACTGCCTTGCAGATGGATAGACTCAATCAAGGAAGCCACAGCCCTGAGTCTGCAAGACCTGATCCAGGCTGTTGATGTTAGGGGGTGACCTGAGGGTATCTCATTCATAGGGTTGCCATAAGTCAAAGTCAACTTGATGACAGTTAACAACAGCAAGTTTGGTAGATCAGGGTAAATGCTGTAGATGTATATCTTCATATTAAAAGGGCTGCTAACCAGGTCCGATGCGGAATGGCTAAGGGAGCTGAGTATGCTTAGCTGGGACAAGGAAAGAAGGGGTGTGTGTGATACAACAACCATCTCTAAATATCTGAGGGAATGTAATGTAGGGAGGGAACAAGCTTGATTTCTGCTGCCGCAGACACTAGGACACAAAACAATGGATTCAATGGAAAAGAGATTCTATGTAAATATTTAGAGGAACTTTCTAACGAGCTATTTCACAGTAGGTTGACCGCCTCAAACAGAAGTGGACTCTCCTTCTTCGGAAGTTCATGACAGAGAGACTTGCAGGTCTCTCATTTATAGAGTCATCCAAGCCAAAGTTGGCTTGACAGCAGCTAGCAACACAATCTGTCTCTCTCTGTGTGTATATATACACATTGTTGCTGTTGTTGTTGTTGTTGTTGTTGTCTGCCTTCAAGTTCTTTCTGACTTATAGACACCCTAAGGCAAACCTATCACAAGGTTCCTAGGAGCTGAGAGTGTGTGACAAACACCCCAGGTCACCCAGTGAGTTTCCATGACTGAATGGGGAATCAAACCCTGGTCTCCAGGGTCAGAGTGCAATGTCCAGACCATTACACCACACTGGTTCTTATTACACACACACACACACACACACACACACACACATTCACAAAATGGTTAGGAAGCAAACTGACTCAGAAGAATATATATGTATGTATGTATGCATGCATGTATGTGTGTGTCTGTATCTTCTCCTGACTCCACTTGCTTCATAATCATCTTGTGAATTTTGTGAGCCATGCTTGTCACTGACTATCACTGGCATCACAATGTCCCTGTCTACCATTATATGTTACTGCTGCTGACACCAGATTGTTTATTCTGCGCTCTGATACACTGGACTTTTCCGCACTCCTGAGCCATTTTGCAGTGCTATATTGTTGCAAACGTATGATAATCCTTTCATATGTTTCATATGCTTCCCTGCCTTTGACAGGCTTGTCTAGGCAACGGACAAAACACACCAATAATGTCAAATATATTTCTTTATTTTAAAATCAATACTAATGTATTAACTGAAGCGTATCTTTCATTCCCTATTGTTGTGCATCTTTCATTCCTTATTGGTGACTTACGTGAACCTAACATAAAGCTTTCTTGACAGGATTTGCTCAGAGGGAGTTTGCCACTGCCTTCCTCTGAGAGAGTGTGACTTGACCACTGTCACACAATGGGTCTCCATGGCCAAGCAGAGATTCAGACCCTGGTATTCTGCAGTCCTAGTCCAACATTCAAACTCGTACCCCAAGCTGGTTTGGTATCATTCCATAAACTGTACTCCTAATATAAACTTTCATTTTAAACCGCTACTTTCCTCCTAGAAACTGCTTAATTCCATGATCAACTGAGCAACACACTGGCTTAGCCTGCTAATGGCAGAGGCTTTGCCTTCACAGTTTCAATAAAATGCAATCATAATGGAATAAGTAGAGTCCATATATGCCATTAATATTTTTAAATATTAATAAAATTTGTTAAAGTCATTCTCCATTTATGGCTCAGTGATATAGGTAGCATTCAATATCTTAATAAATGATATAAAGGAACAGCAGATACACAGATAAGACAACAATGGGAAAGACTGCAAACATTATAGTAGATGGTTAAGAATCCAAAATGAAGTCATGAAAATGCACAACCATTCATTATAATGAACTTTGCTAGAAAATAAATGATATCTGACCAGAGCAAGGGGCAATATTTATTTTCAAGATTAGTTGAACCTAAAGAAACCTAGGAAGTGTCAAGAGAATAGTGGCAGTTTTCAAAGAAAATCAAAAGCATTTATTTTATCCCATTCCCTGAGAAAAGAGAAATAGCCCTTAGAAAGGGGGATTTTAATTTATATATTGCAGAAAAGTTTCTAATCACAATTGTATCTGAACAGTGAAATACCAAAGGAAAAAATGGCAGCACCTTTAGGAAACATAGGCTAATTTCTCCTAGCTCTGAGGTCTGGGCAGCAAAATTAGTAAGATTCAATTAAAATGACAAAGTAAAACAAACTGAGCCCGGTGATACTTCCAGGTAAACATGGTTAGAATCAAGATAGTGTACTGAATTTTTATTTAAAAAAAGGTATGTAAATTACTTGGCAAGTTACTGTGCTGAATACAAATAGCATAAATAAATAACAGATAGAAATTTGGTTTAGTGGTTTTTAGCCATCTTGAGCACTTTTTTCCCTGAAGTGGTATTTAAAAAAGCTCTACAACAATTATCTGCGAATGAACGTACACCCTCCAACTGTCTTGATTTGGCAGGAACAGTCCCAGTTAACCATTTTTCTGATGCTTTTCAAATATCCCAGTTTCTCTCTCCACCTCCCATCTTCCCCTCTTTGTCCTCAGCTTCCTTGAGTTGCAGGAAATTGAGTTCAAAGTATAAAATTAGTTTGTCCTCAGTGAACTCAGCAAAAGGGAGAGGAAATGGCAGACTCTTGCCCTTCTCAATGGGCTTAGGCAAAAGCAAATTGCTGCAGCCTCTCCTAGCTTGTGTGTTCTTCCTCATTAACAACTTTTCCTGTCTTGACCACACTGTGATGTGGGGCATATGCTTGCCCACATATGCCCCAGTTTTTATCTCTGGAATTTTGGAGAGTATGTGAATATTTGCTACAAGTTTATTCTATACATTCAAATAGCAAGCGTACTGTATTTTTGGGAGTTATTTTGGATCACTTCACATTTATTTTGTCTGCTAAGACCTGCACGAAGCATAGAAACTACACTACGTGATTGCCACTTAAAGTACTTAACGGGCTATGTTTTGTCGAGCAGCAAGTCTGAGTTGAGAGGAAAGGCCTAATTTTTCACATTACTGAAAATTAGGTTAACTGCATGAAATTGAAATACACATGCTACCAATAGTTGTATAGCTCATTCCACAATTCCAGCATGTCCTTCAAAACCCATTCCTGCATTTGCTCAGCTCTGTAATCATAGAGTACTGAATGCCAGAAATTAAAAACGGAGGAAGTCAAGGAGCAAGAGTGTGCATGTGTGTGTGTCCAAGCTAGATGAACACAGAGAGAATAAAATGTTGTGACATCAGTAGAGATCTCTTTGGAGATTTGCCTAGAATGCCTAGATCCATGATGCTTGAGAGTGCAAAGTCACAGATGGTACATCCTGCTTTAGGCTTTACTGAGAAGAGGCTAATCCTGGCAAAACTAAGACACAAAATAGTGAAAATGCTACAAGTTTACATTCCAATTATTTCTGGAAGATGCAATTTGCTTGTTGGTAGTTTTTAAAAATTCAGTAGTAGTTTTCTTGGCCTTGAATCTTACAGATACTCCTATGTATCACATCTCATGGTTTACAATGACATTGTCCCACATGCTTCTGTCTTCTGAAGTAATGCCCTTGTGGTGACTTAAGTAAATTTAGCATAAGTTCAAAAAATACACAAGCTTGCAGAGTATGAAAAAAACAACTCCAGTCGGTTCCTGTTTAGGCATCTGTTTCAATAAGATGTTTAACAGCAGGGCACTCACTGGAAGTTGAATGATTTTAGGTAGCAACTACATTGAAGTAAGTATGTTTAAGATTGCAGGCCAACATCCTAGATCAGCCATTCTCAAATGAGTTTTGGCCACAGTCCCCTTAGAAACTCTTCTTGGGTCCCAGGACCCCGTGTCAAGCAGGGATACAACATGAACAGATAGGCAGAATGTAGTATGGTGCTAATGGCTGCAAGAACACTTGACTGAATACATTGACCTGGTGCACTTTGATTCACAACTGACTCTGAAGTGAGACTGTGCAGGAGACCCCAAACAGCTGCTACGGAGTATGAAATAAACCCCAGAAGCCTCAACTTTTGTGGATTTTAAATCAAGATTTAAGAAGAGTTTAAGTAATGAATTTACCAGGTGCACCAAATTCAAAAGAAGCTAGTAAAATGCGGGCTGGACAGGGCTACTGTTAGTTGGATTTGTAATTGGTTGACCGACCGAAGGGTGATCACGAATGGCTGCTTTTCATCCTGGAGAGAAGTGACTAGCGGGGTACCACAGGGTTCTGTCCTGGGCCCAATGCTGTTCAATATCTTCATCAACGGCTTGGATGAAGGAATAGAGGGCATGCTCATCAAATTTGCAGATGACACCAAATTGGGAGGGGTTGCTAATACGCCAGAGGACAGGATCAAAATTCAAAATGGCCTGGATAGATTGGAGAGCTGGGCCAAAGCTAACAAAATGAAATTCAACAGAGAGAAGTGTAAAGTCCTACACTTAGGTAGAAAAAATGGAATGCAGAAATATAGGATGGGGGACACGTGGCTGGATGGCAGTACGTGTGAAAGGGATCTAGGAGTCTTAGTAGACCACAACCTGAACATGAGTCAGCAGTGTGATGCGGCAGCCAAGAAAGCCAATGCAATTCTCGGCTGCATCAATAGGAGTATGGTGTCTAGATTGAGGGAGATACTGGTACCACTCTACTCTCCTTTGGTTAGACCTCATCTTGAATCCTGTGTCCAGTTCTGGGCACCCCAATTCAAGAAGGACATGGTCAGGCTGGAGCAGGTCCAGAGGAGGGCAACCAAAATGGTGAGGGGCCTGGAATCCATGCCCTATGAGGATAGACTTAGAGAGCTGGGTATGTTTAGTCTGCAGAAGAGAAGGTTAAGAGGGGACATGATAGCCATGTTTCAATATTTGAAGGGGTGCCATGTAGAGGAAGGAGAGGGCTTGTTTTCTGCTGCTGCAGAGACCAGAACAAGGAGCAATGGATTCAAGCTGCAGGAAAGGAGATTCCACCTGAACCTCAGGAAGAACTTCCTGATGGTCAGGGCTGTCCGGCAGTGGAATATGCTGCCTCGGAGTGTGGTGGAGTCTCCTTCTTTGGAGGTTTTTAAGCAGAGGCTGGATGGCCATCTGTCGGGAGTGCTTTGAGGGCGTTCCTGCATGGTAGGGGGTTGGACTGGATGGCCCGTGTGGTCTCTTCCAACTCTACATTTCTATGATTCTATGATTCTATGAAATGGCACGTTGGAAGATACTATAAATAGGACGGAAGCTATTGATTACAGTTAAGGTTGCTGCTTGGGTATTTCATCTGTTCAGTTATCAGAGCCCCCTTCAAATCTGCCAGGGCCCCCTTGGGGATGATATGGCTGCTCTAGATCAGCTACATAGATCAGTACACTTAACAAAGTAGCATCTCCTGGCCTGACCCCATCCTCCCATCCTGCCTTACCAGACAGCCACTGTGAGCAACAGAGGTCTATTCTCTTGTTGTTCAGGATGCTACAGATTGATGATTCCATCTCCTCCCACCAATGATCTCCAGTGCAACAATCAGAAGCAGGATTCCTGTCATAATTCGTCCTCACACAGGGATTGCTGGAGGGAGTGGAGTGAAAACGTCAATCTGCTGCATCCCAATTTGTAGGAAAACAGACTTCTATCAACTGCAGCAGCAGCCGCTGCCCAATAAAGCAACATTGGGAGACTTTTACAATCATGGCAATAGTGCCATGAACATGAACATGTAGAGACCATGAATACAAATCAATTATGGATACATAACTTTCCAGTCCCTGACTACATCTAGCATAGGTTGCAAATGTAAGGACCTAACTGATTGGAAGGGGTAATCAGATGCTTTTTAAGTCCTGTTGAGTGCACTAGGACTGTTGGGCCTGTCCGCGCTACACTGTTATAGTGCTATTGTTCCACTTTCAACATTCTGTGGAATTCTAGTATTTGTAGTTTAGGGAGGGGCATCTAGAATTCTCAGTGAGAGAGCTCTTTGGCTTCAGTAAACTACAAACCCCAGAATCCCACAGGAGGTTGAAAGTGGAATAATAACACTACAATGGTGTAGTGAGGAAAGGCTTATCTCTCCAGATATACTCACAAGAGTAGTAAAGAGTGCTTGAAACTGAATTGATCCAACTCTTTAAGTGCACACATTCCTGTTTCCCACTCTTTTCTCTTCAAAAAACAGCACCTCACAAACAAACTCTCAGCTCAGCTAATACAGTTCAGAAAATCATTATGCAGCCATTACAGCTAATGAGAAGATGGCAAACTCAATGGTTAAAAAAAATACAAGGATAACATAGAGTAGAAGCCAAGATTTAATGACAGATTTCCAAATAAGCTGTGTATTGCAGAGTCTCAGAAAGTAAAGTAAAAGTAGGTTGAACGGTAAAGCCAATAGTTAATGGGCGAAAAATAATACAATACTAAAAATGCCTTAGGATATTTCATCTTATATAAAAAAAACACAGTATTTATTTATTAATTATAGCAAATCTAATAAGTTCTCCAATTCCTAAGCTGCAGGCAACGTTATCATATAAAATCATCACATGAAAACTTACCAAACTGGAAAATCCATTATATTCTTAGAACCTTCAAATATTGCCCTTTAGCTCTTCAACATTCTTCAAGTATTTTAATTACTTTTAAAAGAACCAAAGAACATTACAAATGCTTGTGTAAAAACTCCAGAGTATCAGCCAAGAAGATACAAGAAACCACAAATCCAAAAGTTTCTATAGGGACTCCCTGCAAAGAAAAATCCCTCTTTCATACCAAATGACTCGATGTACCTGTACGCCCTTTGAAAAACTGCAACAAGAAATGCAGTAGGTTTCCCTGATTTGCACACAATGCAATAGCTGAGGAAAGAGAAAGTGTCAGTATAGAGAGATTCCAGACTTAGCATAGTCCCTCAACTTTTAAACTTACTGGATGACTTTGAAGCACATACTCTCCCACAAGCTAACTGACTTCACAGAGGATTGTTGTGAGTAGAAAACAGGATAATCCACATGCATTTGTCCTGAAATACTATATTTCTATTTAATTGATAGTCAGTACATCTAAGTTTGCATCCACATCTAGATAGATAGGCATACAAATTTCATGCAAATCTGTGTCTTCCTCTGTCGTCTTTTTCTTATGTGTAAATGGCTCCTTAATCACTTTTTTTTTTTTTGAACTCTGGCGCTCTTTCCATACCATTCACCTCTGCTCCGATTACCCACTTTTCTATGTATCAACTCCTTAAGTCCGCTCACCAACATAGATACAGATTTGGCTTCAATCGCCATGTACATAAATAACAACAAATCTTCTCTATTGACCAAGATAGGGTCAGATGGGTAAATTACAATGGGACTGATGTGCCCAAACTCTTTTAGCATATTTTACACCAGAGGAAGAGAGCTTATTTAGAGAATGAGAACATGGAATTTAGTGAGAAACTAAGCTCTGACATGGCTTAATATATGTCTCACAATATACTGTTTGTATTGCCCCATGGAAGTGAAAAGAGTTTTAGCTATCAAAAAGGTTATATTGTTGCTTTGTCTTTTTTTATCTACTAAAAACTTAGAAACCAGCTATCATATAGTATTAAAAAAAAACACCAAGTAGAATAGGAAAGAAAAGTGAGAAGAGCAGTAAGACCAGAATGTGAATAAATACTAAGATCTAAATCATATGAATAAAAAATTATGTAAAAGATAGGGAGTTTTTTACTTGATAAAATGGAAGAAACAGGTTTTTTTTAAAGTATAGGGATAAATCAGTATGTTCCTCTGGAAATTCAGAAACAAAGGCAATTAAAGTTTATTGCTTCATCTCATGCCACCTAGCCTGTTTAAAACAAGTGGTCTTATTTTTTCCCACTGAGGCAGTTTAACAATAAAACAAAGAAATGGTCTGACCCCTTTCAGATAAAAAGGTAAATCCCTGCATTTACAATACACACATAATCTATCTATCTATCTATCTATCTGTCTATCTATCTATCTATCTATCTATCTATCTATCTTATCTATCTATAGCACTTAGAACTTCATATTCTTTTCTTTCACATTCCCTAAGTTTTCTGCTTCAGCTTTTATTTCAACAATTTGTCTGTATACTCATCCCAAAAATCTGTGCTCATGGGTTCACAATCCTTTGCAATGGCGGGGCATATTGGAGAAGCTACAAAAGTGGGGTAGGAGTTGGCAGAACACACACACACACACACACACTATGTACATGAAAGGAGCAGCAACTGCGGATCCAAATCAAGGAGCAGCAATCAAAAAAAATTGTAATTATTCTCAGTATTTCCATCCACAAGGCTGGATCATTTCTCTTGCTTAAGAAATACTCTATTGTCTCTCGCATGGCTCATCTTTCTGAAGTCGCATTTCCCCACTGAAGGGAACAGCCTCATTGCTGCATACATCTTATCTACAGAAAGAAAAACTCGATAGATTGTAGATCTATTTCATTCATATCAGGAACAATTATCAGGGTGCTGAATGCATGCCGTCTCTCAGCTCAGCAGCGAGTTATAGCCCTCTCCACAAAAACATTTTCTACTTCTATGTCCTTTAATGTATTCCAGGCCATTTTCATTTGAATATAAAATAAGTAGCTGCCAATTCAGCAGCATCTACTTCCCTCAGTCTGGACTAAATATTCCACCTTATGGTTGGCATCAGCATACAGAGTATTCCCCCTAGGCCAGTGTCATGGGATTAATTTTGACTTCCACAGCCAGCCTTTATTTTATATAATACCCAAATTGCTAAATACCCATAGCACATGGAAATTGGTTGCAATATTTTGTCTCCATAAATGATTTTGTTACAGCTATTTTTGATTATTTCCCTTTGAATAAAAAAAAACATACTATTGATGAACAGTAGCACAATCAGGACACTGGGACTACAGATTTTCAGACTTGTTTTCATTCCTTTATACCTGGCCAGGGCAGAAATCAGTGTGCCCAGTGAGATGGGTCAGAGAGTAGGATGTGTTTGTTGTCACCGATGAGCAGTTAAAGAGATGGGGATCCCATTCCCTTCTAGGCGGGCGTGTCACTGTGTACCAAAGGAAGGAGGAAGCAGCTACCCAGTTGGCACACAACCAGTGAATGGCACCTTATTAGAGATGGCCAAGATGCTGTGTCCAGAGGCGAAAGATAAGATGGCATCCCACGCCCCACTCTTTATACACTTAATTGATCTGGGGACAGTCACCACTGCTTTATCTAAGAGCAGCAGGTCATCTTAGGGAACACAGATTATCAATGCCTTTTCTACTCTACTCCCACCCCAAATCTACAGTTTTGGACAGCTTTCTCACTCTGCCTAATGTTAGGGAAGATCCTGCTCTTTCCTCCTGTCACTTATCTGGAATGACCACTTCCAGACTTCTGCTCCCAACTCACCAGACATCATCAGGCATGATGTCTTTTAAACTTCAAGGAATTAAATCTTCATCAGAATTTTATGAGAATAAGAACAGAGAAAAATGTAACTGCCAAAAATTAAGTACATTTGCCTATAGGTCATTACATATAGGCAGTGTGTACCCAGCACTGGCTTGAGGCAGAGGGAGGCTACCCTAAGAAAAACTGTACTCTGCAGATTATATGACTGCAGAAGACCTCAAGGTTTGTGTCCTTTACCTTGTTCTTTTGCATAAGCTGGCTCTGTTCATTACAGTAGGGGCAAATAATTATGATAACCCATGTGACCACTAAAAATCTTAGCCAGCCATTTAGCCAACTTCCGAGATTCCAGCAAAAAATGAAGATGCACCAGTGTAGTCAACAATCATTGCCAGGTGGGCTAGATACTTTTGGACTAGAGCGGATAGCTCTCAGCTGGCAGAGAGGTGAACCATAACAGGGGACTTTCTACATCAGAAGCCCCACTGGCCATGTGCACAAAAAGCTATTGCTGCTGATTCCTGTTACAGCAGAAGCTGTAATGATGGAGCCACTGCCTGATGGAGCCACTGCAGGGGCAGGAGCCAGATTTTACTTTGTCTGTCTGTCTGTCTGTTTTATTAAATGTATACATGCCTTTCTACCAAATGGGATCCAACGTGGCTATTCTAAAACTGCTACACCATCACCTATCCACCCATCGCACACACACATACACACACACACACACACACACACACACCTCCTCTATTAGGCTCAATATGGGCCTATCTGCCACACCAGTCCTAGAACTGGCATAGATGCCTCATCTCCACCCCACTGCAGTCGCGAATGTGTATCTGTGTATGAGAATCCAAACACTCACAGAATCCAAAGAAGTTGACAGGAATGTTTTTGCTTAAGAGGGGCAACATGATGTAGTGGTTTGACCGTTGGGCCCTGGAAGCCAGGGTTTGATTTCCCCCTTGGCCATAGAAACCCATTGGGTGACCTTGGGCACATTGCATACTCTCAGCCCAAGCAAACCCTATGATAGGTTCACCTTAGGGTTGCCATAAGTTGGAAAAGACTTGAAGGCACACACACACAAAAAAAACCTCACAAACCTGATCAGGAGAGCTTCAAACTGAGATATGCAGGGATAGGAAATAGTATTCTTGAGGAGAGGAGTTTGTTACCCTGTTTACTGGGGGTCCCGTGAGGGACACCAAAATGTGCTCAACAGTAGGTGGGGAAGATTAACTCTGAGCACTGCTTTAGCGTTATGAGAGGCAGGGTAACTTAGCAGGATCTTGAGCCCTATGTCTACGGGGTCAGGCTGACTCAAGGAGCACACAGAAGTTGAAATAATAATTTGGTTTTATTAAAAACACAATCAAACAGTGTATGCGGCACACTCACACAAGATAACTAAAGAAATAAAGGTTGGAGTGGGATAGAGGGGTTTTTAGAGGAGTTGTTGGTTTGGGTGATACTTCACCTGTCCTGAAGCCTGGTTGGAAGCGGAGAAGCTGGGGAGCGTGGAGCTCAGCACGTGGAGCTGAGGGGAAGGCTCGCTGGACAAAGCGACAGCAAGGCGGGATGGAAGCCAAGAGCGATCCAAGGAAGCACTCAAAGTCAGGGGTTTTTATAAGGAGAATTGTGACCGCGGGCTAGGTCGGACTTGGGGAAAACAATGGATTTGGAACTGGAGACAAAGCCTCTGAAAGGTCAGAATTTGAATGATTGAGTTATAGCCAAATTGTCAATAGGATAGCCGGTATGCAAACGCGGAGTACTTGAGCGTTGTATAGTCAGATCATCAAGCTGCCAGCGCGGGGCAGAGGATCTTTTGAAAGCTGCGTGCATACTTAATGAAGGTACTTGCTTTGAGGTCTCCTAAAGCTGCGAGTCAGCTATTTCTGGCCTGCCTGTATTGTTTCGGAATATTACAGCGATTATCGGCCGAACCTGTGTGCGTGCTTGTCCGGGGCCTCGCAAGCACGTGGAAGGGAATGGGTATGTGAGGCCGAATTATTGATATCAAGAGATATCTTTTT
This sequence comes from Cyclura pinguis, assembly GCA_030412105.1. Lineage (NCBI taxonomy): Eukaryota > Metazoa > Chordata > Lepidosauria > Squamata > Iguanidae > Cyclura > Cyclura pinguis. The sequence goes on from CM059600.1 coordinate 82,373,102, forward strand.
ATATTCCCAAAGCTTGGGCTAGCCAGGGCAGTAACAAGTTCATCAAGTGAAGAACTGGATAAATAATACAAGAACCCAACAATGGGAGGGAAAAAAAACAATTCCAGCGAGGAGAAAATGAGGATGCATGTCTAAAGAACTTTCAATTCAGCTAAGATGTAAAAGGGACATGTAAAAGAAATGGGGAAAAAAGGGGAAATCACCAAAGAACAACTCAAAAGAATTGCCAGCACACATAGGGAGAAAGTCAGGAAAGCTAAAGTGCAAAATAAGCTCAAGCTTGCTAGAGAGGATAAAAACAATAAAAAGGGCTTTTTTGGTTATGTCAGTAGCAAAAGGAAGAACAAGGAAATGGTATGGCCACTACATGGAGAAGATGGTGAAATGCTAACAGGGGACATAGAAAAGGCAGAACTCCTTGACACCTTCTTTACCTCAGACTTCTCCCAAAAGTAAAGCAGTACTCAACCTGGGGGAAATGGAGCAGATGACGCAGTGGGGGAAATGCACACAGAATAAGTAAAGAGGTAATATGTGAATACTTGGCTACTCTAAATGAATTTAAATCTCCAGAGTCAGATGAACTACATCCAAGGATACTAAAAGAATGAACAGAAATAACTGCAGAACCACTGGCAATCTTTGTGTGTTCCTGGAGGACAGGAGAAGTATCAGTAAACTGGAGGAGGGCAAATATTGTCACCATCTTCAAAAAGGGGGGAAAAAGACAATACAAACAATTACCAGCCCATCAGACAGACATCAATATCCAGAAAGATTCTAGAGCAGATCATTAAACAGACAGTCACTTAGAAAGGAATGCTGTGGTCACTAAAAGTCAACATGGGTTTCATGCCAGACTAATCTTCTCTCTCTCTCTCTCTCTCTCTCTCTCTCTCTCTCTCTCTCTCTCTCACACACACACACACACACACACACAGGCCCTTTCTGCACCTTACCTTTTGTCAGCGCTGGGGTGCGGGGATCACGCGAGCAGCCTCCAGGGAGAGGCTCTCACATCCCTGCTGCTTCAGCTCTGCACGAGCTGGCTGCTTGCGCGAGAGCCCCACCTCTTCCTTCCGAAACTCCCAGGCTGCACTGGGGCACGAAGCATGACCGGCACAGCTCCAGAGGCTCCGCACGCCAGGTAAGTTTGCGCGGGGCCCAGGAGCAATGCGCGATCGCGCACCATTTTTGGCTTCCAGCCAAAAATGAAAAGGTGCGCGATTGGCACTTGCCGGACTCTCGAGTGTCGCCTGATTGTGAGTGCATCGCGCAGATCACTGCTCACAATCGCGCAACGCTCCAGGCGCCCTTTCGCATGGAAAATGCCATGCAAAAAGGGACACACACACACACACACACACACACACACACAATCTGGATAGAGTTACAAGCTTGGTAGATGAAAGGAATGCAATGCTGTAGATAGAGCATATCTTGATTTCAATAACACCTCTGACAAGGCCATCCCTGATATTTGTGCAAACAAGTTAGTAAAACATGAGCTAGCAAGTACTACTGTTTCATAGATTTATAATTTGTTCACCAATCAAACCCTAACAGTGCTCACTAATAGTTCCTCTCCATCTTGGAGAGAAGTGACTAGTGGAGTGCCACAGGATTCTGTCCTGGACCCAGCATTATTCAACATATTTGTCAATTACTTCAGGTATGAAAAAGAGGACACTTTTATCAAATTTGCAGGTGACACCAAATTAGGAGGGGTAGCCCAAAGGACAATATCAGAATTCAAAATGACCTTAACAGATTAGAGAGCTGGGCCAAAACTAACAAAATTAATTTCAATAGGGAGAAATCTAAAGTACTATACTTCAGCAGAAAAAATGAAATGCACAGACATAAGATGGGTGACACCTGGCTTGACCACAGTACATGTGAAAGGGATCTAGGAGTCTTAGATCACAAGCTGAGCATGAGTCATTGGTGAGACGCAACACTGTAAAAGCCACTGCTGTTCCAGGCTGCACCAACAGGAGTGTAGTGTCTAAGCCAAAAAAAGTAATAGTATCACTCTATGCTGCTTTGGCCAGACCTCACCTGAACTATTGTGTCCAATTCTAGGTGCCACAATATCAAAGGATATTGACAAGCTGGAATGTGTCCAGAACAGGGCAACCAAAATTGTAAAAGGCCTGGAACCATGCCCTATGACGAACAGCTTAGGGAGCTGAGTATGTTTAGCCTGGAGAAGAGAAGTTTAAGAGGTAACATGACAACCATGTTTAAGTATTCGAGAAGATGTCATATGGGAGATAAGGGAAGCTTGTTATCTGCTGTTTCAAACAGCAACGGCTTCAAGCTACAGAAAAAGAGATTCCACCTGAACACTAGGACAGTAAAAGCAGTTCAACAGTGGAACACACTGCCTGGGAGTGTGGTGGTGTTTCCTTCCTTGGAAGCTTTTAAATAGAGGGTGAATGGCCATCTTTTGGGAGTGCTTGGACTGTTTTTTCCTGCATGGCAGGGGGCTGGAGTGCATGGCCCCTATGGTCTCTTCCAGCTCTATTATTCTATGACTCAACAGGCAGAACAGCATATACACACGTTTTACTCTAAGTGTCATGTCTTGGATGGGAGATCTGCTGTTCTGTCCTTCTTATCCCCACTTAGGATGTGCCCAGTATCATCTTGATGAAAGTTATGGTCTCAGCTCATTCATTTACTCTTAAAATGAAAGCCTTTGTCCTATCTATACCATGTCTTATAGTTTGTTTGTGGAGCTATCTTGTATCAGTCTTTGTTCATTTCCTCTTCTGTGAGCACTTCTTACTGTTTTACATGTTCATTTGGATGATGTGGAATCTATTCCTCCCTTCTCACTGAATCATAAATTAGTCCAGACTTCTGGACTACTTTTGCAGAAAATGGTGTACAGTGCTACATAGAGATTTAGAGCACTGCACTGATACTTTTGAGATCTGGGTTCTATTCCCCATTGAGAACTGAAGCTTTGTAAATGACTTCACGTCCTATATCTGTTCCTACAAAGTATGGGAGAGAGCATCCTTGTAACAGAAAAACTATCAAATCATTCTAATAATACTGAGTAATGCCAACAACGCAGGGCCCTGTGATTCAAAAGTATATGTCAATATTTTTTTTATTTGTATGTGTACTTCATGTATGATTTCATAACTAAATTATGCAGACAGTCATACTGAAATTAACATAATTTTAATGGAAAAACAACATCATATTAAACAAATCAAAGGAATACTTTCAAACTGCATGAGTTAAAAAGAAAAGTGCAAATAGACTGCAATCTTTGTTTAAATATGCTGATAGAGAAGTCTTTCATTCAAGCAAGGCTAGTTTGGATACCCCAGTATCTTTGGGAAAAGTTCATGGTACCAATTACATTACTGACCTCTGTGGAATTAATAGGATAAGTAAGTGACTCTTAGTGTGTATCAGAGATCCCATTTCGCCACACGGTGTTTTTTAAAACAATTCCAATTCTATTGCATGCTGAAATGTGTTGCTTGGCTGAACAATTTAGGGTGTGTATTAAATCTACAGCTGCTATTGGATAATGGAATATCAGCTGCATCAAAGGCCCTTTCCTGCGTATTACCTTGCTCCATCCCCCTCAGGTCACGATCGTGGCAGTACCTTTTCCATGAAGGGAGCACGACAGGACTGCTCCCCTCTGCACCTGACCAACTCCCTGAAGAAGGGAGTGTGAGGGACATGTCTTTTCCCTTCACAGAGCAGCCAGGCTCTTGCCCATGCTGCACTGGGGCAGGAAGTGCCTGCATTGCACTTGCAGCTCTTCCACATGGCTGGGAAGGACAGGAGCATCACGCAATTGGGGGTCATTGATAGAGAAACTCCATCAATGATTTACCCCATGATCACTCCGGCTGGCAACGGGAGAAGGGCGGGACTGTCATAACATCGTGCAGAAGTGTCATCACAGTCCTGCTCTTCTTGCATACCCATGCCGGGACAGTCATAGTGTGGAAAGGGTCTAAGAAGCTATAATTCAGGATGTTTTGAATTAATCTTTTTGGGAAATGCAAATAAGAAATACAACTAATGAAACAAAGTTTTCCCATTAACACCTTTACAAAACATTCACCTCAGATATTGTATGTAATCTGGTATCCAGTTAATGTCTCTTTCCACCAAATGCATTATTCCATACTAGGCAATGAATGTTGGAGCTTCTCTTCTTAGATTAGTTGATCTACTGGCATAAGAAGTAATGGTGAACCAAGTTCCTATAAGCTGGCTAGGAAGAATGCAACTTTTTCTTTCAGATCCAGAGCTGACTCTCAAGGAGCAGACATCCTGTCATGGCTATCATGGTTCATTATCCTGTAATCAATTCCTTTAGATTTAACCGGTGCAGAATGTACGGTCAAAAATTCAAATAAAGGTGAAAAATGATGATCTTGAGGTCAACTCATGAAGCCTAAGTGGGTGGGGAAGAGAATGTTTTAAACAACCTTATTGTCTTTTATGCCATACAGCCAAAGAGGTCATATCAAATGATGTTCAACTTTAACATTGTCCAAACACTCCTTCCCTTGTGTTTCACTTACCTATGAATCTATACCACCACTATAAGGTATGCATATCTGGGACACAATTTTGCAATGCACACATTGCCAAGATAGCACTTCCATTCTTGTGACTAGAGAGAAGGGCTATTTGGAAGCGAGAAAAGAGAGGCAGTAATATCTAGATGGGTTCTCAGCAGGAAAAATTCATTGGAAATATTCAGCAAGAGTTACACAGAAACTGCAAGGATTAGGGGGTGGGAGTGGGAACTATTAATTTTGCAGCCCATAAGCAGTGTTCTTTCTTAGCTGTTCTTTCGTTTATTGCAGTAGTCTGATCTACAGTTAAAAAGACCTTAAAGAGGTCCTTAAAGAGAGGTTTCCCTTTTGGTCCCTGCTTCCAATTAAGTTCTCTGCAAAGAACAAGACTTACTACTAATTTGTCAATTTTTTAGGATCAATGCAAAAACTGCCATATTGGTCCATTTTACTACACAGTGAACAATTGAGTCACCTGCCCTTGCAGGATCAAATACAATATAAGTTAGGGGACTACCAATGGTTTCATCTAACAATGAAGAATAATGTTACCTGCAAGCTCAGGTTTTCACAGTGGCCAAGCATGTATTTGCTTGTGCACTAGCCACCCCCATTCCCTGAGGCATCAGATTCAGTTAGGGTGACACATGCCTTAACTACATCTCACCTGTGCACTGTGATGCAATAGCACAAGTAGGGCTACCTTTGAGGTGTGATTGGAAACACCAGCTGGTCCAAAGAGCTGCTTCCGGATTGCTATTGATTACAAGAGGCACATAACTCCCTTGTTGTAACAGTTCTACTGGCAGCCAGTCCATTTCTGGGCATAATTCAAAGTGCTGTTTATCTAATATATAAAAGTCAAAGTTTTTGAGTTTGTCCATGTCAGGTGAAGACCTGATCCCATATAATTGGTTGTGTCAGGCAAAGACCTCACATGGTTGGCTGCCTGAGAACATTCTATGGAATCCTGGGATTTGCAGTTTAGGGAGTTTAGTGAGGGGCCTTTAGAATTCTCAGCCAGAGAGCTCATGGGCCTGGTTGGTTACAATGGAGATGAACCCTAACAGCAAGGAGAAGGGCAGTGTATTCCCTAAGGAACCCAACCTCTGTATGTTAATAACTCTGAATACAGATTGGACTGGTGAATATGGGGAAAAGTTACAGGTACTGGATATGACAGTTTGGGGAATTAGCGACACAGGATCTCAAGTCTTTCTAACAAGTATTACCTATGAGAAAATAAAATCCCGGGCAACACCAGGTATATACACTAGTGATATATAAAGCACTATATGACTCAGGTTCAGACTGTTTGAGGGACTATATTCTCCCATACAAACCTGCCTGTATTTTGAGAACTGCTGGAGAGGTCCTTCTCTCTGTTCCACCATCCTAACAGGTACCTCTGGTAGGAACACAGGAGAAGGCTTTCTCTGTTGGTTCCCCGAGATTCTGGAACTCCCTTTCCAGAGAGTTTAGACCTGCAACCTCCTTGCTATTTTTCCACAGGTAAAGATTTTGTTTTGTTTTGTTTTGTTTTGTCAGGCCTTGGAAGACTGATTGCTGAAGGGGAAAGGGTTTTGCATGGTATCTTGGATTTGCTGTTTTCCTTTTAATGGTTTGTGTTTTTAGAAGTTTTGTGATAGCTTAATTACATTTTTTAATTTTATATGTTGTGAACTTTTAGCTATGTTTGTATTAATTGTTGTAAATCACCTTGAGTTCCAAGCTAGGAAATAGGTGGGAACTAAATAAATAAAACATTTCCATTGATCAAGGAAATTCACCTCCTATGTAATGAAATACAAGAATGGATCTAATATCTTTCTTAAAACAATAGAAAAAAGGCATAACTGCAGTTTATTTATATTTGTTAATTCATTCATATATTTCATATATTTGTTAATATATTTGTTTATTGGAGCCCATATATAATAAAACATACAGAGTAGCCTCAGATCAGCATCTGAGGCTCTGATTTGCCTACCAGCCTTTGCTAAGAGCTATAACTAGCAATGCAGGGTCCTTGTGGCTCTTATTACCCACTCTATAGACCTGGTTAACCCATAGGACATACCTGGCTGCCACACTAAAGCACTTTTAGTGGGGAAAGTCTCCCAAAATACGAAGTTATGAGAATTTAAGAAACAAGCACTTCCAGAAACAAACACTGCTGCTCAAAGTATTGCAACAACAATCTCCCATTGGCAAAAATGTTTCTGGGGATTCTGGGACATGTAGTTACACACCTTAGGGGAAAATTGCCTCCAACAAGTGTGGGGTGGGGAAGGCCTACCAAAAGCAGGCAGACAAAAAGAAGTAGAAGGCAGATACTAAAATGCATATCTGAACATTCAAAAAGCTCCAACCACTTTCAGGACAAAAAGAAGGACAATCACTAAACACAAAATGGCACTGAGTTGAGCTTGATCTTAACCTTCATCCAGGCAGACAAGACATTTTAATCTCCAGAATCATGTTCTGTTCCAGAGTTCACATAGAATCATCCCTGCAAACAAGACTTTTTACAGCTCTGTTTTCCAACTTTAAAACTAAAAAGTTTTAAAGAATAACCTCAAAATTCATCTATCTGCCAGTTTGTTTTACGAACAAAAAACAGTAATATTTCTATAATATAGAAATGGTGTTGACTACAGTTGTTTACAAAATAGGCTACTCAAAATAAGCACTCCAGTTCAACACATTTCCCACAAAAAATGAAATTCTTATTTGAGGTTAAAAAAATACCTCAGGTAATGTCACTCAATACAGGGTTTTTGTTTTGGCCTCAGTGACAATTAAATGAGCATCTTGGCTCTGCTATTTCTAACATGCTGCTTCTTTTAAATGTTGCTTTGTTACTGTTAAGGTATTTTTTTAAAAAAAAATCTCTGTTACTCATCAGAGCTCTGAACATTTTATTCAAAAAGTGACGAACTAGCTCTGTAAGCAAGCAAACAAAAATTGAAACAGTTTGTGTATCCACTTACTCCGAGAGTTTCCCAGAATCAGCATTCTTCAGAACGGCAGCAGAGATGATGCAAAATTTGCTCTAACCAGGTAACGTTACACAGGAGAGATATTCTGGTGAACTAAAAACAGACTACTCCATTCCTAAGCATTTACAGAAATTCCTTAGAGCCCACTCGTGTGCTCCATTAAGCAAGCAAAATTCCCACTCTTCACAGAGTAGGATGGGTAGGCTTTAAATAGGTTTCTTCTCATATTTCTCTGAAATCCAGTCAGGAATTACGGTATGTACAATAAGGGGAATTTCTCAACACACAGCTCAACACTTACAGCAGGAACACAAATGCAGTTCCTACTGAAAAGAGGACATTTCAGTGGACTGGACACAAGAAAGCTGGCAAAAGCTGGTAAAAGCATTACGTGTAAGAATGCATCCCATCATAAAGGATCAAAAGACAGCTTGTGGGGAAAGCAGAAAAAAAGAACATCAGTGTTTATAATGCAAAGTAGCTAACTAATCACGGCTGTATCTCTTCAGAGATATTCAGAAGAACAATTGTGACTCTCTGGATGTATTTGAATTTCACTTTCCCTAATTAATTCCTCACCACTGGCTAAGATTGCTGAAGTAGTAGATGGAAGACATCTGGAGATCACATCTGCTCACTATTCCTTTGCCCCTCCAACTCCCACATTCCTTTACCAGGCAACATGCTGGGTGGACTTTCCTGGAGCTGAGCCCAAGAGGGCAGTACCTGGCCTCTACCCTAACAGTCAGAACATAGGGGAATGTGGAACCAGAATATCCATTTAAAATTTAAAGTTTAAAATTTATTGCTTGCATGGTCTTCCATTATTCTGATTTACTCCTTCTCAAAAGAGCTGATTTATCTTGACCTTAGAAAGTTGAATATATGTTAATTTTTTTCTCTTCTTATTCTTTTGTTATGACTAAGAAGTTTGCATTCATTATGCATATGTGGCTACACTGCTTTTGCCTCACTTTTAAAACACGTATAATCACAATATGTGCTTATGTCGGCTAATTGTCAGTGTAATGAAGGCCCTTTTTGCATGCCATTCCTCAGGCGAAAGAGCCTCCGGAGCGTCACGCGATTGCAAGGACCGTTCCACATGATGTCCTCACAATCGCAGAATGCTGCCGGGGCCAGTAGGTGGCGATCATGCAATATATCATTTTTGGTCTCTTGCCAAAAATGACACGCATTCATGCATCACTCCGGGGCCCCACAGGCATTTACCTTCCATGCAGAGCCTCCGGAGACGCGGCCCTCATGCTTCCTCCTCCAGTGCAGCCCGGGAAAGTACCCAGCTACACTGTGGAAGGAAGAGGAAGAGCCCTCACGCTTCCTACCAGCCAGCAGGGAGCTGCTGCGGACAAGAAGCAGAGGTGACACAAGTGTCTCTCGCAAGAGGCTGCTCGCATGATCCCCACGCGCCCATGCCAGAATCAGGTAAGCTGCAGAAAGGGCTGAAGACTGTATTCTTAAACACACTATTTGGGAGTAAATCCCACTATACAGAAATAGCAAAAAAGTATTGTGGCACTTTAATAATGAGCAAGTTTTAGTTGGCATATAACCTGGATATTACTCTTTGGACTAGAATTTCACAAACATCCAGTCTGTCTGACCAGTGACAATCCTGGCTGGTAGATTCTGTAGTCCAAAAGAATAATTTTTGCCAAGCTGGGATTTAGGGGGGGAAAAAAAGTCCTGAAGATACAGTCCACAAATATTTACACTAAATGAAACTTGCCAGTGATGAGACTCCATTGCTTTTACTAGAACAGTTATCTGTTATCTACCAGGAAATTACTGGAATAAAAGCCATTATACATAGTATAGAAATAGACCTGGAAGACTGTCATCCATAGGCTCACCATAAGTTGAAGTTAACTTGGCAGCAATAACAGCAAACCTCTTTTGAACTAGAATCTGATTTTGTTCCTATTACACATGCCTTGTTACCGCATGCCTTAGTAACATCTCAACCCATCTCATCTGAACTACTGCAGTTCTGTCAATGCAGGAAAGTCCTTGAACATATAAAAAAAGTTTTCCTAGAAAGCAATTAAAACGAGGTATATTAAATGAGGTATAATGCAGAGAAAATAAAGAGATTTTATTTGTATCTCAAAATACTAGTTCCTTGGGTCATCCAGTAGAGGTAAATAGGAAATGTTTACGCCCCAAATGACAGACTTTATTTTGCTATTTTTTTTTTTTAAAAAGCAAATATTCTATTAAACATCTTCCAATATCATTAGAATACAATCCAAAAAGAAACAATAACAAAACACAACTACTATAATCCAAACCAGCATTAATTTTAATACTTTTAATTTTAATACTGGTTTTTCTCTGTTATAATGACTAAATTCCATGAAACAAAATTAAATCTGAAACATTTGCAGTTCAGAGAAAACCTGAAGTCAAATTAGTATTCTCAGTACATAAGAGTAAGATATTATGGTTCATTGTTGTTATGTGCCTTCAACATGACTCCAAATTAAGGTGACCCTATCACAAGATATTCCTGGGGAGATTTTATATTCAGAGGAGGTTTGCCATTGCCCTCCTCTGAGGCTAAGAGCATGTGGTTTGCCCAAAGTTACTCAGTGAGTTTCTGTGTCTGAGCAGAAACCCTGGTGTCCCTGAATCCTAGTATAACACTTAGGGCCTTTCCACACTACACTGTTATAGTGCTATGATTCCACTTCCAACATCCTATGGAATCCTGGGGTTTGCAGTTTTGGGAGGGGCATTTATAATTCTCAGCCAGAGAGCTCTTTGGCCTCAATAAACTACAAACCCCAGAATTCCACAGGATGTTGAAAGTGCAGTAACAGTGCTATAACAGTATAGTGCCAGAAGGCCCTTAGACCACTACACCACACTGGCTGTGTGATTCAAACAGCAATAATCGAATCTAACCCCATCTGCTATGTCATTTGCTTTTAAGCTCTTATATATAAAAACTACTAACAAACAGAGTGACACATTATCATAGTAAATTCCCAGGAATTATAATAATCAAATTATTCACATTAAACTTAAACATGATGAAGATAAATATAATTAAATACCAATTTAAATTATCCAAGATGAAGCAGCAAGTCTGCAATTGTTGTGGAAAGGAGACAAGTGGAATTGCTTAACAGAGAGAGCATCTGAATATTTATACCTGCCTTTAGAAGTGGCATTTTTCAGGTAAAACTTTTATCAGTTATTTTTTCATATAAGTATAAATATTTATTAATTTATTTACGTTTATAGCGCCATCACTGTACGTGCTGCTTTACAAGTAAAAGAAAAATAAAGCAGTTCCCTCCCCTCAGGCTTGCAAACTAAACAAACTAACCCTTAGGCCATTTCCACACCGGGCTAGTAAAACGGTGCAGAGGGACCGTTCTAACGGAGGTCTTCTGCACCATAGAGTGGACTGGGGTGAACTACATTCTGTAGTTCCATACCTCAGTCCACTCTGGAGCGACCGGAACTGGTCGCTCGGCGTGTTTTTTAAAAACCTCTTTTTAGAGGTTTTTAAAAATCACGGAGCGCGCAACCCCGTGCTGCTCCATTGGCCGGCTCCAGAGCAGATTTGCAGGCGCGCGCAAGTGCGTGCCTGCAGATCTGCCGGGGGTGGGCTTCCAGCTGGCGAGCTTCTCCGGTTGGTGGAGAGCCTCCACCAACCGGAAGCCGCCATCTGGGACGCCGAGGACTGCAGAGCAGTGAACTCGCGCTGCTCCTTGTGGCGACGGACTCGGCCACAAGGCTTTGTTTTCGGTAAGCTTTGTTTTCGGCTGTCCCCCCCCCCCCCCCCGAATGCGGAAAGGGCCTTAGACTAGTGGAGGAAAATGTCTGGCTGATCATACCCATAACGTTTAGATTTGTAAGAGCTGGTATAATCTAGCAATAGTACAGGGATTTTTTTTTAAGAAGATTAAGAACAAGAATATTCAAACTTCACATTTTAGGGGTTTGAAGGAAAATGGCTTTCATTTTATGACAGCTGTGCCAAATCTTTGCCCGTCACACTGTTTGTACATGATGCTATCAAGTTGCATTAATACATTTTTCCTATTGATAATGGATACTGGTAGGAGACTAAAAGTGAAATGAAGTGCTATGCCTTACAGACATGAACTATCTGCATCCAGCAGATTTATTACCTCCTATACATATTTTGCCTTTGCAGTATTTCATCCTACACTTTAGCAAAGCACAATGCAAAAGGTGACACCATAACAATGAGTTTTGAGTACCCACTTCACACTTCAAACTTCTATCTCCCTATACACATTATATGGAATCATTCTGAACCAGAAGGAGGGAAGAGTTATCACATTACTCTCTGCCATCTGTGCCAGCTACTGACTGACATACACAAAAATAAATGTTAGCACTGGTGAGTATTTCAGTGTCCAAGCACATTTCATAAAACAATACATGCAGGGCTAGTCAGAGACAGCAGAGACTGGCAGCAGCAGCCCCCAGTTGCTCCTCATGAGCCCCTATTCCAGCAGTTACCTCTGCTGGAAGTCAGAGCTCCATTTGCCTGGCAGATTTCCCTGTGCTTCTGTCTCAAGTCATTCTGCTGCCTTCTGCAGTGGAGAAAACTATCCTTTTTCCAGTGTTGCAGCAAGATTCAGCTGTCAATTCACTCAGGTTCACCTGTCCTATTTCCCAAGAAGGGCCGCAAAGAAACTTCCATAGACTGAATTAGGCCCAAAGGCTAATTTCAGTAAAACACTAAAAGCTAGCACGGTATAGTGGCTTGTTGGTCTAAGGAAACCAACGCTTGAGTCCCCATTCATCCATAAAACCCACTGAGTGACCTTGGGCAAGTCCACTTTCTAAACCTTAGAGCAAGGCATTGTGAAACCTCCTCTGAATAAATCTTGTCCAGAAAACTCTAGGGTAACAACAGCATAACAAAAAGCATGCTCACTGAAAACTACTTTGTGATATGTGCATATTGCTGACACATCAGATGGATTTAGGTTGCCTGATAGTTGAAAGAACTGAGAAGAACACTTACTGTGATCCAGATGGTCCAACTTTCCTGACAGCACTGAGGTTTGTACTTAAAATATTATTGATGGCAGCTATGACAATGAAAACCAAATAGTCTATGCCTTGAAACACAAGCAGGGTGAAGGCCACATTGGAACAAGCCAGAGTTGAATGTTCCACAACTCATTCACTATGGGGCATAGTTTGGAATGGAACTAAGAGTTTGCAGATAAATCTCCACTATTCTGTCATGACCCTAACCGCGGACACCAACCTAGGCTCTGATGAAGGACGAAGAACAGTCATATCCCACAGCAAAAGTAGCTGAAGCATTGAAATTGGTTCCTAGAGACCCGTGAGCCATAGCCTTAGAAGCAACAATCTCCAGCCTATATTGTGCTTGTACTTGCTCAAACAGCATTATTACCATCAAGGATCTCACACTCCTCAGTGCCCATTTGCCAATGCAGGGAACACACCCAACAAAAATTGGCGACTGAGTTCCAAACTCTCATCCAAATCCAGGCTGTTACCAATATCTACCTTGTCTCTGACTGGCTGTTGACATCTCCCACTCTTCCCCTCACCACCACCACCACTCTTGACTACTGCACTGGAACAAACAATCTTTACCTAAGGTCTAGTAAGACCAGCTGCCAGTCAGAACAAACATTTCTAGAAGACATGGAACTGTGCTTCAAACCAGTGTGAGGAAGTATCACAGGTTAAATTCCAGAACTGACAGCAGGGATAGGGAAAGTATGACCACAGATTACATGAGATCACTGGGGCCCCATTTGTAGCTCTGAGGGCCCCAGACTCTCCCCCATTTTAAAGAAATTGTCAAAAAGGTAAGCAAAAAACACCGAAAAAAGACAAAAATGTAGCAGTTTGACCCCCTTTGCCCAACCTCGTACCAAAAATCAAACCCCTCAGCCACTTAAATTGGCCATTTTTCTGGTGACTGGCAGAACTAGAAATGTCAGCTTTACAGCCCACAGGAGACATGGGGGGAATGGATTCTGTCCTCTTCACAATGGCCAGCCCCTGGTTTAGAGTCTTCTCCGTGGCTGCTGCAAGGCTATGGAACTCTCTACCAAAGCAGGCTGACCCACACCATTGCCCTCCCACCAGAAGGCAAAGATGTTTTAAGTCACGTGGGCCTTTGGCAGTTGGGCTGAGTTGGTGTAAAGAGGGCTTTCAAACCAGATGAGTATTGTTTTTCAATCATTATTATGTTTTAAATTGTTTTTCAAGCTGTTTTATGTTTAAAAAAAATCTACTTTAAGTTTCTACCTGTTCATGTTTTTATTCATTTTATTATTAACAACCCTGAGACCAGTTTGGAGGAAAAATGAAAACTGTGAAGAAAAGCACAACTCATTGCCATTATATCTGAAAGCAGTCTTGCAAATAAGCTCCCAAAGAAAAGGCATTTTTAGCCAGAAATTTGGAAAAGTTACCTTTTGTACTACAAACCCCAGAATGTTTCATACTTAAACCCCCAGTGGTTTGCTGATTGGAGGATTCTAGGAGCTGAAGTCCAAAAAAGTAACTTTTCCAGGCTTTCTATTTGTCATGGAACAGTAAAGTATATCCTTTAGAAAGGGTAAAATAAAACAAAAATAATATGGGAACAGTCAACAGCCGGAGGTTGTATTTTGGCACTGCCTTGCAATAATTGTATTTGGCACAACAAGGACTACTTCAGTGCCTATCAACGTCATTCTTAAAAATCTCACACTGGGTTACAATCCTCTGACATAGCTTTCTAAACAAGCCAGCTGAGACTGAAATTCAATGTACCACCACTAGAAGACCACTGATCCATGTGACCTAATCTGAAAATGATGCCTGAAAGTACTAAAATAGGAATGAAAGACTTGGATTTGTGGAATATACAGCTATCTACTCACAGTGGCTATATATTATCCCTAACATCAGAGGCAGTACAGTACAGTATCAATTGCCAAGGAAGATGAGCAGGAGGGTGCTATTATGTTCATGGGAACGATGCTGGTAGTCTTCCCTTACAGAACTGAATAACCAGTGTGGGAACAGAACTGGAGCACACTAGCTTTTAGTCTCATCCATCATGACTTTTCCTATACTGTTCAATTAGTTACTTACTATAGGTGATAGCAAGGTCTCTACACTATTCATGGAGCATGGGAAATAAACAAAATAAATATGAACTCTTAACACGGGAAGGCAACAATGATTAGTTGATGTCACTGAGAACTGGTGGGATGAATCTCATGATCGGAATGTAGTAATGAAGAGATACAACCTATTCAAAAGAAACAGATCAAAGAGGAAAAGACATAGGCCATTTCCACATGGAGGATGTCTGCACCTTGAAGCGGACTGGGTCCGGACTACTTACCGTAGGTCCGCACCTCAGTCCGCTCCGGAGCGACCCCAAGTGGTCCTCCATTGAGTTTTTGAAAGAGCTGATTTTTCAGGTCTTTCAAAATGCTGGTGCGCACCATTGTGTGCCTGCTCTCTGATGCAGATTCGCAGGCTCGCACCAATGCGAGCCTGCAATCTGCGGAGGGCGGGCTTTAGGCTGGCGAGCTTCAGCAGTTGGTCGAGAACCACGACCAACTGGAAGCCACCATTTGGGATGCGGATCTACTATCACGCACTGCTTCTCCTCAACCCGGACCGGACTGGACCAGACCGGACCCACAGAAGATCCGGTGAGTAGCGGCAGGGAGCAATTCCCTCGCTGCATGCAGAAATGGCCATAGAGGACTGTATGTCAAGGATGTGAATACCTATGAGCTTCATGACTGAAAACATGGCAAACACTGAAATTAGGCCATTTCCACACTACACTGTTATAGTGCTATGATTCTACTTTCAACATCCTGTGGAGTTCTGGGGTTTGTAGTTTACTGAGGCCAAAGAGCTCTCTGCAAACCGCAGGATTCCATAGGATGTTGAAAGTGGAATAATAGCACTATAACAGTATAGTGCAGAAATGGGCATAGACTGGGATAATACCTTCCTTTGACAGAAGGCCATTCAACAAGAAGGATATAATAGTAATGGGAGATTTCAACCTGATAGTTCTTCGAAGTCAAATTCAGCCCAGAATGTAAGGTCTAACAAATTCCTTATTTGCAGTGCTGACAATGTCATTGTCCAGAAGATGGAGCAGCCAGCAAGAGGATCAACTGTCTTTGATCAGATCCTAACTGAAAGGAAGAATTAGTTAATGGGACACAAGCAGTGGGATGCTTTGATGGGAGTGATTATGTCCTCCTGAGATTTCTTATACAGATAATGAAAATGGTTTATGATCTATGGTTCATCAAAATGGTTTATGATTATGAGCTACTAGAAGCAAAAGTTATGAAGGGACTAAGAATATCTGACAATGACAAAGACAGCTCTTTTTTTTTTTTTAATTGTTTGGTTTAGATTTGTTATTTTTACTATCACAAGAAGAGTAGATGGAAAATAGTTTTACTTTCTTTGTTGCTTTTAAATAAAGATATTTACTATACAGAATATTATTATTTTAAGAATTACTAATTTTAATATAGAATAGAATAAGAAAAGGTTACTGGTTATTAAATTTTAAGCAATCATTAAGTTTTTAAATATGATTATTAATAATTAAGTTAGAATTATTATTAGTAATGCATTTAGATTTATTAACTATTAACTCATATTGTACATTTAGATTTATTTCAAAGATAAATAATAGGCAACAAGCACATATCTTGAGTTTAGTTCAGGATCTAATAATAAGTTGTTACTGTTGGATTACTATTCACTGTTTGCAGCAGGCACGGGAACCAATTTTTATTTATACATAGTTTTTGTAGTCATCTTCTACTTTAGTTTGATATTTGTTTTGTTTTTCTTTTTTGATAGTATATTGTTGTGTAGTCTATTTATTAGTCTGTTTTATCATTTATTTATATTTATTTATTTTTGTCACTTCTTTTAAAACTTCAATTTAAAACAAGAAAAAAAAATGAGATTTCTTCTACAGAGAAAAAGAGAAACCAAATATAGTTGGATATACCAAATATACCGTAGTTGGACACACACTTCAAGAACACTGATTTTGAGAATACCAATTTTAGTTAGCTTAAGGAAATACTGGGAGAAATCTTATCATCAGAAATGATCAAACACAAGGGAATTCATGATGGATAGCAGCTTCTCATAGGTAAGGTATTGAAAGCACAGTTCTAAACAATTCCAATAATTCCAATGAGAAAGAAATGTGGGAGGAGTCTAAAGAAACCAGGGTAGGACTTTCAGATGAACTATGTAAAAGGGACATGTATAAAAAACAGAAGGAAGTAGAAATCAACAAAGGGAATACAAATGAATACTCAGTACTTGTACAGAGAAAGGAAAGCTAAATCTCCAAACAAGCTCAGCTTCCTAGAGAGAACATTTTTTAAAATGTTTGGAGTAAGAAGAAGAAGGAAATTGTAGGGCCACTATGTTGAGAAGATGTTGAAATGCTAATGCAGGCCAGAGAGAACACAGAACTGCTCAATGCCTATTTTGCACCAGTCTACTCCCAAAAAGAAAACAGTACTCAGAGTGGAACTAATAGAGCAAATCATGAGACAGGCAGACTCCAGCAGAGAATACATACAGAGATAATACAGGAATGCCTAGTTACTTTAAATGAACTGAAACCTTCAAGGGTTAATTAAATGCATCCAGGAGTACTAAAGAAATTTGCAGATATAATTTCAGAGTTATTGTCAATAATGTTTGAGAATTCTTGGAAAACAGGAGAAGTCTAAGCAGACTGAAGGCGGCTGAATGCAGTCCCAGTCTTCAAAAAGAGAAGTAAAGAAGCTACCTTGAATCTCACTCTTGGGGAAAAGACAGGATATATAGAGAGTGATTGACTGACTGACTGACTGATTGACTGACTGATTGACTGACAGACTGATTGATTGATTGATTGAAATCTCAGGCAACTACCAATCAGTCAGTTTAACATCAATACCAGCAAAGGTTCTAAGACCAGAAAAGATTCTAAACAGATCATTACATAGTTTGTGAGCACTTATAAATAAGCTAGCTGTCTGATACAATTACAAGCCTGGAAGATCAAGAGGAATGCTGTACATGTAATATATCTTCATGGTAAAATGACTGCAAAACAGTCCTCATAAAGAATGTCTGAAACAGCTGAGTATGTTTAGTTTGAACAAGGGAATATTGGTTGTGATACGACAACCATCTCTAAACAGCTGAGGAGAAGTAATGTAGAAGATGGAGCAAGCTTGGTTTCTGTTGCTACAGAAACTAGGACATGAAACAATGGGTTGAAATGACAGGAAAAGAGATTCTATGTAAATATTTGGAAGAACTTCCTAATGAGCTGTTTCACAATGGAACAGACTGCCTCAGAGGGAAGTAGACTCTCCTTTGGAGGTTTCTAAACAAAGTTTGGATAGCCATCCAATCAAGAGTGCTTTGGCTAGGTACTCCTACATAAGTTGGAGATTGGACTAGATGGCCCTTTTAATCCTTTCAACTCTGTTATTCTAAATATCAGCACTTCTGATTGGTATGAATATTACAAATGAACTATCTAAGCATGTACTCATCCACCCCAGTGCTCCTGGTAGCCCAAAGCCCAATTCATCTGATGTCTCTTACATACACACCCATTTTACCTCAAGACTTTTTTACCTCAAGACCTTGATTTTAATAGGCAAATTTTTTTATCACACAGAGCAGAGGCATTAAGTGTTCATAACACACTGACAAATGTAGACATGCTATTTTCCACAAAGAACTGTTTATCAAATCCATGCGTAGCATAACTGTTCATTGTTTCTCATTCAAGGACAGATCACACCTAAGTATATACAATTTCCCATGTTAAAGCACAAACCTGGTTGAATTTAGTTTCATTCCTGATCAGGAGCAAAGCAAATACAAAGCAGGTAACTTTGTATTCTATGTTGTATATTATTTTCAGGGGGGAAAAACAGGCACATATCCCATCTCATATGTGATTCACACATATCCCTCTCTGTTAGGATTTCCTCACTCCCAAAAACTGCTCTAGGCAGGGAAGACTAAGTAGCTTAACTGCATGTGGATTCCACTGATCAAAATATGATGGCAATATATTGGGGAAGAAATTGTTCACACATGGTTCTTGATTCAAAAGCAATGGGTTGAAACTAGCCTTAATCCTAGTTAGAGCAGAACCATTGGAATTAATGAGATTTAAGTTCAGAGGTGAGAATCACATGGTGCCCCAACTGGAACTTCCAGCATTCCTCACCATTGCCATTACTGGTTAGGTCTCCTGGGAGTTGTAACTCAGCAACCTCTGGAGGCTTGCATGCCTTGCCTAAGATCCATTTTAATTTCAGTGGCTCTAGATCCAGCATGTAGACCTAGTTATGAGAAGTCTATTGGCAATAAATGACAGTGCTTTTGTACTAGTGATCATTACAGTAGTGTAAGTGGCATGTGAACTGACTGCATTTAGTTCATCATTTTCAGGATATGAGTGCTATCTCAAATTTGAAGATGGATTACAGTGCTTTAGTGGTAAGCACTGTGTTCAGCTGCCAGAATTAGCAACTCAACTCAACATTATCCTTAACATAGAAGTCAAGTATATGCAAAAGTATTAAGCTAAAACAAAGACAAAGTGACACAAGCGAGAAGAAAGAGAGCAGCAGAAGAAACACCTTGTTCTCATTTTTTTTCGTATCTTACCACAACTTACAAACATATTTACATGTGATTTAAACACCATCCAATTCTAATGTATAATATCCCTGTGCATATACAACAGTAAACCTACTAAGAATATTAACAGAAATTATTGGCCAAGATTAAATTAGATGATGAGGGTACCATTTCAAATTCCAGCTAGCATAACCTTTCCAAAGCAGAAAGATTCTGAAAATTTTACCAAGAAAGCTGCAAAGAATGAACACAAATCACTAGTCAATTTTAGTGCAGTCCTGTAAAACTAGGTCCAGACACATAATTCCACAATGGCTTAACAAACCCAGCACTACTATTTGCTAAGAAAGTAGAACAAGACGGTGCTATTACCCTCATGTCCTACAATGGAATGTCCAGAGACATATAGTTGGCCACTATGGAAACAGAAAGCTGGATTAGATAGGTTTTCAATCTGAACTTAATTAGATCTTCTGAAATTCTTATGTGAAAAGCCAGCATATCAGCATATGCTCACAAAACAAATGACCAAAAAAGTCAGATTGATAGAGATATGATGCCCTTTCCCATCCTGTTTATACAAAGGAATACAGGATCTCTATCCACCATAGTCTCTAAATACTCCCTTGATAGATATGCATGTGTCATAATAACATTTTCAGAAAATTCCTGGTTCTTTAAGGATTGTATAATACAGCTATATTAAATTAGCTGTAATCATAGAATCACAGAATCATAGAGTTGGAAGGGACTACAACGGCCATCAAATCCAAACCACTGCCATGCAGGAACACAAACTCAAAGCACCCTCAGCAAATGGCCATTCAGCCTCTGTTTTAAAACTTCCACCACACTCCAAGACAGCATATTTCACTGTCAAAAGGCTCTTATTGTCAGGAAGTTATTCCTGATGTTTAGGTGAAATCTTTTTTTTTTCCCCAGTAGTTTGAATCCACTGCTCCGTGTCCCACTCTCTGGAGCAGGAGAGAATATTAGAGCCCACATCTATTGTACATTATTGTTGTTTTATTGTTGTTCTTTGCTGTTTTTTTTTTTTTTGTTCTGTTTTGAAAACACTGTCAAAATACGCACTGACAAAATTTGCAAACATGACGTTTGGATAACACTAGGCCACCCAATGTGGTGTTAACAGTGAGTTATGAGATATGAGATTTAAACTGAGAAGACCCAGTTTGGTTCCTCCACTCAGCTGAAAACTTTATCATTCTATGCTTACCTCCTTACATGGGAGGTACAGTTGTTTAGATAAATGGTGGGATCATTTACACTGTCCTTAATGGAAGAATGAGATAAGTACCTAATATACAATACAGTAATCATTTTTGAAACTGTGGCTGAAATCCAGGGTAAAGAAAATGGGCACACTTGACACAATCTGGAGCAAAGATATCAAAAAGTTTTACCAACAGCAGAATTTTATGGTTAATTTGAATACTACTGCTCAGGAGAAACATCTGAAGAACTTTGAAGATGGAAGCAACTGTAACTGATGAGTTTTCTTTGAAGCAGGGAAACCACACCTCCTCAATCTACAAGACAACCAAGCAAATTTCCTGCAGACATAAAACTGGATATTCCATTTCCTTTTCTTGTGTTATTTCATTGGTATGTTTTAAAGTCAATTTAGATTCTAATCAGCATATCTCTATTGAGCATCAGGAAATTCTGATAAACATTAATATGAAAATAATCTATTTAGACTTTCCAAAAGAGAACTGATAAGCAGATGCACAAGCCACTGCTTGCAAATGCTTTTAAATAAATCTGTGGAGCTTATATTTTCATAGATCCATCAAGGATTTATCATAGCCAAAAGAGCTTACCAGTCCTATTTGTAAGCTTTGCAGCCCAAAGGAAACTTCCTATAAATTTGCTTCAAAGGGGAGTAAAATCCTCTATGAGATATAGATATAAGCATGCTCACCTCTGAGCTCAACTCAAAGTATGAGCAACGTGGTTCAGAATGCCTTAAGCTGCCACGTCAAAGGGATGAATGCACACAAGCCTTTTGAGAATCACATGCCCAAACTAGCTCATTAGATTAGTAACACCATTATGTGCTGCAATGTAGTGGACAGAGGCTTAGTAACTACCTGACATCCTGTATTTCCTGAGGTCAGGAGCATGACAGGGGAAATAATAATTATGGCTATACTGCAGAAGTAATAAGAGCTAGCATTTCATTCCTGTTTCAAAGGTACAGGATCTGTGAATCTCTCTTAAAGCACAGAAGAGTGTGGTAGCAAAACAGTCTCAGGATCTTAATGCTTCTTCAAGTGTGTTGAAAAGCTGAAACAAAAGTACAGTACCTTTACTTCTGGACATTAAAGGACTCTGCTTGTACAAATATGGCACACCATTGCATACCAAACAACAATACTAATGAAGCAAAAGTAAGGGATTATTATGCACCAGTTTGAACTAGGTTAGATTTCAAACAACTTGCCTGAGTTCTCATCCATCAGGGCAAATGCTGAAGTAAAACTTCAAAGCTTGCAACATGTTTACAGCAATTTCTGACACTTATTGGGAGTATAATTGTATTGCACACTACTGTAATTGTTCTGAGTGCTAATTTCTTCTCGGCTGTTAACTGTCCTCAGCTGAGAATTGTAAAGGTAACTGTTTTAAACTACAGATGCCACAATCCTCCAACCCACAGGACTACTATAGTTCAGAAAAACAACTTGTCAAAGAAGTACTTAACCCCCGTTTACCCACACTACCATTAAAGCAGTTGGCTATGGCAGTCTATGTGTTTTTAATAACAACACAATTTCATTTTTGTCTTATTTTTTCCATTTAAAATAAAGAAGCTAACAAAGGAGGAGGAGGAGGAGGTGGTGGTGGTGACGACGACGACGACGACGACATAGTGCCACCAGAGTCCCAGGGAGCTTACTGACTAAAATTCAATAAAGGGGCAGGACTAATCAGCTTGCCTGTGCTTAAGCTTAATTATACATTGATTCACAGTAGAGTATGGACACCATGTCAGAACAACACAAGGGCTACTGTAAAGTTTTTTTCTCACCTCAAAATATTCACCACCCCTTTGTAAGTGGCAGAAACAGAGATACATTTTAATCATTTTTCAGGGAGACTTATTTTATCAATGAATTTTTGGGAATGCTCACTGTCAGCTGACTATGTCAGAGATCCCCCTCGCAACTCCTTTATGTTTTGTTCTGCATATGGTAAGCAATACAACTCCCTGCCTTGACCATTTCAACTCAATCAAGAAACAATCCATTCTCCCACAAAAATAAATATGTACTGGTATGACTTCCGTGTCAGTGAGTGGTGAATTCATTTTAGATGTTAATCTAAATTTTAAAGGCGCTATCCAAGGTGCTGGAACTATAGGTTCTAAACTGATCTTCAACACCTTAGATGTCTCCTTTAAGGTTTGGAAATGGAAGCCACTAACCACCACTACATCTATTGGATGACAAAGTGAGATGAAGTCAGGCAGACATCTCCCAAGATGGCATTTCTCAGCTGTGACATCATAACAGAGAAGGCTCAGTCCTTATCTTCAAGTGTCACACTGTCAACAGTGGAGGAATAAACAGCAAGGCTCTGATGTCAATCTCAGCATGGACATGTTGATATGGGCAGAGGCAATTGTGGATATGGTGGTCCCTCAATTTTCATGAAGGTTTGGGGTGCAGAACCCTTGCAAAAGTAAAAAAGTAAAACACCGCTGCCTGAGTGAGCGCACCCCTTCCCACTCCCTTCCAGGGCTCCCCCCTTCCATTCCCTTTGCCTTTTGCCTGGGCCCATGTGCCTTCCTTCTCTGTACCTGGGCAAAAGGCAAGAAAATGGGAGTGCAGTCCTGCTCATGAAAAAGGTACATGCTTGTCTCCCCCCATTCTCCTGCCTTTTGCCCAGGTACACATGTTGTCCTTCCACATGCTCAGGCAAAAGGCAAGCAAATGGGAGGGGACAGCCCCACAGGCAGAGAAGTCATGCACATGTGCCTTTTCCCCATTCCCTTATCTTTTGCCCAAGTGTATGTATCTTCCTTCCACATGTCAAGGCAAAAGGTAAGCAGATGGGAGGGGGGAGTCCTGAGCATGGACTCAGGAGCAGAAGATGTGCACATGCCTCCTCACATTCTTCTCCCTTCCATTCTCTTGCTCTGTACCTGGGTGTGCTTACCTTCCTTTCATGCTCCCAGGCAAAAGGCAAGTGAATGGGAGGGGGAGAATGGGGGAGAGGCAAACAGGTGCCTTGCAAATAATCCATTCATGAAGGTCACACCCACGAATGTGGAGGGAAGACTGTATATCTTTGTCCTACAATGTAACCCCCTCCCCACCTGAGTGAACTGAGCCTAGAAACAAATTAGTAATCAAGGGTGATGATGCAATGACAGGGATATATGAGCCAACCTGGCAAGTCTTTATTTATTTATTGTGTTTAGACTCTGCCCTTGCACCAAAAAGGCTCCTAGAAATGGCAGTCTTTCTACCACATTGAAACTATGGGACGTGTCTTACTTCTCCGGGAAGGGGGTAGCTGGTATACTGGCCAAAATTAATAAAAGACACTGTTAGTTATCACCAACACCACTTGGCTATCCTGATACTTAAGGAAGATTACCACCCTCCCTATAAGGCTCATCAGATCATCAGATATCCACAACAAAATCAGATTACACTGGGGGGGAGGTGCAGGCAAATAAAATGGAGGACCATGAGCAGAAGACAAGAAGGGAAGCAGTGCAGACAAGCAATGGCCAAAGTAGGAGCGGGCAGAAGAAAACCCAATTATCACCAAGCCACCATGAATGTTTGTTGAGGTGAGTTTAGGGAACAGGGTGGACAGTTTAGCTTCACTGATTGCTTACTTCGAAGACAAATATCAAAATAAGAATAGATTTGAGGGGCGCTGGTCTGAATTCATTCCAAAAACAGTACCAAGATCTAAATCCAACGTTTTCAGATTAGCCAGTTAGATGACAAAGCAGACACCCCACAGACGTTGACTACTCTGTTCTAAGTTGCATATACATGAATGGGACTATCACTGGACAAATCTGTTTGCACGCACATATATGTAGCCTCATATCCTGGATCCTATTCCATTCTATCCCACTCCCACAACTTTATATCTTGAGGTCTGGATATCACTCCGTACTGCATCTGAAGAAGTGAGTTTATAAGAAGTGAGCCTGATAGACAGACAAACACGAGACAGATAAAAGGCTTGCCCAGTTAAATTCCAAGAACTATATAGTGTGCCTTCCATATATGTGGGGTTCTATTCCAGGAACCCCCACGTGAAACAGAAAACACAAAGTGTTGCATCCTATTATATTCAATTGAAATAGCATGCATGTCTGCAGCAGCACAGGTACAACCCATTGCATCCCCTAACTATAATGGGATGTGCTACTTCACACAACCTCACATTCATGCATGCGGAGGTCAAGATAAGGGAGGAACCACTGAATATTGTACACTGTACATTCTTTTTAATACACTTATTGTGTGAAAATTGAAAAGATGATTCATGCAGCTGTACTGTTTATACATCACTTACAATTTACACATTTATTTACTACAATGAGGGAAATGGTTACATCCTAACATTATAAAAATAAACTTCTAGTCATCTAAACTTTTATCATAGATTCAATGGTTAATCCTAATTAATGCTGACCCAGCAGTAATAATGGTAGTGGTAGTGGTAGTAGCAACAGCAGCAGCAGCAGTAATGATAACCTTATTTATATCTTGCTTTCTTCACCAAAACTGGGAGTCAAAGCAACTTACAAATTAAAATAAATCCAATACAGCAAAACATACACAAAAGGTTAATATTAAAATGTAACTAAACCATCAGTAAGACTAAAAGTAATGTAAAAGATACAACCAACAATAATTTTAAGACTTTTAAAACAGTATATTTATAAGTAGTTCAGTGCCCTTTTATAATCCATTTCTTCAGAAACAGCCACTTCCTGAAAACATCTTAGAATTAAGGTGTCTTTGCCTGCTGTTGGAAGGAGGGGGAGCATTCTAGCTTCCTTAGCAGGAGTGTTCTCGAGCCCAGGAATAACCCCTTGGTAGAATTTACATAACTATTGCTTAACCAAACCCCTTCTGATTGAAAGCAGTCTGCTCTAACAACTGGATTTAGCCCAAAATCTTTGCATGCACATTATATCCATTGTACTTAGGGAAATAAAAAACACTATTAGATAACAGAACATCATAAATGCAAACATCAACCTTAGGCTGAGATATTCCAACAGGAAATGATGACCAAAACCAAATTAGATATGCCTTTGGGGTACTGACTAGCAGTCACTTACTTTAATAAGAACCAGCACTGCAATGTGCATAGTTGCTATTTGTTCTCCCAAAATAGTTTGTATGGAGAAACTGAGGCACCACTTACCAGCAACGGAAGTGGTCCAGCCCAGATGAAAACTAACCATCCCACTAAACAATGGCTTAACTTTAAGGGATGTTGTATGGACAATAGGTACCCCTATATAAGCTATGATTGTTTTCCACAAGCAGGCTGTGTAGTATTGAATGTTACCTTGCTTTGGGTTTGTTTGTGTGGATTCTGTTATCTTTTAATTACATTTTAATTATGTTGATGTGAATAATCTTGAGCCTTCTTTAGGAAAAAGAAAGCTGATTTTCATATATATAATTTGTGGGGACCAGAACCTGTAACATTGCAAGGTTATCTTGAATACCCCCATGCACCCACCCACCTGGTTGAGAGAAAACCAAACCAGCTATAGATAAATTCTGGGAGAATATTGGCTCTTGAGTGTAAATAAAAGAAAATGTTTTCTTTTTAGATTCTCTATTTAACATCTCCATATTAAGAAGACATTCTTGAAAATAGTGTGACTGTACTATAAATGAATTGGAAAGCATCTCACATTTCCATCACATATCAAAGACAGAACATTTCACATTTTAATCATAAAAGTAATGGGACCATTCCATGCATGCAAAATGCTGTGAAAGCAGCAGCTAGAGACAATGCTTAGGTGAGTAAGCACCAAATGGCTTGAAATGACATTCTTCTTTCAGTTAAAAAGAAACCTAAATATATTACTTTTCCACTGAGGTAAATATAGAATACAAGGCTGATTATCAGAC
Source organism: Cyclura pinguis (assembly GCA_030412105.1). Classification (NCBI taxonomy): domain Eukaryota; kingdom Metazoa; phylum Chordata; class Lepidosauria; order Squamata; family Iguanidae; genus Cyclura; species Cyclura pinguis. The sequence continues at coordinate 82,399,544 of CM059600.1, forward strand.
ATATTAAGTAACAAGCAGAAATCCATGAAAACGAAAATATCAATGAAGTTGGAGCTGGAATGCAACTGGATTCTATCAATTGGGTGGGCCATGCATACCGTACACAAGTAGACAGAGTCTGTCTAGCCTCTTCCAAACAATTTGGAAGAATGAAATTTTCTGAGGGATACACAGAGGTGTCCAATAGCAGTCAATGTATGACTACTGGAAACTAAAATTTCTACTCCTTGGTGCAGCATGTTGATTGGACCTTCTCTCTTATCCTCTACAAATATGGTCAAGACTTTTTAAAAGTGATCTAAGCCTGTAGCTGTGACCACATTTCATAGTATTCATAGCATTCCACAAACAAAGTATGCATTGGATGATAAAGTACTATATATATATATGTATATTTTTAAAATGTCACACACACACACACACACACACACACACACAATTAGCATATTTACCTGGTGTTGCCAAATATTTTATTTTCCTCTTAAGAACTCACCAAACTGTCTTCTCCAGTATCTGTAACTTTTCCTCATGTTTCCCAATGCAGTCTGTTTTAAGAGTTATTTATATACACAGTTTGGGTTCCTGAGGGAATTCATTGTCCCCCTCCTTGCTGCTAGTCCACATCTCCATAGCAACCAGCCTATTCCAGTACCTGTAACTTTTTCTCATATTCCTCAATCCAATCTGTATTCAGAGTTGTTAATATACAGAGGTTGGGTTTCTGAGGGAATATATTGCCTTCATTCTTGCTGCTGGGCCTCGATCCCATAGCAGCTGACCTATTCAATGCTCTCTGGCTGAGAATTCTAAAGGCTCCTCACTGAACTGCCAACCCCAGGATTCCACAGAATTTTCACAGCCAGCCAATCATATGAGGTCTTCTCGCCTCACACAGCCAATGAGGTCTGTACCTGCCTGACTCAGACAAACAGACAAGATCACTCACAAACTTTGCATTTTATATAGTAGATGAGAAATTTTTAAAATGTTAATATAAACATAGGTTGGCAGGATTTGGCTCCTCTGAGCATGAGCAGAGTGCCATCTGTGAAGCAAGGCTTCGCCGCAGCAGAGTCCCAGTGAAGCAGAAAAAATTCCAGAGGCTCATTACATAAGACTTCAAGTACTGATTTATTGCCGCACTCTAAGATAAGGCTTAGCAAAAACATGCTTGCTTTCCAGCAATTAGACAAAAAGGAAAAACAGAAGATAACGGAGAAACAGAGAAAAATCGGGCAGCATCTCCCCTTACAAACAATATACTGCCAATGGCATGGCAGGTCCAGCTAGGGAGTCTAACTGGCAGCTGGTCAAGGCAAACACCAGCCTTTTTATGCTATCTTGTCACCCTGGAACAAGTGGGGTAACCCAATCAGTGCTCTGGCGTGTGGCCTTCTCTAATACACAAGACATAGCCATAACAATTCTGCTGGCCTTGCACCTGGCTGTCTGGCCACACCACCTCTTATCTCTGCCGTCCACTCATAGGAAATCTTTGCCTGCCTGGCAACAACCTTGACACCCCTCCTTTTCCTGTTCAGCAGCTTTACGCTCCATGCTCAACCATTCCCAGTTTCCTGAGCATGTCCCAGTGCTTCCCAGTGGTGAGTGATTTTGTAAGCACATCTGCCACATTGTCCTCAGATTGGCAATATTCTAATCTGATACCCCACTCTCTACTGTTTGTTTCACATTCTGGTATTTGACATCTACATGCTTGGATCGTCCTCTGGCTTTGTCATTACTGGTCATGTGGATGCATGCCTGGGAATCATCAAATACCGTTATAGGGATTGGTACGTCCACACCAAGATCCCTTACCAGTTGTGTGTACCAAGTCAGTTCACTGCACAGATATGAGAAACTTCCATACTCTGCTTCCTCAGTTGAAGTGGCCACAGAACTCTGCTTTTTAGTCTTCCAGTGCACCAGTGTGCCACTGTACATAGTTAGGATTCCTGAGGTTGACCTCCTGTCACACATGTCCTGAGCAAAATCACTGTCACAGTAACAAACCAATTCAGGTTTCCCAGAGGGTGACACACACAGTCAGTATTCCAGAGTGCTTTTTAAGTACCTTAACACTCTCTTCACCCCCTGCCAATGTTGCTGTGTGGGCTTTGAGCTTGCCCTGCCTAGAATGTTAGCAGCCAGGGACAAATCTGGTCTGCCATACCCAGCCAAATACAATAGAGATCCCACAACAGACTGGTACATTTCTTTGTCAGGGAACACTTTGTCATCCACAGACTTTGTAAACCCTCGTACCATGGGGGTTTGCACACCTTTGCAATCAAGCATGTTGAACCTTTGCAGCAGTTGCAATATTTTCTCCTTCTGGCTGAGCAGAAACCCATTCTTTTTACCTCAATACCCAGGTACCGTTTGATGGGACCCAGGTCCTTAATTTGGAAGTTTTCACCCAGTTCCTTGGCAAACCTTGTTACCTGTTCCTTTGTTGTTGTGACCAGACACAAGTCATCAACAAAGGCTAGCAAGATTTCTTGGTCTTTCCCAGACCCTTTGGTGTACACACATGGGTCTGCCACACTCTGCTTGAAACCCAAGCCCTACAAAGCACCATCCAGGCACTTGTTTCAGCAATGGGCAAATTGTTTGAGCCCATAGATAGCTTCGTTTAACCTGTACACCAGATTTGGTTTACCAGTTTCATACTCAGGTGCCTGCTGCATATAGATGGTCTCTGGCAACTCAGCATTGATATAGGCTGTTGTGACATCAAAGTGGTGTACCACAGCATTTCGCTGTGCTGCCAGAGCTAACATCAGCCTGATACTTTCACTTCTGGCTGTTGGCGCAAAAGTTTGATCAAATGACTCATTTTTCCTTTGTGAAAAACCTTGAGCCACAAGCCTGGCTTTGTGTTTTACCTCCCCTGAAGTTTGAGTTTGTACACCCACTGACAGCCTATCAGAGTCACACCATCTGGCACCTTACACAATGTAAATACCCCATGTTTGTGCATGGACTCCATCTCCTGGTCCATGGCATTGAACCAGCAGTCAGCCTGCGCCTTTGGCAAACTCAGGACATCCTCAAAGATTTCAGGCTCACAGGAAACTTGGCATACCCTCACACTGTTTTGCACCACAAACCTCTCTGGAGGAATGCCTTTTGTTTTCCTTTCAGACCATCTTGGTATTTGTAACTCCCCCTCATCATCAGAAGATTTTTGCGGCCAGGTTTCTCCTCCCCATCAGACTGCTCTGTACTCTGAGCTGCTTCTCCCAGCTCAGTTTCTGTCTCCTCCTCCTGCTAAACGCTTGACGGGCTTGTTGTAGGAGAAGAAGGCTGTGCTGCACTGTCAGCATTACTTTCATCACTAATTGAAAGGAGTACCTCAGAATTTGCATGCACCCTTTCCCAATTACTGTGCTCTTCAAACTGAGCATTTCGGGATATCACCACCCTTCCATTACAGAGATCAAAGCGATACCCTCCGGGGGCGTACCCTACAAATCTCAACCTGCAGGCTTTGGGCTGCCCCTTTCTCCTTTGGGCTTTAGGAATGTGCACCCAGGCATAACTCCCAAACACCTTCATATAAGCAACAGAGGGTTTCTTGTCATACAGTTTTTTGAAGGGAGTTACCTTTATGATGGAGTTCCAAAGCCTGTTACAAATGTAATTGGCAGTAAGTATTGCCTCACCCCAAGCTTTCTGAGGCATGTTACCATCTGCCAACAAGGAACTCATTATTGTCTGGATCACTGCCCCATTATGTTCCGCCACTCTGTTCTGCTCCAGAGAATAGGGGGCAGTTGGCTTGTGATTTATGCCCTTTTTCTTTAACCAATGCTGTAAACTCCCACCAAATATTCACCTCCCCTGTCAGTCTGAAGAGCTTTGACTTTGTCCCCAAATTGACATTCCACATAGGCACACCAATTTTTAAACACTCTACACACCTCAGATTTCTGTTTCAGGAGATACAGAACGTGTACCTGCTGTAGTCATCTACCAGGAGCATCACATACTGTGCCCCACCCTGAGACTTGGGCATGGGACCAATGAGGTCTAAGTGAACCAACTGAAAAGGCCGCGTAGATACCCTGGTACTAAACTTAGGAAATGGCTGCACCTTAGATTTGGACTGCTTACAGACAGCACAGTCCAAAAAGGCAGCACACGGGTTAACTCTGCAATCTTTACAGCACTCAGGCAGTTTCCTTAGAACTTGGAAACTGGCATGCCTCATCCTCCTATGCAACAGGTGGATGCAATTATCGTGTTGGGGCTTACTGCTATACGCCATGTGGGTGTTTTGTTTTGGCAAGAATTTATACAGCCGGTAGTTGAGCTCACTGACCGCACACACAGCCCCATTTCTGATTACCTTATCCACATTTCCAGAGAACAGAATGTCATGCCCTGAGTCTTTGGTACACCGCCTCTGCTGTCCAGACAGTCCTTCCACAGATGCTTCGTGGATCCACACCAAAAACATCTTTTCACAGCATTCACCCTCTCAGTAGACTCAGACTCAGTCTGGGGAAAGTCAGTGCCCTTGGCATTCCTTCTGCTGCCACTGCTCCTGCTGCTGCTCCTGTTGATAAGCTTTTGCTAGCTCCTCTCAGCATGCCCTTCCTCCTCCTCATAAAGACACCTGGAAATATACTGCACGGTGAGGTCCTGCTCTGGCATGCCTTTGATGGTAGACACGAACACGTCCCAGCTTGCATCTAGGGAGCTCAGTATGCAGTAGACTCTGTCAGGCTCAGAGATCTCCTTCCCCCTCTCTTGTAAGGCAACAAACAGGGAGGTCAAATGCTGGAGATGGTCCCGCATGCACTCACCAGGCTGCAGCTGTGCCCTGTGGAGCCTCTTTAACAGGGACAGCTTACTCCCAGCCGTAGGGCGGATGTACATGGCCTGCAAAGTGTCCCAACACGCCCGTGCCGTAGTGAGGTGCCTAACATGGTTTACCTGGCTATCTTCCAAAGCCAGAAAATGTTGCTGATGGCTTTCTCCTCCATCCTGGCATCTGCTACACTGAGGGGAGGCCTTGGGGGATCAGCAACAGTCTTCCACAACCCCTCTCTAAGCAGATACATATCCAGCTTCACTCCCCAAGTGAGATAGTTCCTCTCATTCAATGTGTCCAGGGGCAGACTCGCACTCCCTGTGGACACGTTCCCTGCAGCCTCTCTCACCTTCCAGGCCCCTCTTATGTCAGGACTCTCACTTACCAGAGACTGTCCATAAGCAGGCTCTCAGCAGGTAGCTGCAGACTGGAACTGGCACTTCACTTGGTCCACTTGACCCTCTGGCGCATCAGGAGCATGAGGCTGGGCCCATAACCTGTCAGGGTTGGCAGGATTTGGCTCCTCTGAGCATGAGCAGCATGCTATCTGTGAGGCAAAGCTTCGCCGCAGCAGAGAGTCCCAGTGAAGCAGAAAAAATTCCAGAGGCTCATTACATAAAACTTCGAGTACTGATTTATTGCCGCACTCTAAGATAAGGCTTAACAAAAACATGCTTGCTTTCCAGCAATTAGACAAAAAGGAAAAACAGAAGATAACGGAGAAACAGAGAAAAATCGGGCAGCATCTCCCCTTACAAACAATATACTGCCAATGGCATGGCAGGTCCAGTTAGGGAGTCTAACTGGCAGCTGGTCAAGGCAAACACCAGCCTTTTTATGCTACCTTGTCACCCTGGAACAAGTAGGGTGACCCAGTCAGTGCTCTGGCACGTGGCCTTCTCTAATACACAAGACATAGCCACAACAATTCTGCTGGCCTTGCACCTGGCTGTCTGGCCACACCGCCTCTTATCTCTGTTGTCCACTCATAGGAAATCTTTGCCTGCCCGGCAACAACCTTGACAGACAAAACACACACAAAACAACGCATCAACAGCAAAAGATGAAAAAGAAAAATAATTAAACTAAAGATTACATATATTCCTAATATAAAATGAAAAACAGAAAACAAAACATATTTAACCTAAACTAACAAAAATTGATTGAACGAACTAACAGAAACAAAAACTACAGCTAATTAAAAGTGGTTCCCACTCTTGATGCAAAACAGCTCTTAAGTATACTTAACTTGTTGTATTTGCCAGCGTATAAGCCACACCCCATCAGCAAATACTATTTGCCTATGTATAAGACACACTGGCGTATAAGACGCACCCTATTTTCAAACAGTATTTTTTGGGGGAAAAGTGAGTCTTATACGCCAGCAAATAGGGTAGTATCATTACCTAAAATTAGTAATAAATTTGCTGCTCAATATATTAATATTCATTAACTAATTTAAATTCAAACTTTCTTATACTTGTTTCAAATATATCAAAATTGTTAGTCGCTATCAAGGATCCAATACTTTTTGGTCTTACCACCAGTCCACCACATATGAAACAAAGATCCCATATGTTCCTGACACTTCTAACACTTATCTCCTATATCTTTATGCATCTTTGATAATCTCTCAGGTGTAAGGTATCAGCATAACATCATCTTATAAAAATTTTCTTGACAATCATAGCAAAGTATATTTTTAATTTCATTCCAAAGTCTTTCCCATTGATTCATGGATATATTATGTCCAACGTTCCTCGCTCAGTCAATCATATTCCTTAACTTGTTCATCTTCCACGTCTAGTTTCAATAAAAGTTCATATAACTTGGCAATCAAATGTTCATCATTTGAATAAAGTAACAATTCAAATTTGGATTTGTCCCTTTCAAAGCCTACCTTCTTTTTATCTTCCAAAAATCTAAGATAATATTGTCCAAATGAAAAACAACGTATGCACAAACCTTCCTTTTGTAACTGTTGTGTAGATTTCATTTCATAATTCCAGTCTCCCCACTTCAGCAAGTTTTTATATGTCAACCAATATTGATCAGCACACATTTCTGTTGTATAAAAAGCTTCTTGTGGAGTAATCCACAGAGGTATTTTTGGACAAAGTCTCAGTTTATATTTATTCCAAAGTCTTTAAAGGTCATGTCTAAGGCAGTGATTATTAAAGCAGCATTAACCTTAACTTTACTGTACCATAGATAAATGTGCCATCCAAATCCTAAGTCATGATCATCTAAATTCAGTAATTTATTATCTTTTAGTATTATCCATTTCTTAATCCACATCAAATATGATGCTGCAAAATAAATCTTTAAATTTGGTAACTCAAGATCACCTCACTCTTTTGCATCTTGTAAAACCTCAAATCATAAAGTACTTTTTTTTGTCTGAGTGTTATACTATCTTAGGGCAGACTCCAATGCTGGGCTTCTGCTTGTTACAATGAAAGTGGACAATTTTCCCTTCACCCTAAAAACCTCTTCTCAAGGGGCTGGGAAACTCTTCAGATCAAGTGTTCTAGAAACTCCAAAGGCTGTCAAGGTAAGAGAAAGGAAAGCAAGCTCTGTTATGCTGGTGGCAGCACGATGTTGGATTTAGGCCCTAGCTGACCCACAGAAAAGTTAACCCACCAAAATCAATATACCGGTGAAAGCAATGAACAGCATAGACTGACATGCAGATATGAAACATATTCAAAGGACAAAATGTTCTGATGAAATATTTGTCCATGGGAAAAATACGTATACATATCTAAATCTAGCCAGGCAACTACAGAAAGCTAGCGGGCTGCATTAAGCCCCTGGGAGACTTTGGATGGTGACACCTGCTTCTGCACAAAAAAATTAATATTTTTAAATTTTTTTACTCCTAAACACCTCTAGGAAGGATGGGAGCATTTTTATGATGTTTTGGGTTTCAAAAAAAAAAGTCCTTTTCAGGGCCTAAATTGCACAGGGGGCTGGAAAATGTGGCAGAAATGAACCTCACACCCTCAGTGGACATTTTGGAGCACCTAAGGGGAAACACTTTTTTTTTGAAAAATTGTATAAAATTGTATAAAATTGTTTTTGATGCCTGAAAGGGTCAGGGGGAGATTCAAACATGTTAGAAATGCCCTCCACATCCAGTAAAGCATTCTTGTGGACATTCTGGAGAAAACAAAGTTGAAAAACAATTGTTTTTGCAAAACACACACACACAAATAAGTCTATATCTGTGTGTGTGTGTGTGTGTGTGTGTGTGTGTGTGTGTTTGATCTCTAGGGAGCCCTGAGGTCTACAGAAATGACCTTGGGGGACTGCATGAAGCCCACAGGCTGCACATTGCTCACCCAATTTACATTTATCCATAGCTGCATGGTATATTACACTGCAGTCAATCATGCTAGATGGCGTAACTATAGGATAGGAACTTCTAGTTATTATTGTAAGGAAACAAGCATTGACAAACTCTAATGCTCAGAGGAATGGACTATCAAATGACAGCACTGCTAAGCTTGTTTCTATTTTACAGTAGCTCTTGCTTCTCAATCTGTCACAAGTACAAGTAGTCAAGATAAAATATGAAAAGTTGTCTGTGGTCACAGACTTAAATCCATCCTTTAGTGAGGTGGGTATTAACCTGGGGTCCATGGACTTCTGGGCGGTTTTCAGAGCCCTCACAAGGGATGCAACAAGGATGCATCAGTTGGGGGGTGGGGGTGCTGAAACTGCTGTCTAGTTTGCAAATGAGGGAGCAGTTTTGGCACCCGTGCCCCCTCATCAGATTCCTGAAGAAAGTGAAACAGTGGCAGGTGTATGTGCATGCCCAAACTATGACTCTGGAGCCACAGCTTAAATCCCCACATGGTCATAGAAACCCAACAGGTGACCTAAGGTAAATCACATTTTCTCAACATCAGAGAAAGGCAAAGGCAACAAATCTTGCCAAGAAAACCCCCATGGCAGGTTTGCCTTAGGGTTGCCATAAGTCATTTTTCAAAGGTGAGAGACATGATGGCAAGAAAGAACCTCCCTCTGTCAGAGGCACTTTGTTGTCATGTGCTTTCAAGTCACTTCTGACTTGTGGCAACCCTAAGATGTACCTATCACAGGGTTTGGGGGCAAGATTTATTCAGAGGGGATTTGCCTTTGCCTTCCTCTGAGGCTGAGAGAATGTGACTTGCTCAAAGTCACCCACTGTCTAAGCAGGGATTTGAATCCTAGACTCCAGAAGACTTTAACTAATAAATAAATGTTTGAATATTTAAATAAATATTTGAATGTTTAAATCTAAATGTGAGTTGTGACTTGGGGATTCACAGCAACAAAATATATTTACAGGGGGTTCCTGGCAAAGAAAAGGTTAAGAACCACTGCTTTAGTGAAATGGAATGTTAAACGAACTATACTGCATCTGATTTTTTCCAACTTGAAGTGGAACTGTTAGTCATGCAGTGAGTGCATCAGTAAAGTTGAAGATATTACAATCATACCACAGTAGAGGAAAGTTAATTTTTTTTGCTGTAAGGTATATCAGGAGCAGCTCTATTGAAGTACTAGTATGTGTCTTTAAAAAAAAGCACTCTTTCAGGTGCAGTCCTCTAATTGTCAAATATAAGGGAACTATATATTATTCTTTGTATTATTATTAATTTTGCAATAAAACAGTTTCCACATAAAGATTTGTGTTTCAATATAACATTTAAATTGAGCATCCTAAATCAGACAACAGTATGTGGAAGACCAGAAATTTTCCAGTTGAACTTTCCCAGAAAACCAACATCACTGCACACAACTATCTAAAGGAGGTCTGGATCAGGTGCCTGGAAAGAAGACCATCTGGGAAACTCACATATGTCATTTTAATTTCATGATGAAGAAAGGCAGGATAACATCCCGAGTAAATAAACCATTCTAAAAATCCCATATCTAGTGATGTGATCAAAGGCAAAAGGTACGTATGGTGCATCAAAGAAAACAAAACAAAGTGCTTGCCAGAAACTTACAAGACATCCATGCAGTAAGATACCAAAAAAATTGCATACTGACAAGCTAATGGCCATACAACTATTTGGAGATATATTTTGCAGTCTCAAAACAAAATGATTGCATAAAAGATCTCCATCAAGGCTAGCCAAATAAACAGCCACACTGAGATGTGAAAAACATCTTTACTGAAATTGTGGTACACAGAAGAAAAGCATTGCTCTTTGAAGACTCAGGAGAACAGAGACCTGGTCCACTGGCAAGATAAGCAACCCCTTCCTCCTAGACCAGGGAGTATTCAAATTCTGTTCTCCCATTGTCCTAGTCCAGCACCCGACCCATTACACAACACTGGCTCACTACAGAATCATGTGCATAGGTTTGCCCAGAATGATGTACAAAAATCAGGAACCCTGTGAAAAAGCTCCCCAGGCTGGTCACCTGTACTATAACTGTTTGAGCCTTGGGAACAGTAGATTTGCTATAAGTTTGTCCTCACAAACACATTTCAGATGATGCATTCTTTCCCTCCACATAGCAGAGGTTTTTAAACTAGGACGGAGTTTCAAAATTAGTATGTATCTATGTGCAAATATAGAGAGAGAGCCCGCGCAAGTGCAGAGGGGCTTTCTGTTCAAAGGGGAACGAAAGTCAAATTTTTCCACCAGGCAGGTCTCAAGCCCTTGGGTGTACCTAAAATAGCTCTTTGGATCCTAGCCCAAGCTATGTAAGTACGTGCAAAGATTTAAAGGAACCAGCATCTTAAATTAGACAGGAAACTTAAAAAGCAAACTTTTTTAAAGGTTAGAGCTGGCATTGTAGTGAGTTTGCATCTTTCCATGTATCTTTGTGTAATTTTAGGTAATGATTTTATTGTTAACTGAACAGTAATCCTACAATGGTGTTGCTGAGCCCAAAATCCAAGTTATTTATAATTAAAATTTAAGCATTGGTATTAGTCTGATCAACACTATTTAACTTCAGGGGTTTTTTAACTTTTTTTCTTCTGATACTATTAACTTCATCTTCCAGACTGCTACAGTGGAAGCTTCAAATTGTGAACCAAAACTGTCATAAAAAATAAAGCTACTGCTCAACCAGCCTGTCATTCACGCCTTGCTTTAATTTGTAGGAACTCTCATAATCCTACTGACCCATCCCCCAATAATGGTAGCATTAACTGCAGAAGCTTAGAAAGGGAAAAAAATAATAAAAGGGTTTTTTAAAAACTGAGCAAGCATAAAAGAGGGAAAAGCTATTAATGTCAAAATGATTGGGCTACATTTTTCTAGATCAATATAAAATGAAATTTTGAAGAATTTAAGTCCCCATTATATGTTTTAAAAATAAAGATAGATGTACCTTATGAATCAGATGCAGTAGCTGAATATTAATTGATATAAAACAGGAGTGGAGCAGAAGGTAGACTAGGTTCTTCTAGTAGACATCTGAGTGATTTGCAATAGATCACCAAGGATTTCTACTCCAAATAACACCACCAGCTTTTTCCAAATTTGGTTGAAATTTAGGAATCTTGAGCTGGAGTGGGGAGCACGAATTTAATCTTGTATAAATGACAATGAATGTAGTTCAGTCATTGGAAAAAAAGCCAGGGCTGAGATCAAAGGCGCAGTAACTCCAGGGTTTGCTGGATCAAAGTGCTAGGACTTCTTCAGTAGCAGGGAGGATGACTGTGACAGAACCTCTTTCCAGGTTGGCCCTGCAGTTCCTGTTCTTGGGCTCCCATTACTCACCCTGACCTTTTACACTTAAAATCCCTCCCTGGATCTGGAATTTGGACCTCAAGCTATACTGGACAAGTAGCTATGTTGGTCAGTGGGTTTAGTATGGCAAAGCATAAGCAGTCCTTGTTGTCCTTGTTAAACGTTAAACTAAAACATTCAGACAGACATCTAGAAGAAAAAAACAATAAGGACATTATATAGCAAATAAAATGAACGTCTAGCCTTAGGCTGCTTCCACACACAGTACACAACACTTCCATTTTAGATATAACAACATTCTTCCCTGAACTCTCTCCACACTCTCAGCTCCCATCAAACCCTATTAAGATGTCTTCCATTCCCTTTCTTCCTAACTGGACCTATATAACCCCTTTACAAACCAGCCCCTGTTTTTTTATATTTGCTGTCCCAAAACCCCACCAGCAGAAGCATTCCATGCACTGTGACTGGCTGGACCAGCCCAAGCTTGCCCAAATTATTGATTCGCAATGTCCTAATCTGTCTCCACCATTAAAATTCTCTGTCCTCTCTAAGATCAGTGTCAATCCTCACAGTGTCTGCAGGTAAAGGTGAATGTATCTGTATCAGTTACCCTCATTACAATTCAAAATATATTTTGCTATAAGCAATTAAATGTAATTGCCTTTTAACAAAGACCTGCTTGTGGTATAAATGAAAATGCTTTGAATTCATATATAAATAAATACACACACACACACACACACACACTAACCTGGATTTTGATCTCTCCTTGTGGATACAGATATAAAGGTTTTTAGGATGAACAGTAGCAATTCAAAATTTATCACTACACCCTTGGCTGAGATGTCCCCAGAAGTGCAGTGATCTAACACTTTACGTCTGGATCTCTTTCAAAACTACTATTTTGCAGTTTGGTCCAGTTGATAGATGATGGCATTCTAATTTTTTTTTAAAAAAAAAAGTAATTCATCTTCTGATTTAAAGCAATCAATTAGAGTAATCCTATATTTTTGCAATTCTGATGCTGATATCCAAAAGCAAGGAAAAAGCACTTAGAACACAAAATAATGAATATCAAGGTTTAAAACAAACAAACATGAATTTCACTCCAAAAAGCGCACCAGCATACAAAAGAGAAATTTGCATTCCCTCAATCTAAATATCAGTGCCATCATCCATGTCTACACAGCACTGTTTTTCCAGTTTAAACCTGCATGAACAGTAAAACAGCAAAAATAAAAAGAAATCACAGATGGTCAGAGAATGAAATGACAAAGTGAAATCCTATGCAGGTTTATTAATTGTAAATCCATATGTTTCATTGGTTTAAGTAGAGATTGGAATTAACTAGTTACAAATAATGTTAATTAATTAACTCCAATAATGAAAATATGTTATATGCTGTCAGCTGTATGACTAAGAAACTTCCAAGTCACCCTGTAACTGACAGCCCTGCTAAGGTCTACTTCTACTCTACCAGGCATTATCATCTACTCTACCAAGTATTATCACCTACTTCTGCTCTACTGAGCATTATCATCCTTTCCATAAGTCGTGTCATCTCATGGTAAGTCCAAAGTACAGTAGTCCCAATTTGGTCATTTTAACCAGGGATTTTAGTACTTATGAGACCATTGCATTAAGCTTCCATGCAAGCAAAGTGATGTTGAAGATATTACAGCAAAGGATTTTAACACTTTTAGAATGAAAAATGCCAGATGTAAAAGCTGGATTCAGAAAAGAAGGCGGCAGTAAAGGTCATACTGCAAATATATGTTGGCTAATGGAGTGTACCTCCCCAAAAAAAAAAATTAGAAGAAAACCAACCTATGCCTCAGAGATTACAGCAAAAACTTTGACTGTACAGATGAGGGAAAACTATGACTCCCTCTAAAAGACTTGGGAGTCTTGATCATCCTGGTGACTAATTTACGCTCTGGACAAGAAGCCACTCTCAAGACAGAATACGGGAAAGCAGAAAGGCTTTCAACGGGGAAGAGTTAGGCAAGGCAGCATTTCACCCTCTTATCTACTATATAAAAGTCAGTATTTGTCTGCATGTTTGTCTGCATCAGGCAGGTGAAGACCTCATACGATTGGCTGCGTGAGGTGAGAAGACCTCATATGATTGGCTGGCGTGAAGATTCTATGGAATCCTGGGGTTGGCAGTTTAGGGAGCGGCCTTTAGAATTCTCAGCCAAGAGGTCTTGGGCCTCAGGCTGGTTGCTATGGAGATGAGGGCTACCATCAATAAGGATGGCAGAATACATTAGGGAGGCATACGTGAGAAAAATTAAAGTGACACACACAACATAAGCCATTTCCGCACTGGAGTATTATAGCGCTATGATTCCACTTTCAACATCCTGTGGAATCCTGGGGTTTGCAGTTTCGGGAGCGGACGGCCAGCCCCTCCTGAAACTGCAAACCCCAGGATTCCACAGGATGTTGAAAGTGGAATCATAGCGCTATAACAGTCTAGTGCGGAAATGGCCATAGTTACAAGGTCTTCTCGCCTCACACAGTAGATTGTATGGGTTCCCTATCTGAGGAATCTTAAAGTTGAAATTCAAAACAAAAAATGATTCCAGAAAAACATAAAGCCACTGCACAAATTCAAAAGAAAGCAAAAAAAAAAAAAATCAAAAGCCAGTACATCAACGTCACCAGTACATCAACACAGATTGGATTGGAGACTATGGGGGAAAGTGTCAGGTATTGGAAAAGGCTGGTTGCTATGGAGATGAGGCCTAGCAGCAAAGAGGAGGATGGTGAATTCCCTTAGGAACCCAAACTGTGTATGTAAATAACTCTGAATACAGATTGCACTGGAAAATATGGGGAAAAGTTACAGGTACTAGGGAAGCCAGTATGGTTCTTAAGAGGAAAATAAAATTCCAAGCAACGTGCGTAAATACGCTACTCTAACATATATGCAGAAGATATCTTTCCTAAAACACTATTGGACTTGGAGGGAGGAAGTGTGAAAACTGGAGAAAGAAACATAAATATTTAAAATATATGGATGATACCATATTACAAGCAAAAAATAACAGTCTTGGAACAACTACTAATGAAAGTAAAGGAGGAAACTGCAAAACTGGGGTTGCAGATGAATATTCCAAAAAGAAAGAATGGTCCCAGGAGGTTTACAAAAATGAGTAATGAAGACACTGAAATTGTTAAAGATTTTCTATACATTGGCTCTGTCATCAAAACGGAGATTGTTGTCCAGACGTCAGAAGATGACTAGGAAAAGGGCAGCTACGAAGAAACTAGAAAAGATTTTCAAGTATAAAGATATATTATTGAACACCAAAGTCAAGATAATCTATAATATTTCCAGTTTCTACACATGGATATGAAACTGTATGGTGAAGAAAGCAGACAAGAGAAACTGTTAACTTAATCAGGGATAATTTTATTTCTTTTGCTATTTCAGTGTAATCTGTTAAATTCCATTTACAGTTATGGGGTGTGATTTTATTAAACAACAGAAGAGTAATATCACTTGTTTCAAGTGTGATTGATGCTGTCTGATGCTGCCAATGCTTTGTTGTTATGTGCTGAAGTGACAAAAAAGTATGACAAGAGAAGAGTGTACTTTGTACCGCAGGACAGGAGCTTGTTTATTTTTTAACGCCAGATGCTTAAAGCAACTGAAAGCAATTATATTCATTCCTCTTAAGAAACATGAAAGCAAAAGTAACTTTAAAATGTGTAACAGTAACAGTATCTAACTACTTTATTGGGCCTTGGAGCGAAAACTGTACTTAATATTAAAAGGCAGTTTTTGCAGCTCCGGTTTGAGTGGTATATACCACTTATTGTTTCTGCTGTAATAAGCACAGCAAAAAGTTTGTGGTACAATCTTGCATGACTATTTTCTACTTCAAATTAGTAAAATGTGCAAATTGAAGGAAATGAGACATAAATCAATAAACTGTTCACACCAATTTTGCAGAATCCATCCTCTCTGCTTGGGAAAATGTTATTTAATATTATTTTACTCATTTATATTCTGCCTTTCTCCCAATGATGGGACTCAAGGCAGCTAACAACATATTTAAAACAATATACCCATATTTGCCAGCATATAAGATGCACCTGTGTGTAAGATGCACCCTATTTTATACACTGGCAAATCCTATTTGCCAGTATATAAGACATACTGGCATATAAAACACACCTCATTTTCAAACAGTATTTTTCAGGGGAAAAAGCAAGCCTTATATGCCAGCAAATAACAGTAAATTAAAAATAATACAAAAGCATTAATAAAAATATAAATATAACATTTTAAAAGAATAATCAGTTTATGAAGTTAAACCACTGAACATTAAAAATATTGGAAAGCATTAAAAGACTATATACAATCCTTAAAAACAGAACTGCTCTGCATTAAAAGCCCAACTCTGGTCAGTTTGTAAAACCCTGACAGCACAAAAATATTTTGACCTGTTGAAGGAAGGAAAGCAAGGACAGGGCCACCCAGGCCTCTCTAGGAAGGGAGTTTGAAAGTCTGGGAGCAGCCACTGAGAAGGCCCTCTCCCTTGTTCCCACTAAACAAGTCTGAGAAGGTGGTGGGACAGACAGGACCTCCCCACATGATCTTAGAGCTTTAATGGGTTCATAAAAAGAATAACCTGGACTCAAGATGTATAGGGTTCTATAAGTCAAAACCAGAAACTTGAACAGTACCTGGCAATGGACCAGCAGCCAGTGGAGCTGTTGCAACAAGGAAGCTGTGTGCTCCCTATAGCCAGCCTCAATTAACAACCTGAAGTTTCTGAGCACTTTCCAAAGGCAGCCCCACACAGAACACATTGAAGTAATCAAAACAGGATGTAACCAAAGCATATACCACCATGGCCAGATCTGACTTCTTCAGGAACAGACACAATTGGCACACTAGCTTTAACTACATCAAACCACTCCTGGTCACTGCTGAAACCTGGGCCTCCAGGCTCCCAGCTGAATCCAGGTTTACCGCCCCCCCCCCAACAGCAAACCTGCATTTTCAGGGGGAGTGTAACCCCATCTTACACAAGCAGAATCCCTATTCCCAGATCTGTCATTCAACTGAGCATTCACTCAGTCTTGTCTGAATTAAGCTTCCATTTGTTTGTCCTAACACAGTCCATTACAGCAGCCAGGTTCAGCACAGAAACAGCTTCCCTGGAATTAGGTGCAAAGGAATAATAGAGTTGGGTATCATCAGCACACTGGTGAACCCTGACCCCAAATCTCTAGACAACTTCTCCCAGTGGTTTCATGTAGATGCTAAATACCATAAGGGGCATAACTGAACCCTGAGGGACTCTACAGGCCAATGGCCAAAGAGTCAAGCAGGAATCTTCCAGCACCCGTCCAAGAACGAACAGAGATGCTGTAGAACAGTCCCTCTAAGCCCCCTGTCAGAGAGAGAACTCAAAAGAATACCAATCGTATCAAAATCTACTCAGTCGTCCAGCAGAACCAACAGGGACACACTCCCCATGTCCGGTTCCCTGTACAGTTCATGCACCAAGGCAACCAAGGCTCTCTGTCCCCTAAACTGGCCTGAAACCCAACTGAAATGGATCTAGATAATCCACCTTAGCCAGGAACTCCTGTAGTTGAGAAACCCGCTACCTTGCCCAAAAAATGGAAGACTGGAGTTTTCTAGATTAGTAGAATCCAGGGGAGATTTTTTTTCCCCCAGAAAAGGTCTTACTATAGCTTCCGTCACGTGTGCTGGGACCCTGCCTTATTGTAAAGAGGCATTAATGTCATGGTGGACATTAAGTCCTGAACAGACGTTATGTCAACAGATGTGTCTTCACAGATGAGAGTCCCTAGAGATGAAGAGGAAGTGCAATGCAGAACTTGAACAGCTCTTGCATAATCTTGTTTCTTGCTCTTGTTGCATTTCTTTTTTTCTCTCCCGCCCTTGGAGGAGAGGCACAATTTCTCCCTTTCCTTCATTGTCCCTTACCTCTCCACCTTGCCCTTGCTTTTCACCATGCCAAAAATCAGGGATGGACCATGAAAGAGTGTAGTGCACAAATATATGTAAGCATTCCTCATGCTGTGTTTGTGGCATTTTAACTAACAGATCCCCTCCCTCTGTAATAACTATCCTTCTCTCTTCTGCCCTTTGATGTCTGACATGCTGTTTCTGACTCCATCCTTTGCAACTCTGATGCTCTATAACCAATGGAATGGCAAAGAGTAAGAGGAAATAGCAAGGTCTTACTAAAAGCTGTAAGGAAAATAATTTTAAATAGCAGGCATTAAACACACATGTGCATGCACACACCCATGGAAGATTCATCCTGGGTATATCTATGCTTAGAACAGTAGAAAAATCATAAAATCATAGGACTGCAACAACCATCTAGTTCAACCCCTGCCATGCAATAATAAATAATTGTATCATTTCTGAGAACTTGCTCTCCAACCTCTGTTTAAAGACCACATATGAAAAAGAGTTCACCATCTTCTGGAGCAGTCTATTCCAGTGCCAAACAGCATTTACCCACCAGGAAGTTATTCTTAATGTATAATCTCTTTTCCAGCATTTGAATTCACTGGTTCATCTCACAGCAGAAAACAAGCTTGCTGCATCTTGTATGTGACATTCCTTCAAGTGCTGAAAGTTGGCTATCATGTCACCGTTCCGGCTTCTCTTCTCCAAACTTAACATACCCAGCTCCCTAAGCTGTTCCTCACAGGGACTGTTTCCGGACCTTTTACCATCCTTGGTCACCCTCACCTGAAGACGTTCCATCTTGTCAATCTCCTTCCTGAACTGTGGTGCCCAGAATGGGATATGGTATTCCCGGTGAAGTCTGAACAAAGTAGTTGTTTAGCCCTGGATTGTGCCATTCTCTAATACTTGCTTTGTCAGATGTATGAAGTGTCTCTAACCAATATAATCTCAGCAATTTCATAACTAACACAGATAAGAGTTTTTCTAGTTTAAAGAAGCATCTTTGAAAAGAAACCTATCACACTAACTCATTACATAATGTACATAACTAGAAATGCCATTATTTAAATGTTATCAGTGCCACCTTTGACTCATAGGGCAAGAAGTGTGCTTTCTTTTCTTCTGTCTTGATGACACTTTGCATAGTGCTAGCAATTACTCTGTGATGAAAAACAACATGGAAAGCAGACAACCATTTTCTGTGAAAATATGGTTTTCACCAAGAGTTTTGTTTTTTTAAAGAGAGATAATGAAGACCTAGGAGGATAGGCTTCACATTATCCAGCTCTGGGGAAACCACAGTTGCCCCTAAACAGCAATAGCAGTTAGCAATAACAGTCACATTTCTATATCGCTTATCAGTGCAAAGCACTCCCTAAGCAGTGTACAATGTGTTTTAGCTAATTGCCCCCAACAAGCTGGTTACTCATTTTACTGACCTATGGAAGGCTGAGTCAACCTGGAGCCCAGAAGGATTGAATGCAAAACCTTGTGGCTGCAAGTACTGTCATTTAACCACTGTGCTACCACAAAAGAATCCTCTATACATGGATTCCATTGTGTCTATATGGCCTCAGAAGTAGCAAATGCATTGTCAGCAATATAAGCCAGTCCCTGCATTGGGCAGATACCTGCAGTGCAGACTTCAGTTTAGACTGACACCATATATAAGGAAGACTTGAAAGGTCCATAGAAAAATATGTTGCTGTTCATGTTTGGGAGGAGAGAGAGCAAGCAAGAGCCAAACGCAAATCATAGCCAAATACTATTACTGAAGTATTGGCTCCATGATTTGAAAGAAGATGAATCTCATCTGATACGGTGAGTTATTTTAAAAAAGTATTATCTACATCTATCCCACCACTATTAAAGACATTAAATGTTAACAAAAGACATCTAATAAAGTCCCATCAGAACCCTCTAAGGCATGTGTTTATGTCAAAATCTACAACCAGTATGAAAAGAAACAGGCAGTATAATTGTCTTTCCATTTTTTCTTAATTTTCTGTAAAGTTAAGAAAAGTGTGTGATTCATGTTTCTGCATACCTTGTACAATAATTACACTCACAGCCTACTATATCCAACAAGAGCAATTATTATTAACCATGAATTTAATAATGGTTATACTTTAGAATGCAAACAGCTAATTCTCAATATTCAGCTCTGATCCACCAAAGCAAACTAGCATACTTCTCTGTCTTAAGAGTTTATATCCTATCCTTAGTTCTGTGTGGGAATGCCATCTGTTATTCTGAAATATTGTAACCGAGGGGTATTGTCATTCAGATTCTCAGCATTCACAATGAGCTGTTCTCAGGAAAGTTCACTAGTATAAACACAGCTGAAATGAAAGGGACAGCTTGGGTAGATTTGATATAATATTTTGGAAAATATGTCTCTTTATGGAATATTAGTCTGGAAAATGAAAGGACTACTTCTCCAGACAGCACATAAAATCATGACTGATCAAAAATTCCTCCTCTAAACTTCATAGCAGAGCAGGATATACCAAGAGCCAAACCCAAGAATTCCTGCAGTGTGTGCTAAGTGAAGAATAGGTATCCCTCTGCAGGAGCATGTAGACAATTTTCTTTATGGTGCCACATCTGGAATCAGAACTGGAAAATCACCTGTATCCCAGAAATGCAATTATGCCCCTCAAAGACACGCATGCACGCGCACACACACATCTAACACTTCCTCCAGTAGACTGCAAATAAAGCAGCACTGATTCCTTTAAAAGTAAATAGAGACACACACAATATTCTTTCTTTTTCACAGAAATAAAAAGATTAATAGAAAGCAGGCCCCCTTGAGTTATACTACTTAAGTAGAAGAATATTATGAATACTTTAGAATTTTGTCAAAAGGCACTACTTTTCCTCTCTACTGAGGTAGAGAGGAAAAGTATCAAGGGGCCCTTGCATGGTTGAGGCAGGGGGTGCAGACAGAAAAAAAAATCACCCAGAATACTATGAAGAATGGAGTGCAAGGCTGCCTATGTACTATCCCATCATCTCATACTGACATGAATGGGGTTTATGGCATTGATCCAGAGTGCGCTGAGGACTGCATTTTCTGTCTGTAATGTAATTCAGCTCAGGTTTTGATCTAAGTACAGAAGTACATTTACTGACATCAATTGTTCTTTCTTTCAAATAAGTATTTTGAATGTTGAGGTGTTAACATCTTCCGAAAATCAGTCCCCCCCCCAAAAAAAAACCGATGTATGTAGCTTTATATATGGGTTGCTCTACCACAGAGCAATAAACAAGTAAGATGTCCTGTTATGGGTGCTCTGCGCTGCTCTCACACTAGTACAGTTGGTGGCCACAATGCTGCAGAGTAATTGCTACCTTTTATGTCACTCTCCAGCATAATAGACTCCTACAGTCCCACCTTGGGAAATATCCTATTGTGCTCCCATTCTAAATGAAATGCAAATTATCTTGCAAAACCAAATATTAAAAAAAGAATACCTGAGACTGAAAACAGACTAAATTTAAATTCTGATCCCACAAAAGTACTTTCTGCTTTTAAAGGGAAAAAAGGAACCAAAAAAAACCTCCATCTGCACTACTATGAAAATATATCAAAACGTTTACGCTTATGCGGCACTTTGATTAATACTTTCTAACCCTGAAAACCATATTGTGTGACCAGAGAAGTCACCTTAATCATTTTTATCTTTCAACGGCACTTGAGTGTGACTTATCTTTTTTCAGTATTTGAGCTACCATCATTAGTATTATTTTATTCACAAGAGCAAAACACAGAGGAAATAAACTAGGACTTGTGTCAATTCACAACTATATCAGCATCCAAATGGATTCTGCGCCTCCAGATACTAGAAAAGGGTTTCACATCTGGGATGGTGCAGTGATGTCATCTCATTAACTGTTTGGCTGTCTAATGTT
Organism: Cyclura pinguis; assembly: GCA_030412105.1. Classification (NCBI taxonomy): domain Eukaryota; kingdom Metazoa; phylum Chordata; class Lepidosauria; order Squamata; family Iguanidae; genus Cyclura; species Cyclura pinguis. The sequence continues at coordinate 82,420,968 of CM059600.1, forward strand.
CTACTGGACTGATTTTTTTTTAATGCTTCAAAACTGCCCACTTTGATATGTCTGAAAACACTAGGCATATATATATATAGATATAGATATATTGCAGCAACATTAATAGCACAAATTATTACAAAGACTAACAGGAATCTGCTATTCCGATTCTGCAGCTACAGAAAATAAATGGCTTACAATATAGGCATCAAGCTGAAAAAAAAATAAAATTAAAATACACCAAAAGAAATCTAAAAATCAAAGCTACCAAAATGCAAAGGCATTATGGAGACATTGCATGTAAAAACCTGAAATGCAAATAATATCAATATTTGTATTTCCCGTATCATTTAGTTACAGAATAACAAAACAAATTTTTAAAAAATCCTCCAGGTGGGATTTAAATATAAAATTGTCGAGAGGCAGAAACAGAAACACAGCCCTGCAAGTGCAACTGAAAGATGATGGAGAATATAAAATGAGCTTTGTGGTAGCTTCCGATTATTGACACTGCAGTACGGCAACCAATAGGATGCTTTATTTTAGAAGGATCTAACACGAACAGGAAAAGAGTTATTACAAAGGCTATCATCTGGGAACTTTGCGTGTCTTTATTTTGCTGGGAAAGATTAGGAAAAATGAGCATTCAGCAGCTAAAAAAGCAAGAGATGGAGGGTTGTTCAAGGGTTCTAAACCAAGAGGGAATTCCAAAATTAAAGACTGCATTTGTTTGAGAATATCTATTTTAATCAAGTACATTTTGAGGAGACTGAGACAACTGATGGAAATACTGAGAATATGCCATGGTTTAGACCTTTACCACTATATATATACACACACATACACATACATACACAAACACATCTATCTATATACGTGTGTGTGTGTGTGTGTGTGTGTAGTATGTATGATCTTTAGCTTAGGCCCACACACATCAAGAAACATCCTGCCTATGAATAAGATATTATTGAAGATTATTATAAATGCAGTCTTCCGTTGCAGTTTACAAAAATATATTAAATAACTTAGAAATATCTCAAATGATCTTAGCAATTTTAACAGACCTTCATAAGTGTTGACAATAATCATGATAAGAGAATATCCCCATTTGTGAAAACCAAACAATATTGAGAAGAAGAAGGGGGCTTCTCTGTTAAATTATTATGTTTCTTTAATCTCATTAGGTTTACTGCACTGATTGCAATTAGTGAAGCAAAAAGGCTTGCTGTTTGTCTTACTAATGCAGCATCAAAGCATATCACACAGTTTCTCATTCATACCACTGTGCTTCAGTTTACTGGTGCATAAGAAAGGCGTAAAATTCTTCATACACTATATGAGACATATTCTTACTTTAAAGTAATAGCTTTAAAGAAGCACATCTTTTCAAGTTTAACTTAGTTGACTGAGTCATTTCTGTCCCAGCTCTAACAACTGTATTTCAATATCTGACTTCTAAATATCATGTTTTCAGATCCTGCAGAACCACAGCCCTCAAGCCCTTTCCAACTTCCCAGTGCCCTGAATTTCTCATTTATTTTTAATTCATCCACAGCTATATTTAAACAGAGGTTAACTGAATGTGCAATTTTAGTACATAAGTTTGCATGTTTAAATGAGCCCAGATGCAGGCTCTGATAAAAAGGTTCAATAATCCATTCTCCATTCTCATTACTCTTCGGAATTATGGAAACTTAGCCCAATTTCTCAAGTTTTTGCACTACTTCACAAGCTTATTACCCAGCTGTGCAGCTGAGCAGGAAGATAACCACATTCATTCCCCTTATCTGTAATGATGTAACACATCCCAGCACTGGCCCGAGATGATTGGAGGAATAATAGGATTGTTTTAAAAAAAAACTGCAGAGATGACAAATAGTAGTCAAGCCTTTGGGGGGATTTTTTGTTGTTGTTATTGTTGGTTGCAATGAAGTACAGCCGGAGAAAGCAAAATAAAATCCAACCTGCTTTTTCAATCTCTTCATTTAACTTTGCATATGTGTGTGTAAGAGAGAGAGTATGTGCTAACACAGAATAGCTGGTGCTGCTAACAACATCACCCTCACCTAGGAAGCAAAAGAAAAGCCAGCCACGTCCTAAACAGACTTCCCAGAAGAGAGCTAAAATCATCTGGGTGGGCTGCATCTTAGAAAGGAGAGTAATCTAAAGATAACCAGCCCATGAGGAAGTCTACGGTCTCCGCAGTGTGTAAAGAGACAGCAGGCAGTTAAAAGTGTGAAGGGGAGAGGAGGGGCTGAGAAACATCCTTCTGACAGAAACGTGCCGGTTCTATTTGCTTAGGATAACCAAATCTTCCTCCATTTTCCGCCGAATCCATCGTTCAGTAGGATACATCCGGAGGAGAGCCTTACCTTCTGAAGAAGTTGGGAGCCTGAGTATTTCGCCGCGATAGACCTGATCTCCCCGCCAAAAGCAGAGGCCCAGAGTTTTACACTATGGGGAAAGAGAAGAAGAGGAGGAGGAGAAAGAGAAAGAAAAGAGAGTGGGGAAAATAATCAAAACGGAGAACCAGGGGGGGAAAGCTTGAGAAAAACAACATTTGCGGCAACCAACAACCCACAAGCCGTGCCAAAGCTACAAGGCTGCACTGCTAACTTCCAATCGTTTCCCCTCCTTTTAAAGCTACATGGGTGTCTTTAAAACAAAGGTAGAATTTCGAAGTGAAAACGAAACAAAACCAGGTAAGATCCGCTTCTCTAAGCAGGGCGAGAGGAAGGCTCCTTTCATCAAACTCGGACGAAAATAAAACTTTACTATAGGCAGACAGATATGCCTATATAAACAACCCTCCCTTGTTAACGTCGTGATCAAGAGAGATGGCGGGGGGGGGGGTTGGGTTTGTTTTTGTTTTTTTTGCATGATCACCATCCCTGATAGGAAGCGAAGGAGGAGCGACTGGAGCGTGTCCGTTCCGTAACCAAAAGTTCGCGCGCGGAAAAGCCGGAGAAGGGGGTGTTTAGGAGCGCAGTCGATCGTTCACCCCCGTCCCCCGCGCACTGCGCTGCAAGGGAGCACCCCAGCGCCGCCACCCCCGCCCGAGAGGAACCGGGGCTCCTCCGTCCCAAGCCGGCTTCCCCACCTCGGCCGCCGCCTGCCCGGCGCGACCCGCGCGCTCTTTCCCGAACAGCCGCCCCCTGCGACACTTACACCGACAAGGGGATCTGCTGCTCCGACCCGACCCCGTCCACCTGGCTGAGGCTCAGAGCCGCCCAGAGGAGGGCGAGAAACCCCGCCGAAGCCCGCAGCGGGCTCCCGAGCGCCGGCATGCTTCCGTTCCTCGGGTGGGTTGCGGGGCTCCAAGCGACGCGGGTCTCTCGGCGGCGGCTCCTCGAGACGAGGCGGGCTGCTGGCGGGATGAAGCCGGGAGGCGGGAGCGAGGGAAAGAAGGAGAGCGGGGTAAAGCCAGGCGAGGCGCGAGAAGCCGGAGAGGCAAAAGTCACAGCTCCATCCTCCTCCTCCTCCTCCTCCTCCTCCTCCTCGCGACGGCCCTTCCTCCGGAGGAAAGAGAGGGAGGGGGGGAGGTCGGCTGACCTGGGAGCGGGCGCGGGGAGGGGAGGGGAGGGGAGGGGAGGGAGGCGCGGAGAAACTCTCCGGTGTCCTTGGTAACGGCCACGCGGCACCACTGCAGCCCGCCCCTGGGTGGTTGCCGCCACGCTCCAGGTGGTGGTGGTGGCGGCGACGGTGACAGCAACTCAACTCCGCAGTAAGCGGTGTGGCTGTGCTGGCGCCGGAGTTACTTCCGCGCCCCTCCTCGCCTCGGTGTCCTGAGGTGGAGAGCCGGCCGACGAGCTGGTTGGCGAGCTGGCTGGCTGTCGTCGGGGGTCCGCGGCTCGGCGGCTGCAGCCTTTCGCGCTCTTTAGCCTCAGGTTTTGTTTTTTGTTTTTTTCCCCCTCAATCGCAACGCTGCCTCGAGGTCCCCTCTTTTTGTAAGGCGCGTGCGTGCGCGAGGGAGGGAGAGTGGGCGCGCGCAGGAGTGTGCGGTGTGGCGCGTGTGTGTATGTTTATTCATTCAGCGCCGGAAAGCTCCACTACAGCCTTCATCCTATATCAAGTCAGCGCCGCTAATACGCTGGTGGAAGGCGGAGTGGCGGCCGCCGCCTTTTAAGGAGCTGGTGCGCGTCGTCAGGAGGGCACAGAGACGCGGGGGGGGGAGAGGAGGCGGCGGCGGATGTATGTATGTATGTATGTGTGTGGGGGGGTGAAAGACGGCGGAAAGGGTGAAAGTCTCCGAGGCGGCTAGAGCAGGTGAAGTCCGAAGAAAGAAGTGGCGGCGGCAGAAGAAGAAGAAGAAGAAGACGGCTGCGCCGTGAGTGGCTGAGCCTCCTCGAAAGGCAAACGAGCCGCGGGCCCGAGCGGAGCCCCTCGCCCGGCCGCCGGAGATCCCCGGTCAGCGGACAGCTGACGGACAGCTGTGGAGGCGGCGGCGGCGGCGGCTCCGGAGACGGAGGGATGAGCGGGGCGCTTCGCCTCTCCCGCCCGGAGAGCGGCCAAGTTGCAGCAGCGGAAACGTCGGCAGCAGTGGGAGCAGCAGCGCGAGACGGGGGAGGAGGAAGAGGAAGGCGCGCGAGGTCGCTCCCCGCAGCCCTGCCCTCCGGCATCGTGCTAAAGGCAACCTGAGCGAGGCGGGAGCCCTACTCTTTCTCCCCCGCCGCACGCACACACGCACACGCACTCCTCTCCCCACCCTCGGCCAGCCCCGGGCTCGGCCTTTCCGGACCGCCTCGCCGGCCCAGAAAGGGCCTCCTTGCCCTTGCGTAGTCAGTCGGACGGGCACGGCGTTGTCGGTTCCCTCTTTCCTTTTTGCCCGGGCGTTGGTGTGCGGCGGCGAGGCAGGATCCGAGGGAGAGAGGCAGAAAGCGAGATCCGGATGGGAAACCGCGTGGGTCCGGGCGGGGAAGGGGCGGGCTGGGGGGAAGGCTCCGACGAACGAGAGGAAATGCAGCACAAGGCGATCAATGCAAGGCTAAGTGAGTGCTGGAGCCGAGGAATAAATTATTAATTTGGCCTTGTGGAGGAATTCCCCTCGGTAAGGGATGGGCAACATCGCAAGCGTTGCAAAGAGAGGGTGAAGGTGCGGTGGTGTGTATGTGAGAGAGAGAGGAAAGAGAAAGCAAAACTGTCTCCCACCTCTCAGGTATTGAGGCGAGGAGGTACCCTTTGCGCGCGCCCCACCGCCTCCTTGGATCACCTTTACCTTTCAGTGGTTCAGAACTGAAATATTTAGAAGTTCCCAACTGATTGTAAATAAGCAGCCCGAGCATTAAAGAGGAGCTGGAACGAGGGCTGAGTCATGCTGGGGTTGTATTACTAGAGAAGGGAGGGAGGCAGGCAGGACTGCGCGCCGGCGAGCTGGCCGCTTCTCTCTGTGGAGGTGAGGATGACAGTGTGCTTCTGTTTGGAGAGGCAACCTTCAGGACCCGCAGATGGAGCACACACGCCACTGCAACTTTCTTGTTAACTTCGGGACATTCTGTTAGGAGCAAAAGCCTTCAAACAGAAATTTTCTTTTCCTTCTCCTCCAGCATATGGGTAACTAGTATCTACAGCATGGTGTGGTGGTTTGAACGTGGGACTATGACTCTGCAGACCAGGATTGGAATCCCTGCTCCGTTATGGAAACCAGCTGGGTAACCTTGAGCAACTCACACTCTACCTCAGAGAAAGGCAAAGGCAAGCCTCCTCTGAACAAATCTTGCCAAGAAAACCTGGTGACAGGGTCACCTTAGGGACACTGTAAGTCAGAAAGGACTTGAAGGCACAGAACAACAATCTACAATAATGCAACCTGCCCCTTACTCTGTATCTGAAAGAAGAGACTGTACCCCAAGGGGAAATCTAAAAGTTTCTGGCAACTGCTCATTTATGAAACAAGCTTGGCCTATAGGATTCAACAGTACAGGTGGATCATTATGTCCTATAAAAGGAACCCACAGTCTTTACCTTCATCCTTGAACTAAGAGAGTGCTTTTTTAAAAAGATTGATATTGGGAATTAGGATAATTAACTACTCTAACTAATTAACTACTCTGTACTAATAGATCCCTTTTTCCTTGATTCACATCATTGGGGGGAAAGTCTACTATCTTGCCAAAATGTGAAAACAAGTACTGTTGAATAGTACTCACATGTTGGGTAGTAGCCATTTATACAGGCAGCATACTCCAATTCAAAAATCAAAGAGGCTTCACACTCAAAATCAAGCTGAGGTTCTCCAAGTGTGTGCATGTACAGGTATGATTATATGTGTGCATGAGAACCTTCTGTACATTTGGAGAAATGAAAATATATATTGCTGACATTCTCACAATTTTAAAGACAGGATATTTTATCTCTCATTTTCCCCACTGAGAGGTCACTTAGGGCATATCCAGGCTGATTTTAAAAGATCAGAAAGTCCAGATTTTGTTCCTGTCCTTTCCAATTTTATTTTGGAGATCCATAAACATGTTTGTTTAACCCAAAATATTTTCTGTCAGTCCCCAATATGATCACAGACTCTATATTAGCTCCCCAGGTAGGTATATTTAACCCAGCATCAATCAGAAAGAATGGGAACAAAATCTGGGACTTTTCAATCACTCTCAATGTGCTCTCATACAACCTTAAGTGGAATAGAAACACCATGCCTTCAATTCTGGTGTCTCATATGCCTGTTAGCAAATCACTATGCCTGCTGGGGATACTGGGAACTGCAGTCCAATGTATCTGTGAGGCACCAGGCTGGAGAAGACTGCCATATGGTGAAGAAGATATGTATTCTTTTATATTCTTTTATAAGCAAAAATTGAACCACTTGATCAAGCACAATGTCATTTGTGGCAAGACATTGAACCACAGTCTGTGCCCATAGCAGAAATCTTAGACAATTGTTTGTTAAGCATGCAGCAGTTCCTGGGCCAATAAAAATCATTATCTCATGGCTGCAAGTTCAAGGGACATATTAATTATACAAAAAGGCTACATTTTGTTACTATAGCATCATGGAAAAAGGATTACTCTGTCCAAGGACTAGTGAAGTCAACTTTGTGGACTTAAACCTATGATACCATGAGTAACATTAAATTTCATCATGGAATTTCTAAAGCAGGAATGTTTGATTGCCTTGGGAAAGGAATTAGGAAATTATTGTCCTGAGGGGCTAAAAAAAAGAGAGAGAGATGGTTGTATCTGTGGAAACAGACAATACCAAGTTGAATCCCCCACGTTTCTAAGTAAGGTAAGGAAAAATCCTTCTGGAAACCCTGAAAAACTGCTGTGAATCCAAGCTGACAGTAGTGGTCTGAATGTACCTACACTCTGACTTAGCATAAGGTAGTTTCCTATGTTCTTTATGTTACATATAATAAAGAACAATAATATACAAGTGACACGTAACTGCAGTGGGTTAGATACCCACGGACATTAGTCCCCCGTTGGAATGAATGTGAAAGTATAATTCCTTTTGATTCGTATGGGAACAAAGTAGAAGCAACGTAAACTTGATCCAACCCAGTACTTTACTGTTTTGTATCTTTATATCTCAAATATTACCATGGCAGGAAATTTTACTCAATTATTCTGAGTGATACGGTTGAGACTGAAACCTTACAATATAAACTAAAATACGTTCATTCAGTTTAAGTAAAGTCTCTTTGAATTCAACAAGACTTGTTCCCAGTTGAGGATTGTAGCCTTGAGCTGTAGTTCTATGTCTCGTCCTTTTAAGCAAGCATGGATAAGATGTAAGCCTTAGGGAATGGAAGAACTCCCAGAAGCATTTAGAACTTTTTTTTTTGACAATTTCAAGGAAAAGAGCAAGAGCAAAAGTCATACATCCATCTTTAAATGATGGCATAAAGAGAAAAACAATCTCAGCGGGAACCTGAGCAATCACAGCATTTTAGGAAATTATTTTATCACTTAGGAGATGCATCCGTGTGCAATATATAGTTACTAATAACATTCAGCTCAGATTTAGCAAAAACCCAGCCAATCTAGATATTTTTTAGATGCTGTTTAGTGAAAAAGATGAATGTTGTCCCAAAAAATAAACTACAAAGATATCAGCTAGAAAGAAGCACCATAAAGTTCTCACAAAACTGGTTTTTGAAACTGCAGGAAGGAGCTACTAATGGACTGTTACCAAGCTTGGAATCTTATCAGTCCTTGAAGTAGTTGCAATATAGGCTTCCCCACTTATCTGGCAGGTTAGGAACCAGAGCACTGTCAGAAAATGGAATTGGTTGAAAAGTGAAACCATGTACTGTACTGTGTTGTAGGGAGCATGAGGGACTTACAGAGGCTCATTTGCGGCTGACCACACCTTCACTGCTTGCAAATCTCTCAGCCAGCTTAGCCCCCTTTTTCCCTCTCAGCTCGCTTTGCAAGCAGCACACACATGCAAGTGGTTCCAAGTGAGCCTATGTAGGCAGGAAGAGCAGAACCTTCACTGAATTAATGGAACTTGTCCTTAATTTGGAAGCATCAAAAGAGTGAGTCGTCAGATAACAGAGTGCCAAAAGGTAGGTTACTGTACTGATGAACTACAAGTTCATTTATTGAGATGAGTAAAGCTTCCTCTGAAAAAAGAATTTCACTCTGCTGAACTTCATGATAGAAGCTGTGTGCTCAGCCCAGTGTCTTTAATGTTAATGTAGATGAAAAGGAGAGCTTCAGACCATGATATCCATTGCATTACTTGTGACTGTTTGGACGCAAAAGTAACTCTTTGCATTGGTCTTGGCTTTGTTCATTACCACCTACCTTCTTTGTTCTAAGATGAGGAAGGCCCTGCTCCATCTTTAACTGGAATATAAAGTTCCCATACATCCCAGAGAAGTGAGTTCTCCTCTCTCTTGCTCCAACAATGGCTCTCTTTAATGCACTCAGGGAACTGTGGAAGGCAGCTGCCCATATTTCCTATAAAACCTAGGGCATTCCATTTTTTCTGGTCGTTAAAGGAATTGTGAGGTGCTGCTTCCCACACTTCCTGGCTTATGGTAAAGATAGTTTTTGCTGGAGTAGCAGAGGATCTTCTTTAGACAAAGAACAGATCTCCCCTCTCCCTGTCACTTTACATGAGAAAAGTAAGCAGTAATAAGTAATATTGACTAAATGTTACTCACTGTGTAAAAACCAGAGAACATTCTGTTGTCCTTAGACAATGATGTCATTGCCCCTTGTTATATAGAAGAGCAAAAAGAAACAATAATGACTTTTTGACATGTTATTTGCAAGTTCTGTTTAAAGTCAAAAGCAGTTCAGCAGTGGAACAAACTGTCCAGAGAGGTTATGCAATGTCCTCCCTTGGGCTTTCAGTGAATGGTTAGATGACTGTATCTTGCTGATGCTTCAGGTAAATTGTGCACTTCTTCATGTCAGTGTATCAGACTGGATGTTACCCCCTATCCTAGACAAGTGCAGGGATGGAATACCAGAGGCAGACAGATATAAAGAAAGGTGTGGATTGTCTCTTTCAGGAAACACAGGAGCAAAGTCACCTTGTTGCTCAAAAAGTAAGCATAAACTGGAACACTGTGCATGGTTTCTGAGTATCTACTCCATTGTGGCTTCCAGCTAGAGTTGAGAATATGTGGCCCTCTAGATGTTGGTTGGGAGGTACAGCCCAACTACATCTGAAGAACCACACATTTCTCCTCCCTAGCCTGTAGTGATCCTTGCCTATGTGTCTGGTCTTTTCTTGCAGTTCCTTCCTTTGACCAGAAGACTACAGTATGCTGCCTTTACCAGGAAAGACCATGGGTCAATCTAATTCAGTACTGCCTATGCTCACTTCCAAGCAGATGGGGGGTACCAGCTTCCATCCCAGGAGCTTGGAGGGATCCTGCTTACCCTTCTTAAAAAGTGTTTGGGGGCAAAAAAAAATTATCCAAAAGTCCTCAAAAGCTTCTAAGGGTATGACCACCAATTCACACCATTTTCACCACCACCAGGGGCTGTTTTGAACCCGAGGTCTTTTTCAAAACTTGAAGTGACAGCATGAGATTTCTCCTACACCCGGCCTATCCCGACTACTATTGGGTCACCAAGATTTTGAAAACCATGTCTTTATTTGTGGATGCCAAGGAGTGAAGACGTTTCTACAAGCTGTGCTCCCTGCCCAGGATCCACTGAGATGTTGTCTTGTGCCTTACGATTCTGATTCAACGTGAGAAGGCATCAGAGGTTACACAGCACTACCCTAGGCTCACTCTGTGCTGTTGTAAAGTGTGCTAATAAGTAATTTGAGTGTATATTTGCACATCTGCAGATAGTAAAATACTGGAAAGAGTTGGAACAAAAGATACAGGATGTGTAGTCTTCCATCATCCATTACCATTAGCACTGCTGGCTATAGATGATGGGCATTGCAGTCCAAGAATACCCAGAGGGTTACACGCACACCACTACCACCACACTGAGTTTAAACTCTGGAGAATGAAAAGCATTCCTTCTACAATTTGACAGTGAGAAATCTAGGAACGAATTCAGACACAAATAGAAAGTGGGAGATAATTGGCCAGAGCAAAGCATTGCTGTGAAGAAGCCGTGATTTATAGTGGAACACAAACTGAACACGAGCCAGCAATGTGATGCTGTAGCAACAAAGAGAATGTTACTTTGAATATTGTTAGAAGAAGCTTCATCTCAAAGATATGGGAGGTAACATCAGTATCCAGCTCAACCATGCTGCTTGTTTATAACAATGTGGAGTGTTTAATCTGGCCCAGCTCCAAATACATTTATAAAATATAGAAATGAAGAACAATTAAAGGCATATTGCAGAATTCAACATGCAGGGCAAGGCAGACTGCCCATCACAGTGGGCTCCTATTGATATGCCTTAGCGCCGTCCTCCCATTGCTGCACATGAAACTACAATGCAAAAGAGTGGATGTGGAACAGAAAATCAATTGATCTGTACAGTTCCAACCCTTTTAAGTAACTCACATAATCTGGGCTTTTCAGTTCTAAAATCTATGACTAGAATCCTCTGTCACAATGTACACTTTACATACACTTAGTGATGTAACAGAGGTGCTAAGAAACCCTCTTAGTGAATTGAGAAGATGCATAATGGGACACTGGCTACAATATCCAATGTTCATCAGCACTGCCTAACTGGTGTCCTGATGGACAATGGGACCAATCCACAACAGGATCAATGAGCATCAGCCCATTGCACATCAGTCCCAATGCACATACTCACTTTGCTGGCTCCCCTATGTAGTAACATAACAGCAGCCCTTTATTTGGATACTGATGGTAAATAACTGCCTACTTCTAATTCCCACTTGTGAAGATGTTCAGTCGCCAACAAGATTCCAGTCTGTGTTTTTAATTTTGGGGCCACTTTGAGTTTTATATTTTATGTCATATTTGAGTTTATGCATTTTGGTTGTTTGCATTTGCATAAGTTGTTTGTATTTGCATTTACTGTCAGCCATGCAAAGATGTTTGTGCTATGGGATGGCATACAAATTTCAAAAACATATTGCTTTTTAAAACAACTTTGGTGTCTTAACATCACAGTAAGAGAAAAAATTTTCCTTGCAATTCAAACCTTGTGAGCCACCAGCAAATCCACACAAGAGAGAAACCATATAGATGCCAGGAGAGTGAGAAACTGCTTCAGGGAAATTTCATAAAAATTATTCCAACATGGCCCTATGGATTAATGACTTTGTATGCATTGATGGTGACTTTTACTAAGAACTTTCCCTGCCTTTCTTCTCATGAGCCAACATCCATTATACACCTATACTTGCTACAGTTATAGGTGCAGTACGATCCACCGAAGCATTCTTAATTTTCTGAAGCGTTCCTGTGCCTCACAGTATGAACCATTCCTCGTGGAGTGTCTACAGGTCATCTCTCCCTCTGGAGTTCCTCCACAGATAAAATATTTTGTCTTTTGTTCTTAAATTTACATCCAAAGTGTCATCTTTTACATGTTTCCCCTCTTAGATTTGGGCTAAACAAAGGAATCCTTGGCAGAAGGAGTTAGAAACTCCCAAAACAATTAATCAGACAAGTTGTGTCATGAGGTTTAACCTGCCTGGTAGCAGCTTATTGTAGTTGTTTCTAAGGAACGCTTATTTTAAAAAGTTCCTGTCACCCAGATCTGTAACACAGTTAACCCAGCAAGTTAATTCTGCCATGCCTGAGACTTTCAGGTAACTCTCACAATGAGTGCCAATCTTTTGGGAGCTGGAGTTATAGAGACAGAAAGGCAATTGGATCTTACCCAGCTGTGTATTTAGTCAGCTTAATGTGGGAGATTCCTGAAACCCCACAGGAATGACATTGGATCCCCATGAGCCTGCATGTTGCACTTTCCTCACCCCTATTCTAACAGATAACTCACGAGACAGCTTACTTCCCATGGTTAAAAAATTGGCTGATAAGATGAGGAATGGTCCTTAACAGTATTCTGTTTACATGGGCTATTCCATTTGAGAGGAATAACATGAGAAGTCACCCTTGGTTTTGACTTATAGCATTTTCCCTTTTCTCTTTCCCTCTCCATATAGTCACCTCTATTTTTGCTCCCACCTCCACTTGGAGGTACTGGCACAATCAAATGATCTCCAAACTATATGAGGCACGGGATGGGAGTTGTACTCCAACATATCTGGAAGGCATCACATTTGGGCAGGTTGCCTTACAGGAAAGCTTCACCCACTTTTATTTGACAATAGAAATCCTATAAATAAGTGGGGTTATATGGTCATAGTCATGGCCTTACATTAGCAGGTTTGAGTCCTGCTTGAGAGAAAGCAAGATATAAATCAAACAAATAATAAAATAAATAAAGCTTTGATTGGATTAACCACAGCCAGTTGTTATAACCAGAATTCAGGGGTAGGATAAGGTTTGACTTCTCATCTCCCCCTGATCAATTTAGGATTAATCTGACACATGACAGTGAAGGAGAAGTCAGTTTAAGAAATGCCAGTGCTAATTTCGAGGTAGAAACGCTAAGCAAGTGTTTATTGAGATGACTGTGAAGTTTGATGAGTGAACCCCAGCCATTTGACAGGTATTGTTGTGGTTGCATTTGGGTCTTGGAGATTGAGTTTGCCAGCTAATTTCTCAATTTGTACAGTGTCTCAGGTAACAGTCTGCTTTGCTAGGTAAGACTGGTATATGCTATCCCCTATTAGTAGTTTAAAATGTTTGTAGTTTCTTTTTTAAAAGATACAATTTTCAGTGCATTTTAGGTTATGGAGTTTAAAAGGTCTGTTCTGCCTGTGAAAAGTATGTGTCGCCTATCTGGTGAGCCTTATGTGGGAGAATCCAGGAAGGGGGGGGGGCTACTGTGAGTGTGTCTGGTTACCAGGGAGATGGGAGAAAATGCCTGGGAGGAAGCCCAATCTACTCTGCCTCAGAGACAGATTGAGGATTTCAGGAGAAATTTAAAGCTGCCCATCCCATAAGGAAGGAGAAACGAAAATAAAGAGACAATATTGCACATAGAATTATAGGGCTGGAATGACCACAAGGGCCATCTGATCCATTCCACTGCTATGCAGGAATCCACAACTGAAGCACTCCTGAGAGGTGAGCATCCAACATCTGTTTAAAGACCTCCAAAAAAGGAGACTCTTCCACCCAGAAGAGCAGTCTATTCTATTACCAAACAGATCATCCTGCTAGTAAATTCTCCCTTATGTTTAGGCAGAATCATTGCTCTTTTAATTTGAGTCCATTGGTTCATGACCTGGCCTCTGGAGCAGCAGAAAACAATATTGCTCCTGCTTCTACATGTCATCTTTTCAAATTTTTAAAGATGACTCTCATGTTACTTCCCAATTTCTTCTTCTCCAAGCTAAACATACTCAGCTCTCTCAGCCATTCTTCATCAAGCCAGGTTTCCAGATCCATTATCATCTTGGTTGCCCTTCTCTGAACACATTTTAGCTTGTTAACATCATTTTCAGTCTGTGCTTCCCAGAACTGAACAAAGAACTGGACAAATCCATGGTGAGATCTGACCAAAGAAGAATAGAGTGGTCACTCTTACTTCCCTCAATCTCAACACTGTGATCTTGTTGATGCATCATAGGATTGCACTGACATTTTGGCCATCACATCACACTGTTTGTTTAACCTCTGGTGTACTAAGACCCATAGTGCCTTTTTGTATGTGCTGTTGTTAAGCCAGGTGTCATGCATCCTATATTCATGCATTTCGTTTTTCCTGTCTTAATTTATTCCTCTAGAAATTCATTTTCATAGATTTTCCCATCTATTAGGCTCATTTGAATTTTGATTCCATTCTCTTGGGAGTCAGCTACTTCAAGTAATTTGGAGTTATGTGCAAATGTGATAAGCATGCCTTCTATACCATCATCTAAGTCACTGATAAAAATGTTGAACAACACTGGACCCAAGACAGAGCCCTATAGCACCGTACTAATCTCTCCAAGATGAAGAAGAACTATTGGTGAGCACTGTTTGGGTTCAGTCAGTCAACCAGTTACAAATCCTCCTAACAGCAACATTGTCTAGCCTGCATTTCACTAACTTGTTTGCAAGAATATCATGAAGGGAACTCATTGAAAAGTCTTACTGAAATTAAGATCTACCACATCCACAGTATTCCCCTGATATACCAAACTTGTAACTCTATTTTTAAAAAAGATTTAAATGTATGCTTATTTCTTATTCATATTATATATGTTGATCTAGTTAGTAGAAAACTAAATTCTATTCCTGTTGATGTGAAAAGTTTGGAAGTGCACCATTTTTATGGAACCTGCCTTAGTACGGTGCTTCCACCACAGAAAGATAGTTATGGTATGTCTCAAGTCTTCAAGAAAACTGAATTATGGACACCCCTGCTTTAAGGAAACTGTGGAGCAATGTCTGAAGAGTGATTAAATATCAATATAAATTATCTTGAGGAAAGTCACACTATGAGCATTATAATGTTATGCCATTATCACAGGCCCCTTCCGCACAGCATTTGCCATGCGAAAGGGCACCTGGAGCATTGCACGATTGTGAGGAGCGATCTGCATGACGCACTCACAATCGCGCGATGCTCCAGGGGCTAGCAGGCTCCGATCAAGTGCCTTTTCATTTTTGGCTGGAAGCCGGAAATGGTGTGCAATCGTGCATTGCTCCCAGGACCCTGCGCACACTTACCTGGCGTGCAGAGCCTCCGGACCTGTGCCAGTCGTGCTTCCTGCCCCAGCGCAGCCTGGGAAACTCCCAGGCTACACTGTGGAAGGAAGAGGCGGGGCTCTTGCATGAGCAGGCAGCTTGTGTGGAGCTGAAGCCGCAGTGACGCAAGAGCCTCTTGCCGGAGCCTGCTCACTTGATCCCCGCACCCCAGTGCCAGAAAAAGGTAAGATGCGGAAAGGGCCACAGTGTTTATACTCCATCTTGTCCATTCTCTCACATACTTGGCTAAAAGAAAAGATGCTTCAAGATATTTTAACTATGCATTGAACAAGAATATAATTTGAATATCACTTAAAGATGCATTTCAATTCTATCAGTCTAAGGTTGTCAACTGGATACTTTCTATGAAGAGAGTCAGCTTCAACTGCATAATAGGTTGAACTGCATAGACCCCATCAGTCCATTTCAGGTGACAGACAAAACTGGGGCTTAGATCTTTCACTCTGCCATTGATGACTATGCACAAGGAACTGGTGAATCTGGAAGTAACCATAGCATAGGATGCAAGTATATCAGGACCATATTGCCAAAACATTGGATTGGATTGTAAGAGCATGAACCTTAGCAGCTGCAGTTTTCCATCATTTTGGACATTAAATGGAAAGCTCTGATTGCAACTTGAGTGAAAAATGTTAAGTCTTTAACAGCTGTAGTTTCCCAGAATTTTGGAACATGGAATGCCCTAAATACAACTTAAGTCAAAAGCCTTTTTTATTATCGCATGTGTTTTCATGCCAAAATCTCATGCACATTTATTTGGGAATAAGCCCAACTGAATATAGCACATCTTACTTATTAGTAAACATGCATAGGATTCTACAGTCTGTGTCATCAAACTGCTAGCCCATATGATACTCTTAAGTTAGGCATATGACAGGTAAAGACTGTTTAAACCTCCTGTCTTATATACACTTTGGTTTTCTAGTCTCTTTTTTCCTCCAGTATGAATCTTTTTTTTTTTCTGCAGCCATACCTTAAATTTCAAACTCTGCATACCTCTTTTCTGTTACCTTTCTATCCTTTCATTTTAAAATGAAATATATTCACACATTATAGGCATAAAAATAATCCCACAGCATTTGAGGCATGGTGGATTTGCTCAGAAGAGCTGGGCTTACTAGATTAATACAGACGAGATCAAAACAGCTTCTGCCTCTGCTGGGAAGGAAAATGGGCTCTCCCCACCTGTCCAGTTTAATAAAGGTACACTAGCACCTCCTACAGGCCATCAAAAAAAGCAGCACAACCTATTTCAAAGAAGAAATCAGAAACAATCTGACTGAAAATGTATGTGAAGGGAATTTACCTCCTCATACAACCCCATATGGATTAAAATTCTAGGCCTTAATTGAATTAAGACAGAATTTACAGTGCAGGCATGTATGTGTTGTGTTGTGTGCCATCAAGTTGTTTCTGAGTTATAGTGACCTGAAAGCAAACCTGTTACGGAGTATTCTTGGCAAAGGCCACTTCCACACTAGCCTGTTATAGCACTATGATTCCACTTTCAACATCCTACGGAATCCTGGGGTTTGCAGTTTTGGGAACAGCCAGCCAGCTGCTCCCGAAACTGCAAATCCCAGGATTCCATAGGATGTTGAAAGTGGAATCATAGCGTTATAACAGGCTAATGTGGAAGTGGTCAAGGTTTAGAGAGGGGTTGCTGTTGCTTTCCTCTGAAGTTGAGAGACTGTGACTTGCCCAAAGTCACTCAGTAGGTTTCTGCAGCTCTGTAGGGATTTGAACCCTGAAGTCCCAGAATCATAATCCTATACTCAAACTACTACACCATGCTATATCTACCCTGAAGTAAGTTTAGTAGGACCTACTCCTAAATAAGTGGGCATAGAACTTCTCTGTAAGGCATATAAGCAACGCTTTCCAAAATCAAGTGAGGACAAAATTGCATGCAGCATGGATGTCTTTCTCCACTTTCCTAGAGTCACAAGAACAAAAACAAGAACAAGCATCTATGAAAGCTTATGGCAAAAATGAGGAACCTTCAACACAGAGGCCAAACATGACCTATGGGACTTTCCTGAACACCCACAAGCTTCTGCTATTATCTTCTATAAATGACAGCGGTCACAAGATGTACACTCCCTTGTTTGACAGTTTAGTTGCTCTATCTTATATACCCAATTCCAGTGATCTGTTTCAGCCCATACCTGCATAAAAAGGACTGAGATTAGAACTAAGAGAAAAAGTAAATGTGCATCTCTTTAACTTACTGAATGTACAAAAGCAAAACTTCAGAACCTGGCATGTACAATGTTGGAACTGACAAGACTTACAACTTTAGTCATTATGGGGTTAATTGGTCTATTGGTGTTATAGAGGACCTTCACCTGCTACTGTTATGGGAGCAGTTGTAAAGGCTCTGTAAGAGTAGCACTCTCTTAGTGAACACTTCACTTCCTGATTTGCTGTTGCTGCAGTTTGTATCTTATCCTGCTTCGTTGTGGTATTGTATTATATTTTGATATATTTTGTATTTGTATTTTAACTCGCCAAACTTGCTCATGTTCTCCTTTAACCTTTTGTATATTAAGAACCTATATGCTATTTTTATCTTTTAACTAGAATATATAAAAGACTATTTCTCTTTCCCTGTTTTGTCTTCTGAATTTCCTTTTTTATTTACAACATACAAGAGTCAGCTACATTCTTGGCATACATATTGCAGTTTGTCAGATCCCTGCTTGAAAATCTGACTGGCAACCTAGCAGCTTACGTGAAATTACATGCCTCACAAATAGCTGTCTGGCAGATAACAAGGAAAGACTTGGAGGCTGTGGCTATAATTTGGCCTTCTTGAAATAGTGCAATCAGCTAAGGGAGTAGAATCTGAAAGGCATCACAGGCACAAGGGTGATTAAAGTTTACCTATTAATCACCAGCTATTTCGTCCACTACAGCTCACATTTAGCGCTCAGTATCATACCTGAAGAGGCATAATTAGCAGTTTTCACACTTTGGGCAGATCACAAGTTACCACCCAAGACTTTTTGTTTTCTAGGAGACTCATGGTTTTTTTCCCCTAGTAGGAGTGTGTCTGTTTCATCTTCTTCACACACTCTGTACCTGTCTCAGCCCTGCAAGCCCTCCCGCTGCACACCTTTTGTTACACTGCAGCTTGAAGTTGTGAGAAATTATGTCATTTTCTCTTTCTCAAATATATCTGCGTATTCCAGTTACTGGCAGAATGACATGAAAGGATAATTCTGCCACATACGTTGCTGGAAAAGGTACATTGGTGAGACTGAACAAGGCAATTAGGAAGAAGACTTTGGCTGAACATACGGATTCGAGAAAGGAGCAGGAAGAAAGGAAACAATTGGCACCAATGTTTATTGTGCTTTAATTTTCAGATGTTCACTCAGATACATGTGATGATCAGGTATCAATCAAAAGAAACTTTACTTGAAAATGTACATTATTTGATGTCCAGTAATTAATATTATTTTTTACCTTAGATCCATGGTTTTAATGCCTTTGGAAAGCAATCTTCCAAAATCCTGACAAATATAGGAATAGAAAACAAACTGTAATTTTTTTTAAAAAATGTTGGAAACAAAAGGCTTAATCTTCTGTTTCTCACTCTGATTAAATGAAAAACAGAACCAAGAAATGACTCTCAATAAGTCTTGGGTTTAACTGAAACTACCATGCTGTTGAGACCTCTTAGAATTATACTCTGAATTTGGCTGCATTATAACTGTCAGCCAACATCCAGTGTAATGCTGATGGAGTGAAAGGCCCTGCCAGGTAGTTATGCATGACTAGAGAGGCCCATGATGTAAAAAAAAGAGATCTCCAGCTGGCAGCTCCAGTACCCACTGTGCCCACACCGCTAACTGGGAGTGCCTCTCATGGACCAACTAGTGTGAGCCTTGCGGGAGGGGGCAGAGTTTGTCTACACGTATGAGCAGCAGTAAGCTGGCCTGTTCTACCACCTGGCCTCTTGTCACTATTCATACAAACAGCAAAAAACAGGTGTACAAGAAGGCATTCAACACAGAAACTTAGTAATATACAGCAGGAGTTGCACAAGCCTGCTGCCATCGTTGAAATCAAGCCTTTGAGACTTGTGAACTTGGAGGCATTGTCACATCTCATCACCTGGTAGCCTGCTCTTCTAATTAATCCTCTTCTCCTTTAGCCTGCATAAAAAAATCCATTCACACAATGAACACGTTCTCCAACATTTCACAGATAAAAATCAGAACATGTCTGGATGAGCAATGTCAGAGTGTGGACAAGATGGCAAAAGTTATTAATGAGGAAGCACATACAAGCTAGGATCAAGAGTTAGCTTGTGGTTGTAAAAGAAGTGATTGTGAGATGCCTGCACGATGGGCTGACTTTGTCATGTTTATGGTGTTGTATCCAGCTGATACACGGAGCTGTGATAAAATGAAGCAACCACAGCATTATTTCACCAGGAAGAAAACCATTACCCATGCAGCAGTTTGAAACACACCAATGATCCTGCAGTTTAGGTCTAATATTCATTGTATAGTGCTGGAAGATTCCATATTCAAATCACAATAAAATACTTCAGTTTAGTTTCTACATTCTCCTATGGTGATGGGTGAAGAGCACACCCCTGCCTCTCCCTGGAGAGAACCATGGAGAAAGACAGTGTCTAAAAAGTGCACATACCAGGGGAAGGAGCAGGACCTTAGGCAAGTCCACTTCCATGCTAAAAATATTTGGTTGCATCTTCTGTTAATTTCTCTGCAAGTTTCTCAGTTGATTCCAGAAAGCTAGGATCAAAACAGAAGTCAGGTAATGTTATTCATAATAAACTAAACCTAACAAAACACATGATTCAAATATGTAAAACTGAAGTATGTTGATAAAACTCTGTGTTATTTCAAAGCAACCTACTTTAAAACATGTGGGAGTTTTTGTGCCTGCTGTCCTGTTGTTAATTTCTCTGTAAATCACAAAAGTCTGAACTAGATGAAAAGGTGTAGTTTCGGCCTTCCCTCGTCTTGGATTCCCAGATATTATTGGACCAAATCTCCCATCATATCTGAGCCATGTTTAGACAAGTCAAATTTAAATAATTTATTGAATAAAGCTTTAAAAGAAAAGTTAAGAAAATAATGGGGAGAAAAGCACAAGGAAGACTATTTTTGGTACTATCATGTCACTTCTGCCATTTGTTTGTTTAGCTTTTTCTAGCTAAAATAACACCTCATAGTTTGCCCTTTAAACCATCAGGAATCGTACATTATTTGAACTTCTAACACATCCGCATTTAGCTGGCTTTAGAAGCTCTAAAAGGGGTTAAAATGTAAATGAGGAAAGCATGTGATCACATCCTAGTCCATGAGAGCTCACATTGCCTTAGTAAGCTAGAATGCTTTAAGTTAATGATGTTTTTAGCTAGCCAAATCCAATTTACCAGGTCACTGTAGTTCTAGCACGTTAGCTCCATTTCATACAGCTTTAATTTATTTTCAATTTTTCAATGATAAGGCAGTCCAATGAAGAGGAGGGCCTTCTTTGCTTCTTCAAAATGTCCAGCTGAAAAATGAACTCCCTTCTCAGTCTGTGAATTATCTTTCTATACTTTCGGCAGGTATTATAGCACACACGTAACGTTGTCACTGCTCTGAAAATGCTGAAACACAAAAGATGGTTAGTAAAATGAGAAACTGAAATTGAGAACTGTAGCATGGAGTAGACAGGGCATCTTGCTCTAAAAAGAATCATTTTATAAAAAAGAGACGAGGAAGCATTTTTCTTTTGAAGGGGCTTAAGATGATTAAAAGCAAATAGCAAGGAGAAAACTTTGATCCAGGGTAAAACCTGCAGCTCTTCTCTTGCGGTGGGACTGAAGCTCTCATCAGCTTTGGTCCAGACTATCTGAAAGACCATATCTCCCTGTATCAACCTGCCCAAGCTTTAAGAGAAGTAGGAGAAGGCATTCTCTTGGCATCACCACTATCAGAAGCATATTTGGGGAGGACATAGGAGAAGTCTTCTCAATCACTTCTCCCAAGTTGTAGAACTCCCATCCCCAGAAGGTCCATTTGGCACCCTCTCTCCCTTATGTCTTTCTGCAGGAGAGTGAGGACCTTTTTATTTAAGGAGGCATTTGTTTTCTAATATGTTGCAACAAATGGGTCTTTTAATGATGGTGTTGCGTTTCTATTTCATTATGTTTAAATGTGTTTTTAAAACTGCCTTTAATTTTGTTTTTCACCTGTGTTTTTTAAACAGAACTCTGATTTAATTGGATTTTAACTTTTGTATGAATTATTTTTAGTTGTACAGTCTTCCCTCCACATTCACAAGCGATCATTCGGGGCACAGAACCCTTCTGAAAGTGGAAAAATCATGAATACCTCCCCCATCTTCTCTGCCACCCATTCCCTGCCAGGGCTCCCCCGGGCATTTCCGCACTAGCCTGTTATAGCGCGATGATTCCACTTTCAACATCCTCTGGAATCGTGGGGTTTGCCGTTTTGGGAGGGGCCAACTGGCCCCTCCCGAAACGGCAAACCCCAGGATTCCAGAGGATGTTGAAAGTGGAATCATCGTGCTGTAACAGGCTAGTGCGGAAATGCCCCCCCCCCACTTCCTCTTCCCACTGCATTTTGCACCAGCACAGAGAAAATAGATGTGGAATGCGAGGGGGGAAACTCCAGAGGAGGAAAGGAAGACTTTTTGGAACACTTCCCCGCACTCCATTCCCTTCCATTTTGCCATGGAGAACTTGCCCCAGAGCAAAATGCATAGGAATGGGAGGAGGAGAATTGAGGGGGAGCATGGATGCTGGCAAATAATCAAATCTATGAACGTCAAACCTAGAAACGTGGAGGGAGGACTGTATAGTGTTTTTACTTCATTGTAAGCTGCTTGAATCCTGTGCTGGGAGAAAGGCAAGATATAAATAAAATAAAATAAAATAAATTAATTAATTGCTAATCCCTCACCACTGGCTATACTAGTGATGACTGAGGGGAGTTGCAGTGCAACAATAACCTAAAAGCCCTCTATCTAACATATTCAAGTTACAAGAATTTATATGCGGATGTGTCGTGTTTATAAAGAACAGTGGATCTTATTTATTGCTACCAGCACCAAAAGAAGAGTTTGAAGAAAGCTATTTGGTGAATAAATAATTTCCAAATATGGTCTGTCCAAAATGTTGCCTCCTTCTGCACATCCTACCTTAGCTCCATTGCCCTTAGCTAATCCCTTTATAGCAGGTATGGGTACCTGCAGTGTGTTTAGAAGCCAGTTTGCTGCCTCTGGGGAGCCAAACAGACTGCCAATTTTTTTTAAAAAAAAAGAATCCTTAGATATGGCTAGAAATCCACTTCTGGTTTTGAAAAAAAGGATATTTGTCATGTAAAATACCACACAGGCAGGAAATAGAGGGTGGGTTCATTCTCTGTAAGATATTAACTTTTATTCCTGAGATTTCCAGCACATACCTTGTTTTTCCAGGAAAAAAGGCAGCCTGAGAAATCTGGTGGAGCCAAGGATCACAAAACCTGCCTTGAGGGGTCATAGCCCTTCGTCTACTCCTGTCTTCTAGTATAGTTGGGAGTTGGGAATCCTATACCTGCTTACAAAGTGGAATGGACTTGCCTGCGTAGGAGTGCTGTACTGAGCCATCCTATGGAGGTCAGGAGGGAGAAGAATCCACAGCAAATCTATTGCTCCTTACTCCACACTGCTAGCTGAACATAGCCAGGAAGACATAAGGTAAAGGGGAGCAGCTTTTCTTTTGCCATTCCCTTTCCAAATTCAGTTTGCTACTACATTGGTAGTAGTTGCTGTTTCCCCCCCACACACAAACAGATGGGAATGGCAGGAAAATTAACTATATAGTTTGGAGGACTGGGAGGGATCTTCTTGCTCCTTTGAGGCAGCATGTCAGGGGAGATTACAGAGCTCTGGATCCTGACCCCAAGCAAGCCACCAGACATGCTTCATCTCCCCCACTCCCCTGCTGTACCTCATCTCCTCCACTCTACAGTGGCAGAACACTAGTGGTACAACTCACCTGCAAATCTCTGTGTGAGCATATGAGGAACTCATCTTGGGATGGACATTTGGAATAGCAACTTCCAAATTTCCCAGGGGATTGTGGGTGGAAATTCAGAAAGTTGCTATCCAAAAATTAACTTTTACAAGCTTTTTACCTCCCATCTGTCTTCATCTTTTCCCTCGAAGGGAGTCTCATCTACATACCGTACTATTCTGAGCCTTTGCTCTTTCTAGCCTTAGAAACACTGTTGGAAAGAGCCCTCTAGAAAACTAATTGTAATAGTGAAGTCTCCATACATTATAGGACTATTCCTTCCACAGTAATCTTGCATGGATCATAAATCACTTTAAAATGTGATGGGAAAATTCATCTTGAAAATAAAAACTGACCTTGAAAGAAAGTAACACAAAGTAACACAACAGTGACACTTTATGATATGCCGGTATAACTCCACCTCCTTAGTTCCTAATCAATAGATTGCAGTTGGTATGATATAAAACTGCAAAATAGCCAGAATTCATTCACTCAGAGAAGAAGTCTCAGCAAGTTTCATAATGAAGGCAAAGCTTATGATTTTAAATATATGTAACAAATAAAAGGAGAATTAATAACATCTGCACATGTATTTGTGTTTATGTCAAAGGGTTGTTGAAGCATAGATACATTTCCAGCATATGGACTATTTATCTACCACGGTGACACTAATGTTATAAAGAATTTCAGTCAGACTGCTATGCATATTACTATTTAATGGATTGCTCCATCTGAAGCAACCAACCAGGCGTATTCAAGCCATAACGCAGGTGTCTAGGATTACAAAGTGTAAAAGCAGAGAGAAAGACAGATAGACAGACAGGCATACAGTTATAATCTCAGGTTACAGATTCCATATAGCATGCAATCTATCTTTTTATATAATTACCTGTACTGGAAAAGGTAGATCAAACATTTCTTGAAAGGTTCTATGTAGCTGAATGAAACAAATCCTTAACATTTTTTTCTGAAGAAAATGTATTTTCTATATGTTCCACAGTTTATTTGTCCATCGTAAATAAACCATATGCTTTGTAAGTTAAACTGTTGGCTGTTTTGCATAACACAGTGTTCAAGCAGTCCTGGGTTAATTAGCATGGCCAACTGTTTTCTTCAAAAAAGTTGCAGTGATTACAACTGTACATTTTCTTCTTCTGTTATAGTTTTGTTTAGAAGATGGATGCACCTCTCTTCTGATAGCAACCTACATCAAGGACAAAAGTTAAAGCTGAGTATGAGTAAAGGTATAATATTAATATTAAGACTTGGTTGCTGAGATGTACAGCCAACAAGGTTGCTGAAAAACTATCTGAGAAGTGGTTCTCAGTAACATTGTTTCAGAGAATGAGTGCCTGTCCCTTTGGAGTAAGCAGCCTAGATGGTGAGCTTCAACAAGCATAGGAACCAACTTTCAAAGTGGTACAAAAGTTTACTGCTGTAGAACTCCATCATATGAGCAGATGAGTATCTCTGTTCCATCAGCTGGAATGCCAGAATTGTGGGACCCATGCTATGTTCCATATGTTTAGCAGAGAGAAGGCAGCATGATTTACAGGACCATGGATAGCTCCTCAGCATCAGGTGAGATTTAAGGAAGGGCAGGGTCCCAAATAAACATTTCTACATCCCAAGACAGCCTGGTGGTGAAAAGAGCCCTGATCAAATAAATAAATATAGTGTATCCTTAGTGGAAGACCACATTACAGATGAATAGGCTCAGTCAAGGAAGACCCATTCCTGAATCTGCAAGACCTGAGCAGGGCAGTTGAGGATAGGGTGACTTTGAGGTCTCTCCTTTATAGGGTCACCATCAGTTGAAGTCAACTTGATAGGAGTTAACAACAAACAACAATCCCTAAGATGCTGCCCATGTCATTCCTGTGTTCTGGATGCTGTTAGCTGACCCAATAGTGTTCCGTCAGGAAACAGTGGACATACACACCAACAAACACTGCCTTAAGATCGATACAGAGCCAAGGAACTGCAGCTGTTAAACATGGTGTGCTGTGGTGATGTCTCTATCTCGATACAGCCCAGAGAACAGCTACATTCATTTTTTAAAGGCACATGCTGGGGAAGGAGACGGCAACCAAAGTGAAACAATCCCATAATCAAGGTCATTTAGGTCATTAAAGGGAACATTGAGCACATACTGACATACGACATAATCACTGACAATACTATCACCCATGAGACCGAGATAAGAGCTGGCAAACCCACGATCCTCTTGAATGTGAACTGCCATTTGGGACCAGTAATAATCTCAAGGCTTGCCTCATTTCACAGCTGAGTTGTTTGAAAACAGACAGGCTGGCCGTTCCAGAAAGCAGCTGTAGTGTTTGGCGTTCTCTCTTGTTCTTATGAAGTCCTAATGTTCATTCAGCTCCCTCCCTTGGTATTTTTCTCATTCTAACTATTCTTATGACCTAGCATTGTTAATTTAATTGCCAGCTGAAAAAAATACAATTGTTCCTCTTTTTACCTTTACTCCTTTATTTCCACTGCCTCTAAAAATGCCCTTTTAAAGCTGAAGTCTGGTCCACACTTACCAGAGGCAATCAGTCCCATTGAAATCCATGGGACTTACAGCGTACAGGATTGCACTGTAACACAGACTGATTTAGATACCTTGCTGGTGGCGGTCCGGCCGCCACCACCGCTGCTGCTGAACAAAAGCAAGACTGGCACTGGGAGGAGAATGACTTTGCTATCCCTGTGTAACCTCTTTGGGGTTTTTTGTTCGTCTTTTTTTCACTTGGCTCACAAGCATTACTTCAGCAGTTTTGTGTGCAGCTTGGCATTATCAACGAACAGAAGGAACAAAAGACACTCGCCTGCGTTTATATGGCACAAAAAGCCGGGAGTAATGAAAGCCCATTTTCCTGCTTTTATTTATTTATTTTAGAGGCCATGGAGACACCATTATCATCCATGCTGAAAGATGCAATGAACTGCTACAGATGATTTTCTAACATGCTCCTGTTTCAAAACAGATGCAGCAAAAAAGAAAAAGAGACCGCTGTAAAATATTAGACAATGATCTATGTATATTTTGGCTGTGAGTTTGTTTGTTTGTTTGCCTCAGTTCTCTGGTGTTTGAGGCTTAAAACTCTCTTATCTACACAAAAATTGGCCATAAACGCTGTAAAAAGCACCCCAGTACACTTCTGCCTATTGTTATATATAGGCATTTGTATGTTTGTAGGTTTATGAAAACAGAATGTGGGTCAGAAGAAGAAGATTATATATATTTTTGAGACAAAGGCAGATTTCTCACTCTGTAAAATATAAAATATTGTCTAGTGTGACTGTTAATCACTATAGTGTATGTTTGTTTATACACAGAGACACAAACAAACGAATACACACACACAAACTATTCATTCCCATGGATGAATTGCTAATAAATGAAATATATATTTAACTCCTTGGATACCTCCTTCTCATACAGCATACCACATTTATGGTCTCATTAAAATAACTATTGAAACTCCAGCATGATCACGATCACATCCATCAGTTGCCCTAAAATATACAGCATGTAATCAGGCTTGACTTTAATCAGACTCTACTTTGCTGCTGAATCCACACGTCTGTCATAGAATCTTTTAAAGCTGCAGTCTATATTGCAACCATACATGCAATATAGGGCTGGGGACATATCCCACCAAGAAGTACTACAATCTTTGTAACTACAATAAATATTTTAAATCATCACCCTCAAATCCTTTCTTTATCAAAATGAAGAAAAATAAACTTGGGTTAATGATGAGGTAGTTCTCCTAAGCACAAATCTAAAGATCCCTTCTGCTTTATATACCATGTAAATCTTTTTAAAAGCTACTTAGTGAAATCCCCCTTTTCAGCTGTTTATATATTGCCAAATATCAGGGGTTTGTACTTATTTATATTCAATTTTCCAACTCAAAAATGAAGGAATCATTAAGCAGTGTTGCACAGTGAAAGCTATCTCTTCAGCTCCAAAGCACTATTCACAATAAGTCACCTAATGTATCAATCACACATTAACAATAGGTCTGCCCCCTTATCAGGCCATTTCCAGCACGTTAAGAGAAAGCACACTTTCTCAGTCCAGTGACTGATGAGTCTTGGCAAGCAATAGAACAGCCTTCCCCAATCTGGCTCCTTCTTAGATGTTTTGGACTACAGTTCCTATTATCCTTAGCCCACAAGGCTACTTGTGTTCTTTGGGATGACAGGAGTTATACTTCAATATATATATGAAGGGGGATAGGTTAAGGATGGCTGATGAAGGAAAGAGCTGCAGAGTTTGTTGATATGATAGCCTTAGGACACTGTGATTCTACTTTAACTGGCTTGGTAATATCCTATGGAATCCTGGGATTTGCAGTTTAGGAAGTGGCACTTTGAATTCTCAGCTAGAGGGCTCTACTTCCTCACCAAATGACAAACCCCAGTATTTCATAGCACGCAGCCATGGCCATTAACATGGAATCATAGTGCTATAACTGTGTAGTGTGAAAGGACACTTAGTGACAACAACTTGTATATGACACGTATCTTGGATGCAGCATATTCATTTTTTTTATTGGCAGCTTTTCCTTGCTTCTTTTCAGCTTGTGCAACTGGGTCCCAGGGCTGGGTAGTAAACTCAGAGTGATGCTTCAGATCACCAAGTCCCAGGCCTAAATCCCAGTTGGGAAAATGAATTTTCCTACTGACAGCACAAGCCAGGCCAAGTGTTTAAAATTTTAATGAAAGCTTGACAGCTTTTTTTTAAAAAGATAACTCAGCGTATTCATATTGCAACTTTGCAGCATGTGAAAGTTCTGTAAATATTTCATTGTGATCCTTTCAAATATTGTCATTTTGTGAGAAGCCCACATATGGAAACAATCTTCCTGAAATGGATAGCTTCCAAATTGGGTGTATGTGTGAGTGTGTATGTGTGTGAGAGAGAGAGGGGGAGAGGGATGCATGCACATGTGCATGCACATAGACACACACACAATGGCTGCAATCCCTCATTGTAGCATAAATGTTTGCATGCAGAGACAAGCTATGTGACCACCATGCAACTCCTATACAGAAAAGCAACATTGCACAAAACAGGTCAATGACTGAGTGCCGTTGCGCAATATGCAATGTGCAATACACAACGCACAACTACAGTGTGCATTATATGATGCACAACTGCATCATCACAAGGCACAATGTGCAACCACAACACACACCATCCAATGCACAACTCCAATGCGGAATGACCACTAAGCAATTACAACACGCAAAGACAAGGCACAGAAGAATATGCTGTTCACCCAGTTCCACTTCCACCACTACCAGAAGAATATGTCCATTGCACAGTGGTGACTTTGGGGCCCTACATGTGTCGCTTGACCAATGCATGTATATGTCTCTAACTAGAAGCCAGCCAATTAAGTAGAAAAGCCAGGAGTCACAGGAGTGGAGTGCCAAGATCTTTTCGATTGTCAGGAAAGCTGGTGTTACCTTTCTCTCATCTCAGTCTTCCCTCTAAACTCTGACTTTAGCAGGAATCTTCTCCCTAACATACCTATGTGCATCTGTGTATTTTTCCTAGGAACAATATATTACTGTGAGCTATCCCTGCTGTAAGCCAGAATATTTCTAAATGGTTTAGTCTTGAATGAGTAATTAAGATCCATTATCATTATTATGTTTAGAAAGACCCAATGTTGTTTTATGAAGATGAATCAATACTATTTTTGCATCCTGCTTGGAGATACCTCTATGGGGACATCCCCTCTGCCATGATGAGTACCTGCAGTACTCCAGTGTGTGTGGAGTACTGCACGCAAGGATGTAATCCTTGTTTCATGTAATTCTAGTTATAGTAAGATGCAAACAGGAGTTACATAACAAAAAGTAAGGCATTTTATTTATACAAGTTTGCAGTTATCTCTGAACACTCCATTTCTCTCCAGCTCAGTCTCTCCATTGGTGTATGTTGAGTCACTCCCTGATAGCTGTTCCCTTACCCTGTGTATTCCCTCTGTGTCATTAGGTTTCTCTTCTTGCCTGTTGTCTTAACTTACTTAGTTCCACATATATTCATAAAATCCTGTTGCACAATGGAAAGTTTGGATGGAAGAGGTTCATCACCACCCATCTTGCAGCATCTTGTTGCACACAACTACATCTGGAGGAAAACTCTGTAATAAACAAGCACCCCAAGTAATCCAGTAGCCATAACCTTCAGACCACTGCTGAGTCAAACAAATTCACTAGAAGTTTTCAGCTAGGGTGGATATACAACCTCAGTATTTTCTGTAGTTTCCACTAACCTGTGACGCCTTCAAGAAAATAGTAATGGTTCATAATATGATATTCCTCCTGGGTTCTAACCATTTTAGACATCTTACAATGCTGTAAAAGAGGAAGCATCATACAGCCACTTGCTTGGGAACAGAGGGGACCACTCACATAACCCAGAGAGAGAAAAGAAAATGATCCCTCTGTAAATTGTAACCATCCAAGTCTTAAACTCAAATTCTCTAAAATGTTCCATGCTGTCTGCTTCAGGTAGATCAATTTTTCCCTTCAGTAATTTAGCCACATTTGAGATTTTCCAGGGAGTGCACTCCATGCCATTTTGATTACTCAATAATAAGGAAAATGTATGGAGATTTAACAGGGGAAAGGATTAGATATTGTGTCATGTTGTAATAAAGGGCAAAGAGGGGGATAGAATGCAGAAAAACCAGATGAACGATTGCATAAAACAAAAACTATAAATTTTCCTTTGGGGAAATGTAAGCTAGATCATCTTAAGGGCGCCAGAAACGGAGCCTGGAAAAATAAAAGTTTGAAAACCATATATACATGTTTTAAAGGAATCGTACTGGCTTCCAGTATGCTTCCAGTCTGAATTCAAAGTGTTAGTGAGGACATTTAAACCCTTAGTGGCTTGAAACCTCAGTATCTTAAGGAGCACTTTCCCATATCCACCTACCCAAGGGCTCAGGTGTTCCACCAGTAGGACAATGCACTGTGTAAGTATGGGTATACTTCAGTTAACAAAGTAGATTTATTCCTGGACATCACTTTAACAGAGTAAATGACCAGAGCAGAAATAACATGGTAAGAATATAGATAGTTTCCCATACCACACAGTGTTTTCTCAGAACTAGCAATCTGCACATGTGAAATGAAACAACCACATCAGGTAAGCCTTGCATAAGTAAACACAGACATTTTGAACCTTCTAAAAGGCTTTTCTCAACATGCACCCAAAGACAACATTTTCTTTCAACAGCTTCCAGTTTCCAATTTGGTGGCCAGACTTAAAGATCTATGATTTTTAAAACCTCGTTGGAGACAGCTGGTGAGGGAGGCTTATCTGCTGTCCGCCTTTCTCTCTGTTGTCGCCTTTCATGCATGTATAGTAAGGGATTCTGGCGGCATCTGTTGTTTACCTTGCTTGTTCTAGGCAAGCACATATGGCTACAGTATAATCAACTAGAGGAGAATCTCACTGTTTCCCAGCTCAAGTTTTATTGCACATACTGCAGCAAAAGTCTCAGTTACGCCAGCCTTCCTGCACCATTCTCCCAATGCTGATGCTGCTGAAAACACTCCAGTTAGACAGAGGACAAGGAAGAAAAATGGGGAGCTTGGCAGGCATAAAAAGGCTTAGTATAAAGAAGATTCTTTGTCAGAGGCTTTGTAAATTGGGGCATGCCTGTATACAGGAAAAGTCTTTCTCTGTTGTGGTGCCTTGACTGTGGAATTCCCTCACCTTGAAAACCTAACTGGTGTCATCATCCAGTGATTTCACTCAAATCTCTACAGGATTTAATTGATAAATTATCTTATAAATTTCAGACGGTTTACATTATTCCTCACTGCTCTCCTGAGATCTTGTAATATAGGGCCTTTTTTAAAAAAAATTAAAGTGTCAGTGCAGTTGGTTATTGTAGGAGGAACTGCAGGAATGGCATCTTGCTCTTTACCTCAGGCAGCTAAAAATCTTGGACTGCCTCTGCTTCTTTCTAACACTGCTTCTGTTCACATAATCCATAGCTTTAAAAATTATTAAAAAAAAAATCTCATCCTGAGTTTCTATTATAATTACAAGGATTATTATCACCTTCAGTCAGGCAGAAAACACCTTTGACCTTATGGAGATCACTATATAAATACAGATAATTGCTCACTCCTCAGTTACAAGGAACATAAACACCATCAGATTTGCCTTTGCGCGTCAGCCTAAAAGTTAATCTCTCAAAGCATTAAGGGGTGATTTACACAATCCAGAAATAAATGTGGTACAGCCCTCCTGGGACTGTAATGCTGGGAAGTGCAGATAGAGGACTGTATGTTTAAATACTATGCAGCAACAACAACATTGTGCCTGCAGAAAGTTATCATCACAGCAAAGCAAGCTTTAGGTGGGAATTATCACTGGCATGGTACCAAGTGTCTGCATGTATAAGTGAATGTCGGGCAGCATTTATCTTGTGTTTCCCACAGGCGTCCTGAAGTAATACAGTCCCAGGAAAGCTAATCAAATGGGCTTTTCCTGAATGTGTAGGTCACATTACCTTTCCAGCAGTGGTCAACCAGACGCCCCTAGGAAGCTATCAAGAAGGATTCAGTCTTACAGAAGCATCGTTGTCTTTTGTTATTTGTGTCTAGCAAATAGAGACCTCTAACCTGGGTGATAAATCCAAACCAACTAGGAAACAAACAAACAGAAAAATCAAAGTTAATGTGGGCGATGTGAGGTGAATTACTTCACATCCCTCAAAGGAGACTGAAAAGTGGAGACAAGTGGGAGCTGCAACAAAATTCTGCAGTGTGAAGCACTCCTGTAGAAGGTTTCAGCCTGCACATCCCCTTTCAGGATGTTCCATTCAGTTTTCCACTGATCCCAGTTTCCTGTGGTGTAGCGGTTTGAGCATTCGACTAAAACGCTGGAGACCAGGGTTCAGTTCCCTGCATGGCAATGGAAACCCTATTGGTGATCCTGGGCAAGTCACACACCTTTGACTTTATGGAGACCCAGAAAACCCCATGATAGGATCCCCATGATTACAATCACCATAAGTCAGAAAAAAATTGAAGGCATGCAACAACAAAATTCCCTCCTTGAACCGACACCTAAGTATTCTGTACCTGCCAAACATGCTCAGTTCTCTGTTTGTGGGTCCTCCCATTAGGCTTCATCCCCTAAAAGTTTTTTTTAAAATTTTAATTCATTAATTAATTTTGCAACCTCTGGGTTTCCCACAAGTCTGATGATAATTTCCTCTTGTGCTTTCATTGTGGGTTTCGGATGCATAGGGATCTACATTTAGCAGATGGAATTTGCTGTTAATATGGTATGCATGTAATTTAAAGAAATTAAACAAGCATCCTAGGAAATGTTAACTTTTTGCCATAATATTCATGGATTGCTTCCTTTTGTAGGCAGAATTCCTGAACCTAACATCATTGGCGAAAGAAGTGAAACAGTATCCCTCTGCCGGACAGTGATATATAACGCCACACCCGTTTTCATGCCTGCTTTCTTAACACATATATATAAAAAATATCTGTACTCAGTTGCAAAAAACTAACAAAAAACAACTAAAGCTAGTGTAATATAGTGGTTTGAGTGCTGGACTACAAGCGTGGAGACCAGAGTTCGATTCCCCACTGAGCCATGGAAGCCCCTGGGTGACCTGGGGCATGTCACACACTCTCAGATCCCAGGAAACCTCATGACAGATTCACCTTAAGGTGAATGTCAGAAATGACTTGAAGGCACACAACAACAACAAATTAACCACATACATTTCGTTTGTGATGGTACAGCTGGTGAACGGTTTAATCTAATGTTCACTGAAATGCTCCATTAAGATCTGGCATGATAATAAAGTAAGTCACTGATATGGTTCATCAAGTCCGGAGCCTTTTCTAGAGTGAGCTCTGTGATGCCAGTGGTGTCACTGTATTCTTTTTTATTAATGTATGTAAGGGAGCTGCATATTCAGCTGCATAGTTACTATGTGAGCATGAAACTTCAGCCATTTCTGCACTAGACTGTTATACTGCTATCATTCTACTTTCAAAATTCTATGGAATCCTGGGGTTTGCAGTTTGGAAACCTCAGGATTCCATGGAATGTTGAAAGTGGAATAATAGCACTATAACAGTCTAGTGCAGAAATGGCCTTCAATATCTTCAGTTTAGTTTTTAAGCTGGTATTGTGTATAGGCAGCCATCCTAAAAGATCAATGATATAGTTGTGCTCTTCCAGTATTTTTGTTATAACTTGTCTATCTGTCAGTATTGGGAATTCCAGCGGCGTTTTATAAGATAAGTTTGCATTTTGTCTCTCACA
The DNA here is from genome assembly GCA_030412105.1 of Cyclura pinguis. Taxonomy (NCBI): domain Eukaryota; kingdom Metazoa; phylum Chordata; class Lepidosauria; order Squamata; family Iguanidae; genus Cyclura; species Cyclura pinguis. The sequence goes on from CM059600.1 coordinate 82,454,540, forward strand.
TATAGATAGCAATATTAGTTTTATTCTGTAGTCTAAAGGTTATTTTATGGTTTTATTATATTCCTGGAAAAAGTTTCTTACATACATAAGTTCCTAATCTCTTAACTTTTCTCTGGCACGCTGATATCTCATGTATATGATATAGTACTGCTGGTTTTATATACCAATGTTGAACTGTTTTTATAAGATATAGAAAATTTCTGTGAGTAAAAGATAGTAAGAATAGAGAAACAGAAATTCATAATATGTACTTACTATACAATTACAGTTTTAAAGCATGCTCCATTTTTTTTAAAAAAAGTCCTTAAATATCTTCTGAAACATGGAATCAATCCTAAAGTAGTGAGACTAATGGAACAACATTCACTAAGTCAATAGAGAGAGATATTACCACAGAAGAATGCCCACGATCTCATATGCTGCTCTGCCTGGAAGAAGAAAGGAAAAAAGCCCACACCACCAAAAATATAGAAAAGCAACAGACATGCCACCAAAAAAGTAGAAAAGCAACAGACCCAAGCCCAGCTTCTCTGAATATTACATATGTGCCTGGGAGGTGTGGAATCTATAAGAAGTAACACCAATGTGTTCTATATCCTCAAATATCTTGGGACATATGTGGCCAAGCAACATCAGAGTATATTCAAAATGGCAAAAGGTTGTAAGCAAGGAAGAACACACAAGCTAAGAGAGGCTACAGCAGTTTGCTTATGCCTGAGCCTACTGGAAAGAGCAAGATTCTACGCCCTCTCCTCTCTCCCTTGCTGACTTAGAACTGAGTGCAAACTACTTTGCAATTTGATCTCAATCGGCAGCAATTAAAGCAAGCAGAGGACAAAGGAGATAAGTGGGAGGATGAGGAAAAAAATGGGACATCTTAAAATCAGCTGAAAAGGTGGGATAACAGAGAATTAATCAGGACTACCCCTGCCTAATCAGTTGGTGAGTATGATGTTCACCTCACATAGCAGCAGCCATGTAACCAAGAAACTACTGACAGATGTGCCTATGTCACTCCTCAGCCCCAGGATTGAGTCACAAGAAGACAAGCTGCGGGTGGAGGTCCTGTCTTGCATGCTGGAGGCATCATCCTAGGCTTTGCTGGCTGGAGATCACCATCTGAATCCAGGAACAACAACCTAATACTAGGGTTGCACACAGTTGACACATTGGAGCCAATCAGGAGAAGAGCCTTGATGTGATAATAGCCTAGCTCCCATGCAGATCCACCAGCCTTTCTGGATTACAGTAGGGAGTGAAGCCAGGAGAAGGGCAGACAAGAACTGAATAGCAGTCAGTCCTCCATTGACAAACGCCTCGCCCTTTCCATCATTAGTGGGTATATGAGAGCTGACTGCTATACAGAGAGACCATAATTTGGATGATATAAGACAAAGTCAAAGCCTGTTGTGACGTTGTGTTGTCTGTGTGGGTGTGGCCATGGACTGACGGGGTATATCATAAAGCAAAATTATGCTCCTTCTTAGAACTTAGAAACTTTATTTTTATGGACCACAGCTCCTAAATGCATACCAAAACATAATTTTTTCCACGCTGCCCTTCTCATCTGAGCTACTTGTGTCCTGCTCACAGCTCCACTCGCCTGCATGTTTGAAGCATCCTGCTGGTGTATTTCTCATGGTGATGTTTCTGCTGGCCTAGTGGGCATCTGATTAAACCCTACAGCTCTTCAAACAGTGGATCGAAAATATACGATTGCATTTCCAAAGCTACTGCAGTAAAGAACTATCTTTAGGCAGTATCTGGAGGGACTGACAAGGCCTGTTTTTACTCAAAGTGGAAGAAAGGTACACAGAACCATTTCAGTTTCTGAGGATACAGGCCGGGATGTAATCATCCTAAATGAAATGGGAGACAGACAGGATAGAATCAGTATCAGCAGGTGGCATCTGTACAGCATACTTTTTTTTCCTTCATTGGAGCCTTCAGCTAGTTTTTAAGTGTACTGACTTGTTTTAATTAAATTGTAAAATGGCAAAAATAGTGATTATATGCCTGTGGGTGGTGAATCCAATGTTGTCTCTCTAAAGAACAGCTTGATGAAGCCTCAGTGAAGAGAGGAGGAAACCCTACTACTTAAAACTGGTAGCCAACAGACAGTAATTTGAGTTTCCTATGGCTAGTCACTTCACTGGGAAGCACTGGAAACAAAGGAACGCAGGCCCTGGAGCCTCAAAAAGAGAACACATCTATTCTGTGAGGAGGTATGCCCATTGATTTGTATAGGGACCTACTGATTCAAATGTAACCATAGCAATCATATCTGTTGGCTCACTCGACTTTTTTCTTGACGGGGCGCATAGTCTGTTGTAAAAATTATGCTTTCAAATTGTAGTAACATATAAAACTGCTATGCTTCAAGATTTATGCAGGTAAGTTCTTAATGCCCCCCCCCCCCAAGCGTTGGTATTTAAGGTGTTTCGTTGTCTTCTCGCTTTTCTCTTTTTTTCTTTCGTCTCCTTATGTCTTTACTTCAGAATCAACTCTTTGATGTACTTTGTTCAGAGTCAATACTGTTGATAATTGTATGTATGATCATTGTATGTATTGCCTTCATCTTGATGGGTCATACTGTAGTCAGCTGCTTCAAAGAAAGAGCTTTTTCAGTACTGTATTACCAACGAGCAGTGGCTCTAAGGCCAGTGGGGCAGTGAATCTACTTGGGGTTTTCACCTGAATTTTGCAGGACCTGTACTTGCTCCGGAACCTATTGAGGGGATAGGTTCTGGGTTTATTGCCCCACTGGTAGAACACACACATACCTCAAACAAAAGTCCAGAATGATAAAGCCAACAAGCATTTAACACTGTCAATACACATATATGCACTGAAGAATGAAAAATGATAACAAACCATATATAATACCGTAATATGTATAGAGCTTATCAATATAATTATATTTATTTATAGCCTATTTTTTCCCAATTTAGGACTCAAGGCGGCTTACAGTGGTTTAAACATAGTTAAAAATTAACAACATAACGAAAGTTAAAAAGCCGTTACAGTCAGCTCTCTATATCCATGAGTTCTGCATCTATGCATTTCACCAGCCATGGCTTGAAAATATTCCAAAAAAAATTCGAAAAAGCAAACCTTGATTTTGCCATATATTGAGCACTATGCTGACGTGTACTCATATCCTGCCTTAGCCTCCTGTCATTTCACAGATCCTCAGGTTCTCTTGGGCATTCATTTAGTTGTTTACCATTTTATACAAGGGACATCATTTTACGATGCCACTGTATATAATGGGCCTTGAGCATCCACGGATTTTGGTATCTGTGGGGTGCCCTGGAACCAAACCCCAGCAAATACCGAGGGCCCACTGTAAATGGTCATACAATCTGAAACCAGTTAAAATAAATTAATACAACAACAAATAAAAGTCCAGCACATTATACAAGGCCTGTGTCCTCTGAAAAATCAGTTCTCAAAGATTTTATCTAATTACAGGACGATAGTAATGAGGGTGCCACTGTAGCCTCTGTGGGAAGGGAGTTCCAGAGCCTGGGAGCAGCTACCAGGAAGGTCCTGTCCTGAGTTCCCACCAAAGGTACCTGTGAAGGTAGTGGGCAGAGAGCAGAGCCTACCCAAAACAGGCACTTATAGAATTACCAAGATGGATTAAAGATTATTTTCTAGAATTTGTAGCTTCATTTATGGTATTGTTTTTCTTAGACCAGTACTGTGTTCAAAGGTTTCACTATAAGGTTTACATTTAGTATGACAGTATTGTTTATGCATTGTTGTCCTTTTCCACTCTTCAGAACTTATATGTATTTTGTACTTGATAGAGCCTTGAGGAGAGGCAGGTAAGAAACGAAAAATTACTATTATTGTCATTATTATCATTATTATTGTTATTATTATTATTTTGTCATATTCTTAATTCTGTTGTATATTTTGTTTGAGGAGTTTTTTCCCTTCCTTTTTTGGACTCCTTTTTTGGGGTGTCTCCTTTTTTTAGAGCCGCCTCGCCTTTTTCTCATTTTCTCTGCTGTCACAGTAACCACCAGCCTCCACTGGTCACAACAGAGGCTGCTCTAGAAAAACTAATTTGTGAGACTGAAGGTGTGGCAAAAACATAATTACAGGAACAAGATTCTATTCTATGTTTAAAGCACAGGTTTCTTAACTAGGGGCTTTCAAAGGTCCAAATGTGCTCCCCACATCTTCAGCAGCCTTCTGATTTTTTTGAATTTTTTCTTTCATGGTGAAATTTTTAAAGATGAAACGATATGCTGGCATTCTGTATTGCAGTTACAGAGTCATAACCTAAAGTTAGGGATCCATAACTGCTCTATTTTCACTAACACTATGTGGTCACCATGGTGGCACTATTGCCAGAATTGTAAATGCCCCTCCAAACCTACCTCAACAGACAGCAGCCACACCAAGTGATGGAGGTCTGTTCAGCTGTCCATTGGAGCACAGGAGGAAGATGATTCCACTCTCCTCCCACCAGCCAGGGATGCTAAAACAAGGAATTGCCCCTGAGATCCTGCTTCTGATTGTCACTGCCTTGCTCACTGGCAGTTGGGATGGAAACATTGGCCTTTTCCGCACCGGGCTATTAAAACGGTGCAGAGCGACCTCCAACAGAGGTCTCCTGCACCGTAGAGTGGACTGGGGCGGACTACTTTTTGTAGTTCCATACCTCAGTCCACTCCGGAGCGACCGGAAGTGGTCGCGCAGCGTGTTTTTTAAAAACCTCTTTTTCGAGGTTTTTAAAAAGCATGGAGCACGCAACCCCGTGCTGCTCCGTCGCCTGGCTCTGGAGCAGATTTGCAGGCGCGTGCAAGTGCGTGCCTGCAGATCTGCCGGGGCGGGCTTCCAGCTGGCGAGCTTCTCCAGTTGGCAGAGAGCCTCCACCAACCAGAAGCCGCCATTTAGGATGCCGGAGGAGTGTGGAGTGACGAGCTCACGCTCCTCCTCATCGCGACGGACTCGCCCCGACGAAGTTAAAATCCAGTGAGTAGCAAAGAAAATGATGATGATGATGATGATGATGATGATGATGATGATGATGAGTGGTCAAAAAAAAAACTTGGAGGAGTAAACATTATAGTAAGAATTAAGAAATATTGGAAAGAGGTAGTGGTATGATGGTTAGAGTATGGAGCATAAGGAATTCTTGGTCACTTATAGGTAAAGTATAATCGCCCACGATTTATGTAGTAGTGATAAGGGAAGGTTGGTAGGTAGGTATTGAGATTGTATTAATTTTCTTATTTATTATTTTGATTTTTCTTTTCCATTGGTATGTATAAGAATGTATAAAAATGTATAAATGTAAAAGGTAGGATGTATGTTATTTAAGTATATAATGTATAGAATATAGTATATAATGTATAGAAATGGTAGAAGTATACTTATGTTAATGTAAAAATTAATGTAAAAATTATATAATGTTTTATCTTTGTGACTTTAATAAAAAATATAATAATAAAAAAAAATCCGGTGAGTAGCATGTTCCGTCGTTCCCCCCCACACACATCTGGAAAGGGCCATTATCTTCCTTGCTGCCTGACTGACTGATGAACAGACCTCCATCTCTCAAGATGGCTGCTGCCTGGCAAAGGAGGTTTTGGCAGGCATTTACAGTTGTGGCAGTAATGCCACAATTATGATTATGTAGTGTCAATGAATAAAGAGCCTTTACAGATCCATAACTGGGTTACAAATTCTTAACTTCAATACAGAATGGCAACCTTTTGCACTGTGATTTTTCTCAGGTCTATGCAATAGAAATTAATTAATTAAAATTAATTAATTAATTTTAAATGCAATAAAAGATACTATATGCACCATTCTGCATGTATATCTTTGTGTGCAGTTTCCTGGGAAAGAGGTCATAGGGTCAAGAGGGAAGTGTCACCAATAGATTCTCAAATGGGTCCATGACAGTCACCCCCAAAGTTAAGAACCACTCATCTAGTGTTTGAGTGGGTCTTAGTATGGAGTAACTAAAAGCTGAGGAACGAGTACACTGGTAGGAAATATGCCAGGGGATGTCCCATTACTCCTTGCTCCCCCTTGAACTCACCTGTTCTTCAAAGGCCAGTTTTGTATATTACCTGTATTTCATGTGACTGCAGCTGTTGTTTCCGTCATGAGCAGCTCAGAATAACAGCCTGAAGAAGGTGACAGCTAGAGACACATTCATATAATTAATAATGGCGGTAGTTAATAAGCATCACGGAACATTCAAAACTTGACAAAACCTAGTTCTGAATGCAACACATACATTTATCACGTATACCTCCCACACAGAAAAAATAAGCAGAGTGAACAACAACTGCTGAAGGGGAATGGCTTTCTTCTGAGTAGTTCTTTTTTATTTTTTCTTCTTGTTCTAAAACTAGCAGTTCACTGTGATTCTAACTAAACCATATTTTTATACATGCACACACACACACACACACACACAAAAGAAAAAAAATTATCATATTATATACCCCTCTTGTTATATTTCACAATCTCTATTTTAACCATTAAGTATTCGTGGAATGGATGGAAAAAAACATTGGCTGGCATCCTGACGAGCAGTTTTTCATAATTGTTTGCTATTCATGTTTACAACTGTGGCAATAGTGCTCCTCCCAATCCTACCTTAACAATTAGCAGCCATGCTTAGGAATAGAGATCTCTTCTGCTGGTGATCAGAGATGATGTTAGCAGCCCCCTCCATTTTCTGATCTGTGGTGTATCAATCGGAAGCAGGATGGCTGTCACAACTCCTTGTCCCGCTACAGAGTACTGGCAAGAGGGGGTTGGATATGTCACCCTGGTGCACCCTGATTGCCAGCACAAAAGGCCTCCATTGTTCAGTATTAAGGTAGGTTTGAAAAGATGGGTCACATCAAGTTACATATTTACAGCTACACCTGTGATATAGGATCCCAGCTACTATTTCTACAGCCCTCTTAATCATCTGCATTCTACTTCTAGATTCGTCTTAATCATTCTGATTGTAGCATAAGAACCTCAAGAATCAATGGACGGAGATGGCAGGGAAGTAGATTTGGCTAAATATTAGGAGAAACTTGGTAATGGCAAGAGGAGTTTGACAATGGGATAGTTTGCTTTGGAAGGTGGTAGACTTTCCTTCCTTTATGCAAATACTGGATGGACACCTCTTGTAGGATGCTGTGGTTGGATCCTGCTTTGCAAATCCTGCAGTAAATGGGTCGGATTAAATCACCTCCACATTCCCTTCCAATTTAGCCATGTTATGCTTCTGTAAAGGGGAATAAGGGACATTAACGGGGGAACTAATCCACATTAAATTATTTTGAATATGCTTCTTTGTGATATGACATAAGCTTAGGACAATTCTTCCAGCTAGTATTCCTCAGTCTCAAGAGCTGGCCCCATTTCTCCAGTCCTCAAAGCAAGGGTCAGGAATCTCAAAGTAAAAGCATTTCCTTGAAAACTATACACATCCCTCACTCAAAGACCTTGCACCAATCAGTTTTCTCAGTATGACCTTACCTCACAAAATTGTTGAGGGAATAACAGTGGGGAGAGGGAGAGCTGTGAACTCTCTCTTGAGCTTGTTGAAGGAAAGATGGAGTATAAATGCAGTAGTTAAATAACTGAATAGAGCAAGGGGGAGCAAGTGTTCAAACTTCCATCCCTGCTGTTTCCCAACCTAGCCTACCACAGCTGCCACAGAAAAAGAGCTTTGGTGCCTGTATTTTCCCAACATAAGCAATCAAATAACCACAGCAACTCTTACCATGAAAGAAGCACAGAGAATAGGATCACACAGACCCTCCTCCATGGCTGCTCCAAACCAGTCAATAGTCCCTCACAGTGATATTGCAGTTAAGAATCTGGGAGATCCATCACAGGTCTTTCACAATGTAGTTAAAGTACTGAGCGCTTCATGTCTGGTGCTGTTGCTGCTATGTTTCCAATTCAGTTTGAAACCAGCTGTGCCACAAAAATACATCTGGACAGACTTTTTGAGAATAATTGGTCTAATGCAGCAAAAACAATCACAAGAAGAAAACACTAGAAAGTGCTTAATTGAGCAGGAAGTCACGTTTCTGAAAAATGAAGAACACGTTGTATTTCTCATGCCTCTATTTACCATAAAGTGAAAAGAACAAGATTTCTGGATTATTTAAAAGAAGGGCAAAGGGGGAAAAATCATATCATATTATCTAACGAAAGCCCATTGGTTGCTTTAATGCATAATGCTAAATCATGGTTTGGCATTATTAGGACAAGATGGAGAGAGCCCAAGCACTTCAGACTCCCCTCCCCTTTCCTCTGATGGAAGCACAAAAAGGAAATTGGAAGATCAATGTTAACAATGAATTGTTGAAAAAAGGCAGCTTTAGGGACAGCAGTCAATGCTATCATAGCTAAGATTAACCCAGGCCATTTCTGCAGCAGGCTGTTATAGTGCTGTTATTCCGCTTTCAACATCCTATGGAATCCTGGGGTTTTCAGTTCAGGGAGGGGCCTCCCTAAACAGCAAACTCCAGGATTCCATAGGATGTGGAAAGTGGAATAATAGCACATAACGGTCTAGTGCGGAAATTGCCCCAGTTTGTTTGTTTGGGACAATACAGCAAATGGAAGCAAAACCATCCCCGTAGCAATACTAGAGGAGCAGTTAGCTGTATATATGGGTCTGAAGTTTGCTAAACCATGGTTCACCGATACATATAAACACAGCAACTGAGTTTTTGTTAATTTAATACATCAAACAGTGTTCAAAAGCTCAGAAGTTTTCTTCCTGATGCCCTTCATTTTACGATTTCTCACAATTATATAAAGGCTAAACTGATGAGTTTAATTATGCAAGAGCATATTAATCCATTTTAATTGCATAATATGTTTGTCCCAGAGCTTAATTAGGACCAAGGGCCTCAAGCGGCCATCAAAACTTGCTGAAAAATTAAAATGCAAGAAAATGAAAATCTACGCTATCTCTGAAGTACACAGGGGGAAAAGAAATCTCAGTGATACAATTACCCAACCCAGGGAGCAATGGATTAGTAAACAGTGCAGTGGCAACATTTACTTTTAGAAGCCCAAACCACCTAGATTTAGACTTGTCAGTATCCAATTTTGAAAATTAGGATCATATAAAGAATTAGCCTTATTACTATTTCCCCATGATGGATACAAAGCAGCCTCTCTTTGGTACTCGAAATCCACTACTGAGATAAATAACTAGAAGAAATAATTACACCACACACTGCAAATTATAGCTTTGCCCTGTGTGGAAAGAGTGTGTTTCATTTATGCTTGCTCCCTCCTGGCCCTGTGACCAGTCAAGTGTGAATACTAAAAGGTGAACATCTGAATGAACCTTTATTTTGTGACCATGAGTAACCTGAAAAACAGTTGTTCTTCAAAATGATTACGCCTGAGCAGACTTAATTCTCTCTGATAGTCATAGCAGGGCAACCCATCTGTGTTCAGATAATGTAGAATTACAAACCACAACATGATAATATGGCTGCAACGAGTTTTGAGGCCACTTTGAGAAAAATGTATTTCAAACATCACTTGCTCACAGTCACTCTCCCTCTCTTTCTTGCCTTTTTAAATACCCCCTCCCTTTTTTTTTTCTTTTTGCAGCATCCCTGACCTCAGCAATACTCTGCCTCCCTCCTCTTCGTCTTACTGCTGGCTTGACTGCTACAAGCCAGCACATCAGGTAAAATAAAGAACTTGGGCAAAAGCTATCCTATTGCAGCTGCAGTCAGCAGGGATAGAAAAAGTATACAAAAAAAATGCAAAATGATTGTAAAAAACATGTTTGTTTGTTTGTTTGTTTGTTTGTTTGTTTTTAGTGTTCTGAAATTTTGATGAGATGATCCTGGTCTGACAAGAATCTTCACAGTTTAGGATTTATTCTGTGCAAAATTTGCACGTGGTTATTTTGTTCAGAACAGCATCTTCCTCTGTAATGCCGTAACAGGGGATTCGTTCTGCACAGATCCAGACATGGTCCATCAGCATTGAAAACAACATATGTCACATATAGTGCAAGCAAGAATTGTTATCTGCACAGGAAATGCTGCTTCCTGCACAGGAAATGCTGTTTTCTGTGCAAACAACCATGTGTGAGTTTTGTGTCCCAATTTGCGAATAGATACAAAAAAGAGACAGAGTCTCAGAGTGTTGGAAAAGATGATTTTATTCTTTTTTCAACACCGTAAGACTTTATCTGCTTTCTATATCCCTTCTATTGGGTGTTACCAATCCTCAGTGCTTCCAGTTTGTGAATAGCCCTTGGAAACTACATGGTTTTCAAAGACTTTCTTGCAGGGGGAAGAAAACAATTAAAATTACTCATTGCTTCCTTCAAGAAGATACTTAGTGAAGAATTACAACTCTAGTAGCCATGCGTCATGTTAAATTACAATATCTCCCCAAGTCTAAGTCCATTTCCGCCCTACGCTTTCATAGCGCTATTATTTCACTTTCAACATCCTGTGGAATTCTGGAGTTTGTAGTTTACTGAGGCCAAGGAGGTCGCAGGCTGAGAATTCTAAATGCCCCTCCCTGAACTGCAAACCCCAGGATTCCATAGGATGTTGGAAGTAGAATCATAGTATTATAACAGTGTAGTGCAGAAATGGCCTAAGTGAAGTAGCAAGATGAACTAATCAGTCCCTGCTGTTGAGAATATGTGCCTACTGAAAGAGCAGTAGTATTTCCATTTCTCCAGTACCTTCATTGGCTTTGTGTTCCCAGGCAGCATCTGAGTAGTTCATTTAGTTGCTACTCAAACTTGAAGAAATGTTTTCTTTAAAATGGTGCAAGGCTGCAGCCTTGGTTACACTACTGCTACCAAATAGTATATACTGGCTTCCTGCCACTGTAGCGGTGCAGGTAAACTATTTTCACAGGGCAATGGAGACAGAAAGCAGGGGGCAGAAGAGTTTGAGCACTAGCCATTATAAAAGAGGTTTCTGTGGGAAAAAGGTTTTCGTGAGCAATGACAAGAATAACCCTCCAACAAGCCAGTGTGGAGTAGTGATTTGAGCATTGCGCTACCACCCTGGAAATGAGGGTTTAATTCCCCACATCACACACTCTCAGCCCCCAGAAAACCCCATGATAGGTTCGCCTTAGGGTTCCATCAACTGGAAATGACTGGAAGGCACACAATAACAGATGCATTTTAATTGGAAAATATGTTATAAAGCTTCCAAAAAGGCAAAGGAAGTTAAAATAAAATATTTTCCACATGCAAAATAGCTGTGTAAAATAGCAGTGATTATAAAGTAATTGTATATTGTGCTAGTCATCCTACAATAATTACTTGAACTGTTAATAAAATCCAATTTGCCATGATTTCTCTGAAAAGTTCAGGGGAAACTATCTGCTAGAAATCCCTTCAAATACGTTTCTTTCAAAAGCCACTAAATTTGACCTGGAAAATTGGGAGAAAACTTGGAAGAAAAGCCTTAAGTTTACAGCATGCCAGAACTTAAAAGAAAACATCTATAAAATGCACCTGTGGTGGTATCTTCCTCCCGAAAGTTTGGCAAAAATATATACAAATTGCTGTGATAAGTGCTGGAAGTGTGAGAACGAATGGGGCACTTTCTACCATATGCGGTGGACGTGTCGAAAAGCTAAGAAATATTGGAAGGAAATATATTTGCAGATTGAAAAAAATTTGGGTTTTCACTTCCACATGTCACCACAAATGTTATTTATTAGGTATGCCAGAAGATGAATTAGATAAGAAATACAGAGAAATCTTATTTTATATGACAGCCTCTGCAAGAATCAACTATGCTAAGATTTGGAAAAAATCAGAAATACCAAATCTAGACGACTGAGGAACAAAATTGTTTGATATGGCATTAATGGATAAATTGACGATGCTACTGAGAGGGATCCCCCTTGGTACCTTTGTTAAGAAATGGGATCCAGTTATACAACATTTTAGAAACAAATGGGGAGATTTGTCGATAGCAAGCTTTCTTGATTGATGAAGGAGATATGGTTAAAATTCACTCTATCCTAATGTATATAATATATGAATGTACCTATATAAACGTTAATATTAGATTTTAAAGCGAGAAATGTGATAAAGTAATACGTAAGATCACATTCAAGCTTATATTAGTAGAGTCCCGGTGGGTTTAAAACTAAGAAAACAGATCCTCATTTATTATGTTAGCATATTTTTGTAAAGACAATCTAGTCAGAAGCAAAGTCTCAATGGGGAAGATAGGAATGAGATATAGAGTATATAAGTAGTTTTAGGTTTGTATCCCTACCTGTTGTACTACTTATTTATTGTATCAATCACAAATATGTTGTTTTACTGAAATGCTTTTTATAATAAAAAAAAAGTCACTAAATTTTACCACATGTTACTAAATTTGCTTCCCTCTGATGAAGCACTGAACACCTGTGTGTGTCACCATAGGCATGAAAACTGAGAATGAATTTTCACAAACAGCTGTAGAGGCACCAGAGGTGAATCCTGAAGCATAAACACACGGAAAGGCTTCTGTGTATATGTACTATGTTTTAAATAAGTGTTAAGTGTTTTTAACTGGTTTGGCCATGTTTTTAATAACACTGTTATGTAATTCTTTTTTAACTTTTGTGAATTAATATTTTACCTGGATCTCTTTTAAGTTACTGCACACCGCCTTAAATTCTATTTTGGGAGGAGGTCAAGGTATAAATTCAGCAACCAAACACACCAATATCATAGTAAGTCTGTAAAGTGTTACTGTTGGGGTTTTGCAAGATTCTTACATATTCTTTTCTTTGGGTACCTAAACTGTATTTCTAAGTGCTCAACTGAAATGTTAAGTTACAGCAATGCTAGAAAATTAGAGAACAAAGAAAAATTCTATTGGGGGGACAGAATTCTTATTGGGGGGGTGGTCTCCTTTGTGCCCTCGTGACTGCACCCTTGTGCCGCTGGCCCACAGCAATCACTGGTCACGCTTCCTCCAAGCCCCAGACCACAGTGTTCCAGACCTGAACCTTGCTCTTCTATCCCAGGAGCCCCACTGTATGGCTGTAGACTCCTACCCAAAGTATACATTACATTAAACATGCTTTCTAAAAAGCAAGTTTAAGCTGATTCCTTATATGCTGAAGGAAAAAGTACCCAGATCCAGACTGTATTCTTGGTCCAGAGCAGGGTCTCTCTCCAGCTTCCTAATGAAAGTCTGACCTCTCTCTCAGCAAGCCCCTCCCTGCTGGAGATGCCATTCACACCCTCCACCTGTTCAAACTTAGTAAGGACAGTTCCAGGTAATCCTCTGTCATTGCACTGGAACCCCTTTTGGCTGTCCTGGGATCAAAACAGTGGGCATGCAACCCTATTTAATTCCACTGTCCCACTCAGCAGCTTCCTGTGCAGTGGCGGAGCTTGGAGTGTGGGGAGAGGGGTGGGAGGGGAGGGGCTATGATGAGAGGGATGTGGCCACTGTGTGTGGGGCAGCGGCTGCAGTGCATGGGGACATGGCCAGGGCATGCAGAGTCATGGCTATGGGCCGGGATGCCTGAAAAACATTGCCGCCTGGGGTGAACTGTCTCTCCACCCACCCCCCGTCCCTATGCTACTGTTCTTGTGCCATCAAGACTGCTTCTTCAAATAGATCTCCTCAAGTCAGACATAATGGGAAGCCAGGAATGAAGCTCCAAAGTCTCCATCACAGAAAGAGAGGGGAACAAATCACATTTTGACAGCAAACTCACATAATGGTACCCCAGAAAGCTGATAGGGGATTCTGGAAATTGCAGGCCCCCAAAAAAGTAACTTTTCCAGGATATGGGAGAGATGATTCAGGAGTGCACAAGCTTGATGCTCATCCCTAGATCAATAAATATTTGAATCCAGGAAAGACCATTTCGCCTGGACCATTGTCAAATACATCTGCTTTTAAAATACAGATACACACAAACAAAACAAATGCTCTAATTGAGAGCTATTTTACTCCAGCATCAGATTACTAACCATGCAAAGGTGAAAGATTACCCAGCACTGAGATAAACAGAGTGCCTCCTCTTCTCCCATCTCCCTAGGCCCCAGGAACAGATGCTTTCAATGAAACACTGCAGAACGACAGTAGGGAAACTGAGTAAGTCACATTAGAAGTCAGCAACGGCCAACACAATAGAGGTGCTAAAAAAAAATCCATCAAGTGCCCGTGCACTTATATGTACATTATATAATTATGTATTGCTTCTTTTGTGCTAGTGCAAAATTTAATCCTGATTAAGGCCAATTTCCTTGCTAAAAGCACAGTACACAAAACTGTTACACTTTCCATTGTGAAGATTTTGGTGTGGTTTTAAGCAGGCTCTCCTTTAGTTCTCTGGCTTTCTTTGGTGAGCCCAATGTTTTATTATCATGGCATGAGGTGGTGCTAATGGCACATTATAGCACTGCAATTAAGATCTACATTCTGAGCGACAAATTAAGGGGTATTTTTATTCTCCTGTGCCCCATTTAAACAAAAACTGTACACATAATTATTTCTGACCTCTTTTGTCAAGTACAAATAATGGAAATACTATCATAAAAAGTAGTGGGTTTTTTTTTCCTCCTTCCTTGCCAACGTTTGTGCTTACAAAACAGATTGTTTTTTTGTTTGTTTTTTTTGAAAAATTACTAACCTGCTCCTGAACGCCCTGTGGGTGACCACATTTCTACTGCAGCAATTTATTCTCTGATTAAGCCCCACTTACTTTGCATTTGCTAATTGCTCATCAACATAAGAACATATCCAAAGTAGATTCATTCTGGGGATGGCCCTACTGCAGGGATGGGTACCCTCAGAGGAATTATTACTCACTCCATAGCTGGTCATACCGCTGAGCCTGATGTCACTGGAAGTGACATCATTTCACGCCTGCTTTCATTTTTGGTCAATTTTCTGCCTTTTTAATTATTTTTAAAAGGTTTAGGGCATATGGGGGGCACTTGGGCGTTGTGGGGACAAAACTGCTGCTTTGAGAGAGGTGGAAAGTCATCCAATTTTTTCCATTTGGGGGCTTCAGGGGGCTGGAGTTTGGGGCAAACAGTCACACTTTGCCCATCCTTGCCCTTCTGTTTGGGCCAATAGGATACTGCCCTTCTACTGTAAGCCATAACATCTCTCCCAACCAGCAGGGGAAAGATGAGCTTTATGAGGAACAGATTGGTTAGGAAACTACATTAGGAGTTAGGACACTAGCATCACCCCTGATGGCCCCACGGTTATGCCTCTGGTAACTCAATCTTTGCCGCTACAGTTCCAATTTGCATCCGCTACCACTGCTAGGTGGGCCAGCATGGCTGCTACCACACCATATACCCCCACTCTGCAGGATGTGCTATTTTCATAATTAGACATATTTCAGGGCTGAAACACATGTTTGAAAATGCACTGGCTGTAAGCTTAGGCCAGGCCAGGATGACCTCAGTCATGATCAGGTCACAAGTTCAGAGAGGATTAGTGCAAAGGCATGGTGCTGATGGGTTTGGGTTAATCCTCTCAAAAGTTGTGAGTTGCAATCACTCCTGAAAACAATAGCAGGCAAAACTGCCCAAGTGAAGCGAGCAGGGATCCCTACTGTAAGCATATCCTACAGAGGCCTTTCCTGTTTATACTACTTGCCAAAACATTAAGAGATTGTCAGGATTCCCACCAATGTTTTGTCACCTAAAGTTAAGTCAATCAGTCCATTCTGGACTCCTTTGTCAAGCCTGTGGGAAAGCCATTTCTACTTTGTCCACACACCTTACTTCAGGGCAGGAACTAGGGCATTTAAACCTGTTGGATAGAAATGCTGTGACATTTGCCCCAGTTGAAAATACATTTGATGAGCATGTGGGGAAACACCTGGGGAATGACTTAGGAAGTCATGATGTAATCCCTAGGGGACAAGTAGTAAAGCTGAGTCATGATCAAGTGAAATCATGACAAGGGGTTGTATCAGCCATTGTCCCTAGCTGATGACCTATCAGTAGGTGTGTATAAAAGAGGAGAGCTCGGACACTCTGACCCTCTCACTCCAAACCTCTGTCTGAGTGAATCTCTGCTTGATGTGTCTATGATGCTGAATCTATGACTGTGGATCTGCGTATCCTGTGTACAGATGTGTATATATTGAAACGGTGAAGATTAAAGCCTCCAGGTATCTTGGATGACAAACTCTGTGTGTATGAGTTACTAACCAGTGGGTAGAGGGCTCAGAGCTGATGCTGTATTGTTACACTCTGCTGCACACGCTTGTTGCTGTTTTGAAACTCTGCTATGTTTAATGCTTGCCTCTGGGACACATTTTGTCCAGGGAGCAGCTGTTCCAGGGAGGATTTTGTGCTGAGGCTGTAAATCAATCTCCCCACAAAACCTCAACTACAGCCCCAGAAGTACTTGTACGTAATACATGGTGCCCAGATCTCTGTTCATTCTTGCTGCCCTCAGAGGCGCTGTCTGAGCCACTCCACTTTGACTTTCTGCTTCAGGAGTGGCAGCTATCACCCTTTCTACCCAATCTCTTTCTATCCAATCTTTCCTGCCTCACTTTCTGATAGCCTTGTATGGTTCTTGAGAGTGTCTGATTGTGTATGCTTGTTAATTCCCAATAAAATACTCTGTTTAACCTTTCAACTGGAGTTCACTCTACGGTTAGTACTGGTATATGCAGTTGAAAAAATCCTGCTGTTACCCTCCTCTTGCAGGCCTACTTTGAGCTATAATTCCCTTGTTTCTAATGAGATGCTGGCATTGTGGGTGGACACCAAGGTCCCTCATCTTTAAGGGTAACATGGTGTAGTGGTTTGAGTGTTGGATTACGAGACTGGAGACCAGGATTCAATTCCATGTTGAGCCATGGAAACTCACTGGGTGACCTTGGACACGTCACATACTCTCAGCCCCCAGAAAACCCTGTGATAGATTCACCTTAGGATCACCATAAGTCAGAAACAATTTGAAAGCAAGCAACAGCAACCACTACCACTGCTTAGATCCTCTTGGTGTATATTTCTGCTTGCTAGATGACTGAGAGAATGATCTTGCTTGTAGTCACCATCTGCCTCACTTCAAAAGGTAATGGGCACACTGAGGACACAGTGGTATCTGATATGAGTTACTCTGGCCATGGAACCAGCACAGTGATGTCAACATGGACAAGATGCAGTCTCAATAGCAGGACTGTATTTTGAATTAACTGCAGCATGTGAAGTTATGCACCCAGAATAAGGGTCAGAGGTATTTAGATGAATGAGTTTGTCTTTTAGCTATCCTTATACCTTGACACTGCTCATTTAGACATTTAACTCTGCCCAGATTAGGGGGAAAATAGATCTGAATAACTCTATTAATGATGTTTCTAGCAGCACTAAAAGGCTAAAAGCTTGTTACTATGGTTCTGTTCTCTAGGGGGAATTGTGAAACACTGTTTAAAATGGGGTAACTAAAAATAATTCAGAGTTAATTTAAAATGGTTTGATATAAGGAAAAAAGAAACACCAGTCTTAGAATTCCTCTTCTTCTGACCTATCCTTAGGCAAGGAAAGAAGACAACAGCTTTAGCACCAATCAGCTAGAAAATTAGTCCTACCATGACCTACCATCTGAACTATTGGCTGCTATAATTTAAATCATATCAGAAAGAAGTGTCTAGTGAAACACAGGTCACACTAAGCCCCAGTTGACTTGAATAAAGTCACAATATTATTTCTAAATGCCCTTGGAACTTTATCACATGAGGTAGGTAGATTGCACTTACAGCATAGATTACAGTGTCTTTCGCTGGGACTTACCACATGACATCATTCCTCTTCTGTTGTTTTCCTGCCGAGAGACCACCGTTTAGAAAGTGTTTATTTTACAAAGGAGGTCATTAACGGATTAAGCTGTTCAGCCCTATAGGCAACAAAGTACATAACAATATACTGCAAAGTATTCCCATTGAGAGGCAACACAGTGTAGTGGTTTGAGTGTTGAACTAGGACTGCAGGAGACCAGGGTTCAAATCCCTGCTCAGCCATGAAAATCCTTTCTGGCCATGATTTAAACTTGGGAAATCAGCCTAAGAGAAAAGACAAATAAAATCTTGCACGAAAACCCCAGGATAGGGTCGCCATAAGTCAGAGACAACTTGAAGGCAGGTAACAGCAGTTCCCATTAACTAAAACTGAACAGCTTGTGAGCTTGTGTGTACAATGACCTATAGTCTCCAACTATCATTTAGGAGTGATTCTTTCAATCGATTGAAGAACTCATGTTTATACAAACACACAAAGAGAAATCTATAAAAACTTCTCACAGTGGTGAGTTTGGAGGATTAGGCTTTCAGTGTTTTGTCTCAAGGCACAAACTTAAAGCTACCCACTGGATTCCTTCTGACAAGAGAAGATCATCTCTCCACACAGCTACTGTGGCAAGAGGACCAGGGCTATGGACAATTAAGGCACCAGCAGAACTGCCCACTACACAAGAAAGCCCACCTTGCTCCTTCTGTAATGATCTATTTTCAAATTATTAGCTATAGCTCCAAGCAAAGAAACTGACCCATGACTTGAATTTCATCCAGCATTTATATGCAATTTTTTTCAGATGAAAATGCATCAGGCATGTCCACCATGTGTTGCACTTCTAGGACCACTGGGCCACCTGAGCCACCAGGCAGCAGCTCTCCCTAGACAAATAATTTTCCAGCTCTTTGTGGAGCATTTTGCATGCAAAATACATGTTCTACCTCTGAATTATAGTTTCAGCACTTTTCACCTCTTCTGCACAGACAGCTGTGCTTGGATAGAATCTTTTTTGTGACATACAATGGCATACTCCCAGCCACACTAGCATCTGTCTTTTGGGGCATTCTGTACTTCCTTGCACCAGATGTATAACATCACCTGTGGGGTTTGGAGACACAACTCTTCTTCTCCAGCCACTGACTGATGTGGGATCTGAACAAACTGCTGCTGCCTTCATACGACCAGGAAAGAAAGAGTAGTCTTACATTGGTTGCAGCTGCTGTTCCTTCTTTCTCTAGTGCACAAGGACAGTCAAAACATGTCTGGGTGCACTCCTATAGCTGATTAGTGGATAGGAAGATGAAGTCGTGGCTTTGATCCTACTTCTCCCATTCCTGTTACATACCCAGGATGGAAAAAGAAGCAGCTTCTACCCCTGGGACAACAGCGTAAGAATTTTGGCAGAAACTTATGTTTTGCCATCAGGCTTGATGGATGTGGGTGTTTGAAGGCCTACCTGGTGACTTTTTCAGCATGTGATACCTACAATGTCACATCCAAAGCATCTGTATATTTATTTAGAAGTCCTGCAGACTTTAATGAGAGTAACTGCCAACTAAATATGGACAAGAGTACAGCCTTAGTTTGTGCTAACTAACCCAAGTGACCACACTGTCCTATGCTTGAGTTAGCTGGATTATTTTCTGGCCAAGGTGGTCACCGGGATCTGCATTCTATGGGTAAAAAGTGTCAAAAGTTTGCCAAAATTCACAGTTGAAAAGAAATGAACATAGATATTCACAGAAGAAAATGCAAAGAGGCAAGTATGTTTCAGCTTTAGTAGGGACACCAGATCACGTAATAGTAGGGTTATCACATTTCTGTACTGGCCAGAGGCCTCTGCTTTAAGAAGCTGACACACAGGACAGACTTAAAAGAAGCAACCAATCAAGCAATCAAGAGACTTCACAACAGCTCTGGCTGCAAACCAAGAATAAAACTCTGAATTCAGAGTCAAGATTTTGGCTGTTGAACTCATATTCCTCTTTCAAAATAAGGATTTTGAAATTTCAAAATATATCACCTTCTTAAAAGTTTTCATTTAAGAGTTTGTGAGAATAGCCCCTTTATTAGTAGTATTATTCTGTCATGTATACAAAGGAAATATACACTGCATTTAAACTGTGTTTTGTCATGTACGTCGCATTCACAAGGAAGAAATTTCTCTCTTGCCAAATGACCAGAAGCTGCTCCGCAGGAGGAGGCTATGGCCCTTTCCACACCTTACCTGCATCCTGCGACATCCTGGCATCACCCCAGCAGTGCCTTTGCTGGGATGGGACCATGTCCTGAATGCTCCCCTCTGCACCCGGCTGCTAGCAGATGGTAGTGCTGAGGACACACTCTTTCTTTCCACAATGCAGCTGGTTTCTTCCAGCACTGCACTGAGGAAGGAAGTGCTTTGATAGAGCTTCTGCCCTTCCTGCACAGCCCCAGTCAATGCAATGGTCATGCAAAAGGAGCCTATTACTAGATTTTTTCCAGTAGACATGTGACCACAACAGCTAGGGACATCACAGGAGCAGGACCACAACAACTTTGTGTGGTAGCACCGGTCACAAACCAGTTTCAACACATCCTCATGCCAGGATGGGGCCATAGTGCAGAAATGGCCTATCTTGCCACATTTTTAATGTATTTCTCAGGGCCAAACTTTACCTTATGCTTAACGTGTAGTATATAACTATTATTTCATTTTTATTTTAATTAATTATAGGCTCTGAGGTTAATTCTTACTGGGACTGAATGGGTACAGGGGAGGAGAGATTTGGCAGGGTCAGAACACAGATTCCATTCTGATCTTCCCTTGTTAAGGACACCCAGGGGAAAAAAATCCACTCAAAGCCAATTAAGTATCTAAGAACTTAAGCATAACCCTGGTGGATCATAGCATGAGCCTATGTAGTTAAGATTTTTGTTTGCACAGTGCTCAACCAGATGCCTATGGTAAGGAATAAAAAGAATATGAGCATGTCAGCACTCTCCTTTTCATATTCTCCAGTAACTGGTATTGAGAGACTGATACTGCCACCTCTGATACCGACAGTAAAGCAGAGCCTTAATAACTAGTGATAGCTTTGTCCTCTATGAATTTTTCTAATCCCTATGTAAAGCTGTCCAAGTTGGGGATCATCATGACATCCTATGGTTGGGTGTTCCATAGTTTAGTTGCGTGGTATGTTAAGAAACACTTTGTTGATTTATATTGGCCCATCTGACCACACTTCATCTTTCCATGCTAGCCTGTTATAGTGCTATTATTCCACTTTCAACATTCTATGAAATCCTACGGTTTGCCGTTTAAAGAGGGACCTTTGAGGACCTTCCCTAAACTGCAAACCCCAGGATTCCACAGGATGTTGAAAGTAGAATAATAGAGAATACTGCAAACATAAAAACAAGATACTTTATATGATCACAGCAGCCAGAATAACATATGCTAGATATTGGAAAAGAAATATAATACCGGAATTGGAAGAATGGCTAATGAAAGTACAAGAGTATGTTTCTCTGGAAAGTCTATCACGAGCGATGAAAGGAGGAAGAAGGGGAGAAAAAGATAACGAAATGATGGAAGTTAAGAGATATATAAAGAATAATTGGGTAAAGATTTGCCAAGAAAAATAAATTGATCAAGATATGAAAGAGAGGAAGCCGAAAATGACATATAAGCTAAGAAGCGTATCATTAGAGGCCAGTCAACAGTATCATTATGTATAGAGGTAACAGATATAAGATAGAAAGAATAACCAAGTAAAAGAAAGTAGGAAGTGAAAGAGTGAAAGACGACAAAATGAATTATAGAGAAAATGGAGGATTGTATAATTAAGCATTATAAGTATTGATAGTATTTATAGTATTTATAAAAAAGGTTAGTATAGAGATAATGAAATATAAGTTGTTGGTTTTTTTTCTTTTTATACAATCAAAAAAAAGGAATATGTCAAGTGCAAATATGTAGGTAAAATGTGCGAATTTTAATAATAATAATAATAAAAAGTAGAATAATAGCTCTATAACAGGCTAGTGCAGAAATGGCCCCCATCATTGACCTTCATTGGACAGTCCAAGGCAGACTCTTGAAGCGCAAGACTTATGGGCAATCCATTTCCACATATTACCTTCTTCCTTCTTCTTATTCTTGCTTGGAAATCCACATGCATAGGAAGGTACTCAGAGAAGCCAAGACGGAACTTCCATTTGTGCCCATGCTTGGTATGTGATCACCCTATTCAGAAGTAAGCCCTGTGGAATATGAGTGGTATTACTCCCAGATGAATGGGTCCAGGTTTGCAACATAAGCTTCCAACATTTACTCTAAGAGTAAATCGGGACACATAGAACTTACTACTGAGAAGACATCCATATAGTGTAATTGCAATGTGACAGTGCAATCCTATGCATGGCCACTCAGAAGCAATCTCAACTGAATTTAGGGGACTTACTCCCACAAGAACGTACACAGGATTGCACTGTCAGTGTATTTCAAAGCAGAGGATAATACAAATTTCTTCTCACTAGACCAAGGTAGATCCTCATTATTTATGCTTACTTCAGAGGGGTTATGTGATGAGTGCTCTGACAAATCTAATGAATAGGCTAGAGGGACTTTGGGAATTTCTGTTATGTGTGATAATGACAGAGCCAAAATGCATCTCATTTTGCACATGGCTTCTAGAAAAACATGACAGCCTTACTTTTTTTAAAAAAAACTACTAGAAATGCTAAGTAGAATTTAGGTGTATAACCAAGAAAAATAAAGTGCCTCTAGGGAAACTAAATTGGAAAAAAGGAAAAGCAGTTGATCAGTACTGCCACTCCAAATAAGACTTATTTCCATAATCCTTTAATTAAAACTGAAATGATAGTATGAAATGCATCCAACAATATAGACATAAAATCCAAATTTGAACAGCATTCATTCCCCATATATGCAGCCTACAACAGTTTCCTAGTAAGATCCATTTTTTAAAAAAAAAACTAACTCAAATTGTTTGGCATAAAGGAAAATAGATCATGTCTCTGAGGAGCCACGGAGATTAAAGGAGGGACTTCAAAAGGCACATTAGTGCTTTTCCTTATGCTAAAGACAGACAGTACCTGGCTCAAGAAAGACACAGTAAATGTAGTTTGTCTTATTACTGTAATATTGTTCAACTGTGAATACTAGCTAAAAAGTGGTGTTCGGAAAGATACAAAGCTTGGTATTTGCAGAATGTGTTCTGTTTTGCAAAAGATTTGGACACTTCATTGGAGAGAGGGAGGCAAAAGTCTCAGGCAACCAAAACTGAGGGATGGAAAGCACATAGTGTGTTAGGTGTGCCGTATGGCTTGTTCTACGCCCCTAAGCTAACCTCTTATGCTCAGGTACAGCAGTGACAGATTCTATTACCAGCATTCTAGCAAGAATAATCTGCTAATCCAGTTGATTTCTGTATGTTATAGGAAAGATGCCATCTTATCCTTTGACTCAGGATGCAAGACATCTTGGGGCTATTTGGTGGGCGGGTACCAAATCTTGTTTCAGCTTGTGGGGGTGAAAACGCTGAAAAGGGGCTAAAATGACACAATCTGCCAGATGAGAAGGAGAAAAATCAATGTTGAACATGTCACGCTATCCAATGATACTTCACAGACTCCAAAATATTTGCTGACCCAGCACATCAGTTGGTAAACTTGATAAACTTTGAATAACTCAATAAATCAATAAGAATATAATAACAATAATATAAAATATTATAAAAATTTAGTAACAATAAGTGGTAGCTGTCAGGAATTTCTCCCCGCCTGGCCACAGCCAGCAAGGGAAGAGAGAGGCCAGGAACACTTGGGGAGTCTGAATATACCAAACACCAGGAAAACACAAGCCGAGCCAGGTCAGGGTCTAGTCCAAAGGTTCAGGAGGCAGAGATCCGTCCGGATGGCTTCAGGGAGCAGGAGCACAAAGGTTGTGCGGGCTTGCTAATAATTTGCTGCAAGCAAGCAGCAGCCACACCAGCAGACTTACATAGCCCCTGTGAGCAGGTGCTGCTTGCTATTGTTTCCTCAGCCTAGTCCAAGCAGCCTGCCTCTCCACAACCCATTTCAGCCTTCTGCATGATTGAGGGCTGATGGGCACAGTTGACTGCAACTCCTCTGCATCACTGCTGGTTCCCACTCCATCATGAGCTGGCTGGGGCAACTCAGGCCATTTCTGCACGGGGCGAGGGAATCGTCCCATGATGCTACTCACCGGACTTTTGGGCTCCCCGGTCCAGTCCACGCTGCTCCGGAGCAGTGCGTGCCTGCTGCTCCGCACTGCTCCGGGGACGAAAATGGCGGCTTCCGATTGGTCAAGGCTCTCGACCAACCGCTGAAGCTCGCCAGCCTAAAGCCCACCCCCGACAGATCACATGCTCACACCAAATGCGAGCCTGCGAATCTGCATAAGAGGGTAGGCTCACACTGACGCGCTCCGTGCTTTTGAAAAACCTCAAGAAACAGGTTTTTCAAAAGCACGCTGGACAACCACTTGGGGTCATTCCGGAGTGGGCTGGGGTGTGGATCTGCGTTAAGTAGGTCCGACCCAGTCCGCTCCCAGGTGCAGACGTCCTCCCTGGAGGATGCTCTGCACCATTTTAAAAACCCCATTTGGAAATGGCCTTAGTCTCTGTTTGACCTTCCAGTGCAGGGGATGTTTGCATGTTGACTTGCTCAGTCACTGGCTCAGCTCCCTGCACAATCAGTTGCTCCTCAATCACAGCATCATCATCTATCATGGTAGCAGCACTTTAGGAACTTTACTCAAAAGGAAAGGAGCAAATAGTTCCTTGCTTTCTTTCCTGCTTGGTTTGTTTTATTTTTCAGATGCCATATAAGAGAATATTCCTCCTCACACAAGCACCAACAAGCATGATTTTGGAGACAGAAACAGCTCAAGACATTTTGTTCCCTGATTTGAAGGACAAGACAGTTCCCCTTTCCCATGTTTGGAAGCTGACGAGACTGGCAGTGGAATCTTACTTCAATGGTAGTGATAGGGCAGTATCCTCTCCTGTACTTCAAGATAGCAGAGCAGTTTAAGAGCCATAGGCCATTTCTGTACTACATTGTTATAGTGATATATTATTCCACTTTCAACATTCTATAGAATCCTGGGGTTTTCAGTTTAGGGAGGAGCCAAACCCCAGAATTCCACAGGATGTTGAAAGTGGAATAACAGCATTATAACAGTGGAGTGTGGAATGCCATAGAGCAGGCCACATTGCAACCACAACTGCGTCCTCAAACATCTTGCTAGTCTATTAACTAAAGTTAATACTTAATCAGACATTGGAATTTATATTGTCTGTGCTGGAAGATATAGTCTGTGCTAGAAGAAATAGGTTCTCCCTTCTGGAAATAAAAGATCATTTTTGTCATTGTAAATATGGTGTTCCCACTTCCTTTTTTATTGATGTTGGGCTGTCATATAGCAAAGTCAATTTTGCCTGCAACATCTTGAAGATATTGAACTACAGTCCTGAATGTCTGATATAGCAAACTGTTTATCAGACAAACTATATGTGCATATTGCCTCCTCTTCCTTTAATCTCTCAAAACATCTGGTTGAGTTACCTGCTTGATTTAGTAAATCTACATCTATTAAACTGAAACTGGATTTTACATTGGCAAGGGTAAACGTCCTTCCTTTGGCAGATTTGTCAGGGCACAACCGAAGTACCCCTAACAAAGACAGATGCCCTTTTCACACGGCATTTGCCATGCGAAAGGGCGCCTGGAGCATCGCGCGACTGTGAGGAGCGATCTGCATGACGCACTCAAAATCACGCGACGCTCCAGGGTCTGGCAGGCACCACTTGCACACTTTTTCATTTTCAGTCTTCAGCCAAAAATGGTGCGCAATCACGCATTGCTCCAGGGCCCCATGCGCACTTGCCGTGCCTGGGGAGCCTCCAGAGCCATGACGGTCACACTTCCTGCCCCAGCGCACCTGGGAAACTCCCACGCTGCACTGCGAAAGGAAGAGGCGGGGCTCTCACGCTACCTGCTTGGGAGCAGGCAGCTCGTGCGGAGCTGAAGCAACAGGGACATGAGAGCCTCCCACTCGAGGCTGCTCAAGCAATCCCCGCACCCCAGCGCCGAACAAAGGTAAGGTGCGGAAAGGGCCAGAGTCCTGTTCCTGTAACTCCTTAAATACATATATTATCTGTTTCATTCTAGAATGTATTGTCATTATACTGATATTGGGGAGTGGTATGTCTTTCCATCGCTGGCTCAGATCATCTTTGGAGAAACTATCCTTTTCATTAGGTAATGTAACAAATATATAACCTTCAGAATTGCTAAATTTTTGACTTTAGCCTTTGGCATGAGGAGACCAAAGGTGATATTTATAATATAGGCCATAACATAGGCCAGCCGGCCCCTCCCGAAACTGCAAACCCCAGGATTCCAGAGGATGTTGAAAGTGGAATCATCACGCTATAACAGGCTAGTGCAGAAATGGCCATAGTTGTATAATAGCTGATTGCTAATTACAACAAATTTTGACTGACTCACGAACTGGCATGTTCTAATTTAGAGGCAAATTTAGACCCTATTACTACAAATCAAATAGATATACATGCATCTCCCTGCCATGAGGAAGCCTATGACCATGTGACCTCTGTGGATCTTAATTTGTTGTCCAAGTAATAAGAGGCTGTTTAAAGGCACATGATTCTCTCTGTTATGGTTCTCTTCATAGCCTTAGACTGGACAGTTCTGAAACAGAGCTGAAACAGAAGACAATGTTACAAGCCCTGTGATGACTTAGGCCCTTTCTGCACCAGGCAATTAGAATGGGGCAGTGCATCCTCCATGGAGGTCGTCTGCACCTTGGAGCGGACTAGGAGCGGACTACTTACCGGAGATCCGCACCTCAGTCCGCTCCAAAACAACCTTAAAGGGGGCCTCCAGTGTGTTTTCCAAAGACCGCAAAAAAACAGGTCTTTATTTTCCTGGAACGCGCCATTGCGTTCCTGCTCCCTTGTGCAGATTTGCAGCCTCGCACCAATGTGAGCCTGCAATCTGCGGAGGGCAGGCTTTAGGTGTGGTGAGCTTCAGTGGTTGGTTGGGACCCACGACCAACCAGAAGCTGCTATTTTGGAAGCCGGAAGCCGCCATTTTGGAAGCCAGAAGCCACCATTTTGGAAGCCGGAAGCTGCCATTTTGGAAGCCAGAGCAGTGCGGATCTACAGACCTCACACTGCACTGATTCGCCCTGGACCAAGGAGGAGCCCTGCGGAAGGCCTTCAGGGATAGTCCATGTTGCTTCAGACCCCAGAAGAAACGGTAGGTAACAGCACGGAGCGATTCCCTCGTGCGGATTCGCCTCGTGCGGAAAGGGCCTTAGTTGCAAGCTATAAGTGCTGAAAATGTAAATAGATTGTTTATAAGGCATATAAGGGCTAAAATAGAAAGGAGAAAAAACTCTGTATTTTGTAGAATGTGTGTATGTTATCGAGAGCATAGATACATCTTAATTCCAGGCAGAAAACCAACATAAATATCAACATCCTTGTATAAACAGTGACTTGACTGATAAGAAACTCTAAAACAGGTGCCACAGTAGAGAGTATGACTGATGCAATCAGATGGCTGATGTCATCTGATGAAAGGGAGAGCAAGATCTAATCATACCTGATTTTGTATCACTTCTGGGGAGGAGACTACTTGTTTACATAAATGAGGACCTGTAAGTGTCTCTTATTTTGACTGGACCAGGCCTTTCAGATAATTAGGCTAGGAAAAATATAAAACAAGTCAGGAAAAAGAAATCAGATTGAAGGCTGTTGATAAGCAGTTGCTGTTCATAGCTGATAACCCAGACCATGCTGATGAGCTAGACAATGTTGGTGTAAGAGAACCTCTGCTCTCATATAGGCTATGCTATATAGATATATGTCCACATTTCTGCTAGATGTAGGAAAGGATGCTGCTAGATATAACAATGTCAGAGATTATAACTTCCTGGATTCCTGTGTGTTCAGAGGTGCCTGTTTAGAGACATATAGGCCTTTTCCCCAGTTTGTTTTTAGAACGGTGCAGAGTGTCCTCCAGGGAGGACGTTTGCACTTGGGAGCGGACTGGGTCCGGACTACTTTGTGTAGTTCCAGACTTCAGCCCGCTCCGGAAAGACCGAAAGTGGTCGTTCTCCGTGCTTTCGAAAGACTGCTTAAAACAGGTCTTTCAAAAGCACGGAGTGCGCCACTCCGTGGCCGCGCCCCAGTGCAGATTTGCAGGCTCACACCAGTGCGAGCCTGCAGATCTTCCAGAGACGGGCTTTAGGTTGGCGAGCTTCACCGGAGAGCCTCCACCAACCGGAAGGTTGGAGGTTAAGGTTGGAGAGCCTCTACCAACCGGAAGCCGCCATTTTCATCCCTGGAACAGTGTGGAGCGCGGCCACGCACTGCTCCGGACCAGCCTGGACCTGCCGATGGAGCACTCCGGTCTGGTGAGTACTGGCACGGGGCGATTTCTTCGCCAAGTGCGAAAAAGGCCATAGTTCTCATCCTTAGTGGATGAATGGCTAAGCTATATCATTACGGTTAACTATAGAAAAACCAGCTAAAGAGATGCATGTGGTATAAATATTCTGTCCCTAAAAAAGTGTAACATCTTATCTGCCTTATAGTGCGATGTAATGCAATGTATGATGCCTTACCATGCAATGGAATGGAATGAAATTCATAAGTCCCTAGATATTCATATGTCCCTGTTCCTCCCTAAGAGGAATATGTAAGCTTGTCTATCAATGACTGCGTATAATAAATAGTCTAAATGATTTACAGAGACCCTGCTCATTCTCCAGTACAAATCTCCCGAGATTCCAATATCTGAGAATGCAGTTGGCCCTCTACATTTGCAGGTTTGACTTTCATGTGAGTTTCTACAACCCCTGCCCCCTCAACTAAAGTGTTTCATTTCCAGGGGAAACTTCCCTCTAGGCAGCTCCGATCAAGCCATACAGCCCTTTAAAAACCCACCTCTGGTCCTTCTCCTTCTCTACCAGCTGCTGCCTGGCCAACTAATGATGGCTCACAGCCCAATTTCTGAGCACTAGAAACCCTCTTCTGGTGCAACCCCATATCCAAGGAAGGATATGAGCAAGAGAGAGAAAGCATAGGGCCATCATGGTGAACCGATTCCTTTCCCTCTCCTTTTCCTGACCTAGTTTGGATCCTAGGTGTCCGTGGTCCCACCATACATTGGCTGCCTTCCCACAACCACACAGACATTTTGATATTTGCTATTTTTTTCACTTTTGTGGGAGCTCTGCACCCTTAACTTTAGCTAATGCGGATGGGTGACCATATTTAAATGGAGTGTTAATCTATCTGTGCAGATTTTACTGTGGCCATGAGTTGGATGTCCAGGAGGCCAGCGGATAATAAAAGGGATTCCAGACAAATAACAAATTGGCTGACAAATGGCAAAAGACCCTCAATCTCTCAGTGGAAAGAGATAGGTGTGAGTAGCCATGCCTGCAGCTTTTTAAAAATCATTGGAGAGGATGGTTGGAAGAAAATAAAATTTGATCAAGTCTGGCTTTTGTTTTGACAAATGGTTTCTCAGTCCTCTGCAGCAGTTTTGAGTGGGGTGTACAGAACTTACAAGAAGGACTGGAGTTTCCAATTATGGGGGAAGTAGTGGGGTCCAAGTCAACTATCTAACTGGACCTTGGCCAGGACTTTGGGAGCCTGAAATCTCCCTCAATCTATCTGAAGGAAAATTAGTGTGCTAATTTAAAAGTGTAGTACTCCCGTGACAGTGCATATTTATAACTATTAACAGTTTACATTCTTAAGAGCCATGGGGAGGGATCCGGATTTGCTCATGTTTAGCATAAAACCCAATGCAGTCAGTGGAAATGAAAGTTTGCTTAACCTATAAGTAAGTCTGCCCTGTTTTCCATGCTGATTTCCATGTTGTTGGAGAGCAGAAGGATGAGTGGTGATGTGTTCAACTATTTTTCCGTAGCCAGAAACTCTGCAAAGACTTCATCTGAAAGGACATTCCAAGGACCCCAGAGGAATCTGCAAATGCTTGTTGCAGCATGTGCAGATTATATCAACCAGATTTACTGATAGTGGCTTTGGCTTCTCTTATTTTCACACCAATGGTTAGTAATTGAGGGGACAGGAGATATAAGACTGTAGACCAAATTTGTAATATTCATATGAATAAGACGCTGTACAAAGTTATCCATTTATACTTTTCTAGTTCTACAAATTATCTTTATCTTCATGGCAACATGAACCTCTGTCAATTTTCTGTTCTATTCACATTCGCATTCACATTCACATTCACATGAAGGAAAGGCTGTAACTCAGTAGGCAAAAGTCCCAGGTTCAGCTCTCTTATCTCCAAGCTGGACTAAAAATGACTTCTAAAGATCTGTTACAGTGAGCTACATAGACAACTTCCCAGCTATCTAAATTATTGCCTACCTAAATAGCAAGACAGGCAACTAACTGTCTATGCTCTTATCCACACAGTGTTATCCAGACAATTTTACATCACATACCATCTGATTAAAAAAAAATCACTTGGGAAGAAGTTGCAGTGATTTCTGAATACAAAACAAAACTCCAAGCATTTGGTCAGCTGTATGGACTCATAGTAGGGATGGAAGCATTTCAGTCTTGTTTAAAGATTATTTCCCAAATTTACAAATTTCTTCATACCTAGAAAAGTAAGAATTTGTGAGAAAAAAATTGGAGGAGCATAGAAAATTAATTATCCTCAAAGCTTTGAGTGCTTAATGTTTAACAAGATGGCTTTGAATCTACAGGTTGCAGTCATCTTTGTGGTGCTGAATCAGGGCTACAGTGTAGTTTCTCTGAAACTCTCATGTTTAACTCGTTTACTGTGGAAAATACAAAATCCTCTCTTTGGTATAGGAGTAGCTACAACAATTTAGCCAGTACAAATTGGGTAGAAAAAAATTGTTTCAATCTGTTTTGGAAGTATGAAACAAAAATTCACAAATCATTTATTTAGGACAGAAAGACCTTGCAGCTTAAAAACTTGGAACACAGGAGAAAGTGAAACTAAGATTTCCCATCTGCAACTTGCATGTGAGTCTGTGTGTCTATTTCTGTCTTATATTATATATTATTGTGCAGGAGTAAATCTGAGTTCCTGAATGATATAAAAACTAATGAGGGAGGAAATCCTATCTGTGCAATTGCCGGGGAAAACAATATAATGCACCAGCTCATTTTTATCAGCAGTTGTACCAGCGGCAGCCCTGATCTAGAGCTATGTTGAGGCCACTCATGCTCCATATTAGAAGGAACTCTGCAGTTATTCGACCTTTTCCTTTCTGGTAAATTGTTGCTGGGGCTCCTGCTCCTGCTCCTGTTGTTTCCCATCAAGCCAGCTTCAATTTATGGGGGTCTTACGAATGGGAAGCCCCCAAGAATCCTGGACAGCAAAAGCTCTGCTCAGGTCTTGCAAATTCAGGCTTCCTTGACTGATTCAATCCACTTGTGTTGCGGTCTTCCTCTTTTTTCTATTAACTCCAAGTCTGCCCAACATTATTGTCTTTTCCAATGAGCCATGTCTCCATGTGATGTGGTCCAAATTATGAAAGGCTCAGTCATTTTGGCTTCTAGTGAGAGTTCTGGACTGATTTGTTTTAGGACCCATTTGTCTGTCTTTTTGGCAGACTGTGGTATCCACAGAACTCTCCTCCAGCACCGCATTTCAAGTGAGTGGCTCTTTTTTTCTGTCAGCTTATTCATTGTCCAGCTTTCACATTCATACAGAAGAATCAGAAATATCATAGCATGTATGAGTTTTACTTCGGTATTTAATGGCATACCTTTGCACTTGAGGATCTTACCTAGTTTCTTCATGGTTGTCTTTCTAGGTTTTAGCTTTCTGATTTCTTGGCCATATTTTCCATTTTGACTGAGCCAAGGTATACAAAACCTTTGACTATTCAACTGTAACCTCCGCTTTAAGCTTTCATCAGCAGTTATTCCAAATATTTCTTGTTTTCTACTAGTAATATATGTCATCAGCATATCTATTTCCCATTTTAACAGGGGTAACAGAAAAAGCTGTGGACAACCAAGAGAGAGTATGAGTGGAGAATGATGTTCTATGAAGCCTCTGTGAAATTCAGCCAAAGAGGCAGGGACTTCATCTGAGACCATGCCAACACGCAAAGCTTATAATACATTGCCATTGCCTGGCAAGCTTCTTTTCCATTACTGTAGCTGGAAGTCACTCAAATGGAGCAAGGATGGAAACTTCTTGACTCAGTAACAATGTGTTGTGCATTGTGTGTCAGGGGTGGGAAATAGGTGCAACTGCCAAGCTCAGTGAAAGCCCCATGACTTCCATAATGTGCAGCTCAAGCTTTAGCTCAGTAGGACTGGAAGTACACACAGAACTTAAGTCTTAGCAAGATCACAGAATTCTAAAGCAAATGCCGAATGCTGAAGTGTAAGAACTGGATCCAAAGACCGCTTTAAATCAATGCCTCCTCTCCAAGTTTGGTGTGCTGAATCTCACTAAAACCAATGACCTTTAA
Organism: Cyclura pinguis; assembly: GCA_030412105.1. Classification (NCBI taxonomy): domain Eukaryota; kingdom Metazoa; phylum Chordata; class Lepidosauria; order Squamata; family Iguanidae; genus Cyclura; species Cyclura pinguis. The sequence goes on from CM059600.1 coordinate 82,486,894, forward strand.
ACATGCTTAGCTCTGTGATGGATCATAGCCAACCGAAGTAAATCTGGGCACTCTCATTGCATTTTACATGGTCTGCCATTTTAAAAGGACATATGAAATGTTTCTCTTTTCAGAACTACCACACGGACTCTAGTCTGAATGAATCACCAGGAACCTATCATGGTAATATCAGTGGCGAGGGTACTGGCCCCTTTTCAGAATGCTCAGACCTCAGAAGTAATTTTGACACCTGAACACGTCGCTTGATGCATTGGTTTTCTTTCAGTTAATGCTGTTTCAGATTCAGTAAAACTACTAGATTACATATGACCATTACCCAAATAAAAAACGAAATTATTTCCTTTAGCTGCTATTTTTTAACTAGGCATTGCACAAATCCTGCCTAACAACAAGTATTTCACAATATTGATTTTAAAATATTAAAATGTACACATGGAGTCTATATAAACTTTTCAGCTCAATTTTCTGATGTTGCCTGGCTGTATATTAATATAGGCTTTAATAGCACTCTAGGAGTTGCGATCATGGAATCACAGAGCTGAAAGAAGCCCTGTGGGCCACTGAGCCCAATCCCCTTCTCTCCATGTAGGATCTCCAGGTAGAGCATCCCTCCCTGCATCAGGTAGCTATCCAACTGCATTTTGAAGCCGTCCTGAGAAACAGACCCCACTACTCTCTAGGTAATTGGTTCCACTGCCAAACCACTCTTACTGTCAATAAGTCCCCTCTAACATTCAATCAAAATCTATCCCTGAAAACTTAAAACCATGAGACCTATTCCTACCCTCCAGTGATGTAGACTCAAGTTGATAGACTCAGACTCGAGTCAGACTTCAGTCACTTCAGTGACTCGACACGGACTCGACTCAGACATAAATGATGCACTGACTCAACTCGACTCAAGACTTGTATATTTTTAATGACTGACTTGATGCCCTTCGTTCAATAACATAATGCGTTCATCCAGAAACCTTACAACTTTGAACAACAGCCTCTCCCCACTGCATATCGGAGGAGCCTTCTAAAACGTTTCCTAAGAGCAAAAGACAAGACTTGCCCCCAGACTGCAGGGTTCATTTCTCAAAGGGGAACAGCAAATGTGTCAAGCAACGGAGTTGAGGAAGAAGGATCCTTCCTTCTAAAGCTTTTGAATCTTCAGTAATGGGGAGTAAGATGGGATCCTATTCCCCACTTCTGAAGCTGCAAATGACAAAATTGCAAATGTGGAGAGTGACTCTGCTTAAATGGTTAAAACTGACTTTATTTCACTCTATCCAATAATTCTGGAATTTTGGTTAGGGTATCAATTTGGCTTCAAGACTTGAGACTTGACTTGAAAGTATCTTCAAGGACTTGAGACTTGACTTGAGACTTGAAGGTAGAGACTTGAGACTCGACTTGAAACTTGGAGTAAAAGACTTAAATGCATCACTGCTACCCTCAAGGACAGCAGAGAATAAGCCTGCATCCTTCTCTCTCTGACAGCCCTACAGATATTTGAAAAGTACAATCATGTCCCCCCTCAGTCTTCTCTTCACCAGGATGAATACGCACAATTCCCTCCACCTTTCCTCATATGTTTTGTTCTCCATACCTTTTATCAACCTTGCTGCCCTTCTCTGAACCTGCTCCAACTTGTCTATACTCTTCTTAAAATAAGGCACACAGATGAAACCTGGCCAGGGTAGAATATAGTGTGACTATTACTTCCCTTGACTTGGAAACTATGGTTCTATTAATGCAGGCTAAAATAGTATTTGCCTTCTTTGCTGCAGCATCACACTGCTGTGTCATCTTCAACTTAGGATAAACAATAGTCCCAGGGTCCTTTTCACCTTTAGTACTGCCAGCTCAAGTATCTCCCATCTTATACCTGTGCATTTGTTTCTCGCAGTACCATATTTGCCAGCATACAAGTCATACTTTCCCCCCAAAAAAATAGCCTTTGGAAATGGGGTGCATCTTATATGCTGGATGAGTCATTGTGGGCCCGCCTTTTGCCCACCCTCCTTCGCCACACCAAGGTAAAATGCATAGGAAAGGGAGGGGGATGAAAGGAGGGCTCCCATGAGGCTTCCCTTCCCCCGCTTCCCTTCCTCTTTGTCTCCATAGGGAAAACTCCACACCAAGGCAAAATGCATAGGAAAGGGAGGGGTGAAAGGAGTGCTTGTGCAAGGGATCCTTTTGCTCCCCCTTCCCTTCCCCACTAAGGGAAAACAGAAGAGAAGGGGGGCTGGGGGAATTCTTGCACGAGTGCTCCTTTCACCCCTCCCTTTCCTATGCATTTTGCCTCAGTGGAGTATTAAATATTTTTTTCCTGAAAAATATCCTTGGAAAATGGGGTGCATCTTATATGTCAGTGCATCTAATATGCTGGCAGATACAATAAGTCTGTGCACTAGGGAACAAAATATGGGAATTTTTATTCTAAAAATTATTGATACAGTCAGCTCCCCATAGCCACAGATTCTGTATCCACAGATTCAACCAACCAACTTGAAAATATTCTCCCCCACAAAAAAAAACCCAAAAAGCAAACTTTGCCTTTGCCATTTTATATAAGGGATGCCATTTTACTACACAATTGTACATAATGGGACTTAATCATCCACAAATTTGGGCATCCACAGGGGCTCCTGAAACTCAACCCAGTGGATACTGAGGGCCCACTGTACTTTTATTATTAATTTATTGTAGTCATATCCAGTCTTTCCTCCAAGTGCTCAGTACAGTATATGTGGTTTCTTTCCATTTGATCCTCACAACAAGCCCGTGAGATTGGTTAGACAAGCTTGCATGACTGGCCCAAAGTTACCCAATGAGTATGATTCACTGTGGTGTGATTTCCTTAGGTGAACTATGCTTCAGTCTGTTCACCCTGGAGGAGCAGATCATCTGAGGTTGGCAAAGAATTCAGACTCAACAAATTCATCACTCATCCCAAGTGTCCAGAACTTTCAAGATGCAAGACGTCGTAGGTGATGGCCAAACAGTGTTTCTTTGTTAGATAGAAAGTGAACTGTATATGGGTTCAGTGCACAAGTGTGAATAATCTCAGAACAAAAAACATAGCAGATCTTCAGCTTTGAGTACCTCAACCACCACTGTTGTGTTGAAAGCATTAATTTTACTCTCAGAGAAACTGAAACCAGCAAGTCTTGTTTATAGATGTTTGTTGGGAAGCACTACATTTGATGTTAATGAAGTTAGCATTGAGTGGAATAAAAAGGTTGTCATGAGTAAATTAACTACATTAAAATTACCCTAGCTTCAATATCTAAAATCTCTTTAGACCCAAAACTATACCTCACCCAGCAAAAACAGATGTTCCAGGTATATTTGACATCATTACATCTTTTAAGAAAGATATTGTCTATTTCATCTAAATGTTGATGATGATATACAGATAATGCTTCCTTGTGGCATATGGTGTAGGCATGTTTGGTGGTTACCCCTTTTTGGTGGAACAAATTGCAATGGGTTAATTTTGTACCAGAAAAGTCATTGGCATGTGTGGGTGCACTTATTCTTGCAGTTATTTATACTCCTGTGATGTGAAATCTAACTGAAGGTTAATGGGGTTGGATGTTGTGTGATTTCATTGCTGCAAAAGGACTTGGGAAGATAAATATTCAGTGTCTATCATTTAATGATCAGAAAATCTTACCACTTTAGGTACGTATTAATGGCTGGGATCCCGAATCAGACACGTAACCACAACGTTGTGGTTACAATCTTTTTCCCTATCTAACCCCTGAAACTCACCCTAAAATTTAGCTAACTGCAGTGAGAGACAGACTTCTGGTGCTGGTGAGCCAAATTGTGAACGATGATGATTCTAGCCCTCTCCTGTCAGCAATCAGCAGTGTGCCAAGCTGAAGCAGAGACCTCTGCAGGGCCCTTTTGCAAAGCTTTAATGTACCACCACTTGCTGACAGGAGAGGGCTGGGTTTGCCATCCCTCAGCAGCCTGTGCACCAGCATCACAGAATTCCATCCCTTGGTGCAGCTGGCTGGATTTCAAAGTGGGTTTGGGGAGCCTTTAAGGTTGTGGCAATAGTACCATGATAAATGTGAATAGATAGAGAGCAGTTATCACGTCATAAGGATATATACATTTCACAAATAAATAACATTTCAGGGATTTAATCTATATTATGGTTGGCATGTCTATCTTTAGTATGAAAAACATAATGTAAACAAAGAATTTCACGACCATTTTATTAGACAAGCCCTTCTTAAAGTTTGGTTGAAATTTACGCATAAACTCTATCACTCACTTCCATTCTGGGTTTCACCTCATGAAGTGTTTTATAAATTAGAAAAGCCACAGTTGGATAAGTGAATTACTTATAAAGATATACTGAAAACAACAGAAAATAGTGTTCAATTAAAATTTAGAGAAGAATTGATCTCACAAGGTTATACAACGCACCAGTTGCTTATATAGACAGTTGGTAGATAAATTTAAAATGGATAATAAAATAATGGAGATATCCTTAGATGAAACAGAATTTGACCAAATACTAAGACCTGGAATAACTTATCTATCAAGTAAGATTTACAAATTAATTTTGAATATGGAGAGGGAACAGGATGTAGTGAAAGATAATATGATTAAGTGGGCCCAGGATATAAGATGCTCTATAACTTTGGATCATTGGGGAAAATTGTGGACCATGAATCAGAGATTTACAAGAAGCTCTAATTTAATAGAAAATTATTTCAAAATGTTTTATGCGATCCAAATAGCAAGGATGAGTAATAATAGTAATAACATGAGTTGTTGGAAATGTCAAGAGAGAGGATCTTTTTTTCATATATGGTGGCAATGTAAAAAGCCAAAAAAATTCTATGTACAAATTTATGAATATATTACAAAGATATTTAAAAAAATAACTTTTCTTTGTTAGCAAAGATCTATTTACTGAATATTATGGATAGTTTAGATGTCCAACTAAGGAACAACTATTCCAGAATTTTGTTGTATATGATCTACGCCGCTTCATTAACTTTTGCACAAAATTGGAAGGATCCGTAGATTCCACTAGTGGGCCACTGGATATTTAAACTATATGATTTAGTGTAGATGGACAAATTAACATTGCTGTTAGATAACAAACCTAATGGATATTTTAAACAAGAGTGGAATATCCTAACTCCCCCTGGGAAACCAGGTGGGGTAAACTATTAATACCAGGCTTTGACAAATAAGGCTCGCACTGTCTTATATATACCAATAAATCATTGACTAAAGTTTAAATTTTGTGGTAAAGAATATATTTAAGAAACTCATACATCAGGATAAAAAAGGTAATCGCCCTACAGTGGCTGAATAGGAAGTTATATTGTTTATAATGTTACACTGTCATTTTGTGGCTTAGATAATTTAGTATAACTTTTTTTTCTTTTTATGTTTTGGTTTTGGTTTTGGTGTTGGTGTTGGTTTTGGTTTCGGGTGTTGGGGTTGGTTTTCTCCCTTCCTGATTCTGATTATTGTTTTTTGTACTTTATACTATGTTTTCTTTGGTTTGGTTTGGTTTTTGTTTTATATACTGAAAGTTTGTGTTTGTGTTATACATTTCTTTTTTTCATTAATCTTGCAATAAATATTAAAAAAGAATAAAATTTCAGGGGAAAAAATGGTCTTCTACCTCTCTACCATTTTGCCACTCATTTGGCTGGGATACCAATGAACTGTTGAAAGTGTAAAGCAGCTTGCCCTAAACAGGTGCCCTCAAGATGTGTTGGACTACATCTCCTATCATCCCTAGCCAGCACAGACAGAAGAAGTGTCAGCCAATACATCTGGAAGAAGCCAATTTGAGAGGAAACAGGAATTAGCCATTCCTCCCTACTGTCCCCTTTCTTTTTCATAACACTCAAAAAACAAAAACAAAACAAAAGCATTCTTCCCTCATGCTTGGTGGGTCCTGAAAATAGCCATATTCTGACTAAAATCTACAATAAGGCAGCATTAACATTTTAAAATTATTTTCTGTTTTATTTTTAGCAAATACATTGAATGTCTCAGTTACAAACAATTACAATTAATAACAGAAAAGTGTAAGCATATTTAGGGTCCAGATGCAAGCAAACTTCTCCTGGTCATGCTGTTTTATAGCCTTTCCTACAGTGTGGCTTGACTGTATTTTTCTCAGTGGAGCATTTTAATGTTTGGGTTCCAGAACCCAACTTCTACCCGAGTGTGCATCGCAGGGGGTTCTGAGACTAATTTAGTTTAACGTTTGTTTGGTGACTTGAGAGTCTTCGAGGAAGGTGTTATTGAAATGTTAAGTCTCATTATAATTTAGTGTTATGAACTCAGAAACATCTACCCATATGGTTGTAATTAGCAACAAGGTTGTTTTTAAAGAAGTAGGGATATTATAGATGTTAGTTTAACCTCACTTGTGATCTGAACCCAATTCACAGCACACTCATGTGTGCATTTTATTCCAAACACCTGTGCTATAAATTGAACAACAGCCAAAAGATTATTTTATGATGCAACCAATTTACTAATAGTTGGTACTGTTAGGCACATGCTCTGAGTTTTGTCCTTTCCCTTAAGGTAAAAAAAAGAACATTTCCACAGATGGATACAGTTTCTCTGAAACATCTTAATTTGGTGTTATGCCATTGTTTGTTCTGGGAAGGGGCTTTAAAGATTTCATCTTTCATTCTCATCATAGTCTTGAGGCTCACTATATCTAACACAGTTTTGAATCTTTGTTTACTTTCTGTGGGCTTTTATCTAATATATAAAAGTCAAAGTTTATGAGTTTGTTCGTGTCAGGCAGGCGAAGACCTCATATGATTGGTTGTGTCAAGCGAGAAGACTCCATATGATTGGCTGTATTGGAGAAGAAGACCTCATATGATTGGCTGCTTGTGAAGATTCTATGGAATTCTTGGGTTGGTAGTTTCAGGAGGGATCTTTAGAATTCTTGGCCAGAGAATAGGATGGTTGCCATGGAGATGAGGCCTAGCAGCAAGAAGGAGGAGGGCAGTGTATTCCCTCAGGAACCCAACCTCTGTATATTAATAACTCTGAATACAGACTGGATTGGGGAATATGGGGAAAAGTTACAGGTACTGGAGAAGACAGTTTGGGGAATTAGAGACACAGGATCTCAAATCTTTCTAACGAGTATTACCTATGAGAAAATAAAATCTCAGGCAAGGCCAGATATATACACTAGTAATATATAAAAGAATTATGATCTTAAAAATGTATTTACATGAGAAGTTGAGTTAGGTCATTTTTCTCTAGCCCTTGTTTGCCAAACAGAATTTTAGAAATATTTCAGATGAAGCTACTTCAAAAGAGACATTTGACCTTGGGAAATAACTGTGCTGTAGTACTGTTAGGTATCACGGGAAAATTGCTTATTCCTTACTGCTAATTCCTCAATACGGCAGATGCATCTAAATTTAGATTTATGGAGTTATTGAACTGTCTTTAGGGGGAAAAATGTATCTGATGCTTTGCCAGAACCTGGAGCCAAACTCTGTCACTTCATCTTTCTCTCCCAAGCCTCTTGATTTAATAGAATAGTGATGTTAGTGATTTGAATTGACCTTTCTCTTTTTCACTAGAAATGGCTGAACATTGCCAATGATATTCACTGGTTGGTGGCACCCCATAGTTGGAAAGAAAAGAACAAGCACTAGTGGGATGTTAGCAAGATCCTTTTCACTGCTAAGTCTCCTTCAGTTCTCCATACAATTAGTTAAATATCAAATACAGTGGATGGAAGGATGGCTGATGTTTTCTCCTCCTCATTCTGGATCCAAATGTTCCATTCTGTTCATAGGAGGACCATCCATTCATGAAAGTGGAATGAAAGTTATGGTAGACGTAAGTAGAAGAAGAAGTAAAAGCTGTTTGATCCAACTATTCCATTGATGAGGATGAGGATGACAATGATAAACATTGTTTAGTTCACAAGGAGGAGCTTCCATTTCTCAAAGAAAAGGAACAGAACAGATGGATCTGTGCAAACAATAGTAGTAGTAATAGTAGTAATGAAACCACAACAATACGCTAGACCCAAATGTTGTATTTTGCTCATAGGAACAGCCTTTATTTTCTGGATGAAGAAGATGTGAGTATCTGGATCTTACCCCACAATTGTTCATGATGATGATGATGATGATAGAGGAAGTTGATGTTGATGGAAAGAGGAAGTTTTGGCCAATCCCCTCTTCCCCCTGAAGCTCTTGTGACACCAGAACATTCATTTCAGAAGGCCACAAGAAGATGTGGAACTAGTGAAACCTGTTCCACTGTCACTGAGGGAGTCTTATCATAAGCCTTCTGTGGACAGAAGGAACTTTTCTGTTCACAGAGTATTAAGTGGGGCCCAATACTTTTATGTGTATCCTGAAAAAAATGCACTTGAGTGTCAAAAATGCTTAAATTAAAAATAAAAATAAGGAGTATTTTCCAAAGATAAAATAAAGGCCAAATTCATCGTATTAATCTAGAGTAGAGCCACTGAATCAATGGAATTGACCTACATGTTGCATCACCACTCAACAATTGATTCAATAGCTTCACTCCAACTGGGACTAACCAACAGGATCTGAGTGAAAATTGAAGACAAAAAGGCCAGTGAAGTTGCAGCATCCTAAAAAATTAATCTATTTTCAAAACATCTTTGAGTTTTCACACTCGGTAAAGGGGAAAGGTAACAGAAATATAATATTTTGTGTCATTTCTTGGTTTCTGTTTTATTTAAAGATTGCTCAAGGGAGCTAATAACATTTCCATTGAAAAACAATAGATCAAATCAAAATCTCAAACTAGCAGGATCTAAAGGATGTAATTAGTGTGTTCCCTGTTCCACACAGATGGGCTTGGTTCAGTCAGAGTCTGAAGACCTATGAAACATAAGAGTGCTGGTGAAGCTACAAAATACCAGCAAGGAAGGAGTCATATGATCTTGATAAGGCAGAAAATGTCATGACTTGGATGTCAAGAGAGAGAAGGCCCTGCCCTGTACCCTCTTGCTATACTTTTGTTTCAGCTCATCCTGGATATCTCTTGATAAGATGAGTATATGTTTCAGGGACAGATTTTTACAACAGCCGCAAATACATACCTGCACATTTGTAATGAAAATGGGCATGAATTGTCTTATCCCTGCAGCTTCACAAGGACATCAAAACTGTAAGCCACAAGTACAGTAAATCTGAGGGCTTCTTCTCTGTGTGATCCTCCAGAACTTCAAAACAAGAAGGGAGGGAGGGAGAGAAGGAGGGAAGAAGGAAGGAAAGGCCACTTCTGGTTTTAAAAAATGATTTTTTTAAAAAATTGTTAATCAGTGCAGGGGAGGGCTGGGATATATTAAAAACGTGAATTGACGGTATCAGTAAATCACGGAAAAGCAAATTTACTCTAGGAAGTCTGGTGGGCTCAAAGCTTCCAAATGCAGCCCCTAAGCCACATGTGACCCACGGCTGCCCCTTGCCCTCCCTCCAGCATTTTCTCAATAATTTACCATAAACTATTCTCAGCATCTTCTCAGAATCTCAAGGCAACAGAATCTGTAGGAGCATTACTGCATACCATTTAGATTAGTACTGATAATACTTTGACGCTGATTAATCTGCTTTCTACATGTACTGCATTGTATATAGTATGCCTTTTGTATAAAATCTTGTTTTCACTGAGTAGTGAAATTATCAGAGACTGATTATGCTTGTGCAAGACAAGGCACCTGCCAATCCATTCTAGATACCTCACTACCATATCCTATCCTGTTCTGCAGGATCTCTCACCCTTCAGCAGCAGCTTTTGAAAGCTAACCATGGGTTTCAGTAGAAAGGGGAGAGGGTGAAAATCAGATAACCTCCCTTGTGCAATCAGAAGTATTTTCTAGGTGTTGTTCTGCAGAAAGGAGAGGACGAAGGAGGAAGGGAAGAAAAAGTTGTTGAAGAAGATGTTGCTGAAGTTGTTTTAGAGCTAAGAAAAATCAGATCATCAGCCAAGCAGGAGCTAACTTACTATCCTATTTATCAATTGATCCCAATGGAAAATGTTTTGCAACTAAAGACACTTGTCATCACTAGAAAGATGTTATTTGTATGTCTTGATAAATTGATTAGGGAGCAAATTTATTAACTCTCTAATAAGGTTATTTTCCCAGAGGCTTTTGTGTTGTTAGGTAGTTTTCCCTTCCCTCTTTATCTTCCTGCCTGACAGGGCTTGAACTGAGCACTGAATGGTTGCAGAACAGTAGGTAAATTCCTGTATTGATTGCCAAACAGGAGGTCTCTCCACTTTGCATCTTGCCACAGAAATCCTTTTTTTTTCTTTAAGAAAAGAAAAAAACATAGTAAAACAGATATCCCCGCCAAAAGTATACAATCAAATTTTTGTTAAAAAAAATGGGCGGGGGAGGGGACAAGGAAGGAAGGAATAATGAATAAGAAAGAGACAAATACAAATGCAAAAATCAAGCAGTTCAAATGTACACAGTAGAGGTTTAAGCTGCACACATGCACAAGGAGAATACGCAGAAATTTATGGCATAAACAAGGGAATTTAAAGTCTGTCTGGTTGATATGCAAATGATTTCAAATGGTGTCAGAAAAACTGTATAGGTTGGCTGCCTAAACTGGGAGATTTGGATATTGTGGCAGCCCCCATGCATACAGCATCATTTAACCTGTAATCCTGTACACGCTTGTCTGGCAAAAAGTGGCAATGAACGTTGTGGAATTCTTTTTCTTTGGTCTACAGATCTGCTATTTAACATGTACCCACTGTTAGAGATGCCTTTTTAACACACATGATACCCGTGCTTATTGTGCCCTTTCTCTGTCAAACTCAGATTACTCACAAAGTGTATACGAGCTTTGCCCAAAACAACTGATGTGCATTTACGTCATTGTTTACAGTGGCACATTGCTAGATGGTTCTAGGATTTGCAATGCCACTCTGAAATTAGAATTGTATCAGGGCATGTTAAAGCTTAAATCATGTAGTTTGCTTCATGGAACCATTAGACAAGCCAGGTGGTTGCTTTGTGGTATCTTATTTTAATATTTCATTAAGAAATGATACATGAATAAATGAATATCTCAGTGAAGTATCGACAGTTGCTAAGTGGCTTATATCTGTACAGTCTCAGAAACAGTTGCTATAGTTACGAGGCAGCTTTGCCATGTCTTATCTGAGGGATAAATGAATACGTCCAGGATAAAACTAAGTAAAAATGTATATAAGTTGGATGGACTTTTTCTCCTCCTGATGGTATGCAGTTAGGAGTAACTGAATGTTTACAATTTATTATCATATAACCCTAACTTCTATTGTGACTCAAGCCATTGGGTTCATTAAGTATTTTCATCTCCAGAGTCGATACCTGTACTTAACTTGAAGATTGTTGAGTTATGGAACTCCTGCTACAAGGGAATGACTGTGGCAAACAATTTAGCAATTTTCAGAGTGGGATTAGATACCAGTATAATATTGTATCAGCAGCTTTAAACAGATAGTGCCCAATGCAGCCTCCATCTGTCATCATTTTGTGTCTTGTGGGCCTCAGGCATTTTCCAGTCTCTCAGAAGAGCCCTGAGGGTACAAAGTTTGAGAACATCTGGTTTGGAGTGTGCTGCTGACAACAAGAAAGTCATTAGTACCAGGCAACAGTCACAGTACATTCCATGAGGTTTTTATCTTTGTTTTTTCATCTCTTTTCCTTTCCTGTCTAGTAACTGTAACTTTTTTCTCCCCTCCATCTATTGAACCTCAACTGAGTATTTCCTCTGAAATTTGCTCAAAGGAGGACGTGCTCCTGAGCTTCAGCAAAGTGGTTGTCTACCATCTTCAGACACAGAGTTGTACAAAGCTTAAAGCCCTAATACCTTTTACTTTGTATGAGATTCTTTGCATCGAGAGTAAAAGCAGAAGTAAAAAAAAGATCCCCTCCCAGCAGCAGAGCTTGGAGTGTGTGGAGGGGGGGCGGGAGAGGGGGGCTACAACGTGGGGGTGTAGCCATGGTCTGTGGGAGTGTGGGTGTGCCATGCAGGGGGCGTGGCTGCAGAGCATGGGAGTGTGGCTATGAGCCAGGATGCCCCAAAAACATTGCCCCTGGAGGCAAACCGCCCCCATCGCCCCCTCTTCCCTGTGTGGCCGTCCCTTCCACTTAAGAAAGAAAGCTTCACTCCCAAGTATATCCATATGTACACTGGAAATATGTACATATCCTTCGTTCATTCTGCAAACCCTCTGGGCTCATATGCATTTAGAAAGCAGTTGTGAGTTAAAGCTGGAGGAAAGAGGAGTGAGAAAATGATTTCAGACCATCTTCTAAAAGGAAAGAGAGAAGGAAATGGTTTTCCCAACTCTATGACATGCAACAGCACTTACATCTCATTACTACCAGGCTACATTTTATGGAATAAAAAAGTAAAGTTAAAGAGGAAGAAATGCCTTCAGCACGTACAGAGTACTTTTGTCCCATCCACACCGAGTCTCTGCAGTCTTTACTTCCGCTGTTGTTAAAGTAAATGCAGACCCACTACATTCCTTCCTCCTGATGCAAATTCCTTTTGGAATAGACACAAATAATCTTTTAGGACAGGAGTGAATTCTGGTGGGTTTAAGCGACAGGTTTTTCATGTCTGATATGAATATCCAGAACTGCAAGTCTCACAGTGTCTTTGCTCATCTGGATATTTTCCGTGTACAAGTCAGCCAAATGGCTGCAGGAAAAGGAACAAACATAAGCAAGAAGAGACTTCATCATAAAACTGGAAGGGTACCATTTTGACAGTTAAATTAATAGCCTCCAGAAAAATTTCTGCTGCTAAATTTACATTTCCAAAAAATGTTCAATTAAATATGTTCTCCCTAATTTACAAGCCTATCAGAGATATATCCCACCATGAGTTTGTGATTTTAAAAACCCTTAAATTATCTTAGAATTCTAGACATTTTTAAAGAAGCTAAGTGTTCTGAAATGATGATCACCATTTGATATTAAATATTTGTTTATTGGAATAAGTACACTTTTGAGCCCCCTTTTCCTCACACTGAAGAGTCACTCTTTCAGAAAGTCATGTGGCTCTTCATTGTCCGCGTTCTTAAATCTCTGCTCTCCAATCTGTGCTGCAAAGCACCATTGCCTCTCTGTGTGTCCTTAAAGTCACACAGCCTTCTCAGAGTGTAATCAGTTTCAATTGACTCACCCCCTTTGTTTTCATATCTTGTGCTGAGAGATTTCCATGTCCACTTAGGCTTCAAAAAGCTGGGATATTTCAACTCTTAAGGGCCACAGCCCTTAGATAAAGGAAAATTCTTGGATATATTTTATTACATTGTTCCTTTTATCATATTCTCCAAACAGAACAAAACAAAAATAACCAGTAGATTGGATTATCTTTATCTTCTTTTACCCCTTTCTGATCAGTATTTCCAAATCACTGATTAAGCAGTCTGATTCGGTGGAGCTGCCAGTGCCCACTGTAGATCTTTGGTAATCTGGCAACTTAATGCAAAATGTTATTTTGGGGATGGCATACAACATGCCATGTTTAGCATTAGTATTTTACAGTGTAACCATAATTATTGTGTATTTCAATTAAACAAATACCACATTAAAATATCATTAAATATTAAGAAGTATAAAATCATTTTTAAAAGATAACAATTAATTTATGTTTTCCTAGGAGTATTTCCACTGAATTCAATGAGTCTCACTTCTGAATAGCCACACGCAGGATTCCACTTTTAAAGCAAGATCCAGTAGGCACCCTAGCATGAGTCTCTACCAACATACTTACACCATGGTTATGGGGAAAGCTATTCCTTCTTTCCTACTAGGCCTGGAGGACCAAGACAAGCCAAAGGATCTCTGGTCACAGCTCCATTCTTGGCCACTGCTTGGCTGCAGAGTTGCAGCCAGGCCATTCCCTCCTTCCTTACTTGGGAATAGGTGTCCACCTTTCCCTTAGCACAAGGCTACTCTTTCCCTGAGTGCACAGCCAAAATGTGCACCCCCAAAGTGATTGGTGGCTGAGGGATATGTCACCAACAGCTTCCTGACCTAAATATTCTTTAAGAATTACCATTATGAATAACAGCTGGCATTCTGCACTGTAATTACAGAGTTATGTAGTTACGGATCTGTAACTGCTCTTTGTTCAGAAAGGCTAAGTAGTCTTACTGTAACATTATGCAAATGCCACTCCAAGCCCACCTTAGGAGCCAACAGCCACATCTAAAGTCTGTTTAGGGGCCCATCAGGACACAAGGAGGATAATGCCTCCAGTTCCCTCCTGCCAGCAAGCAAGGCTTTGATAATCAGAAGCAGGAGCCCTGTTGCAGTTCCCCACTTCAGCCTTTCTTACTGAGGGAGGAGCCTAGCAAAATTATCATCCTTGCACTCCAATCAGCAGCTGAGTGCATCTCCTCCAGCTAGTGTGGCTGCTGGCTCTTAAAGTGGGCTCTGGGTATCAGGCCAGGAGATGCTAGTTAGTTATATACATGTGACTAAGTAGCCAATGTAGAATATTGGTAGTAGTTTTCTACAGCCAAGCAGTTTTGATCATTTTGTAAGACAACCAAGACTGTAAGAAATAGTCTCCTAGAAATCTCCTAGGGTACTTTAAAAAAAATTGTCTGCCTAAATGACAGAGAGAAAGTTACATAAACATTTTACCTTTTCATGGTTATACATCTGAGTACAACCCCTTCAGAATGATGCACGTTATCAAATTAATGCACACACTGTTTATAAGGGTTTTTTTCTCATTGTTAAAAATTCAAAACTCATCAAAAGAAGCCTTACTAATGTACTGAAATGATTATTTAGCACATCTTTAAACCTACGTTAATATTTTAATTACTCACCAGGGAAAATTAAGATGCGATGAAATACAATTTTATTACAGCGATGTTTTGACAAGGGCATGTTTGATAATCTGAGGGCTATTAATTTTAGTACAGTAATTAGGAAAATGCCCCTTGTTATGGTGTCTGGGTGGGTGGGTAGGTGTGTTAGGAAGACTGACATACCGTGAGGATCCCTGGGGGACGCACTGCATCTCTGCACATGAGTATCTTTTGTGCCACACTACAGGCCACCTGTTAGTGGGACAGGGCAGACCAATGTCCCCTAAATTTTTTCCAATAAAAGCAAAGAACAACCTTTAACTTATATAGAAAACCTAAAGAGTGGCTCTGAGAGAGAGGCTAAACATGTCCTCCTGCCCAGCCAATTTGAGCCAAGGTGTCAGCCAATATGCAAACTGTCCAGACACTAATTTTTGTTTCTACCTACTCATCCCAGGAAGGCAACGGATGTATAAAACAGGTGTCTCTAAGCAATCTTCCAAGGAATAAGGGTTTTGATGGACATGAGCCTGCCATTATGCAGTATGAGGCAGCAGATTTTAGGAGTCAAGAAAGGACACCAAATGGTTTGCTATTTATTTTGTTACTAATGTATTTTACTGCCAGAGATGGATTGATGGGGTGAGAAAGAGGGTCTTTCTCCTTCATGTGCCAAAATAATTTGGCTGCCTTTGGGTACTGTGCACTTTGAGCTGGATACATGGGGTGGAGTGACATTTGCTACTCTGACTCAAGCAGTAAAAGGTAAAGGGCAGGAAAACTGAAGTTAAATCCATACCATTTTAATCCAGTGGTGCTCTGCAAGATCTCTTATCTGGATGAAGGTTCACAATCAGTCCTAAATGAACTTGCACTCCCCTGGAAGAATCAGCTATGCAGTGTGAAAGTTTTCCTGGGATCAATATCATCAACTGAGATTTCAGGCAACCTCAGTCATAAGCAATGCCTTTTATAACAGGTTTGGACAATTCACCAGTTGCACCTCTGAACAGAAAAGGCACTCCTGGCCTCAGTTACTCATGTGCCACTACATCCAGTATGGGATATTGTAATTACCTCCACCGCATCTCATTGAAGATCTGCATCGTGTGCCTCTCCACCCACAATATGGTAGTTTTCATCACAATTCATCAAATAATGTTTTCCCTTCTAAAGCAGGAAAATCCTACTTCTTTCCAATTTGCACCACCAGGTCATATCAGCTTTTATCACAGATATCTAATTTAACATAACCTGGATACTTTAATTTAGCAATTTTCAAAAAACAATTACGTCTTACACAAAAAGACCACAAAGATAAATGATTATTACAAATAATAGAACAGCTTTATAAAAAGGAGGGGGAAATCATCTTCCTGTGTTATAGGGTCATAGAAGAAAAATAATGCCCTACAAGAGGAAAATGCTTTTTATATAATTAAAAATAATTACACATTCATCACCCAGATATCAGTTTTCCAACCAACTTCTATGCTGCTTGCTAGAATTTTGCTGCATTTGCTTTATTCTGAATTGCCATAAAGAGACACAGAGCTTCCAAGTGAGACACTGAGAATAAGTGGGATTAAATATATAAAGGGGGGGTCATGATCCTTCCAGATCATGATCATTACCACACAAGATAAAACACAGTTAATATCAGCTGATTTCAATGTCAATATAATAACAGTCTTTCTTAGGCCTACCCTTGCAATATTTTGAAAGTAAGGACTTTGGTTTTTACCAGGCCACTCCTGTAGCACTTCAGCCATTAGAAACAAGCTGGGTTATGGCTTTGGCCAGGTTCAGTCCTGACTGAAATCCTGGGATCTATTTCTAACCAGCTGGGTGGACCAATCGTTCGAGATGGTATAATGCAGATCTCTGTGTAAAGTATGAGTTAATGAGTAGTTCTTGCTGCATCATATTCCTAAACTTCTTCGTTGATGTTAAGTCAACTCCAACATACAGAGACCCTACCCTAGGGTTTCCCTGAAAAGATTTATTCAGAGAAGGTCTCCTGTTGCTGCCTTCTAAGGCCGGGAGAGTCTGATTTGTTTGGGGTCACCCAGTGGGTGTGAAGAGGTTCAAAGCCCGGTCTCCAGAGTCCAAGTCCAACACTTAAATCACTATATCATACTACTCCTCTCATTAATTTCTGTTACTGTCTATATTGCTATCTATTGGTATTGCTAAAATCACTTATGCCCATGAAAATAATATTCAAGTTCTTCTATTTTATTTATTAATCACAATATTTACCTGTGGATCTCAGGATAGTGAGAACAATTTAAATTAATTTAAATTCATTCATACCTAAAATTCATTCAAGTAGTGTTCATTAAATGAGCATGTCCATTATCTAGATCTGAGGACTGGTTCTCTAAAGTTCACTATCCATGCAGAGATTTCAGTCTTTGAATTAGGAATTTGATGAGGGCTTCTCTTGCCAGAAAAGACGGTCAAGTTCAATTCTGTGTAACCTGCGTGAGGAAGGATTGAATGTCACGGAGGGTGACGCTGCAGATTACTGTTCCACAAGATTAAACATTGCTGCTATAAGTGCTGTCTCCAACATTCAAAATATTTTAAACAAGACCTCTGATCCAGCTGAGTTTTAAGCAGAATTTAATAAGAATTTTAGATCAGTTAAAACTATGCAAGTGAAAGACTACCATGTTTGTGAAAAAGAAGCAAGGAAAGAAATGTCATGGCCTCAATCCAAGGCCCAACTATAATAATTTTATGCCACTTTTCTCCCATAAGGGACCCAAAGCAGCTCACCCCCTACATTAAAACAATACAGCAAAAACATTCTGAAATATATATATTTTTTAAAAAAGCATAAAAAAACCACTTGAAAACATTAGTTTAAAACAATTAAAAGCACATTAAAATTTACCCATTCCACTACCCCAACCAGTTAAACAATGAAGGCTTCTTTAAATAGAAAAGACTTGGCCCGCTGGTGATAGGAGAGCAGGGAGGGGACCAACTGGGCCTCCCTCGGCAGAGACTTCCATAGCCTGGGGGAGCAGCCACTAAGGAGGTGCTCTCCCGGGTCCTCACCTGCCAATCCTGTGAAGGTAGTGGGACCGAGAGAAAGCCCTCCCCTAAAGATCTGAAAACTCAAGTAAGCTTGTATAGTATAACACAAGTCCCAACTAGAGTATACTGCGTCAACTACTGAAGGGTGAGACAAGTCTTACGTAAATCCCATTGAATCAGCAGTAAGGATGGAATAGATATTTAATAGTTTCCTGAATGCGTTCATAATCTTGTGTTCCCAACCACCTGGGAAAATTGGCAGGAGTAAAAAAAAAAAAAGTGCTTGGAAAGTTCCCACAAGTTGCAGGAACTCCCCCCGCTTGGACAGCACAATTTTGTCAAGTGTGAACAACTGTAAAAGTTGCACAGTTGGAATACAGAGAAACTCTCTAAGACAAAGTTGTACATTATCCTAACTAAAACTGCACAGTTTTTATAAGCATCTAAACAGTTTAACCTTGGAAAGGGGAGAATATTCCTTGAATACTAAGCCCTAAAGCTGCACACCTTAACCAAGAGAACTACTTTCTTCTCTAATTCATTTCATCTCCACCAAGGCTGTTCCTCTCTTTCCACCACTTTTCAGCTGTTTTTTTAATACAACTTGCTCCCTGGGCTCTGACTCTGTGTTCTCCTTCTATCTTGATCTGGCTGCTTACTCCAATTCCCAGATGCCTTTTCACCCCTGTTTATGGGCTTCATCTTCGCCAAGACTGGAGGGGGCAACAGGAGTGGAGCTGCCCTGGCACGAATGAAACAACTTAGCAGGGATGAGAAGGCATTGTAGAATCAGAGTAGCAGGCAGGGCATGAAAGAAGAGGAGTGTGAACTGATAGCCCAGAGAATCCATTTTGGGGGGGCTGCTTAGACTAGAGGGTGAAACGAGACTGATGGTAATTTTTATTGCATGCCTTGGTCCTTCTGTCAAGCAAAACTACAAAACCAGTCTCAAAACTCCGGTATGCAATACACCATTATTTGTTAATTTCTGGTATCTGCTCCATCCAATGCTATACTGTCTTGCCTCTCTTTCTCAAAACATTGTGCCAAATTAAACCGTCATGGCCAGAGGCAGACCTACAACCGTGCAATTGTTCTTCAGAACATTGTGTAGCTCTGAGTAAAACTGCGTGAGTTTCTTGAAAATGCAGTTATTAAACCTGTTGTAGTGAGTTTTCCATCGCTTATGAAAAAATCCTGAATGTTTTGACACTATAGGAAGAAATATTGATGCCTTTTCCTCAACATCTGTTGAGAAGTAGGAAAATCAAACATTTCCATCACTATTCAGTGGATCCACTCTAATAAGGATTTGCAATTGGACTGGGGCCCATAGATGTGGGGTGGTATGGGAGGGAGACACAAGTGGCTATGCCTTGTATGGGCTCCTTTTTTATTCTCTCTCTCTTATTTCTTTTCCCAGTGATAAGTTCAATCCAGCCACAGTATCCATGGCTGAGGAGGGACAGGGCATCGTGAGTCTGAGGCACATGTGCTATTTTTCCTCACTTTGTGGAATTTAGCAGGATATTACTAATACAGCATAACCCAGTCAACCTTTTAAGCATGCAATTAAATGGAAACAAGAACAACTTAATCAAACAAAAACACAGCATCTTCAAGTCTAAAAAGTCTATTAAGGCACAAGCTTTCACAGATTGGAGTCCACTTTCACTGGGGGCAAGAAGTGTTATTATTCTATAAGTATACACATGATGCTTGCTTGTAGGAATACAGGTTGAAAACACCTTCGTCAGAAAGAAATGAAATGCATATTACCTTCCAACTGTCCCACTTTGGTGGAGACCATCCTGATTAATCCTCTGTGACCCCACTTTTTCAGCTGCAATCAAAGTGTTCTCTCTCCTCCTTCTAGTTTCCCCCTTTGTCCTCAGCTTACATCAGTTGCTGTAAATTGTGTTCAAAGTCCAAAAGCAGTTTGCACACAAGTCAATGAGTGCAGGAAGAGAAGAGGACAGGGTGAAATCGTGCCTTTCTCAGGAAGCTCAGGGAAAAGCAAACTGCTGCAGCCTCTCCTCGCATGTGTGTTCTTTCTTATCAATAATAACTTTTGCCATTTTGACTACACTCTGATGTCGCTTGGCCATGCGTGTCCCAGTTCTCGTCTGGGAAACATTGGAGGATATGCATACAGAGTACAGACAGTGATAACTGTCTTATTAATAGGGCAATTCCCAAGACAGGTGTTGGGTAATAACAGAGGCATTCAGCATTCTGATAAACGATTTAATACCATGTTGTAGGAAGTGGGGGGGGGGGATTGTCTCTGTTCAAGACATAGGATGTATATCTAAATTTAAGTTCATCTGTTGCAATTTGTCTTTGAAGTGTCCTTATTCCAGAATGGCCACTAAATTCAGTGATAAAGGGTCCAAAGATGTTGAAATGTTCTTTTTTCTTTAGAACTGGTACCATTTCTGATGGTAAATTTATATTAGTCTATTATTTTGCAGAAAGACTGAGATGCAGAATGCAGTGGGGCATTGCTGACAAATGACAGCACATTGGAAGATGGCATGGTTAGATCCCATATAGTGTTGCCAGAACAGACTTAGGGACAGAGTTGGCGTCAGGGTTACTGTCTCTGTGTTTTTTTATTTTATTGCTTGAGCTTGGTGTCGGATAGCTATTTTATGCTGGGGAGTTCATAAATTCATATTTGGGAGGTAACCCATAGGCCATCAAGTCCAACCCTTCACTCAGTGCAGAATTCTCTGTAATCAAGTACTGTACCAGTCTATCACTCGAGGCCTCTGAAAGGAACGTACCGTTGTCCGTGATGGGCTGTAGGTGGAATGCCTTGGAAGTTTATGTTCAGTGGGGGAATTTGGTGACAGAGGGAGGGTCATGAAAGGGTCAAAATGATTACATTTAGAAAGCATTCAGGAAAAAGAAGGGAAAACAAAGCATATATATTTACCTTGATTTAGAGGAAGTAGAATGAAAATATACTGTCTGCTCTTCCTGATGGGGTATGATCATACTGAAACTTGTGCAGGCATATTAGTTTACCAGCCTTTGGATACATGAGGGAGCACTTGCTCAGCCCTATTCAGGCCAGCCTGATAAGGGCAGCGACAGCAAGACTGAACATCTGGTTAATCCATTATTAGGAATTCCAGAGCCCTATTAAGGTGCAGAAACTAGTTCTCAAGTAGAATTTGGAATGACAAGCCCTGAGAAGAGTTTCTCCTTGGATCCTGACTTATCTGAAGGAAATAGGAAACAAAGAACAACGACTGAAGCAATCTTAGGGTGAAGAAGGCATGGAAGGAATAAATGTGTAACTGGTTGTGCTTGGCTTAAGGTCTAAAAATACTTTAGAATGCTGTCCAACACTCCACAGTATGACCAGTGAAAGCCCCAGCAAGCATAGTCCCTACAACCTCCACAGATTTGCTAAGACACAAAGTGGGCCTATTGGCCAAAGAGATGCGGTATGGAAATTTATAGTCCTGCAAAGTAGGGTTGCCAGATTGAAAACTGAAGAGGGCTTTTTTACGTTTAACATTATAGCAATGGAATATCAGCCTA
This sequence comes from Cyclura pinguis, assembly GCA_030412105.1. Classification (NCBI taxonomy): domain Eukaryota; kingdom Metazoa; phylum Chordata; class Lepidosauria; order Squamata; family Iguanidae; genus Cyclura; species Cyclura pinguis. The sequence continues at coordinate 82,508,347 of CM059600.1, forward strand.
TGTTGCTTGTCACACAATCAGGTAACAAGCAACACCTGCTGAAATTCCCTCTTCTATACAAACAAGCTGTCTCTAGTTTTAACTAGAGTGGCTACTTATTCTAAGGGGGGTTGCTACCCCAAACCATAGGTGCCACGAGGGCCACCCTGTGATGCCAGTACCTCTGTGCCAAAGTGAGGAATTAATTAGCTCAAAGGCCCTTTCCACATGTGGCGGGGGGAAACGGGCGAAAACGCCCAAAAACGGAGCTTACCGGCAGCCGGGTAAGTCCATCGCTCGCTGCTCCGCAGTCCTCCGGTGTCCCAAATGGTGGCTTCCGGTTGGTGGAGGCTCTCCACCAACTGGAGAAGCTCGCCAGCCGGAAGCCCGCCCCCGGCAGATCTGCAGGCACGCATTTGCGCGCACCTGCAAATCCGAGTCGGAGCCGGGCGACAAAGCGGTGCGGGGCTGCACGCTCCATGCTTTTTAAAACCTCAAAAAAGAGGTTTTTAAAAAACACGCAGCGCGGCTAGTTCCGGCCGCTCCTGAGTGGATTCTGGTGTGGAACTACAAAAAGTAGTCCACGCCAGTCCACTCTACGGTGTAGAAGACCTCCGTGGGAGGTCGCTCTGCACCGTTTTAATACCCCGGTGCGGAAATGGCCAAAGAGGAGGCTTGTGAGAGGGAGGTAGCTTAACAAGACCTTTCTACCAATGTTTACAGGCTCACATAGGAAAAGAACCAGCCAGAGATTCAAAAGTAAGCTAAAAATGTGTTTTTATTGGGAGGAATTCACTCATGCATGCACGCAAGATACACACAATCAAACATTCACACAAGAGCTGACTGATGGATGAAGGGAGGGAAAATTATGTATAGAGAGGCTGAGCAGTTTTGGGTTTATAATTACGAGTCCAGAAAAGTAGTGAAGAAGTTGAAATGTGACTTAGACTTCCGTCTAGGGGCAGACCATATCAGGATTCAGAGCAACATAGTGGGGTCCAGCATTTCATCTGACCGCATCTGACCTCTCAGAACCAAGGGTTTATATACTATTTCTCTTTCTGAAGGGGTGTGAGTTAATTGCTCTCCAGTCTAGTGGACAATGGGAGTTGCAACACAGACAATGGGGTCGGGAATGGACTGATTGTTTCAATGTCTTGGTTGGGTGGGGGTTTCTGAGCCAAGCTGCAGTAGGATATGCACACCACAGGAATCTTACCCCTGCACCTGGGCACCTTATTGTTTTCTGGGGTTGGCAGTTGATAGGATTAGCTCAGAGCCATTAAGTCAGGCTTTCTTGGTTAATTTCAGCAAACTTTTGACCTGGCCACACTGGGGTTACCTTTTGGCCTGTTTTTCAGCAAGCATCCCTTCTTCCACATGGCTTCCAGTCAATGTATATAATTTGTATTTTATGGCAACACATCTGCCAATTAATATATTTTGCCAATTAGACCATATCAAAATGTGAGGGTGTACGGCCTGGTAACAGAGTCTTCATTCTGTACCTCCATGACAAACGACTGGTCTTGTGGGGGGGGGGCAGAATTCTAGAAGAATGGATGCATTCAGAAAGCACCCCTGAGCACTTCATAGGATTTAATTTTAACTGTCTGTATTGATGGATTTGGCATTGAAGATATTGAGGCGGTACAAGGAAGAAGAGACAAGCCTTGGATAGGCTGTAGGAAGGCACCAGAAGAAGAGGAGAGGAATGCAAGAAACAGAAGGAAAAGCTGTGAGCTATGTCAACCTCAGTAGGAGCTGCATGGCAGAATGTCTGTCCACAGGCTGAATGTCTATCAGGATAAGGTTAAGACAAAGGGTGCAAGAGAGAGTAAATTCTGGCTGAAAAGAAACTCTCCAGATGTTCCCAACAAAATGATGTTATACAAATGCCATGTATATGACAGACAAATAGAAGGTTCTTAGAACAAAAAGGTACCACTAGCGATTCACCTTGAGGTCCAGATGGTTCATGTTTGGGTCATATTTGCCACCAGGGCTTTCCATTGGTGAAGTTAAGATTATCCTTGTGGGCTGCTTCACAGAAATGGAAATGTGAAGAACAAGAAGGCTTTTCAATTATCCAGAACTCCCCAGCTTTGCATATTGCAAAAGGGCATGTTACTCCACTGGAGAAACCCTATCTCGGGGTCTACAATTTTAATATTAAAATATGATTCTGTGTGCAAGAGAGGTCCTCCAAAGGGGCGCGTAGGCAGCAATGGTCAAAGATCGAAAAGCAGGTCAGGCCAGTAAAATCTCCAATCACGTAGCCCCAGGAGACCTCAAGATGTGTAAACCCACAATAAACAAAGGGTCCTCAGCCCCGAGACGCTGACTTGAGGGGATTAGCGTGTCTGCCCCAAGTTGAGCAAATATTCCATCAGGCAAGGACCATTTACATGAAGTCACACCACAAACTACCACAGCTGAAGATCCTGAGACTTTGGCAACATCTTGCAATCCCATCACACAAAGGAAATTGCCATGGTTAGCTTTGTTATCGCTCCAACATTCATTGTTATCTCTGGGAAACGATCAGCGCTCCAGGTAGCTTTTCCCCTACAAATAGTCCCAGTTTTTGAATGGTTCTTAGAATCACCCCCGGTCACCCCAGCAGACCATTGCTCCATCCACTGAGTGATCCCCTCAGCCCTCTCCATGCTGAGCCCCACTTCTCTGCTGTTTTTCCCGGACCAAGGACTTCAGGACAAAGGTGCAGTATCACCCCAGCTACACCCCTTCAATATTCCCCTGTGCAGTTTCCTCTCTTTTGCTTCTTAATAGGTCTTGAGTGCGTGTGTGAGTGATTGCGTTGCTGCGTGAGATTTTCATTCAATAAAATCATTTATTGGACATTTTTGTTTAGTTTTTGGCTTGGCCCAACCCTGTAAAAACTGGGTAAAAAGACCCCGCTAGGTTATCCTGCCTCTCACATTGCTGTTGCTTGTGCTCTGGCTAGTTTCCATTCCCCATCACATGGAGCACATTGAGGTGTCCTCCAAGGAACCCCAGAAATCAGGGAAACAGGCAGCTCTACTGATTAAGTTGTGGCAGAGGGCATGCAGAGGTCATGAACAATGCACAATAAAGGTGAGTGCTCCTTGCTCATTTGTTCACAAAAACTTCCCCAGAAAAAAAAAAGACATATTGGATCGACAGGTACTAGAGCAGTGACACCAAGACAAGCTCAATACAGACTATATGTGCTCAGAAGCCATCACGGTTGAGCTGCTCAGTAACACACCGTTGTTTCTTCGATTTTTTAAAGAAATAGAAGTATATGGTTACTGCACCATTCTGGCAACTGGTTAGCTCTGCTATGAGACCCAATAGACTATTTATCTGAGCTATCCTGGGTTAATCTGGAATTATTTGTAATTACCTAGAATGCAGTACTGTGCAATATTCATCCCCTTCAGACATGACCAATTAGGGAATGAAAAAAAAAGAAACCTATTACAGCTGATAAAGACAGATTCAGCAGTCTGGTGCTTTGAATGACATTATAATGATGCTTAGGGTTTCATAATTGTTGTGTCTCTCTCCTCCCCACGCCCCACAATTGTAACAGTGCATAAACATAGGCATTGGAGAATTACTTCAAGTTCCATTTGTTAACCAAAAAAAAATTCCAAAGTTAAAATGTATAAGTAGTGGAACTTGAAAACATAGCATATTATTTCAGTAAGTGCTGAAAAATTCTAAAATTATAATGAGATGGCTCATGAACATCCTCATTATGCTAATCCAGATTCCTTCAGGAACATCCAAGATAAAAAGCTGAAACTGACAGAACCTATTTGTGGATAAGCAACAGTCCCTGCACTTGCATAGCTGAAGTGCATGTTAGTTCTACAGAAATGCTTTGTTCCTAATCTCTTGAGCTGTACTTCATTAGACATGTAAAGCTCACTCTTGTATAATTTGACTAGGTTGAAAGGGGGAAAGGAAAGTTTAGATATTGAATGTTATATTCTAGTTGAGGATGACTATGACCATATATTTTCACTGGTTGCTTTAGATGATCCGCTATGCTTTGCATTCCTTTTAAATTATATTACTCTAACATTTTTATGTATAGAAAATACATCCCACATCTGCCAAAAAAAAAAAACAACCTAAAACCAATATAGTCTAGAAGAAACCTGCAATGTTTTGCTCTTTCTCTCTAATTGCTTACATGTCAAAGTCCATGACAGTGAAATACAAGATTATCTGGAACAGTTAATGCCAGTCTTGTCCTTAAAAAGGTGGCAGGCACCAATTACTGTGACTTGGGCTGCAGTTTTTTATACCTTTTACTCCCCCCCCCCCCGGGCACATTTTCACTTTTTTTATTAGGACATCCTATTTATACAGCTTTAATGCAAAGTCTGACCCAGGAAGGGGGGCATAGTCATAGCTGCCCAGCATGCAGCAGTGCAGGGCCCCCCTAAAGCCAGCCACATGGATCTCACATGGCTCTTTGCCCACTGGCAGAATTCTACACACATATGTAAAGTTAGCATGCACAAAAGCCTCGTTGTACCCAGTGGGATGTACTCCTGAGTAGACAGACCTAAACATCACAGTCAGCTACTTCGGTTCCTCGATGGCACTTCAGTTAGTCCACGAAGTTCCACATGAGTCAGGGTTGCCTCCCTCATTTTGGTGGTAGGGCATGCTCATTGCGTGTAGTATGCCCCTGAACTCAGGAAAGGGACAGCACCATCTGTCACATCCAAATATATTTTGCAAATTTGAGGAGCTTTGGATTATGTCCAATAGGTATGATTATTATTTTCATTAACTTTTTTACTGGTTCAAAACTCAGAATAGGTTATGGGATAATTCATTTCCTGCTGCAGCTTGCAAAGACTCTCCAGAAGGTCTACGTATTTACTTAGTTATCTTCCTCTTTCCTTCCCAGTCACTGGGGTGCCAGGGTTCGCCCTCCATTCCCCTGCTCTGCTCTGCATCTACCCCCTGGGCAGAAGGAAGTAGGCTGGATTAGATGTTCTTTATCCTGTCTCCCAAAGTAATGAGATGAAACAATCCACTCATTTCACCTTGATCTGGGAACAGCCCAGACTTCAGCTAAGACTTCTGCCATAATTTCCAAACACGAAGAGCTGGGACCGACTGTGGTTGGTACTAAATGCATTACACTTAGTGACATCAGCAGAGGCCATACCTGAAACCTCAGGGCCTGGGATGACCCTGAACTGGCAAACTTAGGCCCTTTCTACATGTGTGTGGGGGGGGAACGGGCGAAAACGTCCAGAAACGGAGCTTACCTGAAGCCAGGTAAGTCCGTCGCCACACGGAGCAGCACGAGCTCACTGCTCTGCAGTCCTCCGGCATCCCAAGTGGCGGCTTCCGGTTGGTGGAGGCTCTCCACCAACCGGAGAAGCTCGCCAGCTGGAAGCCCGCCCCCGGCAGATCTGCAGGCACGCACTTGCTTGCGCCTGCAAATCCACGTCAGAGCCGGGCGACGGAGCAGCACGGGGCTGCGCACTCTGTGCTTTTTAAAAACCTTGAAAAAGAGGTTTTTAAAAAACACGCCGCGCGGCTAGTTCGGGCCGCTCCTGAGTGGATTCTGGCCTGGAATTACAAAAAGTAGTCCACGCCAGTCCACTCTACGGTGTAGAAGACCTCCGTGAGAGGTCGCTCTGCACCATTACAGAAGCCCGGTGCGGAAATGGCCCTAGTCAACATAATACACTGTCAAAGCATAAACAGTGACTATGTGTTTTCCTCCATCAAAACCATATTGATAGGCTTTGAGCTATGTTATATTAATTATCATGTTATTTATTCATTCATTCATTCATTCATTCAACTACACCTGTGTGTGTGCATATGTACTTTCAAGTCAGCTGTTGACGTATAGCAACCCCATGAATTTCATGGGGTTTTCTTAGGCAAGGAATATGCAGAGGTGGTTTTGCCACTTCCTTGCTCTGAAATATATCGCATAGTACTTGGTATTTGTTGGAAGTCTTCCATTCAAGTACTAGCTATGGCTGATGCTGCTTAACTTCCAAGATCAGTTGGTACCTGGTACCTTTACAATATTTAGGCCTTCTCAATTATTCCTATCCCACCCTCTATCAAAAGATCTCAGGGCTGCCTACAAGTAAAATCAATGAACCTATGTTGAAACAAACTTTAAAAAATTAAATAGATTAAAGCATATTAAATATGATCAAGAAGTTAAAGCAGTTCTAAAAAAACTGAAATAGTTCGAATCAAATGATCAAGTGACTCGTAAAAGGAGGCAACAGAACAATTGGCAGGGACATGTAAGAGGTACCTGACAAATACTGGAACAATATCTAAAAAAAAAATGCCTTCAACCCTCAGTGAGACCTCCATCTAACTCCTCTTTCGTCCCTTGTGCTGATGCTTTGCCTGCCAGTTTCAGCTAATGAACTGTTTGCTCAGTACTGCATCATGCTCACACCTGCCTTTTTTTCTTTTCTTTTCTTTTCTTTTCTTTTTTTTTTGACTGAAGATACTCTGAAAAAACCACTTACTACAGGGATGGCTGGTGGCTTCCATGTCACTGGGGTGATCAATCTGCTCTGGGTTTTAATCCAGACTTTAAAGGGGCTATCCAAGATCCTGAACTTATTTGAAGGAAAGGGTTCAGTACCTTGGATGACTCCTTCAAAATGTGGGGTAAAACTGGGAGTGAATTTATTGCTCCACTGAATTCACTGGAAGCCACCAGCAACCACTGTGCAGAACGAATAGAACACGAAACATCACCCATCTCAGGTAATGATAGAATCATAACCTTTGATTTATGTGTTTGTTTGGTTCTTGCACTTTTAAACCATACACTAATCAAAGTTCTTTGGGCAGTGTACAGGCTGATAAAAATATAAAACGCAAAAAGCACAACAATAAAACAATAGCTAGCAAAATAGAATATAAAACCAAGATAAAACTGTCAACAGAGAACAAATTGTTTCAGCATATGAAACCCAGCTATTATTTATCTACCTACTTACCTACCTATGCTATCTATCTATCTATCTATCTATCTATCTATCTATCTATCTACCTACCTACCTACCTACCTATCTATTTATTTTCCTTCATTTCAGGATCCAAAGTGGCTTTTAATCTATTAACCCTTTGCAAAGAGCAATATTAACTAGGTCCTTACTTGGGGCCCAAAGCACAAAGCTTCATGTAGGAATGCAACAGAGCAAGCACACAGATGTTAGTTGAGACAGGCACAATATAGAAGAGGGCTCAGAGATTTATATTATGCCAAGCTGGGAACTCCGCTTCTTGGCTGAGCAGACAGAACAGAGTCCAAGCGGGCCAAAGACGAGGTCAAACTGTATCTCTTTTTTCCCCAATGCTCTCTTCTTGATCCCTGTGTTGCCTCTTCCAGCTGGGGCAAGCGAACCAATGACCCCATGAGAGATTTTTTTATCTTAGGCCAGCAGCCATACCAAGTGGGGAATTCTGGGAGATGTAGTCCAAAAAAAGTTCTGGATCTGGTTATTATGCATTTTTCATATTTTTTTCCCAGACTGGAAGAAGAGGCACCAAGAAGGGACAGGCCTGATGGCTTGAAGCCATCCCTGTTTCATTGTTAAGCTCTTTTGCCAATTTATTTGCGAAGATGAGAGGGGAAAGCCTATAGTGAGTGCTCTTTTTATTTTATATCTGCCTTTCCCCTTAAGTATTTCCTGGGAAGCACTGTACAAGCCTCGCAGAAAACACAAATGAAGGAGCATTGCAGTGCTTAGTGAAGTGTGCCTTGTGTCAATTTCATGCTTTTTAAGCATACGGCCAAACCGCCATAACCCTCAGTCTCGCACTGAAGGTTTCCCATATTGCATGAAGTAGAAGAGGACAACTCATACACCATTTGGCTGGATCCTTGCTTTTGTTTTTAACCCTGAGAATGGAACCCTTTTCCTCTCCATAATCAGAAAAACTGTTCCTATTTCTACAATCATACAGAATTTTTGTGTATAAAATCTTATAAACTCTTATTTTTACTTGCAGTAACACTCTTATTGGTCCAATAATGATTGCTTCGGATGAAAAACAATATAAAGAGATTTCATACATTCAGTGTTAATACTTTTTTTCCTTAAGACAATGCATTTTCGATATCCATAAATAGCTAAGTTACCTGGGCCCCACTGATAGTTGTAACCAGTTTTAGGACATATCTTCAACACAAAGAGACCTAACATTTGGCACACACAGACCAGCACATTGTTTCATTTCTCATGCTGGCTGCAGAAGAAGACATTTCATTGTCCTGTTTGATGCTTGACACTCAGACAGCAGTGTGTAACTCCTTGCCAGAACCATCAGCGTTGAGTAATGCTTGTGCAATGTTCATCATTCTTTCACGGTTAATTCAGATGACTTCATGCATGACCAAGGAGATATGGTGTGCTGGCCTCCTCAGTTATTACCACAATCTGCACTTTGGCTAGCTGTGCTCAAGTATCACCAGATTTCCTTGGCAGCACCTCCATAGGACACTGCATTTCCACACCTGCATATCTTCATGGGGTCTATATCAACAGCACTAGGTATTTATGGTGGATGTCCCTATGGCTGTGGAGCTCCTTCTCTTGTATGTTTCAAACACATACACCAGCGATATTCTGGCCAACAAACTTAACAAATTGTGCAAACCCAGATGTTAGGAAGCCAGTTTAAATATAGCTGTGCCACCAGCTGTGCTCTTATTCGTCCCTATGAAATGTTACACTCATCCAAACTTGAATCCTATGTAGACTTAGGCCATTTCCACATGGCGTTTTTAAAACGGTGCAGAGCGTCCTCCAGGGAGGACGTCTGCACCTGGGAGCGGACTGGGTCGGACCTACTTAACGTAGATCCGCACCCCAGCCTGCTCTGGAAGGACCCCAAGTGTTGTCCAGCATGCTTTTGAAAGACCGCTAAAAACAGGTCTTTCAAAAGCATGGAGCGCACCACTGCGAGCCTCCTCCCTTATGCAGATTTGCAGGCTTGCATTGGTGTGAGCCTGCGATCTGCCAGGGGCGGGCTTTAGTCTGGCGAGCTTCAGCAGTTGGTCAAGACCCTCGACCAACCGGAAGCTGCCATTTCCGTCCCCGGAGCAGTGCGGAGCGGCGGCCACGCACTGCTCCAGAGCAGCGTGGACCAGACCGGGGAGCCTTAAAGTCCGGTGAGTAGCGTCACAGGGCAATTCCCTCACCCCATGCAGAAATGGCCTTACAAAGATTACTGTCATTTGTGCTTTTGAATATTTTTCTGCTTTCTAATATTCACATTTGAAATAATGTCATTTAGATGAATAATATTGTCATAAATTGTGCTTCTTATTTCCTTCTGAATAGGGGACCAAATGTTCATCACTATGCTGGCCCTGACCTCATAGGTGCGTATGTGTGTTTGATGCCCACGCTAAGACATGGAAGTATGGAAGATGAAGAAGCAATCTATTATTTTCTCTTTGTGATTGCTTGTACACATAGGAAAAAGAACCAAAACCCAAGGAAACAGTCCGTCTGAGCAAAGAGAACCTTTTGTTAAAAGGGGACATCAATCAGTCATTTATTCTAAGTTTGCAGTCTAGAAAGATGGAGTATTTTATAGACTATTTCTTAAGTAAACCAATAATCAGCCAAAGGCATACTGTGTGGTGGTGCCTTGTGATATCTTCTTTTTGGTTGGAAGTTATGCTTCATATTAACTTTGTTACAGGCAAAATCCTTCACTTTTGCAGCATTTATTTATTTATTTATTTATTTATTTATTTATTTTTATTTTAAATACCATACTGATGTTCATGTATGTCATAGGTCATTTCTGCACTACACTGTGACAGTGCTCTTATTCCACTTTCAACATCCTGTGGATTCTGGGGTTTGTAGTTTACTGAAGCCCAAGAGCTCTCTGGCTGAGAATTCTAAAGGCCTCTCCCTAAACTGCAAACCCTAGGATTCCATAGGAGGTTGAAAGTGGAGTTCTAGCACTATATCAGTGTAATGCAGGAATGGCCAAAATCACATTCCTGTAACATGGTGTCTATTAACAGGACTCATTTCTTTGCCTAATTTAATGATGCTGGTGGTAGTGATGATGATGATGATGATGATGATGATGATGATAAATAATTGAGAGTGAATGACTGAGTTTACATGTACTTCCTCATTGTTTGGTTCCACCTGTTCCTGTTAACTCTATCATGGACGTTCCTTCTTCCCCCAGTGCTAAAGCACAACTAGAATGAGGCTGGGTGCACACTTACAGCTGATCTGGGCCCAAGAGAGGGAGCTGCACTCCAAAACCCCATCCCTGGTTGCTGTTACACACCAGGAGAAGCAACCAAGCAGAGGGAGCAGGCAGCCTTTGCTTTCTCCAGGTCCCACAAGTGTGTGGGTGGGGATTTAATATCCTGCCAGCCTGATGTAGACCCCAGCCAATGTATATTTTGGATGAAGGGCCTATCATCTGGATTTTGTGGTTAATTAATGGGAAATTAGGGATCTGTGTCATCCTCAGTTTCATTTTCAACAATGACAGTTTTAAACTACTGAACAGTATTTATATCCAAATGTATATGGGGATTTTGTTTTTGTTTTCTGCTATCCAGCTAACATCCAACTCAATAATACTGGGAAATTTTCTACTTAAAAATGGGGAAAATTTAAAAGCCAGGTCTGTTTAAGGAGCTTCTTGGATGACAAATCCTAGGCCGATAAGCTATAACTTTTCAGCTATACATTAGACAAAATAGTCTTGGCCACTGTGTAGATTTTATTTGCAAAATACCTCAGGGCACCATATTTTAGGAGTTCCATAAAATGTGCCCTACTATTATTTCAAAGGTTCAGGGAAATGAATAAAAAGGACTACACTATGCTATGGGATAATCCTGGGTGAGCCTAGGTTCATGGTTAGATCCTTGTGTTCTTCTTTCCATTTTTAATTAACTTCAGTGATTCATTTTCTCCAGGGAACTATAGTTAGTATTAATTACACTTTAGGGGAACAAGCTAGAATCTTGCACCATCATGAAGTTAGCTTATTTCTCTAAACCAAGGATGGTGAACATGTGTTTTTCCTAATGTTAAACAATATCAATGATTTTAAAAGACTAAAAATATACTAAAACATTTATCAATTCATTATAGCTTGAAAAAAACTGCACAGGGAATTTGGGGTGGAATTTCAGTCACACTTTTTGCCGTTTCTGCAATGCCACAAAAATTTAAAAGTGGCAAGAGCAGTGGAAAGCAAACACAGTTGTGTCTAGTCCATATATAATCCTTCTGCACAGAAAATGCTAAATGTATCTTTTTTGTACAGAATAAATTCTGAACTGTTAACATTCTTACCCTTAGGGTTTCCTGACACTCAAGAAATCTGTTTTCTACTATTTTTTCAAATATTTTTAGTTATCTTTCCATCCCTAGTTAAAATACACTATAAAAATAACAAGATGGACAAAAATCGTACAAAATAATCAGAACAACATCAATAAAAACACAGACCTTGAAGAGCAGTCAAATTAAAAACAAGTATCAGTCAATGAACATTAGCTTTCCAGTTATAAGAGCAACCAAGTGAGGAATTACCTGTACATTTGCTGCATGAATTACAAGAACTTCCAGATTTGTAAAGACCTTTTGCTGACTCCAAGTGAACAGTCAGGATCCAAAGAAGAACCTGGCATCTGCTGGAGTTGTGTAGTGGAATCAGGGCTCAGGGGGTCAGAGCTCTGATTAGCAAGGAGTATGGCATCATCTACCCACCACCTGGGACTCCTCTGTTCTCCTTGCAGTTTGCTACTATTCCCACAGCAGCTGGAAAGTAAGGGAATTCTTTGAGCAATGGTGTATTATCAGGAGTCATTCCTTGTTTTGATCCAGGGGTGTCCAACCCGCAGCCCACAGGCCACATGCAGCCCAACACAAATCTGTAAAGATCTCCCTTCCTGTAGTCATCTGCCCTGGCTGCCCCGCACAATCGCGAGTGAAGGTGGGAATGGGGAAGAGGACTCTGTTGCAATGTTGCTTAAAAAGGAAGAGAGCTGCAATCTGACATTCAACTTAGAGAAAAAATTGATCTTGTCTCTTTACTGGACTTTTATAAGACCTATATTCCCAGAGACAAATATCCCTCACTTCACAATCACACCTTACTCATGTCATCACTTTTTGGCAGCTCCTACATTTGTGAGCAACTATTTTCAAGGATGAAGCACATGAAGAGTAAAATTAGAACCAAAATATCTGATGAGCACCTTGAAAACTCACTGAGAATTGCAACTACTTCCATCGAACCCGATATTGATGCATTCGTTTCTCAAAAACAATGTCAAATATGCCACTAGTGTCAAATATCCCACTAGGATCATTATACAAGGACTTTTTTGCTTATCTGTGGTGGCAGATATCACAAAAATTATGCACAAACCTTTTTTTAACACATCAGCTATTATCAGTGTTAGCATATTTTATGTGTTGCCCAAGACAATTCTTTTTTGATGTGCCCCGGGAAGCCAAAAGGTTGGACACTCTTGTTTTAATCTAAAGTGTTTCACAGTGCTATCACAGTATAAAGTGATAGCCAATCTTTTTAGATAGATTAGATAGATAGATAGATAGATAGATAGATAGATAGATAGATAGATTTTCAGACTCTTCTTGAGGTGTTCCTATAGAGTTTTCCATACTGGGTGTCTGTATTTCAGGACTTCATCATTACGTTACCGACTAGCTGCCCCAAACCCAAGAATTTTCTTCCACTCCTTCATCCTTGGCAGGTTCTCTTGATAGATCTTTTAAAAAGAGGGGAGGACAATATCCATGCTCAATGACACAACCCAATTAAATTATCTTTTTCCGTCCGTTGTAGAGCCAAAATATGCCCTTTAATCTTTACTGCATATCTCCAAATTGTAAAGGACATTCAGCAGCAGCCTGAGAGACAGGAGTCTGCTCTCTTAAATAACAAACCAAGATACGGTACTTTGCCAGCTCTGTCTCCGAAGCCCATTGCATTTTGATGAGGGCTTCTCAAAAGGAGGTGTAGCAAAGCAGCAAATTAGGTTTTTTAACACAAAGCCCAGTCGTATGTTTCCAGCCAAAGACTTGCAACATTTGAGACCATGTTTAGGGAGCATAAACGGAACTGCCCTTGGGGACAAAATATCGTTTATGCCACTGAACTTTCTTTTGTGCATAGATGCCATTTCACACCCCATGAACCTTCACACATTATTCATCTAAATCAAAGAGCTGAATACAAAACTTGGCAGTTGGGGTACTGAGGGGATTTCTAATTCTCACTGGGAAAAAAAGAAATATGTGGCATTGACAGCACTGGGTGGCAGAAATTTATAAATCTAAGTATTTTTTCTTGTTTGTTTTGGTTTAAAAGATATAAACAAAAGAAGGGGAATTATAATTTTGCCTGATTATTTCAGTGAGCTACATTTAAAACAGCACAATACAGAAACAAATTATGCCACCAATGCCCTGGGCATCAGACATGCTATAAACTGAAATGAAGGGCATGTCACCTGCTGCCACCTAGGCCCTACCCAACTGTAAACTAAATGGGCACAGCACAGCTGATATGTACCAGTAGATGACACAGTCTTTGCCCCACCACCACATCACAGAGTAAAATGATACAATATACTTTTTAGCTTAGCTTGGTTCCATTTTCTGACATTAAAAAGTCACAATTTGCATTTGAGATTAAAGGGCAAAATGCTATTTGTATGCTGTCATTTCTTTTTTAAATATGCTAATCACACTTGCTACAATGGCCTTTTTCTTCTTTCTTTTCCCGAATCCCCATATATACATTAATTAATGCTTAGTTTCTTTGTACTGGAAAGTGGGAATGAAATGGGGGAAAGCTCATTGATGTAAATAGAACCCCTGCGTTGCACTGGATTAATAAAGCTCTTCTATATGGCACTCCATACCTTTTAGCTCTTTGGTATCTTGGGATCCTCCAAGTATTTTGGACAAAAACTAACCTACTTACTTACTTACTTACTTACTTATTTGCTGCTCATCCTAATATGTAACAAAACAGAGTAAAAATACAAATACACTCTTTAAAAAGTTTTATGTAATTAATTTTAAAACATTATCTCAAATTACAGTCATAATAAACTCCCTCTCCAACAACCGATAGAATAGTAAAGAAGTAGGACAATGGGATGAAACTGATTCTTGTCCAAACTTCCTGTGTTTCCTTTAAAAAGTGCTTTTAAAAACTATAAAAATATTAAGGGAAAATCTGATTTTCTTATTTATACACACACACATGTACACACGCACACACACACACACAGATATATGTATTATGGTAGGGTGGATCCAACATGAGGTTTTCAAAATTTCATGAAGTGGTTTTCTTCTTTCCCAAGTAAAATTCAGAATGGCTGTTAGGGAGGAAAATTATAAATGGTATTTTTAAGTATGTATGATATAAAGTTGAAGGCTTTCATGGCCAGAATCCATAGGTTGTTGTGGGTTTTCTGGGCTCTGAGGCCATGCTCTATTAGTATTTTCTCCTGACATTTCGCCTGCATATGTGGCTGACATCTTCAGAGGATCTGGTGGCATGGAAGTGAGACACAGTATATATACTTGTGTAGTCCCCAGGTGGGAAGAAGCAATTTGCATACGTTAGAGTTGGCCTGTGTGATGGCCTATTGTTAAATGGGATATCCCCCAGGATTGTATTGTTAGTCAGGGAATATGCATAACAGTGCATTAAGTACAATAGGAACCCATTGTATTGTTCCCTGTAGAGGGACCTCCAGAGTCTGGGTGGTGTTCACTGGCATATTTTTGAGTCTTGATTTTAGTGTTCTTCACTTTGCTAGTGTTCTTCTTTGCTATCACAGGGCTGACCAGAAGGCTGTTCACCAAAGTTCCCAAATGGACACCATTGCAGTCATCAACCGGATTTTTCCAAAAGACATCACAGCCCTGTTTCAACATTGCCTCACCACAAGCTACTTCCAGTGGGACAATGAGTTCCACAAGCAGAGAGATGGTGTTGCCATGGGAAGCCCACTCAGCCTCTTGATAGCAAATTTTTACATGGAACACTTTGAAAAGCAAGCCTTGGAAACCACACCAAAAATGCCCATTATAATGGACCATCCGTTATGTGGATGACACTTTCATCATTTGGAGCCATGGAGATGAAGAATTGACCTTGTTTCTGGACCATCTGAACAACATCCACCTGAACATCCAATTTACCATGGAAAAAGAAAATGAAGGAAGACTACCATTTCTGGATGTCCTGGTCATCCACAAACCTAACCAACAATTGGGCCACACGGTTTACAGAAAATCTACACACACTGACAGATATCTACACAAAAACTCTAACCATCATCCAGGACAAAAAAAGAGCACAATAAAACTCTGGTAGACCGCACAGAAACAGTCTGTGAACCCCAGGTCCTGAAAGACGAATTGAATAATCTAAACTGGGCTCTACAGGCCAATGGTTACTCTGGTTCAGACATCAGAAGAGCCTCAAGACCTGGAAAAAAACACAGCAGTGAAGATAAGCAGCCAACTAAAGGGAATGTGTTTTTACCGTACATCAAAGGGGTCACTGACCATATAGGAAAATTGATGAAGAAACATAACCTCCAAAAAATCTACAGGCCAACCAAGAAAGGTCAACAAATGCTACGTTCAGCAAAACACAAGAGGGATCCTCTAACTTCTATTGGAGTTTACCGCATACCTTGCAGCTGTGGGCAGGTCTACATAGGGATTACAAAACACAACATCCAAACACGAATCAAAGAACACGAAAGACACTGCAGATTGATCCAGCCAGAAAAATCAGCAGTAGCAGAACATGTTATAAACTAACCTAGACACAGAATGCTTTTTGAAAGCACAGAAATTCTGGACCATTCTGACAACTCCTATGTCAGACTACATAGAGAGGCCATTGAAATTCGTAAACACATGAACAATTTCAACAGAAAAAAGAAACTCTGAAAATAAACAAAATTTGGCTACCAGAACTGAACAACACTAAAATCAAGACTCAAAAATACGCAAATGAACACCACCCAGACTCTGGAGGTCCCTCTACAGGGAACAATACAATAGGTTGCTAATGTACTTAACGCACTGTTATGCATATCCTCTGACTAACACTACAACCCTGGGGGATACATCTCATTTAACAATAGGCCATCACACAGGCTGACTGTAACATATAGGCAAATTGCTCCCTCCCCCCTGGGGACTACGCAAGTATATACTCTGTCTCACTTCCATGCCACCAGATCCTCTGAAGATGCCAGCCACAGATGCAGGAGAAACGTCAGGAGAAAATACTAATAGAACACAGCCTCAAAGCCCAGAAAACCCACAACAACCTATAGGTATTTTTAAGCTTCATTCTGGTAAGGCTGTTAATCCAGGCATTTACTTTAAAATTAAGTGGCAGTTTAACACAAATTTAATAGTTAATTTATGTCCTTCTAATGTAACTATAATTGAATTAGGGTTATTTTTTTTAGCTTATTAACAATTAACTAAATGCACTCACTCTTTCTTCCTAACTTTGGTATCACTGGGTGCGTTTAGGCAAAAAAACACCCCCTGAGCAATTACCAGTCTTCACTAACAATTCAAAATATGCTAATTTTGATAAAATGGCAAAATCAACAATTTTAATAATATTTTTTAGGCTTTAAGTTAGCAAAAATATCCCACTGATACATATTACTGCACACTCAATTGAAATTGCCTAGGAAAGTTTTGAAAAAAGCAAAGGTAACAGCATTGATGGTAAGAAATTCTGAAATTCATATTAATGTAAGATGGAGTGGTCAAAGTCTAAGGCCCTTTTCACATGGCATTTGTCATGCGAAAGGGCCTTCGGAGCGTCGCACAATTGCGACGAGCATTCCACATGACGTCATTGTAATCGCGCAACGCTGCCAGGGCCAGCAGGTGCCGATCGCGCAATATATCATTTCGGCCCTCGTGCTTCCTCCTCAAGCACAGCCTGGGAAAGTACCTGGCTGCGCTGCGGAAGGAAGAGACGGAGCCCTCACGCTGCCTGCCAGCCAGCAGGCAGCTGCTGTGGAGCTGCTGTGGAGCAGGAGCAGTGGGGATGCAAGTGCCTCGCAGAAGAGGCTGCTCGCATGATCCCCGCACCACCACACCGAAAGCAGGTAAGCTGCAGAAAGGGCCTAACTTGTGGTCCTCCAGGCCTCTCACCGTGGCTCCTGGTCTCCTTGCCCCACAAGTGTTCCACCTTAAAGTGAAGTGTCCCAGTGCTGTTTGTTCATTTGTTTAAACGTGGCTATTTCTGATCATTTCTGAAATTATTGATAGATAGAGGGACATAAGTGTATCAGAGTAACTAGCATTACAGAAATATTAAAGTCTTGAAATGAAATAGTTCAGCATCTGAGGGCTTTTTTTTTTAGCTGTTGTGGTGTGAATCCAACATTATAGCCAAGATGGTATGAGATGACACTGAGAATGTGCCCAGCATTTTCTGTAGGTGAGTGATTTCAGGTATTGTCTTCCAAGCTGAGGCCGTACAACAGAGCTTTCCAAACTTTTCATGTTGATGACACACTTTTTACACAAGATCATTTCATGACACAGTAATTCAGTTTTATGTATTATAAATAGATAAATAAATAAAGCATAAAGCATAAATATTTTAAAAAATATAAATGAAAGATTTTCATGAGACATGTTGTGTCCCCATACATTTTGTTATTACAATTTATATATGTGTCCATATCTCTTATATTTCTTATAAGAAGTTAGCTACTAGCGAACCAGAGGTTAAACTAACTAACCACCACCCTCAATGGGGTCTTTCTCGGCTCAGGGCGGCAGCAGTGACGCACCTACACACTGCAGCTGACACACTAACGTGTCACGGCACACAGTTTGGAAAGCTCTGCCATATAAAATGGCAAGTCCATAAACCGATGAAGTTTTTTTTTTTCTTGTTTCTAGTAAGGATCTCCATCCTCATGATAACACTGCTCTTTAAGAAAAACTCTACAGCTAGCTAGCAATGGATGACATTGTCTCAATTGCCAGGTCATACTTAGGAGATGCTGGAGGCAAAGCTAACACAAGTGGGATTCATTGTTCTGTATTATCTAACTTCCCACTTTCACTGAGGAATCCTTTTCTAAATCAGATGGTTGCCTGGTGGATGGTGCAGATGATGGCACTTTGATGATATCCTCCGAGCATAATGTGTTAGGTTAATGGGTTTTTGTTCTTTTTTTTCTTTGGTCATTTCCACACAGGGCAAGGGAATCGCCCCGTGCCGCTACTTACTGGACTTCTTGGCTCCCCAGTCCGGTCCGCGGTACTCCGGAGCAGTGCGTGCTCGTAGCTCTGCACTGCTCCAGGGACGAAAATGGCAGCTTCCGGTTGGTCGAGGGTCTTGACCAACCGCTGAAGCTCGCCAGACTAAAGCCCGCCCCCGGCAGATCGCAGGCTCGCACTGGTGCAAGCCTGCAAATCTGCACCGGAGAGCGGGCACGGAATGGCGTGCTCCATGCTTTTGAAAGACCTGTTTCAAGCGATCTTTCAAAAGCACGCTTGACGACCACTTGGGGTTGTTCCAGAGCGGGCTGAGGTGCGGATCTACATTAAGTAGGTCCGACCCAGTCCGTTCCCAGGTGCAGACGTCCTCCCTGGAGGACGATCTGCACCGTTTCTGTTAGCCTGTGCGGAAATGGCCTTTGATGATTTTTATCGCTGTTAGAGATATGCTTGATTTCAAAGACAAAGTATTGTCATTGTTTTAAAAAGTATTCAGATGTCAGAATTTCCAGTTTAGGATGGTGTGGGCACCGGTGAGTCTCTTGTAAAGACCAGTAATTCTTTTGTTATTGATGGTGGACAAGGACATCAAGGAAAAGGATATGGAGAGAACTGATGGTGCTAATTTGCCCTAGATAGTTACAAAACATTCAAGCTACTTTGACCAATTAGCAAGAAACTTTTAAACTTCCCCTAAACCTCCTTTAGCTCTTCTTGTTGTTGTGTACCTTCAAGTCATTTCTGACTTATGGCCACCCTACGACAGATCTATCATAGAGTTTTCTTGGCAAGATTTGTTCAGAGAACATTTGCCTTTGCCTCCCTCTGAGGCTGAGAGATTGTGACCTGCCCAAGGTAACCCGCTATGTTTCCATTCCTAAGCTGAGATTCAAACCCTGGTGTTCAGAGTCATAGTCCAATGTTCAAATCACACTGGCTTTCAAAACTGTGTATGTTCTTTCAAGTTGCTTGTTGATTTATGGTGACCCCATGAATTTCATAGGGTTTCTTAGACAAGGAATATTCAGAGGTAGTTTTGCCAGTTCCTGCCTCTGAAATACAGCCTGCTGCACCTGGTATCCATTGGTGGTCTCCCATTCTAACCAGATCTGACCCTGCTTAGCCTCCAAGATCAGATGGAATTTGGTACCTTTGGGGTACTTAGGCCCCTTGGTCTTCTAGACCCTCCCAAACAAAATGGCATCTTCTGAACCAGAGCGAATGAAGCGACACAGAAGGAGCAATGGAACTCCTCAGCACCAAATCCATGGAGTTGTTTGGCTTGGGAATATTTGAGGGACACCCTGTTCTTTAGTAGTTTCACAAAACAGTGAAAAGAGACACATCTCTCATATTGCACCTAGCTGGTGTAGCAAAATGTGGTGGACTTGGAGGTGCTGCTTCTACCTGGATTTGGGAAAGAAGTACAGAAGGCAACAGATACAGAGTAGAAATCTTGTCCTCATTCCCTTCTCCCTACATTACTTTTCAAAGTAAAGGATGATCTAGAACACAGGTGTCAAACACAAGGCCCGCGGGCCAAATCTGGCCCACCAGGCCATTTCATGTGGCCCTTGCACCTTTGCTGCAGCAGTGGCACTCCCCTCGCCTGGCGAGCCTGGGGGCAGAAAGAGGCACACTTTGCATATACTGACCAATTCTATGTTACTTTACAGAGGTACAGGGACCATCAACTATGATGAAATAGTCCCCAAATGTCCAAGACAAATAAAGTTTATGCAGAGGGAAGACAGTGTAAAAACCAGTAATAATCGAATGCAGAGGCAATTATTTAATATGATAAAAGAGTAGATACATTTATATAGTCTTACAGATACGACTGGCCCTTTGAGGGCAGCCATAATGCTGATGCGGCCCAAGATGAAATTGAGTTTGACATCCCTGATCTAGAACAATGGCTGCCAACTTTTTTTTTAAGTTAGTTATGCTACAAATCCAATCTGCAGACTAACGCAGTGTTAGTCTCATCTGTAATGCAGCGCCTATACATTCCTTTGACCTGTGCTCGGGTTGGTCACCTACATACCTCTGAAAAAGAGGTCAAAAACTGAGTAAAATTTACGTATTCTAATTTACATGTATTTAGAAATAATTACTGTGATTTAAATGTGAATACAATGCACCATGCCATACTGATAAGAAGCACTAGATATTTTCAAAAACAGACCTCCCTTGGGAAGTATTTGAATAAAACAATAGTTCAAGGAAGGATGGAATAGCTGGATCTCAAACAATTAGAAAGAAAATGAAAAATTGACTTCTCAATTCTGCCGCAGCTAAAAAATACTAGAGCAACTTACAAACATAAGCACATTCAAAAATACAACTGCAAGAAGTTGCTATTTTTTTTTTAAGTTAGTCATTGCTGGGCAAGCATTCAATTTGGCATAGATAATTTTTAAAAGTTGCACTCATGAAGGAAACAAACTGAACTTAAATTCTGTCTGTACATTACAAGGAATTATTAACCAGTTCTCACAACAGGCAAGATATTTAATGAAAAATTATGGATATTTTAACAAAAGAACAAATTGACTATTGACCTAAAAGGAGGTAGAAATTAGGAAGGTACACAGAACGCAACAAAGGGGGGGATCACTCATGTTTTCTCAGTGTTTGATGCTAAGTAACTAATTTTTTTAAAACCAAATTGTTTTTCTGCCACCCTGTAGAGTCTTGCCAAGAGAAGAGGAAACATCTGATCAGTACTTGTTTTGAGATGTTTAGAGATACATGATGGCTTCAGGAATATTGCTTGCTTCACTCACACATGCTCAACAAATATAGTTTAAGGATTTACCCTTGGTGAGATTTATTGTTTAGTAGGGACGAGGATGAGAACTCCAGCTCCCAGATTACACTGTGCATACCAACCTGCTTTTAAGACATACAGATAGGAAAATGTTTAGATTCATACACCCCAACAGCACTGAGTACTTGAATAACAAGTTTTTAGAGAACACATTTCACTAAGAGGGGAAAGGAAAGTCCAAAGATGCACAACACATATTATAGCAACATGGAATGTGAGAAACATGAATCAGGGGAAGCTGGACACTGTCAAACAGAAAATAGAATGTATAAACATTGCAATGAGATGATTGAGCTGAGCTAGTGGACAGGAATGGTACATTTTCAGTCAGATAAGAAGGGGACAGAGAAAAGGCAGAACTACCGAACACCTTCTTTGCCTCAGTCCTCTCTCAAAAGGAAAACAATGTGATACCTGGAGAAAATAGAGAAGATGATGTGATAGGGGAAATGCTGCACAGCATAGGTAAAGAGATAGTACAGGAATACCTGGCTACTCTAAATGAATTCAAGTCTCCAGGGCCAGATGAACTACATCCAAGGGTATTAAAAGAACTCACAGAAGTAATTTCAGAACCAGTCGCAATAATCTTTGGGAATTCTTGGAGAATGTGAGAAAACCCAGAAGATTTGAGGATGGCAAATGTTTTCCCCACCTTCAAAAAGGGAAACAATTACCACCTACTCAGCCTGACATCATTACCGAGAAAGATTCTAGAGTAGATCATTAAACAGACAGTCTGTAAGCACTTAGAAAGGAATGTTGTGATAACTAAAAGTCAGCATGGGTTTCTCAAAAACAAGCCATGCCAGACTAATCTTACCTCTTTCTAAAATAGAGTTACTAACTTGGTAGATGCAGGAAATACTGTGAACATAGCATATCTTGACTTCAGTAAGGCCTTTGACAAGGTCCCCCATGATATTCTTGCAAACAAGCAAGTAAGATGTGGGCTAGACAATGCTACTGTTAGGTGGATTTGTAACTGGTTGACTGGCTGAACTCGAAGAGTGATCCCCAATAGCTCCTCTTCATCCTAGAGAAAAGTGACTAGTGGGGTGCCACAGGGTTCTGTCCTGCACCCATTGTTATTCTACATTTTTATCAATGATGTGGATGAAGGAACAGAGGACATTCTTATCAAATTTGCAAATGATACAAAATTAGGACGGGTAGCTAACATCTCAGAAGACAGGATCAGAATTCAAAATGAACTTAACATATTAGAGAGCTGAGCCAAACTAACAAAATGAATTTCGACAGGGAGAAGTGTAAGGCACTACACCTGGGCAAAAAATTGAAATGCACAGATATAGGATAGGTTGCTCCTGGCTTGACCACAGCACATGTAAAATGGATCTAGGAGTTTTAGTAGACCACTTGCTTGTTAAGTGTTAGGCTTCCAGACCCCTGTCTAAAGGGTTAAGTGTCTCGTTACTCTGCTGCGCTCATGCTCCTAGTAACACGCAGGCCGGCTGTGATAAGAGGTGTCTGCTTTGTTTCAGTTCCTGAGGGAACTTCTGGGTTGTTTGGAAAATAGCTATATCTGCTATTAGGACTTTCTCACAGTTCTCTCTCTTTGATTCACTCCCTCTTTGCTTGCTGTAAAACTTGTTAGCACAGGCTCTCTCTCTGTCATGCTGTAAGAGGAGAGAGACGTGAGATGGATTTTACCTAGCTTTTGACTTCTTTATGTACCTAAGCTGTTTTGCAATAAACATACTAGTTTAGTTTTTGACCTCAACTTTGGCTTCTGTCTGGTTTTTAAACCTATGCTGGTTTTTGCGTCTGCCTGCTATGAAGCACAGGCATTCCGTGGGTCACGCTGGCGTTCAGCGTGTCCCCTGGAGTCCCCCAACATTGCTGAATATGGGTCAACAGTGTAATGCAGCACCTAAAAATGCTAATGGAAGTCTCGGCTGCATCAATAGAAGTACAGTTTCTAGGTCAAAGGAAGAGATTGTAACACTGTATTCTGCTTTGGTCAAATCCCAGCTGGAATACTGTTTCTAGTGCTGGCCTCCACAGTTCAGGCATAATATTGACAAGCTGGAAGGTGTCCGGAGGAGGGCGACCAATATGGTAGGAGGCCTGGAAACCATGCCATATGAGAAGAGGCTTAGGGAGCTGGGTATGTTTAGCCTGGAGAAGAGGAGGTTAAGAGGCTTCATGATAGCTGTGTTTAAATATTTGAAGGGATGTCATATGGAGGATGGAACAAGCCTGTTTTCTGCTGCTCCAAAGACTAAGGTATGGAACAGTGGCTTTAAACTTCAGGAAAAGAGATTCAGGAGATTCAGGAAAAGATGATGGTAACTGCAGTTTGACAATGGAATACACTGCCTGCGAGTGTGGTGGTGTCTCCTTCCCTGGATGTTTTTAAACCAAGGTTGGATGACCATCTATCGGAAATGCTTTGATGTTATATTCCTGCATGGCAGGTGGTTGGACTCAATGGCCCTTGTGGTCTCTTCCAATTCTATGATTCTACGATTCAATCAAGGAAACCAGAGTCCTGACTTCGCAAGACCTAAGCAGGGCTGTTGATAACAGGATGACTTAGAGGTCTCTTGTTCACAGGGTTGCCATAAGCTGAAGTCAACTTAATGGCAATTAACAATAATAGAACACATTAGAAAACAGATAGGAAAATGGAAAAATCAAAAACTGAGCACGTTCCAGGACAAAGAAGGGTATCTGTCCAGCAATAGCTATACTGTGGATTAGCCTACAGGAGAGTAAGCTAGGAAACAGTGTAGCATGGGGGAGCAGGCAGGACTGCAGGTGGCATATTATCAGATTCACTGACCATCCTGATCCTTTCCAAAATGTGGCAGAAGCCAACTTCCCACTTCTTATGACCTATGCTGTTTGCAGCACAGTTTGGTAATCTATGCTCTGAATACTGACAAGAGAATTACATGGGTGCTTTCACACTTCACAATTATAGTGATATGATTCCACTTTTAACTGACATGGCTGCACCTCATAGAATTATGGGGTTTGCAATTTACAGAGAGGCATTTATAATTCTTAGCCAGAGAGCTGTAGCACCTCACCAAACTGCAGATCATAGAATTCCATAGGATGCAGTATAGGGTTGCTGGAAAAAGAGTGGAAATGGTTCCCGCCCCTTGAATAGTGGGATAGAAGAGGGTATTTCAGCAGGTGTTGCTTGTCACGAAACAAGGCAACAAGCAACACTGCTTGAAATTCCCTCTTTTATATAACCATTGAAGTTACAAGAGCCCTCACAAGGTTTCACTCTGGCAGCCCTATTAGCCATGACCACTGAAGTGGAATCATAGAACAATTGTGTAATGTGAAAGGGCCCCTTGTCTGCATTGTTAGGAAAACATTGAGTAATAAGATCCTCAAGATAGGGTGGGCATTCCAGGAACATCTTGGGATCTCAGTGGGCACAGCAGAACTTCTACATCCACAGAGATGTTTGTAGGTGGAGAAGGAGCCCTTTCACTGAGGAGCCTCCTTTGTTCCACCACCTTCACTCTTTCCCTGTCAGAACTCCAAAAGCAGAGGGGGTAGAAAGAAGGTTTTGATGGTATATTCGTGCATGGCCAGGAGCTGAACTTGATGGCCCTTGTGGTCTCTTCCAACTCTATGATTCTGTGATTCTAAGGCAGACCAGAAATGTATAAGGGAATCTTGTGGGATTTTGAGGATCTTCCATTTCCCCAATATAGCCCTGGAATAGTTGCTATAGGTGGGTGGGGGACTATACCATCCCTGGAACAAGGGTACTTTATTTGTATCCTACAGAAAAAAATAAGAGTAGAAATTCAAAGAGGACAAGAAAACATAAAAGCTTCCCTTCCCAAGGAAAAATGCCACTTCCACAGCTTTTGCTTTGCCTTCACAAGCCCAGAGAAAGGCATACGAAATGGTAGTTTAACCCCTACAAATTTTTCTTTCTGTGACCCCCTTTGATTTTTCTACCCAACACCTTTAACTGACAGGTGTACAATCTTGGGATTTCCAGCAAGTCTGCCCAGTCTAAAGATGACTTGAGGATTTGGACGGTTTGGTAGACTGCCTCGTGGGGAGAGAAGACATCTGTGAAAACAGTCTAGCTTTTAAATCAAAGGAGAGTCAAACCTTCATGTCAGGTAGTGTTTAGAGGGTTTTTTTTCTTCCTTTGACACATTCATAGTAGGAGAATAACAATCCATTTTCTTTTGATATTACATCTTTTCTTCAAATCCTCAAACATGCCCAGAATCATTTTCTCACTTAGCCTTCTTTCTTTTGTAAACTTCATCTCCTTTGGGCTTTATAAAGTTTTGACAATGAACCCACAGACGTTTTCATGCTCTCTGAAATTCTGTTACATAAGTTGGCTCTTCCTTTTCTTCATCCTTATTTTCCTGTACAAAATGATCACCGATTGGGGAAGGGGGGCAGAAATTCTTAACAGACCAGCAATGAAGCAAAATCACTGCCAATGTAGTAGCTGTGATGGCACCAACATCACCCCATCTTTCAAAGATACTTGCTGTTAATTCAGACTCCTACTGCCATATTATAGATTCTCACTGCAAGCCAAGGTAAATAGAATTCTCTCATGGGATTTAGGAGATAGGCTTTGGTTCCTTGGTAGAGCATCTCTAGGTAGGGCCAGGAAAGAATCCTGTTGGAAAAATTGGAAGAGCTATTGCCAGTAACTGTAGCCAACACTGGTGTAGCCTGGTAAGACCAGTAGTTCCTGGGGCTTAATCAGAAACACTGTGATGGAAAAGAGGAAGACAAGGCTCACTTCACTTTGAAGAAGCTTCTGGCAAAGTGCTCACCAGTATGCCTGCTCTGGTTATGCCCTGCTTCCAGAACATGGACTCTGACTCAGAGTCTGAAACAGGGGGCATGCCAGGACCTGCTGTACAGGAAGAGGCTACAGTGCCACAAACAGACCAGGGGGTGGTGCCAGCTCTAGCAGAGAGTCCTGCCTCTTCAGATATAGAAAAGCGCTTACCTGTATCCAGCTTTGCTGAGCGCAGACAACAAAGAGAGAGCCTACACTGATCCCAGAGAATTTATCATCTCCAGCAATTAATCAGGCAACAGCTGCAGTAAGTGGCTGACCTATATCGCTGCCACTTTTCCCCTCCAGAAGTTGTTAGAGCTTATCTGATCTCTCTGTTTGCTGGATGCCTTGCTGACTCTGTGCCTGACTCTGGATTACCCTGACTGACTTTAGACTTGCTGCCTTTGAACTCTGTTGGACTTAATTTTGACTTTGTTGTCACTGAATGAAAGTAGGTAACAAGCTGGTAGGTGTTCAGTTTGTTTTGTTTGAATTATCAGCTGTGCTGCCAGGACTGAGATAGGACAGCTCCCAAGACAGATGCCTTCTCCACAAGTTCAGCCACTGGCACTAGGCAGCAACAAGTGCTGCAGTTTCAAGGCCTTACAGCAGTGGTTCCCACACTTGGTCTTCCAGGTGTTTTGGACTTCAACTCCCAGAAAGCCCAACCAACTTGGCCAATGGTCAAGTCGAAAACATCTGGTGGACCAAAGTTTGGGAACCACTGCCCTACAGTGGTCCACATAATGATCCTACTTCAACTATAGTGCGGGTATTTAAAGCAGAAGGCAGCTCACAAATGTAGTTACCCCATGAAGGGAGCTCAGGGTCAGTGTCAGCAGTAGGGCCTACCAGGATTTCACCGACTCATAGCTAGTCAAGGGTGCCAGTTGCTGTCTCAGGCAGCCATCCCATTCTGCCTAATGGCAGAGCTGACTTGCTTGCTAACAAAGAAGTTTCATACAGAGGTTTTCTCACTTTTCCCTATTTCATCCCACAGTATCATAGAATTAGACTGGAAATGCAAGACATGTTCACTCGTGACTAAGACAGCAAATCTTAAAGACAAAATTCACAATAAAAATGATTAAAATTGCTGTGAAAACTAGCACCTACAGTTCCCAACTGTGATATAATCATTATATGTATCTGCTTATATTGCAACTTTGGAATTGAAAAGTATATCTAGTATTTGTGTATTATAAAGAGGATAAATACCATTAAAGTGAACTATATGTTATAGGAGTCCATGAGAGAATTACAGTTCAGTCCTAAACTTATTATATGCAGCTAAGGTTCATGGAAAGCAAGAAGATGCAATGCCCTCCCCTTTTTTTAAAACATAGTTGTTGGTGGGCTCCAAAGAAATAAAATTTATTGGGGAAAAACAAATATGAACTCATCATAAGTTAAAGTAAATTGTTTATGGAAGAAATATTAGCAACCTCAAAAAATACAGACATTAAGGTACCAGTGGGGGGAAAAATAGTGGGGTTGGGAAATGATCTGAGGAGGGAATAGGGAATTCAATCTCTGCACATTTACTTAGTGGCAAGCCCCAATATTCAGTCAGACTTACTTCCAAATAAATGTGCCTGTGTGGAACAAAATACATTTATTTTAATTACATTATATGTAATTATTAGTGACAAAAGGCGCTTAGGAAGGGAAAACGCACCTTGGGGAAAATAGGACCTTTTTCACATTACACAGTTATAGTGCTATAATTCCACTCTAATTGCTGTGAGTCCATCCTACGGAATCCTGGGATTTGCAGTCTGGTTAGGGATATAGACCTTCCTGGCTGAGAATTCTAAATGTTCCTCCCTAAAAGAATCCATGAGCCAAAAGGGCTATTGGCCATGCTGGTGGAGGATTCTGGGAGTTGCAGTTTAAAATGGGTAACTTGTCCAGGCTCTGGCTCCAATTAGCACACAACCATATGTCCTAGCGCCACATGATGCAGGTCAAAAGTTGCTATATATGCTTCACTGGGACCTTCCTCCCACTTGCATGAGATGTAACTTGCTTTGGATCCTGCTTACTCCAATTAGCACCAGCATTTTGCTTTTCTTGAAGAGTTGTTTGATCCCTTCACCATCTTGTAGTGCAGCAGATAAATCATTAAAATCTGAAAATGCAGCTATTCCTTGACATGTGTAAAACAACAACATATGCTTTCAAGTCTGGCATATCATACTTGTGCTTTAACGTATAAATGAATAACAAATAACTCTCCAATACCTCCTTCACTCCAGTGAATAGTTCCTGGATATAATTTTAAATAAATATATTCTGGAGTTTTGTCTCCTCTTTTGGAGGTGTGTCAGTGGATATGAGAGAGCTCTAAATAGAAGTATTCTTTACTCTTACTAACTGTCTTTCACTGATACTCAAGGTATTTGGATCACCACAAATGAATTCTGTATTCTGTCCTCCTTCTATCCTAGAATTCATTCTCATGAATTTGAGTACAGTACTTGTTTTGTGTTTGTTTTTAATCATCTCATTGGATCAGAATTTGTTGTTAAACCTGGTAAGTCCTGTCATATTTGCAACAAGGTTACTCAAGTTTCTTTCACGCTACGCACAGAGCTATGATTCTACCAAACTGTTTGTTATTTAATCTGTTATTATTAATTGCCTGGAATGAGGAGGTGTGCTTAGGAGATATTTTGCCTCACATGCCATAATCACTTGGCTGGCTTGCTGTCTTGGCGGCAGAGAAGGGCATGTGGTTCTTTGTCTCAGGAAGCAACATGTTTTCAACCTGCCATACCAGGGCCCCACAGTTTAAGAAGAGCTCTGACATTCAAGTAAAGAGTTGAATTAAATTCCAACTCTACACTTTTTGCTATGGTACCCTTTTTGCTTTCCTGACCACAGCAAATTGGATAGCAAACTGACTGATGCACATCCACAGCACAGGCAGTCAGCAACTGTGCTCAGTTATATCTTGCAGGCAAACATCTGGAGAAAAGGCAAAACATTCCAATAGAAAAACTAGATGAATCCTTCAGAAAGTCATGGGGGGAAAAATAGAGGAAATTAGGGAGAATCAAATGCTGATGTCTCTATTTGTCACAAAGGAATCAATCTTGACTTTTTTTTCAATTTTTTTTTCAAATGTAAACCAATGATACTTAAGTATTATAAACGCTGGTTGTTTTACATCCTAACCGCTTCATAGAAAGGTAGCAATGTAGTAATTCATAGCAGAAAGGTAGTAAATCCCAATCAACGGTTTGATTAAACTGCCAGTCCCAGCAGCTTTAGCCAGTATAGTCAAATGTGAGGAATACTAGGAGTTGCAATCCAAGCAACATCTGAAGAGCCACATGGTTTCCACCCTGAGATAGGACCAATATCTTCCCTGAGATAATGTCCCATCAAATATTTATAGAGATACCAAGAGATATTCCTTGATATTTAAAAGCACAAACTGTAAGTGTCTTGGTAAAAATTCTTCACAATAGCCAAAGATCTAAGATTGTTTTGTCTATATTTCAATGACCAAAGAAAGTAAGGAACATACAGCAGAATTTAAAGGTGTCATAAATGAGATCTCTTTGCCAACTTAAGCGTGATGGAGGTCACACAAAGAGCACAGATAGAAGAAAAAGTGGGAAATGGACTTTTCCCGTACAGGTGTTCCACATAGAGAATTCTAGCTCAGATAAAGATCCAGACACATGTTATGTATTTAATTAATTTTTATTTATTTACAGTGGCTGGCACTCAGTATCGCAATTATGGATTCATAACCCAGAGATCTAACTGCTCTGTATTCATTAGCACTATATAGTCTTACTGTAAAAGTAAGTACTGCCACCCCAGTCCACCTTAAGAATCAGCAGCCAGATCACATGAAGGAAGTCCATTCACCTTCTAATCAGGGTGCAAGGAGGAAAACATTTCCATCCCATTCCCACCAACAAATGAGGCTGAAAAAATTGGAAGCAAGACCTTGTCCCAGCTTTGCTTACTGGTGGGAGAAAAGTGGAAACAGACCTCCTTCCCTCCATCCAGCAGCTGATTCTTAAGGTGGGGTTGGGTATGTCCCAAGAGATGTTACTTAGGTCTTTTCTGCACTATACTATTATAATGCTATTATTCCACTTTCAACATCCTATGGAATCCTGGGGTTTGTGGTTTAGAAAGGGGCCTTTAGAATTCTCAGCCAGAGAGATCTTTGACCTCAGTAAACCACAAACCCCAGAATTCCACAGGATGTTGAAAGTGGAATAATAGTACTATAACAGTGCTGGGCAGAAAGGCTCTTAGTTATGCAGGCTTAACTAAGCAGCTAATGTAGAATATCAGTGAAGATTTCTGCCCTGCTCTATACTATAAGATTTCTGGGCAACTTGCACAAAATCAATTGAACAATTTGAGATCTAGAACAAAAAGACAATAAAATTTGAAACAATAAAAAATTAAACATTCTAAAAACATATGAAACAAAAGTATACAAACTGCTGTTAAAACAACATAAAGCCATGTTATGTATAGATGTTGGGCAAAGTCATTAGGCCCCAAAAGTATTTATTTAAAGTCACATTTTAACTTGGTGCCAAAATGAGACCAATGCTGGAAAAAGGAGATTCCATAGCTGGAAATTAAGAAGGTCTTCTCTCCTGTCCTCATATGGTATATAGTTTCCACTGGTGGGATACAGAGGAGAGGCCCTCTGGTAGGTCTCCATTCTGAGGTATTCCTTCAAATATTCAAGGGGAGGTACTCCTTCAAATATTGAGGTCTCAAATCATTTATGGCTGTAAACATCATTACCAGCACAGTGAGTTCAGTCTGGAAATGTTTTGGCAGCCAAGACAATTCCTTCAGTGTTTGAACTCTTGCTCTGACGGATGATGCTCATTACGGTACTAGCCCACAGACCAAATAGCCTTTTCACCCTCATGCCAGTCCACTGGAACCCCTAATGCATAAGTGGTAGACCTTCTGCAGTTGCTGCCTGTGACATTTAAATCTGCCTTTAATCTTTCAGTGTGACACCAAAGATTATTGTATGATAAGAGAAGTTTATTCTCCCATCCTCTTAGCCCAGGCATACATCTATCTTCCTTTAAAATCAAGTAAAAAGCACTATAAAAGGAGACATGAGATATTTTGATATGCAAGAACCATTTCATAGATTATTCTAGACACTTTTCTATTATCACAATAAAGACAGCATCTGAAAGCAGCTTGCCTCTCTTATACACTGGTGTAATTTACCAGAAAAGCATGGCATGATGAAGTGGATTAGTTGTGTTGACCCCAAACACGTTGCTGGCTAAAGCACCAGTCAAGAATATTCCAGCGGAGTTGTTGGAAGTAAGAACGCAAGCTGCTCAGAACTTTGCTATTCCGTAGTTCCTTCCCTATCCAAAGCCAGAGGCCATCTGTTCTAGCCTTCACAGTCACACCATGGGGTGTGGACAATCTATACTTAGTCTAGGACATTCTAACAAACCCAGCCTGGATCAAAGAATGGAGCTTTTGCAAACATGGCATATTTTATTCCATACTCATCTCAAAAGGCATTATAGTTGTACCTTCCTTCAGCATTCACAACATATCAATATCCTCCACTCCATTTGTGGGCAGCAGAGTTGCTCTGAGGATGCAGGATAGGTTACATGGCACACACATCTCTCCTCTTCAGTGCAGAGAAAAATCTGGGGCAACCTCTTGAATAAGGACTGTTATGTCTTAGCAGCTGCTGCCCAAAGTAGCTGTCTTAGGCCCTTTCCGCACAAGGCGAGTGAATCGCTTCGTGCCGTTACTTACCAGATCTTCTCTCTTCGAAGCAACGCAGACTTTCCCTTAAGCCCTTCTGCAGAGCTCCAAGTTTGTTGCAGGGCGAATCGGAGCAGTGCGAGGTCTGTAGATCTGCACTGCTCAAGCTGAAAATGGCGGCTTCCTGTTCTTTCTGGGTCCGGACCAACCGCTGACGCTGACCATGCCCACAGCCCACCCTCCACTGATCACAGACTTGCATTGGTGCAAGACTGCACATCTGCACAAATGAGCAGGAACACAATGGCGTGCTCCAGAAGATTGAAAGACTGAATTTTTCCAGTCTTCACTTAGCACGCTGAAGGACCACTTGGGGGCGTTTTGGATCGGACTAAGATGTGGAACTAAGATAAATAGTTCGAACCTAGTCCAATCCAAGGTGTGGACGACCTCCGTGACAGGACGCCTTGGTCCGTTTTAACTTCCTCGTGCGGAAAGGGCCTTACTCTGCCTAATGATTGGGGCAACTCCACTATACGTTGCCAGCCTACCTTTATCTAAACACATCCATTTTTATTTATTTGATTAATCTGTTCTTTATGCAGTCTTCCCTCTACATTCGTGGGTTCGACCTTCACAAATTTGATTCTTCATGAGGCTTGTGCTTACCTTTCCCCTTCCATTTTCCTCCCCCCATTCCCTTGCATTCCTCATCCCAAGCTTGTGAGGTTTGTGTTTAAAATGGATTTTTTTTTTCCTTTTGGGTGAGCAAAGCCACTCCACTGCTGGAGGCGTGTCTTCTCTCTCATGTGGCTGCACATGCTGCTGTGTAATGGTTGCTGATTGGTCATTTGCTCATTTTATTCCTACCTCTCCTTTCTCAAGATGGTGACCAGAAGTAACTAGAACACCAGAACTTTGTTCTTCTCTGTCTGAGGGGAAAATACCAGTGAGCCCTTTACCTAGCCTTTTTTCAGAGGCAAGGGAATGGGAGTGGGGTGCTCCAGAGGGGAATGGCGGGGAGATCACAAAGGGGAGTTATGCATGGTTTTTCCACTTCTGTGAGGGTTTTGCATCCTGAACCCTTACAAACGTAGAGAGACCACTGTATTTACAACCACAAGTTTGCTTTAAATTGTCCAGGGCCACTAGTAATATATTTTAACCATTAAATATTAAATTATTTATTTAAAATTTATTTTGCTTTCTTTTTTAAAAAAATTAAAACACCTTATAAAAGCTAATTGGCAGGAAAATTAATCAAGGTTTAAGAACAAGAAAAAGAGTTTAGCAGGAGAACCCCAAAGTGCTCCAAAGGAGGGCCAGGTTTAGTGCACACTGAAGGAGACAAAGAAGGATGGAGTAAGGCAAACATGCTGAAGGAAGGAGTTACACAGCTTTGGTGCCACCAAAAAGAAGACCTTGTTCTGTGATACCATGCTTCAAGTGGTAGAGGCATACAAAGTTGGGATTCATAGTAATGACCTTGCTCTTCAGCATTGATCAGAGACTTAATCTCCAGTTTAAAAAGGCTATAGACAGCATAGTGACATTCTTATTACTACAGTGGCTAATGATATATTAATGGGAAAGTTAATAACTGGCTTTCCACCCTGAACCGCAGATGGCTTCTTTGAGCTGCTAGCGCTGTGCGAAGTATCCTCAGCACAGCTGGGGATCAGGGTCAAGGTGCTTTTAATGTCAATCATAATGGCTCTGAACATTCTAATGGATGGAATCAGAATGTGCTAAAAGTCTGAAGTGTAACAACAATTTAGTGCTGTTCCACGTAATAAAAAAAGTGAAATTCTTCTTTGCTCTAAGAGAAAGACATAAAGGCCAAGCACATCTGTATTTTTATAATAGAATTCTGCTTTCCGTTTTGCATTTTATGCAAATTGTCAACAGTAAAACAGCAGTCCACAAAATACACACAACATTATTAAAATCACTCCACTTGCATTATCCCCAAGTGTCTATGTTCTCTCTGAGGTTTTTCTGGTTTTGGTTTTTTTGCTGTTATTAAATATGTATGACACAGTGCAGCACTTCTGCTGCCATACAGTGACAACCACATGTAAAATGCTGACTAACCAGCCGTAGCTGTGCAGGAACTTGCTGCTGTTGCAATCCAACCTCTCGGCCATTGCACACTACAAGCTGATAAGGCTGAAATAAGAAGGAAGGAATAAATGGAGGTCATAAATAGAAACTTGCAGTCCAGTTCCCTGTGTGGAGAGAAACCAATGGATTAACAAACAATAACAGCTCTACAAGGCCATGGTCCTGAAAAAGGATGGTAGGAACATTGTAAGAATTAGCCAGAGCACAGAAAATATCCTGGACCTGGGAACCAATTCTAAAATGTCATATCCAGGCATACAGATAATGGCTCTTTTAATAGGCCAAAACAGGATTGTTATGGGGCCTGAAAGGGTAGTTCACTCACAGCAATTTTCTGGTGAGCAAATACTAAAAAAAAATAAATCAGTATTTTCAGTATTTCACAGAGCTGACTCTACAACTAGGTGGCTGCTTCAGGAATCAAATTTTGGATGTCATGAAAGCGCAAGTTATCCTGCTTTTGAGCAGGGGGGGAGTGGTATATAAATGAAGTAGTACAATACTAAACCACCAATACAAAGGGCACCAAATGCATAGTTACTCAGTTTGTTATTGATGTATTTTTACTGCCAGGGAATAAAAGAGGCACTTGTGAAATTTCACTTTTCTGATCTTACTAAAGTGAGAGCCCAAAATAGAGCCAATTAAAATCAGGCTCATAAAAAGGTAAGATTATTGTTGTTCTGTGCCCTTGCGTCGTTTCCAACTTATGGCAACCCTAAGACAATCTTATTCCAGGGAAACCCCTGACAAGATTTGTTCAGAAAGGGGTTGTCTTTGCCTTCTCCTGAGGCTGAGAGAATACAACTTCCCCAAGGCCCCTTTGTAGTTCTCCATGGCCAAGCAGGGATTCAAACCCTGGTCTCCAGAGCTATAGTCCAATGCTCAAACCACTACATTATGCTGGCTTTCAAATTAGGTCATACTGTTTCTCATTCTAGCTCTGAATAGCAGTGGTTCTCTGTGGTCTGAGGAACAGATCTTTCATATCATCTGCTCTCTATTTTATTCGGAGATGACAGGGTTTAATCTAGAATCCAGAGTTTACAAAAGTGTTTAGACTATGGCCCTTTTCACATGTCGGGGGGGAAACGGGCGAAAACGCCCAAAAACGGAGCTTACCTCCAGCCGGGTAAGTCCGTCGCCGCGTGGAGCAGCGCGAGCTCGCTGCTCCACACTCCTCCGGCATCGCAGATGGCAGCTTCCGGTTGGTGGAGGTTCATTTTGGGTTGTAGCAGCATGTCTGTAGTTTTGTTTTGTTTTGTTTATATCCTGCCTTTCTCCAAACACACGTAAACAATGCACTAAAACTTGAGCTGGGAAAGAATGTGAATCTGGTCTAGGTGATCCTACCGTCCCTTTGTGTGCTTCTGTACAACCGGCAAGCTAAACAGCTGCCACCAGAATCACTTACTGGGCATATGTGAAGGGCAAAACAGAAAGAAAAGGAGAAGGCAAATTAGCCTGCATCACCAGCTACCTTGGCATGTTGATAAAGCATAGATCTAGAAATCTGCCACCAAAATGGAAATCATTAGAAAAGTGGAGGTTGTTGAATACATCCCAGAATGTATTTTGGAAGATGCTTTCAAGTGGCCTCTAGAAGATTCAAAATGTTTTTGTTTACCTATTCAAGGCTTACCTGATCTGGTTATTTCATTTCACATGAGTGTAACATTAGTTTTGTATTGAAAGTTTACTGAAACATTTTGAATTCTATGTGTGTGTGTGTGTGTGTGTGCACACATCCATGTGTATGTCTGTGTTTGTGTGTAGAAAATTATCTCTATTCTTTCCATGTTATTTCTACCCCTAGTACCAAGGTTTCTTAAAGAAGTAAAGCCCAGGAACACATCTACCTTTTCAACTAAGGTATACATGTATATAATTGATTTTCCAACTAGATTTGTGATTAACTGATTTTTTAAAATGTATTTACAATATATTTATATATATTTTACTTATTTATTTCCTGACTCTGTTGGTCTGTTAAATATGAGAAGCACTACATGGTGCAAAGGTTGCAGTAGAAGAATTATATCTTCTTCTCACTGTTCTTACATGATATGAAGTTTAAGTAGATTGCCTGGGATAAGTTCTCACACTGATTATGTGAATAGCAGGTTCCAACTGGTACAGAAAAGAAACATTTGTAACTCAGGTGAGCATTCTGATTGATGGAGATTTTATATTTAATCAGAACCAAGTGACCACTTCATAAGCAAAAGTCACATGTGGAAAAAAAATCCTCTGCCTCTATCAGAGCTTTAGATGATGCTTTTAAGAAGTGATCCAGTGATTTGCTGAAGCCAGCAGTAACTGAGCTTTGGTAGGTTGATCCTGAGCATCACCCTGTTGCTGTTCAATTATAGAGGGCTTCAGCATGTCTTTAAGATCATTCTTCTTAAAATAATATTCCCACTATTGATCTCTACCATGTGCATCCTATTCACAAATAACAGTTGTTGTTGTTGTGTGCCTTCAAATCATTTCCAACTTATGGCAATCCTAAGGTGAACCTATCACAAGGGTCTCTGGGACTAAGAGTGTGTGACACACCTAAGAGCACCCAGTGGGTTTCCATAGCTCAGCGGGGAATCAAATCCTGATCTCCAGGGTCACAGTCCTATGCTCAAACCATCACATTGGCTCTCAAAGAATATAGAAATAAATTGAAAAGGATGAGTCAGATGTCTTAAGAAATTGCAGGGCTTTACCAATGTGAAGCTGTCTGCTCATAAAGAAAATGTAGAGTCTGGGTCATTTCAGACTTCTGCTTGACTGTGTATTCTGTAGGCTACAATTCAGTACGTATTCATCTATATAGCAATTACATGCCCCAGTCTTAATTTCATTCTCTTGCAGATAAAGGGCCCAGGTGCAGCTCTTACTGAGAACTAACAATTAAGATTGCACATGTCAATTCAGAGCATGAGGAGAAATGAATGTTTTGCAAGGCAATCGTTACAGCACCCCTGTCTGAAGCCCTAATGGTGCCACCAATTGTGCATGAATCCCAGGCATTCTTTTGCCTCTGTTTCAGCATGCTTAATGAACATGCCATAATGGGTGCACGCTTGCTTTCTCTGCCGGACCAACAGCAAACATGCTGGAAGCAGAACAAAATCTGACAGAGCAAAAGGAATGAGTGTCTCGTGGCACTTACGAAAAGCAAAGCACTCCAGAGTCCTTTATCTTCTTTGTGCTTGCAAGAGCTAAGTGCAATAATTTGTCTCAGGTACCCAAATGTCTAAGGTTAGCACTGAAGGATTAAGTCACAATGTGAATGATTTTTAACATTACGTATCTGCAGGTATTGGGAAAGAGTACAGGGAGCCTGTAGTGGTTTGAACATTGGACTATGACCTTGGAGACCAGGGTTTGATTCTTAGCTTGGTCATGGAAATCCACTGGGTGAGCTTGGGTTGTGCACACACACACAGCTTCCAGAAAAACCCTTAGGGTAACCATAAGCTGAAACAACTTGAAGGCGCACGACAACAACAACAATATCAACAAAACGGGGAGCATGCAAACCCACTTACCCCTTCCCATTTACTTCTTATTTTTGCTTCAAAACAAAAATTATTAGGACTCAAAATGGGAGAGGAAGAAAATTATACTGGGGAGAAGAAATAACTTCTTACTACAGGATCATGCCAAAGCAGAGTAAGATGGCAAATGTGAACCCTGAGTTTTGTAAATATTTACTGAATTGGGTTTGAGTCAAACTAGATTTGCAGCACCAAGAGAAATGGACTGTTGGACACTAGAATTATCACAGTATGCCAGAAGACTTACTGAACCAAATGTGAAATACAAATATGTCCATGTAGCCTAAAAGTGGTACTTAAAGCAGTGATGAACAACTTTATTTCTCCTCAGGAGCCAAGATTGAGAAAGCGACTCCAGCTAGCATTCTTAAGCTCTTTAAGCCAAGGTTTATTAAGTGACTCTATTATGCATAATTTACAGCAGGAGAGTATTAAGCAAAATGTACATTAATATTCACACATTTCCTGGGTTCTCAAGATTACAGTTTCCCCACATTGTCACAGAAGTGGAATTTATCTCATTTGCCATGTAGTGTGGTGCCACCTTGTGGATATGCTTAAGCAAATCAAGAGTGGGTCCGAAACTGTGAAAGAGAGACCTCAACATGAATCTCTTCACATGAATGTTTAATAGGAATTCAAAGAGGAATATCACTCAACTTATTCCACACCTCTACACCTGTAATGGATGTCATATCAGAGTGATAAAGTGTCTTTTGAAGCTCCTGGTAAATACACCACCTGCTGATATGGGCATATAATTTCATCCTTCTCAAACTCAAACTCAAACATGACCAGATTCTAGTACTATATTTCTGTTTTACAGGTGTAAAAGACAAGGCTGCAGCATTAGATTCAATAAAAACTAAACTTGACATCATCCTGTTTTAGCTCTATAAGGACTTAAGTGCTCTGCACTTTAATAATAAATACACCTTTTCCAAGAAAATGGGTCAAATAGAATTTCTATAATTCTGCTCTGATGCTGCCTTCCTTGCTCTACTGTATAGTGTGCTGTACAAAAGGTACTGGGGAAGGGGTAATAATAGCGACCAGGAAATGTGCTTTTTAATGTCAGAGCAGACAAAGCCTCATATTTCAACAGCCACTCTTGTTTTCTGGTGCATCTGGTCCACTAGGAGCATGCAGTTTAAGGGCCCTATCTGTTTTTCACTCTGAAAACTGGGGGTGGGTGGGGGCAATGTTTGCCCTGAACTACCTAAGTGGGCTACGCAATCATGTCATCAGCTGAAAACGGAGTCTCATGCTAGGACAAAGCAGGGCAAAAATTAAATAAACAAACAAACACACTGACCCAAAATGCAACACAAACATGACCAGAAGTCACTTTTTGTTTCCCTTTTTAAAATCCTGGTCTCCTCCACCTCCTCTTCCTTCAGGCTTCTTTGGGGCCACTTTTTCCCAAATTGAAGTAAGCTTGGTGAATTAGTGGTTGTTCAGGGACTCAAAGGGACTCAGAGCTGCTCCAGGAAGTATTTTGGTTTTTTTAAAAAAGGTTGCGATGCATTCAGCTCACAGACTGCACTTCCTCCACCCTTTCTCTATCTGCACAGCACTGCTCTGGACTGAGGCCTGCATGCACCCATTTCATTTAAAATTAGGGTCTCCTGTGCAGGGATTAAAAGGAAGGAAACTCTGCTAGTACCAATAGAAGGTTTTCCCTGTTTTCCAATCTTTCTACATGTGGAGGGAGCCACTTCAAAATTTAAAAAATAGATAGAGGAAGTTGTATAGCTTGTATCCCACTCACTGGGGAGCATTCTCTTCCCCTCACATTGCAGCATCACAAACACCCACATCTGATATTTAAATTTTCTGGTATTGTTTATAACCATAACCGCCAACATTTCACAGATGAAAACCAGGACACGTGTGGCCAAGCAACATTAGACTGCAGTCAAGATGTCATATGTTATTGGAGAAGATGAGACAAGCTAGGAAAGGCTACAAGAGTTTCCTTTTGTCTGAACCTACTGGGAAGGGAAAGTTCCCACCCCTTCCTCTCCTCTCCTCTCCCCTAAGTTAACTGAAGGCAAACTACTTAATTGCAACTGAAGTAAACTGAGGACAAAGGGAGAAAGGAGGAGTGAGTGAAACTGGGGTATTTTAAAAACAACTGAAAAATTAGAATGATAGAAGATTAATTGGGTCTGTTCCCTGCCCAATTGGAACAGTTGAACGGTATGTTACACTTTTTTATTGTTGGTGTTAGTGATGAAATATACCCAAATAAGTTATATCCTGAAACAAGAGTTTAATCACTGAAAGATCTTATGTTCTTAAATACAAGTGGAGTCTTCAACAAAACAGAAATTCAGTGTGGTGTAGTGTAGTGGTTTGAGTCTTGGACTGTGCCTCTGGAGATCAGGATTTGATTCCCTGCTTGGCCGTCGAAACCCACTGGATGACCTTGGGTGCATCACACACTCTCAGCCTCCAGAAAACCCCATGATAGGGTCACCTGGGAGTCACCATAAGTCAGAAATGACTTGAAGGCACACAACAAAACAACTTCAACAAAACACACCATTGTCCCATGCTCCTATTCAGAAGCCCAGGCAATTACACTGTCTTCAAGGAGAGCTCCAGGCCCCTTTCCCCTGGTTTTCTCTTGTTCTCCCTTCTCTCTAATAGTAAACCAGCATCCCAGAGCCACTGACAATGCTCAGTCCTCAACAGATTGTTGAGCAGCAGGGTGAAAAACTATTTATTCCCTTAGGAATGGTATATAAAAGCAGTTTTGAAAAACAAAGCCACCAGCTCACAGTTGCATGAAACATATGTAAGCCCATTGAATGTAGGGCCTTGTCTTGAGAACCGTGTCTTTGTTTGTCAGTACAATTATGTTCAAGATTTGGACCCTATTCCTTTGTGACATTTGGTGGCATAGAGGTAGCTGTCATAATCACACGAGCATCATTCCACATCAATACCCTGTGCCTTAAATGACTTCCACGCTGTTGCTGCTGCAGCTTCTCTTCTCTGAATGATTGGGAGACTCTAATCAGTGCCACAGCATATTGCTGAAAGCAGAGGGAAAGCCTTTCAAGGCAGTCAGCTTTATCTAAATTTTCAGGTTTCTGGCTGAGGCCTTGTGCCAGTTTTGATAAGAACACAGCCTTCATTTGTTGCCATAGCTGTTGGCAAAAAAAGTTACGTGTGACTGGCTCCCAGCCCTTTCGCTGGTCCTTGTGATCACACATCTAACATAACACTGAAGCAAATGCTCGGAGTCTCAAAGCATTCCTATAGGAAATGAGTAAGGTCCCCATTGTACATGACTAGAATTCAACAAATTACACCAACACTGCATCTTTTCCAGCTGTTTCTCTAGAAATCCATCCTAGTTTGTGAGCTGTCTTGCACTGTAGCTTTTGGTATTCTTGAAGGATTGACAGCATCCATTTCCTTTCAAATAAGGCTGTTTTCAATTTAGCCGTATTCAGCAACCTACAGATTGGAGTCTGGGAGGGACTCTTAAGCATATCAGTTTCAGATGACGGATGCTTTGCAGGTGGTTTTTGCAGAGAACCATGAAATGCAGCTGCCATGAAACCTTTGATGAGGCATAAGTAGAACAACATCAAAAGTACGCGTTCTTTTGAGCAAGCACATGAAAGCACAGAACTAGCTGACAGTATCACATCATAGAATTCATTTTCGTTCACAGGCACAAAATCTAGAGGAGGCAAGCTTGCTGCTTTTATGGGCAGGAACTCAGGAGGCATAAGGATATGTGCCTCAGTGTGTGTTTTGTGTGTTGTGACTAACTGGTCCCATTGATTTCACTAGGTCACTACACTACACATTCCTAGCTCTGCATGCAGCTCATAAATGTATTATTTGATTAGGTTAACTGAAGACCTGAATGATCAAGAGCAAATTATAAAATTAATTTATTGCTATTGATTGGTAAGAATATTTTGATAACATGTTTTAATCAAAAAACAATATTATTAAAGAAAAAAAAAAGATCACTTCGCCCGTGTATTCCCCCAAAGTAATAAATTAAATCAATGTCAAATGTTAATCATTACTCAGAACATGAACATTTTTGGTATTTGGCAAATAATGAAATGTAAAATTATTGTTAAAAGGATCAACAAATTAGGAGTGATGAATTAAAGTTTAACAAATTATTTCCAAGCTCTGCCTAGTGGAAGGACAACAGGCAGAAGAGTCAATCTAGACTCCCTCTGTAGGGGGTCCTACTTTTTAGAAATAGCCACTTAGAAAGCCCTCTGTTGCATCCCCACCAAATGTGCCTCTGAGGACGGCTGGACTGAGGAAAGGGGCTCCCTGGATCTCATAGCCTCCCCAGACTCAAAATATCCACTCCCTGCTGCATACCCTGCAATATTTCACAGATGAAAACGAAGACACTTGTGGCCAAGCAAAATCAGAGTATGGTTAAGAATGGTAAACATTATTAATGAGGAAGAACACACAAGCTAGGAGATGCTGCAGCAATTTGCTTTTGCCTGAGCCTACTGGGAAGATCAAGATTCCACCCCCACCTCTCTTCTACCCCACTAACTGAGTCCAAACTACTTTTGCACTTTGAACTCAGTTTTCAGCAATTGAAGTAACCTGAGGTCAAAGGGAAGAAAGTTGGAAGATGAGAGAGAAACCAGGACAGTTGAAAAACAGCTGAAAAAGTGAGACTACAGAGAATTAAATGGGATTGTCTCTGCCAAAGGAGGAGAGTTGGAGGATATACTGCTGATCCCCACTGTCCACAGATTGCTAAAATGCAGGCCTGTCCATGAATCAGTGGAATGAACAGCAGTTCCTCAGCAGCAGAGCCTCAGAAGAGAATTGCATCTCATTTATGAAACAGTGGACCTGTTCAAGAATGGAAAAATCCCGTTAAAATATGCTTTCATCACAGATGGTGACAGCAGGATTGTACTTTATATCTTTGTTCCCATAATTAAACAGCAGTCAGAGTATCAACTAAAACATCACTCCCTCTCCCCTCCAGTACAGCCCGAAGTTGAAAATCTTACTAGGAAGACTTCAGGAATATTTTGCCCAGACATGTAATTGGGAAAGGAATGTAACTCTGTGGCAAAGCATAGGTTTTGGGCTGGCATCCTGTTAAGGACTTATGTGTACATAAACCCTATTTTAGACAGGACACTGAGGGCTATCCTCTTGCCCTTGCACTCCATCCAAAGCATCCCTCATCCCCCATCTAGCAGCTGTCACACCCCAGGAAGGACCCCCAAATGCTGTCATTTACTAGTGGAAAAAGGCATGAAGAGAGAGGTAATTTAGACCATGAAGATCCAGCTCCTCTGAATTCCCAGAAGAAGGAAATCTGACTAGACACAGTCCAACAGCATGCCCCGTTTGGGAACACATCCTCATTTCTTCCCCCCATGATCAAGCTGAGGCCAGCTACGTCTGAATTGCCTCTTCCTTCCTCACTGTTAAGTAGCAGCAGCAGGGGCCCCTCTTGAGACTGGAGAGTGGCAGGATGCAGAACTATGCGTGTAGAGCTATGGAATGATGCATATTCTTGCTCATTGTGTAAAAGATCCAGGGTTCAGGACTAAGACCTGAGAAGGCTAGGAAAATGCCTGCCAGGAAACCTGGAGAACTATGACAGTTAACAGTAGGCAATACAAAGCCAATAGTCTGAGCCAGCATAAAGTAGTTTTCTGTCTGATGTCTGATTCATTGGGATCAGTGGAGGTTCTGAGCAGATTTAAAACCCGTTTGGGTAGGAGCCATGCTTATTTGACTGTAGCATTCATTTTAGCCTGCGTATTTGCCGTGTACTGTCAAGGCTTTCACTTCCAATATTGCTTCCAGTATTTCTGCTGAAGCCTTTGAGGTGGGTGACAGAAAGTGTTCTGTTCTTTGATGTCCTACAAACAGAACTTTCTGAAGCTAGGTCGAATAATATTGCCTCTGGTTGGTGTCTTCAACTGAGGTTTATAAAATGATAAACCAAAAGCAGCACCTTGAAAATGTATGTGCAACCAAAAGGCTCAAAAGGTCAAAGTTAAGACTGTGATTGCTTCTTTTGATCACCTGCAACAGTTGTTCTTTACCTTCAAGTTGATTCTGACTTATGATGACCCTCAGGTGAACTATCATGGGGCTTTCTTGGCAGGACTTATTAAAAGAAGGGTTGTCATTTCCTTTTTCAGAGGCTGAGAGTGTGATCTTTCTGTAGCTGGGTGGAGATTCAAACCCAGTCTCCAACAGCCCTACTCCAGCACCACTAAACTAGGCTGGCCGTCATGTCTCCTGCTACAACATTGAATATACATATGGACATTTGCACTGTTTGCTACTACTGCATCAGAGCAAGAAGACAGCTGGGGCATTTCACCAATGACACACGTGGTGTTGTGCTGAAGATGGCAATATCGCCCAAGGCTATACCACGCTGGGGTGGTATTGGTATAAATTTGCTTTGAGCAAATCCATTAAAATCAATGGAACAAGTTAATCACCAAGTCCTGTTATTTTTAACATAGTGTTCAACTAAAGAATGACTAAATCTGGATCAAAACCATTGAATCAAGATAAATCTTATAATGTGGAAAATAGTATCTACGATTACAAGATCATTATGTCTGGTAATCAATAGAATACATTCAAATGAGCATACATTTGCATAACTATGATACATAACGTAAATACATTTACATAACTATGATAATAAAAATGAAATCAACTACTGATACACTGTCCTTCACTAAGATGCAATTCAGCATGCTTCACAAGTGATTCAAGAATGCAAGTGACCTTTATAACAGCCCAGTGAGATAGGCTAGTTTAATTACACACTCTGTCTGTCTGTCTGTCTGTCTGTCTGTCTGTCTATCTATCTAAATATACACTCATATATAGCTGAAGCTGACAAAATAAAAACATCACTTTGTCTATGACTACTGAGTGAACTAATGACTCTGCAGACTCTCCAAATCACACTTCCAGGGCCAAACTGAGCTCATCAGATGAATGATGTAGAAGATACGGCAGAAAGGATAGCATTTTAAAAAAAAAAGCTATAATAGCCCCTCCACATTTACAGGTTTGACCTTCACAAATTTTGTTATTTGCAAGGCACATGCTTGCATTTCCCTCCCCCGTTTTCCTCCTCCCATCCCTTGATCCCTTGATTCCTCACCCCAGGCTTGTGAGGCTTGTGTTTAAAATGAACATTTTTTCCCCTTTTGGTTGGGTGAGCAAAGCCCCTCCCACTGCTGAAGGCATAGCCTCTCTGCCCTGTGGCAGTTGATTGGTCAGATGCTCCTTTCTC
Source organism: Cyclura pinguis (assembly GCA_030412105.1). NCBI lineage: Eukaryota > Metazoa > Chordata > Lepidosauria > Squamata > Iguanidae > Cyclura > Cyclura pinguis. The sequence continues at coordinate 82,553,045 of CM059600.1, forward strand.
AAGATGGCCACAGAAGTAATTAGAACTCCAGAAGTCCCCTTTTCTCTGTCTGAGGGGAATGTACCAGTAAGTCTTTTAGGTTGTCTTCCCCACCTCACCCCACCCCCTGCAACACCAGGGCCAGAGCGAAGGAATGGGAGGGAGAAGCTCCAGAGGGGAATCATGAGAGGGGAGAGTTATTTGCGATTTTCCCTTTCGCAAGGCTTTTGAGCCCTTAAGCCTCACGAATGTGGAGGGGCTACTGTATTCCACTGTCTCCATTATGATATGGGCTCCCTTTTCGTGATGGCTAAGGACTAAACTAGATGCTTGCGCTGAGTTCCGTGGAAGTTGCTGGGGAGGGGCGCTGATTTGGATCTTGGTTGTGATGCAGTGGGAGATCCAGCCCTTTATACAAGGACTACTCATGCATAAAGTACTCTGCCAAAATATCTGTTACCCATAGAAGTGGAAATTTACAGACATCATTCACTGGCCTACTACTTTCCCTCTGCAAAGATAATACCAGCCTTAGGAGGGGACAGCTATGGTTGTAATTGGAGCAGAGGGGCAATGGCTTTCAATCCCGCTTCACTTCACTTCACTTCCTCAATTCAAATCAGACCCTTTCCCCCTTCCCTGACAGCTGCTTTAAAGAAAGAGAAACACACAACAAGAACAGGGAGTATTGGTCACAGGACTCCCAAGAAGTGTCTAGTTTGGCCTTTAGCCACTATAAAGATTCTTCTATATAATAATACAGAAACCAGAACTGCAAATACAGAAACCTGGATTGAAAATTACTCCTGTAATTTTTCACATTTAAACCACATGTCTCCTGTGAGATGCTCAGGATGAACCCAGCCTTGCAAGAATTTTGTAAATTGCTTAGATTAAGAATGTGGAACTGGCTCAGTGAGTTTCATGGCTTAAGCAGGGAGAACCACAACAGTAAGTTGTTAAAAGAGTTTTAGCAGTAGATAGAATACAAATGTTTTTAAACAGAAAATGATAAGACCAGTAAAGGGCCTGTTGGCACAATTATTTTCTAACAGTTTATGAGAAACAAGGAATGTGGTTTTCCACAAATGGAACGGAAATCTCCCATTTGACGTATCATTTAGCATTCATGTTTGGTATTAATTTTAATACTTATCAGATGCCATACAAAATATATTAAATAAACCTGATCATCATTCCTGAAGGAGTGACCATACTATAAGCACTCTAAGCATCCTGTATCAGCACAATATTATTTTATTTAGAGACCCAGCATCGTGTAGTGGTTTGGGCATTGGACTACAACCCTAGAGATCAGGGTATGATTCCCTGCTCAGCCATGGAAACCCACTGGGTAACCTTGAGTGTGTCACACACTCTCAGCCCCCAGAAAACGCTGTTATAGGTTCAGCTTAGGGTCTCTGTAAATCAGAAACAACTTGAAGGCACACAACAATAATTACTTTATTTTATTATGGAAAGGAAGGAGTAGAGTCTGACACTAAGAGAACAGCTTCTGTAGCCTCAGGTAACACTGGTGAGCTTTGGGGACTTGTACAGTGACTGACAATGAAGGAGCATCAGGCAGGATACTCCTCAAGTCACTTTTTTCCTTGCAACCTGTGATGTTCATTAACTCTGAAAAATGGCTATCATTAGGCAAGCTTGATGGCAGTTCCCAAATGTCAGTGTCAGAGCAGCCGAACAGGAAGGACACTTCCCCAAGAACATTATAAATGCTCATTAAAACTATAGGCACAGCACTTCAAGTTAAACCTAATCATTCTCTTTCAGGTCTGCAGTACCCCACTGACAAAGTACTGCTCCCTGTTCACCACTCCCCATAGCTGCTGCCTACTTACTATTGTCACGCGGAGATCTAGGTCAGCCAGGGCTGTGACAGACCAGGTCTGCTTTTATTCTCTCTCCCTGGAGAAGCAGCACCCTTTTATATAATTACCACCCCCTGGCTCCCTCTCCACATTCTCCTTATGCTTTTCCTAAGCCCACAACCCTTGTGGATCTAGGGCAAAGCGTTTTCAGGTTTATCCCAAATGAAATAAATAAAGCATCCTGCATATATCAAAACAGTCAATGAAGAAAAAGGAGACCAGAGTGATGTGAGAGATTATCATGGTGCTTGCTGTCACATGGTGGCTGTTTTAACATTCATCTACACACATCCATAGTGAATTTCAAAATTGATGAGGGATATGTGGGAGCACCAGTGCTGCAAGTTTTGGCTGTGGAAGAGGCAGCTGACAATCAACAGGAAGACAAAGAGAAAAGCAACTAGGATAAACAGCAACAAATTATTGTTGTTGTTGTGTGCCTTCAAGTTGTTTCCAACGTACAGCAACCCAAAGGCAAACCTATCACAGAGTTTTCTTGGTAAGATTTGTTCAGAGGAGGTTTGCCTTTGCCTTCATCGGAGGGTGAGAAAGTGTGACTTGTCCAAGGTCACCCAGTGAGTTTCCATGGCTGAGCAGGGATTTCCATAGCTCATCAGGGTCTGCAGAGCCATAGCCCAACACTCAAACCACTACACCACACTGGTTCCATCAACAAGTACCTCCGAAGAGCGTCCAAAGTAAGAACGCAGAGCTCAACTACTCAGGACATATTGTATAATACAATCAATAACCAAAGTAAACTCCCCACACACGCATTTTTGTGTTTTTAATTGTCCCTTATTAAAAGGAACGTGCATACTCCCCACAATAGTCTCATTTTCAAATTTTAGATGTCTATACCTGTCTTCTAGATGTCTATACATCTCTTACATAGTCTATACATGTTAAATTCTAGATGTCAATACATGTCATACACAAATTTGGCTGCTTACTGTATTCCTCCCGGCTCTTCCATGGGATTGTGGCAAATGAGAGAGGCAACAGTAAGAAAGGGGAGAGGGAGGGAAGCTGAATTATGTGACTTTTTGCCTGGAAAAATCACTTCCTAACATGTCATACTAATGAACAACAAACAAACTGGCAATTGTTGTGACATCGCAAGAAAGAGGCCAATGCTCCATGGGAGTGCACTTGTTTGTTATGCAAAAGTTTTCCCAGTCAGTCCTTGGCATCTCATGACAGGACAGGAAAATCTTCACAGCCAGTCAGTGTTGATGATACTGGGCTAGTCTGAACCACAGGCTGGAGGCAGTATAAGGCAGCTTTCTGTCTTCCTGCAACAATAGACGAATCAGCTCTCTCTGCTTTTTTTCTTCTTCTTTGGACAGTTTAGACACAGCAACCAGTGTACCATACCTATTCCTCTGTACCGGTGAAGACCCACAAAACAGAATCCAACAAACAACCCAGACGGGGTACCAGAGCAAGTTTTGGGGAACCGTGGACGGGATAGAGTTGGCAGTTCAGGATCATCACAGCCTGAGGTTTCCTGAGCCCTAGGGATATCCTCTGTCTTTAACATCACGTCTTAAGTAGCACCTACAGTTACTTATAGCTTGTCATTCAAACACACACAAACAAAACATATGTCCCTGTTTGGAAATTAAAACAGAAATCTTAGCCAAAATGGGCTGTTTCCAGATCAAGTGAAATGAGGGGGTTATTCCTTCTCACTTACTTAGGAAAGATGTGACAAGGAACACTTAATCTAGCCTATTTGCTCTAGTAAGAACGGAGTACACAGCAGACTGGAGGGTGAGTCCTGGTGCCATAATGACTGAGAGAGGAGAAAGATAAGAATATACACAGAACTTTTGGAGTGCTTTGCAAGTTGAAGCACCAACTCAATTAATTAATCGATTAAGCCTTGCACATTTTAGCCAGTATCTACTCTGCTACGTGAACTGAAGATTTCCACACAGCCCTTTCCTCTTGCCTGGAGCTAAACCCACCAAAACCCTCATTTCCTGCCTGGAGATGACCCACAAAAGTTGGAGACCACTCTGAGATCTAACAACTTTAGGCTGGAAAGACAGTCTATCACATCAGTAGATGGCTGTCAGTGTAACTGTTGATTTTAGAGTTTGCTCCATTATAACAGTATTCACAAGGTACATAAAAGTATACTTTATTGGGGCAATCAGTGTTGTTAATCACCTACTATCATCTTATGAGTTTACAAGTCTTCTTTCACCTGATTCCACCTTGCCCATCAAATGCCCTACAATAATGTTTGCAATCTTGACCATTGGGTACACTGGCTGGGGCTGTAAGGAATTGTAATCCAAAATATCAGAGTACCAGTTTGGAAAAGGCAGCTCTACATGTTCAGATATTTCCAGAATAAGCTGCATCATTTATTATAAAGGACAGTAGCCTTATCTCTTGGGATCAAATAGCCCACTGAGCAATCAACTGATTATGTTAATCACCATTTCCCCTTTGTTCTTAGCTTCCAATATATTCTCCTCCCCCCCAAAACAAAAATGCATGAAGGAGCTGTTCTACTTAACAGGCATAACATATGCAAATACACTGCTAAGTATTAGCATCTTTAACTAAGGTAAATGCATTAGTAAGAACATGCTGACACTGTTACAATTAATGACCCAGTGCATTAGTATTTGACATTAGCATAATGATATTAATTGCAATATTAGGCAAGTAGAAGAACAATCAGTTCACTGTCCCTGAAAATCCTGAAGCAGCAATTTATCCATAATATTATGGGTGCAGTGACAGCTATGGCTTAAGCAACTAAAAACTTCCATGTTATTAGGGAGGCAGAATAGTGACAGAGCAGGCTACTGTATGCTTTTTCATAATATTTCATATTATTCACATACTGTTTACATTTTGTAAACAGGAATTGGCACAAGGGTTACCCAGCTGACACACACGGAGAGATATATTGGCTGCCACTTCCAGTTCTCCCACTGTTATATGTGTAGTCCACACACCAATCAAATATGGAAAACCAAAGGACAGAAGCTTGCTGGAAACTTTGGCATCATCCTGTTGCATTTTAATTTGTTCTGTTTTTTCCAACTGAGGAGTTAAAGAATTCGGATTGAATTATTATTTCATTGAATATTTGATCTGGGGGTTCCTTTGCTACCCCAAAACGTGGGGGAATCTTGAGGTCCTCCAGCAGTGCCAATGTCTCCTGGAAAGGTGGGGAATTATAGCTGAAAGGAGACCTGCAAGAGGAGGGTAACCATGGGACCTTTTCATCCGTGTATACCAATACTAACTGTAGGACACCTGTTGAGAGTCAAAAGAATGTTTTTATTGGGGGAATTCACACACACACAAGCAATCAAGCAGTCTCATGAACCACACAAGGCTAGCAAAGGTAAAGGAGAGAAAGGTTGGATAGTGAGAGTTGTGGGGTGAAGTGGGTGATAATTACCATTCCAGAAGCGAAGGATCAAAGTGAGATGAATCAAACACAAGAGAATCAGGGAGCCAATAGACAGAGGGACATACCTACATGTGTCCACTGTGCTAGAAATCATCAGGCTTGGAACCAGGGTTTAAATACCCTTTTTCTGCCCTGAAGGGGAATGTGGGATTGATTGCTATATAGCCAAGTAAACAAAAGGGACAAAGGAGAGTTTTGGTGGGAAGGGGGTACAGGTTGATGACCATCAGTTGCTCTGTTGAGGCAGTTTTGTTCCCCATTGCACTAAAAGGTTGAGTGGCTGAGGGGATTATCACAAGCTCCTAAATTCCAGGGCTTTCTGATTAATCATTTTGAACTTAGAGCCTGGACATGCTGAGGTCTTAGCACAAAGCTCCTGGCCAGAGTCCTTTTTCCACATGGTGTTCAGCCATAAGTGCAGGATTTATATTAGAAACAATGTTACCAATCAAATGATATTTCTTGTCAATTAGATTGTACCATGGAGTGGGGCTATATGGCATGTAATACTTTCTTTCTTCTTGGAGTATTTTTGGAGGCCTGGAAGTAGGACACTGAACACTAATTTGTGTAGCCATTTGTGTAGCCATTTAACCATACAGATGACCATCTGAATGTAAGAGCTATCTGTGGTCAGTCTCCCACTAACTGTATGCACATACTTCTCACTCATTTCCCTGTCTTACCTTGGAACCTTAATTCGTCTATGCTGCGAAACATCTAAATCAATATTCAGTGTGACATTTGTCAAAATTTGCTCATGGGAACCACAACTAATCATATCTCCACCTGGATTTTCTTGTTCTTTAAGCTGAACACTAATTAATTAATTCTTAAGACTGAAGCTTCAAACAAATTCATGAGATGGAACCAGAGCCTTGTTACGCCAGGGTTTTATACTACAATTCTACATCTAATTATTACTATTTCTTCCATTAAATGAGTAGGTTTTTTTAATAGGCTCATCTGATACCAACCTTGATGTTTTTTTCCTTATCGACTTATGTAGATATATGACAGGATGGATACTTGGCTTTTAAAATGATCTATAAAATATATCATTTCAATTCAGTTTAATTATGCAGTCACAGATCTGTTCATACTTACTATATAGTTTATTTGAAAATTAGATTCTTACACTAAATACAGTATCTGAAATCTAGAGTGAGTCAGTATGTTTGGTAAAATGCTGTTTAAAGAAGTGAATCCCATTTGCAAGCATGCGTAGGATTACAACTCTAATGCTGCTGTTTGTGTCTGCCCACAATTTTGTGTGTTACTTTGCCAGGTAAATATTTGCAAAAGATAATCTTACAGAATGTGAGCATATCCTTACATCTGTTTTGTATTGCAGAAGCACAACTAGACATGAAGATGTGAACTGGTTAACACAAATTGTGCTCTGGCGTGAACATTTACTTATCGCATCATACTTGTGAATATTGAGTCAATTTAAGAGTATGTGATGATATTTATGTTTTTATCCATTCCCCCTTCTTCCAAAGGCAATACATATAGTCTCTCCTATTTGTCCTCACTCTAGCCCTGTGAGCCATGCTAACTGAGAGATTGTAACTAGCCCTAAGCCACTTAGCAAATGCCATGAATTTCAACCTGATTTTTCCTGTTCCTATTCATTCCTCTGTCTGTTGCTACACTACACTATTTTTGTTCTCATAGGGGCATATTGTTTTCAGAAAGGCAGTGTACCAGTTGAGATAACGACTCCATCTTTGGGAGCATTAAGAGAAGACTAATACCAGTAGACATGCACATTTTGCCATGGGTTCCAGGTAACCTGATTCTACATTTCAGAAGATTCAAAGGCCATGGGAATGAACAACATAGTACACCCAGGATTGTGGCTGTGCACATATTGCAAGCCGTAGTCATAGAATCATAGAGTTGGAAGGGACCACAAGAATCATTTAATCCCTGTCCCCATCATCCAGGAATACTGAAGCACTTCTGAGATATGGCAATCTAATATCTGTTTAAAGACTTCTAAAGAAGGAGAACCTACCACTCTCTGGGCCTGTCTGTTCCACAGTTGACAGCTTTTATTGGCCCAAAGTTCTTCCTAACATTTAGGTAGAATCTCCTTTCTTGTAATTTGAATGCATTGGTTCATGCTGTTTCAAGGTTTCAAGGGCAGCTGAAATTAAACTTGCTCCATCTTCTACATGACACCTCTTCAGATATTTAGAGATGGCTCTCATATCACCTCGCAGTCTTCTGTTCTCCAAGCTAAGCATACCCTGATGCCTAAGCTGCTCTTCACAGGGCCTGTTTCCAGACCTTTTATGATCTTGGCTGCTTTCCTCTAGACATGTCCCAACTTGTCAATATCCCTCTTGAACTGTGGTGCCCAGAACTGGACACACTATTCCAAGTAAAGTCTGATCAAGGCAGAAAGAGCAGTAACCATTACTTATATTGATTGGAACTCTTGTTTCTTCTGATGCAGCCTAAAATTGCATTGGTTTTTTGGGCTGTTGCATCACACTGTTGACTCATCTTCAGCTTTTGATCTACTAAGACCCTTCAATCTTTCTCACATGTATTGTTGTCAAGCCAGATGTCACTCACCCTATATTCATGCATTTCATTTTTCCTACTTCAATGTACTTTACCTCTATACCTGTTGACTTCATTTTATTAGTTTTGACCCAACTCTCCCATCTGCTAAGGTCATTTTGAATCCTGAATCTGTTATCTAGGGTATCAAGCACTCCTCCGATTTGGTGTCCTCTGAAAATTTGTTACGTTGACCTGTATAACACCATCCAAATTGTTTATAAAGATGTTTGCAATACTGGGCCCTGGACAGAACCTTGAGGCACCCCTCTCCCATCACTCATTTCTCTCCAGGATGAAGAGGAACTGTGGGTGAATACTCTTTGGGTATGGTCCATCAACCAGTTGTAAACCCATCTAGCCCATATTTTACCAACCTGTCTGCAAGAATATCACAGGGAACCTTGTCAAAGCCTTGCTGAATTCAGGAAATACTATATCCATAGCATTCCTCTGATCCATCAAGCTTGTAACTATATCAGAAAAAGAGACAAGATTAGTCTGGCACGAGTTGTTTTTGAAAAATCCATGGTGGCTCTTAGTAGAGACAGCAGTCCTTTCCAAGTGCTTATAGACTGCCTGTTTAATTTTGTGTTCTAGAACCTTTCCTGGGATTGATGTCAAGTTGGCAAGCTAGTAATAGATTTGAGACTTGCATAGCACAGTGTTAAATATTCCTATTTTCCTGAGTTTCCTGTTAATATTTTAGCATGATCTAACAATGGCAGACAAAAGACATGCTGTATTTGTATTATATACTGTTTACCTTCTACCTTGGTGGCAGGCACCTACAAATGGATGCACCTAAAAAATCCATGGATATTCTTCTTTCCTCACATCTATGTTTAGGTCATGCAGCTTCTGTTTTTTTATTTGTTTGTTTTTGTTTTATTTTTATTTCCATTTTTTGAAAGGCAAATTTGACTTTTGCATCTTCAGCAAATAAGCATACAATGTGCCTGTTTTTGAAATTGTACCCATTGTTTGTGTACATCCAGCAAATGACCTGAAAAACATTTATATGCATTATTGAAAAATGCACATTTTTCCCTGTCCTGAAAGCAAAGAGTCCAGTCCACATATTTTTACAGATGATGCAATCCAGGAAAATCGCATATACATGCACACACCTGGAAATGTAGGTTGACACACAACATTTGTTGACACCCGAGTTAAACCCAAAGCTCTTCCTACCCCCAGAGGTCGGACTTGGGATAGAAGGGATCACTTTTTATTAGGGATGGGCCAGCCAAACCTGCAAGGATTTGAGATTCACGAATCTGAATCCCTGTACTAAAATAGGCAAACCAAATCTTTCGAATCCACCAACCAAATAGTTTGTTGGAGACTAGGACGCCTGAAAACCTGGGAGACTGGGACATCTGAAAACCTGGGTGACTAGACACGCAAGGGGAAATGGCAAGTAGGTGAATTTTTCCCTTGGAGTAATAATGGCCTTTGCTAACAATTTCAGAAATTACATCTAATATATTTAAATTGAACATATAGTATTTAAGTATTTAGTATTTAAGTTCAGCACTACTTTCTGTGCTGAAAATCAATGGCATATAGAAATGCTGGGGTCAGTGGATCTGATGCCTATCAGAAGTAGCGGGGCAGAGGGCAAGGTGACAGAATCTCATCCAGTGATTGCCATGTGTAGGCCAGTGTACCTCCTTCCACAAGACCAGTGCCTGGTTGTAAACCTATAGCTAGAATAGGATGAGAAGTGAAATGTCTGTCATGGTTTCTCATGAGCCACATGACAAACCACATGTAGCAGAAAGGAAAAATTGTTTTTAAAAATTGGCACTTCCAGGGCCTGCCAAACACCTGATTGGCTGGAAGGTACAGTCTTCTCGAGATTTCAAGGACAGCTGAAAGATTCCTTTGCATAGCTCCCTTGCAAAGCTCTTTCATACACAATTCTGGGGTTTGTAGTTTTACAAGGTGTCACAGCCTTCTCTGCCAAAGTGTACTGGTACATCATCAAACTACAAACCCAGGATGCCATAAGGCGCTATACAAAGCAAATCCAATTTTGACCTAGATTATCTCTGTACTGTTGTGGTCCTGTTTACACAGGCAGGAAAATGTGGGATTAATCCACATTTTCCTGCCTGTGTACAAAGGGCTTTCATGTCATTTTCAATCTGGGGAGATCCTGAGGCAAAAATCTGACAATTGTCCTGGCCAGATTTCTTCAGAAGGCGGGTTTGCCTTTGCCTAGACTTTTGTTAAGGCTGAGAGAATATATCTTGCCCAAGATTATCCTTCTTTCCCTTGATTTTAAAACCCTTTTTTAAAAAAAGATTCAAAAGATTCAAGATTCGTGGATTCCAAGAACCTTCCAGGGATTTGGATCCGGATCCGGATTCGAAAAATTCGTCCCACCCCTACTTTTTATTCTGACTTTTTCCCCTGTAGCCAATGCCTTTTCTTGCCCATTCAGTGTGTGCTTAGTTCCCTGTCTTCTACTCAGTTTTGATCCTGAATCAGGGGGCAGGCAGTGGGTATGTCTTGGGTCTCCTGATGGTCACCTAGTGAAGCACTCAACGTTTTTACAGTCAGCCCTCGACATTTACGGGTTTGACTTTCATGGGTTTGGTTATCTGTGAGTTTCTCCAACCCTTCCCCCCGAAACACCTCAGGCATTCATTTTCCAGGGGAACCTTCCCTCATGGCAACTCCAAACAGGTTGCACAGCCCTGTGAAAACCTCCCCAGTCACTGTTGTCGTCATTGTCATTGTCTTCCTCCTCCACCACCGCCACCACCACCACCAGTAGCAGCAGCTGCTGCCTGGCCAGCTAAGGACAGCTTAGCAGCACAAACCCTCTCCAACTGTCTCCCCCAACAAGGAAGGAGATGGGTGAGAGAAAGGAAGTATAGGGCCACCATGCTGACTCGCCCCCTTTCCCTCTCCTTTCCTTAGCCTGGTTTGGAGCCTGGGTGCCTGTTCTCCCCACTGTGCCTCAGCTCCCTTCCCACAGACACACACATTTTGGTATTTGCAGTTTTTCCACTTTTGCAAGGGTCCTACGCCCCAGCCTTAGTGAATGTGGAGGGCCAAGTGTATTATTCTTTAATGGAAACCAACTTTTCCCCATCTTTTCTGGCCCAGAGGCCTTTGCATACGTGCAGCACTACATAGTCTTTACCTCAGAACACCTAAAAAAAAAAATCTTCCAGCCCTCAACCCTACACATACCTACAGAATTGCACAGTCTGTTTGGTGTTGGGGAGAGAGGTGCATGCTGCCCAGCAAGGAATAATGGAGTGGGAGGGAGAAAGGGTGGGAGGTAGAAATGGGGCTGGAGTTAGCGGCAGCAAGTGGGGGGAGAAGGGGGAAGGGGCAGAGGGCACAATGGAGTCCTGGAAAACATTCTGCAGCCAGAGCCAGAACGATAGCAGGCGGAGGAAGAGGAAGAGGCTGTGTGTTTTTAGGAGGTACTTGCCTGAAGCAGGCAGGTTTGGGTATCATGTGTATACATGTGGGGAGCAAGAAGGATGGAGGCCACTGCCGCCAACAGCAACAGCAGCTCCACTTCTTCCTCCCACTGCTCTCTCACCACAGTCATCTCCGCTTAGGAGAGAGAATGGAGAAAAATATGAGGCTGCAAAAATCCTCTTGTGAATAGCAGTCACGACAGGAGGTATCTGAGGGGTCAGAAGCAAAAGAAGGAGATCTGTTGCTATCAGGATATTGTCATCTTCATCATCACTACCACCACCACCACCACCACACTTTTCCCAGTGCTGGACTCAAGATAATTTACAACAGTTAAAACAAACATAGTTAAAAATTCACACCATACAAAAGTTCGAAAGCAATAAAACTATCAAAAAAACATATGTAACCAATTAAAAAACACATATAACTCATTAAAAACAACAACAACAACAACAACAACAACAACAACTAGAAGTCCAGCACATTATACAGTCCTGTTTCCCATAAAATATTCTTTGAATTTGATTTGAAATCTGCAGTGAAATAGCTGTCATAGCTGTCCCCAATTTTTCCTCCCTCACCTACTTTCTTTCTTCTCTCCCTCCTCATTTTTCTTGCTGTGGGAAAAACACAAATAATCACTAAATGAATAAATAAATACAAATATAAAAATGCAGTGGCTATGTCCATGTGTCAGCTGTAGGGGGAAGGAGCATATGTTACCCACAAAGACAAATGGGGAAAGTAGCTACAAATGGGACCGGAGGAACACACACACACACACACACACACACACACACACACATACTGGATTCCAAGTATGACAGATCTTACAGTTGAGATAATACAAAGGGGCATGCACTAATTATTCATTCAGCAATAAGGTGGAGTTTAAAGAAAAAAACTATCACACATTCATTATTTGATATTTAAATATGCACATATGCATATACATAAACATATATGTTTTTAAACTCATCATGTGTATGTGCTGGATTTGTTTTCTATTTTCTTTTCTTTTCTTTTAAAGGCTATTATTTCATCCCAATCTGAGTGGCCAAACAATACCAGAATTTATGTGAATGAGAGACCCACAGGCACTCTACTGACATGCCCTCTTAATCTGATTTTATGTGTGAAAGTCAATCCGTGTGGCTGACAAGACGAACTGAGAGTCTGATTAAAAACATTAGTGCAGGGGCTGACCAGGATCAAAAACAGACTGAAGCATATTCAGGAGAAACTTAGCACACACCATCATGAAACTCAGAACAGACTGTCCAATGGAGTAGCTTTTCACACATTCCTGGGGCACCTAAGAGCAACAGAAAAATGGTGAAATGGTTCTCTCTTCTGGTCATTCTGGCTAGTTGGTAGATAGGGACCATGCCATAGCAATACTCTACATCACTACTTCATTGGTTGCAGTGAAATGCAGCTGATGGAATTCACAGCAGCTGAAGAAAACATTTGGAAAAGGCGAGAAGATTTTACATGCAAAAAAGGGCAGCTTCAGATATAGACCTAACAAACCGAGAGGCTACAGAGCTTGATATGTGCAGTACATATCCAAGTGCATATCCAAAACTTCCCTTATTTATATGTCAAAAGATGACTCACTACAAAAAAGCACTCACTTTGGGCCTGAGCTTGTATCCTTAGGAGTTAGCAGTACACAGAGATTAAGAAAAAAGTTTTGGTTTTAAGCCATGGAATAATCTCCAACCAAAGTTGACTGAACTATACATAATAGAGAACCGATGACATACAATTTTCACGGGAGGACTTTTCCCAGTTCATTTGTTTGTCAAGGATGTCAGACGTACATCGAGACTCTTTTCTGAGAGTAAATAAATGCCGAACCAATTTATAGACAGCTACATTGTCAAGGGTACCATCTGCAGGGAGAGTGAAGAGAGAATGCAGGGAATGGAACAGAAAGGCCTGCAATCTCTGGTCTGTCCCCTTTCATTCTGTCTTTTCAGTTGACATGAAGAACCCAGGTGGAAAAACTCACTCAGCATGTCAGGAAAAGGGGGAAAACCCATAATTGATTATTCTTATTAAGGAAACTGCTTCTGCTGAATGCATTTAGATTGCTCAGGTTCATTCCTAAAATAAATTATGCACATCACAGCCCTGGGGGAAAAAAATACCAAGTTCTATTCAAGACATATTTCTCTGCTATGTAATTATGATGAGTGTAGTGTTAGATTAATTAAAAAAGGAATGGAGAGGAGAGAATTATGATCAAAGAAATCCGGATCTAAGGATTTACTTTAAATGTTGTTTAATCCAAGGAATTCTATGCCTTCTGCCCCTGGAAATATTCAATGAGAAGGGCAATTTCATAGGCATCTAAAGAAAAGATGACTGAAGACTGACAGACAGCATAAAACAACAAAGCTTGAGCAGTACAGGCATAAAAAAAAAGGGTATTTTATTTTGGTATCCTAACAACAAATGGATTCTTTGGACACCAGCACTTTGTCAATGAATGCAACCACAGTACGAGTGGTCTTGATGCCCCGTATTGGTTATACTATAATAGCAATTATTATGGCAACCTCTTGCACTTTATCAGTAATTTTGAATACAACTGTCATTGCAGTAACTATAAAGTACAGACAGCTTCGGCAGCCCATCAATTATTCCCTGGTTAATTTAGCTATAGCAGACCTTGGAGCAGCTTTGTTAGGAGGAAGTCTGAACGTAGAAACAAATGCTGTTGGGTATTACAACCTGGGCAGAGTTGGCTGTGTGACCGAAGGTTTTGCTATGGCATTTTTTGGTGAGTATATGTCTACAGTACATGATTTGTTCCATTGTTGAATTAGAGAGGAGCTGTTTCTTTGTTCATAAGCAACAACTTTCTCGTGGTGTGGCAGGAAAAGCACCGTGGATTTCAGTAGCATTCCTACTGTGTTAGTATTTCAACAATTATAATGCTGGTTGCCATTTTTCCCATTTCTCAGCACTACAGCATGAATTCTGCTTGCATTTAAGATTTATTGGTTTCTTCTTTTTTTTTTTCCAATCTTGTTTTACTTCATTATCATCTGTTTTTTTTTAGCAGATAGACATGTTTAAGATAAAATGATCTCTGTCTTTTTCTTTGCACAGTGGTGAAATAAAAAAAAATGGAAGCAAAGACCTTTGTAATCTTGCACTTGAAGAAGTCAGTGAATAACTCTAGAAAGCAGGATCTTTTTCCTTTGTTTTCCTTTGCTTTACCTACCAGGTAGAGAGAGCTTTCTCGTTGTAGAGAGACTCCACATGCTTTCTATGTGACAATCATTTTATTGATAATTTCTTTTGGAATAGTCTTTGAACATTCTCATAGGTGCTGCTGTTTCTATTCTCCACAGGAAGTTCCACAAAAGTTTCATAGATGGGGGTGGGGGTGGGGGAAGAGGAGGGGAAGGGGAAGGGGAAGGGAAGGGGAGGAAGAAAGAGAGAGATTCTTTCCGTATAGAGCAGGGGTGAGAGAAGGGTGGCTCATCAGCCACATGGGGTCCTTGGATCACATTTTTGTGGCTCTTGAAGTGCTCCACCAGTCCCCCAAACCTCCTTCTCAAAAATTTTTAAAATGTTTGCCACAATTTTGAAAATTGCTCAAAAATTGGACATGTAGCCTCTTAAATGTGTGCAAAAATATAAAAAAAAACCCTCAACAACCTTCAACAACCCCTCAGAACCTCACCCTCTCCCAAATACCTTGTTTTCCCTCTGCTTCTCCTTCCAAACATAGACAAGCAGTGAGATGACATTTCTTTTAGTCACCATCTCAAGGAGAAACTGAGGAAAAACAAGGTATCTTGGCAAATTTCGATGTGAGCTGCATCGGGGGAGATTGGTCTCTGACCCACGCACAGCTACCCCACTGGAATAAAAACATTTCAACCCTAGTGCCTTTGCATCTAAAATTTTTTATTGCATTTCTGTTCACCCATACCACTTAACAAGACAATAACTTCTTGTGCTGAAGATCTTCCACACTAGGTAGAACCAAACTCATTGTGAGCTTAAATACTCTATTAAATATCCCTTTTTTGAAACCTTTGAAAATATTCCAATACACATAATTTAGAAGCTAGTACAGGTTACGCCATTGAGAGTAAATGAAAACAGTATACAGAAAGAAGGAACGGCAGCATGTGTAAGGAATTACAAGTATGAGAACAGAAAAGGTTATGAAATGGCATGCTAATTCTTAAAATGATCCTTCAGGATGGATAATAAAATGTCATTGTTTCCATAACAAATCTGGAACTCAAAGTATAACACAGTTCCCTTTGTAGTTCAGCTTCCTTTAATATAATATAATAATAGAAGATGGGAGTGTGACGCATTGCTCCAACACCATGAACTAGACACCTGAAATGCAGCATGCATACTAATAGCATCTTCTGGGTATGCACATCAGGTTTTGTTTTTTAAAAAAAGAAGAAGAAAATGCATAAATTAATTGTTATTCATTTAAATGTGTCCATGTGTTAGAAATCTGTTGTATCCTTTTTTTCCCATTAGGTGGCAGATGTTCCTAACTAAAACATATGTTTGCAACTGATATAGTTTGAAGCCAGTGGTCTGAAGGACAGAATTAAACTGCAGTAGAAGTTAGATGTTTTCTGTAGTGGTAGAAAGACAGCCTTCTGGTGGGTTGTCCCACTCACTTGCCCAGATGAGCAGGAAAATAAGCCAATTGGATCCAGGTTTGAAAGAAGTTTTGAAGCCAGTCCTCTACCTGTAGGGGCCTGGTGTCATGCCTGTTTCTGCTTGGTACCAAGTTGGCTGCTAGCAGAGCTCATAGCATAATTTGGGGTGCTAGATCTACTGGGATCATGTCCCTGGCTCTGCCTAGAATGGAAACATTTTGTTGTTCTGTTGTGAGTGTGGACTCCTGTATTCTCTGGTTTTAAAGTTGGGACAAAAGGATAGATATGAAGAGCCCCCTAAATAAAGATCCTTCCTATCTGCCTTCCTAGGAACCAAACCTAGAACTTTCTTTTTGTTCTTCTTTTCAATTAGGGCTGATTCTAAGGAGTTGCCAAATGATTTGATGCTCCCAAGACAGTCACAGGTCAGATTGTTCTTTGCCCTGGCATCAGGTCTGTGCACAGAGATGGCAGCTGCTTGGACCACTGTATCAAAAAAAATTGGAATCAAGAGTGGCAGCTGCTGGAACAGCAGCAGCTTTAAGCAGTTTGTTGATGCCCTGTTTCAATTTGATATTTCCATCACCACTTTGGAAAGAACTATTTGGCCCAGAGGCATAAGGTGCGTGCCATAATGAAAACAGCCAACGGGGATCGAATAAATAGAAAGGAAGCACCACACACCTTCTGCCTTGGCCCTCCTGGGATTTTGGTGTGTCCTCCCCATCCTTAGTATAAAGGGAACGGGTAACCAATGATGACTCAGGTGTGTCCACAAGAGGTTCTAATGGTTCCTTCATGATATTCTGAAGAAGTGAATAGAACTTTTTGACTTGGGAGCTATTGGATCTAGAGGCAGCAGGCTTGTTCCATTTATTTCCATTCCATTCCACTACAGAGGACAGCTTAAACCTCACAGGTTTGTTTTCCTGCCCATCAGAGCAAAGGGGAAGGACAATCCAACAGAAGGATATCCCTCACCACTACAGGAAAATGACATCATCTCTGTATTTCCAGCTACAAAACCACAATGAAATGCTGCCTGGGTGTTCCCCAAAACTGCTAATCTACTACCTGGCTACTAGGTACACTCCAGCATAAAGCAGGTTGATTGTGCACATGGGGACGTCATTATGCAAGGAAGTACTGAATATTTTTTTGTGCAACAACCTTAAAAACACATATGCAGGCAATATAGCATCTGAGCCAAAGAATACAAAGACTGCATGTTTAGCTGCTAGAATACAATTTGCCAGCTTGCTTGTTAAAGTTAGTTTTTCTCAATTTTAAAAACAAAACAAAGATACTGCTTTTTAAAAAAAAAAAAAACTATGTTATTACATTTGTTAACTTTAGCCAAGCAACTCTTCTCTATTTCATCAATATTAGTTCTTTGTCAAACTCTGTCTCCTATCTAACAAATAATGTTTAAAATCATATAGGACTTGATCCTATATGAAGATCCACTGAAACCAATAGACACAATTTAGTTACAATTAAGACAAGTCCCACTGATTTCAGTGAATGTATTTTAAGTATGACTGTGCTTGGATGCAACCCTGAGCATATTTTCTGAAGGCTCAAAGCACTTTGCATACCATCTTTCTATAAATCATAATGTATTTAAGATGAAACACTTTTTTAACGGAACTGACTCTCATGAAGTAATAAAAAAGTAAAAAATGTGGTCCTATAACAAAACAGATTATTTTGGACAGAGTATGTTTGCTGAAGAGGAATAATAGAAGCCATTTAATAGTTAAGAATCAAAGACTAGTTGCTTCATTCTGAATGCCCTTTACACTGACAAAAGAAGTAAAACAGTAATAATTTAAGCTACCTTTCCACTGACAAGATAACATAATAGTTTGGATTCAGATTTGGTCATGTTTAAAATATCATGGGACAAGCCCTGTGGAATCAGTGGGACATGTTAGTCTAGCTGCCTATGCATGGCTAAATCAGAGTCCAATTCCATATGTGTAAGAACCAATGTTGTGTAACGCACACAGTTTTGGAC
Source organism: Cyclura pinguis (assembly GCA_030412105.1). NCBI lineage: Eukaryota > Metazoa > Chordata > Lepidosauria > Squamata > Iguanidae > Cyclura > Cyclura pinguis. Next base: position 82,571,069 of record CM059600.1, read on the forward strand.
TAACAGCATGGAGATCCAGTTCAGTTCCTTACTGAGCCGTGAAACATACTGGATGACCTTGGACCAGTCATTCTCTGTTAACCTGACCTACATCAAAAGGTTGCTGTGAGGATGTTTGTTTCTTTGTTTTATACCCTACCTTTCTTCCAATATGGGACCCAAGGCAGCTACCATGGTAAGAGGATTTAAGTATGCCAGAGAAAGAGTAAAATGTAACTAAGGAATCAAATATGTTTGAGGAGGATACCAAGTTCAAGCTAAAGTATTTTTATGGGGGAAAGAAAGGGAATTTTGTGACACCTTAAAAGACAATCATATTAATGCTAGCATAGGTTTTCATGGACAATGTCCATTTCATCAATAGCTCCCACATTGTTGTTTATATGCTGAATTTCTTCTGAAACATTTTTCTGACTTTTTGAGATGAAATGTCATCAGCTATGTTGTCAAAAATGCTATGTTTCTTGTCAGAGAGAACTCAGCTGAAATAATTACCAGGCTAGAAAGCACATATTCACTGAGCTGCTGCAATACCAAGGGCTATTGCTCAGGAAAAAAAACTGTTCAGAAGTTTGTCTATGTACAAAAGAGGTTTTCACAATAGAAGAACATTTCTTGAGAACAGTTGTGACGGAAACTCAGCTTCAGGCAAGGAAATCAAAAATAGCAACTTCAATGTATTTCAGAAAAGAAATAGGTCCTCTCCCTCTCCCTTGCTCCACCTCTACATGGATGCTCAAAATATTAAAAAAAAGTACTTGACATGTAAAAGCACAAATGAAATCCTCTTGGATGGAAGCATAGTAACCCCTAAAGTGAAAACAGTTGCTCTGAAAAGCATTTCCGAATAGCCTATTTCTTCAGTGCAGATTATGAAATGAAGTTAACTTTGTAAACCACTGTGAAAATTATGTGGAGATTCTGAGGCATGCAGGCTCAGAATTAGAGGTCACATGTCACAATGCCAACTGTCTTTTTTCCCCTTAAATTCCTTTATGGATTGACCATGGAGATAAATAGCTAGGCAAACCCTCAGAAGACCCGGTGCTCAATATCATAATTTGATCATGCTACTCAGAATCACAGAGAGTGAAGGGACCACAGCTGAACCCGCTGCCATCCTGGAATACAGAGTTAAAGAACCTCTGAAGGACACCAATCCAACCTCTGTTTAAAAACCTCCAAAGGAGGAGATTCCACCACTCTCTGACGCAGTCTGTTCAGCAGCTCTTAACCATCAACAAGTTCCTCTTAATGTTTAGGTGGAGTCTCTTTACTTGCAATTTGAGTCCATTGGCTCACATTCTGGTCTCTGGAGCAGCAGAAAACAATCTTGATCCATCTTCTATATGGTATTTTTTCATATATTTAAGGGTGGCTATCATGTCACCACTCAATCTTCTCTTCTCCAAGCTAATCATATCCATCTCCTTAAGCCATTCCTCATGAGGTTTTGGTTTTCAGACCTTTGACCCTCTCAGTTGCCCTTCTCTAGAGGTAACTGACAACAGATATCAGGGCAACAGGAGGAATCTGTGACTGAATACCTTAACTGCTGAAGTTCAACCCTGGATATCAGTTTTGTGTCCAGGAAGGAAAAAAGGACAAGATCAAGCAGTCAGAATCATATCCTTAGAGCAGGTGTTTTACACCATATGGGTGTAAAGTGCTCCTCCCTACGTGGGCCATTGTTATTTGCTATCTGTCAGCTTCAACTTATGGCAACTTTACAAACAAGAGATTTCCAAGAACCCATATCCATATCAATATGCCCTGCTCAGTTCTTGCAGTCTCAGGCCATTGGATTGTTTATTGAAGCAATCCATCCATAATGTGGCCTTCCTCTCTCCCTACTGCCTTCCATTTTACTGAGCATCATCATCTTTTCCAATAAGTCATGTTGTTTTATGATATATTCAAAGTACAATAGCATCAGTTTAGTCATTATGGTTTCTGAGGCGAGGTCAGGATTCAGCTCTCGAATCCATTTATTTCCTTTTTTGGCAGTCCACAGTATCCACACAACTCTCCTTCCACACCACATTTTAAATGAGTTTATTTTCTTCCCGTCATCCTTCTTCACCGTCCAGTTTTCCTAATGACACATAGAAATCAGAAATACTATGGCAGGAATGATTCTGACTGTGGAATTTAATGACGTATGTTTACACTTGAGGATTTTACCTAGTTCCTTCAAAACTGTCTTTCCAGGACTTACCTTGCCTCTGATTTCTTGACTATAGTCTCCATTTTGAATAATGACTAGAACAAGATACAGAAAATCTTTGATGTCTTCATCATCTACTTTAAAATCATGTATACTATAGAGATAATAAAATTCAGGCCACTTTAAACTTCCTGCCAAACCTTCTACTGATATCCCAGGACCTTTTGGCATGGCATTTGTCATGCAAAAGGGCCCCCGGAGCATCGCACGATTGCGAGGAGCGTTTCAGATGATGTCCTTGCAATCACGCGATGCTGCTGGGGCCAGCAGGCGCCCATCACACACTATATCATTTTCGGCTCTTAGCCGAAAATGGTGCGTGATCACGCATTGCTCCAGGGCCCCACATGCACTTAGTTTGCATGCAGAGCTCTGGAGCCGTGGCCCTCGCGCTTCCTCCCCCAGTGCAGCCTGGGAAAATACCCGGCTGCACTGCAGAAGGAAGAGGCAGGCAGCTCCTGCGGAGCAGAAACAGCAGGGATACGAAAGCCTCACGGAAGAGGCTGCTCATGTGATCCCCACACTACCGCATGGAACGCAGTTAAGTTGCGGAAAGGGCCCCAGTTTGCCCTCAAGCCCCGTCATATGTATTGGCACTTTAAAGCTGTTCAGCAGTAGAGCTGACCCAATATGTTTTGCTGCCTAGGGCCAAGGACAAGATTGCTTTCCTTCCATTCCATCTATATAAGATGATGAATGGCAACTGAATCTTAACTCAGTACTGAGGCCACTGCATCCTCCACATCCTCTGAGGGGAGCACGCTGGTTTAGAGGATGCAGGACAGACTGAATTTCCCAATGGAGGGGGATAGCTACTGGCTTGCCGCAACTCCACCATCTGTACTTTTGAGGCTCTGCTACTTGAGGTAGCTGCTTCACTCTGCCCAATGGGGGGGGGGGCTGTGTTACCCTGTGAACTGGGAGTCCTGGGAGGGACACCAAAATGTGCTCAACTGAAGTTGGGGAAAATTAGCTGAGAGCACTGCTTAACGTTACGAGAGGCAGGGTAACGTAGCGAGATCTTGAACCCTATGTCTACGGGGTCGGGTCGAGTCAAGGAGAACACAGAAGTTGAAATAATAAATGATGTTTATTAAATACAAGCAAAACAGTGTATGCGACACACCCATACAAGATAACTAGAGAAAATAAAGGTTGGAGTGGTATAGAGGGATTTTTAGAGGGATTGCTGGTTTGGGTGATACTTCACCTGTCCTGAAGCCCAGAAAAATAGAGAGCGAAGCTGGGGTGCAGTGTAGCTCAGCACATGGAGCTGAGGGAAGGCTCGCCAAGCAAAGCAGCAGCAAGGCGGGATGAAACTCAGGAGCAATCCGAGGAAGGTCTCGGAATCAAGGGTTTTTATAAGGAGAATTGTGACCGCAGGCTATGCCGTACTTGGGGGAAAACAATAGATTTGGAGTTGGAGACAAAGCCTCCGAAAGGTCAGCATCTGAATGATTGAGTTATCTTAGTGATAGATAGAGTAGCCAGTATGCAAACGCAGAGTACTTGGGTATTGCATAGTTAACCCATCAAGCTGCCAGCGCGGGGCAGAGGCTCTTTTGTAAGTTACGTGCATACCTAATTAGAGTACTTGCCTGGAAGTCTCCTAAAGCAGCGAGTCAGCTATTTCTAGCCTGCTTGTATTGTAGTTTGAATCTTACAGCTATTAACGGCCGAGCTTGTTTACGTGCTTGTCCGGTGGCCTCGCAAGCACATGGAGAGGAATAGAGAAGTGCAGCCGAATTGTGATATCAAGAGGATATCTTTTAATATCCCCAAAGCCAGGGCAGTAACAGCTGGCCCTGTTTGGATGCAAAAATGAAGCTTCTGTTGTGCTTCACAATAAAAGATGCACGTGGAATTTAAGGAAAAGAGTGAAGAGTGGGTGTTAAAACACTGCATCTATAATATAGTTTAGGAAACAGATAACGGAAACAGCCTTCTGTAGATTTTGGTCTATTCCAGCTTTGCATGCTATTACTTTTCTTGAAAATCTTCAACCCATTTTACCAAGAGAATGTCTTGCTAAATGTTCACTCTTCCATTACTCCATAGTGACTATGGAAGCGGCTATGTAAAGCATAGCTCAGTTCTCTACCACAGCCTCCGGATCTTTAAATGCCCTTTTATCTTTAATCACTATTCAGATACAACAGCAGGAGAAACCTGGAGTCAAATACAGAACCGCAGACAATGCCTAGGTTCCCCAATGCTGCTAAAGCCCACCCTTGGTTATGGCACCATATTCTCCCCCCCACCCACCCCCACCAATTCTCTCACACACTTTTCATATGTAACATAAAAATGTAATTTTATTGGGATCTTTCACATTTTTAGCATCCAAAGAATAAAGTCATGTATTATAATTATGCAAATGTTTGAACTTATTCATTAACCTTTGAGCTATGGCAACATCTCAAGATTCAAGCTGAATGCCTGTCTCAAAGAAAATACAGTCTCTGTATCTTCTTTGGAAATAGTGGCGAGGCATTTACTGAAAAACTGGTGGATGACTTCAGAAAGGAATGAGTGCAATGCTATTGGTTTTCCCGGACCTTTCAAAGGCTTTAGACCAAAGCTACAGGAAATACATTCTGTAGGCCACCTGAATTCCCCAAATTCGTTTGCCAGTTTTGCCAGCAACTCCTAAATTCCCTGCAAAAGTTAAAAAAAATTCTCAGGCAATTTTCAACAGGAAAGGCAGCTAACATGGCACTAACCTCAACCCAACAAATAAAGCTGTTTGGATTACCTACCCTCCAAGAAACATCAACTTCCAGTAAACCAAATTAAAAGGTTTTTAAAATGGCTGAAAATACTTGAAAATAGGACCTAGATGTGGCATTCCACCATATCTAGTGCACTCCAAGACTTGGAGAGGCAACAGGATGAAAATTGGCACCTTTTACCAGATTAAGCCACTATGTCTGCCAAGATCCTGTATGAAGGAATGACTCTTCTCGCTTTTGCACTTGTGACATCCAGGCTAGGCTAACTGTGATGCACTCTAGATAGACAAAACAGCTCAGAAATTTCAAGTTGTGTGAAATGCAGTTCCCAGGATGGCAGCGGCGGCAGGTTGATTTCAGCAGTTATTGAACCAGTCACACTAATTGCTGATGAACTTCTGGACCCAATTCAGAGCATTGGTATTGATCTTTCAAGCCCTGATTTATATGGATTGATACAAAAAGAGGGATCACCACTACTCAGGTGAATGTGGCTACACATTGTGATCAGTCTCAGAGGCCCTGCTTGAGTGCCACCAGTGGAAGCAGTAAGATCAGAGGACAAAGCTGGAGGGACTTCTTCGCAGCAGCTCCAAATCTGTTGAATTCTGTTCCAACTAAAGTACCATTTAGAGCTTTCAGCAGGCTTTAAAAAGCCATTTGTTTAGAACTGACTTTTCTTAGGAAGATTCTAGTGCACCATTAATCTTACAGATACTGAAAATAAATTTAATTACTTTGATGGATTATAAAATGGATAGGCTGGTCTCAAAAGCAATACTTCTGTTTAATTGTAAATTTAATTATTGTTTAGTGCACACATTTGAATATTGATATTTTGTTTAAATCCCACAATCAACCCATTTTTTTTTCATGAAAAGGTTTGTATTGCCATTTTCATATTGGGATTGTTCTGTAGAAGTAGTTTGGCTGTAAAAGTGAAACAACAGCTAACAAGAGATTGCATACCAGGCAACTTTAGCAGCAGGGACTGCAAGAGACACAGTCTCCCAGTTTCTGAGACTGGTAGAATCTAAAGCAGTCCAGTCAGACGTCAGTTGCCACACCCAACTGAATCCAAAATCAGCCAAGGCAAAGTGCTTGAATCAAACCATAACTTTCTGAAAATAAATTTGATGTATATACAGTGCAATACCTCAAAGAACACACAACAAATGTGGTAAGACATTCATTTTAATCAGGAAAAAGCTCTGGAGACCGTACCAGGAGAAACTGAGGGACACTCGGGCCATTTCCGCACTAGACTGTTATAGCACTGTTATCCCACGTTCAACATCCTATGGAATCCTGAGATTCGCAGTTATGGGAGGGGCTTCGGTCTGCACCACCTAAGATTAGGGGTGGAAAAGTGTGGCTTCCAGGTTGCAGGCAGCCCACAGGGCCACTTCTGTGGTTCCCAGAGATCCTTTAAACAAACAAACAAACAAAAAACAGTATTTTGTCCAATGATGTCCCCAAATGCCTTCTAGTAGGTGTGGGAGCATTTTCACTAAGGTTTTGGCCCTCTGGGCCAATTTAAGCTCAGAAGGATCTTTTCTTGAAAAAGAAGTGAATAGGAAGTGACTTCTGCTCACTTCCTGTTGTCAAAAAGGCCTCTCCTGGTATGTTTTGTATGTTGGGGAGGAGGGTTTCTAGGGATGAGGAGTCATAGCCTCTCCCAGTTCCACTGAGAAATAATCCCATCAATAGAAGAAAATTCACTGGGTTCAGTCCATGCTTAATAAATAAATGCCACAAGAATACTGCACCAGATGGAAAGAGACTATGACTGGCACCTCCAGTGAAAACAAAAATCAAGCAATAACAACAGGATTTTTTTCTCTGCTCCAAACCCAGGAGAGCCACTGTCAGTCAAAATAGAGAATTTATCAGTAGTCTGATTCACTACCAAAAAGCTTCATATGTTCATACAGTCTGGTTGCAAATTGCCTGTTTACAAACCTGACTCAGTCTTTTTAAAACTATACATAATATCTACATTGCTGTTGTTTACGTAGCACCATCAATGTATGGGTACTGTTTGGGCGTTTGCCTGAATACATGGAGGGCTAGATGGTGGGTGGGAACGAGGTCACACATCAAAGCCCAACTTCCCAAATGTCCCCAGTCCCCAGCAGCACCAGAGAACTTCACATACTAAGCCCAACCCTTCATGACCATGTCTGATTAACACGGGGTTACAGAGCTCCTGTGATCTAATATGTCAGAGCTATCTCAACGGCCATTTCTGCATTACACTGTTATAGTGCTATTATTACACTTTCAACATCTTGTGGAATTCTAGGGTTTGTAGTTTACAGAGGCCCAAGATGCCCCTCCCTAAACTGCTAACCCCAGGATTCCATAGGATGTTAGAAGTGGAATAATAGCACTAGAACAGTGTAGCGTGGAAATGGCCACTGTCTTGATCATCATCTTTGAAGTTATGTAATTTGTCTGTGATCATTATTTCTGTTTTCTTAAAGTTCAACTGTAAACCTGCCTTTGTACTTTCTTCCTTGCCTTTCTTCAGTAATCATTCCTAGTCTTTGCTATTTTCTGCTAATAGTGTGTTGCTATCTGCATATCTTAAAGTGTTTATGTTGCCTCCTCCAATTTTCATGTCTCCTCCTTCTGCATCTAATCCTGTTTATGTATGATATGTTCAGCATACAAATTAAATAGGGTGATAAAATGGTTTCCCTTGCCAGTCGGAAACCATTTCATTTCTCCATATTCTGTCCTAATAGTTGCCTCTTGTCCTGTGTACAGGTTCCACATCAGGATAATCAAATGTTGCAAATCACTCATTTATTTAAGAGCTTTCATGATCTACACAATCAAAGGCTTCGCTATAATCTATGAAGTGCAGGCTTTCTTCTGAAGTTCTTTGGTGTGCTCCTTTACCCAATGTATGTTGGCAATGTGATCCATAGTGTCTCCTCCTTTTCTGAACCCAGCTTGAACGTCTGACATTTCTTGCTCCATAGATATTAAATCTCTTTGTTGTAGAATTTTGAGCATGACTTTGATTGCATGGGAGATTAATGCAATGGACCTGTGGTTACTGCAATCTCTGCCGTCCCCTTTCTTTAGGATTGGAATATATATTGTTTTCAATCTGTGGGCCATTCTTTTGTTTTACATATTTGTTGACAATATTTTTTAGAACTAGAGTAGCTTCTGTCTCTGGAGCTCAAAGCAGCTCTATTTGTATGCCATCTGTTGCTGATGGTTTTTTTTCTCAAAAATGCTCTGAGTGCAGTTTCCAGTTTATTTTCTGACACTGTAGGTTCATCTTCAAATGGTATTTCCTTGAATGAATCTGTATCCTTTCATACATTTACGCAAATGCCAGAACAGAGCTCACATATTATTGTGGAGTATAGTCCATGAAAGCTTCCCTGTAAGAAATTTGTTAGTCATTGAGGTATCAAGAGGCTTACTTTTTTGCTACAACAGACTGGCACAGCTAGCCATTGAGAAATTACAACCTTTTATGTACAAGTTAATCAAATGCTTTACTTCTGATATATCTCTATGATCACATTTCCTTTTATCTTGCACCCAAGCATCTTTTTTTAAAAGTCAAGCTTTATTACCAGTTCTTAGCCTGCTACATTGTGTTTTTATGATGTAATAATTGGAATGTAGTTCAATATTCATAGGGTAGTTTAATGAGAAATTTTATTTTACTTATATTCAATTGCTCAGTCTAGGAGCTCAGCTTCACAAGGGCTGTCCCTAGAACACTCTAATCCTTAGAGTACTTAGTGAAGAATTGCCGTTTCCAGCACTTCCATGGTACTTTTCCTTCTGGCGCATTAAGATATATTTGTATTCAGCAGTGTAGCTGGGAGGACACAATAAGTGCAGCCCTCCAAAATAAGAATTCTGCCTCCTAAATGAAGGTTTCCTTCAGTCAAATTTCTAGCTTTGCTTTAACTTAAAACGTTAGTTGAACATTTAGATATATGGTTTAAGGATCCAAAGGAATGTGTACACAGCAGGTATAAATGTTTAGGCATGAACAGTTTTCAATGTCTTATTTTCCAGAATGCTACAAATCTTGGAACTAAAGGCAAATTTCATTGGGGAAGCAGAAATATTATTGAGGTCCATTGCCTCTCTCCACCCCTCTGTAGCTATGCTCCTGGTCAGTCCATGCAGCAGACCATGCTGCTTCTAACATTGACTGGCCAGATTCTTCTACAATATGGCAACGTCTTTCCTGTGTCTCCCTGTGCTGTGTGAAAAGAGTCAGAGAAACTATTGTTTATTTTAGAGATAGGTATCATGTGGCCCACTTGCCACAGAAACTTTTTTGCAGCCATTCCAGGTTTTACTCAACCACTCCAACCCCCTGGACTCCCTATTTTTAAAATTTTGAAGGCACTTTTCCACCTCAGATTGGTCAAGTGCTGCTCCTAGAGGCCTGAAGGAGCAGCAGTTTGCATCCAAGCACCCCCAATACCCCCCCCCGACTACCAACCCCAAATGAATAAGGAAGCTACAATTCGATGTGACCCTTCCCGCCCCCCCAGGTTTTGGACACACAATGGTGCTGCGCAGGGGAAGAAAGTTGTTTTGTATTAACAAGCATCTACTGGTGTGATACTGGATTTAAGCCAATGACTTAAAATTTATCAGTCCTCAATGGGTTCCAGAACATGTTTTTATTCCTAGCCTCGATAATACACTCTGTAAATTCTCTTTGCTTTCCTTTTGTGTGTGAAGTTATGCTTATTTTTGCCAAAGCTCGTGCTCCTTTTTGTTTTTGTCATTTTATGGTACATCATCTTAGTTCTTATAGCTTCCATGACTGTTTTATTATTATGCTGACACCTTTTTCAATGTGTCGGCACCATTCTTAACCTGTGGCATAATAACAGTTTTTAAATAGTCTGCAAGCCTTCTGTTTCCAAATAGCCTCCGAGTCTCAATTTTCCTGGCTCCCTCTTTCAATAACTCTAGAAACAGATTTATCTTAAAAGTCAAAATGTGGCCACACTGCATTTTTCTGGGCAACTTTTATTTCAAATATGTGGGGTATGATAGCACAAAGGTCTGTGTCTTAGTAGTGCAACATTTGCAGTCCTCACCAGATGCTGAATACCACCCACGATTATGCTGTGGGTAATTTTTCCTCTACTTAGAATGCTAACCTCATGATGGATTGGAATGAAGGTTGTGCATCAGGTGATGACAGCTGAGCACACTAGAGTGAACGAAATATGGTCTGCATAATGTATGTTAATCCCTCCCTGGCTCCCTTTTTTTCACATCCCCAAGAAAACTGAATTTTAAAAACAAACTGCTGAAATTTGCCAGTCCAATTTGTAGCTGAAAATGTGGTGCAGTTGGTTAAATGCACTGTTATCATATGGAAAATAAAAGCTTTTGATTACTCTTTTGTGTGTGAGGAAACAATTACTGCATTTCCTGATTGCTTATTTCAAGCAGAAACATTCAGTTTCTGAGGGTTTGCTCAGTTTCTCTTCAGAGGCAGACATCTTCGCTCAAGATCATGGTGCCACTTGCTCAAAAGATGTCCAACTAGCATTCTTCGTGTCTCTCTCTATGATCCTGGTCCTAAGGGTCCTCCACAAACCATAGACTTGCAGACAGTCAATGCCATTGCTATCACTTCTGCTGCCCCAACACTCGGTGCTATCATAGGAAATTAATATAAGGAAGTTCATGGATCTCAAAACTGATGTGAAATTTAGTGAATGTCATCAATTCAGCTTAATCTTCAATGAACAATATTTTATGAATTTTTTTCAAACAATAAAATTAAAATATACCATTTAAGACATATTTACCTATTTTATTATTGTTAGCTATTTTAAGTCTATATTATCTACTATTACCTATTGTTTTCCCTTTACAAAATTTCTATTAAGCCTTGCCATTCTATACAGGCCATTTTTAGCCTGTACCCCTTGAAGTGTGCAACCCTAAAGCACTTGGTTAATATGAAAACTTAACCCCAATCCAATGGAGGTTGCACACCCTAATCTTAGAGTTACTTCCTGTTATCAATAGCATCTATTCGTAACATACCCTCCAACACTCCTTATTTGGCAGGGACAGTCCAAGTTAATCTTAAAACATCCCACTTTTTCAGTTGCTTTGAAAATGTCCCAGTTTCTTTCTCCTCATTCCACTTTCTCAGAATACTTCAACTGCTGTAATCTGAGTTCAATGTACAAAACTAGTCTGTATTCAATTAACTCAGCAGGGTGGGGGGGTGACAAGGGGTAGAATCTTGCCCTTCCCAGATTACTTAGGCAAAATCAAACTATTGCAGACACACTTAGTTTGTATGTTTTTCCTCATTAATAACTTATGCCATTTTGACCACACTCTGATGTTCCTCAGCTACACATTTCCCCATTTTCACTGGTTAAATGTAGGGGTATTTGGAAAGGAATGTCATTTAAAATTGCTGTAGGATTATGAAATTCTTCATGCTGGCAGAGGAGAAATATGAGTTGAAACACATCCAAATTAGTAGGAAGTTCAACAGAACAGTCAAGTGCTGCTTGTACGATATTTGTAATACTAAGAAAATATTAAAAACAATGAATAAAGCCTTCCCTACTGCAATTACAGGCATCGTGGCTTTGTGCACCATAGCAGTAATAGCTGTTGACCGTGCAATTGTGATTGCCAAGCCTATGGGAACACTAACTTTTACCACCAGGAAAGCTATGATTGGAGTCGCTATCTCCTGGATATGGTCTCTTGTTTGGAACACGCCTCCTCTTTTTGGTTGGGGAGGATACCAGATGGAAGGCGTCATGACCTCCTGCGCTCCAGACTGGTACAACAGTGATCCTATTAATGTTTCCTACATTGTCTGCTACTTTCTATTCTGCTTTACGATTCCCTTCGTCACCATTTTGGTCTCCTATGGCTACCTGCTATGGACTCTGCGCCAGGTACCAGTGCTCCCACAATATGCTTTCCTTAATTTGTTGATCTTATAAGCATTTTAGCACAGCTGTTTTAAGACTCAACTGAGAGTCAGCTAATACTTCAGTTAAAATCTGTTGATTCATTCAGCATACTAATGCCTAAGCTTCTGAGCTGACTTGTTAAAAAAACAACCATATTGTATGCCATATTTATCTAGTGAATACGAGTTTGTACAAGTTGGGCAAAACTGATCCACTGACATTAGTTTATCCATGTGTCAATATTACACATATTTTCCATATCAAAGGATAATTCTATTAATGATTTATCTGTGATGGACACATTACATTGTGGGTTCTACTTCCTACTCACAAGAGTTGTACATTCATTTGTACAGCAAAAACTATACTCCCCAACAGCCAATATATTTAACATCTTGGAGATTCTTACAACTGAGATGTATTCACTGTCCTCTTATATGCTTTAGTTCACATTACTTGTGCAATAAACTAGTCCTTTAAGCCCTAAAACAGGGGATGGATACCCATTGACATGGGAACCAGCTCTGAGGAAAAGTGCTGCATCTTAATTGGAATATGTTTTCCCAGCTATTTCAAAAGCAGAATAAACATCAGGAAAGCTGTAATGACTTTTAATAAATGACATAGTACTTTATATTTTGAAACCTGTTTTACATTTGTTCAAAAATAGTATTTTAACTATATTATAGAAATCACCTCAGACATACTATTGCTGCTACCATGCCTCTTTCCTCATTTTAGAATACAGATTGCTAGGATATTGTACTAGCATGGGCACAATTCAAAATGCTGGTTATTCCCTATGAAGTCCTACAAAGCTAGGGTCAAGGCTATCTGAAGAATGGTACTCTCCCATACGAGCCTGCCTTGGCCCTAGGATCCTCATAAGAGGCCCTTCTCCCCTTTCCACCATCCTTACAGACAAGTCCAGTGGCGACACAGAAGAGGGCCTTCTCATTAGCTGCTCCAAGGCTCTGGAATTCCCTTCCGAGAACAGCTAGACTGGTCACCTCCTTTCGGTCCTTCTGTCAGCAAAGACTTTTTTTTATTCCAACAACATTTGGGGAGCTGACTGTTTTCAAAGAAAGGGCTCTTAACAGTATGCTGAATTACTTTTTAACTTTTTAGAAATCTTTTTGCTTCTTAATTATTTACATTTTTAATTTACAGATAGCTTAATATCATTTTCTCTGCTTTAATGTATATTGTATTGTGTTTAAACCTCAGAGGAAAGGCAGGTGGTATATAAAAGTGAAAAAGGACCAGATATGCACTTCTGTCTCTCTCTCTACTCAGGGACAACAGAATGCTTAGTCGTTTAGCTCCCGTAAACCCTGATTATTGGCTGGCCCTCCACATTCATTAGGGTTAAAGGCACAGGACCCCTGCAAAAGTGGAAAAAATGCAAATATCAAAATGTGTGCATGTGTCTGTGGGAAGGGGCCCCTGCTGGGGAGAATGGGCACTCAGGGTCCAATCAGGGTCAGGGAAAGATGGGTCAGCTTGGTGACCCTATGCTTCCTCTCTCACACCCATCTGCTTCCTGGGTAGGAGGAGGGCAATGGGAGAGGGTTTGTGGTGCTGAGAAATCAGACTGTAAGCCATCCTTAACTGGCCAGGCAGTAGCTGATGGAGGAGGAAGGGGATCAGAGGCAGATTTTTAAAGGGCCACAAAGGCTGATCAGAGCTGCCAACAGGGAAAGTTCTCCTGGAAAAGAAGCACTGGCAGGGGAGGAGGCAGAGTTTGGAGAAACTCACAAATATTCAAATACATGAAAGTGAAACCCACAGATGTGGAGAGCCAACTGTATAAAAAAATCCAAAATCCACAAAACAGTGATACCATTATTGAGCCAAGTAACCTCCCTTGCCCAGCTCTGATAGGCCCTGATGGACATGATAGCCATGTTTAAATATTTGAGGGGATGTCATGTTGAGGAGGGAGCGGCTTGTTTTCCATTGCTCCAGAGACTAGGACAAGGAGCAATGGATTCAAGCTGCAGGAAAGGAGATTCCACCTGAACCTCAGGAAGAACTTTCTGACAGTCAGAGCTGTCCAGCAGTGGAATGTGCTGCCTTGGAGTGTGGTGGAGTCTCCTTCTTTGGAGGTTTTTAAGCAGAGGCTGGATGGCCATCAGTTGGGAATGCTTTCATGTGTGTTCCTACACAGCAGGGGATTGGACTGGATGGCCCCTGGGGTCTCTTCCAATTCTGTGATTCTATGGAAACATTATTCACCCATGCTATAACTGCTGGCAGAATGGACCTCCTTTTCCCCATATAGCTGGAACCTGGTAATGTAGGTAGGGCAGGAATTATGACTGTGGTAATATTATCACAACTGTGACTAAGTAGTGATTGTGAAAACAGAACAGTTACGGATGAGTAAATCTAGCTAACTGGTCTGTATTCAGGAGAGGCTACTCAATTAAGTATAACTAAGTAGCTGATATAGAATATTGGCCCTTGTAAATGTATTCTGAAATGGTAGATCTAAACTTCTTACTACTCAAGGAAGAGGATACACAAAACAACATAAGCTCTTCCACATGAGTTGTTTTCCCACAGTTTTAAACACAATGAAATGTAATGCTGATGTACATCTTATTTTTGGTGGAGATCTAACATGCTACTGTATTTTTAACCAGGTTGCTAAAGTTGGAGTAGCACAGCAAGGCTCAACAACTACAGCGGAAGCTCAGGTGTCACGGATGGTGATAGTAATGGTTATGGCATTCTTGATCTGCTGGCTTCCTTATGCAACTTTTGCCTTGGTAGTTGTGGGTAATCCTCAAATCTACATTAATCCTATTATAGCCACTGTCCCAATGTACATGGCAAAATCCAGCACATTTTATAATCCAATCATCTACATTTTTATGAACAAGCAGGTGAGTCTAAACTCAATAAGATCTGGATGGCATAAGAACTATATGTGTAAAAATTGTATACTAAGTACTGTATAAGATAAGAAGCATAAGTGCAAATATTACATCTTATTTTAAGAATGGGAGTCTTGAAAAAAAACATTTTTTTATCCCTGCAACCCCATAACACTCCTTTCTTTTTTGCTTTTTTCAATTGCTTGTGTGATTAGCCATGTATACAAGCTTTTGTAACAGGTTCAAAGGGATCCTACTCACTGTGAGAAAAGAACAGTGCTCTAAGAATTTCGTGTGTGCCTGAACTGCTTTTTAAACTGGACAACAAACTAAATATGCATGGTTGTCTGTTCACTACTCAGGAGGTAAATCAAGCAGTACAAAATATTCTAGTACTATATACAAAGGATCAAATATAATGCTCTTTTTGCTTTGTCCAGTAGCTTGCTGTGTGCAAAACTGCTTGCTATGCTGCCACCTAGTGACTACATTAATTTATGTTTACTATAAAGTGATATAAATTAGAGAAAGTCTTGACATATTTTATATTTTCATTCAGGCACCTTTGTCATTAGATATTATACTAACACAAAGCTTTTCCTGGAAAAAAAACTTTTGATCCACTACATCAAATAAAATGTTTACGAAACCACTTCTATTATTATAGAAAATATTTTTAAACTACTCTAGATGTTGTTGTTAGTATGTCCTGGTTTACTTCCTGGTAAACGTGTCCTTCAATGCCTTATATACTTTTAGTATTTTTCCTAAAATCTATGTTACAATGCACATAATTATATGCTGTCTTTCAACAACAGAGGAAAATTACCAAACTTGTTGTCAAAATATCTGCCTGTGCCAGAAAGCAAATCCATTTTACTACACACAAACTTATTGCAGACATAAGTTAACAAGAAGTCTGCCACCAAAGAACTGGCTGGCTTGTTTAACTCAACATGTGAAATTCACCCTCTCATCTATTTTGTAGCCATCATGCTTCCTTAGGGCTGGAGTGCTGTAGTGAGAGCAACATTTCCATTGTCAAGATCAATCAATAGCAGCTAACTTTAGAGCTCCACTTCTTGATTGGTGTTCCATCTCCCACTCTCACCATTTATAACCTAAGCCCCCTCCAAATCTTAAACTCTGGAAAGTGATTTCAGAATGAGCTCTCTGGCTAATAATCCCTTCTTGTTTCACTTCCCTGTTTCTCTTGGCCTCCCCTCCCCTCAGTTACCCACCTAATCTTGTCTCAGGTTTTTTACCTACCCAGATAATTTTCTTCATCCTCTATTCGTCGAGGCTTGCTGTCCTTTATCTTTCCAAGACATCTTCCCCCTCTACAGCCTGCCGTATGTGAAGTTTTAATGTCAGCCAAACTGACAACATTTTCTCCTCTCACATTAGCTCAGCTACTAATACTTAGTTCCTTGAACAACTGTCCATTCCATTACACACCCTCAGGGTCAGGCTTCCCTGCCACACCAAAATAAACAAGCAAATTAAAACACCAGCACTAATATCAGTATTGCAACTATTTATAGCTAACAGTAGAAACAGGATGAAGCTCAAGTCCTAAAGATTCCTTTCATTATGGTTTAGAAAACATCAATTTGAAGATTCAGGTTATAGCTCCTTATAAAGGAACTGCCCATATTTTCTGATACTATGAAGTTGAAGTGTGGGGCAGCACATACAGGTAGGGTATGCAGAAGATTGCCAGGTCTTCAACTGGGCTTGCTCCTTTAACCACAGCCTGAGACAAAGAAATTAAATCAAGCATTTGAAACAATGGTGATAAAGTCATCTGTACATGAGACTTCTGTTTAGCACACAGAGCCAGGGCAAGACCCTCTATACCTTAACAGCAACTCCAGTTGTATACTGTGACCTACAATATACTAAAAAGATAGTCTTAAAATCTACAACAACAATAAAATACGTTGCTCAAGAAAGTATGATACATAATGACATAAAGCCCTTTCCTTCCTAGTTCCGTGATTGCCTTGTGAGGTGCCTCTTGTGTGGAAGAAATCCCTGTGCTTCTGACCAAGCTGAGGAAGATGATTTAGAAGTTTCTACCATTGCTCCTGCTCCTTCCTCAAAACGTGGCAAAGTTTCTCCTATGTAGAAAACAATTCAGCATTGTTTTGGATTGATGTACATCACAATGCTATGCACACTTACTCAGAAACAAGTTCCACTCTCTTCAGTGAGGCTTAAATGTGTTTAGCATTTCTGAATTTTAATCTGTTCCAACTATTGTACAATACCCTATCATCGTCTTTCAACCTGTGTTACTGTTAACTGTCCTTTTATGGAACATTGTGTTATGGTGTATATAACATTCTGGAAATAGTTACACGGTTTGATACTCTTATCACTGTTGTCCATTTATTATTTCCGCACCACCTTTCTGGTTGAAGCACTTGGAAATTTACTAAAACATTGTTTTATTAATTGCTGGTGAGCCAAAAATTAGCTTCTTTATCATTACTGTTTCTAAATTTACAATTCATTACATTAATGACTATGATAAGCATTGCTTTTTAAAGAAAGCATCACAGCAACAGTAAATGGTGTATCTTTCACTGGCACCCTTCCTTATTATGCAAGAGATTATACTCTGTCTCCACACAAATTAGCGTCAGATTAAATCCACTACGAAATGAAAGGATGAACTTCCAACTATTCAGTGGTGAGAAAGACATGCTCTGTACATGTTTAGGGATACTTTCATCTTTGGGATAGCTTACTATAGTACAGGGGTTCTTAACCTTTACTTTACTGGGGATTCCCTGCAAATATAATTTGCTGCTAGAGTCCCCCAAGACTTAAGATTTAAATATTTAAATATTTGTTTTAACATTCAAATATATATATATTTTACAAGGCTCCTGGAGATTCAGATTCAAACCCTCACACCGACACTGGATAACCTTGGGCAAGTCACATTCTCTTAGCTCAGGCAAAGGCAAAGAGAAAGCTCTTCTGGACAAATATTGCCAAAAAAAATAAAGAACTCTGTGACACGTTCACTTTAGGGTTGTCACAACTCAGAAGTGACTTGAAAGTACACAAGAACAAAATCCCGGTGATGTGGGGATGTTCTTTCTGGCCATCCTCTCTCTCCTCTTTGAAAACTGAGTTATGGCAACCCTAAGCAAACCTATCATGGGATTTTCTGGATGGGATTTGTTGCCTTTGCTTTCCTCTGAGGCTGAGAGAATGTGACTTGCCTGAGGTCACACAGCGGGTTTCTGTAAATGAGTGGGGATTCAAACTCTGGTCTCCAGAGTCATAGTTTGGTTGTGCAGGTGCACCTGCCACTGTATTCCTTTTTGTCAGGGATGCAGCAGTGGGGAGAGGGGTGCCGAAATTGCTGTATTTGCATATAAGGGAGCAGTCTGGGTATGTGCACATGCCTACTGCCATGTCCCTTTCATCAGAGACACAGCAGCAGCAGGTGTATGCGCTGAGGGACATGGCAGCAGGCTCCCTCATTTGCAAATGGAAGGCATTTGGGGGCACACATGTGCCTGCTGCCATGACCCTTTTGTCAGAGACATGGCAGCAGGAGGGTGGGTTACAGGTGCCTAACTGCTCCCTTGCTTGCAAACAAGTCCATGAGAAAAGGGAAATGGCAGCAGGCAAGGGTGCATGCCCAAACTGCTCTCTCGTTTGCAAATGAGGGAGCAGGTTTTGGCACCTGGACCCTTCCCCCGCTGCTGTGTTCTTGTTGCTGAAACTGTTGTTGGTGTCCAGCAGCAAGGCTTTGCAGACACCTTGTGAGAGACCCCAGGTTATGCACCACTGCCAAATAGCTGAATTCCTTGGCAACGAACACAGCTGCTGAACTCAGAAAAGCACACTCAAGTTTTCCCCACGCACAACAAGACTCTGAAAGAGACCAGGGTAGTTTCCAGGACACTCTCCCATTTTTCTCTTTGTACCACCCCAACCTCCTGCTACAGTCTCAGTTCATTTACTGGCAGCGGAAAAGCCTCATCACTCTGTTGATGCAACAAACTCCATGGCTGGCTTGTCTATACTGAAGTTGGGTATGGAGACGGAAGGTTAGGCCTTGGTGTTAAGGTCTGTCAGGCAAGTAGGGAAGGAGGGCAGCAATGGGCTGGATGAGGAGGAGAAAATGGAGATAGGACGCTTAGCAATCGTTACCCGAAGGGGAAAGGAAATTCATCCACCATTCTCAGAGGTTGGATTGCAATGGAGAAGGGTACAGCAGAGCTGTAATCCCACAGGATGCATATCCTCCAACATTTCACAGATGAAAATGGGCAGAATGAGGTACCTGCCTCAGACAGGAGTCATTTAAAAGAGGCAGCTGTGTGTGACTTGTTGCTTGTCCCTGGCTTGCTAAGTCATTTTGCTGCTCTCAAGTGCAATGGGAGACACTGTGTTGGTGTAAGATCCAACTGTCAGTGCAGTTGGCTCATGCACATGAAATGAGGGTGGGGTCTTCTTGTTCATGGCCACAGGCAGCAAGGTGCTCTAAATGTGCCTGAGACTGAGCTGCATATTACTCAGTAAAAAATAAACCTACTATGGTTACAAAATTGTAAAGATCTTGACTGGATTAGGAAGAAACTTGGGCAGTTGGCACTCATTCCTACATTATTGGCAGCATCCCCCTCTGCAGGGCTAAGTGAGCCTAAACCCACTGAATCTGTACAGGCCTACAACAGCTCCAAATACATTTACATGGAAATCCCCACAGGACTGGCTCCCACTCCAGTTTAAACTTTCATCTCAGCGTGGCAACAATTGTGAAGTATTGTCTTAGCTGTACTCAGCCTAGCCAATAATCTCTCTTCAGCTGTAGCTTTACTCTATTAGGACAACAACCAGTCTTATGTAATATTTCTGTGTGGTGGAGGCAGGGCAAGGGACAGAGACATCAAGAGCAGAAAGAACCTGAGAAGCAAAGACAACAATGCCTTACATCTCAAATGGTGAGCTACAGCTACTGGCATAGATTCATGTGCAGCAATATTGGTCAGAACAGAGCTCATCAGTTTACTATCTCCTGCCTTTTCCCCAGCCTTGGCACACTTTAGAGCAGGAGTGGTAGGTAACTTCTGGCCTTCCAGATGTCAATGGACAACAGTTCCCATTATCCTCACAAGTGATTGCTGGCTAAAGCTGATAGGAGGTGTAGTCCAAGAATGTCTGGAGGGCCATTTATTCCCCATCTGGAGGGCCACAGTTCCAGATGTTCCCCCCTGCAGAGGAGGACCAGAAAGAATCTAGAGGATCAGCCAGAAATTCAAGCTCAGTACTGTTTCACTGCAAGGCAGCCAGAATTGGAATGAGATAAGAGCTTAGAAAGTTATCTTTGAAAACTGACATTTACACACATAGTTTTGTGGCCCAATATAATTGATTTCTAAAGAAAGCCAGCATGGTGTAGTGGTCTGAACATTGGACTACAATCCTGGAGACCAGGGTTTGAATTACTGTTCTCTCAACAAGAATCAGTTGGTGAACTTTAAAGTATCACACATTCACAGCCCCAGAAAACCCCATGATAGGTTCACCTTGGGGCCATCATAAGTTAGAAACAACTTGAAGCCACACAACAACAACAACTGATTTCTATAAGTAACCTGTTTCTTGGACGTTTCTAAAAGTTTCTAAAATAGTTACTTTCAATTACCTTTAAAAAGCCAACAGCACCTGAATGCTACAAGATTCTGGCCTGGGGTACAAAACACATTTTTCTCCCACTCAACTTTCTGTTGCCTGAACATCCACAAGAGGACACAAGACATAGCAAGAGTGCAACTTTAAACCATATGATGTTCCATATCTCAACCATCAGTTAGAGAAAACTCATCCCCTTAAACAGAAAAGGTCAAATACACTGGAAAAAGAGTGGGTTTATGTTTTGTTAAGTTACAAAAATAATGTAATGAAGTTATACTAGAAAAAGGAATTAATTTCAAATAATTAGAAGTGTAACCACATTACACAGTTACAGCTGTTTGGTATCACTTGATCTGCTTTATCTTCATCCTATGGAATTCTGGGATCTAAAGCATGAGCGTGATGAATTTCATATCTGCTGTCAGAAAGCTCAATTGCCTGCTTCTGTATTATTTATTTTATCTGTTAAAAGTATTTATCCTGCCTTTCTATCATGAGATCACAGGGCAGCAAACATGTAAAACAATTTAAACAATTCCAGATTAAACAATGCCAACAAATTAAAAGAGCTTAACCACTACAGAACTATATATGCAACTATAGGAGTCTGTCACCAAACTACAAATCGCATGATTCCACAGTATGGACTATCATATTACAGTCATTTAAAACTGCTATAACTGTAGTGTATATGCACTTATTATTTGTAACTACTTACTTCAAAGTTCTGTGGATTATTCTTGTGAAGAATATCTCATGTGCCTCGAATATCTTTTACCACACCTTAGCAGTATTTTCAATAAGTGAGATGGCATATTTGTCAGTCACTGGGGGACTATTTTTTCCTGAAAAACAATAGCTATATACATTTATTTCCACCATAAAGCCACGAAACAGCCTTGTACTAAATCCAGACATAGTTCTCCTTGTGGCAGCCTTGACTCTTCTAACAGTGACCTTCCAAAGACTGAGGAAGTCATTTTTCTCAGCTTTGCCAGCCTGAGGTCCTTCAAAGAAAGATAGCAGAATTCAATTTAGCGCCTTCTCTATGCACCCTACCTACTAAGCTAATGTCTTCTATGACAAAGCATCACATGCAAGACCAAGACAGCACAAATGTTACAGACATTATGTGTAGTATCATGTGTGAAAACAATTTAAATCAGCCTTCTGTTAACCCGTGACACAAGCTTTTCTCTCTGAATTTATCCCGTGTGGCAGTTGTAGATATTCAGTGGTGACGTGAAATAAAGCCCCCTACTCTTGCCCATTTACACTACACAGCCCTAGCACTGTGATTTTATTTTATTTTACTTTCGCCTTAAAACTGCAGCATGTCTGTATGCAAGACAATAGCGCCTATGGCTTGTGTTTTCAAGTCAGCCCTGGACCTGGTTTCAAAGGAAGTTTCAGGGCTGCAATATAAGTCGACTGACTTTTGCTACAATCCGTAGTCGTTTTCTACCAGGGACTTTTGTCAGGGATTCGAAGCATGGAACCCTGGGAAAACGCTCAGACCGCTGCAAGGCATTGCATCATACTCCAGCAGTGTGTATGGCAAGATTGAAACGCCCATCATTCCCCCAACAATTTTATCCCAGCCTGAGTTTCACCTTTTATCAACACTTCACCACTGATACTATTAGTGAGCTACACTGCAGGGAGCACTGCCACACTGACAGCCACCTCCCACTCATTTATATCAGCATCGACAAGACAAAAGTTTTGTTACATGCTTTTTTTTTACAAAAGGTTCAGAGTTACAATGTAAACTACTTGTAAACGTCTTCTGCATTTTTAATTTTTGCAGTAGGTACCCTGCTGTTGTGGTAACTGCTCGATTTCTTTCCTCAGATATATATTTATACACACACACACACACACACCAAAGATAAAATACTTAAATTTTAAAACAGCAGTATTATTTATAAGTGAAAAATTCCCAATATCTTCTTATCCTTCCTCCGTCGCCCCCGCCTCAGATACTGGACTGGAATACAGAAATTTTTCAAATTGAATTCGCTGTGTTCCCAGAAATCTACTTATTGAGTATGATGCACGAAATTGATACAAATACAAGGAAATTTTGGAGGATCTTGTTCTACATGGTAACATCGGGAAATGTTCAACTTCTTAGTCGTTCCCGATGGGCAAACTACCCTTCAACCATCTGTTGCGTCCGTTGAGGGGAACCGAACCCAAGGGACGCTTCTGCTCCCAACTTCTTCCTCTCCGTCAGACTAAACGGTGCCACAAGAACCCTTGGCTTATCTTTCAACCACAGAGAGTAAAAAAAACATGGTGTCTAAATGAAACAGGAAGTTCTTTCAGGCAGAGAAGGGAAGTGCTACTGTAAATTTCCTGGTCTCTATGGTCCTGAGGCCTGCGAACTGATAGGAAAGGCCACGGGGGAGAGATGAGAAGAAGCGCCTTCGTGTCACGCAAACGTAATGACGTACACAGCATTCTGGGAGGGCTCAGCCAATGATGTCTTCCCAGCTCCGGCTACCCCGGTGGAGGGGCGGAGCGAGAGGACGCGCACCGTGCGGAGGTAGGATCCGGGAGGGCAGGGCAGGCGCCGGGTGGAAGTGGAGCAGCGCAGCTATGGTTTACATTTCGAACGGTGAGAACCGAAGTGTCTGGGAGGGGGAGGCTTTTTGCTTTTTCTTTCCCAGGGTGGATAGAAGCGGGGAGAGTGGCTTGTACTAGCGTAGTTCTTTTTCTGTCTTGCCTGGGGCGGGGGAGGAAACATATGTTCAGTGCTCTGCCTGCGTGGAAATCCCTGTAGACCAGTTTCACTGACAACAGAAGTGACACCGGAGACAAAATGCAGGCTCGTCGCTCCGGCGTCCTTTCCTCCTCCTCTATGATTTTTAACATCTTCGCCTGATGAAGAAAAAGCCGGTCAAGCTTCGAAAGTCTTTTATGATGTGTTTTGTGCATTTTAGTGGATGCAGTAAAGGTGTCACTGTTCTGCGGGGTCGGGAGGGAAGGAAAAGGTTTGTCACACTTTCGTAGCGGAATCAATCCGGAAGAGGGGCGGCCGTGGCTACTTCGCTGGCCTTGTGCCGACAGGGTGAACAAAGAGGGCTTCCATCCTTCGGGTGTCCCCGTAAAACGTGCGAGGAAGGGATGAGAGAAGAAATCTGTTGATCGGCATCAGAGGGCTTGAGGTGATTAAAAGGTAACTCTCTCCAGGGGGAAGGAGAGGAGTAACCTATCATTAAATCGTTTCCAGCGTGCAGCCCTGAAATTGTTTTCACAGCTGACACGGAGAGCCTCTTTCGCTTAGGCCATTTCCACACTAGACTGTTATAGCCCTGTTGTTCCACTTGCAACATCCTATGGAATCCTGGGGTTCCACTTGCAATACCTTGTGGAATCCTGGCCCCCCCCCCCCGAAACTGCAAACCCCAGGATTCCATAGCATGTGGCAAGTGAAATAATAACGCTGTAGCAACCTAGTGCGGAATGGCCTTGTTTGCATTTTGCAGTACGAGAGAAAAAGAGAACCGTTTATAAACACAGTCCTAGTTAACGTTAACCATGTACTAAGATGCGCCTTGTGGTCAATGCAGTTTTCACAGTGTTTTCCATTTCTAGGGGTGGGAGTGGGGGTTATGGTTTTGTGTCAGGCATTCCTCTGCCTTTCTGCTTCAGTCTTGTAATGTTTCTTTGGTTGTAATAAAAGCTTTAGACAGCTTAATACTTAACAAGCGGGGCCAAAATTACACTTGCCTCTTATGCTACGTGTTGCTGTAACGTGGCAACCCAGTGGACACTGACTTGTGAGTAAAGCCCCGCTGATCTTTGCGGAAACATCTGTTGGATGAAGGAGGATCGCTGCTACGTGCCTGTTTTCAGGGCCATGATTATGTCACTCTCGGTGCAGGTGCAGTTATCCTCTGTGCATTTTGGGTTGTGGCTTGTCTCAAGGGATCAGTGATTTTTCATCTCAGTTCTCTTCCTAAAAGAAAGCTGGGTGTTGATCAGTGTCTTGCAGAGTGGGTGGTGGCTAATAGCTTGAATCTGTTGGTACTTCCTGATGTAGCTAGACGCCTCTGTGTTTTTTTAATCGGCATCTAAAGAGCTGAAGAATATTAAACTAAAATTTCAAAAGTTTTGGAGAACAAGAAAGTTTTTAATTGAGTTTTAAAAATAACAAAGGACAAAAGCAGTCAGCTTGATTCATTTAAAGCAGCATTAGGAATTATGCAGCCTAGGAAATGTTGTTGCAGCTCCCACTAACTCTAGCCAGTGCAGACAATGGCAAGGAATGCAGGGAGTTGCATTTCATCAACATCTAGAAAGTCACGTGATTCCCCCCCTCCCATTTTAAAGTACAGCCAGCTGTGGAGGGAGATAGAATCATAGAAATGTAGAGTTGGAAGAGACCACACGGGCCATCCAGTCCAACCCCCTGCCATGCAGGAACACCCTCAAAACACTCCCAACAGATGGCCATCCAGCCTCTGCTTAAAAACCTCCAAGGAAGGAGACTCCACTACACTCCAAGGCAGCATATTCCACTGCCGGACAGCCCTGACTGTCAGGAAGTTCTTCCTGAGGTTCAGGTGGAATCTCCTTTCCTGCAGCTTGAATCCATCGCTCCTTGTCCTGGTCTCTGGAGCGGCAGAAAACAAGCCCTCTCCCTCCTCTACATGGCATCCCTTCAAATATTTAAACAAGGCTATCATGTCCCCTCTTAACCTTCTCTTCTGCAGACTGAACATACCCAGCTCTCTAAGTCTATCCTCATAGGGCATGGCTTCCAGGCCCCTCACCATTTTGGTCGCCCTCCTCTGGACCTGCTCCAGCTTGACCATGTCCTTCTTGAATTGGGGTGCCCAGAACTGGACACAGTATTCAAGATGAGGTCTATCCAAAGCAGAGTAGAGTGGTACCAGTACCTCCCTCGATCTAGACGCCATACTCCTATTGATGCAGCCGAGAATTGCATTGGCTTTCTTGGCTGCCGCATCACACTGCTGACTCATGTTCAGCTTGTGGTCTATTAAGACTCCTAGATCCCTTTCACACGTACTGCCATCCAGCCACATGTCCCCCATCCTATATTTCTGTATTCCATTTTTTCTACCTAAGTGTAGGACCTTACACTTCTCTCTGTTGAATTTCATTTTGTTAGCCTTGGCCCAGCTCTCCAATCTGTCCAGGTCATTTTGAATTTTGATCCTGTCCTCTGGCGTATTAGCAACTCCTCCCAATTTGGTGTCATCTGCAAATTTGATGAGCATGCCCCCTCTGTTCCTTCATCCAAGTCATTGATGAAAATATTGAAGAGCACTGGGTCCAGGACAGAACCCTGTGGCACCCCGCTAGTTACTTCTCTCCAGGATGAAAAGCAGCCATTGGTGAGCGCCCTTTGGGAACGGTCAGTCAACCAGTTACAGATCCACCTGACAGTAGCTCTGCCCAGCCCACATTTTACTAGCTTCTTTGCAAGAACGTCGTGGGGAACTTTGTCAAAGGCCTTACTGAAATTGAGATGTGCTACATCCACAGACTTCCCTTCATCTATCAAGTTAGTAACTCTATCATAAAAAGAGATAAGATTAGTCTGGCATAACTTATTTTTGAGAAATCCATGTTGACTTCTCGTGACTACTGCATTGCTTTCTAAGTGATTAGAAACTGACTGCTTAATGATCTGCTCCAGGATCTTTCCGGGTGCTGACGTCAGGCTGACTGGACGATAATTATTTGGGTCCTCTTTTTTTCCCTTCTTGAAGATGGGGACAACATTTGCCCTCTTCCAGTCTGCTGGAACTTCTCCTGTCCTTCAAGATTTCTCAAAGATTATAGCAAGGGGTTCCGAAATGACCTCTGCCAGTTCTTTTAATATCCTAGGATGCAATTCATCTGGCCCTGGAGACTTGAATTCATCCA
Organism: Cyclura pinguis; assembly: GCA_030412105.1. NCBI lineage: Eukaryota > Metazoa > Chordata > Lepidosauria > Squamata > Iguanidae > Cyclura > Cyclura pinguis. The sequence goes on from CM059600.1 coordinate 82,597,449, forward strand.
ATGTGGCCAGGTATTCCTGTACCACCTCTCTACCTACTATCTGCTGCATTTCCCCTGCTTCCTCCCCTGCTCCCCAGCCGCCAGGTTGAGTGCTTGTATCCTTCTGGGAAAAAACTGAGGCAAAGAAGGTGTTAAGTAGTTCTGCCTTTTCTCTTCCCCCTGTTAGTAATTCGCCATCTTCTCTGCGCAGAGACCCTATCATCTCCTCCTTTTTCTTTTTGCTGCAGACATATTTAAAAAAACCCTTTTTATTGTTTTTAATGTCTCTGGCCAGCCTAAGTCCGTTCTGTGCTTTAGCCTTTCTGACCTTCTCCCTACATCTCCCAGCTACTTGCTTAAATTCTTCTTTGGTGGTTTTCCCCCTCTTCCATTTGCTGTACATGTTTCTCTTAACACTTAGCTCAGCTGAGAGTTCTTTAGTCAACCATTCTGGTTTCTTCAGATGCCTTCCATTTTTCCTCCTTACTGGCACAGTTTTAGACTGTGCCTTCAGTATCTCTCTTTTAAGGAACTCCCATGCCTCCTGAACTCCTTTCCCTTTCATTATTCTTGACCACCCAATTTCAGCCAGCAGCTCCTTAAGTTTACAGAAGTCCGCTTTTTTAAAATCTAAGACGAGTGTCTGGCTACACTTATCTTCTCCTTCCCACTGAATGCCAAATTCCAAATTTGTGGGTTTATTTGTGAGTTTCTCCAACCTCTGCCCTCTCCCCCCCCCCATTTCTTTTTCCAAGGGAACCTTTTCTCTCAGCAACTCCAATAAGGCCACACAGCCCTTTAAAAACCCATCTCTGGTCCTCCTCCTCCTCCTCCATCAGCTGCTGCTGGTAACAGCACAAAGCACTGTGGCATAAAGACTAGGGCAGCGATCCTAGGCACACTTTGCTTGCGGGTAAAAAAAAAAGTACACTTTAATAGTAGATTCTGATTCTGATAAAACTTGTGTAGAACCAAAGGATAATCCAGTCATTTGAAGGGCCCATTAATAAGATCAATAGAAGGACTTAGGAAGCATCGGAAGCACTGAATCAGGGTGCTGGATGCCTCAAGTTTATATGAGGCCAGTCTAAATCACTGTACAGATTTGTCGCAAATTATTGGGAGTAACACAGAAGTATGGCAGCTATAATGCAAAACCAGCAACGTTAGACAAGAAAACTGTATTGTTTTCAGGGGATGTATTTGATTATGTATTTAAATAGTGACTTGAAGAAAATTTTCAGATCTGAACAAATTGACAACTGGAATGTCTTGTAATTCTCCAGCTTGCAGCATTTTAGATGACTGTTTAAAGTGGAAAAAAAAATGGCTGCCAAAAAATAATACTAAGAGAAAACACCAAAAAAAAAAAAAAATAGCAAGGAAATCTTTCTGCTCTGAATCCCAGGTGCTATGCAACTACTACTGTGTACACAAACAGTATAGCAACTGTTTTTCAAATAGCAGGTGCATATGCTGCGTATAGCAAGCCATTTTTGATATTGTGTCCTTCAGAAGCAGATGGTGATACAACATAGGGCTGTCCTGTTCAGGCTAAAACCTGATAAGCCCAAGCTCTTGATGATGATGATGTTTATAACGCCTTTTACACCAAAGGGCGGAACATCGACATACACAATCAGGGACAAAGACAATAAACCAGGACCCCACAGTAATACATGGAATGAAATCCCCAACACCCTAGCAGTCGCTGCCCATCTCAGCACCTTGACTCAGTGGTTTAAGATGGTGAGTCAAAGAAGGTCTTCAACCATTTACAAAAATGGGTGAGATCCTCCTCCGATTGGAGGTCCACAAGAAGACCGTTCCACAAATGCAGAGCAAGATCTTGAAAGGCTCGCAGCCTTGACAGCACTGTACACATTGGTGGAATAGACAATAATCCTTTGCCTGTAGATTTCTAATTTCTGGGTGGAACGTACCATGCAAACTGAGCTGCAGGGTACTGAGGGATTGTACACAAAGTAGTTCTTTGGATCCTGAACTCTTATTTTAATTGTTATTTATAGCTATACGTTTTGTTTTAATGTGACATGTCCTTGCAAAATTAGTTTAGTTTTGCTCTTTTGCGTAATAATGATGCGAAAAACCCTAGGTGTAAATCCAGTTGTTAGTCACAACTACAGTAGACCGACTCATCAAAGTCTGCTCTTATATACATTCCACAGATTCAATGAGTCTACTCCAGTTGGGAGTAACACTGGATTTAGAGCTATATTTTAACTTTTATAATGTGTGTTTTTCAGATGAGTAGTATTCTCTCATTCACAGCAATGCCACTGTTTGAGATGATACTTATGATTTTGCCTGTGTTACAGGACAAGTGTTGGATAGCCGGAGTCGAGCTCCATGGAGTTTGTCATCAGTAACTGACTTCTTCTGGGGAATAGCAGACTTCATAGTTATGTTGTAAGTAGAATTGTTATCTTAATTACACTCTTTTGCACCACTTTCTCTAAGAGTCATCTGAGGCCCGTGTGCCTCTATGAATGGAGAGTAAGTACATACATGTACAGGCATAACTCACTTAACAAAGCCACTAACAGAGAAGAGGCTTTTTAGACAAGGCTTTTTATGCCTGCCCTACGCCCACTTTCCTCCTTGTCTTCTTTCTAGCTTTTAAAGCATTGCGTTGGAAAGATGGTGAAGGAAGGTTGAAGAAATACATTTTTGTGTGTGTTGAGTTTCAGCAGTGTGTTTACATTAAACAGCGAAATAAAACTCAAGCTGGGAAAGAATTGGATTCTGATCTAATTGATCCCACCATAACTATCTGTGTCTATTTCCAGTAGGCAAGGTAAGCAGCAGCAATCTCCTGAATCCCTTCCTGAGCATGTGTGACCAGAGAAAAGGGGAAACCAGATAAGCTTGCCTCACAAACTACTCCCAGCATTTTAAAAAGTATAAATCTAGAAGTTTGTCTACCAAAATATAAATCATAAGAGACGTGAGGGCTATTGAATAATAATAATAATAATTTTAAAACTGTCTGGATGCCTTTTGAAAGAAGCTTTCAAGGGGTCTCTAACATTCCTCATTCAAAATGTTTTTGTTTGTTTATGCAAGGCTTACCTGACCTGGTTGTTTCATTTCACATCTGCATATTTTTAGTTTTAAATAAAAAGTTTGCTGAAATATGTTGAACTGCTCTTCTTTTCTTTAGTATAGGAACCTGTCCTTCTTTGTGCTGTGTTATTTCTGCCTTTGGTACTAAATTTGCTGTGAAAAGACGTAATTCTCAGGAACACATCTACTTTGTTAAATTAGGTATACCTGTACTTAAAAGGATGCAGATAACAATTAAAAATATGGGCAAAATTTCTGTGGGATATAATGAAGCTAACACCTAAACTTCTCATTATGAAAAACAGCATGGATTTAATCAGATGACCTATCATCTACTTTCTGAACAGTCAAGAGCTGACAATGTTCTACAAGCCAGAAAAAATAAGACTCGATTAAAATTGATGTATTGATAAATAGACAGTGAGCCTCCTAAGAAGAAGTGCTTGAGATGTCTTCAAAAGGAGACCAAATGGGAAACAGGATATTATTTAGTAACATTCTATATTTACCTTTGTTTGTATATAAAGGAGACCAGCCGAGAAATGCCCAGGTAAATATATAGAGCTAGACAATAGATCTAGATAATCTGTCTCACCAAGAAATGCCTAGAACTGAGAAGCTTTAGTAGATGCTCCAGTATCTTGCCCAAAAGCTGAATATTGGGGACGGGATGATAATTGTTCAATATGGTGGGATTCAGGGAGCTGGCATGGTGTTGTGGTTTGAGTGTTGAATTAAGACTTGGAGACCAGGGTTCAATTCCCTACTTAGCCATGGAAACCCACTTTGTGACCTTGGGCAACTCACGCTCTGTTTGCCTTACAGAAAGGGAATGGGAAACCTCTTCTGAATTAAATCTTGCCAAGAAAACCCTATGGTAGAGTTGACATAAGTCAGAGTTGATGTGCAGGCACATAAGACTTGGTGGGATCCAGGGAGGGCCTTTTCAACAGAGGTCTTATATCTGCCTCTCTTAAGCATTTTGGGACTCTATTTTATTGCAAAGAGGCAATACACAGGCCAACAGCCTGTCCCCCAGCAAGGACACATGGTATCCCCCATCGCTCCAAGCATCTTGCCTATCTCCCTGGACTGTACAAACTGAAAAGTATCTATTCACAGTGGACAAGCGAGGTCTAAGATTACATCCACTGGAACTATTATTATCCAAGTTATGAAGGATAATACTCAAAATAAGTTTTGTTTCTTTTTTTTTAATCATTTTATTCAAATTCAGATATAAAACAAACAATTATAACTGTCAACTTATTTGAAATATTTCTGATCTTCCACACTGATCTAGATTTCATTATCAATATTTCTTAACATGCTTAAAATATTGTACTACATTTTAGTGCTATTATTACTTGTTGATTCTTGCATTTCCATCTCCATATTCCCGCTTCGTGATGTATATCCTGTAGCCCCCTCATAGTTTATCTTAAATCATGAATCACAGATTTCCATCTGATGGTACCCAGCAATTACCGTTACAATTTGCCATTCTTTTTGTATCTCTTCGTCTGATTTCCCTTTTAATCTCTGAGAGACCATATCAGCATTTTTGTTTTCAATCAGTGTACCCCACCATTGTTCTAATGTGGGTATTTGCTGAGTTTTCCACATCTTTGCATGTTCAATACGAGCTGTTGTTATCATGTACAGTAATATTCTCCAATACTTCTTTATACCAGTACCTTCTAATACATCAGTCATATTTAACAAATACAATTCTGGTAACTTAGCAAACTGTACTTTCGTTAATGCACATATTTTGTTATGTATTTCAGTCCAATATTTCTTAGCTTTAGGACATGTCCACCACATATGATATATCATACCGACCTCATTCTGATATTTCCAACATTGTCCCGTACCTGTATTATAAATCTTTTTTAATTTATATGGTGTCATGTACCATCTATGAAATAGCTTGTAATAGTTCTCTTTCAAATTCTGTGCTACTGTAAATTTCTGTGTTTTTTTCCAGCTCTGCTCCCAAAACTCTAATTGTATTGAATGTCCGATATTTTGTGCCCATGAAATCATTGTTGCCTGTACTGTTTCTTCTTGCCTCTCCTGATGTAGTATTTCTTGATGCATTTGGGCAAGTAAATGAGGCAGATTTTCGAACAGCCATTTGATTACTCCAGTTTTCTCTTTTAGTTCAGTTCCATATGTTTTTATATCCATCTGAAACCTTTCTGCTAACTGTCTGTAAGGGAACCAACTTGATGTTGTTCCCTCTTGTTCTAGTTTTTCTCTTGTTTTAATCTTAAAGTTGTTGGACATTGATCTCTCAATTATATCATCATATCGCAACCATTTATCTGTGTCCGTCTATCTGCCAAAAAAAGCCTCATGCGGTGAGACCCAGGTGGGGAGCTGCCGTATGTTTTTAGTTTTATAATCCTCCCAAATTGTCAGCAGCGATTTTCTGGTATAGTGATGTGTGCAGTCTTTATCTATTTTTGCTTTATCATAAAACATATAGGCATGCCACCCCATCCTCAGGTCTGCTCCCTCCAGTGCCAACGTTCTCGTGTCTTGTAGGTCTACCCAGTCTTTTATCCACGTAAAAGCCGCGGCCTTATAGTATATTTGAAAGTCTGGTAGTCCCATTCCTCCTCTACTTTTTAAGTCTGTCATAGTATTCCATTTTATCCTAGGTTTTTTCCCTTGCCATATAAACTTGGTTAGTTCTCTCTTCCATTGTATGAAAGGTTTCATGTTCGTTATTATGGGAAGATTTTGGAACAAAAAGTTCATTTTTGGCAAAACGTTCATCTTTATTGCAGCTATCCTCCCCATCATTGACAAATGCATGGAGGTCCAACTTTCCAAGTCTTTTGTTATTTCTTTCCCTTTTTTTTCATAATTATTTTGAAATAACTCATTGTTTCTTTTGGCTATCCAGATACCTAGATATTTTACCTTTTGTCCTCTATTAAATCCTGTTTTTTGTACTAATTCCATCTCTTCTCTTTCAGTCATATTTTTGGTTAAGAAGACTGTTTTTTAAAATAAGTTTTGTTTCAAGCATAAATGGTTTTTGTTAACTTTCAGTTTAATATATAATAGAGGAAAAGAGTTGACCAACTTTTTAAAAATACTTAATTCACAAGTAAGGGGAAGAAAAATTTTATGGAAACACTAGCGTATTTACCCAGCATTGCCTGGGATTTTATTTTCTTCTTAAGAAGTCATCCAACTGTTTTCTCCATTACCTGTAACTTTTCCCCATATTTCCCAATGCAATCTGTATTCAGAGTTGTTAACATACAGAGGTTGGTTTTTTGAGGGAATACATTGTCCTCCTCCTTGCTGCTAGGCTTCATCTCCATAGCAACCAGCCTATTCCAGTACCTGTAACTTATCCCCATATTCCTCAATCCAATCTATATCCGTAGTTGTTAACATACAGAGGTTGGGTTCCTGCAGGAATACACTGTCCTCCTCCTTGCTGCTAGGCATCATCTCCATAGCAACCAGCCTATTCCAGTACCTGTAACTTTTCCCCATAGTCCTCAATCCAATCTATGTTCTCTGGCGACGATGATATACTGGCTTTTGGTTTTTTTTTTTTTTTGCTTTCTGTTGAATTTGTGCAATGGCTTTACGTTTTTCTGGAAGCATTTTTTGTTTTGAATTTCAGCTTTTAAGATTCCTCACATATGGAACCCATACAATCTACTGTGTGAGGCAAGAAGACCCTGTAACTATGTTATGTATGTCACTTTAATTTTTCTCACGTATGCCTCCCAAATGTTTTCTGGCATCCTTATTGATGGGAGGCCTCATCTCCATAGCAACCAGCCAGGCCCAAGAGCTCTCTGGCTGAGAATTCTGAAGGCCCCTCCCTGAACTGCCAACCCCAGGATTCCATAGGATCTTCACAGCCAGCCAATCGTATGAGGTCTTCTCGCCTCAAACAGCCAATCATATGAGGTCTTTGCCTACCTGACGCAGACAAACAGACAAATGTGCAGACAAACACTGACTTTTGTATGGTAGATTAAAGCTCACCAAAGTGCATTCTGTTGGTGAATTGTGTTTGAGCCCGACTTAGTATGTTGCTGAATATTGCATAAAATTCTAGCAATGCTGAACTATTGTGAGATTTCTTTGTTTATTTGGGGGCGTTTGGGGCTTTCAAATAACAGTAATTTTTTTTTTTTAGTTTTCAGAGCATTATTCATCCAGACCTGAGGAGAGGCTACACATCTTCATCCTCTTCAAGATATGATGATGGAAGAGGGTACTGTCTTTTTACTTTAATTTAGATGGTACAAATTGTGCAAAACCCTGCTGGGTGAGCAGAAAGTCATACTATTATGTATGGGTTTCTCTTTTGGCTAAAATGTAATTACAGTGAGCCTGAGATATCTATGAGGGACTGGTTCCAGGACTTCTCATGGATAGAAAAAAAAATCACACGTGCTCAAGTCCACCTCATAAGGCAGTAACTCTATTAAACAGTAATTTTATTAAAAATGATGTAGGGCAGCCATGGAGGCGGTGACAAGTCCTAGCTGCCAGGTGCACCACATTCTTTGGACTCCCCTGCCTGCAGGGAGCCTGTTTCTGGCACAGCTGACAGCCAGGGCTTGTCTCTGCCTCCACAGCTTCCCTACACCATTTTTAATACCATACGGCTTACTGTATAAGCCTTCTCTTGAGAGCAGGGCTTGAATTCTCAGAAGGGATCTGTGAATAAACCATAATCCCTCCACTCATTTCACAGCAGGTAGGTCACTAGAGCAGGGCATAGTTGTCTCACTTCATGCTGCAAGTTCTGTGGAGTGGCACATTGGTGCTGCACTAGATGCCGAACCAACGTGCTGATTTAGAACTGCTAGACTCTTCCATAGTTCAGTGAGTGAGTGAGAGGGTATTTTGTTTCAGATCTAGTTGGGAAGAACTTTTCTCCATTACGTTCTAAAGTGATTCTGGGGATCTGAATGTGGCTCATCTTTCATTATATGCAGAAAAAGACTCTTCTGTTATGGATCCTGAGACTTAATTTTTTCAAATCTTAAAGGAAGACTTTCTCATTGGTTATAAGAATCCACTTTTAGCATAGCTGTTGTGTGAGTGTATGGGATACTGCAGTTTTTCTCTTTGAACCATACATCTGAGGATTTTCTTGCTTTTTAACATTTAGTTAAACAGAACAGAAATCAATTGGATTTCTTTTAGGGCTTATGATACTCTTTGAATTAATTGATTGAAGACCAATATGTCATTCTGTTGTTCACCAGTTAAGGAAACTGGTGAGAAAATTGTCAGATTTTGACTGAGGGATGAAGTTTTTAGAAGTTTTTGTTAGATTTTTCTGTTTTCTTTTTAGGCCTCCAGGATTTCCTCGTCGTAGAATGGGTCGAATAAATCATTTTGGTGGAGGTCCAAGTCCCCCACCAATGGCTGGAGGTGGATGAGGAAGGTAATTTGTTGTCTCATGCTTTTTACATGCACCATCAAAAAAAATCCATATTTAGTTTGGCTCAAGTATAGTCAATGATTATTTATTTTGCTAACTCGAAGTGAGAAGAAACATCAGGTCACTTGTGGCTACGGAAATAAACTTAAATAATTTTTTAGAGTTGTTATAGGACTGTAGAAGAGATAGATATAGATACAGCTGTTCTTAATGTTTATGCATTATTTATGACCCAAGAAGTGAAATGTGTCCAGCATATCAAATATGTTTTCAGATCAGGAAAAAGATCTGTGAGTGGAAAATAAATGAATATTTGGGTTTATCTAGACCAGATCTGTAGATAAGGTAAGCATTGCATGAATAAACAAAAACATTTAGAGTCTTCTTGAGACCACTTCAATGTTTCTTCCAGAATACATCCTAAGATGAGTAGAATCCTGCTTTTTCTCTGCTCAAGCCTTATTGCATTGTTGCTGCTGCAGCCAACTAAATGTATGTGTTTCTCTAGCCCTCATTCACCTTTTTTTTTTAGCAGCATCTCCTGACAATGCTACTAAATATATAAACAGAGGACAGGGAAGAAAAGGTAGCTGGGAGACATGAAAATACTTAGTTAAAAGAAGCTCCTTTCTCAATAGCTTTGTTAACTCAGGCGTATCTGTATTTTGCTGGTCCTAAAAAGGACTTTCCCAACTTTTAGACTGATTCCCCCAGTGCAGAAATTTTCTGTATTCCATTATTTTATAGCAATATGGCTGTTGTGGGTTATGTTAAATAATACGTATTGAAACACCAGACTTAATATTCTTTTCTACCTCATTCATGAGCTAAGATCCTCAGAGCTCATAATTTCCTGGAACTAGTTTCTTTGATTGTAGCCAGTGTAAGTAGTGATGAGAAATGTCAAAAATTTAATCACTGTTTTTCCCCCCTTAGGTAAATGCCTCTTCTTAAGAGGAGGCAACCAGACATACACATTTATAAGACTGGATGGACCTGCTGGAGGATGGACTGATGGGGTCTGTCAGTTGCAAATGTGTTGTCTAAATAATTCACTGCTCTGCCAATTAGCAGAACCATGAAGTTGTCCTGGGAATTCCATTTTCTAGGATCCAGTGCAACTGAAATGCAGTTCTATTAAATTAAATGCATCTGTTTACTGAATGTTTTAAGTCTTTTTGTATAGCTTGTCAACAGTTTGTTGTAGCTGTAGGATTACAAGAAATATACGTGGCTTTGCAAAATGCTGTACTGTCTTTGAATCTTTATCTTTTAAAACAGAAAATTATTTTAAAGATTCACGCATCATGGATATGAAGATCTGTTTTATAAAGATAACTTCAATATACGTGAATTATGGAAGAATGAATAAAAAGATCCATTGAGTACCACCTGAGTACCACCTCTTACTAATGCTGCTGAAAGATCTTCCAGATTTGAAGCCTGTAGTCCTTATTTAATCCACAGCATAGTACTGGTTCTGGCTTGTTTCACATTAATAGAGTTTATAGTGGCATTTTTGTTGTATGAGCATCTTAAAGATATTTTTAAAAAAAAATCTTCCAAATGATTGTTTTTGGGGGCATAGCTATATTTAGATTCTTGTGAGTGAAAAAAAACAATAATCCTTGTGGCACCATGAAGGCTAACAAATTTATTATAGTATAAAATGGTCTGTAATTTACTTTTATCACATCCATGTAATGTGTTAAGAACTGTTTTAATTCTGAAAAACAGGCCTAAAACTATTTTTATTTATTTATTATATTTATAGGCCACCTTTCTCCCAAGATTGGGACCCAAGGCAGCTTCCATCAATAAATATCTGTTAAAAACACAATAAAATTAAACAGATTAAAAGCACTTAAAACCACTAAAAACATTTAAAACAGCTAAAAAACATTAAAAGGATATGTAACTTGAAAACAATGCTAATTAATAAGCTACCCAGCCAAAGGAAAAGCTTGTTTGAAGAGAAAGGTTTTTGCCTGTCGGCAAAAGGAGAGCAGGGAAGGGACATGCCTAGCCTCCTGTGGAAGAGAGTTCCACAGGGTGGGAGCAGCCACTGAGAAGGCTGTCTCCTGTATCCTCACCATGTGAGCCTGGGATGGTGGTGGAACAGAGAGAAAGCCTGCCCCAGCTTTCTTCCCCAGTTCTAGCTGGCTTGTACAAGGAGATATGGTCTTTCAAATAGCCTGGACCTAAGCCATTTAGGGCTTTATAGGTTATAACCAGCACCTTGAATCGTGCCCGGAAACAAACAGCCAGTGGAGCTGTTTTAACAAGAGAGTTATGTGCTCCCTGTAACTGGCCCTACTCAGCATTCTCACAGCTGCATTTTGAACCCGCGTAGAGTGTGTTACAGTAGTCTAACCGTAGAGTGTGTTACAGTAGTCTAACCGAGATGTAATCAAGGCGTGTGTCACTGAAGCCAGATCTGACATCTCAAGGAGCAGGCGCAGCTGGTGCACAAGTTTTAATTGTGGAAATGCAATCCTGGCCACTGCTGAAACCTGGGCATCCAGGCTCAGAGTTGAATCCAGAACACCCAAGCTGCAAGCCTGAGATTTCAGGGGGAGTGTAACTCCATCCAGCACAGGAAAAATCTCTGTTCCCTGGTCTGCCTTTTGACTGACCAGCAGCACCTCTGTCTTGTCTGGATTAAGCTTCAATTTCTTTGCCCTCATCCAGTCCATTACTGACAGCAGACATTGGTTCAGGACCAAAACAGCTTCCTTGGAATCAGATAAAAAGGAGAGATAGAGTTGGGTGTCACCAGCATGTTGATGACAGCAAACCCTAAAACTCCGGATGATCTCTCCCAGCAGTTTCATGTAGATGTTAAACAGCATGGGGGACAAAACAGAACCCTGAGGAATTCCACAGGCCAATGGCCAGGGAGTCGAACAGGAGTCCCCCAGCACCACCTTCTGAGTTCTGGCCTCCAGGAATGACTGGAACCACTGCATAACAGTGCCCCGAAGTCCCATCCCAAAGAGTCGGCCCAGAAGGATACCATGATCGATGGTATCAAAAGCCACAGAGAGGTCCAGCAGAACCAACATGGACACACTCCCCCTCTCTAGTTCCTGGCGTAGGTCATCCACCGAGGCGACCAAAGCTGTTCCCATCCCATAACCAGGCCTGAAACCAGATTGAAATGGATCTAGATAATCTGTTTCATCCAGAAACCCTTGGAGCTGGGAGGCCACCACACACTCCAGAAGCTTGCCTAAGAAAGGGATATTGGAGACTGACCAATAATTATTCAGGATAGTGGGATCCAGGAGGGCTTTTTTTAATAGTGGCCTCACCACAGACTCTTTTAAACGTGCTGGGAACTTACCTTGCTGCAGTGAGGCATTCACCTCTCCCCTTACCCAATCAGCCAGTCCCCCTCTGGCTGCTTTGGGAAGCCAGGAGGGGCAAGGGTCTAGTATACATGTGGTGGCTCTCACCTCTCCAAGGATCCTGTCTACATCCTCAGGCTGCACAAAGTGAAACGAATCCATTATAACAGGACAAGCGGGTGCCAAGATCACATCTACTGGACCTGTCTCAACTACAGCATCCAAATCAGAGCGAATCTGAGCAATTTTGTCTGCAAAGTGTCTTGCAAATTTATCACTAGGCTATAAAGTGGTCATTGTTTCCTTCTTGTGGGCCAGAATGTAAAAGGCCCCTGACCACTCAAAACAGCTCCGCTGGACAGCACTGTGCAGACGCAATGGTGGTAAAGAAGTATGACTTCTTTGCTGCCACAATTGCAGTGGCATAGGTCTTCCAATAAGACCTAGCCTGTGTTGGAGACTAGAGCCAACATTGCTCTAGTCTCTGTCCCATTTGTTTCAGCAGCAGCAGCTCTCCAGTAAACCAGAGAACTCAATTGACTCTACTTTGTAGGAGGGGATGGTTAGGAGCAATCGTGTCCACTGCCCTGGCCATTTCCCTGTTCCAGAGATCAGCCAGGGCTTTGACAGGATCACCTGCTGAGGCAACAGGAAACTCCCCAAGAGCCATCAGGAATCCATCCGGATCCATAAGTCTCCTGGGGCGGACCATCTTAATCGATCCCCCACCCCTGCAGAGGTTCTGAGTCTCAGTAAATCTAAACCTCACCAGTCCATGACAACAGAACTATAGAAAGCTTCTCCACTCCAAGATCACAATCATCCTGCCCAGAACAGAAAACCAGGTCCAAAGTGTGTCCTGGAGCATGGGTGGCGCCAACTATTACTTGGGACAGGCCCATGGTTGCCATGGTGGACATGAAGTCCTGAGATGCTCAAACAGGGTAGTCTCTGCATGGATGTTGAACCCAGTACAACAAGATGGGGGGACTCCAGCACCACTGCCGAGACCAGCTCAGCCAGCTCAGGAAGGGAAACTGTTGAGCAGCAGGGTCGGTGGTACACCAACAGAATCCCTGCTCTGTCCCAGCCTCTCCTGCTGCTGCACAGAGAACCCAGGTGGACAGAGCTGGGAGAGATTAACACCACCAGCTTCATCCAGGCAGTCTCTGTAATATAGGCCAGGTCAGTATGTTCATCCAGGATCAAGTCCTGGATCAGAGATGTTTTTCCATTCACTGACCTGACAGTAAGCAGCAGCATTTTCAACCCAGGGAATGCATTGCCAAGGCCATCCAGACTATTTAAAATAGGGGGGAGCTTCTCTGTGGCTCTCCCTTCTCTGATTGTGATAGGATTGTCTCCCCACACCATATCTCCCTTTGCCCAGCAATGTTGTAATCGCTGCTCCCTGGGCTACTTCCCTCCCTCGCTTTGCAAATATCATTCTCCTTTGGGGGCAGCTTCATTAAAATTAGCAAGTAAGTCCCATCCATTTCACCCCCTCCTGGCCAGAAGGACTGGCCTTGAGGGGTCAAACTGTAGCAATCACTCATTGTACACTTTTGTTCCTATTAGAGAAATACTTACCCTTTCTTTCTACCACACTGTCATATTCGGTGCCACTCTTATCTAACGAAGCTATAGTGTCAGAGAGAGCCAGAGCGGTATAGTGGAATGTTAGGCTGCTATGACTCTGCAGACCAGGGTTCCAATCCCTGCTGGGCCATGGAAACCCACTGAGTGACCTTGGGCAAATCCATTCTCTCAGCCGCAGAGAAGGCAAAGGCAAACCTCCTTTGAACAAATCTTGCCAAGAAAACTCAAATATAGATTCTTCTTAGGATCACCATAAGTTGGAAAAGACTTGAAGGCCTTGACAAGAACAAATTGTGTCAGACTCATTGTTCGGGAGGGTACTAGCTCAGTTGAGGAACAGATGCAAAAAGAGCCAGGTTTGAGCCCAAGCATCTACTGATAGTGAGGAAGAATGTGGAAAAAGAAACAAAAGTAATGTAGAATTTCCACGTGCAACATCAAGAATGCGCAGTCACAGAATGGTCTATTGTCCATTGTAATGTGTAAAGTAACCAATTAGTTTTGTACATCTGGTGCCAAAACGTACATGATAACACTGTACCAAAGAATGTATAAATGGTTGGGAATTGATGGAGGGAGAGCTCTCGGTCTTTGGAAGCAATTCCACTGAGACCCAGCTGGCTGAATAAACTTTGAATTTCCACTCCGTGGGTCTCGATCTCTATTTTCTGCAACAATGGGGCTGAGGAAGACTGACTTAAGAGAGCTGGTGGAGGGCAGAAGGGCTCAAGGCTGAAGTGTTTGGAACTTTGATTTGTAGAGACAGTGTTTTGGCCCAACAGGATATCTCTTTTACAGCTGTTACCCTCAGTGTAATTATAAATATGTTGTGTATAGATCTGTTCACTTATTTTGTTCTTTATTTGTTGAATTTATATCCCATCTTTGTCCCAAGATGGGATTCAAGGTGGTTATCAACTCATCAGGCCTGATCTGTATTTCATTATCTCTTATTAGATCTCATCCCTCAAGCTTTGTTCCCCTCACTTTTAGCTGTTTTCTGCTGTCTGAAAACCACACATCTTTTTTTTAACCTCTTCTTTTATCTCCCTTTTTAGTTGCTGTTGTTAGGTTCCAGACTAAAGTTCAGCTTTTGTTTGCCTCAGCGGTTGGATGTCAGTTGACTGTCTGAATAGACATATAGCTAAACACAACTTATGTTGTGGTCAGAACAGTGACAGCATCAGGGAGAATTTTCCAGGAACAATATTATGTCTCTGTTGCAGTGCAAAATATTTTGGTTTGCTTGGTCTTGAATGGGCAATTAAAGATTAATTAGCTTTTACAGAAGACCTGCATGGGGAGGGAATGAAAACTGAAAGCCTGAGTTTAGATCTGTACAGCTGCATTTGTGGATGTAGCTATGGTCAACTTAGTTAAGATCCTATGTGCTTCTTGCATAGCATAAATATGTACCAGCAGAAAGCAGAGTAGTACAGTGGTTTGAGGACTGGACTGCAACTCTGGAGACTAGGCTTTGAATCCCCACTCAGCGGTGGAAACCCACTGGGTGATCTTGTATAAGTCATACTCTCTCAGCCTCAGAGGAAGGCAAAGGCCAACCCCCTCTGAACAAATCATGCCAAAAAAAAAAAAAAAGTGATAGGTTTGCCTTAGAGTTGCCATAACTCAGAAGTGACTTGAAGGCATGCAACAAGAACATAGTAGCAATGGATTCCACAGTTGCACAGCTGATTATGTAATGGATGACATGGCCCTGTTGCCCACCTTTTATGCAAATAATTATTCCTCCTCCCATTCCCCAAGTCAGCACTGAGAGAAGTGTGCAGATAGTTGTGGGATAATTGACTGCAACGGACCACACACACCTCTGAGAAAGCACAAACATTTCTGTAGCCATTATTGTGATAGTGTAATGCCTCCACAGGATGCCAGCCACTGACAATAAGACTTGAAGTGCAAAATTTACCACTACAACTCCAGCTGCTAGTCAGTGTGAACAGTACTAAGCAAGAGGGACCAGCTGCTTCTAGTCCTATCAGAGGTTAGAAAAGATAATGTTTTTGGACTTCCAGTTCTCACAATCACCCACGGTCAGTACTGTCCAAAAATAACTTTCAACTGGCTATAACCTGTGCACTCTTCTGTTTCATTACATGGGAAAAAATTGGAAGAAACTTTGCTTCAGTATTACAACCTCTTGTTTACACGGTGGCCAGTTAGTCGCCTAAGGGAAACCCACCAGCAGTATAGGGTGCAATTGCACACTATTTCTTAGCCTCCGTAGCAAGCGACACAACAAAGGTGCTTGCTTCAGAAATTGAAGGTGGTGTATAGTCATTCTGAGCAGTAAAACCACTGATGATATGATCCATAAATTTATCTAGTGTCCTGTCCAAAAGATTTAGCCTTCCATCTCTACACTTTGGAGCAAGTACCACAGTTTAATAGATACTATATGTTTCCCATTTATATCTAAATACATCTAGAAAAAAGAACAAGATCCTCAAATTTAAAGATGTATCACTGAATACATGTATTTGCAGTTTCTACATATCATTGTCAAAGCAGGACAGAGAAAGAACCTTTCTGCACTTCACTGTTTATAGTGCTATTATTCCATTTTCAACATCCTGTGGAATTCTGGGGGTTGTCGTTTACTGAAGCCACAGAGCTCTCTGGCTGAGAAGTCTAAATGCCCCTCCCTAAACTGCAAACCCCAGGATTCTATAGGATGTTCAAAAATGAAATAATAGCACTATAACAGCGTAGTGTGGAAATGGCCTCAGAATCAGCTAATTTGAAATTCTGGAGTTCTGTAGATACTTTTGGACTGCCAAAAGCACACATAAATGGGCCCTAGGGGAAATCAAACCTGAACTCTCCCCAGAAGCCAAGATGACTAAGCTGAAATCGTCATACTTTGGACATGTCCTAAGAAGACAATAATGCTGGGCAGGGTAGAAGGCAGCAAGAAAAAAGGAAGAACTGGTTGTATCAAGGAAACCACAGGCCTGACTTTGCAAGACCTGCGCAGGGCCTTGGATGACTTGGAGGCCTCTCATTGGTAGCGTTGCCCTAAGTCCAGGCTGAGTTGATGACAGTTAACAACAATAGGGAGCAAAAAGAACTTATGGAAGGAGGTTGTATTAGAGCGAGGCCATTTCAGCCCTACACGGCTGTTATTCCACTTTCAACATCCTATGGAATCCCGGGGAATCCTAAACTGCAAACCCCAGGACTCCATAGCATGTTGAAAGTGGAATAATAGCGCTATAAAAGCGTAGTGCGGGAACGGCCGGAGTCATTCCTCCTTGTTAAACGGAGCTGGGCAAAGCACTAGAAGCAGCCCAGCCGCTTCGCTTCCCCCCCGCCCAGCAAAGCCAAGGAAGGAGTGGCTGCTGGCCGGGCGAGAGAAGGGCCGAGGAGAGGAGAGGGGCGGGCGGCTGCCTTGGCCACAACCTCTTCGAGGAGGAGCCTTGGCCGCCGGTTCGCGGGAGCCTCTCCGTCCGGGCCCGCGCGAGGGGCTCGGCGGCGGCGGCCGGGATGACTCAAGCGGAGAAGGGCGAGGTGGCGGCGGCGGCGGCGGAGAATGGGAAGGACAAGGAGCGCGACAAGGAGAAGGAGCAGCGCGGCGCCAAGAGGCCCATCGTCCCCGCCGCGGTGCCGGAGCCCCTCCAGGAGGTGAGCGCTGCTCTTCCGCTCGGAGCTGAGCGAGCCGGGCGCCTTCCGGCGGAGCAAACCCACGCCGGTGGGGAGGAGGCTCGGCAGGCCGCGGCGCTCGTCCCGGGCGTCTCCGGCCCAGGCCGCGGCGGCCTCGCGTCCTACCGTCTCGGCAGAACGGCATTGCCGCGCCGTTGTTGTAACTAGTTGTTGTAACTAGTTTGGACCTTGGCGTGTCCGTTCACCTGCGTGAGGCGGGAAGGAGTTTCCTGGCCTGCGCTGCTCAAGTTAGGTACGCCGGGTTTTGAGGGTACCTTTCTCAGGTCTTGTCTTTTTCATTGAGTTGTAGCTCGGCGGGGGCGGGGGGGCGCGGAGGCAAAATAAAGACATCGTCCCCGGGTGAGAATGCTGTCCCCCCCCCCCGTGGCATTTTCCTTCGGTTCTCAAAGTCCTGGCTCTGCAAGGAGTGAAATGCTGAAAATCGTTCACACCTGGAACTTCTAGGCCATTTCCGCATAGCCTGTTATAGCACTATTATTCCGCTTGCAGCATCCTATGGAACTCTGGGGTTTGCAGCTTAGGGAGGGGCCCCTACCAGAGGCCATCTCCGCAGTAGCCTGCTATAGCGCAACGATTCCACTTTCAACATCCTCTGGAATCCTGGGGTTTGCAGTTTCGGGAGGGGCCGGCCGGCCCCTCCCGAAACTGCAAACCCCAGGATTCCAGAGGATGTTGAAAGTGGAATCGTTGCGCTATAACAGGCTAGTGCGGAAATGGCTGCTACATTTCTTCGTCTGCATTTTTTTCCTTTGGATGCTGAAACAGTATTTCCAAGTGGCCAGCTGAAATTTTAAGTTACTGGAATGCTGGAAATTTTGGAACTGATGGAAAATGTTATTCAAGTAGGCAGATTCTTATTAGGGAGGGGGATTACTCTGCTTCTTGAAAGCGTTTCGCTGCCTGGGACTAAAACAGGTCAGGTTGAAGACAGATTAACCCCGATGGGCCTGCACTGTGGCGTGCCCTTTTTTCGGGTATAGTGTTCATCCACAGATGCAACCTCTGGTGTCTGGTTTTTAAGTGGTTAGTAGTCCAAGAAAAACGACCCCTTGATTCGGCAGAATAGCTATTCTGTTACAGAGGCTTATTTAATAGTAAATTCCACTGAGATCAGTGTGAGAGATGGATGGATGGATGGATGGGTTGGAATTAAAGCAAGAATGGGGTCAAACTCTAGTTTGCTGTGGGAATGTGGGGTGGGGGAGAGCTGCAAGGGAGGATTAATGGAACAGTGGGAGAAATACTTCTTTTCTAAATACTTACTCAGTTCTTTAAGTACAGGAGGCCCTTCAGATTCGCAAGGGATAGGGACGGAGAACACTTGCACATGTCAAAAAATCGCAAATGGGCCGGTGCCATGCTCCTGCCCGCTGCAAGGAACAGGAGAGGCCCCAGGGTATGCAGAGAAGCTGCAATCCCGGCCCTGCACGATCCTGCAGGCCTCCTCCAGACCACGCAGGCCCGAGGCCTGCAGGAGGTGGCAGTTGCCAGCCCCGCAGCCCCTGTGGGCCTTCTTTGGAGTGCCCACGGGAGCCCAGGCCCTAAGGCATGCAGGGACGCGGCACTCGCTGGCCTTGCACGATCCCGCGGGCCTGTGTTTGGGCACCCGCAGAAGCGCAGGCCCTGGAGTGTGCAAGGACACAATGCTCACCAGCCCTGCACGCCCCTGTGGGCCTGCCTTTGGGCGCCTGCACAAGCGCAGACCCCAGGACATTCAGGGACGCGGCGATTTCCGGCCCTGCGCATCCCGGGGCCTGCGCAGCACAGCCCACATGAGTCCAGGCCCCAGGCACCCTGCACGCTCCTGCCACACAGAGGGCCTGGAACGTGAGGGGGAGAATGGGAGGGCAGTGGGCACTTCTGCGAATAATCAAATTCACGGAAGTGAAACCCGCAAATGTGGAGGGAGAACTGTACTTACTTAAGAACATTTAATACTTTTAATGCCCACAGAGTCATCACTTGAATTAGCATTACAAAGAAAATACAGGATTGGAAGTCTAATGTTTCCCCCGAACTCATAATTCTGTCCGTCCTGCCTGCATGTGTTTACAGCCTTACAGTTCATCCCCATTTCTTTTGGGTAGGCAAGTCTGCTTAGGGTTATATAGCTTCAGCTCCAGTCCTGTTGAGAGTCTGCTTTCCAATTACGCATCCATGGGATTTTCCTAAAATCAGTTTACCTGCCCAAGAGTGAATGTATGACTGCAGTCTTGTCCTTTCTGCTTTACTTTATATGACGACAAAATCTGAGACCTTGTCACACTTGAAATCAGTGAAATAATATAATGAAAAGATTTTTGCATTCTCACAGCCTGCTTTATCCTGAGCCTTCAGGCATCAGCCCATTCAGAAAAGTCCCCAGCAAAAAAAATTATACTTGCAGTGGGTCCCCAGTAAAGAAAAGGTTAAGAACACTGCCGTAGCCTAAATCCAGTGTTTGTCCCAACTAGAGTAGACCTAACAGATTAGTGGAACTTAAGTGCTGACTTGTTTAAATTTCTATTGATTCATTGGATCTGCTTTGTTGTTATTAACTGTCATCAAGTCAACTCCAACATACGATGACCCTGTGTGTGAGGGGTCTCCAAGTCACCCTGTCATTAACCGCCCTGTTCAGGTCTTGCAGATTCAGGGACGGGTCTGTCTTTATTTAGTTTATCAATAGGGAAGGCCATCTTCCTCTTTTTCCTGCTGCCTTTTATTTTGCCAAGCTTGCCTCCAGTTGGTAAAAAAAAGCTGCCATTGCTTCTATCCTTGTGAAGCCCTACTAAGGGAAAGCTTCAGTCCTCCCTCTTTCTCCCAGAAGTTGGAACAAGTTTTCAAAAAGTTGTGTGCTGTTTATTTAGGCATCTACCAAATCTTTGGTGGTATTCTTAAAACCTTTTTATTTTGTCTTTTAGCAAATACAGAGTAACTTCATTGTCGTGATACATCCTGGCTCCATGACTTTGAGGATTGGCAGAGCTACAGACACACTTCCTGTCAGCATTCCTCACATCATTGCAAGAAGACACAAACAGCCAGGACAACCCATATACAAAGACAGTTGGCTTCTCAGAGAAGGACTCAATGTAAGTCCTACATATTTGTAAGTTACATGATGTGAATAAAAGATCTGAAATATGTTCTGAGTTATGATCTTAAGAAAAGTTTTCCAAAACAATGTATAGGTGGTATTTAACTCCAGAAAGATTGCCTAAATTGTATAAAGGTTCTTCAAATGTTTGTTGGAAATGTGATCGAAAAGAAGGAACTTTTTACCACATATGGTAGCCCTGTAAAAAGAAAGCCAAGCAGTTTTGGGTGATGACACATAGACTGATGGAGGACATCTTAAAGGTAAAGATTCAATTCAAGCCTGGACTTTATTTAATTGGGTCTGACTGAGTAACAGACTGATAAGAAGTTGGGACGAATTTTTCACTATATGATCACGGCAGCGATAGTGCTGTATGCACAGAAATGGAAAAGTGTGGCTATTCCTTTGCATGAAGACTGGCTGTTGAAGAAGCTAGATTTGGCGAAAATGGATAAATTAACTATTTTAATTAAGGAAGGATCTTCAGTTATATATAAAAGTGATTGGAATAAATTGATTGTACATCTAAAACACTGTTTTGGGGGGGAAGGTCAATTATTGGTTTTAAAGGTTAAACTTATAGTTATTAAATACTAGGCAGTATTGTGATAAAGACAGACACACTAGAAGAAGTATATCTTGTAGATTATCTTAGAATCAAAAGCTGGTGAGTTAGAAGTCATTTATTGCCCCCCCCCCCCATTTTAGTTTAATTGTAGTCTAGTTTAGTTTAGGACTGGGTTAGAAACTAATGAGTTTCTTTGTCTGTTTACTTATTGTTTGTCTTTCTAATCCCCTGTATATGGTTTTATATATTAAATGTTGGTTAATAAAAATATTTTTGAAAAAGAATATTACATTAAATTAAATCAATAGCTGTGCATTTGAAGTGCATTGTTTTGCACACACTTAGCCTGCTGTGCTCAATTTGTGTAGCCATCTTTACTTCTCATAATGTGTGCCTGGATTGTACAATAATACCTGGTCTGTATAGCAACTTACGTTTGTCTTGCACCATCTGAACCAGCTACATATGGGAATTAACACAAACTATGACATTAAGTTATAAATTGCACTAGAATGAGGAGGGCTAAACCTAACACTGAAGACCACATTGCACAAGATATTTTTTGACATAGGTATCAGTACTATGCAGGCAAGCATGTACACTATCATTTTGGGGATGTACATATTTGTACCTCTGTATTTATCCATCAGAGGAATTAGCTCTCTACAAGTTCTTTTTTAAAAACTTGTGCAGTTCATGAGTGGAAAACCTTTAGTCCTTCAAATGTTCAGTTCCAACTCTCAGGATCATCAACTTTGGAATCCCCTGCCTAGAGCTGTGATCTAATAATGTCTTAGTTCTAAGAGGGGTAGTTAAAAGATGATGAGAAAGGTCAACCACAAGGGTTGATAATTTGGATTTTTATGAAGGTTTTGTTGTTGTTGTTGCTTTCTGGGTAGAAAGGTGTATTTCATATAGCTTCTATGTGCACTAGTGGCTACTGTAATAGCAATTGAAAAAACCTATTTCTGTTTTATAGAAGAAAGATAATGTATTGTTTGCTTTTATTTAGAAACCTGAAAGTACTGAACAAAGACAAAATGGCCTTAAAATGGTTGACCAAGCAATATGGTCCAAAAAGATGTCAAACGGTGCCAGACGTATACCAGTATCTCCTGATCAGGTATCCCATCTGTGAATTGTGAACATATCTACTATGTTTTTGTGGTATAAAAGCAGCAAACAATCTGGTGGCACCTTAAAGACTAATTCATGGGCTGAGTAATCTCATGGGGAGAAGAATGGAGCTTGTAATGAAGGGCCTGGCTTTTCTTGAGCTTTGCCGGCCTTGTGCCAGTTGGGTAGAAGGCAGTGGTGCAGTTTCACCACTCCCCTTTTTCCTTTTCATTTCTTTCCCCAAATTTTGCATCCCATTGGTTTCGTTTTGGTGGTGTCTTGAGGGAACAAAATCCAGTGGATTTACAATCTTCCCTTCACATTCATGGGTTTGGCCTTTGCAAATTTGCAAACTACGGTTATTTTCAAACCACGGTTATGCCTCCTCCCCCATTCTCCTCCTCCCATTCCCTTGCCTTTTACTCAAGTGTATGTGCCTTCCTTCTCCACGCCTGGGCAAAAGGCAAGGGAATTGAAGGGGAGAGCACCACACAAGGAGAAAGTAGGCATGTGTTTGCCTTTCCCCCCTTACCCTTGCCTTTGCCCAGAGCCAGAGAACGTGCACTGGGGCAAAAGACAAGGGAATGAAAGGGGGTGTTATTCACAGTTTTTCCACTTTCATGAGCGTTGTGTGCCCAAACTCTTGCAAAAGTAGACAACGTTCGCTGAGCTGCCCACTTTCCAGGCTGATTCAGAGCTCACCCACAATTGCATAGACTACTTGGGGTAAGCCATGTGGACCTAATATTTTGGTGTAGTCCCTGTGTTTTTTGATGGTTCAGGGTAACCCTAACAGAAAAAGACTGAGGTATGATTTTTTTTTCTCTGTTGCTAACCTGCTTGCCCCATTCTGTGGTGTGCAGAGGTCATCCTAGATTGGGTTCATCCACCCACTCCTTATAGGCAGGCTCTCCAGCTTATCAGTTTGAAGCTGTGTCCCCCTGCTGGCAGGCAGGTAAACTCCCCGTGTCTCCCCAGGCTAGGGTCTGCCTCCTCTCCAGTAAGATACTAAAGAGAGAACTCTTCTTTTCCTTTCATTTTTTCACTCTATACCCTTGGGAATCCATCTTCCATGGGCCTTGGCCATGGGGTGCTCCCCAGCCCACACTCCACATAGGTTCAGCCATGGGGAATTTGATTGCTGGCTGAGGGATAGTCTAGATAGAATTTTTTTGGGGTTAAATTCTACCATTCGTTTTGAGGGGATTTTGGATGTGTAAGGGCTGTAATGCTTATCCACTGTGTACTATCTGCTACGTTATTTACATCAGTAAAACTTATGCTCTAGCAGTAACATATGTCAGTGTTCAGCAGTGGAAGACTTCTTGGAGAGGCCTTGAAGAACACTTGGTTCTAGAACAAGCATAGTTTCTAAGCCGAGGGAAGTAATAGTTCCCCTATATTCTGAGCTGGTCAAACCTCATCTAGAGTACTGTGTTCAGTTCCTGGCACCTCATTTTTAGAAGGATATAGACAAGTTGCAGCAAATTCAGAGAAGGGCAACAAGGGTGATAAGATGAATGGAAAACAAAATAAATGAAGAGGTTGAAGGAGCTGGGCATGTTCAGCTTGGTGAAAAGATGAAGGGATGACATGATCTCACTCTTTACCTCAAGGGCTGCCACAGAGAAGAGAGTGCTGGCTTGGTCTCTGCTGCCTCAGAGGGTAGAATTAGGTCTAATGGTTTTAAGTTACATATGGGTAGACTCCAACTAAACATTAGTAGGAATTTATTGACAGTGAGAGCAGTTGAATGGATACAATTGCCTAAAGAGATGATGGAGCCTCCTACTGTGGATGTCTTCAAAAAGAGGCTGGACAGCTATCTGCTGAGCTTTCTCTAGTGGAGATCCTGCATTGAGCAAGGGCTTGGTCCTAATGGCCCATAGGGCTCATTCCAACTCTGATTCTGTGAACAAGACACATGCCTATATGTAAATATCTACCACTCTCGGCAACACTGTGTCCCTCTGATTAAGTAGGATGCAGTTCATGAAAGTTTGTACCAGATAAAACTGAATTAGGCTTCAAGGTGTTACAAGACTTGGCTGTCATTTTTATTGGACTGCATGCAGGTGAATGAACCGCTGATGGCAGTCATTTAAGGCTCTACCAGACTTTGTTGTTTTTGGTGACACAGAGTAATACCTTTCTGGACTTTTATTTCTTTGGATCAAGTTTAAGCAGTTTGTACAGCATTTAGCGAGACATATACATGCACTCACATATCTTTGGACAGTATGTGAAGAAAAGAATATACATGCAGACTTAGATGGGTTTCAGATATGCTAATATTATTTTCCTCCTTATGTCTTGTTTGGATTTTATATTTTAGGCTCGCTCTTATAACAGACAGATGAGACCTGCTATTTTAGATCACAGCTCTGGGACAAAGTGGACAAACACGGGGCATCACCCAGAATATGTCATTGGAGAAGAGGTAAGAGTTCCTTTCTCATTTCACTAAAAGTGCTATTCTCCTTTCATGCCAAACTTGGACTTAATAATGTCATAACCATATGTAGTTTTGAAAGAGCCAGTGTGTTGTAGTGGTTTGAGTATTGGATTATGACTCTGGAGACCAGGGTTCGAATACTTGCACAGCCATGGAAATCCACTGGGTGAGCTTGAGCAAGGCACCATCTCTCAGCCTCAGAAAAAGACAAAGGTGAAAAACTCTTGCAAAGAAAACCATGTGATAGGTTTGCCTTAGATGTGCTGTAAGTCAGGAACAACGTAAAGGCACACAACAACAATGTATTTTTCAGAGGTGTTCTTGGATCAACAGCAGTGGCTGTGTACAAAACTGTTAGCCAATTTAATTAGCTAGAAGTGGTGGTTTTTTTTCTTTTTTCTTCACTATCCCAACATTTATCTAGATTGTATTTAGGTACATTGTTGGGCTGAAGATGTGTGTGAGAGAGAAAAATCTCTTGTAAGCTTTGTGTCCTGGTCAGCTCTTGATCAAGCAGGTGGTTATTAAAAGCCTGAGATGAGGAAGTAAGCAGGAGTGAATGCAGCTGGGGTTTGGAGGGGATGAGTTGCTGACGAAGTCTTCAAATGTGGTCATATTTTGCCCTCTGTATGATCTAGTAAATATGGGATTTTCTGTTGCTTTTATAACTGTCATCAAATGACATTTCACTATTCTTTTAAAAGTTTCAAACTGGCAATAGGCCAGATTTTATCAGATCCTGTTGTCTCCATTTTTTTTTGTAATACTTAACCAGCAAAGGAGAGTGGAAAACTGTTAGCTGCGCTGCCTTGTACATTCAATGGCGCAGTGATTTGGCTTCTTCCAGTATAGGCAGTCAGAATATGGTACCAAAACACCATGTATGTGTTGGTCTCATTTTTTGAAACAAAAGTATTGCTTGTTTCTTGGTATAACTAAAAGCTAAACTGTGTTGTATGTTTCAGTATACGTTGGAAGCTGCATTATATACCATTTTATAATGATTTGTTTTTCTCACGAATGGGACACAAATTGATCATTGCAGTCGATGCTGATTTTTCAATGGCAATTATTTTTGCAGATTTCCCTGTGATATAACACTGGAGGGTGTGATTTATTTGCATTTTTTTTTGCATTTTTCTTCTTGATCCTGCGCCTATTAGATATTTTGGGGTTTTTGTTTTGTATTACAGCTGGGATGAGGAAACTGATCGATGGGCTATGTTGTACTCTGGACCTAATTTCATGTTGGGTGGCATAGATATGTGTACGTGCACAGACACAGAGAGGGAGAGATGGGTGGCACAGTAAGAGGGAGAATGGTTGAAAGAGATAGAGAGATGAGGAGGTGCATAGGCAATGGGAACAGAGTGATGAAGGATGGAGCTGTAGTGTGCTATAAACACTTCCTGCTGGCACTTTTGGCTTTGCCACTCATCAGCTGCTGTACAATAAACTACTGCATTTTTAATGATTGCATTTTAAATGAAGTTTATGTTATTGTATTTCATTTTATTCCTTACACTTTGGAATGGGCAGTAACTGAAGTTTTCTGGATCTTGTGTAAATAAATTAACAACGTAAAACAAAATAACTATAAAACAGTGAAGATAGAATTGCACATATCCAGAGTACAACCATACCTCTACTGGATCTTTCTGCTTCTGCCAGAAGTGGCACACATACTCCACTGCAGCCTCGATCGCAGCCTGAACATTTCCACAGCCCAGGTTGGAGGAGCGGGTTTTTAGGTAACCATGAAGGGCTACAGGAGGAGAAGAAAATCCAAGTTCTACTAATATTGTATACAGAAGTACAGCACTGGATCTTGCCTAGTAAAATCAGTGGCAAGAGGTAAACGCAACATATGGCATGACATAATAAAGCAAAGTAAAACCAGCTGATAAATAGATAGAAATAATTAAATTAGCAGCAAAAATAAAACAATGCGGAGATAATATGACGCTGCACTTTTCTTTTCAGGCACTCTATGTTAACCCGTTGGACTGTTATAATATTCACTGGCCTATTCGACGAGGACAGCTTAACCTTCACTCAGGACCTGGTGGCTCTCTTACTGCAGTACTAGCTGATCTTGAAGTAATATGGTCATATGCAATACAGAAATATTTAGAAATACCTTTGAAAGATTTGAAGGTAAGCTGTGACTGACTTCAGCTGAATGTGATTGTGACCCTGATTTTCCATCATTGTTTCTGTAAAAGAATTTGGCCTCTAAAGCTATTTGCAGTGACGTAACAATTTCTTCCATATCTCTGTCTCCCTGGATCACCTAATTACCCTGTTCTGTTTTACGCCTCTTAGGAGAAGAGATAAGGAGTTAGCACAGAGACAGAAAGCCATAATGTGAGAGTTAAATTCAACAGAAATGAACAATGGAAGATATAATAAGTAGGAAAACTAGAAAAAACGTTATAGTAATCTACATGAGGCATGTCTGGAGCGTGTATTAAAATTTTAGCAAAATAATAGGGATCTGGGAAGTCCTGAAAAGAAATTAAAAGAACTCATATTTTATAGGAGGTAAAGTAGGAGGAAAACTTCAATTAACTTACATTTTGTAGGACATATAATAAGCTTACTAACAAAAACAAAGTGTGAGATGGTGGAACCAGCTGAGTGAGAAGGAGAGAACTCAAAGGGAAAATGTGGCACAACAGAACCAAAACCTTAACCTCTTATGTTTTCTGGTGCCTTGAACTGAAATACTTAGATGGTGAAATTAACCAATTTAGCTTTTTCCTGTTTCCTAAATTGCTCTGTGAAGAATTCTGATCTTTCGTCTCTTTCTCAGTATTACAGGTGCATTTTATTAATTCCAGACATCTATAATAAGCAACATGTGAAGGAAATAGTAAATATGATCTTAATGAAGATGGGCTTCTCAGGTAATAAAGCAGTGTCCTCTGTGGTCATTCACAATAGTAGTTGTGTGAGCATCTGGAACTGTTACTTTTTTTGGATTACAACTTCCAGAATCCCTTAGCCAACATGACCATGTAGGTGTATACAAGTATCGCTTGCTGTTATCTTGAGCTTTCTTTACAGGCTCCAAAAATGAGAATTGCTTTCTCCTGATCTGGTGTTGTGTGATGGTGGTATATATTGTTAGATATAGGAAGCAGTGTGGAAGTTGATTAGATGATGGGAGCGATGGTGATTTTAAATATATTATGTGAATACTACAACTTGACCATGTCTTTCTCACTAGTTGGTACACATCTGCAGACATTCACACACAGCTGTATGGGATTGCACAGAGACCATCTCTGGTGTGGCTCAGTTTTTGTATATCTCTTGATATAAGAGATAAAATGAGATCTAGCTACAAGATTTTGTTTATTGTCTCATTGCATGTCAATCAAAGCTTATAATAATGAGGTTGGCTAGAAGCTGCAATGCCCTGGGTCATAGATACGTTACTAGAGAAGGTATGTCTTCAGAAATTATTGTTGTGGTGACAGACTAGCCAATTTACAAAATGTGTAGATAGCAATAGGCACGTTTTCTTTATCCCTTTGTAGCATATATGTGAAAATATCTGCCTGCTGTATCTTTTTCAGGAATAGTGGTGCATCAGGAATCGGTCTGTGCTACTTTTGGAAGTGGCTTAGGTAGCGCTTGTGTTGTTGATGTGGGGGATCAGAAGACAAGTATCTGCTGTGTTGAAGATGGTGTTTCACATCGTAACACCAGGTAACTATCAAAAAGCAGGAGTATTTATTTTAATATTCCTGCATCATAGTCTGATTGTGTCAAGGAGTGATATGCCCTTTTAACATCTTGTAATATTCAATATTCAACACCTGAGAAGTTTTTGACATATTAAAATACTGTTACACCTTTGTGTTTGTGACTCAGGAATTAGTGAATTGCTCTTGTGCTGGTGTAGCAAACCATGGTTCTGACCAAAGACATGAATAGAAAAATAATAACATTACTCTAGGTAATTGTCCAGCCTCACGATACAAGGGTTTGTTTCTGAAAAAAGACATCAGACCCCCTAAATGCTTCTTAATTTTTATCTTAGGTTATGCCTTGCATATGGAGGCTCCGATGTGTCAAGGTGCTTCTATTGGCTTATGCAACGAGCTGGATTCCCTTACAGAGACTGCCATTTATCTAAAAAGACAGATTGCCTTCTCCTCCAGCATTTAAAAGAAACATTTTGTCATCTAGACCAGGTAAGGTCTGGGACCCAAATAAAAGGCTGTAACCTCTTGCTTTGCATTGTCACATGCCCATCTCTCGATCAGTTTGCTGTAATTAAAAGGACCCTGGAGTATTTAGATGTGCGAGGCATGATGACAGGGGTTTATAGAGTTAACGAAAGTTGGAAGGCACTAAACATGATGATGAATTCTTTTTCCTTGTGTCTGAAAATGCTAGAATGGGGGAACATCTAGTTAGTTCTTGGTTGTAATAATGTTGGAGAAGTATCTAGATTTGTTTGGAAGATGAGCTAAGCAGAAAAGCTTCTAAAATATTACTGTTAGGATACTCCTCAGTTTTTGTGTTACATTTCTGTTATGCGCAGCTTTATTTGGTGTATTCCGATGTTAGCATATCTGTTGCATCTGTGTGCCATCCTGTACAACATGACTGTGTGGAAGAGGCAGGATATAAATGATCTAATAAATAGGCAGTCTAATGAAATTGACAGGCTCAGAAGAATTAGAACTTATTTCCACAGGATATTGTTGTAAAAAAGACAGTTGTAAAAGAGATCAGTCAGATTCAGGGGGAATATTTCTGCAAAAGCTGTTAGCTGGAATAATTAAACATTGAGCCTGCCTCATGTTGCAACCAAAGATCAGAGAGAGTCCTTACAATCGTACTCGCTTGTGGGCATCACAAAGACATTTTCTGACCGTTGGAAATACTGTGGTGGATAGATCTCTGATGTTTTCTAGTAATGTAGTTCTGTTCTTCAGCACTCAATTTTCTATATTACTCAAAAATGGAAACATTTCCAATACTTACATATACTTATACAGTCATCCCTTCACGTTTGCTAGGGTTAGAGGCCCAGGACCCTTGTGAAAGTGGAAAAACTGAATAACTCTAGGCCTTCCCAAACCATGCCACTATATTCCACTATACCAGTATACTATTCCACTATTCCAGTATACCACTATATTCAACCCACCATGGATTCCTTTGAGGCGTCAGGATTCCTTCACAAGGCAGAAGGGGGTGGCTGGTGGGGCTTACTGCCACCTCCACTGCTGCCTCACACTGTTTTCAGTAGGGACATACAAGCCTCATTTGCGGGTTGTCGGTCTCGTGAGGCTTGCAGTCCCTATTAAAAATGGCATAGGGAGGCAGCAGAGGTGACAGCAAATAATTCGTGAATAATCAAATGCGCAAAAGTAAAAGCCGCAAATGTGGAGGGCTGACTGTGTATACATTTCCAGTACTTCGAATACATATAGAAATTGTTATTTCCATATTCAGAGAACTTCAGAAGAGCCACACTGAATCAGACCAGAGTGCTATCTGTTTAAGAATTTCATTCAAACAGCGGCTGATGAAGTTTGTCCATATTTATTTCCTTCCTTCCTTCCTTCCTTCCTTCCTTCCTTCCTTCCTTCCTTCCTTCCTTCCTTCCTTTCTTTTACAAAGGAACACTTGCTCATATCCCTACAGTGGGAAGAAAAGCAGACATCTTTAGAGAATTTATAAGAAAAATGCAGTCATTCCGAAAACTTCTCTTTTGCCTTTTTTTGGCAGGGGGTTGAGGGCAATTCCTGCTTGCAGTGTGATCCTAAAAGATTCACGAGCTTCAGGGAATTAAGCAAAACCCTCTTTTGTTAGCTGATCTCAGAGAAATGCCAGCTGAGGAGTTTATTGTCAGTACTGGTTTTCTGGCTAAGATATGCCTGCGGATGAACCAAAAAACGGTACAGACGAAGGGTGAGGTGAGAGAGCAACTGACGTTCCATTAGATAGATCTAAAGCTCCTCTAGTCCAAGGATGCAGCCATCATACTGTCACAAAATAAGACTGGGATGAGCATAATCTTAACTAGTTCCTGGTAACCAAAACAGGGAGGGGTTTAGTTTCAGCACAGCTTCAGCTGAACTAGTGTTGATCTTCAACGGTAGGACTGAGGTGTTAGTCAGAAGTTCAACTCGGCTTTTTCAGTGATCTGCACTTCTGGCTTCTCAGCCGTTTCGTGTAGCATAAACTTTATCCACTGCCTTATTGTTTTGAATGAAGTTCCATTACAGCTGTGAAATGCACAGTATTGCCAAGCTGTTCATAGTTTAATTTTGACAAATTTAGAAGTTAATTTAGGTTGTAGTTTAAGACTTACCTGGGAGTAAGTTAGGATTGCCACGTTGGATCTGAGACAGAGCTCTTATATGTTTGATAGTTAGCAGATCCTGGAGCAGGAGAATGTGGTGTAAAGTTCCTCCAGGTGGAACTACATAATATTTCTCTCACCCCATCCCAAACCTACCATTCAGCTGCCCCCCCCCCCCAATTTACTGGCCAATGGAAAGTGGGGGCATAATAAGATACATGTCCAGCTGTGTTCCTATGTCTGGACATACAAAAAGGAAGACTGGCAGTGCTGTTGGTCCATCTGTCTACCAGCCAGTAAATGACCATGTTGGGGGCCATGTAACAGCTAGAAGGTGGCTTTGGGTGGTTAGGGAGGAGACAATGCATAGTTCTGCCTGATAGAGCTTTGTGCAATGTGTTGCTGCATCAGCCTCTGTTAAATATTAAGCATGCAGCATCCTGTCCCATATTCACCTTGCAATTCAAAAGTAAGTCCAGTTAAACTTACTTCTGAATAGATATATGTAGATAGGATACATTATAAAACATTAATGTCATTCTGTGTGGTTTTTGTCAGGATTTATCTGGACTGAAAGACCACGAATTCCAAGTCCGTCACCCAGATTCTCCAGCTTTGTTATATCAGTTGCGCTTGGGAGATGAAAAATTACAGGTAAAAAATTATGTTCTGTTTCTCCCTTGGGATCCAGAAGCAGCAAAAATCAAGTGGAAGAGGTGTGATGGTTATTAGTTTTCTGTTGCTCACTCATCTAATAATCTTGCTTCATAGCTATAATCTTCAACAGATGTACACTAATAGAAATGTGGCATAACTTGTCATTACTTTTTAAATACAGTCAGCCCTCCACATTTGCGGGTTTCACTTTTGCAGATTTGATCATTCACGGATGGTTTGCTGTCACCTCTGCTGCCTCCCTATGCCATTTTTAATAGGGATGCCTTGTCAGACTAAGAAACTGCAAATGAAGCTCGTAAGTTTCTATTAAAAATGATGTGGGGCAGCAGTGGAAGTGGCATTGAGCCCCACCACCCACCCACTTCTGCCTTCTGAAGGAACCCTGATGCCTCGAAGGAATCCGTGGTGGGTTGAATATGCTGATCATACTTTTTTGTGTTAAATATGGATTGGGAGGGTCTAGAGTTGTTCACAGTTTTTCTGCTTTCACAGGGGTCCTGTGCCCCTAATCCTAGCAAATGTGGAGGGATGACTGTACTGAGCAATCAGATTATATAGTATCAAATTAAATACTGTATTTGCTGGCATATTAGATGCACTTTTTTCCTAAAAAATGCCTTTTGAAAATGTGGTGCATCTTATACACCAGTAAATATGGTATTTTGAAAACTACTGCAAACAATTGACTTAAAGTGGGGCTTGTACTTCATACAGTCTTACCTCTGTGTTTAATCCTTCTATAGACTATTGATTTGTGGAGAATAAAGCTCTCTGGGTTTAAGGGGGAAAAAGAAGGAAGTGGGAAAACATTGGCAGCCTCTTTAAGAGAAGAAGAGCCCACCTTGCTGCAACCCCTCCCTCCTTCCTCCCATTCACCCCTCCCAGCTGGGTCTTTTTCCTGGAGCCAACCACCTGTGGGACACGGGGGAGTAAAGAATTGGCTATGCTGTGGCACAGGGCATTTTCCTAGCCCCCCCCCCCCAGTTGGTTGGCTCCTGCTCAGCACAGCCTACAAAACCCTGTTGGTTTCTGTTCCAGGGTGGGGGGAAAGGAGTCGGATGGGGGTGCACTTTCTTTCCTCCCAGCCTGAACAGGAGGTTTGGTTTCTTCTGGAGGAGCTGCTTGTTCCTTTTTTATACCCCAGCCTCTACCACCTTGCTAGGGAGTGGAGGAAGAAAATGAGTCAAGAAGGGGGAGGGTCTAGAATGAAAAGGAGCAGCCTCCAGGTGCTTTGAGCCCCCCCTTTTTGCTGCCTCCCTGCCCCTTTTCTGCACAGGGCTCAGCAGCTCCTGTCTTCATTCCCCCTTCCCAGTTGCTTTTCTTAAGAGCCTGCAACTCAGCTCCAGTTTATGGAGGAGTTTTCCTGGCAAGATTTGTTGCGGGGGGGTGTCATGGCTTGCCTCTGAGGCTGAGAGAATGGGATTTGCCCAAGGGGAATCCTCAGAAGGAAAATAGGGGAAGGGGAAATCCTTGTGCCACGTCTCCTTTCAGTCCCCCCTTCCTGTGTATTTTGCCTCAGCTGGATACTAAAAAGTTTTTTCCTAAAAAAATAAGGTCTGAAAATGGATCACGTCTTACACACTAGTGCATGTAATGCCCTGGGAGATACGGTACTGCTTTCTACTCATGCTGCTGCTAAGAATCATGTCTTCTGGAATGCAAAGCTCGTTTGATTCTGTGACCTTGTTGTTTTAATTGTAAAACAAATGCAAGCCAGTATTGGGTGGAACTGTAGAAGAAGTTTGCAAGAATATGAAACTTTCCCCATCTCTCACAATTAGGCTCCGATGGCATTATTTTACCCGGCAACATTTGGAATTGTGGGGCAGAAAATGACATCTTTGCAACAGAGGTCGCAAGGTGATCCTGAGGATCCACATGATGAACATTATCTCTTAGCTACACAAAGTAAGCAGGAGCAGGTGCGTGCGCGGCTGCATCTTCTTCTTTTTCTTATCCTATGAGACTCATTCTCTGCATAGATCTAATTATACTTAATTAAAAATTTCCTTTCAGAGTAAAGGAATTGTACTAATAGCGCAGGCTCAGAGGCAGTACTAGACCCATAGTTCTGCAGTATGGGAGCTTTGCGTAGTAAGATTTGGCCTGGCAGATTTTCCCCTTCCTCTGGCGCCTACTCAGGAAAGCTGTATTTACTTCCATTCTGGAGTAACTACAGCTAAGGCCATGTGTGAACCTTAGCAAAATGTGTGTCATCTTGTGATGGCTATTTGGAAGAAGCCAGTTTCAGACCATAGTTTTATTAAGATGGCTTGTTTCTGGTAACTGTAAAATTAATCACTGGACAAATTGTGATTAATCTGAAACAAAAACAGTTTATTGTTTCACCACTGTGCAAGAGAAGGGTGTATGTCATCAAAGAGATGAACACATGAGCTTGGGGCTTCCTTGTAACTGAACATAATCTGGTGAATGGCTTTCTTAATCCCTGCTATAACTGTGCCAAGACTGATGTTTTGATTACTTTAGTGCTTCCCATATGAACCACTATTTGGGGATCCTGTTTCAAACACCTTCCGTGAGGTTAATAATAATAATAAAGTCAATAATGCAGAAATGGGTGGAGGTAAATGCTAAGCATATTGAATATAGTTAATACAGACAAGCAGCACATAAGTTGTTGGAGTAAATAAATACTGCTTGTTTGGTTCATATTATTTATTCCGTTACTTAGGATTAAAGGCCAGAAATAGCATTGTGGTTTTACAGGCAAGGATATTTATGACTTGGCTGCTGGGCTACTCTAACTTAATTTTTTTTTAATATGCTCTGGTGCGGGGGTGTATTTATAATGTAATGTCATCCTTTTTAAAAACAATCTACCGCTATTTTTTTGGCTTTGTAAAGTCTGCAAAAGCAACAGCTGATCGGAAATCCATGTCCAAGCCTGGTGGATTTGAGGGAGACATGCGTGGCCAATCTGCAAATGTTGCCGAAAATCTCTATCCTCCAGAAGTGGAGTTAGGTACTTCTCACGGAGATTGTATTATTGGTGGAAATGATTCTGAAGAACCGCTGACTGCTCATATGTCCAGAAAAACTGCTGTATCTCAGTTTGAAGGAAAAGCTTTAGGCCTTGATAAAGCAATTCTACACAGTATTGATTGCTGTGGTAAGAAAACTATATCCATTTACTTATTAATTTTGGTAAAATGGCCAAGATTGCATGTTTTCATCACTGTGTGTAAAATAGGTCTCTCATTATTCTTACTCATGTCCAGTTTATTTCTGCTTATGACCTATAAAGCTGTATAAAGTCCATGTCCAGGTTATCGAGAAGACCATATTTTCCCACATGAGCTTGCCCATGATTTGAGATCTTCGGGGGAAGATCTTGTGTACCACCTTCACAGGTAGATCTGGTGAGAACACAAGAGGGCCTTCTCAGTGGCTTTTCCCAGGCCGTGTATCTCCCTTCCAGGAGAGGCTAGCCTGATGCCCTTGTTGCTATTCTTCTGTAGGGAGATAAAAGATTTTTCTTTTGTTTTGTTTCATCGGGCCTTCAAAACTGCTCAGTGTGAAAAGGGCCGTTCATAACGTGCTGTTTTGTCTGTGTTTGTTACTATTCTTTTCAATGGCCATGCTGTGAACTTTTAACTGTATGTTTTAACGGTATTGGAATCCTAGAATGGTTTAAAAATAGGACATGAAAAGAATAACAATAGTAGTCATAGTAGTACTAACAATTGCCAATTTGTCTCAAAGTCGCTGTTCGCTAATTCTGGATGATTTTAAAATGTATTCTTCACAATTTACATATAGTTCTTATGTTCATTTTTCCAGCATCAGATGATACGAAAAAGAAAATGTACAGTTCAATCCTGGTAGTAGGAGGTGGTCTGATGTTTCACAAAGCCCAAGAATTTCTTCAACACAGAATTCTCAACAAAATGCCTCCTTCTTTCAGGAGAGTTGTTGAAAATGTAGAAGTCATTACAAGACCCAAGGTACTTATATACAGATTACGTATATTCAGGTAATAATACAGTGACTGAAAGTAAGGACAAGGCAATGAATCTTCAAGGAAAGAAAAACATGCTTTTTAGAGATAGTTCACTGAAATTTATAATTAAATATATTGCTATATACAGAGAGCTGTTCATATGCTTTATTGACAGGAGCATGAAATACAGGAGGAATGGGCACAATGCAAGCCCCTTCATGTATTTTTTGTGTTCATTTGTATTTATAGATATTACCAAAGAATTTTTGAACAAGGTACATTTTGCAGTAAAATTTAGCCACATTTCTAGAGCAGGAATTGTATGAAAACAAAATAGGTGAGGTTGTAATATTTAGATTTCACTAACCGCCTATCCATTCTTTTCATGTCTGTTTTAAACTTAGGACATGGATCCTCGTTTGATTGCTTGGAAAGGGGGTGCTGTTTTAGCATGCCTGGATACCACACAGGAGCTCTGGATATATCAACGAGAATGGCAGCGCTTTGGAGTTCGAATGTTACGTGAAAGAGCAGCTTTTGTGTGGTGATGCACTGAAGTTTTAGAGATGATGAAATGCTAGTTCTAATGTTTTTCCTTTATAATTCCAAACATGCCCATGATCCTGATTTGTGTTTTTTTTTATAAAATAAAGAAAAATTATGTTTTTTTTTGTTCTGTAATATTTAAAAAATGGGGACATAAGAGTACTAGAGAAATTCTAAATGCTTTGGAGCAGTCTCAGTGGAATCTGTAAGCCTGATATGAGTTGTGAATAACCCAGTCATTCTCAAACAAAACATAATGACCTTTAGGATGTTGTAGGAAAGCTGCTGATGATATGCAAAGGATCACAAGAAACAAAGCACTGACTACAAAACCAGTGTTTATTTCTCCATAGAGACCAATGTTACTTTTGCAGCAAAAGAAAACCAACCTTTTACATTTTTTGCATGTGGGGCAGGGGGCAGTATTTTTGGACATCTGTTTATTGGATAGACGTGAGGAAACATTAAGCAGCAAGTCATTGGTCATATGTGTTTCTCTTGTGGACTCTCTCTGTATCGCAGCCCTTAGCAAGAGTGCTATCTGCAGTAGTTGCAACTTTCAGAGCTTTATCACTCAGAGATATTCAAGCCTCCATGCTAGCCAAACACATACCAATCTACTAATGATAAAAAAATATGGACCCCCCCCCCTTTTTTTCCTACTGAAAAGCTATACTACTATCATGCGGTGCTTCCCAGGAAAGGGCACAGTAAGCATTAACAACAGCGGAGCAGTGGTTCCTTGCTACTTCGAACGGCCCTTCTTGGTTTTGTCCCCAGTGAGCTATTGATTTCTCTGGGTTAGTTGGTACAGAGGGACACGAGTGTGAACATCTGCTTACTGTAGCAAAACAAAACTAGGTTTTTGCATAATCTATTACTGAGTCATTTGTACTTCTTGGATATCTATTTGCTGGCTTAAAGAAACACTTAGAAATATGTCATCTATCAGAGAGACTTAACCTGTTGATAAGGCAGAAACTGCAGTACTTAATAAATGTAAATATTTGATGTGTTTAACTACTGTGCTAGCAACTACAACAAAAGCCATAAAAAGTTCTCTAATATTGTGATAGTGATAGGTCAGTAATATTTATGTGCACTACTGGCTTTTCAAGAAGTGGAATCAGTGTTCTAAAATCTTCCAGCAGCAGGAGAAAAGCAGTGGAGTAGAAACACTATAACAGTTCTTAAAACCCGTGATGCGTGTTTATTTTCATTTCAGATTGTAACCATTTTACTCTTTCACTATGTACATAGCATGCAGAGTGTTTATAACATTTTTTTTAAATATCCAAATATAAGACAGAATAATAAAAACCATTTTTAAGAAGCGAAGGAACACAGTTATTGAAAACTGGAATTGTAACTGAACTTTTGCAAAAATCTTAGTTTTAGAGGTGGTCAAATAGTACTGATGTGAGAGTTTCCTAATTTAGGTGCAGGCAGAAAAGACTTGTGTTTTCCCTCCACCCCCAACTGTTCTTCTCTTGGACATGATTAGAACAGAAGGGTGTTTCTATCAGCATGAGAGGAATTGTGCATGTACCTGAATATCCCTCCTTCCTCCTCCTGATATTTCTTGAGATATCTTGAGTTCTTCTTCGTGGTCTCTGTGCCTCACACACTAGGAGTTTTCGTGCACGCGCGGTAACGTTCAGAAGATTCTAGAGCTTAGCAGCTTGGCGGGAACCCCTCCCCCATGCCCGTACTCAGCATGCTCAGCCCGCCAAGCCAACGGTCTCTCCTCAGTTCTTTCTCGTCCGCCCTAGTGAACGGAAGGTTCTTCCTTAGCAGCGCTATTTGGCTTGTTCTTTGGACTGTTTTTTATTGGTGTCTGACTCGGAATTCGGTTTCTTGACTCTGGCTTTTGGTATTCGGAATTTGGATTTGGTATTTCGGACTTTCAAACTCCTCCTTCAATCTTCTTCTTCGACCCTTGATCTTCTCTGCCGCTTCTGTGAGTTTTTTCCCCCTCTTGGATTTCTTCCTGTCTCCTTTGACTTTTATGTCTGCACTATTTAAATTTTGCGTCACCTGTGGTCGCAAGGTCGCTCTGTCGGATGGACACAGTGAGTGTCTCTTCTGTCTCGGGGAGGCTCACAACGTGAAGGCCTGCTCCATTTGTCATGACTTCACCGTCCAGACCCTGCGGAATCGTTCATCCCGCCTAAAATCCCACTGTTGGGAGGAGTCTCTATGGGCATGGGATCAAGCGGCCGGAGAGTCCGTCATGTCTCGACCTTCTACATCGAGCCGACCGGCAGCCACACCCTCGGTACCGGCAGCTGCCGTACCGACAACATCGACAGTACCAGGATCGGTACCATCTCGGCCTCCGATATCGGCCTTGCCGCGGATCCCGAACAAATCCTCGGACGTGTCAACCTCTAAGGCGGCTCCTGCGGGCTTGCAGGCAGCCAAGTCCACCACACCGCTTACTGCTGCCCAACGCAAGCGGCCCCCTCCGCATGATGTGTCCAAAGAGAGGAAGAAGAAGAAAAAGAAGGAGAAGCGGGTTTGCCCTCTAAGAAGATCTCTCCTCCGACACCTCCTCCGACCCAACAGCCTGGGGATCTGGGCGAGGAGTTGGAACTGCCAAAGATCCTAGAAGTCTCTGACGAAGACCAGACTGCTGGCTCGGCTGCGCCTTCGGGCCTGCCTGTGCTTGCTGCCGCAGTATTCCGCCCGGTCACCCAGAAGGGATTGGCCACCTGGAGAATATCCCGACCTCACCTTGGGCCTCGCTCCATTATTGGGCAACTTCTGGGAGAAGTGAGTCGTGCTCCCCAGAACATCGAGTGAGACATTGATCCCCGCGCCAGCGGGAGGGCTACCAGGAGTGGGCCTTGTCTCGGCCCCCATTTGATTCGCCGTACTCGTCTGCTTCATACGTAGTGAGATACGGCCGCGAGGACATCTGGTGGGAGCAACCAGGCCCGTACCGGTCCTATTTTCCTGCGTATAGAGACCAGTACCACCCTAACGTGAGATACTGGTCGCCCTACCGACGATCGCGTTCTCCATCTCACGGCAGGTACCACCCGCTATATCAGCACTCACCATCTCGCT
The DNA here is from genome assembly GCA_030412105.1 of Cyclura pinguis. Taxonomy (NCBI): domain Eukaryota; kingdom Metazoa; phylum Chordata; class Lepidosauria; order Squamata; family Iguanidae; genus Cyclura; species Cyclura pinguis. The sequence goes on from CM059600.1 coordinate 82,636,400, forward strand.
CTCGAGGTCCCCGCGTTACGAGATGTCCCGAGAGCGCTCACCGCGATACTGGGCTGTATCTCCGCCCCCTAAGATTACCGCGACCCTGTCTCCGGTCCCGGAGCCTCTCCCGGCACAGACCTCGACCTCCGCTGTGACCACTACCCAGGCGATTCAGTGCCCGCTGCCCGCGGTTGTGCTGATTCCCACAACCACAGCATCTCAGCTGCCAGTCGCTCCACAGGTACCGACCACGGTACCGACAATGGCGACTGCGCTGACGGTCACTTTGGCATTGCCACCGCAGTGACCATCAACAGAGAGGTCTCCATCCAAGTCCTCCCAGACTTACGAGACAGACTCAGAGTCTGACGAGTCAACGCCTGCATTGCATGAATCTCCACTCTTGGCTTTTGGGGACCCCGCACCGGAGTCGGCACCAGAAGACATCAGTTTTCCAATATCCTCCTCCGGATGGCGGCGGCAGTTGAAGGTTGCGGACCCGGCTCCAGTCGTGCAAGATCCAGTGTTCCAGTATGTGGACACCCGTTCTCCGTCCACAGCACCGCTACCGTTCTTGCTGACTTTAATGGAAGCCCTCAACCATCCTTGGGCTCAGCCGGCGTCAGCCCAACCAATCCCGCACCGGTTGGAACACCTTTACCGCACACAGGAGACCGAATTTCTGTTTATGCATCCGGTACCGAACTCCATCGTTGTGGAGTCCTCCCAGACCAAGGGTGGCAGGAGGGCGCACACCACCCCGCCAGATCGAGAAGGCCGCTGTCTGGATACCTTCGGCAGGAGATTCTATTCCGCCTCATCTCTCGTTGCCAGGGTATCCAACACCCAAGCTTGCCTTGCCGCCTACCAGAGCAACCTGCTGGACAGATTCTTTCCTCTCCTGGCACACCTCCCTGAGGATCATCGGGTGAGTGCTATGCAATTCTTTAATGAATCCGTAGCACTCGCCAACCAACAGATCCTGTCATCTAGACACTCAGTGGAGGTGGCGGCTCGGGTGATGGTCGGCTCTGTTGCCCTGAGATGCTTCACCTGGCTACGATTGGCGGGCCTACAGGAGGACACCTGAAAGCAGATAGACCTCCCTTTCGATGGTCGGGGTTGTTCAACGTGACGACCAACGAGGCGATGGACCACCTGGTTAAAGCGCGCCTGACAGCAAAAAAGATGGGGATCCATCAGCCGTCTCAGCCCCGCCGTAGTTTTGGCTCTTGTTCGTCCTGGCGCCAGTCATCTTCATCAACCTATCCACCTCGCTCTCCTCGTTCGGCTCTGTCTCGACCGTCAACGTCGTCTTTGACTCGGAGACCTCTTCGGAGACGCCAGCCTTCTTCTTCGAAGAAGTCTTCTTCCAGGACGAAGTCCCGGTTTTGACCGCTTTCGCGGGTCGCCACCACAACCACTCTTCAGCCTGCCTGCCGCCTTCGAAGATCAACCAAGCCTGGCCCAACATCTCACCAAATGGCGCCACATCACTACGGACTCTTGGGTTCTCTCCATCGTCCGTCTTGGTTACGCCATTGAGTTTCAAAGTATGCCTCCACGAGGCATCTACTATTCCACCCCGGCCAGCTCGGCTCTGCTGGAAAAGATCCAGTCCCTTCTGCACAAAGGGGCCATCAAAGAACTTCCATCCTCAGCCAGTACCACCGGCTTCTTCTCCCGGTACTTCACAGTACCGAAATCGGATGGTGCCCTACGGCCAATCCTGGACCTCAGAGGAGTAAACGAGTACATCCGCCCCAAGAGGTTCAAGATGGTCACTCTGTCTTCGATTCTGCCCTTCCTTCGGTGATGGGACTGGTTTGCCTCCATCGATCTTCGGGATGCTTATTTCCACATTGCCATTCGCCCACAGCACAGATGATACCTACGGTTCGCGGTCGATGGTACCTGCTACCAGTACAGGGTGCTTCCGTTTGAACTCTCCACCACTCCCAGGGTCTTCACCAAATGCATGGCCCCTGTGGTATCGTACCTGCGGACGAAGGGCGTCATGATCTACCCTTATTTAGATGACTCGCTGTTGGTGGCGTCCTGCAGGCAAAAGCTGTACAGGAATATTCATCGGACTCTGTCTCTCCTGTTTTGCCTTGGCCTCCGGATCAATCCAAAGAAGTCGCACCTCAAGCCGGCGAGGACTCTCAACTTCATCGGAGCGACCTTGGACTCGGTATCTGCCAGAGCATATCTACCCATAGAGCGGGCACACACCCTCCGTCGGGCTGCATCAGCCGCTCTTGATGCCCCGGCGATATCGGCGAGAAGGATTCAGCAACTTCTCGGATACATGGCCTCGACCACGTCGGTCACTCATCTGTCTCTTCTCCACGCCTGCACACTCCAACACTGGTTTGTCAGGGTTTTCGACCCGTTCCTGGACGACCAGAGGCGCCTTCTGCAGATCCCTTGACAGGTGCATCAATCCCTGCTATGGTGGCTACCCTATCGTCATCTGCTGTCAGGGATGCCGTTCCGAGAACCGACTCCTCGGCTCGTGGTAACGACGGACGCCTCCCTCTTCGGATGGGGAGCGCACTGCGGCGATCTTAGAGTTCAGGGATGCTGGATCGACGAGGAGACCAGCCTACACATCAACGCCCTCGAGCTCCTCGCCATCTGGAAAGCTCTGAGGGCTTTCCGCAACTTAGTTGTCGGTCGCACGGTGCAGATCCTGTCGGACAACAAGACGGCCGTCTGCTATGTCAACAGGCAAGGAGGGACTCATTCGACCACCCTCCTCACCATAGCTCTTCAGCTTTGGGACTGGTGCGTGTTGCTCCGAGTTCACCCAGTTGCGGTGCACCTGGCGGGCCAAGAAAACACCACGGCAGACGCCCTCAGCAGGGACACCTCGTGCTACCACATCGATCGCCAGCAGCCAGAACAGGAAGTGTCGCCGGTACTGCTTGAGAGCCGGCCTCGGTCAGGGCTCTCTCGGCGATGCCTTCCAGTTCCTCTACGCGTTCACGCCGTTCCCTCTCCTGGGTCGAGTGGTCGCCAAGATCCGCGCGGCCCGAGCCTACACCGTCCTTGTAGCCCCATACTGGCCAAGGCAGCACTGGTTCGGGCCTCTGCTCGAGGCTGCTCGCTGCCCTCTCCTCAAGTTTCTGACATCACCAGATCTCCTGTCGCACTCCGGCGGTCTCGTTCTCTACCCAGACCTGCCACTCCTGGCTCTCCACGCATGAAGGATAACACCTTAGAGGATCCAACCATCCAGGATGTCTTCACTGCAGCCAGGAAGGAGTCGACACGCTGTAACTACCACTACAAGTGGTGCAAGTTCGTTGCCTTTGCGGAGAGCCGGTATCACCCGTCGCTCTGCTCACCGTGCTCTGTTGCCTGCTCCACCTTCGGCAACAAGAGCTCGCCTTCCCGTTGTTGAAGGTCTACCTCACCGCTATAGTGGCTTCTCAGCCACGAGGGTCCTCCTCAGCAGCTTTCTTCAGGGACGCTACCCTTAAGCAGTTCATGAAGGGCCTGCAACACATTTATCCGCCGGTGTCACCGCTGCTACCGCCTTGGTCGCTATCCTTGGTGCTATCACAGTTGACGCGACCGCCCTTCGAGCTCATGGCAACTGCTGATGACAGGCTCCTGACCATCAAGACTGCTTTCCTGGTAGCTGTCACCTCAGCCAGGCGAGCGAGCTGACAGCGATACGATCTGATGAGCCCTTCCTTGTCTTCCACTGAGACAAGGTAGTCCTCCGCCCTGACATTTCCTTCTGCCCAAGGTGGCATCACACTTCCACCTTAGCCAGGATATCATCTTACCTGCTTTCTACTCGGACCCGACTATACCTCTGGAGCGCTCCCTCCACTCCCTTGATGTTCGTCGGGCCTTGGCTTTCTACACTCACCGGACTGCACCCTTCCGTCAGACACCCCACCTGTTCGTGTGCTATGGTGGGCGTCGAAAAGGCCACAAGGTGTCCACCCACAGGTTTTCCAAATGGGTGGCCCAGACTATTCTGCTGGTGTACGAACTGGCCAAGCAGCCTCCGCCAGTTTTGTTGCGTGCTCATTCCACCAGAGCCGTGGCTTCTTCAGCAGCTCTACTTTGAGGAGGGACCTGCAAGAACTGTGCCATGTGGCAACCTGGTCTCAACCCTCGACCTTCGTGCGCCACTGCAGACTGGACTGCCGTTCCAGGTGAGATGCCTGTTTTGGACGTGCGGTGTTGTCTTCCGTTCTCTAGGACCTGACCCACCATCCAACTGGTAAGCTACAAAATCTCCTAGTGTGTGAGGCACAGAGACCACAAAGAAGAAGAATAGGTTGCTTACCTGTAACTGTGGTTCTTCGAGTGGTCATCTGTGCCCTCACACACACCCGCCCAGCCGTCCCCCCTTTCAGGTCCTGCATTGGTGGACTATAGAACTGAGGAGAGACCGTTGGCTTGGCGGGCTGAGCATGCTCAGTACAGACATGGGGGAGGGGTTCCCGCCAAGCTGCTAAACTCTAGAATCTTCCGAATGTTACCGCACATGCGCGAAAACTCCTAGTGTGTGAGGGCACACATGACCACTTGAAGAACCACAGTTACAGGTAAGCAACCTGTTCTTTTCTGTTCAAAATGGTATTTTTTCCCCTGGATATCAGATCCACACAAACCACAAATATTCTCAAATAAGCCAAATATATGGATCTCCAAACCCCCCCACCCCCACCCCCACAAAAAAGAACAGGAACGAAACCTGAGACTTTCCAGTCTTTCTGATCTGTGCAGATGCAACCTAGCCTAGAGGCTAATAAATGTGGCCTAAAGCCAGTTGCAACTCTTAACTTGCAGAAGCTCCCTGAATCAACTGCATTAAGTCAATACTTAAATAAATCAGTGTTCCCTCCCCTTTATCCAAAGGTGCGGCCCCATTAGTACAGGTGTCAGAACAGAGGATGGATTATCTCTGCACTGTTTCATAACGGGTTTGTATAGAAACCTATTCTTGACATGGGCTCTTAACAGTAAGTTATCTTTAAGCATGAGACATGTGAAAGTAACCAGGGTAGAAAAGTTAATTCATAGCAGAACACAGATGTGAGGTCTGATTGTTTTGTTTTTATTGTCTAATGTCAGTCCCACATTCATGCAGTTCCCCAGATGCTGAACTGCAACTCCCAGCATTCCTCACCACAGATACACGGATTAAAGCTGATGGGAGATGCAATGCAGCAACATCTTGAGGGTTGCATGATTCCTCCTGCCCTTGCCATAGTTGAAATTTGTTTCAAGTATGGTGCTATAGATCTAGGTGCTTTGTCTTAAATCTCCAGCTGTACTTTGTCTTTTTTCCTTCAGGTAAAGATCTCTATAAAAGGTCTCCATATCCTTCATTAGAAAATACTTCGGACAGCTGTTCAAAAGATTTGGGATGCTATTAGCTGGATATGTTTCACCGAAAGAAACAACCATATATTTGTGAAGAGAAGATTGATTTTTCAAGTCACTGCAGAATAGGTTCAGTGCTAGAGTAAACATACATTCAGAGTTCTTGTTGCTTTCAATAGTTCTTTTACAAACTGAATCACAAACTGTACTTGTATGGCTTGGGCTGAGAAAAATTATTTTATCAGCAATCTCTTTCTGAGCAGCAAGCCACTGAACTGGTCCTGTTGCAGCAATTTTTCTTCTTTGCCATACATCTATTACAACATCACTCTGGCAACATTCACGTAGAAATTCAGCAAAAACAAGGACAGTATGCTGGAAACACGTGTCCTGGGAATATACAACAAGGACTTTAACAGGCATTTGTCTCACCACAGGATGTAAAAGAATCCAGTTGTTGGCTGCACCTATTAAGAAAGTTAAAAGCACAGACTGTTAAATCATTTTAGAGCAAACAGACTTAACTAGCCTTTTAAAAAAGGAATTTGTTATGCCAGGAATATAGAACAGTAAGTTGCATTTTAAAAAAATACTTGTTTATATTCAGACAGATAGATCAGAGATGTCTTAATAGGTAAACATGGAAAACAGGAATGTAAAATGTAATACACAGGGTATGATCCAGTTAACTCCACTCACTGATCGAATATAAAGTCCCAGTTCTATCTGTAGCCACCTGCACCCATTTAAAATTGCTCAGAAAAGCCAGGTGGAAGAGAGGAGGGGAAAGTCTGCTCACAGAACACTGCATTTGATCTGAAGCATGTATCACAATGGATCCAAATGAGTAAGGTGATACACAAATGCATCACAATAGGGAAGGATAATGCATTTATCAGTATCAAGCAGACTGATTTTGCAGAAGGTGAATAAATGAAAGCCAATAAAAGTTTTCTGATTTGTGTCTTCCATAACTCAAAATATTTGAGGATACAAATAACTCTCCTCCCCCAAACACAGACATATGATAAAATAACCCATAAGAGGCTGCACAGACTAACTGCCTCATCCATGTTGTGCACAGCAGAGATGCCATCTGTTGCCCACGCACTGAGCTAGTGCATGAAGAAGGTCCTAATAGTATGCTGATAGAAGGACACAGACTTCCTCTTTATGAGACCAGAGCTTGATCTCAGGACTCCCACTGCAAAGAGGAAATGTGTACTGTAATGTTAATGCAGACATGAAGCCCTTCTACATGTTGACTGAATCCACAAAATCTTTCAACGTGTGGAGGAGTACTTGAACTCCCTATATCAAGGATGGCCATATGCAGCCCCTCAAGACCGTTTTTGTAGGACCCCCCCCCCAAAGGAAATTGCACCCAAATCATACTCCAGGGAATGGGGGCATTTTTGCCATATTTTCCTCCCATCACCTGGCCATTTTAGGCCCAGGAAGAGGCCTTTTTTCTAAATCTTTGACTAAAAATCCCTCTCCTATGACTAAAATGTGTCACGAGTCTCCAAAATAAGGTGAAAATGCTCCCCAGTACTCTTAGAGGTGCTGGGAGGCATTTGGGGGCAATATTTTTTTAAAAAAATGTAGGGGGTGGTCATCCAAGGTTTCCTGGGAGGGGCTAATATGACCTCCTAACCTTCCACCCCTACCCTAGGTGTTATGTTAATGTGGTAACTTCTGTTACACTCCAACATTTAAAATCATTCTTTTAATGAAAACAAAACAAAACAAAAACTTAGCAGTTTTTGAAAGCTCCACTACCACCTGGTTTGTTGCTATCAGTAAACTATATATATATATATAGATAAAGAGGGAGTCCTTTTTTTAAAAAAAATTCAACTGTCTTTGATAGTATCCTAGACTCACTTATTTAGCTTTAAGACACACTGGACATAGTTATGAATATACAGGCATAGGATTACAGGACAATCCTCTTCGTTATGTTTGACTTGCTCATCCACACAGCTTAAAATTACAAGTGAGTAAGTATGTTGATTCATATATATTGCAATATGTCTGAAGTAGCTCAATCAAAGGTAGGTAACTCAGTCAAGAGGTTCTAAAAGAGTTTTTTGGGCTTTCTCTGCAGGATAAAAGAAACTTACCGTGCCTCCTCTTGAAACACAGTACAGCTGCAAGTGTGCATATTATCAGAAATAAAGCAGCAATTATACAAAAATATTTGCCTGCCAAATCTATTGAGGTTTTTCCTAAGGGAGAAAAATTAGACTCATAAGCAAATGCGGGTAAGACAACATCAAACAAGTAAAATTTTACTCATGAAAAAAGTGACATGAGTTGCCAGTTTTATGAAGGGATGATGGAATGCAAACAGATAAGTAAAACAAATGACTACAGAGGGGATGGTACTGATGCAGTTCAGAATATCCCAGAGTTGTCAGGCTACATCAGGCCTAAATTTTATTGATAATGATTGATATTGATTATTGATAATTCCAGTGTGAGTCAATGGGATTTACATAAATGTTCACTCAGCATTAAAAACACTGGTTCCATGAATCTAACTTAGTTGGCTTACCAACAGAATTCAAGGCTCAGTTTCAAAGAGATAGGTTAGCTTTATTTACCATGATCGCAGAAGGAAATCCATTCCTCACTCCCGCTGCGCTCTGCAGCGGCTGGGGTGGGGGGAACCACTTTGCTATCCCTTCCTTGATAAAGAACCACGTCAGCAGCACAACCAGGGTCACGCTGGCTGCCGGGAGGGGGGCGAGCCAAGCGGGCGCTTTAAACCATGGTTCCACCCTCCCCACTGGCCTTTTTCTTTGTTTTCCTTGAAGAATAGCTGTAAAAGTCGTTTAGTAAGAAGACTTATAATTAAATGAAACCTCCATATTCAGAGGCAGTATACCTCTCATTTAAAAGATGAGGATGACTACAGTAAGGCCTTATTTCTTTCTTGTGGACTTACCAGAGGCTCCTGGCTGGCTAATGCTAGAAAAAGGACGCTGGCTCAGACACATCTTGGGTCTAAGTTACCTGGATTGTTCTTATTTATTTCCTGCTTCTTACCCCAAGCAGCCCAGAGCAATGTCCAGCCGCAGAACTCAGTGAGGGCATCCTCTCTCTCTCACTCCATCTTTCTAGCTATGTATCACCAGTTCCATCACTCAATCAAAAGTATGCATATGTCTCAACTGACCTTCTTCATCTACTTCACGACATAGTTCTTGATGTCTTGAGTATCTTCGGCAATCATTGTGGCATCTTGGAAAATAAGGAATTAACTGGAAGTAGAAAAACAGTAGCAGTTATGTCTATAGGACTGTATGATTAAGATGGTACATGAAATAAAATGGTACATGAAATAAAGGCAATAAAATTCAAAGCTGAATCAATAGGCAATATCCAAAGGTTCTGTCTGACTTCAGCCATTTTCTTCCAACTAAGGAAAGGAATCTTGAGGAACACTCTAGTGCAGTGTGCCCTCCGTACATGCAGGGGTTCCATTCCAGGAACCCTCACATAAAACCAAACACGTGAATGCTCTGTCCAATTATCCTCAATAGGCATGACATGCAGGTACCCATGCCAGCATGGATGCACACCCAGCGTGTCCATCGATGATAACTGGATGCGAGGCTTTGTGTAACCTTGCATTCATATGTGCAGAGGTTGAATAATCAGAGAGCACACTGTATTACTTAAAAAAAATATTCTTTCCCCACATACAAGCACAATACAAAAAGAAAGCGCATGCAGTGCAATCCTACATATGTATTCTTCGAAATAAGCCGCAGTGTGTTAAAGACTATTCCTATGCACGCTCACTTAAGAGTAAGTGTCATTTAACTCAATATGGCTCACTTCTGAGTATATGCATATTGTGCAGTCTGGTTTGTCTTTTTGTGTCAATATTTTAGTAAGAGATGTGAAAGATAAAACAGTGCAACCTGTAGGAAAGAAGGAATTTGTTGTTGCTGTTGCTGCTCTGTGCCTTCAAGTGGTTTTTGACTTACAGCAAACTTAAGACAAACCTATCATGGGATTTTCTTGCCAAGATTTGTTCAGTGGGGGTTTGCCTTTGCCTTCCTCTGAGGCTGAGAGAATGTGACTTCCCCAAGATCACCCAGTGGGTTTCCATGGCCAAGCGGGGATTTGAGCCCTGGTCTCCCACAGTTGTAGTCCAATGCTCAAACCACTATACCACACTGGCTCCAAGGAGGAATATGTCTGAGGTCTTGTTATTTTTTACCATTTCTTTTAAAATTGTTGAAATATGCCTATTTTGTCTGTGAACTACACAGCAGAGCTGTGAACCAGAGATGGAACTACAGTATGACCCCCATATACACGGGGGGGTTCCAGGGGCCCCCGCAGATACGGAAATCTGTGGATAATACCGAACACAGTGGACACTGGGCCTGCAGCTGTAGGTGGGAAAACAAGAGCATGATCCCATGCTCCCCGCTGTTTTCCTGTCAGGTACCGTGGCGACTGGGCCCTGGACCTGCAGCTGGAGGCAGGAAAACAGCAGGAAGCGCAATCCCGCGCTCCTCGCTGTTTTCAACTGCGGATAACTGAATCCGCAGATTATGAATCCGCAGATATGGTGGTCGTACAAAGGTCGAACTCTTTGCTCTAGTTTTTCCCTTTGCTTTCACTTTTTTCAAAATGTACTTTTAGCAACAAGCATTATTAAACTGCTTTCTAACTCCCTCACCGTCTCTTTTTTAATGATAAAGAAAGCTTGAATTCTGAAAGAAAAGCAGAATTTCTCCCCTCCAAATAAACTGCCCAGCCAGCTTCCCCTGCTTCCCATTTACAGTATTGAAAAGATATGGATTTGAAAAGAAGGTGTTTCCAGAGGGCCAGATGTTTTAGCCTATTGTTAACAAGAACAAGACATAGTATTGTGGTACATTAAAGACTGATAAATTTTATTTGATATATGCTTTCATGGATAAGTGAAGGATAATCCATGAAAGCATACAAGTGTGTTTGTCTTCAAAGTGGCACATGAGTTTTCTATTTGTTTGCTTTTTGTTTGTTTGTTTGTTTGTTTGTTTGTGGTTTTTTAACTGTATTTGAACCCCTTGGGATGGAGCAGTTGCATGTAATTCAGACTGGAAAAGGGGTTAAACATCCATCTCTGTCACTGTCTTTCTACTCCAAATTCCTCTCCCACAGAAACAACTTCTTATAAAACCAGAAAGGAGCTTTTGGAAAGAACGACCTCATTTTAGATATAAGCACTAATAGAAGGAAATGCATATTAAATATTCATTAGAAACAACTTGTAAAATTCTCATGGTTTTTTTTCCCCTTTTTATTCAACATTAAACTTTACCTCTTTAAAGATTTTTCTGCTTTGACCATTCACTGGTATTCTTTTAGATAATCTTGTATCATTCCCCTATTTCATGGAAAAACATCAGAAAAATACATTGTGTAAATATTTAATTGTATATATATTTTTAAAACATATACTGTAAGGCTGCATATAATGGAAGAGATCCATTCTGGGACCCTCAGCATTATAAAGTTTTCATGTATAATATGCTGCCACCCACCCACTGCTGGCCAGCCTCAGATTGTTGACAGCACCTTCAGTAGGGACACAGCAGCTGTGGCACTCAAATGAAAAAGTAGGGTTGGAACAACCCACACTGCTACCATGTCCCTGCTGAAGGCACCACCAACAATCCCAAGTCAGCCAGCATCAGAGGTGAGGGTGGAGATGCCGATCCTGTCCTCTTGTTTTGGAACCAAAGAGCAAGTTCAGGACACACACTCCTGCTCTGTGTCCCCACTGAAGCCACTAGATGAGGTGGCAGCAGTGTCAACAATCACAGGCCATAGAGTAGCTTTGGCAGGGTCACGGAGCGAGCGGATGTGTGCATGGATCCTGCCCGTTCGTTCCCAAATGAAAGAGCAGGGTTAGCACACACACGTCCTGTTCTGTGTCGCCGCCAAAGCTGCCAGATAGCCTGCGATAGTTGGCATTGTTGCCAACAATCCCAGGCCTGCCAGCAGCTGGGATGTGTGCCAATCGTGCTCTCTTGTTTGCGAAAAAAAAAGCAGGATCAGCACACACACCCCTGCTCCATGTCCCTGGTGAAGGCACCCCTGACCACCCCAGGCCAGCCGGCAGTGGGAGTAGGGTACCAAACCTGATCTCTTGTTTGAGAATAAAAGAGTAGGATCAACACACACACACTCTGCTCTGTGTCCCTGCCAAAGCCACTAGTCAGCCTGCAACTGTTTGCAATGCCACCACCTCATCCAGTGGCTTTGGCAGGTATGTGAAGTGTATGTATGTTGATCCTGCTCTTTCATTCCCAAATGAGAGAACAGGATTGGCCCACACTCTGCTACATATAATTGAACTGAAATTGAACGAACTTGCATTCAGTGTGGGCCAACTGTAGATTTATAACACCTTTGATTTTTACACCTTACCTCGAAGTTTTACTTATGTGACCCTTTAAAAAACTAGTATTTATGCTGATCTTGTATCTTATGAAGAAGAAATACCTCAGATGTAAACACATCAAAATCAATTGATTCTGCTGGATCATCGTATTCACCAGGTTCACAAAGGCGGATTACGTATTTGGAGCAAAAGGGACTAGGTGTAAAATTCACTTCCACTTCTGACTCTCTGTAGCATACACTTATATTTGGGTGCCACAAACTTCCTGAGAAATATAAAGAAATTGCAGTTTGAAATCACCAGTTGAGCCACCAAAGCAACATGTACAATGACTTATTCATTCTTAAAAGTCAAAACATAGTGGTGCTATTGCTTTAGTACTTTTCCAATACCAACACATACCAAAATCACAGATATTTATGGAATACATGGAGAATGCTTACATTCAATTTATTCTATTGCCTTGCAATTACTTTAGACAGGGAATAGGAATTGTGTGGCTCTTCAGACTGCAGTTCCTATCAGTCCTACCCAGCATAGCCTAAAGAATGCTGGAAGGTGAACTTTAACAACATTTGGAGGGTTCACAATTCCCATTGCTGCTTTAGATTGATTATAAATCACCTGAGGCATCCTGGTGTGTCAAGTTTGCAAAGCCACTGTTATAAATAAATAATTAGAAAATGAATCCTCCACTATTTTCCCTTCTCACACTGCCTTCTTTTTTCTACATGTACTTGTCATATTCCTGCTGACTCATGTTCAGTAGACCACAAGCTGAACATGAGTCAGCAGTGTGATGTAGCAACTAAAAAAGCTAATACAATTATAGGTCGCATCAATAAAGTATAGTGTCTAGCTCAAACGTAATAATAATAGTACTACTCTGTTTTGCTTTGGTCAGACCCCACCTGGAACACTGTCTCCAGTTCAGCAAGGATATTGACAAGATAGGACAAGTCCAAAGAAGGGTGACTAAAATGGTAAAAGGCCTAGAAACCATGTCCTATGAGGTGTAGCTTAGGGAGCTGGGTATGGTTAGCCTCCAGAAGAGAAGATGAAGAGGTGACATGATAGCCATGTTTAAATATTTGAAGATGTGTCATATGGAAGATGGAGCAAACTGCTCTAGACACTAGAACATGGAGCAAGGGCGTCAAACTTCAGGAAAAGAGATTCCATCTACAAATTAGGAAGAAATTCCTGATAATAAGAGCAGTCCGACAGTGGGATATGCTATCTGGGGGTGCGGTGGAGTCTCCTTCTTTGGAAATTTTTAACAGAGGCTGAACAGCCATCTGTCAGAAAGGCTTTGATATTGTATTCCTACATAGCAAGGAGTTGGACTTGACAGTCCTTGTGTTCTCTTCCAGCTCTGTGATCCTATGAGTTTATCCCATCATTTCTTTAAAAAGCTCTGGGCAATATACATGAATCTGAATATTTTATCTTTATAGCATTTACTGTTCTCCCCAAAGACTTAATAAAGTCTGGCAATACCACTATGTTGGATCTAGGATCTACTTTCCACAGTCAAAAGAGCTGAGCAGCTAGAAGACGCCTTTGCCCAGACTCTGCCCAGATGTGCCATAACTCCATGTGGCAGGCATTTGTCAGTCATGATGAAGCTATAAGGACTATTTCAATGCTTGGGTTTTTTAAAAAAACATCTTGGCTGGCATTAAAAAGATGACAAAGCTGGTACGACATGAAGTTTTTAGACTAAGGTATTCATAATTAGCAATAATATGATTGGGAATGCCAAGAGGGAGAGAGGAAGCCAAATGTGCTCCTTACCCAGGCAAAAAAGGTGTCTATCCACTGTATCAGGGGACATGCCAAATGCCCGACATGTCTTAAATGGGTGCATGGTGAGAAGTGGACACAAGCCTAGGAGGAAATAAACATATAAAATGCAAATAGTAAAAATACTACAGAAAGGGGCAAGGAAGTGAAATAGAATCACAAGAATGCAAGGGATCCATCCCAAGGACCATGTAAGAAGAAACCCCCGGCAGTGAAGGAACACAGAGCCAAAACATCCTTTAAAACTTGAGAAATAAAGGATGAGAAAGTTCCACATGCTGCAGAAGCTGCAGTAATTAAAAAGGAAATTAGAGGGAAAGTGCTGACCATGCACCCTCCTAGAAGAGAGGAGACTCCTATCACTCCTATGATAGGCTTAGGTTTAGAACAGGAGAACATGTGGCCCTTCATATGTTATTGAACTGAAGCTCTCATCATCCCTCACTAGTGGCCATGCTGGCTAGTGGTGGTAGGCCCTGCAATTCAGGATCTGGAGAGAACTGCATCTTCTCCAAACTTTGTCTAGACAGTTCTGAATGTTACTCTGTGCAACTGCAGAATCTTAACACTGATACTGTGAGGGACAAAAGTTAAGAAGCAGGCACTGGTCATGGTCAAAGAATTACCTTTTCTCATCTGACTCAAAGTGGTCAGTACTTCTGCAGCCATTAGATTGTTTGGCACATGGTTTTCTGGATCACTATATTTAATTTAATGTTACTTTTAGTATTCAGAAATACTCTTTTAAGTTAGAAAGATTTTTCTATATTATTAAGGACATAAAATTAATGAAAATTAACTGGCACTTACCTTTTTGTATGCAAGAGCGGCAGTATTTCAAAACGTCCTCTCTACAATCTACATTGAAACAAGATTTTTAATATCTATATTTAGATATTGTACATACATTTTACATTAAGTTATTGGTTATTCTTGAACTAATAAGTTCATATTACAAGAAAAAGCATTTAAACATGTATTGCATTAGGAAGCATATGCTGGCAGGATGAACTGTTTAAAATTGCCTTTTTATGCTACCAGGATGGGATTTAGTTGAGGGCAATGGTTAAGTGGGATAAGGGTTTTAATCCCTACATCCATATAGTGTTCTCATTCAACCAAAATGTTATGTAAGTTTTTTAAAAAAGAAGGAAGGAAGGAAGGAAGGAAGGAAGGAAGGAAGGAAGGAAGGAAGGAAGGAAAGAAAGAAAGAAAGAAAGAAAGAAAGAAAGAAAGAAAGAAAGAAAGAAAGAAAGAAAGAAAGAAAGAAAAGGAAGCTCAATTGGATGCTACATTGTGTTTAGTTTAACCTCCAGCCTCTGAAACAGGAAATAAATGTCTTTCATTACCATACTCGTTCTTAGTGGGTTAACGTAAAAGATTTTTAAAATGTTATGCAAAGGGCTTTTTGCGCATTATACAGCTACACACCTGAGTCTGTCACCACTTGTACACAAAACACAATGCCTTTACCAACCTCAGGTTCCTGACACATGTAATGCATGCATCTCTGCACCAGTGTTTTATTTCCATTTGTACACTGGATTAGTTCTGGAGAAACTCCTTACACTGAGGAAGGTGCTGCCAGATCCTAACCATTATTTTGTTTGCTGTGAATATTTAACACATCTATTGGTGATATCAAATGTTGTCCTTCTGCTGGAATTCTACTATCAACTCAAGTTTTACAGGAAAAAAATTAAATTCACACAACTTATTTTCAGTTCAGTTTATTTCAGCAAACAGTATTTGTTCAGTTACCTGGAGAACTTAGGTATACTTTTGCTTTTGGAGGATCTTCATTTATATTTGCTGGTGGTAGATTAAAAGCAGCAATGAAGTATTCTGTAATTTCTTCTACAGAAAATCCAACATAGTGAAATTGCCACTGAAATGGAAAAAAAAACACTGAAGACCATACCTGTCCTGTCAGAGTTTACTAAATTCCGATGCATTTCTACATCCATGTAAAATTAAGATGCCAAAATGCAAGCAAACAAAACTGCAGTGCAAAATAGTGTATCTCAGTTTTTCCACTTTCTACTACTGGCTGTCTTGTACCAAAACAAGGATTTGAACTGGACATGCTGCCAAGGAGCCTCCTATCAGAAAGTCTGATGGTAACATTATTGGCCTAGAGCCTGTAAAGTTGAGTGACTTGTAAGTACAAAAGCATAAAGACAAATATAGTGCTACAGTATCTCACAGGAGATAATCTTCTGTCAGAGTACAATTTGGGTTAGCTTAGTTTGGGGAGCATGTCCCAGTTACTTATTCATTTATAAATATATTGATTATATATACACACAGGCTTCTTGACAGAGTCTTGCATCAAAAGAAATTTTCAAGTGCAACATGAATCTAGGGGCATTTCCTCATGGTACAGCCTTCCTGCGATGGGACATGTTGGCAGTGGTCCACGAATCATGCTCTTGCACAATGTCATCGTGGTCCCAGTGCCAACACATCCCCACCCATCACTATCGCAGGATATTCCATTAACAGAAAAAATCCATTAATGGTCCGTGATTGTGTGACGCTCCTGTCACTGCTGGCCATGTGGAATGTGAGGAAGCACGATGTAGATACTTCCTTTCCCAGTGCAGCACTAGAAGGAAGTGCTACAGAAGGAAGGTGCATGTTGCTCACACTCCCTTCTGCAGGGAGCCAGCTGGGTATAGAAGGGACTCCCATCCTGGCAAAGGCACTGACAGGATCACAACGGAACAACGACAGGAACCAGTAAGGTGCAGAAATGGCCTAGGTCTTTTCATCAAGGATTTAGGGCGTAAAATGACCTCTTATTATTGAACAAAACAGGAAAGCAGATGCTTTTCAGATCTATTTTAATTTTTACCAAAAATCCTAAGATCCATCAGCCAAAATCAGAAGGAAAACCATAGAACCAAAGAATGGAGTGCCCTGAATACATTTGGAAGCTAGGAATTTATTCCCAGTATCAAAACAAAACTGAGTCAACAGTCCTTTCCTACCCAAATCTACTTCTAGTTTCCTCAAGTCTTTTTCTTTTACAACCAAATTAAGGCTGGAGAAAGTCAGATTGTTGTTAAATAACTGCTCTTTCTGCTTTTTCAGTGTAGCAACCTGAATGATACAGGCCGATTTTGCTAAAATATAAGAGCATCCTGTTCCAGTACTGGGAACTGTACTGATTTACTAGCTTTTAATCTTTCAGTCCTGCAGCTCTGCAAACATTTTCAGTGTTTGATTCCTACTCCACGATGACTGCAACTGAATATTCTTACCCAACTTTCTGGGTATTTACTGTTACACAAATGCTCAGATTTAGGCCATTTCTGCACTACTCTGTTGTAGTGCTATTTATTCCACTTTCAACATCCTGTGGAATTCTGAGGTTTGTAGTTTACTGAGGCCAAAGAGCCTTCTGGCTGAGAATGAAGAGTTGGTACTTACGTGAATGATCATTCTGGGATGACAGGAGGAGCAATCCACTACATCTGGGTTTGATCCTCATGCCAGTATATGCAGAAGCAGTCCACGAGCTAGCTGAGAAAACTGTTTAACCGGCTTCTGTCCCTCTCCAGCCAGTTTCTTTCCCTAGCGTAACTGATTCAGTTTTCTGGCCTCTATTAACCGTTGTAAACACTGCTCTCACTATAGTGGTGGGCCTGGATTGCTCCTCCTGTCATCCCAGAATGATCGTTCACGTAAGTACCAACTCTTCATTCTCTGGCTGACAGGAGGATCAAACCACTATGCCTGGGACCTTCCCAAGTTGATGTATGGGCAGGATCCTAACTATATTACTGCCTGCAGAACCCGGCGTCCAAACGCCGCCTGGGCTGATTTGTATTTATCCAGTTTGTAATGCTTAATAAAAGTAGTTGCCTCTTTCCACCCTGCCACACTGAAGACATCTTCCAATTAGCAGGATGAGTCATAGACTACTGATGTCGCCACTGATCTAGTAGAATGCGGCCACAATTTACCGGACGCGGCTTCTTTGCATAATCGTAGCATAGAAAAATGCAAGCCTTAATCCATCCAGCAATGACCGATTTGCTGGCCCGCTGTCCAAGACCCTTTGATTGAAAAGATAGCAGCAAAGCATCTGAGTGCTGGAAGTCACTTGTTCTTTTTATGTATGCCTTCACCGCCCTCCTTACATCCAAAGTGTGCCATTTTTTCTCCAATGGATGTACTGGTTTAGGACAGAAAGTTGGCAAATGAATCACCTCTAGACAAGATGATGAGGACATGTACTTTGGCAGGAATGAAGGGTCGAAGCCTAAAGTTAATTTGTCTTGTTCAAACCTGCACAAATGTTCATTAACAGAAGTGCTGCCAACTCTGACACGTGTCTAGCCGAAGTGATTGCAAGGAGAAAGGCAGTCTTGAAAGACAGCAGTCTCAGCGATGAATCCCTTAGTGGCTCAAAAGGCACCGCCGTTAAAGCATTCAGCACCAGGTTCAAGTCCCATGATGGGAATCTATGCACGGTTGGAAATGATGACAAGGTTGCCCCTCTCAGAAACCTTCTGATATGAGGATGTTTAGCGTAAGAGTTCCCATCCAAAGTTAGGATTGCTGACAGTGCCGTCACCTGTCTTTTCAAGGTGTTAGGACACAACCCTTTCTCCAATCCGTCCTGCAGGAACTGTAATACGTGTGATACCTTCATGTCTGCCAGAGGGACCTTATTCACCTTGCACCATTTCTGAAAAGTTTTCCAGGTCCTGTCATATATTTTCTGTGTAGTCTCCCTTCGAGAACCTAATATAGTTTTGACCACATTCTCTGCATATCTGTGCTGCGTTACAAATTGCCTTTCAATTTCCACACTGCCAGACTCAGCCATGGACCCTGAGTGAGTAAGTCCGGCCTCAAGGGCAACCTCCATGGAGGCGCTTGGGCTAACTGCAGCAGCAATGGAAACCAAGGTCTCTTTGGCCAGTGTGGTGCTATTAATATCACTGATGCTTTTTCCATGCGGATTTTTGTCAGAACTTTCTGCACAATCCGGATCGGGGGAAATGCGTAGTGTGTCCCTGGAGGCCACGCCACTGACAGAGCGACGTGTGCTTCCACACCTTTGCTTCCATCAATGGAGAAATACCTTTTTAGTTTGGTGTTTTCCCCAGAAGCAAACAAGTCCACTTGTAAGGGACCAAAAATATTTATTAAGTCGTTGAAAACCTCCATGTTGAGAGACCATTCTCCCGGATGCAGCCAATTTCTGCTCAGGTAGTCTGCTTGTATATTCAACTCCCCTTTCAAATGTACTGCTGTGATAGATCTTACATGGGCCTCGACCCACCGGAAAAGACGTGCAGACTCCGATACCAGGGGCACAGAATGTAAACCGCCCTGTTTGCAAATGTATGCCCTGACTGTCATGTTGCCTGTGAAAACCTTCACATGAAGGTCTCTCACCAGATGCAGACAGTTCTGGAGCGCCAAGCGAATGGCCTTCAATTATAGGTAATTGATGTTGTAATGCCTGTCCGAGGATGTCCAACACCCCTGCACTGAGTAACGCTCGCAGTGGGTTCCCCAACCTCTGAGACTCACATCCGTCGTCACATGGGACCATATTGTGAACCTGAAACAGGACACCAGCCGCCACATTTTTTTCTTTCAGCCACCAAGTCATCTCTGTTCGAATTTGCTGGGGCACCTCCACTTTGTAATGTCTTTTTGCCGCTATTGCAAATTGATGTTTCAGCAGCAGCCGCTGTAGTGGTTTCGAATGGAAAGTTCCCCACTGAATCAACTGTGTTGTGGAGATTCATATCCCCAAAACTTTTGCCAATTGCATCAGGTCTACTGACTTGCACTGCCCTAATCTGCGTGTCTCCTGTCTCAATTTCTCCAACCTTTCTTGCGAAAGGTACATTCTCCCTTTCAAAGTGTTTATTCTTGCACCTAAATGCGTCAATATCATTGTCGGGCTTAACATGCTCTTCTCATGATTGAGAAGAAACCCGTAATCTGTCAGAGTTTGGATTGTTAATCTTAAGTCCTTCCTCAACTTGGCCTCCGAGTGTGCTTTTAGGAAGATGTCATCCAAATACGGATACAGTTGCACCCCTTGCACCTGGAGGAAAGCTATCAATGGAATCAGCACCGCATCTGCGACATACTTCAACACCCTCTGGATCCGCTCTACTGCCTTTACTAGCTCATGCATGCTGATATCTTGGGCCTCCAAAATGTCCTGAGATCAAAGAACCCCTGCTCTTGCATCCATTGAAGCAGCAGCCGAAGCTTTTATCGCCGCAGATGCTGCTTCATGCGCTTTTCTAAGAGATGACTCAGCCCTTCGATCATCTACCTCTTTCAACTGGGTGTCCCCCTCCCTGGGGACAATCGCCCCCGAAATCAAACCTGCAATTGGAGCATCCACTGGGGGCACTTTAAGGAACTCGACATCGTCCTTAACGAAAGAGTACAACTTCTGGCTATATGTTAGACCTTTCCTGGAACTTCCCTGAGAAGACCACTAACCGGTAATGACATCTTTAAATAAATCTGGCAAAGGAATTTCCATTACCCTAGACTCTTTCCTCCTAATTACAGACGCTAACTTACTTTCCTTACTATCTTTTTCAATCTCATTATCCTTACAATTCTCCAATCCTAATGTTTGTAGCACACTTCTCAAAGTACCCTTGAAGGTTTCTGTATCAAACATCCTATCTGATTCTGTCTTCTCATCTTCCTCTCTTCTTCACTGTCCTCACTTCTTGTTGTATAGCTTTCCTGAAATCTCTATGCTCTACTGATTTCTGCATCTCTCCAAAAGTTTTCCCTTTTGGATTAGAAGACTTGTCCTTATTAGCTGCAACTCCCACGCTGCTAGTACTTGGTCTTTCTTCTTGTTCTACTCTCCTTCTCTTAGCTGATGGCATTTCATTCTGTACATCAGTGCAAACACAATCATTTAAATTAGCTTGTTGCTACAAATTCATTTGATTAACAGGACTAAATTGATGCTGCAAGTCTGAGTGTTTAAATAAATTCATCATTCTGCACATGGCCAGTTGACTGCTTAAATCACAGCTGTTAAAATTCATTGGTAAGTGCTGATTAGTTAAAATTGCCTGAAATTGTGCGTTTACAGCCTCTTTAATTAATTGATGCATTTCACCCCGGAACGCATCCATGGGATGTTGCCTTGGGCCTCCCAGGCCACCCAACCATGCCTCACCAGACTCTTTCTGAGGTTCTGGCCTCTGTGTTGGTGCACTTGCCAGCCATCCTGCCAGCATTTGCTTCAATTCCGGAGCTAGCCCCAGCTGCTCTGTCATGAAATGCTCATTTTCGGCCGTACGTGCCTCCGACAGAGCTGCCACGGCAGCCCTCTGCGAGTACACGTCACCCGCAGCATTCGGATCTGCGTCAGCACTTACGTGCGCACTGGCTGTCTGCCGGGCGCCACCTTCCAAGGCCTCTGAGGGCCTGCCTGCAGCACACGGTGCCATCTTGGAATCTTTGTTTCCAAGATGGCGGCCCGAACTCTCTCCGGTAAGTTTCTGGGCACCTGTAGCCAGTTTTGGGAGCTTTTTACTGCCCCCAGCCTTCTCTGTCTTTTTTACCTTTTTTTCCGCTTTCTTTTCCATCGGCTTTTTAGTTTCCGGAGCCCTTTTGCTGGCCACAATTTTCATTTCATCTGCCTCACTTTCACTTGAGGTCAGGAATATCTTTTGGCGCTCCGCCAGTCTTCTTCATTAAATCGTTGCGGCTTGACTCTCTGGCCAGTAGCTCCGCAGTCATCATCTGTGACCCGCCTGACAGCAGTTTTCTGGACGGAATTAATTTTTTCTTTGTCCGATCCCAACAATTCTGTGGTGCTACGGACTAAATCATCAGAAATCACAGAATTAGCACTCCCATTTCTCTCTGTAGCCATATTTTCCTTTTTCCTGCCCTACAGTATACTATTTTATCCTGTGGAACTGGAGAGGGACCGATACACGTCTTGCTGGTACGCAGGAGAAAAATTAAACTGGCTGGAGAGGGACAGGAGCTGGTTAAACGGTTTTCTCAGCTAGCTCGTGGATGGCTCCTGCATATGCTGGCGCGAGGATCAAACCCAGGCGTAGTGGATTGATCCCCCTGTCAGCCTGAGAATTCTAAATGTCCCTCCCTAAACTGCAAACCCCAGGATTCCATCAGATGTTGAAAATGGAATAATAGCACCATAACAGTATAGTGCAAAAATGACCTTAGATCATTGATTTAACAGCAGCACAGTACAACAGCTTTCAAAAAAATATCCTTACTTTCTGCTGATCAGACATGGTTTGGCTTTGAAATTTTTCTGTGTAATCGCATCTAATACAAGCTGGTTTTCCAGGAAACATACATATTTTGGTGCCATTCAAGTACCTGATACTGGCTGTAAATGAGGAAGAAGGAAAAGCAGAAGACTGTTTTACTCAAGATTGTTTCAAACTTTGCTACTAAAAGATATTCTAAACAAATAGTTTGTACATGTTTCAACTTCAACAGCAGGAGACCTACATTTCATGGTCATCTTTGTTCCCTGACATGAGTGTCTCTGTAGTACTAATTGTAGTAAATATATATCTGTTGTTTGCAGGTTATCTTTCCACATTTAAGTCAAAGTATTTTGTATGTTCAACTGAAGCAGGAACCAAAAAACGAAAGACACAGAAAGTGAACCAAAAGGCACCACAATTTGCTTTTTAAATTCCCACTAAGATAAGGTTTATAGGAGAGCAAATAATTTAAGGGAATACGCACTTGTAATTTTCTTCTTATTTCTGTAACTTGAATCTGTAAGTCTAGTTCCAAAAATGCATATTTACATTTTAAACATTTTATTCTATACATTTTGCAAGAAAAATGGTAGAAGTGTATATAGGATCACAGCACTGAAATTGTATCTGGGAAACAATCTATGGGTAAGACATATGGCTAAAGTAATAAATATGCTAGATCTAGAGGCAGCTAAATTAGGTATGAAAGAACTTACAGATTGTAGCAGTCGTTTGCCTACAGTAAAAAGCTTGTTTCATAT
This sequence comes from Cyclura pinguis, assembly GCA_030412105.1. Classification (NCBI taxonomy): domain Eukaryota; kingdom Metazoa; phylum Chordata; class Lepidosauria; order Squamata; family Iguanidae; genus Cyclura; species Cyclura pinguis. The sequence continues at coordinate 82,658,989 of CM059600.1, forward strand.
TGTCATGGGTATACAATCTCATCATGGTGAATTATAATTATTATATCCACTACAACAGAAAATTATTTCTTCAATATATGTCAGGACTCTCAAACACAATAATATATATCCTTACTAAAGCATTTGTCAAACAGACTTTTTTAATCTTAATACTACATAAGGCTACAAGAAATATTAATCTTTACTAGTGGCTGTGAATGGTGGCCTTAAAAATTAATTCACCTGTGTAGGTACCATCTGATGTGTCATGGCAGGGGAGAAGTATCAGAAATGTGTGTGTGTGTGTGTGGCGTTCAAGTTGCTGGTTGACTTATGATGGTACCATGAATTACATAGGGTTTTCTTAGGGAAAGAATACTCAGAGGTAATTTTGCCAGTTCCTTCCTCTGAAATATAGCCCACAGCACCTCACATTCATTGATGGTCTCCCATCTTAAGTAATAACCAGAGCTGACTCTGCCTAGCCTCCAAGATCAAATAGTATCTGGTGCCTTTGGGATATTTGGTGAAATAACAGACTGCAACTGGAATTGGCAGAGAAAGAGTTTCTCCTAGGAGATGAAGTATTGGAAGAGGCCCAAGATGAGCTCTGGCTGGGGATCTTTTGCCTATAGAAAGAGCATATATTTGCTTCCACTCATGGTTCACTCATGCATTTGTAAATGAAGAAAATATTATAATGGCAGCATTATAGTATCCTTCTGCTATATGCTAAGGAAATTAAATGGATGTAGAACAGACTCAAGAACTTCTTGCCACTTGAAAAGGGTGGTAAATATTTTGGCATTAACCTAAAATAATAAAGAGTTAAATTAATATTATGTACACATGAAAAGTCACTGGAAGGTAACATGGTCAGAATCAGTCCAGCTCTCTCGTTTCAGAATATGCAGGATTATTTATCAGGAATATTTACAGCCAATCAATTTTGTTGAGCTCTGCACACTGCTTAAGGCAGTGTGCAGAGTTTTAAGGCCTAAATAAAATCTCTCAAAAATAATTCTGGACTGATAAGATGCCTCTATTAGGTGTAAGAAAAAAGTACTATATAGAAAATATGGTCTTAAAATGCACTATCAAAGGTTTTATTTTCTTTTGTTTTTGTTATAAATTTATTCTAGTAAAGACTTTCACCCTTTCTTCGAATATTCTCCCTCCTCCAAAACTGTATGGAAACTTTTGATTCTGTTAATAAGAAATATCAGAGCAGAGAAAGTCAAAGAACAGCAGAGCACTTATTATGCCCCAAGCTGGAGTGCAGGAGTTTCACAATCATCCCATTACCCTTTGTTGAGACCTACCATCTGCATTAAGAATCCAGGTGATATTAAGCTGGCATTTCCCATCTATTTCAACGATCTTGGCACTGAGATTATAAAGATCCGATGGTGTGAGTCTGTGCATCATCATCAACTCAGGAGAAGGCCCTTGCAAAACAGAAAGGCATGAGTTTGTGCGTTTTTCAAGCATGATCAATCTATTTGAAATAGGTGTTTGGCAGTGGTTTAGCAACATGAACTGTTAAAATAAGGATTGCATGTGCCAGATCCAAACAGTGGCCCTGTCTCTTTAATGTGTGGTCATGATCTTCAAAACAGTTAGTATCAGTTAGCGTGTAGGTTTCATGGAAGTGGCTGAGGCCCAGAAAAAGCCTGACATAAACAACTGGAATACTATAGTATCACATTTATCACTGGCTGAGGAGAATGAACACAGTTTTGTAAGGAGAAAATCAACTAGTGTTCAGAATGAGTGGGGGGGCTTTTGTTGATGTTCCTACTGACTATTGCCTTTCCTTAGAGAGAAAATATGGCTTTGTGATTTAAACAAAAAATCCAGATGCTCTTTTTGAATGCCCAGTTAGTGTATATACAGGTGAGACCAACCTGGTGTACACAGGTAAAAGCTGAGCGAGCAGGTGAGAGAGGGGGAACATCACCCTCACAGTTATGCCATCCAGATCCTCAGTACAGCTTGAGACTGGGAAGCTAGGCATGGAGCAAAGCAGTTACTGTGATCCATAAACAGTTCAATACTCTCTATTTCCAAGCTCTCTCTTCACCTGAGTACTAATGTAGGGCATCTGCATCTTGAGTCAGGGGACACTGTTGGTATATCCACTGTCCAGCAGTTTCCCTATCTAGGCAAATGGATTTAAAATTCTGAATGTGGTGTTGACATCCCTTGCCCTCGGCAAATATCAACATTTGCACCAAATACACTCTGTCAGAGGTAGCTTAGGACTTTTAGGCCACCATAACAGCTTTAGGGTTAAAACAGGCTGGGTGAAGGCTTGGGCAAAGGTGATCTCATAATAAATTCAAACAAACATGAGTATGTCTTGTGTTAGAATCTGTTCAGCAGCAGCAACGAAAACAACAACTACTACTATAAACAATTTATTTCTCCACTCCAGCTGCATTCTCCTCATGCTTCCAGCAGTGCTTTGCTGGCTAGTTCAGACCTCTTACATGCTCCCCAAAGGAACCTATAGAGACATCTGCTACCAAATGTGAGTCACATACATATCCAGTAAGATTTTGATTCCTCTGTGTGCATGTGTTTGTGCCTTCAAGTCACCTGTCGAATTATGCTGACTCCATACAGTAACTTCATATTAGAAAAATCTTTGATATTTGTGGATGTACGTGCGCTTTTAAATCTTGTATCTTTAATGCGACAATGTGGTATAGTGGTTCGAGTGTTGGATCAGGACTCTAGGAGACCAAGGTTCAAATCTCTGCTTAGCCGTCGAACCCATCTCAGCCATGACTTGACCTTGGGCAAGTCGCTTTCTCTCAGCCTTAGAGGAAGGCAATGGCAAAACTTTTCTGATTAAATCTTGCCAAGAAAACCCCAGTACAGGGTCATCATAACTCACGAGTCAATTTGAAGGCAACCAAGAAAAGCAAAATGTAGACATTAACTGGGGGTCAGTGTTCTTGGATCCTGCATGCTTTGTACTGTTGGGGAAAAAAAGACTTATACTCCAGTATCAGAAACGCTTATCGTTAACTGTTCAATGAGAATATCTTACTGCTTTAGTTATGCATGAACATATCTTTTACAAAGATAAATGTCAAGAAAATGTATTTTTGGAAATTAAGTCTGCTTATATCAGTGTATATACCTAGTCCTTGTTCTCACTGTATGCATCATCCCCTCCTCCTTTTCTCCTCTATTATGCTTCTCTGTGTTACCCTGATTTCTGGGTGTCCCGGGAGGGACACCAAATTGCTCTCAAAATTATACAAGTTGGGGAAATTAGTCAAAGAGCAGAAGTTAGCACTGTGAGAGGCAGGGCAACGTAGTGAGATCTTTTACCCAATGTCTACGGGGTCAGGCCGAGTCAAGGAGCAAACCGGAGTGAAATAACAAATGTGATTTTTATTAAAAATACAATCAATCAGCGTATGCAACACAAACATACAGAGAAACTATAGAAATAAAGGTTGGAGTGGGATAGAGGGATTTTTAGAGGAGTTGTTGGTTTGGGTGATAGTTCACCTGCCCTGAAGCCCGGTTGGAAGTGGAGAAGCTGGGGAGCGTGGATCTCAGCACGTGGAGCTGAGGGGAAAGCTCGCTGGACAAAGCGATCGCAAGGCGGGATGGAAGCCAAGAGTGATCCGAAGAAGCGCTCAAAGTCAGGGGTTTTTATAAGGAGAATTGTGACCGCAGGCTAGTTCGGACTTGGGGAAAACAATGGATTTGGGGCTGGAGACAAAGCCTCCGAAAAGTCATAATTTGAATGATTGAATTATAGCCGAATTATCAATAGGATAGCCAGTATGCAAACGCGGAGTACTTGAGCATTGTATAGTCAGATCGTCAAGCTGCCGGCGTGGGGCAGAGGATCTTTTGAAAGTTCCGTGCATACCTAATTGAGGTACTTGCCTTGAGGTCTCCTAAAGAGGCCAGTCGGCTATTTCTGGCCTGCCTGTATTGTGTTGGAATATTACGGCGATTATCGGCCGAGCCTGTATGCGTGCTTGTCCAGGGGCCTCGCGAGCACGTGAAGGGGAATGGGTATGTGAAGCCGAATTATTGATATCACAAGATATCTTTTTATATCCCCCAAACTTGGGCTAGCCAGGGCAGTAACATCTGTTTAATAATAATTTGAAAACCCAATGAAAAAACCCACATTTATAATACATATAATTAAGATTTTTTTCCAAGATGCTGAAGGAAACACATCAAAACACACCTGATTATGGAGAAAAGGGAGGAAAAGGAGAAGATTCAGGACTTGAGAAGGAAGAAGGACTGGAAGAGAAAAAATCAGAATCTGAGCAAAGAACAGGAACAGATCAAGAAGAAGAAGAAACTGCATAGTTAACACTTTCTTTTATTCTTCTCTTTTCTTTTTAAATTCCTCTCTTTAGAATATGAAAATCAAAATTCTGTCCTGGAACGTTCAGGGACTAAACTTTCCCTATAAAAGAAAGCGCATTTTTCACTTATCTAAAAAAACTAAATTTGGATGTTTTATCTATACACGAAACCCATATTAGAAATAATGATTTAAAATACAAAAAAATCCAAAGTTTGGACATGCCTTCTCAATATCAACAGACAAAAAGAAAAAGGAGGTAACAATTTATGTAAATTCTGAATACTCTGCAAAAGAGGATCTCAAAGATAATTAGGAACAATATATTGCTGTAGAGGTGGGGTTGCTCAATCATAAAGTATTGCTAGTGGCTATTTATGCTCCACTGGAGAACAAAAGTAAATGTTATCAAAAACTGCTACATGCATTATTGGGCCTTGATTATCAAGAAATTCTACTAATGGGCGATTGGAATGGTGTCCCTGACCCTTTAGCAGATAGAACTAATGATAATAATAAATTAAATAAAAAGAGTAAAAATCAAGGTAAATTACCAAAATCTTTCTTTACTTTAATGGATAATTTGGCAGTGACAGATGTATGGAGACAAAAATACAGACCAGAGAAGGATTATACATACTTCTCTTACCGATATAATTCTTGGTGAGGATACACATGCTTCTTGCTTAAAAATCTCTACTTAGGCATATTGAAAAACTAGAAAGCCTTCCAAGAACACTCTCTGACCACAATTCTCTCCTTCTCATACTTTGAAATACAAGTAAAACATTTCATTGGAGATTAAACTATAATTTGTTAAACGATGAAGGAGTGATTGAAAAACCAAAAATAGAATTAAAGAATTTTTTAAAAAATAATTTGAATAAGGGTACAAAAATCCAAACAGTGTGGGATGCTAGTAAACCAGTCATGAGAGGGTTCTTTATACAACAACAGGCTCATTTGACAAATTTAAAGAAAGAAAAGGAATTGCAAATCTTACAAGAACTTTACTGCAAGGAAGAGCAACATAAAAATCATCCTAAGGATTCTAATTTGCAAGATGAGATAAAAGCTTTGAATAAACAATTATCGATGATTGCTGTTTCAGAAACTGAGAAAAAAATCAAACTCACGAGGCAAAAATTTTTTGAATGCACAAACAAACCAAGAAGATAAGTTATCATATAAATTTTAAAAAGATAAAGAAAAACTTTAATTACTGAACTTTAGGGAAGGATAAATAATCCATCGTCACCAAAAAAAGATTTAAAATCTTTTCACCAATTATTTTCAGGATCTGTTTAAAGACAAATTATCACCTAAAGAGCAAAGAGTTAAAATAAATAAATATCTAGATCAGATAGAAATTCCTCAAATTACAGAGCGTCAAAGAGAAGAACTGAATAAGCCTATTACTATTATGGAAATTCTTAATGTGATTAAAAATTTGAAGTTAGAGAAAGCACCAGCCCCTGATGGTTTCCCTTCTCTGGTCTGTATTTTTGTCTCCACACATTGCAGGACTTTTTATTCCCCCTCTCCCCACCCATCAAACTGTAAATGCGATACTTAAACAAGGAATTCCAAACACTTGGAAAGAATCGACTATTGTTTTGCTCCCAAAAGAAGGGAAAGATTTATTAGATAAACAAAATTATAGACCTATCTCCCTATTAAATATAGATTATAAAATCTTTGTGTCAATTTGGCAAATCGGCTCAAAAATATATTAGAAAATTGGATACACAAAGATCAGAATGGCTTTCTCCCCAGAAGATACTTAAAAAATAATATAAGAACATCATTGGATATTATTGAATATTATCAGAAACATAGCGAGAAGGAATTGGCTTTGATATTCCTGGATGCCGAAAAGGCTTTTGATCATGTTAATTGGCTATATATGTTCAAAGTTCTGAATAGGATGCAAGTAGGGGAGTCATTTGTAAATTGGATCGAGGCAATCTATACGGAGCAAAAGGCAAGTATTAGCATTAATGGAGAAAAAACAAAACAATTTCCTATACAGAGGGGCATCAACTTTCACTCTTACTCTTTATAATATGCACTGAAATCTTAAATATTAAAATCAGAAATAATCCCCATATTAGGAGTACTCAAATTCAAGATCAACATTACAAATTAAAAGCATATGCTGATGATTTAGTAATTATTTTAGAAGACCTCTTAGATGGCATTCAGATGGTTTTGGAAACTCTACAAAACTTTGGGGAAGTCACGGGTTACAGAGTTAATAAAGAAAAATCTTTACTAATTACCAAAAATATGTCTCATTGATAAGAAATAGAATTATCAGAGCAATCAGGTTTTAAATTAACTAATAAAGCTAGGTTCTTAGGCGTAATAATTTCTAAAAATAATTCTGATTTATATGAAAATAATTATAAAAAGGTATGGAATGGAATTAAAGATAATCTTAGGAAATGGAACAGATTAAGACTGTCTCTATTAAGGAGAATTTCGTCAATTAAAATGAATGTCCTTCCAAGGTTAATATTTTTATTTCAAAACTTACCAATTCTGATGAATGATCAACCATTTAAAATATGGGAAAAAGAATTATCTAAATTTATTTGGAGCAGTTGGAAACCCACAATTAAATGGAAGTATTTGAAAGACTCGAAAGAAAGAGGAGGAATGAGCCTGCAGGATCTAAAACTTTATTACCAAGTTTCTTGTTGATCATGGCTAATTGATTGGATGACTTTGTCAAACACAAGATTATTGAATCTTGAGGGATTCGATTTATATTATGGATGGCACGCCTACTTCTGGTACAATAAGTATACTACAAACAAAGAATTATGTCAGAAAAACTCTTCTTAGAGTCTGGCTGAAATATAAGAGAAACTTTTATCATTCGCTACCATTCTGGGTTTCCCTCCATGAAGCTTTTTATAGATTAGAAAAGCTTCAGTTAGGCAAATGGATTAATTATAAAGACATACTCAAATTAGAAGAAAATTGTGTTCAGTCAAAATCAAAGGAAGAACTGATTTTGCAAGACTATACTTAACACTGGCTAATGTATAGACAGTTAGTAGAGAAATTTAAAATTGATATTAGGTTAATGGGGATATCTTTAGAGGAAACAGAATTTGATAAGTTATTAAACCTTCACGTAACCCATCTGTTAAGCAAAATTTAAAAAATGTTATTAAACTTGGAAAGAGAACAGGACCTCATGAAAGACAATATGATTAAATGAGCCCAAGATATTGACCACACTATAAATTTGGATCAATGGGAGAAAGCATGGATTCTGAATCAAAAATTTAGAAGTTTCAACTTAAAAGAAAATTATTTCAAAGTTATTTACAGATGCTATTTAACACCAGTTCAACTAGGAAAAATGAATAATAACTGTAATAATGGGAAATGTTGGAAATGTCATGAAAAAGGCTCCTTTTATCACATTTGGTGGCACTGTAGAAAGGCAAAAGAATTTTGGTTAACCATTCATGATCATATTGTAAAGATATTGGAAATTAATTTTCCATTGCTGCCAGAGATTTATTTACTGAATATCTTTGACAGTCTTGACCTTCAATCAAAGAATAAATATATTAGAATACTGTCATTTACGCAGCTCGGTTAACTTTTGCACAAAAGTGGAAGGAGCTCCAAATTCCAAAAGTGGAAGACTGGATATTTAAATTATACGACCTAGCAGAGATGGACAAACTGACATTACTATTGGCCAATATATCTGTTAAATCCTTGAAAGATGAATGGGAAATTTTAATCCCTGGGGGAAACTTTCTGTAGCTGGCTTTGATATATAAGGCTTGTACCTTTTCCTTATTACATATCGGTGACTAAAGTTCAGGTACTAATGATAAAGAACAGATTCAAACTACGCATATACCAGGACTTGCAATATAAAGATGATCGCCTCACAAAGGTTTATGAACTTGGAAGTTCATTTTATGTCTGTGTTTTTTTAAATGACATTTTCTTAATGCAGTTTATTAACTTCCTTAACATATGTTTATGTATATATGTGTATGTATATATATAGAGAGAGAGGGAGAGAGGGAGAGAAATAAACAGGTTTAAAATATATATGCGGTGTAGTTTATTTGTTTGTTTTATCTGTCTTTGTAAATGTTTGGTTTATGATGTACTGTATTGTTTTCTTAACTTTTTTTGATAAACTGGCAATAAAGATTATATGAAAAAACCTTACCTGATTACGTTACTGTTTTCTAAAGAAAAAGTCCAACTTTAATATTTTGTTTTTCAGTCCTTAATTCACCATAATTCCCCATTTTTAATTTGTTTTTCAAAAAACCCAACAGATAACTTTTTAGCCTTTGTCACCAACTGATCAAAACTAGTTTTTACTAGTTAGTCTTCTCGTTAAATCTTACTGTACCTATAAAACGCAGACACTGGGAATAAACATGCAACCTGTACCTTACATTGTGCTGCTAATATTTAAAATATATGTTTTATTTTATACATACCATTTTCTACATGACACACCATCAACTGTAACAAAAAAAAGAAACCAGAATTTAAAATTTAAGAATAAATAGAATATTAAATTATAAAATTGTAACGTTTCAGCAGTACAACAGTATAAATGTTGCTTAGACACAAGAATTTCAGATAACTGTTCCCAGCAGTGCCATCTGCTTTACATTTGTCTGCATTAAAGATACTCGCCCATTCTGTCCAATCTCCTTTTAAACTGATCATTTATCTTTTGATTATAGGCATATGTAAGCTAACAGAGACCCTGACAAAGAAAGTCTATTTTACAAAATCCTTCCAAGTTTGCCAGCCCCACCGTTTTCCTCCTTGTCCTCTGTCAAACTGTATGTTTTTCAGCAGCACAACCACTGAGAGGATGGTGAAGAAGGACTGCAAAAACACAAGAATTCTGGTACAGAGTAGTGGTTCCCAAACTTTTTATCTCTGCAACACTATGTGCAGATGCCACGCATCCCTGCCCCACTTGTCACCTCATAGTCACTAAGAGACATGCACCTGCTGAACCAGAGAGGGAATGTGTGGAGAAGCTGTGTCGGAAAAGCATTTAAAACAGGGAAGCCAATTCTTGCGATGTCTGAGGTTGGAGGAAGGCACACCAGGGAAAATGCTTTGCGCAATTCTTTTGCAGGGACCAACCAATCCTCAACGGTGTGTGTGCAGACATACACACACAGACCTGCCCTTCTTTTTAACATTTTCTTACATCTGCTGTATTTGCAGGGTGACTTTTCTTGCACCCCACCCCTTAGGTAACTATTGAGCTCCCCCTTAGGGTCACGTCCCACCATTTGAGAACCACTAGGAAACCACGTAATAAGCCTTGATCTGGGAGGGAATGGCAGTTCGCTCTAGCTGATCTATTGTAGCGATGTGCCTGCCCACAGCAGAGAAGGTAAACAGCAGCTGGCTCCAGAATCCATTACTGGGCATGTATGAACAGCAGAACGCGGAGAAAGGGGAGATCGGGTACAGTTGCCTCGCCCACTACCTGGAACACGTTAAAAAGTGAAGATCTAGAAGTCTGGGCACAAAAATGGAAATCAGAAAAAAATGGAGGCTGATCCACTTTGGAAGAAGCTTTCAAGTGGCCTCTAGAAGGCTCATATTTTTCTTTACGAGGCTTATTTGGTGTTGTTGACCCTTTCATATTTGCATACTGTTAGTTTTGCATAAAAAGTTTGCTGAAACATGTTGCCTGGCTCTTCCTTTTTATGGCGTGGGAACCTACCTCCATTTTTCCGTGTCATTTCTGCCTCTGGTACAAAACTTTCTGTTAAAATAGTAACACCCAAGAATACATCTGTTTCATGAACTGCAGTATACCTGTCATCTAATTAATCCTATACACAAGTCCCACAAAGTTGAATATAGTTTATTTCTGAGTAGACATATGCGGAGAGACACTGCAGTGTAGCGGTCTGAGCGACAACCCTCAAGACCAGGGTTCAGTTCCCCACCCACCCACGGAAGCCCCCCGCTTAAAAACACACTAGCAAAGGGGAAAATGAACCCTAAAGGAGTGAAATGATGTCTCCGACGGCCGGAGAGGAGTTACCAAAGCCCGTAAAGAGGCACACTTTCCCCACAGGGCTCTCCGGAAAGAGGGCTCCCCCAGAAGAAAGAAATTCACAGAGCTGGAACCTCCGCCGAGCCTCGCGGCTAGGAGAGAAGAGGACGCTAAAGAGCGGCGACGCAAAGCCCGCCACACGGGAGGGAGCGACATGGAGGGAGCCGGCGGCTCGGCTTACCGGCTGGGAGCCCCCCTCGGCCCCGCGCCCGCTCGGCCCCGCGCCCGGCAGCCCCAGCAGCAGCGCCACCAGCAGCCCCGCCGCGGCGTCCATGCTCTGTCGCGCCTCGGCGCGCCGACGCGGTCGCCAGCCTGGCCGGCCCCGCTGGCCTTCCCGCCTCCGACCCCCGGGAGAAGGTCGATCGCCGGGACCTCTCCGCGCCAATTTATGACCCTCCTCCCCAGAGTCGCCGCCGCCGCCGCCGCCCCGCCCGCGACTCAAAACAGCGGCTGGGCGGCGCTCCTGCCGGCGCGGAGCCCCGGGGGGGCCGTGGGTGAGAGACGAGGAGCCCGCGGGGAGGCCCCTCGCGCCGAAGGGAGGAGGCGGCGCGGGCGAGGCTTTCTTGTCACGCGGCCCGAGGGCGCCCGAGTCGCTGGCCTCCTTCCCCCGTAAAGCCAGGGAGGATGGCCGGGGCGGCCACCAGCGCGGCAGCACCTGCTCCGGCTCCCCGCCCCGGCAGCCCCGGTGGTCGTTCAGATGACTTTCATGAGGCGCTTCTTTAGCGCTCGCTGGGGCCGTGCCTGCACTGGGCTGGTATAGTGCCACTGTTCCGCTTTCGACATCCTGTGGAATCCTGGGCTTTGGAGTTTAGGGAAGCCGTTCCCCAAACTGCAAACCCCAGGATTCCGTAGGGTGTTGAAAGCGGAACAGTAGCACTATGACAGTCTAGTGCGGAAATGGCCTGGGTCGCTGGGAGGCAAAAAGCGGGATGGGGGAGAAAAGTTAGTCCCGTTTTAAGCAACGCTTCTGAGATGCTCCGCTGGCCAGTGCTTCTACAGCCCGCTGGAGTTGTAACCTCATTTAAAATTAAATCTAAAATTATTCTTAAAGGACTCGTCGAAACTCATTATTGAAGTTTTTCTTAAAATGCCAGGGGAGTGGATGGAGTCTTGGCCGTAGGCTGGAGCTGAAATCGTAGCAAAACCGGGCACTGGGGGGGGGGCGGGGGGGGCTAAAGCAGGGAGGCTGCTGAGGTAGCCAAAATTGGCAGAATGAGGTTTTAAAAGATAAGCCAATTTAAGTTTTTTGAAAGACTGGAAACTGTTTATGGACTTTTTGAGCAATAAGAAATCTGAGGATGTAATCATCTGTGGCTGTGATTATTAGGAAGGTTATTCAGTGGGATCTGTAATGGTAGAATAATATTTTTTCCTTTTTTATTCTTTCATCACAATTTGGTTTGAGGAAACCAGAGACCTTTTGTCTGCCAGTAAGCCAGTGTTCAGTATTTTAGTTTAATGGGGGGGGGGGGGAATCTCTTTTTCTCTTTCTGCTTTTTTCTAAATGTATTTTACTTGGTGAATTAGATTGTGTTAAAATTAATAAACAATTTTTACAAGATTGCTACTATGAGGGAAAAAATGCTCCCTGGTGGAAGAGTGAGATCATCATCTTTTAGAATGTCAAAGTTAAGAAGATTTGACTTAGAGAAAAAGACAATAGGTCTGATGAAGTTTGCTTAATCCCAAAAGTTTGTTCCACAAAGTTGATTCCGCAAGCTCTTATGTTTCAAAATTGCACAAGATTCTCCTTCAGGTGTGTCCACTGCAACAAACAAAGGCTGCAGTTTTCTACCCACTTACTTGGAAATAAGTTTCATTGATCACAGAGAACGCATCTAAAGAACTGCATCTTAATGTGGCTGTCCCTTATAAATATATGATATCTTAAACACTGTAGAACTTTGAGTCCCTCAAAATTATTTACTATTCCTAGTTTGTGTATGTAGTATGACTATATAGGAGAATCACCAAAGATCAAGAAGTGCCTTCCTCTTAAAACAAACAAGCAAAATATCCAGCTTCTCACTTCTTGTTTTGCAAAAAGATCAAAAATGCTTAGGGTTCCCATGAGTTCTGATTCACAGTTATATATACACAGAAATGAGCCAGTGCAGTATAGTCATTTGAGTGTTTCACTAAGACTCTGGGAGACCAGGGTTTAAACCCTGTGTTGGCCATAGAAACTCACTGGGTGACCTTGGGCAAGTCACCCGCTCTCAGCCTCAGAGGAAAGCAATGGCAAAGCCCCTGCTGAACGAATCTTGGCTAGAAAACTTTGTAATAAGTTCAACTTAGGTTTGCCATGAGCGTGAAACAATTTGAAGGCACCCAATGAAAACGAACAGAAACGTGGCTGGAACTATGCTTCTGTGTAATTTATCAAGACAAGGGTTATTTTTTTCAAATATACCTATGCAACTGAGAAATAATGGCAGTTGATTCTGTTTGTACTCTTTTACAAACAAAGCTTGCAAGAGTTATTTTTTTTTAGGCCCCAACTCCCAGGATGCCCAGTAACTGTGACCGGTAGCCGGCTGTGAAAAAAGTAAATCCATCTAGCCCAATATTCTCCCTCCAGTAGTGAGGCACCCTGGGTAAGAGTTGAATAGCCACTTACACTCATAATCGTTTACATAATAAATCATAACAAAACTAGGGATAACTATCCTGTTTAAATACCATATCTGACTCCTTAGCTTAGTCCAGTGGTTTTTAACCTGGGGTTTGAGGACCCTGGGGGGTCTGTGGAGCTCTCACAGGGGGTTTGCAAAGCCCTACTGCTGGAAAACAAAAGCAGCGGCAGCAACACAGACGTGACAGTGAGAGTTGTGCACGGATGCCAAGGGAGCAGTTTCAACAAAGGCACAGTTTCAGCATTCGCACCCCCCATTATGAATCCCTGACAAAAGGAACATGGCAGCAGGTATGTGCACGCACCCAAACTATGACTCTGGAGACCAGAGTTTGAATCCCCACTCAGCTAGGGAAACCCACTGGGTGATCTCAGGCAAGTCACATTCTCTCAGCTGCAGAGAAAGGTAAAAGCAACAAATCTTGCCAAGAAAACCCCTGTGACCTTAGGGCTTAGGGTCAGCACAGGTCAGTTTTCAAAGGTGAGAGACATGATGGGTAGAAAGAACCTCCCCTGTCAGGGGCACTTGAGTGACTTATGATTTAATGGCAACCCTAAGGTGAACCTATCACAAAAGGCTTTTTTGGCAAAAATTGTTCAGAGGGTGTTTGCCTTTGCCTTCCTCTGAGACTGAAATAGTGTGATTTGACCAAGGTCACCCAGTGTCTGATCAGAGATTTGAATCCTAGTCTCCGGAAGCCTTTAATATATAAATAAAAATGTAAACATTTAAATAAATATTTAAGTCTTGAGGGTCCCCAGCAACAAATTATATTTACAGGGGGTCCTCAGTAAAGAAAAGGTTAAGAACCACTGGCTTAGACTATTTTCAGTTAGAATGGAATATTAATTGAAATTTTGGGTTTTTTAAAACATTTTATTAAACATTAAACCAAAACATATAAACACAAGTAAACAATACAAAACATACTCATACACCAAACTAATCCAAAAAAGAAAAACAATACAAACAACACCTATGTAACAATAAATCTTAACTAACTAAACTATCAATGTAAAACCAAACTAACCTAAACAACTAAACTAAAACTAAACTAAGAAACATAAATTTTAAAAGTTGGTCACCACCCTTGTTGCAAACAGCTCCTAGTAAATAATTGTACTTAACTGTCTTAAACCATTACCTATGCTCTAAGTTAATTTTGTTGCTCATAGTATTTATAACTTAAACACAAAACAAAAAAGATTTAATTATTAAATTGTAACCACAAAAAATGAAGACTTTCACTTATGATATTCAACTAATAATATAAATCTGCTATTTTGAAGTAAATTGTTCTAATTCTATTTATAACAAAACTAATATCATATTAATTGAGCCAAAAATTATTTCAATAATATTCTACTACACAATAATCATTAAAATAGTAATTAGTTCTTAAGAATTATTGATAAATTTAGAACAACATTCCTCACACTATAATCTGTAATTATATATAGAATATATTATGAAAAGGCAACAAATTAAATTCATCTAATATTTTCCTAGTACCTTTCTCATGTAACTATAAGCCCAAAATTGAAAATCTACTCTTAAAATATTACGCAATTTTAAAGCCTATTGTCATCAATTCACCTTCATTTTTTGTTAAAAAATAAACATTTCTATTCAAAAATAACTTTATCTTCTGCTTGGCCCCTTAATCTCGGTGTAAATTCATCCATTTCCATTATTTCCATTAATCTGTTAAACTACTCAATCATCAATGCGATTTCCATTTCCCCCCAGTACTTTGCATATACTAGTCTGGCTGCCAACAACATATGTTGTAATAATTTCTGTTTGTTGTTTGCAGGATCATCTTCCCAAATTCCTAGTAAAAATTAGTTGAAACTTTTGAGTAGCTTAACTTCCTCTGAAGCAAGTGATCATTTAAATACATCCTTGCTGGTGTGAAACTTCTTTGGTTTCAGTTTGTTGCATGAAAAATGGCTCTCTAT
The DNA here is from genome assembly GCA_030412105.1 of Cyclura pinguis. NCBI lineage: Eukaryota > Metazoa > Chordata > Lepidosauria > Squamata > Iguanidae > Cyclura > Cyclura pinguis. The sequence goes on from CM059600.1 coordinate 82,674,010, forward strand.
GTACTTTTCTTCATGTCACATTTACCTTCCCCAAAAGCACGGAGCTACAGCTGTTTCCTAGATTAAAATGATATAACAAACCCACACTACATACCCGATAGTAGTAATTTTATCTTATTTTGGTATAGATCTGATTCATGCATCTGTTGTGAATGTGAATGCACTTGACTGATTTGCTAAATGTCAAGGATTTGAAATGGATTTCTGATGTTTGATCCATTGTTACTATTCTAATCATGATTACACAGCTGACAAAGAAATTTGTGAAAACAAGTTCAGCAAATGTTAGTGAAAATATTTTGAGTGTGTTGTTCTGGTTAATTGCCATCAAATCAGCTTGGATTTATGGATGCTAAGACACCTTCTTATTAACAGCCCTATGCAGGTCTTGCAAATTCAAGCCCACGGTTTCCCTTACTGAATCATTCCACCAGTAATACAGTCTTCCTCTTTTCCTACTGCCTTCCTTTACCCAGCGTTACTGTCTTATCTAATGATTCAAGTTGTCTCAGGGTAAGTAAGATAGCCTCAGTTTGGTCATGTCAGCTTCTAGGGTGAGTATGGACCTGATTTACTCTAGGACCCATTTATCTGTCTTTTTGGAAGTTATGGTATTTATTTTATCTATTTATTGTATTTATAAGCTACCTGTCTCCCAGAGTGGGACCCAAGGTGGCTTTCAGAATAGTTAAAAACATTTACAATATAGTTTAAAACAATTTAAATAACCATATTAAATTGTGTAAAATAATTATAAAAACATAGAAAAGCTTTTACAAAAACAGTAAAATAGAAAGCTTACCTGCTCATCACATATTCAAAGCGTGACAGTGAAAGGTAAATAAGGAGGGGGCCAGTCTGGTTTCCTGTGGAAGAGAGTTCCAGAAGGCGAGAGCAACCACTGAGAAGACTCTCCCCTGTGTCCTCACCAGTCAGGACAAAGATAAAGCCTTCCTCTGAAGATCTTTAAGCTCTGGAAGGTTTGTACAGTGAGATATGGTCTTTCCAATAATCTGGACCTAAGCTGTATAGGGCTTTATAGGTCATGCCCAGTGCTTCAAATTGTGCCCAGAAACAAACAGGTAGCCAGTGAAGCTGTTTTAACAAGGGAGTTATATGCTCCCTGTAACTTGCACTGGTTTCTGCTGCTAAAGTTTCAGGACAGTTTCCAAAGGTAGCCCCACACAGAGTGTGTTACATTAGTCCAACTGAGATGTAATCAGGCCATGTGTCACTGTAGCCAGATCTGACATCTCAAGGAAAGGTCACAGCTGGTTCAAAAGTTTTAACTGGGCAAACACACTCCTGGCCAGTGCTGCAACCTGGGCATCTAGGCTCAGATTAAAGTCCAAGAGTGAACACTCAACCTGCAAACCTGATATTTCAGGGGAAGCATAATCCTATCCAACACAGGCACAGTGCCTACTCCCTGATCTGCCTTTCGACTTGAAAAGGGGGAGCCACTCTGTCTTGTCTGTATTAAGCTTCAAGTTGTTTACCTTCCTCCAGAATCCAGTATACCAGTGGTGGCTCTCGCTTCTCTAAGGATCCTGTCCATATCCTTAGGCTATGCAAACTGAAATGTATCCAATAATACAGGCTAAGCTGGTGCCAAGATTACATCTATTGGGTCTCTCTCAACAACAGCATCCAAGTCCAAGTGATTTTTTTCTACAAAGTGTCTTGCAAATTCTTTACAGTTGACTGGTCTCTTGTGGGCCAGAGTGTAAAAGGTCCTGGACATTTGCAACAGCTCTGCTGGACAACACTGTGCAGACGTAATGGTTTCTCCAGTGCCATCATTGCCAGTGCGTAGGCCTTCCAAGGGCTCTAGCCCATGTTTGGTCAGACTCAGTCTAAGAGCCTTTTCGCACCTTACCTTTTTGCGGAGGTGGGGGGCGGAGCTCGCGCGAGAAGCCTTCGGAGGAAGGCTTTCACGTCACTGCTGCTTGGGCTCCGCAGCAGCTTCCTGGTCACGCAAGCACCCCGCCTGCGCCCCGCCCCTTCCTTCCGCAGTGCAGTCTGGGAGCTGTAGGCTGCGCTGGGGCAGGAAGCGCGACCGGCCCGGCTCCAGAGGCTCCACAGGGCAGGTAAGTTTGCCCCAGGCCCCTGACCGGTGCGCAAGCGCGCACCATTTTCCGCTAAAAGCCGAAAATAAAAAGATGCGTATGCACTGCGCGTCACACTCTTGAACATCGCGTAAATGTGAGTGCGTCGTGCAGACCGCTCCTCACATTTACGCGACACTCAAGGGGCCCTTTCGATTCCAAAACGCCGTGCGAAAAGGGCCTAAGTCTTCTGCCAACATCACACTAGTCTCCATCCCATTTATTTTATTGCTGCCAGACCCCTAGTAAACCAGGGCCTTGCTTGGCTCAGATTTGTGGAAGGGGATGCTTAGGGGCAATCTGTCCACTGCCCGGGCCATTTCCCTATTCCAGAGATCAGACAAGGATTCAAGAGGATCACCTGCTATCCACAGAACTCTCCACCAGTACCACATTTCAAATGCATTGTCTTTCTTTCAGCTTTCTTCACTGTCCAGCTTTCAAATTCATACACAGGTATCGGAATTACTATATCATGGATGATCCTGACTTTGGTATTCAATTATATATCATTATAGTGGCAGATCTTATCTAGTCATAGCTGCCCCCGCAAGACCTAGTCTTCTTTTGTTTTCTTGATTAAAGTCTCCATTTTGATTTATGACTGAGTTAAGGTAATCTTTAAATATTTCAATGTCTTCATCACCTACTTTTAAGTAATGCAAATCTTATGTTGTCATTATCGTTTGGGTCTTAGAGTCAATAATAAGCCGGAGTAGTGTAGTGGACAAGGTATCGAATCCCTGCTTGGTCAGGGAAACCCACTGGGTGCCTTGGGCAAGCCACACTCTCTCAGCTTCAGAGGAAGACAAAAGCAAACCAACTCTGAACAAACCTTGCCAAGAAAACCTGTGCTTTGGGTTGCTATATGTCAGAAATGACTTGAAGGAACACAGCAGCACATAGTTATGTGGGGGGGAATAGACACAACTCTTTGGCCTGATTATTGTTGTTGTTAATTTGGTATAAATATAAAAAAAAAAATTAGTCCAATAAATTCACCACTAAGTCCGGTTGTGGATATAAAATTTTTTCCAGATAACTTGAGATATTTAGAAAAATTATTGAGAGAAAAACAAGTTATTAGATTAAAAGATTGGTTAAGCAAAATGAGGAGTAAAGTGTTATCTTCCAGGAACAGCTTTGGGCTGAGGAGCAGACAAAGAGTGTTTCTTGATAAGGATTCCCAGTTTATTTGCAGATTAGCAGAATACAGACATGCACACACAGGGGTGCCTTCAGAGAGGGACAAACCTCCTTTGTTTAGGGGAAATAGTTATAGAGTTGCAGGAATTTTCTAATCAGTAATTAAACCAATCCCTAAACAGATCCAGAATTTTACCTTATAAGGAGGTCTGGAATGCTGAGTCAGCCAAGGGAGGGGGATGTCTGGGGAGCATCCATTCTGTAGGTGACCTGTCCACTTTTGTGAAATGGGTGGAATCTGCCATTTTACAACTCTTGCTCTCAGTTTCCCCCTTCTGGATGCTCCCCTGGGATCCACCCTCCCACTGAATCAGTTCCTACTCCACGCACTAGCATCACGGTTTCTTTACGAAGATCAGGCTTCGTGGGCCGATTGGGCACAGCAGCATAATAGGGTAAGCAATGCAACAGCAAGTGAGTGATTGTAATTACTAAAGCAATAGCAATCACAGTCATAAACGGGCTTTTGAGCCATCCAAAGTTAGACAGCCATCTCGTCAACCAGTCCCATAAATTCCATGGACTAGTCCCATACACAAACCACAGCCCGGTCTCCTGGTTGGATGGAATGGACAGGGCCGTCAAGGCTTAAAGGACCCTCCTAGAGAGCTGCGGAATAGAGATAAGACAAACAGCATGACAGGGACAATACATACTGTTTTAACATCTTGTTCCCACTCTTTATCTCCCCCCTCTGGGATCCTGGATAAGTGTCTAATGTCCAAGGGCAACCAAACACACACTCAGAGGGGGATTACTTCAGGGCACCTCGGGGTGTTACACAGATGATAATAAGGACCAAAGGAAAGACCTGTGTCCATTTTGTCTATACTCTTCTACTGCTAACCATTTCCTTCAGTTGGAGCTAACAAACCCATGTGTGCAATGGATGATTTCTGCTCCACCACCAAACCAATTTGTTTATTAAAATTATCCTGTAGGCATCTTTCTATAAAACATCAAGACAAAACTGAAATTGAGGTTTCCCCTCATGGGGTTGTAATCAGGAAGGTTTGCATTTTGAAATGTAGACATTAAAACAAGCAGGCTATAAGCACGTCTCTTAATTTCCAAGATTTTCATATCTTTCTGTAGCAGTATCCTTTTGCTGTTCCTATACAAACGCTCATTGTTTTTCAGCAAGTTTTAAAATGTGACTTATCAGTGCAAGTTTTTAGTAGGCCCTTTCTGCACCTTACCTTCTTCCAGCGCTGGTGTGCGGGGATCTCACGAGCTGCCTCCGGCAAGAGGCCCTCGTGTCCGGGGTCCTTTGGCTCAGCACGAGCTGCCTGCTCACGCGAGAGCCCCGCCTCTTCCTTCCACAGTGCAGCCTGGGACCTTCCCAGGCTGTGCTGGGGCAGGAAGTGCGACCGGTGTGGCTCTGGAGGCTCCGCATGCCAGGTAAATGCACGCAGGGCCCGGGAGCAATGCGTGATTGTGCACCATTTTTGGCTTCTAGCCGAAAATGAAAAGGTGCGTGATTGGCGCGTGCCAGCCCCTGGAGCGTTGCGCGATTGTGAGCACATCATGCAGATCGCTCCTCACATTCGCGCAATGCTCCAGGGGCCCTTTTGCATGGCAAATGCTGTGCAGAAAGGGCCGTAATCTCATTTGAATGAACGGGATGACAAAGTTCCCAGACTAGACAATAGAGAAGTCATTGTGGTTCTTAAGGAATGAAAAAAAACTATCAGGCTACATTTAGCATGGCTTTTCATACTGCAAAGCCCATCATGTTCACCAGCAAATTTTAACACACTGCAGGCTTAACAGATCTCCCATCACATTGTTCAGAGGAGGTTTCCCTTTTACCTTCCTCTGAAGCTGAGAGAATGTGATTTGTCTGAGATCACCCAGCTGGTTTCATGGCTAAGCAAGAACTTGAATCCTGGTCCCCCAGAGTGCCAGTCCAATGCTCAAACCACTACACCATACTGGCTCTCTTTACATTCCTTCACCCCACAGGGAAGTGAAACTAGTGTTCCCTTTTTCTTTTATCTTTTTCTCAAGGGATTGCATGTTAAGCTGTCTTGGCAGTATGCAAAATTCTCTAAATTGTGCACCTTCTTATGGAATATCAGGGGGCTTTCATGTGAACTGGAAGACAAAAAGGTACCTGTATTCACAAGGAGAAAAGGCATCCTATTTTTTACACAGTCACTATTAGTCCAGCATTATATGTGGAAATCAGTCACCGTCTTTGTCCCAGGACGTTGGCATGCTTGTTGCACATGGTGATCAGGTGGGGTCCCCAGAGTTTGCTGTATATTATCCTGAAAAGAAAAACATCTCCACTTCCCATATTTTATTTTATAGACATTCTCTCTTTGAAATGCACAATCCTGGTTTAAACATTCTTTTAACACCTTTTTAAAACCCAACTTTCACAAACCCTTTTTCCCAGCATTCTTTGCAACACTTTTTTGGACCATTTCCATAAAACTGTACATCTTGCTATTTGGTCATTATCAAAACAAGCTTGTTCCTTTCTAGTCAATGTAACTTCTCCGAAATTCTCCCCTTTCCACCTCTGGCACACTTGTTCTCTCCATACTCCTACACTTCTGACCTTGTAGGAGAAAGCAAAAGACAGAGATCAAGCCAAAAGAGTGTTCTTAATTACACAGAATTCTTAGCAGTAGCAGACAGAAACTTAGAGCATATAAGAATACCAGACAGTCTTTCTAGACCTTTTTTAGCAACAGTATGGGGAAATTAGAATATCGAGGAACAAACTGGGGCAGGATATTCCTGTAATTCCTTGAAACCTTCCACAGTTTTGTCCTCCACGTATAGCCATATTTTGACATATAGGATGCACACTAATATGAATAGGATTGTGGGGAGCACTTATTATCTAATTGTAGAATAGATTAAGATTAAGAACATTTGGTATAAGCGGTTTGTAAATTTATGGGGGTTTTTTGTATTAGGTATTGTATTGTATGTTTTGTAGTGTTATGTATTTTTATGTTGTTAAACTATTAATAATTTTTTAAAACATATATGAGATTCAGGCTTGGGATGTTTCAAGAAGATACATATATAATCATGTGCTGAAGCCATTCATAACTGAGCAATGTTAGGATACCCAGAGCATCATCTTACCAGTATTTAGTTATAAATGGTGTCAGCATCTATCTATAAATGCATGTCTGTACTCCAGCATGGGATTCAAGGCAATGCGCAACTTCTTAAAAACAGGTATGCCTCAGTTAATGAAGGAGATATACTCCTGGGCTTTACTTTAACAGAAACTTCAGTACAAGGGGTAGAAGTAACTTGAAAATAATACACCATGAAAAAGAAGGGCAGTTCAACATGTTTCAGTAAACTTTTTATATAAAACTTTTGTTAAGCAGATGTGAAATGTAGTAACTAGGTCAGGTAAGCCGTGCATAAATAAACAAAAACATTTTGAATTTTCTAGGGACTGAAATACATCCCAGGATGGTTTTTGTTTGTTTATTGTTTGTTTTGTTTTGTTTTTTGGTCTTTCAACAGCCTCCACTTTTCTAATGGTTTCCATTTTGGTGGCAAATTTATGGATCTATGCTTTATCAACATGCCAGGGTAGCTGGTGATGCAGGCTAATCTGCCTTCTCCTTTTCTTTCTGTTTTGCCCTTCACATATGCCCAGTAAGTGATTCTGGTGGCAGCTGTTTATCTTGTCTGTTGTATAGAAGCACACAAAGGGACGGTAGGATCACCTAGAACAGATTCAAATTCTTTCCCAGCTCAAGTTTTATTGTACTGTTTACTGTGTTGGGAGAAAGGCAGGAAATAAATAAATAACTTCAGCCATGGTCGTGCAACTGAGCACTGAATCTGTTTTTTCCATCTTCCCAATGTCAATAGTGTGTGCAACCTAGACAGAAGACAAGAAAAGTAGGGGGTGGGGGTGGGCTGTGCTCCCTAAAAAGACTTTGTAAATAGGAATTCCTTAGTCAGAGTATTTGTTAAATGAGGTATGCCTGCACAACTAAAAAATTCTTAGTACAAAAGTTAAAACACAAACCAAACTTATACCCAGCCCCTGTGTACCTGGACATTTTCCTCTTTCCTCGTAGCACCCACAATAGACAGCTATTACAATACCCGTTACGCCTTTGTCACCCAACACTGCGAACATTAGTGGGTTGATAGTCCATTGTATGCACTATAACTCCCATTGTTCCACACCTGGAACTGCACATATCTTCCACTGCCACAGGCTATGTTTTGGGTACAAATACTGTTGATTCCAAGCTGCCCAGTGCAGTCTCTCACAGATCTGAACACCACTCTGTCCGTGCGTCTCCAGACTGAGAACTGCCCTTAGGTTCTTTACCTAAGCCACACTACTTGTTTTCTCCGCTTCTCTCCAGGTCTGGTAATTATCACATTCTTCCCTCAAGACTTCTACATAAGCCAGGTAGCTTTATTTATTAAGTTGTTTTAAATTGAATATTGTTTTAAGTGTTTTATCATTTTATATCCTTTTAATGTTTTTTAACTGTTTTAAATGTGTTTATTTGTTGTTGGAGGCTGCCTTGGGTCCCACTCCAGGAGAAAGGCGGCCTTGTATATAATGATGAATGAATGAATGAATGAATAATGTTTCTATCCCTTTTTCCTCCCTTCTCTTCAGCTAGCTCTTGTGAGATCGTGTATGTGTTTGAACTGTTGTGTGAGTGTGTGTGCGTGTATGTGTGAATTTATTTAAATAAAAGACACATTTTAGTTCATATTTTACTCTTTGGCTGGTGTTTTTCCTGCATGAGCCCGTAAACATAGGTAGAAAAGATCTCACTAAGTTAGCCCTGTCTTGCAAGCCTCCTAAACTCTGAGCTAATTCATTCTCCACCTTTGCAAGGATGTACATCGCAGGTTGGCCCTTGTGGCACCCACATTTTGGGGTAACAGTGGTTCTGTTAATATAATCATTCTTCTTAAAAATAACTTTCTAGCATTTGATGAATTGGGTAGATGGTTTCGGTGGATCAGCTTCAATGCTTGTAGCTTGTTAACTTATCAAAATGACCTCTACTTCCTTACTTCCCATTATGATTGTTCTTATTTCAGCTAATTACAGACCCAATTATAATATCAAACACATTTAGAAAAACTCTACAACAGCTGTTCTATTAATTGGGATTTCCATGCTGATTGTTTTGGTACTAAAACCAATTTGCTCAGGTTTTAATGGACATGGTCCATCTAAATATATTATTTTAAATGAGTCATTGTTGAATAATAATATTTGGCATCAGATAAGCTGTAACATTTCAAGCATAAAAGAATACAGTGTGGACTGAAGGAGGGAGGAAGTAATCAGACATAAATTAATCTTACTAGAGGGAAAATAATGTCCAGCGCTGGGAAAAATGCCATTCCATGGCAGACTAATCGCTATATATAACATGACTGCACTGTCCAGATGAAGGCTACATCTGAGCCAACATTTACTTTCACACTAGGGACCTACTTCATTCCGAGATGTATTTCCTCCTTGCACCAACATTAAGTGGTTGTTGTTTTTCCTGTTCCCAGCCTGACAAGCCTTAGGTTAGTTGACATTTATACAATTGAGCCATTCATCTAATTTCTCTCTTATAACTCATGATACAGCACTTCATTATAAAGAAAGTCAATATATATTTGCATATAGAGGAGAATAGAATCTTTATTATGATCATAGACCAGCACAAGTAAAAAGGGGATACAGAAAAGGACAAAAACACAGGTTAAAAACAGGTTAAAGACAGCATTGAAATTCTCCTTCAGGTTGCACAGCTCCCATATAACAAGACAATCTTGGAGCTGGTCAACTGTGGAGGTCAGTGCCTGGCGAATTTTAACCGCTGCTGCACAGAATCTGGCAACATTATATGTTATATGGGGGTTGGTGTCTGAAAAAGGAGGAGTTATTTTTATAACTCAGAAACACCATTTGCTTCTTCCTGTATGAAGATTTCATACTTTTTGAAAATAGCAATGCAGTTAATGACCAACAGTATTGTTACCTCAAAAGTCGGGTGACTCAGGGGTCCACTCACAATGCCAGTACCTCAACGTGACAATGGGGAATTAATTAGCTCAAATTAGGAAGTCTGTGGCTATTTCCGCATTACACTGTTGTAGTGCTATTATTCCACTTTCAACATCCTGTGGAATTCTGGAGTTTGTAGTTTACTGAGGCCCAAGAGCTCTCTGGCTGAGAATTCTAAATGCCCCTCCCTAAACTGCAAACCCCAGAATTCCACAGGATGCTGAAAGTGGAATAATAGCACTATAACAGTGTAGTACAGAAATGGCTTGTGAAAGGGGGATAACCTGAGATCTTTCCACCAGTGTTTATGGGTCTTGCAGGAAAGAACCAGCCAGAGATTCCAAAATAAGCTAAAATGTGTTTTATTGAAAGTTCAGTTCAGTCACACACACAAAAGATCCAAGCACTCACGTATTCACACAAGAGCTAACCGAAGGATAAAGGGAGGAAAGTTGTGGATAGAGGAGTTTTCAGGGAATGGGCAATAATTACCAATCTGAAGGGCAGCAAAGAAAGCAGAGATGTGGTTTAGACTCATGCCCAAGGACAGTACTCCTTTGGAAATCAGAGCGTTCAGTGTGGTGTTCAGCATGCGACATACTGCATCAAACTGCTAAAATGGGGGGTGTGTGTGTTATACCCAAAATCTATCTTGAGGGCATGGTGCGAATGGCTCTCTGACTGAGCAGACAATAGAGGTTGCCACATGGACAATGGGATCTGGATGAAGTTAATGGTCTCAGTGTTAGATGACAAAGAGTTAATGGCTGTCATAATAGCGCTGTAATTGTGGAGACGTAGGGGAAGAATCCAGGGAAACACCCAGGTGCAAGGAAGACAGGCTGAAACAATCTGTTTTGGTGGGGACTTCCCTTTGCCATTGTATGCTATCAGAGATATGATAGCTTCAGCTTAAGCCTATTATCTCTGGAGTTACCTGGTAATCTGCCTGACAATGACCTTGACTATGCCTAGAGGGGATCTTCTGATCTACTTTCCAATTACACATGTTCAGTCAGTAATTTTCCTCTGCCCAGCTTGACCTTCCAGTCACCTCAAGTTCCATTTTATACCAATGCCAATTAATGTATTTTGCCCATTAAATCATATTTCCCCAATTAAACTATATCAAACCTGGGGATGCACAGACCCCTAACAGTATAACAATAACAAATAGCCAGAATTCAGTAAGGGACTTATATCTACACAAGTGGACTTATGTCTACAAGAAACAGAATTGAGCAGTTTCACAATGTCCATATTCCACAAGAGGCTGCTGTGATGTTACTATGTAGAGGAGCCAGCAAAATGAATGATACAAAACAGGAGCGATGCGCACTTGGATAGTGACAGACCCTGATGCACACTGGCACACTCTTGACAGTGCCCTGATATGCATCTTCCAAATTCAGTAACAGGGTTTCTTGGCCCATCTGCTACATGACTAAGTATGCTTAAAGGAATGTAGCGTAGACTGCACTAGAAAATTCTGGCCATTGTTCCAGGAAAATTCAGTTAATTTAAATCTGAAAGTAATGGGAAATAATCCCAGCTAATGTAGAAAAACTTAAAGAGCAAAAGTTAAAAGGTTACAGGAATTAGATTACTACTAATTCACAAGATAAGGTCAGTAAGGCGTTGAGTAGCAGTTATCATGACCACAAGCAAAAGTTGCCATAGGTTCTTTCCGCACTACCGTGTTAAAGTGCTATTATTCCACTTTCAACATCCTGTGGAATTCTGGGGTTTGTAGTTTACTGAGGCCAAAGAGCTCTCTGGCTTAGAATTCTAAATGCCCCTCCTTAAACTGCAAACCCCAGGATTCCATAGGAGGTTGAAAGTGGAATAATAGCACTATCACAGTGTAGTGAGGCAAGGCCCTTAGAGTCACAGAATGTGTACATCTTTTAAAATGATTACTGAAGGAATTATTTAAGAGTCTAAAAGTCAGCAAAACTTGCAGAAGAGAACTTGACTGCAATAAAGTAACTGACTGCACTATGATGTAAGGATTTCAGATTCTGGGTGCAATCTAGTGAAAGGTAGTACCAAACTTAGTTTAATGTCGTTCACATATTTAACCCTTAGCTGGACCAAATTATGTATGATTTAGACTGGAGCTGGCATGTGGGGGGTGGGCTCTAATTTTCCTCTGCCATAGTCTTAGTCCAGATCAGAGGGCAGTGCCATTGTTTGCAGAGGAAAACTACTGGCACTATCAGAAACTCTTCCCCCATTGTAAATAACCTGGGTAGATTTCTGCAGAATTTCTGACTTAAATCCAAACTGTGAGAAACATAAGTGAATCAATGAAACTTACCTACTTGTTAACTTGATTTACTGAGTTCATTATATTTGTGCCCATTGGCTGTAACTATTTACTTCCTGGAAACTCTCAGTGGACTGGCAACTGGTCAAATACAACCTGGTACTGGTGCAGGAGCACCACTCTGAAAAGCACTGCTCTGCCCCGCACCAAGCCTTTAAAGAACAGAATAAGCTAATGAGATTCTCTGGCCAAAATCTCAGATATACTGGAACTCTTGAGAGACTGCTTTCAGCTGCAAAGGAGAAAAGCTTAGCCTAGAAGATGGGCAACTTGAAGGCATAGATACAGGCAGTGATGTCAGCAAAAGGCCTCCAGAAGTGGGAGGCAGGCACCTTCTCAGAGGTCTTGATGCTTGAAAATGGGAGCTTCATGTAGACCTGTCCCCCAGAACAAAGTACCTTTCAAATTTAGGGTTTTTTAAAAGTATTAGAGATGGGTAAGAAGTTCTTCTAAAATGAAAGAGATCTTTCAAACAAAAAGGTGTCCATCTCCACTTCCTGAGAGACATTGCCCAATTTACAAAAAAGAAGAAATGTCTTGGACAAGCGTCCACTTAAGAAAGACACCACAAAGTATTTGGCCTGACACACCCAGATTAGAAGGGAGAGTATATTCACATTTTGATTAAAAAAGAAAGACGTAAACCCCTCTGGCTACTCTTTTGCCAAAGGCTCTGTTCCCCAAATCTAGGTCATTCTCCCCAACCAGATTCAAAAGTGGGTTGATCTTTCTTCTGCCTCTCTCTCTAGGCTTTCTCTGAGAAAATACAGCCTCTCACTCAACCCCGATTGGCTGAAGGACTGATTTTTAGCCCTTCCTTCCTGAAGTATGACAAAACCAATGCAGTGTGCCTTCTATATGTACACTCCCTGTCAGGCCACCTCATTCACACTAATTCACACTAATGGGTTAAGTTTCTCTCTCTGGAGTGGCTACTCTGGTTGCCTAGCAACCTGTTGCTGGAGCTTCTCTACTCAGGATAGCCAGCCCCCCTCCCCCCCAACTCCATCACAGAAGTGTTACACAAATAGGGCCATCTGGGCTACAGGAAGCAGCAAGAAACCCATCCTGTGCAGCTTGGGATTTGCTGTCATCAGGAGACCTTTTTACAAACCTTGGCTTGCATGTGTGCCAGTTGCACTTCTATATGGAATAGCTGAACTTGGCCTCAGTTACCAAAGTACTGGCTACTTTCAAAACAGATTAATGCATTTTGCATGGGTCCACCTTTAAAGACAATACGCCTCCTCCATTTTCAAATTTCTGGGCTAGGAAGTTACAGTTAGATTTTTTGTCAGGATACTTCTAGCTCCAAAGTCCTTAACAGTTGAAACAGCTTGGCTTCTAACCATATTGCAATTTTGTCCATGAGCCAAGCTCTACACTAGGGCTCTTTCTCCATTGTTGTTGCTGTTGTTGTTGTTGTTGTGTGCCTTCAAATAATTTCCAAATTATGACGACCCTAAGGTGAATCTATCACAAGATTTTCTGGGGCTGACAGTGTGCAATGTGCCCAAAGTCAAGCTGAGCAGGGAATTGAACCCTGGTCTCCAGGGCCGTAGTCCAACATTCGAACCACAACACCACATTGGCTCTACTGCTTACCAATATGCATAAAAATACATAAAATACATGTACAAAAGAGAGGGGACTTCTTTACAGTGGTCCCGGCTCCCAACAGAATTCACATTGGGTTTCTGCTTTGAAAGCAGCTCCACAAAGTATTCTATAGGCTTACTTTATAGCTGATTGTGCTGTTTTGTCTACTCTTTTGTGAGAACATAACCCTGAAAAGCAGCCAAAAGGAATTCTTGATAAAAGTAAGTGAAACCCAAAATTTAATCACAACTTTTCTATAATTTTCAGCTGGAACTGCAAGAAATTTATTCAGCATCAAACTCTTTATTCAATATTTCCCCCAATACAGCTAGAGGAATAAAAAAGCTGCACCAGCTGTAACCAACTGCACCAACTGTAAGTGATCAACCCAAGAAAACAGAGATCTAATTTTTTGCATTAAAATGGAAAAGTGTTCCTAACCAATTTGAGGAGATCCTTCTAAGGTAAGTAGAAATGAGGTTCATTTATTTCCTCTGCATTAGGTTTCCATATATTAGAGGCAGATGAAAGTAGGGTTGCCTACCTTGGGGCAATGTAGGTCTCTTTTTTCCTTTCCTTCTTTCTTACTACAGTAATATCCCAACTGGCACTCTAGCAAGCTAGCAATAATAACTGCAATAAAAATAAAATACAATTAAAGCACAGTTTTTAAGGCAAAACTGAACAGCAGATACAAGACTAAACGGGGGGGGGGGGTCTGAAAAGTAAAGAAAAACATTTCTCTCTTATGCAGAACACAGTTGGCTGTGGTATGCCTTAACTCAGTAACAACGGTTAAAATCTAATCTATTTCAGTGAGGTAGAGGAAGTATAATTCTTTTTATTTATTTAAATACTTCCCTGTCACCAGGGCTTTATATTACGCTCTAAGAATATACATCACTTTTCCTAACAACAATAAAAATAACAAATAAACTGTCCCCCCTCTTTGACCTGTCCTTTGCTGAGCCTTCGGTCACACCCCAGCAGCTGTTCTGCCAAAGGAAAAGTACGGGGACCAGCGAGGGGGCAGATGTATATTTCCACCACAACCGTTCCGGTTTTCAGAAAACATCACGTCCAATTTGCACAATAGTGGTGACTTGTGCAACTAACAAAGTGTTCTGCCAAGACACCCTGGTTTTCTTGTTTTTGTGGGTTTTTCAATTGGAGGCTAGTTTCGAAGATAAATCATGCTTTGATGCTTCTCTGGAACCACTAAATCAAATGACTCTTTCCTGGGAAGAGATTATTACATTGACATAGTGTAAAAGGTTGTGTCGGTGGCGGGACCGGGGGTGGAGGGAAGAGAGAGAGAGACAAACAGGGCTGGAAAGAAACCAGCTAGCTCAGCAGGAAAATCTTCTGTCTTGATTAGTTTGGGTGGGGATGAACTAGAAGTGGGGACACGAAGAAGAATGTCATCCATTCAAAGGAAAGAGCTTGTCTTTTTCCCTCGCTTAAAGACAGAGATCATCAGCCTAGCTCCCCTCTTAGACCGAGGACAGGGTCTTTAATGTCACCTAGTCCACCCCTCCAGTCTCCCTGCATTCCCGATCACCAACCGAACGGGAGAAGTACAAGGAGATAGTTTTACTAATATCTAATACTGTATATAAAAGTCAAAGTTCGTTTGTCTGTGTCTGGCAAAGACCTCATAGGATTGGGTGCTTGAGAACGATCTACAGAATCCTGCGGTTTACAGTTTTAGGGAGGGGCCTTTAGAATTTTCAGCCAGAGAGCTCTTGGCCTGGCCGTTGCTAAGAAGCTGAGGCCTAGCAGCAAGGAGGAGGGCAGGGTATTCCCTCAGGAACCCAACCTCTGTGTTAATAAGCTTGAATACAGATTGGATTGGGGAAAAGTTACAGGTACTGGACAAGGCAGTTTGGGGAATTAGAGACACAGGATCTCAAATCTTTCTAACAAGTATTACCTAAGAGAAAATAAAACCCCAGGCAATGCCCGGTATACACACACACACACATATATATATATATACATATACACATACACATACATATAGGGAAGAAAGGGGTTGAATAAAGGGGGTCCTCCCAGCGCACCCACCTCGGGAACACGCCTCCTTCCAGGGACTGGAGGCTTGCATTGCGCCCGTGGGCGCCAGCGAGCCCGGGGTCTGGGGGTCGAGAAAGTTCAGCCTTGAGCCACGAGTTGCGCCAGGAGGGGAGGGCGGCGTGAGGGGCGGAGGAGCTCGGCGGCCGGGGGGGGGCGGCGGCCGGGCTGCTTGGGGCCCAACGGCGGCGGGAGCCGGAGAGCGCGGGGCGGTCCGGGTGTGCCGATGAGTGGGCGGAGGAGGCCCCTGTGGGAGTCGGGGCTGGGCGGTTGGGGCGGGGGAGAAAAAGGGACACAGGGGGTGCGGGGAGGGGAGGGCTCGGGGAAGCGGTGGGCGAGGGGGAGCCACAGGCCACAGGGGCGACACTCCAGAGCCGTGGTGGCGTCGGCGGGGGGGGGGAGAGCGAGAGAAGAGCCCGTTGCCAGAGAGACGCGGCTCCCTTTTTCGCTCTCCTTCGCTGCCCCGTTTCAAAGTTCTCCTGGCAGCGCTTTGCGTTTCACGTGACCACCGGAGCCAGTGCTGAAAAGAAGCCGAAGGAAAGGTAAAATGTCTCCCGTCCTCCCGAGTAAAAACTCACGGGGACCGTTTGCCTGCCAGAGAGGCCCGCCCGCTCTCCCACCCACCCACCCACCCAGCCAGCCGCCCGCCCGCCTCCACGAGGAGGCCCGGGCCCGCCGCCACCCACACGCCCTTCCGAGTGCGCGGGCCGGGTTCTTGGGAGCGCTCTGGGAGGAAGCGTCTCTCGCAGCGCGGGGGAGAAACTGACAGCTCCTTGTCTGTAGGGAACCTGCCATTCAGAACAACAACGCAGAGGCATCGCCCTTGTTAGAAACTTTAACATCCCCCTCAAGCAGACCTCAGGAAACTTATTTTTTTTTTTGTACTGCAATTCCTAGAATCCGTCCAGTGAGCATAAGTCAACATTTCCAGGCTCTGCTTTCAGCTGTCGTTCGCGTAGCGGGGTGTCCCTCCGCAGCTTTTCACCTCCCTTATAATCAGGCGTAGTCTGTTTTCCTGGGCTTGTTTGCTCTCGTAGGCCACGGTGGTGTCACTTAACTGAATGTAGTTTAAGATACCTGTTAATAATATTTTAAACATACATACATGACGTTACAATCCCCCCACGTGCTTCTACAGTAGTGGAGCTGGTTTGTGTTAGCTTCCCTTTGATCAGGACTTCTAGCCTTAAGGATTTCCATTTATGTGGAAGTTAGCTACCTGCTTACAAGAAAAATAATGTCTGCCTAAAAAGAAGTGAGAGGGCATTCCACCCTATTCAGCGCTGAATAAGAAGCGGTGTTGAAAATGACTCTGCTTTTGACAGATGGGAGGTAATAGCAAGTGGCGTTTTCATCGAAGCTGCCTTCTCTCTGTTCCTCAACAGGTGAATCTTGCCATTGTTGCCAGGTCAGCTTTGACTTACTGTGACTCTGCCAGGCTTCCTTGCCTAAGAAAACCTATGAAATTCATGAAGTTGTTGTAAGTCCACAGGTGACTTGGTAACACACACACACACACACACATGAATGAGAGACCTGTCAGTGACAATCCTGCTCAGATCTTGCAGAGTCAGGGCTGTGGTTTCCTTGATTGAGTCTATCCATTTGTAATGCAGTCTTCCCTCTTTTCCTTTTGCCTTCTGTCTTACCAATCATGATTGTTGTTTCTAGCGAATCAGGTCTTCTCATGATACGTCCAAAGTGCAACAGTCTCAGTTTAGTCATCTTGGCTTTTGGGCAAAGTTCAGGCTTGATTTGGACCCATCCATTTGTCTTTCTAGCGGTCCCCATAGAACTCTTCTCCCATATATCTCAAGTGAGTTGATTTTCTTCCTATCAGTTTTCTTTACTATGCAGCTATCACAGCCATACCTAGAAAAGGGAAATAGGATGGCATGGAGAATCCTAACTTTAGTTTTCAGTGATATATCCTTACACTTAAGGATCTTGTCTAGTTCCTTCTTAATTGCCTTTCCAAGTCCTCATCTTCTTCTGATCTCTTGACTGCAGTCTCCATTCTGATTAATGATCTAGCCAGGGTATGGAAAATCTTCAACTATTTCAATGTCTTAATCGGTTACTTTAAAGTAATGTAAATCATCTGTGGTCATTATCTTTGTTTTCTTTATGGTCAACTATAAACCTACCTTTGCACTTTCTTCAGTAATTGTTCCAAGTCTCTGCTATGTTTTGCTAGCAGCATGGTGTCATCTGCATATCTTAAATTGTTGATGTTCCTTCCTCCAGTTTTCATACCTCTTTCCACCAAGTCTAATCCTATTTATGCATGATATGTTCAGCGTACAAGTTGAAACAGATAGGGTGATAAAATGCAGCCTTTCATGACCCCCTTGCCAATTGGAAACTATCCCTATTACTCCGTATTGTGTCCTAAAATTTGGCTCTTTTCGTTACAGGTTATGCATCAAAACAATCAAATGTGGGACACCCATTTCTTTAAGAGCTTAGTTTTTCACTAAATTTGTAAAAAGAAAAAAAAAAGAAGCAAGTTGTATAATTGTCATATATGAAACATAGAGAAAATTATTACTGTCATCAAGTACTGTTTTAACTTAATACATTTCAAAAATTCTAAAATTAAAAAAGGAAAAAAGAAGTTATTACTCAGTTGATAATAATAATAATAACACATTAAGTTATGTAAATAGATATCTATGTGAATAGATAATATACATAGAGGTTTTTAATCTATAAATCCCTGACACATACCTTCTAACCTATCCTCTCTGTGTTATTTGTTTTTATAAAAAATAATTTTTAAAAAAAAAGTTTAGTTTTTTATGATCTACACAGTGAAAGGCTTTGCTATGATCTATAAAGTACAGGGTGATACTCTTCTGAAATTCTTTGGTGTGTTCTATTATCCAAGGTATGTTTGCAATATGATCCCTAGTAACTCTTCCTTTCCTGAACCCAGCTTGGATGTCTGAGGGCCTTTCTGTACTACACTGTGCTATTAGTCCACTTTCAACATCCTGTGGAATTCTGGGGTTTGTAATTTACTGAGGTTAAAGAGCTCTCTGGCTGAGAATTCTAAATGTCTCTCCCTAAACTACAAACCCCAGAATTTCCACAGGATGTTGAAAGTGGAATAATAGCACTGTAACAGTATAGTGTGGAAAGGCCCTGACATTTCTCACTCCATATATGACGAAAAAAAAAGTGGTGTAGAATTTTCAGCATCACATCATCAGCATCCTGTGGCTCCTGCAATCCCTCGTGTCCCCTTTTTTGAGGACTGGAATATATATCAACCATTATTTTGTTTTCCCTATTTGTTGACAATTTTTAGTTAGAACTAGAGTGTATTCTGTCTTTGTAGCCTGAAGCAGCCCTGTTGGTATGGCATCTGTTCCTGGTGATTTATTTTTCCCAAGGGCTCTGAGTTCAGCTTCCACTTCACATTCTAAAACTATAGGTTTATCTTCAAATGGTTCTTCCTTGAATGAATTTGTCATCCTTTCGTCTCTTTTATATAGCTCTTCAGTGTATTGTTTCCATTGACTTTTTATTTGTACTTGGTCATGTATTATGTTCCCTTGCTGGTCGTAGAGCATCCCCACTCTTGGTTAAAATTTCCCTTTGATTTCTCAGATCTTGTGGAAGTAGACTCTTGTTCTTTTTTGTTGTTGTCTTCCATTTCTCTGCATTGATTACTTTGTCCCCTGCACAAATTGCCAAACAGTTGCATTCAGGGCTCTCACTCAATTTCTGACACCTTTTACCTTTGCCTCTCATCTGTCCTGAACTGCTTGAAGACTTTCATATGTCATCCATTGAGGCTTCTCTTTCTTTTTTGCTACAGGTAGTGTCTCTTTGCAGTCCTTCCTGACAGTTTTCCTGGCTTCAGTCCATTGTTCTTCTGGCTCTTGGTTGATTAGGCTTAATAGTGCAAATCTATTTTGTACATTCTCTTTAAATTCTATAGAGATGCTTTTCAGGTTGCGTTTTGGCATGATAGTTGGTTTAGTGTTCTGCTTTTTGATATTCTCAGTTCACAGTCTGTGCCACAGTCTATTCCTGGTCTTGTTTTTGTAGAGAGAATGGAGCTTTTTCATCTTCTGCTTCCAATTAAGTAATCTGTGTGATTACTATATTGGCCATCAGTTGATGTCCATGTCTCTTTGGTTGCTTGAAGAATGTGTTTGCAAGGAACATACTGTAGGTCTCGCAGAATTCAGTCAGTTGCTCTCCTGCTTCATATCTTGATCTTAGGCCAAATTTTCTTACAGTCTATGATTCTGCTCTATTTTCTACTTTGGCATTCCAAGTATGTGTAGGTAATATGTTTCTTTAGGTTTGTCAGTAAGATGCACTAAGTACATTATCTCAAATCGTAGAATTTTTTTCTTAGGGATTCTTACCTACTAAGACATCCAAACACACCCAGTGATAGTAATGAGGAAAAGGGGAGTTGGGTATGTTTAATTTCAGGCTGTCCTAGAGGAGAAAGCAAGAATGTGTGTATGTGAACATTTTTTGCACACAATATATAGTGTTGCTGTGTTTATAAGCAGGCACAAAAGATGCTAATGCTAATTTTTGGTGCTGATTTTATCATTTGGATAATTAAATTTATTGCCCTGTTTTTGCTTTCATTACAGCAGAATTAAGGCCTAAAACTATGATTCAGACTGAACATTAACTTAATTTCTATAAACTTGGCTTCTGATGCATTTTAACTACAAACACATTTCCCACCTCTTTTTCTAGGTGAAATCCTTGTACTGTGTGTACCAGAAGACACAGAGGAAAATATGTCTTACTTAATCAGAAGAGTTCCAAACTGTAGTTTTGCCAATCATCTTCACAGAGTAGGAGGACTGTTAATTAAAAAACATACACTGAATGGTTCAAAAGCCTTCTGTGGACAGAAAATGAGAACACAGGCTTTTTCTCAGGTTAGCTTTGAAAACAGGGACTCTTTCAATTATGTGATAGTTGGAGCTGGATCTGCAGGCTGTGTCTTAGCCAACCGTTTGACTGAAGATCCTGATAGCACTGTTAAACTGCTGGAAGCAGGGCCAAAAGATACAATTTTAAATAGCAAACTATTACTCTGGAAGATTCATATGCCTGCTGCACTGACATACAACCTATGTGATGAGAAATATAACTGGTATTACCACACAACCCCACAAAAGCACATGGATAACCGCATTATGTACTGGCCCAGAGGAAGAGTGTTGGGGGGCTCATCGTCTCTCAATGCCATGGTGTACATTCGAGGCCACGCAGAAGATTATAACAGGTGGAGTAAGGAAGGGGCTGTTGGTTGGGACTATGAATTCTGTTTGCCCTATTTTAAGAAAGCACAGACTCACGAGATGGGTGCTGATCTTTATCGAGGTGGGAATGGCCCACTCCATGTATCAAGGGGAAAAACAAAAAACCCTCTCCATCGTGCATTCTTGGATGCAGCTCAGCAAGCTGGATACCCTTTCACAGAGGACATGAATGGATTTCAGCAAGAAGGTTTTGGCTGGATGGACATGACAATACACAAAGGTTAGCTTTAAAACACACTGTTTGGAACCTTGTGTACCAACAACAGTAATTCTGTCTTGACTCATCATAATAGTTTTGAAATTGTGTTCTTGGAACACAACCCTCCATAGTAAGTCCTGTGATTCTTCAAACTGATTTGTCAGGTCATTGGAATTGGAATTGCTTATTTTCACTGAGAGAGAGTTCTCGATTACGGCCAGCTTCTTGCTGTCCACTTTAAATAGAATAACCTTTGACAATACATGTAATATCTGGTTGGATTTACACTTTATTTGAATTCAAATTTAAATGTAATTCTTAAATGTAGATATTTTTTCTTTTTAGTGTCAAGGCATAAGTTGTACAGGCCACTAATTTGCAACTGCAGGGGCAGTTAAAGAACTACTCTGTCCCGTCCACTGCCTGCCCTGTACTTCAGGGATGAGCAACACACAGCCTGTGGCAGGCCTTGCAGGAATAAAATTCAGACCTCATGTGCATGTTGTAAGAATAGATTTGGGGAAACATGCCACTGCCTTGTGGACAGCAGTTTTAGCAGAGCCGTGAGTGGAGGATATAAGCCCGGCATGGCAATCTCAGAATTCCAACTGAGGAAGTGCTAGCGTGCCCATTATAGGCACTGGGGATAAAGACAGTGGCTTGGACTAAAACAGTGTCAGATTCAGGAGTAGATTTCACTAATGTTGACCCTTTCCCACTAAGCGTACAATTCTTTTCATGTTTATTCAGGAATAAGCTCTTGTTCAATCACTGTCAGGCAAGCAAAGCTCAGCTCACTCCAGTATTTGTTCACTGAGAAGTTTAAACACCCAAGTGTGCACCTCTGTTCCCTCGAAATTGTTCAGACCTCACATGAGTGATTAGTATTGTCACTATTGACAACTGTTGACATTGAAGGATGCCGCTCAGCTGGACTTTGAAGATGGAGTGGCAAGCATAGAGTATTCTAATCTTTTCCCAGTGCTATACACTGAGACCATACTGTATGCAAAATTCAATGGAATAAATAAGAACAACTCATACTCTGATCCCTAGCCCTTCTGGTTCTACAGCAGCATCTTGCATACTAAATATGGACTGGCAGATGTTTGCTATTCCAGTGGGACATTCTCTCCCCTACTGCCTGCAGCCCTCCAAAAAACTTGCTCTGCAGGGTTTCACAGATGACATTCAGAGCAGGTTTTCAGTTTGCCTGGGGCGTAGCAGGGGTGCTGGGCAGTTTAACAGCTTTTTCCTGTTCCACTGAAGGAGACCATCAGCAGAATGATTGCACTGGATCTTTTCATGTGTGAAGAGATATGTGTGTGTGTGCATGGACGCACATGGACACAAAACTTTCTGTGGATGAGTTGGTATCTCACCAGCTGCTGGACTGGCGTTAGGAGAATGAAGAATATATAATAACACTAGAAGAAGCAAATTATTTATATAACACAATGCAGCAGACAATGAAAGTTGCACTTTATTGTGGTAACTGTTTAAATGACAATGTGTTTTATAGGTCAAAGATGGAGCACAGCTAGTGCCTACCTTCGTCCTGCATTATCCCGTCCAAACTTGTCTGTTGAAGACAGCACACTTGTAACAAAAATTTTATTTGAAGGCACCAAAGCCATTGGCATTGAATATATAAAAAATGGAGAAAAGAAAAAGGTAAGATTATCTTTAATTTCTTCTTTCCTTGAGAAAAAAAATCTAAGAAAAACAGGTAAGCAACCTGTTCTTACTGAATTATGACTGTAACAAGGCTACTGCTCTGCTAGAAATGGATTGTTAAGACAAATGAAGCTGATGGATTCATTAATCCAGAATCAATGCCAAAATAATACGATCAAGAAGCAATCCAAGCCTCACTATGCTTCCTTGCAGAGATTCTCCAAGTATTACGAGCTATGTTCTTCAATCAAACAGAGCTGTTTCTCTGGAAAATTTTTATTGGACAAGAATGAAGAATGAAGGTGTACAGTGGGGATCAGCGAATATTACAGTAGAATTTTGGATAAGGAATTAGCTCATACAAGAGACCAATAAACATGTGAAGCAAATAATAAAAATGAGTTTTCTTGGACCAGGTTTTATTCCTAGTGAGGAATGTTATTCATAGAGCAAACTGATTATAGAAAGATGTTCTGACTACCAGACCTACACTAACTGGAGGATTCTAATTCCAGGAAGCAACTGAGATTTTAGGCTAGGAAAAAATCAAGGTTCTGGAACTTCTGGGAAAGAAATGTTGGGGGAGAGAGATGAGGGAAGTGTTAAGGGGTTGAAGAGAAGAATGCTCAAATGGTATGTTACAAACTGAAAGGACTGCCAGTGCCTAGCCCACCTAGTCATTCATGCTGGGCAACTTTTAAGCTATACTTTCCCTGTAATGACAAGGCACATTGTGTGGCTTGCTTAAGAATGAGAATTGTGTTGAGTTCAAAATTCTCAGTGAAAGAGTCTGTTGTACACCTCCCAAGATTCACTGTAAGGCAAAGCAAATCTTGCTCCCCAAACCTGCACATCTGCAAGGTATGCAGTGCATTTCTGAAAATGAAATACTCTTGAAACCATGTCTACATTTTAAAAGTGCAGAAAATGCATAAGGCATGCAATTGAAAAATGCACACAAACATGCTTTAGAAATATCTACCCAGTAAACATTTCAAAAACATGTAAGGTAATTTTTAGAACTGTTTTTGTAAGAAGTAAGAAAATCAGGATTCCCAATAGGACATGAACCAAGGGTAGAATTTCACCTAATCCAGGTGAAATTTGTTGGAATACAATTAAAATACATTTTTCATGTCCCTAGTCTTTGCCTAGGTTCATTTTGTCATCTTCTTTCAGAACAGATCAGGCACCCATCTTCTGTCATTTAATTTGGAAGCTGCTTTTAGGGGGGCCTTCTAAGACCAGAGTTGCAGGAGGGAGGTCAGACAAGAATTTATTGTTAAAATAAGTGAATAAAAACCTGTGACTAAAAAGTAGTCCTCACTGACCAAAAAGAATTTTTCCCTTTAATTGTTTTAAATGCATAATTAACTCAAATTGTAAATAGCTCTTGGTATTTCTGAAGAAACTCTTTCCCTTTTTCTGTCACATAAGAATATTATATTTAACCTAGTACCTACTCTGGTGTATGTTGCATTATTACAAACAAGGAAAACATATCTACATGTAACGTTGTGTGAGCAGATATGTGATGGTGTGGCAGGACACCCTCCGCCTTCCATCCTTTCCCTTCTGCAGTCTTTCCTGCCACTTGTAAACCTGCTGTGGAACATTTTTGGAATGCTGGAGTAGGTGTTGAGGGTGCATGAGTTATGGGTGGAGGCTGGGAAGAGGGAAGGAAAATCATCCCCTTACAGTGTTGCTTATGAAAGCAGTCAGTCCATGAAATAACCACACTGGATCCCCATCTATGTTTTTACTTCACCTATGTACGTATGTACATGTTGTTCCCAGGATAAGTCACTTATGAGTTCTTCATTGTCTCTGTGCCCACACACAAACTGGTTATCATGCCTGTGCAGAGACCCCATTTGGAAACTTCTAGAGCTGAGTAGCTTGGCAGGCAACTCTGCCTCTCCCATATACTGCGTATGTCCTAGACTACCATGCTACTGCCCTCAATTTCTTTCTGTCTGCCAGCAGAGTGACAGCTTTTGGTCTTCCCCCAGCTGAGTGTAACCTATTTTTCCTCTCTTTACTAATCCTCCATCTAAATCTTATTTCAATTTCCTCTATTATAGTTTTTTTTAAAAATAAAACTTTTGCTTTACTTTGTGACCTCCACTTCCCCCCGTTCCCTTCACTTTCCTTCGTTTCTATGGCCTTTCTCTTTAAACGTATTTCCTGCAAGTAGAAGGGCTCTTTCTCTGACGCCTATTCTGAGTGCCTGTACTGCCTAGGAGAGGGACATACTGTCCAAAAATGTTCTATCTGCAAGGATTTCATGGCACAAACCGGGCTTCTCACCTTAAGGCCTAGAGAAGGTCTTTCAGGTTGCTTCACAAGCAGCCTCCAAGCAGCCTTCATGTCCACCATCTCCCTTGCTCTGTGATGCAAAAAAACGTCATTCTGGCCTCAACTGCATTAGTACTGATGACCTCTCTTCTGAAGACACACCCTTTGGTACCGTCCCTTCTGTCAATAATGTTCTCACTTAAAGCATCAGCCTTGAGTTTACCGTTAATACCAACAATTGTTACCGAGGGGAACATGGATTCGTGGCCTAAATACAAAGACAGGTATGTTAAGTTGGCTCATTCTAAGTCTAGCTGAAAACACTATGTCCCTTCAGAATAGCTACCTCGTGATACTGAAGGCCAACTGAAAACGAAGTTGAAGCGGGCTAAAGCCCATCTGATGCCCAGTTTGTAAGCCCTGATATCCTCTCTGATGGCTTACTATGTACAGCTCTAGAAGTTTCCAAGTGGGTTCTCTGCAGGCACAAAAATTCGTTTGTGTGAGGACACAGATGACCTCCCCTGAAGAACCACAGTTACAAATAAGCAACCTGTCCTTTATTTACGTGAAAGTAGTATAGATGTCTTCTCACATGAATAGATCACTTGTATGAATTGCATATTTTGACTATAATGGGGATCCATTGCATTCAGACATCCTCAAACTGTGGCTTGAAGGATCAGGAAGAAGCCCTGTACTCTTGGATTTGGTCCTACAGTCAAGCAGCTGAAGAAGAGAGCACAGTGCTAGGGTATTTCATTTCACAGAGATGAAAGACATTGTTAGTTAACAGATTTATGCCACCAGATGACTGCTAGACATCAAAGGGTGGAACCAGATTTCCTTTTGTTTGATCTGCAGAGTTTCTGTTCTGTCAGTCAGTTAAATAGTTCTTTTCATTCATGATGGCACTGGTAATGTATTAGTGGTTTACTTAGATAATTCAATCATTCTTGTTCTCTTCAAGCATTTCTTTTGCCTTTCCTTTTGAAAGCTGGTTTCTCATTACCTAAACTTTCTCCAGAATGGCCATTGGGCTTGGTTTTCTTTGTTGTTCAGTATCACTTTGACTTTTGAAACATGTGTTCCAGGGTTTTTGCTGATTTCAGTGAAGTGCTCTCAGAAGACTCTCATTGTTTAGAAATCAAGCACATAACTGTATAATACCATTCCAGAAAAAATATAAATTAGATAAAGATGCTTGATTGATACAAATGAGAGTCGTCCTGAAGTTTAAGTATACCTCTTTTTTCTTTAGTATAGGAACTTGTATTTTTTTTGTTCCTAGAGAGTTCCTAAAATATGTTATCCAGGTGGCGTAGATGAAAGTGGAGGGCTTTTGTTTTTGGTGGTGTTTTTTTTTTTTAATTTTGGTTTGATTTGGTTTTTTGTTTTGTTTTGTTTGCTTTTTGTTTGTTTGTTTTGTGTCCAGGCCAGTGCTTCTGGATTTCCAAAGCAAAACTGAGAGGTTTATTCAGGAGAAATGAGACATGTATTCTGGTGTATAAGAAAATAAAATGCCTGAATTTATGCTAACAGCAGCAGTAATAAAGCTCTTTATATGCTGCAATTCTGTTGTACAAAAGATGTCACATACACTATCTAAGGAGACAGCAGCAGTAGCATTTATTTAATTATGTAATTATTGCATTTATATGCTGCTTTTCTCCCAGAATAGGACCCCTGGTGGCTAGTACTAGTAGAAGCAGTGGTATTTACCATATTACAGATATGTGGTCACAGAGCTTTGAACGCATCTTCTCTACTGGCAGCTCTCACTCAGCCAGTACACTATAACAACTCTTAAAAGGCTTAAAATTACACTGCCTGTTTCATTTTTTTGCATTACTTCTAGGGAGCAAAGTCTGTCTTCATCCAAACCATGTGTTTTATTTTCTTGGACAGTGGTCTTAGAAATGAAAGACCTACTATGCATGTCTAACCACTGGTTACTTAGCAAGAGAAGTGTATTTATGGGGGAAGGATCACTTCAGGGCAAAAGTAACATCACAAATGATGTAGTTGAGCAGCAGTAAATGTTTCTGGTTCAATACTGAACTTACTAAAGCGGTTTATATAGATAAGATTAGGAACTCAGATTAATCCTGGTCTCAAAGGAATGCATGTGTAGTGGCCACCCACGGCAGGACACATTCAGGCCCTTTTCACATGTCGGGGGGGAAATGGGCGAAAACGCCCAAAAACGGAGCTTACCTCCAGCCGGGTAAGTCCGTCGCCACGTGGAGCAGCGCGAGCTCGCTGCTCCACACTCCTCCGGCGTCGCAGATGGCAGCTTCCGGTTGGTGGAGGCTCTCCACCAACCGGAGAAGCTCGCCAGCCGGAAGCCCGCCCCCGGCAGATCTGCAGGCACGCACTTGCGCGCGCCTGCAGATCCACTTTAGAGCCGGGCGACGGAGCGTTTTTTAAAAAGAGGTTTTTAAAAAACACGCAGCCTGGCTAGTTCCGGCCGCTCCTGAGTGGATTCTGGTGTGAAACTACGAAAAGTAGTCCACGCCAGTCCACTCTACGGTGTAGATGACCTCCGTGAGAGGTCGCTCTACACCGTTTCGCCCCCCACATGTGAAAAGGGCCTCAGACAGAAACGGCTGGTGGATGTCAAGGAGTCACCTCATATCTAGTCATCTAGAATTCAAATTCTGAGCCTAGCACAAGCAGCATGGAAACTGTCTCAGTCACTGCAAAGTTGTTTTCTGTAAAGGTGCTTTATGATACTGATTTTGTTCTAATTAAAATTACCACTGTGATGAAGCTTGGGGGTGTGGCTGGCAGAGCAGCCTAGTAGCAGAGGGTGAGCTAATCCAATTGGCTGTCTGATTGAAGAACCCAGCCCTAGCCAGAGGGAGGAGTGTGTGGAGGAGAGGCGTCAGATAGCACATATAAACCAGGAGTGTGGGTTAGAATCCTTGATTCCTTCGGTGAGTTTCGTAGAGTCAGAGTGTCCAGTAAAACAGAAGAGGGTTATCTGGGAGAGGGTTAGCTTCTCAGAAGCCTAAGTATGGGACAGAGAAGTAACAAAGCCACCTCTGAAAAGGGTCAGAGAGTATAGTCTTGAGTGGGGGAAATAGACCTTTGTGCTGAGAGAGCAAAAAGGGTATGTGAGTGAAAGCTCTGTTGAGGAAACACGGGTGTTTGAAGAATATAGCTAAATACCTGTGAGAAAGTGTTAATTTGTTTGAATCTTTCTGAATCCTTAATACCTTTTCCTTTGTTGGTTCTTTTAATAAAGATTTTATTCTATTTTTCTATAAGTGCAGCCTCCAAAGAGTGTTTTCCTCTGTTTTATTTGAACACACTACCGCAAGTTATCCATTCCTTGTTGAAGTAAGCATTATTAAGCCTTGTTCTTTATCCACAAAGGTTGTGGGTTTTTAAGGAAACAGGGGTGTGACTAAGTGTGGGGAGGGAGCCAAGGTGTGATAATAAAGATTAAAAGGGGAGCAGCTTCTCCAGTGAGGGAGAAGAGAAAGCAGGTCTGGTTAGTCTGTGCCCTGGGCTAGCCCAAGCAAGCTTTGCTAAGCAAGCCTTCCCTTCCCTTCCCTTCCTTTCCCTTCCCTTCTGTACCCACTCCCCACAATCACACCCATCCACTCTTCTGTAGTAACCACTATTTACAGTTATTTTTATTTTCTTTCAGATTTTTGCTGGCAAGGAGGTTATTTTAAGCGGAGGTGCTATAAACTCTCCACAACTGCTTATGCTTTCTGGAATTGGAAATGCAGATGACCTCAAAAAGTTAGGAATCCCTGTTGTCTGTCATCTTTCAGGTTTGTACATAATAATATGATGTTTGGACTGCATATAGTTCTCCTGGCACTTATGCCCAGTTTGCTTGCTTGCTTTGGATAGATTTATCTACATAATAAAATTGGTGGTTTCTCATTTCTGCTAGGAGTTGGACAGAATCTTCAAGATCATTTAGAAGTGTACATACAACAGCAGTGCACTCAGCCCATAACACTGTACAAATCTCAAAAGCCTCTTCAAATGATCAAGATTGGCCTTGAATGGTTCTTGAAATGTACAGGTATGATTTCTAACTGCGTCTCCTTATGCTTCTGTTTTGACAGTGATAACAGTTTGCTTTTAAAATGAAAACTGAGTATGTATCCATTAATAGCTACTTTTAATGGAAAGAACCTTTGATTACTGATTAATTGTGGGTTTGAGTCAAGTTTAGGCATAGTTAGATAGTTATTATAAGTATTACTGAGATAAGGTGCATACAATGACCACTGTAGAGTGCTTCAGAAATGCTAAGTACTGCTGAAAAAAAGCTGTGTTCCACATCAATTTTTGAGGAAAGCATTGGAAGAAGAGTTTAGAAGATGCGTTATAGTGTTGGAATGGGGGGGGGGGCACTGTCAGCCTATAATGTGGCCCCCAGCAACTTCTCTGAAATTGAATTTGGTCATAATGTTGACAAAGTCTCCCCCCACATTCCTCTAGTAGTTGATGAAGTAGATAGCAAAATGTTATAGTAAGGATTCATTACTTGTTTTTACCCCATGCTGTGTTTTGCAGTGAAATATTTGTTCTAACGAAGGCTGTGGGAATTTTGCCGTCACTTATTCCCTCTCACTGTGTGAATAATACGTGTCATCTCTCCCTAAAATCCCTACTTCTGTTCAAATGTCTGCTTCCCCTTTTATGATGTTGTGAAATGTCATAAGCAGTGAAATAAGAAGGGAGTACTACTTGCTTTTTGTTTTCCCATTTTAAAGGAAAACAGGAGGGAGATTTAACTGCCCCCTCTCTGTTGTCTTTTCACTGGCAGACAAAGTCCTTCAGTCTTAGCTGACCAAGATGAAGTAATGTGCAGTTGGGTATAATGTTTCAGTAGGTAATATGTATCTTAAGTATTCTAACTGTTTTATGCTGGAATTCTGTTTGGCCATTATGTATGACATAGTGCTGTAGTGGAGACTGGCCAGACACCTCCCAACCCCACTTAACAGGTGTTTGGATCAATAGGGATTCTATTTCCCTGTCAATTGAGAAGCAGCTTGCCTGATGTTCCCAACCCTTCCTGTGAGTAGTCTCCCATGCAAAAGGAAGGAAAAAAGACCCCTTACACTGCCTGATCGCTTCCAGGGGGAGACATCTGGCAGCTGCTTCTCTATCAATGAGGGAATGGACCTCCATCAATCCCAGTGGCTGCTCACCAGTAAGTGGGGTTTGGGGGACTTAGTAGCCCTTAAACTATGGGCTACATGGGGATTATGAATATGTAGCAGTTACAAATCCGTAACTGTAGGTTATGTGTTCATAACTGTCCAGCTGGATTCTGGACTGAGTTTTTAATGTTTTAAAAGTAGTGTTTTAATTGAGTATATCATTTAATACTTTTAAAATTTGTACTACATATTGTTTTAGGTGCTCTGCTTTAATTTTTAATGTAAATCACTTTGAGTCTCATTTGGGAAAAAAGCAGGATATAGATCAAGTAAATGAATAAACAGGAGGAGTAAGTGGGGAAAAAAAAAGAAAGAAACATGCTGTGCAGTCAAGCAGGCTCCTCTCAGTGAACCTGATGTAAAAGGTTGACTCAACTGGGGCTTAGATAGAACTCTCTTTTGCTAACTGTGGGCAGTACATATCGCTTGATGTTATATAGGATGCTATAACTGAAAAAGTTGTGTGTGTATGCACACACGTGTGTGTATTTAAATCCTGATGCATGATTTTGGTATCTGGTCAATGATGTCCATATCTTCAGGTGATGGAGCCACTGCCCATTTGGAGACTGGTGGATTTATCAGAAGTCGTCCAGGAGTTTCTCACCCAGATATTCAGTTCCACTTCCTCCCTTCTCAGGTGATTGACCATGGACGTGTCGCTTCCCAGATGGAAGCTTACCAAGTGAGTAATACAAGGACACAAATCACCATGCAGATATTCCTAACTGTCCACTACACACAAAACATCATGGGCTGTGCTGAAACAATTTCCCTTTCGCCACAACGTCAAGTTGTGTCTATGGAAGTTTTTTAAAACTGCTGCTGCTGCTTTTCGTCCTCAGGTAGAAGATTAAACCAAAAGCTGTGGTCATTTGTCTTTTGTTTTGTAAAGTATAGAATAAAATCCATACTAAATTAGCAATTTGTTGTTTTAAAATTAAGGCAATTTAATTTACTTGTGGATCTCTTTGTGACTGTGGCTTGTTTTCTTGGCTTGTTAACTGCTGTTAAGCCTAAGTCCGCAGTCTGGATGGAAGAGGGAACTTTGCATTCCTACGAGTCAGGAATTTTGTTGTGAAGCTTATGATGGTAAGAGAGGAAAGGAGGGTGAGAAAGGAATGCTTGGCGCTTGTGCTTTTCCTAGTTTCAAAAACTATGATTTATGGAACCTGGAAGGATAGTCTGTACCATGTTATACTGTGTCTGAACAACTTATAAGGAAAATCCAGCTTAAATGATCTGATAGAAATGGCACCTAGATGGCATATTTCAGATCTTTTCTGTGGGCTGTTCCAGGTCCATATTGGTCCCATGAGGAGTACCAGTGTGGGATGGCTAAAACTGAAAAGTGCTGACCCCAGAGATCATCCTATCCTTGAACCAAACTATTTATCAACAGGTAAAAACAGTCTTAGCTGTATGTTGTACTTGGTCGTTATCAGTTTATGGTCTCAACCCACCTACCAGTAACATTCCTATCCCCATATATAGACAATGGTGCTTTATCTTTGTGCCTGCACTGGCTTTTGTTTTGCATTGTATTGTTTTATTTTGTGAACAAATGGAGATACAAGGTCCTGAAGTGCAAGGAACACCTGCGCTATTAACAGTCTCTTTAATTTTGCCAATTTATGAGGAACAGGCAAAATACAGAGGAAAAAAAACCCTCAAAAGAAGCCCTCAGTTTTAGCAAAATAAAATTTATCTTATTTAGTCATCCATAGCATCAAATTCTTATTCCCATAAGAAGAATTCAGAAAAGGAAACCAATACCATGAGATGTGTTGATTTGATATTGTATGTAGTCTTAGGTGATGGTTGTCCTGTTATAGTTTTTAGAAAGAATTTGAGGAGAGTACCTATATGTATGCCATGTCTTAAACCTTTAGTCTGTCATTCTAAAATAAATACTGTATAGCCCATTTTTTCAGTTTTTCAAGAAAAAAAGGCTTTGCAACCCTGATTTTTTTCTGATATTTTTTCCTGGGCTTTCTCATCTCTACATTACACTCCATCTGCACAATACAGGGTGCCAGCCATATTTGCCTAGGTACCCTGATCCTTCACAGTCATAAAGTGACTTCAGTTTTCCCAAATTACCATTAAATTTGTAGATACCAAGTGAGTGAAGCCCCAGATGACTTTTTAATACAATCATAATTTAAATATCCAGTCTCCTCGTGTTTACAATGCTTTTTGCATACTGAAGCAGGAGTTAGGACTGCTCCATCCATAAGCAATGACAAGAGGAATGTTAAAATTGCTTTTGAGCTAAATGGCAAGGATATTTTTGCCTTTCTAGTTGTTAATATTTTATACATGTGGAGAAGGATTTCTATTTCTGTTTTAAACAGTAAAAAGATAATAAAATGTAAGACATTGTTTTCTTCCTTTATTTCCAGAAATAGACGTCTGGGAATTTCGTCAGTGTGTGAAGTTGGCTAGAGAGATATTTTCTCAGGTAGCCTTTGATAAATTCCGTGGACCTGAAATTCAACCAGGAAGCCATGTTCAGTCAGATGAAGAAATTGATGCTTTCATACGACAAAAGGCTGATAGTGCCTATCATCCTTCCTGCACTTGTAAAATGGGACAGAGTGCTGATACTACTGCTGTGGTTGATCCCCAGACCAAAGTGATAGGAACAGAAAACCTAAGAGTTGTTGATGCCTCAATAATGCCTAGTATTGTCAGTGGCAATTTAAATGCCCCAACTATAATGTTAGCAGAAAAAGCTGCTGATATAATCAAGGGCATGCCATCACTTCAAGAGAAGAATGTTCCTATATATAAACCACAGACTCTGGAAACTCAGCGCTAACTCCCTCCAGTTTTCTTTCTAGGATGTGAAAGTTTCTTACTGTATATGAATCTTGTCCTTATCTGTGACATGAGAATAAATATAAAAATACTGTCTGTTTCATATCCCCAGTGGGTTAGCCATGTAAATCTGCACTGAAAAGAAAAGATTCTTGTACTATCTTAAAGACTAGCATATTTTATTTGGCATTCACTTTTGTGTCCTGTAGTCTGCTTCTTCAGAAACAGTTGAAGAAGTAACCTGTGGTCCCCAAAAACATATTCCAGATAGAATGTAGTAGTCTTTAATGTGCTGTAGGACTCTTGGTTGTCTTTTTGTGTGTTATTAATATGAACTTCCTTTATTATAACATTGACTTCAAAATCATTTTCAGTTACAGTCAGCCAAAAGGAGGTGACATCTCATGGAAGCTGCTCAGAATGAACTGACTGAGCTATCTTATAGTAACAGCTAATAATAACAACTTGCCTCCAGAACTACTGGGCAAACAGTGGATATTTGTCATTATGTGCATTGTTTATTTATTACCTGTATTTGCCGGCATATAAGATGCACCTGTGTATAAGACACACACTATTTATACACTGGTAAATACTATTTATTGGCATAAAAGATGAACCCCATTTTCAAACAGTATTTTTTGGGAAAAAAAGTGAGTCATATACACCAGCAAACACAGTATTTGTTTGAAGCCGTTATATCTTGCCCTGGAGCTCAAAAGACTATCTGCATTGCCTGCAAATAGTTAATTTGGCAGTTGCTTCCCTCAAGATTACAATATAACATATCAAACAAAGGAAAAGGGATGGACATTTTGAATTGAGATGTAAAAGTTGGGGCGAGGGAACGGATGGAAAAATGGCGGACCTTTCTCTTCCTGCCCCTGCTTTTTGCAGAATGGGGAGATGCTTGAAAACATGGGTGCAAATTGCTGATTTTCTCCAGGCTTTCAAATTTCTAATCTTCCAAGTATCCAGAAAAACAATTGTGCAAATTAGAGTGCAGTTTATGAATTTTTTGGCCTTATTCTATGTTATAGGTGAAGTGGACATTAGATGTTTCTTCAGACTTAGCTAAGTTAGACTGGTACTAGTTCAATACCAACCGTACATCCCAGAAAAAAGCAATTTTGACAAGTTCCATTGAAAGTCATGAAAGGAGATTTATCTGCAGCCCCCTTGCCCTAGTCCCAAATAATTTTGATAATAATCCAGATACTTTCTCTGTCGTTAAGGTATTGCCACCACACTGGGCCATATGCAACATATGGCTTGCTTTAGATTAGTGTTCTCAGATAACTTTTAATTCTAAAGAATAAAGGAAAGAAGAGAAACCAGGAGATAATCAAGGGCTGTTTCCTGGAATCACATTAGTGTAAACAGTACACTAGTCATCAGCCTGTTATTACTTCATGCTTTACAGTCCTGCAGAAATCTCCAGCAGCTGTTGCATGCAAATTGAAAAGGTGAGGTTTTAAGTAACCTCAGAACCTTGTATCAGTATATAAACATTTTGATATTGAATTCTTAGCTTTCAGAGAGTGCTAAGCAGCAGTCCAGCACCCCCTCCACAATGTAAATATCTGCACATGAAATAGGCTACACAAGCACTACGAAACCTCCATGCAGAATAGCAACACTGTGATGCACATCTATTATCAGGTATTGTGCAATGCACAATAGACAGTGCACAATTACGATGCAGAGTATAGGATGCAGAACCGCAATGCACAGTGTGCAACCATAATGCAAAGTAACTGCTACATGCAATACACAACTTGAAAAGACAAGACAGATGAACATACAGTCTGCATGACTTGCTTCCCCCATCTGTTGCACAATGGTGATTTTCTGGCTCTGCGTGTGTAAAGTGATATACACATACATATGTCCCTAACAGGGACAGCACATTAAAGTGGAAATGTATTTTTGGGAACACTGCTGACTCAGAAACTGGCTCTAAGAAGGCTTTCTACCTGGCGTAGCTGCAAAGCAGTGAAACTGGAGCATTTGAGAGAGAGGAATAGTGTATTGGAATAAGAATGCTACTAAGGAGCAATTGTGTTTGCAACGAACACTGTCCAGTAAGAAATCTGGTAAATCATTTCAGTTATAATTGTTTTGTCAAGTAGAGATCAGCATTATTCACTAAAATAAAAATAAATGTGAACATGGGTATATCAGTCAACATTATAAAAAAAAAGCTCACAGAGACTTTTGAGCTTTTACAGCAGAATGTTTCAATGTCATGTATAGTATAATTATCTTTGTGACTTTTGGGTGGCAGAGCTCTTCAAAATCACATTGAGTTTATTGTCCTACTATGATACGATCTGTGTGAAGATGCTGCATAAAAGCTGCTGTGCCTGGAAATACTAGAGTGTGTCAGCCTTAATGGAAAACAAACTATTTATGTAATTGTGGGTGATGCTCTGGCTTTGTTACTATATAATGACTTCAACCCAACATCCCCTCAGTATAGCATAAATAGCTGGATGCCAGCATCACACAGTCCCCATACCGAATAGCAACACTGCACCATCTATGTAAATGACTGGCTGTTGCGCAATGCACAACTGTCCATTTGTGCCAGTGTCAGAATAGTGTGATGTGGTAAATGATTTTCTCTGCAGGCATAGGGCAAGTTAAGCATGTGTAGGTCACCAACAGGATGCAAGCCAAGGTTTCCTAACTTGTAAATTATGAGGAGTCCTGCAGTATCGACAACTGCGTGGGACAGTAGCTCTCTTCCTCATGTTGGCAGAAGAGGAATTTTTAATCTCTGCATGCTGTTCCTTTTCGGTTTATTTCCCCTATCACCTTTCTAATTCTCTTATACAGTGGTCACGACAAGCACTGTTCTTATTCACTGCCTGATATTGAACAGATTTAAAGATTAAAATCCTGTTAAAATTCTAACTACAGTTTGCTCTTGCCCTAAAATGACCTAAGTGTTAGGAGCTCCTGACATGTTTGCAACATGCCAGCAACAGAAGAATCAGAAAAGATATTTTGTCTTGATTTAGTAGTGCTTGTTGTTAAGCTTGGTGTATAAAGCAGTTTGGTAAGGAAAGATTGGGGCCAGTAATAACTACTTAAGAGTAGGATGTACTTGTCAATATTAGATAACCAGCATTTCTTTGGAGGCATTCTGATGTCCTCAGGATAAGACAAACATATCCAGAAGCAAGGAACTCTGGGAATGGCTGCAGTTTCACAGCAACAAAACAGGATAAGGCAAACTAAAACCACTTGGGACAGCTGTGACAACAGGGACTGTTATGTTATGGAAGTCTCTGACTGCTGCCAGAAATTAGAAGTGTCTGGGTTTTTATAGCATGAGAACATTCAATTCTGGTCTGTATCATCCTCTCTCAAGGACCTTAAATTGAGAGGCACTTGGCTTATCATTTCAGGCCAGACATCCACAATTTGGGAAAGAGAAAGAAAAGGAATTTTTTGAATTTTGTATGTTTAGCAGGATTGGGTAAAAGGGATGGAGGGAATTAACCATGCTCTGCCCTGATACAACACATCCCCTTCATTCTGGTTTATCTTCTCCGACAAGTTTAGGATGACTTATTTTTTGTAGGGTGGCTTCCCATCTGTTCCTTTTCAACTTGTACATACAGATTGAGTATCCCTTATCTGAAATGCTTGGGAATGGAAATTTTTCACATTTCAGATTGTTTCCGATTTTGGTATACTTGGTATTTGCATATGCATAAAATAAACACTGCACAGGAATCCCCGGGGGAGACTGAGAAGGAAGGCGCAAGAGCACCACAGCAGCTGCCTCAAAGGTGGAAGCCGGCAGCTGGCAGGCTCCCAGGAGATCTCCTGTAGAGTATTGCTTTTTTTTTTTAACTACAGGTATCAGGTTCCTCATATCCACAGTCTTTCAAATTCTCAGTCTCTCTCCAGCCTCATGTCTCATACACAAGACAAGTAATGAACAAATGAGACACAAGGCAGGAGAGAGATGCTAGGCTGGAGAGAGACTGAGGATCTGTGAAATGGTGGGAATCCAAGCATAGTGCTCGGTGCAAATCCACTACGCTTGGGTTCCCACTGCTCTTTTGAGCCTTGTTTCTTGTTTGTTTGCTGCTTATTATGTGTACAAGATGTCAGACTGTCAGATGTCGAGATGGAGCTACAAAAATCCCAGGATCCTTTTTCCAACAAAGCCTCACCCATCCTGTATTTGTATATCTGATTTTTTAAAAACTCAAATATAAAAGTCTACATTCATGTCTATTTAAATTCATTCTTTTAGTTTTGGCACTGTTCTCCATCCTGTTAAGATAATTTGAATCCTGTTTCTGCCTCATAAGAGATGTTAACTGGCTCTCCCAGCTTAGTATATCTACAAATGTGATGAGCATAGAATCATAGAATCATAGAAATGTAGAGTTGGAAGAGACCACACGGGCCATCCAGTCCAACCCCCTGCCATGCAGGAACACCCTCAAAGCACTCCCGACAGAGGGCCATCCAGCCTCTGCTTAAAAACTGGGCCAAGGAAGGAGACTCCACTACACTCCGAGGCAGCATATTCCACTGCCGGACAGCCCTGTCAGGAAGTTCTTCCTGAGGTTCAGGTGGAATCTCCTTTCCTGCAGCTTGAATCCATTGCTCCTTGTCCTGGTCTCTGGAGAGGCAGAAAACAAGCCCTCTCCCTCCTCTACATGGCATCCCTTCAAATATTTAAACATGGCTATCATGTCCCCTCTTAACCTTCTCTTCTGCAGACTGAACATACCCAGCTCTCTAAGTCTATCCTCATAGGGCTTGGTTTCCAGGCCCTTCACCATTTTGGTCGCCCTCCTCTGGACCTGCTCCAGCTTGACCATGTCCTTCTTGAATTGGGGTGCCCAGAACCGGACACAGTATTCAAGATGAGGTCTAACCAAAGCAGAGTAGAGTGGTACCAGTACCTCCCTCGATCTAGACACCATACTCCTATTGATGCAGCCGAGAATTGCATTGGCTTTCTTGGCTGCCGCATCACACTGCCGACTCATGTTCAGCTTGTGGTCTATTAAGACTCCTAGATCCCTTTCACACGTACTGCCATCCAGCCACGTGTCCCCCATCCTATATCTCTGCATTCCATTTTTTCTACCTAAGTGTAGGACCTTACACTTCTCTCTGTTGAATTTTATTTTGTTAGCCTTGGCCCAGCTCTCCAATTTGTCCAGGTCATTTTGAATTTTGATTCTGTCCTCTGGCGTATTATCAACTCCTCCCAATTTGGTGTCATCTGCAAATTTGCTGAGCATGCCCTCTATTCCTTCATCCAAGTCATTGATGAAAATATTGAACAGCACTGGGCCCAGGACAGAACCCTGTGGCACCCCGCTAGTCACTTCTCTCTAGGATGAAAAGCAGCCATTGGTGAGCACCCTTTGGGAACGGTCAGTCAACCAGTTACAGATCCACCTGACATCTCCTGTGCTCATTTATTGAATTTATTTATAAGGATGTAGAACAACACTGTGCACAGAACTGTGAACAAGGTTTTGTCTAGTACAAAAATCTTGTGCAGACCATTTGTCAATTCTCTCCAGATTGATGAGAAGCCACAGATGAGTATTCTTTGGATAGATACTGATGTGGAATCACTGATCTACAAATTCACAAGTTTTTACAGAGAGCTTGAAATAAGCCTTGCTTTCACCTTCAAAGGAAATCAAATCCAGAAATATTTGGTACTGTTTTAAATGAAAGCAATATGCATATCTTCCTATGTATTTACTATGTATGTGCTATAGCACATCATCTACCTGGAGATAGTCCCCTTTAAACTAACTGCATAGTTCTCAGATATTTCAATGGGGCTTGTGCCAGAGAATGTCCTTATGTATTATCCACTATTGTCAAGGGTAAATGTTCCAAATTGTGATATCTTATTCCTCTGTATTTCACCACACTCAGGAAGAAATTGGCGCTATGATTCCATTATTTTTAAACACTAGTAAAAAGAGTCCCGAGTATAATAAAATTATTACACATTTTTATTCTGAAGAACATTTTGCATTTCTTTTCATACAAAATGATGTAGGTCAAGAAACAATTTACAAACCCTTAAAGTCTTTCCTGGCATTTTAAAGAAGAATGATTCAAGAAGAGGTCTGTAAGGTATCCATAACAAATTGCCACTGAGTACAAAATGGTTATAGGAACATAGTTTGTATATGTCACACTTTGAGAAATGTGACTTCGATTGCTATCTGTTTTGTTAATACAGAAAAGAAACCTGATAAGGTTATTTGGCAGAACAAGCCAATTTATTCAGTGTTAATAAAATAGACATTGGACAAGTACTGATCTCCAAAATCGTATTAGCCTCATGATCAGGATTTTACTGCATCACAAACAACATCCAAGCCCTCCTTTGATTGCATAAAAAGAATTCTGGAAACAGTACACACAGAACCACAAAAGGGGGTGAGCGCAGTCATCTCATACGCTCAACATTTGGAATATTTGGGGTCTGTAAATGATAATTTCGTCACACAATCTGCTTCAGGCTGAATAATTAGTTAACCTTTTACATCCACCTGCTAAATTATTTCTTCATAAGAAGTCTCTATCAAGAAGAATACTTGGTCAATTACAGCACAATTCTTCGCATGTTTATTCAGAAAATAATCCATTTTATTCCAAGGGACTCACCACTGGGATAGAATGCATAGGACTGGGACCTTAATCTATAAATAGTTATGTATTCAACCTAATGGTTAAAAGATACTTTGTTAGAACTGGCCGAATTTAGTTCTTTATTTATATTTATCTGTTATTGCAGGAGTTGTTGTATAAGTAAATGCACAGCTTGTCGCCAGTCAGACAAGATACAGATAATTCCAGATCCCTTAACTTCCAAATATTAGACTATAAATAGTCATCTTCCTTATCTTACATTTTAAAGCAACCTTCTATTGACTCAAAATGTTTTTGAAAAAACCTCTGTAGCATCAAGTTTCTTAAATCTTTACCTCAAAAGCATTTTACAATGAAGAAATAAGAGGTGGTTCTATTTAAATATTTAATCCTATAGCTCTATACAGTCCAAGTAAAAATACTTCTATCTAGGATTCTGTGGAGAATTACAATAATTAGGCTCCATAAATATTGCTGCAGTTCAATTACGGTACAATAATTACAAAATATAGAACATCTCTTTACAAATACAAATGATTGTAGATTACAATTTATTTACAATAATCTCTGCTATATAATTTTTTAAAACAAACTATCATATTTAACTCTACTTTAACCTGGTTGCAAGTGCATTGGTAAAAATGCAATTATTCCAGTATATTTTGCCCTTAATGTGATAGTCATAAAACAGACTATCTTTAATGATATTTTGCTATGTAAACTGGTGTTACATATGAGAGAAACGCTTTTCAGCATCAGTCCAACAAAACAATCTCTTAAAGGTAGAATTTGACAAACTGTGTTAGACAAGTAATAATAAAAAAATAGGAGGCAAATTTGAAAAACAAGATTGGAGTGGATATGTGGAACGCAGTGGACATTTGATATGCCATGCAATCGGAGGTAATGACACTTTTGATTGTCATCACCACATCCTTCTCCTGAAGACTTTTTTTTTTCAGTGCCAAACCTTCCACTGAGAAACTTTTTCACTCTGAAGGGCAGCAGCACAAAATGGAAAGGCAGCTATCTTTCAAATAATTTTCCTTCATCATGAAAACAGGCTGGTTAGAATCTCCATGGATCTAAATAAAGATCAATCTTCACTCACCGACGAGCTCAAGATTCCGTAGCAAAGGCCTCGTTCTGTAGTAAAGGCCCCATCCTGCCACGCGGATCCTCATTCACCAGACTGGAGACTCTTATTCAGAAATAAAAGTATGGCTTCCTTGCAATGTGACATCATCACTCGTGCAAAGCTTAATTCTTTATTCATTCCAACTAGTGCCTAGCATCTTGGAAATATGAGGCACTTTTGTTTATTTAAAATCAAACATTTTTTTTCTTACTAAATACTATAAGGTTGTAATGCATATCATTTCATCAGCTAAATCTTCTTCATATTTACCAGTGTCTGGCTCTTCATCACTATAGCCAGGACCAAAGTCCTGAAGTTCATAATCTTGTCTGTTTAATATGGGGAACATGTCACTCTTGGCGCCATTGCTAATGTTCCCATTGAGAAGGTTGCTTGCGGCACTTTCCATCTCATCAATAGTCATGTCACAAGCATCTGCAATCTCATGTTTTGTAGCAGAAACAAACTTTGGATCTTTTGCATACCGTCCTAATCCTTCAGATATAAGTACCTGCAACAGAAATAGCACATTGTTTGAGGACTAATCAAGCATTTAGAAACCAACACTAAACAGTGTTTTTAGTACTTTTGTTCCATCTTACATAACATAGAAACCTGTATTTTGAGCAGAGTTTGGAAAGTTACTTTTTAAAAATAATTAGTTACAGTTACAGTTTCAAGGCCACCATCTCATAATGATCATTTTAAAAGCAAATACAGTCAGCCCTCCACATTTGCGGGTTTCACTTTTGTGGATTTGATTATTCACAGATTATTTGCTACCATCCCTGCTGCCTCCCTATGCCATTTTTAATAGGGACTGCAAGCCTCGTGAGACAAAGAAACTGCGAATGAGGCTTATAAGTCCCTATCAAAAATGGTGTGGAGTAGCAGTGGAGGTGGCAGTAAGACCCACCAACCAACCACTTCTGCCATGGGAAGGAACTCTGATGCCTCAAAGGAATCCATGGTGGCTTGAATATGGTGATCATATTTTTGTGTGTGTAAAATATGATTTGGGAGGGCCTAGAGTTATTCATGGTTTTTCCACTTTCACGGGGGTCCTGTGCCCCTAACCCTAGTGAATGTGGTGGGATGACTGTACATTGTTATCAAAAAGTAACTACTTACTTTTAGTTATCTTAAAAACATCAGAACTCTACAACTTACTAGAGTGGGGTATAAAACACAAACATCTTGTAACTATGTATTAGTAGGGCAACCATTCCACTCTATA
Organism: Cyclura pinguis; assembly: GCA_030412105.1. Lineage (NCBI taxonomy): Eukaryota > Metazoa > Chordata > Lepidosauria > Squamata > Iguanidae > Cyclura > Cyclura pinguis. The sequence goes on from CM059600.1 coordinate 82,715,898, forward strand.
CACCTTTCCACACGGCATTTGCCATGTGAAAGGACGCCTGGAGCATTGCACGATTGTGAGGAGCGATCTCCACGACGCACTCACAATCGCATGATGCTCCAGGAGCCGGCAGGCGTCAATCAGGCACCTTTTCATTTTCAGCTGGAAACCGAAAATGGTGTGCGATCGCACATTGTTCCCGGGCCCTGTGCGCACTTACCTGGCGTGAGGAGCCTCTGGAGCCGCACCAGTCGCGCTTCCTGCCCCAGCGCAGCCTGGGAAACTCCCAGGCTGCGCTCCAGAAGGGAGAGGCGGGGCTCCCGTGCGAACAGGCAGCTCGTGTGGAGCCGAAGCAGCAGGGACGCGAGAGCCTCTCGCTGGAGGCTGCTCGCGTGATCCCCACACCCCAGCACCAGAAAAAGGCAAGGCACGGAAAGGGCCCATGTGTTTCTGTAAGTAGATAAATCAGCCTAAATACCCCAAAATATATTAAAGGCTCCAGATCCTGTCTGATCTTGGAAGCTTAGCAGGATCAGCCCTGTTTATAGTATGTGGATGAGAGACAGCCAACAAATACCAGGTTCCCATTTCACAGGAAGGTACTGGCAAAACCAACACTGTGTATTCCTTGCCTAAGTAAACCCTATGGAATTCATGCAGTTCAACAGGTGATTTGAACTGTTCCACAATTCTTATGAGTCTCAAAAATGAGAGATGGACCATCCTAACACGATCTAAGGAGTTTTGTCTGTGGTATGAATTTCTATGACTTTTCTTCCTAGTCTTGCTTGTCAGCATCTTTTAACTGAGTTAGCAGATAGTTTAATAGCTGGAACGGAAGGACAACATGATGTACTCCTGTTCCTCTCCTAGCAGAGTTTCTGGATTCCATAGCTGGAGCGAAAATTACTCTAACTTTAATGATTCCATTACAAATCCTCTATCCACCTGTGAGATTGTAGCAAAAGAGCATAGGCAAAGTTTGGGGATGCTTAATTACCATTTGTGCCCTGACAGCAATGGTTTTAGTTACTTATGTGGTTGATGTATTGCCTCACTATTTTGGCATGTCTTTCTGGAAAGCCAGAGGGCTATTGCTCACATTGTTGTTGCTACATGCTTCAATTTGTTTCTACTTATGGTAACCTGAAGGCGACATTATCATGGGTTTTCTTGGCAAAATTTGTTCAGAGGGGGTTTGTTGCTGCTTTCCTCTCAGGGTGAGAGAGTGGGACTTGCCCAAGGTCACCCAATGGGTTTCCATGGCCAGGTGGGGCTTTCCAGAGTCCTTGTTCACCATTCCAAGTACTACTCCACAGTGGCTTTCTATTGCTCACATATTAACAGAAAAAAAAGCATATGAATACAAAGCATAATAAACTATCTTCTAGTTTAACAGGATTATCAGTTGAATTAATACTGATGTAATATTGGATCAGACTAAGAGTACGCCATTCTTATGGCAGATACATTCAAACCTACAACTATCCCTGCACTTTTGTGAAAGTTGGTTTCCAGCAGTTTTTCTCTAAGCAATTTTGCTGCTTGCATCAGCATTTATTCCTTAATGTACACAAGTCATAAACAGTCTTCTTGTGCATTCTTCTGTAACCAAATAAGCCTTGCTACATATTCCCTTATTAATAACATCTGCTTGTAACATCTGCTTGTAACAAGTGTGGCTTACATGGGCTCTGAGAAGTGGCAGGAACTGTCAGCCAGTACATTTGAAGCTATAGGTTGGTAGACAGATCCACAGCCAACCTGAGAGGAGCTTTCACAGGTGAGGCACTATGGGATATAAGCAGCTCCCCAGCACTTCAATTTCAGTTCAGTTTGGAGCTTTGTCCTACTTACCCTCCCTATAATCTGGGTTCAGACCTTGTCATCACAACTTTGTAGGTGATTTGGCATGGGATCCAGAAACAGGATATAGGTAATCAGGATGTCTCAGAAAATTCTGAGGCGGTCCCTTTATTTGTTCTGTTGTTCTGGTAAGCAGAGGGGAACTGGCCCTCAGATCTATGACAGAATCTCTGGCAATCTCACTGTGTGTTCATAGAAAATGGGGACAGAAATTACAGGACTGGGAAAACAAATACCAGAATGACCAGAAAGTCAACAATGCTTGGTTGAATTCTGGAAAATATTTTATGTTAATTACAAGATGTGCTGTGCTTGAAGTAAGCCTTGCTTGGGTTCATATAAGAAAAGCAAAGCAAAGGACATTGATTCTAATTCTAACTATAGTACAGGTTAACAATCCAATATCACTTCTAGTGATTAAGGTAAAACGGACTATACGTAACACCTGGTAATACCCCATTTTGAAAATGATTTTGTTCCCATCACAAGGCACAAAACAAAATCTCGAAGCCTTACCGCTTCTACTAAACTGTCCGCACTTCTCTGTTTGTCACTATGCTTATGCCTAAAGTCACTCGGTACAGTCAAATTAGCTGGTGTAAATGTCCGATAGGCAATATCAGGGTCATCCGTGTACCAAGAGCTCCTATGCAAAGAAGGGAGGCTGCCATTCATATATTCTGTAGAATCGGCTTGGTCTACTTGGATAAGAGGTGTATAATAAGGAGTACGGTCCCGGTTGGGTGGTGTGGCTGGTGGAGTGGCCCACGAACGTGTCGAACGACTAGGGGAATGTCTGTGAGCTTTTGTGGCATCCAGGCCTGCAACAGCCATGACCTGAGGAACAGAGAAAAAGGTGATAAGCCTACATGGTTATGAGGGCAACAGCAGATAGACTGTGATTACTAACCAAAATTACTTGCCATCTCAAGTCAAGTAAAATGTTTAAAGAAACTTTTTTTAAAAACTAAGAGTAAAGAAGGAAATTATATTATATAACAGACCACAAAATATCCATTATTCATTTTGTTTATACATGGAGCTTTGATTTCCTGTTTCTCTTATCTGAATCTTATCAGAAAATATGTGAGGAGATGGCTTAAAATGCCCTCTATTTGGAAGTTGCCTGGGGACCAAAAATACCATTGGGAATGTTGGGCATCTCTGATCAACTCGGCTTTCCAATCCAGTACTGCCTTGTTCCACCGATATGTGGCAAAGTATATCACTGTGTCTTCCACATCATGCAACATTGACCTTGTAGAACAAATGGTTGCTAACAGAAAGGCAGCAGTCCATCAAGGAAACTTTGCAACTATTGAGGCATGGCATAGCTTCAGTTTGAAACCTCAGGATAGAGTACAATCACATTTCTCTCTCAAAAATACAGGATGAATTCCAGCAAGGTGAGATCTCAGAAGTTCACTAAGGATTAGTGAGCTTTCAGTCATCAGAAGCAGCCAGTTATTTGCATTCTGAATACAATAAGCATTAGCTGCTAATTTGTAGGTGTTTTTGGAAGAGGCATAATAAGGGCTGATTTCCAGCATAAAACTAACAAGTTTGGACAGTTAATCATTCGTCTAACCAATGACTGATAATGAATGACATCTTCAGGGCCTTAAGAGATTTAAAACTGCGAAGTGACCCATTGATTTTTGTGCCACAAATAGTTACAGCATTGGATCTAATATGCATAATTATTTGCAAGAGCTCTTTCATGCATTTCAGTAGATGGTAAAAGTACTTTCCAAGTCACTATGTCTTCCAGAATGCAACCCATCTTTATCCACGTACTAAGGAGTAAACTTCCATTGAATTCAATGGCTTATTATAACTTTTCCCCAAGAAAATGTGCATATGATGCTAGGCAAATAATTCATATGCAAACATGAAATGTTCATTAGACAGCCATAGTTAAGACAGAAGGCAGTCAATCACACACAGCTATTCTTTTTTTAAAAAGCTTCTTATTTGTTTTTGTTTGTTTGTTTTTAGGCAGCAGTATTAGAATGTTTACACTGGAGATGTCTTGTGTTGGGAAACCCTGACAGGGAGAATCCTGGATGAGTGAGAATCTTTGCAATTTGGAACTTATTCTGCCTGAAAAATTCTTGTAATTTTTTTTTTGTGTGCAAAATGGCATTTTCCATACAGAGAAGAAGTCTCTTATACAGAAAATACATTCTCTGTGTATTCTCTACACAGAAAACACAATTTCTGCACAGAAAACAAGTTTGCACAGAGAAAACTGCATTTTCATGTAGAAATTATAAGACAAGCTGCCTGCAAAGAAAATAGCATATTTTGCTATTTGCTTTTTCCTGTTTTCTGGGCAAGAAACTTGTTTTCTGTGCGGCAAATGCTATGTTCTATACAGGAAAATTTTCTGTGGAAATAAAAGTGATTCTTTTCCCACAAAATAAATCAGAATTATCTTTAAAAACTGCACCATTTTTATTAGTTTCTCAGAGAGAGGAGAAAACTGGGTAAAATCATTCATTCTTGCCTATGAGAACAACATTTATGAAGATTTGCATCCCTACTAGGGTGGGCACAAAGTAGATTCCAACAGCTCAAAAGCAGTACAATCCAGACAAGACAGAGGTGCACCTGGTCAATCGAAAGGCAGGTTAGGGAACAGGGACTTCGCCTGTGCTGGATGGGGTTACACTCGCCCTGAAATCTCAGGCTCACACCTTGGTCTTCTCCTGGACTCAACTCTGAGCCTGGATGCTCAGGTCTCAGCAGTGGCCAGGTGTGCATTTGCACAGGTAAAACCTGTGCACCAGTTGCATCTGTTCTTTGAAACATCAGATCTGGCTACAGTGAGACATGCCTTGACTACATGTTGGTTAGGCTACTGTAACACACTCTACATTGGTTGCCTTTGGAAACTGTTCAGAAACTTCAGCAGGTTCAAAACGTGGCAGTCAGAATGCTGACTGGGGCCAGTTATAGGGAGCACGTAACTCCCTTGGTAAAACAACTTCACTGGCTATCTGTTTGTTTCTAGCCACAATTCAAAGTGCTGGTTATGACCTACAAAGCCCTATACGGCCTAGGTCCAAGATATCTGAAAGACCGTATCTCCCTGTACAAACCAGCTAGAGCCCTAAGATCTGCTGGGGTAAGCTTTCTCTAAGCCCCACCACCATCCCAGGCTCACCTGATGAGGGCATGGGAGAGAGTCTTTTTGGTGGCTGCTCCTACCCTGTGGAACACTATTCCACAGGGGGCTAGGTGAGTCTGCTCTCCTTTTGCTGGCAGGTGAAAATTTTTGTTTTTAGACAAGCCTTTATGTAAGCTGGGAAGCTTTATTTATCAACTTGTTTTAGATTGAATATTGTTTTAATTTTTTACAATTTTATATGTTTTTAATGTTTTTTTAGCGATTTAAATGTTTTAATACTTTAATTTATTGTTGGAAGCCACTTTGGGCCCCATTCCGAGAAAAAGGTAGCATACAAATATAATAAATAAATAAGTTAATACAAGCAAAAAAGAAAGGCACATGGAAAATTTACAGTGAAGGTCCATTCTCAGCCAAGGAGAAGGAGCAACCCCATGCCCTGTCATCTCCCAAGCAAGGCAAGGGATTATGTGCTTTAAAAAAGTATTTCCTGTTGGATCCGTGGCTCCTCCTCAGTTTATTCCCAAATCAATAAAATGGAACAGCATCTAACCTTAGGGTGGAGCCAGATGGCTCTTTCGCCTTGGCTTGAATGGACCTTCATACTAAGTTTTCCAATGTGCCATTCTCAGCCAGCAGAGAAGAAGCCATTCATGAATGGGAATTACCCTAGCATAAATAGAATGTGTGAGAGAAGGTGGCAAGAAAATTAGTTAATCTGACAAGACTTGTTGGAGCCACCCTTCTGCCAAAGAATGCCCTAGCTGAGAAAAATTTGTCTAGATCATAGTGCTTTGTGAAAGTGGAAGGTGTGACCCAAGTTGTTGCTCTGCAGATTTCTTCCAGGGGGGCATTAACTGAGAAAACCACCAACTTGGCAGTTGACCTGGTACAGTGTGCTGAAGTGGAAAGGGACTATGCTTGTCTGAAATGAGGAAGTCTTTGTCCTGTCTTGAGAGGAGGGTAGTCACAAGGTTAGTTCCCCAGGGCCATGCTGCTTGGGCTTCCCTGGGAATGAGCTGGAAACTGGGACATAGATCAGGCAGGACCGAACAATCTGAAGTTTCGAGAGTGGGAGAAGGAGTGAAAGGGAAGAAAAGGCTGAGACTGCTTGGTCTTTTTGTATCTTTCTTTGGCACAGAAGGGATGGCCTTCTTCTTATCCCTTGTTGCAATTAGAATATCCTTAAAGGCCTCTTCTCCAAAAAAGGAGGTTCCCCATGTAAGGAACTGTGTCTAAGCTAGATCTGAATTCTAAGTCACTTGGCTGTATTATGGCCGCAGCGGGGTGGCTGGCTCAATCCCTTAAGCTCATTGGCAACCATGGAGGAAAGTTTCTGCAGCCATGAGTCCTAATAAAAAAAATGGCATAGGCAGAAACATGGGGACTGAAAAAGGCATTGGAAGCATTTGGTTTCTTTGTTCAAATTGCCTGGCATCTGCTCGACTATCAAAATGACCACTGCGTTACAGACGAGTGTGTGAGTGCAATTTCTGAAATGGCTGCCTAGGTTTCATGCCTGTCTGGAATGGGTGTTTATGTTTTGTGCCTGTCTGAGTGACTCTGCTTGGGAGCCCTTCGGGAGAAGTGGTAATCTCAACCAATTGAGGAAAGGGATCCTGAGGAGTTTATAAGAACCTCCTCATCTATCTCCACAGCCTCCTCTGATTCTTCACCAGCGCTAGCAGGAGAGACGTACTTTTGTGCTATGCTAATTGGGATCTTGAAGTGAGTTCTGTAGCTTCAGCCTCTTTGAGGTCAGAGGCAAAACTAAGCTCAGCTTCTGAGGGTTAACATTTCCTTCTGTTAAATCAACTGCCCAACCTACAGTTGCAGCTCTAGAGAAGGTGGGTGCTGCCAGGAGGATTTATAGATCCCATGGGAGGCGGATAAGAGTGCTCACACTATTCAGACATGTTTGGGGGCCAAGGAACTCCGATCAATGGTCTTGAAGTTCAGTTTTAACTTTGCTCATTCCCACCCCCACCCAAGAAGAGCATGCAGCAGAAAGAAGGAGGGACATGGGGGAGCAGGGAGTGAAAAACAGCGCTAAAAACGTGAGGACACTTTTTTTTTTTAAAGAAGCGGAGAGGGAAAAAGGAAAAGAAAAGTAGCTGAGAGAAAGACAGAGGAGTGGAGTACATGATCTTTCCTGGGCAAGAAAAGGAGAAAGAACTGAGGAGACGCCAGAGATCCAAAACATGTGATCCCTTGCTTCACTTGGGTGGTGACAAGAGTTAATCCATTCACGGATGGCTCTTCTACAGCATTTTGACTATGCCATTTCAGGATGAAATCTAGGCTGAACTCTTATATGGCATGCTAGTCTTCTGTGCCCAGGAATATTCTTAGCTGTGTGTGCATGTGGGAATGAAGTTGTTTCATGCAGAAAAAAGGTCCGTCACTTCTCAATGCAATCCTGAGCTTGTCTACTTAGAAGCCAATGCCACTGAGCTCAACAGGTTTATTTCCAGGTAAGTGAACAGGGGATTCCACATTTAAGTTTGAGTTATGTGCAGAGCACAGGCTGAAGGCATAGTTTGTTCCTAAATCAGTTCCTTTAAGAGAATAACAAATAATAATTATGATTAATGCAATGTTTAGCACAATGAATTAAATTTTATGCCTGCTTACAATAATAAATTTAGTTTCTGAGCTCACCAGCAATTAATGGTGTGAATTAAGTTTTTTTAATGCTTAACATTCTAAGTGCTGATATTTGCATGATCTCAAGCGGTTAAAAGATGTAATTTTGCATCTGAAACAAGGTGTGCATTTTTCTTTAACTCACCTGCTGTTGCATTAAATGCAGGGGTAAAGCAGTGCGGTGAGGAAAGGTAGGGGACAGTGGTATTTCATCTTGACTGCTCTGTCTCCGGAGGCATTCAAAATTAAAGGAAGAACGGCGATTTGCTGAAACATGAAAAAATTTAGGGGTTACTATTTCCTGGTGACAGATTCTAGAGATATAGTGTGCTAGTCTGTTGCAGGAAAGATGAGAAGTAACTTTGTTTCTGTAAAACTAATTGCTCACATTTAAGAACTGCTAAAAGATTTTGTTGTTGTTCTTGTTGTTTCTATTGAGCCTCTCATTTTACTAACCTAGCACACTTTTATTAGGTTGCACTGATCTTATGTTTTAAACCTACCTTGCAAAAAGGATTAAGCCCCACCCATATGTATATAAAAATAGAACAGACTAGCGTTCAGCATTCTTATAGATATCAATCATCTTGTTAAAGTCTGTGGCTTTTATTTTCCCTTAAAGAGTGGAATGTTTAACCCTGATCTTTACTGATGTGCTTAAATCTAAGAAAATGGCTTTTACATGACATTTCCTACTAAGAGATTACAAAGAAGTGATTTATGATGGACTTTCTGATGCTGACAAAACCTTTAAACAAGCTGATGCAATAAAAGGTGTCAGATAGTATGAGGATGGGCAACTTGTGTTCTTGGACCACAGCTCCCATTATCTCTTACTATATTATGCTGAGGCTGATGGGAACTGCAGCACAACAACACCTGGAGTCCACCCACAATATAGTGGCAAATGTTAAAATGGAAAAGCAGGTAGTGAGGGGCCACTGACTGTATGAGAAAGAGCCTACACCTTTATCAGTGCTACTTTTTATTAGTAACTTTTACCACTAACATGCAATAGAAGCAAAGGCAGGGTACATGCGGCAAACATCAGTGAAAACCAGTCAGTTGTGACTGGCCACTGTGTAAACTCTTCAACTATCTTGGTTTGTCAGGATTTGAATTAATCCTCTGTTGTTCCACTTTGTTAGCTGCTTCTAATATATTCAAGTTTCTCTCTCCTCCTCTTACTTTCCCCTTAGTCCTGGGTTACTTCACTTGCTGCAAACTGAGGTCCAAGTAGTTTGCACTCCATTAACTATGGGGAAAAGCTAGGATGGGCAGAATCTTGCCCTTTCCAGTAGACTCAGGCAAAAATAAAAAGCAGCAGCCTCTTCTAGATTTTTGGTTCTTTCTAATTTATAACCTTTGATCTCTTGACCACACTCTGATGTTGCTTGGTGTCCCAATTTTCATCTGTGAAATGTGGGGGGGCGGCGCGGGTGGTATTCATCCGGCCACTCATAACATATGACTTCTTTTGCATCAGTAAAGCCCTACTCACAACTAGGGTATTTTAAAGCATATTATAATGAGGTCCTCCCTCTACTTGCATTGTTAGAAGTCAGTATTGTATAGGCTAATGCATGTAACATTGAAGTGTACAAAATTTTCTTTGTGCTCCTAATCAGCCTGCCTGGTTCAAAGAAGGATCGCAAAATGATACTAAATTATATTAGCCTCTATTACTAATGCAAAACAAAAACAAAACCCAATACCACCTAAAGCCTTTTGGTGGGGTGGGGTGGCTTACCAGCATATCAAATACTGTGCAAATACTGAAGAGAATATTTGCACAGTATTTGATATGCTGGTAAGTGCAAGATTTGACAGAGCAATTATGTCTAAAATTCAGGCAAAATACCAACACACTCAATTGGCTTTCGCTGATAAATTAACCAATATTAAAATAAGAACAATTAGTTTGTAATGCTGGGGCTTAAGTAACCTTGGGAAACTTTGGTCTGTACAGCTGATTTTTTCCTGAATTTAATCATTTTCTTCTCCCAGTATTCACATTAAAAAAAGAAAAAAGGCATAGCTTAACTGAATCACTATCCCCTTTCTCCCGTTTATAAAAACAGTCTGGACTTCAACTGTATTCAAGAGGATGTTCATATATTACTGATTCTTATTATGTGCTTTCTGAGAAATGTAAATATTTCTTAGTATGGGTGAGGATGCAAGTTTGTCTTTTTTGGACAAATAACCATTGCTTGCAAGCTGTGATTGTGTTAGCAGATGGCGTGTCTGTACTGAAAAGGACAAGAAGGTGCCAGCAAGTGAGTCATTTCAATTACAGTCCTATTTATTGAATTTTGTATCAATATTGTTCCCGTGTACATGATTGAAAAACATTTCTTCTGGAACAAAGGGAACAGCAATCTTCTTTGCAGCACATAGTACCTGTAACTCTTTCAACACTACACTTGAGATCATATCAGTGCCAAGAATAAGAACAAAGATGCACATCTTGTCTACGTGTATGAAAAATCATAGCTGTCAGCTACAAATGTAGTAGTAGTAGTAGTAGTAGTAGTAGTAGTAGTAGTAGTAATAATAATAATAAAAACATTATTCTGTGCATTGATCAGAAAGGTAACCATGTTAATCTCTCACAACAAAAAGGACAAAGAATACTGTGCCACCTTAAAGACTAACAAAATTATTATGGAACAAAAATAAGGCTCTTTGTTGCTGTTTTTCCATTATTCTCCTATGATAAGAGTAAGGGGCTAAGCCTTTTCTTTGACGCTGGCAGACCTCACAATTGTGAGTACATGTATGGATATATGCAGATTTAGGAGATTTGTATTTGCTTTGTGACTAGTGTTCCCGGGTTTTCAAAACAGCAATAATAAGGGACAGTCAGGCAGTAGCTGTTAACAAGCTTGTGTTCTACCTAAGTAACAAATGAAAGCATTTGGTTTTCTCAGTTATCTTAGCTACACATTTCTCTGTAAAATTAACATATTCACATCCATGAATTACATGATACAGCTGGCCCTCAACTTTTGTATATTTGACTTCTGCGATTTTGATTATTCATGAGTTTGTAGCTGTGGCTTAACTAGCGATGTAGCTATAGGTGTAGGTGGTGATAGTACTGTACTTCAGTGACAGGGCACAGCTCCCTGGCCTTCCTTCCTTCTCTTCCTTCACCTTTTCCTTATGATGCTGCTGTTCAGCAGGATTGCTGCTGCTGGTCTTCCTCACCTGGCACCACCAGAAGCAGAGGTGGTGAAGTGACGGTGGATCATGAAGCACTGTCCAAAAAGGGACTTGGGCTTATAAAAGTCAACAACTCTGCACCCCAGAAAGGGGGAATCACGAAGGGCTGTCCAAAAAGGGAATTGCCATAAGGAAGTCAAGCCCTGCTAGGAAATCAAGCCTTTTCTAGGAGAAGGCTTAGAGATTAGCATAGGCCAAAGCGGCAAAGGCAGTAACAGATAGAGCTCTTGGCAGCTGCTGCAAAAATCTTCTTCAGTGTCATGTTCCTTTTCTTTGTTTTTCTCAGAAGGATGAAGACACTGAAGGAGATTTTTGCAGCAGCAGAGTCTGCAGTATGCATGTTTTTGGAGAGGGGGTAGAGACAGTCACAGTTTTTCCACTTTCGTGGGGATCTATGCTCCTAATCCCTGTGAAAGTTGAGGGCCCACATCTAAAAATGTGGGATTTTCCTCCTCTCTTCTTTTCCATAATGTATGGGGGAATTAAAAGCACTTGGTTTTTTTAAAATAAATCACACAACTCTTTACATCCCAATTTGGGAAACAATGGGATATCTAACTTGGCCATGGTGACACATGCCTTTGTTACATCCTATTTGGATTACTGTAACGCATTCTACATGGGGTTGTCTTTAAAGAGTGTTCAGAAACTCCAGCTGGTTCAAACAGCTGCAGCCAGACTGTTAACTGGGGCTGGCTACAGGGAGCATACATCTCCCTTGTTGCAACAGCTCCACTGGCTGCCTATTTCTGATCAGAATTCCAAGTGTTGGTGATAACCTATAAAGTCCTATATGGCTTAGGTCCAAATTATCTGAAAGACTGTATTCTCCCTTATCAGCCTGCCCATATTTTGAGATCCTCTGCAGATAACGTTCTCTCTGTCTCACCAGCCTCACAGGTACATCTGGTGGGAATATAGGAGAGGGGTTTCTTGGTAGTTGCTCCCTACCCCTTTCCAAAGAGATTTAGAATGGCACCCTCTTTGACATCTTTCTTCAGGAAGACCTCCTCCTCCTCCTCCTCTTCCTCCTCCTCCTCCTCCTCCTCTTCTTCTTCTTCTTCTTCTTCTTCTTCTTATTATTATTATCATCATCATCATTATTATTTTGGCCACACTATGAAGACTGACTGTTCAAGAGGACTGGGACTTGTAGAACTGTACTGTTTGTCTGTATTTTATTTGCTGTTTTTAGTTAGTTTTAATTTTACATATGATTTAATGACATTTTTAATTTTTTTTATTTGGTATACTTTTCAGTGATGTTTCTTTTAATGGTTGTAAGCTGCCTTAAGTCCTAGACTGGGAAAAAGGCAAGATATAACCATTATAATTACTAATAATTAAAATAATAAACAGCCTACAATTGGACATAACATCATATCAAAAACCAAAGGTTAGTGTTAAAGAAAACAAGCCTTAGGTTTCTGCAGGCCCTCTTCCCACCTCATTGTCTGGCATGGCCTTGACTCAGTTATCCATGATTTCTTGTGATGTGGGAACCCAAGACAAGCAGTAGTTAGATTTAACTATTTGTCTGAATAGGCCAATATCTGATGATGGTTAACAAATTGCAGTTTGTTTGGATAAGCTATAGTCAGCATTAATAACAGTTAATTACATTAATTCATTAATTCATTTACAGCATTTTCCCCAACCCTGGGACTAAAAGAGGTTTAAAATTTAAAACAGATAAAATGAAAACTCGTATCACTACAAACACACAAAAGTTAAAATTAATTCAATCAGCACTAAACCCAATTAGTTGAAAAGAGCTGCAAAATGTGCTACTCTTCTCTTAGTGACTGCTCTGGAGGAAGAAAAGGGAAGGATAGGGCAGAATTGCAGAAGCTCAAGGTATCATGTAAGCTACTCTAAGAAACTCCAGTTCTTTGCTTGTTGTTTGTAAAACATCATCCTAGTGTTCTTATTTGAATGAGTTGAATGAGTTGTCTCTGCAAGTATGACTGCATATAATGCACAGGATATAGTTGGTAGAATGGGCACAATGGTAAATCAAACATGTGTCTGTGTAATAACACCAGTTTTTCTTGTGTACTTACGTGGAGGTGTTGGAGGTAGCAGCCGTCTCCTAGGAGATCTTTTTGAATCGTAACACATTTGTGACTCATCTTCCTCATAAAAACCACGGGGGTGATGATAACCTTTTGGTCGTTCAAAATCTAAGTCATTACAGTGATATCTGTTGTGATAATCATGTCTGTGCCTGCAGTAAAGAAACAGATAGTTAATGACAATCACACTAGCAATTAGCCTTTTGCTGAGTGGCTCCTAAATTCTAATACAGATATGTGTCTTGCTGATTTGTTCTAAAATGTACAGGCTAATCCAATATTTAAAATTAGTATCAACACAAGGGAGTCTCAGCAATCACAGAACAACTATTACTCCTTTGCTTATAGGAAGTAGCTTATCAACTTGGGCTAGTGTTCTACATCAGCTACTTAGTAAAGTATAATTAACTAACTGCTCCTGGCCCAATCACCCCTCAAACCTGATGGACATGTCATTCATTTGTGCTCCAATCACTGATAGAATGGACCTTCTGCCCAAGAAAAATACGTGGGGGAGCAAGTTAGGATTGTGGCAACCAAGTAGTTTTCTTGAATATGGTACTGTTACTGAGGGTACAGGCAGGTAACTGTTCCATATTCAGGATTACTATTTAATAACAAACCATCAAACTGAATTTACATTCTGCCCTCTATCATTCTCTGTTGAACTATGATTAGAAGTGCTTGTATGTATGTATGCCTTCTTCTCTTTCTCCTTCCTCAGTTCCCTTTTTGGAGTATATAGCTTCCTTGATAATATATGTAGGCAATAATCCTATACTCACCTAAAAGCAAAACCCATGGAACTCAGTGGAACACACTCTTAAGAAGACACAGTGCAATGCTGGGCACATACAATTTACTAAACTGGTTTCTTAGTGGAAAACAGTAATCTTACCTGCTTCCTGACAACATACTATCTTCTTCGTAATACTCTTCCCCACTATAATACTCTTGATCATCCAAATAACAATCATCATTATAATAATCTCGAATTTCATGATCTTCTCGACAAATCGTGGGTAGATGCCGATCACCTGACTCTGACCTATATTTAGGACAAAGATGTGAGAAGGCCATTTTATTCACTTTATATTTAACTCAATTTCTTGAAAGGAAACTACTGACATACATCTTTGGTAACTATTTGATGTCCCAACCCTGGAATAAAAAGTCCGGACACATGAGCTTGGGTTAACTAAGGGCCATCTTTATTGAATTTATTAATTAATTTAATTATTTATTCATTATCGGCCTGGAGGAAGCAACAAGGGGAGGAACATGGGTCCAGCCAAGGTCAGGTGACAAACTGTTGTCAACCTCCTCAACCTTCCCTCGGGCAAACCTCCTGAACCCATAGAGCAACCCGGTTGTTTTAGGTTTCTTGCTGGTTGATCTGAAGGGGGAGGCATACCCAGTGGTAACTCTTGCTAGAGTCGCAGGACCCTTCAGGCAGGAGTTAAAGCCTTGTGTCAGCCTCAAGGGGTTGCCACCTTCACCCCCCTCTAGGTCACACAACCCAAGAGCCAGATTCAGAGACTTCCCCTACGCCTACAGTGGGTGCCCAAGGTGGCCACCGGAGCTGGTAGTTTGCCCCTTACCTGCCGGATGAATGCCTAATTAACAACCATACCCTAGCCAATTTTCCCAGTTCCAGTCGAAGCAGTGTGGGGTAGGTGAAAACCTCCCTGCTAACAGGGGGAAAAATATTCCTACCTGGCCTTGAAGCAACTCATTAACGCACACTGCAACGAGGGCGGGAGGGATGGGTCATGCTGAAGATCCAAACAGACCACGTGTGGGGTGGGCCAGGATTAAATAGGTCTTTGCCCATCCATTCACGTGGTGCAGTCTGGCACCGCCTGTACGATCTGCCTATTGGTGGCCTCATCCAGGGAGGGCATCAAACTCCTCCCCTCCAGGAAGCAATCACTGAACATCATCAGGGAGGCCATGTTTGTGTTACAGCACTGTTTGTGGACTACCCTACTCATATTATCACGAATCTGCACTTATGCAAATATTACTGTATGAGGAATAAAATATAATATTTTTTTTTCAAATTGTCTCTATTGTCATTTTTTAAACATTTGCTTTATGTCTTCTAAAAGTGCAAGGTGTATTAAAAATACAACGACCTCTTTTGCTTCTTTAGTTGCTGATTTAAGTTTATTTTTACTTGAAAAATATAACATATTTGAATTTGAAACTTTTAATTTTTCTCATTGAAAGAACAGATAAAATAGCAATCATTGGAAGAAACCTATTCTGAGGATAAAGCAAGTAAGATTGTGCCAGTGGCTCCTAATGATCCTATTTCTGCAGTATAAAACATTAAGATTCTGCCCGAAAATACTTTTGTAATTTGTTATCATTCAGAATGAGCCATCATTCAGAATGAACCATAAACCCTGACTACAGTCCTGTTAAGTACAAGAAATGCACACAGAATAGCTTAGGACACAGAGCAGTACAAAGTCATAGTTGTCAGGGATTCCAGGCAGGGAACCCAGGGAAAATGATCAGCGCACTGCAACGATGTTGCATCATGCCCCAGCTGTGGGTAATTGCAAGGTTGCATAAGAAACTGGGGTCGTGTGCAAATGGTAGAGGGAGGTGTGCAAACCTCTACCTGATTGGTTGTAGATATGTATATAACAAAGCAACGCCAGTATGCATTTGTCTGTTGACCAAACCGGTGTCTGGCGCAAGCTTTTGTCCGTCTGTTCCATGTTTTGTACATAACGGAACTTTGTAGCAAGATAAAGTGCCTCCTGTTTGGAAGAAACTCCTCTGTGTGTGAGTATCCTTACTGGGGAACAAGGCTGCTGCTGTTGGCTCGCTGAACTCTGGTTTTTCCGCTGCATTTCTGTGGGGCTGAAACTCCTATCATCCCCCAACAATAGTAATAAGGAAATGTAACAAAATATGCTACGGCAAACACATCCACAGGCAGTAAATCACAACAGCAGATCACAGCTGCGAACCCAACTGCTGAAGCAGTCCCAGGGCCACCCATGAAACTTTTAAGAAAGGACTTCAGAGCCCTGGCTTTCTGTCATTCTAAGCTGGAACCTAAGTGAATCCCAACCTGCAGCATGGCATGTGGTTATGAGGTAAGATGGTGAAACTAGTTGTCACTAGTACAAAAATGCTAGCCAGCATGGTGTAAGTGGTTTGAGCTATTTGAATACAACTCTGGGGACCACGGAGCTTATCACATGGGGCAGGTAAATTGCAATTACAGCAGGGTAACAGTGTCTTTGGCTGTGACTTATCACATGAAGTTGTTCCTCTTCTGTTGTTCTCCTGATGGGAGACCATTTGGATAGTGCTTATCTTACAATGGAGGTCATTAACAGATTTTTTTTGTTGTTGTTAATAAAAGAAATGCTTTCCAAACAGTCTCCAGGTCTCCCACCCAGAGAACAACAGAAGAGGAATCACATCATGTGATAATTCGTAGCCAACGATGATATTATCCTGCTGTAATTGTGATTTACCCACCTCATGTACTAAAGTTCCAGAGTTCAAATCTCCATTTGTCCATGGAAATTCACCAGGTGACCTTAGGCAAGTCACACTGTCTCATCCTCAGAGCAATGGAAAACCCTCTCTGAACAAATCTTGTCAAGAAAACCACATGACAGAGTTGCTTTAGAGTCACCATAAATCAGAAATGACTTGAAGCTGCACAACAACAAACTATAAATGCAAACATGCTACATAAGAGCAATGTCTAGTGATCAGCATTCCCTTTAGCTTGTCTCATGCTTAGTGTGATTTTGTGCTTTTGTTTCAGAGGAGACTCATCAACACTTCCTCCAGAGGTTTTCTCCATTACTGCAAGGACTTCCCAGCCATACGCAAGGATCTGGAAAGTGTTGGGGAACAGCAGAGGAAAAAAAAGAACTGGCAGTAGGGAATGCTGGAGATAGGGCAGGCTTATTACAAGACACGTCATGAGTGCCAGAGGATTTGTACAATGGCTCATGATTGGAGTTGGGTTGGGTTGTAAGATACTTGAGCTCACCATTTTCACCCCTTCAGTTATGACTTATTCACCATCACTGAGAGATTCCCAGACTTTTGGGCTGCCCTTACATTTTCTTCCTGTCTTTGTCCTTCCCCCACTTTTCCCCTCCTCTGTCTCCAAAATCTTTTAGGATCCAATTAAATATTCCAATTACTCTCACATATCTTTACAGTATTGTCTAGAAAAAGAAACACAGGCTTCAATTTGTGTTTTCTGGCTCAGCTAGGTGGCAAACTACTTGCTGGGAGTACAACAACGCTGAATACAATGATCTGAAAACAATGATTCTGTTATCTCTTTTCTTTATTGTGCCAAGGCTCAGAAGCAGATCAAAGGCTTTCCCTACATCCCAACTGCCACTGCTCTGGCGTTGGGCACTATCTGTCCCATTGTGTCTTATTTGGGTTGTAAGCCCGAGGGCTGGGAACTGTCAAGTTAACAATTTATAAGGCACTCTGAGTGCCTCTGTGGCTGAAGAGTGAGGTATAAATACCGTTAAAAACAAACAAACAAACAAGTGATTCCATATCATGGTTTGTTTTCAGTAGACATTATTAGGTAAATGTCTGAGGGAGATGTACACTAGCGATAGCCCTAAGCTTCCTGCAACCTTACTAATTTTATCTCATCACAGAACAGCCTTATAATTCCTGCCAATTCCTAGGGACACCACAGTAACCAATTACTTGGTAACATTATTTTAAAAGCAAACTCAGTTTTATCTGGTCATGTTAACAGCATTTGCCACTGTATGACCTTGCTTGTGTTTCATATCGTAAGTACTTACCTAATATAAGCTTCATAATAGCGAGATCTATTGAAGAAGGGAAAAAGGGATAAATTATTAAAGGTGGGAGAAACACTATAATGAACTAATTAATGATAAACCAAGTTCTATAGGACATTTGTTCACTGAATTCATCTTTTTAAAAACCCCATTATGAAATACAGTGACCCCCTCCCTTACTGCAACCTCCACATGCATGAATGTGAGCTTGTGCAAAGTGTCATGCCCTGTTATAGTTAATGGACACAGTGGGTGTGTGCCTGAGCACACACACATCATGTCTGTTGGCTAAAATAGGATGCAATACTTGTTTTTCTTTGCTTGCTTGTTTGTTTGTTTTACATGGGGGTTCCTGGAATGGAACTCCTGCATATACAGAGGGTACACTGTATTTAAAACTTGGGGTGTGAATCACAACTTTTCAGCTATTAGACTGCAACTCACCATTAGCATCCCTTACCATTAGCAATGTTGCCTAGGGCAGCAGAGATTTATGAAATAGAAATGCTTTCATTCTTCATTTAACTGCATCACAGCATGCTGTTCACATGCTTATCTGTTAAATGTATCTGAGCAAAATCTGGTCATAAAGCCTTCTTTGATGTCACATTTCTTCACTGTAATGTTCTTGTGAGCATTTATTGAATCAGATGGCCAAATACCAGAATAAACAGCTGAATGAAATGCCACATGCAAACTGTGGTCAGGATCCTATTATATTAAAAGACTTATGTAACAGAGCATAGCACAAGTGATTTGACATTTTCATTGCTCAGGCACCAATGCTTCTAGGACCTCACTGTGCAAGCAATAAGAGGTCAAAGGCAACTGACGTGGGCAATGGCAAGCAGTGTGTCACTATGCTGACAGGCCTTTCAGTTCTGATGGAGTTCAATTAGCCTTTGGCTCATGCATTAAAATACCAACTGGATCTAACTGGTTCCAACTGAATGAGTAGCAAGAGAAGCGAGACAATCAAGGGTAAGTGGCCACAGGAGCAAAAATTAATCCAAAGATTAATCAAAGAATTGACCACTTTAGCTTTGTGATAAAGAACAAAAAACTGTAGTCCAAACCTCTTAATATTAGCAGTATATACAACAACATGATTTGGAGATAATAAATTGAATTCAGAGACATATTGGGATTTACCTCCTATTGGCTGATCTTCTGCGCTTTTCATGACGATCACTTCTAGAGTGTGAACGGCGTCCAGTTTCAGATACACGCTCACGACTTCCAGAGCTTGTGTGTTTTCCGTTAGCCACTTTTGACATATTGGCATTATTGAGGTTAACATTTGTAGAGTTTGGAACTTGCTTCCCTACTGAGTTGTGGTTATGACGGTTATGATGGCTATGATGGTTATGGTAGAAAGAGTTTCCTGTTGGAGAATGCACATTTTTCTCTGTAGTTTCACCTGCAGATGGAATAGAAGGCCTTTGGACATGCAGGGGACGGTGGGTGGTATTGATCTGCTGAAATGAATCTCTTGTCTCACTGCTAACATGGTTTACATGGTTTCCAAACAGCGTACCATTTCTCTGAAATAAAATAATAACAATTTGTCAATTAATATAAGACTTTGCTAAGAAACCAAGCTTGCATCAGAGTTGTGCATATTCTATGTGGCGCATCCCAGGGTCCTGGAGTCAGGCTGCTGTACAGTCATAATGCTCTATTTACAAACAAGGATTTGGAGTGATATGGAAGGTGCCCATGAACATGGCAGCTATATCATAAAGCCCAACTCAGAATCTGCTAGCAATGCCAAGAAGCAATTGTTTTCTCAACCTTTCATCAAGCATTATACCATAGATACCCGACTTACAGTGCCTGCAGGTGATAGCCAAGCAAAATAAACTCACCTGTAAATGTATCTATGGCAACTAAAAACCATACTATAAGCAGCATAAAACTTGTAATATCTACTTGCTATGACTGACTTAAAGCCATGCCACAATTATGATGGTGTTGCAGACAGTATTAGAGGTCTGTGATTTTGTCCCTGTACAGGCAGAAGTCCATGTTGGGTCCCACTGCATTTGCCAACTTTACGGCCCTTGTTGACCATCCATCATGCAGCTGAACCTTTATGGATGGATGGGAGTTCATACAGTGAAGTGCTCGGAGTTTCTTATTTATAAAGGTGAATACCATGCAACTCTACAATTCTTTTACACCTAACCCAGATGCTGCAGTCTATCCAGGACTAAGATGGAGATAGGAGAAGTATCTCTTGGAGCTCAATCTAGAGAAGACAGAAGCAATGACAATTGGAAGAAGGAAATGTCTGATGAAGTCTGCTGCCAAAATCTTACATCCCCCATGGTTACTGTTCATGCTGGCTCTAATTAGTAGTGACTAAAAGCTTTCACTTCAGAGTTGCAGAGAAGGGCTTTATTCCAGACCTGAGGGAGCTGTCAAGGTGCTGAACTCTGTCCTTAAAACAGATTCAGCATCTTGGAAACTCCTTGAAAATTTGGACTAAGACTTGGAGTGGATTCACTGCAAACAATATGCAAGACATTTGCTACCCCTGGCTAATTTCTGCTTTGCTTCAGGAAAAACTTTTGTTTATTCTCTTGTCAGATTGATTTTTTAATTTCCCAATTGTAAGGCAGATGCCTCACAGTCTAAGCATGAAGATGACAGTAATCTCCTATTGTTTGGCTCTAGCATGGTATTCAGAAAAAGTACTGTTTCTGTATATAGAGGTTCCAGTGACTGAATTCAGCTGCATTCCTCTAGAATTATGTTGGTAGCTAAATATGAGATGACCACCACCACCACCACCACTGCTTTTCATTAGGACTGCAGAGTGTAGGGAACAGAGATTTAATCCTCCCTTGTCCAGCATGATTATGTACTTCTGTTACCTCTAGGGAAAAAATCAGTTAATGAGAGAAATTCTCCTCCATGAAACAACATCAGTACTTCTGAGTATTTTCAGTTGAGATTGTGGCTGGGTAGGCACTGCAGTCCTCATGAAAAGGAATATATATAATGTAAAAAGGTTTATTCTCTGGAGATTTTGGAGTGGAACAGTTTTCTATTTTGGAAGAAGATACCCTCTGGTCACTAGGTGCGGCTGCTGGCAGGAAATGCTGTCACCAGCTGAAGAACCTCCCTTCTACCTTTGCCTGGCTATCATCCTTTCTTTCCCTTTCCAAAAGGGTCTATAAAATTAGCAAAAACAAGGTCTGTGGCTATTAAAGAGGTAATATACTTGCATGCCTACACCCAGTAGATGCTGGTATGTCCTCCTCTCTATGTGTTTAATACAGACTGTATTCATTTCATTTCCTGTTTGTTGGTCCACATCCTTTTTCTTCCTGCATCAGTTAGACTGTAGTTAGTTTGAGTTTGTTCCTCAGTTTTGTAGTCTGCAGTTCTCTTTCTTATTTAAGGAGCATGTTACAGAGCCTCTGTATGTGGAATCTCCAGCAACTGAATTGAGCACCTGACAGGTGTAAGAATTTGTAAGTATTTGGTATGTGAAAGTAAAACTATTTTACAAGTTTTTACAAAGAAGACTAAGCCTGCTTCTCTGCTCATCCCTTTGTGTGAAGTGGTGGTAGTTGTGCTGCAGGATGGGTGGTTGCTTACTTTCTGCTTGTGAATACTAATTGCTTGTGAGATACACAGTTATCTCTTACATTCTTCAACAGTGGCATTTCTGAGTTTTCTTGGTGCTACACACATACACACAAATCTTTTAGATCACTTCTTCTTTCCTTCCTAGATAAACTTTGCCTGATGGGCAGCGGACTATAAAGAGAAGATTCCTGACGGATTTCTGATCCTGAAGATTTCTGATGTAACCAGTACAACACTTCCCAAAACGACCTAAGTGACTGCCACAGCAGCCAAAGACCTTCTGATCTCAAAGATGTGCACCATTCTTTCTCACCCATATACATAGAATAAGGGCAAAAAAGAGGAGAAAACATAAAAACAACGGACACTTTCTGTGCATAAAGGTTCTCTTTTCTTAGAGCCCAGATCTATTAGGGGAGGCACAGAACCAGCTGAAAGAAAACACCTGCCCACAGACTGTGCCATAGCTGCAGCACTGGTTCTCCTTCTCACCAACACACAGACTAGATGTATGGTGAGCACAGAGAAGCATGGGCCTGCCTGGAGGAGTGGCCCTCCCATTCACTGACTTTTCTTCACACAAGATTTGTCAAACACAACCAAGAGAAAGAGGCAATTGAAGGGAAACACTACTCTTGTACCAGGGATCACAGTGAGAAAAGTGGGGATACCTCATCTGAAGAATCAGACTTTTCAGATTTTCAGATACATTTCTGTAGAGAAGAAAAGAGATCTTGGAATGGACCAAAACTCAAGGAATGGGCAGGGGAGAAAGAACTGGAGACAAATTTTGCCACACAGTGGGCAGAGGCAAAGTGGTAATAAAAGTTCCTCAGCAAAGAAAGATGCTAGATCCTTCAGTGTTGCACCTGGCCATGTCAGCAGGGGGATTAGCAAGCTGATCCAATGGAAAGTTTAAAAATCTACTGAGTAAACTGTCCTCCTCCTTTCTCCTAGGTACACAGAACCCTTCAATCAGTTTGAGGATCCTAAAGACTGAAGGAGAGCATCCCGTCCCTGCTTGGACCAAAAAGAAGGACACGTATAGAGGAGGTCACACAGACAGATACAGAAAGCAAAACATCTGTTTTCTTAGGGCAGAGTTTGGCACCACCTCAGAGATACTGGAAGCATAGAAGGAAAGTGAGAGATACTGGTGTCAACTTAAGAGACATAAGGTTGCTTTCCTTCAAGATGTTTTCAGAAACTTTTGGACAGAATTGTTGTAGAGAACTGAAACATAATCTATCCATCTGTACTTTGGATTCACACCTATGCTTCAGAATTTTACATACCAACTGTAAGAACACAGGTATAGAATAGTTCAACATCTCACTGATAGATTCACCAGCAGCAGCTCTAGACTCTGATGTTCTCCCCAGAGAATAGTATAAGAAGTGCACAGAGGTACTTCTAAACCAAGCTCAGACTTGGGCTATAGCACTCTGAGCTTCTGTACCTTTTTTAATTGAAAAGAAGGACAAAAAATAAAATAAAAATAAAAATCTGACTTTAGGTTAGACGTATTTGCTCAATAAGGTTGTGCTCTGCTATAGTGCTTTCTCGGATGTCCTTTT
Source organism: Cyclura pinguis (assembly GCA_030412105.1). NCBI lineage: Eukaryota > Metazoa > Chordata > Lepidosauria > Squamata > Iguanidae > Cyclura > Cyclura pinguis. The sequence goes on from CM059600.1 coordinate 82,738,825, forward strand.
CGCAGGCTTCCCCCAGGATGTTGTCCAGTACTTGGTTAGAACCATGTAGAAAGAACATTTGTTTTCTCTCTCTTTTTCTCTTTGGTGTCTAACTCAGCCATTGGCTGATGGTAAGGAACTGTGTATAAGGATGTGGGAGGAGCAAAGAATCTGGCTTTGAGTATCATAGTCTCTTTCCTCAAGACATCAGCAACAGATCCCTTCTGCTTCATCAATCTGGTCTGCAGTGGCCATGAGTCAGTCTGGTCATACGTACACTATTGAGTTGATGCATATTCCTTTAGCGGGCATGACTTTTGGCAAACCCATCTGGCAAAAGGCTGTCCAGCTCAGCAAATACGTGTTTCCCACGCAATAGGTTGGCTTGCTCTTTTACATCACCAAAATAAGAATACTACCCTCACTCCAGAACTTCCATAGATTTACCATAAATTTCAGCTCTTGGAGGTTCTTAGATGGAGCAGTCTCCCTGCTCTTCAGACTAAGGGGAGCCTCATAAGGAAGGACTCAGAGGACTGAATTGGGTGGTCAGTTTAAGACCCATGTCCTTTTCTCTTATATACCTTCTCTTATATACCTTATATACTTGCTAAAGTGTGAGTCTGTACATAGAGCAGTAGTACTTTGTTCTCAATTTATTGCCAGCCTATTAATCACTAGTGATTTATGTTACCATAAGGTTTAATGCTTCTAAAGTCTGAACCCTGGCTAGATTGGAAAGGAAGTTCCTCCCCCGATTGCATCATTTCCTGCCAAATGCTAGTTGGTTACCAGAGTAGGTCATATCCCAAAAGTAGAAAACTGATCCTCAATGGAAGATCTGAAAACAGGCAATTATGATTAACTCTGAATTTTCAATTTTTTGATTCATATCTAAGGCACAGTCTATCATATACAACTGAGATATAAATCAAAAACATTGAGACTTTTGGTAAAAAAATTTTCACATGCTGATCAAACAGATTTACTAAGAGAATTTTGCAAACTTCATAAGATGGAGCCAATCAATCTGTTATACAACTGTTTACTTTATATACTTCCTCTTCCTCGTGGTGATTTTGCTCTGGTTCATCTTCTTGCAAATCACAGGATATAGCTCGCCGAATTTCAGGTCCAATATCATGAAGTGTCCTCAGTCCAGCCTAAATGAGTAAAACACAATCACAATGCATTAAAGATAGCTAGCTTTCTTCTTTTATGTTCAGCACAATTAAGGGACTGATGTTAAGAAGGTGTTCTATATTCTCACAGTAACCCTATAATTGTATATGTTGATGTCAGAAGATTGAGTGCAAAGTCCACTTTACATGTAATTTGGCATTGCTTCTGATGTTCCTCCCATCTCAGGCCAGATACATGAAAAACAGAGGCAGGTTTCATCAGAGCTAGGAGAGCTGTGCTGCTCTGCTAAGGAAACTTGGATTGCACAAACCCTGCTGCCTCCCAATGCCAAAAACATTTTTAGTAAGAAAATTGCCCCTAAATACTTCCATTACCTTTGAGGGAGATGGAAGGCAAAACCCTAAGGCTTCAAAATGACTGTGGGGGGCACATTTTCTCCACTTCAGTGTAAGGCAAGGATGGGTAACAGCAGCAGGGGTCAAGTTTTGCCCTTAAAAAAAGTTGCGCCTTCTGTTTTTTGGCACTAAATGATAAAAAAAAAAAATCAACACTGTAGTTGACTGAGTGATGACTTTTGGTTTATACTTGCATTTTTTTTTCTGGTAGATTTTCATCTGAAAAACAGGGTTCTGATGGGTTTGGGGTATCAGGGTAGGCATGTTTTAAATGTTACTTCCACTTTAGGTGAATTTTTGAGGATATGAAGGATCAATGTTTCGCACAAGAATTAAATTTGGAGCAGTTTGTGGCTGCAAAAAAAAAAAAAAAAGTTGAGGGCCACACATGGTGTATGAGCCACACTTCTGCCACCCTCTATACGGTTCTGCTTCTTAGTGTATTAGTATTATAGCACACAGTATTAATACTGTGTAATTAGTATTACATATTATTAGTAGTGTCCCTTCCAAAGGACTAAACATTCCTGCATATAAACATACTAGCATACCAAATAGCATTGGAAAAAAAAACTTTGTTGCACATCAGGTTTACAAGGGAGCAGCCACAAAGACTGCACCATAAGACTAACATGGAGTATGATATCACAAACTTTAATCATGTTAATCTTGACCTAGTTCAAAGCCATATGTAATCTCAATGGCCTAAATCCAACTGTTAGTCCTAACTAGAGTATGCCCATCTAATCAATGGAAACTTGTCACATAAACATCTAGGTTACTGTAGTGGAAGACTAGCAATTGGATTTTTTAGGGTTTTGTTGTTGAAAAATAGCATCCTCCCCATGCTTAATTTGGTATCCTATTCACAGAAGACAGTGTTTCTATGCCTTCTCAAATATCAGGCATTAGAATATGAGACAGAGTTCATAAATGGAAATGTTCACTCTTTGAAAAACAAGCAATTTTTGTGAGTTACTGAACAGTTTCATGTGCATGATCAAGTTTCACAGACACTGCAGCTTTTGTGTCTCTTAAGGAATCCCTTTCTCTCCCTTGTTCAATAAGAAGTCTCAGTAAAGAACTCTAATGAGTTTAAGAAGAGTAGAAGGCCATGGTGATGACTAAACATCAGCATAACCTCTGATGACTGCACAGTTAAAGGGGATCAAACACACCATACAGGAATTAAACCACACTCAGCACCAGGCAAGTCAGCAGTTTCAGCATTAACTACACTTTCATTTCTCTTCCTCTTCCTCCTCCAAAGTTTCAGCCTTCTCCTAATATGCATAGAATGGAACCTTTCCAAACAGGGCTTTAAATTATTGTTGTTACGTGCCTTCAAGTTGATTCCAGCTTATGGTTGCCCTGTCCTAGGGTATTCTCAGTAAGATGAGTTCAGAGGGGATTTGCCATTGTCTTCTTCTGAGGCGAAAAAGTATGACTTGCACACGGTTGGTTTTGATGGCTGAGTGGGGATTTGAACCCTAATCTCCCAGAGTCCCAGTCTAACACTCACACCACAACACCATACTGGCTGTCACAATCTCTAAATAGTGATGCATAAATAGAAATATAGCACTTTTCAAGATTTAAGATGTGTAATCCCATTAACAAGAAATACAAGACTGATTAGAGCAAAAGGAGGGAAAAAAACAAGATGTGAGGGGCTTGGCCAAGGGAATTAAATTGCAGGAGGGAGGTGTAGAAGTACTTCAAACTGATCCACTGCTACTTCAGTTTCACTTTTATCCTAACGGATCCATTCTCAATTGATAGGATCTAGCTTTCAGCATCCTTAATTAAATTCCTCAACAGAAGTGCAAACACAGTAAATCTCTCTAAAAGAAGCCACTGTAAGACCTTTGTTGAAAAACTTTTCACTGGACCTCACCTCCCTAGGTAACTATCGGCTAGTCTCTAATTTTCCTTTTCTAAATAAAGTCCTAGAGTGAGTGGTGGCAACACAACTCCAGGCTTTCTTGGATGAAACGGACTACCTGCATCCATTCCAACCTAGGGCAGACCTGGTTATGGGACAGAAACAGCCTTGGTCACCTTGGTGGATGACCTATGAATTAGACAGGGGGAATGAGTCCTCATTGGTCCTCCTGGATCTTTCAGCAGCATTTTGTACCATCAACCATATCTACCTGATATGAGACTTGAAGAACTGCTTTGCAGTGGTTTTGGTCTTTCTTGGCTGAATGTTCCCAGATGATAGTGTGCTGGGGGACTGTTGTTTAGCCTTTCCACAGGAGTCAATAATGTTCCCTATGCTTTTTGGCATCTACATGAAGCTGCTGGGATAGGTCATCTGGAGCTTTGCAGTTGCATGTCATCAGTATGCCGTTTCTATTTCTCTTTTACAACTGATGCCAAGGAGGCTATGGATGCAGTAGAGGACTGGATATGGATGAACAGACCAAGGCTCAACCCAGACATGATGGAAATGCTGTAGGTCAGTAAGAAAACCAACTTGGGACTGGGAGTGCAGTCTTTTCTGGATAGGATTGCTTGCCCTCTGAAAGATCAGGTTTGTAGCTTGGGGGTGCTCTTGAAGGCAGTACTGCTTTTGGAAAGCCAAGTCACTGCAGTGGCCAGGAGTGCCTTTACCCAGCTTTTGTTTGTGTGCCAGCTGTGCCCTTTCTTGGGGAAGTGGAACCACTGGCCACAGTGGTTCATCCTTTGTTTCTCAATTAAACTAATGTAGTCTTCATGTAAGTCCCTTTGCCTCAGACTGCTCTTGAAAAGTGTCTGGAAGCTGCAGCTAATGCAAAATGCAGCACCCAGACAGGTGTCAGATATGCATTTTCGAGACCATGTAACATCTGTCTTGTGAGAACTACACTGGCTTTCAATTTGTCTCGAAGCTCAATTCTAGGTGCTGGCATTGACCTACAAAGCTCTAAACAACTTGGGGCCAAGATATCTGAAAGACTGCCTCCTCCCATATGTGCCTGCCAGAAATTTGAGATCTATAGAAGAGGTCCTGTGGCATATCCCAACACTTCATGATGTTAGGTTGGTGGATACATATATCAGGGCTTTTTCTATAGCAGTGTCTTGATTGTGGAACTCTCCAACAAAGAAAATTGTTTTGTGCCTTCAAGTTGTTTCCAACTTATGGCAAACCTATCATAGGGTTTTCTGGGGCTAAAGGTGACATGCCCAAGGTCACTCTCCAAGCACGGAATCAAACCCTGCTTGGGGAGTGGTCTTCAGGGTTGTAGTCCGGCTCTTGAATCACTACACCATGGTGGCTCAACCAAGGGAGTTAGGCTGGCCCCATCTCTTTTAAATTTCCATAGGGCAGCCAAAACAGTCCCGTTCCACATGGCTTTCAGTGTTTTAAACTGCTGTTTTAACAGTTTTAAAACTGTATTCTAGGATTGTTTTTATACTTCTTTTAGGAGCTTTAAAACAGTATTTTAACCTGTTTTTAAAATGTTTTATCTCTGTATTGTTTTAATTGGTTTTTATTTGCTCATTGCTTTGGAAGTCCCTGTGGGCTGGGAGGTGATATAGAAATATTTTAAATAAATAAATAATAAGTACAAACAGTCTGTGTATATTTAGCTGTAAATATTAGAACGGCTACCTTATTGGATTAATATTATAAGAGCCACCCTATTGGTAAGCCAGTATGGGGTAGAGGTTGAGTGTTTGAGTAGGACTGTGAAGACTAGGGTTTCAATCCGTGCTCAGCCATGGGAATCCAATGAGTGCCCATGGGCAAGTTATACTCTCTCAGCCTCATTGGAAAGCAAAAACAAACTCTCTCTGACTAAATCCTGCCAAGAAAAAACTCATGATAGGTTTGCCATAGGGTTGCTGTAAGTCAGAAATGACTTGAAGGCACACAACAACTGGATTAAACGGTGGTCAGAGTAGAAGACCCATCTTGTTAAAGAATAACTGAAGTTTTTAAGATGAGCTTAGCAAGTAGTGTCCCTGCACCCACTCCATTCTACCATCTTCACATCCTCATTTCATCTGAAATGGACTTTAATCATTCAGGTCAGCTGATCTACACAGTCTACAATCATGCATGTCCTTAGTTGTCCCTAATGGATGGCATAACAGACAGAGATGCAGGAGGATTAGCATAGAGAGCACAGCCTTCAAAAGTCCACAGGTGAAAACTGGGACACATGTGGTTGAGCCACATCAGAGTGTGATCAAAGAGATGCAACCAAGCAACAAGAGAGCAACAGTTCCTAATCAGGAAGAAGACACACAAATACTATTTTCAGCAGAGGAACCCTGGAAGTTATGTTCAAATTTAAGAAAATAAAAAAAAAAGTTTTTTAAAAAAGTCTACTGGAAAGGCAAGACTCTACCACTCCTCTCATTTCCCTCTTGTTAGAGTTGAGTGCAACCACTTTTGCACTTTGAACTTGGTTTGCACCACTGAAAGTAAACTGAGGACAAAGGAGGAAAATGGGAGAAAGAAAGAGAAATTGAGACATTTTAAAAACAGCTGAGAAACTGGGACAACAGAGGATTAACTGGAATCATTTGTGCCAACCCAGCACAGCCAAAGTGTATGAGATAGGTCCCCAGTATCCACTAGACCATTATCTATGCTTTCACTTACCCACCATTTGCTCCAGGGCCCATGGGTGTTGCCACCAGCTAGGGTGCTTGTTCTGCCATTTCTGTTGGTCAAGGAAGGAGTGGCCATCTCCTTCCTTGGCCAAGAGAGGTGCATGTCTCTCAGCCAGGTAGGGAGAGAGATTCCTTCTGTGGCCAAGAGAGGCACAGGAAGGCCCGCTGTGTGGTGCTGCACATCCCTCTCATCCAAGGAAAATGGCCACTCTTTCTTTGGCTGAGAGAGGCACACCGCTCAAACAAACAGGACTTCTCCCAGATTTGGTGCTCAGGGAGGGGGCTGTTTGCCAAGCCCCACTGGGAGGGAAGGCAGGCAGGCAGGCAGGCAGGCAGGAGCAGCTGGGCAGTGGAGCTGCCTCCCTCCCTCACCACCTTCCCAGCTTGAAGGTCAAAATATAGCGTTTGGTATTATCCACATTTTTCACCATCCATTGTAAATCCAGGCACATATCCTCTGCAGATATGGGGGATCTACTGTATATGTTCAAATGAAATATATTTGTGGAAACCTGTCCTATGTCAGGTAGCACCATAATTTTTCACATAATTAATTCTGGACTTCTAATATAATACTAAAGCATTGAAATAAAACCTGGTGAAGCATATTTGCTTCAATGTATTTATTGCCTGCATCCTAAAGGTACCTTCATTTTAAAATATTGCTGCCAGATACTTAATTTTAAATTGATTTTCATTGTATTTATTTTATGAGCTCTCATGAAGCTGCTTGTGACAAAAGCTAGTTTCTAAATTATATCTACCACCTAAATAGATAAGCAGAATGAAAGGAATAAAGATCGGTCATATTTGTATTTCCAAAATGAAGGTTGTTTCATTAACAGTGGAAAAGCTCATAAATCCAGAGAGTGAATCATCTTCATGTTCAGAAGACAAAAAGTCCTTTAAAAAGCCTCCAAAACAATGCAAAAACAAACACAATTTTCAAAGAGAAAGCTATATTAGTCTGTTTCAACATAAAAGAAAAGGTGGGGGGAGGAACCTTGCAGCACATTCAAGATTAAATGAAAATCAAGGAAGATGAACAAGTAAAGGAATATATAACTAACCGTGCATCAAATCTTGGATACAATACACACATGAATCAGTGGGAAATGTTATGGACAAAGGATATAAAAATGTATGTTGTGATCTCAAAGAAAATGATTATAAGATGATGCAGCATTGGTACCTTACACTGGAGAGACTACTAAAGATGTATAAAAAGATGAAATGTCAGGATTACGCTGGCACCTTGTATCATATATGGTGGACATGCACTAAAGCTAAATAGTTCTGGATGAAGACACAAAAACTGATACAAAAGATTTAAAAGTCTCAGTTGCCTAGAAAGCCTGAATCTGTTAGGAATTTGGGAAGAAAATACAACAGTGGATAAGAAGCAACATAAACTGGTACAATGTATGTTGTAAGCGGCAAAAGTAGTGTAAGCAAAGTACAGGGGAAAAAATGGAGTTACTAACAGTGGATGACTAGCTAAGCAAATTGATGGGAACTGTCGAAATGGATAAGGTTATGCACAGGCTAAAGAACAGAACACAAAATGAATTTTTGTCTGAATGGAAGTGGTTGATTGATTTCTTAAAAACAAATGAAGGCAATCATGACAATAGATTCTGATAATTAAAATCACTATTACTAATTGGGAAGTGTGAAAGTAGATTTAGAAGATGTATTCTGTTTGTTGCTTCAGAATGTTGTTTTTATATAGATGATTATTATTTTTAGATGAATGATGATTAGTATAAAGTAATCTAGAATAAGTTAATAATTATGAACTTGAAAAATTAAGTAAGTAATTAAAATAATCAGTGATAAGCAATAATTAATAATTATGGAATAAAATGTATGACTTAATAGTTAGATGCAAGTGTTTAAGTAATACGAACTGCTTGCAACAAGGGTAGGAACCAGTCTTAGTTATGTTTTGTTACTATTTGTAATAGTTATTTGTGGATATCTATATGTTTGTATGGATGTATTTATTGTTGTTTTATATGTGTGGATTGTGGCGGGTTTTTTTATTTATTTAACATTTTTTTAAAAAATTCAAAAAACATAAAATGGAAATCCATTAATCTCCATTTACTATAAAAAAGTCAAAAGTTTGTGAGTGATCTTGTCTGTTTGTCTGCATCAGGCAGGCGAAGACCTCATGTGATTGGCTGGCTGTGAAGATTCTATGGAATCCTGGGGTTGGCAGTTCAGGGAGGGGCCTTTAGAATTCCAGGCCAGTTGCTATAGAGATGAGGCCAAGCAGCAAGTCCTCTCATGAACCTAACCTCTGTATGTTAACAACTCTAAATATAGACTGGATTGGGGTACATGGGCAAAAGTTACAGGCACTGAACAGCACAGTTTGGGGAATTAGAGGCACAGGATCACAAATCTGTGTATTTCAACCACATCTAACTTCTAAGGTAAGGTAATGTAATTCCTAAGGTATTTTTAACAAGAATTACCTATGAGAAAATAAAATCCTGGGCAATGCCGCGTAAACACACTAGTGTTAAAATAAATGAAGCTAGTTACTCCAGCAAAGAAAGTGTATTTAGCTATCAACAGAGAGTCCTTGGCCCCTTTCAAACTGCACAGTTATAGTGCTATGTTTCCACTTTAATTCCCAGGCCAATATTCCATACAGTCCTGTAGTTTGCAGTTTGGTGAGGCACTAGAGAAGTTCTCTGAGAAATCCTAAATGTCCCTCTCTAAATCGAAAGTCTGAGGCTTCGCCTAGGATGTTGCTGCAGCAGCTACAGTGGAATCATAGCGCTAAACTGTATAGTCTGAAAGTGGTCCTTGAGCTTTGCAGATCAGATAGCAAGCTTAGCTTAGAAGGTTTTATAGCATAGGTCTGCAAATGTAGCCCACTTGCTCATTTTATACTCCCTGACCACTGCCACTGTCGGATATTTCCTGTTTTGATTTTGGTTTCAGTTGCTCTCTAAACAAGGAAAATCACACTCCTGGAAACCTCCAAGCAGTGATTCTCAAAGCACAAGGCCTTGCTTCATCAAAAGGATTTTAATTTTAACCTGGGTTCAAACAAAACAGGTGAACTTCTGGTTACTTTCAATTTTTGAAAAAAAAAATTCAAATTTTAAAACCAATTCAGTGACAGTGACACACAATGTGGATCCTGGGAGAGTGTAAAATAGGCTGAAGAGCTACTGAAGTTACCCACTTGAGGTGATTCATAGTTATGTATTTAAGAAATTCCTATTCCTCTCTTTGGGTCCTCCAAATAGCCACAAATAACCTTGCTGGTCTTACAGACTCTCCTCCCACGTTCTGACCTTTGGTATGGGCTGCACGGTGGTACTCAGGCTGGATCTTTCCTCATTGTCCAATTAATTTTTTGTTGTTGTTAATGACCATCAGGTCAACTTAAACCTATGGCGACCCTCTGAATGAGAGACTTCCACATCATCCTGTTATCAACAGTCTTGCTCAGCTCTTGCAAAATCAGGGCTGTGGCTTCTTTGACTGAGTCAATCCACTTGTAATGTGGTTTTCCTCTTTTCCTACTGCCTTGCTTTACCTTACCAAGCATTATTATTATTTTTTTTATTTTTATTATTAACCAAATGAATTTGGCTACTGGAAATCTGAAAAATCACCTTTTCTCACAAGTACTTTCTCAAACTTTGAGATCCTCACCTAGCTCTGGGCACTCTCATTCAGTGAAGTGAAATGGAAAGTTACCAAAGAAAGGGCCTTCAAGGTCACGGCATGCCACTGTTACATCACTTGGAGAGATGAAAAGAGTTCCCCTCTGTAGCATTGCATTATCATAATGTCAACCAGAAAAGTTGTTCTGAGTGTTCCATGACCTGCTGAACTCTGGCCTTTCACATTGTGCCCTTTCAAGGGGTTTGGCATAACTCTCAGTAACACACTGTGACTTGTTAATTAAACATTTTGAAGGCAAAATCACTGGCATCCATCATGCTTTGGATTCTACTTTTTGTGCTGTTCAACCTGTGGTGCTACTGACAGCATGACTGGATCAGATTTTAACACTTGTAGACCAAATGTATGGTCAGGGTTGCTTGGCTATGGCAAACGGAAGGGCCAAGTTTGCTTAATTTATGTGTGTCTCCCTTTGAGCTTGCGCTATGCAGGATGCATCAGTTAAATGACTAAATAAATAAACAGGAAGTGTCCATCAACTTATTTGTAATAATTTTGGTAAATTGTGATGATTATTATTTCCTTAATTTTCCCAGGCCTTTGTGAAATCAGTGTTTTCAGTGTTTTGAAAGACTACTTTCATCATTCTTCCAGAAATTTTGTGTTGCCAATTCTCATTTTGATATTGTGTTTTCAACTATTATTTATCATTTATTATTATAATATGTCCAGAATTTTGTGTGTACATATTGTGTGTACAAATCCCTAATTCAGGACCAACAAGTGGTTATGCTATTCTGTCTTACCTGGCATTAAGTTGACTGGACATAGTCAAACTATTTGCACAACCGACAACAGCAGCTACTAGCTATAGTAGTTTGGCAGTTCTGATGCTCCTGCAGTGAGATATCCCAGATTTCCCTGCTTAAGCAAAAGTGTGATTGATGGCAGGTGACTATGGCCACCTGCTGTCATGTTTTCTCTGCCATGGTCTTCTCTGCTGTCACCATCAGAGAAGGAAACATCTCAGGCACAAAGCCTCCTGCTAAAGACCAGCTCTCTCGTAAGCCAATTATTTATTTAATGACTAGGACCATTTCCGCACTATACTGTTATAGTGCTATAATTCCACTTTGAACATCCTGTGGCATTGTGGTTTATAGTTTACTGAGGCCAAAGAGCTCTCTGACTGAGAATTCTAAAGCCCTCCCCACTGCAAATCCCAGAATTCCACAGGATGTTGAAAGTGGAATAATAGCACTATAACAGTGTAGTGCAGAAACGGCCTTCCTTTAAGAGTTCCTCAGAGATTTACCAAGCTACTCTTTCCATTGTGGTTTGGAAAAAGGTATTGCAGAAATAGCTGGCTCTGCACAGAGCTGGGGAGGATTACAGCATAGCTGTTTGAGTGACACTGACACTGTGCTTTATTACAATTGAATAGGGAATAGATTGTACTATATGCACAATCCATTATATGTACAATTCAATTGTATTTATGCCCAGTTGGCACACAGAAATTTCCAACACAGATGTTTACTATGTTTAGTGCTCTTTCCATGATACATTAATGGAATAAAGTAATTTTGTCACAAAACATACCAGAGTCTGACACCTCCCAAGCAGCTGTGCAGATCATCAGATATTATAGTTGAATAAAGGAAATTTCTCTAAATTATGCATGATGTTGGCAAGACAAAATGCATGATTATTTCCTTAGAGCTTTTTCCCCTAATGGATAAAGCTTGAACTTGTTTTAGTCTCATTGGCAATTTTTTTCAAATTCTTATCTTATAGTCAAATATTCTAGCATTCTAACATGTAGAATTAGTTGTCATCACAAGAAAAAGTTAAGTTTCTTTTTATTATTTTGAATGCCAGTTTAGTCTGAAACCTATCCCTCATCCTGTCAGCTATGAATAAGACCTGCTGGGCTGGTCAATACAATGGTTACAGTGTGAAAAAAGAATAAACAGCCACAATGTAATGGATTGTTCCAAAAATATTTGCATAGAAAACAGTTTTGTCCAGTAGTTTGCAACCTCTGCTATGTGCTCAGATCAGTATTGTGAAAGCAATGTGTATAACACTACCACTTTCTGAGTATTAAGGAAAGTATTTTGGACTCCCTGGACTTTGTTTCAGTTTCATATTTGATTGGAGTCACTTTACAACTACCAGCACCATTTCAAGTTGCTAGTATCCAAGTTTAAATATTATATACCAAATTGTGTCCCCAACCTCAGTACCAGCTCACCAGCAGATTTTGATAGGGCTATTACCCTGCCATGTTAGGTATGAGGAAGGACAGAGATTTAATTTTTGAGATAGGTTTCCTTGACCAAATGTCAAAGAAACTACATTGTGGAGTTTTTTCAGAGCTCAGAAATGTTACTTTCAGGACTACAACCCCCCACATTTCCCCAGCCAGTGGTCATGTTGCCTGTGACTCCTGTGACTAGTAGTAATTAAAAAAACACCGCTTTATAAGAGTGATTAGTAGAAAGCAGTTTAAGGTTCAGTTATAGGAAAAGAAAACCAAGAAAAAGTTTCCATGAGTTCAGTGAAACTAAACTGAGGTTGACTTCTAAGGACTTCTTCTGAACTTGGTGGCCACAATTGCTTAATCAGATCAGGGCTGCTTTTTCAGTATATTCCATAACACACAAACTTATAACTTCAAATTGACCTGATGATTCAGTGCGGCTGCATTGAGGAGGCATAATGGTACTTAATTTTTTTTCCCCCAAGGCAGCATTGATACAACCAGAGTGCCTGGCACAAAGTATCTGAAAATATACATAGTCACAACAGCCTTCTCTTTGGGAAAAAAGCCATGAAATAGAGACAAACATCTGTTCTCTTCAAATTCATTTTCTATCTAGGGGTTCTTCAATAGATGAAACATGTCACATGATAACACAATCAAATACTTGTCAGCACAGGTCACAGACAAGTACATACATATTTTTAAAAACCCAAACCCAAATACAAACAGTATGCTTATCATAATCATAAAAAAATCCTCACTATGGTCCTTGAGTTAGGATAGGTTTAATTAATATCAATGTATTTCTTTCCCCTTTAGTTTGCAGCCAACCATTTTTATTTAAGAGAGTAATAGCTGTGATTGTGTTTGTAATACAAGACGTTAAACATGTATGTATTCCTTACAGTCAAACATAAACTGTAGAGCTTTCTCCCACATCTGTGTAAGTGCTTCTTATTATGTTTACACACTGCTCAGCTTTTAAGTGAAATTGGTTGCATATTCTGAAGGAATTCTACTTTATAAATAAAAATGAAAAACATTTTTTTATTGAGGTTGCAGACTATGTATCTGCTTTTGTACAATAACCACTACAAAAGTACACTTTAAAAAATAAAATTGTAGATTCATAAAAACCATCTAAATATTAATATTTACTTACATCTGGAAATATGCACATAATATAATAGACCTGTTACTAAAATCTTGTTAGTTTCAGAAAAAATAATACTGTGTCATTTTCTTTTTACACAACTTTTTAAGAAATTCTTTAGGAACAAACTGCAAGATCAACGCAGCCCAAAATCTAAAAAGCTTGCAAATATCACTACTTCTTAAAATAAATATTACTTTAGAAAAAATAAAGGATTGAACTTTCCCTTTTACTTTCTTGCATCATTGACCCACACTGGTTTATAGCAAGGTAAGGGAAAGGCATGTTTATTTTGCTAATTTTATTTGGTAACTAATCAGTACCTAATAAAATAAAATGATAAATGGATTGAAAGAATGCTGACAATTTGAAACATGCAGCAACAACGACAAAATTAAAACACAGGGCACCTACACTGTAGCAGTGAATGTAAGAAACATAGTAGGCAATCCTGGAATCCTCTGTGCCATTTATCTTCATAGAACTCATCCTATTCCAGAGCCCTGAAGCTGTTGTTCTCTTCACCCTCCCTATACAAAGGGTTCTGTTCTCTGCTGTGGAATCCAGGCTCTGTTTAGCTCTGGAGCAATCCCAGTGTGAATATGGCAGGCCAATGAAGTTGAAACAGGGTGACGTACCAGCCTTGCTTGCATCTGATGTCTCCTGAAATTCTCTTCTAAATTTATATACGCACATTTGCTAATTGTTATGGTAGCTAATTGCAGGTTATAGACATCTCACCAAAAATGCAGTGCAGCTTTGTTAAACATAACTGCATTTAGGAGATGAAAAAACAAAAAGCAGTATCTCTTTTTCTTTCCCTCTCTCCTCATTATGCTATACACGTTAATCGTACATGTATAGGTAATCCATATGTATTTTCTGCAGGGGAAATGTTACAAATGACCAACCTCTGTCTATATCAAGCATTAGACATTAATAATTAAAGTCATTCATGCTTGGCCAAACACTTATTTTGCAAACAATGTTATGAGCACTGGGTATCAATTTAAGTTTCCATTACTTACAAAAACTGTCAACAGCATCCTTCTACAGTAATAAATGATTATGTTGTTGTTGTGGTCTACCAATTGTGATTGGGAAGAAAAATATGAGGACATGGACAACTTTATATAATTAGTAAGATCCAGGGCCCTTTCACACTACACAAATATAGCACCATGATTTCACAGTACCTGCAATGGCAATAGCCCATGGAATCCAGTGATTTGTATTCTGGTGAGGTACCAGAATCTTCTAGTCAAGAGATCTAAATATCCCTCCCTGACCTGCAAACCCCAGGATTCCACGGGGTGGAAATTTGGCAGTTAAAGCAGAATCATAGTGCTGTATTTTTGCAGTGTGAAAGGGTCCCAGCTTACAACCATTATGTTTTGAGCAGGAAAGATCATATGAAGAGTCCAGACTCTGTATCATGGTTGAGGGTAAAGAGATAGGAGCGTGCAAAACTTGTAGGTTTTAGGTGAGGACACAGCTGGATTTAAGAATGTTGATATCATTCTTAAATATACAGCAAAGGTAGGTAATTGTCAGGGGGTGAGGAGCTGCATCATTTCCATGGAACCTTGAAGGATTACAACCCTGCCCGCCCCACTTTTTTTTTAAAGGCAGGAGACTTGTTTAAAAAAAAAAAAAGAGGGGGGTGAGATAATTATTCCATAGTTTCCTCCAGTAGTTTTAGGCCCAAGAGAGGTTGTTTGTTCTAACCAAGATATAAGCCAGAAATTGACTTGCTTGAATTCTAGTTTACTCTCTCGTTAGAAAAAGTACCATATGGGCTCTAAAATAACTGAGGGTGGTGGCAGCAAAATTGTTCCCATGACCAGCATTTTTAGCAGCTGTTTTCTCTTTCTTCCAAGTGGGGAAAGCTGAGGGGGAGCTGAGGACCTACAAAATGTCATGGGACCACATCTGATCCAGCAACCACACTTTCTCCACCTTATTACTTAACATAATATGCAAACATTCAATAGACTGGAGTCTGGTTTCCAGTGACCTGACTACTAAGATCCTAGCACCATATCCTATGAGTTGAATATTACTTAACTTTTGTTATACATACCTTAGGAATTACCTTACCTTACTATAGGAATTAGATGTGGTTGAAATACACAGATTTGATATCCTGTGTCTTTAATTCCCCAAACTGCGTTGCACAGTACCCGTAACTTTTCCCCATATTCCTCAATCCAATTTGTATTCAGAGTTGTTAACATACAGAGGTTCAGTTTCTGAGGGAATACACTGTCCTCCTCCTTCTTCCTGCTAGGGCCTTGTCTCCACAGCAACCGACTAGGCCCAAGAGCTCTCCTGCTGAGAATTCTAAAGGCCCCTCCCTAAACTGTAAACCCCAGGATTCCATAGAATATTCACAGGCAGCGAATCATATGAGGTCTTCGCCTGACACAGTCAAACTCACAAACTTTGACTTTTATATATTAGATTAAATTTCCTGAAGTCGATCTGTGCCTTGCTTTTATATTGTGGTAGTGGTATTTCATTGGTCAGAAGTACAAGTTTGTTCTGTAAGTCTTTGCTATCTGAAACGTTATTCCAACATTCAAAGGACAGTGGATATTTTGTGAGTTATACAGCCAAAAAAAGCTTTTGATGGTATACCTGTTGGCTCACAGCATTATGTGGCTCACCGCCTTATACTCTGGGGATTTCCTCTGAAAGTCCCAAGCTCAGTGTTTCCACAGCATGAAGGACACCAAACATTTTAGTTCACTTATGAATCTCTTATTTTGATCTGTCTGCTGCTGTAGACAGCAGCTGACCTTCAATACTGATAAAGAAGCAACTTGCCATGGTACTGATAAAGAAACAACTTCAAATTGATATATATCTTACAGTCAACACCACAACACTGAAAACACTGTCATGCAACCCTACTAGAAGGCACTACAAATGCTGTTGGATTGCTCAGAAAACACCCACAAAATATTCACTGAAAACACCACTGACATTGCTGAACACATGGAAGGAAAATACTAGCACAGGATGAAATGAAACTTGCAGAGAGCAAAGATTCACACCGGCTCACACACCACACACAGAGATTCTACATTCATTGTTTCACTCCAATGTCCTTTTTGTTCTATTTCATGTCACTTTTGAACCTACAGTATTGTTTTCCTTTGCATTTAGACTTTTTTTTAATTTAAAGGCATACAGAAGATGTTGCATTTAAGTGAGGTACACAATTGTAATAATATAAATTAATAAAATAAAATATGCACATATCTTAAAGGATGGTTTTAGTTTCTCTGAGAAAGGAGTGGCGAAACATCTCCGATCTTGGCAGAATGTATTATGATGTACATGTATATTTATGTTAACTGATAGACAACAGATACTACTATGAAAAATGGGGGTATTTTGAAATGAGACTTGTGTTGAGAGACACACTGTATAAAGGTAGGTTTTAATTGTCAGACAAAGCTATTCAGTTGGTTCTAGACTGAGTTTTTATATGCTTAGAGGGAATCCAAATTATGCATTACTGATTGGACAATTGACGGTAGAGAATGGATAAATGAAGCAAAAGTGTCTTGGAATATTGGATCCCTCAAATCTGATTGGAGGAAAAGAAGATTCCCAGTACACATAAAAGGCAAGCATTGAAAGGCACAAATAGGTGACATTCGGCATTTGAGGAGCTGGAAGAGACAGCCAAACAATAGAAAGAACAGTACTGAGGATAGTGCTAGGTAGTAAGTGATCAGCAGTGAGACCACAGCTGAAATCAGTGGAGAAGGCAAGTTGAGGAGGGTTTGCACCAGAGGGACATACAGGAAAACTCCATCAGCAGTGGTCTTCTAGAAAGTTGAAAGCCTGACAAGTGAGAGAAGAGCAGGATCCAGAGTGTAGGCTGAGGGATCCAACTGAAAGAATTCTGAGAAGAGGTGAGTTATGGAGTCCTAGACACATTCAAGGCCAAACAAATGTAGACTGCTATAACTGGGAGAGTCTAGCAGAACTTCAGTTACATACCTTTTAAAGTAACAATTAAACACTAGAACCAGCAATTATTAGTATTTTCAAATATCAAAAAAATACATAACAGTATATAAACTTAAGTTAATATAATTAGTATACACTGAGCTCTCCACATTCATGGGGGTTAGGGGCACAAGACCCCTGCAAAAGTGGAAGAACTATGAATAAAAATAAAACGTGAATACTGTTTTTTCCCCCCCTGAGGACACTTCTCTAGGCATTACTAGGTCCTCCAGTGTGATTTGATGGTCAGCTTCCAATGGAAGTCAGCCACAGAATCATGCTGAAGGACCTAGTAATGCCTAGAGAAGTGTTCTCTTTAGAAATCTCTAGGACATCCAGTGTGACTTTATGAACCACTTCTGACAGAAGTGGAAGACAGAATTGTGCTGGAGGACCTAGAGATTCCTAGAGAGAACATATTTTTTCCAAGGCAGAAGAAGATATAGTAAGAATTTTTTAAAAATAAATAAACAAAATTTTGAAAACCCCTGCAAATAACAAAATCGGTGAACGCCGAACCCACAAAAATGGTCAACCTGAGTGTATGCTTAAATTAAGACTGTAATATTTGTTTTAAAACAACTTTTTTTTTGTCCTTAAATTTTTCTCTGTTTTGTCCTTTGCCTACTGAAGGCAGGGTTAGGGGCAATAGTATGCTTGTAATAGCATATTGGTATAAGGTAGTTCAATAGAGAAGCAAAGACCAATATGTAAAGATGGCTAATGACCTTCTCGTAGTAGTGGCAGGACCCTATCACGGCAGCCTGTCATAAAGAAATTCAGGGACAAATAATTTTTAGGAACATAAACCTAACTTTTGGAAGATTTTACATATTAGGAGCTGCACCTTGAATGGGCTTAGTAGAACAAAAGGGAGTAAATCCAGATGTGAAGAATGGCTGGCAATAAGAATATCAAAGATCAAATACTTATTTAATCTGAGTCAAGGGAAACATCAGTTTCACTCAGTATGCCCAATGATAAAGGATTGTGGGAGCTGAAATGAAGAATATCTGGAAGGCCAAATATTCACCACTTCTGATTTAGAGAAATGTCTCATCTTCTCCTTCTTTGTTTGAAGGCATGCCAGACATGAACTCTCTAATGTTAGATTTCAGTCTCCTCAAAGCAAGAGTCTATCATTGCTTCAATTACACTCAAGCTCAGCTTTGATGATGGCCTAGCTTTTGTCCTAGGAATTATTTGTTTGGAGTATGAAGATGTCTTGTAGGATTTGAACTCCATGTAAGCATTTTGTTTTGTTCTATTCAGCAGTGGCAGGAGAGGACATTCTGATTAAGAATATAGAAAGAGCCATGAAGGTTTAGATGAAACGCTGATCTATCCCATAACTCGGTTGTTGACATGTAAGGGAAATCCAAAAGTAAGATACAAGGGCAACAAATCCTTTCTATTTCTGATTTGTCTCAACTGATATTCATAGTTATCACGGCTAATATATATTAACAGCATTTTCCATGGAGGTTCACTTGACATGGGTATATTGACATGAATTCTCTCATCACTGCATCCACTACATTAACTCAGGGAAGTTTACAGGGCAAGTTTGTTTTATACTAATACTTCCAGCAATCATAAACAGTGTGCATTAAAAAAAAACAGAGCATGCTACCTGTAGGAATGTCATAGCTGAACTGAATAAAACTGGTAGTGTCCCAATGCCTGAGGCACATGTTGTACCTGAAGGAAGGGTTGCCACCACCACCCTGTTGTGTTACCACTACTGCCACTGTCTGACCCCTGTTTTTCTCTGAGGGATCTCTCTTCAGAACTAGGCATCGTGGGTGGGCTTCCAACATCCATGGGACATTTTGGTTGGAGATTGCTAAGTACCAAGAAGCCACTGAAGGACTTCCAGTAGAAAGGTGTTAAGAGACTCAATGGCTGTAGGATGTCTTGGTAGGAACCAGAGACTGAGCAATAAACAAAAGATGAGGACTGTTAACTCTGTCAAGAAGATCCCCTCAATATGTAGGAGAGGGATCTACTTGACCTGGCTCACCCTTCATATTAGAGATACACTGGAAATGTGAATTGCCCTTATACTCTTATCAGTACTGTTGTTATGTACCTTCAAATCAATTCCAAATTCCATCACAGGGTCTTCTTGGCAAGATTTATTCAGGGGAGGTTTGCCACTGCCTTCTATTTAGGATGAGAGAGTGTGGCTTGTCCATGGTCACCCAGTGCGTTTCCATGGCTGAGTGGAGATCCAAACCCTGTTCTCCGAGAGTCCCTCAAACAACAGGAACCACATCATGTTGGCTCTCCTCTGATCAGCATGCTTAAAATAATAATAAATCATAACACTCTGAACAGGCTTGATTATCACTGATTTCAGAAACTAAACAAGGTCAGCAAGTGCTTGGATGGGATACCAGTGAGGATTTCCAGCTGGTGCTAGAAAAATATTATGCCTGAAACACTACAAATCAGAGTTGAAAATCTGGGTTAGATGGACCAAGGGTCTGTCTCAGAATAATGCAGCTGCCTATGTTTCTATGCCTTACAGACATTGGCCGTGTGCTGCTGAAAAACTGACCACTCAGAGGCACACATGTTAAGGAGGTCCAGATCAGTACCTGTCCCTATGCTGCCCTTAACAAGAGAAGCCATTCATTGTGCCTTGTGTAAAAATGTCTAAGATAGGAATGCCAGAATAGGTCACAGATCAACAGAATGGCTTGCAAAAAGCAAACAGATCTCCACCTACAGTCTACTACTACTCCAGCTGGCCATCAGAGTAAATACCGTATTTGCTGATGCATAAGACTCATTTTTTTTTCATGAAAAATACTTGCCAGTGCTTCTTATATGTCAGCAAATGATATTTGCCAGCATATAAATGGGGTGCATCTTATATGCTGGTGCGTCTTATACGCCAGCAAATACAGTCTGTATGTGCAAATACACATGGATCAGAGTTTTTCAAACAGTACTAATAACTATATGTCTGGTCTATGTAGCCCTGTTTAGCTATCTAGCTATAACATACCCTCTAGCTGTCCTCATTTTGCAGAGACAGTCCCAATTAATCCTCTGCCATCGTACTTTTTTCTAACATCTTTTAAAAATGACCCAGTTTTGTTCTTCTCCTTCTACTTGCTCTCTTTGTCCTCAGCTTACTTCAGCTGATGCAGATTGAGTTCAAAGTGCAAAAGAAGTTTGCACTCAACTCAGCGGGGAAGAGACAGAGTACTGCCCTTCCCAGTATGTTTGTATTAATAACTTCTGCCATCTTGATCACACTCTGATGTCGCTTGGCCACATGTGTCCTAGTTTCATCTGTGAATTCTTGGAGGGTATGATATAAGATTCTGCTTGCCTCAGTTGACCTGAGGTCACTACACAGACATTACACTATGATTCTGCTCTAACTACCCTGGTTCCGTTCTATCGAATCCTTAGGTTTACAGCTTAGAGAGGTGCATTTAGAATTCTTAGTCAGAGCTCCATAGTGTCTCCTCAAACTATAAACTCCAGGATTCTGTAGGCTGCAGCTATGGAAGTTAAAACAGAATCATACAGTGTTAGATCTGTGTAGTGTAGAAAGGCCTCTCATCACCCAACACAAGCCTCGCTTTAACACTCTTATTTGTTTGGCCTTTTAAACGTTATCCTAGCTTACAGAAAAGCAGTTTCTATGTGGCTAAAGTACAGGTGGGCAACTTTGGTTGGTCTGGGGAACATTTTTACTCACCTAATTCAGGGCTACATCCGGGGGGGGGGGGGTTCTGGAGTTTCTTTCAAAACTGGAAGGGACCTGGGGTCCTTTCAAACTACACAATTATAGCGCTATAATTCCATTTTGACTGCCTTAGTAACATTCTATGGAATTGTGGGTTTGGCATTTTAGGGAGGGGTGTTCTGACTTCTCAGCCAGAGAGCTCTTTTAAGAAGCCCCAGAATTTCATGGGATGGAGCCAGGGCAGTTTAAGTGGATTCATAATACTGTAGCAATTTTTTTGCTTTTGTTTTTTTAAAAAAACCCTACACTTTCAAAGGACATTTTTAATACAGCAGTGTAATGTATCTCATTTTAGAAAATAAAAATACAGCTCTGAGTCTTCCAGTAGTGTTAGTCTCTACATTCTCTACATTTAGACCAAAACAACAACAACAATAACAAATTGAGTACAGTAATAGGAGGCCTGAGGGACCTCAAAAAGTGCAGGGATGCATATAGCACATGGCTCACTTGTCTACAAGCCCGTCCACAAGCTCACCTGTCCACAAGCCTGATACAACGTTTATGTTTACAAAGGTTTTGGAGTGTCATCACATATAACAATGGTTATTTACATATAACAACAGATATGACGGACAACAATTTCTCCTACAGAAAGTAGTGCCATACAACAGATACGACAGACAACAGACAACAATTTCTCTTAAAGAAAGTAGTCCCATAAATTTGAATGGGAAAAGGCGCCAGAGAGCCAGTGTGGGGTAGTGGTTAGAGCGTGGAACTAGGACTCTAGGAGACCAAGATTTAAATCTCCACTCAGCCACAGAAACCTGCTAGGTGACTTTGGGCAAATTCACACCCTCTCAGCCTCAGAGGAAGGCAAAGGGGAAACACCTGACAAATGTTTCCAAGAAAACCCTGTAACAGGGTTGCTGTAGGCAGGAGTCAACTTGAGGACATATCACAACAAACAATGGAAACATGGTGGTAGGTGATGTAGTGAAATCTTCCTTGTCAAAGAGACAGGTAACCGGTGTGAGCAGTCACATATGGGGAATGTGGTGGTGGTGTGAACCATCTTTTTAAAAAAAGGCTTGAAAGTATCTTACAATATTAAAATAGACAAAAGTTTTTAAAAAATGAAACAAACAATACATTTGTTATATAGAGCTATAATTCTTTTCCCCTCCACACATCATAACCATGACCAGCTGGCATAATGATGAATTTTTTAAAAAAACAAAAATAAGCCAATTACATCCCATCAAATGTTTATGACTATACTAATGTTATGTTTTAACTGGGCAATGGAAGTATAACAACACTGGAGTCATGTCAACCTGGGTAGAAAGTCCATTCCAGGGACCACAACTTAGAAGAACCTCTCCCTTATTACTACCTTCCAAACAACTCTTGGAGGACATATCCAGAGGAAGATCTGAGATTTCGACCTCAAGCTATGGGCAGGTTGAATGTGAGAGAAATGTCCTATCAAACATTGGGGTACTTAGCCATATAAGCTTTACACATTTGAATAAATATTATCAAAAATACATCAGTGGCCAGAGCAGCCAGGCCAGAACAGATATTGTACCCTGATACATTCTAGACCCCATCAAGTATGCATACTGTGATAAATTTGCTACAATAAATGGTCTTCTGCACCCACGAGTGCAGAAGATCCAATTAGAATGTACCAAGTTTTGAATAAATGCATTCCAGATTAAAACTTGCATTTGTGCACTTATGAAAGAGGGAGGAATCAGTGTCAGTACTAATATTCTGATGGTGAAAAGTAAAATTCAGCCACAAATCTAGAATTTAAAAACATAAGTTAAACATTTCGTAGCTCTGAACCACCATGAATTCATAGAAACTATTGCTATATTATAGCTGAAGACCTTTTTCAACCAATGCATTCCCCCAAGATGCACATTAGTTCTTTACTAGAATGTGTCATTTGTCAAATATTTCCAGCTATTACTAATTCATTTGAGGAAGCATATTTTCATGCCAGTTGAGAAATTTATAAAAACTATACACCAATCTAATTCAGTTCAAACTGTGACCAATAGTGGGGTGGGGAACATTTGGTCCTATAGATATTTTGGATTACAACTCACAACTCCTTACAATTGGCCATGCTCGGTTAAGCTGTTACGAGTCAAAGGTTAAACCAACTAGATCAATAAAAGGATTCTCTACAACCTCACAGTATAAGCTGTATAAGCAGTGGCTTCTCTTAAATGAAGACTTCAGTCTGTAAGCTAATAAGTGCCTCCATGAAGCCAGAACTGGGTTTTGGCACACGTACATGTTCAAATATCCCTTGCACATTGCTTCTGGCATTTTTGCTATTGGCGTTTTTTCTTAATTGCTACTTTCTCTTCTACAAATAATTATAACTAAATTGCAGTCATAGGGATTAATTCCATCAAAGCTAATTTAGCCCAGTGGGTTGTTTAAAATACTTAGAACTAAATGTTATACAGGACTTGGGTACTATTGGCCATGGAAATCCTCTTCCATGCACCACAGCAGTTCCAATTACTACAGGGACTGGTTAAGTCCATTTTTTCACAGTAGCAAAAAACAGTGCAACCCCCCAGCAGCAGACTTCTATACAGCATAATAGAATTTTCACATTTTATCTCTTACCAGAGCCACTGGTATTTATGAAATAGGAATAAATATAAGTTAGGCTTCTCAGTTGAGCTATCAGCCACAGAGATGGGGATGGGGTAGTATAGTGAGTGTTGAGATGAAGGAGCGTAGCTCAAGGCATTTATATCAAAATAACTGTGTAACATCCACATGGGCCTACAGAATCAATAGGAGCCCAATTGTACCAAAGCATGATGTGGTCAGGTGCAGGAGGGAAGGTATTTAAACTTGTTTGCTCCATTGCAGCAATTCTCTTTTATGCTGAACTTTCTAAAATTAAGCAAAATAAAGTTCCCACAATTTATCATGAATATGACACAACAAACTGTTTAGCTATCAGCTACGATAAAGCAAACTGTGTTTCTGGCAGCGACGGTAAAGCAAACTGTTCTGCTGGCATGCTGGCAGCTATATCTATGGTGGCTGGTGGATCCCATGTAAGATGTGGTGGTGAATCAACCCTAGGTTTTACTCTAGGCTTTATAGGAGTTATCTGAGGGCCTATCTCCCAAACAGGTTCAACACTTCAGATAGCTCCTTTAAAGCTATCCAAAACCCAGGTTGTATTCCCTGATTCACTAACTGGTGGTTACTCTTAGATAGAAAAAGGACAGAGGTAAGGTAAGTAAAGTAAGCAAGTAAAGCACTTGATGCAAGGAAGGAATAGTTCCAAAATACACTGCACTGACTGGAGACCGTGAGCTGGATATATCGCAGAACGGATAGATGAAATCTGGAAAATAAACTGTAATAACAAAAAATATCCCTGTACACGTATTACGCCTCAACCAGAACTATCAACCCATGTAGGGGGCTTAGAGCAAATGTGTGCTGGTCTACCCCAACTGATCCTACATGAACTGGTTCCCTCCTTACTGCTCTTCATCTTATTGCATTGAGCAGAAGGGTGGAGGTGGCTGAGTTCTACTTGCATTTGCTTGAGTTTAAGTAGAAGTAGCAGTGTTGTGCTTTATCAATACTGCTGATCGCTTTGGTGGCTCTATTTCCATTCAAAAGAGCGAAAATAGATTGAGAGCAAGGAAAGAGATTATACTTAGGGTCCTTAAGATGTACAAGAAAAGGAATCAAACTTAGGGTCTTACAGAGCCTGGAAATCTTATCTCTATAAATCCCAGAATACTCCAATAAGTGTGGCCATGGCTCCAAGTCCCTGTGACAGTCACAACTTTTTAAAGTACTGAAACCCATTATAGTTAAAGGCCAATTAATCTAACACACCTCTGCTATTTTCTACATCTTACAAGATGGGGAAAACCAGAAAAACCTGTGTGTGTTTGCACGCCACATTTATAGATAAGAGCCCCTGAAACTATTCAGTTTAGCCTCTAATAATGTTTAAGGCTGCAAGGGGTACATACAGTCACCTAGGAGTAAATCCTGTTGAATAAACAGAGCTTACTTCTGAATTGACCTGCATAACAGGGCAGCCAATTTTAAAGAATCCAGGGGTCAACTTTATTTGTGTCCAGGATCCTCAATGGGCTGTACAAGGCCCAGATATTTTAAAAATAAAGTACAGATATGGTTAGAAGTCCATGTTTGGTTTAATTTATTTTATTTTGTGGTGAGATGCCTGGGGGCAGAGTCTGCACCATATTGTAACACAAAACCAAATTAATTAAAAAAAAAAAATCCAAGGGGAGGTACCAATAAGGGAGCGTGCCAAAACAGCCTGGACACAGAATGTAGCCCTTGGGTTGCCCTTTGCCAACCCCAACATATAGGACTGCACTGTAAATGATTATGCTTCTGTCAGTAATTCTAACAAAGAACTATTATGTAGTAGTTACTCTACTAGTAGAAGTTTTGCTGCCTCTAAGTGAGGTTGCCATTATAAGAAAAATCTGCCCATGGACATTTAAAATTGTGGCATTGCTCAATCAAATGATCATCTAAGTGCCATTTATGAAAGTGTTTCCTTTTTGAGAAGACCATTACATTTCTTTTGGAATAATTAATAACCCAATTCTCCAGACTGCAAATCCTACTTAGTTTTGCTTAGAAGTCTCCTCAATCCTATCGGAGTGGTAGATAAAAGGGCCGTATAATCAACATACAGCACCATTTGGAACTTTGTTTCCAACAGAAGGTGGAGAACAATATGTATATCATTTAGAAATGTGTTACGATTTGATGTGTATATTGATTCACTGTTTTTTTTCTTTGTTGTATGAAATGAAGACGTGGTGTAATGTCTCTTTAAATTAACTGTGTTCTTACTTCAGCTGTATGGAATTTGATTGCCTGATGCTTCTGTGTTTGTTAGACCTTGCACAGACTCTTTGGCCAGAGTCTTTGAAGGAAATAAAGCTTATCCCATCTGTTCTGAATCCTC
Organism: Cyclura pinguis; assembly: GCA_030412105.1. Classification (NCBI taxonomy): domain Eukaryota; kingdom Metazoa; phylum Chordata; class Lepidosauria; order Squamata; family Iguanidae; genus Cyclura; species Cyclura pinguis. The sequence goes on from CM059600.1 coordinate 82,764,787, forward strand.
ATTAGCTTGTGAGTTTATCTTTGCAACAGCGGACATTACAGAACTTATGTCAGAGACTAGATTATTCACATAAAATTAAACAGAAAAAGGGCTGATATGCAACTCTGACTGACACGTCTTCTATTGTTGGCTTTGCCAGAGAGAGAACCTGTTAGACCAACCCACACTATTAAATCTATGTGGGAATAGAACTGTGACAACAAAACAGCTCTATGTTAGTGTGTGACAATTCTTCCCAAAGGTAACGTCTATCTATTAAATCAAATGCTAATGTAAAATCCACACAGGCCACATGCAGGTTTCCCGTTGGCTGCATCAGACTTCTGTGAATCAGATGGGAGAGCATAGAACATTGATCAGTGGTGCTCCTACCATGCTAAAATCCAGCCTGTTCTTCTGTTAGGGTGTACTTTTCCTCTGCCCAGATTTGGGGCTCATTCAGTAGGAACCATACATGGACACTATGTCCAGGAGGCTTATTGGTCTATAATTTTTAGGCTGTGATACCTCACCTTTTTTATAAAATAAAGCAGTACTGCCACAATTACAGAATATTTGAGCAATTACAGAATGTTATCTGACTTTTTTTTAAAAAAATCCTTAAACTTTGTACTAAAATAGTTGGAGCTATGTCTTTCACTAATGGTAGAGCTCAGTGGATTTCTACATTTGTGGCACACCCAGAATAAGAGCTGTGTTCTCTCTTCTTCCTTCTATTCCTATAGACAGAACATCTCTCCTTGCTATATCGCAGCACCTCTACAAACAGGATCCCAATCAGAGGCATCTCTTTATCCAGAGAGATGATCCAGATAAAGCTCTCCTTGCTTCCTCATCCCAAGATAGACCTCAATAAGCACTTTATGTTCACATGCCAAATACCTTTAAAGAAAGTGGTATGCTCCTAGTGCATGCACGGTCACACAGACACACATTCATACAGACGACGATCCCTGCTCAGTCACATTATGCTTCTGGGCAGTCATCAAACCATACTATACAGGTGGTGGAATTCTCATGCTCATAGGGCATGAATGAAAAGGGTTTTCCCCTAAATATTTTTGATCTACACTTGTCATTGCTGTCTGGAACTGTCTGAATTCTAAAATGTGGTGGAAATGGTTTGAAATACATTCACTATATCCAGCATTTTCTTTCCTCCCACCTCCAAGGGTAGAGAATGCACGTTCAGATCACTACTACAGTGCTATGTCTCTGACTCTCTGCTTCTGATATCTTTAGATACACAAAGAAAGAAAGAGAAGGCATTACTTTGAAATTAGATAATCAGACAAAAGGGACATGTCACTTGAATTCTCAGGGAGCCTGACTCTCAGTATTGTCTTGTGGGACTTTCCAGACTATCAGCAGGCCTTCATAAATCATATCCTGTCATTTCCACAAGAACACTTTACAGAGATTTTGCTACCCTTAGCAATTTCCTTGACAAGAAAGGCATTTTTCACTTACCTTATCATATACAGAAACATATGGTTACTTCTCTTAATGATGGAAGACCCCAAAATGTCTCAATAAAATACCGTCCTCGTGGCACTGCTTATTTCACCCATAGCCATTTACCTGTTGTTATCAATAAACTTGCAACATGGTTAGTGGAAGCGTAGAAAACAAAGTCACCTGTAGTGCAATTGTGGTGTTCTTTGCAGGATATTTCCCCACCAGTCCTTGTTCTTTCCGTTTCTTGAATTTCCTAAAGTAGTCCTGTATCAGGAAGGTGGCATAGAACTTCCCCACGGTTACCTCATCATCTAAATGAACAGACCAGACAGATCTCTCCCAAGTCAGCACATTTCATTAATAGCCAGTAAATACTCTTATTCCAATTCAGGAAAATGAAATGTTGTGTGCTATGGACACAACAGTTTGCTTATAATAACGCAGCCTAAGATCTAGCATAAAGCAATTTTTAGCAGGCAAACTAGGCTAAATTTCAGGAGCAGATGGGCAAACTACTGCTTAAAGAAAAAAAATATTGTTTTATTGAAATTCAAAAAGACAGGAATATAATCTGGAATCCCAGTTATCTAAATGGATCTGAAATGACAATTTGGATCACTTTGAACCAGTGTCACAACAACAACATTAACAAGAGGGCTGTGTGGATTTTTGGATCTGCTCACACAGGGCGGCCAATGACTTTCCTGTAGGAAGTCCATCAGTGGGACAGGAGGGCAACAGTACTCTGTGCTCCGCTCATTCAGCTCAGCACCTAATACAAAGAGACAAATTGTCTCTGCGATCGCAGGAAACATATACCCATCATGATCAGTAACCCTAATAATGTGTAAAATACCTTCACTACATGGGTTAATTTTTACTATTACATTTTTGTTTTTATAAAAATATCATAGAATGATTGGACATTGTTAATTCTTGCATAATATTTGTTCTAATTGACAGGTTACGTAGCTCTCTTTTTGAAGTCCTCTCCTACTGATATGGTCACAGGACCATACACTGTTCCTTTCCTGTTCTGGTTTCAGGCAAATGGAGTGGGGAGGGAGAGAGATCATTGGTATAGATATTGGATAGTTTATAAAACAAACAAAGGTTTAAAGTAGCTTGGTTGGGAGCCCGGTCTGTTCCATTTCTTAAATAGCACCATTGAGCCTGCTCTCAACATGTGACAGATGCTTTCTCAAAAAGTACTCAGATCCATAAACCTCCATTGGTTATCAATGAAAGTTTAAGAGGTCCAGCACCTTGAGATCAAGTCCAAAAAGGAAAAGCCTGCTTATTTGGTTTGGGTATTACAACCACAAAAATTCAGCTATATCTTTGGCAAGGCATTTTTTGGATACAGTATGAATAATCTGTCTTGGAAATGTTTCCCTCCTCTTTAAAAAGATTATAATGGAATTAATTACTCTTTTGTATATCTACCTACTTAACACAGTTGAAAATGCTATGTATGCTCCACAATGCACAAGAAAGTCCTATGTAAACTGAATTCTTCAGATTTTCAATGTTACAGAGAAATTGTCCATGCAACAGGGATGCATGCATAAGATCTGTTGAGAAGTCCTTGTACACACAGGAGAGCCTGAAATCATAATGCATCCCAAGATAGGGACAATTGCCTATGTGTACCAGTTCAGTCAGCTTACATTCACATAACAGATCAAAAATACAATAGTGTGTGCACCACAGTATGAGCATATCCACACTTTCTTGAATATGAAGAATATGAAGGCATTTGTTGCCTGGAGCTGTAGTAAAACTAAAGAAACTACTTTTCTGTGCATGAAGTCTGACATTTGTGGACATAGAGGGGATATGCATTAATTTCTTTTTAGATTAAGAGTACATTTTCTGTTCAGACAATTGTTGCAATTGTTGCATCATCAAACTCCTCCTCAAAAGGTTCTTCCCATCCTTCTTATTATTTCCTATGAAATACATGACCAGTAGCAATAAGGAAATAATATTTAAGATATAGTTTTTGGAGAACAAACAAACAAGTGGCTAAACACTTTCTATTCTAGTGATGGACACAAAGCACATCCTACATTAGCCCTTCATACTGTACAAACATTTTTTTGTACAGCAATGGCATGTGTAAAAGTGGACAGACTTACAAATCACATCTGCAAATCAGCTACTTTGGCTTGTGCCTTCCTAACTATAGTTAAATTTCTGTGTGTCAAAAGGACATACAAGATATTTCAGAGACAAACATGGATAACAAAATCTGTCTGAACCATTTTTAGCTTCTTACTTTAGGCAAGACAGACATAGATGGACACATATAAGAAAGCAGCTAAGCAGAAGTGATCATACATTCTACAGAAATGAAATCAACAAGAAAGGGAGATTCAAGGGAATGAATTTCAGTAAAATAGATTCTGGAAGACAAAGGGTATCAGATGAGCTAAGTCTGCTCTCAAGGGTTAAGGATGGGAATATAGAGGCAACCTTGGAATAAAAAAAGAAAAATGGACTTCAGTGGCCTTCCTGTACTCTTTTTGTCACATATTAGCAGCATTAACTTATGTTAAGTTGCAATTTCTAAAAAATAATTTGACATTTTAATCTGACATCTTTTCCCTACTTTTAGTAAATCAAAGAAATATATTTTACTGATAGCAATGATTTAGTATGTTAGTATCTATTTTCTTTTCTCAATTAAGTGTACCTATCAGTGAGAAACAATAGCCTGGCTTTTTTTTCTGAGCCATGACATTCAATTTGTTGAGCACCTGTTTGAGAAATGTGATATCTAATCCAATGGATGAAAGAATCTGACCTATAACACCACATAATATCTGCAGCAGGGAGATATATGTATGTATGTATGTATGTATGTATGTGTGTGTGTGTGTGTGTGTATGTGTGTATCTATTCTATCTTTCTCAGTAGTGGTGATACTTAAAAGTTTTCCTGTCTTATGGCATTTATTAGAGTGCTAAGATTTGTGTAAGAGTCAGCACATATGCTTTTCAGCATTCCAGCCAACCCCTCAAAATTTCAAAATGAATAGTTATTGTCCATTCCTTTTTCCACTGTAGTGTGTGCCTTGCAAGGATTTGGCTACAGTTAAGAAACGCTTTCCGCATTGTGTTAGTACAATTTGGCAGTGTTCTGTTCCCTGCATTTTAATAGCATTTCCTTCTACTTTGGTCTAAACAGTTTCACTGCATGTCATTCTCAAAAATATGTCTATTAAAAGGGAGATTAGCTCAGCTGAAAATCAATATTTCCTTCGTAAGCAGCAAAGAAATGAATGTGAACTTTTAATCGCAGTCTGAAGAGGAAATGTATTATGATTATGCCTAAATGTATACTCAGTAGAGCCCCTCCATGTGCTTAATTTAGGCAGGCACGGCTTGCTATTCTGAAGCATGTGTCTGTATTTCAATAAAAAGAAGGGGAATCAAGTTGGCCAGAGGCAACACTTATTCCATGCCACCACCCTAAAACAGAATTGCTTCAGAATATTCTGAAAAGACTGATAGTTGAAAGGAATAGAGGCTGCAGAAAAAGCTCAAGCACATAGTTATAACAACAACAAAAGCAATTGATCCAGGCCATGCAAGCACTTAGGTAGAAGACTAGAAACAGCAGAGTAGAACACAGAGATGTTGTTTTAAATGTGCAGTATCCGTTCTTGCTTGACAACTGCGTTTTCTTAGATATTGTTTGGCATCATCCCATCCCCAATCAGAGCTGCTTAATTGCAAGTGGCCCTCTCCGACAACTAAGCCAATGCTTCTTCTTGGGCCATGCTGAAGAGCAGGGCAGCCAGCATGCGTGGTCTCTCCCGTCGAGACCCAGAATGTCACCTTTAGAGAGTCAGTCACCACCACCATCAGGAATGAGATCTTGGCAGTTACTTCCAAACCTGAGGACTCTGAGCCGTCTTGAAAGCTGTGGTAACACTATAAAAGTACAGTAAGCTATAGAAGATAATTGGATAATGAACTGAAATGGATTGATCATTTGGATGTCTGGGATGGGACTGAGATGAATTCGATGCTATGAAACAGATCCTGCACTTTTAAAACATGAAAAGCAAGTCAGAACATCACTTACAGTCAACAGGTTATCACTGTTTTATACTAAAGAGAAGTGTGTGTGTGTGTGTGTACGTGTGTGTGTGTTTAATACAAATATTTGCCCATGAATGTTATAAAATATTAGCTATGCCACATCGTGGTCAATTGTAACTTGCCTAGTTAGGTGGTTCTAGTGAAGCAATTTTAAGAAAAGAATTAAACACAAGCTTTTTCTAGTTTAGCAAAGCATTATTGTAAAATCTGGCAACTAAAATGTTCACACATAAACTGGTAATTTAGAACCATGATGTTTTGGATTTCTCCAGAATTATATCTCCCTAAAATTAACATTTTTGCCTTACAAAGAAATATATTCTTTCCTCTAAAGCAGTCCTTAATGCAAAGGAGTATCTAAAAACATCCCCATGTACTTCGTCAAGTATCTTGGTATTTTTGAAACCTTACTAATATGTAAGTATCAAAATACTGAAAACAAATAGTATGATCTCACTAACCGCCAGCAGGGGGAACAACCTGATCCAGGAGCTTCATGCTAGTTTTCTTCCATATTTTCTTTATAACTGCCCGGAGTTCTTCGTTTGCTTGCTCTAGATTTCCTAGGGAGAGAAGGAGAGAGAAGAGGAGGGTAAAAAAGTAGGGGGTAGGACAAAATCGATAAGGTTATATTTTATTTTTGATGCTGAAAGAATGGGCATTAAAAAGGCAATTTCACTTCACATTGTTACATAGACTGGGGCTGAGTCAAAATAGATCGGCATGGTTCCCTAAAGGTTCATGAAAGACATGCTCTTGGGTGAAAGTATCTGCTCACTCTGAGTCAGGGAATGAAGCATTGCCTTTTTTTGGATTTGGTGTTGTGATGCCAACCTATAAACCAAGGTGGGCGAACTGGTGCCCCCCAGATATGAAATTCCATCTGTCATCAGCTCTAGCTAGTACAGCTAGCAACGTAAGAGAATTTGAGCTACAGTGCAACAACATCTAGAGGGCCCACTTCTGATGCAGACAAATCTGTTGGAAAGTTTGCATCATCAAAAATTTTACTCAAATTGAAAACCATGTTTCATACTTTCACTCATTTGACTTTGTCATGCAGTTAAAAAGCTAAATTAATTTGGTTGTGTGATTAACTGTTGGCTGGAACTGCTTTAGAAATAAACCCCATTTTTTAAAATGGTCGCTACAGATCAGAGAATAGAGGCTATAGATCAGGCAAAGCAATAGTTGTGAAGGAAGTAAATATCATGTAAGACAGGTAAGGAGGAGTGGGATTGCTTTACCTTTCTTGCAGCTAAATCCTACTCTATACACAAAATGATCTTTTATCTCGTATATCTCTATTGGTGAAAATCTGCCACCACTATAATGACGATAGATTTCTTAGGGAAGGTAGATTAAGAATATACACCACTGAACTGTCTGTATCTCACCCCATGCAAAATTTCCATCAGTTATTATACCTGGAAACATTACTTATATGGACTCTAGCTGCCAGAATCTCCCAGAAAGAATGGCCAGTGGCCAAATTCAGCAAGCAAGTTTGGGAAGTTAATGGCCACATTAGTAGGGGCAACCTCTTGTAGTCCAGAAGGAACTTTTTCAGTGTCTTCATGTACTATAAAAGTTGAAGCAACCATCAAAAAGTAAGCCCATGTGATGGAAGGATGGTCCTCTAATATGAGCGGATCATGCACATGTGGCATTTGAGTGAGTTCCAATACAGAAGGAATACTGAAACGAGTGTAATATTTATTTAAATGAAAAACCAATATCTAAATACACATTTTATTTCACTGCCAATAAAATTTGCTGTAAAATCCAACAATTAATACAAACATTCATTGCCTTAGATCCCAGCAGGTCTTACAGTGAACAGAAGGCATGTCCCATGTTGGTAGAAAAGTGGGATATGCATTAAGTAGATGTAGAAATGATATAAATATATGAAATCCATTAATGCAATGGGAAACGGTAAAGCAGTCTTTTCCACCAAGTACTGGTCCAAGATGTTTTGATGCCTGAGCTGAAGGAAAAGATGAGTACCTCTCTCACTACTCCTTGTACTAAAGAAAATCAAATTGGAAGCTGAATGTTACTTCATTGCTAGCTCTTCCTCCTGTAGAGAATTAGGTTAGGAGTCTCTGGGCACAACCTACCCCAGCATCTGCTGTCTATGTTGGTTCCCTCACTCTGTGTGATGCTAACACTGGCCATGTCTTCTATCTGCAGCATCTTACGAATATGATGTATCTGTTTGTCACATATGAATCGTACACAATAACAGCATGTCCAGATATTCAGACAGACTACTGGAAGGCTGAGGAGTCCTATATTAGATAAATGAAACTAAACATTTGACAGCTCTGGTTCTCTATTCTTCTTTAGATGTAAATCCATCTCAGTGTATACTTTTCATGGACCAAATATAACCCTTGTCAAGACACAATGGAAAATGCTGTTGACATTTGTTAATTGTCTAGCATTGTGTTTGAGAGGCTCTGAGATGGAAACCCCAATGAGGCGTGTTCTCTGGATACCCTCAAGTGATTGTGACCTTGAGGGAGGCTATCATGTCATAATTACAGTCACACATGAGAAGATGACCCGGCTTCAGTACAGCTTTAGGTGCAGTTTGCTTCTAAATTATTGAAAAAGCAGTGTTTAAAGTTCAAGAATGCCAGAAAGCTGACTTTGGCAAAGAAAGTTTACATTTGCACAAAACAGAAAAAGCACGGGCTAATTCTCTGACAAGATGGATGGTACAAGATTGCAGTCATCAGTACCGGATTGCTTGGGGCTAATTCTGACTCTTCTCCGTTGGAGGAGAGGCAACAAGACAACTCTGTATACTAAGGTTGACAGGACAAAAGATTTTGCCACATAATGTGTTTGACAGAACAGGAAAAGATTTTCCCAGAAGCTGGGATTTGGGCGGAGTAACTCAGTTGGGAATACTTAAAAAGAACTGTGTGTGCAACCTTTTACACTCGGAAAGTCTACAGGGGTGGCCCTGAGGTGCATCAGCTCCACAGTACTGAGTAATAATCTCTGACAAGCAAAAACAGATAGTGCTTGGGAAATCTGCATCTTATTCTCTTACCTTCTGTTTTGATCTTCAGGGCTGTTCTTACTAAAGCAAATAAAGTAGCATTAAACATAACTGTTCCATCACTGTTTAGGGGCATGTTCATGGCTACCAACCGCTGCAGATGTTTAAGAAATAAGCAAAGACAAAGAAATCTCAGTTTATGTTTCCCAGGCATTGAAAAAAAAATACATTTGAAGAACATAAGATAAAATGCACAATGCAGAAAATCATAATCTACTGGCCACACTGGGCAAGTGATTTATGGGCCCTCTAGCTATCAGAGGATTATCCTATCCCTGTAGAACAGACAGCTTCTGCCTGATACAAGTTCAAAATCTGTTGTAGAAAATATGTGATTTATAATTGCCACAGAAACCTTAGAATAGCTGGAGAGAGCTCTATACACTCCCTCTTTCTCTCTATTCCTTGAACACTTTTTTAAAGTCTAGTCGCTTTCAACTTACTCAGCTTACATTCATATTTAGCTATCCCATAAAGTCAACAGGAAGTTAGCATGCAGTTTTTGGTGGATTTACCCCATTGACAATCAATGTGGCCCCAATACTAAAACTGGAAGAATGCTAAGTCTGGAAGCCATCCTTTTTGTGCGAGCTTTGCTCCAATTAACAAAAGCTAATCACGAAAATCTTGCTCTAAAAAAAATATAAAGGGATGATTCAGACTTAATATCAAACCATGGTCTGGCACTATGTGAATGTGCTTTGGTATTGTATACTCCCTCCTCCTTTCATGTATTCTGAACCTCTTACCTAGTACAAGGCTAGATCACATTTCATTTCATTTCCCAGATGGAACTCTGTTCAAAATTCTCCCACCCACAGAAAGAGGGAAGGAAATCTTTGCCAGTTAACCCCACTTCACAGTTCCCAGTGTAACTTCCATTGCCCTCATAGCTCCACCAGTAGATATTCTGGATGGATATAGGACCGCAATGGGAGGACAGAAATTGGTAAAAATTGCCTCCTTCTCCATACCATCAGTGGAAGTATTCTGCTGGATTGGAAGTCTTCCACATATGGAAGAGAAATGTCTCTATGGAAGAGAAACCTTGCATTCAAACTAAGGCTCAGTGTGCTACTACAACTGAATTGGCACAAAAGAAAACCATAGATTGCAATCTATGGTCTCCTTCCCAAATAAAATAATCGGTTGAATAACAATAGCAATATCAGTTAAATTTCTATACCACTTATCAGTGCAAAGCACTCCCTAAGTGGTTTATAATATATTTAGCTAACTGCCCCCAACAAGCTGGGTACTCATTTTACTGACTTATGGAAGGTGGAAGGCTGATTCAACCTGGAGCCTTGCAGGATCAAACTCACAACATTGTGGCTGCAGTACCAGCATTTAACCACTGTACCACCAAGGCTCTTAATTGGAATATGGGGGTGGAGTGAGAACATAAATCTTGTTCATGTAGACCAGAGCTGGGAGATTGTGTGGCCTTACAGATGTTGTCATACTGCAGCTCTCAGAATCCCACCACTGGCTATGACTAATGGGATTAGCAGTCCAATGTCAGCAAGTTCACTTGTTTCCCATCAAAGCATTTGAGGTTTTCTTTTCCTGTTACAACTGAATCTCAATATGACAAGACAAACATTCTATAGAAGCATAATTCTATCATGACCATAACCAGTTCAAGCTGGAAGGTATAAACATGGCTTTTAAAATTTCCTCTTTATAGCTGGAGAGCAAGATAAATTTGGACTTTTCAGAAACTCCTTGTTACTACCACATTGTTCTAAATCACTGAGCTGGGACAAGAACAGGAGGCAGGACATTATGTGTCTGATTTCAAAATGAGCCTGTGGGAAAAGGTGGTTACAACACTGGTGAATCAAGTTACTTGAATGCACAGGAATTTTATCACTAGCAAACAACATTTGACAATCTGTTTCACTGGCTTCTCTTGAATTTGCATGATTGAGGGTTTTTTGTTTTTGTTTTTTGGTGGATTGGATTTTGGTTGTTTTATCAATCAGATTGATTGTCTTCACCGATTTCTTTTGTATTTCTCCCTGTATTATGTATGCCACCTTGTTACACTTTCACTCTTAAAAACTGTCTATAATAAATTTCAATAAACATAAAAAAATAACTGCCCAAAGTCAGAAAGCCCTACCTTGCAGGCGACTCTGTGAGGGCACAATTTACCAAATCCAAGAGGCGGCTGTATACGTCGCAACAAGGTAACAACATCAAGGTGCTTTATTCTTCCCCTACAAAAGATGCAGTGTTAATTAAACCGCCTGCTGTTTTTAATTCTTTGGTTCCTTAGACAGGTGTTTACTTACTTTGCTTCAGGATCATATTCTGACCAAATTCTTTTAAATTCATCAAGATGATGTGGACCAAGAATAGACCAATCACGTGTTAGATAATCAAAGTTGTCCATGATGACAGCCACAAAGAGGTTGATGATCTTTAAAAAAAAATGATGGTATTATTTAATAACATTTAACTTAATACTAAAAATACAAATGATTAGAGTGTGCGATAGAACAGTAAGTCAGAAGATCGTTGTGTTGTATTATGGCCTATGTGATTTTCTCAATTAATTGCATATAGAATCACACGTTATTTGGATTGCAAATAACTCCAGTAAATTTCTTTGGTGGAACAATTTACCACAAGCACAAGTATATACGGGTATTAAAATGTATATGATTGTGGCAAAAAGATACAGAGCTATTTTATTTAATGTAACGTGCATTTTATATATTCATAGAATTGTTCTCTTCCTGCTAATAGACTTTTCATTCACTAGGCTTAATGTTACTGCCCTGGCTAGTCCGAGCTTTGGGGATATTAAAGATATCCCTTGATATCACAATTCGGCTGCACTTTTCTATTCCTTTCCATGTGCTTGCGAGGCCACTGGACAAGGACGTAAACAAGCTCGGCCATTAACAGCCGTAATATTCAAACTATAATACAGGCAGGCCAGAAAATAGCTGACTCACTGCTTTAGGAGACCTCCAGGTAAGTACTCTAATTAAGTATGCACGCTATTTACAAAAGAGCCTCTGCCCTGCGATGGCAGCTTGATGGGTAAACTATACAATACCCAAGTACTCTGCATCTGCATACTGGCTACTCTATTGAGAATCGCTAAGATAACTCAATCATTCATATTCTGACCTTTCGGAGGCTTTGTCTCCAATTCCAAATCTATTGTTTTCCCCAAGTACGGCATAGCCTGCGGTCACAATTCTTATAAAGACCCTTGATTCCGAGACCTTCCTCGGATCGCTCCCAAGTTTCATCCCGTCTTGCTGCCGCTTTGCTTGGCGAGCCTCCCCTCAGCTCCATGTGCTGAGCTACATCGCACCCCAGCTTTTCTCTCTATTTTTCCGGGCTTCAGGATAGGTGAAGTATCACCCAAACCAGCAATCCCTCTAAAAATCCCTCTATTCCACTCCAACCTTTATTTTCTTTAGTTATCTTGTGTGAGTGTGTCGCATACACTGTTTTGCTTGTATTTAATAAACATAATTTATTATTTCAACTTCTGTGTTCTCCTTGACTCGACCCGACCCCATAGACATAGGGTACAAGATCTCGCTACGTTACCCTGCCTCTCGTAACGCTAAGCAGTGCCCTGAGCTAATTTCCCCAACTTCAGTGGAGCACATTTTGGTGTCCCTCCCGGGACCCCCAGTTCACAGGGTAACATTAACATTTAATTTAGTCTCATTTCTGGACTCACCAAAAAAGCACATAACATATAGAAACTGATGAAATAAATAATAGCAAAATTGCTTCCACATGTGTATTCCTCTCCTGGGTTATAATCAGACTCTGGGTCACATCGTTTCCCAGGCATACAAGCCAACATGATCTCTTGCCAAGCCTCTCCCGTTGCACACCTTTATTAGGAGTCAAAGCAAAGACGAATTAGCATGATGCTACTATTTCAGTTACAATGGTATTATTACTATGAAGCAGCTCAACTGCTGAATTGAGACATTTTCAGAGGGTCATTTTCAGCATCCCTGATTCACATGTAGGCCCTGATGCGCTGCTATGGCTGCCATTTTGAAGGATACAAAGTGATCTTCTGGTGGTAACTTACAGTACTGAATGTTGTTGTTTTCCTGTTTACAGATGGGTGGGTGGGAAGGCACATGAACTAGAGGTTTTGGGGGCTGAAAAGGCATTTTTGCTCACAAAATTTATCCAGGGAGCTTGTGGAGGAGTAAGGGATCCACTGAAGTGCTCTACGCAGCCCGTGGGCTACATGAGGAAAAAAAAAAGATGGGTAGGGAAATCCAGCCCACCCTCCCACTTCCATTTGCCCATCCTAATGGGCTGGGGATACACTTGCACATTGACCTTTGGCAGCAAACATGTTAGCTGGAAGCCACTGCATGGTCTACTGTGTCTGCTCCCTTCCCCTCTCTTGCTTGCTAGTCATGCCACTCAGAAGAATTTAACAGGGATTCTTGTTTTGCCCACGTTAGCCAGAGGCTGTGCTCCAAAAGTATGTGTGATTATGAAGTGCTCACCCAAGTAGGAACTTATACTAATTTTTGTATATGTTTATCCTTCTCCATCTGTGTTGTATCTATAGGCTAGAGATGGAACAATCAATTTAATTCCAGTTTGGAACAGCTCCACATATTCAGTTTTGGGTTCATTTCATCCAATTTCTGAATCCACTTGTGTTTTTTCATGGAAAAAAAAATGCCTGAAAATGTGCATGTGTTTTCTTATGCAATCTTCCTTAACAAATGCATATTGTATGCAATCTTCACCTAAAATATTCATTTTTGCATACTAAGAAGAAATTTTAAAGCTGAACCCCGTAACATGACATTCAGAGAACTGTGTAACATAAGGATGTCTGTGTCCCAATAACTATATTCTAATAACTATATATATTCCTGAACTATATTGCATTCAGGAAACGCAAATGAGGTTAGTATGTTTAAAAATGAAGACTAAATGTTTTTTTCTTGCAGCATTATTGGAGGAAGGCGGATTGGAAAGCTAACTCACTAGAAGAGAGGAGAAGTTAAAGGAAGATCAAGCAGCCTGACAGGAAAAGAGGGGACATCATACAGGCAAACCCCCACTATTGTCAAATTTCTGCTCAAGTTTAGAGCAGAGATAGCCTTTACTTAAACCAGCTATTATCAGCAGACTTAAACGAAACTAACTCTGCACTGGATTTAGGCCACGCTGCTAATCTGAAATCATTTACAGGCATGTCTGGGAGAAGCAGTTACTGATCCTCTTTCTTCATTTTGTGAGCCTTAGAGATTTAACTGGGGTTCCAGCAGGAAGACCAGAGGTGTCACCCCAAGTACACCTCTTAGAAATGTTTCTGACCTCTCATAATAAGAATTAACTGCACACAAAAAGGAACAATGCAATTATCACATTATGCTATATGTAAACATTACCACAGAATGTTAAAATCTTTGCACTCTGCCAATCAGAAAGCATCAATAAAAGAACAAATAAAATCTACCGGAAGAGAAGGAGCACTGCTTGCGGGAAAGTCTGAAAGTTGTTGTTCCTATTAATTTGAGTACCGTCCTTCAGAGCTACTTTGCCAAATACCTGTAAAAGGGAGAAATGTTTACACAGCATTGTTTTTTTTTTTTTCTTGCAGGCAAGTAAAGACTTTTCTGTTTAAGACAAGTGTGTTTGATGATTGATTATATAAGGCCTGTCTGACCAAAATAATGTCCTGGGTCTTGCTAATTGTTGTGCTGGTGCGTGTGTGTATGTGTATGTATGTATGTGTGCATGTTTAATGATATATATTTTAATCTTGTTCTAATTTTTTGATTGTTTAATCTTGTTTCTGTCAAAACTTGGAGATCTGGGCCAAGCCAGGGCTATGATAAATCAGGTCTGCTTTGAATTCTCCCTTCCTAGAGAAGCAGCACCCTTCTATATTTCTGCCACCCACTGACTCCCTCTCCACATTTGTATCTCTCTACTGCTTTCCCTAAATCCACACCCCAGTGGACATAGGACAAAATGTGGTTTGGTTAATCCCAATGAATGTGTCACTGTTGGTAGTGTGTATAACCAGTCCAGATCAAAGAGGCACTTTATGGAGACTGCTCTTTACAAAAATATAATAAAGTCTTTACGGAACAAACTGACAAGGGAAAAGGTAGTTGGAAAACTAAAGATTAGCAAACAGTACAACACTTGTATCTTTAACCCAGCAAACACTCTCTTTCCTCTCTCTTTTACACTCTCAGATTGATCTCTCTCTGTTTCTTTCTCTCTCTCAACTCTCTTCAAACTCTGTTTAAGTTATTTTTCTGTTAGGCTCAATCCCCCACTTAGCCTCTTCCTCTGGCTAGCCAGGGTTCCATAGTCAACAACCAATCTATTTAAATCCTCTTGGTTGCTAGGGCAGTTCTGTTGCTATGCCTCCCCCCCAGGGTTTGTCACAGTTTCAACTTTTGTATCTTCTGGATTTTTAATCATATGTTAAATATAAATCCCAAATTGGGAAAAGGTTGGATAGAAATGGTAATGATGATGATGGTGGTAACAACAACAATAACAACAACAAAAATTATGTAGTCTAGTCTACCAAAATCTGCTCTTGGGGGAATGTAGGACAAGTAGGAATAATGTGTAATATGAAAATGGGTCTAGAGATGGAGGAGAAGTTAGTATAAATCACTTACTTGCTATGTAACAACATATATGTCCAAACCTATATATCCAATCAAGCAGTATTTTCTTTTCACAATCTACTGTCTATCAGTTTCAGAGGAATGACTCTGAATTCTAATACTGTGAGGGAAAGAGGAGGAGCATGGAACAAAAACTTATCCAGGACATTACTTCTGACTGACCTAGACTGTGGCAAGCCCTCCAACCCCAAACAGTGAATATACAGGGCAGCAACCTTCTAAAACAGAGATAGCCAAAGTGCAGCTTGCGGGTGTGTGCAACCCCCAAGGAGTCATCTCTCCCTTTTTCTCTTTCTCCCTACACTGAATCTCTAATTACCTCTAGTGTGGTCATGCCATATATTTATATAAAAGTACTGACACTTTTATTTTTGGTCCCTTTACTAATAATCCCTACCATAGATTATGCCCTGTTCACTGCTGCCACACACTGGTTAGTTACTGTCACTTGAAATTACATTGGTGCATATGTGAAATGAGCATCAATTCACATCTACTTACCTAGAATGCCAGTTGCCATTTAGTTGCCTATTTATCCAGTTTGTTTTTAGAACTTTTTGCCGTGTTTGAGCCATACAGATTAATTTTGTACTATTTACAAAGAAGGCTACCTCACTGCTTACCACAAACCAATGTCATTTATGACTCAATTAAACAATACAGGTCCCACTAGAAATGAATGAAAACTTCATGGCTTACTGCACTCCACTGTGAATACTGAGGTCCATGCCTCGGTATTCACAGGTTCTTCTGGCTCTTGTCTTCATATTTCATGAATTTACCAGATTCTGTCACCAAAGGCTTCCCTAAATCCAAACCCTAGCAGATATAGCATGTTTTGGTTAATCCTAATGAATGTGTCACTGGTGATAGCATGTATAACCAATCCAGGAGCCTTTGGTGACAGAATTTGTACCAGACTGTACTACCTACCTGCCTGTTACACTCTCAAAAGAACCTGAAAAATTTGGTGAGACAGGATCTCCTTTCCAGAAGCCATGCCTGTTTTTCCTCAGCAACACTAGGTCTACTATATGTTCAGTAAGTGTCACCAGTTAGCCAGGACAGACCTTTAATAACCACATAATTTCCAAGGTTTCCTCATAAACTTCAAACAAGAAGCAGAACAATTTAAAATTCTGAGTAAACATGGTTACTCAACCTTGTCTATGGACATACCATCCTGAACACGCCCAATCTCATCTGATCTTGGAAGCTAAAAAGGGTCAGGGCTTCTTAGCACTTGTATGGGAGACCAGCTGGGAATACTAGCTGCTATACGATTTTTAATTTGAGACCCAGTGTTATGGTGTTTGAGCATTGAACTACGACTCTGATGACCAGGGTTTGAATCCCTGCCCTACAATGGAAACCCATTGTGTGACCATGGGCAAGTCACGCTCTCAGCCTCAGAGGAAGGCAAGAATGAATTTCTTCTGAACAAATCTTGTCAAGAAAATTCTGTGATAGGTTCACTGTAGGGTTGTCATAAGCTGGTAACAACTTGAAGGCACTCAGCAATAATTCAAATCTGCCACATTTAACTCATGGTGATGACTGTTGATGAAGACTACTGTAATCTTGGAACCACTTTCACAAAGTTCTATCTGATCTTCTTGGATTCTATCCATGATAGACACAGAATGGTTCAGTTGTTAGAGAGCCTGGATCTAGAAGATCCATATACACTTCCCAACTTTGCCAGGAATCTGTGTAACTTTGGCTAAATCACCATCATTTAGGCTAGGATCTAAGGATGCATGAGAAAAAAAGAGTGAACAGCTAAGTGTCCCTGTTTGCCATACTAATGGCATGTCCCCTTTTTGGACCCTGGATTCACAGCGTCTGCAAAATATTATCAACTATGCTCTATTCCAAAGGTTTGTTGTGAGGTCAAATGAAATAATAATAATAAAAAAGCTATTAGTAACGCTGCCTGGTAATAGTCATAGCTTATAATTGGTAATTGCCAGATTTCATTAATGAGTGTTACTGTGATTCTGACTGTAGCATGAATCCATGGGTCAGAAGTGACCAAAGTGTTAACGTGTACAGTGCAGTACCTCAGGAGGTCCAAGTAAGCATATTGCTCTGATAAGGCTTGAAACTCAACTGAGGCCTTTTGTACTTCTTATCCCAGACTGCTCCCCTATGCTCTGCATCATGTGAACAATTAAAGAGACAGGCCTTTGCCTTGAAGCCTTGTGTCCATGCCACTAAAAGACTCCTAAGTCATGACAAGTTTATCACTAAAATTCTCTTTATAAGTTTAAACTTAGAAGGAAAAGTCATGGAATTATAGTCTATTCATCTATCAATAAGGTTTTCATAACATTTTCAAACAATGAGGTCATACTTGGGCAGCATGTGAATAATGAATCAGTTATTTTTCTCCCATCCCACCAAAGTGTCATCATAAAAAAACAAGTGTCATGACAAAAAACCCACACCTTTACATGTTATGTAATAGTTAAGCTATGGATATCATGTTTAGACAGGCATTTACAATTTGTTATAAAATTATCAATGACAATCTCTTTCATTTTTTAAAAAATACTGTTATTAATTACCTGCATTCCAATAACTGCATAGATGAAAAACAACATTGCTATCAAAAGAGCAACATATGGCAGAGCCTAAAATAGAAAAAAGAAATTATTTAAATAATGGTAACTTGGTGTTCTGCCAATACATATAACTTGTAGTTTTCAAACTATTTTCATATATCTACTTGAGTATGGCTTGAGTATTGAAAGGTGTATGTACAATTCAAATGCTGTTAAAACATAAAGCTGGCCTAGATCAAATTAAGCCATTCGCCATTCAGCCAAGTTCTATCTATTCTGTTTGATAGTAGCTGCCTAGAGTCTCAGATTGAGATTGTCCTCACTGTTGTTATAGATAAGGTCTCCACCTCACACACTGGAAACTGGTTGTGGGAGCCTCAATCCTATTAGTAGACCCAAGCTCACTAGACTTATTACATGAATTGTTGAATGATGGGTCAACATACGTGGAAATCACTCTCGCTGGAACCACCAACAGAATTCAGGTTTATGTGTAGTACCATGGGATTACAACTCTTCTATCTTAAAAGGGTTGGCAAGGGGGGATTCAAATCCATGCTTGCAGAATGCAAGGGGTTCACTAACTCAGTCTTTTCCTTACTCAGCAAACTGATAGCAGGTGGACTTGATCTAGGTATCCTCTTTGTTAATAATCAAAGAGACTGGTCTATTGAACCACAGGGTGCTGTAGTAACAAATGCTGAACTTCTTAATTTGCAATTAAATGTTCTACCATTGGGGTGGTAAAAGATGACAGGGCGTTTGCATTTTTTAATGAGCTGTGCAGAAGAGAGAATTTTATGTAAGCTATACTGGTTGAAATTTATTCTTTAGCACAATTATTAAAGATGCAGGACCCCAGTCTGCTTTTGCATCTAACCACCTTATCTACCACTGAGTCAGACTTTCTTATGCATTTCAGTTCTGTTCAAATTACTAGTTGCTTTTTTGAAAAACCATTATCAGTGTTCTGCATTTCAAAGAATGAGAATGCATGACCCAGTTTTAATTCTGTATTTTGAAAAGAAGAGCAAATGGGAAGGCTTCAACCACTTCCTCTTCCTAAGTAAGTTAAAAGCCTGTGGGGCTGTTGTGCAACAACTGCTAGAGATCACATCAGTGGTGTGTGGGCTCTTTAGAGCCATGTTTGTATCATTAGTAGCAGATTGCAATCACACCTTATGTCTCCAGTTTACCACTCCTCAATATCATGAGAGGTTAGATAGGCGAAGCTGGAACATGACATGACATATCACATCAGATTAAAGTTTCACTGCACATCAAGATTTCTCAGTTAGAGCTAAATGGAGAAAGATGGAGGTCAAACCTGAACATTTGTATTCTGTGCAGAACATGGAGCTATGCATCCCATTTTACTTATATCAATTATCGGGGTACGAAGAGGGGAAAATCTTTAGGAAGAATGCAGGTGAGGGGGGCTTATCTCTTCCCTCAGCAGTGCCATAAGAACTATAAATCTTTCCTTCCCTTCTATAACCAGTACATCCATGCATGGCAAGCATAGACTGATCCCTCCGGCATTAATGGAAATGCTTTTCCTAAGTGGTTTAACTGCACACTGAGCTTTGTTATAGATTAAGATCTTCTCTTATATTGTACTCAGGTACAGAAAAAAAAAGAAAAGAAAATAACTACAAAATTTTGTCTCTTTCCCTATGAGGCAACAAGATTTCACATTTCAGAGATTAATTTTTGTTAAAGTGTAAATTGTGCAAATTGTCTCAACTGCATGACAGCTACACTCCTTTTGTAGGAACTCTGAACAACTAGAAGCATCAGAAAGCTTTTTTGTATGCTTTTGATCAATAAGCCAGTAATTTTGTACTTGCAGCCTGAATGTATGCTTTGCTTCCTAAACACAAAAGTTAGTAGTTTTAGGTGAAGAGATTTTTGCTTGACTTTGGAAACCTTGAAGAAAAGAAAAGCCCTCCACTGGTGAGAAGTATTATGGAAGGTGGCCATTTCTCAGCAGGCTATCTTGACATGTCAAGACAGCCTCTCTCATTACAAGTGAGAAATTTTGTGAATACTCTTTACATCTCTAATAGTGATGGTGCTATTTTAGTTCATATCACGGAGAAGTCAATGATAACCCTCTCCTCTCCACAAGCTGCATCCCTGGCACTATGTGAAACTATAATTTAGACATGAAAATTTTCCTATATGGCATGCAGTTTGTATAATGTGTAACTTGGCTCTAAAACCCATTATTTCATGTTTATTTTATGTACAGACTTTAGTCTTAGCATCAGTGATGCATTAGTCTAAGGCTCTGATCTTTTGAATACTTGCTTGGGAATGAGTCCCTTTGACCCTAGGGCAGCTTATAATGAACAAACTTCAGGTTTTATGGCTAATTAATATATCTATTATGGTATAGGTGGAAATGTTTCAACAACCTTTTAAAATATATTCACTTTAATTACTACAGAAAGTTCTCAATTCTGCCCCATTTTGTAACAATTTTAAGAAACATGAAAGCATGTTTCTCAAACCCCCATTTGAGCTAGGGGTGTGAAGTTTCCTAAGCAGGTCTTTACTTTTTAGGCTCATGTCAATTTGTAACAATGGAAACAAGGTATATTTCCACTTGCATCAAATGACTCAACTACCAAATAGGTCATCTTACTAGATTGCTGGAAAAATGAATAAGGATGGCAAATACTGCAAATTCACAATTTAAGGGTCCCACAGTTAATTATTCTATTCAGATCCATGCAGGTAACCATGTTTCTGCATGCTTTGGCAATGAGAACATAAATATCTCCAACACACAGCTAAGCCTTGTCCGTGCAAACAGAAGTACCCATGTGTATATGAGGTATCCCCCTACTTATTTATTGTTTTGATTCATTAGACAAAGTTATATATTGCTTTCCATGAAAGCAAGCAACAACACAAACAGCAAAACAGCAAATGAAAATAAACCATCACCTGGTCAGCAAGAAGATATAAGGCTACATTATTACTAGGCAAGAAAACCTCTTTGACAACACACATTTAAATAAATACTCTTAAACTCAAAACTGCAGTCATTTGACATGGAATTCACATGGAGTGAATTCCATAAGGTAGGTGTTAAGATGTTAAAACCCCTTTTTTGGTCATAAGGCAAACCTGAGTGTCATGTGACACTACTAAACATGCCTCACCCCACCAATAGTAACATGGTCTCAGGTTAAGGCAAAACCATCTTCTAGCGGAGGAGGAAGAAGGAAGAGGAAAACACAAAGACGCTGGTATGTATGACTAGTTTGCTATGACTATAGCTGACTTTGTACCATATTGCAGGTTGATCCTGAAGAAAAGGTAAAATTTTAGCTTCCACACTTACTTGAAATGATTTAATAAATGTCCAGAGCAAAGTTCTGATCCCTTCACCCCTGCTGAGCAACTTCACCAATCGCATCACTCGGAAAAGACGGAAGAAAGTGATGGAAATTCTCGCACTGTCTTCGCTGTTCTAAAAGGGTGTTATGGAGAGAGCAGATCAAGTGAATAGCAGAACACAGACTATTTCAGGAAAAGAAAAGCAACAACAAATGCAAGGATGAAGAAGGTAAGATTTGAAAATGTATTTCCAGGGTCTTTTCAACTTTATAAGCATGATATGACAGGAAAAAGTACATGCCAGCACACAGAACCTGTAGAAATGCTTCACACACCACATGCATTTCCAAGTTTTCCAGTTTGTTAATAGGGTAATGTTGGGTTTGTCTGTAGTAAGTAGGCACACTGACAACAAAACCAAACCACTGCATATGCCTTTCTAAGTATGACAAATTATGAAAAATACAGAAAAACCAGTGGAGAAAAGAGACATGGTAAAAAGAATAAACTCAAGTAGAGGTACAATCACTGGGGTCAGTTTACTAATCTTACCCCAGACTCATCAGTTGTGACAGTTTCAGTTGGCTTTGGCTTTAAAAAATTAAGAACATTATATATTAAAATCAAATCAAAGACCATGACAAAATAATTCAACTTGATGACGAGGGAAAACAAGGGTGCCTTTAACTTTTCTTGAAAAATAATGACATTATACATTAAAACCAAATCAAATTAAATCGAAGACCTATAAAATAAAGCAAGTAAAATGACTTAAAGAAGACTTTAAATTAAAGTTTGAGAATGTGTTGCTGATTGGAAGGGAACTTAAAAATATTCTTCCATTACCATAAGCATTGCTTTATGAATGTCCAAACCCTTCTACAAGTATGTCTGAAATTCTGCTTAACATTTTCCCCTTTAACACTGCAGGCTATATTTCCGGCTGATCTATTCCAAATATTACATGCTGCTATAAAAAATTAGACAGCATTTGTTACAAGTGAATGATGTCGATGTAGCAAAATGGAGAATCATGTTTCTCTCTAAACTATTGATTTTCAGTTGGTGAGGTGTGGCTCGTCACTAATTTCTAAGTAGTAACAGTATAAGCATATTTCGAAAAAAGAAAAGAAGAGAGGAAAGGAAAAAGACAAGTAGAAGAGAACACATACATGTAAATATATTGTAAAAGGGAAAATAATATATAACATATAGAAAAAATAGGGATGGGTCCCATATTACAGCTTGGGGTTAAGGGTGTATTGCTTAGAATGGTGGAAGGCCAGTACAGGCTTCCCCCACTTATCTGAGTGGTTAGGTACTGGAGCACTGTATGAAAATGAAATTCGTTGAAAAGCAGAGCCTGTGTACTGTACTACAGGGAGCATGAAGAACTTATGGAGGCTCACTTGTTACCGACTATGCACACGCTGCTCATAAAGTCTCTCAGTCAGCTTAACACCTCCTCCCCAGTTTGCTCTGGAAGCAGTACACACATATGAGTAGTTCCAAGCAAGCCTCCATAGGCAAGGAAAACCGACAAAAGAGTAGATCCCCCATTGAATTAATGGAACTTGTCCTTAATTCGGAAGCTTCAAAAGAGCCAAGTAATCAGATAACTGAGTGTCAAAAAGGTGGGGGCTTCCAGTACTGTAAACATCTGTTCTGTATTTCATGTCTGATTATCCAAGAATGTCAACCAGTACAGTCTACTTATAGGGATGCCTGACTACAGAAAAGCATTTGATGAAATGATGTTAAAGTAATTCAGTGGCTGCAGAAGGTCCCCCGAATGGGCAATTCACTTGCAAAGAGCAGCAGGGCCTGAAATGCCTGCTTGGCAAATTGTATTTGAGAAACAAGTGGTTTTACAGTAACCCTCTCTACATGAGGCTGCTTTTGCAAACTGCTCAGAAACTTCAGCGGGTTCAAAATGCTATGACCAGAATGCTGGCTGGGGCCAGTTGTAGTGTTAAAACAGCTTCACTGACTACCAGCTTGTTCCTCGGCACAGTTCAAAGGGCTGGTCATGACCTATAAAGCCCTATACAGCTTAGGTTCACGCTATCTGAAAGACTGTATCTCCCTGTATGAACCTGACAGTTTTAAGATCTGCAGGGGAAGGCTTTCCCTCAGTCCCACCACCATCCCAGGCTCACTTGGTGAGGACCAAGGAGAGAGTGGTCTCAGTGGCTGCTTCCACCCTCTGCAACCCCTACCAGCTAGGTTGGTGCCCTTTCTGCTTTTCTTTCACCAGCAGGCAAAGATGTTTTTGTTTAAGTGGGCTTTTAATGTGTAAGCAAGAAAGCTTTATATTTTTCTCCAGATGTTTACTTAACTTTTATATGTTTCTAAAATGATTTTATACTGTTTTTATGTGGTTGATTTTAATTGTTTTTAAATTTTATGGTAAATGTTCTTCTAATTGACAGTTCTGGAAGCTGTCTTAGGTCCCACCCCAGGAGAAAGACAGCATACAAATGTAACAGATAATAAATGATAATTCTGAAGACACTGCCTGCATCTGGATACAACAATAAATTGTTTCTACTGACCTTGATTCAGTTATGCAAGTCTCAGATTTGTATGCTTACCTCTTCTTCCTTCAGAGAGAAGGAAACTAACTTGAACAAACTTCCTTGTTTTATCTATGGTTTTCTGCCACAAATCAACCTTAAAGTATGGGTTGGGAAAGATTAACCATAGTATAGTGTTGAAAATGGAAGCAAAAGTTTCTCATCTAGCCCTTACGGCCACATTGGAAGGGGGGGAAGGAAGAAGTCCAAGATTAACACATATAATATGTTGTTACGACCAAATTCTGCCAATAAGTCAGAAACGGAGATCTGTGAGTTAATAAAAAGTACAGGGTCTTTCAGGAAACCTGACTTGAGCAGCAAATCTGCTACTTTCTTGCAATTTATAGAAATGGAGAGCATGCACCACTGGGCATAAGATACTGCATACCCCCAACTGTGCTCATTTGACAAAGACAATCTGCATTTGTGATCTGTTATCCCACATTTTCAGCTGCTTTTAAAATGTTCCAGTTTCTCCGCTTTCCATTTAGCGCTTTCTGTACTCAGCTTACTTCAATTGCTGCAAACGGAATTCCAAGTGCAACAATAGTTTTCACTCAATTAACGGAGAAGAGAGGAGAAGAGGGGGAAGAAATCTTGCTTTCCCTGTAGACTCAGCAAAAGCAAATTGCTGCAGGCTCTCCTAGCTTGTGTGTTCTTCCTCATTAGTAACTTTTGCCATCTTGATCACACTCTGATGTTGCTTGGCCACATATGTCCCAATTTTTATCTGTGAAATGTTAGATGGTATGATACCGTCTCCTCAAGGAAAAACTATGAACTGAAAAGTGGGCCAAGATTCATTAATTAATGACACTTCTGAAAGGAATCTCCAAGTCTCAACCCCAAGATGAGTAGCAATAATTTTTATGAAGGCATAGAGAAATTATGGCAGCAATTTCAGGATATCAGAGGAAGTCTAGAGACATGTAGGAGGTGGTGAGAGAACCTCAAGTTGATCAGGAGCTATTAAGGTTTAAAGCTAATGCAAGAAACCTAGTACAACATTCAATGTAGAAGCCACAATAGAAGACAGGGAAGGAACGAAGGAGACTATGAGCTCCCACTTCAAGCCTAAACTAGAAGCCTAGATTATATAGTTGAAAGTGCCCTAAGAAGGTTTACAGATGGGGTGACCAGCTGTCAGTCTTGGACTGTGTAATGTACTCAGCAGCTATGGATGATAAGACTTTATTCATAAACTTGCTGAGACTGAAAAAGGTGAACACCTTGAGAAACATCTCCAGGAATGAGAGAGAGGTGAGCAACCAAGCTCTGAGTGAATGATTTTCAAGTGGACCAGCCACAGCTGAAGTAATGGTTGAGGAAAAGTCCTTTGTAGAATTATTTAACCTATATATACTTTATGAAGGTCTTGATGCGGGAATTTCGGGTCTCTATTACTAATGTACCACAAAGCAGACCTCTCTAAAGAGAATAATCGAGAAGGAGATGTTCCAGTGCTCTGTGAAGAATGATTTATTACAGAATGGTATCAGTTTCAATTACATTTGAATGAAATATTTAACCATGTGGATTACAAATCACTTCCATTTAGTGAGAAAGGAGTCCAAGTTGACTTCAACCTATGATGATCCTATGAATTGAGAGACACTGAAATCACTCTATCATCAATAGTCCTACTCAAGTCCCGCAGACTCAGAACTGTGGCTTCTTTGATTGAGTCTATCCATCTGTAATGCAGTCTTCTGGCTGCCTTCTATCTTGCCAGACATTATTGTCTTTTCCAGTTATTTGCCTCTTCTCATGATATACCCAACATCATGGGCCAGGACTTGACTTCCTCAGATGAGCGGCAGCCTTGAAAGAGGACATGCAGAAAGAACTAATCAGGCTGGCTCCAGCCTTCTTAAGGAAGGCACAGGGCAGTAGCTCGACACCAGAATCAACTGCTGTGTTGCCAGCCCTTGTCTTGTGCTCTCTGGATTTCTTGTTCATTGCCTGCCTGGATTTTCTCACCCTGGACTGTCTATGTTGCCCATTGGATTCCTGACCTTTAGGCTGTTTCTGGATAACCTTTCTTTCTACACTCAACAGGCAAGTTGTATGGAATGTAAGTGCCTTTGTTTGACTGTGAATGGACTCCTGCTAACCTTGCACTCTGTTGCCTGGCACAGACAGCTGGCATCTGTGATGCCGAATGTATAACACTCAGCTTAGTCAATTTGGCTTCTAGGGAGAGTTCAGGCTTGATTTGCTCTAGAACCCCCCCTTTTTTTTTAGCAGTCCACAGTATCCACAGAACTCTTTAGCACCACATTTCAAATGAATTAATTTTCTTCCTATCAGCTTTCTTCACTGTCCAGCTTTCACAATACAAGCAGTACGTCCTCTTTTCTTATGATGATAAAAAAGGGCACAGTCTATGTGTGCAGTGCAAAAGATCCATGAGTTCAACAGAGCACTCACCTCCAGCCTACATTTGAACAATGTGTACAATTTACACATTGATCTGCAGTCTGCGCGTACCATCCATTTTCATATCTAACCTGCTTCTACCACACAGTGAAACAACCTGCATCAAGCAGAGATAAACTGCTGGACATGGGAGCTTGATAAACACTGCTTACTTCCCCTTACAAACCACTGAGCTATCTGTGTACGCACGCTAGAGGAAAGTGGCTCTATTGAGTCTATTTGAAAACTTTCACATCCAGGTGCTGTGTGGCTCAAGATCTAATGTTTAGTACAATTCTGATTGATGAGGGCTCTTTTAAGCTGAAAGGCAAGGGAAGACAGGCACCGTTGCCTGGCTTCATGGAGTTGCATAATACCTCATCCTGCTTCTCTTTTCAGTCGTACAGTTACAAGAGCCTTGTACAATATCCAGCCTGATAACCCTATAGAAGTTACACAGAACTTTTTATATGTTACGAATGATCAAAGAGAGCCAGTGTAATGTTATAGTAGGTAATATGACTAAGCTTGTGGAGACTCAGGTTCAATCCCCCATTTTAACCATGAAACTAATATGATACCCTTGGGCTAGTTATCATTTCTCAGTCTATCCTCTCTTGTAGTATTGCTCAAGGCTAAAAAGAAGAGAGAGTATAGTCAATGCCCTGTGCTCCTTTGAGAGAAAGTAGGATAAAAATAACAACTTTTTCTTCATTATGGAAGGTAGATGGAAATTCCACTCATTAGTCTGTTAATAATTTCTCTCTCTTAAAGGGGGGGGGGCACTTAGCATGAGAATAGCTATCCATCACTAGAAGATGGGCTCCTCTTCATTCATTTTGTAGGGACCTAACAATGGACCTGGATTGTTCACAAAAAGCTTCAGTGCTTGTAGGTGTACTATAAAGTGTTTCTTTTCTTTCTTTTCTTTTCTTTTTTTAATGGGAGGAAGGGGGTGAAAGACTACAAATGGAAAAGCGTGGGTGAAGAACTAAATTATTTACATAAAGTTATTTGCATATGTTACAGAAGAGTGGAAACACCAGTCAAGGAAATCATTGTGAAATGTCGATAGTTCATCTCTGTGTTGGCAGTGATACAAATGACTCCCTTTATCAAGAATAAGGCTGTGAAGAGCTACTGGTCATGAGAGCCTTACACTATCTCCAGGTGCAGCTGCAGCAATGACAGAGGGCTATTGCTTTCATGCCTTGCTTATGGGGCATCCTGGAAGCACCTGTCTGGCTACTGTCAATAAACAGGATCCTCAACCTTAGGCCTTTGGTCTAATCTAGCAGAGCTCTTCTTGTGAGAGCTCATGATTGCTATACTAGCTTATGAATGCTAGAGAACATTTGTGTCAAATTATAAAAACAAGACAGCAAGTATTAAATCTTGTGTTCAGATTGGTCAATGATAAAGGAATGTACAGATCAGGGTGGTTCAAAAATCAGATAAGAAAGAGAGAAAGAATGAGAGAAAAAAAGCACTCACTAAGACTGAAAAATATTTCAAGACTGTTAGTCATCTGCAAACAGTGTCTGATTCTTTTAAATGATTCATGGAATGCAGAGGAGATAATCTAGCTTACTTTTATCAACCAACAATATCAAAAATTTGGTTTTATTTATTATTTTCCTTCCTTCCTTTTTTTAAAAAGGAAACTGCACCAGTTAAACTGTGAGAAGTTATTTTATAACACCAAAATAGTTAAGCAAAAGGCCTACTAAATTAGTATCTTATTAGAAGAGCTTTTCAGATATATCTGCATGTTCAGTGTATAACTGGGACTTTTTGTGTCCTTAAGAACCTTAGTATATAGGCTACAGAGTGGTTAGTCACCCTCTTTAACAAGTCAAAAGCTAGCACCTTGATGGGATAAACAGTGCCATCCTATGCATGTGAGAAGCCAGTCTGGAACTTGGGAAATTATATTTTAAAAATAATTTGTTATGGAATTGCTTAAAGCTTCACCTCCCAGTAACCTTTCATTGCTTTTATGTTGTACATAAAACGTGTGGGTTTTAAAGTAACTTATTCTGTAGCTCATTTCATTGATTTTTTTTACTTTTTCTATCACCTTTCGGGGGGGGGGGCAGGGACACTTTGAAACAACTTCAGGATTGTTATGAGAAGGACATTTAAAACTTGAAAAATTCTGTTCTACATGCTTCTAGAATGCCCAAATATTCCCTTTAAAGTTAACTGAACAATTAACAAACACAATCCCACTGCCAAAAAAATCCAACTATTCATGTTGTTCCCATTCATCAGGTTAGTTTTACAAGTTAAAAATAAGCAAGATAAAATCTAAAAGGTGGGTGCTTGTTTTGTTAGAGGAAAAATAACTGAAAACCATTTCAAAGATATGTCATTTATTTTTCCTTGTAGTTCTGAACTGTCTTCTAATCATGGCCGTACAATGCCATATATGATTTTTTAAATAAATAATTAATTTTTAAATAATAAATAAATAAATAAATTTTTGCTGTTGTTACTATTACTACTACTGCTAGAAAAACTATAAGGTTTTAATTACTTCCAACCATGGGGCTCCTTACACATTTTGTGTTAATGTTACAAGATAATTTTGTCATACCTTCATTACAAAAAAAAAGAAGAAGTTGCAGGTAATGCATTGGATTGCAGCTTCATATAAAACAGGTGATAGTTCTGGGTTGCAAGGGAACCAAAGGAGTGTTGGCAGGTCTGTCACAGATCTATGCATATTCACTGAACGCTTAAACAAAGACTTTTCACATACTAATCCTCCTCCTTATTTCTCACCACTTAGTTTGCTTCTCTCAGTATTTTGCGTAGTTTATACAGTTCTCAGTATTAAAGCTGCTCAGTTTGCCTACCGTCCAGGCTGATACATTGGATAAGCAATTTGTTTACTTTTGATTTTGTATGCATTTGGAGAATATGTGAAGTCATCTCTTAAAGGGAAAATAAGCTTATAAATTTCTTATACATTTATGCAAACAACATGGAAAGTGCTTAGAAGAATAAAATCCTACTGATTTTCCTACACAAAGGATGAATCATTCTCTGCCTCTTTCTCTTCTTCTCATAATTTGTTTCTTCCTCTTTCAACTTGGCAGTATCAGGATCAAACTACACGCTACATTAAACATGCAGCTAAAGGTGGTTTTATGTTTTAGTCTAAGTACATGCAGGTGAGACAGGTTTAAACTGGGGGGGGGGGCCTCATTTTTATCTCCCCATCACTATCACAATCAAGTTAGAAACAGAAGAAAACTGCAATTGGTGGGCTGTCCTCCCTACTTTTGAAGTCCCTGTTCAGAGGCTTGCAGACATTTAGCTAAAAAAAAAGAGAGGGTGTTTAAACTTTGCCCACCTGTTGGTCTCAGTTTGGATTAGGGCTGTACATACTTAGAGTAAAGCAAAATGGGATCTTTAGCTGCAGGCTTTTTGTTTAATAAAGCATGTAGCTTGACTCAAGTGCATTGTTGATAACAGGCAAGAGACAATCTGACCCTGCTTTGCATACCTATATGATGCAAGAAGCTTTATTCAGGAATCAGTAAAGCGTATAGGTCAGGGATAGGCAAAGTGTGTTCCTGCCCCCCACTCAAATCCTAGCATCCCTAGACAGCACAGTCAAAGCTGAGAAGGCTGGGAGCTGTAGTCCAACAACACCTGGAGGGTCACTTTGCCCATTGCTGGCACAGGCTAAAGGAATGGGGGAGGCACTGTTGCTTCCCACATCACATATTTCCATCTTTCCCTAGACATGAATGGTGACTTTATATATCTGTGGGGGTTCTCCATGTGATCTTACACCAGGTTTTAAATTTATAATACATACATGTGGAGAAAGGGGCATGTCACATTACTAGAGGCATCAGGGACACCACTCGTATCATTTTGAAAGTTTTAAGTGAGTCTGGGAGATGATGAAACATATTCAGGGATAGCCATGTTGGCCATGCAGCAAAATACAACAAAATACAAAATCCATGACAGAGCGATATTTTTATTGGCCAACCAAAACAGACAAAATATGTCATGTAAGTCATGTACTCATGTAAGCCAGACAAAGATGTTAAAAATCATGCAGGAGAAGAAAAGTTTCATGTTTGTTGGAGGTAAAGATATTATTTTACCTCAAACAAAGGTAAAACTCTTTCTTTAGAATGACACTTGGCAAGTTTTATCTATTGTTGTTGCTGTGTGCTTTGAAGTCCCTTCTAACTTACAGCAACCTTTTACAGCACCTGTAAGTTTTTCCAGATGTAACAATTCAAGAACTTCTTGAGAAATTTACTTACAAAAGGGGCAGTTAGCTTCACACAGGACAGGGACAGCCTGGATCTCAAGGGAAGTTACTTTTCTGTTGCTAATGGAGTTGAAATTTTACTACTTGTCATCTATCGCCCTGGCCCCCATGGGGCCAAGAAAGGAAATGACCTCCGCCTGCATTGAGATCCCTGTAGACTATCTTAACTGACAACAGAAATAACATCTAAGACAAAAAGTAGGCCTGTGACCCTAACATTGTCACTTTTCTTCTGTACGTTTTTTAACATTTTTGCCTGATGTATAAGCCAGTGAAACTCTGCGAGGTTGTATAACGTATTTTGTGCATTTTGGGTGGCCAATAAAGGTATCACTATTTTGTGGATTTGGAAGATGATAAATAGAGGGAAAAGCAGGATACACAACAAACTGTTGTATTCATCTACTAAAAGGAGTTGCCCTGTTGAGAGTACACCCAGAATGGAAGAAGAAACTCAAAAAACTGTTCTGGCCTTTTGCAACAGGAAGTAGGAAGTTTTAGAAAGGATAAACACTTGCCCCCGTTCCTCCACTGTCCCCAAAGTAGTCTTGTATCATGTAAGAGGGCCCAGGTTTTGGTTGGGTGCCATTCCTCAACTGGAACAAATGGTGTGTGTGTGTGTGTGTATTTGGGGAGGTATTTATCGAGATGACCAGCATTTTGGAGTGCCCCATTTTGCTTCTAAGTTTATAATTGGCCTAATCTGTGGCACAATGCCAGTATTCTCAAGTTTAATAACTTCCAAGTAATCTGCTTTGGAAAGGAAGTATCAGATGTCCATACGTGTTAGTTTGTTTTAGCAATCTGAAAAAGAAAATTCCTCTGCAAGACAGCTGCCTGCTGTATCAATTTGGCACAAGGGTGGAGAATTCTGAGTAATAGCTGGTTTTATTATTTTCAAACATGGGGGAGCAGAATCAACCATTGTTTATTACCAGCAATCTAGAGGAGTTCAAGGTGCAACATGAAACTGCCACATCTTATTTCCTTTTAAACTGCATATTTCTTCAATATTACAGTGAGATGCCTTGAGTCGTATTTTTTGGAAGAAATACAGGATATAGATCCAACAAATAAACAAACCGGTAGAGCCTATTTTGAGTGTCTAGAAACCCATCTTCTCCCTGTTCATCTTCAGATTCTTGGAGACTAACTTTGTAACTTTAAAACTACATATATCCGATTTAAAAATGAACTAAGAGGGCACAGGTTGGGTCAGGTGCATGTAAGGTTGTGACTTAACCAGAATTTGGAAGAGACCTGAGTATAAAAGTAAACATTAAAATTAGATATATCAAATTAAAAAAAAAATAGATAGCTTGGAGGACAAACACTTAGGCCCTCTTAGGACTCTTCCCACATAGACATCAATGAACAGTTAATCTCTTTTTCCTTCTTTATTCACATTATTTTTCCTATCTGTTTTTAATAACATCTTGCCAGATGATGAGACCCGGAGATCTTGCAAGCACATGTTTGTAATCTCTGAATTTGCTTGATAAAGATATTATTGACTAATCATTAAATGAGAGTTTGCTACTATACTGGGTACAGATTTTATAGTTTCTCCAGAAAGGCTCTCTGTCCATTGATTCTTGCTCATTTCTCTGTTTCATTTAATTTGATTGCTCCCGGTGGTAGGACATCAGTTGCATCTCATGCCAAAAAAAGGGATAAAACTGTATATACTGTTGTATACTACTAATTAAACAAATAAAAAATAATCAAACTTCTATGGTAATGTGTGTTCATTTATGTAAGGCAACTTGTATCCTACCCTTTCGATGAATTATGCATCCTAATTAAGCTTAAAAAAATACTACAGAGGCAATGGCAGGAAACGTTTTGAACAAGAAAAGTCAAATTTCTTCAGATTTAGTGTTTCTATAATTGAACCATTATTTAGTGCCAAAGTCAATTAGGTGCTGCACAAGAAAAACATCCTCTAGGTAATACTATTGCTTTGGCATTTTAGTGCAGGATGTGGACAAAGCCAGTTTGCTTTTCCCTTCTGAGAAAAAAAGATATACAGATTGACATACAGATCGCACAGGATGTACCTAGCAGTGAGCCAACAGAATCAAATAGTTGGAGGGGGATCTCACAGGCCACCTATGCCATCCCACCCCTACTTCATTCAGAAATTCAGAGCTCAAATATCCCCGCCTTGTGACCCTCTCTCCCTGCCCCAAAGTCTTAATGTTTCAGCCACATTCTACTGGCCTGTAATCTAATGTACTGTAAATTTCTGCGAACAAGTGAAGCACTGACAAAGGAAAAGATTTTACTGTTCTGTTGGTTACCACTTTGCCAGCAGAGATTCAACAAAGAAATGCTAACTAAATTAAGTAATCTCAAGGAATGTGTGGTCTGGAGGGGTTGGAGGAGTACTGGGTGGACTTCTGACTTTTCCAAAACCACCAGTCAGAGGTTGGATATATGAGGTGGAGGAAGAGAGGGATGGTGAGGGAGAGAATATGGGTTCAGAAAAGGAAAGGTAGGTTCTCTGACCTGGGCACAAAATTCTGGGAACTATGTCAGGGTGTCTTGATTTCCTTCAAGGAAATTATACCAGTTTACTTGAGGCCCTGTGTCACCGCAGACATGCTTTCTGCTAAGTGAGTAATTCTTTAATCCACTGAATATGTAATATAAGATACCAAGTAGGTGTTAGGACCTAGGGAACTGCAGGTAGCAGTACAGCCTGACCATCACCCAATCCTGACAGGTGAAAGAACAGGAAGAAACTGAATTATAGCTGGAATAAAGTCTGTTTATATCCAAAGGTAAAGTCAGTTGATATTCGCTGAACTCAACAAAGACTTTTGAGTCATGTTTCCTTGCTGATCTGAGCAAGTAGGCAGCTTGCTGGTTACAGACAGCCTTCATCTTGTCTGGCACTTGATGAGAACAAGGTCTGACAGTAAGTGAACCTGCCAATGCTTTACGAAATGTTAGCAGTCCATCAAAGAGGCAAAGTAAATGGAATTTTTTTAAAAAAAAAATCAGCCTGCACTCTCCTCTCTATACTGCCACAATTTTAAAGCTTAAAAAAAACAAAAAAACAAAACAAGCAGTGTAAACACAAAGTGAACATGCTTTTGAAGCACCCTGCAAAAGCCATCCAAACTACTTCTCAACTAGGACGTGCTGAACATTACAGTCAGTTCTTATAAAGCCAACACTTATGGAACATTAAGTTCATCTCTCATTTCAGAAATATCTGAATAATTTACTTCAACTGAAGTGAAGGTTCCATAATTGCAATAAAAACTCACAGAGATGTGGCACCACTGAAGCCATTAGGCTACTACAGAAGAAGTGGTATGAGATATGGCTATATAGTGATGATTATGCACCATTGTATATAATTCAATTTTCAGAATATAATGCTTGCAAATAACCCATACCCCATGACTGTAATGCACAATTGAGAGGAAACCATTTAGATGACTAGAGCCAGGGGTTTTGTGCATGATGTGACATTTCTTTTAGACAAAATGTGAGCAGAAACACAAAGATATGTTATGGCCTTTAACAGACCTTTTGATTTGTAAATTCTTATACCGTATATATTCACTTGCCTTTAAAAATTTCTAAAAATAAAATGAACATGAAAACCAGTTAACAGAACAGAAATGCATGATATTCAGCACTATTGCATGACCAATTAAATAAAATAAGCAGCTGCCAAAAAAGAAATGCTCCACTAATGCATTAGGCATCCTCTCAATAGTTCTCTGGCTCTGAGCATAAACCAGTGACTAAAGTACTGTATCCAGATGTGGGGAAGCTAGTCTCAAATGTGTGAGTGGCACTCAAATTCCGCGGACAAATTACTTTTTCTCTTTGGCCAAGTTGCTGTCCCTTAGCTTAATTTATCTCATACTGTTACTGCAAGACTGAAATAGCTCCCTGAGCCTCTGGATAACAATTACGTTAACACTGAACTGAGGGCTTTCCATACATGTGAAAGTTCCCAAATGTTTCATGGGCATTTAAGTGCTTCTCACAGTACCTCGTCATTACTCCTTCCCAAAGTTTCTCAGGGAAGCTAATGATCCTCTAGAGAAACCACATCAAGCCACCACTGGAATGGGAAGCCAGAGAGTCCGGTGCATGGATAGTAGCTTTGGATGTGTGCACAGACCCCTGGGAATTCCAGGCACAGATTTTAAGGACAGCTAAAGGCATTAACTGTCCTGCAGGCACGAGAATGCCAAAAATGCAACTGCAAAATGTATTTATCTTATCCTCAATCCTCACAAAATCTAGAATGTGGCACATGTGTTTACTATGCTATTATCATAATAAAGTAATATCTGTGGATGAATAACCCAGGTCAGCCCTTGTATAAACATTCCAAAAATGGTTCTCTGATTAACTATTAAGGTTCACATTTAGAATAAGTATGAATTCTTCTGGAGTTCCATCTTCTTATCTTACAAATGGGTACCACAAAACTACATTTATTTCAAAAAACACATATGTCTTTAGGAGAAAAGAATGCAAGAGGACAACTGATACAAGAGACACTCAAAGGAAAGTCAAATGGTTTGTTAATCTTTAGAGCGCAACATGACTCTTTGTTGTTTTTCATAGAATCATCGAGTTGGAAGAGAGCACAGGGTCCATCCAGTCCAATCCCCTGCTATGCAGGAACACCCATCAAAGCATTCCCAACAGATGGCCATCCAGCCTCTGCTTAAAAACATCCAAAGAAGGAGACTCTACCACACTCCAACGCAGCATATTCCACTGCTGGACAGCTCTGACTTTCAGGAAGTTCTCCTGAGGTTCAGGTGGAATCTCCTTTTCTGCAGCTTGAATCCATTGCTCCTTGTCCTAGCTTCTGGAGCAGTGGAAAACAAGTCCGCTCCCTCCTTGACATGACATCCCTTCAAATATTTAAACATGGCTATCATGTCCCCTCTTAACCTTCTCTTCTGCAGACTAAACACACCCAGCTCCCTAAGCCATTCCTCATAGGGCATGGCTTCCAGACCCTTCACCATTTTGGTCTCCCTTCTCTGGACACATTCCAGGTTGTCAACATCCTTCTTGAATTGAGGTGCCCAGAACTGGACACAGTATTCCAAGCGAGGCCTGACCAATGTAGAATAGAGTGGTACCATTTCCTCCCTTGATCTAGACACCATACTCCTATTGATGCAACCAAGAATCACATTGCCTTTCTTGGCTGCCGCATCACACTGTTGACTCATGTTCAGCCTGTGATCCGCCAAGACTCCTAGATCCCTTTCACACATACTGCTATCCAGCCATGTGTTCCCCATCCTATATTTGTGCATTCCATTTTTTCTGCCTAAGTGCAGGATCTTACATTTTTCTCTGTTGAAATAAATTTTGTTGGCTTTGGCCCAGCTCTCCAATCTGTCTAGGTCATTTTGAAATTTGATCCTGTCCTCTGGGGTATTAGCAACCCCTCCCAATTTGGTATCATCTGCAAATTTGATCAGCATGCCCTCTACTCCTTCATCCAAGTCACTGATGAAAATGTTGAATAGCACTGGGCCCAGGACAGAACCCTGTGGCACCTCACTAGTCACTTCTCTCCAGGATGAAAAGAAGACATTGGAGAACACCCTTGGGGTTCAGTCTGTCAACCAATCATAAATCCACCTAACAGTAGCCCTGTCCAGCTCTGCTGTGGTAGAATGCAATTCCAAACTCACCAAAATACACATTGATGTGTAACTTGGATCTCTGATTCCACTATCAAGCCTACTCTTTCAACAGAGGACTAGACAGTAAATACAGGGAGATCAGCCACTGATTAGCATAGTGTTTAGCTGGATCACAAAATGCTTTCTGAGAGCCAGTAATCTGTAATGGTCAGCACAGGACACCTAGATTCAGAAAAACTAAAAGGTTCAAATTCCCGCCTGGTTATAAATCTCAGCATCCAACTTTGAGAGTCATGATCTCTCAGACTAACCAATCCTGTGGGAATATTGTGTGAGGATTAAACAGAGAATGGCAGATCATTATAGTACTTGGAATTACTTGGAAGAGTGTGGGATATATAAATCAATCAATCAATCAATCAGTCAGTCAGTCAGTCAATATTTTACATCCAGGAGGCAAGGGTATGGGTTTGCTCACTCTATTTCCTATTGAGTTCAGGAACAAATGCTTGTATTGGCTCCTCCTCACAAACTAATATAATGCATAAGGAGAAATCACACTTTCCTAGAGAGCCTGGACCTGTCCATTGCTCCAGTTAGCTTGAATAAATCAATCACCATACCTAAAACATTCCAAGCAGGCCTATGGGAGGAAACCTGTTATCTCACCACCACCACCATCCCCAACCACATTCCTGGGACTGAAAAAGTTAAATTTTAATCAGAAAGGATTCTCTGAAGTCTTTCTCAAGAATGGTACACCATAAGCAGACAGACACTGTATTTCCTCCTTTTTCAAAAAGACACTCATGTCAAAAAAAGGTTATTATAGAAGACATTGTTAGTAACAAGCCACTGCAAGCCAGAGTGTAAATTACCAAAAATATTAAGCTAGCAGTTCTGTTTAACAATAAGTGGTTCTTGCAGGCACACTGCCAAATAAAACATTTTCTGCACGATGTTGAATCCAAAGTGCTTGAAAAACCCATTATATATCCACTATCCAAAATTAGCTGTTGTCACTTTTGGCAAAAGCTTTGCTGGGTGAGCAAGCCCCTATATGCCTAATGAGTGAAAAACAATGTGTATGCAAAATAAACTTCTCCACCCACACCAGCAGGTCTGAGTTTTGTACTTGGAATAACCTTTCTTCTATATGTGGAATGCAGCAATAAAAAAGAGGGAACTAGGAGGAAAAAAGAATAGCCTTTTAGGCTTGTCTGTCATCTATATATTCCTGAATTTTCTGTGTAGAATGCTTTGGCTAGAAATATAAGCTCATCCTATCTACGAATATCTGGGGGGAACAAAAATAGGAATCCTTCTGATCAAGGGACTTTTGACATGAAACATGGTATCTTCACAGGTGAATAATAAATATGAAAATACCATATGTTCATAACAATGTAATTTATGTCCTATGAACTGTCACTCCAGAAGAAAAAGGGTTAGTAAGGAAGGAAACAAATAAGGTATATTACACATAGCATCTATCAAGTTATTCACGCAAAGAAACAGTTTTCAGAACTATTCTTCTACAGTAAAATATGGCCTGTAATTCACACTGAGGTCTGATTTCGTCATATAGATACTGACTAATATCTATTTTATATGGGACATATTTGCTAACATCACTGAAAGCAAAGGAAAAAGAAATGAAGAGAGGAACAACCATCTTTGGATCCATTAAATGACATACTTCTAGAAGTGGTATGCTCATCAAGTGTCACAGGTATACTGTGATATTAATTTGATGAGAAATGTGTTAGTATGTAAAACTTCAAGAAAGTTTCTAGAACACTGCATTTAGGAAAGATGAAGAGACTAAGTCATCTTTACTTCTAAATGTGAGCAGCTAATTAAATAAGCTAAGTTGAAAACTGAATAAATACAAACTGAATAAATACAATGGACTCAAAAAATGAGAACCATATGGTACATTTTTGAAGTTTGGGGTCTTTTCTTCCGGGAGAAAAGGAGTCAGAAAGGAACTGCGATACAGACTACAACAAATGGCAGCCTTAAGGGCTGAGCAACAGTGGCAGAAGACATATCCAAGGGTAGCCACGTTGACCATACAGCAAAATATAGCAACATCCCCAAGTAGTGATACCTTTATTGGTCCAACCACAAAAGGCAGAAAAATAGTTCAGAGATATTGGAAATGGGAAGAGCAATCCAAAGAGTGGGGACAGGGTGAATTCATGGAAAAGAAATGGACAAATCACAAGTCCTCTCAAGCTCACACCAGGAGGGCAGCAGATGGTGTGCAATGGGAGAGGCTGGAGGAAAAATAAATACTCTACCTCCAGAGCTAGTTTTGTTTCATTTTGCATGGAATTTGGTGTGAAATAATTTTTAAGAATTGTAGGCAAGGTTTTGTTTTAGTTAGATCATAAGCAAAGTCATAAACATCAACCCAAACAATGCAGGGTAAATTTCCCTATATATTACACGTGCAATGGGACGTCTGTAATTTCACTATCCATTTGAAGTAATTGTGGTTCAAATTGCCTTTCAACGTTTCTCATACATAAAGGACTTTATGTTTATTTGTTCAAAAACTTCTGCTAAGCTATATGTTTTTACTCTTTATGGTTATTATGAATTTAGAAGGTATATGCATCTTTTTTTAAAAAAATAAAACCTTTTTGTCTGCTACACATACTGCCTTGGCATTTGATCCTTTGTTATTGGGTTTGATTTCCTTGGGTTTCTTATGATAAAGTCAACTTTCCAAAGGACATTCCCCATAGATAATAGGTTAAAGTAAACTAGGCCTACACAACCTGTAACCCACCCAAAAATCAAAATTAGCCCATCAGATCACTATTTTTTATTCTTGGACAGGCAAAAAATGGAGCTCATTCATCTACAGATGGTCAGTTGGTTTATGTTTGTGAAGCCAGAGGTTGCTCAAGTCTGACCTAAACAAGCATGACCTGGTTTCGGTTTCTGAATTTGTTTTTTTAAGAGACTTCTTAACAAAATAGCCTTATGTGAATTAATTTCATCTGTTCTAGCTTTTGTGCACTCATATTCAGAATATTACTTTATGAAAGACAGGACTACCACTTCAACAGAGTATAAAAACAATTCATCCCCCTGCCCCGTCCAAGAAATAAATAAATGAAAAGGAAGAGACAGGGTTCATGATTTGTCAACTCTACTCTACTCTTTTCTATCTAATATTAGACAGACAGTGATTACTTGGTTGTGGGGTGTACAGTGGTTACTTACATTAACTTCTGTTATAGCAATATCAACGACGCTACCAACA
This sequence comes from Cyclura pinguis, assembly GCA_030412105.1. Lineage (NCBI taxonomy): Eukaryota > Metazoa > Chordata > Lepidosauria > Squamata > Iguanidae > Cyclura > Cyclura pinguis. Next base: position 82,804,256 of record CM059600.1, read on the forward strand.
ACAATTAAGGCATCAAAAGTGTTCCATGCATCAGTGAAATAGTGCTGTTAGGACAAGCATTCAGTAGCACGAGAAAACAGAAACAGAAAAGAAAGAGAAGAAAAAGGACAGTGTTATAACACAGAAACACAATCTAAGCTTCTGCAATGCACCAGTACTGCATCTTCCCTCCTCAAGTCTGAGAAGGTGGGAGACATTAAGCAACTATTTTTTTTTCCAAACTCAAGGTAACTGTGATTGGCCTGGCCTGCAATCAGAGTTTAGAAATATATCCAAATTCTGTGACTTGTCCAGATAACAGAAATAGTCAGGAGACAGAAAAAAGAGAGGGTGGCACTGGAGGAATTTGGCTGGGGTATACTCACATCAGCTTCACTGAGAACGATGTCTACTATGCTGCCAAGAACGACGAGGGAGTCAAACGTGTTCCAGGCATCACTAAAATAACCCTGAACAGAGCAGGCAGGGTGCAAATGTTTGTGATTACAAATGAAATGTCAAAATATTTGCATACTTCTGTTTAATTTTCTTTCATAAACAGAAATTACTACAAACAAAATTCAGTGACGTAATGAAAAAAAACAAACCAACCAACAATATTGTCTACTGAAGGAAAGGCAGAAATGTGACATGATTTGACCACCACATGCCAGGAGGACTCTGAAGCAGAAGCCCTGTGACATGGATAAGGACATAAGCACTTTGGTAGTGTGAGTCCTGGCAAAGGTACATCTTCATACTTCGTAGGGAAATGTGGGAAACTACATTCTAAGATACAGGAGATGTCCTCATATCCTAAGTCAGCTCTCTCCATCCTGGTACCCTTCAGATATGTTTCATCAACATGTGAAAACTGCCTTAAGTTATTGGAACTGCCTTAAGTTATTGGACAGTTGTAAACTGTCTTTCATGCTTTCCTCTGCCCAGGGTATATTTCAATATTGTACACCAAAGCATTCTTTCATTACTGTTCATGAACACATTGTTTGCGTACAATTTTATGGCCTAGAATTAAACTCCATAATTATCCTAATCTTCCTAAGAACATAGAGGCAAACATATGCTTCTGTGAATTGACAAACTGGGAGCCTGCTGAAAACCAAAAAGACGGATAGAATAGCGCAAAGCTTGAAATAGTTTTGGGGGCTGTAACTCCATGAATACACCACCCACCACAGACTGCAGCCATGATGGCTAGAGGATTTTGGGAGATATAGTCCAAAAAAGTAACTTTTGGAAGCTGTGGAGCCATGTTGAAGCAATTGCCCCAACACTGCACCATTTAGATATTTTAAATCACTGTATGATTAATATTACTCAAGAATCATTTGAAAATTAAGAAAGTCATATTTTTGAATATAAGATACTCCAAATGAAAAAAATGGCCAGAAAAGAGACAAAGCACATATACAGTGAAAGGTTGGGAGGACAACATAAAGCTGATGGGCATTATCCATGACACATGGCAGTTTTAAGCAGTTTCTAAGTGCTTATTGAGATCTGTTCCTACAATAGGTTTCTACATGCACACACAAGCAAAAATAAAAGCATTGTTATTTGCTCTTTGGGTATACATGGATTCATACATTTCAAAACCCTGGAAGAAAATAAAAATAAACCAGCATAACTGGCACTTCTAAATAGGCTTTTATGAACGTCAGACTTGACGCACACTTGTGCTGATGTTCTGACACTGCCAGTTCAAATGGGTTTCCTATCACTGTCATGCTGTTGCCAGTCCAGAGGGATTAGCAAGATCAGCTTGGATGTCTTGAAGCAATGCTGTTGCACAAATCACAGGGTATAACAATTCTCCACTTCCTGCCCAATTCCTGCTCCACTTCCTCATGTCATTGGCATGAGGAAGCACCTATGAACACTGTGAGTAAAAATCCTGATGTCACTGTGTACAACCTAAGTCAAACAACTGACGCTAGAGCTTGGCAGAACCTGGCATAGCTGCATTTTGCATTTTTTACGTGGCATTGCTTTTCTAGAATTCTTCGTAATAAGGCCTAGGCTTGCTGAGGGTTGTCTTCAAGACATTGCTATATAAGTCTATGAGCTATAGCTGAAAAACCAACATATTAAGCAAAAAAAAACAAACGAATAAACAAACAAAAAACAAAAGAAAACAAAAAACCCTCTAAAAAAACAAATGCAAATTAGGAAGTAATATCTGATCCACAGTGACTTTGGTATGTTACAGCTCGATCTATTCTGGCCCAAACTTAGGAACAAAAAGCAAAGAGGTCCAGCAGCCTCAACAGCCACTATGGATAAACACTCTCAGCAACATATTTTTTACCATAGTAACCAACCAAAAGACACACCTCCATTAAGACAGTCTAGAAGAAAAGAAACACAAGTGGGATTTGAGCACACTGGGTTATAGCCAGATCCCATTAAGAATACTGCAACCATTATGAACAATTCTGACATTACAAAAATGGCTAAAAAACAAACTTAGCCACCAGTTGTACTAATTTGTTTTTCTCAAAACCATCATATTACTATTGACCAACATTCTCAAATGGCATAGTGTTATATCAACACCTTCCATGAACAGACTGCCACATCAAAAGAGATTCTAACAAATACTGTTTCTTCATTTTCCTTGATCCTTTTCTCTTTTATCAATTTTAAGAAATTGAAAACATTTTCCACCAATATATATCACTGTGAACTGTGCTTTAATTGGCTGTTCATGAGATATACACACTCCTGAATATGCCTTAGTGGCTTGAACCTCTTTTCTCACAAATCAGAACATGGGCCTCTAGACAGGGAAAAATTGTAGGGCACTGCTGATGTGGTGTGGCCATCTTGGAAGAGAAGTGAAGAATGTACTGCTATGAGATATTTACGGGAAATCTGGACTATTTAAATCATATGTCACATATTCATTTCTTAAGATGTTCCTTTCCTATCAGTATATACAAATATTGTTTTCAGCAATGTGCAAAGCCAAAGCAAGCAAACATAAAGTAACAAAATAAAAGATGATTCTGGAAATGGGGAGATGTAATATATGGACAAGTCACAGCAAGTAAACTTTGTATCACACATCTCACACCCTTCATCACTGCAATATCTCAAGAACAATCTACTTACTAGATATCTTTTCTTTTTTGGCACACAAATCTGATACAGAACAGCAAGGAGATATAATTTCACATTTAATTATGTAATGTTTGGCTTTCATAACATTACACTTTTGAGCTTCTAACCATTAAAATACGTCCATTTGTGAAGTAGATACTGGCATGATATCAGCTCTGTTCATGCATTCTGGATGGGTAGCTCACAAGTGATTTGAAGTAGCAGCAGCAGCAGCAACTTGATTTGATTTTCTGATTGCATGGAGCCCCATTCATACATGTCGGAAGACAGGATTAGCCCACCTAGAACATGATATGTGGGACAAGTCCAGCAGTATGGCCTCATTCCTGCTTCAAACCAAGACTACCCCATGTGTATATAATACATGAATAGAGCTTAGTTATATTACTGCAAATATTTTTTAAAAAATCCCTGGGAGTCTCTTACCCAGTGATATTAACTGTAAAATCCATCACCAAAACATTTGCCCTTGTTGCATTTGTTGCAGCACTGTTTACAAACCTGAGTTTGATTCGTCCCAAAATTTCCCAGCACTTAATAAGAATGGATATGAGGTCAAACTACACACGATATGAGATCTGTGACTGGAATTCCTGACTAGGGCCAGTTCAAGACCTTTCGATGCATCAGGTGAAAGACAGGATGGCATCAGATTGGAAGTTCAAATTTTCCCCACTACTGCAACTAGATACCACCTTCCACAGTCCCTGAGGACAGCAGGCTACCTTCAAGAGGTATATGTGAGGCAAACTGCTTGGTACACACAACTTAAGCCTTACTGTCACCTCACAGTCCTACTGTCTGCCATTAAGGACACTGCTTCATTCTACCCATTGTAGGGCAGTCTCCACAATGATATTGCTTTTTTTTTTAAAAAAAGCCAGTCACATAACCCCAACTTGGACCACAGCTGGCCAGTGAGGGAGGCCTAACCTTTTGGCCTGTACTAGAGTCTCCTCTTCCGAAGCTTCTATTGGCTGTGGAGGAAAATACACGCATGTTTAAAATCTTAACCCGTACATCTTCCTTTCATTGCCTAATAGCAGCCTGGCGGGGATTACTAGAGAAGCCATGTAGGATCAGCCTCTCTCGTATCACACTTCTTCTCCAAATTGCCCTTCCCCTGTGGGAGCTCCAGTTATGGAATACCATATCACATGTAGCTTGATCCTACATAGATTCCTCCTATAGGGAGAGCAGCACAGTCTAAGAATACAGCATATCATTGTGCTCCCTAAAAAAGAAGATTGTTCTCCACAGAAAGTTACTCTCTGCCCTGCACAAAGAATGACCATATTATAAGGACACATGCATAAGACAAAGGCTGAAAATAGATCATATGGATAAGAAGCACATATTAAAACTATACAGTTAACCAGCACATAACCATGCTGTGTGTTTAATTCTAAATTTAGAATTTTATTTTTTAAGTTTAATTTTAAGCAATTAAATATTCTTAATTTTTAAAAAATGTGTATGACTTATATGGTGATTTATATCCATTATACAACAGAGTATCCAGCACGCTTATCTGAAAAGCATGAAATTTGGTTCCCACAGGTGTCAGGCATGGTCTCTGATCCGTAGCTATTATTTGCTGGCAGAGCTCATCTTAGGACCATGTTATAAAGTTCAGCGCTACTATTTTTACACAATTAAGCTTAAGTTCCAGATGTTGAAGAAGAAATCATTGTTTTCTCTCATGTAAGAATGCTTTCAAAGGAAGCAATTTCATGATACTTATAATTCCTGACTTCAGCTATTACTCAGCAATAACTTTAAAAAAAACCCTACATCTTATTTCTGCAGTTGCACAGATAGCATTAGCAGATTTCTCTGAATATTTTTCTTTTACCATGAAAACTTTGTTGATTATTGTTTGGCATGTTGCTATCTCATAAAAAACACAGAGGCTTGTCAAAATAACAGACAGGTAATCCTAACTAAACCATGCATAATCTCTTACCTTCGGCTTAAATGCAATGAGTTTCAAAATCATTTCAACAGTAAACACTGCGGTAAAAACCATATTCAGAATATCCATTGCATCATTAAAAAGCTTTGACTGTCCATAGTGCTACAAAAGAAACAGTAAGAAGAATGTTAAGATTATTATGTCTTTAATACCTGTTTGACTGGGGGGAATTTTGCAATTGGCAGCCTCTCCAAAAAGAGTATGACAATGTCACTCGACTATGGCTTGCTAATTTGCTATCCCTGTACTCCTATTTGTGCAGATCTGGTTGATGCTTAATGTGTTATGTTTAATGATAGTACCAGGGCTGCCTCTCATAACATCACTGGAGCCCACCATCCGTGACATCAGAGGGTATCAGCCACAAGGTCACAGATTTTGTCCCTGAGATACTTCTTACCTAGGTATCACCCCATCATAGAAAACAGTTTAGAGGTTAATTCTAAGTAAAATGAAATACAGGATAACTTCTTCATCATTAATTATACAAATACAAATACAAATTATACACTGGACTAATATTCCACAGAGATCATGTTCATGAGTAACTGGGATAGTGTTCCATTCTTACCTGCATTGCCAAGCAAAGCGTGTTCAACATGATGAGGACAAACATGATATATTCAAAGACAGTAGAATTGACCATATACCAGAATTTGTACTGGTAAGGGTTTTTCGGAATGTATCTACGCAAAGGTCGTGCTTTCAAAGCGTATTCCACGCACTGACGCTGTAGAAAGGAGATACGTCAACTGTATCAGTGAGGTCATAGTTTAGGCTGGCAAATAACAAGCCTAGCACTGTAAAAATGATCCATAAACTTACGGCGAAACTATCTGCATGAAACATATCCAGGGATAGCTGTGTCAGTCATGCAGTAAAATACAACAACACCCAAAATCCACAAAACAAGTGACATCTTTATTGGGCCAACTAAAAAGCACATGCTGTAAACTGTGAACCTGTCAATTTACAGTTATGTTTTGTTATGGCTTTGGTGTGTGTTTCTTTTTCCGCACCTACATTCAACACATACTCTCAAAACTATGCAGGTCTGTTCACGAAAAATTTGCCCAGTATACAAAACTAACTAAACAGCGACCTCTTCTGAAATTACTGGTGTCAGTTTCAAACAACAGCATTTAAAAACATTATTTATTACCTGATTTTTGTCCAGTTCACAGTTCTTGTACTCTTGTTCTCCCTGTTCTTGGAATGTAACAATTACAAAACCAACAAATATGTTCATCATGAAGAAAGCGATAATGATGATGTAAATGATGAAGAAAATAGAGATCTCCACTCTGTAATTGTAGATTGGACCTGTATTCTCTCCATTTGAGTCTATAGCTTTATAGAGAAGCCTGCAAAGTTGAATAATAATTGAAATAAGCTCATCAAGTTTATTTTTAAATATTTTAAGAAATATTTCTTTAAAGGTCAATAAACACAAAAATCTGTGCCTCTTTTATAAAATAATTCCATAAATCAGACTATATGATTCAAGTTATGGTAAACAACACTAACATATTGGAAGTACTGGTCCATACACTTGATGTATTCAACAAGTATAAAATTTACATGCACTGATAAGAAAGGTTACCTCGGATATTAGCTAATTCAATTAAAAATGTGATTTGATGGAGGAAATGAGGGGAAGAAATCTGAACTGCACAAGGTACATATAAATCTTTGTGTGACTACTTGCCATTTGGCCTGGACACACACTACAAATCCTACCCATCCCACTCAAAAACACCCCCACCTCCCGAGCAAGACAACTCAGAGGGAACTAGAGTAGTTACAGGAATAATAAAGTACAGTATACAGTGACATTGAAAAAGAAATAATTAGTCATTTCAGATTTTCATTCAAGGTTTCTTCCCCTGGAAGCCAAGAAGGAGAATCAAGGTCAAAAATTCCTTCCATGTACCTCCTTTAGTGGTGGTGGACCTGCCTCAGCCAAGGATTTTAACCCCAAGTTCCCCAATAAGCCAGAATGAATGAATGAATGATTGAATGAACGAATGAATATTTATATTCATTCATTCATTCATTCATTCATTCATTCATTCATTCATTCATTCATTCTGTCTTATTTTCCTAGTTTGTTAACCCACATTAAGGAGTTCTGGAAAAGGGATTCTACAGTGACCAAGGTACTTGGTTTCTCTTGGCATCTGGGACGGGAGGATGAAATAGGAGATAGCTTAAAATGGGGAAAAGATTGGAAGGAAAAAGGTAAAAGAGGGACAAGGAATTGCATATTTTGTTTTATTTATTCTATGATCTGGAAAAAAAAATCAGTTCACTAAAGAGCACACATTTCTAGACCAGAGTAGATCTACTAACAAGAGGAGAATGTCTAAGCATGCTCTGGGGAGAGTTCATCTATAACAAATGCTGAGGATCTGTTCTGTTTGTGATTATAAAATGCATGGATTTGATATCCTGGCAGCATTAGCCACTAAAAAGGTAAAGAACTGGTAAACCTTTTCACTGTATTTGAAATGATACCAGTCAGAAATACGGAAAATTTCAATTTCAATTTCAATTTCTGCTTAACTATTAACAACATGCTTTCAAAACATCACAGGCCCATAAAAAATTTAATTGTCCTTGTTAACTATGGAGGAATTCAAGGATCTGAGTACTTCTAAAAGGATCATGCCTACAGATTCCATTCTCCAAAATCCATAAGCAGTTGCTCACCACCCAAAAATGCCAAAAGAATCTTACAAATAATATACTCACGCAGGCCAGCCTTCAAAAGTAGAAACAGTAAAGAGAGCCATCATAGCAGTCAGCACATTATCAAAATTGAAATCACTGTTTTGCCATATTCTCTCTCTCACCATTGGACTATCCACATCTCCATCTTTATAAACAATAAATATTCCCCTAAAGAAACAAAAGCAAACCACCACTGTAGTAGTTGTCTAGGATATCAAGAATATTAATCTCTGTGCAAATAAGAGGAAACATACTTACTGGCACTCTACAGGGTTTTGTTTTGCTTCATCTGTACACCGATAGAACTTTCCCTAGGTGTAAAACAGAACACAGAGGCATATAATAGGGGCCACCTCTATTAACCATTCCTTTGTCTTCATCTTTCAATAACAGTTCTTTGTCTTACCTTAAAGAGCTGGACACCAATGCACGCAAACATGAACTGGAGCAGAGTTGTAACTATCATGATATTACCAATAGTTCGAATTGCAACAAACACACACTGCACTACATGCTGCAGGGAAAGAAGAGAAAGAAGAGAGTCAATACAATTATAGTTAGATGTTTAATCTTCATCCTTCATGAATAATCAATCCCATTTGCCATTTATTTTTAACTTTTATTTTTGAATGTATGAACTAAGCTCTCATTTGGCATAGCAAATAATGCCCTGCCAATTTTCCACTCAAATTGTGTAAGCAATTGGGAAAAAAGAATTTCTCATATTCCATAGAATAACAGCACCATTGGTAAGGTTGATCTCACTAGCGGGCAATACTATCATGCCCCAATAGAAGACAACAGTGCAAGCCTATACATTTCTATTCAAAAGTAAATTCCACTGACTAGGACTGGAGCCTCAAACTTTTGCTGCTAGATGGAAGAGACTTTCTCTTCCTTGAGTTGTCTTGGTGTGAATGCTTTTACTGCTTGGCAACAGGAGGCGGGCAGATAAAAAAATAGATGTGTGAACAGGAATATCTAAGGAGATGGGTCAGGCTCAGAAAAGGGAAAATGTGGACGGGCTGGCAGCATACTATTTAGACCCAAAACTGACTAGGTCGTGAGTAAACCTAGAGGGTAGAGAAATTTCAGACACATAGCACAAGTATGATGGCTACGGAGGAAGATGCAGCAAGTTTCATGGAAAGGATGAAGGCAGCATCAAAAAGAACCAAGAAGAGAGATGTTCCTCAAAATGATGCTGGAAAGCTGTTTTATTGTAGAGAACATAAATTTATTGGTCTAAAGTCATGCAACAGTTTGAAAGTGGGAATCTTCTTGGGGGCAAGTTAATATTTCTAATTATTATTACTTTTTGTCTGCAGTGAGATGGTATAACTTGCAAAGAAAATTCAGACAGAAACCTTAAGTCCCTTGGCTCTGTTAATCGCTCTTAGGGGTCTTAAGACTCTTAAAACTCTCAGAATCTTCACAACTGAGATAGCACTTGATCTAGAGGAAACGCAGAAAAAAAAAAGTATCAGCTTGTTATGATTTAATTCTACACATTTACTAAGGTCATATTAAGTAATATTCATGCAAAACAACCCATTAATATTTCAAATGTTTTCATTTACTTCTAGAAGTGAAAAGAGTATGAGCCATTACTAGTCTTCTCCTACTCTTCTTCCTTTTCCTCCTGCTCCTTCTATTTTGTCATAACCATGTTCTTAGGGTGGGTAAATTTAACTAGGTAAACTTTGTAATGCTTCATAACAAAAACTGCTTTGAACAGTTTTTCCCATGAAGCACAGGCGATTCAGATCTACAGCAGAATCTCGGTAGATTCAGATATGCTGCTGCAGAAAACTTATTCGAGTTTTAAAAATTATTTTTCTAATTTAAATTTTTTAAAAGTGGCAATTCTTTCCCATTTGTTAACATTTTTTTAAAAAAAAGTGGCGTAAGAATCACATCTACTTGGACAGTCATATTTTTTTTCAGCTCTAATTTATTCTATTTTTATTTCTCAAAGGGATTCAAGCAAAATAGTTAAAATGCTACAGTTAAAAGAAACAACCACTAAACAATGAAGTAGTATGAATTAAATGTGAAAAAATATAAAATCCCGTAATATTAAATAAACGCAGCTTAAAAAACAGCACACATACAACAGAGACATCAGAAGGAATTTGTCTATCCCAGGAAAAGGCTGAACGTACTCTGCGTTTAAAAAAAAAACAGCTCCAGGGTAATCAGTTTCTGTTTACACGGAAGTTTAGGTCTAATATATCTTGGGGTAGCAATGTGTGAAGAAGAAAGTGGGCAGTCAGCTGATCCCAATACCGCCACCCCCTCACCGCAGCCCTAGAGCTATGAAAACTCATGAATATCAACTCATTTGTGACTTGCAAGCTTTTAATTAACTCTCTGTGGAGCACTGGCACCTGATAGGCCCCATGTCAGTGAATCCAGATTTTAAAAGAGCTATCCATGGTACTGAACCCTGTCTTTAAGATAGGTTCAGCATATCAGTCAGCTCCTTCAAAGTCAACTAAAACCGAATATGAGATCCACCAGCCACTATGGCTGTGAACCCTTCTTTCTTTTCTTCTCCAGTTCTTCTCAGCTTAAAGCAAAAAAGGTCTTGAGGCTAGAAAAAAACCCTGCATTATCTGCTTGAAGCATGTAACTTAGAGGGCATATTGGACAGCCACAATGATATCTGAGTGTTTCTGGGAAATCTACAGGATGATAGTAAATTCAAAGATGAGTCTTATTTCATCCCATCTGAAAAATGGACTGCCATATTGAGGAGGGGGCTACGACTTTGTTGTCAGAGTAGAAGGCAGTGAAACCTGTGGGGATGGTCCTACAGTGTGAGGGACAAGGAGGAGATTTCATAACCCTGGTATGTTCTTGAAAAACTATCATAGAGAGAGCTGCTGAATCCGTGTGCCAAACTATGGATAGTGCCATTTTTACTGTAGCAATAGAAGTGGAAGCAGTAGCAGTAATGAATAATAACATACTCTCAACAGATACAAGCCATTGTGAATATTATATCATAATCCAGTAGAACTCAAAATGAGGCTAAACAGCTGTATCACTAGGGGTAGTCAAATAGGGACAGGTTTAATTCTTGGTGGAGGGAGAAAGGGTAAGATTTAACTTCATGTCCCTTGGTATATGTTTTTACTTGTTCCTGCATAAGTGATTGCTTGCTAGGCATAACCATGAGGGAGAGTAAAACAGTACATTGGAGGACATGGCAAAAACCTGTCCACAACCTCCCACACTTGATGGTTCAGTTGTTTTATGGCTCTACCACTTGTTTTCAGTTGTTTATGGCCCTGGATTATATGGGACCTTTAGTAGTATAGTTTCTACTTATTAAAAAGCTACACATCTAACACTGAACAAAAGGTATATTTTCTTTTTTCCATTCCTTAAAGTATAGAAGAAGGAATAACAATTTGTTGACAGTCCGTGATAGCTGGTTAAACATGCTCACCCTACAAGTAACAGCCATTTTCTGTCTGACCTCTGTGACAGAGAGAAACAGATATTGCCTGTAGATATTCATCTGCTTGTGTGCAGATGAATATTACAGAAAAAACAAAGGTATTACAAACAAACAAGAGACAGAGAGGGAGAGAATGTCTTACTGACTGAATGCAGTACTTACTGAATGCCAAATGACACAAGAGAAACACCCACTACCAGCAAGTCCAACAAGTTAAAATAATTCCGGCAGAAAGATCCTTTATGAAGAAATGCTCCAAAAACTGTCAGCTAAAAACAGAATGGTCACAGTTTATTCTTTGTTTTTGATTTGTTTCATTCATCTACAGGCTGTTTACAAGATGTTTACAGTCAATGAATCCTGTTTGTTCAAACAATTGGAAAACAAAACAAAAAAATAATAATTTGACTGTGTATCTCTAAATGGCATGAATATCTTCAGTTATCAGTGTGAGTCAGTCATTACCAACAAATAAAGTAGACGGAGGCAGTAAAATCCTCAAAGCAATAAAAGTCACTATTCTTAAACACAATCATGTTCGGTATCAAAAGTTTCATCACGTGCATCATGACCAGCTGCTGGCTTTTATCATGCAATCCACATTAGGGTACATCCATATGAAATGACTGTTGCACAGTACAGCATTTACGAGAATGAGGGAAAATTGGCGCTATACTACTCATTCCTCTTTGTTGAATATCTTCCATTATCTCAAAACTCCTCATAGTACTCTAAACAGTCCTTCATTCTCTGGGGCAGCCACATTAGCAGCAGAACAGGGATCAAGAGAAGAAGCATTAAAAATGTTTCAGAAAATCTGAGTATTTTGTTTCATTTAAGTTAAACCCATTGTCTTTCTTCATCTATAATCTAACCTTTACATTTTCAGAGGAAGACTACTGAAAAACTGCCTATAAGTAATAGCTGACAAAACCAAAAACTGCAACCTACATTAAACTGAACATATCTTGTAAACAGCCAAAATTAGTGATATTATATAGTGTTAATCAAAATGCACTGTAAAAAGAGCACACAATCAAGTAGGATATAGATTTTTGTTATGTTTAATCCTCAGTTGGAAATGTAAAGTTTATGTACTGATTCTTACAATACCAGAAGCTCCAATATTAGACGTCAGGGATAACTTAATAAGTGGCTCAACACGGATGTGGCTGCATGAGATATTCCCAGTCTTGAAGGTAGCAACATGTATGTCCACATGTTCATTTTCCAAAGGTTCACTGGTGTCACTTCAGTATCAATTGTACCTCATGAGTACTTATGTGACTGGTAATGCCAAGCTCAACTAGACATCAGAATTCTGAGTATCCCTGTTGGCTGTCCTTTGCAATCAGTACACAGACTATACATTAAAATACTAGTTTTGAACTCATGCATAGGCAATACATTTTAACAGGCATGTTTATGCCTCTTCATGTATTTAAATGTATACCCAAGATAAAGTTATCTGAGTATGTTTTTAGAAGGGCACAGTATCTTGCAAGTTCTTTTGCAAGAAAATAGTGATCTACTATTTTTAGCTCTGTGAAAATATAGTTCAGAAAGAGAAATGAGAAATCACATGCTCCTCCTTTAAAAGATTTAAGATCTTTCATTTTGGAACGCCAGAAAAGGGAGGAGGAAAGCTCATGCGTAGTGAAATCTTTTTCCTTCTTCTGACAAACCCAAAACAGAAAAAAGGACAAAATGAGTTGTCAGATTGTTGCGATGATAAAAAAAGTAGCTTCTACATGCATCCAAAGATCAAAAAAGTAAGAAATAAAACCCATGGGGGAAAAAGTATCCTTTGGGTTTTTTTTTTTAAGTTTAGCTCTGATTGCTGAGTGAAAAGGGTGGAAACACTTCCAAGTGCCTTTTCTTGGCAGGTGACACACAGAAAAAAAAATCCTTTTAAGCAAACTTCTTTATAAACCTGTTACCTTCAAAATGATCTCAAATGTAAACATACTAGTGAAGACATAATCTGCATACCCTAGGATCTGGAAGGTAAACAAAAAGTTACAAACATTATTGCTAAAGCTGTGTCTGAGTTAACAAGGATCAATTAACAGTTAATTACCTTTAACAGGATTTCAACAGTAAAGATGGCTGTGAAAGCATAGTCAAAGTAACCAAGTATCTGCAAGGTATAATATGTGCCACAGTAAGAAATTCATCTATAAATGATATATCAGATTTTACAACTTTGTCCACATACACATCTAAAAGAACAAAAGTTGGAATTAATAGAATCCAAGTTACATGTACAACAGCTCTTAACAGCAACTATTAATTTCACTGAAAATTCCTTCACAGCTACTCTAGCTCACAGGTTTGTGCTGTCCTTTCTCTCATGTATGGATGGGAATGGAATTCTCTAGCTGTTGCTGGACTACAACTCCCAGCATTCCAAACCACTGGCTATGCTGGCCAGGGCTGTATGGAGTCCTAGTGGGACAACATCTAGAGGGCTTCAGGATTCCCGTCCCTCCTGTAAACCTATCATTTAGTTCTTCATTCTCCCCCTCCCTAGTATAGATGGAACCCAGAGATTTAAATCAGTTGTTTTCCCACAGCAGTGATTATCATTTATTTTACTATAATAACCCTATAAGAACAGTAAATACACAACACTGTTGAAAGTTAAGGAATAGGTGCAAGTAGTACTCAGAACTTCATATAATTACATTAATGAAAGAATGCAGTAGACCTTCTATCTACCACACAGGAATACCTTATGAAATGATCCTGGCTTTATAGACAGATATTTCAAAAAGTCTCTCATATTCCTGTCACAAACAGCACTTTGGAAATAACCACTAGGAAACTGCTCACGCAGTTCCCCAGTTAAGCACAGAATGCACATGAAAAAACATACTTGCAAGCCTGCTGGATGGAGATATTAGCACTTCAGGCCCAAGTCTGGTATACAGAATAGCAGCATATTTGCATTAAAGCATAGTTAACATCTGTACCTTAGTACCATCATTATACAGTCACAATGTTTTGATAACATGTAATAAAACCACACCAGTCTTGAATGTACACAATTATTCTAAGTAAGCCTTCTGTTGTCAAAGCTACACTTAGGAATTTTTTCTCCATATCTGTATATAGGCATAACACCCCAAGAAGATTTTTTTCAAAGTGTTTCTACTAGCATGGCATCACATTACGACTTAGGTAGAGCCTATCTGAAAGACTGTATCTCTCAATATGAACCTGCCTGAGTTTTAAGATCCTCACGGAAGAGTCTTCTGTTGCCCCCTCCCATCCCAGGTACGGTTGGTGTGGACATGGGAGAGAGCCTTCTCAGTGGCTGTTCCCAGGCTATGGAATTTCTTCCCCAGGGAAGCTAAGGTGAGCCCTTCTCTGCTGTCTTTCCTCTAGCAGGCAAGGACCATTTTACTTACCCATGCTTAACACTGTTAACTGGACATTGCAGGATGTTTAACTGGAGTGTACTGCTCTTTTATCATCATCATTATTATGTTTAACCATTTTAAATTAATGTTTTTAGCATAGTTGTTTTACTTACTTTTTAACTTTGTATTATCCATTGTTTTAACTTCACTTGATTTTAACTTATATAAGCCATAGTGGGTCCCACACTGGGAGAAAGCCAGGATATTAAATAAAATTAAATAAATGAATGAATGAATGAATGAATGAATGAATGAATGTATGTATGTATGTGTCCCCTTATTTGTTTATCTGTTTAAAGAACTGCATATATAAAGTAAAGCTGACTTACTTAAAAACAGTACAATTATCGGAGGGGAGAAATGCTTCTACCACAAACACAGAATTAAAAAAACCCTTTATTATTTGTAAACATCTTGCATCCATGTATCAACAGGATGACACTTAAAACATCTTCACTGAAATGAAACATACAACTGGCATGGATAGTTCTAAAATAAATGGAGTGGATTAGAAACTACCTTTTTGTAGAATTCAGATATACCAATGACAGCAGAAAAGTTTCTAACTATGCTCAGCAGAAACACAAAAGGAAAGGTACAGTTTTGAAATGATACTTATAGCAGAGTTTACATATGACTGTTGTATGCACTACGTTATATGTCCATTTTGAATGGAAGAGAACTCTGTGGCCCGTTTTGTGCTAAGGCAGTGACTCTTGAATGCTATTCTACTACTATTTTCTTAGTTTGTATTTTCTTTGGAGACCACCTAATTTTCTTATGTTGTAGCTGCCATGTGAGAGACAGTGTAATGTAGTGGTTTGAGCACTGGACAACAACCTTGGAGACTAGGGTTCAGTTCCCCACTTGGCCGTGGAAACCCACTAGGTGACCTTGGGCATATCACACATTCTCAGCCCCCAGAAAACCCCATAATTATGATAGGGTCACCATAAGTCAGAAACAACTTGAAGGCATACAACAACAACAACAACAACAACAACAACAAGCTGCCATATTGAGAATATAGTGAGAACAACCTTCAAAAGATTAGAATTTAAAAGGCTCTTTCACTCCAATTAATCTTTAGAGAGAAGGAAATTACAACTATGTGGTAGTTAAACACTGTTAGGTTTGCTAGTGCATCTGGCAACTAAAATTTGTGGCTGTAAACATACTAGGATTCAGGTCTGATTTATTTAAATTAAATAAATTACAATAGCGAATCATTCTGGATTTTAGTCTAAACTTTACCCCAGATACAAAATATGTTGAACGCTCTGGAACACTCCTTAAAGTCTGTGCTAAATTGTCTCAGCTGTTGCAAAGCAACATCTAGAGTGGATTGACTTCTCTGGTGATATGGAAGCCACTAGTCACCACTGATATAATATTATCCCCTGCTTATACTCTGAGGTGGCACATTCCCATGAGGATTGTAATAACTGCTTACTCTGAATGTTAGAACTGCTTCTATATCTGTCTGCCTGGAGAGAAATGCTGACAGCTACATCATTGCTTTTGTTCTGTCATGCAATCCTCTTGCAAGAAGCTGTGGGGAACCAATATACCTTCCCCAGTGCAAAACATAAAAGAAGATAAATAAACCAGAAGACATAGCCTTGCAGCAGAGGAAAGTTTCTCAGCCAGAAGATATGGGTAAAACCCCAGGCAGTCCAACTGTTTACATTTAATTTACGTGAGGAACACAAGATGTTGCCATACAGCAGCTCAGGCAATTTGTCCATCTAAACCACAAATGTCTACTATGACATACAGTGGCTCTGCGGAATCTCAGGCAAAGGTCTTTCATATCACTTGTTATCTGAACTTTTTTAACTGGACATGATAAGAATTGAACCTGGGATGCCCTCTGCCAGGGACGGGGGTCACTAATGTTGATTTATCATTTAGCAATTTAGTCAATTGATCCATTTTTGTCAGGACCAGCAATTGGATTTCAGTCACTGTGTTCTATATAGGAAGAATTTGTTAAATTTATCCCCCTTCCTGCTGAATTAATGGACTTTAATCTCTCCTCTTTAAACTTGCTGTAGTATGTTAATTTCACCCATTTCAAAGTTGTCTGGATTTTAACCAACCAAACATGAATGGATGGGACCAGATTAGTCTTCCAATCTTGAGCTGCCAGGGTTCTGGCAGTTATCTATAAATGGAAAATTAATTCAGTCTTGGTTTTAGTATCTACCTCTTCCAAGACCTAACCTATAAGAAAAAAATTCAAATCTCTAAGTGCCTCAATTTGGGGGGTAGTATCCGGTGTGTGAGGGTCAGAACTCATTTCCTATGGGGTCCAATGGGTCATTTATGTTGTTTTTTGCCTTCCAGGATTGACTAGTAGAGGAAAAGCACAGGATAAACCTACCAGCCACACGTGTGGAATAAAGCAATGGGAATCATGCATCTTTCCAGATACTGCCGAACTTCAATCCCCAGTGTATCTGCCCCCTGCTGGTGCTCGCAGAGGGGCTAGACTGGCATGCTCCTTACTGTCTTTCTGTAAGCAGGTAAAAACCTTTTTATTCCAACAAGCCTTTGAGAATGATATTTTGGTATCTTGCATAATGCAATGAACCTTTATTTGTTGTTATTGTTGTGGTGGTGGTTGTTTACATTTGTTTAACTGGTTTGGGTTTTAAGATGGTGTAATTGCTTTTTACCTTTTGCATGCTGTTAATTTTGAACTGTGTCTGTTTTAACTTTTGTAAGCCCCCTCAAGTCCCAAACTGGGAAATAAATGAATAAATAAATAAATAATCTCTCTGTAACCTGCAGTGCCATCTTCAGTAACCTCAGTAACTAGGTAAGAGACTTTTCCTAACCAACAAAGACAAAGCAGAAAGGCATGGAAGAGTCATGTATCTTGAGGGAATCTAGGCATGTAGTATTTCCTTCAGCAGAACTTCTGAACTTACTCATTATTTGAAAAAGAAAGAAAAGATACTGCTACCTAGTAAGACAGTAGAAGGATAATGAACACTGGGAACTATAGTCTAATAGATCTAGTGGTTACTAGGTTGAGGCATGTTCCTATATGCACTCACCTTTGTTCAAATACCACATCATTTTTACAAATTAGGATTTTTGAAAGAGAAAAGACATTATATGGCAGTTACTTCAGCTGAACTTTCACAAGGAAAATATGTGGTTGCATCTTGCATCTTCCTACATCCTGAATATTATTACTCCAGTTACTGATTTTTTCCAAGATCCCTTTAATGCAAAAGAATGAAGGGGCTAAATAATAAAATGTGTCTGTCTGTCTGTCTTCACCATAGTGTAAAGCTTGTGAAACGTAGACAGCTCAAACCTAGACTCCTAAGATTCTGAATCAGGTGAGACTATTCCCACTTTGCACGGAATATCATTTTGAGGCTTCTAAACAACGTTAAATAATTTTAGGTGACTGAAATAAGATACCATATTCTGCAGCATCCCCATTTCTGGAAAAAAGGAAATAGGAAGGTTTCCTGGGAAATCTGCACTTATTTACCATCTCACCTCTTGTAACTCTCAAGGGGACAGAAGCATCAGTGAAACAAAAGCAGTAAAGAAAAGGGGTCACAAAACACGTGCAGGTTGTGCACCCCAACATGACACACAAAGAAGCAAAGAAAACCCAAACTTCATTTTCCCATACATACATTTTCTGAGTAGAAAATTAGGGATCTGGGGCAACGCTGGTTAAACTTTTAATAATTCATTACACAATTTTCATAATAGCACATAATTGGCAACCTCAAAAGTATGCCTGAGAAGCACTCCTGGTGCTTGAGAAGGGTGGAGAGGAACTTTAGGAGAAAGGAAGGCTGAATAATCATGGGAAGAGGGCCTAAATATCCTAAAAGCACCAGATCCTGCCTGATCTTGGAAGTAGGCTCAGCGCTGGTTAGCATTTAGATGGGAGACTGCCAATAAATACTGGGTCCTATAGGCTATATTTCAGAGGAAGGAACTGACCAAAACACCTCTGACTATTCCTTACCTTAAGAAAAATCCTATTAAAATCACCATACTTGAACAGGTGACTTGAAGAAATATAAAGAGAGAGAGAACAAGAAAATGAAGGATTAAGGTGATGGGAAGAGTAGGCAGAGGGATGAGAAAAAGAGTGCTGGGTGGAATAGTGGGCTTTACCCCAAGCACAGTTGGGTTCTTTTCCTACTCAAAGCATAAGAACAGTTGTGCAGAATCAGAAAAAAGAGCTACAGGGTCCTTCCATACTGTACTATTATAGCACTATGATTCCATTTTGATGGCTAAATCCTGTGGTATCCTGGGATCTGTAGTTTGGGGAGGCACTACAGTCCTCTGGTTGAGAATTCTAAATACCTCTCCCTAAACTGCAAATTCCAGGATTCCATCAGATGTTGCCAACGCAGTTAAAGTGGAATCATAGTTCTCTAATTACTCTGCAGTGCAAATGTACCACAGCATTCTGTTTCCACGATAGCCAACCAGATATCCACGGGAGCTTCACAAGGAAGACGTGCACTAACACCCTCCCACACTTGCTTATTTCCAGCATGCTATCTCTGTACTGGTGGTGCAGAGGAAGACCCTAGGATTTTCAGAGCAAAATAATTTTGAATTATAAAATACCTTTGAATTATCTTTGTAACTGAACCCTGTCCTTATATAAATACCTCACACAGCTTAACTTAAATATGATCTGCTAGCCCTTTTTCATCAATAATTATTTCTTTCCATTTCGAAGGTCACATTTAAAAAATAATCCAGCATGCAGATCCTTTTGTGGAGTCTATTTTTTTCCCTTACGTTATTTCGAAATGAATGACTGCGGATCGGGTCTTCAGCTGCAAGGGAAGCACTGCTAAGCATGATGAAGACGAGAATGAGGTTGGTAAAAATGTGGTGGTTGATTAGCCTGTGACATCCCACACGAATCCTGGAGCACAGAATGAGAAAAGAGAATATTGCCATTGTTACCATTGTCAAGCTAATTGGTTATGAAGTATATAAAACAAGTAACCTAATTTAGAATGTCTTTCTTTTTTAAAATTTGTCTGGAAAGCTTGCTCATTGAGAAATCAACATTGGTAAGTCATACAGGAGGTGGCATAAGTATGTATGGAAAGTAGTCACTTGAAAATATTATAGATAACTAGATATAGCCTTTAATGAAGCTATGCTATTCAGGCAATACTTTACCATTTGGCAGGCCTCCAACACAAGTATTTTATCAACCTGCTAGGATTCTGATCAGCAAAGAAACAGTACATCAACAGAAACGACTTCATACGGTAATCTATTCCATTTTGCTCTAGTTGAAGTCAGCAAAAGCTTTGCTACTCTTAAGGAAATCTCCATGTGGTATCACTATTTGATACAAAACCATCCAAATACTGTATATAAAAAGCATATTTACGGGTTTGTATTGCTGAAAATAAAGAAAGAGCTTCCTTCAGGAATTGGTGTCATTTTCTCCTTCATATTAAGCTCAGATATTCTTCGGGGTCGAGGGCCAGCTGGAACTTCTGGCTCTTCTTCCTCCTCTTCGTCTTCTTCACCTACTTTAAATTGAAACTTTTATTTATTATAGAACAAAATTAAATAAATAAATAGTTGGTACATCTTCCCCTCAATGTACATAAATCACCTGGAACGTCGCAAGGTGGATAAGGGTCTTTGTCTTCATCCTCTCCTTCTCCATATTCGTTAATTGTAACCTGTTGTAATAAAGATAGGAACACTTCTGAAGGAAAGTAAACTTGGTGGAAAATGGATTTCACAAACTAAACCAATCCTCCCCTACCACTGAAAATGCTCAGAACTATTCAGCTACAAATTTTGGTTGGATATATATATTTAAGAAGTCAATAAGCGCTTAGTTCTATAGTTTCTCATAGGGCCTACACAGTGTAGGATAAGTCAGGTAGCATTATTTCGATACCTTTAAGCCTTAAAACAAATTGTAACTTGTATTTTAATCTGGACTTATTTTAATATTTTTTAATATTAAAATATTTCTATCCTAGTATTGGGGGGGGGGAGTGGTATAAAAATGTATTCATCATCTGCATGATTTTCATCACAATCATCATCATCATCATTATTGTCTTTCTCTTCCTCGTCATTTTTTTAAAAAATTCTTAATGTAAAGGTCTAACAAAACACAAAATATGAGGATCTTCTATTAAAATCTCGCAGCTCATAAAATATCTAGTCAAGTCAGAAAGTGAACTGACTGCATCTAAACAAGCAGTGAATGGAAGAAAAGAAGGGACATTGAACACAAGTGTTCAGGAAGGAGCTGTCTTTGCTTGGAGGGTTTGTGGCTTTGAGGTTTGATGCAAAGGGGTAACAGTTATCTCACATATAAGAGGATGGTATATTTTAACAATTTAATGGGGTAGAAACTATAGTCACAAATGGACACTACTGAGTAAATTAGAAGGAAGGAGGCTGGTATTGTTTTGTATCCATGAACTGCAGGACATTTAGCATGCAATTATGAACTGAAGTAAGATACCTTAGAATCCTTGGCCTTCTTCTGATCACCTTCTGGTTTGTCCCCCTTTTTATTATCCAAACTTTCTTTTCTGCAAACACACAAGCAAGAAAAGAAATGGAAGTGGGTGGGAAATATAGTAACTCATATGGTCAGTTATCAATTCTATTGAAAATAAAAACACAAAATCTACAGCAACAGAGAATACTTATGCATACATTTCATATACCATATACATACCAGCACCAGACTTTTTAACCATGCATTATTCCAGGGGACACTGAAGATTTAAGACATGGTTCACACTATCATGATACAGAGGCAACTACCCCAGGTGGCAGACAGTGGAGAGGGGGCGGCAACAGTAGTCCCACCACTGTCCCTTCTAAGGCCTCTGGACTTTCTTCTCTCTTGGAGAACTGTGCCATATGTGCCTGTCCCTCACCTCCTAAAATGGACAAGTATTCTGAGTGTGGTAGAGCACCATGTCTTACTGCCACTGTTTTAACAGCTAGTTCAGCCAGCTTCTGCATGGAGAAGATAATATATGGAGCGACAGAGTGGCATCATCTTCTCCTTTCCCTCAGGCAGTCCAGTCTTGGGGTCAGAACTAGATTTATGACTGCTTCTAAACCAAATGCAAAGCCAATGTAAACATCACCATGTATGCAGTTATAGCACATGTGCCTATTAGCGTATGGACCCCCAGTGGCAAGCCTGCTGCCAGTTTTGGCTTAGCAAAGCACCTGGTTGCAAAACAAATGGATATACTGCCTTCACTCAGGAAGAAGTACATTTTCGTGACTAACTGCCATGCAGGAAAGGCTTCATGAGTGGAGCTCCCTTAAAGGCTTTGCTTCTTTCCAGCTGTCACTTGTGCCTGAGTCCTCTTCCTTCTTTTCCCTATTCCCTTTTCCTTTTATGCTGTGCCTCATTAGATTGTAAGCCTGAGGGCAGGAACTGTCCTGTCTTCTTAAAACTGATGCAAGAAAGTTATTTGGGAAGGCTTTCCAGTAGGATAGAAATATACTTACACATATACTTATACATCCATAGATAGATAGATAAGAAATTGCACAGTAACTGAAGCCTACTCCAAAACTGAGCTAAGCATCTGATCAATTTCAAGAACAAAACTGGTGTCTGGATGAAAAGATGTGATAAACCTTCCCTGCATCACACGGGGACTGTCATCCTATAGCCTGATTGTTGCTTTTCCTTCTAACAGCTGAAGTACCAGTGGATGGAATTCTGGAAGTGTTAGCAGTGGGCAGATTCTAAACTCCTTGCCCACATCCCAATGTTTTCTCAACACTGGACCCACCCCTCTGCTTTATATATGACTGAGGCAAAAGCGAAATACACAGTTCTGTCCCTGTCACGTGTAGTATGACTCTCAGCTTTTAAAATAAAATAACTTGAGCTAAATTGTGCTAGTGAATTCATACAAGAAAGATTTTCACAAACTATGCTTCCTGATGTTGTGTGCCTTCAAGTCATTTCTGACTTACGGCGATCCTAAGATGAACCTATCATGGGGTTTTCTTGGCACGATTTGTTCAGAGGGGTTTGCCTTTGATTTCTTCTGAGGTTGAGAGTGATTTGCTCAAGGTCAGCCAGTGGGTTTCCACGGCCAAGATAGAATTTCAACCCTGGTCTCCAGAATCCTAGCCCAACACTTAGACCATGCTGGCTCTTGCCAACTAGACTTCCTCCAGTGGAATAACTGAACATGACTTGGCAACAGCTTTCAGGAGTAAAAATATTGCTCCAAACATGTATAAAACTTCATTGTAATCTAGGAGTACCATTTTTTAAAGGCACTGGACATGATCCTACAGAGTACATAATGTTGCCAAGAAGACAAATATCAAATGTGGTAATTTATTTAGGCCAACCAAAAAACAACACTATGCTTGGTATTATCAAACAATGGATTTAGACCTCCTCAGCTCACACCATCCTTCTACAGAATTTATAGAGCCCCAGATTCTTCCAAAGGAATCACAAGAGAAAACCAAAAGAAGGTGAGAATGTTTGCATGTACTGTGTGTTTCCTCTGTACCTGGCAGTCTTCTTTCTCTCTTTTTCTTCTGCTTCTTCCTTCTGAGCAGTGTTTAGACTTTCTGCATCTGCTAGGTTGTCAACCGCAATGGCCAAGAAGACATTTAGCAAGATATCTAATTCAAAACATTTTAAGGATACCACACAGCTATGACAACTATCTTTCGTCAATAAAGAAGTATAAGAATTTCATGCTCTTAAATTCAAGATTTTAACCGGCTGACATACTATGGCATATAAATTAAATCCCAGAGCTCATTTAGTATGAATGGATATATTTTCAAATCTGTCAATGCAAATTAAATGTCAAATGAATTTCTACCTAATATGACTGCTTTGACTTTTTGTCCCATGTCCTGCTTATAAACTTTTCATAGACATCTGGCTGGCCACTTCGGAAACAATGCTTTTGCTATGGCTGCTCTTATGCAGGGGCTGATAACCTCCAGAAGTACAATTCTCCCTCTAAGACCTGCTGTGCACCACATCCCTGTGACATGAACCTGGAACTGGTTAGAAGCCCACTTCTGGTACTGTAAAATCCTTTCAGTGGATGGCGTGGGGGTGGGGAAGCAAAGTCTGTAGAAGAGACTTTGGAGAATCATTGCTCTCAGAAGCTTCAAGGAGCAGCAGTTTTCCTCTTTTTTGCACACACACAAAAAAAGGTGGGGAAGGTCATTTTGGTGGCTGAAGCACACTCCTGACTATCACAACCCATGCCAACTTAGCATGAGGCAGGCAAGAATAAATATTTAGTGGGAACAATTTGACAGGGACTTCTCTCAAACAAGCCTGAAATGAAGTTTGGTGTTAATTTCTGACACCAAAGATAAATATAGAGTTTTATATGACCCTAACAATTTCAGAATTCCACAAAATGAAAACTGCCAGCTGTTTTGTGTTTGGTCACTCCCTTTCAGCCATACAGATTTCCTGACACACACACATACACTCTTTCTCTTCTTAATGATACAGCCTCACAAAATAAGCACAAGTATAAAAGGAAATTGTTAACTGAGGATGTTCTTAATGCTAAATATTTTGCCAATATTTTTAAACAATATCAATTCTACTAAGTTGGAATGGTGGGAGTTCATTCCCATTGTTCACTGGGATCTCCACACAGTGGGGAGTACATTATCTATGACGCTGTATCTCCCTTTTTGATTATCTCTGATACTGTTTTATTTATTATTGCTCTGCAATTTTGCTAGAAGCAATACATAAATTGATAATAATAACAGTCTCAACAGCAACTATTACTATTACTACTACTAGTACTACTACTATATTTACTCCCTTATTAATCCAATAATGACAGCCAGGGATTCCACACCAGTTGAGGGGTACAAATATTCTTGAGTTTTAGCTAAAACTTTAACAGAGTTATCTAAGTGGACAAGCCTGTCCTTAGATAGGTTCTGCACCTTGGATATCTCCTCTACAGTGCAATGCATATTAACTGCCCCATTCACTGGCAGGGAAGCCACCAGCTGCCTCTGATAAAGAACTGACAATATTTTCTAGCCCAGCTAGGAAAGAGGTAAGATGGGAAAATAGCAATGACTACACTGTTCCTTCTGGCACCCATAAGAATCCCTCATCTCCCTTATACTACCTAAAACATCAGGTTCTCCTCCCACCTTTTGGTAGCAGAAAAGTGCACAAAAGTCTGCATATGGTAAAGACAAACTGGTGACTAATACTTCTGTGTTCATATCCCCATTAAGAAGACAATGGAGAAAGAGCTGCTTCAATCAGGTGTGACAGCACCACCAAGAAGAACTACAATCTCTGTGTTTAATCGGTGGAATTCTACGTCTTCCTTAATAAATATATATGCTAATAGGAAACTTGGATGCAGAATGATGAGAGGTTTACAGCCAAGACCCATGCACAACAGGGAAGCTTACAGAAGCAGAAAAAAAAAACTTTTTAGGAAGAAAAACAGGTAAAATACTCAAAAACAGCCCAATGAGGATTGAGCATGATCAGTCCCCAAAATATATCTCTGTTACATGCATGGTAGAAAACCAGAGAAATAAAGAATAAAATAGACAGCATGAAAGTTGGTTGCCTGGAAAGCTTCACAGAAGCACACCATATGACAAATTTGTTACCGTTTCAGTATATATTTCTTACTAGAAATACAGAAGCTCCAGTTCTGCTCTTATAAATGTTTGATGTACTTGCCAGCAACACAATCAATGTATCAAAAATGATTGGCAAGAAGATTAGAATCTTTCCATATGTTATTTTGAGGTGTGAAGAGGTAGGTGAATATGGGAATATCTGATTTACATACCTGCTCA
Source organism: Cyclura pinguis (assembly GCA_030412105.1). Lineage (NCBI taxonomy): Eukaryota > Metazoa > Chordata > Lepidosauria > Squamata > Iguanidae > Cyclura > Cyclura pinguis. Next base: position 82,829,850 of record CM059600.1, read on the forward strand.
TGTTCTAAAAATGTACAGTTACATTTTAAAGTTTTTTTTTAAAAAAATGAAAGGATACAGTTACCGCAGATGAAGAGGATAATGAAGTACACACAGACTACCATTCCAGATGATGATGGACCACCATATGCCATGATGCCATCATACATAACAGCATTCCAGTCTTCACCTGTTAGAATCTAAGAAGCAGATGTCTGATTACCTTATGAAAACAGAAAATTAACAACAGAGTAACTTTTTCATTTAGTTCAAAGCACAGAAAGAACTATCCCATTACAAATGGTAACCAACATCTGTGATTAATTAAATTTATAGAATCAATAATACTATAAAATAAGTCCTAGAAATTAGTGATCAAGTTTTGTTAATATAAAGTTCCTTTAAACTGCATATATGTTTGAAGGCACTTATAAAATGACTTCTCTTGTTTGTTGTCTGAATGAACATTTAGGGTCATTTCTGCCATGATATTTGTTATCTGTACAAGTCTCTGTACCACGCAGTATCAATAACTCGTATATAGTGATTTAAAAGTATTTAAAGCTCTTCACAGACATTGCCAGAAATTGACCCAACTATAACATATTAAGCTAGTGCTACTGTCTTCATATCGTGAACACAGAACACTGGTGATCTGATATGGACAGAACAGTGGATTGTGTAAAGGGTATGTGGTTAAGATGAAATTTTAACAGGTGACTTCTGAGCTTCCCATTTTAGCCACTACTCTCTAACACCTTTAAACTGATCAATCAGTGGTTTGGAGTGACAAAGATAGTGTGATAATTATTATTAAAAATGTAAAACGTTTTACAAGCAACCATGTGAGTAAGTGATTTAGAACAATTTGTAAAAACAGGATATTTAAAAAATTACTGTATGAGAATGTTTAAAACCTAATCAGTCATCTTGATCAGTTATTTTATCATAGGTATCTAATGCAGCTACGTCTTCACTGAGATACAATGACAGGTTATAGTTTATTATTACACGTCCAAACCTCAGGTTTATGTGTCCCTCCTCTCCTTTCTGGCACAGCTGTGAAGAGATCAGAAACTAACTTCTACTTTTAATTAACCACAGATTGCATTGCATCTACACAGCAGATTATTAAGTACAGTTGATCATAACAACCCAGATACATTAGCAAAGAACTGAGAATGGCATCTTTCAGTGAACCATAGACAAGATTAACCACAGTCGAATGTCTGGGTCAGGCATAATGACAACACTACATTGCAATAAAATAAAAATGGAAGTTAAAATTCACATAACAACAAACTCTATTTTATCACTGTTACTTTTTGGATAACAACTCTCAGGATCACACAACAAGCTCAGCCACTGGACAGGTGAACTGGAAGGTTCTGGGAGTTGTAATCCAAAAGAGGTAAGTTGAACAAGTGCTCATCTAAATTCAGTCACCTAGTAGGATAGCAGATAGGCTAGCAATTTCCTTTTCAAGTCCAGATAAAAGCTGTTTTGTAGATCTGTAACATTTCTAGAAACCATGCCACTCACTCATTATAATTCACAAATAGGAATCAGGAGTCTTGAGTCTAGAATTCTAGAAAGCAAGTGTTCTGGAACAACTAGAATGCTGTTTTCATCTGTTTGGATTAAATTCTATCCTCCCCTTTGTGTCACACTGCAGAACATACACACTGAACACTAAGTAGAGGCAAACTGTACGGACACAGTTACATGCAGCAGGATCTCAATATTGTGAAAATGCATTTCATCCTCAGTGAAAGAACTACAAGTAACAAATGTGCTTCCTCTCTCTAAAGGCTACTTCACATACAATTTTCTCCAACACAGAGACCAATTTTCATTTCAGACATCATTTGTACTGTCTGAAAGAAGATATAATTTGTTTCTTAATTTTTTGAAGAAAAAAAAAGAAATTCAAAGACTAGGAAGATCAAAATCAGCTTCCTCATTTATTTATCTATAGTCACAAAGATACTCATGCTGACATCAGACATTATGAAAATATATTCCTGGAATTTTTCAACTGAATATGTCCTTATAACCTTTTCAACCAATCAATCAATCAACCAAACAAACAAGAAAACAGGTAAATTCAAACATTTTATATCCAACTAACTATAAATTAATTTACATTTATTTTGAAATTTTCTCCAATGAATTCAGCAGATTAACCGCTAACTAAATCTGTATGGAGCTGTCCAGGAAGGACAAAGTCCTATATGCTTTGAAATAAGTCCCATTAATGCAGTGAGATATACTTCCAAAACAACCTGAATAGGACTGCATAGTTTTTTTGCAACATCTAATACATATCAAGATATCAACTGGTGTGCCAATTAAAAAATGGCTGTGTAATTTCCCAAGCCTTTAAGATATGTCAGTATCGCAGGCATATCATTCCAGCATAAAGGGTAGTGAAACTAAAGGAAATTTCTAAAAATAGATAATATTGTGTTTTAAGATTATTAAACATTACAATAAGCTCTATCATTATAACGTGCTTACAAATAATATTTTTTAAAAAAATAACAATAGTAATACTTGCAATCTAGTAAGCCCTTTATGTGTATGTTAACTGCTTGTGTGAATCCATATGGTTCTCTCCTTCCTTCCTTTCCTTCCTTCCTAACCTGTAAACCAAGTGGTTTCTGAGACTTATAACAGTTTTAAAAGCAATACTCATGAAGTACTGCCTTCTGGAGGTAAATGGATAGAAAGAAAGTAAGGCATAAGATCCAGGGCTTCCCTGTCAGATTTCCACTTACCCAACCAAGTATTTACTTCTATTTCTACACTACAATCCCTTGCACCTCCTTAAGATCTACTCTGGAAAGCTCATTTAAAGATCTTCCAGCAGATTTGAGAGACAGGCAGGCAGGCTGCTGAGGACAAAAGGAACTGTTGGCTCTCATGGATCCTGTATATTGATGGTTGGACAGTAGTAGAGTCTACCCAGAGCAAAAAGAAAGAAAGAAAGAAAGAAACCGTGCTGCATATGTGAATCACCTTTGGATCATAGCTCATAGCCTGGGTAATTTACCAAGATACAACCTTTAAATATGCGATGCATAAACAATTGTTTAAAACAAAACAGTTAAACATAAGAGAAAGTTTTCTTTCTTTCTTTTTTTAACATTCAGCAATTCAGTTTTTTTAAAGCTAAAATTTGGAAGAACAAAGACAACTTAATATTAATGACATTAACATAAAAGCTATGCTGCATAAATAGATTGAATACATGATATGAACAGATGATACAAAATGATGCAGAAATTACCAGAATATTGACTTTAATGAGCAAAATGCTATTTAACACAAACAGAATTAATAAGTAGTTGTGATATGATTTTTTTGTTTTTAGGAGACAGGATTACTTAGACACTTTTGTTTTTCAAAGATAAAATGTCTTATAGTGGGTGAAAGAAATTTACCTGGAATACAGTTAAAAGAGCTTGTGGGAAATTATCGAAGGTGCTCCGTTTTGTTTGAGTTTCATCAAAATTAAATTTGCCTCCAAACAGCTGCATTCCAAGCAATGAGAAGATTATGATGAAGAGGAAAAGCAGAAGCAACAGTGAAGCAATGGACTTCATTGAGTTTAACAAGGATGCTACCAAGTTGCTCAGGGATGTCCAGTGCCTATAAATTAAAATGCGTGTGTTAACCAAAAAAAACCGTAAAAGAACAGTGCGTGATGAAATATTACGAAAGAGCTGCGGATCATACAAGTGTCAATAAAACTTAGCAGCAAGTAAAACAAAAACAAAAACAAAAAACAAAAAACAAAACAAAACAAACTACAAGTATCACTCTTGAATTCATCTTACCTGGTTACTTTAAAAATACGGAGAAGACGAACACAGCGGAACACTGAAATGCCCAGGGGTGACATGATTTCCAACTCCACCAAGATGGTTTCAACAATGCCGCCACAGACCACGAAGCAGTCAAAACGATTAAAAAGGGACACAAAGTAAGACTGCAGGCCCAGACTATACATTTTTACTAACATTTCACAGGTGAATAAAGCCAGAAGAACTTTGTTCGCAATATCTGCAGGAAAAAAATATTCAGAAAATTATATTAATCTATATGTCTTTGATTCATTTTGGGCAGAAAGCAAACAACGGTTTTGTTTCTAGTTTCACCTCTAATCCTAACACTCACATTCTTCCCAAGCGAAGATGATGCCACATATACTGCATATACCAAAATCGTACAAACAAAGAAATTCAGGCAATAATATGGAGTGAATTTTCATTACCCTCATATAACAAATAACATATTTACGATACATTTAGTATATGTATGATTCTAATTTCAGTAGAGACCTGATGCATGCACCAAGTTCAGCATACAAAAGACTGTCTTGTTTTCTTCTGTAACTTAGGGACAAACTAGGAATCTTACATACTGAGAACAACTGATAAAGGTAATCAGCATTTAACTGACAAAAGCCAAGAGGAAAATCCCTGAACGACAAACTTTGCAATGCAGTGGGAATTCCTTCTAGACCTGCTAACATGGAAGAGGTATTTGTCAAATGCAGACAAATTTTGTACTAGACCCAGAGGAAATTTTTGATGGTACATACAGGGGCGTGCAAGATTGTGACAACCAACGGAAACCTACAGCCCATAGGTCTATAACCTAAGCTACAGCAAATGTACTGTGGATTTCAATACACATATGCTCCAGTTAAAAATTTCATGATACCAAAAATTAGTTTATTCCTTCCCAAGTTTCCGTTTAAGACAGTCTGCCATGTTTTATACATCATAAAAAGACTAAAAAACAGAAGTACAAGCTCATTTTCTATTGCATAATTTTTAAAAAAAAATATTTCAATTTTACCTTGTATTTGCGTCAACCAATCAGGCTGATTGTAATGCTCAGATGAGATGGTTAATGTGTTCAGGAAGACAAGCACAATAACTAGCCAATAAAATGAAACAGATTTTACAGCAGCCCTGCATCTTCTTCGATTGAATCTGTTCCAGCGTCGCCAGCGTCGACTAAAATTTAGAACAGTGGAGGTATTACAATATAGTCTCAATTTATAAAAATTAAGCATGAAGAAAAATTCTTCTTGGTAAAGACATCTTAGTCCTCTGTCCTGGTTCTACCACAGAACAGGTCCTGCTCATATGTCTACTCACCATAACACAGGAAAAAAAGACAGCTGAGAACCAGTGGTTAATTTAAAAGGTCATACATTCCTATCAAGGATGTTGGTAGATCTTTGCTTAAAGTAAGAATCATCACTTTGAACTGACTCCCAGTAAAAACTGGCAACCAGTATGGGAAATAAAGTACTGGAATTATACACTGAGATCTGTCAGATCTGAAAAGCACTCTGGCAGCTGCATTCTCAAACAAATGAAGCTTCAGAATGTTCTTCAGAGGCAGCCTAGATAGGACACGTCTCAGCACCCCACTCCAAAAATGGCCAGGGTGCATATGACTGGTCAAATTTTGCACCACTGAATCACTGGCTGCTTCAGTTTCATACCTTTTTTCCATCCAGAAATACTAATTTGTTCATTTATTCCACATGCTTCTGACTCAAATTATTGAGTCAAATTTTGAAAGAGCTGGTGAAAATTGACAAAGCTTGTGTGCATTGCCAGGTTAGGAAAGCAGATACTGCTAAGGCTTTTATCACAGACTGTAATTTCCTGTTCAAGCAAATGCTGCTTGAAATGCGAAAGTACATGGAATCTGCAAGGGAAGTCTGAAAGAAAGGCTAAATGAGATTGTGAAATTCACATATACATTATCCTTGTATCAGTATTTTTGTTTCTCCTGTCCCCTGAGTAACCCATGCTACTTAAACAAAGCTACACATACATTTTATCTCTCATTGCTAAAGGTAACGGGCCTCATATGGAGCTTGGTATTTTTTCTTGACTGGGATTTCCCACAAACACACTTACATACACAAATGCATGCTCACAGAGAAAGGGGGATAAGTTGGGCCCAAAACATTAGTCAGGCAAATATCTGTTCAGTTAGACAGGCCTTTGACAAATAAGCAATGCTTGCTGTTCTTTCTTTTCAGTCTGTGTTGAACACTCTTCCCTATGATTGCCTGAACTACAACACTAGAGCTCTCCCATAGACAATTTGAAATACTTCACCAGATTAAGATCTCATGGATCTCTAATCTGGTTGGAGCAGTTGGCAGCTATCAAACTATTATAACTGTGTAGTCTGTATATGTTCAGGGGCTCAAGCAACCAATAGATTCAGTAGCTCAAGCAACCAGCAGTTATTACAGATGCAATGGAAACAAGGATCAGATGACTTTTGAACCAATCCCTGTACAGGTCCCGTGAACAGCCACTTGATCTGCGGCAATGCTGCTCAGTTCCATAACTTCATCTCTCATTCACTGCATTTTCTTCTATAGGATAGCATGCGTGTACATGTGTGAAGTATCTATTTGACTTGTATGCCAAGGGAAAAAGAGGTCAGATGATTTCAAACCATTAAAGTCTACTTTCTGCATTACAAGTAGAGAAAGAAACCACTTCTATTACTAGAAAAAAATATGCATCTTAGGTTTTTTTTCCTTCTAATAACACAAGTAGCCACTGCAATCTTTCACATGGTATGCCGCTCACACCTGTGATTTACTACAGTTCCTTGTCTATGGAATACTGAAGGCTAAAATGAAGTGCATGCAAGTTAGTACTTCAGAACCTGCCTCAAATCAGGCAGCAGGGATTAAAAGAATGTAGTTTTCTCTGTGCAATTCATGCCCATCCCCAGGTTGGTAGCAGAAAGCAGTTTAGCACAGTTTCAAGACTGTTGCAAATAATGTTCCATAAGCTTAAGCCAGCTCTGATACTACTTTAAAATTACATTCTGCAACCTTGTCTAATTTACCAAACAGGGACAACTGATGGTTACAGTTGGGGGTGCACTTAACCCCAAAATAACAGGAGCTGAAATTCCCTTTGCTTAGATCATGAACCAAGAGGGTTGTGGGGCTGCAAAAATTGGAGGCTGGTGTCTGCACTTTAAAGGAGCTACTCAAGGGGCTGAGCTTATTTCAGAAATAGGGTACAGCATACTTGACAAGAAAAATCATTTAAAATGGTCAACCAATGGTAAGCTCTTCTTATCCACATATAACAACCTCTCTTTTCTGTAAAATTACAACACACTCACTTCAAGCTGTTCAAGAATGACTTTGTGCAAAATTTTTTAAAAACCTTCATTCAGTAGTGAGACCTTGAATGAAAGAAAATGTGCAAAAACAATAGTTTTAAGGTGATTTAACACACTTCAGTTCTTAAAGGATTATGATCACGAGCGACAAAGACCTCTGATTAAAGTAAAACACTGAAAAAGATGTGAAGACGATAAGCACATATGGACCAGCTCATATTTCAAACCATCAAATGTTCTATATAGATTTGTTGTTTAGGGTTACAAAATAGAATATATTTTATGATTTTTTAAAAATCTTGGGTTCAGTGGATGGAATTATGAGGCCTGCAGACTGCTTGTTGGTTCTTGGGCCATTTTTGCTAACTCTCATCCCCTCAAAAGAAGAAATCACAAAACCCAGGAATTTTATTCTTCTAAGGGGCATTGCTCTCCTCAAAAAATAACGTGCTGGACTCACACAAATCTTTTTGCAAAAATCTATTTTTTTTTAAAAAAAGAAAACTATATTTATTTTAGCAACCCTCCCTTATTTTTAAGAAGTGGAAACGCATTTTTTCTCGGTTTTTTTTTTTAAACCAGAGGTGACCGGGTCACTCTCAGTTACCGGTCACTTCCAGTGACATTTCCCTTCTTTAGTTTAAGAGGGTTGCGGAGCTGCAAAAATTGGAGGCTGGTGTCTGAACTTTAAAGGAGCTACTCAATGGGCTGAGCTTATTTCAGAAATAGGGTACAGCATATTAGAGAGCTCCTTTAAAATTCAGATTAAATGCCAATGCAGATTCACTAGCCCACTGAGGTCTGATACAGTGACCCATCAAATGCCACTGCCCATCCCTGCCAGTGTTAAAGCTCTTAGATGCATCTGGCTAAAGATGACTATTATTTTGTCACTGAGTCTACTCCTGAGTTTTGGAGAAAACAGTATCAAAGACTCTTATCAAGAAAAATCCAGAGCTCAGTAAAAGCAGTATTGACAGTTTAAGGGGGATAAGTAAACAAGTTTAAAAGATTACATTGTATAGTGTAGTAGATTGATTAAATGACAGAAAGAGAATCTGTTTTGTTGTTTAAAGATGCACACAAGTATTTTTGGAATACTTCCCAAAAGGTAAGAATCAGGAGAAAAGAATACCAGTAACTTTCAGTTTTCAGTGTTAGGTTTTAATAAGAACAAAGATAAAGTTAAGAAAGGAACATTGGGAATATGACTGATATTTTTATTGTGATTGTAAACCTTGGCTTGAAGAAAAAAAAGGAAATCAACTTTTTATTTATTAATAATCCATGAAATCTTACTCGCATGCATTTCAAAAGAAATCAAGACACTTTTGCTACAAATTGGACACATTTTTACACAGCAGTGTCCTGGAAATGTAGCTTAAAGTATTTTCCCACCCCTACAGATGAAAGTTATCCAAACATTTCTGAAACGTTACATCACATAAGCGTGAAGGTCCATTCTGCAAATGTCAGTTTATTTGTTTTTTTCCCCTCATAACATAATCATGGGAATGCTATATTGCAGGAGTCAATGGTCTGCTAAAGATCTGCTAAAAAGAGTAGAAATGCTAGCTATGATGATATACCATGGAAGTGATCTTTGTTATAGCTTTGGCTTGCTTATGGATTCAGACGCCACTGCAATACACAATCAGAAAAACATCTCTAAACCAGTTTCAGACTCTGGTTTCAGATTCCGTTTATCAGCATCAAATAAATCATGCTTTGTGGGTAACATGGGTTCAGCCACTGGCTTCACACATAATGCAAAACCATGATTTAGCATTACATTTATAAGCTTCTGTGAGCCCAAGTGACGCTTGATTGCTCCCTGTCTTGTCTCCTTCTCCCACTTGGCTGGAAGGAGAAATAAACAAAGATTCACTTTGGTATTCCTCAAACTCTAGCGTGTCATTAAGTATGGACCTAGAAGCATGGTTAAAAATATACTAGCCAGCTGCTAAACAAGCTATCTACAAACAATGGATGATGAGTCTGATTCATTTAACATCACAGCTAATTCATCCTCTTAGCCATGTAGAAACACAAGAGCAGCAAGAATGCTGGGAGAATGCTCAAGCCTGCAGCTTTGATAGTGTTTTAAAGGGTAGTGCATATAACTCTAAGTCATGGTTTAGCATGCATGGTTTCAAATTGTAGTAGTATGGTCTAGTGACAACTGGTCCAAGAGAATGAAACATGGTTTAGCTTTAAAAAAAAAAACAAACCCTCAGGTTATGTCTGCACCCAACAAGATTCCTTAAAACAGATACTGGGTAGGGCTGACTGATTAAGAAGGAAGTGCCTAAGCCAACTTTTTACTATAAAGTAGAAGAGAAACTAAAGAAAACCAAAGACAGAGCAATTTATTATGATCTCATTTGGATACAATCCTATATGATGGCTTGGTGTTAAACGCGTAAGGCCTAAACTTAACAGCTCCATCCTTTCTGCTCCCCCAGTGCAGTACAAGGAGATTTGAGGTCCCTGTTTATTCCTTTAGCTAACCATTGTTTTACATCAGGGAGGGGAACTTTCAGGAGTGTGGGGCCTGTGTTGACTCTCAGGAGATTTCAAAGGACTCTATCGCCACCACATCTCCTGTAAAAAGAAAATCAATTTTTTGCTTCAAAATGTACCAAGCATCCTCTAAGGGGCAAGTCAATTTCTGGATCACTACTTGGTTGACAAAAAGGCCTTTTGGGGCCTAAAGTGGCTCAAGGGCCCCCAAAATATGACATAATTGCCCACACATGAAGGGCACTTGGGAGCACTCTGGGACAAAAAAAAAAAATAATAATAACTCTGAGGGCCACAACAGCACATTTAGGAGAAATATGTGGCCACCTTCCTTCCCCTTTGGTTTATATGGTTAGTGTGAAATATGATTTCAGGAAACAATTCAACTTCAAACCAGGGCTTATGATACTGCCTCCTCAAACATGACGCCCTTTAGAGGTGCTGGCCCAGATTTCCAATCACCTCCAGTCAGCAAGGGTCTTTCTAGTTGAGAATGATGATCTGGAGGACACCTGGTTGGAGAAAACTTGACTTAAACCATAGGTAAAACTAACTTTTGGATTCAAATACAACAATAAATTGTGATTATTTGAACATGTAAATGGGTATACTGGAAAAGCAATCACAAGGCTTATGCGTATAACATAAAAATACAGTTCTGTGTACATTTTATATTCACTGTACTGCATTTGAAGGAGTTCTACTTTAAGAGACTAGATAAAAGATACATGAATTATAATAGATAAAGCGTTTTTGAGGAGTAGCGATCGTCTTTTGAAAAATTAAGTTAAAGTACATTCTTTAATAGCTATGGTAATTTGGTCATGGAAAAAGAGAGCAAAGGATAGTAGTATCTGCTTATCCATGCTATTAGCATCTGGTAAACAGTTTGATATGGTTACCTACAGTAGCCAGTAATGGCTTGGTGTGGAGGGTATGGAAGTGGCAGGATATTATTTCTGGGGATTCAGTTTTTACTGCAGAGTTCAAATTAATGCAGAAAAGAGGATTTTTTTCCTCCTTCCATCTCAAGTTGACTAGATGCAGTTTTTATCCAAAAGAGGCAATAGGCTGTAAATTATCTATCAATCCTCAAGAGCCTTTCTCAAGAAATTAGTTCCATTCAACATAGTATGATTGTGTTTGTTGTTGTGTGCCTTCAAGTTGTTTTCAACTTACCGCAAGCCTAAGGCGAAGCTATCACAGGGTTTTCTTGGAAATATTTCTTAACAGGAGGTTTGGCCTTTGTCCTTCTCTGAGGCTGAGAGACTGTGACTTGCCCAAGATTGCCCAGTAGCTTTCCATGGCTGAGTGCAGATTCAAACCCTGGTCTCTAGTATCATAGTCCAATGCTCATACCACCACACAGTGCTGGCCATCACACAGTGTGATTTACTTATATGGATTTTATCATTCTGACTCACCAAGGGAAAGTAAAAATAATGATTCCAAATAGCTTAGTAGCTATAGGTCAAGACTGACTATTCTACTGGAAGATTTCTTTTTCTTTTTCTTAGACTGTGCAGTACTTGAAGACTTAAGGTCTTCAATTATTTAGTTTATGGCCAAAATTAGTCTCCCATGCAGCCAATGGAAAGGTATGGAGAAAGCTGTCCAGTTATAAATGCCAAAATTAATCTTTTCACCATGTAGATTTTGTGAAAGAATGTCTTTAAACTCAAGGTTAAAAAAATGTTTGAAAAGTGACAGCTATCCTGACTGTACAGACCAGATGAAATACTCATTTTTCCCATGAACATTTTTAAAAAACTTTTTAAAATTGTAACACTTGTCTAAGGCTGTTTAGATAACCAAAGTGTATAACCATTACACAAGCCACTATCTCGACTTATTTTCCCCTGAGATAAGGTCAGAACTTGAGATGTTCAGCATACCAGAATTCCCAGAATTCCCTTCTTATCCACTGCTCAGTCTTCTCACCAGTATTCACGTAAGAATCAATACAGAACTTCGCCACAAATAAGCCTTTTGAAACTTTTCAAAAAAACCCCAAACAAACAAAAAAAACCACCCTGAGCTACATAATCCTTAACACTGAGATCAGGCAATTATCAGCCAAACACTGACATCAAATGTATCAAATTCTTTCAAGACTAAGCTATAAAGTCTTTTTAAGGGTGGTAATACAAAACAGAGTAAAGAATAATCATCTCACACTCTCCCATGTATCTAAACCAGAAATCTGGTTTTTGATAATCAAGGATTGTAGATAATATCAGAATGTCTTGATCTTGGTCAGAGTGATTACCTTCCTGAGACACTCTGCTGTTTGCACATGAACAATACTCAGTTTACAGAATGAATACTGGCAGCTGTTTCCCCTTAAAATTCATAATACACAGCACAAGGCTGGTTATTTCCTACCCTAAATCGGAAAGAAGCCTTTAGCCTGAACCATGACATGGTTACCATTGTCATACCCTTTGAAACTAATCTTCCAGCTAGGATTTGTACTGGCATGAAAAAGAGTATCATATAGTCAACAGGATGACACACTCGAGGTTCTCCATATCCTGCCTCCACTGCAGCCCACCTCTACATGTCTAGCACTGGTTGTCCTTGGTGACATCATCTTTCCCAATGATCCTGAACCATCATTCCTCTGTGATGATGGTTTGGTCTCTGAGTTAATCTGCCTGTTACATGCAGGCATAAAAGCTACACCAGAAAGCAGCAATCAGAGATGGGTACTGGATGCAGGATATGGCCAAACTTTTCCTTTCACTCCAGTTCCTTACCACTAAATTCCACACCATCACTACCCATTCCTTGCAGAATTTCCAGTACACATTTGAAACCCATTACTTTGAAGGCCACCAGGGAGAAGAAAGGAAATCTGCTCGAGAAAGTTGGCTGGGAATAGGAAAAAAGAAAATAATTTTTTTAAAAAAATTCTGCCTACCACTTTTCAGATAGCACCACCTCACCTTCCAAAGTAGCTTCTCAAGGGAGAAAAGGGGTACATTAAGTTAGTTGCACACACATCTGCATTTCATATGTAGCTTGGGCTCCTGGAGTAATTTTCCTTGAAAAAAGAAATCTTGAAAATAAGGTATCTACTAATTTAGGAGCTAAGTAAGCAAAGCGATGTGAAAAAAAATGTTGTTCAACGGCAAAAACAGAACATGATAATTTACATTCATACGTGTTCCCTGAGTATTATTTACTCACACAATTTTAACATTCAGTCATATTCCACCATAATTTGAATAGATTAACAGTGTAAAGAGTTATGATATATTTAAGGGAAAGGAAAGGTAAAAGAGAGGAAAATACTGACCTGAACTTGGATTTTGAGATAACTTGACTAAAAGAAAAGGAAAACATATTTTTAAAGAAAATTCAGAAACAATAATTTATACAACTCCTTCTTCCTTGAAACCTATATTGGAAATTGAAAGCAGCTTAAATTATTATTTCTTGGATGGCTGCCTGATATAGAGAAGTTTCATCAGTGTACATTGAAGAACACCTGTCTACTTTTGACTGCTTTTGCTGGATCAACATAATAAGTAATTTTACAGATAAAGAAAATGACAATCTTCTTCATTAACTTTTAACACTTTCACATCAAGAATTTTTATAGAAGCCAATATAAAATCAGCTCAGAAAAAGATTAGGGTCATAGTCTGTTAATGAAAAACCTTGTCAGGCTATCCTACTACATCCCCAAAGTGCTTACACTTGATTTTTCTCCATTACTTAATAACCTTATGATGTGGACTGTGAAGTGGAAAGTGCTCGGCCATCACCACACAGTCAACATAGTAGGGATTTTATCTTGGGTTTCCACAGCCTAAAACTATCAGACTTTTTATTATACTACTTTGTAGTAAATCAGAGTTCTAATTACATGTTAAGAATAGGATTTGTAAACCAAAACACTAGGCAACAATTTATGGTAATAACTATCCTAGCTCCATATATAGTGGACCCACTGAATCAACAGGAATTTGGTAAATCAACAATTATGTAATCTCCATTAATTCAGTAGTTCTACTCTAGTTGAAACCATCAACTGGATTTGGGCCATTATGCTCTCCAGTAGCTGAATACTCACTAGATAAATTTATTTACTAAACAAGTGGCACAAGATTAAAATAGGAATTTAGCACAAAAAAAATACATAAGAAACCCCATGTTTCTGAAAACTTAACTTTTGTTCAATAAAGTTTTTATCAATAATTGCATTTTCTTAAGGTGATCATTAACATCACTGGCAGTGCAGGAACTTCCGATCACATCCATCTTAATACATAGCTGAGAAAATTTTCTCACTTGCTCTTTGACTGCTAGGAGAAAAGAGATATGACACTTGTGCCATGTTCATGCATACTCACCACAAATTTCCACAACATGCTGGACTCTCCCCTTCTCCGCCCACATTTTCAGTATTCACAGATTCGGTTTCACTTGCTTGCATGCTTGCTGTTGTGGGCAAATAAGAATGAATTAGATTTGTGGTGGCTGAATGAAACCAGCAACACTTTGATGGGTGTATGCACTAGACAGAAAATCTGTGCTCCAGAGGTATTCTGTTTAGAACTGAAGTTGGCCTTTTAAAAGCTGACCAGCCCAACCATCCCCACAGCTTAGATTGAAAAAGACTGACAAAAAATGGAAGCTAACAACCTTTTTTTTCTCAGCAAAAGTGAGAAAAAGTGAGATTCATGCTGGGCTCATCTAGTAAAATATAACACAAATCTCACTTCAAAGGTTCTAAAGACTATGGCCAGTCTTCTAAAATGGTGCATCAGATGATGCTGGTCTGCAACTCCCAGTATTCTTATCATTGGCTGTGCTCATCAGAACTGCTGAGAGTTACAATTCAACATCTAGAGAGTGGTACTTTCCTCACCTCTGCTCTAAAAGCTTACCACAAAGGGTCAATCCAAAGATGCCAGTTCACAAATCAAAACGCAGGGGTGTGCCATGCACAACAACGTCAAAATTATGTTCCAAGGCAAATTGCAACAGTACATTGTTCGATCACATGGCACATTCATCTAAGCTTATGTTGGTGAGTTGAGACTGAGGCTGCAGGTCTACTCCCACTCACCCAGGCCTTAGTGAAATTAGTGGAAGATATTGCTGAGTCCATATGTACAGAATAGTGGTATGAGTTACAGATATCAGGAAATGACTTCTGCTAATTGAGCTTTGTACCATGAGCCTTATGCAAACTTTTTTTTCTCTTAGCCAGAGCTCTCCAAATGCAATAAGAATGATAGAGTCATTCTAAGGATTACACACTTAGACATGTACAGCTTCTACAAAATAAGGTTCTGGAAACTAGATCCAATCAATGCATAGAGGTTAAAGTTTTTTAAAAATAAGGTTTAAAGGATTTTAACTGATGTTTTTGCATGTTTTTCATGTACATTGGTTTTAGTAATTTGTAATCTGACTTTCTGGGAAAAGGGTGCATAAATGCATAAGAAGAGGATGAAGGTTGCAGGGATGTTCCTGATCATCATCCCTAACGAGATGTTAGAAAAGTTGCTTTTGGGCTACAACTCCAAAATTCTTCCACTAGCAAGAAGTCAGTGGCCATGTGGTTATGGGATTCTGACAGCTGTGTCCAAAAAATTAACTATACCTAGCTTTGCCACTACCCATTTTCCAAGTATGTTGATAATACCTACTTCATAAATGCTGCATAAGCCTAAAGGAGAAAGAATATTGCTGCCGACTTGAAGAAACTGAAAAAATGCAACCATTAGAAGCTGAAGCATCACTGCTCTGCTTCGTGTGTCAGTTAAGATGAAAGGCTTGCCTTGGCACTTGCAGAACAGAAAGGCAATTTCTTGCCAGTCTACAAAGACAGCCTGTCATCTAAAGCGGAACAAACAAACAATGGATTGACTTTTAAATTACCAGGACCAAGTGCCAGTTACATTTCTGCTTTCAGTATCTTAGCAAGTTTTGCCAAGGACAATGCTGACAGCTTTTATTATCCTGGTACTCCTTCTAAATAAACAATTTCCTCAGATGTCAATGTTTTGAACAAGATTTGTCCCTGCAGAAGTTTTAAACAGCAACTAGGCTGAAAATGCACTGTCTAGAGTGTAGCCCAGCACAGCTTGTACACCACCAAGCCAAATGCAGCCTACTTCTGTGATTTGCTCCTTGCAGAGATAGCTTATTTATTTACAGGTAACTCCTGAAGATGGAGTACATCTCTAAAAGTTTTTTGGGGGGGTCCACAAAAATAAACAACTGATTAGCTGTCAACTGAAGTTTTCTGTATTTTCTGTGCTTCCTTGTTGCTGATTATTATTTCTTTTCGTGATCAAGATGCTTTAAAACTATCAAGCTACTTTTTGAGGTGGTTTATCATCTCAGGAGGAATGGCTTGAGCCCCAAAATATCCAAGCGAGGCATACATACTCCACTCATATCACAAGCCATTCCTTTCCTCTGATTTTAGGTTCTAGTGTTTGTCCTACAGAAGCTGCTTCTCCTGTACTGGATTTATTGTAGTGTAGGGCAGAGACCAAGTACTTCTTACCACAAATAAAATGGCTAGAGAGAATCAGTTTCACGGTAGATGATGAAATGTTTGCGTGCAGGGGGAAGCGTGACCATCTGCACCACATTTTTCCTCACCTGCCACATTTATGAGAGCTAGTAACTTTTACTGAGTCATTTGCAATGCTATCTGTTTTTTCCTGTGACGTCCAACTTGTTCCTCCATGTTCTTTGCAATGGCAAAGACAGTTTTGCTTACACTCTGTCAGAAAATCCACTATGAAATTATGCAAGAAGGCACTGTTGCTTACATAGGCCATTTCCACACTAGACTGTTACAGTGCTATTATTCCACTTTCAACATCCTATGGATTCCTGGAGTTTGCAGTTTACTGAGGGGCCTCAAAGGTCCCTCACTAAACTGCAAACCCCAGGATTCCATAGGATGTTGAAAGTGGAATAATAGCACTATAACATTCTAGTACGGAAATGGTGATACTTGCATTCCAGCTAGTCCAAAGTATACATGGTACAGGCAAATTAGTTTAAACATCTGACAAATGGGGAAACAAAGTCTACTCAAATCAGCAAACACCTGATCTTACCAGATTTTGTGGGACAATATCTTTCAGATTAAAAGTATACCCTTTATCTACTCAGAGACCTTTTCCATTTGGCCTCAGCAGGGAGTAGTAGATGTACACAGACCTCCCAATTTTCCTTAAAAAAGAGGGCCTCCATAGGGTGGGAGTTGTGATAAGCAGCAAGGCAACATTGTGGGCCCCATCAGACGACACTCTTATAGCATTATTAATCCACTTTAACTGCCATGGCATCATTCTGTGGAATTCTGGGGTGTGTACTTTAGTGAGGCCCAAGAACTTTTTGGCTGAGAATTCTGAATCTCCTTCCCTAAACTACAAATCCCAGGATTCTATAAGATGCTGCCATGGCCACTGAAGTGGAATAATAGTGCTTTA
Organism: Cyclura pinguis; assembly: GCA_030412105.1. Taxonomy (NCBI): domain Eukaryota; kingdom Metazoa; phylum Chordata; class Lepidosauria; order Squamata; family Iguanidae; genus Cyclura; species Cyclura pinguis. The sequence continues at coordinate 82,847,015 of CM059600.1, forward strand.
ATAGTGTAGTGTGATCGGGCCTTGTGAGTTGGATATATGACAGAGGACATGATGCTGCATGGATCAGCTCTTCACATCTTATCTCCCTCTATGTTACTCTCTGCTTGAATGAGATATATAGTGTGCTTTCTGCTGATGTGACCTCAGCACACATAAATGCATGGTCAGATGAAGCCTCGTGTCCAACTGTCATCAATGGATGTGCCAGGAATGTACCTGTACAGATGAGCGCACATTGTGTCCATTGATAATAATGGGATGGAGCATTGGTGTATTTTGTTTTATGCAAGGGTTCCTGGAAGAGAACCCCGGCATATATGGAGGGCACACTGTATGCCTTTTCCCAAATTCACCCTTTCTGTGCGGTTTGCTAATATTCATAATATAAAATAACTGGGCCAGCTCTTTATGGCTCACAATTTTCATGGTAGAAAGTCCAAAAACTGTGTGGAATAAGAACATATTTCAAAATTCCCAACTGACATTAATGTGGGTGTGTTACTAAAGTCTGCCATTACGTAAATATACAAAATGGACATTGCTAGCATTTTGGGAAGACTATCTGTTCTTTCAAATGCCCCATAAAATGTCCGTTCAAAGATTACACAAAAATAATTACCCGTATTTGTAACATTTTAGTGAGTTAAATACTGCATTAAGAACAAAAATACCAAAACAGTAAAAATTGAGCTGTTCTGCAACAAATCATTTTCTATCTATGCTTCATTAAATTACAGGAGTTTTGGAAAAGCTTTAATTTTTCCTGACAGTGGAACTAAAGTAATGTACTCTTTTCTTTCTCTGTTGCTTTTTTAGATGATAGTACATTAGCATGACCGAGAGCTATTCTGTGGAAATCTGAATGAGTATAAACGACATTCCAGCATATTTAAAGCACTCTGGCAGCTATCTCTTTGAAGCATGCATTCAAACAACAAATCACTTCCATGCAAGAGAGGAGTCTGCATGCACTTTAGGGAATATGAGCATTCCAAAGAGGCGTGTGTGCGTGCGTATGTGTTTAAACAACACCACTCAAAACTCATTGCCTAGACTAAAACATCCCACTGCAAAACAGAATAGATTTTACCATGTTTGTTGGAACCACGGCAACAGCTAAATCTGCTTTTCTTCTTGTCCTCTAATAAATCAGCCAACGTAACCCCTTCATGTTAAACACATGCAATCCCATCAATAACACAGAAGGTGGCAATAGAAGCAATGCAAAAGACTATGAAGGATCTATATTCAGGGTAAGCAGGCTGCGATGTAACACAGAATGACTACACTGACTGCTGACAACAAGTGTAATCTAAATCTCAAACTGGAGGGAGTCAAGAGCGGACTTCTGGATTTTATTAAGCACTCCTCATTTCCTTCCTTATAATCAGAGCCATGATTAAATCTCAGATACTGAATAGTTATGTCTTGGGGAGTTGCTGTTTGTACGTGTACACACAGTGAACAGGATTGCCAGTGCTCTGGGGTGAAGCTTCAATGCCCTGTGCTACATGACGTAAAACTATATAAAACAAGCCCATACATGCCAATGGGACTTCTGTCATTTATATAAGCTGCACAACTGTAGGTTAAAGATAGAGCACAGGTTTTGTAGACAAATGGTCCAAGCTTCGGTCTCATGCATTTCCAGATAGGACTGGGAAAGATTTCTGTTTGAAACCTTGGTGAGGTGCTATCAATCAATACAGAGAATGCTGAGCTAAACGGAATGATGGTCTGATAAGGCAACTTCCTACACTCCTAAAATCAGTTTTCTTTGGTAATTTTTTAAATTATTATTTCCTTTTTCAAAACTACAAGTACATCCTATAGTAATTTCACATTCTAGACCAAGTTGTGGGAGGACTGACAATAGATTCTGAGAGAAATGAGGTGGGTAATTTCTACCAGTTTTTACAGACCATTCACAAGGTCTTCTATTCAGCTATTAGCAATTAGCATCCAGACAGCTCTACAAGAGTATTGCACAGAGTTATAAAGATTAGGGACTGATTCACAGAATCACAGATCATACTTGTCTTTCAACTCAAAGCTAACTGTTTTGTCTGTCTGGGTTGAATGTGTCAACTCCCACAAACATCAAGCGTATGTGCATATAAGCACAACACACAGCTCATCACAGGCACTGGTCTGTGTTAGTAGCAACCAGTTCACAACACACACATTCTATTCAGGTCAACAAAGACCTTAATTTATCCTATAAAGCCAGTCTTATCTGGATTCCTGTGACTACGCGCACTCTCATCCTCAAGGAAGGAGACTGGACTTGGATGTGAAAGACTTAAGGCTGCAATTCTATGCAGATTAGTCTGGGAATACGATTCCGTGAATACTGCTGGACTCATGCATCAAACAGACTTGCATAATGGGCTTCTAGCTTATCCACAGATTCTCAGTCCGTGGCTAAAGAAGCCCTGATCAGACCCACTCATTCTATCTCAGTGTTAAAACAACAGGGGTGGGTGGGACAATCCTGGGAATTTAACAATAGCCTTGCAGGTTTGTTGAAAAGAGCAAGATCACTTTAAAGCACTGTGGTTTCCATTAAAATTGGCTATTACCCTAATGTAGCATTCTCTGTCAATAAAAACAAAAACACTGTTGCAGCAAAACTGTCACAAATTCTCATCACTGAGGTCAACTAGTGTCACTCTGCACTTATTGAAGAAATCAGTTGACAAAGTGTGTGTCATTCTCACATACGATTGCAAGCGCTTAATTGTCTACAGCCTATCCATAGTTATCACACATTGGCATTTTAAGTGGCACAGTTTTCTTGAGAGCTAAGAGAAGAGACATCTGTACTATTTCACATGTCACTCTAAACAGTGTTTTGTGAAGTACAGATTTATTAGTGAAGGCAAAAAAAAAGCAGACCAATAAATGAAACTTTACTATCTTTCCTATAAATAGGTAAATTACAAGCTATGAGGAAACATCATAGCTACTCTGAGTATGTGGTCTAAAATACATTTCTTAGGAATATTGTTGATAGATTAACTCTCCTTTTAGAAGATGTAACCTGAAACAGCACAAACTGCTAATTTCAGATGCTATTAGCAATAAGACTTAAAAATACTGGATGCTTGCTTGGGGCAAAGAGCATTTCAGAAGAAAATAGCAGAAACACTTTGGAAAATGAAACTGGTGACATCTAAAATGAACTGAATAAGTTGCTTAAGCAGTCATTTCCCTTTTACAAGCTCAATAGGCAAGAGCTCCAGATGGATGAGTTTTCTCCACATGCAAAAGGTGTTGATGCTCTTTTAAAAACATAACATGCCACTGGCTCCATAACAAAGACTAAATTGTCAGGGGACTTCTCCACAACTCAGATCTATTCCAAACTCCTCAGACCCATCTATTAAAAACTAATCCACTTTTTAGACATCTTTTAGCTGACTACTCCAGCAGCTAAAAATAGCCAGTGAAGACATGGAAAAACTACATGTTAAAGAGGGGTATTGAACCAATGCAGAACTTGCTATTAAGTCAAAGATTTGTAGTCTGATTCTCAAATGCACACTATTCTGGTTTAATGCGTAGATATCACTCTCTAGAAAATTATTATACTGCTTAAATTATTATACTATTGTTTTGTTGATTGTTCAAGTAAAGCATCTCTCTGAAAGAGTTTAAATAATACAAAATGCAATCTAATATTCTATGCTGCAACAAACATTATTAGATCTCAATGATACACATAATAAACATCCAAATATAGTATTGCTGTGATCAAAAGCTTTTGCATCTGTTTTCAATTAGCTGCCGTGTATTGTTATGTCCAATTCCTAAACTTGGGTTAACTGTAATTATGGTTTGGAGAAACATGCCAACTTTATAAACCATGGACTTCTTCCAGCAAACAATATTTAAGACTGATCAGAGTTCATTGGGTTCAGACATAAAACTAAACTGTATTAAGTTAAAATCAGAAGAGGATATTTCTTATCTTCTCATTGTGGCTGTGCCAAAATGGGAGGGGAAACCATACAAACTTGAAGCTTGTTCATATAACACTAAATCATAATTTAGCATTATGTCTGAATGAGGCCACTGTGTAGTATCTTATCACATACAATTGCCAAGTCCCCAGGCAGACAGTAAGAGTGGTAAGTTGGGAGATCAAGCAGAAGATCATTTTCCACTGCCTCTGTGGGAATAATGTTGGAAAGTCAAAATGGAGTCCACTGCAAATGCTTAGAGAAAAGAGAATTTTCTGCTCAAACCATTGTATTTGGCAGGCAAAAGTCCCACAAATACTGTAAATAAAGATGGGCAAAAGTTGGATCTACTTGTAGTTAAGTGGGACATCAGCAGTAGATTGGCAAGGACTTCCCACTTCCAGCTGTTAATACCGTCAGCAACAAATGACTCCCTCTCAGTTCCTAAATTATACTGCTGAAATGAAGAAACTTTGGAGTAACTTGATGTGAGTTACTGTGGAAAAACTATGAGCTCTGTTCAGTTTTAATAATTAAACACATCCTGAAAAGATATTTCAGAATGTGCGCAGAGGGATCCTGTTCTTTCATTCTATGTCTTTCCAGCTTGGGGCCAGCTGGTGGATTCTGGAATTCCAGGAGGAAAAAAGAAAAACATTATAGATTTTGCAAACCTAAAGTCTGCCCACTCCTGCTGTAAGCTATTTCTGAAGCTACATCCTTTTGTTAGCTATTAATGAACTGAGAAGCCTTGACTTACTATTCCGTTTGCCTTCGCCATCACCTTCTTCTTCGTTCTCAGGGTCAATATCTTCTGCTTGTGTTATCCAATCCAAATAGCCTTTGAGATCTTCTTCAAGCTGCTGCTTTTCACGCAGCTTCTGAAAATCTCCTCTGGCCTTGGCTTTTTCTCTTTCCTTGGAAAACTCCCTGTCAGATTCAGACAAAACATAACAGAAATATTGATTTATTTCTGAGGTTTTATGAAGAAACAGTTTCAATATCAGTATTTCTTCTTGACACAATTGAGCAACAAATATGAACACTTTTCATGTATCACAACAGTGATGCACACCATGCGGCATTCCTGATGCATTACACTTTTAAATGCTGACAAAAATTCAATTCAGAAAATTTGTGTATTGACACAATATTGTTGCCAATAATTTTAACTTCACTGTGCTATTTTAGGTATTATATTTTACTTTATTATACTCTCTCAAAAATTTAGTTATGATTCTAGCACCATGTTTGAAGGCATATGGCTTTATGGGATTTGGGAGTTATGGTGTACATAAATGAAATACAAGAATGGACAAAGACAGGTCCTTTCAAAGCTAACAGTAGGATTTGTCGACATGACCCACTTATATCATAGTGTATCCCGAGGAACCTTCTAGAAAACAAAATTATGTGCAATATTCCAACTAACATGAATAGAGAAAACACATGCTTGATAATGGAGGTAAAAGCAAACCCAGAATGACAGTGTTTTGAATTTGCTTATCAATGTTGCAAATTGTTTTCAGAGCAAAAATGTGTAGAGCAATACAGAATAATCTGCTTTTTAAAAAGGCAGTCATTAAAAAAAAATTAACAACACCTCAACCTGAATAGAAAGTCTGCTGTCCTTACAGAGGAGAGACAGAACTACATTTAGCTTAATTCAAATGGAGCCTGCTTCCCCTAAACTGCAACTGGCTTTGATAGGTTGTGATTGCTCACAAACAGTGAGAGTAAAAATGAAAGGACACATTTCTACGCCAAGAATAACACTGACCACTCTGTCATTTCACTTCTTCAGAAATGGCCTTGCTTATTAAAAAGAATATACATTTTCTCCACTAACTCGAAAACTGAGATTTTTGTCTGGGAATCATATTAGAACATATAGGCCAGAATTCCAAAACAATTACATTTGCATATACCTGCCATCTTTAATGGATTCACATATGCCTAACTCCAAGCAGTGGGTTTTTCAAAAGAGTAACATAACTAGGATTTTTTGACAAAAGTTCCTTTATGATCTTCCACATTACAATCGGTTCAGCCACAGAATAATATGTGTGTAAGAGGGTCTGATTGCAATACTTAGATTCACATTATGCTTTCAAGATTCATGAGAAATAAGAGCTACTGCTGCAATCTCACCTATTTCCGTTTTGTTTCCTGAACGTTCTTTTACTACCTTTCTTCCCAACCAACACTAATAAAGACAACTCCAGTTATCTTGGTTATCAGGCAAGAGAATGAAGATGAGGTAAGGAACAGACAAAAAAAGGTACCTCTTCATACTAACACTATTCACCAATGATTTTAAAGGCAAAATGTGAATCTTCGGGTAATAGCCTTGATAAGCTTAGTACTCTGCTCTAGACGCTATGATTAGATTGTAAACCTGATGGCAAGGGTTATTTTGTTTTTATTCAGCTGCTCCAGTGGTAGCCCTTCTAACTGAAAAGCAGGTATAAATGCTTTAAATCAATAAATAAATTCATCTCAGGGTTAGGTTTTAAAATATAAAGCCTTTGCAGGTGGGCTGACTGATAGAGTTACCTTCTGGGATATGAAGAGCATTATCAAAAGCCCTTCTTAGTGTGTCCCCACCAAGGAAGATTCAGTGGGCAGCTACAGAAGAAGGGACTTCTCAGTGGCATGCCTAAATTGTGGAATGCTTTCACCAGAGAAGCCCATCTGGTTGGGCCTCTTTTGGCATGAGATGAAAATCTTCTTAATCTACTAAGCCATTTAAGAGGTTTCAAAGGTTGTTTTTAAGTTCTTTTAAGTTCAATTTTTTTAATTTATTGTTGCTGCTTTTATTTACCTATTTAGTTTGTATGGGATATTGGATTAATCTGTTTGATATTAACATTTTAGTGTTTTTACAGTTTTGAATTGTGTAAAGCAATTACACAAGCACTATACTGAGTTTGTTTTCAATCTAGTTGAACACAAACTCAGAGCATTCATACAAGATGTGTAAGCAGTGACATTTGAAAACGGTCTTCTCAAGATAGTCCAAGAAAGTAAAATTTTTAGACTCAAGTAGCATCTGAAGTGACAGTTAAATGGCTCTTCTGAGGGCTCAGTTTGTGTGAGAAAGCTTGTAACCAAATTTTTAAGAAGGCTTAACACACTTAGGTATTGGGTAGGGAAATGTTTCCACTCTACCAAGAAAGGTGGCATCATTTGTGCAGAACTGGAGCCACTTTGCCATCCAATAATTCTCAGACAAAAGATGAAAACCAACTGGGAGATTTTAGTCCCTTGACTGAAACCAACATTTGCCCAAGTCCATTAACTAATACTTGATTTAGATAAAATTACCACACCAACTTCAGCCAAGACATGGAATAAGGTATATTTTGTTACCCTCTTTTTCAGAGATTATGGGCTAAATTCAATGTTAGTCTCAACTACTGTAGACCCACTGAAATAATGAGACATTAGTCCTCACATAAATCCCACTGATTTCAACTGGCCTATTCTAGACAGTCGTAACATTGGATTTAGTGCCATATAATCTTGGAGACTGTGAAGCTATACTATTTGGGATTTTGTTCTTAGTGTTAACAAATTTATTCTGTACATTATTTAGTACTGTTTTTCCTCCTAGTTTGAGGATCTACTGTAAAGATCCGGAGTGCAGGGAGACGGTGCTATATTTTAATATTATTTGAATTAATTCTTTTTATTAAGAAAAACCCCACACTATTCTGTCTTACATTAATTGAAATATCATTCCATCCCTAAACCAATTTTACAAGTTTTAAATAAATTTATGAAAACAAAAAACATGCTAGAAGACAGGGGCTTCAGACATATTTAATTCCATTTTGGACAGAACACATCTACAGCCACAAATCACGTAGATGCTGAATTATATTTTTACTTCTGAAATGGTAACTTTATTTTTGAGATGGTTTAATGTAATGTGACACTATATGAGACACTGAAAAGTTTTTTTAAAAAAAACTTCTAAAATATTTTATAGATAATGGATTGGATCACAGCTACGTCATTAAGATACAGGGCAAAAGTTTTTGGTCATCCTACTGCCTAACATACTCAAATGCACACACACACAACCACACACACACACACCAAGGCTTATTTAAATGAACACTTAATTTTTAAGAGGAGTGATTGTGCTTTTCATTTTATTCATTCATGCACGAAAAGGACACTTTTTCCTTTCATTTTGGTTTCTTCCTATTAATCCTCGACTCTGCTGAGAAAAGGAATACTGTCAAGACTTGTTCATTTTCCTCTGCCAGAAAACTGCAGCTGACAGTTCATTGCCATCTTCTATTTTGTGCATCATTATTTAAATGCCTTTTCCTATTAATCTTTCATGTGTCACGTAGGGAAGTGTGCTTAGGTATATATGGGTATAAGCACCATTTTATATACAGCACTATTTAACATCATATACAGCACTATTTCTTACTAACGCCAGTCCCTGAGCATCCATTGCAAAAGCAGCATGACTGCTGTGCAAAGCTGCAAGAAACATAAGAAAAATATATGCTGAGTAAAAAATATTACTTTAACCTGCAACACTTGCCTGCAGAAGGATGCATATAGGGACATTTCAGTACACGCTTGCTGTCCTCAAGCAAGGATGTAAATACAACTTATGGAGACTTTATTAGTATGTGTGTTTGAAAAGATTCTATTTGTTCCCATGGTGACCCAAAGAAATATCATGCCTTCAGCTAAATCTGTCTTCCACAGAAAACATCCTCTACTGGTTAGGACAGTCTTGAGGAATAGATTATCATGCTTCATTAAAAGCTGTCCTACTTATAAATAAAAAATGATACTTACAATTTCAGATTTTCTTTGCTAACAGTAAAATACTTCAGTAACAATCAAATTCTAAATATACCATTTGAAGGTAATTTCGTGGTAAAAGAAAATAAAACACAGAATTCCTGCTTATTGAAGCAGATGGGCTCTATTTTATGAAGATAAACTTCCCCCAACTACTATTTCTTTGGGTTTTGACCAAATGACTGCAGGGAATATAAGACTGTAAGAACTGTCATAGGCAGTGTTTTTTGCATTCAGTCAGAACTCTCAAATGACAAACCCAAATTTTCTGGGAAACTAATAAGACATGCACAAGAGTGAAAACCTACCTTAGCAGCTAGGAATTTCTTGCCCCAGAAGCTGGCAACAGAAGAGAGGTGTGATATTTCTTGATAGCAGAGGTTGTATCTATTTATTTGTGGTATTTGTAGCTACGAAAAGGCCTAGCCGCCATAAATGCTTTTATTCCATTTTTGAAGATACCTGAGCTAGAAATCACTACCACATCTGTCTTGTACTTAGAGCTTGGAAAAGTTGCTTTTCTGGACTAGGACTCTTAAATCCCCCAGCTAACCTGGGAAGAAGGGGGACTCTGGAAGCTGTAGTCCAAAAAATTAACTTTTGTTAAGCTCTGGTGACAGTGGATGCTATAAAAACTGTGGATGATTCAAGGTTGAATGATCATCAGAGGGCGAACAGGAAGCTCTTAAACATTCCCTTAAGGTCTGACACTGATTTTAATTTAGATTCTTTTAATTTAACCTTTTTTTTTTTTACAGTTTATAGCTGTCAATTATTTAAATTATATTCTTAGGAACATTAAAGTAATTGTGTTTGGGAACTTATTAAAAGATTTCTAGCCAATTAATGCTCTTGACTGTAGCTAATATCCTTTAATCAACCAATTGAATTCACATGCATAGAGAAAGGCTCTGCTCCACTCTTTGTGTTCAGGAAAAGCTTTTTCTTACAGTTATACCGACCCCTGAGGAAGCCTCTCCTTCCCTATCCTAGTTGTATCAGTATACTGTACTCATACAAGTGGCAAACTTTGAGCACAAATGTTTAGGTTCATATCCCACCCTAGTTTTAGACTTGCTGGGTGGCCTAGAAAAAAAAAAATTCTTTTGATTCTGTAGAGTTAAAATAGTGCCTCATAAGGGCATTTTGAGAGTGAAAAAGATCAGGATTCTAAAATACCCTGGACAGTTGTTTGGAATTTTATACAAAATTGCAGAAAGAGAGAGAGAGAGTCCTCACAATAATATCACTGCTTTTTAAATGGTGTCCTACAGAGACAGGTTGTAATGCAATTCTTTGCGCTGGTTTCTCTGTACGGAATGTGTTTTTATAAATGCACAATGAATGTTGTAGATTTAGTTTAAGGTTTGCACAATTCAGTACTTTTATCACAGGAATTGTACTTCCAAAATGTGGCCTTACATCAGAGGTTGCCAAAGTATAGCTTTCTAGATGCTGTTTGACTGCAACTTCCAAAATCCCTCACCGTTGGCTATGACAGCTGGGAGATGCAATACAGCAACTGCAGGGTTTCACTTTACCCAACCCTGCCTTAAATTAAATTGAATATGGGAAGACTGTCAAGCACAAGACAGAAAAAAGTGAGCTCAGCTTAGCAAGATTTTCATCCAGAACTTGATTCAGAGGATATCCTCAAGAGGAGCAAAATACTGTTTCCAGATTGCTTAAATCTATGCATTAGGACATATATAAAATCCCTCCGTAAATCACTTGCAAACTCCAAAAACAAGAGTTTTCCAGGAACCGTTTCAACCTTCAGGATTTATATTAGGAAAGATGTACTTAGAACTACTGTATGATAATGAGAAAAGAAATTAATGAATGTTGACAAAATGAATTAAATGTATGATAGCCATCTAACATTTGTGTCCTTCAAACGCTTGGAAAGCGTCCTCTACTGCCAACAGTCTTCTTGATTTAGAATGCCTATTAAGGACATGCCTGCTCCTGGCCCTTTATGTTATATAAAATTAACTGATAATAATCGTAAAAATAACGGCTTCACTTACAGTGCTTTCAAAGCAATGTCAACATTCCATTCTCAAATACTCACCTTCAGAAAAGGCTAGATGTAAAACAAAAGACTTCCCAAATTATCTTATCTACACGTACATCATTCTAGCACATGCACATCACAAAGAGAAAGACAACACAGAAATCTGTTGGACACATTTTGACACATTGAGCATAAACCAACATTACAGGATATAGTAATGTAGAAACAACTTCAGCACAACATTCCAGATTTTAGTTCCAGAGAACTAAATACAGCCATGTTTATAAGTAACAGGAGAGCTCTTTGTTTATTCATTTTTTATTGTAGAGGCCAAATTGTGTCTTCTAGAACAAGATCATCTACATGTTTTTTATGTAGACTTACAACTGCAATCTCATGCATGCCCACCTAAGCCTGAATACTTTATTTATGCAGATTTATGCAGAATAAATACTGCATAGTGCTAGTACAATTCAGCATTTTGATTCCTAGATCTTAAATATTTGTTGTCACTACCAAATATTTAAAATTTTAGTCCAAACTAAAACTGAAACAACATGAAGTTTGGGAACAATCTGTGAGAGCTTCTCCTGAATGAACTCAGGAAGAAGAAAAGAAATTTATTTCATTAAGTCTTGCCCAGGAAAAAAAATCCAGTCAGACAATTTATTTCTCCCTTAATTATTATTATTTTTATTATTATTATCTTTATTTTTATCCCGCTTTTCTCCCTGAGGAGACTCAAAGAGGCTTTAATTACATTCAAATATTATTTTTGTCTAGAACTGACAATATTTTAATATAAATAGGTTAGAAAATTAGAAAAATACTCTTTGAAAACCTGAAGCATATACAAGCTCACAACAGGCCGGTTAACAATGCCCTTTGATGATCTTGACAAGAATTGTAGAAAAACAGCTTGTTTTACGTCCTATCCTTCACAGCCAATATAATCTATTTAACTCTCTTCTCTTCTTGGGTAAGTAAGGTATGCTGAGGTTTTATACAAGTATTTTGGATTTGGTGCCACCACTATGCTGATGACATCTAACTCTACTCCTCCTTTCCACGTAATTCCAAGGAAGTTCTCTTAGTTCTAAACCAGTATCTGGCATCAGTAACAGATCAGATGAGGTTGAATATATTGAAGCTTAACCCAGTTAAGACAAAGATGCTCTGGTCAGTCAAAAAGCAAACCACAGAATCGAGATTTAACCTGTGTTGGATGAAGTGACACTACACCTGAAGATGCAGGCTTGCATCATGTGGGATGCGCCTGTGCTGCCCTTGAAGGACCATTAGCTTGACTCAGCGCGTGAAGAGATATTATTCAAAGACATAGCCATGACAGCCTGGATCAGTATGCAAAAGGATCTTGTAGCATCTTTGAGACTAACTGAGAGGAAGAAGTTGCTAGCATAAGCTTTCATAGATTTAAGTCTTCTTAATCAGAAGCATGGAGTGCAGTGCCTAGGAATGTTGAATGAGCAGGCTGTCTGTGTGAATTAACAACAGAAGTGCAAAACTTGTGGGTACGGTGATGAGGTGACAAGTTCAGGTTTAGTAGTGGTTGTTGGGGGACAATGGGAGGAGGAAAGATGTCAACTACAGCTAAGGTGAATAACCATATGAATGGTGGAGAGAGTTATTAGAATGTCATGTGACGTGACTGGGATCCAGAAAGGAGATGTGATAAACTGCGCAAAGGAGCCTTCATGAGGCTGGGAATGTTAACTAGTGTTAAAACATATGCACTGTCTCTCTTTAACCCACTGTCAATGGACTGGAGTTTGTGGATATATTCCACCTCTGCTGTTTTTCTTTTCAATCTTCCTTTGTAGTGTTGTGGTTGTCGTTGTTGTTGGACAGCTGTTCTGAGGTGTGAAATGGAATGCTCACGCAGACTGAAGTGTAGTGCAATAAGTAATGTATTAGTAATGTATTCCCATTCCTAATCTCTGGTTTATGTCCATTTATCCTCTGGCATAGAGACTTGCTTGTTTGCCCAATGTAGACTGCTGAAGGGCACTGTTGACAGAAGATGGCATATATCATATTAGAGAAGAAGCAAGTGAAAGTACCTCTAATATTGTGGGTGATGTGATTACGTCCTGTGATAATGTTTCCCAGGTAGATGCGTGGGCAGATGTCATATCTGGATTTGTGGCAAGGTTTTGTACCTGTCTCCCAAACCATGTTGTGTGTCCTCCTGTAGGTACTATGGGGGGCTGATTTTGAAAATTATTTGGGGAGTTCAGCTGCTCAAAGAACTGTGAGACTGGGAGGCTTTCTGTAGGTAAATGAAGGCCTGCCACCAAGAGCCTTTAAGAGGGTAGCATTATTGTCCAGAATAGGTTGTAGTTCATTGATAATACATCTGAATGGTCTCAGTTAGGAGCTGCATGTGACCACTATTGGGATTCTATCATTTCCTGTCTTCACTCTGTTCTGTAATAGATTAGTCTTGGGTACCAGTCTTGCCCTGTTAATTTTTTTTTTTAACTTCATGTGGTGGCTACTGTAGCTTAAGGAACGCTTGTCCTAATTCCATGAGTTTGGGCATCCCTGTCATGTGGTCTTGAGCAGATGCAACTGTATGCTTGGTATAAACTATGGATTTGGTCATTTGTTCAGGGTGGAAATTGGAGGCATGTATCCACACGTAGCTGTCAGTGGGTTTGCAATATAATGTGGTTCCCAGCCAGCCTCACACTACATTCCAGTAACCCCCTCTACCATTCATATGGTTGTCTACTCACCATGGCTTTAGGCAACATGTTTCCTCCTGCATTTGTCCCCCCAAAACCATAATTAAAACTGAACTTGTTACTCCATCACCATACCCACAACTTTTGCATTTCTATTGCTATTCCTATATACAGCCTGCTCATTCATAGCTATAAAGGTCTGTTTCTAGGTACTTCATTCCATGCATCTGAGGAAGCAGGCTTAAGTCTACAACCTCATGCTACCAACTTCTTTCTCTTCTCTTAATCCCAAAAATGCTATAAGAGCCCTTTGCAAGAGATATGCCATTATTCAAATCTGCTAAGTTCTAAAGAAAAATCTATGGTTCAAATATTAAAAAAAATAATTGTAACCTAAGTGGGGCAATGTCTAGGATCCTCTGAAAAATACTTTTTTCCCCATCAACATGGCTGTTTAAACACAAACAATCAACATACACAAGAAGGGAAGGGTTTGAGTGACATCACAAGCTTTGCTAGCCTTGTTACCTGTAGAACTGCTGCTCTGCCCCAAAGCAATGCTTTGGCATTGCCTTCAAAAATGCTTTATAACTTTTAGTTAACCATTCTTTTGGTATTACCACAAAACACTGTGTTTAATTTATTATTCTATGGAAAATATTTATGTGCTAATCATATGACACAGCTATATTGTGCAGACTAACACAGTTCATGAAAGCAACACAGTTTGGAGAAATACTGCTCACTTTTACGTGCATGAAACAACACAATTGCTGATAATTGCTTCATAGATGTCTATGAAATCTTGACTTTCTGCCTTAGAACGCAATAGATTATTTTGCTAAATATCTATGTAGACTGCTGTCTACAATGCCTGAAGGATACACCGAAAAAGGATGTGGGTACACACACAAGCCTTGCCTTGAGCATTCACACGCACACCAATGCTCCAGAGGTTCTTGTGCATTTAGCATAGAGGTCTGAAGGGAGGCTTGTAAGTGTCTTTGGCTGAATATACTTATTTCCAAGACTGTTACCCGGAGACCCTAATAAGACAGGGTTGCTGCCAGGCATGGGTAGCTTTGAAAGCATGTTCAGCTAAATGTCCTTACATAACCTTCTTTTAAATCTGTTTTTGAAACATGTTAGTATCAATAAGAGCAGCCAGGTAGGCATAAACAGAAGGAGGGTCTCGCATGCACACCTGTGTCCCTTTCCTTGCACACTGATGCACGCCCATCTCTCTTTTCAGTCCCCAGATTGCACAGGTTTAAATCAAAGCAGGAGGCATGATACTGACCAAATAAACATCCTTGGTGTGAAGCAAATGATCAAAAGTTCTGGGTTGAAAATTACAGCCAGGATGCTGTAGGGATTGAGAGGCCTAATCCAATTGCTAGTAAAAAGCAGAGTAAACCCCTGAAGTACTCAGGAAGACAGTGCTTATGTAAGTTCCTTGGATGCAGTGGGTCTGTTCTAGCTGGGACTAACAATTGGACTTAAGCCAGACAAAAATATGAAGCACCTGCTAACAGGCATATTCAATGGTTCCTTTGTTTATAGAAGCTTTTCAGTGCTGAAACTAGGCTGTCAGAAATGGACAATAGCCATATCAAACATTTAAAAATAAATGGGCTTACATGGGTGTTATTGATCACTTATTTCTGTGCAGAATGATTTGAACTAGCTACTGGAAGTTATATATTAGGAAGTCAGTACTTCATTTAGTGAATCTTCAGAGATGAGGGCTGGCAAGCACTGTGAACACAGGAGTGCCATAGGCAGATGCAAGCACAAAGTTCAGACGTTCAGAAAAGCAAACATCAGTAAAATGACATACCAGTCCCAGGCACATGCAGAAAAGCCATTACTGTGAAGCTTCAGCAAACGCATAGGCCATTTTACACACTGCAGTGCGGTGGAATATACAAGGTTAATCTAACTGCTTACCCACTAAGTACACCAAGAACCAGGTTAAGTACGAAAAATGAGCCAAGAATGATAAGACTAACAAAATAGATCCATGGCCATTCACTTCCTATTGCATCATTTACCTGTAAAATGTAAGGAAATACATTATGATTCAGCTATTCACTACAGAGCAGAGTCCTTCTGCAATTGACAGATTACATAGGTATTCAATGTACCAGGATCAACCCTGATTCTTATAAACTGACAGCTCCTGCATTTAATTCCACTGCAGTTCATCATGCTTACCAACTCTGTAGAACTATCAAAGGATATACGTCTACTGTTGCAAAGAAAAAAAAAATCTGTAGGACATCAGTTTTTAAAATCTCCATTCTATTTGACTATTGCAATTTATACTGTTTCTGAACCTTATTCCCTACAGGATAAAAAAAACCTTTACAAATTTTAAAGGTTTATTTTTAATGACATTTCAGACATGTAATAATTAGTATTTATTTGAATTTTCAAATATAATTGGTAGAGATAGTTATGAGAAAAAGCCAAGATGGCCACTACCATCACTTCCTCCTCCTCCTCCTCCTCCTCCTCCTCCTTTTTTTCCTCCTCAATACAGAATATAATTCTCAGAAAAATTGCCTTGGCTGAGTATGTCTTATTTGTTTGGGAAGATAGAAGCTGCTTAAAATGAAAAGCTCAACATTTCATGTTAATCTTACTCCCCATTCTTTTGATCCCAGCTGTACAGCATACCTATGTGATCATGGCAACTGAATACTGGACTCTGCTTTTAGGACAAAAAAGGTGTATGCTTACCCGCTCAATACACCAAGAACAAGATTTAGAACGAAAAATGACCCAAAGATGACGAGACTGACAAAATACACCCATGGCAATTCAAATCCCATAGCATCATTCATCTGCAAAAAATAAGATGTTCTTATAGAAACAAGTTACTTTCATTTCTAATAGTGAACAGTCTGTGGGAAAACAACACATGCAATCAAGAGAAATGTACTCCCTTTCATCAGATATTATTGGGAAAAAGAAAAGACCAGACATATTTCACTTCCCTTCAAATGCATACCAGGACTTTGCAAAACACAGAAAACATTACAGCTCAACAGGTGGATCTCACTTAAGATTTAAAAAATGTATTTCATATAAAAACATTCAAAGTCCAATTTAGAAGACAATATGTACACAGAAACTTCTAAATGTTAAGACATAGAGATGTCCAATTCTGTTCTTATGTTTTTAAAGCAAGAAGGGAACAGGAGGGCAAACAATTTAACTCCGCATCATTATTTAAATTTGAAATGTCAGTGGCTTATTTACTGGTTCCGCTCTTTCTCTTTTCCGTACATCAACTTAAACTACTAACTCCAGGAATTTACAAGCTGAAAGCTGGATAAAAGATGCAAAATATGAAGCAAACACATTTAATTCATATACTACAAGACTTTTTGTTGTGCAATAAATACAAAACAGTTATTCTTTATTGTAAGAGCTGTTGTGTCCTCATTTCCCTGATGGTTCTATTGAAAGGAAAATATATTTTCATGACATTCTGTTTTGGAAATATGTGTTCCTTGTACAAGGTTATTTGGACTTTGTGTGGAACACAGTTTTTACAAGTCGCGGGCACCTAGTAGAACATGCAGATCACATCAGTTATCACAATTCTCCCTCTGCATGCTGACACAATTTTGTCAATATTTTAAAGGCAGAATGTAACGGTCAGTTATTTACTAGTATGTTCAGAAGCCTAACATATTGTCATAAGTTGTCAAGATTACCAACACTGGAAACAAACTGATTTTAGAGGAATGGAGGTATCCTGTCTTGACTCAGCCTTGAGAATTTTTTTTTAAGTAGTAAAAATATCAACTATTACACCACAGTTTTAAAATATGAATCCTGAATTTACAGAGAATGGTAAGTCACATTCTCATGTCACAGAACAGCAAGCAGAAATGACATATTTCCTCTGTCAATTCGAATTCCAGGTCATATTCTAGAACTGTGTGATCTTTATTCATCCTAGTATTTGCCTTCCTTCCTTCATTTTTAGCACTGTTCTTTATTATGCATGTAGTTAGCTTTTTATGTTATTTGAAAAACTCAGTTTTAATTAATAATTTTTCTCCATTACAAAAACATTCATATCTGAGGGCAATTGGTTCAGCTAGAAAAATAAACTGATGAGTATTTCTGACAATCTCTACGCTTCCAGAGAAATATATTATCAACATTTTTTACTAAACACCTGATTAACAGCACAATCCAGTACGTGTCAACTCAGATACCAGTCCCATTGTATTCACTGGGGCTTACGCCATGTTGTTCAGTCATGTCAGCCAAAGGATCTCTCTGTTCTAGCCTCTTTTACAGCTTCTGCTTAGACAGGAATGACATCTTTCTTACTTGAGTTTTTGCAATATTTTAATCAGCATGGAAGTTGCTGGTTCTTTTATCAGTACCTGGAATAGCCTTGGAAATCAAGAGTTTTCTGAAAGAGTGCAAGCTGTTCCAGGAGGCTTTGATGTCTGCACAATAGGTCAACCATCTCTAGAACAGAGACTTCAAAGCACGCTGGCCAGCTCCTCACTCTTCTCGAGGATGACAGCAGGTTTCTCAAAACCTTGCTGGTTTCAAAGTGCTCTGCTATGGCTTCTCGGAGGCTCACATATCAAGCTGCTTTAAAAGGGAATGCCTTTCAACTCTGACAGCTTACCAACAGCTTATTATCCTGGCAAAAGGCGGGCTAACTTCTTTTCTATGTTCTTTTTGTTTTAGAACACAAGCCAACCACAAGCTCTCGCTCATCTGTACCCTATGAAAAGAGCAATAACAACACTGCCACCACTTCACGTTCAAAATCCAAGATATATATTGGTGATACAAATCACACAGGGGAAACAGGTGGTTTTGGGGAGTCACAAAAACCTGCAGGTCTGTTTGTTGTGGTGTTGGATGCTACAGTGAGAAGTGCTTTTTATGCATGCAAGAAACTGAATCACTGCTTCCCCCACCAGGAGTGGTCAAGAAGCAACAGACTGTAAAGGAGGCCATAAAATTTCAGTTTTATAGCCATAAAGTCTCTTCTCTTCAGATCTGTCCAGTGATGCCCCATAGCCCATTCAGTGATCTTCTCAGGAAGAAACCATGTTGCCAGGTCTGGAGATAATTTTAGGTGTGACAGGGAAACATGCCAACAAAATTCTATTTAGATCTCTGCATTTCTCTTCCAGATAACAAACAGCATAGCATAGTGACTATGCCTATGTAGAACAATCAGCAGCAGTCTTGGCTTGCAAAGGGAAAAGAATCCAAGATCCCATTCAGAGAATATGTTAAACAAAATGCTTCCAACTTTGTTGTACAATCACACTATCAGAGCTAAGCAAAAAGGAAGCAAACAGGCTACATATAGTTCATTTGTTTTGTGAAACTTTCTCTGTTTATCCTTCCATGCCAAAATGGAGTGTTCCATGACTGTGTTATTTCTTAAACACATACTCACCTCCACCAACCAATACTATAAGGTCAAATATATGTTATACTATACACATAGCCTGATATTGGCTGGCATCCTGTTGCTGGCATACATAGGTAGAAGTTAATCTTAAGCCCATGTATCTCTTTAGGCTGATTTTCCCTTACTCCATTTGTACTGACCAAAACCCCCCACCCCCGAGTTAGTAGATAGCTGCTGCAGTCCCCCATAGCCATTTTGTATCTGGTGGCGAGTCGGGGAGAGGGTCAATGAAGCATCTATATTCTCATAGCCAGATGCATAATGAGTACATCATCCAATGAGACCTCCAGAGAACCCCTGGAAACCTCAGCAGATGATGTAATTAATTTGCACCAGGCTATAGGGAAATAGTCAAACGCTTCTATGATCTCCCTCCACTCTCTACCACACATGAAATGGCAATGGGAGGCCTGCAGCCATTTTGTGGTAAGTCTGCGGTATGGTGAATGGCCAATTGTAGCGTGGTTCTTCATGTGGAATTGCCATGCTATGCTCAGCTTTATAGGATGTCCTGTGTGCTTGCTTTCCCCCCACCACCTTAAATAACACAGAAGTGGAAGGGCAATTTGCAGAGAACTGTACTATGTAGGAAGATCTTTTAAAAGACTTGCCTCCTATAATATGGTCTTGATGAAGATCACCAGTCACAATGCATGAACAAACATGCAGCATTCATCTAACTAGACTCTATATCCAGATATCTCTCAATGAATTCACATCAGCTTTTTATGTTCCTAATCAATTATACTAGCCCAACACTGTGATGACACCTGCTATACTCAGAGGTTATTTTAACTGCGGTACATATATTACATTAAGATTTATAAATCATTTATAGAAAGGCTTAAGTAATTAACTGAGAGATTTGTTTCTAAATATGCCATAGTGACAAACTGCTATAGACAATGCTGAGATCACGTTACTCAGTTACCTATTGAACTTTGGGGACGTGCTTTTTATTGCAGTCAACTAACCACTGATTAAACTACATCAACAGCTCTCAGCACTTGCTCAGGGCTTGCTCAAAGTATAAACAGCTGCAGCACCTAGAATAAACAAATACTCATCTTCTGACCCAGACCTAGCCTCAGTGCATGTGTTGATTTTTTTAAAAAGCAAATCAATGATAATCCTATATGATAGCTATAACTAAGATCACTCATGGTCTGTCCTCATGGGCATAATATATTTCTTTCTATCCCCCCTCCTTTTTTTAAAAAAAAAAATTCACTTCCTTGCATACATATTAAAAGCTTATTTTTAATGATATCAATGTGAAACACTCATTACTCTGTGTTGAGTAATAAGTCATTCAAATCTATCAGCTTCCACGTTGTAAGACCTTATAGTTGATCAAATATACTGTGTGAATAAATTTTAAGGAAAAGCCTGAGAAGAACACAGTTCACTCTCATGGAGTTCATGCAAGACCCCCTGCCATGCAACCTAGTGTGATATCACCTAATTAGAACTGGTGGTCCTGCAACCATTAAAGTACAGAAATCCTGGAGACTTTCAAATATCTAGAGTTCATGTGGTTGACATCCATTCCTGCAGAGACTGTACAAACCCCACTTTGGGTGAGAAAACCAGGTTACCTGAAACCAATTACAGTACATGGCTTCTTAAAACAGCATATACTTAAGAAAGCGTACTGAGCTAGTATAGTGTAGCAGTTTGAGCAGCAGACTATGATCCCGGAGACTAGGGTTGAAATCCTTACTCAGCATGAAAATCCACTGGGTAACCCCGGGAAAGTCACAGCCTCTTAGGCCATTTCCGCACTAGACTGTTATAGCGCTATGATTCCACTTTCGACATCCTATGGAATCCTGGGATTTGCAGTTTCGGGAGGGGCCAGGCGGCCCCTCCCGAAACTGCAAACCCCAGGATTCCATAGGATGTTGAAAGTGGAATCATAGCGCTATATCAGTCTAGTGCAGAAGTGGCTTTAGCCTCAGAGGAAGGCAATGGCAAACCTCCAGTTAACAAATCTTGCCAAGAAAACCCCATTAGGTTCACTTCCGGGTTGCCATAAGTCAGGCCACTTCCGCACCACACTGTTATAGTGCTATTATTCCACTTTCAACATCCTGTGGAATTCTGGGCTTTATAGTTTAGTGAGGTCAAAAAGCCCTCTGGCTGAGAATTCTAAAGGCCCCTCCCTAAACTGCAAACCCCAGGATTCTATAGGATGTTGAAAGTGGAATAATAGCACTATAACAGTGTAGTGCGGAAAGGCCCTCAGAAATGACTTCAAGGCACACAATAACAAACAGTGTTCTCTTAAAAGAGAGCTGTTTCATACCCCTGCGACAAACTTTCATGTGTTTCATACATCTGAGAGAAAAAGAACTATGCCCAAGTAGATTAGTTTCTGTTGGCACCGGGTATTTGCTTGTAAAGCAACTTACAATCATTTCTCTCCAAATGGAATCAGCATGGTACAGTGTTCATCTGAGACTCTAAGGGCCTTCCCACCCTACATTGTCGTAGTACTATTATTCCCCTTTCAACATCCTGTGGAATTCTGAAGTTTGAGGCCAAAGAGCTCTCTGGCTGAGAATTCTAAAAGCCCCTCCCTAAACTGCAAATCCCAGGAGTCCATAGGATGTTGAACGTGGAATAACAGCACTATAACAGTGTAGTGCAGAAAGGCCCTAAGATTTAATCAATATACCCCAGTGTTCTCTACTAAGCCACAGACTTTTTAATATTTACAGGTTTTCTTTGGTGGTACTCTATCTGCTAAGATAGCTGTAGTGGTTTCTCTTCCTCCCACTCTCCCTGGTTCTGTGGTTTGTCATGTCACAAGAAGGCTGATCATTTCTTTCATGCTTAAGATTTCAGAGAACGGATGATCCAGAAGTACCCATTTAGTGGTCAAAGGGGATAATCCACCATAATTTAAATGCTCTGTGATGTAAATGTTCCTTCAACCTTTCCACTTCATTCCAGTGGATGCATCCAGTGCATAGGATGGTGCACAAGACTATGTGCAGGATCAATACCTGAAATATTTTCTACAGTCTTATTAATGTAAAAATAAATTTCAATGCCTGATGTTTTACTTTGAAAAGCAATCCATGCTATACATATCTTCAATTATGATATTACTTTCATTCATTCATCAGATGGTTGGCTTTTGCTTTCCTTAAACCTAAAGACTGGGAATACATGGCATGACTTAGAATCATAGAATCATAGAGTTGGAAGAGGCCACAGGGGTCATCCAGTCCAACCCCCTGCTATGCAGGAACACATATCAAAGCATTCCCAACAGATGGCCATCCAGCCTCTGCTTAAAAACCTCCAAAGAAGGAGACTCCACCACACTCCACTGAGGCAGCATTTTCCACTGCCAGACAGCTCTGACCATCAGGAAGTTCTTCCTGAGGTTCAGGTGGAATCTCCTCTCCTGCACCTTGACCATATTTATTCTAATTTGTTGAAAGTATGCAGCCTGCATAGCTTAATAGCACCAGATCCCAACTGATCTTGTAAGCTAAGCAGGATCCGCCCTGGTTAGTACTCGTATGGGAGACTGTCAATTAATACCAACTGCTGTAGGCTGTATTTCAGAGGAAGGAACTGGCAAAAACACCTCTGAGTATTTCCTGCCTTAGGAAAAACCCTACAAAATTCATAGGGTCACCATAACTAAACAGGTGACTTGAAGACACATACACCCACATGTTTATGGAATTTCAGATTTCTGATTTTGTTGAACCACTTCAATTTTAAATCTTCAGATATGAGCACTGTACATATGTTTCTCAGAATACTTCAATTTTATATGAGACAGAGGTGTTAAAATGCACACATTCTTGTTGTTTTGTGCGTTCAAGTTGTTTCTGACTTATGGTGAGCCTAAGGTAACCTATCATGGGGTTTTCTTGGCAAGATTTGCTCAGAAAAGTTTGCCTTTGCCTTCCTCTGAGGCTGAGAGAGTGAGACTTACCCAAGGTCACCCAGTTTCCATACCTGAGCAAAGATTCAAGCTGCAAACATAGTCTAATGCTCAAACCATTACACCATGCTGGCTTGCTCCTTCATGTGTTACTTGTACAAAGCGGTGGCTTATACAAGCAAGAAGAAACAGGGATACAGTATCAACAGGTTAGTTAAGACAGCAATAGCAATAGCATGTATATTTCTATACCGCTTATCAGCTAAGTGCTCTTTAAGAGGTTTATAATGTGTTACAATGTGTGGATACCGGGTGCAGAGAGAGCAGTGCAGTTCTACTGAAAACCGCTTAACATGAAAGCGTGTGTATTTATTTGCTTTATAGGCAATATGTCATATGACAGGTGTTACAGTGTATACACATGTACACCACATACGCATACTCTGATAAAAACAGAATAGAAAACCATAGTATGAACTACTTCAAAGGTGAGCAATGCTTCAGTTTTGTCTTGATTTACATTATTGCAATTTTAATCTGCTTCGTATAGCCTGGCTAGAAAATCGCTTCCATTCACATACTGATCCTGAGAGAGAATTCATTGTTTTCTGCAGCACCCACTGCAGACACAGCAAACAAGATGCATCTAGGGAACAAAGGCCCAAACCTGCCCTCATCTCTCTTTAAAGTCTCAGAGACAAAAGGTATCTTTCACTCCCACCCTTTCTACCATGAACTAAATGCTTGCCCATCTGCACAGTACAATGAGGAACCAAGGAACAGTTTTGCTAGTTTGTTGCTGTTGTTTTGGTGTTGTGGTGGTGGTGTGCCTTCAAGCCATTTTCAACTTATGGTAACCCTAAGACAAACCTATCATGGGGTTTTCTGGTGTGTGTGTGTGTGTGTGAGAGAGAGAGAGAGAGACGCACCCAAGGTCACACAGCGCATTTCTACGGCTAAGCAGGGAATCGAACCCTGGTCACAGTGCACAGTGCACCACTATACCATACCAACTCTTACTAGCTACAGGCTCTAACATTTGGAATTGAACATTGCAAAAGTTTTGCAAGTGTTTTACAGCCTTTTGAAGTGAAAATTCTATGTTGTGCAGCACCCCCAAAACTAACAGATACCTCAAGCCAGGGGTTCTAGTCAATATTGTCCAGTTCCCCCAAACCTATTTCAAAATTTTGTAGGTGTTTTGCAATGCAAGTCTCTCATTTTGTAGCACTCCAAAAGTAGGTAGTAGCAGGGCCAAGAATTACCTGCCACCCTTTATACTGGGTAACCTGGCCTTCAGATATTTCAATGTACCTTTTGAGTGTACAGCGTACACGGTGCCCTTTCCACCGAAGATGATCTGTAACACAAAGGCTCTGCTACTACAGGTTGCCAATTTAGTTTATAACTAAATTGGCAGCAGGAGAGAAGAACAGCTGAATATATAAACACACAGGGTAGTTATTTTCTGTTTCCATGGATGGCAGAAACTACTTTAGGAGTACATGTCACATGTGGGATAGTAATTAAATCCCTTGCATAAACACTTAGCATTACTGCTGTTCCTCTGCTACCTTCTGTAGGAGACTGCCTTTGATAGCAGAAACAGTCCTCCACAGATCACAGCAATTTTGGCTTCCACGACATCACTAACTGGGCATGTGTGCAACAGAGGTTTAAGTCCCATTGTTAGTCCCAGCCGGCGTAGGCCTTTTGAATCAAGATAGACTACATGAATGCTGATTTACCAAGTTATCATATATTCAGTGGGGCTACTCTAGTTGGGACTGACAGCTGGATTTAAAACAGAGCATCTCACCCAAATATTGAGCATCATTTTGCTTTCAGGGAAGGAAGCAGAAATAAAATATTGTGAAACAGGTTAATCAATATTTTGCTTTGCTGAATATCTGTTTTTATAAAATTATTACATATGAACCTGAATCACAAACACTCTCTACCAAACACTACATATATTATATTAGACCTGTGTATTTTTTTTATTATTATCTGTAGAGACATCAGCATGTTAAAAGCAGGCACCTGTGCCAGACCAATTGTACACAGGATGACAATATGTGGGTGGAAGATAATGTCCAAAATGCCCTTAAAAGACATTTCCATGACACTGCACAGCACGGGGTAGGCTAGATCAGGATCTTTGGGCTGATTAGGTAAATGGGTGATTTGCTGTAGATCAGTCAATATTTCTGATTCCTAAATGTTTAACTAACTTTCTTTAAAATATTTATATTCTGCCCTTTATCCAAAGGTCTCAGGGCACCTTACAATAAAATAAATTTAAGATAATAATAATAATAATAATCTTAAAAAGACTAAAAATATATTAAATCACCTATCAGTTAAAACCAGACAATTTAAAGCCAGTTAAAACAATTTTAAATAATGCCAACTGCAGCACATGTGCAAACTGAATAAAATCCATTAGGCCCAAAGGCTTTAATAAAAAGCCATGTTTTGACATGGTGCTGGAATAACACCAGCAACTGGGTCTCCAAGGAGAGGATATTCCTTAACTTTGGTCCAACTGCAAAGATGTCCCTCTCTCATCTCCTCCCACAATACACTGTTTCCAAAAGTAGGGAACAGTAGAGGGCCTCTCAAAGAGACCTCAGATCTCAGGTAGGTATATATAGAGAGACAGCAGTAATAAATCACTCTTCCTGCCTCAAATAATACTGCTGAAATGAAGGAAGTTTGGGATAACAAAAAGTAGAATGTTATATAAACTTTATTTCGTTCTGGCACTTAAAACAAATTCCTAAGCTCTGATTTCTTTGTTTTGCACCATACTTCATTGATCCTACCACTAAAACACAAAGTGCATCTCACAAGATCTAAAATCTGCCCGTTCCAGTATAGGTTACTTTTGGGTTAAGATTTTACCCTTAAGTATCTAATCTAGTTGCTTGCCTAGAGATCAGTATAATGTCCGTACTTGTGCAGGTGGCTATAACCTGTTCATAAATTCTTTCAACCACTTCATAAACAGGAAGGCTGAAACTTCTGCCAGTCTCCTCCTGATCTGCATGATATACTTCTGCTGCTGAATTTGTTGAACAAAAGTAACTGAAACATGAGGGACCTCTAGAATGGCCAGAAAACAAAGACACAACTTTGACCATGCTCTTGCCGTAGAGCTACCTTCAAGCATTTATTTCCTTGTATGAAAAGGCTATAATACATATTTATATTTCAGTGGCCATAGTAAAAAGTCCTTCTGGGAGATTCATTCTTTTTTCAGTGAGATTTAATGAGATAGTTGTTTCTCAAATGCTGATGTCTCATCTGAACATATACCATGCGTATATGCAATAAATATGCCAAATACACCACATGTCATTAAACATACTATATTAGTAGTATTTCAGATGCCAGAAAACTATTGATCATTCCAGGCTACAACTATTTACCAAACGCAAGTATGATCTACAGGTGCTACCACCAGGAAAGGAAGCACTCAAGCTTAATTCTACATGAACTAAACACCTGGTAAATCTGTGGCTGCAAGCAGATCAAATGCTTATGGGCGTTGAGCTTTTTTTTCTCAAATATACCTCTTGTTCAGAAATTTGGGGCTCTATATAGGTTACTACCTGTCCAAGTTACAGACCCACTGATGCTGGTGACAGGTAGAGCAAAACAAAAGGCAGCACAGTAAAATATATATCTTTTTTAAAAAAATAAAATGTATTCATTCTAATCCCATGTCTTTATACTCCTTATGAAACTAGTGAATAGTTGCTGATTTATTCTGTAAACTTTGTACCTTCACATAACTGTTGGTACACAAGTCATATTTCTGTTTGTCCATTTCTATCTACATTCTATTTATAGCCTGTGCATTTCATCTTCTAACTGCTTTGAAGGTTATGGTCAGGGTTGTAACTTTGCTAGTATTGATGTGCTTTGGACATTCCATACAAATGATAGGAAATTAGTTGGTTACCAAATATAACAGGTGTTAAACATTATTTGGGATAGTTAAAATAATGTCACATTTGAAATCCATATTTTTGTGTAATTTCTAGCTTTTTGACACCTGAGCCCTTTCATCTGTCAAAAGTAAGAACCACCCAAGCTATTTTATGTTTAGACAGTAAGATCCTCTTTGTCATTTTGGAGAGTTTCATGTCCAAATTGGCCCACTGTTTTCAACATTATAAAAATTTCCCCGATAGTAGATTAAGCCACAATGCACAGTGATATCTGACCTTGAAAATGACCCTGAAGTTAATTTTTGAGGTTGTCATTCACCCACATCTTTGTCACCAGATGTACAATTGATCTTGCATGGAGCCTGATTTTAATAACATGCTAATTTTCTAATGAACAAGCCTTTGACTTTGGGTTCATACATGCTCTAGAAAGGATACCAAACTGTTTTTCTTATCATCAACAACTGTTTTGTAAATGGACACTATTAATAATGTGACTATCACTGTCAGTACTTTCTGGTGCACTTAATTTCCCCCTGGCCTCACAATTCACAATCTTTCCTCCCCACCCCCAATCACATGTATTGCATTTCGTGCATTTGGAAATAAGATCTAGACTAGTTCTATTGTTTACATATGCCAGCATAAGCTGCAGGGACAGAATGGCAGTGGCAGGAATGAAAAAAACACATGTACAGCAATGTGAAGAAAGGAAGGTAGATCTTTATGGTAATTATTCAGAATAGCAATAGCAGTTACATTTCTATATCGCTTATCAGTGCAGATTAGAAAATCAATGGTTCCAAGGAGCCTATTTCTACAGGGTAGGGCTTCAGGCAGCAGAAACTAAAAATGTTTTGGGAACAAACTGATTGTTAAGTGTCACAGAAAAGTCTGCAAGGCACTCCTCCCAGGACACCTTCAGTTCTGAGGATATCTTGGGAGGCCATCTTTAGAGAAAAAGTCTGGTTGGAACCAGCAGCCTTCTTCTCCCAGTGATAACCCAAAGAATGCCATCCTGCGTTCGTTCCAAGTGCCACAAAGCCAGGTAGAAATGCATAATCTGGCAGAGCAGAACTTACACTACTGAACAGCATCCATAGGGTTCCAGCTTTAGGTTACAATCCCTGCAAAAACTATTAGGAGGTGACCCCAATGGTGCATACCTATCAATGCACAAATATGCAAAGGGTACACTGTTGATTTTTTTTTTTTTTAATAAACCTCTGAAATAGATTTCCTATTATCTGTACCTGCGAGCCTACTGAGAATGCATGGTCTTCCTTATGTTGTTGGACACGATGGATAAGGATCTGGGACAGTGTGAGTTGTAGTGTGGTAGCATTTGGAGGGCCATGCATTAACCACTGTGCTCTAAGATATCAAGGCAACCAACTGCAAAATGGAGGTGATAATGTCTTGGGTCTCCATAACTTTGATTATTAAGGTTAAGAGCTTTTAAAGGTATTGACTGACTCAGCTGCATTGGTCCCAAGTACGCTAATTAATCTCAGTGTTTTCAGCGGATCACGTTCAATGGACAGTGTTCTCAGGGCAGAATGTTTCAATAGTAATGACTGCGAAGTATCATTATCCAAGTGAATACTTAAGCATTGCTACAGAAATGTATAACACAGAGTATTAAAAACCTTAAGGCATAATTTAAATTATTACCATTAATGAGTGCTCCTTATAATAACATGTTAGGTCTTCTCAGCATTGGGTGCTACATCCATAGCAGGTAGTTCTACCAAAACAGGAGATGATTCATTGCCCTTTTAGAAGGCAACTGACGTAGGAAGTAATTTAATCACTGCTTTTGATTATACTTTACAAGCTGCCTTTTTGCTGAATGGGACTGCAAGCTCAAAAGAATATAAATACATTTGCAATCAAGCTGATATGTAATTGTAAATAAACTGTAAATAAATGTAAAATGTAATAAAATTGTAAATAAAGTAAAATAATTGCAAAAGTGCTAAGTGTTAGCTGTTACGAAAGATCAGATCTCCACAAAACTGAGGGTTTGTATGAAAGCACACACAGAATAGGGACCTGATGCAGAATTCCCTTTAACATAAACACAAAGAAAACATATTTCAATCCAAGAAAATCTTGTGTCTGGAACAAACAGTAGGGTTGTAGTGTGGTTCACAATGATTTGTGATCAACAGAATATTTCAGGACAGAGTAGCTGTCCTTCACATGTGGAAACTTGTTTCCAAATATACAGGAAATGCCACTTGTTGGTTACTTACCCAGTATAGCACATCAGTCCATCCTTCCATGGTTATACACTGGAATACAGTTAACATTGCATAGCCAAAATTATCAAAGTTGGTTATGCCACCATTGGGTCCAGGCCAGCCGCCCTTACATTCAGTGCCATTAATTGGACACTGACGTCCACTCCCTGAGAATGCACATGGTGCAGGATCCTCTTCAGCTAATATATCTAAAAGAGGATTAAAAGTATTTTAAAATGAGAAGCCCTCAGTGTTGAGCTTGGAGAAGGACATTCTAATGTTCATAACGATCTAGAATAATCACATACATGCAGTGAATCAACACTGACCTGAGGAAACAGGATCAGTTCACAGAGGCAATCTTCCCTACTTTCAAGTACCTACGGCCCTCTATTGACCACATATGCATCATGAATCATCTAGGTCAATGTTCAGGTGACCTGAACTATGCATGATTATTACAGATTAGGATAAATTCAGATATTGCTTCTACTGACAGTAGACATTATTCTGCTTGTTGGAGATCATTCTGACAAATGCAGAATTCAGTATCAATTATGATTTTTTTAATGACCTAGTCAGTTTTCCCTCTATTCAAGTACATAGGAAAATAATCCCAGTGTGAAATAGCCCTTAAAAATGAATGTAATTTTTTTTCCAAATTGTATAATTACCATTGCAGCAGCAGCAACATCATCACAGAGTAAGTTATGGCCCTACCTAGTTGGTTATAATCTATAGGCCCCACTTTCTTAATTATAGTAAGTCATGTGTCAGTTTTTCGCTCCTTTTCTGTTATGAACAAAACTAGCCCTGACTAATGCTGCATTTTCAATAAAGGTCGATAGAAAAATCAATATTTTAAATGCTTATGGTCTGCTTCCACCAACTTCTGATCTAAGTTGGAACAACTCTGTTCTAGTTTGAATTAACAGCTCTTTCACTCACCTGTATCTTCAAAATAACAAGATTTGTGCATTTTTCCAATAAAAAGTTCCAATCCTATAATAGCATAGATTATGATCACAAATAATACCAAAAGGGCAATATGGAGCAAGGGAACCATGGCTTTTATAATGGAGTTCAGGACAACCTGTAAACCTGTAAAACACAAAAAAGCACTCCAGAGTAGGCTCATATAATTAGAAACAGCTATTATAAAAGGACATGTCGAATGTTATCATAATAATTAAATCCGTTGGTTAGCGTAGCACAAAATCTTGAAACTCACAGTGAAAGGCTTGAAGCTGTGTCAGAAAGTTCTTAAAGCTGCATGTTCTATTTCAAAAGTCTAGCATACATCTCTGTGGCTCTAAGTAATCTTCAGAAAAGGTTCTCTTGAAAATATCATTACCTGCAGAGTCCTATTTGACAGGCAAGTGAGAGCTTTCTTCAGTGTTGCTCCTAGCTTCTGGAATGAATAATCCCCTCAGAGATAGGATCAGTTCTCCTCATCACTGCTCTTGGCAAGAGTGTAAAGACACATCTCTTCAGACTGGTCTTTTAAACTTTTTTGACCTTTTCAGATTATTCTGATGTTTTTAATGGTTTTATTGTCTAATTTGTTGTTAGTTGTCTGTTTTAGATACCTGAATATTGCATTTGTATTTTTAAATGGAAAGACAGGATAAAATAAATAATATATAATGAACAGGGGTGTTGTTCTGGGGGTGAGGCAAAATGAGGCCATTCAAATACGAATTCTCTCTCAAATGAAAATTTCCTTCAGTCCCCAGTAGTGCAGTTAACTTAAAACTTCAAGCATTTAGAAATGAGATTTTAGGCATTCAAAGCAAAGAGGCAGGGAAGGTTACCAAGAGAATGAAAACACAGCACATACAAAAGTCCTAGCTGTGAATGGCAGCCTTGCAGGTGGAGATCTAGTTCTTTCATTGCTCTACCCTTGAAGCCTTCTTTTGAAGAATAAGGTAGCAGCTGTTGTTCGCTCCCTGACAGACTCTGGAAAATCACTGCCAGTTGAAATGTCAGTACCAAGCCATGTATAAAGCTGCTCCGTATGCTGCCGCAACACAGGAAGGCTCAGCTCTGGCGCTGCTTGTGCAGAACTATTAGATGTGGCAGGGGGTTGGGTGGCTGAAGAGAGCAGGGAAGGTGTCCTTGCTTCTTCTCTCTTTACTGGCTCTCTACATTGGCTCTGCTCTTTGCATTGGCTCTGCATATGATGACCTGTTACAGACTTGAGCAGGCTCATGTGCTCTTTCCCCCCTTAATCAGCTTCCTCTTTTTTTCACTTGCACCTCTTCAACTGTCACATCTACAGACTATATATCAGGCAAGCTCACAGGTTTCCATCAAGAAATTTTGTGGAGGTTTAATTTTCTAATAATAAAAATAAAAATCTGTATATTTCTGAGGGTGTCCCTTGAAATTGGTTTTGGGGTGGCTTCATTTCATTTCAAAATGACAGGAACTCAAGCACCTAAGTTAGAGGGAATTATCCTATAAAATATTTACCTGGCATTCTCATACAATTTGTATTGTAGGAGTTTGTCCTTGATTTAGAATAATTGTAAACATCATACAGAAGACTTTAAATGCATATTAAACATAGAGCAGAGGTTAGGGAGAATCCTGAGGCACCATAACCCTTCTGACTGGGTTTTCAGGGAGTTTTGGTCCAAGAAGTAACTTTTCAAATGACCGGTATAGATGCCTTTGTGCATATTGATATAAAGATTCATGATTTTTAGAAAGATAAAGGTTTTTTCATTTGCCTTTTTTTTCTTTCTTTCTTTTTTTTAAGAAGGCCATTTCTTGCCTGGATTGAAAGAAATGCACCTCCAAAATCAGAGATACTGATCAGTTGACAGTGAAAATGCTGCATCTGACCAAAAAGGTCTTTTCTCCACTCATGGCATATTTCCTACAGTTGCTTGATCCTCCATTGAAGTAATTTTGCTAAATCTGTAGCAATTACCACCATTGCCATGGCAACAGATTATGGTCTAATAAACACAGCATTATGACCTTGCTTCTGGATCAAATGTTAAAAGCGAGAGATAAGAGGGAGATAGAGGTTTCATTCAGCCAAAACATCTTCCTCCCTCCCTCAAACAAACAGCAATGAATGACAACAAAACAGGAAGGATTATAAGCAAATCCACTTGTCATTTTGTTGAACTGCTTGTTTCCAGTTTTTGTGATCCAACTTTTATTCTCCATAGCTGTAGTTTGCACAGTGTTTTCCCAAGAGCCCTGGGGAGTCGTCAGAAGCTTAATAGCAGGGGAAGAAGGTGCTTCCGCAAAGGCATCACATGCAAACAGCTCTCTCTTGTTGCCAATCTTTTCTTGCAATACAGAAAGCAAGTAGAGTTAGTACATTCTACAGAGCAATGTCAGTTCGTGCAGGAAGGTGGCTATGCAGAACAGGATGAGTAGTGATTACAGTCGACCCTCAGTATATGTACATTCCAGCAATCACAGAGCATTGTATCCTGTACCTAAAAAGGTGGCAGTGTGAAGCATCCACACATGTCTCCACCATTTAATAATACAGGATGCAAGCATATGTGTTTTCCGTCATTCACAGGGGGTCTTGGAAAGGAAACCCTGCAGAGGATTCATTGTATACACTCTACAATGCATCTTGGAATGCTAGGGTGTAGCTACAACAGTGGTAGAATGGGGTCATTGCCCCTCTAAATAAAAACTGTGCACCCCTTCAGAAATTTTCCAAATTTCTATTATTGAAAAGAGAGAGACTGAAAATCATTTACACCTAGAATTCTTTAATTTGCTGTATTTACATTGCCTGCCCCCCTTTTTCTTTTTTTCTTTTTTGGATGTGTAAATTGCATTTCCAAACGCCCAATGGAAGTTTTAAGTTACTGTAGTGCTTGAAATTTGAGGACTAAAATTTCATGGGAAAGATTCTTATGAAGAGGGGAGCAATGCCCTTATTTTGCCTCCCCCACAAGATATTCTCCTTTCAGAATGAAAGTTTTTGGTAGCTACATGGGACTCCATGTCAGCCTTGGTTCCCACAGGGTGGGAAGCTTGAGCACTCTTGCTCTAAAAGAATTTACACCCTAGAATCAGAACATGACCAAACAGAAACATCAACAGTCAGAAAATCCCTTAGTCCATTTCAAACTGGTTAACATCTTAAACCAGATGACGTACATAATCAGAAAGGAAAGCCTACATAGACGATGTCATTAGATTTTATTCTCTAGAAAAAGGACAGGGTATATTATGGAAGAGCATAGACCAGACCACAGAGACAACAGAATGTTTCCATTCCTAAGACAAAGTACAGAAATGGAGAATGACTTACTGGGTACTCCTGATACAAGCCGGAGAGGTCGCAACACACGAAAGGCTCTTAGGGCTTTTACATCAAAACCACCTGGTTTACCACCCGAATGGCTTCCCCCTTCTGCTTCTTTGGTTAATTGTTCCAAAATTACACTAAACAATCTGGGGGACAAGAATTAAGAGATGCTATCATCTTTCATTCTAGCAAGAAACACCTTGCATTAGGTCTAATTCTGGGGGGAAAAAATCAGTTTCCAACATGAGAGGTACATTGATGCATAAAATTATAAAAGGAAATTATTACAATGATTAAACCATTTGACAGTTTCAGAAACTGCTCAGGAATGCTCATATGCTTGGCTCTCAGGACTACTACACATTAACTTTCAGCAGTCACATTAAACACAATTGACTTCACATTGGCACCAAGTAAATGCCATCACACAATTCCCTTTTCTATAATATGGCAGAGACATGTTCACAGCATTATACTACAGTAGAAGTCATGCAGCTTTCTGTACACTTTTCTTATTTAATGAATGCTAACCTCTTCTGATGTCAATGGCCTGAAAAGACTGCTATAGATGCTGTGCAGTCAGAAAACTGGAGTTGTTATATTTTGTGGCATGGAGGGTGAAATTCATATAAAATGTTTGGAGAGTAGTAGTTTCCACACAAAACAGTAAAACAAATAAAATTCTCTGAATTTAGTCTTGAGTCTTTGCAAAGTGTTCATTGATAAGAGTTACACAAATTTATTCCAGGTCAGTTTTTTTTGGGGGGGGGGCACATTCAGTTGAACTTACCCATACTAGTGCTGCCTGTTAATAGATTACCAATCTATTGATCAGTTTGATATAGAATACTGTGAAAACTTCTCTTTGCTTATTTCCAGCCAAAAGGGATCAATTACTGTTTACCCCTGGTTGCATTCCTACACCTTCACACCTTTTACTGAATCCAGTATTCCGCAAATTTTGATAGTTCCTGTTTTTTCCTGCCCAAATTACAGTTTTCACATGTTCTTGATGGCCAAATCAGTTGCCTGAGACTCTCAGTGCCCCGGTTGTGTATTCTCTCTGCAGGTAGGAAAATGTCTTGTGCTGAGTTTTGAACTTTTCTGTGTAGGAATAAAAAATTACTCATGAAATAGCCCTGAGAACATGTTCACAAAATTTGCTGGCTAATGCCCAAGTGGGAAAACTATTTCAAAGTACTCCTTGTACAGATGTTGAGGGGACAGGAGTCCTGTGAGGAAAGCAAACAAGGTTTGAATGCTCACAAAACTGAAATGGTTGTTGCTGTCTTACTCATTTAGTGATAAGCCCATACAATGCAGAATACTAGAATGTTACATACAATGTAGAAACATTTGTTGCATTTTATACTTTTTGGAAAATTAAATCAGACTTACCCTACAATTACTATTACAAAATCCAGTAAATTCCATCCATTTCTAACATACGCATTGGGATGTAATAATAATCCATATGCTATAATCTTCAAAAATGTTTCAATTGTAAAAATTATCAGGAAGGCATATTCTACTTTTTCCTGAAAAGAAAAGAATTTATTGTTAATGGATCAAATCACAAAAAATTGTTATTTATGCAAAACATTTATGGATTGCCCCCCCCAAGTGCATGAAGCACCAATAAATACCCACTTACGTTTATGTCATTACTCAGAGAACCAGACTCTGGCCTTGGCACCACAAAGATATAAACATATCCATCGTTCAATAAGTTTCAAGGAAACAGTTAATCCATTTAAATGCACTGGAGTAACTTTAGTGACATTCTTTAGAATTCCAACATGACTAGAGAAGTTATTTTCCCTCTAAGCTATCAATTTATAATGGAGTTATTAGCTGCATGCAGCATCACTATAAGTATGGCAAAACAAAGATTCTGAGCTGTACAACATATTCCATTAATCTTTTTCTGGCTCATCAACTTGTAGACAATAAAAACACCACCTTATCTTTAAACAGAGAGCCAGGGTTCTGCAGTTGTTTGAGCACTGTACTACAGCCTTGGAGACGAGGATTCAATTACCCACTCAGCCCTGGAAACCACTGGGTGACCTTGGGTGCCTCACACACACTCAGCCCCAGACAGGACAACCCATAGACAGGGTTTCCTTCGGGTTGCCATAAGCTGAAACCAATAGAAGGCACACAACAACAACAATATTCAAATATTGTTTGTTAACTTGGAGCACTAGAGTAAGACTGCCAAGCAGTATGTTACAAACATAGCATCACAGCAGTATTACAATATTGTCATTACCATCATTTAAACATTATACCTACAAAAATATTTAGGACTAATGGACTAAATCCAATGTTTCCTTTCCCTTCTCTCTTGCAGCCCTCCAAACCATCTCAAATCCTACTTCAGAGGGCTTCTCAGTTCCAGGGACACAAGCAGTTCTGTCAGATCAATGACCACACTGGATCCCCCCCCCCCCGCCGTGTGTGAGATTCCTTTAGATTTCAATAAAGTAGTAAGTGTTCTAGTGCTGTGGCCCAAACACAGAAGTCTCTCAGTTATGGCAACATCCATACATATTTCAGTGGAAAGGTGTGTGAATGGTGTGAACCATTTTTCTGAATGGTGACCTAAAATGAAGTGGAAGTGGGAAGCAGGACATGAGTTTACCTGGCCATACTCTGAGTAAAACAACAGCTAGATGAGTAAACAGCTATATATTCAGCCATTTTATGTTTGGGTCTTAGTTCTAAAATGGTGGCTTTATGATTAGAGGTTACTCTTCCAGAAAAGGAACCCACCGTGCACCAATAGATAGCAGGTTTTGGTCTAATTTGGATGGGGGATTGCATATCCTCCAACTGTCCTGGTCTGGCAAGGACAGTCCTGATTAATCCTTTGGCATCCAGGGCCCCTTCTGCAGCTTACTGGATCCTTGCGGTGTCCTGCAGGAATCTCAACAGAGCCTCCCCCCAAGAGGGGAGCGTGGCAGGAGCGTTCCTCTCTGCACCAGCTGCCTCTGTGAATGGAGGAAGTGTGATGGTACTGTTTCTTCCCTCCCCACAGCGCAGCTGGGTATTGTCTCAGGCTGCACCGGGGCAGGAAGTGCAGCCATTGCACTTCCAGGACCTCTGCACCTAAGCTAAGTGCAAGTGAGTGGCGGGAGGGCTGCGTGATTGCCAGTCATTGACAGGGAAAACCCATCAATGATTTGCGGCGCAACTGTGCCACCTGGGGATGGGAGAAGGACGAGACCGCAATGATGTCATGCATAAGTGTTGTCTGGGTCCTGTCCTTCTCCTGTCCCCAGTGTGGGATGACAACGACCTGCAGAAAGGGCCTAGCTTTTTCAGCTGTTTTTTTTAAAAAAATGTCCCATTTACTCTCTTCTCTTTCTTCTTTGTCTGCAGTTTACTTCCACTTACGGAAACTGAGCTCAAAGTGCAAAAGTAGTTTGCACTCAATTAACCGTGTAGGGGGAAGAAGAGAGGAGGGGTAGAATTTTGGACTTCACTGTAAGCTCGGGCAAAAGCAAACTGCTGCAGTTGTCCTGGTTGATATATTTTTCCTTATTAACAAACCTTTCATCTTGATCACACTCTTTGCCATATCTGTCTTGATTTTGACCTGTAAAATGTTGGAGGGTATGGGACTGGCTCTTCCATCAAGAAGAAAAGAAATAATTTCTAATATTTAAATTTAATTATATGTGTATAAGGAAAATACATATAGCTACAGTTCACTGAGCTTACATTAAATAAGGTATGACAGTATCTCCAGCAGCCACAAGGTTACACTGAAGAATGGAACAGAACCTAATTGTAGACTTAGATATTTTTAAATTGTATCAAAGTTCTAGGAATATATCCTGACATTGTAATTAGCACAAGTCTCACAATTCTTTCTTCCACAGTACCAGGTATCTTATGTAGTTCTCCACAATGGCACTTGTAATAACTGAGAACAGGCTCATGATCACCACCTAGGACTTCTTTAATTCCCTCTGGAGCAGCTTGTCTGTTCCTGGTGCCAGACCAACTGCTGAAATCTTCTGAGGAAAATTAGGCCACCAAGTATTTTTGCATGCAACAACAAAATAATAACATACATTGTTGAGGAAGTTCAGCCTTTGAAATTGAAGCCTAAGGCAGGAGAACGTAAATAGAAATTTACTGGATAGAGACTGGGAAGGAACGTTAAATAGTGTATGCAGCGGAACTTGGTGTGCAATTGCAGTATGGTACTGTAGAGCTCGGTAGAGAAAAGAGCAAAAGTCTGTAGAAGATCAGAAAAAACTGAATTTCCTTTTTACCAGACTTTGGCTTAAGCAAAGGTTAGAGTAAACCTTAAGATTAGGTTTAAAATGTAAATAAATTTTAATTTTAAATATATGAATCCTAGCCACATTGTTCCTTTGGTCAGCTGCTGAAAATATTTTAAAGTCTTTTCACTCCTAGGAATATTCTCACAGGAAATAATAAGTTTCCAATTTTTATGACTATTTAAATCTATTTATGGTTTAGCCTTTGTTAAATATCACACTAAGTGTAATCAATGCAATTGGTTGGTTGCATTAGTAAATTCCAGAGGTAAAGGGGCTGTTTTCTTAGAGGCAACTAGGAAAAGAAGACATTTGTTTTGTGGCAAAAGTAAGCATCACAGTAGGGTTAAAAGCAGATGATTTGCTTTTTTTTCTCCTCCTTGTGGTGTTGGCTATGCAATGGTGCAGGCTAGACCCCACCAATCTGATGCTAAAGTTTCATCATGTGACTCATCGATTGAAAAAAAAAAGTAACATGGATTGTGTTAGAGGTCATAATTATCACTAAAGTAAGAATTCTTTCTCCCTCTAATTTTTTTCCCCATGGGGAGATACTTGTTACTCCAAAAGAACATCTGGTGTGGTCTTTCTACTTGTGAGATATACACTGCCTGAGGAATTCACCAACTCAACTAACCACTCTGAAATTGGCCATCAGGTCAAGAACATGAAGCGCCAAATCAATCACCCTCAGAATTTAAGGGTAAATTCAGAATTTAAGGGTAAATTGAACTCAAGATGCTGTTCATGACATTTAAATCCTGAAACAGCTTGGGGCCTTGATAACTGAGGGAGCATCTCTCCCTATATTTGTCTGCTTAAGAAATAAAGTCTTCCAGGAGCAATACTCTGAATGAGGACGTAAGAAAGGGCCTCCTTTATTGTGGCATCCTGGTTGCCGATGCCCACCTTTGAACTGGTACCAACACTGACTTTGTTCTAGAGCCAAGTTAAAATACTGGTTTTTTTAATCAAAATCTTTGGGGTCTAAGAATTTTGTCTCCATCTGTTCATTTTATCTGAACACCATCTAGAGGTCTTGTGGTACAGAGTGAGATACAAACAGTATAGTAATATTACTTGAAAATCATAGACACAAGCTGTGACAAAATCCTGTATGTGGAGGTAGTCCACAAACAAAACAACTTGTGATGGTCTGGCACCATGCCGAATAGGCCACATTTTAACTTTTAGTTCTCCAGTAAACATTTATCCAGAACAAAGGGCCTTTCCACACTGCACTGTTACAGTGCTATTATTCCACTTTCAACATCCTGTGGAATTCTGGGGTTTGTAGTTTACTGAGGCCAAAGAGCTCTCTGGCTGGGAATTCTAAATACCCTTTCCTAGACTGCAAACTCCAGGATTCCACAGGATGTTGAAAGTGGAATAATTTATGGCTATTTAAAATCATGGAATTTTCAACATTAGGTAATCGTACTCAATTTACAATTTACAAGAGAAAAATTTACAAGAGAAAAAAATTTACAAGGAAATTTACAAGAGAAAAAAAGATAGAGAATGGTCTCCAATCAGAAAATATCTCAAACAAAAATTGGGTATAGATATTTCATGATATTTCATGAACACTGTGATAAACTAAATTTGATAGATAAACGAGACAAGACACGCAATGAGCAAAAAACATTATTTCTTTTGTTACTTTGTACTCTAATTTTTTTGTATTCTTTACTTTTTCACTTTTTCATTACAGAAGTAGGCAAACCATCAGCAAAAAGAAAGAAAGAGAGGAAACATTTAAGATATCAAAAATCAACTGTGCAAGAGTCTGTTGGAAGTAGGAAATGCAGTCAGAATATAATGAGGGGATGCTATTAGAAGAACTTTAAAGAAGAGTCAAATGAGTAACAAAATGCATTGTATCTAATCATATTAATTAAGTATACGTATGATACTTTATGAAGAAATCATTTTTCAAGTGGATCAATAATCATATAGACCCCCCCATTCATACATTACTAATAGTATAAGAATACTGTTGTTTTTAATTGAATTTTATGCAATGTGGAATATATAAATATTTCACATTTATATAATGTACAAATAATTCAACTGATTTTTTTAAAATTCTATATAGATAGATAGATAGATAGATAGATAGATAGATAGATAGATAGATAGATGTATTTAAAAGAATGCTTCACAGAACTGACACTGGGGTGTTGTATTCATGAGGCAGACCCCGTGTGTCAGACTTCCTCTTCCCCTGGAGCCCACAGCACCACTGAGAACCAGTGTTGAGAGGGTATTCCAGCCTGTCAGACCAAGCTTTTAGGGTGCATGGAGTGGAGAGTTAAAGAATAATCCCTCCAAATTCCACTGAGAAGCAATTCCATCCCTGAACATCCCCACCCTCCAAAGATATTTCCCACAGAAGCTTTTGACCATCTCCTCAGGTGCAGCTATGGGATGAGGGGCAAAATGAAGGTACTGCTCACTCACATAAAAATTCTCTCTCCCGCACCTCAATACATTTTCCTTTAGTCCCTAAATTTCTGGCATGGCGGAGAATAAGATACTGAAAACTATTCACACCTTGGACCTGTGTTTGCATTCTCTTGGTAGCTTGGCCTGTTCCTTTTCTTTGGATGCCTAAACTCTAGAGTCAGCCCCCCACATTTGCAGGTTTCACTTTTGCCTATTTGATTACTGACAGATTATTTGCTGTCACCTCTGCTGCCTCCCAGTGCCATTTTTAATAGGGCCCGCAAGCCTCATGAGACTGAGAAGTTGCTAATGAGGCTTGTAAGTCTCTATTAAAAATGGTGTGGGGCAGCAGTGGAGGTGGCAGTAAGCCCCACCAGTCACCCACTTCTGCCTTGTGAAAGAACTCCGATGCCTCAAAGAAATCTATGGAGGGTTGAATATGATAATCAAACTCTTTTAATGTTAAATATGGTTTGGGAGGGCCTAGAGTTATTCATAGTTTTTC
This sequence comes from Cyclura pinguis, assembly GCA_030412105.1. Classification (NCBI taxonomy): domain Eukaryota; kingdom Metazoa; phylum Chordata; class Lepidosauria; order Squamata; family Iguanidae; genus Cyclura; species Cyclura pinguis. The sequence goes on from CM059600.1 coordinate 82,887,671, forward strand.
TACTTTAATGGGGTTCCTGTGCCCTTAATCCTAGCGAATGTGGGGGGATGACTGTATATCTAAATTCTCAACTTAAGTTTTAATTTACTGCAATACTACAAATTTGGAGACTGAAGGAAAATTGGGGGGCGCGGGCAGAATTCTTATTTGGCAGGACAAAGCCCTAATTTTATCTCCCTGTCGCTGCCCCACTCCCCCGTCTTGTATCAATCCAGGAGAAGAGAGACCTAGATCTATAAAGTATATATATTTTAACACAGGAGTACTTATATTCCTGTTTAAAAATTGTCAGCCGATATAAAGACCTCATTTTCACAGCAGAGGAATGAGTTTGCTTCCTTCTTATAAGCAAATCAGCTTAGCAGTAACCAAGTTCTCAGTAAGAAATCTTTATTTCTCCAGGCAGATGGTACACATTAGTCATCATTTATCTTTGTGTTTTCAAAATCTTCAAAGAAAATATGCAAAGCTTTTGCTACATGAAACAAGCACTGAAAGTGTGTTAAGAAGTTTCAAAAATGGTTTTGAAATAAATTATGGATAACTTGCAAAAATCTTTAAGATATTATATTATAAATTAAATGTCCTCTCCATCTAAATATATCTGCTGCACGGACATCTTGCAGTTGGATTAGTTTCCTATTTTTAAAAAGTTCAGCCAACTCCATTCATAAGTACTAATTTTCAATATCCATGAATGAAGATGGAAAATCCTTCTGAGGTGAAATAATTCATATAAAGGAAGAAGACAGCCACTTGCCTGCGTCAATTTGTGTAAAAGAGAAGGCACTAGAAATATCCCTGGGAGGGTTTTATTTTTAGGTTTAATATAAACCCTGTGCTTTTAAAGTCTGACCAGTGAGCTTTCTGCATCTCAAAAATACAACTCAACATCTCAACAACAGAATGACTGTAATTATTCAACAGGTACATCAGCTATCACTGAAGTCCCCCATTTTTCCTGATGCCTTATATGTCCCCAAGTCAACCAATCAAAGGTTATTAGAGAACCAAGTAAAGGTTATAGACAAAAAGAAAGAAAAGAAGAAGCCATGCAGAGCAAGTACTTGAAAAATGCAAAATATATGCAAAAAAGTAAGTCTGTAAATAAAAGAATGATGTTTAAAAGTTTGCCTAAATGCAGATGTGTGCTACGTTAACACCCACTATTACAGACCTTATCTTGGAAAAACTTTCCCTGTTACCTGAATGATTTTGATTCTGTACATTACTACTTTGAATATTTTTATATGTTAGTAGCATTGTGCTATGTGACAATAAATATGTACAAATTTGAAAGTGCACCTTCTTAATTTTACAGGCATCAGGCTAAAGGGTATGAAGAACTGTCTCATCTATTTGATACACCACCATACCAGAGAAGTGTAGCAGTTAGGGTGTTGGACCAGGACTCTGGAGGCCAGGGTTAGAATCCCTGCTTGGCCATGGAAACCTGGTAGCTGACCTTGAACAAGTCATCTTCTCTCAGAGTCAGAGGAAGGCAAAAGCAAAACCCCCTCTGCCAAGAAAACCCTGTGATAGGATCACTTTAGGGTTGCCATAAGTTGGAAATAACTTGGAGGCACGCAACATAGACACACATACCATGATTATGTCTCTCCCCCATTGTTCAATCACCTCAGTGTCAAAGTAGAAGCATCCTATAGTCCTACCAAGATAGGCAAGTTCTAAGCATTGTGGTCCATCATGACAAATTTGCAAAACAATTTGCACATAAAATCACTCACAACCAGGACTCCACACTCAAAACATAACCAAACATGGAGGACACTGTGATACCACCTGACCAAGATTTCATTGATATTTTACATATTTTTGGCCTTGAAGATGTGGACAGATTCCTCAGGGAAATGAATTTGTTAGGGTGGTGCCTCTCCCTGTGTCACATTCAATAAAATAGGAAGGTGTGCTGCTTCAGAAGTAGCATAAAGAGTGGAGGAAATGCAGTTCTATCTGCTCATAGTCTCAACCCACAGTGTACACTGTGTCTGAAGTCTGAATAGTATATCCCATGCATCTGAGAAAGTGAATTATAACATATACAAAATCGTGTGAAAATAAGTCTGTTAGCCTTAAGGATGGCACAAGACTCTTTCTTATGATTCTTCTAGATATCCCCATGGCTTTTGACACCATGGTATCTTCTGTCTTCAGAGTTCCATTTCTGCCTGAAAGGTCAGACATATAATATGGTACTAGCGGACAACTATTCTACCCAGTCATGTTGGGATCCTGTAAGATGTCATTTTCAAATGAGATCATTTGATAGTTTGTATTAATATGTAAACAACATTCAAAGATACACCATGCTACTTCTTCTCCTCATCATCCCATCCAGTTCAGTGATGAACTAATGTCTGGAGTTAATTCAGACAAAAACGAGAATGATCAAAATGAAATTTAAACAAAACAAGATGGAGATATTAGTGAAGAACATTAAAGAACTTCATGTGATTGATTATTCATTTCTTGATTTCTTAAAAATGTAATTATAAAATTATTTGAGAGTCACAACTCAATATAAAAAAGACTTCTCCAAATCAATGCGTAATTTTAACCCTGTAATGCAATGCAATGCAATGAAATGCAATCCAATGCAATGCAATGCAATCCAATCCAATCCAATCCAATCCAATTCAACAATATAAACCAGGAGGGGGAAACTGACAAAGGCTGGAGGGCTACTTTGGTGCCCATGGGACCCCAGAGGGCCACACTGTCCATTGTCACTCCTCCTGTGCCCGGCCTCACCCAAAGCTTTGTTAATTATATTTAACGTCAGGTAAATATCAAGCAGGACAAAGACATTTCATCCATGAGGATGTAATCTACAGGAAGCATGCTAGAATAAATGAAATATCTTGTTTGTATAGATAGAAAAGTACCCTTTCAATTTATCTGTTTTTATCTGTAATTTATCTGTAAAGCATTTCTGTAACAGGTGATGAGCAGGTAAGATTTCACCAGAGCTGTGTGCCTTTTATAATAGATGCTTTAATGGTCCTGCAGTTTTTAACTAACTGTTTGAGTCTGAGTTTTTGTTTAATTACTTGTCAGCTTTATAGCTTAGAGGTCAAGCTGAATAATATTTTTCACAGAAAGGCAACATATTAAATGTATAAGTAAAGAAATCTATCCTCTGGAGACCTAGAAGCCAGTTTAATGTATGCAGTGCAATTAGGTTAATTCAATACTTGAATTAACTCCAGTTGGGAAACTAAAATATAGCCATTTTTTAAATGCATCTGTGTATTTACAAGAGTTGAGAAATAGTGCATTTTGTTAAATGAACAATATTATGGGTTGGCAATTCCTGCTCTTGTGAACAAAAATAAAAATGGAAGAACACCCACACTGCTTTCTATTCTTCCCTTACTGTAGCCTTTTCTGGTGATAACAGGTGATGTTTTTTATTTCTCTGGATACACCCATCAAGTCATACTCCAAATTCTGTGTGTATCAGCTATCTACTTTAGGCTCAGTGGGATTGGCTATTAGCTTAAAACCTCATCCATAGAGATAGATAGCTTCTTTCATCTAACAAAAGTCATTTTGTGCTTATAGTAATCAGGTTTTTGGCTGTATTGCGAAAACAGTAACACATAGGGAGATAAACGTTTGTGCTTTGACCAAACACACAGAGCCTCATCTCTTTCTGAAACCAGGATTAAACAACCAGGAAGTCTATAAGTAAATGTACGTGATATATCCAGAGCAGAGAATGCTTTCTCTTATTGGAAGGCCCTCTTGCTGTAAGGACTGTTATCCCACAAATATTACTGATATAGGCTGCTTCTACAGCCTATTTGTCTGAACACTCTAGGCCAGCAATAGCATATGTGGTCTGTGGGTTGCATGTAGTTCCTCCCTACCTCTTTTTACAAACCATTTTTCTTTCCTTTTTTAAAGCAAAGTGTTGCTAAAGGAATCCACCACCACATTTTTTTTATAAAAATGGGTTTTTTTAAAAAAAAATTGACACAATTTGCAAAATTGGGTTTGCAAAACCAGAAATGGACCTTCATCCACTTCAGATTTCATTTGGAAGTAGGCTGTGATGGGTCCCAAAGGGAAAATAACCCCTGAACTTTCCAACCAATTCCAATGAAGCTATCTCTGCAACAAAATCAATGTCTGCTCTTCGTAATGAACTAGAGGGCAAACAAACTGAAACTTAGGCCATTTCCACATGGGCTAATAGAAACGGTGCAGAGTGTCCTCCTGAGAAGATGTCTGCACCTGGGAGCGGACTGGGTCGGACCTACTTAACGTAGATCTGCACCTCAGCCTACTCCGGAATGACCCCAAGTGGTGTCAAGCATGCTTTTGAAAGACCGCTTAAAACAGGTCTTTCAAAAGCACAGAGCGCGGCATTCCGTGCCCACTCTCCGGTGCAGATTTTCAGGCTTGCACCAGTGTGACCCCGTGATCTGCCAGGGGCGGGCTTTAGGCTGGTGAGCTTCAGCGGTTGGTCGAGACCCTTGACCAACCGGAAGCCGCCATTTTCATCCCCGGAGCAGTGCGGAGCGACAAGCACGCACTGCTCAGGAGCAGCGCGGACCAGACCAGGGAGACAAGAAGTCCAGTAAGTAGTGGCACGGGGCAATTCCCTCGCCCCGTGCGGAAATGGCCTTAATCTAGACAAAACAAAGGTGCTTCTTGTCAGTTGAAATTCAGGTCAGGGAATAGGGATTCAGCTTGTGTTGGATGGGGTTACATTCCCTCTGAAATCTTAGGTTTTGAAGTTTGGGCATGCCCCCGGGCTCAGATCTGAACCTGGATGCCCAGGTTTCCGTGTTTGCCAGGAGTGTGTTTGCACAGCTAAAACTAGTGCCTACCAGCTGGCCTCATTCCTTGAGACATCAGATCTGGCTAGGGTGACACATGCCATTTGGATTACAGCAACACGCTCTACATGAGGCAGTCTTCAGAAAATGTTTTGAAACTCCAGCCGATCAAAAATGGCAGGTTGCTGGCTGGGGCAGGTTCTAGGAATCATATAACCCCTTTGCTAAAGCAACTCCATTGGCTGTTGATCCACTTTTGGGCAGAATTCAAAGCACTGGCTATAAGCTTTAAAGCTCTACATAGCTTGGGTCCAGACTACCTAAAAGACAGTATCTCCCTTTATGAGCCAATTTTAAGTATTTTTCAACTCTTTCACTCTAAACGTATGTTTTTTCTTTGAGAGAAAAGCAATGGATAAATAACTAGTTCAAAAAATGTGAAAGAAGTAGACTTGTCCTCTTCAATATACTAGAATGCTTTCCTACCAGGCTGATGGGAATGACTCAGGACCTTCCACTTAGGTATCCTAGGTGTCTCTTCCTTGGCCTTTCATCCTCTTTCTCTTTTAAAAACTTTGCTTTGGCCCTTCATCTCCAATCCCAAACTAATAGATAGTGTTTGGCAATATGAAAGTTAACATGGTGTAGTGGTTTGAGAATTGGACTAAGGTCCTGGAGATTAAGGTTCAGTTCCCCGCTCAGCCATGGAAACCCACTGGGCACGTTACACACTCAGGCCATTTCCGCACTAGACTGTTATAGTACTATGATTCCACTTTCAACATCCTATGGAATCCTGGGGTTTGCCGTTTCAGGAGGGGTCGGCTGGCTCCTCCCGAAACTGCAAACCCCAGGATTCCACAGGATGTTGAAAGTGGAATCATAGCGCTATAACAGTCTAGTGCGGAAATGACTTCAGTCTCAGAAAACCCTGCGATCGGTTCGCCTTAGAATCACCAAAAATCAGAAATGACTTGAAGGCAAACAGCAACAACATCATGAAGGGAAACTGCTGCTCTTCAGGTTGAACTCAGAAGTGATGCGGTTGACATTGGAAGGCTCAGTTATTACTTCTGTCCATTGCACACAGCAATCCAAGAAGGTGCATGCAGTGAGAATATCTGTGGTCCCAAGTTAAAAGACCTCACCATGCAACTCTGCAGATACAGCCAGATATTCACAGCCTTACACCTAGTAGAATCTATTTACCTGTAGAAAGAATATGAATCTGTGGAGCAGTATTTTGTATGAAATATACACACAAAATATTTGCTTAAATCAGCCACTTTAAGTTCAGGAAAGCTCTTTTTACAGAAACAAGAACTGAATGCCTGGTCACTTCCTTTTGTAAAACTAACTAACTAACTAACTAACAAAACATCTCCTAGGCCTAAAATTGTCCAGGCAGGCCTAGAAACATGGTGAAAATACCACCATGCCCTACCAAAGTTTAGGGCAGCAAAATTTCTGAGGGATTTTTTTCCATGGGTGTGGTCCCCCCAAGATCTCAGGGGACTCTAATGAAGCCCTCTAGCCTCTGACAATGGCCACCCCTGTTTTAAATGATTTAAGGCTAACTGATATCATACCTAACTAAATGGAGAAGATAATTCTAGATTGCTAAAGACACAGATCTGTTGCAGTTATTCAACAGTACCCTAGGAAATTCCAGGAAAAATCAATCCTGCTCCTGTTTACATTGTGGGAGATGAGTCAAGAACTTCTGATTTGGCTAACGCTTTTTCCATTCTCTCATAAATCCCATCAGTTTATAATTGGAACTATGGATGTTGTAAAGAAACTGTAGAAAACGTAAAGGTTACATAAAGTGTTATAGCGGAACTAACAAGCTTCAAAAATATGTTGTTAGTTGGCCTCCAGACATTACAGTTGCACATAGATTCCAGCCTGCTTAATCCAGAATGCCTTTAATTTTCATTATTTTTAAATCTGCCAATTAATGGAAACACAAACAAGTTGTTAAGAGCAAATCTAAAATCCAATTAACCCCCTGGGACACAAATTTCAGCTATACCAAGAATATATAGTTTAAAAGTTAAAGTCCCTTCCTGGCTTTTTGCACTGGCTCTGCGTGTACTATATTTAAGGTTGCTAGGTGAAAAACAGGACAGGGTTCCTGTGCCTTTAATAGTTGCCTAAAAGAGGGAATTTGACCAAGGCCATTTCCTCACTACATTGTTATAGTGCTATTATTCCATTTTCAACATCCTATGGAATTCTGGGGTCTACAGTTTAGGGAGGGGCATTTAGAATTCTCAGCCAGAGAGCTCTTGGGCCTTGGTAAACTACAAACCCCAGAATTCCATAGGATGTGGAAAGTGGAATAATAGCACTATAACAGTGTAGTGCAGAAATGGTCCAAGTGTTGCTTGTTATGCAAAGGCTACTTGTTGAAATTCCCTCTTCCACACCACCATTAAAAGCACAGGAACTCTGTCCTGTTTTGTTTTTTTTACCCGGCAACCCCAGCTGTATTGCAACTGACACCCAAGATGTCCATACCGGGCTTCTGAAACGGTGTAGAGCGACCTCTAACGGAGGTCTTCTACACCGTAGAGTGGACTGGCGTGGACTACTTTTCGTAGTTCCACACCAGAATCCACTCAGGAGCGGCAGGAACTAGCCGCGCTGCATGTTTTTTAAAAACCTCTTTTTCGAGGTTTTTAAAAAGCACGGAGCGCTTAGCCCTGTGCCGCTCCGTCGCCCGGCTCTAAAGTGGATTTGCAGGCGTGCGCAAGTGCGTGCCTGCAGATCTGCCGGGGGCGGGCTTCCGGTTGGCGAGCTTCTCCGGTTGGTGGAGAGCCTCCACCAACCGGAAGCTGCCATCTGGGACGCCGGAGGAGTGTGGAGCAGCGAGCTCGCGCTGCTCCGCGTGGCGACAGACTTACCCGGCTGCGGATAAGCTCCGTTTTAGCGTGTTTTCGCCCGTTCCCCCCCCCACGTGAAAAGGGCCATACTTATCCTGATGAAAATAGAAAGAAAACTCTTCCTGGTGCAAGGATCATGTCATAATATTAAAAGAACACAAACAATAACAAAATATGCTGCCATTCTGACTTTTGAGGCTATTATGAATGCCAGAAGTGTTTGGGTTTCATATGTATCATGCAGTTGGGCTAGTGGCTTCCATGTCAATGGGGTAGTGAATCCTGTCTGGATTTTAGTCCAAACTTTAAGAGGGCCATCCTTTTTGAGAACAGTTTTGAGATCTTGGGTAGCTCCTTTAAAGTTCAGATTAAAACCCAGAGCAGAATCATTGTCCCACTGGCATGGAACCACCAGCTGCCACAAGTTTCATGCTTTTATCACAAAGCACATGTCCTGCTGTTGCTTGAAAGGTGTTGAAGGGAAAACTTTCAAGCCCTGGAACACTCTGATGGTGTTCCTTGCCTGTAATTTGGCATATGTTGTGATAACATGTCTAAAAATTGAAAGGGAAATGTAAACCATTGCTCAAGGAATTTCTTTGCACATAGTTTCTATTTTCAACATGCATTTTAAGTTTTCATTTCTGAAAGTCTGAAGCTAGAAAATATATCATGACTGTAAAAGTTGTCATTCCACAGCATTTTATTCCATCTTTTGAAATTAGCTTTTGGGACTCTACAGTTTGATCTATATGCTTTTGTACAGCAACAGTACAGAGAATATGGAAAAACAGCATGGTTTCCAATTGCCAAAGAGGTCAGGCAAGAATGCATTTTATCATCGGCATTTCCACACTACACTGTTATAGTATTGTTATTCCACTTTCCAACATCCTATCGAATCCTGGGGTTTGCTATTTAGTGAGAGACATTTAGAATTCTCAGCCAGAGAATTATTCTGCTTTGAACTGGATGTTGAAAGTGGAATAATAGCATTATAGTAGAGTAGTGCAGAAATGGCCATCCTAACTGTTTAACATGAATGCTGAATGTATCATGCACAAAGCTGGATTAGACACTGAGGAAGGAGGTGTGAAAATTGGAGGAAAGAGTATCAATAATGTAAGATACGCAGATGACACCAAATTACAAGCAGAAAATAGCAAAGATTTGAAGAACTACTGAAGAAACTCAAAGAAAAAAGTGGACAGGCAGGTTTACCCACGTGTAAAGATATATTACTGAATACCAAACTCAGGACTGTCCATGCCATTGCATTTCCAATTCTATGCATGGTTGTGAAAGCTGGACAATGAAAAAAGCTCATAGGAAGAGAACCAACTCACTTAAGATATGGTACTGGAGAGTTCTGCAGACTGCCAAAAAGACAAATAAATGGGTCCTAGAACAAATGAGAGAGCCAGCATGGTGTAGCAGTTGAGTACTGGACTAAGACTCTGGGGAACAGGGTTTGAATCCTCTCTTGGCCATGGAAACTCACTACATGACCTTGGGCAAGTCACATTCTCTCAACCTCAGAGGAAGGCAAAGGCAAACCAGCACAGACTCTTGCCAAGAAAACTCCACAACAGGGTTGCCATAAGTCAGAAATTACTTCAAAGTACACAACAAAAAGAACAAATCAGGCCTGAACTTTCTGTAGAAGTTACAATGACTAAACTGAAAACACCATAGTTTAGACATATCATGAAAGACATGACTCACAAGAAAAGACAGTAATGCTGGACGATGGAAGACCATAGGAAAAGAAAAAGACCACATTACTAGTGGATAGGCTCAGTCAAGGAATAGATAGCATTGAATTTGCAAGACTGGAGCAGAGCTGTTGATGACAGTATGACTTAAATGTCTCTCATCCACAGTGCTGTCATGAGTCCAAGTTGACCTAACACCAGGCAACAACAACACAGTCAAGCCAAGTGAATGGAACATCCCACAGAGATCCAGTGAGTTTATAAATAATGTCCTGTGATAATATTTGGCATCAGAATACACCACTTATATCAAGCTTAAGTAGACAGTAGAAAGAGACAGCATTAACTCATACTAACTTCCATTCTTCCACACTTTGAAGAAAGAACAAATATCGTTTTTCGAGTCCACATTTAATTTCAATGTGTAGAAAACTAATAAATGAAGGTAACTATGGTGGTCCATGAAGAAAAATAAAACTGTTGACCAATATCTTTGTTATGAACAGCCAACCACCAGAACAAACCAAAAGCTTGTATACCTTTGCGACATTTGGGGTGGTCCCAATAAAGGTCTTACCCAACCATGTGTTTTATGTTTTATACAACAGTTTTAGTTTGGAATCCTTTTACTTATTAATTATGGCAATAATTATTAACAATAGTTACTTAATTTGCTTCATTGTTACTGTATGTTAACACCCACAATATCAATGAATGCCTTCAAATTCAACTTTTTCCAAACAGCAAACTCATCTGCTGAATGTGTGCCAATAAGTTATATTCAAAATAGCCACTTCGATATGACATGCTAGAGATCCTCATCTCAGGGGCAGCCTAAAGAGGATCCCCAAAACAACCCACTGAATATCAGTCTCAGGTGCTGGGGTCCTTCCACACTACATAATTATAGTGTTAAGATTCCACTTTAACTGCCATGTCTACAACCTATGGAATAGCATGTGTATGTGAATCCTAGGATCCCTCTTAGAAATTTCACCATAACCATTTCTGAGAGGATTCCTGGGATGCTATTAGCCATCTTGAGAAGTCACATGGATTTCATGTGGCAAATTTCATAGGAGGGAGGTTGGTGGTAGCTCTCCTTGGCCAGAGGAAAGGCTTTTGTTGGGACATTCTAAGCCTGGAAATGACAGCAAACAGTCTTACTAGTAACAGATGTGTAACATAACCCATGACATTCACATGAGATGGTAATATTAGCAGTAAAGCTGCAGGATTAAAAAGAATATGTTATCCAATATGTAATAAATAAATACATACTTTAAAAAAAATGTTATACCTTATAGGTCTTCAGGACTGCATGCAGTTAAAACCAATTTAAAATTTAAAAACAGGGAAAAAAAGTGTAAAAGGACTTAAAACATATTAACAATTTAACAAGTTAAAACAAGCTTGAAAGGTTTAAAAACCATGTAAGTGTACAAATTTCGATGAAATCAATTAAGCTCCAAAAGCTTCATTACAAAACATGCTTTAAATTTGCACTGGAACAAAATCAGTGTGAATGATGTAATGAACAACTGTGTTGTCAAAAACAGCTTTTCAAACATTTTAGGGGATGGAGTGGTATGAATCCATTTGACCTATGCTCAAGTCAGCAAGTGTTCCAGAAAGAGGTGGTTGGGATGTAAGAGCTGTGGGGTAGCTAAGCCAATCCAGGTCAGTCACTCCGATCAATCCAGATTATCCAGCAAGGAGAAGCAAGAGAGTGGTTGTCAGCTAGTCCAGATGTTGCACATCAAGTCAGTAGCCAAAATTAACAAAGCAGGCAAGGATTAAATTAGGGTCTTTTATCCTACCCTGTTATAGTGCTATTCTTCCACGTTCAACATCCTGTGGGATTCTGGGGTTTGTAGTTTTCTGAGGCCAAAGAGCTCTCTGGCTGGGAATTCTAAATGCCTCTCCCTGAACTGCAAACCCCAGGATTCCACAGGATGTTGAAAGTGGAATAGCACTATAACAGTGTAGTGCAGAAACTACCAGAGTCATAAATAATAGGTAATCCAAGGTTCAGAGAACACAAAACTGCTGGATTTATATCCAGGAGTCTCAAGGTACCAGGCTCTTGATTAGTCTCCGACAGTACACCATTGTTCAAACACAGTATGCACTGTTAAGCATTATACTCCCCCTACAAAGCTGGAACTTGGAATATGGTTTTCTGATAATTTGTCTTAGCAATTTTTTCATCTTTGCTTCCTGTAACCTGAACCATTCTCTCAGTCTGCTCCATTACATTTAATGCCATATGGTGGCTTTTTAATTTCTGTTCCAAATGCAGTAGCAACGCTAGTAGCAGCAGCATGATCACATTGCTGATAATTAGTACAGACCATAGCTCAGGCATAGTTTCGTTTTAGGATAGATGATATTTAGGATCTTAACACACATGACCTAGAATCCTGTTGGTTATTCCTAATTAGAGTAGATCCACTGGATCAACTCTTCAATAGTGACCACATAAGTAAATTCCATTGATTCAATGGATTTACTTTAATTGGGAGTAAGAATAGGATTGAGACCAAGGTATGTGGACAGTTATGTTTTGGACTGTAGCTCTCACAGTAGTATGTCATGGTAGGTCTAACAGTTATGGGTCAAAACAGATTAAAGGGTGGCTCTTGGCCTCCTAACAGAACTTGCATTCCATTAGTAAACTATGGGGCAGGATCATGTTTTGGGGGACACCTTCAGTAGGTCCTGGTTGCTTTTTTTTCTGCAGCCGACTGCAGACGGGAGTGACTGCCAGGACCAGGAAGGAGATAGGTGAAGTAACTGTTGTAACATCTCTGTTTATTAGCTCTGCTTCATTTGTTCTCACAAGTTTCCACATACCTAAAAGAACAGATTGTTTTGTCACATGAAGGAGAGAAGAAATGGCCATTACATCTGCCAAATCTTTTTGCACACCTATAGAACTCTGTCAAGTAAGGAGTCTTCCTTTGGCTTTTGTGCTCAGATTCGCGTGGGGGTGAGAAATAAGCTTTTTTAAAAAACTGAAATCAACTGAAAGCCAAGGTTCCCAGTAAATGGATGTATCTAGCACTGTCAGAGCCAATCTGGTGTAGTGGTTTGAACACTGGACTATGAAGCTGGAGACCAGGCTTGGATTCCTCGTTTGGCCATGGAAACCAACTGGGTGATCTTGGTCACATCACACACTCTCAGCCCCAGAAACCCCCATGATAGATTCCTCTTAGGGTTGCCATAAGTCAGAAACAACCTGAAGGCACACAACAATACAACCACTATTGTGACCATGTGCTGAAGGAGTAGCCCCTTTTCTCTCAGTACATTAAATATTTTATATTAAGGAATCTTTTGCACATAGAGTCCAATACATAAGAAAGACATAGAGTCATTACTCATTTAAAACAATCCATATAACAAAAAGCCCAGGGCCTGACACTTTATACCCAGTTACACTATTGGGCAACTACTGAGTGAATGGGGCATATTTTTCACAGTCGCCCCTCTTCCAGTGACAAACGCTAGAAGTGCCATCACATCATTTCTGGTTTCATTTTAAGCTCATTTTGGATATTTTTTGTGTATGTGTTTCAGGGGGAGATTTATGAAATGTGAGGGGTCTGGGGGCAGTTTTGAGTCAATTAGGATAATACGAAGGCAACTGGGGGACTATATTTCCACATTTGTCCTTCCTGTGGACTGTATTTCCCAATATCCACTGTATGCCAAGACAGCAATTCTTGGTGCCCATAAGAAAAGAACATCTTGTACAGGCAAACCACCAGAAAATCAATAATAGATTCCTGTCTTTGTTAGAGTAAGTGAAATTAGGATGAATTGTTGATATTCCATACAAATGTCTTAATACACAAGTCACGATGAAACAAAAAGAACAGGATTTATACTGTACATACATAATTCCCTTTCTCTTTAATTCTTTTTAGTGCTACTAATCCATACAAATATGACTACTCACTAGCCTCCTCAATTCTCAGGATGCATGAAAAGTATGAAAAGATATTCACCCAGAGTGAACTCAAGACTTTGAATCCTGTGCTTGTTTTAAAATTAAGCTTGCCTTTCTGTTTTTGCTCACTTCAAATCTTATTTTGAGAAATACCTTAGGGGCTCAATCTGTGAGGTACAGAGTATCTCCTCCGAAAAGCATACTCTTAACCAATAATTCCAAGTACTTTGTAGGATTTCCTTATTTAAAGAGCAACAAAATTAATTAAAATAATGAAAACTACTCCTTTTGGCTTACTGCTCCCCCCTCCTTCCTCATCCTTAAATTAAGATATGCTGAAGGCTGTGTTTTACTTGCATTCCAATGGAATACCTAGCACAGCGTGAAATGGATGGCATCTCCTTTGTAGCAGAAGTGAAAGGTTGACTTCTGCCTTGGGCATCTTTTATTCTCCACTGAAAGCTTCAAGCTAGAAACTGAAGCATAACAATTGGACCTGCAGTGAAAAGTAGTGACATTCTAACAACTGTTTCCTCCAAATGGTAAGTAATGTGATAAAGCTATTTAGAATTAAATGGCTATGTAATTAATAGACAGATTACAGAATAAACTAGCTTATATTGAATATACCAGGACATGCTCCACAATAAGACGGATTGACCTGCAGAAGCAGGGATCTTCAAAGATGCTTAGAGCTATGACAGTGGCAGGGACAGAGACAGGATATCTTTGACAGACAGGATGTTATTGATGGTTGACTCAATCTAAGTAAACAGAGTATTAGAGTCTGGTGTATAGAATGCACTACGGAGAGGCCAACCTACCATTAACAAAAGTGGGGGAAAAATAAAATGAGGAGTTACAGATACAGCAAAAGTATGTTTTATCTGTGGGCTACTGTTATATCTTTATCACAAAATGTAAATAACATCAGTATACACCATCTAAAAGCACAGCTAATTCAACTGGTCATAAGCAGGATTTCTTGAATCATGTTTTGATATTAGAAAAAGTCATAAAAATGGACAGGTGCTAATTTTTAGCATATTTAAGCAAAATCACTGCTGAGAACATGAAGAAATCACTGAAAAAATAGCTAAACTGGAAATTCCGAGATTTGTATGCCATAAGAAAGCATTTGGTATGTAACAGAAACCAGTCATTTCCCCAAAACTACAGACCCACACAGAGAAATCATCCCATGTAAACTACCACTGCATTTCTGTACTATTTATTATTTCAGTTAAGATTTATACTTTTGCCTTTCAGCCCCTAAATGCTGCTTCTTTTAATCAGCCCCTGGTAGAGACAGACAATTCTACCCTCTTTCTGAATCAGATTATAATTAGAATACTCAGTAACTGCCAGTACACAGATGTAAACAGAATTCTCTGCCTTCCACTATGTCCAGCACCTATCATTTTGATTAAGCCACAGCTTTGATCTAGTCCTTTCATATTTTACAAATATACCACTTTAATTCCACTGTAACTGCCATGGTTCCATCCAGTAGATTCCTGCAATTTGCAGTGGGGGGTTTTTGGCACGGGGAGGAGGGAATAATTAGAATTCTCAGGCAGAAAGAACAAGCTGCTGGCACCAGCACACAGTTCATTCATTATAAGACATAATTCTCCACAATCCTGGCTTATAATTCTGGCAAACACAGGCAAACCTTCGGACAAAAGGTATTAATAAATACTGTATGAGAAGTATGAATTCAGTAGAAAAAATAGTGTGAATAAATAAATCTGAATCCACCCATATGGATTGTGACTTGTCCAATGCAATAAAAACGTCCTAGACCAGATCAAACACCTATCTATTCTCACAGTAACCAAGCCACTGCTTTTGGGAAACCTGCCAGCCATACGTGAGCACAACTGCGCCTTCCACCTCCTAATCCCCCAGCAACTGATACACAGAGGAACTCTTATACCGAAGGTGACATAGACATATCCTGATCCAGTCCCCTTTTAAAACCATCCAATTTGGCAGCCATCGCCATCAGGGTTGCCTGGTCAGGAGTATACCAGGCTCTGAGATTTCAGGGCCAAAACCTAAGACTAAAGGATGGCATCATGTGATATCACAGAGGACAGGCTCTGGTGATGGTATAAAACCTGGTACATTAAACACTAAACACAGATGTAAAGCGTAGGCCATTCAAATAAATTAAAAATACCAACGCCAATTCTAGCAATTCTAGAACACACACACACACACACACTTTTCATGGCAGTGTTCTCAGCCTGAGATTCCTCCCCATCACCTGAAAACTGAAGAAAAGGAGCTAACTTTAAGATCTGGGAATCTTAATTATTACAGATGTAGAACTAGTGAGTTCCACAATTTTTAACTATGTGCTTGGTGAAGAAATACCTCCCCCAACCCTGAGGCTGCAATCCTATCAATATACTGTAACTCCAATTTTTAGTCTAAAGACATGCTTCGGACTGACCTATCCTACTACCAGTTACAGTCAAGCATATCATGCATATTCCTAACTGCCTATATCAGCTACTGAGGCCCACGATCAGAACGGGGTCTGTGGATTAAGAAAAGCTTGAATCTTTCCCAATGAAGTCTCCATGGAAGTTCTTTGAAAGTTACAGCAGGTCCCCCATCTCAACATAATTAGTATATGCAATTTCATTACCGGCGATGAAATGTGGTCCAAAAAAATATGTACTCTGAATTTAATAGAAATTAAATAGGAATTGAAATACTAAAGGGAAATACATATAAAACTGGAAGGGAATGGAAGATTCCAGCAAAGATTGCTCACACTATCATGCTGTCTTGTGTTGTTCATGCTGTCTCACATTTCCTCACTATATACAAGTGCTGTAACCCTACTCATTAATGTAGTAGACCTCTTGATTCTGTGATCTGATCATGGACAGTACAGTGTCCTTCTGTAAAAGTCTTGTGCCAGTAAAGTGCTTGTCCTTATAAGCTTGAGTGCTTGTGTTGTTTGCAAGGCCACAAAATGGTGATGCTGGCAATCCAGATAAGCCTAAGAGAACCCATAAAGTGATCTCTCTGAGTGAGAAAGCAAAAGTTCTTGACTTCATAGGGAAAGAAAACAAAATATGCATTGAGGTTGGTAAGATGCATGGTAAGAATGAATCTTCCATCTGTGAAATTCTGAAGAAGCAAAAAGAAATCCATGCTAGTTTTGCTATTGCACCTCAAGCAGCAAAAGTTACCTCCACAGTGCATGATACGTACCTAATAAAAATGGAGAAGGCATTAAATTTGAGCAGAAAATGAATTCCCATTAGCATCATGATGTTTTGCCACAAAGCATTAAGGCTATTTGAAGTCTTCAGAAGGACATCTGCTCAAATGAGTGCCACCAAACCCTTTACTGCAAGTGGTGGATGGTCACACAGATTTAAGAACAGGTTTGGACTTAGAAACATAAAACTGAGTAGAGAGGCCGCATCTGCTGCCACATTTCCAGATCAGTTTAAGAAACTGATTGATGAGAAAGGCCATCATCCAAAGCAGGTGTTCAATTGCAATCAATCCAGGTTCTTCAGAAAGAAAAAAAATGCTCACTAGAACCTACAATCATAACATTGCAAAGATGGCACCAAGGCATAAAAGTATGGAAGGCCAGATTAACTCTTATCCTATGTGGCAACTCTGCAGGGCATATGATCAAATCAGGCATAGTGTACAAAACAAAGAACCCACATGCTCTTAAAAACAAAAACAAACTTTACCTGACCATGTTTTGGCAGCACAGTAAGAAAGTGTGGGTGATAGCCATCTTGTTTACAGAATGGTTTCACCAATGCTCCATCCCAGAAGTTTTTATATATACATATACATACATATACATACAAACATACATATATATATATATTTTTGCAGCAGGAAAGTTTGAAATTTAAAGTCCTTTTAATAGTAGTACAACAAGCCATCCTAAATTTGTTCATTATGAAAATGTTGATGGTGTTTTCTTACCTCCCAATACCTCACTGATTCATCCCCTTGGCCAGGGCATCATTCATTTTGTCAAGACCACATACACCCACCTGGTATTTGATCAAATTCTAGTAGCAATTGACACAGACCTTAGTGTGGACATAATGCAGTGTTGGAAATCCTTCATTATTGCTCAAGCTGCAATGGATGAATTTAAACCAGAAACCAGTTAAGTGCCTGCTGGAAAAACTTGTGGAGTGAGGGTATGGATGATTTTCATACTCTCTTGGGGAGAATCATTCATTCAGCAAGGCAACTTGGTACAGAAGGATTTGCTGACTTGCTTGATGAGGAAGTGGAGGAACTAACTAACAGCCATGAGGAAGTGTTATCCGATGAGGAATTAGAGGAACTTGCTGAGATGTCTTTGGAAGAGGAAGAAGAAACTGAAGCAGAACCAACAATGAGGACATTAGACAAATTTGCCAAAGTATTTTAAATTGCACAGACATTAAAGGACAAAAAGAATACAATCCTTCGATAGAATACAGCATTAAAGTCACCCATATGATCACCGAAGGACTACAACCTCTGTAGTAACACTTTGATGAGTTAAAAAAACTTCTGATTACAATATTCTGCCAAAAGGTTCCCAAAACAAAAACAAAAACAAAAACCAGAGGATCCCCAACCATCGAAATCAACATCATCCGCTCCTGAAATTGAGATCCAACCAACAACATTGTCCTGGAGCTATAATCCAGAATTGCTTTCTCATGCTCCTCCTTCTGATTATAATCCACCTTCTGATATATCGTCAGAAGGTCAATACTGACCTAAAACTACAGCACTGAGATGCTAGTGTTAGGCTACTATTAATCTTCTGCATATGAAAACATTTTGCTGCCATCTCTTTCTGCACCACATATTATTGTTAATTTTTATGTTTTTTTCAGTTGTACACTGGTTTTGGACTGCAAATAATGTTTACAAAGCCTTTTTTCTCTTACGATTCTGAAGTCCTGTCAAGTTGCAGAGCCTCCTTTCCAAGCTGCATACTTTTTCTCAATATGTATGTAGTAACCTTGTTGAACAAAAACAGCATTTGGTATTATCAATGGTTTTCACCATCCATGGTAAATCTGGGAACATATCCTTTGCAGATATGGAGGACCTAATGTATTGCTTTTAAACAGAAGTTCCCTGGGCCACCAAAGCAAGCTTCCCCCTGAATCAAACACTTTTAGAAGAGAAACTTCTTATCATGACCATGTTAGAGAGACAATTTTATGCCCTTCCCCAGTGACTGCAGTCCCCAATCCCGATATTTGAAGTTAAAGAAAGAAACCTGTATCCACACAACTTCAAATCACTAAAAACTAGTGAATGATCATCACTAAACCAGAAGAAGATTATAAAGAGTGAGAACTGATCTGTGCCTCAGAATTTAAGGCACTTTATAATCCAGGACACAGGAAAAAGAGCAACACAAATCCCTTTATGTAATTAATTTGCCATGAGAAAAGATGAACAGAGAAAATCTAATCTTTGGGCCAAATCTGTAAACACTGGCAGAAACCCATAGACAGCAGAACCTATACAATCAGTTGGTCTCTGAATTACTGAAGCAAATCCTTAACTTCTCCTTTGTTCATAATATTCAGCTAGGAACTCTATCATAGTTAGAGAAGTGACAACACGCAGGATCCTCACATTGCTCTTGTTCAAATGAATTGCACTACATGCCAAAGAAATCACTCCATGAATAGAAAGACAAGTTCCAAAAGAACAGCTCAGTATTATGTAAGTGGTTGTTTACGCTGATTTCTAATGGAACAAAATAGAAGTACAGTAAGGATGTGCATCAGTCATACAGATATGCAAAAGGGTACACGCATACCATCTGGTTAACATTACAAGTCAATCTGTAAGACTGAAAATCCTATCCATCTCCTAGAAATCTGAAGCAATGTCTGCACTAGACTGTTATAGCGCTATTATTCCACTTTCAACATCCTATGGAATCCTGGGGTTTGCAATTTAGGGAGGGGCTTCAAAGGCAAACCCCAGGATTCCATAGGATGTTGAAAGTGGAATAATGGCGCTATAACAGTCTAGTGCGGAAATGGCCTGAGTCAACTACCAAGAAACCATGAGGTAACTGGAAGAAAAGTGTCTAATAAGTCACCTCTGAATTGTCTTGTTAAAAACATAGATTATAGCAGACACAGATTCACTGTATGTTCCAACAATCTTAATTGTTGCAGATTTTTTTTTGTGAACCAACTTAGAGTGCTATCGAAAACTCTCTTGAGCAATACAGTAATAAATAGCTGCTATCAAAAATATTAGCAATTCAGGTTTCAAAGGAAAAGAAGCCTTCAGGATCTACTTTTTGTTGTTCTACATATACAGTGTCAGCAATGGAAGATGCTCATAATCTCATTTTTAAACATAAAACAAAATGTCTCTGGCGAGAATCACGAAACAGATGCAGTAAACCCATGTGCAGCATGAAACATTAAAGTGCCACTGCAAATTCAGTTGCTTTACTTGTGACATAGCCATTTCAATTCCTAGTTTCTGATCTATTTACTTTTAAAGCTAGAATTGTTGCTTTATCCAACCATCAAGCTTCTACAGTGAGGTATGTCATAAGAAATGCCACAGAATGAAAGTTATCATAATTGAAAATAATTCATTCTGTCACATTTACTGTACCAAGGGGTCACATCTCTAAGGCTACAAAATCAAATCACTTTAATTGTAACTGACACCAACTTCCTCCTTCAGAAATATTCAGAAATACTACATAGCTTACTTCTCATTCTTTTTAACCATCTGAAAATAGGAAACAATGGCTACAAAGAAAAAAAGTAGAGTAGCAATAAAAACCTACAGTTTCTAGTTACATTCTGCACTTACGCCATTGCCATCACCATAGTTTGGTATACAGCTATAACTGCCTTCATAAATGTTAAAGAATAAATCAAAGGGCTGGACCATACTACTGTTTCCCTACAGACAAACACTAGCCATAGCTTACAACCAGTTATAGTTGGGGTCACACTGAGGCACCTTCAGAGCATACATGGAAAGGACACATAAATCTCACTATTTCTATGAGTGTTAGTAATATAGCATATCAGTCTTTGAACACTGCCGACAATAGCATGGCAATCCATCCGAACTCCTCTAAAATGTTTTTATGAAACATTGTAGATATTGGTTATAACCCACTGAGAATCTGTCATGCTGAAAATCGCAGTGTTCAGGACAACTGGTCCTTTATTCAGAGACAATTTTTTTTTGGAGGGGGAGTAATACTGATAGTCTATAGCACTCGGTTTAGAAACCTCAAATAAGTCCTTTGAATTGTAGCTGAGTTCTATAATACAAGCTAGCTTCTATTGTAAATGGGTGGTTGAAGTGAAACAGCAATAGGTTAAAATTCCAAAAGCAGAAGGAAAGAGATGGCAAGATCCTTGATGTTATTTTTCATTTGTCAAAGTGCTCTAGATAGAGATTAACTTCTTTCTTCCTTTATTGAATTCTATCTCACCTACCTTGGGGAGAATATTGCAATAAATACCTTGACAGTCAGGATGACAAGCTATCTAGTGACAAGGTAGCTTTCATACATTTATTCAGAAAAATATATTTTGGAACTTGCTATGCTAGTATGACTTGCTGAATCCAAAATGAAAAATGCAGAAAATTCCAATATTTGGAGAGATGTCTCTTTTATGATCTATGTCAACATTAGTTTGATGCCTGTTGAAGGTTAGTGAGATTGCTGTTACTGGGTTTTTTAATGAAAAAAATTCACTCACTTAATACCACAGGTCAATATGGGTGCTTTTTGAGGATGGTGATGTTTAAGAAATTAGGAACTGAATAAACTCAGGCATTTCTTTATTTGTTGTTGCTATTGCTATGTGTCTTTAAGTTGACTCCAGCATAGGATGACACTTGTTTTCTTGGCAAGATTTATTGAGAGGAGGTTTGCCATTGCCTTCCTCTCAGGTTGAGAGGGTGTGACTTCCCAAGGCCACCCATGGTTTCTATGGCTGAGTGGTGAGTCAAACCCTGATCTCCTGGTGTTCAAGCCCAACACTCAAACAACTACACCATGCTGGCTCTCATTACATCACAGCTAAAAATACTTAATGTACAATAAATGAAATTAAATCAAATCAAAAGCAATATAGACAAAAGTGACAGCACATAAATTAAAATCATTTAAAACCTTTCATTTATTCTTTCCTGTAAAAATTGTTGTTCATCATAACCACTGAATCAACCACACTTAACTACTTGATCTACTGACGTTTCTAAAGAGCTGGGCACTTTTAAAAAATGACATATCCTTCTTTTCCAATATAGTTGCCATCCACTTTCTCTGTCATTTTGCAAAAGCACAAAATTTTCACACAGAAAAGAAAGAAAGTCAGGGTATCAAGGCTCAAAAGGGAAATGTTATTGTTGAGTCCTTCAAGTTGTTTCCAAGTTATGGTAATCTTTATCCAAACCTATAGGGGCGTTTTCTTGGCAAGATTTGTTCAGGGGGAGTTTGCCTCTGCCATTCTACAAGATGAGACAGCGTGACTTGCCCCAGTTTACCCAAAGGGTAAGCCAAATGGAGATTTGAACCTGTTATCCAGAGTCCTAGATCATTTCTGCACTAGATTGTTATAGTGCTATCATTCCACTTTCAACATCCTAGGGAATCCTGGGGTTTGCGGATTAGGGAGGGGCATTTGGAATTTTCAGGCAGAGAATTCAGTAAACTACAAAGCCCAGAATTCCACAGAATGTTGAAAGTGAAATAATAGCACGATAACAGTGTAGTGTAGAAATGGCCTTAAGTTACAGAGTTAGAGATGTAAACCTCCAAAAATTCTGAAGCCATGGAGAAAAAAACTTCTCCCACTTTTTTTTTAATGAAGTTTTTGGAAAAATTGAAAAAAAGTGATATTAGTACCTTTTACAGATTGCAAGCGATTTTGTTATTTTAGAAGCATATTCATAGGTATAAATTTGTTTGGCACAAAATTATCATTTTGGTATATTAAAAGATTATTCAGCTGATTCAGGAAATAATTACAAACTGAATTTCCCCTAAAAAATTGCTATTGTTGTAAAAAATGGAGGTTTATAGCCTCTTCGGTTTTGTCATTTTTTAAAGGTGTGGGCATGAAACCATAAAAACAGAAGAAACCATCAAGATTAGTAAAACAGAGGTTTTTTCCCCTCCAGTCCTTCATAGTGTCAAACAGACATAAAGCACTTATTTCCATAAAAAGAATTGAGAAAAGGCAACCAAGACCAGGAATCATACTGATGTGAGTCTGTATATAATCTTACATAAAAGTCTTCCTATCTAGTGTTTACAAATAATTTGGGGGGAGTAATCATATGAATGAGCCAATAAAGTGGTTTGAGCGTTGGATTAGGATTCTGTGAGACCAGGGTCCGAGTCCACACTCAGCTTTGGAAACTCACCGGGTGACCCTGGGGTGAGTCACACTGTCTCAGCCTCAGAGTAAGGTAATGGCAAAACCTCTCTGAACAAATCTTGCCAAGAAAATCCCGTTGACAGGTTTGCCTTAAAACCACCAAAAGTTGGAAAAAACATGAAGGCACACAACAACAACTAGTACATGAACTCATTGTCTTAAACATGTTGTTTTCCCCCCATTTTCAATTTTCCCATATTTTTTTTCTGGAAAAAAGACTGCAGGAAAAAAAGGAGGGAAATGTGGTTTTTTTGTCAGATATTTCCTGAAAGTGACTTGAACCCTCAAAATGGATTGCGGAAGGGAAGAACGGATAATTATCTTAGGCTCTACAGGGCACCATGCGGGCTTCAGATTAAGTCTAAAACTAGTCCTAGGACTAATGGGATAAAGGAACATAATAATAACAAAACTGAAAACTTTTAAGTTTCTCACAAATTCTGATAGCCTGGACATACACAAAAGGCTGATCTAACATTTTTGTAAATAAGTTTTTATAACTTTTTTGTAAGTAATTTTTTCTAAATAAATAAATAAATAAATAAATAAATAAATAAATAAATAAAATAATTTTGTGAATAATCCAGGGTATTCCTTCCATTAAACACTGGAACACTGGCAGTTTCCTTATTGCAAAGCTGAAAAACATGCAGATAAGATTAAATAGTCTACTTTATTTCTTAGAGTAATTCACTACTAAGTTCTTTTGACCACAAATATGTGATTTACTTTATACAGTTGGCCCACCACATTTGTGGGTTTGACTTTCACAGATTTGATTATTTGAGAGTTTCCCCAAATCCTGCCTCCTCACCTCAGGCACTTCTTTTCCAGGGGAGCTTCCTTCTAGGCAACTCCAATCACACCCTACAACTCTTTAAAAACCCATCTCTGGTCCCTCTCCTCCTCCACCCAGTTGCTGCCTGACCAGCTAAGGATGGCTCACACCCCAACTTCTCAGTGCCATGAATCCTCTCCCTATGCCCCCCCGCACCCCCAAGACTGGAGGAAAGAGATGGATGAGAGAGAGGAAGTATAGGCCCACCATACTGATGCACCTCCTTTGCCTTGCCTTTCCCTGACTTGGTTGGGATCCGGGGGGCCCATTCTCCCCACCATGACTTAGCCCCTTTCCCACAGACAACACACACACACTTCGATATGCCGATTTTTCCACTTTTGCAGGGGTCCTGAGCCCCCAACCCTAGTGAAAGTGGAGGGCCAACTGTATATGCATATTTATAAGGTTAAGGCATACATGCCTACAGAGTAGACAGGAACATGCGATTTTACTCCACACTCCGTATGGAGTCCTAGGGACCTTTCAGACTATGTATCTACATCACTATGGTTTCACTTAAACTGCCATGGCTGTATCCTGTAGAATCCCAGGATTTGTAGTTTAGTGAGCTTTTTGGATGAAAATTCTAAACACTCCTCCTTAAACTGCAAATCCTAGGGTTTAATATGATGTTGCTATGGTAATTGAAGTGGAAATCACAATGCTATAGCTACCTAGTGTGCAAGGGCCTTGGTTTACTTACTAATCTGGTTGCACAGCTTTCAAAGTCACCCAGAAAAATAATATACTGGAATGTTCTACAACTATGGCCCTTCAAATGTTTTCGAGTTTCCACAGTCCCTTAGAACTGATTATACTGGCTGGCTGTGATGAGAGTTATAAGTTACACACACACAAACATGCACACAAACTGTAGAGCTGGAGGATCCTCCCCTTGCTCAACAGAGAAGTTTTCAGACTACAAACATTACCAAATGGCCTTTTTTAGAAAAGGCAGAACAAAAGCACGATTTACTCAGTTCTTGTTTTATTTACCCGTATTGTCTTTATTGTTTAATTTGTCTCACTACAAAGATCTGGAATAATCTGATCATTTTGTATAAAAGAGATATATGTGTGTGTAGATGATGTTTTTAAAGGTGACTCTGAAAACCACCTTGACAACCAGATGAACAAGAACACCAGAAATCCATAAACAGTTCCAGAGGAAATAATATCACCTGCCTCTGCCCACTCAACAGGGAAACTTAAAACTGACTTCAGAAGCAGTGCTCTGCAACATAATTCTGATTATGTAACTAAATAGAATGATGTGTAAAATCAGAAGCAGAAATGAGAAGCAATAAAACAGATGCTGCACTGTTTTCTCTCTCTTCCAAACTCAGACAAAGGAAGAATAAGAAACACAGGACAAATACTATTATTTATGCAGCGCATAGTCCATCATAAACATTTAATATCCTCTCAATGAAATTAATTAAAGTAAAAGTCTGTGAAAGCTTCTGATAAAGCTAAATAAAAAACCAATTAATTTATAGAAGTTTCTTCAAGATTATGGCTGAAGTCCTATATCAAGATTGAATAGTGTAAATCGCCACATATGGTGCTACTCCCTGATTGTCCACGTGACCTATGTATTCAACAGCAACATTGAAACAATATGGTGTAGTCATTTGAACACTGGAAACCAGGGGTTGACCCTTGGAGTGTCACATACTCCAGAAAATCCTGTGATAAGTTCACCTGAGGGTAGCCATAAGTTGGGAACAACTTGAGGGCACACAACAACAACAACAACAGAAACAATTGTGCATGCAAATGGACAACAGAATGTATAATGGTATGTAGAACAAGATGCAACTGAACACATATGAACTGGATTAAATTAAATAAACAATAAACACCAGCTCACAATGCATATCCACATACACAACAGCACTGCCTGCACAACTATACTTCCTTAACCTTGAACTGAATGCAGATCAGACAAAAAGTGTTCAACTGTTTCCATACAGGAACTTTCACATGTGTAGGTTTGTGAGGCCTAAATCCGATAGCTAGTCTTAACTAGAGCAGAGTAGTTGAATCAAATGCATTGAGTTAAGTAATTCAGCAGTGGCTCAGATCTAGCAGGAACTGGCAACTGAAGTCAACCATCAATTTATAAACGTGTATTCTATGCTGATGGTAGATAAAACAAAACAATTTGAATTATACCAGTCTGGCCAGTGTTAGTAAAAATATTTCACTGCAGTGTGGTTGATCTATTATTTTAATGTGTCTTCAAACTGATTCCAGTTCATGGTGATCTTACTCTACTATGTCTTTCATGGCTGAATGAGGATCTGAACCCTAGATTTCCACTGTCCTAGTCGAAAACTCAAACCACTGCACCGCACTGGTTCTATGACTGGTATATGAAACAAATAAAATGTCTAAGACCTGGCTTCCTAAACACCCCCAAGGACATTGTATTTCTTTGGTGTACTGTTACTGCACTGGCTAGCCTGAGCTTGGGGGATATAAAAAGATATCTTTTGATATCAATAATTCGGCTTCACATACCCATTCCCCTCCACCTGCCTGAGAGGCCCCCGGACAAGCACGCACACAGGCTCGGCCGATAATCGCTGTAATATTACAACACAATACAGGCAGGCCAGAAAAGAGCTGACTCGCGGCTTCAGGAGACCTCAAGGCAAGTACTCAATTATGTATGCACGCAACTTTCAAAAGATCCTCTGCCTCGAGCTGGCAGCTTGATGATCGGACTACAGTACTCTGCGTTTGCATACTGGCTATTCTATTGACAATTTGGCAATAATTCAGTCATTCAAATTATGACCTTTCGGAGCCTTTGTCTCCAGCCCCAAATCCATTGTTTTCCCCAAGTCCGACCTAGCCTGCGGTCACAATTCTTCTTATAAAAACCCCTGATTTTGAGTGCTTCTTCGGATCGCTCTTGGCTTCCATCCCGCCTTGCTGTCGTTTTGTCCAAGCGAGCCTTCCCCTCAGCTCCACGTGCTGAGATCCACGCTCCCCAGCTTCTCCGTTTCCTACGGGGCTTCAGGACAGGTGTAGTATTACCCAAACCAAAACTCCTCTAAAAATCCCTCTATACCACTCCAACCTTTATTTCTATAGTTTCTCTGTGTGTTTGTGTTGCATACACTGACTGATTGTATTCTTAATAAAATTCACATTTGTTATTTCACTCCGGTGTGCTCCTTGACTCAGCCTGACCCCATAGACATTGGGTAAAAGATCTCCCTACGTTACCCTGCCTCTCGCAGTGCTAACTTGTGCTCTTTGACTAATTTCCCCAACTTGTATAATTTTGAGAGCAATTTGGTGTCCCTCCCGGGACCCCCAGAAAACAGGGTAACAGTACTCTCATCACCAAAGCTTTGTAACTATTACAAATAAATACACTATTTTTAACTAGGTAAACAGTTATTTCTCAAGAAGATTTTGAGATGCATTTCTCCTGCCCCATAAGAGCGTAAACAACCACGGGCAATGGGTGGGAACAGCCTGCAAACTCAAAGCCGATTAGGGTCAGCCATGGCCTATGAGGGAATCAGCTGACTTAGCATAAGAAACCTCAGTTGCTGCTGAGAAAGGGAAGCTTAAGAGGAAACAGCTGAGTAAAAGAGTTCCATTCAGCAAACATTAATGGTTGCCCAGAGGCAAAAGGAAGAAGTAGGTGCTAACTGAGGTAAGACTGTGGGAATTCAGCCGTGATAAGCTACAAGCTATACGGAACACTGGGAGGGCTGCACATTTCTTTATGTTTAAGGCATCTGTTCAGAAAGGTGGCCTACAGATGTAATCATGCACACCTCTTTAAAGCTGGACTATGCGGTGCTGTCTACTGCAGTGCTAATACAAACCACCCCTCTTCTCTTTGTACAAAAGTTCCTCCAGAACCCTTTCGTCCTAGATTTTCCTTTCTTTGCTCCCTAGCTGCACTGAATGCTAGAAAGCTATTCAGTGAGTCAGTTTTCATCAGCATCACCCACTCGTCATCATAGTAAGGATGTGAGTAGGACTGTAAGGAACCACTGCAGTCATGACCCATCATGCACGCAGGCGATGGTCAAACCCAATAAAAAGGACGCAGGGTCCCTTGAGGTCATTTCACAGGCACTTGCATGGGAATAGCAATTCAAGGTACATTTTCCCCCAGGTTTCCCAAAGAAACAGCTCCTTTACATGAATACCAAAGGAACTGTTTTCTACAATGCACACAGTGTTACAGCCTTGGTTCAGGAAGCTTCCCGTGTGGTGGTTTTTCCCACACAAATAACATCTTAACACTGGAAAGGAACAATCAGAGTGGTAGACTGTGACATGTACCATTAATAAATACGTATTCATGTGAAGCTGTGGTACTTACAAAGCATAAGCTACACTGTGTAACAATGCTTCTGAAGAAATTGGATACTGATCATTTTTTTCTCTATTTGCTTGTTCTGCGTATCCTTTGTGAGAAAGAAACAGGTATAACAATTAAGCAGGGCTGTTGTTTACCTGTATCCTACTCTACAACCTCATTTTTAATTATTATAATTCATAGTGCAAAAACTAGAAATCTGTTTCTCTTAATAAGATTTTTCTTTTTATCCCTTAAAAATCTTTCCAGTGACTAGTTACCTCAATCAAAGATGTGATCAGAAAGTTACTAGATGCTACCAGGAGGCCAGTAATCAGTAGCCATTATGAATTAGCAATATGATCAGTGAATTGGACTAATCCCTTTTCAAAGCTGCTAAAGCTAGTGGTTATCATGCTTTGTGCTGGTGAACTCAGGAACTGATTACCTATGTTGTGAAGACATACTTATTGACATCTGTCCTGACTTTTCCACCACACAATTGTATTCTATGACTTCCAACTTCTAACTTTATGAAAAAGAGGGAAGAAAGCATTTCTACCCATTTTGATGCATAATTTTATGAATTTATATCCATATTCCCCTTTGGACACTTGGTTTAATTTGCCAGGAGAGAAAAGAAGTGACAGTTTATAAACTCTGCACATTAGTCATACTATGTACGTGATTAATACACAATATGACTAAATACTACCATTCAAATTATCACAGAATCACAGAATCACAGAAATGTAGAGTTGGAAGAGACCACACGGGCCATCCAGTCCAACCCCCTGCCATGCAGGAACACCCTCAAAGCACTCCCGACAGATGGCCATCCAGCCTCTGCTTAAAAACCTCCAAAGAAGGAGACTCCACCACACTCCGAGGCAGCATATTCCACTGCCGGACAGCCCTGACCGTCAGGAAGTTCTTCCTGAGGTTCAGGTGGAATCTCCTTTCCCGCAGCTTGAATCCATTGCTCCTTGTTCTGGTCTCTGGAGCAGCAGAAAACAAGCCCTCTCCTTCCTCTACATGGCACCCCTTCAAATATTTAAACATAAATTATAATTTATTTAAACATAAATTATAATTTATAAATTATAAATTTAGATCTGATCCTGACCAACAGGGATGACCTTGTGGATGAGGTGGATGTGGTGGGATCCTTCAGGGGAAGTGACCACGCTCTTTTGGAGTTTGTCATAAATTATAGTCTATGCATTGGCAATACAGTTAAATGAGTGCTACTTGTTGTATGTGCTACATGACAGATGATTTTAATGATTATTTTCATTTCAACAAAATACATGCAAACTATAACACAGACACAGGAAAATAGGAAATTGCCTTTTACTGAGGCCATTGCCTTTGAAGCCCCTCTCTAAACTGCAAACCCCAGGATTCCATAGGATGTTGAAAGTGGAATACTAGTGCTATAATAGTCTAGTGCGGAAATGGCCTGAGTTAGACCATAGATCCATCTAGCCTAGTATTGTCCACTCTGCTTAGTAGCTGTTGTCCAAGGTCTCAGTCTAGCCCTTTCTAGTCCTGACTCAATAAGTGGCAGCTCTCTATGTCAGAAGATCCCTGGTATTCCCTGGTTGTCTTTCATCCAAGTGCTATCCAGCACAGGTCTTGCTGAGCAGCTGAATCTAATGAGCCTGGATATATTTGGGATGCCATATTGATCTAGTCTTATCAAAGAAACACTCTTGTGAAAACAGCTTGTTCAGATTTTTTTTTAATTCAGGAGGTATCACAATACTCAAAAGAATAATTTCTAGCAGAGAAATTAGCACAGTAAAAGTATCCTTACTGTATTATTATTGATTAGAATCAATAGCAGCTCTAGACCAGTTCCTACCATAACCTGTATGGCCCACAAAGGGAAAGTAGAATAGTTGAGATCAACAACTGGCTCCAAAGATGGTGCCACCAGGAGTGATTCAGGTTTTTAGAATCATAGCCTCCATTTCCACAGAGATGGTTTTCTGGCTAGAGATGGCCTGCACCTCACAACCGTCAGCCGGAACATTTTCGCTAACAATCTCGCAAAACGGATCAGGAGGTCTTTAAACTGAGGGGGACAGTATTATTCTGGGCAAGGATTCAGTGAGTGCTGCAAAAAATAGCCCAAATGATATAGATAGGGCAGGCCAAGTAGTACTAAAGACCAACAGCGGGAGGAAAAGTAACTTTAGTACAGGACTTCGAGGAAGTGCAGATGGTCTCAAGTGTCTCTACACTTATGCACAGAGCATGCGAAATAAATGAGATGAACTCCAACTCTTAGTACAACAAAATGAATATGGTTTAATAGGCATCACTGAAACCTGGTGAGATGAATCTCATGATTGGAATGTAGGAATAGGGGGGTATAACCTATTTCGCAGAAATAGACCAAACAAAAAAGGTGGAGGAGTAGCCTTATATGTCAAGGATGTTTTCACCTGTGAAGAGATCCACGACTTAAATCTGTGAAGCCAAGTCGAGAGCATCTGAGTAAGAATTAAGGGAGCGAGAAACAATAGGGATGTGATTGTGGGGGTTTGCTACAGGCCTCTGGGCCAGCCTGAGGACTTGGATGAGGCCTTCCTGGAGCAGATGACCACACATTCAAAAAGGAGAGATGCAGTGTTAATGGGAGATTTCAATTATACTGATATTTGTTAGCAGTCAAACTCTGCCAAGACCGCAAGGTCCAACTGGTTCTTCGCATGCCTTGCAGACAATTTCATGGTCCAGAAGGTGGAAGAGGTGACAAGGGGATTGACTATTTTAGATCTGATCCTGACCAACAGGGATGACCTTGTTGATGAGGTGGATGTGGTGGGATCCTTCAGGGGAAGTGACCACGCTCTTTTGGAGTTTGTCATTCAGTGGGAAGGAGAAGCCAAGCATAGCCAGACACACATCCTAAACTTTAAGAAAGCTGATTTCTCTAAACTTAGGGAGTTACTTGCTGAAATCCCGTGGTCAAGAATACTGAAAAAGAAAGGAGTTCATGACGGATGGGAGTTTCTTAAAAATGAGATACTGAAAGCACACTTGAAAACTGTGCCAGCAAGGAGGAAAAATGGCAGGTGTCTAAAGAAACCGGAATGGTTGGCTAAAGATCTCTCAGCTGAGCTAAGTGTTAAAAGAAACATGTACAGGAAATGGAAGAATGGTGAAACCACCAAAGAGGAATTCAAGCAAATAGCCAGGAGATGTAGGGAGAAGGTCAGAAAAGCTAAAGCGCAGAATGAATTCAGGCTTGCCAGAGACATTAAAAACAACAAAAAGGGCCTTTTTAGATGTCCGCAGCAAAAACAAAAACAAGGAGATGATAGGGTCCCTGCATAGAGGAGATGACCAATTAATGACGGGGGGGGGGAGAGAAGGCAGGACTACCCAACGCCTTCTTTGCCTCAGTTTTCTCCCAAAAGGATAGAAGTACTCAACCTGGGGGATGGGGAGCAGGTGAGGAAGTGGGGGGGGGGATCCAGCACAAAATAAGTAGAGAAATAGTACAGGAATATTCTACCTATTTCGATGCATAATTTTATGAATTTATATCCATGTTCCCCTTTGGTCGATTGGAGAGCCGGGCCAAAGCTAACAAAATGAATTTCAATAGAGAGAAATGTAAAGTCCTATACTTAGGCAGAAAAAATGGAATGCACAAATATAGGATGGGGGACACGGGGCTGGATAGCAGTACATGTGAAAGGGATCTTGGTAGATCACAGAAGTCTTGGGAGATCACAGGCTAAACATGAGTCAGCAGTGTGATGAGGCAGCCAAGAAAGCGAATGCGATTCTTGGTCGCATCAATAGGAGTATGGTGTCTAGTTCGAGGGAGGTAATGGTACCACTCTATTCTGCATTGCTTAGGCCTCATTTGGAATACTTTGTCCAGTTCTGGGCACCTCAATCCAAGAAGGATATCAACTAGCTGGAACGTGTCCAGAGGAGGGAGACCAAAATGGTGAAAGGTCTAGAAGCCATGCCCTATGAGGAACAGCTTAGGGAGCTGGGTATGTTTAGTCTGCAGAAGAGAAGGTTAAAAGGGGACATGATAGCCATGTTTAAATATTTGAAGGGATGTCATGTCGAGGAGAAAGCGGGTTTGTTTTCTGCTGCTCCACAGACTAGGACAAGGAGTGATGGATTCAAGCTACAGGAAAGGAGATTCCGCTTGAATCTCAGGAAGAACTTCCTGACGGTCAGAGATGTCCAGCAGTGGTATATGCTGCCTCGGAGTGTGGTGGCGTCTCCTTCTTTGGATGTTTTTAAGAAGAGGCTAGATGGCCATTTGTTGGGAATGCCTTGATGGGTGTTCCTGCATAGCAGAGGGTTGGACTCGATGGCCCCTGGGGTCTCTTCTAACTCTATGATACTATGATTCTATCTCAGTTTGGTGGTGGATGGGGGGAATCCCATTCTCTATCTGTGTGTAGAAGGAAATGGACAATGCATAGGCAGCTGATACAAGCGTGAAATACACTATAACCTTCTTTTCTTCGAGAAGGAAAGAACAAATGAATCAGGCCTATGACAGAGTACTCAATTTGCAAACTACTATATATACACAATAATTCTTTTTTTTCCCCCTCTCTGTGGAAGATGCAGCACAACTAGCTGAAGGCAAGCATCTGCTCCTGAAGACTTTTTGGCAATTCTGTATTTCTGCTATAAGCATCTGAGATCAGTATCTGACAAAACCTTCTGGATGTGAAAGTGACTTTTAAATCGGCGTGCATCTAATCACTCCTAGGTGACACTGGCGCTAAGATGTGAAAAGATAAAAGAAGTCACTGACAAATTCTCAGATACTATGATGTTAGAAAAAATTACTAGTTTTTTTTTTACAATGTTAAATAAATTATTTTAAAGGTGAGTAAGTTGCAAATATTATCTGCTTATTTTCCTTAATTATTATTAGTATTGTTAACTGCTATCAAGTTGACTTTGACCTATGGTGACTTTATCAATGACAGACCTCCAACTCACACTGTTAACAATAGCTTGGCCCAGGACTTGCAAACCTAGGGCTGTGGCTTCCTCTAATATTTTTAGAATGTTAAATAAATTATTTTAAAGGTACATAAATTGCAAATATTGCCTTATTATTTTAGTTAATTATCATTACTATCGTTTCATGAAGAACCTATTGACACATTCCAATGTCACTGTTAACTACCATCAAGTCAATTTTGACTTATGATGATCCTATAAATGAGAAATCACCAGGTCACCCTGTTATCAACTGCCCTGCAAGCTCAGGGCCCTTGTTACCCTAAAACATGGTTGACTCAGGAGTCTACGCGTAGTGCTAGTACTTCCGTTCAAATATGGGGAATTATTAGCTCAAATCAGGAGATCTGCCGGGGGGGGGGTAACCTAGCAAGATCTTTTCACCAGTGTTAATGGGGTCTCTGCAGGGAGAAACCAGCCAAAGACTCAAAAGTAGACTAAAATGTGTGGGAAATTGCAATCACACACAAGAAGCAAGCACTCACACAACCACACAAGGCTAACTGAAGGAGAAAGGGAGTAACATTGTTGATAGTGAGGTTTCAAGGATGATGAGGGTGATGTTTACCAATCTGGAACGCAGCAAAGAAACAGCAATATGGCTTAGACTCGCGCCTGAGGACAGCACTCATTCAGGAACTGAAGCAACAGCATGGCTACCCAGCAGGTGAAGTACTGCATCTAACTGTTCAAAACTGGGGGATTTTATATACAATTTCTGGCTGGAGGGCAAAGGTGTGAGTGGCTCTCCAGCTAAGTAAACAATGGAGTTCACAGAGTGGACAATGAGGTCCAACATGGGCTAGTGATCTTAGTGTTAGGTGACAATGAGTTAATGGATGTTGTGATAGTTCTGTAATGGTTGGACAGGTGTGGGACAATGGAACAATTCACAGGTCAGTGGCAAGAAGATTGCAGACAATCAGTGGTTTGGTGGGAACTTCCCTGTCACTATTATCTGAAAGTAGAGTCATTACAGCTTAAGTTAAGCCTATTATCTTTGGAATTACCCAGTGATTTCCTGGCTATGACCTGGCTACACTTAGAGGGGATCTCTGACCTTTGCAGCACACATCTTCAGCCAGCATCTTCCTCTTCTTCTGCCGCCCCATGCCAAGAACAAGCCCAGCAGGCCAGAACCGGGTGGAAGGGCTGCTTCTGCTGCCACCGCCACCACTGTCAAGCCAAGCCAATAACAAATCCAGTGGGGATGGTGGGCCAGGCCTGGGTGGAGGAGCGGTTTGGCTTTTTTGCATCCCCCTGGCATTGATGCCCAGGGCGTGTACCCTACTTGCCCCACCCTAGATACGCATCTGATAAAAAGAGTGAATACCATAGCCTAACCCTTTGAAATTTCCTTCTACTGCCACAAGTTAAGAGTCAAAGGCCTGCTTAAATAAAAAGGTCTTGCCTGCTGGTGGAAGACAGCAAAGAAGTGGCCAAGCTGAGAGTAAGCACTAAGACAGCAATGTCCTGTGTCCCCTCCCAACGTGCCTGTGATGGTAGTGGGACCAAGAGGACCCCTCCCCCAGTCAGATCTTAAAAACTTAGCAGATTCAAATAAGGAAACAGTAGCCTTTCAAGTAATCTGGACCCAAGCTGTATATGGTTTTAAAGATGATAACCAGCACTTTGAATTCTGCCTGAGAACGGTTAGGTAGCCAATGAAGCTATTTCAATGAGTGAGTTAGGTGTTCTCTATAAACCCAGTCAAGAATCTGGTTGCAGGATTCTGGACCTGCTGAAGTTTCTTTTTCTCCTAGCATACCATGGTCTCCATCCTTCTTGTATGTTGCTATTTAAATTTTTAAAAATCAGGGACTTTTGATATATACACTATTCAGATGCATTATCCAATCTGACCCCAATTTGCCCTAATTAATAATGTTACTTCAAACTAAATGTAAAACCGAAATCAATCCTGGTCCTGCACTGTAAAATTTGCCCTGTCCTATTTCTGAGATTTATTAATGGGTCAGATTTAGGGGATGAAAAATGGAATGCTGGATGTTTTAGATCTTGTTTTATACTACTATGTGGTAATATAGAGAAGGTTGTTTAACTTTTTGTAAACCTCTGGAGGTGAGTTTTAAACACTGACAGTGTATGAAATAATAAATAAACAAAGCCAACTGGAGGAAAAGAAAATAGTATCTCAGGACCTTATACTTCTGTGTCAACATTGGATGTCAGCATCCATTACCACATTTTAAAAGAACAGTGAAGAATCTTATAGCACTATAAACAGTTTTATTTAGCACCAGATTTCATAGACAGCTGTCTATCTGCATCAATCAGCAAAAGTACAGGATAAATAAATTAAAAAAAAAAACTTTAGTATTTAGGGTACCACCAGAATCCTCCTTTTTTCTGCTACAAATCCAATATGGTTACTATCCTGGAGATCTGTTATTACAAATTCCTTTAAATGGCCATTTAATCTCACACCCCATTTTATCAGATTCTATTTTAAAAAGATGTTTTTAGATCATGAGCAAGTTAATGAAAATACTTCTTTCCTCTGAGTAACATATAAGCCTACTCAATCTCCGTCTGGGTTCCACTTTTTTCTCTTTCTGGAATTGCCAACAGAAACCATAAAGCAGAGTTACCCAATTCATGTCAAAGCTTTCTCTTGTTTTCATACCAACAGGTTTGATTGATTCAGTTGCATATGTCCAAGACTGTCATCAGTTCATGTTAACCAAAGCTAACCATAGCACTATGGCAGTTATATATGTGCTCCATCTGATACTAGGAGCACAAATCCATGAGCGTTTATGCCACAATAAATCTGACACTCTTTAAGGTGCCACAATATTCTTTATTATATTTTGTGGATGAAAATCATACAAAGGAGGGTTTGGTGTGTTTTTTTTGTAATATTCAAAGACATAGGTACATTAATGTTTCAGTATAAAAAGATAACAAGGAATCCACTACCACCTTTCAGACTCAGAAAAAGAAATTTCAAGCATAATCTTTCAGTGACTCCAGTACAAAAAATATTTTTTGTATATA
The DNA here is from genome assembly GCA_030412105.1 of Cyclura pinguis. NCBI lineage: Eukaryota > Metazoa > Chordata > Lepidosauria > Squamata > Iguanidae > Cyclura > Cyclura pinguis. The sequence continues at coordinate 82,923,718 of CM059600.1, forward strand.
ACACCCATTGAAATGAATGGGACTTGCACAAAAGTGTGTTTTGACAGATCTTTTTGGTGGATTATGCTCTGCATTTTCTCCTTAAAAATAAACAACTTGTGGAGAAGGCTTCCATGGAATGTACTTTCTGAATCACCACTGCATAAACAAACACAGAACCATAAAAGATTTAACCAGAACAAATGTCTAGTATGTGTGATATAAGCAGGCATTCTCCAACATGTCCTGCTGCCTTAGGAATTGGTTTTAACTGGTTCCTTCGCTAGATAACACTTTTAAACTCAACAAAGCATGCGTTCTCCATAGATGGTTACAAAATATGGGGGGGGGGGGGTCAAATCAGGATTCTGATAAATTGGAAAGACTAACTCAATCTAAACTTTGTTAAGATTTACACCAAATGTCTTGCATAAAGAACTACTCTGCATAAAGATCAGCCAAGTACCTTTTATTGCTTCAGCATGTTCAGATGGGTGCACAACAATAACAAAAATTTTCAGCACTTGCACAATCCTGATTTCTCTGCAAATCTAGGGGCATATTAGTTTTACTTGGAACAGTTGGTTCACTTAGATGTCATCCAGTGGGAAAGAGCAGATTCTATGTGTATCTGTAAACTTGTTCTCAGCTTAAAATAAAAGAACAACTGCAGGAGGTGGAGGAAGAGTTAAAGGTTGCATTTAGAACCAATTGGCTTCCTCTCACAAGCCTCTAGTCTACATGCACTAGACTACACAAGATTCCTTTTCTTTTCAGTATGCTGCCAGGTCACTAGTTTCAAACTGAAAGCCCTGTATCTGGAGGGGAGGAAAGGCTAATGTTTACTACACTATGCAATTTTCCTGTAAAACACACCTGTCTGAAATGGAACTGCTTAGTAGACTACAACAGACCTATCAACCAAACTAGAGGCCCAAATAGAACAGACCTTTAATGGAAGTTAATGGAAACTTGGTAAATCAACTCTTTTGTAAGTTCTACAGATTCAATGGGTCTACAAATGTTGAGACTAATATTTTGATTTAGGCCTGAGCCTTTGAATTATATTAACACGTATTTACAAGGATAGATATTTCAACCATACTTCAGATACATAACTTTCTGGAATAGAAGCCAGTAACAGCTGGCTGTTTCAATGTCAGAAGGGTGATAGATTCTTTCCCAATTTTAGCCCAAACCCAAAAACAAGCTATCCAATATGCTGAAACTATTTGGTGGGTAAGGTTCAGCACTTGGATATCCCCATTAAAATTCAGACTAAAAATCAGAGTGGATTCATCATCCTACAGATAAAGAGACCACCAACAATTAAGGATAGAATTTTCCATGATTTTTTTAAACAATCTGCACTGTCAAAATGCTGATATTAAGGGATATAATAAAGGAAGTGCTGTCCCCAAGTCTGCTACCCCAAATGCATCAAGGCTTTATACATGTCCCAAGGGGGTAGGGATATTTTCCTCAGCATTTGAACCTGTTCCCATTCTGGTATGAAAATATGCTGGGCAAGAGACTGGAGTTCCTGAAACCATGAGCCCTCCACCTCTGCGTTTTACCCGCCAAAAGAGAGTTAAATGACAATCTTATATCTCCCTTGCTTTAGAGTCTGAAGTAAGCCTTTCTCAATTTTTTTACACTGGAGGAACCCTTGAACTAATTTTTGGGACTTAGGGAACCCCTGCATAAAAACTATCATATCTCCAGCTCACAGACTCCCTAGTGTCCCCTTGTGGAACCCTATGTTTCTAGGGAACCCTGGGTGACATACCCTGGTGTACATTTTGTACGTTGCAATTACAGCCACTTGATACCACTTTTACTGCCACTGCCCCATCCTACAGAGTCCTTTGTAGTTTGGTGAGCTTTAGCAATAGAGTAGGGGGGGGGGACAATTAGTACAGCTCTTTAATAACTAGTACACACACTCTCCATTTTGTCTTTGTAAAACACAGCGGACCATTTCCTCCCTACAAACTTTTGAACTATTCAGAAAATGCTGGTAAGTGTTCAACTTACAACTTGAGTGAATGATGAAAAGACTTCCAACCCTAATTTTTTCCTCTTCACAACAGAGAAGGAAGGAGAAAGGAAATTTCTCTCGGGAAATAAGCTTCCCACTGTTGTTGTTCTTGTTGTTGTTCGCCTTCAAATTATTTCCAATTATGGTGGCACTGAGCTGAACTTATCACAGAGTTTTCTTAAGAAGACTTGTTCCAAGGGGTTTGCCATTGCCTTCCTCTGAGAGAATGTGACTTGCCCAAGCCTCAGATGGATTGCCAAATCCATTGATCAACGAGAGACTCAAATGCTAAAGGCGTAACTCAGGTTTTTGTATAAGCTAGTAAGTGAGTTGGCTCCTTGACTGGTGACTCACTGGTGCAATGCCTGGGATGGCTGGATGGTGTATGGCTTAATCTAGCTCAGTGCCTCCTGTGCTGCTGTTACTTTGTTTCTGTGGCTGGATGGTGACAACCACAGGGATTCCTGCAGAGCTCAGCCCCAGTCTCCCTGATATGAGTGATGGCCATGAATGGCAAGAGATGGCAACATCTGCAGCTCAGTAAGCAATCATCTGCCTTTTTTCACTGTCATCCAGAGCAACAGAGAAGGAACAGCCACCTCGTAAGGAAAGGGGCCAAGGTGAGTTAAGGGAGCGCAGAAGAGTTAAGAGAGGGAAGTTACTGGGGAGTACAAGGAAAGGGAGACAAGACAGGAGAGTGGGTTGGAGCCAAGAACAAGATGAATGAGAGGGAAGCCAAAGCTGCTCAGCAGTCTACAAAGAAGGTATTTGAAAGGAAGGGCTAGAGAACTGAAGAGGCAGTGAAGAGTTGGTGACTAAGGAGGTGTTACAAAGAGGAAAGTGGAGAGACCAGGGCAAAAGAATGGCGATGGTGAGTGGCTAAAGGAAGAGCTAAGCACAGGAGCCTCCAAGAGCCAACTCCTGAGTACTAGCCAGCCCCCAGCAAAAAACTCTGCAGGAGCACTGCAGCGGCAGCCAGCCTTGCTGCTTCTCGCCCCAGCTCTAGAGGCAGAAGCCTTCCCTCCCAGAACTCAGGCCTAGAGCTAGTATCTGCTAAAGGGGCCAGATGTCATTCATTCTCCATAGAAAGACCAAGAAACCCAGGGCTTAGGTAGGCAAATCACAAGTGCTGAATGGGAAGAAGCTTAAGTGGGGCCAGGGAACTTTCTGTATGGGAAAAATATGAAACTGAGTTTTCTGAAATGGAGGAGCTGCAGATCGCATTATAAAACCTACCTGTTAATCTCCTTCTGAGGGGAAAGAGTACTTACCTGTGGAATTCTCCACTAAAGTACTGGATATAAAATTGCTGGGGGGGTTTTATGTGTAAAGCAAACTCCTGTAAAGTAAGAGGAGACCAAGACTCATAAAGACAGCGGGACTTGATGTGACTGAACCTTCCCTTTGGCAGTGGAAGGGGTCTATAAGGGTAACAGTCACACAAGGGACCAGCCCCATGAATCTGCAATTTCCTTTACAAGGATCAGTTCCTGTCTGCTTGGATGAAAGTATTTCTCTCATGAAAGGCGCCTCATGCAGCTACAGTCTGATTAGGAGTGGGGGAAGCTTGTTCTGTCTTTTTGTGAAGTTCAGTGCTTCTTTTGGCTGCTCGCCCAGTCTATCTAACAGTATTGTGTTGGGCCTTCTAAAAAATATGAGAAGAAGCTATGATGGCCAGTTTCAAAACAGGATGCACCATTTCCTCTTCCTTTGTATGAATGGTTTCTTGAAAAGGCATGCTGTTCCTTGTCGACCACTGGAGTCTTATGTTGGGACCATTACTTTTCCTGCACTTAACCTGGCAGAATGGGATTACTATTTTTGCAGACTGAACCTTTTAAATTTGAACATGATGATGCAGATCCATTTGGCACCATCACAAAAGACAAGGATTTTTTCTTTCTTTCCTTGGGAGTTAGCCACAGTTGCAGTGCCCTTCCTTCCCAACAATTAAAAGCCAACTCAGTCTGTTAGTGCCAAGAAGATCAGGCTCTCTATGCTTCCAGAGAAGAAAGATAATTGAGAAAATGTCAGGAAGTTGAATAAAACCCCTTGCCAAGGGCCAGCATAAAGCACTTTGGGAACTGGCAAAAATCCACAGACAACTGGTTGGAAACCATTCTGGTAAAACATCTAGCAGTAATGTTATTATGATTAATAAGCTGTGCATAAAAAGGACCTTTATTATCAAATGCCCTGTTAGATGCACGTTTCCTAAATGGTCATTTGACTTGATTTAAATTAATTAAAACCTATCCTGCTTGCTATTTTAGTAGATCTGCCTTACACAGTAACACTGCCAAACTCAGATAGGCTCCTTTATATCTAATGGGTGGAGAAAGTAGTACTGCTGCTTACCTAAATAAAAACAACTTTTGTTTCATTAATAAAATGGTGTATGGTTCACACATGCATATTCTTAGTGTGACCTCCCATTAATTTGTTGTTGTTGTTGTTTCAGTTTATAACACACCATTTCTCATAAAAGATGAAGGGAGCTAATAATGTCTACAAAGATGGTTTATGTATATACAGTATTACATAGCACTTAATGATTCTCAGCCAAATGTGTGAACTGACTCCTTTGAGAAATACTGTACTGTATCAAGTCAGTGCTGGTTCATGTTATATCTGTTTGGCTCATTCAGTTGATACAAATGCTTTATGTCTGTGTTGGCTCACAGACAGAAAGGGAAAGAATAAGAGAGAGAGATCTGTGCCCCTCTGGACAAACAAATTGGTAGACAACAAGAGATTAATATCCATGTGTGAACCGACAGTTATAAATCTTAGTGACGGAAAGATGCTACATCAATCCTATAGATGTTAGACAGCTAGGTAGTGTCTGGAGAAGTCTCCCAAACAAACTCAAGATTTTTAGGTAGCTAGGTTTATCATTTTTTAAAGATTCTTTCATATTATCCTGATATTGTTAATATTTGGACCTTTGGGTTAGTAGACTCTTGTCACCTTTCTACATACATCACCTTTCTACCTGGGATCTTATGAATCGTGTGTTTCCTTAGAAGCTTATCAGAGATTCCTCAGTTACCAAATCAGTCATGGCAGCTTCTCCTGAGATACAGCTTGGCTACCTTCAATCCTTTTTCTTTGCAATCTGTGGGAGCAGAGAGATGGGGAGAGGGACATGCTCTGCACCAGTGCCTCTAAAATGTATCTGATTTTGGAAAGCAGTAACATTTTCCTCCCAGTGTGCCAGTGATTGGTACCATATTTGTACCCACTGGCTACAATTGATTCTTCCTTTCCTAGAAACTTACGAGGGACCAGCAGCCAATGCCTCATAGACCAGCACTGTTCCAGGGACCACCACTCTGCTTTAGACCATGATCTTAACTTCAGATTGATATATAGTAAGATCCAACCAACTGTCCAGAGCACTTCACAGAAGGGTTTCTAAGCAGGCAAGTTGATGTGGAAAGTATTTCCTGAAGGCATAAAGTTTAAAAACTGATGTCAAAAAGTGAGAGACTCTGGCTTTGAACTCTTTTCTGTGCACAAATCACAAGTTACAAGGAACATACCAGGAAAGCCAGTTTTCATTTATAAATTGGTCTGATGCTGGTATTGACAGATCTTATTCTGCCTTATGACCCACTAGTGGCTTAAGCATAGCTTACGCTGGTGACTCTTCATCAAAAAGGAATGGTAGAGGAACTTTAGGAAGGAAGGAAGGAAGGAAGGAAGGAAGGAAGGAAGGAAGGAAGGAAGGAAGGAAGGAAGGAAGGACGGAAGGACGGAAGGAAGGACGGAAGGAAGGACGGAAGGAAGGACGGAAGGAAGGACGGAAGGGTGGGTTACAGAATTATTAGAATCATAGAATCATAGAAATGTAGAGTTGGAAGAGACCACATGGGCCATCCAGTCCAACCCCCTGCCATGCAGGAACACCCTCAAAGCACTCCTGACAGACGGCCATCCAGCCTCTGCTTAAAAACCTCCAAGGAAGGAGACTCCACTACACTCCGAGGCAGCATATTCCACTGCCGGACAGCCTTGACCGTCAGGAATTTCTTCCTGAGGTTCAGGTGGAATCTTCTTTCCTGCAGCTTGAATCCATTGCTCCTTGTCCTGGTCTCTGAAGCAGCAGAAAACAAGCCCTTTCCCTCCTCTACATGGCATCCCTTCAAATATTTAAACATAGCTATCATGTCCTCTCTTAACCTTCTCTTCTGCAGACTAAACATACCCAGCTCTCTAAGTCTATCCTCATAGGGCATTGCTTCCAGGCCCCTCACCATTTTGGTCGCCCTCCTCTGGACCCGCTCTAGCTTGACCATGTCCTTCTTGAATTGGGGTGCCCAGAACTGGACACAGTATTCAAAATGAGGTCTAACCAAAGCAGAGTAGAGTGGTACCAGTACTTCCCTCGATCTAGACACCATACTCCTATTGATGCAGCCGAGAATTGCATTGGCTTTCTTGGCTGCCGCATCACACTGCTGACTCATGTTCAGCTTGTGGTCTATTAAGACTCCTAGATCCCTTTCATACGTACTGCTATCCAGCCACGTGTCCCCCATCCTATATTTCTGCATTCCATTTTTTCTACCTAAGTGTAGGACCTTACACTTCTCTCTGTTGAATTTCATTTTGTTAGCCTTGGCCCAGCTCTCCAATCTGTCCAGGTCATTTTGAATTTTGATCCTGTCCTCTGGCGTATTAGCAACCCCTCCCAATTTGGTGTCATCTGCAAATTTGATGAGCATGCCCTCTATTCCTTCATTCAAGTCGTTGATGAAGACATTTAACAGCACTGGGCCCAGGACAGAACCCTGTGGCACCCCACTAGTCTCTTCTCTCCAGGATGAAAAGCAGCCATTGGTGAGCACCCTTTGGGAACAGTCAGTCAACCAGTTACAGATCCACCTGACAGTAGCCCTGTCCAGCCCGCATTTTAGTAGCTTCTTTGCAAGAATGTCATGGGGAACTTTGTCAAAGGCCTTACTGAAATCGAGATATGCTACATTCACAGCATTCCCTTCATCTATCAAGCTAGTAACTCTATCATAGAAAGAGATAAGATTAGTCTGGCATGACTTATTTTTGAGAAATCCATGTTGACTTCTCGTGATTACCGCATTGCTTTCTAAGTGATTAGAAACTGACTGCTTAATGATCTGTTCCAGGATCTTTCCGGGTACTGACGTCAGGCTGACTGGGCGATAATTATTTGGGTCCTCTTTTGTTCTTGTAGGTCTATATACTGAGTTCCTTTTGCAGCAAGCCAGTCACAAACACCTATAATAAAAACATCTTAATATTATACAAATTTATAGGAACAAAAAATTCCTGCCATTGGTATTTGTGACAGAACTGTCTTAGTCAAGTGTTGATACTGCAGCTCCATCTGAAACACAGCTGATTCAGAGTTCCCTTCCTGAATGTAATTATACCATTCCTGACAGAATAGACCTTTCACCGAGCCAAATGCACATAAATGGGGGGCTCACTTAACAGCAAAACTCTCAACTGAAATAGATATCCCACCACTGTGGTTGCCCAGCTAATACCTATCACTCAAATACCTTATGTACAGAAAAAGCAGTTTTTAGTTACAGCAAGGCCATCTTTTCCCTAGCATTCCTACTACTGACCATTTTTACAGTTTGTGTGATGACTATAATACCTGTTGGTGACTCTTCCCATTTTGGGCATCTCAAAGTCAGTAGGCAGATAAATGAAAACAGAATGGAGGGTGGGGGAAATACAAGTAAAATGTAAAGGGTGGTTCCCCTGACTCCACTAATATGTAACAAGTCCACCCTTAAATAATCCTGTGCTGCCAAGAGACATGCATAGTGCAAAATCTAGGTAAGGTGGAGGTGCAAGTGGCTGGGCTGGTTAGGGCTGCTGGGAGTTGCATTCCAACAAAATCTAGAGGGCCTCATGGTTCCCAGTGTTGATCCGGAGGCACATTGCGTCAATGGATCTAGTGATACACAATCAGGACATGCACATGCTGAATTATGTACCAGTATCTCAGTGATTCTATGCTACTCTTTTCTAAAGTAGTAATTCCTAAGATCAACTCATTAATCAATTTAGGAAAGAGGCTGTCTAGGTTCTCTGAGAGAAGCCAGGTACTTTTTGCTACACCACAAATGTCTGCGTTCTGTAGTACAACAAAACTCATATTTTCCTGCCCAGTGGGGTTATCTCTGGTCAGAATTTCTTAGGATCAAGAACTTTGCCCCCTTTTCCACAAAAATTTGGTTTATGTTGTTTGTCACTAATAGACAATGAGGAATGGTGGCCTGAATCATATCTCACACTAGAAGATTTTACTAGCATACAGTTGGCCCTCAACTTTCATGGGTTTTAATTCCACGAATTTGTATGTAGCTACCTCTGTCACTGGTCTCCAAGTCTTCCCCCCTCCACTTTGTAAGATGAGGACACTGTTGAAAAATCTGCAGAATCATTGTCCTTCTCTCTCCTGCAAGGACCCCTCCAAAGCATGAACATTGTTGACTCTCAGAAACCCCCTTTCCCCACTGCCCCACTGAGGAGGGAGAGGGCTTGTTTTCTGCCGCTCCAGAGACCAGGACAAGGAGCAATGGATTCAAGCTGCAGGAAAGGAGATTCCACCTGAACCTCAGGAAGAACTTCCTGACAGTCAGGGCTGTCCGGCAGTGGAATATGCTGCCTCGGAGTGTAGTGGAGTCTCCTTCCTTGGAGGTTTTTAAGCAGAGGCTGGATGGCCATCTGTCAGGAGTGCTTTGAGGGTGTTCCTGCATGGCAGGGGGTTGAACTGGATGGTCCGTGTGGTCTCTTCCAACTCTACATTTCTATGATTCTATGATTCTATGATTCTATCCCACCAGAGGGGAAAGGGATACATGGTACCAAAGAGCTGCCAGCTTGATGCGAATACCAGCATGGTTGTCTCTTTCCCTGCCCCTTTCTTTTTACATGTTGGGAACATCCTTGCATCACTATGGAAAATTTAAAAAAGGATAGTAAATCAATCTTTCCCACCTCCCCTTACCTCTCCATATGTCCCCCAGAGCAGGGCAAAGAAGAGGCATTCAGACAAGCAAAAAGCAGAAACATCTTCTTCTCACTTAACATAGTAAGAAGCCTGAGAGGGTAGATGCACCCAGGGAGCAGAGAGGAGTGGAAGAGCAGCTGGAGCTGTGCTAAGCAAGGCAAACAGAGTGAGAATGGGCAAGGGAGCAGATAGGTGAGTGGCAGGCAGAACCCACATCAGTTGTGGACCATGTGCACCATGGAATAGAGGGGTTGTCAGCATGAAAGAAGGTGGGGAAGAGGAAGAGGAGGAGAAGCTACTGCTGCCGCCACCATCCCAGCCCTATGGTGGCGGCTGCAAAGCTCTCCTACAGTGTTGTTGCACTTCTCTTCTCTTCTTGAGAGAAGCACAGTGACACTGAAGGAGATTTATGCACCAGTATCATCATTCTAGGAGGCAGACGGGGAAGGCCTAGAGACCAGTGGTGGGAGCCACAGAGGTGCACTGGAGGCATCCTGGGAACAAAGCAGAGAATGCCATGTGTACAATTACATTTTTGGGCAACTTAAAAGGTTTTTTAAAAAAATCAAAGACGATAAAAATGTCATCAATACACGAAGAAATAAGATAACTGACAAAAATAGGGAAACAGTAAATAAAATTTGTTTATGACAGCACCTCAACTACAAAGGCTTTTTCATCATTTTCTAACAAACTTTGCAAACTGTCAAGTACTGTTTATATTTGTCCAGACTCAATGTGATAAAAAGCTGCTGGATTTCTCTTGATCTTGAAGCAGCTGAGGAAGGAAGTTTTAAGTATCCCAAAGACATTCAAATGTCAGAATTTGAATAACTAGAATAAAGAAAATACTTGAAGAAAACAATGTGCTCATACATGCCTTACCAAGTACCTATATGACTACTGCAATCCAAGGTATCTACTTGAAGTAAATCCTTTTCGATTTAGTAGGCCACACTTGAATCTCAAGTAAATAGCAGGTTCAAAAGTTCCTAAATCGAAGGTCAATGCCAGTCAAGAATGTATTTCAGTCCAATTAATTAGCCTTGGTCTTGCCCTTATTTATGAACCCAGTCACTAACTGGAAGCTTGCAATCAAAAGACTTTGTTCAAATCAGTATGTAAAATAAATCACTTCTTATCATGTTTTGTCTCCATCGTGCCTTTAAGTTTTCACTTAGGATTGCCAGGCCACAATGCTATAATGAAGCAGAAGACACAGGTAGAGAATGTCCCCTCAAAGGCAGAGGAGCCTCTTTGGGCTTACAATTTTATGCCACTGTGGCATCCTAATCCATTAGTGCAAGCTTCTTCCTCCAACCTTTGTCCCTTCCAAGTGCTCTTCCATCTGGCTATATTTTGCTCCACCCTCCACTCTCTCCTGTTCTTTCAGTTACCTTGCTGTAGGATCTGTCCTGCTCAAACCTAGTCATCTTTCCTTCTATCTTTTTTTATTATATCTTAAATATATTGTAAACTATTTTAAATGTGTCTTAAATACAATTGTCTGTTTCATTGGTTTTTTTTAAACTTTTGTACTAATCATTTGTAGCTCTACCTTCTTTTAATTGGTTGTAAACTATCTTGGGTCCTGTGCTGGAAGAATGGTGGGATACAAATTACATACAAAGACACATAAATATATACATACTTAATCTTTTCCTATAGCATTTGAGTGATGTTTTAATCCCATCTGGACATATATTCTTCACTTTCGGTTTTCTGAGCAGCTGGATTGTTTATAGACATTGTGAAACATCACACATCATCTCAAGAAAGCATTACTTTTTCACTGATACAAGAACAGTGTAACAATTTGCCCTGTCTGTTGTTGCGATTCTGTCTTCCTCAGCAGGTGTCCCATTCCACCAGGGTTCTGCTGGATCTGAGTGTGTGTATTTGAAGGTGAGGTTCTGTTGGTATAACTGGTCATCTTGCTGCTCAACAGTCTCCCTTCTTGAGCTGGCTGAGTTCACCTTGCAAATGGTGTTAGAGTCCCCTGGTTTGTTGTCCTGTGAGATCTCAACATCCATGAGGAGACTGCTCCGTCAGGAGCAGCTCAGGACTTCATGACCTCCATGATGAGCATGGGTCTATCCCAAGTAGTGTCTGCTGCCATCCATGTTGCAAGGCACACTCTGGACCTAGTTTGCTGTGCAAGGAGGCAAGATGGTGATCTGGGTGTAGAGGAACTTTCCAAAGCTTCATTGTCATGGACATATCACTCCCTGGTAGGAATTACAGTCATTGGGACCCAGAGCCTCTGCAGGGGTAGCAGGGGCTGATTAAGATGGTACACTCTCAAGATCTTCATTGATAGCTCTTTGAGAATTCCTGCTGCCTTTGCAGATGATCCTGCCTGAACTCTGGAACAGGAAAATGGCTAAGCAAGTGGAAATGATAGCTCCTGAGCATTCTCTCTTATAGATCAGAGTCAAGTGAGTCCCCTGGTTTATTAGGGATCTGGTGGCAGTGAAACAGGTGGGACAGAGACAGGAGTGTTGATGGAGAACTTGAAGCAAATCTGGCCAAGTAAGGAGTAGAGCCCATTGGAAAACCTACACTGTGGTGATAGTGGCAGCAAAGACATTATACCTTGCTGCCACCATTGGGTTTGCACAGTGGTGCCTCAAGTAAAACTGTCTCAAGTGGTTAGGAGCCTTCTACCTCTGCTCCAGAAGAAGAGAACACAGACCAGTCAACAGAATTTGCACAACACTTTAGACAAAATCATTCAAATCTACTCTGAGTTGTATGCTGTAGTTGATAGAGGTCCAGTTGATGTAATCTTGGCTCCTGCTTGTCCTGTACTATTGGATACAGCTCAATTTGTGCAGTCTGAGGATGTGGATAGCATCCTTGGAGAGGTGAGAGATGCCATATATGTACTGGACACATGCCCTTCCTTTCTCTTAAAAGCAGCTGGAGGGAACTAGTCAAGTGGGTAAGGGGAGTACTGAATGGTTCACTACAGCAAGGCAACTTTCCATCCTGCCTAAAAGAGATTGTGATGAGGCTATTACTGAGAAAGAAAGAAAGAAAGAAAGAAAGAAAGAAAGAAAGAAAGAAAGAAAGAAAGAAAGAACCCTTCCTGAACCCCACCCCATTATACTAGAGAATTACAACCCAGTCTCCAATAACCCATTCTTACAAAAGGTTCTAGAATGTGTTTTGACCTCCCAGCTCAAGGGATTCCTGCATAAAATGGGTTATTTAGATCTGTTTCAATCTAGCTTCGAGACTAACTATGGGATGGAGACAGTTTTGGTAGTCTTGGTGGATGACCTACACCAAGAACTGGACAAGAGATTTCACATTATTTCTGATGGACCTCTCAATGGCTTTTGAAGTCATCATCTATTGTATCCTTCTGAACCACCTCCCTGGGATGGGACTTTAGAGCACTATTTTACAGCGTCTCTTGTCCTTCTTGTATGGATGAACTCAGGAGATGCCTGCTCCAAACGTTGCCCTAGGCTTTTGGGACCTCTCAGGGCTCAGTTCTATTGTCCGTGCTGTCTAACATTTACATGGAATCACTGGGAGACATTATTTAGAGTTTTAGAACTCAAGGTCATCAATATACTGATGATACTTTGCCTCTCCTTTTCATCTGAAGCTGTTTCAGTACTGAACCAGTGTCTGCTGTCACTAATGGAACTGGTGAACAAATTGAAGTTTAATCCAAACAAAAAGAAGTGCTCTTGATTAGGTAAGAGTGATTCAGACCTTGCAGGATGGGATTACACTCCCTCTGAAATCTCAGGCTTGCAGCTTTCATATATGCTTGGACTCAACACTGAGCCTTTGATGCCCAGTTTTCAGTGATGGCCAGGAATGCATTTGCAAAGTTAAGACTGGTGTGCCAGCTGCACCTATTCCTGAAGAAGTCAGAATCTGGCTACTGTGACACATGTATTGATTACACCCCATATGGACTACTGGAATGTACTTTGCATGGTGATGCCTTTGGAAACTGTTCAGAGACTTCAGCCCATCCAAAATGCTGTTGCCCAAATGCTGACTGGGATCAGTTACGGGGAACATATAACGCCCTTGTGGGAATAGCTTCTTTGACTACTGATTTGTTTCTGGATACAATTCAAATTACTGGTTATGACTGATAAAGCTTTATACAGCTTAGGTCCAGGCTATCTGAAAGATCATGTCTACCTAATATGAGCCTGCCAGAGACTTAAGATCCTTGGGAAGAGGGCTTTCTCTTGGCTCTACAACCATCACAGGCTTATTTGGTGAGGACATGAGAGAAAACCTTTCAGTGGCTGTTCCAGCATGTGGAATTCCCCTACATGGGAGGCTAGGCACACACACCCCTCCTTTTATTCACAGGTAAAAACCTCTTTATTCAAACAGGCATTTAATGATTGATTGCATGGAGTTTTTTTATGAGGAGGTGTTATATTTTTAATTTTCTTGTTATTATTTTACATTTTAAACAACTTGATGGTGTTTTAATGCAATATGCTTAATTGTGATTTAACTTTATTTATAATCAGATCTTTAGCTTTATCTTGTTTGAGTCTTTTTGTAAGCTGCCTTGGCTCTCATTCCAGGAGGCAGGATATAAATACAATCAATCATCAGTCAATCTTGTTGTACTGGAGATAAGGGACACTGAAAGTTTTCTCCAGTCATGTAATGCTAGACCAAACTGCATGCTCTCTATTTTACTTATATCATCCAAGTTATACAGCACCCCTCCCTTATATATCACTACAGAGCACGCCTTAAGCAGGAAGCATGGTGCAAGATGCACCACATCAGAAGTACATGCAGAGTGAGAAACAAACAATAGTCAGAATAAATGAGCTCACCTAAAGGCTATATTAGTAGTACCAAGGAGTTGTTTCATCAGCAGAGTATTGCAGGCATCCAAGTCAGATATTTAAAATTACCCTTACAAGTCATGGTTTATTTCATTAAATTTAGGTTGGTATTTTTCTTTAAATTTCTGCATGAAAATAGTTGTTAAAGAAATCTTTGTGTGCTGGAATTCTGACACATTCCCCAGCTGCATATTTAGTTGGTTACCTCTATGCTACTTCCCATATCTCCCTTGGCCAAGACTAAGACAGGTCTAGGGCCATCCACAAATCCGTGCCACTGAGTCAGATCCCCTTTGACGTTCTCAATAAAATGCTATTTCAAATTACACCACACTGTGATTAAATCATGATTATATAATTGGGCTTCAGCTAATTGACTTGAAACACCATCCACAAAATATATCAGTAAAAATAGCATACCCATTTTCCTTTTCTGAACTATACCACAGTGCAGCTGCTATCTATTAAACCACTCAATTATCTTAAAGAGATGCTGGAAACACAGTAATAAAAGGACAAAAACTTCCATCTTTGAGTTTCTAATTCTGTTAAAGTTTTTAAAAATGACTGGTAAGGCATATAGCTATTCCACACCACACATATATATACCCACAAACTTTAGATTGCTTCAAGCTGAAATTAAAAAAAAAAGAATTACGAGAAAGAAAACATAAATGTATTTACAGACTACATTTCCACACTAAAACTGTACAGACAGGCAAGGTACCTCACAATGAATTCTACCTTATTGCACAGATTCATGATAAAATGTGTGGCAATTATAAGAGAAATTAAATCTTACCACCATCTAGTTCTTACAGTCTTGAATATTATACAACATCTGTATATGTATCTGCAGTGCCACATCATTCTGGGAAACTGGTTTCTGAAACATGGTTGCTCCTGATTCATATTTCTTCTCACTGTAAAAAGCTCCACTCTTTCCTTTTCTCCATCATCAGTTCTGGATCTTTGGATCTAAGAGATATCTGAGGTCTGCATGCTCTCTAAGGATATCTTAGTGAGGTATCCAGTATGAGAGAGGCAGCATAGTGTAGTGGTTCCAGGAGACCAGGGTCTGAACCACGCTCAGCCATGGAAACCCACTGGATGGCCACGGACAAGTAACTCTCAGAATTATGTGAATAGGTGTGAAGAGTGACAACTGCTGTCACATCACTTTTTTTTAAAGTGGCACAACAGAAAGTTCTAGATGGTAAAAATGATGTTACTCTCAAAACAGCTACATCCTCTCTTCCCAAAAAGAATACAAATTGCACCAAGCTGCACAGCTCACTTATGAGAGAAGTACTGATGACATCTAGGAAGATAGAAGGCTTCCTGTCATTTTTTTAGAAACTTTACTATGCATACATGCTGAAACACAGTAGGGATTTGTTGGGATGAGATGCACGGAGCTGTCCCTCTTTAAACTTGAATTATCTGTATTTGCTAAGCACTCTTCTGTTCTGTTGTTACCAGATGGACATGCACTGTCCTGATCCCATGATGTGCGTATGTTTCTTCAAGTCACCTGTCAACTTAGGGCAAACCCATTGATTATACTTTTGACTATTAACACATAATATCCTTACTTCTCATGCTGGGAAGCCTAATGACAGCAGCTACAACTGCTCCTACTACTTTTGTTATTTGAATAAGAATATAACTATACTTTTACTGATGCTGGGTACTAATGTTTTCTTAATAAAATGAATGGTCAAAAAGGAGTGCCAGTTTTCTCAATGGGTAGTCTTGATTTAAGCAAACAAATGAGCTAGAGAATCTTTGAGCAATGCTGAGCATTCCTCTCAGCTCGCAAGGTGCTTCCTTGGCTACTGGGTTGCAAGGAGGGCAAGATAACAGTCTGCAGCACATTTTAAGTCCGAATTTGGACAGGAACAGACAGGGCACAGAAAACAGATTGTGTTGGAGGAGGCATCTTGGGCTGCAGGGGAAATACAAATTTTATGCAAGATTGAAAGATCTGCTGCTTTGTGTTTGATTCCAATACACTTGTTTATTAGTAAATAAGCAAGAGGGACTTAATATAAACCCCAGGGCTGCATGTGGCTCCACAAGGCTATTTTTTTTACCCTTTAACGCTTCAGAAATTGCCACACTGCTTTTTCTTTTTCATTCATTATTTCTTTCTTGGTTTAAAAAAAGGTGAATTGTTACACCTAGAAGAGTCAACTGTTGTTCTTGGAAGAAGCAGCAATTTACCTTTAAACAGCTGCAGGCACCCTCTTGCATGATTTCTCTCTGTCTCTCTCTGTCTCTCTCTCTCTCTCTCTCTCTCACACACACACACACACACACACACGCACAATTTCAAAACCAAAAATGGACCTGCAGTTACTTCCAGTTTTGTTTGATTTCCTTTTCATTCATTTTGGGGACCAGTGCCACCCCAGGGCAAAAAGTTTGCTACCAGATTCATCACAGTTGTCCACCTCTGTATGACATGGACACTACCAATTTCCAGTTCTTCTGCTGAATTCCAGTGTTACTATAGTGTTCAGGGGCCAAAGAATCTTATGTCTTCCTAAGCCTTAAAGTGGGACGTGTAAGTTTTACTGCTGTAAATTTTAAAAGAGAGAAAAACTCCTCTCCCTGAGATGCTAGCATGATAATACTATTATGTAATACTTAAAAAGGAATGAAAATAGGGTTATTATACAAATAATTTGAGGCCTCAAGTTCTACCAGTGGGTAAACTCTGTTATTTAGATTGCTATTTTAAAAATGAGATTCCTGTTCCATTTCCCCTTGCACAGATATTTTATCAGAAGTAACTTGCCCTGGGGTGGCACTGGTCCCCAAAATGAATGAAAAGGAAATCAAACAAAACTGGAAGTAACTGCAGGTCCATTTTTGGTTTTGAAATTGTGCGTGCGTTGTGTTGTGTGCCTTCAAGTTGCTTCTAACTTATGGTGACCCTAAGGCAAACCTGTCACAGAGTTTTCTGGGGCTGAGAGTATGTGATGTGCCCAAGGTCACCCAGTGGGTTTCCATGACTGAGCAGAAAACTGAACCATAGTTTCCAGAGTCATAGGGCCTTTCTGCACTGTACTGTTATAGTGCTATTATTCCACTTTCACCATCCTATGGAATTCTGGGATTTGTAATTTACTGAGGTCCAAGACCTCTCTGGCTGGGAATTCTAAAGGTCCCTCCCTAAACTGCAAACCGCAGGACTCCATAGGATGCTGAAAGTGGAATAATAGCACTATAACAGCGTAGTGTGGAAATGGCCATAGTCTAACACTCAAACCACTATACCACACTGGCTCTCTGTATTTATATGCACAGGTACAAATATGAAGGAGTTTCTAAAGGTTCCTCAAAGGCAGCACCACATAGAGCATGTTACAGTAATCCAAATGTAGAGCATAGTAATCTACATCACAGTCTAGATAGTAGCCAATCAAAGCATGAACCGCTGTGGACAAATCTGCCCTTCTTGGGAAGTAACACAGCTGATGCAGCCAATGAATTTGGACAAAGGCCCCAACAGACATATAGCAATAGCATGTGTATTTTTATACCGCTTATCAGCTAAGTGCTCTCTAAGCAGTTTATAATGTGTTAGCACCTAACAAGGTGGGTACTCATTTTACCAACCTGCAGATGGATGGAAGGCTGAGTCAACCTGCAGCCCTACAGGATTGAACTCACAATGTTGTGGCTGCAGTACCAGCATTTAACCATTGCACCACCAGGGCTCTTGTTCTTTCATGAGCTAGGCTGAGCCTGAAAATCTGGTCCTCCAGAGGGTGAGCAATCTGATCCCGTAGAGGTTGTAGTCCTAATCCCTGGTTAGCCTTTCTGCTGACCCACAGAATTTCTGTTTTGTTTGGAGCCAGCCTCAATGTGTTCACCCACACCTACTTCCTCACTTCATCCAAACAGTATGTCAGTATTTCCACAACCTCTGTGGCATCAGTTGAAAAAGAGAGGCAGGGCTAAGTAGTTTCAGCATTGTGGTGAAACTCATCTCCAGTTCCTTCCTTAATTTGAGCCAGAGCTTCACAAAGCACATATTCAAAACTTTTTCAGCATTTGTATGGCTCAGCTCTGGCAGATAAGAAGTATACATAGTGGAAGCAGTGGGGGATAGGTAGAATGACACACAGAAATTAAATTTCACCAGTGAAATTGAACTTGCCTGCTTGATTGCCTTCCCACAAACGATCCCACCTGCCCACCTGCCTGGGAGCACTATAGGAAGTGACTACTAAGCCATGGCCTGATACGTGGATCTTTTCTGCTAACTAAGCATTACGCTGGCATCCCAAGCCCTGATGTGTCCACCCATTTTTTCTGCTCTAGCTATGTCCTATCCTCAGAAGCCAGGCTTAATAATGAGTGGCCTCCAAGAAGGAAGAACAACCCATCAGGCTGTGTATCTTCACCAGCTAACAGACTGACCTACCACAACAACCAAAAAGATTGGACATCTCCCTTCTCTTCACTGAGCCTTGAAGAGTTATGAGCAGAGATCCCTGACAGCCAAGACCTGCAACAGTTTTGGAGAGAATCCCTCTCAGAGTGATTTAAAGTGGCCAGGAGAAAAAAGATGACTCTTCTACACTATTATTAAACCCTTCCTCTTTTTATTTTCCTCTTGGCCACCTTAGCACCAAAGGCGGATTTCCCCCAAAACAAAAAAAAGCTTCGGCACCCAATATAAAAGACAACCAGACACAGTAATATGTTTATAAACTAATGTTTCTGAGAGTGGACATGAATGTGTGTGCGTGTGTGCGTGTGTGCGCGCGTGCGTGCGTGTGCGTGCCTTCAGGTTGCCTGCTGACTTGTGGCAAACCCAAAATACTAAGAGGTGGTTTTGTCTGTTCCTTCCTCTGAAATACAGCTCACAGCACTTGGTATTTATTGGTGGTCTCCCATCCAAATACTAACCTTGCTTAGCTTCCAAGATCAGACAGAATCTGGTGCCTTTAGAGTATTTGGGCCCTGTCGACTAATGGCATCCAATCTAGTGATTCATTTTTAGAACTGTCATCTTAGAGAATGAATGAGAGACAGTTTGTGCCCAAAGCTTGGAAATCTTAGCTGTCACAATGATGCCCAGTAGCTACCATGTCACTGAGAAGTTGAATACATTTTGAGTTTTAGTCTGAATTTAACAGGAACTTGCTAAGGTACTGAATCTGTTTTGAGGTTACAGATCAGTACCTTGGATAGTTCCTTTAACATTAACACTAAAATTCAGAATAGGCCATTTCCACCCAACTCTGCTATTATTCCACTTTCCACATTCTATGGAATCCTGGTGTTTGCACTTTATGGAGGGGCATTTAGAATTCTCAGCCAGAGAGCTCTTGGGCCTCAGTAAACTACAAACCCCAGAATTCCACAGGATGTTGAAAGTGGAATAATAGCACCATAACAGTGTAGGGCGGAAATGGCCGTAGTTTCACTGCCCCAGTGATACCAATCCCATTAATCCTACAAAAAATTACAGTACTTTTATTCCACTTTAACCTTTATGATTCCATCTTATGGAGTTCTAGGGTTTGTAATTTCGTCAGCAGCACTAGAGAAGCTCTCTGGCTGAGAATTCTAAACACTCCTCCCTAAATTGTCTATCCTAGGACTAATAGTGGACTAATGGTGCTATAATTCTGAAGTGTAAACAGTCCCCTGGAAGCTACCAGACATCACTGTCTTTTTGGACAACGGTTGCTAAGAATCCATGAAGCAATGGACACATCTTAAGCTGATAATTAATGCAAACAATTACTCCTCCCTTCCATTGTTCCCCATTGATAGCCAAGTAGCTCCTACCAGTGAACTCCCTGGCCAGCTTCTACTTCTGTAGCTCAGTACTGAAATGTTTGTTCTCTTCTCTTTAACTGGAAGCAGTTTTTATTCAGGAGGTGTTTGGCCTTGACCAGCAAGACGCATATCATCATGCTCTGGCACAGAATTTGTACAATGCACATCTTCATCTTGAAAGAGGCTCTTTCAATCAGAGAAAACATCTATAGTAATAATTATTTGAAACTTCCATTTGCAGGAAGCTGCTCAGAGCAACTGAATTAGACTATTTGTCCATTTCAGAACACAGAGAAGTTCCATTTTTCATAGAATCATAAAATCATAGAGCTGGAAGGGGCCTCATGGTCCATCATGTCCAACCCCCTGCTCAGTTCAGGATCTCTAGCTAGAGCATCTCCATCAGAAGCAGCTATGCTTCTATCAATGCAGGCTAACATATTATTTCCCTACTTTGCTGGCTCATTTTCAACTTACGATCAACAATAATCCCAAGGTTCTTTTCATGTGTAACACTGCTGAGCTGTGTATCCTCCATCCTAAACCTATGCATTTGGGTTTTGTGGCCTAAATGTAGAATTTTGCATTTGTCTTTATTGAATTTCATTTTCTTAATTTTTGCCCTGTTTTCTAATGTAGTTGTAGCTTTGAACGACACCTCCCAGAATCCCCCAGTGGCCAGGCTGGCTAGGAGCTTCTAGAAGTCCAAAAAGGAGATTTTTGTATGTATTTTCTGTAATACAGATTGGCTGTGGCTCCCTAGCTTTTTCAAGACTGCCTCAGAAATCCAAGTTCTGAAGGTGGGACCTGCTTCATCAAAGGCACATGCTCTAGTACCAAGAAGTTCTCTTTAATAGCTTCTGAACTGATTTTATGTATTCTATGTTCTAAGGAGATCTATATTTTAATTACAAAAAGCGTAATTCGGAGCATAATGTATAGACTTTACACTCGATTTAGAATGTAATTATGTTCTCTATTAGATAACCACCACAGCTATAACAAACAAAATATCTGTAAAAATGCTTATGCATTTATTCATGACTTGTATCAGTCTACACCATAGCTGCAGAGCACAATTATTTATGGCACAGTTATCTATGTAAAATTCTTTCCTTCTGAATTGAAGAGACTTCTCCCTCACTGTTTTAGAAAGAGGTTCATTTTGGGTTCAATATATTTTAATAGCTGGATAGATGAAAAGAAGTGTACACACTATTATATTTACAAGCAAGGTTATTCATTACCTTATTATAAACTGAATAGACTTACCCGTACTAAATTAGCTTTTCTAATCCCTCTAAGATGGAGCCATATACAACAACTTGGACTGTCATTGATCTCTTTTGTCAGTATTGAAAGGACTGTGACACTAGTTCCATCAGCCCAAATAAGATTTTAATTTTGCTGAAAGATTAATCTCCCTTTGACATATTGGCAAGCTGCTTCTGGAACTAAAAGGAGTTTAATGTTATGATTTCAGAGGAAAAAGATGTGATTGCAAGCCCAAAGGCTAGCTAGCCTAAAGTAGCTCTCTGGATTCAGGCTTTTGTTTATTTTGCTTATGTAAATACAAGGGTTTGGAGTTCACATGTGTACGCAAAAGGAAGCATGATGAACAATTACAATCGCCTCCAGTAACCTTTCTATTTACTGGGTTTATCCCTCTGATTTCTTTTTATTCAACATTTCTAATGTCGTCTGGCAGGCCTTTGACTGCAGTGTACACTCCCTTGATATCCATAGGCCTATTAGCTTGAACAGTCTTGAGCTGTGTGAGCAATTGAAAATACTATTTTTGCAGAAGAGAAAAGGGTTTGGCTCAGAGCAAAGGAGCCAGATGATCATTTTATTCAGAAATAAGCTGATTACTTTGGTGATTCAGTGAACACCTCTCCAATCATAGGAACATACAATGAATCAGACACGTGATCCACCTAGCCCAATAACATCAGCATCTCTCTGTGGTTTCAGGCTTTCCTCAAGCAAGTAGTAATCACTGAGATGGGAGTTACTAGCTCCCACTGTATATGACTGATGTTGGTGTACAACATCAAAATATTTCATGACTGGATTTGTCTTTTTTTTCTTATTACATGTTATATGCATTTAACTGGCCATAGTTTTAATTATTTCAATTCACACCATCTAATTTATAAATAAACAAAATGGCAAGATGAAGTTTTCTATGGAGCTTCAATGAACCTGCCTTTGGCATTTATTATACCGATTTTGGATATGTGCCTTCAAGTTACATGTCAACTTATGGCGACCCCATGGATTCCACAGGGATTTCATAGGGAAGGAATACTCAACTGTGGTTTTGCCAGTATCTTTCTCTGAAATATAGCCTATCGCACCTGCTATTCATTGTTCATCTCCCATCCAAGTATTAGTCAGGGCTGACCCTGCTTAGCTTCCAAGATCAGACTTGATCTGGTACCTTTAGAGTATATATGCTCAGTGTTATTTATTTATTTCATTGCTGGTATTTGCATAGGGTTGGTTCTTTTTTAGAACCTTTCTAAAGCCAATTCTGGCCAACTCAGGTTTTATAATCACAAGAGCAGCTGAAGCAAGAGCAGCTGTGGTCCTCATTGTATTCCTATTTCCATTCACCTGGGAGTAAGTCTGACTCAATCCAATGGACTTGGAAGTAGAAACATACAGATGATGAGATTAGATCAGCAGTGGGTAAGTTTCTTTCCACAAGGTCTACCAATATGACTTGACAAGACCCACAACCTGGCAAGAAAAGAAGCCATCTCTATCAGGAACCATTGCCTTGAGGCATCTCAACAGCCATTATATGGTAGTTCTTCACAAAGATATCCCTTGTAAATGGTGTGTGGGGGGGAGGAACGGGACAGAAGAAGAAGCTTCCTCCATTAAGAGTTCCTGGAGGGCACTGCTCCCGAAGGAGCAGCAGTATTGAGAGCTCCCGGCTGGTAGTCCTCAGTCATCTGAGTAATGTAGAAAGTAAAGATCTCAGAGAAGGGGAGGGTTAAACTTTTTCTTCCTGATCTCCCCACCACAATCCGTCCCTTGTGCTGCTCAGTGATTAGGAGAGACTTGAGGAGGAGGGAAAAAGGACTCAAATTGTAGCAAACCTTCTCTGCCCTGTAGTGACAGCTGGTGGCTCTTATGTCAGTGGAATGGTGAATCTGCTTCAGGTTTTCATTGAAACTTGAAAGGAGCTGTGCAAGATGCCTAAAATAGGTTCAGTGCTTATTTCAATAAAGTCTGGAGAGGATACACTGCCCCATTGGCATGAAAGGTTCAAGCTGTCATTGCTTCTCTGTGTTGTTACAAAAAGAGAAAGAGAGAGAGAGTGCTCAGCTGAGAGTCTGTGAATGGCATTTGTGTGTACTTTTGTCTTTGGCCTTACCTAATCCTAATATGTGGCCTCCCAACTTCCACTAAAGCAGATTGGGCCACAGAGAAACGTGATCCCTGTTAACAGGGAGAAGTTTCCCCAACCATCCCCTATCTAGGAAGATGTGCAAATGACTTGAGGGAACTCACAATGCATTGGCTGTACACTGCTTGGTTTGTGCTACTAATTTTGGTGAAACAGTTTTGCTTCCTCTTAGACACAAAAAGGATTCACAGAAGTATGTACTGAGCTGTTACAAGAAAGAGGGTCTCAGAAGAGATGAAACTCTTCTTGTCCATATTTCTATCTGCATTATTTGAAATGTATCCTGTTTTTACTTACTATTGGCCAACTTGGACATCACTGGATAGAAAGTTGGAATACAAATTTGTTTTTGTTATTGTGTGCCTTCCAGTCATTTCTGATATATGGTGATCCTAAGGGGAACCTATCACGGGGCTCTCTTGGCAAGATTTCTTCTGGTTGCCTTTGCCTTCCTCTGAGACTCTGAGAGAGTGTGACTTGCCCAAGGCCAGCCAGTGGGTTTCCATGGCCAAACAGTGATTTGAACCCTGGTCTCTAGAACCCTAGTCCAACACTCAAACCACTACACCATGCAGCTCCGGGGTATAAATTAATATCTCACTAAATAAAATAGTCATAAAGGAACAACACAACAAAGAAACAAGCCACAGTGGCCACAACTCAAGGAAAGTTCCTTGTTCTCTTACTCCTCTGAAATCTCCTGATTAAGGCTGAATACTTACTACAGTGGTAAACCCATGTTTGGCCATTCTATTTCCAACTACAGGTGAGAGTTATCTCACTCAAACAGAAGATTAATATGCCCCTGCCAAAGCTTGCTGGAGTTTATTGCTAAAGCATCCAGTTTCCTATTGGAGGAATTAATGCTAAGAAACATTCTATCATCCATGTTATCTTAAATCTGAAAGGGTCCCTTATAGTCACATGAGAACTAAGGTCAGATTAAGTCTTGGTATTTTCAGTGGAATACAAACACAGCTAATATTTTGTGGATTGGTAGCAAAAGGCAAAAATTAACCAAATGATAAAGGAAAAGGAAACTGACAGGGAGGAGAGCAGACAAGGAATATAAGGAGCGTTTCATCCCTTGTCATGGGCAACATTTTAAAATAATTACAAAGCTACACTAGATTCTTGTCTCCTTCATTTCATCAGCTTTGCTCCGAATGGATAATCATATTACTCACCCTGGGTTTTACAGAGAGGCCAAACAAGGATAAACCCACAACATTTCATGGAGGTTTCTGAATACTGAAAAGCCACCATTGTGATCCAACTTGACCTTATTCTTAGCCCTTCCCTCTTGCTGTTGACCAGGGCAAGACAAGTTAGTATTTTGACTATATCTCCGAGAATTCCTCAGCTGGTAACCTTGTTGGCTTGGGATACTGACAGCTATCCTCCAAACAAGTACTTCCCCAAGATCTGCTGCCGATAGGATCTACATGTGGCTGCATCCTCATGTGTCAAGATCTGACATATGCTCAGGAATGAAGGTGCTTTAGAACTGTCCTGTGATCTTAATTTGCAAGACGCAGGGCACATTTGGCAAGGAAATATCTTCCCAATTTAGTTCCACTGTCATCAATCCTGCCTTCTCTGTTCCCTGAGCTGCCAAGAAATGAAAATGACTCTTTAAAAGTCGGCTGTTTTGCTTATATAATTCCCTCCTACCTGTCCCACATGTGATTTGGACCCCATTCACACTATACAGCTATAGCACTATGATTCTATATAGCTGCCAGAGCTGCATTCTTTGGAACCTAAGTATTCAGAACGGTCCTCCATAAAATGAAAATCCCAGGATTCCATGGGATGTTGCCATGTCAATTAAAGTGGAATTACAATGCTATAGCCATTTAGCATGAATGGGTCCCTGTTGTTTTTTCACTGGGCCCTACTCTGCTTTTCCTCAGATTTACCATTGATAGATTTTCTGAGTCTGGAACATATCGGGATAGAAATACTTTAATAAAAAAAAATCAGGCAAGAGATTGCATAAGACAGATGGTCTACAACATAAACCTCACATTCACTTACATGACAAATTTTGTATTACAAATGTAACACACAAATGAAAACCTTACAGTTTAGATTTACAAGGATGCAATTTAAAAAAAAAAGTCCTAAGGTGGATTTCTGAGTATCTGTCTACTGTATCCTACTGGATCTGCCTAGCATACCCTGCACACATTGGAACAGGTAGCCAAAAGCACCTTGTTAGTGACTGAGGCCTTATGTCCATCTGAGGGGCTGTAAGTCAGAAGAGTGTCCTCTAACTAAAAAGCTGCCCAGTTCAAGCCTGGTTTAAAGATAATGAATCACGGGCGAAGGGCCACATCCACATGCAGGCACAGACATTTATCCCTTCCAAATTCCTTCTCTGCCAAAGCTGCTTCTCTTATGCTCCCCCTCCCCAGCCCTGCGCTTCTTTTTAAGCCATCAGGCCTCTCCTAAAACATGTTTGCTGCTACAGTAAAGAACAAGATCCCAGTGATCTTAGCAGGCTCTCTCACAGTGAAAGGGCGGCACTTTTCTCGAGCAACAAATGTTCAAGTCCCTAGAGATAAGATTTTCATTTGATTTTAACCTCAAAAGCTGTGATGTTCTATATTTACAGCCTGCCAGATTTAGGCTAGAGAAAAGGTTCCGGTTTGTTGTTAACAACAAATTAAGAAAAAATATTAAATCCCACACAAATGATCCATCAGACAGAACAAAATATAGCACGGAATTCAAACTAAACTAACTTTTTAAAATCCAAAGTTGTTATCAGCCTTATTCCCTATCCACCCCACCGAATCATCCTAAACAGGGATGAGTAACAAGCATGTGTAATTTTTCTGATTTCTAAACACTAACAAGACACAGAATTTTCAACACATAAGATGTTCTTGTCCCAGACTTGGGTAATCTAGTCTTTCTGTTCACATGCAGAGAGAATGGAAATACTTTCCAACTGTTGCTCATAACAAGTGGAAGTAAAAATTAAAATGCCTTGAAAATTTAATAGTCTATTAAAATTTGGGCACAAGAAGTAAATCTGAGATGAGCCTTTCAGAAAAAATGGAAGAATATTAGCTAATAATGTGTCCAGAACCTGCTCCACTTCACAGTACCTTTACATAGCCACTTTATGAAAATAAACTCATATCAATTGCCCATAAATACAAAACATGAAACAAAATAATCTCAGCTGAAGGACATACTGTAAGCAGAATTAAAAAGAAACATAAACTATGGTCAGGGTATGGATGTGAGCCAATGATTTTCACAACTATTTTCATGTATTGTTTTCTTGGATGTTATTCTGTTGAAATATTTCTGTCTTGCATTTTAATCAAGGACACTCAAGACGGCAAACAGAATTTTGAAAGCAATGGACAGGTGAAATGCATCAACTGAAACAAATCAGGTAATAAATTACTAAATATATTAATTTGTTCATTATTTAATATGTGGTAGAACCTGGTAAGACTACAAAAATACTCATATATTTCAAGTAGTAATAATATAAATATATTCAGACCACCAAAGGCTTCCGGGTGTGCAACTGGCCATTTTTATGCTGAATATTTAGTAATGAACAAGAACAACATCTGGAGTCAAAAACAGTGGGAGCAAGAGTGGTCCCAGGAGTGGGTTATGGCCCCCCAACTCCTTGAAGTTGCCAGCACATAATTTATACCAATTAAACCCATCCATCACCTCTATGGCTTACTTTTATTGACAACGAGCGTATTTACCCAGCGTTGCTCGGGATTTTATTTTCCTCTTTAAAATTCACCAAACTGTCTTCTCCAGTACCTCTAACTTTCCCCCATATTTTCCAGTGCAAGCTGTATTCGGAGTTATTTACTCTGGGTTCCTGAGGAAATACACTGTCCTCGCTGTTAGGCCTCGACTCCATAGCAACTGGCTTTTCCAGTACTTGAAACTTTTTCCTATATTCTCCAATCCAATCTGCATTCAGAGTTGTTAACATACAGAGGTTGGGTTCCTTTGGGAATACACTGTCCTCCTGCTGCTGCTAGGCATCGTCTCCATAGCAACGAGCCTATTCCAGTACCTGTAACTTTTCCCCATAGTCCCCAATCCACTCTGTGTTTCCTGTTGATGTTGATATAGTGGCTTTTGATTTTTTTGCTTTCTGTTGAATTTGTGCAATGGCTTTACATTTTTCTGGAAGCATTCTTGTTTTGAATTTCAACTTTAAGATTCCTCACACATGGAACCCATACAATCTATTGTGTGAAGCGAGAAGACCTTGTAACTATGTTGTGTATGTCACTTTAATTTTTCTAACATATGCCTCCCAAATGTTTTCTGGCATCCTTATTGATGGTAGGCCTCATCTCCATAGCAACCGGCCTGAATCCCAAGAGCTCTTGGCTGAAATTTCTAAAGAACCCTCCCTGAACTGCCAACCCCAGGATTTCACAGAATCTTCACAGCCAGCCAATCATATGAGGTCTGCTCACCTCAAACAACCAATCGTATGAGGTCTTTGCCTGCCTGACACAGACAAAGGGACAAACTCATAGCCAAACACTGACTTTTATATACTAGATATCCTCACACCAGATACCCTTAAGTGCAGCAGCAACCTGCACACTCTCTGCAAATACTAAGTACTCCTGTTCTTCCCATTACCAAACAAATGATCAGTACCGTTGATACCTACAGCACTTGAGACTGTTACAAATTTGAAAGAGAATAAGGAATGTCTAGATTGAGCCAATACATTGCCACTTTCTCCACTCCCCACTCCCAAGACTGGGCAGCTGTGACAGAGCAGGAATGTGGACAGGCTCCTTAACCCCTCCCAGAGAAGGAGCTGTCTTCCCAGTTTGTGTTTTGTTTGTTTACTGTTTCTTTCTTTCTTTCTTTCTTTCTTTCTTTCTTTCTTTCTTTCTTTCTTTTGGATGTCCCTATCTGGCAGTGCTTCACTGAAATAGGGTATGTGTGGTTACAGATGCATGGATACCCCCAATAAACTGAAAGGTAACTAACTGCTTTCATGGTCCTGCCCTTCATTTGCCATCCTTGTTACTATAATGAAACATCATTAAGGAACTATAGCAAAGGAAAGATCATAAGCAAATGGTGTTGTCCACTTGGGCTACTATCATTTGAATAATAACCTGAGTGACTACCTAGTTTTTCTGTTTGTGAAGATAATTTGTATTCATTTGCTGTAAATGATTCATTCAGAACTTACTTTGTTAGCCAATGGATGGAAGGGAGGGAGGGAGGGAGGGAGGGTAAAGGAGGAGGGAGGCTAAGGGAGAGAAAAAACAAATCAAGTGGACATGCCATTGAATATTAGGCACCCATACAGTGGCTGAGCTTGGAGCATGCGGGGGGGGCGGGCAGAGGGGTGGGGACACGGATATGGCATGCGGGGTGTGGCTACGGCACATGGGGGCAGGGCTACAGTGCGGGGGCAGGGCTACGGCACGTGGGGGAGGGCAAGCAAGAGCTGCAGCACCCCCCAAAAAATGCTGCGAGGAGTGCACCACTCCCATTGCTCTCATCGTCCCTACATCAGTGCATCCACGCCAAGGTAAATTAAGACTGGTTTTCCATCATCTACTAAAACCACATTTTACACTCTTGAAGCCACGCTTATAAAAGCATCTTGACAGAACTGCACAGAAGCCACTAACCAAAATCAAAGTCCACCTACTACATAAAAGTCAAAGTTTGTCTGTTTTAGAGTTTGTCTGTCTGCATCGGGCAGGCAAAGACTTCACATGATTGGCTGTGTGAGGTGAGATGACCTCATATGATTGGCTGGCTGTGAAGATTCTATGGAATCCTGGGGTTGGCAGTTCAGGAAGGGGCTTCTAGAATTCTCAGCCAGAAAGCTCAGGCTGGTTGCTATGGAGACAAGACCTACCAGCAAAAGGGAAGGCAGTCTATTCCCTTCAGGAACCCAACCTCTGCATGTTAATAACTCTGAGTATAGACTGGCTTGGGGAATATGAGAAAAAGTTACAGGTACTGGACAGGACAATTTGGGGAATCAGAGACACAAATCTGTGTATTTCAAGCGTATCTAATTCCTAAGGTAAGGTAATTCCTAAAGTATTTCTAACAAGTGTTACCTATGAGAAAATAAAATCCCAGACAACACTGGG
Source organism: Cyclura pinguis (assembly GCA_030412105.1). Lineage (NCBI taxonomy): Eukaryota > Metazoa > Chordata > Lepidosauria > Squamata > Iguanidae > Cyclura > Cyclura pinguis. Next base: position 82,952,969 of record CM059600.1, read on the forward strand.
TAAATACACTAGTACTCTATATTTTACATTGCATTCTCCTGTGTTTTGCTGCGGACACTTATTTATTTCGTTGAGGATACTTATTTCACGTATTTATTTAAAGTATTTCACTTCTGTCTCTTGTGAAGGAGTAAGTTTCACAGGTGTAAACATGAAGGGATGGATTCTAAGCAGATGTATGAATGGCCTCTTAATTCATGGTCTCAAACAAGCAAATAAGTTTTAAAGGGACTATTAAAATCAAGGACATGATTTATAATCAGCAGAAAAGTATTACTGCCACATTTTCAACAGTTTATGGTATTTATGTTTTATTCATAAACATAATTCAAAATGAGGAACCAAATCATGAAACACTACTTAGAAATTACACATGGTTAAATATAATGCTGTCCGGGAGAAAAACCAACTGTAACTGTATGTAAGTGACCCAAAAGCAAGGCCACAGTGTAAACATCTTGATTTTCTATAGCTTCTCAGTTAACAGACTCTGACACTGCAAAACAGACATCTGGTTATACAAGGATGAAGTGTATTTAGATAATATATGGGAAACACTGCAGGCATCAACCATGTGATTTCTAAAAAGCCACAGTCCAAAAAGATTTCACTCAGCATGACAAATTATGATTGTACTATGTATACCAAATAAAATGATCACTTTTCTCAGAGCTATCTGTAATGTTAATCAAACACAGCATGTTTAATAAAGAGTGGTATTAACTTTTTATTATTTTAAGCAATTTATAAAAGTGAATTATTAAAAGAAACTGAATATAACTGAATGTATTGAAAGAAAGCGAATGCATGTGCATGCATCTCTACGTGCCAGTTAAAATAATCATAGAATATAGTAAAATGAATTAGTAAAATACACCTTAGTACTGTGACACACATTGATGAATTGTGAAACATAAATATTTCCTTTTTCTTTCAAGGACTACACACCAAAAGTCCAATAAAATATTCCTTTCTGAATTAGCACCCTTCTTAATGGTTTTAAGGCAAATGGTTGTTCACAAGCAAATTAATTATGCAGCTAACAGTGCTAAACTCAAATATAATCAGAACAGTAGGAAGAAAAATGCAGCAGAATTTCCATTTATGAAACAGAGGCCATTTCCGAATGACATTGCTATCTTGGGATGGGGCCCCATTGCTGCCAGTCCGTGAGTCGTGCTTTCACAAGACATAATTGCGGTCCCACTTTCATGCATCCCCAGCTGTAGCAATCGTGGGATATTACATTACCAGAAAAATCCAGTAATGGCCCCTAATTGCACTACACTCCTTTTCAACAGCAGCTGTGCAGAGAGGGAGGAAGTGCAATCTAGGCACTTCCTTTCCCAGTCAGCATGGGAACTGCCCTGCTGCACCACAGGAGGATGGTGTGTGTCACTTATACTACCCTTCTGCTGGCAGCCAGCTGGGTGTGGAGGGGAGCGTTTGGGTCATGCTCCCATCCCAGCAGGTTGCAACAGAAAGACGATGGAAAATGGTAAGGTGCAGAAAGGCCCAGAGTAAGAAGAGATATACAACATGATCTCAACACATTTACAGAGAGCACCAACTTGCAGTTGGTGGTCTAGAGAAAGTTCTGTAAGTAAGTTTATTTGATTCAGTGATGATGGCAAGGTAACAAAAATAGCAAAAATAACAAAAATAAGCCTATAGCTGTGGAAGACTGCTGGACTATGACACCCCAATCACGTCAAACATTCTTCTGGCCTCCACTCCCAGAGTATAGAGGGAGTGGCTATTAATTTCATTTGGGTAGTATTCTGACCATTGACTATGACACTGGAGACCAGGATTCAAATCCCCACTTGGCCATGAAAACCCAGTGGGTGACCTTGGGCAAGCCACATTCTCTCACCCTCAGAGGAAGGGAAGAGCAAATCTCCTCTGAACAAATCTTGTCAAGAAAACCTCTGATAGGTTGGCCATGTGTGTGTGTTTTCAAGTCGCCTGTCGACTTATGGTAAACATAAATTTTCATAGGTTTTTCTTAGGCAAGGAATACTCAGAGGTGGTTTTGCCAGTTCCTTCCTCTGAAGGCCCACCTTAGGGTCATCATAAATTGGAAATGACTTCAAGGCACAGAATAGCAAATGCTTGCCCTGGAATCATATTTCCAGATGGAGGAAGTACAGCCTACTTAACAAGCCATTTTTCAAGAATTGCACCTCACCTATTTATATTGGTTGCCACCATTATACACAGGCTACCATGATTCTGAATTTCATAGGACAGATTTAATCTCCTGCTATTCAGCTTCAGTAGATAATCCCAGATTCTTATATTATGAGAGTGAGAACAAAAACTCTCTCCAGCCTTGTGTGTGTGTTTATGTGTGTGTATGACATGCATAATTTTATACCATGCATGTGATAGACTTATATATCTCCCTCTTCTTGCTTCTTTTCTAAGTTGTACTACCCCACATATTGCAATTGTGTTCTTCCAGGCCTAGATGCTTGCTTGCATGCATATGAATGAATGTGCCACAGGCAGAACTTCAGTATCTATCACTCAGCGACACCTCAAATGCAGTACTTTTAAGTCAAATCAGTTCGTATATATGGCTGACAGATATTGGGCTGAGTTTTCTGCACTCATATGTATGAACTGGCCTGTAAGATCATGCTTAAACCTCCCTGAAAGTCTTTGTCTGAGGTGCTTTTATGAACAGAAATGGATCTTATAGATTAATTCTCTTTATATAAGAAATGAGTGGTGATAGTGTTGTGCTATACACACAATGTGATAGGGTAAAGCATTTTAATGCATGTCTATCAATCCTTTTTGGCAAGAATCAACTGCTAGAAATAGTTTCGTCAGTGCAATTAAGCAGACCACCAATTACACACACCTTAAAATCTTTTCTGGAAGTACAAACTTGATCGTGGTGTATAGACCTGCAAAAGGAAGGGGCAAAAGCCAGAAAGACTTGCAATGTTAGCAGAGATCTACTAGTCTAATGTTAGATTTCAACCATTATGTTTCCCTCAAATTTCCATTTTCCATGTATGAATAAAGAATAACTCTACGACCTTTACAAGCTGTCAAAAGAAAGCAAATGTTTGCTCTCACATGACAGTGGCAGCATGAAGCTGCAGGCAACAAAAGCCTGCAAACCCTTACCTAACTGCTACTTGATATGCATTTGGGTAAAAAGCATCAGAACTCAGCTGACTTCTCTTCACCCACCCTTATTTTTGTAAATGCACATCAAGAAAATGTTGTTTCAGCTTTTTTCTTTACAATTACATATTTATCATCACGCAAACATAGTAGCAGAAAACAACTAGGCACATTCTCTAGTATAACCCTGTAGCTTGCTAACATAGTGCCTAATACATTCTTTAAAAAAGATGACATCGTATATACCCCCATAAAATGAAAAGGAGAGCTCTATCGACAGCAGAGCTCTGTATCAGTCTGCAAAATTTGTATTAAAAAATTTGTGCAAAAATATGCAATTTTTATACACATTTCTCCCTCTGTATACATTCTTGTGTAACTTTCTAATAATGCATACGTTAGGAAAAGCATGTACAAAAATGAATATACTATTAATATTTCATGAAAAGACCCAACATTCACATGGAGATGAAATTATGTCCCTTTTTTCCTTAAGGAAAGTTATTTTTTGTAATAAGAAATATTTACGTCTCACTCCCTCAATTTCTCCTTTCGCTGACTGCAAGATGGATGAATGGAACGATTGTTACATATATGAGATCAGAACTAAGTACCCCACAGATCCTCTGAAGATCCCCCTTTAAAATTTCCCCAGAAAATGCATCTATTAAATCAGATGCAACTTGACAATGGACAGCATAAAATGGCTGGCAGTTGTAAAGTGAGGCAACAACATTTTAGGATTGTAATGTATGGAGGAAAGGGCTTGAAAAAAGCAAGAGGCAGAAAAGAATTGCAGAAACTAAAGAGAGATACAGGAGAAGTACAAGATTCAGTGAGCAGATGAAAGGTTTCTAATACATAAGGCATTATTTCATACCTCAGCTTATGTTTAACACTTGCAAGGTAAACTCCTGTATCTCAATGTAACCCACCACACGTGGTTGCTGTGAGGGCAGTCTCTGTGCCCAAGCACAGATTCTCAGTGGTCCAGCTGATTCTTTTTCTTCCTCATGCATGCAGGTTTCATGCACGTAGTGGTTTCAGCACTGGACTACAGCTCTAAAGACCAGGGTTGGAATCCCTGCTCAGCTGTGAAAATCCACTGGGTGACTTTGAGCAAGTCACACACTCTCAGCTTCAGAGGAAGGCCAATGCAAACCCCTGTCAACAAATCATGCCAAGAAAACCCCATGATAGGTTCGCCTTAAGGTCACTAGAAGTCAGAAATGACTTGAAGGCCAAAACCAACAACAAACCTCCTATATGTCTACAAGAAATTTGCATTTTTGGCTACAGTTTGTAGACTTCTCCAGTCAGTATAGACATGGCATACTGGTAACTGCAGTCCCTAATAGCTTTTCCAACCTATGTTCTATGTGTCCCTCTATCTCATGGGGGATTGGGAAATAAGCACAGACACACACCTGCTCTGTTCATCCCAAAGACCCCTAAAGCTGACTACATGTACATCCATGAATGTGGTGGGAAAGGGGACAACAAAAAGGATCTCTGCAGCCTATAGGAGTCCCTGAAGTGGCCTGCTTAATACCCTCAGAATAGGTGGTTCACCCTACAATCTGCTTATGTGTCATCCAACATTGTTCAGGAAGGTCTTTGACTTTCCGGAAATATTTTCAGGCAGCAAGGAAGAAGAACACAGGAAATCTTCTGTCAAGTTTATTCATCTTAGGATCCAAGGCAATTTCACCCTCCCTCCCCCAATACTCTTTAATGATCTGAATTGCGGGAGATGTTTACATCTTCATAGGTTCTATGACATATTAATTTTGCACAATACTTGAGATCATTATGGAACAATTAGAAAACAGAGGTGAATGGAAGGTCCCACTTGGAAGGTTATAGTGAGTATTTGAATGTGTGCATGTGTGTGTGCATATTCTGGATTCACACAGACTAAATCGGTATTTTGGATGGAGGGCTTCTGGCACTACTAGGTAAAACTGTATGACTCTTCCATTCTTCTCTCCTGAAATTTCCCTGGCAACAAAAAGGACAAGACATTGTGGGAAAACTCAGGAGAGTTACAAATTGAAGACAAAGTAGTCTGGGCCACAGGTAGAATTCTGTGAATGACGCAGGGCAATTGCACAATAACTGTCTCATCTGTCAGCACTTTACAGTTGCCTTTGGTTGCCTTAAGCAAGCAAAAATATTCTCTATAACCTGAATATTTTCTAAGCCTGCCAAAGTGTTCAGGTCAGTATTTCAGATAATGTCATTTAGGTCCATCACAATTTGCAAGGGCACTAGAGTGAAAAAATGAATACTGATTATGTAGGCTTTGCACAATGCACCACACAAATGGAAACATAATATCTAAGAAGGCTGTTTGTTTTTTAAGTTAGCCTCTCTATTGCACTGTGGAAACAATTTTCAGTTCAGCTTTCAATTTACAGGACACTTCTTTTTCACACACTTTACAGAATTGTCTCTCAGGCCTGAGCTGATGGGGGGGCTCTAAAACCAATTTCCTGTCAAGCGTTCACCATTTTAAATTCACCGCTCAGTGGGCAGGTTGTTAAAATTGCTGAAAGTCTCTTTCACGAGAAGGGAGCTACATTTGTCCCCAGCTTCCACGCAGAGAACAGCCTCAACCCCTTCTGAGAGTACCTTTCAAAATCATTTAAGCTTTTTACTTATTCTGCACCACTCAGTTAAGTCAGGGAACATCCATGCAATTCACACCATTCCCTTCAAATAAAAAATTGTTCTATCACAAAACTTAAAAAGTGAAGATGACCAAATTATTGCTTTACTTAGAATCTCTGTCACGCACAATGGAAAATATAAGGCAGTGATTTACAATTATGCCTGTTTTAAAACCACTCTATGCACTCTCTTGAACTGTCCCCATTGACAAAGAAGCAAAAACAAGGAGGGAAGCATCAACAGAAGAAAGGAAAGTGTTGCATCTATTTTTTTTCTATTTTTTTTTTGGAGGGGGCATATCTCTACATTTTTCAGATGGAAAATGTTTGTCACCTTAACAGCAAATTCTGCCTCTCTCTGAAGAACCCATCTGGTTCTAAATGTAGCCCACTGAGCACAACTTGTTCAGTGAAGAGGAAATTCCTCAAGGCAGGCATGAAGACACAACAGGCTTCTTTCGTCCCAAGGAACCAACTAATATCTTGGGTCCTTGAAGCAGACAGAGGAAACGTGACTATGGGTCCATGAGACCCATCAGTTCATGGTTTTTCAAGGGCCCCAAAGGACCAATGAATTCCATTTTATGTTTTTCATGGGCCAGCTATCTATAACATTTATATCCTTTCCTCCAGGAAGCTTACCATGGTAGACTTCCATTTTCCCTGTGATCTCCCTTCCAGGTATTGATCAGATACAGAGTTAGAACCATAGAGTTGGAAGAGACCACAGGGGCCATCCAGTCCAACCCCCTACTATGCAGGAACACACTTCAAAGCATTCCAAACAGATGGCCTCTGCTTAAAACCTCCAAAGGAGGAGACTCTACCATGCTCTGAGACAGCATATTCCACTGCTGGACAGCTCTGATCATCAGGAAGTTCTTCCTGAGGCTCAGGTGTAATCTCCTTTCCTGCAGCTTGAACCCATTGTTCCCCGTCCTAGTGCCTGCAGCAGCAGAAGACAAGCCCGCTTCCTCCTTGACATGACATCCCTTCAAATATTTCAACATGGCTATCATGTCCCCTCCTAACCTTCTCTTCTGCAGACTAAACATCTTGCTTAGCATTAGCAAGTTTGTGGGAGGGCTTGGAGGCTGGAGCAACATTTATCAATAACTTTTCTTTCACATTGTTGCAGCACTGCAGGACTGGGCAATTCTGTCAAAGATCTGTCAAAGCCACTGAATAAGAAAAAACCACTTGACACAAAAAGGAGCTTGAGATGGAAGACAAGCAGGCAGGCAGGCACGTTCCTCACTATCTATCTTCGCTTGATCTGAAACTGTTACCCACCTTCACTGGAAAAGAACAGCTGAATATAAAAAGATTTCTGCTGCTGTTTTAAAAGATGGAAATACATGAACTAATACTTTTAAAAATTATTAAGCTTTCCTCCAATAAACACAGTTATGTTGCCAGTCTTTTTTTAAATATTTTTACACAAACTAGAGGAAGTTATTTCATTTGAAATGTATTTTATTATCTACACTATCATAAGAATAGCATTTTCTCTTACCATTTTTCTGTACATTTAGCCACTAACTATATTCCATTTTGCACTTATTATACCCAACCTCCATCATACTCTTCTGTTCTTTTAAAAAAAAAAAAAAGCCCTAATCTTTGATGTAATGAACTGTTAAAAGATAACCTGTGTTATTTTCTAATCTTTGACAATTACCATAGTTATCTAACTCAGAAAAATAAATCCACAACCTATCATGTTGCAGAAGAGATACTGCTCAGACAAGACACTTTTCTCTGGCAGATATTTTAGTAAAAGGACATATAAACATGTGAAATATCATACTATCTACTGGAACGGAACAGAATTTTTCATTTATTTATTTGATTTATATCCCGCTTTTCTCCCAAACAGGACCCAAAGTGGTTTATAATTATTTATTTGACTTACGTCCCACTTTTCTCCCAAATGAGACACAAAGTAGCTTACAATATAAATTAAAACACAATATCTCAAACTAGATGGTGTACAAAAGTTTTTTAAAAGTATTAACCTGACATTCAATTAATATTAAACATTTAAATTTAAAAAATTTAAAATATTTAAAATCTGCACTTCATACTAAAAAACAGCACATTCAACTGCATATCACTCCAAGAAAGTCTGTCATTGGCAAAAGACAGGAGAGAGAGGACAGACTGAACCTTGCTCAGCAGGAAATTCCAAAGCCTTGGAACAGCCACAGAGAAGGCTCTCTCTAAATCCTTACCAGCTGTGCCTGGGAGGATGGTGGGATAGAGAGAAAAACATCCCTCAAAAACCATACAGTTTGGATAGGTTCATATGGGGCAATACAGCTTTCAGATAGCATGGACCTAAGCCATATAGGACTTTATAGGCCAAAACCAGGACTTTGAATTGCAAACAGGTCCGTGGTCCGTGAAGCTGTTTCAGCAAGGGAGTTTTATGCTTCCCCACAACTAGCCCTTGTATTCTGAATTAGGGTTAAAAACCTTGCCATCTTAAAAGCATGGATACTGACAATCTCTTCAGCATCACCTCCTTGCCCCAAAGTTACCCTCTAAAATACAGAGAGCTTTCTTCACTCCAGGGGATACGTTGACAAACACTAACCTGGGTTAATTCCCAGCATATGTATTTGTATATGTTTTATGAAATCATTTGCTGCATTCTTCCAAGTAGATCTACAAGAACTTGACACCTGTTTCACATTAAAGTAAAAACTCAGCAAAAGAGTTCAAGTCAAAAAGGCTTTAGTTTTCCTTTTTATAAGTCATGTCCTTCTACGTATACTTTCAGACCAATCAAACACCTATCATCCCCTTAATTTGTTCTTACAGACTAATCTGGCTATAGGCTATCACATTTGTATTTGTCTTCCTTCGCAGTTGCATAAAGGCTAGAAAACAGAATTTAAGTAGTTCTCTGGAGAAAATCTTTAGCTAGAGGGTTTTCAAGGGATTGGATAATATTATCTTGCAAGTAATTTTCACTGGAGGTTACAGAGAGGTTGAATTGCTGCCGTCTCCTCCCTATCTCCACTCCACAGTACAAACATCCCTCCCTGTTCACTGGGGTTAGGGGCACAGGACGGCAGCAAAAGTGGAAAAACCATGAATAATTCTACCCTTCCCCCCCAAACCAATTGTAACACACAAAACAGTATGATCCACATATTTGACCCACTGTGGATGCCTTTGAGGCATCAGACTTCAGAAGTGGGCAGCTGGTGGGGCTTGCTGCTGCCTCCACTGCTGCCCTAGAGCATTTTTGATAGGGACTTAAAAGCCTTGTTCACAGTCTCTCAGTCTCCTGAGGCTTGCAGTCCCTATTAAAACTGGCATAAGGCAGCAGCAGAGGTGACAACTAATAATAATCCATGAATAATCAAATCCACAAAAGTGAAACTCGCAGATGTGGAAGGCCGACTGTATTTACATCTTCCACAATTATTCACTAGTATTCAAAGCCCCTCTTAGCTGCCACTTTGAACCCTTTTGTTCTAATTTAGCTCCATTTTCTTTTTCCTATGTACGTGCACCCAGACAATTTGGGTAAGCGTGAAGATACTACTGCATCACATAACTTGAGGATTTAGTACTTGAGTATATAACGCTATTACAACACTTCTTATGAAAGCACGTCAAGTAATTTCCCTTATTCTGAATAGGCTTTATTGTGATAGCAGACTGTTAATTCAGAGTAACAGCCAGAAATGGCCATCTCAGGTGGGCACCAGGAAGACAATCCTGCTCTGAAATACTTTTGCCTTTTTTCTCTCACAAACAATTAGTGAAGAGGAGATCATATTTCATGAAGGGGAAAAAAATCTTTGGGAACTGTGTTCCCTATTTTAGTTCAACCAGTTTTAAGCGCTTGGTTACATATTATTTCACAACACTAGGGAGAAACCTGATGAGTCCTCAGAATTACTTCAGAGACCCTGTGATCTGTACTGGCTCCCAAGACCAATTTATATTCCTTCAAACAGAAGAAAGATGTAGCTGTATCCATTCCCAGAGTTGTTTAGTTTATCCGCTGCACTACACAGTAATACTGGGCCAATAATTATCTCCAAACTTCCCTTGTTCTTTGAGGGGGCTGTGGGTGTGAAAATGTCCCAAACATCTGAGTGGTATGTGGACTTTTAGGTGAAAGGCACAAAGCTCAGGTAAGGGCAGTGGTAGTGCATATTTATGATTATAAGGTGGTGATGGCTTCTCTCCTCCACTTTTAATCAAACATGATTGATGCAGTTGACACCCAGCTTCCAATCACTTCCAGTGAGCCTGTTCCCTTTTTCATGACCATGTGAAGAAGCTAAAATGAAGTTCTGTCTGTATGAACGACGGCCATGTCTTTTGCCTTAGGAGAACTATGCCTGCCTGTAACCATCAGATTTCCACTAGTACATGACCCCAGAACAGCTGCAGAACTCAGAAGAATTAAAAAAAAAAAGCCTTGGATAGCCAATTCTTGAAATATAAAATACAGAACAAAGAAAAGGTCATTCTTTGGAGTGGAAAAACTTCCACTTTCAAAACATGTGATGAACAACATAAATTGATTCTGTGGCTCTCCCTTAGCATGCCCTCCAACATTTCACAGACACGTTTGCCAAACAACATCACAGTGTGGCTCAGACGGCAAAAGTTACTGATGCGGAAGAATAAACTAGGAGTGGCTGCAGCAGTTTGCCCCCCCCCCGAGCTTACTCGGAAGGACAAGATTCTGCCTCCTCCTCTCCTCTCCCTCCCTCCCCCTACAGAATTAATAGAATATGCACTACTATTGTACTTTGAATTCAGTTTGAAGAAAGAAACCCGGACATTTTAAAAACAGTTGAAAAAAGTGGAATGACAAAGGATCGATGAAGCTTGTCTCTACCAAATTAGCACAGCTGGAGTATAAGTCCTTTATCCTTATTGCGAACCAAGCATATATAAACCAAGGTGAATATTAGTAAATATATTTTAGGAATATAATTATATGCATTCATATATCTATGTAAATTAGTACTGTACTTAGTAGTATATATGCCAAGGACAACCATGTTATTTAAACAATAACTATCCCAAATATGAGTAGAGAGCCATAGGCTTTCCTCGTTCTTCTTGCTATATCTCTAACCATCGTCTGAACTACAGAGGGCTCTCCGCATTTGCAAGTTTAACTTTCACATATTTGATTATTTGTGAGTTTCTCCATCCCCACCCCCCACAACCTCAGGGGTTTCTTTTCCAGAGGAACCTTCCTTCTTGGCTGCTCTGATCCGTCCACATAGCCCTTTAAAACCCATCCTTTGTCCTTCTTCTGCTACACAAGCAGCTGCCTGGCCATCTGAGAACAGTCATAGCCCAATTTCTAAGCACCACAAACCATCCCTCAATGCCCCCACCCACCCAAGGAAGGAGAAGAGTGAGAGAAAGGAAGTATAGGGTCACCATGCCAACCCATGCCCTTTCCTTCTCCTTCCCTAATGTGGTTTGGATCCTGGGTTCTCCCCACCATGCCTTGCCCCCTTCCCTCCCCCCCCCCACTATATGCAATGTTTCCACTTTTGTGGGGGTCCTATACCCCAACCCTAGCGAATGTGTAGGGCTGACTGTACTCTTGTTTTCATGAGCATCTCTTCTACTTCAGAGCATAACATATAAAACTACATCTCCTGTGCAATATTTTTAATGTAGATATGTCTGTTGCAAGCATGGTAATTTATGCAGAAATAATTATATGGTTATTACAAAACCTCTGCAGACTAATTTTTAGAAGCACTTGGGGTTGTCAATCTTGTTTGCATAAAGCAGATATTAAAATTTCTTAAATCTTCAGCTGCAGTCTCAAATACACTCAGATAGTGGACTGTACCATTAATTTATTTTTATCTACTACCCCCTTTCTAATACACGTTTTCCCAACCTAAACTTCATTTTAGATGTGCAATAAATATTACTCTGATTTCAAGAGCTCAGTATGTGCAAGTTATCTTTCACTCAACTGACCCTTAAGAATAATTTTTGATCCTTTAAAAATGGTGTCTAGTGTAACTAAATACTTTAAAAAAGTATTTGTTTCATGTGATTGAAATGTATCAGTCAGGAATAAAGATGTTTCTCAAGTTAAATCCCAGATGATGTACTGGAGAACATGCAAATAGTGTCCTGTACTTAGCCTGACCACCTAACAGTTAGATCCTGGATAAAAGTGAGAGGATGAGTAAATATTTCTTCATCCAGCCCCCATACTTCAGGTCATGATGCATGCAGACAGAATTCTTAAGCTACATAATATTTAAATTCATCTGATGCAAAGCAGAGTTATATATTGCCACAAAGGAGTTCTAAGGTATACATTGCAACCTGTGTATCATCTAACTTTGTCTGAATCTAATTTCTGTAAAAGTGCTCACAGTCAGCAGACAGACAACGGACATTTCCATGCTAGACGCCATTAGCGCATTATAGCGTTACAATCGTGACATTGCCATGCATGTGATGCTGTCAGGTTAGGAACGCTCTTTTCCCCACCCTTCCATCATAAGCAGATGAGTAGCAGTATTGCCAACAGTGTTCCTTCCGCATTACAGTGTCCTTGGTCACTCCCTTGCTCTGCCTTCACCACTGCTCTGCCCACTGCTCTTGACTGGGTGCTTTTTGTTTTGTTTTATTTTTGGAAGCTGTACTAATGCGGCAATATTGTAACAGCATGACACGCCAGTACACTATTGCACTTTTGCCCTATCATGCTTAAAAATGTATTTAAAAAATAAAATGTTTTAACTCAAAGGAGAAATTTAAAATGAACATGGAGAAGTGATATAAAGTTACCAGGTCGTGGGAGTCACTAAGGGACAAATAAGCTGGGCATACCCAAAGCCTGCCCGCTGCTGGATCCACGATAACAGGAAGCACTATCAAGTGCTATAATGCTACCACACTACCACAGCTGATAGGATTGAAGCACTAAATGGGGCTCTTAACAGATTTTTTTGAACATAGAATACAGCAGTTTGGCAACACTTGGGAGTGGGCTAGCAGCTGGATAATAGCAATGTTGTGTGGTAGCACAGCTTCTGGACTGGAAACAATTTGCTGTTGTTGTGCTACAGCAATGCTGTGCAGAAATGGGCCATGCATTTTAAAGAATCAAGAATCTGCTTTCCCTCCATTTTTATATCAAACATTGGCTATATTAGTCTTCCAAACCTCACAGATTTGGTTACAGGTACTAGGTTCCCCGCATGATATAACACAACACCAGGAAACCTTTGACCCTTGAGATATTTTGGCTGAAAACTCTCATCAGCCATACTTGAGCATAAAGATATAAAGCTTCTCCCTCCAGCACTGCAAAGAAAAAGAAAAAGTGGGAGAGGGAACAGGATATTTTTAAGAAAAAAATTTGAACTTTTTTTCACAGAAGAAACAGAAAAACAGAAGAAAGTGATTATGATATCCATTCCTCTAAACTGATGAACAAAATATTTTAAACTAGGTATTTACATATTTATTCCCTCAAGATTATTTCTAAAAACTATGTAACAGGAAGACTTTTATGTAACGCTATACACAGTATCAGAGCATTGCGCTGGTCTCTGTTTTACTAACACTGATGTCTTTTATTTGCTTTTTGCCTACTCTTAAACTGGCAAACTAAAGAGGTTTCTTACAGTTTAAGAGCGTGTTGCTCCTTTGGTAACAAGAAATTTTAATAATTAAAAGGTAACTCAATTTGTAAATACTGTTTTAATAAACTGTACTTTTAATATGCCATGCACGATAAGATTATGACAAACCAAATTATACATAATACATTGTATGTCCCTAAAGCACCAGTGTGACTTTTAATCTGTAAATGGTGGTAATATCACATTTGTTCATTTTGTTTGAAAATCTCTGGGGCAATTTTGTAATAAAGAAAACACACCACTTTTTCTCTGTGGCTTCAAAATTTCTAGAAATTATACAACTCTACTCACAAGGGACTATAGCCTAGAACATCTGAAAGGTCCAAGGTTCCCCACCCCAAAGTAACAGCTTGAGAAGCATATGAAACTTTCCTTTCTTTGAGGCATTTCTATAGCCACTGCATCACTAAACAAGGTGAGAAAAACACTAACATATTCATCACTCAAGAAACCCCATACCCTATCACTAGAAGAAACAGACAGAATTTCCATTGCTAGGCATATTTAAGCTACAGTGCATCTAAAACCTGCAGGAAAAAAAAGGTATCTTTTCATACTACACAATTGTACCTCTATAGGTTTACTTCAATTGCCATGGCTGCATCCTATGGAATCCTGGGATTTGCAGTTTAGAGAAGGGTATTTAGAGTTCTCAGCCAGACAGCTCAAGTGGTTCAAAAGACAACAAAATCCAGGATTCCATAGGATGTTGCCATGACAGTTAAAGTGGAACGATAGTAATTGCATAGTATTTAAGAGCTCCAGGAAACTTCTGCTATGGCATTCTCATAATGTGGCTGGCCAATAAAGTAGCCTATCCTTTGTTATCAGCACAGAAAAGTGGGCAAAACCAATCAGCCTCTCTGAGTTATACTTGCTATGCAGAGATATATCTAGCATAAACAGTGCCTAGGGCAAGCGTGGAAGCTGCGCCCTTTCCTTCTTACCCATACCCCTATCCCCATACGTACAGCTTTTCTGCACCTCTCTGGCATTGGCGCCTGGGGCGCATACCCTACTTGCTTCACCCTAGATACTCCTCTGTTTGCTGTGCCCTTGAGGTTAACCCAAAACTGAAAAATTTAAAACCATGGTTAGTTTCTCTGCCATTAGTAAAGAATGACATTTGTAGTTTAAGGAACTAAGCTTCTACCACAAGCTAGTCATTCACAACTGAAGAGAGCTAGTATGGTGCAATTATTTGATCATCATGGGGCTACAACCCTGGAGACCAGGATTCAATTCTCTACCCAGCCATGGAAACCCACTGGTTGACCTCAGGTTCAACATGCACTCTTAGCCTCAGAAAACCCCATGATAGGGTTGCCTTAGTGTCAGCATAAGTCAGATTTAAATGATTTGAAGGCACACAACAGCAAGTGTGGTTTGGAAGCAATGGACTTCTACAAGTCATCAGGCTCCATGTATTACAAGCTGTTCAATATTGTATGACTATCTCTGAATAAAGCTGTTAAATAACCAGTCTTCCAATAACAAAATAAACATCTTGGGATCTCTACCTGAGCAATGTCAATACAAATTTCATTTAAATGTTCTTGCTAGCTAACATTCAACAGCATAGCTTTGACAACTGGAATTAATAGCAGAACTGTATTTTTAAAGCACCCTTGTGAATATGGTACAGCACATGAGGCAACTGTAATGTGCCTGAGAAGCATAATGCAGCTTTAGGAAATTTGCTATTCAGACTTTTTCCCCTCTGGGTGGCCAAGTGGCAAATTATGCCAAAGGCAATTTCAGCATTGGAAAAGGCCAATCTAACCCTCTGTCACACCCAATCTTCCAAGGCCTCAGTCAGAAATATACAATGATCAGACAACAAAGCTGCATTAACAAACACACATTTCACAAATAGAGACAGACATTCCTTTTTTATGTAATACAGATGAAGTTGATGTTATGACCTACATTGTGTAAGGAAGAGTTAAGGAAAATCGCCTGGCTGGAATGTTAAATCAGGTGCAACACACCCTAAAGGCCTTTAGCTGCCACAGATCTTGACACATCAGTGCAGTCTCAAAGACACTAAGCCCTATGAGAAACAGCTGAGGGAGCTGGGTACATTTAGCTTAGTGAAGAGGAAACTGAGAGGTGACACAACAGCCACATTTAAATATTTGAAGGAATGCCATGTTGAACATGGGGCAAGCTTGTTTCCTGCTGCTCCAGAGACTAGAACATGAACCAATGTCTCCAAATGACAAGAAAAGAGATTCTACCTAAACATAAGGGATAACTTCTTTACTGTAGGAGCCTTCACAGTGGAACACTCTGCCTTCGAGGTGCCTCCTTCATTGAAGCCTATAAACAGAGTTTGGATGGCCATTTTGTGGGGGACCACTATAGCTGTGCTTTCCTGCACGGCATGGGGTTGGGATAGACGATCCTTGAGGTCCCTTGCAGCAATATGATTCTGTCATTCCATGATACACCGTGGCAAACAGTTAAGAGGAAGGCCATTTCCGCCCTACCCTGTTACAGTGCTATTATTCCACTTTCAGCATCCTGTGGAATTCTGGGGTTTGTAGGTTACTGAGGCCAAAGAGCCCTCTGGCTGAGAATTCTAAAAGTCCCTCCCTAAACTGCAAACCCCAGAATTCCACAGGAGATTGAAAGTGGAATAATAGCACTATAACAGTGTAGTGAGGAAATGGCTGAAGTCTGTAAATGTGAGGCATCATGAGGAGATGAACTCACACTTTCATTCCCAATCCATTTTGCTTTCCCACATTTCAGATCACAGATGCAATTTGACCATGCATCTACTCTCCATGCTATTTTTGAGCCATGTTATTGGTAACAGGAGTATAGGAACAAAGCTCAAGCATTATATATCACCTTCTCATGATAGAAAACAGGTTAAAAGGGGACTGGAGTGGAAGTAAGGAGCTCGAATGTCTTGCTAAGGCAATAAGATACATTCACAAACTTTCAAATTGATGTTTGTTCTGCAGCTGTGATAGATGAGGGTTCAGAGAATGAAGACCATTTTATTCTGCCTGTGCCTCCACTATATGAAAGACAAGTTGAAACAGAAAGTTTACAGCTGGTGCCTGAGGGAGAAGGGGTCAGTGACAATTCTGAGGAATCAGATTCACCTTTACCTCCCAGTCCTCAGTCACACAGGCAGCAGAAGAGGGCAGCTCAGAGGCGAGTCATTTTGCTGAGGCTTAGAAGGCTGATTAGAGCACCTGTTTTCTATGCTATTTAAGTCTCTCAGCATGGCTTGCTTTTTGCTTGTGGCAAATCGCTATCCAAGCTCCCTCAATCTTTGCATTCCTGCTCTGTGTCTTATGAACTCTGGCATTCTTGACTCCTTAGACTGGGTTTGACTTTGGCTTTCGATTCAGCGTTCTTCTGGATTGTTTGCTCTGGACTGTCCTTGTTTCCTCCATCTCCTTGGCAAGTACTGTCCCATTCCTTGCCTTGCTGGCAGATAAGCGTGGGCTGGGGGTTAAACTCTGACAACAGAGAATCGATCTCTAGCACTAAGCAGTGTCTCCTTCAACCCTGTAAAAAGGCTTTACCTACTGATCTGTCAAATCAAACTGCAAACAAAGCACAGCAGCATACACATGTACACACACACACACACACACACACAAGAAACTGGCAGCCTACAGCAAAGGTGGGAAAATATCTCGCCCAGAAGTTAACGTAAAATTCCAGTTCCTGTCAGCCCTAGCCAGCACAGCCTATAGTGAGGAATAAAAAAACCCGAAGTGTAAGAGTATCAGGAGGCCACACACTCGTTACTGCTGTCCTAAAGACAGACACTGGACAGAAATATAGGATGTCTGAATAATTCATGAACATAAAAACTGCAAAGAACTGCAAAATTAAAAATGCCCTTTCCTGCTTAAACTTAGACCATTTCCGCACTAGAGTGTTATAGTGCTATGATTCCACTTTCAACATCCTATGGAATCCTGGGGTTTGCAGTTTCGGGAGGGGCTGGTCGGTCCCTCCCGAAACTGCAAACCCCAGGATTCCATAGGATGTTGAAAGTGGAATCATAGCGCTATAACACTCTAGTGCGGAAATGGCCATAAACTTTCCTGCTTATAGCTCTGTATACAGCAACAGCTTTTAAGAGGAAACAGACCTTCCTTCAAATTCTTCTATCAAAACACATTCATTAGGCTTTGCAATATGTAAATGCATTTAAATGTAATATTTTAATCACTGTAAAATCAAATCTTTTTAATGTAATCAGTTTTAGTTTCATACAGTTAAAAACCTATAAAACAGAGAAAGTTGAGGAGGGAAGGGGAACACTTAACATTTTAATCAATCATATCAACTGGATTTTCCTCTTAGCCATTTCAGAATCACACAGTATGCCAAATTCTGCAAGAACCTGTGACTCAAAAAAAGTTTTAGCAATTATTGTAACAAACCCTCTTAACTGCACTCAGAAACAAAGCAAAAAGACGATGCAGATCACTCTGTACAGGTGTGATAACAACATGCTTTTAGCAAATATTCTTTCATCAAACAAGGAGATGGGGGTTTCCAGGGAGCCCAGTAGAGGAGTTCAACGTGAAAGCAATTGTAAGCCTGAATTTTCAGAAATATTGGCTTATACATTGTTTATTCAGCAATTGCTGCCCCTCGTTCACTAGGAAGCAAAGCTTGCAAAGCTGCTGCTAGTATCATGTTAGCTTTCATTTACTTTCGCCAACCGCTTCATTGGTCGGGTGATAATGCTTTTGTGCATTCACCCACAGTCTGATTCTATAACCTTGTGTTCTTCTCTGTGTACCTCTCTCCTCCTCCACCCTACTTTCAGAAAAAGACTACCGTATTTCAGTTCCTTTTGGGATTTATGAAAAACCAAATCAATCTTAAAGCTTTAAATATCAACAAAGATAGCTAGTTTCTTCCAAATCCCTCCAGAGAAATAACAGTTAAAGTGTTCCTTTAACATGCTGGAATTGCATAAGCTTTCTATTGCAAGTTTGAATATACAAATGCCGTTCTCTTTTGAGAAAGAGGAAAACCATGCAGTTATCTTTGTAGGTGGCACTATGATGCAGATAATCGAAAGGCTTTAAAATCCAAAGCAAGGTCACAAGCTATGTAAGCATATAATTGGGTATACTTAGGTATAATTGACAAGCCTCATTGTCCACTGCTTTGTGTAGTCCTACAAACAAGGAATTTTCATGTTAGCTCACAGGATGTTAGCCTAGGATTAGAAGAACTGCAAATGCCTTGGTTTAAAACCTGACCTTTGTTTTCATAAATTTGGTTACTAAGGCCCTTTCTGCAGTAGCCTCCCATTCTGGCACGAGGATGGGAGAGGAGCAGGACTGTGACGACACTTCTGTATGACATCATCGCGGTCCCACTCCTCTCCTGTCCCTAGGGCAGTGCGATCATGGATTAAATCATTGACGGGGTTTCCCTGTCAATGACCCACAATCGTGCCACCATCCTGCACTTACCTGTCCTGCAGAAGGGGCAGAAGTGCAATGGCAGTGCTTCCTGCCCCAGTGCAGCCTAGGAAAGTACCCAGCTGTGCTGTGGAAGGAAGAAGCATGCCCACTGCGCTCCCTTCCACAGGGACCCAGTCCTGTGTAGAGGGAAGCACTCCGGTCATGCTCCCTTCCTGGGATTGCCACCAGAGGACCATGCAAGAAGGTAGGGAATGGAAAGGGTCTAAATCTAAGGTGCTGTCTAAACATAACAATGGGGGAGGAGGCAGCCTTAGTCCATGGTGGTAACCTTGTTATGCTAAGAGTGTCTCATCATAGGTTTCTGCCAAGGGAGATAGGCCTGTGCTTTGTGGCCATACTGGTGTGTCCACTCAGCTCACACCACTGTGCAAGCAGACAGGCCAAACATGAGGCAGAAATATGTGTGTGACAGATGAGAAGTGGACACATAGCAAATCTCACACTTACTCCATTTATTCTTCCATTCCTGGTACTGGAATAATGTTTCAACAGCTTCAGTCTTGAGCCCAGTGGGCAATACAGGCCATTGGTGGTGTACCATTCCATGATTAATAAGAAAAAAGTAATACGGAGATGGATGCCTCACAATGGAGGGATTTTTGTTTGTTCTGTAGACATGCTTTGTACTAAAAAGTATATAGAAACTAATGTGTTACAAGGATTAGAACTGGAAAAGAGCCCTTGGAGATCAAAAAGAATGAGGCCTTGGAGATCTCTCTCTCTCTCTCTCTCTCTCTCTCTCTCTCTCACACACACACACACACACACACACACAGGGAGAGAAGATCCACAGTAACTCATATATAAAAATAATGGTGCTAAAATTGGCTTTTGTTTCCAGCATCTGAAAATGAAATACAATGCAGGAGCATAGTTTTAGCCCTATCACAACAAACCTCTAATTTGCAGTCTCACAGAAAGGTTGATATCTTCAATATAAATTGTTCACTAATATTTATTTTCTCCTAGTTTCTGTTTTCAAGATGACAATTCTTAATTGGCTTCTACATGCAAGAAAGAGAGAGAAAGGTGAGGAGGAGGAGGAGGAACATGGGAACTTATTGCATATTGAACAATTGCATATCTCATATTTCTGTAAAAGGATGATTTACGAATTTCCAAAACAAATAAATGCAATTGCAAACGTTACTTTTAAAAAACCTAATTGAGCAGATTTTTTATCAAAGAGCTTCATCATGCTTTTCATGAGAAATGCAAAAGCTTAAGATACTTCTCACAAGCCAAACACAAGTTCAATACTGCAGACTCTTGATAGATGTGTTTCTGAATAGTACCACA
Organism: Cyclura pinguis; assembly: GCA_030412105.1. Lineage (NCBI taxonomy): Eukaryota > Metazoa > Chordata > Lepidosauria > Squamata > Iguanidae > Cyclura > Cyclura pinguis. The sequence continues at coordinate 82,973,240 of CM059600.1, forward strand.
TTGTTTCACAGAAAAAGTTCAAATGAGTTAATACTCTCCCATAAAAACAAAAAGATTCTCCCATGCAGAAAATGTATATGTAAGGAAGCAAGCCTGCTACAAAACACTAGTTTTCTTCTAAGTGGAAGAGATTTTTGGTAAAAAAGCACCATGCTATAGCATTTGCGCCCCTTGTTTCAAACTAAAGTGGTACAGACCAAACATAGGATTTAAAGCTATGTGAGAATCAGACAGCTATCTTGCAAGAGTTACTGTCTCAACGGAAGATTTTAATTTTTTCTTTAAAAGTTTATTTTGAATGGGGAAAGAATAACCCATCTCTCTTCCAACCTGATTGTTGTTTCAAAGCCTTTTAAGAAAACATTATTGTATTGTTTCCTGTAGAGGGACCTCCAGAGTCTGGGTGATATTCACTGGCATATTTTTGAGTCTTGATTTTAGTGTTCTTCAGTATTGCTAGCCAAAATTTGTTTACTTTCTGAGTTTGTTCTTTCCTGTTGAAATTGTCCAGACTCTGGAGGTCCCTCTACAGAAAACAATACAACGGATTGCTAATGTACTTAATGCACTGTTATGCATATCCCCTGACTAACAATACAATCCTGGGGGATATCTCATTTAACAAAAGGCCATCACACAGGCCAACTGTAACATATGCAAATTGCTTCCTCCCACCCAGTGACTATACAAGCATATATATACTTTGTCTCACTTCCATGCCACCAGATCCTCTGAAGATGCCAGCCACAGATGCAGGCGAAAAGTCAGGAGAAAATACTAACAGAATATGGCCTCAAAACCCAGAAAACCCACAACAACCTATGGATTCTGGCCATGAAAGCCTTCGACTTTACATCTTCCAAACACTGTTGATTTTCCCCCTTGAATCATCAAAGATCCAAAATCAGGGAACGAACAACACATAATGACTATGTCCCTGATCCGACGATTCTTCTATTAATTTATTTTATGATGTGCATTTCTTGCAAGGAGTCTAAGCAACAATATATTTTCACAACCCTACAAAATAAGTAGGCAGGCTTGTATGAGTCTTGACTGAAACCTCACTTTCCACACTGCAAACAAGATTCTAATACCTGTGTTCAATTGGATCAAATCTTTACAGTTTACATGAGAAAGCTTATCATTAGCAGTTTATTCAGAAAACTCTGCTTCCTCTGAAATGGTTGGAAATGATTATTCAATTACAGATTACTAAAATATCTACTTATATACTTATTTGTTGTTGTGTGTCCTCAAATCGTTTCTGACTTATGGCAACCCTACAGTGAAATTGTCACGGGATTTTCTGGGAGATGAGAGTGTGTGATGTGCCCAAAGTCAAGTTGAGTGGGGAATCAAACTCTGGTCTCCAGCATCATGGTCCAACACTCAAACCACTATATTATGCTGGCTCTGAACTAATAATACATTATTCAATTAACTTTATCTCTGGATCAGAACACTGAACGGAAGTATTTTTTACGCAATGCTTCTATTCCTAGCTTACATAACGCAACAAGCACAGCAATAATAAATACAGATTTCCTGCCAAATAACCAAAATGAAGGCTATCTACCACCTTCAGATAGAAGAAGCAGCTATTCCCTTAAAGCACAATAGGAAGAATAGATGACAAAGCTAACAGGGGATAAAGAAATAACCAAAGAGGAAAAGCAAAAACAGGTACAAGAAATTAAAAAAAAAAATATTAGTACAAAACAGCTAAAGACAACTTAGTCAAGCGAAGTCAGCCCAGGGAAACGAAGGCAAAAACACCAGAAATGGTATTCAGAGATAATCATGTTAGTTCATTTTGCATAAAAAGACATACAGGAATCCACTTGTATTTGATGAAATCTACTGTGCCCCTTTCAAAAGGTTACGTGAAAAAAATTTTCTCCACAGTTAGTCTAGTAGGTCCTACTGGGTTCCTTTATGTCTTTGTGTGTGCGCGCGCGCGCGCGCGCGTGTGTGTGTGTGTGTGTGTGCGCGGTTAAAAGATAGCTCTGAGAGATACTACTTAGATAAGACTGGATTCTGACATAGTTTGCATAGGGAGAGTAGAAAAATTGGGATTTTCGATACAGTACTAAGATCGCACTACCATTTTATTCTAAAAGACAAGTCATGTACAGCTAAAAATATGCTCTATACAAGATTCAGTACAAGATTTCTGCATTCAGAGACAAGAGAATATAACCAAAATCAAGAGGATAACGAACGTAATTTGTACTCAGTAAGTTCTTCTAACAAGAAAGGAAAGGAAAACAATAGAGACTTTCAAAATGAGGCACAGTGATCATTACTAATTATTCCAATGAGTTGGTTCTTCAGGCAGTTCAGAGAAGATGATGTCCTGTTTTACTAAGTCACAAGAATTAATTCTCAAGAACTATGTTGAAAAAACAAACAGCAGTTACAATTTGTTTACATACCACAAGGCTTCTATCATCTATAAAATATATACAGTTCTGCCTTATCATTTTTTTTTGCCAGTAGGAACACTACATGAGTGCATGTGACCTGTGCCTATGAACTGTACAGTTCATGTGAGCTGAGTTTGCATTGCTTATGAGTTCTGAGATCCATAGTCTGTAAAGACCAAATAGGAATTTCCAAAAATTACCAGTATCTTCACCTGAACAAAAATTCCCAGAACTACAGTTATCTCTCCACATTTGCAGATTTGACTTTCACAGATTTGATTATTTGCAAGTTTCTCCACCTGCTACCCAGGTGCTTCTTTCCAGGAAACCTCCATTCTTGGCAGCTCCAATAAGGCTGTGTAGCCCTTTAAAAACCTGCCTCTGGTCCTCCTCCTCCTTCCTCCTCCACCAGCCAACCCCAAAAACCCAAAGAAGCAGATCAATGAGAGAGAGGAAGTATAGTGCCACCATGCCAACCCAGCCCCTTTTTCTCTCCTTCCCCTATTCTAGACCCTGGATTTCTGTTCTCTCCACAATGTCTCAGCCCCCTTCCCAAAGACACACAAACAAACTTTGATATTTGCAATTTTTCCACTTCTGCAGGGGTCCTGAATCCCTAACCCTAGTAAATGTGGAGGGCTGGCTGTATGTATCTCTGCATCTATGGGTAGTAATTTATAATAACAAGAATGGGGACAGAAAGAGAAAGTTTGCCTACTATAGTTCCAGAAGAGAACGTACAGTTGCCATATTTCATAGGCAAAAATATGTGAAACTTTGTCGTGTACCTCTTCTACGTGGATCAGGCCAACTGACCATAAGTATTATCAGAAGGTTACATGTACAGTGGGCCCTCTGTATATGGAGGGGTTCCATTCCAGGAATCCCCATGAACAGTGGAATTCACACTCATGTCCCATTATAGTCAATGGCAGTGTTGGGATTGCACAATCCCAACAAACCCTATTCTGGAATTTTTGTTATCTTAGTTATCCTGATACTCTAGCCTTCTTAAGGTGAAGAAAACAATGCTGTGCATAAGGTATTTAGCACATTGCTGTTAGCACAATGTTAGCATATTGATAATATTTCTTTCCTTTAGCATGTCCTTCCCAGTCTACTATATAAAAGTCAAAGTTTGTGAGTGATCTTGTCCATTTGTCTGTATCAGGTAGGAGCAGACTTCATCTGATTGGCTGTGTGAGGCGAGAAGACCTCATATGATTGGCTGGCTGTGAAGATTCTATGGAATCTTAGGGTTGGCAGTTCAGGGAGGGGCCTTTATAATTCTCGGCTGGAGAGCCCTGAATAGGCCGGTTGCTACAGAGACGAGGTCTAGCAGCAAGTCCCCTCACAAACCCAACCTCTGTATGTTAACAACTCTACATACAGACTGGATTAGGGAATACAGGCAAAAGTTACATGTACTGAACAAGGCAGTTTGTGGAATTAGTGACACAGGATCTCAAATCTGTGTGTTTCAACCACACCTAATTCCTAATGTAAGTAAGGTAATTCCTAAGGTATTTCTAACAAGAATTATCTATGAGAAAATAAAATACCGGGCAACACTGGCTAAATACATTGGTATCATTTAAAGACCTGTGTAATTTCAGGAGCTGAAGGGCCTTCAGTGTGTACTTTAGAGAATATCTTCTGTTGAAAACATCAAGTATTCATTCCTGATCCAGCAATCAGAATTCTTTATTTGCAAGGTTATTGCTACTCCATCCCTACCACTCCCTAAGTTCATCTTCGTGGAACAGCAATACTCCATGACGTTTATCATTATACCCTGACTGCCTCTCTGTCATGAGTTCACAGGTGTATTAATGGGTTGTGTTTCTCACTGAAGCACATTCCTTATATCACTGACTCAAAAAAACTCTATGTAGTTTAATGTCTTGCAAACACTAGCTGCACAGAAAAAAACCACAACCATACAAATTGCTCTTCCCAAAGAATCTCTAAGCAAAGAACATATACACAGTCTAATTATAGAGAGAAAACTGGCATGAGAAAAATATAAGGCCATCATTTAGTTTACAACGGTCTTTGCTGTGAACTGCTGGAAAATTTATGTCTTGGCATTGGGTGAACTGATGTACACATTTTATTTATAAACTGTGCTAGTCATAATCATTTGTCTTAATCTTACTGTGGTGTTCTGGCTTTTTTTTTAAGGTGTACTATGAATGATTTCTCTTACCTCTTATTCTGTGTTGATTGCCTTCAATGGAAGATGGATTGAACTTTGTAATTTGCCACATAAGTCACCCAACAGAGACTCTACCAGACTAATATTCTTTACTGGAGTGAATTGCTCACTGGCAGTGCAATCAGTTATACCATTAATGCCACATTGTCTGGGCAGGAATAAAAAATGCCTGCAACTTCTTTCAGGTCTTCACACAATATGCCACAGAACATCTTCATTTCTTAATGTAAACATGAAGTGTGGATGACAAAAACTGAAATGTATCCAGTAAGAGGGGAAAGGCACTTCCTTTTTTTTTTTTTTTTTGAATGCATCCAAAGCATACCCAACGGCAGACACACTTCCAGGGCCACCTTGCTATTTAGGTGAATCAAGCAGCTGCCTCAGGCAGCAGGTTTCGAATGTGTCATGGACAGGAATTTGTTAACACGTAGTAATATATTGTTCCTGCCAAGGAGAGGAACAGTACTTATGGAGAGTTTTCGCTTGTGTGCCAGAATAATTTGACTGGGCTTGAGTGGGTGAGAAGTGCCATGTGCTCTTCTGTTTTGGGCAGCAAAATGGCCTTGAGCCACTCCATACTCTTTCATTACATTTGCCTAAAGATAAACAACTTATTAAATGTATTTTCTGAAGTTCAGAACCCATCAGTTACTTCTTCTTAATGCTTAAATGCAAAGTTACATATGAGGAGGACTTCTGCTTTATAAGATGGCTGTGTTTGAATTTTGACATTAATTGTATTTTATTTTTATCCTGGGAAGAGGCAAACACTGTGGCCATTTCAGCCCTACACTGTTACAGTATGATTATTCCACTTTCAACATCCTGTGGAATTCTGGCGTTTGTAGCTGACTGAGGCCCAAGAGCTCTCTGGCTGAGAATTCTAAAGGCCCCTCCCTAAACTGCAAATCCCAGGATTCCATAGGATGTTGAACATGGAATAAAAGCACTGTAACACTGTAGTGCGGAAATGGCCTGTGTCTCCTGCCTTATTTTTAGATCCACCCAATTTATCCTCACTCTGTGGACAAAACCAAAGCCATCTCTTTCTCTCCATTTGCCTCCCTCACACACATATAATGCACATACTTAGTCCCCAAAGAAGGCTAAGATGTTTGTGGGCATAACAATACCAAATATAGAGGTTATTTTTGTTTTAAAAACACAAAACAATTTTTTTTAAAAAAATGAAAGTTATACAAAATAAAACATGTAAACTCCCCCTTGAATTATAACACAGAGTTAATACAGTTGGCCCTTCACATACATAGGGGTTAGGGGTGCAGGACTCTTGTGAAAGTGGAAAAAATGAATATCTATAGGTATCCCCAAAACCACATTTAACACACAAAAATGTACAGCACAATCCACAGATTAAGCCCATGGCAGACTGAAATGACAGTACACAATACATTTGAATCCACAGTGGGGAGTACATCAGCTGCTTGGTTCTGCTTTCAAGGTGGCAGGAATTCTTCATAAGGCAGAAGCTGGCAGCTGGCAGGGCTTGCTTCCATCTCTGCTGCTGCCCTGTGCCATTTTTAATAAGGACTTACAAGCCTTGCCTTGTGTTCACAATCTCTCTCAGCCTTGTGAAGCTTTCAAACAGATTGCAAACACAAGGCGAAACTTGAACATTTCTATTAAAAATGGCACAGAGCAGCAACAGAGGTGGCAGCAAATAATCTGTGAATAATCACATTTGCAAATGTTAAACCAGTGAATGTAGCGGGCCAAATGTATTACCTCTTCCTTTAAAAAAAAAAAAACTAAAATTTTATGACATAACCTGTCTCTGGCACATACAGGTACTTTACTCACATCAAGTAATGTCAATTATAAACAAAATTTTCATACCAGTTTGTCAGCAACAGAAACATTTCTGCCCTGAATTTCTGAGAGGACTTGCACACCGCTCATTACCTCAGGGACACACTGGATAACTTGTGGCTTTTTTTTTCAAACTCTGACCTGAATTATTCTGCCTTCTGCCAGAAATCTTGTTGTCTAATATCAAAGCCTCAGTGAATGAAAAACATATACCATGAGGAAGTCTGTACAAAAACAAGTAACATGTTTTTAAATGAACTTTTCTCAAAGGTCACTGTGAAAGAATTCCATGTTTTAGTATTTAAACTTTGTTCCATGCTGCTCAGTCAGCTTCAGCTTATGGCAATCCTGTGAATGACAGCCCTCCATTTAAACTTTAGCGTGTCCTTAAAAGGCTGAGGCTAACGTTGTAAAAAACTCTGAAGAGCTTGCACAAAGAAAGCACCTCTCTTGATGTGTGATCACCTTTTTTTACACAATCTCCTTCTGCTAGATTACATACAATCTCTTCATGAATCTTGAGATCCTTGAATCCAATTCCACAACTGTCTGTCTGTTTGTTCGTCTGTCTATATACACACCTTTGCACATCAGTATTTATCAGCTCAAGCTAAAAATCTCCCTTAAACCATAAGCATTCTAGATATACCGATCTTTAAAAATATGTAAATTCTTGTTACAACTCTACAACCACACATTATGACATCCTTCTTTCCAAATTCAGTTATCTAATTAAGGAAGCAATGATGTATATTATATCCCGATAAATTCTTGTCCCTAAATAATGTATTCAAAACCAAACTTATTGATATAAACCATTCAACACTCCCATTTTTTTCTTCTAAAGCATTAAACTAATAGAAACTAAGTAATACAAGAAAAAATGCATGAGAGGGCCAAGTACAAAAGATTAAAGAGAATTAGACAAACAGCATGCAACATAAACAGGAACATCAAAATCCAATTACAATTTGTGTCGCTCCAAGCATTTACCATTACCATAAACCATCTTATAGCAGAAACCAGAACATGACTATCAGAAATGGAAATCAACATAATAAACCATTTTTTTAAAAAAAAAATTGCTCTCACCACATGTACAACACATTCTGCAATTTCCTCTTTTTTCCACAGAAGGTCTGTGTACAAATTAAGAAACAAAAATATAGAAGGGAATTAAAAAATACTTACCAAGTTGTGATTTGTTGAATTAGAATCATCTTCTGGGAATGGGATGTAAACAGCTAAGGCCACACAATTGGCAAAAATAGCCAGTAATATAAATATGTCAAATGGTCTGAAATATCTTGTTAAGGAACACCCAAGTGCTAGAATGAATACATATAAACCCCTGCTTAATTCTTTGTTAATTTTTGTGTTATGGATGATAACTTTATTTATGAATTAAATCTGACATGTTTGTGTCAGCTTTTGACTGATAGAAATCACTAGCCACGTGCAAGAAGCTACCAAACTCTACCAAATTGTTTCCTAGTCATCACGATGTCCATTTTTAGTAATTAGATGCAATTATACTCTTTTGTGCATATTGTGTTTCATATGAAATTATATTATAAGTAATACATCTAACTGCACAATGTTGAATCAATATGCTCACCCTTTGTGAAATGCCTACAGATATAGTTCTCTGCGCAGGACCTACATATACCTGTCATTAGTACTAATGGAACTTGTATATGCACAACAATGATAAAATAATAGACCACAGACTGAGGCTTGCCAACATTAATACTGTGTGCTCTTATATGAAAGGCAAAGAGGCGGTAACACTGAAGGCCTTTGCCAATGTCAGAAAGACGGTTCTTATTGCAACCTTTTCAAAATTCAAAACAGCATCAGTGATTATGATGGGCTGGCAGATTTTGAAAAAACTTCCATCACCACTGATTGCATGTTAAATGCAAAAATATATTTGATATTGCATCTGGTTTAGCCCTAGAGCAGGACCACAAGACAGTTTTAAAGAAACAAGTCAGGCATATAGCGTTTTAGGCCCTGAACTGTTAAGGCTGTGAGACATTACATTTCAAAAGATATATTAATCACTTAAAGCAGAAGTCAGTTAGTTAATCTACTATATTTTCTAACCGGAGATATCAAAGAATGAATCTGTAGTTGTAACAAATGGAACAGTTTGTACCAAATGGAACAAATCACTGAGGTAAGCCATTCTCAACAGAACTGGAACAGTAAACATGGCATCCTCCAAATACTGTTGGATTGCCACTCCCATCAACCTGAGATAGCATAGCCAATGGTGAGAGATCCAGAGAGATGAAGCCCAACAATATCTGGAGAGTTACACATTTCCTACTCCTACAAGAGAAGATGCACAGGTACTTTAGCTATTGCCCTGTACTAAGGAGTCACATGGCAATAATAGTAAGCCAGACCTACACCAAAAGGAGTATTATATTTACATAGAAAATCCTTGTCAAGACAAACAGAAAATCCATTAAGTGTCTCCTCTGTTACATTCTGAATATATGTAAAGGAACACTGTCCACATTTTTACAGAAGAATAAATACACATTTTATAGTTCTGTCTTATATCTTAGGAACTGGGACTTATTATTGGATCAGAAATATTTATAAGAGTAGGCATTTTAAATCTATTATCTATTTACAAGTCCTGTTACTAGCAGTAAAACCCAAACCTCTTGAAGATTTAGCCACCATAGTCTCCCTGTAGTAGCTATGTTCATTTTAATCATTTCAATTTTACAGGATCATACTTTGAACAAACGGTGAAATGATATCTTAATGACAGGACCCATAAAAATAATTTCTAGTGTTTACTTGTACAGCTTGCAAATTAAGTAGTCTATTTAAAGGAAAATGGAGTGGCTTACTCTTACATCTGTTACTTTTCTCCCCAGCATTCTCATAGTCTTTTGACGTGATTTGCATTTACAAAGCAAGATTGTACATTCAGGATTTCTGAAGTATCATCAGGCTGATGGTGTGTCAGACCTCACTGATAACAGTGAGTAGGAGGTAGTGGCATGTATTCCTCCTCTTTCCGTCAGAGATGCCAAAGACAAGATACTTTCTGTCCACCACTGACTGCATATTTCTTTCCAGATAGGCCTAAATAACCATCTGAGACTTTAAAAAGATGTCATCACAAGCCTGCCCCAAACCACAGCCCAATGTTGCTGCAAATGAAATATTTATCACAACTAACTACAAGTGAAAATGGCAAAGCAGTAGATTTGAAAGTCACTGTTGTTTTAACACCAAAACAATGCTGGTAATAATAGCAATAACAATAACAACAACAACAACAAAAATACAGTCATCCCTCCACATTCGCTAGAGTTAGGGACACAGGACCCACACGAATGTGGAAAAACCGTGAATAACTCTAGGCCCTCCCAAACCATCTTTAACACACAAAAACACACCGTGGATTCCTTTGAGGCATCAGGATTCCTTCACAAGGCAGAAGTGGGTGGCTGGTGGGGTTTACTGCCACCTCCACTGCTGCCTCACACCATTTTTAATAGGGACTTACAAGTCTTGCTTGCAGTTTCTCACCTCAGTCTCACAGGGCTTGCAGTGCCTATTAAAAATGGAATAGGGAGGCAGCAGAGGTGACAGCAAATAATCCGTGAATAATCAAATCCGCAAAAATGAAACCCGCAAATGCGGAGAGCTGACTGTAGCAACAACAGCACCATCATTGTACGTGGTGCTTTAAAAGAAATAATAGTTCCTCAATCCTTACAATCCAAAGACACATCACACAAGGAAAGAGGATAGCAGAAGGGGAGGGGATTAAGTCAAGCAGATACTGCCTCTTTGTCTCTCCCTCAGGGGGCTGTTGAGATGGAGGGCCTTTCCTTTGCTTCTGGGCCTAGGCATGATGGAGCTCTGCCTGCCTCTTCTTCTTTCCCTCCAAAGCCAGGGCAGTGGCAGTTGGAATGGAGGAATGGAGGGCTTTCATCTGCTTCTAGATCTAGACACGGTGGTGCTGTGCCTGCTTCTTCTTCTCTCCCTCTGAAACCAAGGCAGTGGATAAGTGCCACTTACAAGTGCTACTTATCCACAGCAGCTTGCAAACATCTCATCTTTTGAACCACGTACATCTTCACAGATGTACCATGTTCACCTTCACAGGACAGCAAAATGTGCTCCACACAGATTTACTGCACACTGCTTCTTCAGTTGCCAGTAGTAACTATAGAAAGGATGGACTCTCCTTTCTCTCCACTGTCCCTCGAGGCAGGGCAGCACCTGCCTCATTCTGACATAACTTTTTCTTAGTTTGAGGAGAAAATATATATATATATAAAAAAAATTATTCTGCTCATCCTTAATGTCTTCACCCCAATCTGTCAGTGTTCTACAGAGAGAGAGGGAGGAAGGATAGCAGAAAGAAGAAAGGGTGGTTGGTCTTGTCCACTTTGTCTCTAGCCTCACTGACCACTGGCTTTGGCCCCATAATGTGCCTTGTGGTCCCTGGCACATTATGCCTTAGGAAATGCAGACCCCAACAGAAAAAGTTAGTTCCCCACAACCACACTAAAATACAAGTTACACTACATTAGTGGGACCCAAAGCTCACCTTCCTGTAACTAGAAGAGCTTCTGCTGATGGAAGCAGCTTTCCTCCAATTAAAACAGTCTTTCCCAAGGAAGATGACTCCTTCCAGAAGAAGAAGAAGGGAGCCTTTGGATCCAACCCAATTCTGTCATATGTACAGCTAGGAAGAATCATTGTAAATAAAATACAGAGAATTCTGCTGCACTTTAAAAAAAGTTTTAATGGTACTGATAATCCATATATATGATCATAATCATCCACATACATGGATTGATTGAACTGAAATTCGAAGCTTATTAATGCCCAAAGTGTATGAACAAAAATGTAGGCAAGATTTGAAGCAAAATAATCTATCAGATTTGATAGTCCCTACCCCCAGTTTCTACTTTTATGCTTGAAACTTTAATGTAAACAATAACAATTAAATACTAAGTAATGATGACACAAGGAAGATATACAAGTTTCTCCTTGTGTCTTAAGCATCTGCTGTTATCTCTTTTAACGAACATATATATGTCTCTGTGTTAAATTCATGAACAGTTATAGCTTAAGTTAGGTGTGAAGTAAGCACTTCAATCTAAAACTCTACAGTATGTATTAAAGGACATTTATTACATTGCACATTCAAAACTTAAATGTTCTTCAGCAATCTCACTCTTCTATCTACAGCTCAAACTAGACATTACACAAAGATCTGTGATTTTTCCTCCAAGTTTTCACATTCCAAATCAACACAGGCAGACTGCAACTTGGCAAATTTAACGCTCACAGTTCTCTTCCCTGAGCTATTTTCCTTTTTATCGCCACTACTGAAAATATATGGGGAAGATACAGATTGTTTCTCTCATGATTTCGCGCTGAAAAATGACGAGAGGGGAAACGGTTTAAGCGGCTTTTCTCTCTGCCTTTGGTTTCTCCATTCCAGCTCACAGCTTGCCCAGACTGATTTTTTTTCCCAAACACACACATCAGAAAGACGGGGGGGGGGGGAGGGAAACAACAACATGGCCTTCCATGTTACCATGTCCTCTGAGTCCTTCTCTTTGACACACTTTGAGTATACAGAGAACAGATGGCAAAGAACACAATTCCATCAAAAAGGATACTTCCATTCTACTATACTAATGCAGGCTCTTCGGATGGGGTTGTTGAGGGATAAACAAAAAAGAGCGCGGGCAGGCCGACTGTTGGATGTGTTACCCTGTTTTTTGCTCTTGGCATATTGCTGGCGCTTTCTTTGGGACAGCGATCCTACAGGCTGGGCTGGGGTGTCGGTGCTCATGCTTTGGGCAGCCTTGGCTTGTCTAGCAGCATCAATTGCAGCTTGCCAAGATAGCACAGTTTGCTTGGGCAGTGCTGAGCTGTTCGACTGGAGGGCTGGTCCGTCACCAGGGAGAGGAATTCTGGTGCTATTTGCATAGCTTGCTTCTGTGGGGGGGGAAGCGGGGAGAGGAAGAGAGAAGAGATGCATTTATAGCATGCTTTTACACTACATGCAAAGTACTGTCATTCATTACATTTTGAAGAATTTCTATTGGGTGCCTTTGGAAAAAGAAAACAGAAAAATCCTTTCTACCATGATTTCAGGAATCAGAATTACAAACACCAGTACTTTGTAAAGCTAAACAAACAAAAAGAGTTAAGATATGAATATTTAAAAATGTGTGTGTGTGTGTGTGATGTATATAACAAATACGATGATTCCCTAAAATAATCAATTATTCAAATTAAAAAACTACACAGTCCAAACTATAAATAGCAATATGGGAGAAGGCCCATAAGACATAAATTATTTGATGGCCCAGGGGCTCATCAGATTCTTCACACACACAGAACCAGATGTATTTCAACTCAGAGTCTTTATTAGTAGTCAATGAAATTTTATGATACCCAATGTTTCCTCCAGAAAAAGGCAATGCTACAGTATAGATTTTAACAAAACAAAAATGCCTAAAGCTGTTGGAGTCTGAAGGAGAAGAGGCACTTTTCCACACACATATATTTTATATCCATATCCTAACTCTTTTCATTTGCTTTGCATTATTTTTGTGAGGTCGGCCTCATCCTTTCTTGTTCCACTTTGTAAACCTAACACATCTTGAATACTCTAGTTAAAGAAATATTAAACAAGCGAAACGTTGCCAGTTTTATAAGCAACAAGCCCAGTTTCTTCTCAATAAAATTTTGTTCCTTTGACAGCTCCAAATGTAAGAATAAACATTAGACATTCTTTATAATATAAAATATTTAAATTTATTTTGGTCACTACAGAACTTCAAAGATCTCCACTGACCGCCCCCCCCTGCCCAAAATCCTTCCAACATAAATATACACTGCACTTTGGCTAGCGTGGAAATTCTTTATTTAATCATTAACTAAACTTCCCATTAAGAGAATGGATTGGATCCAGATTTAGGCATGTTTAGGACAATTCAATAGGATTTAACTACCTTGTTTTAAGGGATACTTAAGCACGACTAAATCTGAATTCCAACCCACTCTCATTTATACTATGGGAGGGAAGAAAGTAGTCTGGGATCTTAACAGTTTCCAAGAGATTGGCTAAGTCTTTGGAATGCCACCACTTTAACAATAACAGCAAAATGATTCTTCCCCTGAAATGAAGAAGGCTGTGGGGGGAGAGGTCTGAAACAAAAACGGAGAGAAGTACTCGGAGCTCTGTTCAGATATGTTATTCAAACAAAATGCACAAATCCCTGGGTTTATAAAATTCTTTAATTCTAAGTGAACGGGTTTTTTTACCTTGCTCTGATTAGTGGATCTTATGGGTTGTTTTTAAAGTCTAAAATCTGCCTATCCCATTTTATACCATAAATTTGTGGCTACAGCATAAATGTCATTTTTCTGTTTTTTGCCAAACCTGCCCTGCAAGTATAGGTTTCTGGTACATGCATAGGATGAGGGTGATAGAATTTTCTCTGTAACTTTGCACTGCATTTTGGATTTATTTATGAAGAACAGGACAGATTCAGAGGCCTTTCCACTTAATTTCAGGCTTGGGAGATGAAGCAGGCATATTTCCTCTAACGCTGCACTGTGGAGATATGGTTTGGGACACATGAGCCCAGGATCTGGAGATCTGAAGCTCACTTCAATACTGCCTGTAAGTACAGGACTTAATCCCCTCTCTCCCTGGAATGAATGAGAGACATACAGCAGAAATGTAAAAGCTGCACTCTGGTGCATCATTGCACTTGGATCTAAATCTGCTCATCTCCCCCAAATGACTCCTGCTTTCAAGATTAAATGCTGGTCCTCCTCTGAACAGAGCCAGTGCAGTGTGGTGGTTTGAGTGTTGGACTAGCACTCTGGGACACCAGAGTTGGAATCTGTTCAGCCTTAGAATCTCTCTGGGTGACTTTGAGCAACTCAGATTCTCTCAGCTTTAGAGGAAGGCAAGAGCAAATCTCCTCTTAATAAACCTTGTCAAGAAAACCTGGGGACTTACGGGTCATTGTAACTCAGAGTCAACTTGAAGGCATGTAACAACAAATTCTGAACAGACCATTCTGGAATGTGTTTCACGGTCACACGAGAAGGCAATAGAATGGGAGAAGACAGACATTCATCTATTCGTCTTGGAGGATATTAGACAGCCACAAGGCCAGTCGTATAATTAAGGCAACTTGGGTTTTTTTTTGTCTTTCTTCCTACCTAGATGCTCCTTTATTCCTTTGCTGGTTTGAATTATGTTAAAAATTCACTAACACTGTAGAGATGTGCCCTTCACTAATTTGGTAAAAATACACTGTGTATTCCTACAGTTATGAATGAGATTGCCAGGTCAGGGCTCTGTCAGCCATAAGGTATCAGGACCAAAAACCTGAGACCTAAGAATGATCCTTTGAGGTATAACAGAAAATGGGCCCTGGTGATATTAAAAGGGGCAGCTGCCAGTAGTGTCATTAAGTATGATGATACATTAAGCGTCAACCACATTTACACAGAGTATGCCATTCATTAAAAAAAGCACCAAGTCTAACACATGGAGAAAACAGACACACTTTTCTAGGTAGTGATCTCCCTCTGAAATCCCGTTCATTGCCCTGACGACTGGAGGAAAGGGTCCCCTAATGAATCATCTCTGTCTCACCTCTTTCATACTACACAGTTATAGTACTTTGATCCTGCTTTAACTATAAAGACTGCACCCTATGGAATCCTGGAATCTGCAGTCTGGTGAGGCACTAGAGCTCTCTGGTTAAGAATTTTAAATACTTCACAAAATTGAAAAGTCCAGGATCCCATGGGACGGAGCCCTGGCAGTTAACATGTCATAACTGTACAGTGTGAAAGAGACCCACATCCCATCTATAACATTAGTAAATGGCTTCTACATGATTTATTCTTTGAATATATAATCCACATTAGAACTTCAGTTGTAGCCTGAGGTTTGTCTGGCTTCTTCAAATATTCTTCTCTGCATTTTGAGATCTTTGCCCTATTTACTTGATTTGTAGCCTGTGATAACAAGAGCGGACTACATTCCATACTTCTTGCAAATCATGCAGCCTTAAGATTTAGCACCACAGCTTCAGCACAATATGGGAACAGCAAGAAGATGTGCTACAAACTCCTTCTTGAACAGGTACACCACAGTGGTAATTGTGCGGACCTTTGAATATTTTTCGGAACGCAGTTCCCAGCATTCCCAGTTAGCATAGTCAGTGGGGAGTAATAGTGGGAGCTGCAGTTCAACAGCATCTGGAAAGCTACATGATTCCTACATCTGCTGCAGAGAAACAATTACGTTGACAATGCAGAACAAAGATAATATAAAAATAATAATGAAAATAATAAGGCATATAGCCTAGCTAAAAGGATTGCTATAACGTTTTGAAAACCTTAATGCATGTGATATAAATCACAGAGCCTCAGGGAACTTAAATTTTGCATCCACACAAACAGCACTTATGTATTTCCTTTTTTTAAAAAAAAAGCAGCTAGTGACTTTCCATTCTATACAAAATAAAAACAAGAATATTAAATCATTCTTTGGCTTTTTTAAAAAAAAATTGTAAGTGCTTCCAAATTCATTTATGCAACAGAAAAGCATCCACTTTAATTCTAGAGTTATCTAACTAGGAAACACATTCTACATCCATATACACTGTGCTCCCTTACAACTCAAGTGTCATGCTTTCACGTGGTCTTTCCTCCCCAATGTGCTTAAACTGCAAGTTGGGGGCAACCCTGAAACTAGTAGTAACGCACCTTTAATAATTTCTTAATATTAATATTTTAAAAGTAAAATTCTTTAGTCTAACAGTCAACCTGTGCAAAGCCTCTATGTTATGCTGAAGAATATAGCCCTATGGATGTTTGTCTAACAATCAAAGTAGGACATGGGATTCTGCATGTGAATTCCAACAACGTAACTAATTTGTTTGAAAGGGAGCTAACCTGTTGCAAAATCCAGGCAAATACATGTTTACTAATAAATGTAACCATTTGTCTCCTGCTTTCTCTTCCTGACTTATGCACAGTCTCATTATGAAACAGACATTTGTCCCTATGCTTGTACGTCCATAGTATTTTGTCTTCCTCTACATCTACCCTCTATCAACCTTGTTTTTCCACCTCATCAACATCTACAGATTTAGGAAGACTCCCATGTCAAGGTTTGCTTTCAATTAAAGAAGATTATTTGGGCAAAAAAAAAGGTTATACTAGTAAGAAAGGAAATGTAGCAGATATTTTTGCTTTAGACAGTTCCTAGATATGCAGGAAGTGCACCTATGGAAAACAACTCCTTCTAACCATATTCTAAAGTTGAGAACTATGTGGGAAGGGGCACGATGGAGGGCTGCACAGGAAATTAGAGAAGAAGACACTACTGACAGTAAGCTTTGCTCAGGCTTAGATGAAAGCAATATTTTATGATCACTAATGATCAGGCAGAACCCAGAGGAAGTAAGATACCTCTGGCAAATGCTATTCCCCACCACCACCTTTTGCACTGATGCAATAAAAAGTGTGGAATTGGTTTTACGACTACCTCTGTTTCTTTGCAGTGATCAGGACCAGAGTTGCAGCCTCTGGTGCAGCTTCCCCCCTGCCTGAACTCTGGTGCTGCGTGCAGATGTGCACATACATAGAGAAACGCAAAACAGAGAAGGATGGGGGGCAGAAGGGGAATGTTTAAGATGGCTCCCTGAGCTGCAGCTGGATAGAAGAGGCAACTCCTGGATGCAGCCAGCACGCTCTCTTTGCACTGTCCAACTCAACCGGCTCTTCCACAGAAATCTGAGTGTGGAGAGGGGGAGGACCAGCCACTGGGGCGGAAGAGCAGTGGTAACGAGCACAGGAAAGATGAGTGGGTGGCCCATCAGATGGCACTTGTCACATCACTGGCTGGGTCCGCCGCTAGGTTACCCAAGGAGACCAAGAGTGGCGCTCATAACCATTTGTTCCCACAGCAAAAGACAGCTTCCGACAATGATTTCTTCTGGAATTACTCCATCATTTTTCCTTCTGCCCCCCCCCCACTTCCCATGACCAAATTACACGGCAGTTCTCTCCCTTCTCCTCCCCGCCCCATTCCTTCTTTCTATTTATGGGATGCCACGGAAGAAACCTCTCTCTCTCTCTCTCTGCCTCCCTCTCCTTCCTTTGGCAAGGCACCTCCGAAAGCGAAGCAAGAAGGCTCCGGGGGCGGCGGAGGAGGAGGAGGTGGGCGCGCGGGGGGGGCTTCTCATGCCCTCCAGCCCCCCCCCCCGCACACAGTCAAAGTCCCTGCCAATTTTTTTGTCCGGGCGGGGGGAGATGAATCATTTCCACGCAGCTCGGGGAGAGAAGGGGAGGGAGCGGGCGAGGGAGCAGCAGCGCCTGCCTGAGCCTGTTTGCAAAGGCGATTAACATCCACGAGCCCCATGTGTCGCCTCTCCCTCGGCGCTCGGGGAAGGAGGATGGGTGAGAGAGAGCGGAAGGGAAGGAAGGAGGGGGCGAGGAAGAGCCGGCAGCGGCGGGCCGCGAGCGGCGCTCTCCTCCCGCAACGAGCCCTTCCCCCGGGCTCACCTCCCCGCGCCCCCTCGGTCACCATCCCGGTGTGCGCCCAGCGCCGCCCTTGGGGCGCCGCCATCCTCCCCCGCTCCACACGCACAGCCCCCGCCGAAAGCGCCGCGTCCCCTCCGCGCCCGCCCGCCCGCCGGCCCGCTCGCCCACCGGCCCAACCGCAGCGCCGCCGGGAGGCAGGAGGCAGACGTGCGAAATCAACGCAGCGCGCTCCCACGGGAAGCCGGCGGACGGAAGGCGCGCGTGAGGGGCGGGAGAAGGCAGCGCGCCGAGGGGGCGGCGGCGGCGGGTCCTCGCCTCCGCCCGAGGAGCCTCCTGTAACCCCCTGACCCCCATATCCCTCTGCCTCCCTTTCGCCGTCCCTTCATAATCCTCCCTGCGGTTCCCTCCTCTAATCTCTCTCTCCCAACATCCCCAAAATCCCTCGCCGTTTAATCCCAAAGCAACCTCCTCCTCGCTCCACGGCTGCCCTTGCGGCTGCTCCGGGGAAAGGGAAGACGCCGAGCGCGCGAGCGAGCGCTCCGACCGCCGGCGGCTCTCTTACCATCGGGGGGCTGCGGCGGCGGCTGCTGCTGCTGCTGCTGCTGTTGCTGCTGGGGCATCATGGTCACTTTCGCCGGGACCGCGAGGCGCGGGCGCTCCTTCCTCTCGCTCAGCCTCGCCCCCAGCCGGGTGGCGCGACGGTGCCCCGCTTTCCTTCCCCCTCGCCCCTGCCCTCGCCCCTGCCCTGCGTTGCCCCGCTATCCGGCCGTCCCCATGGCGGTAGCGCCGACTGGTAGCGAGAGGCAAGGGCTGCGGGGAGTCACTGTGGCTGCCACCGCGGCTGGGTCGTCGCCCTCCTCCTCCTCCTCGGCTTCGCCTTCTTCGCCGCCGCCGCCGCCGCCGCTGCTTGCAAATCTCTTCGAGTTTGGGCCAACATGACACTCACATCCGGGTGACACGAGCGCTCGCCATCCCTAGCAACCCACCGCCCGGCCGTCGCCGCCGCGCTGCCGCTGCACCCTCTTTGCTGCCGCCTTCCCTGCTCCCGCTGCCTGCCTGCCCGCCTCCCGCGCCGCCGTCGCCACGGGTTAACCCCCTCGCGCCTGCCGCCGCCGCCGCCGCCACCTGCTGCCGCTCAGAGAGGAGGAGGAGGCCTGGCCAGACAGGCGCGGCGAAGGAGAGCGGCTGAGGCACATATGAAGCAGCCTAGACAGAGGCGAGCGCAGACCCGCGTCCGCAAATAGAAAAGCGCGCGCGCGCCTTAACCCCTCCGGCCCTCCTTCGCTCCCGCCGGAGGTCCCCAAAGGGTGGGAGAGGTTTGAAGCGGGCCGGGAAGCCCCGCCCTCCGACGCACGTTATCCCGAGGAGAGCTCGGTGCCGGGGGGCGGGCGAAAAGCGCCCCCGACCGCCGCGCTTGCCGCCGTCGCTCAGTCGAGCCTCCAAGTCGAGGGGCAGTGCGCGTCTGTCGGCCGGGGGCTGCTCGAGGGAAACAACGCGGAATGGGTACCTTCGTCTGGCTTCGCTTGTGAATGGCCGGTGGCACCTTGCTGCCGCTGTGTGGGGATGCGCCAGGCGAAGTGCTGCGGTCGTATGTGTGGGGTAATTTTTCTCATCGACTCTTTAGAAAAAGGGGAAAAAAGCAGCACACACAGTAAAAAGCCGAAAGTGAGTTTTCATCAGGGAGGATTCTAAATGTGCATAGAGGAAGTTCAGGCCGTCTGTCAAAGTGCTGACAATTTGTATACGTTTTGAACCCCGGCGTACGGTTTACATACAAAGACACCGAGTAGGAGGAAAGAGGTTTTTGCCTCATCACTGCATTCCCACAATCAAGTTCTTTCAAATCTGGTATTATTTGAGGGAGGACTGAAATCACTGGCAGAGTTCTGTGAATTATCCCACCCACCCAGCCACTCCCCTTTGCTCTTATTTTAAAAACGAGGCACTGTGGAGGAGGCTTCCTGTGGTTAGTGAAAGCACAGAGTCCTTATCATCGATCAAGCGGTTTGTTACTGTGCGCCTTCAAGTCCCTTCTGACTTATGGCGCCCGACTGCAAAGCTAAGTCGGGTTTCCCTGGCAAGATTTCTTCAGAGGAGTTTTGTCATTGCTTTCCTCTGAGAATGACAGCGTGATATGCCCGAGATTACCCAATAGGTTCTGGCAAACCGCTTCTGAGTATTCCTTGGCTAAGGGAACCCTGTGAAACTCACGGGATCACCATTAAGTCTACGGGCAACTTCAAGGCACACGGACACACACAAATCGCTCAGCCAGTATGTACAGCAAGGTGGAGAAAATGGCAACCCATGGATACACATAACCCCTGGGACTCTATTTTATGCCACAGAACTTCCAGGAGACCCTGAAATTTCAAACGGTGCCCCAGAATTTTAAAAATCAGTCACATGGTTTGCCTCCAAACCTGTCCAGACTACCACAAAATCAGAAGGTTATGATCCCCTTTCTCCTACTAACCCCCAGCCCCTCTCCCAGAAAAACAGCAGAAGGCAACTATTACCGTGCCAAATCCTAGAACCAAAAGTGACAAGAACTCACTTGTAGTAATGTAGGAACAATGGTGTAGCTCACTGAAGGAGGCATGGTTCCCACCCCCATCCCAGCCGCAGAGCTTGCTAACATCTCTGCCTTCTCTGTGTAATACAGTGCCTGTTTTGTTTCTCAAAATACACATTAATAATAACCTTAATAGCTTTTATCCTATGTTGTTGTTCTATTCATTTATGTGTGGAGTTCTACCAACACCCTCCATGCTAAGCCCTCTAACCCACATCATGTCCTACATTAAGGTGAGTGACTTTTGGTTCTCCAGATATGGTTAGACTGCTTCAGCCCTAGCCAACATAATTATAAGTGGAAAATGGGAAACACAGTCTAACAACATCTCGTGAGGCACAGGTTGTCCACTGCCGTCCTCAGAAGACTCCTAGTTCCCAGGAACCAGTTTTGAACAGAGCACAGTGCTCTGCAAAGAGAAGGGAGGGAAACTTTTCATTCACAGCAAGATGGTAAGATTCAGGGTAGTGTTTCTAAAGAATTGGTATAACACTGTTGGCATTGTGCTTTTGCAACCAAAAGCCACGAACAGTGTGAAATATCTGTTTCGTTTGTTCTGACATTGTTTAATTACTATTTTCCATTATTTTCACTCATAATTCTGTATCTTAATTTGTCATGCTAAAACTGCACATAAAACAGCTTAATTAAATTATCCTGGCAAATATACATTAATGACTACAGTCATTCATCCTGCAAAGGAGGTAATTTTCACCTCCTTTGGTAAACTGTGGTATTCAATTATTTTTGCTCAAATTGATTTCTCTTTATTACATTAATGGAATACAATATTAACTCACTTGTTTGCTATTACATTAGTTATATGCACTCTGTCAAATTGAGACTTGTTTATGTTTACTTGTCAATGTGGTGAATAATGAGATAGAGGCAGGAATATCACTACCAGCGGGAAGAAGAAAGTGGGAGTTCTTATCTATTATATTATACTATAGTCATGTCCTGTTAACAATATTACCTGTTGAAATAATTGATGTTAGTGAATTTGCAGAGAATTAAAACTAGTATGATGCTCAGTTTACCCGCAGTCCCTAATAATAATTTGGGCATGCAAATGATAATAAGGTTCAGCAGAACACTCAATGCAAGGATTGCTTTTTGATCTTCACTGACATCTGTACCTCTGTGAACAATGGTAAAATAATTCCTTGAAATAATTAATTGTAATTAACAACGTTAACATTCAGGAAAATGGCCAGGCAAACAAATCATTAGTTGATTGATGGGGAGTCTTTTCCATTCCATGACACTATGCTAAGGATGAATTCATACGACGCATATACAACACTCGGATATCATTTTAACAGTCATGTTTGCATGCTAGATATCCTATAGTTTGTTGTTGTGGTGGGGGGCATTCTTGGAAAGTTGTGTGCTAGAACTCTGATGCTGTGATTCAAGGGAGTGGATTAGGGAGTGCTAAGCATCTCACAAAACTATAAATCTCAGAATTCCAACAGGTAGAGCCATGGCCATTGAAGAAGTATCACTCAAACAACTTTCCAGTTTGGTGGAAATCATGGTCACTTTTTTCTCAATCCTACCTATCAAAGAATTTTTTTAGTTCTTATTTTAAAATAACAAAAAAAGTGCATGCCCCTCACTGCAATAATCTCTATGAATCAACATCTAATGTATGTGGGGAAGGGCTCCCCCTGAATCTTGAATAAGCCTAGTTTCTTTCTGCTGTTTGTGACATATAAACATAACCATGTTAAAGCTCCTTTTTGAAGACAGGGCTTTTAAGAGTATGCTGTATTGTTTTAGCTGTACTGTTCTTTAAATGGATTTTTTAACATTTTAATTGCATGTTTTAAACTGTTTCTAGTTTCGCCAATAGGTTGATTAAATTTTAATGCCACTTTTTTGTATGTTTTAACTATATTGTACTTGATTTAATTTGTAAACTGCCTCGAGTCCCAGGTTTTGGGGAAAAGATGGGGTGTAAATAAAGAGAAAGAGGAGGTATTTTTACTTCTTTACTTTTATAGACTCAACAGCACACAATCCCAACATGAAGAAGCATGTTTAGAAAAAAATGTCCCTGAGTCATAAGTGACAGATGAAAAGACTATAAATATGGAATACGGAGGGGGGGGAGGTAACCAGGCACACCATTTGTGTGTTTTCATAACTGACCCTAAAGTGTGCTTACATACATTCAGTGTCATATCTAAATGCTGCTAAATGCAGGACAGACTTTTTTGTGGGAGTAATCAAATGACATTTATATTTGTATTAGGAATCAATTTAAATCAAATTTGAATCAAATTGATTTGGGTCTTAGCTGTGAAACAATATTTTCTTGGTGCTTTTTCCTAAAAAGAACCATTAAGCCTTACAAGCTATCCCAAATTTTTTAATAGTCCAGGAAAAGGAAGCAAAATTATTGTACCCAGCCAATTGTAACCCTACAACCAAATAACGAGGACTCAACAAATGCAAGAGGAAATGGAAGCATTCAAACTGAGTAACTGAACATTGGTTATTTATTACAATGCAACAGCAGCAGTCATGCTAGGGCCGAAATACCGTAAAGACACCAGATCCCATCTGATCTTGGAAGCTACGTAGGGTCAGCCCTGTTTACTACTTGGGTGGGAGATTGCCAATACATTTTGGGTGCTGCAAGCTATATTTCAGAGGAAGGAACTGGCAAAACCATCTCGATTCCTTGCCTAAGAAAACTCTATGAAATTCATGGGGACATACAGACATCAGCAGCACTAGTGGTAGTTTCCATGACAGTGGGGAAATAAATCTACATTGGATTTTAGCCTGAACTTTAAAGGAGCTGTCTAAAGGGCTGAAACTTACTTCCAAAACAGGTTCAGCCCTTTGAATAGCATCTTTAAAGTTCACAATAAATCTTGGTATGGATTCACACGCACGCACTGATTTGGAACCCACTGCCACCACTGTTACAATAAAAAAAGAAAAGACTCATTTAGAGTTCCAGTTCTTTTTGTAAGCTAAAAAAAATGTCTCATGACCTCTCCACTATCAGAGAACATCTCTGGTGTCCTGATGTAGTGATAGATGGGATATTATGAAATGCTTGAAATCTATCCAGCCCAGTATCAATATTTCTGATAATGACAAACAAATCTTTGGCTATATCTCAGCTCCCTACAAGTTGCCCTTGAACGTAATGGAAACCCTCTGAGAACAACTGAATCTCAACATTCCTAAGTTGTTAACATCATTGATGTGCCAAATCATTAGAATGAAATTATAATTAGGAACCAAGAAGGTAGCGTTATATTTCAGAGAATGGGAAATTTGCATCCCAGTATACGGTTTTAGTTTCCAGTAATTAAACAAGCATTGCATGTCCGAATGAACAAATGTTGGCAGGTCTATCAACACCATACAATATGGCTCTTCATTATTCATGTGAAAGAAAACAGGCTCAGGTTGATCATATCTTGGGGTTGTTCCAGTTTACTAGTGTGGACTGCTTCTTTGAAAATAGCCTTCTTGCACAGGGTTTTGTATATGACAAACAGTCTACATTTAATCTGCATGCTGTACTTTTTTGGTTAACTAGAGGAATAGTTCCCCCAAAATGATGCTTAGACTGGTAAGGTTTAAAAAATAATTTCAGGGTTTATAGCCTCAGTTATCCTAGTGGTATCAAGTACCTTACTGATGAACAGAAGAAAGCTCAGAATACAGACGTTAACAAATAAACAAGGCCAGCCAGCATTAGGCATGCTCTCTTTTGGCTCAGGTAGTTTGGCACATTTTGTTATGGAGCTGAGCTAAGAAAAGGAGCAAGACTACCAGCAGTAATTATAAGAGCCTGGAAGATTATTTGCATTTTCCTGGTCTATGTATCTGCCCATCCAGTTTCATTTTTTGACTCATTAAAGTCAAAAGACAAAAAAGCACAGTAACTGGAAAATTGGCGTCACTGAATTGGATGTACATTCTCTCTGTCTTGGCTTTAAAGTCAGGAGGTTGAAAAAAAATCCCCAATAATGTGTTATGGTTCTCCAGTTCCCATAATCCCTAACCACTATTGCAAGTGGTCATGAGTGATGGTTGCATTCACAATACCTGGAAGGCCAAAGGTTCTCTGCCTGAAATCAGTGGAAATTTTACAACAAAGCACCTAGCTCTTGCAGCAGTTCCAAAAGCTAGGGTTTTTTCCCACCACTATCTTTGCGGATTTACTGAATTTTACAGGGGGACTCAGAAGGGGGTCTTTCTCCTCTTCTAATCTTCCCTTATTTTCCACTACTACTTCGTATTGTGGAAAATTTGTTAAAGGAATTTTGGAAAAGCATTTCTTCCTTTTTGCTAATCCTTGGGTTTAGGGAATTAGACTGTTTAGAACCAAACCAGTTACACATGAGTAGTTCCAGGAGTCTGAATTGTGTTATGGGCTTTTGAGGTCTCCAGTCTCAGTAACTGATCTCCCCACAGGCAGGTACTCTTCCAGGTATTATGGGAGCTATCCAGGTACTGAATCCTATTCCCAACATAGTTTCAGCATTTAGATAGCTCTAGTAAGACCTAGAGCAGCTGTGAAAGAGGCTGCTGTTAAAACACCAAGGGTGGCTTCACTGTCCCACAATAACAGAACCACTGGCCACATCTGCCCACCTCTGCTCCACTGAAAAGATCAGATCAGATCCAAGCTATTTGTTGAATTAGTCTACTGCCCATTTTAAACATCTCATTTAAAAAGACAAAAAAAAATGATCCATGTCACTAAATCAGATATTTCTACATATCTATGAAATCTGTGAGACTTCTGAAAATTTCAACAACACAAGAAGTTCATGTGAACAGACAACAAAAATAAATATCTTGAGAATAAAAGTTCAGAATAAATGTTTTCCCTCTACTATTCAAAATACTGTCTGGCCTAAATCCAACTGCTAGTCCTAACTAGCGCAGACTTGTTGAATCAGTTGTTGGGTGGTAATACAGCATTTCTGTAAATTCTGTTAATTCAGTCTACTCTATTTGGGACTAACAGTTGGATTTAGGCCTTAATAACACTTCTCTCCAAACATCCTAAGCCACTACAATTCAGTTCCACAAATACCAGAATGTTTTATATTTTAGCAAAATTAAGATTAACGTTCATGGGGACATATTTGTATGAATCTGTCAGGTATTTTTTATTGTAATTGCCATGCAAAACTGCAGTGAAAAAGGAGAAATTACCACAAATATCCCTCTCTCCCTCCCTCCCTCTTTCTCTCTCTCTCTCTCACTCCCCCTCTGTATGTGTGTGGTATGTCTGTGTGTGAAGAAGAAAAGTGGGAGAAGATGGTAATGGGGAGAAGTCCAGGAATAATATTGTCTTGTGCTGTGAGCACCTATACATGCATGGCCCAGTAAAGCTCCATGAAAGAAGCAGGATGATGGCATGACATGGAAGATGCTGATGATAGACCAGTTTTGGAGGGAAGGTTGTGATAACTGTAGACTGAAAAAGTAACTTCTGTAAGCGTCCTGGTATTAGTAGGGATGAAAGACAGTTTCAAGATAGTTTCATAAATAAGTTTTGGGAAAACATTTCTGAAAAATTGGCTTCAATATCTGAGGATATTGTAGAAGCAGTCAGTCTGAAAAGGGAACATGCGTGACAAGTGGCTAAAATTAAAATTGGAAGGAATTGTTTATATTCCCAGAAAATCTATATAGTAGGTCTAGATTCTGTGTGGATTCTGTAAGAAGATGTGACTTGGGAGAACAAAAAAAAGTTCAATTCTGCCATGAGGATTAAACAGGAAGCAAAAGAGAAATTTATTCCACTGAGCTTTGACAGAGCACTACCCAACAATGGGAATGCTACAGACACTGAAGCCTATTGAGTTTGCTGGGGCTTCCTTCTAAACAGACATGCACAGGATTGCACTTTTGAGCAGTTCTTATGCTTTATGCTGCAACTGCCTTTGTCAATCCTTTACAGTTTGCTTGGTGATTTCACTGATCCTTGTCTGGTTCTTTTTACAGTGCTGCAGTCTGCACTGCTTTTCTTTTGATTGTAAATTTCCTAGTTGTAAGAAAGGCAGGGTCAGAATGCTGAAAACAGACAGACAATATCAGAGATACATTGCTTTTAGCGGATACAAGTTGTGAGCCAGTTGTGATGGCTGGGTAATATGGGCAGAACGGGGCAGAAATAATTCATCACAGTTGTTTCATAATATACTTCATGGCCTTGACCCAAAGTTCTGGATTCTAGAATGAAGCTTGGAAGAACCAGGGCATTGTTGCATATAGACACAGGTCTTTCATATCTCATGTGGTTCAAACACAGATAAGGCTTCTATTGGCCTAGCACATAAGGTTTCTATTTGAGTAATGAAGGTTGTCATCTCGATGGCAGCACCATTCGGCAGTGTTCCACCTCAGCATTCTTAGATATGAATTCAGGATATAATAATGGCATTTGAAGGGGGCAACATTTGTGCCTTAGCTCCCTTTTCTTTATGAACTACTATTAGAAATAATATCTTCTGAATAGTTACTTTTATGAACTTCCAAGTCTCCCATGTGAATTCTTCCAGAGTTATGTGATTCTATTTTATGAGCCATAGAAACCTGATTTGTAAACTCAGGCCATTTCCATACTGGGCTTCTGAAATGGTGCAGAGCGACCTCTCACGCAGGTCTTCTACACCATAGAGTGGACTGGCGTGGACTACTTTTTGTAGTTCCACACCAGAATCCACTCAGGAGCGGCCAGAACTAGCCGCGCTGCGTCTTTTTCGAGGTTTTTAAAAAGCACGGAGCGTGCAGCCCTGCGCCGCTCCGTCACCCGGCTCCCAAGTGGATTTGCAGGCGCGCGCAAGTGCGTGCCTGCAGATCTGCCGGGGGCGTGCTTCCAGCTGGCAAGCTTCTCCAGTTGAGCCTCCACCAACCGGAAGCCACCATTTGGGATGCCGGAGGACTGCGGAGCAGCGAGCTCGCGCTGCTCCACGTGGCAACGGACTTACCCGGTTTCAGGTAAGCTCCGTTTTTGGGCGTTTTCGCCCATCCCCCCCCCACATGTGAAAAGGGCCTCAGTCTCTGTGGCTGTGTACAAAAACAGCAGCTGGTTATATAGCATATACTGCAAAGCACTGATAAAAATAGGGGTGTTTTATTTCTATTTATCCTTCCCGCAAATTCTTTTGGCAAGATTCTAATAGGACTTTAGACTAAAACTATTTATGCCAGTGGTGATGAATGCTGTAATCTCCTTCTTGCATCATTGCTCAGACTATTGTTTTCCTTCTAAGCATCAGCATTTCCCATTCTTTGTTTGTGCCAGTAGCACCAGTGGTGCCCATGCTCTACTGTTTGAAGAAGCCAGCAGTGATGTGATGGCTTAAAGGCAAAGACTGACTCAGAAGTACTGAAGCTAATCACTGATGCTCCCTCCTCACAGAGAAGCAATGTACTGTGACGAAGCACAGTGGATCTCTCTATGTGCATCTTGTAGCATATCCTTAACAGAGAGAGCTCATAAATATGAAACTATGGAATAGGGAGAAAGTCAGTGAGAAAATGGAAGTGAAGAAGAATGTAAATAAAGGGAGAGAAAGATCTCAGGAGCAATGGAAATGGGGTGGCAGGAGAAAAGAACACAAATGGAAGGTTAAGAGCAACTTAATTCCAGGGTGGACAACTTGTGGCTTTTCAAAAATTGTTGCCCTACAATTCCCATCATGGTTTGGCATTATATGAAACAGCAATGTGGAATACAAGGATTTTGTCCTGCTTCATTTCCTTGTATGTAATTTGTAGTCCTAGGTAGCAGTGCCAGTACAACCAAAGTTTGCTGGTGCAGAAAACATGTTGGTCTATTCTGGGTGGGTCTCAGATCAGGATTAGAAGGAAAGAATACCCAAGAGTGAGGCATCTCACCATTAATTTATTTCTGTAGAGTACTTTTCAGGTATATGCATTAGAATTTTAGTCAAAGGTTATCTGCCATATCAAAAAAGAGACATTGCAATACATGATTGCCTTCCTGTAAAAGGGGTTATTTCTCCTCTTCAATAGTTATATGCAACAATTAACTAATAAAGACTTAATTAATGGTATTGTAACCACATGGGGTACAACATATGAACAGAAATATGGAAACATAATGTTCTTCACAGATCTAGACCCACAATTGGGGAGAGTTTCGCAGGTACCACAAGCAATAAATGCTGGTCAACAGAGACTGGTTATAAGCTGTTGGAGAAGAGAACGGTGTTATACATAACTTCCTGACCTAAGGTGTGTGGAAATGAGGTCCCGCCATCCATGCTGAAGTGAACAAGACCAATCATTAATGATTGATCCTCTTGTTGTATCAGCATTGAAACAGAACAGATAGTTCAATGAGTAGGAGAAATAAATGGTCAAAGAAGATCTTTAAAAACATTAAATTTAAAAGATACATTTTAATAAGAATGCGTGTGACAATGAATTATTACCAACATATGTTCCTGACACATTTTCTCCTTTTACCTTTGTTCAAAAGAAGGGCAAACTCAGAAGAAAATGTCATGTAGCAGAAAGGAACACATACTTCCTCCTACTGCAAAAAATGTTGGCCTTCAACCTTCCATAGAGAAATATAGTCTGGCTTGTCACGGCTAATTACATATATTTATAATCGGTGCTAAGTCCTGCATTGGAAGAAAGGCAGAGAATGCTGAGAAGGTAAAATGGACAGCACCACTTCAAACTACAGACAGGAAATGCCATTTATGACACTGGGTGATATGCAAACTCTTTTCCTGTGGAAAACTAAAAGAAAAGAGTCGAGGATAATAGTCTTTCTCCTTTCCCCTCAGCCTTCCCAGCTATGCCAATCTGCTTGCAGGGAGCTTGTTTGTTTGCACAAGAGAGCACTCCAGATTTCCCACTATCATTCTGAAGCAGTACAGTCTATTCTGCCATTTCAGACCTATCTTATTTCCACAGTCCCACTCCCCCAGGATAGCTGTGGCTCCTATGTGAACTTCAAAAGAGCTATTCAAGGTGCTGAACCCACTTTGGCACTTCTGGGGTAGCTGCTTTAAAGTTCAGGCAAAGATCCAGTGGAGGTTCATTGAAACCCCCCCACCCTTGAAATTGAAGTCAAAAAGTGCCCCTCGTCCCCCCTTATTCTGATGCCTTGTAGGCTGAGATTAAAAGAAAGTGGGTCACTTTTGGCACTCCAGATGTTGATGAAAGACCACACCATTGGCTGATCAGAAATGTTGATGAACCTCTCCCCAGGCTGGCCCCACAGTTCAAAGCACTTGGGCTCGTGTCACCCATCTCACCCCCGTGCCCCTCAAAATTGCTCCCTGGATTGCTTCCGGTCACATGGCGGGCGCGAGTGGCAGCTCGGAATGAAGCTGCGCAATGGCGCAGCTCCGAGCAGCCACCCGCTGGATTTCAGCCACTTCTTTTGTCACTCAGAAGCGGCTAAACACCCCTCCGGTACAAGGGGTGCGGAACAGGTCCGAAGGGGACCCCACAACTGGCGTTTGACTCTACCCGGCTGGGGGAGCGGAAAGCGGCAGGGGGTCGAAGAACCATGACGGAGCCAGCGGGATCGTCGCAAGCGCCGCCGTCGACTTTTAATCAAGAAATCAAGAAACAAGTAAGGAACAAATAAGAAAACATGTAACCTGTTCTGGTCTTCATTTCGAAAATATCACAACAGAATTTGGCTTGCAACGGAGCGTAGGAGTGAAGGAATGGAGGGACCCAGAGGAAATGTGAGTGCGTCATGGCTGAGAGTTCATTTTAAAGGGGCGGCTGAATTTAAAGAAAAGGCTATGAGGTTTTTCTGCTTTTTCACGAGGACTGAAGTTATTATTGTTAAAAAGGCTTTTAATTTGTAATTTGGACTTACAGTTTAAAATGTCAAACAATTAAACAGTTGGTATTGCCCTAAGGGAAAAGATTGGACTATACAAGATTTAATAATCTCCATTTGGACACTGAATTTTTTATATTTCTTTATTTTAATCTTTTGGTTGAACTGAGACAATTGGATTTTTGGCTTTCTAACTCTGGATTTCGGACTTTAGAAGAATACTTTGGGAAGAAAAATTATCGAGCTGTGCGTTTCTTTTTTTTTTCCAACTCCAGTTGTGTGACTCTTGTTGCCTGACTTTTTTTTGGACTCCGGACTGTTGAGACTGGCGAGATTGTGCTAGAAGGTCATTTAAGCAAAACATCCTCATTCCCATGGACTGAGCAGCTTGGAATTTACGCGACTATGAGAATACAGAGAATCTTCAGAAATAAACTCCAGGCAGCAAAGTCCAAGATGGGAGGGGGGAATAGAAGGTGGATATAGGCACAGGGCTCTAAATCTGACAAGTGGTGATGTACCTCAGCAATGTCAATTAAGCTTATGTATTTGATTGATATATTTTCATTGATATAAACATTGTGATATTGTCAAAGGGTTGAAAGGGGTATTGAGATTGGTAAGATTATGTGGAAGCCATTCAAGTAAATACCCTCACTCCAACGGACGGAGCAGCTTGGAATTTAAGCGACTATGAGAATACAGATAATCTTCAGAAACAAACTCCGGGCAGCAATGTCCAAGATGGGAGGGGGGAACAGAAGATGGATATGGCACAGGGCTCTAAATCTGACAAGTGGTAATGTACCTCAGCAATGTCAATTAAGCTTATGTATTTGATTGATATATTTTCATTAATATAAACATTGTGATATTGAAAGGGGTATTGAGATTGGCAAGGCTATGATGGAAGTCATTCAAGTAAATACCCTCGCTCCCACGGGCAGAGCAGCTTGGAATTTAAGCGACTATGAGAATACAGATAATCTTCAGAAACAAACTCCGGGCAGCAAAGTCCAAGGTGGGAGGGGGGAATAGGAGGTGGATATAGGCATAGGCCTCTGAACTTGATAAGCAGTAATATTTCAGCAATGTTAATTAAGCTTAAGTGTTTCATTGGCATATTTCTATTAATATAAATTTTGAGATTTTTTAATGGGGGTGAGCCTGTGATGGAAATTATTCAAGTAAAATACCCTCACTCACAGGGATGGAGCAGCTTGGAATATAAGCGACTAAGAGAATACAGAGAGCTATCAGAAATGTATTTCTGGGCTGCAAACTGCCAGATGAGAGAGGGGAACGGGAACTGGATTTAACCACAGGGCTCTGAATTATATAAGTAGATTTGTATTTTGGCAATGTCAATTAAGCCTACAATTGACTGATATATCGATACATTGTTATGAATATGAACCTTGTGATATTGTTGAAGGGTTGAAGGGGGTCGAATAGGACTCAGGAGTAGAAGTGAGAAACAAGACATCTTAATATAATGGAATCCAGGGTAAGAAGATGAGTGATTGTTGCAGCAATAATAGCTCAGACCCCCAGATATACATTGACAGATATATTTTAGAACTGTAAGACTTTAGGTTATAAGTGATGGAGAGTTAAAAAAAAATGAGAGGATAGCAGAAGTTTAAAGAGATAAGTAGAGAAAAGAGAACATATTGGAATATGACGATTTGAGAGAAGCAGAACGGAGTGATAGCTGGGAACTGACAAGATAGAATGACTGTATTATGATTGTGTAGGAGAGGGAAATGCACGTTCAAACAGTTGAGACAATCATTGTATTGTGATACAAAATGTAATAAGTGGAGTGAATTGCTGGAAGTGAAGACCAGATCAGAGTGGAAGATCAGAAACAATGCATGTAGAACTACATCTTAAAGAATTTTTTTTTATTTGTGAAAATTTAATAAAATTAATAAAAAAAATAAAATAAAATTGCTCCCTGGATTAGGCACTTGAGCCTCAAGGTAATCGCTATATGGATCCTTATAGGAGAGGGCTGGAGTATCCCTAGCCCTGAACTAAAACAATAAGCCCAAGTATACTGACAGTGGCTGCTTTCTGATGAGGTTTAATTGTACAAGCGCCCTGCCTTTTGAAAGGACTTTTATAGAGGCGCCAAATGACAACATCTATTTCTTACAAGGTTAGGAATTATGTGGCCTTTCAGTTGTTATTGGAATGCAGTTTCCAGCATTCCTTATCACTGTCTATGTTGGTTAGGACTGCTGGTAATTGTAGTCTAGGGATCTAATTCTTTAGCAGTTTTCTTTCTTCTGCAAGAAAGTCTTCAAAAAAGATCATTCGCAGTTCAGGACTTATTTTGCACAAAATTTGCACATGCTATTTTTGCTGAGAAAATAACATTTTCTGCACAGGAAACATCATTTTTTTCACAGATACAATTATTTCTGTGCAGAATAAATGAGGGAGATTTGTATTAGGGAACTGGTTCCTAGGGAAAAGATAAAAGTCCCCATGCTCCTAATGCAGATCCCACTTTTGTAAGTGCTCTTCTATTTGGAAAAATAAAAAGTTTCACAGGTCCATTCAAAGATCTTCTTCACCATATTATATCGTGGTGTTGCTTGGTTAATCTGCTGAAGTCAACAGAGCAACAACAGGCAAAATCCAAATTAGTCAGTGTCATTAGGCTATGCTAAAATAATGGGATGCCAGGAAGGGAACCCGTTCACACAGAATGTAAACAATGGGCATTTCTGGTTTTAATTATGTATATTGTTTTTGAAATCCATGTCCAGCTTTAATCAATTCTCACAATTAATTCTTAATTAATTGGTTGCATTGCCAACCAATTTTTGCCTCCAATGACAAGGCTTGCCACAGTATGTGAACATAATGACTTTTAGACATTCTCAAAACTGCATGTACAGCAAAACTATATACTGTGTTGTCCTTTTTTTTTTTTTTTTTGCAGGATTGTGTTGTGGTGTCAGCCCCTTTAGCTGAGGGTGGGATAGGTGTTTCTACAAGCCAAGAGCCTGTTATACATATATGTTGCTGTTTTGACAATATAAGGATTCATAATTGCAGGTGTCAGAGCTGCACATGCAAAAAGATTCATCCCATGCATAGATACACACATATGAAATTAGAACAAATATTTTTGTATAAATTATAAAAGTCTTCTTTTAAAATTATGAGTGTGGTGGGTAGGAAAATTGTCTTTCAAATTGCCATTATGCAAAATATACACACAGCCCTAGGACTTTATATTCAAGAAATAATATTTTTAATCTTTGGCATATAGATGAAGATGCATAGATCTATATATTGTGTGTATGTGTATGGATGGATGAGTGTGGGTTATAATTAACATGTTTTAAAATTTTACTATGTGGCTGGAGAATGCACATACAGAACAAATTTACCAACCATAAAATTCAACACAGGAGGCAAGATTATACCACAGTGGTCTTGAGAAGCAAAGAGGGAAGTCTGTGGCAAATGGAAGCCTTTGTAACTTATTACTGCTGTCTGGACTAAAAACTTACTATATAAAAGCTACCTGAGTAATTATACTGCTTTGATCATTCCAAAGGTTCTTTCTTGCATCTATATTTTATACCCAAACAAAGCATCACCCAGAAAATCTCTTGCCATTTCCAAGTGATCTGAAACAAAGCTTGATCTCAAAAATGTCAAACATAATGAAAAACAGAGAGATGGCTACAGCTGTCTCTGTAGTTCCTGCTCTCAAAGGCATTGCAGTTTCTTTTAACTCTATTAATTAAAGGTGGCTTAGAAGAGCAAGTTGCCAGTTCTGCTGTTGATGTTCCCTACTGCACTGTTCCCAGCTGTACTGATAGAGTTGTGTTCCTTCAAAAGAATAAGTCTCAGAGAATAAAATTTCAGCATATAATGCCCATGTCCCCATTTACCTTCCTGCTTAGAACATTATTAGCATATATAGTGTGGCTAGTAAAATAGGCTATAGGTGCCTTCAATGAGTTTCCTGCCCAACATCATAAACAGTTCAGCCAAGAAGTATATCCACATTGCCCAGTTATAACGGTTCAATACCACTTTGACAGCAATGGCTGTACCTTAGCGAATCATGGATCTGTAGTTTGGCGAGGCTACTTGGAATTTTCTACTCTGCGTCCATCAATGACAGCATTAGAGTTCTCTGGCAAAGAATTCTAAGGACATCATGAAACATCAAATCCCAAGATTCCATTGGATGGAGCCTGGGCCGTTAAAGTGGTATTACACTATACCTAGGTGGTGTGAACACAGTCAAGTTACAGCTATTCATTTTAACAGACTTTCCAAAATGAAAGACACACCTCAACTCCACTGAAATAAACCAGATGACCTCTCAAAAACTTTCATGGAATCAGGAATGCATTCTTTGAAGAGGAGACTCTCCCAATGTGGTAGCTTGTCAGTCCAGTAGCATTACTGTAATGGGTAATTAGGGGTGTTTCCTTCAGATGGGGGCTCCCAGTAATCCAGTCAAAAGACACCAGGCAGCTGTCCTTTATTTCCCTCCTTAATAGATTTGTTTTAAAATGTGGAGATTAAAAGACACAAGAAATGGTAGGGAAACATGGGAGGGATACAAGTGGAACCCATCATCTGGAACTCATATAGAATGAGGCACATTCTATTGCTCTGTTTTAAACAGACAAACAAACAAACAAACAAACAAACCTCATTTGAAACTCTCTCAGCCACCTTCATGAAAACATGGAGAAATTACCACTCTAGAGAAATATACTAAGAAAACCCTGGAAGGAACTGGCAGCATATATGACATTCTGTAACATGATTTTTTTAAAAAAAGGATAATATGAGGGCGCTCCCCTACCTTGATCCATTTTAGTACGGGAACCAGCTTGAGAAAATCAGATATGTCTGGTTTCCTTGAAATTAAAGGAGAAGACTTTCACCTGTTACCAGGCCATACACCCCTACATTTTGATATTGGTGAAATATGATTTAATTGGCAAAATACATTAATTGGCACTAAATATAAAACATGACCTGCTATGGCTCTATAGCCAGGCTGGACAAGAGGAAAAGGCTGGTTGAACACATGCACTGTGAATTAGATCAGAAGAAACCTCCAGGGATTGCCAGATAATAGTCAGGGAATCACCAGGAAATTCCCAAAATAATGAGCTTGCAGTCAGCATTAACAACTCAACCTTTTAGACAATAGCCTCTGAAAGTTTCTCACAAGACAGCTGATTGTCTTAACTCCATTCCCTCTGACCAAGCAACTTCTCTTTTGTCCTCAGATCTGTCCAATAAATACCAAGTGATCAGGACAGCCATTTGGACCTTTGTCACCTACTGCTAAGACCATTAGTTCTTTCTGGACTTCGTTGTCCACTCTGTGAACTCCATTGTTTACTTCGCTAGAGAGCCATTAACACCGTAGCCCTTCAGGCAGAAATTAGGTATTTAAACCCCTATTTTTGGCCAGTCAACTTGCAGTACATCGATTGCTGGTCAACATATGCTGCTCTGATTCCCAATTGTGTACTGTCCTTAGACTTATGTCTAAGCCACATCACCTCTTTGCTGCTCTTCTGGATTGGTAAATATCACCCACTTCACCCTGAAATCTTTCTATCCAAAACTTCCCCACCTTTTCCTTCAGTTAGCCTTGTGTGATTGCATGACTGCTTGGATCTTGTGTGTGTGGGCTCCAACTCCCCCAATAAAACATAATTAAGCTTACTTTTGGATCTCTGGCTGGTTCTTCCCTCTAGAAGTAGTGATAAACATAGGTGTAAAATATCTTGTTAGGTTACCCCCTCTTGCAGGCCTCCTCTTTGAGCTAATAATTTCTCCACCATTTCACGGAGGTACTGGCATCACAGGTGGACCTGAGTCACCCAGATTTTGGGGGAACATGCCTAAAAGGGGAAGAGTTCCTCTCTTTTTTAGTGTTGGTATTGCAGCAGTAAAATGAAATGTCTGGCAGTCAGTTTCTTAGGATCCTGAAGCTGTAGATTTGAGAGTTTCCCTTGGGAATGCCATGCTTTTACACATGCTAAAAACAAACCACTAACATTTTTTCCACATGGTAGTAGAGCATCATATTGCAAACATACATTAGCTAATGGACCACACCAATGAGTTTCAAAAGAAAATCAGCCCTTCCTTTACATATTACAACAATGCCTTTGATTGTATGGATCACGAAAGACTATGTACTGCTGTTTTCAGAAATGGATTTGCCACAGCATATGATTGTCCTGATGTGTAATCTATATTCTATCATCATAATCATCATCATCTTATTTCTATCCCGCTTTTCTTCTAAAAAGAAGCCACTGTCAGGACAGAATATGGAGAAACAGAATGGTCAGACAAGGGTGCATTTTATCACTGTATCTGATTAATTAATAAACAGGCTATATCAAACGGAAAAAGAGATTATATTCAGAGGAAGAAAGAGTGAAGATTGGAAGAAGGAACATCAGCAGTTTAAGATGACACATTGTTCCTGTTGTTGTTGTTCTTTTTGTTGTTGTGTGCCTTCAAGTCATTTCTGACTTATTATGACTCTAAGGTGAACCTGTCATGGAGGGTTTTTTTAAAAGATTTTTTTCAGAAGGAGGGTTGCCTTTGCCTTCCTCTGAGGCTGAGAGAGTGTTACTGTCCAAGGTCACCCAGTGAGTTTTCATGGCTAAGTGGGAATATGAAACATGGTTTCCAGAGTCATAATCCATGGTCCATAGTTAGTGGATGCACTAATTATGAGAGGAATTAGTTTTCCAGCAACCTTACTTAGCATTGTGTTTTCCCCACAGAAAAGGTGCTGGCTGTGGAAGTGTTATAGGGATAATGATTGAGAACCGGGGGGTGTAGCTATGGGATGGGGACAGCATGAGGACATTGTCGCCCTAAATAGGAATTGTTCCCCTCCAAATGACTTTTTCTTTCACTCTCCAAATTACTAGCATTGCAGAGACAGACCTTGAAAACTCTCTCTACTTAGAACTCATATCTGCCATGTTCATATTCCCTTGATAGCTTTGCCTCCCCTTTTCTCTGGATGCCTAAACTGGATCTCTAAATGTGCAACTGAATTTTTAAATGATTGGGATGCTAGAAATTTGGAGGCTGAAGAAAAATTTGACTGACACAGCCAAAATTCTTATGAGAAGGTAATGTCCTCACCCCTCTATCCCCCATAGCCATAACTCTGCCAATAATTCATTAATAGCTGCACAGTCAGTTCCCAGAACCCAGACTGTTGTACAAGGGCCCTTGGTCTTACACCAATGAGCAACACCCAGACATATCACCCAGAAACAGTGGTATTATCCATAGACTGGAGAAAGCAGGGCTACATAGTATTCATATTCATCTTCACATTCATATATTCATACTCACTTTCTCTCAGAACAGCAGAACTCTTTATTCCACCTTTCTAGATCACAACTCTCTGAATTCCCCCAGTGACTGAAAGTTATCTGTGCACAAGGAGCTGGGTGTATAGCCACCCTTCTTAGCTAAGCAAGATTTAGACCAAGGATAGGCAATTATCATTCCCAAGATGTTACTTGACTGCAGTTTCCATCCTCCTTCACCATTTGTTACACTGTCTAGGTCTAATGGGAGTTCAAGTCCAACAACATCTGGAGGGAAACCATGGTCTACCCCCTGATTTAAATGGTAGCAAAGCTTGGAAAAATTATTTTTTGGATTTCAGCTCCCAGAATGCTCCAATCAAAATAGTCAGTGGTCATGCTAATGGGGGATTCTGGGAGCTGTAATTCTTCCCCATGCTGTGGAATTAAGGACCTGGTTTCTGGACTCTCACCTAGGGATGCTAGAGAAGCGCCTCCCACCTTACAACCTGCTATCTGAGAATATTATTTGCTAACAAAAGACTTCCAGTTGCTTGTAGATTTTTGAGGCTGCTGGCTTATTTTCCATCCCAGTTATCTCAGAATGAAATTGTACTTCAATCTGCCAATTGCAGGTTAAGTACAACTCCTAATGAGCTGAATTCAGCCTCTGCTATTGTGTTCCAGTTGCTGGGAAATTATATGCTGTTTTGTGAAGCTGTAGGTCAGACGTAGCAGCATACTTTCCAGGCATTCTTGGTCTGTGTCTCTCATGCAGCGTTCTGATCCTTGAAAGATGCAATTATTAAGTGCACCAGTATTGCTAATGTGACAGGTGGCAAATGGATGCATAATGAATGGCGAGGGAGAAGAACCATAAGAGGCTCTATTTTTGCTTTGTCAGTACATGGGCTTTTATGAGTTCAGATTCAAAATTATGTGGTGTTTGGCCTCTTGATATGAGCTTCTATTGGTTATTGCTGCTGCCACAGCTGCAAAATAGTATTTCTCAAGAGGGCAGGAAGGGAAAGAAAGCCAAATACAGGCTGTACACATAGTATACATTAAGATAAAACAGACAGGTGAGAATAATTGTCACTATACCTCTCAGATTACATTTCTACCTGACAGGTGAAACCAGATTTTCATACAAGGGAGTTGAGGTAGGTACCAATGAGATGAATTGATTTTAGAAAGAAAGCGGGACAGAGATGGGAGTTGTTTTCTACATTAACCGTTTCCTTCACAATGTTCCACAAAGGAAAGCACTTGCAATTCATGATGTGAATTGCGGTGTTTTTTTTCCTTACCACAAGGACACAGATGAGACATCTGGTGGCCAATCTGTGTATTTAGGCCAGGAAAAATAAACATTCACAGCACATACTTCATATATTATTTCACCTAAAAACTGTAATGTTTAAAGAAACTGTTGGAATTGAGTAATTATAAGATAATAATTGGGTAAGAAAGGGAGTCTGTGAGAGGATAAACATCTCTCCTGAATCTCTGTAGTGGTCGGAGTGTCAGGCTGAGACTTGGGAGATCCAGATTATTGTCACAAATCTCACCAGGTGACCCTGGGCCAGTCACATAATCATAGAATCATGGAGTTGGAAGGGCCTCATGGGCTATTGAGTCCAATCCCCTGCTCAGTGCAGGATCTCCAGCTAAAGCATCCTCATTCAGCATGACTTGGTCTTTGTGAGAATGAAGTGGGGAGGAGAGCTAGGTAGACAACCTTGAGGTCATTGTAGGAAAGATGGGATATAAATGGAACTAACAAAATAAATATAAATATAGTAAAATTTGTAGAAACTCCCCTGGCAGGTATTATGCACATCTATTTTTCAAGTATAAAGTTACTAGTAAAGTTTTATGTAAAGTTATTATACTACAATCCACAGCTACCTTACCGAAAGTATCACTATGTGACTACTTCCTTGGGACTGCCATGCGAAAGGCCTGTATCTGAGGTCATTTCCGCACTACACTGTTATAGAGCTATTATTCCACCTTCAACCTCCTGTGGAATTCTGGGGTTTGTAGTTTACTGAGGCCAAAGAGCTCTCTGGCTGAGAATTCTAAATGCCTGTGCCTAAAATTGCAAACCCCAGGATTCCATAAGATGTTGAAAGTGGAATAAGAGCTCTATAACAATGTCGTGCGGAAATGGCCTTAGTGGTAGAACATGTGAACTCTGGCATCCCCAAGTATGACTAGGAAAGACTCATGCTTGACTCATCATAGGTTTCTGTGTCTGGTACACTAGAGTTTGGCAATGTCACTGTACTATGCTATAATGTCCATAATCCCCTAGTCAACATGGTCATTGGGAGATTCAGGCCATTTCCTCACTACACTGTTATAGCGCTATTATTCTACTTTCAACATCCTATGGAATCCTGGGGTTTGTAGTTTAGGGAGGGGCATTTAGAATTCTCAGCCAGAGAGCTCTTTGGCCTCAGGAAACTACAAGCCCCAGAATTCCACAAGATGTTGACGGTGGAATAATAGCACTTTAACTGTGTAGAGCAGAAATGGCCTCTGCAAGATTCCAAACCTTTTCAACTTCTGCTGCAGACAATGCTAAATTAGATTCAGTATACAGCAAGTTTAATTTACTTACTTACTTTACTTTAAAGTTTACTTTACTTACTTACTGTTTACTTTACTTGCACATAATTTAATGTGTTGAATAACAAGATACAAAATGTTTTTTTCAAAACAAGGTTATTCCTACCAGGTGACAGAGGGCCTTCTCACGCTACGCAGTTGTAGCACCATGTCTACTTTAACTGCTACAGCTGCATCCTGTGGAATCCTGGGATCTGTAGTTTGGTGAGCTTTCTGGCAGCGAAGTCAGAGCATCTCTCTTTGAACTAAAGATGTTATGATTCCATAGTACAGAACCATGACAGTTATATTGGAACCACAGTGCTGTAACTGTGTACCTGTAGTG
This sequence comes from Cyclura pinguis, assembly GCA_030412105.1. NCBI lineage: Eukaryota > Metazoa > Chordata > Lepidosauria > Squamata > Iguanidae > Cyclura > Cyclura pinguis. The sequence continues at coordinate 83,014,027 of CM059600.1, forward strand.
TGAAATGGCTGTAAAGAAAGTAGTTAGCTCTAGTGGGCCATGGCACGAGCTGGCAGGCTGCAGTATGATGTTGGAGAAACTGTGCGCTACATGGCTTGCCTTGAGTCATCTAGTATAGCCTGCTGCTTTGAGTTGTGACAGAGGATACTGTCTTATTGCTAGTGTTTAAAAAATAGTCACTACCATAGAATTATAGAGTTAGAAGAGACCACAAGGGTCATTAAGTCCAACCCCCTGCCATGCAGGAATACACCATCAAAGCATTCCCAACAGATGGCCATCCAGCCTCTGTTTAAAAACCTCCAAAGGAGGAGACTCCACCAGACTCCCAGGCAATGTATTCCACTGTCAAACTGCTCTTATGGTCAGAAAGTTCTTCCTAATGTTTAGATGGAATCTCTTTTCCTGAAGTTTGAAGCTATTGTTCCATGTCCTGCTCTCTGGTGCAGCAGAAAACAGGCTTGCTTCATCCTCCATATGACATCCCTTCAAATATTTAAACACTGCTATCATGTCACTTCTTAACCTTCTCTTCTCCACGCTAAACATACCAGCTCCCCAAGCCACTCCTCTTAGGGCTTCAGGGTTTCCAAGTCCTTTTGCCTTTCTCCTCCAGATGTGTTCCAGCCTATCAATATCCTTCCTGACTGTGGTGCCCAGAACTGGACACAGGTGAGGTCTGACCAATTAGAACAGAGTGGTACCATCACTTCCCTTGACCTAGACACTATACTCCTATTGATGTTTTTTGCACATACAATGATGTTCCATCTTGCCCTTTGCATCCAGCAGCAAAAGGCCTGTCTCTGTTGCAAAGTGCTAGCAGACAATAGATCTCTATTAAGGAGAAGATTCAACACCTCCAAAGCAGAAAAATGTCTTCCATGCAACATAAGTTAACCACCAGTGTTGAAGCTGCAGCTTTTGGCCTGCTCAATTTTGGATGATATGGTCAAGTGCTAAACTTGGATGTCAGTGCCTTAGATGTAGTGCCTTTCCATGCTACACTGTTATAGTGCTATTATACCACTTTCAACATCCTGTAATATTCTGGAATTTGTAGTTTACTGGGACCAAAGAGCTCTCTGGCTGAGAATTCTAAATGCCCCTCCCTAAACTACTAAGCCTAGGATTCCATTGGATGTTGAAAGGGGAATAATAGCACTATAATAGTGTAGTGTTGAAAGGTCCTAAGACCCAAATATTTCTTAGCCTAATCTAATCCAGTGCTTGGAAAAGTTACTTTTGGGGGGCTACAACAGCCAGAATCTTCCAGCCAGTGGAGAATTCTGAGAGTTATAGCTTCTCCAAATTCTGTTTGTAGCACACACAGGGCTATTATATTATTCCGAGCAATGAGAAAGAAAGACTTGCTATGTTGTGATTCTATGAAATTATATGCAGTTGATGCATGAAGAAGATAACTGTTCCTGGATACATAATTGTTAGGACTCTAATTCAATTTCGGTTAAAAAGTTAAAATGCAGAATAATGCTCACAGAAGTATGCTTTAAGCCCAGAGGAAAAGGCATCAATTTAAAAGGGAAAAATCTTGCTTGTACGAGGTCAATATTAGAGATTACAAACCAAAAACTGTGGTTCCTCTTCCACAGGCTGGAAAAACAATAACTTACTTTGATTGATTGCCAGTTTAGAAAGTAGATCAAACCAGCATGGGCTATATGGACTGCTTCATTACAAAAGTACATTTTGAGATTTCAGTGTATAAACAGGGGTGACAAACATGTTGGCTTCTGAGGTGTTGTTAGATTGCCAGTTTCCGTAGCTCTAGCCAGCACAGCCAATGTCAAAGAATGTTAAGACCTGCAGTCCAAAGATTTCTAAAGGGTCTCATGATTCCTACCCCATTCATAAACTTTTAGAAGTCCTGACAAAAAAAATTAGATTTTGCAGTAGCATAACCAACCAAAGTGATTGTGTGATCCACCCTTACTAGTATGAAACATTTAACAACAATTTTTGTTGATGTTTCCTCCTGAAATCTTGACATTTCGCCAGTGCCTTTTGAGTTTAGCTGTGGATGTCATGTGACCGCTTCACTGTTCTTGTGATCTCTGGGAGCGAAAAGGCACATAGACTTACACAATCCTTGCTCCACAAAATATTTTTGCATAAAATAGGAAGAACTTACAGTAGAAATGTATCCAGGTTCTGATATTTCTCACCGTATAAATAAACCTGTGAGCTTTATAAAAAGATTACATTCACTAGCCTTCCCCAACATAGTTTCCTCCAGATGTCTTGGACTGTAACCCTCGCCCTTCCTTACCAGCATGGAGATACCCAGTAATGGAACATGTAGTCCAAAACATGGCTAGGCATAGGGGGACTTGTAGATCAACATGCGGGAGGGCAGCAGGATGGGGAACACAGTTTTCTAGGTGAGGAATGAGCTGGCTTGGCCCAAGTGTACATGATTAAACTGTAAGGTACACAGCTGAACAGTTCATGTACTGCCTCCAGTTGCTGAAGTTCATTTTTAACTGTTCAGAATGATAACACAGAGTTGCCCTCAGCCCATTTCTCCAAACGATGAGATGTTCCAGGGGCAAATACTTTATTTCACTTTGGAAAGAAATCACTAGATGGTGATTGGTGTGACTATAATATTTGTGATAAATCTATAATATTAAAAATTAATTAATTAATTATATTTCAATGCCACTTTCCTCCCAAAATGGGACCCAAGGTGGCTTCCAACAATAAAATGGCCTCTGACACTGGATTAGAAATTAGCTATGAACATTAAGCACACAAAAGGAAAAGAGAGAGAGAGAGAAAACACTTTTACTGAATAATGGTTTCACTTCATGGAATGTTAGAATAAACATGGCAGACTTTGGAAATTACTGTTACGCGACCAGAAATTTTGGAGTGACTTGTTAACAGATTAAACTGGATACTCACAGAAAGTACTAATTTAATTCTCAGACTGGTCATTTTGCGACTGTGTCAGATCCTAAGCGTATACCTGAAATCTAATATGGATGTACATTGGCTGACCATAGCACCTGCCTGCATGTTGTTTATAGTGACTTATTTCATTTATGTTTAGCTGATTTTTTAAAACAAATAAAAACCAAAGTTAATGGTCCAGATTTTATTGGTTAGTCCAAAGTAGAGTAGACTCATACAACCAACTGTTGAGTGATGAGTCAATACTTTGTTAAATCCCATTGATTTACTGCATCTCCTCTAGTCGACATGTCTATGTTCACTGGCAGCCATAATTAACCAGGATTATGCTAGATGCTGCAAAATTTGATGAAATTTGGTTTTTGTCCAAGTTCTAGCATCTTGTTTCAAGATGAGCAGCCAAAATTCCAAATGGTAGGCTTCACAGAAGTAAAAAGAGGGAGGATTAAACCACTGCAAAACTGACAGAGTGTTTTTTGCAGCCATCCAAGTTGCAGTGACTATTTCAAGTCAAAATCCCAAAAGGAGACAACTTCCTAAAAGTAAAAAAAGAGGGCAGCTAATTGGGACATTGTGGTAGATGCCTCAAACTTTTGACAGGGTGTCCTTGCTGGTTGTTCAAACAGAAGTGCCAGTTTTAAGTTGAATTTCCATTGGGGAGTTTCTCTAGAAGCACAAGATGGGAGGCTCTCATAATTTATTAGGATTTAAAAAAAAAGTCTAGAAAACAGGAGCAGGCTATTCAAGGCATTACTACTAAGACCTCTGAAGTTAAAAGTGGAGGGAAAATAGAAGAGAGTTTTCCAAAGTGCTCCTGGTTAGATTCCTAAAAGAGAAAGGCAGTGGAAAAATAGAGGCCTTGGACCCTTTCTATAATATTAGTTATGAATCCAGGCAACACCCAGTACACTTATGCATTTCTTTAATTTTAAAAATACAGATTGAGTATTGATGGCTACACACAGTTTAAGCACTCTAACAGACAGTAAAATTCCACTGCAAATCTCCAGGGAGACACCAAATGCTCTAAGATGCTTACAGAACCCTTGTCCTCTGTGTCTGACTCAGATCACAGCCTCCTCTCATAAGGAGACATCTGGATTACCTCATCTTGAGGTCTGTTCTCCTTCCCAGGTTAGCCATCGAGAATATTCTTTAAATGGTCTATACTGAGTAGAAATTGTTTAACTTCCCTTGGAAACATATCACCAATAATTTACCTAATAAAAGGACATGTGCAACCAGACCTGGCCAGCAGTTTTGACCAACATTAAAAGTTCTTTTTGGTCAATTAACCTCACTCCTGTTGAGAAGGAAATAATTTTACAGTAAGATTATATGTTTTTCTAGTGCATTTTTCCAAACAACATGTGACTAGTCACAGGCTGCAGCTAATCTCCATCACTACCACCATCACCACTGTCTAAACAGAAAGCACCAGCATTCTTTAATGCTTCCCTTTTATCCTATCTTCTAACTTCCTTCCCAGGCAAGAAATGTTGCTGAAATGGTTTGGGTGAGAGCTAGTCATTCAAAGTGAAAATTTCCTGTTACACATTCTTAAGATTTCAACACATATACAAAATCTATCATAACTATTTCAAAAGCCCAATACAACAGGCTGTTTCAGAGTAAAGTAATATAACATACTGCAGGAGAAGTAGCTTTTTCAGTAATATGGTGGGCAGCGGGCTATTACAAGCTTACAGAAGTGTCCCTGATATCTTCCCCTTGTGAAATATGAGAGTATGCACAAATTGCTTATGTTCTCTAAATCACTAGGAATCAAAATTAGTAAACAGAGTCCACAAAAGTAAAGGCAAGTGACAATGTCATCTGGCACATGGAAACCATGGAAACCAGCTCTTGAGAAGGAAGAATAGTTATATCTGAGTTTGGTGCATTCTGTTGACACACATTGGACTGTGCTATACGTTAACCAAAACAATATTAGATGAAAAAAAATAACTGTAACTCAGAAATATAGAAAGAAATTATTGCTTCATCACCTCTGACTTACTTAAATGGATCACAACAGCAGCTTCTTCATGAGCAAACAAAATCTTGTAGCACCATGTTAAAAGTCAAAGTCAGCTACCCACCAGAAATCGCATTTAACAGCATTTCTTATCTGTTCTGGAAGATGGTGGTTTAAGTGCTTGGCTTTATAGCCAGGAACTACTAAAAGACCCTCCAGCACACAATATGAACATAGCTGATTTTATCTGAAAAATAGGGGTGAGGATCTTGTGACAGACACACACAACATGTTCTTGGACTCTGTGGCCCTTTCTGCACCTTACCTTCTTCTGGCGCTGGGGTGCGGGGATTGCGCAAGCAGCCTCTGGCGAGAGGCTCTCATGTCTGGGGTCCTTCGGCTCCGCACAAGTTGCCTGCTCACATGAGAGCCCTGCCTCTTCCTTCTGCAGTGCAACCTGGGACCTTCCCAGGCTGCGCTGGGGCAGGAAGCGTGACCAGCGCAGCTCTGGAGGCTCCGCACGCCAGGTAAGTGTGCACGGGGCCTGGGAGCAATGCACAATCACACACCATTTTCGGCTTCTAGCCCGAAAATGAAAAGGTGCACGATCGGCGCCTGCTGACCCCTGGAGCGTTGCACGATTGTGAGTGCGTCGTGCAGATCGCTCCTCACAATCGTGCAATGCTCCAGGTGCCCTTTTGCATGGAAAATGCAGTGCAAAAAGGGCCTATGTCATGAAGCAATGTTTGTCCATCCATCCATCTGCTCATGCTTTCATCCTGTTTGTTTCTCCAAGCTGCTCAAAGTAGCTAGCTGCCTTTCTCCTTAAAATAACATTGTAGGATAGCCCTATTCAGGTATAAAGTAAATGTGTGCACTCCACAAGCAAGGACTGGCATCAGCCAGCTCAAGCAGACTTTATCACTGCTTTCATCATGTGATGAAAGCACTGTATCCAAAGAGAAGAAGCTGTTATTTCGGTGAAGGCTCCCAATGCAAGCCAGAAAAATCATGGTACTGATTTGTGTGGAGGCCTCCACAAATCCAACAGGATCCATACTTCAGACACAAAACTTTCATGTGAGAAAAAGCAGTATCAGAGGGGGCAAGCTAGCATTCTCACCCGTCCCCATCACACGTACAGAACAAACGCTTACTGCATAACTGAATAGGGTTGAGATGTTCACTAAACATCTGGCAAGGACTCATCTTTCTGTTAAGACCTAAGGGGGAAATCTTTGAAACACCAACCTTGTTTTCTCCATCATTTCACAGGTGGCCAAGTACAATTTGCTGCCTAGGGCAGAGTTCTGTGCCTAAGGCAGGAGGGCAACCAAAATGGTGAAAGATCTGGAAACCAGCCCCTTGAGTAACAGCTTAGGGGAGCCAGGTATGTTTAACTTGGAGAAGAAAAGATGGAGAGGTGATAGGACAGCCGTCTTTAAATATCATACGGAAGATGGAGTGAACTTGTTTTCTGCTGCTCCAGGGACCCAAACATGAGTAAGTGGATTCAAATTATAAGGAAAGGAATTCCACCTAAACTTTAGGAAGAACGTACTGACTAAAAGAGCTATTTGACAGAGAGACAGACTCCCTTGAAAGGTGGTGGACGCACCTTCTTTTTAAACGGGTTTGATTGCCATCTTTTGGTAGTGCTTTGGTTTTGTGTTTCTGCATGGCGAGGGTTGGACTAGATTGCCCTTGAAGTCTCTTCCAACTGTGTGATTCCATGATTGGCTCACTCAGTGCACTGTGCCAGCCCAAATCAACACAGATAATACCTAAGGCCAGTCAAGTTTTTTTGTGACACCTCTGCTCATCATTAGATGAAAAGTACACTAATAACAAAGTGAATAATCAACCATTTGTGACCTTTTTATGACACTCAGAATCTGCTGTGTGAAGGAGCCATCCCACATTGCCCAAGGGTAGGGCCACTGCTGCATGGCTTCGCCTACTTCCAACCTGCCAAACAATGATTAGCTCTTAATTACAATGACAAAGGATGTCTAACTGAGCTGTTTCTCACTGCACATTGAAATGCATTGCAAGGGGAATCACTGAGCAATTACAACACAGTGCTTATTGAACCAATACATCTTTTATCCATGCCACATTGCTGATGATGCTGAATCAGTGAGAAATTAATATACCTAAGAAATGCAGAGTTGGGATCAGACAGTACACATAGAAATATATTTGCAATGAAAGTAGTGAACTGCTTTCTTTCTTCCCCTCAAGAGGCAAACAAAAAGTTATTAAAGCATTTGGTTCTCTCCTTCTCATTTTTATATTAACAATGTGTTGCTTAGGGAAAAGGAAGGATGAGAACTACATTTTCTTCTCTTTCTGTCTGTCTTCTGTCTGTCTCCCAAGTATTTACAGAAAATGGCAGGTGAATCTCAGCATTCCACCCTAAAATCCATGGGTGGCTGGTATTCCTCAACCTCTTTCTGCAAAGCATGCTGTAAATTTTTCATTAATGCAGTTAAGCAGTCAGAACAAGGCATGAGAAGGAAAGCATCATTACCATTCTGATGTAATCCCTAGCACTGTTGTCAGTACGAGGTGCTGAATACATTTTAGAAGGAATCAATTATATAATAACTACAAGTTCTTCTCACTTACACCCACACAGTTCCAGTGACGTCAGTATATCCGAGTGGAGAACTAAACCTTCCTTTTTCTCTGTGTTCACTGCAGTGCACATATCTTTTGGAGCTTTACTGTTCTGTAAGTGTGTTGTGCACATGTAAATAAGTAAAATATCAAGCAGTGATGGGCTTATTTAGTTAAATTATTTCCTCTAAATGAATATTTTGTACTCCTTTTCAAATTCATACTGGCACCCAAGGTGACAGGACAGAAAAATTCTAAGGAATAGGGCACGTGCAAGACATCTTTTTTTTAAAAAAAAAACCAAAATATTGTTACCTTCAAGGGCATACAGTATTAGCATTTACAGATGGAGAATTTTTCTATTTTTCCAAACACCCAGAGACACAGTGCTGCTTTTTTTTTTTTAATAGCAGGGGTGGACAGTTATGGTCCCTTCAGAGGTTCCATGAGTCCTAGCAGCATAGCCAACGCTAAAGGATTATGGGAGTTGCACTCTAACAATATTGGAGGATGTATCCCAGCTACTTGCAAATTAGAAAGGCTGCATACCAAACAAAATTAAAGTATTTTACAAGTTAGTGTTCTTTTCATGATTTCTGAAAGCTAGCTTCTAATTTGCATTAAAAATCTTTTTTTTTTTTTTTTGGTCAGCAGTTCTGTGGGAGTAAATATTCAAATGCATGAAAAAAAATCCCTCATTTATTTATTATATTACCCCATCCATCCCAGCTATATGAGTGAATATTGCAGACACACTGCATCTGGGCTGGTTTTATGATAGAGTTACTGAAAATAGCAAAAACTAGGGTTGCCATATTCCAGTCCCAAAGGCTTACACTCCAGCCTACCCAATATATGCTGAGAGGTAGATGTGGGGTTTGATGGGAAGAAACTGCTTTTAAACAAGCAAGGAGACAAAACTGGTACAGATAAAATGAGTGCCATACATAAGCACCTGTTCCTTACACTGCAAACTCCTCATAGTATACCCACTGTCCTTCTTTTTGCATTGCAGTGTAAGTAGCAATGCCTTTAATTCATTTCTTAACATAACAGAATGACACTGCCCTTCAATCATCTCCCATGGCTGGCCAATAGCCAATGATCCATGAAGAGCAGGCTGCTTGAGTGATGATTAAGCAGGAGCTGCTAAGCAGTTTGAGATCTAAGTGAAGGATGATGGCGAGATGGAGAGATAAAACAGACAGTAACAAAACAATGACAAATCAAATCACTTCCAAAATTACGAATTTTACGAATATGATCTAAATGGTTATTCTAAAATGAAAGTAATTCCCCCCCTTTTCTCAACATTGTTAGCAATTCTAGGAGAGGACTGAAGCCTTCCAGATTTTGTGGGACTTCAGTTTCCATCAGCCCCTGCTAGCCTGACCGATGGTGAGCAGTAATGGAAACAGCAGTATCTCAACATCATTCCCTACATCTGTACTAGAATGTCAACCAGGCCTAACTGCAAGGTGGGCAAAAGTGAAGAGTCATTAAGGGTTCTGGTCTGTGGCTAAGTCCTTGCAGGATCCTGCCCAGTACCTCAGATCCAGCTGGATGCTCTGATGCAGGGCAGCTGGAACAGCCAGCTAGATTAGGGCTGGGGTTACTCTGCAGCTTTTGCCACAGCAATACAGTCTCCAGTGCTGTCTGTAGTCTCTCTTGACTCTCCAGTGTTCCTGACCCTGCTGACTCCTGATCCCTAGACTTGGACCCCTGCCTGTTTTCCAGACTTGCCTTTTGCCTCTGGCCCTGTGGCTCTTATTGCCTGGTAGGCTTCTACTGCCTTGAACTCTCCTTGCGCTCTGACCTCCTGCCTATCTCCTGGACCAGCTTCTTGCCTCTGGCACCGTAAACTCCTGCTCCCTGAAGGGCTGCTGCTTTGGACTCTTGTTATGCCCTGACCCTTGGCTTCCTGACCTAGTATCTGTCCTTCGGCCCAGCCCTAGCGCCTGTTCCAGTCAGCCTTAGCTGCCCACATCTCAGACCTTGACACCTGAGATGCTAGAGCAGGCCTGCACAACATACAGCCCGTGGGCCGCATGTGGCCCACCAAATGATTTTGTGTGGCCCCCATCTCCACCTCTCTCATGCCTGTTTGTCTCCTGAGCCCCATCGATGGGGGTGGCCACTCTGTGCTCTTCTCCCTGGCTCTGCCTCTTGGCTCTGGATAGCGAAACTGGCGATGTGGTAGGACAGTCCCTGGGGGCGGCCCAGCCCCTTCCACACACCCACGCGCAGTCCCCTCCACCCAGGTGATGCAGACAGGGTGAAGCGAGGACTCCTATGGGTTGGCAGTACCCAAACTGGCTTGGCTGGCTTCCTCAGTCACTGAGGGGTAAGGAGGGCTGAAGGGAGAAAGGAAGCTCTCTCCTCACCACCACAGCTGTGCCACGCACATATATACACACACTAATCCTCTCCCAGCCCTGAAAGGGAAAGAATGGAACAGCCTGTGAGGAGAATAAAAAGGTCTTGAGAGATGAAGCAAAGAAGAAGGCACCACAGGGGAAGCGGGAGTGTCTGTGGGGAGCCAGTCCATTTGTCCATTAAAGGCAGCACCGCCAGAGTGGACAGGAGAACTGGCAGGAAGGGAAGGAGAAGGAGGAGGGCAAGTTGCCTTTGGTTGGTCGTGCTGCGGGGTAGCCTATCCGTGTCCCCATTCCCATCCCCTGTTTGGGTGGCGGTGGTGGCAGCAGCAACCAGACCATGGTGCTGCTGCAAGCCCGTGCGCTGTGCAACTTCAAGTCAGAGAAGCCAGGCAAGATCTCCCTGTGGGAACACAAAGTGCTGAGCCTCTGCAGCAACCAGGAGACAGAGGGCTGGTTCGAGGATGTCAACAACCGAGGCGACTGCAGCCTCTTCTTGCACCGCTTCTCCACTTTCATGAAATTGGTTGGCGAGGCTTTCGTGTTGAGTGAGGCATTGGGTTTCGTGAAGGATGGGGACAAGCTGTGCGTGGTGCTGGGTACCTATGGTCTGAAGTGCCAGGAGAACCCGTACTCTTTCCAGTGCTCCATCAAAGACCCCACCAAGCAGACCAAATTCAAGGGCATGAAGAGCTACATTGCCTACAAGCTGGTGCCCAGCTACACTGGGCAGCAGGTGCACTGGTGCTACAAGCACTTTGACTGGGTCTATGGGTACCTGGTGGGAAAGTTTCCTGTCATCTCGGTGCCCCATTTGCCAGAGAAGCAGGCCACCAGGCACTTTGAGGAGGACTTCATTTCCAAGTGCTGCAAAGGCCTGGCCTGGTGGATGGGCCATATGTGTAGCCATCCGGTATTGGCCCAGTGTGATGCCTTCCAGCATTTCCTCACCTGCCCCAGCACTGATGAGAAGGCATATTATAAAAGAAGCATATTATAAAAATATATTTTTATGATGTGGTTTATTTTATTTGTATAATAGTTTAATCATTAATTATACTATAAAAATTATAGTATTAATGATTAAACTATTTTGAAGATAAAAAACATTATTATACTGTTATTATAACTTTACTTGGAAAGTGAGGAGCTAAAAACCTATCTGCGGCCTGAAGACGTTTAATCTATATAATTTTGGCCCCTACGTACTGCCAAGTTGTGCAGGTCTGTGCTAGAGTATTCATGCCTACATAAAAACATCTTTTCCATTAGCATTTTATATTAAAATCTAATTTGGTGAGTGAATTTTTTAAGTGCAAAATAGTTTCTTTTTGATATAATAGGGGAGGTATGGGGAATGTATAGCCCTCTGGATATTGCTGAATTTGACTCCTTTCCACGGATTGGAAATAACTAATAAATTAACTGATTAAGTTATTGACTTACTCAATTTTTCTAGCAACGTAGCTTGCCACACTAGGTTGCCTGATTAGAATGGTAGTTAATCTTTCTGGAGATGGAGAAAATGCATTGTGTGACAGTGTTACTAGGCAGGCTCCTTTACTTGCAGTGTAATTCTTGTCCTGAATAGGGAGATAGAAAAGATTCTTGAAGCCCAGTAGAAGAATAGTATCTGGAAACGAAGAGGTAGGATTGGCAAGCAATTCAAAAAGACAAAGAAAGAAACTTTTTTTAAAAAAGGACACCTGGTGTGAAACATAATGGGATGGAAAGACTGATTTGTTTGCCTAGTCCCGAAGCAGCCATTGTCCCTACAGCATGTAAAGCTCTTTAGGCTTGAATGTTCTGCATACACTCAGAGGCACTCAAAACATTTCTGATTAAGAATCTTGAACACTGATTGATTTTTGTAGTCAACCATCTAATGCTGCCTTTGCAGTGGATCGGTATTCCCCCATTTAAATAAACAGAGACATTATTCCACACTGCCTTTAAGCAAAGGTGGGAATCATGAAGCCCTGCAGTTTTGCTTGTTCTACAGCTCCCAATAGCCCTAATAGCATAGCTAATGGTAAGGAAAGCTGGAAGTTAGAGTTCAACAACATCTAGAAGACTGCATTATACTTGTCCTTGTTTTAACTCCATTCCTTATCAATATTCGATAAACAAGGTATTTGAACATGTTGGCAAAGGGTGAGATGGTTAAAAAAGAGGAGAGATACAGATCAGTGAGAAAACTCAATTGACCAGGTTGTGAGATCAGACGCCATACTTTAGGACAACTTTTCCCAATCTATCCATTTTCATATATGTTGAAGTCCCATAATTCCCAGGCAACAATTGTATTATAAGCTTTTATAGTCTATTGGGGGAAAAAACCAGGCTGTGGGAAGACTGCTTTAAAACAACCAGAAAAATATTTTTGAAACTACCAGTAACAAAATGTGTTTTCTTAGGGTCAATGCTGACACCCTCCATACCATTGTCTGTAAATCGCCAAATCTCTCCTGGAAACCAGTGTTATAAATAGTGAGATAACTCAAAATAATGTTACTAATAAAGCATTCAGATTGTGAGTGTTGGTGGTAATTAACTATTTTTCCCCATTTCTAATACTGAACATTATTGAATGGATTTTCCAGCTTAACATTCCAAGCTCTTCTCCTGTCTGTCCTAGTCAGCATAATCAGTGGAGGGGATAAGGGGAACTGCAGTCCAGTGGTGTTCTGGAGGGACACATATCCCACCCCCACCCACACAAACACAAACCAAGAGATCCAGCAGAGAAACTGGCCAGCTCTCAGACCAAATAACATGTACTAAAGCACAGGAAAATAACAGTCTGTATTTCTGTTTTAAAGTGGATGCTGTGGTATCTCTCTTTTATTAAAGCGATGAGACAGCTAAGAGCTAAAATAAACAAGAGAAAGTCAGGGCTTCTGCTTGATAGTAAATTAATAAAACTCAACAATTTGTTGGCTAGGGCCAAAGTGGTTTATTTCAAAAGCCTTGTCTGGCCTTGACACTAAAATTATGCAGAGATTTCCTTTCTGCCTTTGAAGGTCTGCTGCTAGATGTGCCTAGAATTTTCTGCCCTATATTTTTCCAACAGAAAAATAGATGTGGGTGAGCATTTCCCTTTGGTTTCAGTATAGCTGATTATGGCAATGTATGAAACATCCTACAAGAGCTTGGGTGCAATTTTGCTTATAGGAGTATATGATATTCTCCTGAATGCGTATGATATAGTCCAATTTTGGAAGCTAAACAGGATCAAGCAAGGTTGGTATTTGGATGAGAGACCACCAGAGAATATGAGGAATCTCCAGGTAGAGCTAAGAAAGAAATAGACTTTGCCCACCCATGGGGCTTAAGTTTGCTAAGTGTCCCTTAATATAATGTCCATTATCTGAATTCCCAAAAACTTTTGCCTTATTGAACTGGCAGGTGTCCCTTATTATAAGAAATGTCCCCAATTTGAAATCCAGAAAGCCTGGATGTTATCAGGCTGGCAGGTGTCTCTTATTATAAGGGATGGTCCCTGTTTGGGGGTTGGAAAGCCTTTCCTTTTATATAGACTGAACAAGATGTCAACAAATCCCACATTTGGGGGTGTGAGCCCTTAATAAAGGCAGAAATACGTGCATCGTGAAATTTATGAATGTGGATAATGTGTTCCTTTTACAAAAAAACACCTAGCTAGGTTAACTGACACCAATACTTTCTTATGGTATTTAGGTGGGTAGCAATTAGTAGCTGCTTCCTGATTGTCAAACCTGTATGTTATTAATTTCAACTTCCTCTTATTGCTGTTTTGAGAACTTGGCAACACTACCTGAGCTAGGTGGGCCAGGAATCTGATTTGGTATAAGGCAACTTCCTATGTTCTTCTGGAAGGTTATATAAACATTGGCCTCTAGAAATGGACTTTGAGCTACACTGTAAAACCATATAGATTCATAGAGTCATAGAATTGGATAGAACTTCATGGGTCATCTACTCCAACTCCCTGTTCCGTGGAGGATCTCCAGCTATAGCATCACCAGCACGTATCTGTCCAGCCTCTTTTTGAAGACACCCAGAGGAGACAACCCCACCACCTCTCTAGGCAGTTAGTTCCATTGCCAAACTGCTTTTTCTGTCAACAGTTCCTTTGAATGTTCAATCAAAATCTACTCTCCTATAATTTCAAGACCATTAGACCTGTTCCCACCTGCTGGGGCAACAGAGAACAGGCCTGCCCTCTCCTCTCTGTGACAGCCCTTGAGAGTACAAAGAGTGCAAAGTGCGAAGACTGCAATTGTCATCCCTCAGTCTTCTCTCTACAAAGCTGAACATGCCCAGCTCCTTCAACCTTTCTTCATGTTTTGTTCTCCATACTTCTTATCATCCTCATTGCACTTCTCTGAACCTATTCCAACTTGTCTATACTCTTATTTAAAATGAGGTGCCCAGAACTGAACACAGTACTCCAGATGAGGCCTGACCAACAAAGAATATAGTTGGACTATTACTACTCTCAGCTTGGAAACTATGCTTCTATTAATGCAGGATAAGATAGCACTTGCCTTTTTTGTTGCAGCATCACTTTGCTGCTCACATTCAACTTACAATGAACAATAATTCCAAGATCCTTTTTGCATGTAGTACTGCTGAGTCATGTATCCTTCATACTTGTACATTTGTGTTTGTAGCCTAAATGTAGAATTTTGCATTTGCCTCTGTTGAATTTCATTTTATTAATTTCTGCCCAGTTTTCTAGTTTATCTAGGTCCTTTTGAAGTCTGCTCATATCACCAATGTGTTAGCCACACTTGCCAGTTTTGCGTAATCAGCAAACTTGATAAGGATTCTCTCCACCCTATCGTCAAAGCCATTGATAAAAATGTTGAAGAGTAATGCCCTAGGATAGACGTCTGACACACTTCGCTTCAGACCACCTTCCGATCTGAAGTGCAGCCATTGATGATGACTCTTTCAGCATGGTTTTCCAGTTAGCTATAGATCCATCTAACAATATTTTCAGCTGTTCCACATTTAATCAATTTGGATATCTTTCCCAATATTGAGGTTAGGCTGACTGGTCCATAGTTTTCTGGATCTACATTTTTGCCTTTTTTGAAGAGCAGGACAGTTTTTGCTCTTCCCCAGTCCTTCGGCATCTCACCTCTAAGATTTCTCAAAAATTATGGGAAAGGGTTCAGAGAGTACATCAGCAAGTTGCTCCAGTACTTTCAGATTCAGTTCATCTGGGTCTGCAGATCTAAATTCATTTAGTTTGGTAGGTAATTTCTGACTATCCTTCTTGATTTACAGTCCAGATTCCTTGCTCCGGTCTTTGCTGTTGCATGGAAGTACACAATTCTCTTTTTGGGGGAAAAATGAAGCAAAATAGGTATTGAGTAATTCTGCCTTTTCATAGCAATGTTAGCATTTTGCCACTCGTATTGAACAGCATCCCCACTATCTCCTTAGTCTTTCTGTTGCCTTAAATGGGTCTGGAAAACCTCTTTTTGGTGCCCTTTGCCTGCTAGCCAGTCACAGCTAATTCTGAGCTTTAGTTTTCCTTATACCATTCTTGCAAGCTTGGGTTACACATCTGTTACCACTGTTTCTAGCCCGAGCTTGTGGGATAGTAAGATATCATTTTGATATCAATAATTCAGCCTTCTCTACCCATTCCTCTCCACGTGCTTGCGAGGCCCCCGGACAAGCACGCACACAGGCGCAGCCGACAATAGCCGAACCATTCAAATCCCAATCTAGGCAGGCCAGTCATTGCCGAATGCAGCTTCAGGAGACCTCAAGGCAAGTACCACATTATGTATGCCCGCAACTTACAAAAAGATCCCGCACAGGCAGCTTGATGAGCAAACTATACAACTCTCAAGCACTCCGCATTTGCATACTGGCTACTCTATTGACATACTGGCGATAACTCAATCATCTAAAGTACTGACCTTCCGGAGGCTTTGTCTCCAGCCCAAAACTCATTGTTTTCCCCAAGTACGGACTAGCCTGCGGCCACGATTTTCCCTGTAAGAACCCCTGACTTTGAGCGCTTCCTCAGATCGCTCTTGGCTTCCATCCCGCCTTGCTCTCGCTTTGTCCAGCGAGCCTTCCCCTCAGCCCCATGTGCTGAGAATCCACGCTCCCCAGCTTCTTTGCTTTACCGGGCTTCAGGATAGGTATAGCATTTCCCATACCAAACCTCCTCTAAAAATCCCTCTATCGCACTCCTACCTTTATTTCTATAGTTCCTTGTGCGAGTGTGTTGCATACACTTGTGTGATTGTATTTCAATAAACCAATTATTATTATTTCAACATCTGCCTTCTCATTGCCTCGGCCTGACCCCGTAGACATAGGGCTCAAGATCTCGCTATGTTACCCTGCCTCTCGCATTGCAAACTTATGCTCTGTGCTAATTCCCTCCCCATTGTTTGAGCACATTTAGGTGTCCCTCCCGGGACCCCCAGAAATCAGGGTAACATATCTGTATTCTTCCTTGGTGATTTGTCCTTCCTTCTATTTTCTTTTCACTTCTTCTTTGCATTTGCTGTGCAGCGACACTGGCTTTTTCATTTGTTTCCCATTTTCCTTCTTCCATGGGATTGTTTGTGATTGCGCTGTTTGAAACTCCTTATTCAAGAACTCTCACCCTAGTTGGGTGTCTTTTTTCTTTAGAATATTTAGCCATGTGATTCCACCTAGTAATTCCCTGAACTTGTTAATATCAGCTTTCCTGAAATCTAAGGGTCTGTCTTTCGCTATATTCTTCTTTGCCCTGTCCTGAAATTGTGAATTCTAGCATTGCATGATTACTTCCCCTTAAAGTACCAGGTACTTTCATTCCAGTGACTGACTCCTCCCTATAGGTTAGGATCAAGTCCAGGGCTGCCAGTCCTCTTGTTCCTTCCTCCTTCCTCTTGAAATAGGAAATTATCTGCGACAAATATCAGGAGTTTGTTAGAGAGCCTGTGCCTAGCAAACTTAGTCTCCCAGCAGAAATCAGAGTAAATGAAGTCCCCCATAACTACTAATTCTTGCATCTTTGAGATTTCTGAGATTTGTTTCTGAAAAGCATTGTCGACTACCTCTTCTTGGTTTGAGGGCCTGTAGTAAACTCCTACCACAATGTTTCATTTGTTTTATTTCTCTGTTTATTTTTACCCAGATGCTCTCAGCAAGTCCACTCTGATTACTTTCATGGATTTAGGTACAACTGAACTTGCTACTCCCCTCACCCCAGCCCTTTTAAATAGGTTACACCCTTCACAATTGTAATATTTTTAAACAGTTTTTTTTAAAAAAAATAGGTTACACCCTTCAGTGGTAATATTCCAGTCATGGAAGTCTTCCCACCAGGTCTCCATTAAAAGTATGATTAATCAGCATTAACTAAAGAGGTCTATGGTATTATCCTCTTCACAGTAGAAAGTTTTCAGCTCATCATGTGATGTATATAATAACATCAAGTTTTGAAATGAATATACTTTATGTACTGATGGTAACATATCCAAACAAAATGGTGCATATTATTAAAACACAATTAATTTCAACAAAAATAAATCCATAAACAAGGGACAAGATAAGGTCTTGTAAGTGGAAAACATATGTGGAACATCAGAATTAATTCTTGATTGTTCATAATATTTGTATTTTAAACAAATATTACATATTATGATACATAGCATCACCCACACAAATTTACTCCTATGTAGTATGCAGACAGCACTGTTAAAACTGCATATTTGGATACTTGAATCATAGGAAAATACATATTGCAAAATGCTGAAATTTTACTGCCTTCTGGTCCATAGGGATGTTGTAAATGCCACTGCTTTTTAATGCCCTTTGGTTTGGATAGGTAGGACTTATGAGACTAAAATATGTCAAATCCACTAGTCACAGAATATTACGTCTTCATGGATCCAGAAAGAATGTGTGTGTCTGTTAGATCCTTCCTGAAGTTTCACTGTTTGCCTATCTATTCTCAGAAGATTGTCTTTTTCTTGTAAAAATAAAGGCCCTGCTGTTTTAAAAGCATAATTACAAAAAAGCATTCTGTAAATATTTTCCTTACACTGCCCCATCTGGTTCCAGTTGTCACATAGGCCCCTTCTGCAGTACCCTCCCATTCCACCATACTGATGGGAGAAGGACAGGACCAAGATGATGCTTCTGCATGACATTGTTATGGTCCCGTCCTTCTCCCATCCCCAGGCAGCACAATCACAGATTAAATCACTGATGGGTTTTCCCTATCAATGACCCACGATCATTCTACCGTCCTGTGCTTACCTATCCTGTGGAAGCCCCAGATGCGTGATTGCTGTGCTTCCTGCCCCAGGGCAGCCTGGGAAGGTATCCAGCTGTGCTGTGGAAGGAAGAGGTGTGGCCATCGCACTCCCTTCTGCAGGGAGCCAGCCGGTGCAGAGGCGAGCATTCCCGTTGTGTTGCCCTCCCATAAGAACTGCTGCCGGGATCCCCATCAGATGACTTCATAGAAAGGTAGGGTGCGGAAAGGACCCTAGTTAAGGGCACTTTTCACCTGAGCATGGCAACATTACTTTTGGACTACAGATCCATTCAGTCATGGAAACTCAGTGGGTGCAAGTCTCACTCTCTCAGCATTAGAGGACTGTCCTTTGAACAAATCTGGGGGAAAAAGCCCAAACCTTATGATAGGTTTGCCTTAGGGTCACCCTAAGTCAGAAGAGACTTGATAGCATAGAACAACAACAACTCCAAAAATAACATTTCCAAATTCTGCTTTTCATTTCAATAAAATAAATGTTAACAGAAAGTATGGCTGGGCATTTATTTTCCATGCATGCTTGTAAAGAGCCAACTATCAGTCAAAGCCCTTAAAACAGGGCTTTCCATATGGTGTGCCACAACACATTAGTGTGTCGCCTGAAGTGTGTAGATGTGTCTCCTACAATCTTGGAAATGTATGTTATTATTTATAAATCATATAATTTTAAAAATACATGAAAGGTTTTCATGAGCTGTTGTGCCCCATGCATTTTGTTATTACAATTTATGTATGTGTCTGTATCTCTTATAATGGGCTAGTTTAACTTCCGGTTTGCTAGTAAAACTGAATTCCTGTGTCGTGAAATGATGCATGTCTAAAAAGTATGTCACTAACATGAAAAGTTTAGAAAGCTCTGCCTTAAAAGCACTGCAGCTCCTGCTGTTATTGCAGGCTCGGCTGAATGTTCTGTCATGTTCAAAGATAAGAGGATCCACAGAGCAAGTGGCTGTTGTTCTCTGTTGCTATTATCTTCTTTGCCTTCAAATATCAAATAGGAAAAGGAAAAATAGAAGCTCATTGAGGTAAGCAACAGTGACTTTCTAGCTAGAAAAGCAATAACCCAGTGACACTTCTTCACGCTATACTCCCTGGCCCCTTTTGGCTGACCCATCAATATTGCAAACACATTAGCCAGTGGAAAATGCAGTTTTGGTACTACAAAAACTTAAGAAGCTGTTACTCTTTTCCTGCTTTGGTTAATCTGACATTTCTTTGTTGTCCAATTGTAGTCCTTGAATAACAAGGACTAATCTTGCTATAATCTAATTATTTTTAGCCTTTTAATGTAAATATAATGTTGTAGTATTTTTCACTAATTTTTCTATCTTTGGTTAATAACGAAAGGAGCGCATCAAAAGGAATACTCTCACACCTGTCATCTGAAGGCTTCTAAAACCTTGGAGTTGGCTTTCAGTCCGTCTACTTCCATGACCAAAGACTCTCTATCAAGATTCCAAAGCTTTAGTAGTCTTTCAAATATTATAATGGGTGTATGTCATTAGATATAGAATATTCCAAATTACTTATTTATGCTGCCCAATAAATCCTTTAATGAGATAAAGCTCTATGGCCATTTCCGCACTGTACTGTTATAGCACTATTATTTCCACTTTTAACCTTCTATGGAATTCTGGGGTTTGCAGTTCAGGGAGGGGCATTTCGAATTCTTAGCCAGAGAGCTCTTTGGTCTCAGTAAACTACAAACCCCAGAATTCCACAGGATGTTGAAAGTGGAATAATAACACTATAACAGTGTAGTGCAGAAACTGCCTTTATCTAAACAGGGTAAACAGAAATATTCTACTTACAGTGCTTCATGCAGTGTTCAAACTGGGGCACACTGAAGGAAGAGGGGTAGCAGGCAAGGACAGGAAGGCAAGAGAATGGTTCTTATTAAATGGCTCCATGCATAGTTAATGCTCAGAATGTGATTACAACACATCAGTAGTTAAGAATGTTGGCACACCGAAGGTAAACAAATTGTGCTAAAGAGAGTTTATTTTAACTAAGCATTCTTGAATATTAGATATACCAATGATATAACATTAAATAATTATCTCATGCCAAAAGAAATGAACTTAATGTTGCTCTGGAGTGTCTCTTTAAAGTTACCTAAACGCTCATGTTCAAATATATTTATTGTGAGAGAAAACAGGAAGTACATTTGTACACGGTTGTAGTGCAGTAGCTACACAAGAAACCAAGCTGTGAATCCTGAAAGTCTTGACTGAAATCTCATCTCAGTCACAAGCTGACACGTACTCCCACAAAAAAACAGCCCAAAACAACCACTAAATTTGGTGCTATTGCTGCCACAGGGGTGGTAGTGATGGCGGTACCCCCAACATTTCACAGATGAACATGGGACACGTGAATCCAAACAACATCAGAGTATGGTCAGGTTGGCAAGTTATTGATGAGAAAGAGCAGAAGACTCTGGGATGCAGTGGCAGAGCTTGTAGTGTGTGGAGCGGGGACCGGGGGGGGGCTATGGTGTGAGGGGTGTGGCCAGGGAGCGCAGGGGCATGTCTATGGGCTGAGATGCCCCAAACACATTGCCACCTGGGGCAAATTGCCCCCCCCCACACCCATGCCCCTATGCAACTGTTGGAGTGGCTTCAGCAGTTTGCTTATGCCTGAGTCTGCAGGAAAGGTCAGGATTCTGCCCCTTTTCTCCTCTCCCTCTTACCAAGTTAATTATGTGCTAACTACTTTTACACTTTGAACTCAGTTTTCAACAGTTGAAGTAACCTGAAGATAAAGGGGGGAGGAAGAAAAAGAAACTTGAAATATCTGAAAAGTAGAACAACAGGATGAACCAAGACTGTCCCCTCCAGATCAAAACAGTTGGAGGGTCTGCAGTAATGTCCAATCTTTCTCCAGTTGCTTAGACATCTTCTCTCATTGTGAAGTTGCCACCATGGTAAAAATTCAGCAAATACCATCACTGTCAAAATCCCAGTCCTCTCTGAAATGTTAGTTCTTGTGGGAGCTGCAAAGAATGCTAATAGATCTTTCTTCGACTGTTGCATATTATCTAGATAGTCACTCCTAGATACTTTTGAGCATTGTACCATAATCTCTCTAACACTATAAATCATGCAGTTCAATAGACTATAGTGTATTTATGAATCTATTACAACCTGCCACATAAATTGGTAAATGAGGCATAACACAGATGTTAGTACCTAACTACAGTAGACCCATTAAATCAACAGGAACTTGATGAATCAACACTTCTGTAAATTCCACTGATTCAATGGGCCCATTCTACTTGGGAGTAACAATTAGAGTTAGGCCTTTTTAATCCTCATAGCCTATTGGGCAGCTCCTTAGCGATTCAGCAACCAGAGATGCCCCATGGTGTGCCCCTGTCGTTGGAGCTCCCTGGCTCTATTCTAATGAATTGTTAATAAATCCATATGGTAACAGTCATTCCTGTCCCTCCTCCTGCCAAAAATAAAAAAGCTCTGACAAGTTTACAGAGTGCTTGTACTTGAATGACATTTTTATCTTCATCCTGACTGCTGGTTTTCTTTTCTTTTATATCATTCCCACTATGTTTGACTATCAAAATGAAATATCATCTTTTGACTTTGAAAATTAAGTCCCTCTCCCTGACAATAGTATGTGCATGTTTGTGTGTAGCATTTTTAAAGAGATAGCTAGATAGGGTTGCCAGATCTCAGGGCCCGGGCCTCCACTTTTCATGGGTCATCTCCAGGCAAGAGATGCGGGTGTAAATTCTCCAGCGCTGGTAGGCTCAGCTCTGGGCAAGAGGAAAGGGCTATGTAAAATCTCGAGCTTACCTAGCAGAGCTGCTACTACTTGCAAGGCTTGCAACATGCAAAGACTCTCAAAAGGTCTATGTGTTTAATTTACATCCTCCTTCCTTCTCAATTGTTGTGGCACCGGGGTCCCCCTCTGCTTTGTGTCCACCTTCCGCCTAGAAGCAACTAAGTTACATTAACTGTTCCTTATCCTGTCTCCTTAAGTAAGTGAGAAGGCTTTTTTCACCTTGATTGGAGAACAGCCCCTCTAGCTAAGAAGTCTGTCTTAATTTCGAAAAAGGAAAATATGTTCTCTTCCCTTTCTCTCTGTCTGTGTTTGAATGACAAGCTGTAGGCAGCTGTGGTGGGTACTTAATGCATAACATTTAATGACTTCACTAGGATCATCCCTAGGTATTGGATTTTAGCCCAGAAACCTCAGGGCCCAAAAAAGTCCTGAACTATCAATCCTGTAGCTAGATGGATGAATAACTAGTTAGCCAATTTACTGGCACTGAACTCCAAAAAAAGAGCTGTTTCTGTCCTTGAACAACATGGCCAGCTCCCCAAATGCCAAAGACAGGGCATAGTTTCACACTGGAGATGTTCCTTTTTGAGCTACATGGCCCAGAATCCAATAGTGAGCATGTCATATGGCCATGCTTGCTGGCCATGCTTGCTGGGGTTCTGTGAGCCATAGTCTCCCCCGCTGCCGCCCCCCCCCCCCCAAAAAAAAAGTAATACTTCAAAGTTCTGGCTACAGCTCAGCTAGACTTCAGAGCCTTAGGCCTGGTTGCTTCTTTGGCGGATTAAAAAGTATCTGCTATGATCTTCAACATGCATGGCAATACTGTTGCTTTATCTGTTTAACCTAAAGAAGATGGTAAGGTAACCAGACTAGACCTGTAGAAGAAGAAATATTTAAGAGGCTAGGCAGGACACAGAACTTCCACGTAAGCCAGAAATTTGTCATCATATCCCTTTTGCATAGAAAGGTCACTTTTTGCTATCTGGCACAGGTGAAGCAGGCAGATACAGGGCTGGATGCCAAATCCAGGCAGACTATATTTCATGATTTGCAACCCAGAACAAGCAATCATAAACTTTAATATTATCATTGTAATAACATTTTAATAAAGTTACCCTGGATAATGATTAATAAAGTGACCCTAGATAATCATTTCAGTTCAGCTCAGTTAAGTACTTTCTACTTGGGTGTGTTTATACCCTTCTTTCCAGGAACGTTGGCAGCCCCTTGGCAACCAATAGGGCAACAAAGTAAGGGTCCACTTATAAGAAAGGAAGAGGCTTCTACATATCTCAGGGATATTGGTGGGGGGGGGGGAGAGAAAGAGAGGGGGAGGGAGGGAGAGAGAAAGAAAGAGAGAGAGTTATTGAGAGAGAGAGAGAGAGTTCTATCTAAACTGTTCTGATGATGAATACCTGTGGAAAAGGAAAAGAGTGGTAAAGGGTTAAATGTTCTGACAGTAACAAAAGCCAGACTTTAGCGCAGGAGGCCAGTGTTGTCCTGTTCAAGGAAAATCAGCCTTCTCTCATCTTTAACAAAGGGGAAGGGAACAATACTAGAATTTACTGGATGTACAGTTTACCTTTTGTCCTAAAGCTGGGGCTCAAGGCAGCTCACAACAAATTAATTTAAAAAACCATGCAGATAAAACACAACACTGTCTTCCTCACTGCATAATTAAAACACCATGATTCCACTTTAACTGACGTGACTTCGTCCTATGCAAACTTGGGGTTTGCAGTTTAGGGAGAGGTACTTAGGATTCTCACCCAAAGAGTTCCTCCAGTGCCTCACCAACCACAAACCCCAAAATTCTATAGGATGCTATCACTGAAGTGGTATTAAAGTGTTCTAACTGTCTAGTGTGAAAGAGACCAAAAAGTGCTAAAAACACAGTTAAACTATATACAGTACTAAAACACCTGAGTTTAAAGAAACATAAAAACGCACCTTTACAGAAAGGATACCACGGACCCATTAGTGGGAAGTAGGGTAAATCACTGCTCCTCTGCCAAAAACCTCCTTCCACTAAAACACTGTCTGAACAGTCTGGGGTAAAGTTTCCCCTCCTATGTTGCAGGATTCAGGGTAGCTGCTGCTGCTAGATGAGTGATATGCTGGGCAGCCACCACTGAAAGCACCAATCAGTTCCAATCCACCCCCTGGTGCTATAGGCAAGTTCCATGGGTCTAGCCAGGAGGCAATTTCTCCCCTGAGGCCTGCTGTGTGGCCTGCAGCATTACCCCAACCAGCATGAGAAGTACCACAAGACCACTTCTTGATTCCCAAGCCACGCATTATTTGTACAATGCAAAGCAAGGGGTAGGAGAAAATTTGTGCTTCCAGGAGGCTTCTAGGAACCCCATCTCTCCTTGTAGCTTAACTTTGTGAGTGGGGAGTTTTGGAGGACTCTCTTGGAGGACACATACTTTTTTTGTGGGGGGGAGAGCCATAAGCTGGACAGTAGAGAGCTAACGTGGTAGAGTGGTTTGAGTGTTGAATGAAGACTCTGGGAGCCCAGGGTTTGTATCTCTGCTCGGCCATGGAAAGTCAGCGGTCAAATCACACTATTCCAGACTCAGGGGAAGACAACGGCAAACCCCCTCTGAGCAAATCTTGCCAAGAAACCCTGTGATAGGGTTGCCTCAGGACAGCCCTAAGTTAGAAAGAACTTGAAGGCACATGACAACAGCAAAGCTGGCCAGTAAATAGCATGTCTAAATCTCTCATCACAGAATGTACTTCTCAAACAGATCTATCGAGTACTGACAGTGGTACTGCGGTGAACTGGCCCTCTCCCGGGGTCTACAATTTATTAATTCCCAATATTTTATAAGATCCCCACAGGTCTGATATTAAAAATCACTCTACGTGTCTGACAGGGTCCCCAGGACAAGCACATAGGCAGGTGTGGCTGTACGGCCTATACTTGGAAAAACCCGGTCTGGCCAGTGACTTAATCTGTTGCGTAGTCCCAGGAGCCCTCCAGACATGCAGAGAGTTAAAACACATAAAAGATCCTCTGCCCCAAGATGATAGCTTGACAGGATTAGCGCTCCTGACATTACGTCTGTCAAGCGAGGGCAATTTCCAGACTGCCGAGGCTTTTGACGAACCTCAGCAAATCCCATCAAACTAAGCACTCGGACATCTCGGAGCTTTGCGCTCCAAATCAGGTACATTTTGGAGCTTTGTCTTAGCTCCTCAAACTATTGTTCTCCCTGGGAAACGATTAGCCCCCTAAGGTACATTTTCCCCTATAAAAACCCCTGGTTTTGAGTGGTTCCTCAGATCGCTCCTGGTTTCCTCCCTGCTTGCCGTCACTCCGTTTGCCGAGCATTCCCCTCAGCCCTCCACGTGCTGAGACCTGTTTCCTCGCTCTCTGCTGCCATCTTGGATTCTTGGACTCCAGGACCAGGTGCAGTATCTCCCAAATCCAACCCTCTATAAACCCCCCATCAATTTTCTCGCTTTTATTTCTTTTTAGCCCTCGTGTGAGTGAGTGTGATGGTGCGAAAGTGCGCAGTGACTTATTTTTAATTAAAATAAAAATAAAAATCATTTCTTTAACAATTTGCTGTGGTTTTTGGTTTGGCTTGACCTCATGAAAATTGGGCTTTAAGATCTTGCTAAGTTACCCTGCCTCTTGCAATGCTACAGCTAGTGCTCTGGTTAATTTTAATTTCCCATTGATCAGAGTATATTAAGGTGTCCCCAACGGGACCCCCAGAAATCAGGGTAACAACAGGAAGTAAATTATTTTTAAATCAAGATCATTGTTGGTTATATTATTTAGCATAACATACCATGCAATATAAAACAAAATTCAAAATTGTTTAAAAACCAGAGATTCAATCACAACATAACAAGGATATATTTTCCATATAAGTACAACAGTTCCTTTTACGAGATCTAACAGCCCAAGCCCCAGCAAGCTTTCTGGCTAGGAAAAGTCTGTCTCTTTCCCTGAGCAATACAGGATTGTGTTATCATAAGTATACCCACTTAAAGACTTTAACACTGCATGCTTGTCACTTCAACCCTTAATAAATACTGTTGTCAACTAGTATTTAAGCTTACAATTAATCTATTTTCTTGTTACACATGAGACATAAGGTCTGGGTATTTACAATTTAGATTCTCTTTTGTATGCTGGTTAGGACCCTGGCTTCATGCCTTGTCCAGCAAACCTCTGTTTAGCTCACATGCAATGATTCTTCTAACTAATGGTCTTGCTAGATCTGTTTTCTTAACTTCTTGTGGTATCTATGAGCTTCAATTCTGTTCAGTTTTGTTGTCTGTTTGTTTATATTTCTGTCAGAGGGTCACACTCCAAGTGTTTGTTCTCTACCTGAGAGAAAGCGCCTTCTTGGTAGCTACTCCAAGACTCTGGAACTCTCTCCCTAAAGAAACCAAGGTAGCCCTGTCTCTGCTGTCCTTTTGAAGGCAGGTGAAGACATTTTTATGCCAGTAGACTTTTTAAATTAACTGGATGGGGCTTGTGATGCTGTACAGCTTTTAAGGTGGTATAGTTTTAACGTTTTTAATATATTTAATAAATTTTACCAGGTAATTGTTTTAACTTTATAAATTGACTAATTCTTTTTTAAATTATATACCTCCACGGATGTTCAAATTTGTTCTATTTTAATCTTGTTAGCTGCCATGAGTCCCACCATTGGCAGAAAGGTGGGGTAATAATAATAATATCCAGTAAGTGTGGCTGAACTACATTTGTTGTTGTGTGCCTTCAAGTTGTTTCTGACTTGCAGAGACCCTAAGGCAAACTTATCATGGGGTTTTCCAAGAATGTGTGACACATCCAAGATCACTGGCAGGGGGGCGGCAGGTTCCATGCCTGAGTGGTGGCCCAGTGCTCAAACCGCTATACCACGCTGGGTCTCTGAACTACATTTAGCCTTGGCTAAATGATTCAGTATTTGTTTTAAGGTTAATTGTAGGCCCTTCACTTCATAGGTGGTTTTGGTTTGTTGTTGTTGTTGGACAACTTTCTAAGACAGATTCAGCTACCTCAACTTTTAATTCCAGAGGTGAGCCATTACATCAGTTCTGGCACCATTTTACTGTTGTTGCTATTTTGCGTTCTAATCTTCCCACTTCTTAGCTGTGACTCATTAAGCCCTTTGTGTTGACTTCTCAGACAAAATCTTATATTGTTTGAAATGGGATGAGCTATGAATCTTTCATTTGTCTTCCTACCAGTGACGGTCTGGGAGACATGTGATGCTACATTTATTGATGCACATTTGCAAATGTGTATTATAACACAAACATCATACTAGAAATTGAGAAAAGACTGTGATGTGGTAAACTGCCAGCTCAGCCTCCAGTGTATGTCTGTGTCTAGGTCTTTCTCTTTAAGCCAGATTTGGACTGGCAAGCCTTTCAAGTAGAGATCTGTCTTCCAACAGCTGTTCAAAAGTATGTGGTCCTCTTAACTGGAGAACATGCTCCAAGTTTCATTTCTCATACCTAAAGGCTATAAGCATGACTGCTTCAAACTCTGAAATACCCCAGGCTCCTCAATGAAGATTAAAATGAGAAAAGGGACAAGCTATGATGAAATGGCTGGCAGCATGATTCCATACATTCAGAAGACAGCCACCACCACACCACCCTGAACACACCAATCTGCTTTCTGAAGCTAAAGCAGGTATGGGCCTGATCAGTACAGGTATGGGAGACCACCAGGGATCTCCAGATAGGACCAGGGAAGTATCTTGCTTTCAACTTTGGAGATCCACTGCTCGTCACAATTGACAGGATTGGGCTAGATGAACTAAGGATCTGACTTAGTATAAGGCAGCTAGCTATATTCCTAAATCTTCTTCAGTTTAATACAGCTTTTCCCCAGATAAAAATTTGTACAGTTTCAGTCCAAAGCATCGGTATTAGAACTTACCAGCAACACAGATTTTAAAATCCGAATAATATTTAGCAACCCCCCCAACAAGTATTTCACAAGATTTCACAAGAGTTTCAACTTAAGAATGTTACCAAAATTGCATATATAACTTTGGTTTAGATGCCTGGTTGTCTCCCTCCTCTTGTCTTTCAGGAACCAGTTTAAAATGTTATCTGTACAAGTTTTCAGGGAGTAAGCAAACATTTGCTCTTCCTTGGTTGCTTGTTTGTTTTGCTTTTTTTTGTACTGTAGTATTTCAGCAGGCATTCATAATTTACTACTTTAGATATTTGTAATTTCTAATTTTAGATACCTGTAACTTACAATTTTAACTTTGTGTTACGATGCAGATTGCTGAGCGCCCCGGTCTCTTAGGAGGAAGAGCCATGTATGAAATATATAACAATAAGAACAATGACATGAGTTGTTAATTTCCTAGACATGATACTCAGTTGAATCCTATATATTCCCATTTCCAGTATTTGCCTGTTTTCTAAAACACATGAAGAAAGGTGGGAGAACAGATGGATGGACAGCGTTGAATAATACTGTAGCTTCCCACAGTTTTAAAAATAGCTACCATTTTTTTGGAAGTGTAATTCTTTTCCTGAAATATTTTCAGCCTGTAAAGTTCTGCTATGCCAGGAATCTCCAAATATTACAATGGAATTCGTAAGTGTTTCTGTAGACTTTGGAGAGAGAGCAGGGTCATAACAATAGGTCCTGACATTACAGTGCCAAGAAACAGTTTGGGCTGAGATTAAAGGACCAGGGGTCGAATTACACACTAAAAAAGCAGAGGTGCCTCTGACATCCATCAGCTGATGAATCCGCTTGGGTTTTAGTCTGAACTTGAAATGAGCTGTCTAAGGTGCTGATTCCTACTCCCAAAATGGGTTCCTTATATAGCTTCTTAAAAGTTTGGGCTGAAACCTGGAGTGGATTTAATACTTTACCAGCCTCCACTGAACTTTTATTTTGAAGGCTCAGCAGCCATGGCTCCTAATCCTGGCATTTCTCAGTCTGGATCAAGGCCCTGCATTGGTTTCCTGGTGAATCCTCTCCTGGCTCAATACTTCTTTTGCTTTTTTGCTCCTGAAAGTGCTGTTTCTGAAAAGGGCAGAGAATTCAGACCAGACAGCATGGCAGCGGGATTCTCAGACTTGTAGTTGAAAATGTAACTTTTCTAAATTCTGGTCCAGCCAACTTACTTCAAAATTTTCTGTCACTGACTTCAGTAAGACTCTTAAGCCTGAATTCTATTGTTAGTTCCAACTAGCATAGACCTAGAATAGTCTTGATTCATCATTCAACAGTGACTTCGCTCCAGTAGTTGGGTCTATCAATAGTTCCAGGCCTTAGAGTAATTCCAGACAAGGTGTTTCATACCCCACCACCTACCTTCATCCACCAAATTTTACTAGAATTTGAGGCATTGCCCTCTGCTGGTAACCCTCCTTTGTTTTTCCACTACTTTTTTGCATCTTTTTTTCTTACAACATAATATCCATTAAAGAGAAAAAGACAGAAAAACCTATCAAATGCCTTCTAATTAGTATTGTGAAGAGGTCTCTATCTGCAAAGGTCCAATTTTCAGAAACCACTATATAATTGCTCAGTTTTAGATGATAAAATGGCCAATCTCCCCTTACTTCCTATACATGCTATTTATGTCACGTTTATAGAACAAATCACAGAGATAAATTTTCTTGTTTAGCAATAGAGACTCCCAAAAGAAGTGATACTATTCCTTGCCACTGCACAGGGCATAAAATATTACTATCTTCTCCTTTAGAGTCTAAGAAAACAACATATATTCTGTTTATCATTAAAGAACAAAAAGCATTCCTACTGCAGTAGCAGAGACTTCCACCGTTTAATAATTTGCATGGAAGTATATTACCTGCACCAGAGAAATTAGTAGGTTTTTCAACGTGGATGAAAAAAAGAAGCAGAAGCAGAAATGCAAATTGCATCTTGGGTCAGTTGTTGGCATCAGTTGTCTTCTTTTGGCTCATGCTGCCTTCAGAAAAAGATCCGTTAGGAATAAAAATCCTTCCAACGTGTGAATGGTATACTGGTGGATGATGAAAGCCCCAGCTTTACCTGTGCGATTGAATCACTTACCCTCTTCCAGTGGAAGATGTCATAACCACAAAACAAATTCTTGCAATTTGTATGTCTCCAGCTGGCAAGCCGCCGCTGCCTTTCCGGAAAAGTTGCCACCCTTGCACAATCCCCTGATGAAATAGCACCCCATGTCAGAAGGATATAGGAGATTGGATTACCTGTCTGCACCAGATCATTGTTTCTAGGAGATAATCCATAAATTTTTAATCCTTCTAATGTTCTTGGGCAATGTAAGGAGGGCTACTGATGACCTATTTCAACCTTTCCTATTGCTGTTTTGAGAATAGCCTCGGTGCAGGAATAAAATTGGCTATCCTCAGCATCTGTCCTTCTTGGATCACTGCTGTGCTTTATAGCCTTTTCTATTTCTTCTGACAATGGCCATTTCCCATATATTAACTTAACCTTAAACAGGTGAAAGAAAGTTAAATTCATAACTATAGGGGAAGTTCCAAATTTAGTCCCAAAGACTAAATGGTTCTTTTATGTTGTTATACTTGTATTTCATTAAATTACATGGCTTCAATTATTCATACTTTCTATAATGCTTCCTTCTCCATATAATTTCCTAAAGGATTTCATCAGCTTCAGAAGGAAGAACAAACAGCATATCGATTTGCATTAGTCTCCCTGTTCTGCCTGAGAGGCCTGGAGGTATCTCAACTTAAAGACAAAATAGCACAAAGGACAGCTGGTATTAGGCACAATTCAGTCTTCCTCAACCTGGTGCCCTCCAGCTGTTTTAGGCTAAATCTCCCAAAGGCCTCAGAGAGCATAGCCAATGGTCAAAGATGATGGGAGATGCAGAACAATAATTCTGGAGGTCATCAGGCTGGGAAAAGCTGGTACAAGTACATAGAACAATCATTTATTTCCCATAATAGGTTTTACAATTTATTACATATAGTTTGTTTACTGCAAATAAGGACTGATTGTTACCAGAGCTTTTGAAAAAGAAAAGCTTCTAAAAATATTACTAAGCGGAATTATTCTTGTCCTGAATCCTTAAACTAATATATGTCATAATTCTGTTTCTATTGTACTTCTATATTACATTCTATTACATAATGCTATTGTAACAACGTCATATTCTGTATTGGTAATGTAATTAGGCTAGAGAATTTTTGTTCCTTATATAGTTTAACAATACTAATTTGTGCTTATAATACGATATTATAGCATTACTGTAAAATAAAGCTCATATTATAATATGATGTAAGAATGACTTAAAAAAACATATCACGCACCATTATTTTTGATAATACTTGAACTCAAAGCATGAAACATAGCTCTCTGCCTTCCCAGTCTGTGATGCAAGTTAAGCTGAGAGTATTACCCAGTGATTTTCATGGACATGTGGAGACTCAGACCTGGAACTCCTAGGCCACACTGATTTTCCTTGTTCTTTTTCAAGTGGTACCTGCCTTAGTTACATCCTGTTTGGACTACAGTAGCACACTCTACATGGGGCTGCCTTTGAAGAGTGTTCAGAAGCTTCAGCTAGTTCAAAGAGCTGCATCCAGGGTGCTAACTGAGGACCTGACTGTTGTTATGTGCCTTCAAGTCATTTCTGACTTATGGCGCTCCGAAGATGAACCTGTTATGGGGGTTTTTGGGGCTGAAACTGTGTGACACACTCAGGGCCATTGGTGGGTTTCCATGGCCAATCAGGAAATCAGTGATCAAACCACTATATCACCCTGGCTTTCCAGACTGTACTACTCCTCATTTTCTCTGTTAAAACAGCTCTACTGGTTCCCAGCTTGTTTCCCAGCACAATTCAAAGTGCTGGTTATGGCTTACAAAACCCTATATGGTTCAGGTCTGAGCTGTTTGGCAGACCGTGTATCCCTGTACGTGCCTGCTCAGGCCTTGATATTATCAGGAAAGGCCCTTTTCTCAGTGCCATCACCTTCACAAGCAGGGTTGGTGGGGACGCAAGACAGGGCCTTCTCAGTGGCTTCCCCAGACTCTGGAACTCCTTTCCCAGGGAGGCCAAAATTGTCCCCTCCTTGCTGCCTTTCCATTGGCACTGGCAGGCAAAATTCTTTTTATTTCCACAGGCTTTTACTATAGAAAGTTTTTAAAGAAGGGGCTAAGGGGTATGTTTTAAATTGTACTGCTTTTCATAGCTTTTTAATCTTTCCAATTGCATTTTATCCTTTTAACTAGAGATCTGAAGAGTTTTAATTAAATATTCACTTTGTGTATGCTTTAAACTGTATTTCTCATTTAAATTATAAGGCACCTTGAGTCCCAGTTCTGGGAAGATGATACCACCACTATTGCAATATGGAAAGAGGGTAGAAGTGGTTGCTGTGAATATCCATACGTAGATAAGTTCACAGTTGGGGGACTACAGGTTACTCTCATCGACCTACTGCTACAACGTATTTATTCATTTAATTTATATCCCACCTTTCTCCTGATATGGGATCCACGGTGGCACTTCTACTGTCTATACACTGTGCCACTCCCCTTGCAGAAGCAATGCCTGAGCACACAACAGATACAAACTGCCAACTGAGTTCTTTGGCTCATGATATTAGCAGGGAGAGTTGTTGTTGTGCTCTACATCACAGGCATGAATTGTGCAGTCCCTGGACCACATCCAGTCCACAAAGGCTTTGATTCATTCTTCACTGTTCCTCAAAATCTCTAAAAATCCTGCCTCTGGTGATTAAAATGTCACTTTCAATTCCACAAAAACAGTATAATTCAAGCCATTTCTGCACTAGACTGTTATAGCACTATTATTCCACTTTCAACATCCTATGGAATCCTGGGGTTGGCAGTTTTCGGAGGGGCCGGCTGGTCCCCAAAACTGCAAACGCCAAGATTCCATAGGATGTGGAATAATAGCACTATAACAGTCTAGTGAGGAAATGGCCTCAGTCAGTAGGGGTCTGGAGGAACTGAAAATGCAGTATGTGCAGCAGCCCTCTAACCTTTGATGGTCGGCAGAAACTGCCACTAGTGTTGTTTAACTTTCAGTTCAGGTGGGACTGTATTTGAGAAGATGTGACACTATAGAAATCTGGCGTTTAATGTGATCATCTCTTTCCACTTGCTACAGCACAGTATTTGCTTCAGAGAAACTTTTTATGAATCTGGTAAGATCACCGAAACGCTGAGCTGCCCTTAATAATATTCTGATTATAATCCTCATCCAAAATAACCATTCAGAGTTCAACTCTACCTCTTGTGTCTTGAACAGAGCAAAGGCTTTTCATTTTACTACATCCATTAATCATCTTTATGTAAGCGTGTCTGTGTTACTGCTCAATCTTGTTTGTTGATGACCACCACTACTGCTAAAGTAATTATAATTGTTTCGTCCTTTTCTCATTTTGGTACCGTCTCACTCTAGTAATTACATTCTGCACTGTTAACAATTGTGCTTTCCAGACACACGTATAAACTCTTAACATATCTGGGTACACACCCCTTAAAGGTTCTTTGAACCTTAATAGTAGTGCGTCAAGTAGATTGGTCTCAGTGACCTATATTCACACACAGTTATTTCAAAAGTGAAATTTTATTTAATATGAAAGAATCAAAATATATATGATCGCATTTAGGAATAGCAAGCTTTATGGTACAGTTTCAAGCAGACAGCTATCTAAAATACAATTACTTCAAAATGGGGAACTATTGAAAAAGCAGCTTGAAGATGCTGAGGGGATCCAGGCCACAACTGCAGAACTGGGTTCCGCTACAGAGGATGGTATGCCATCTGGATTTAGATTCCAAAAACGGCATGCCTTAGAGCTAAGCAATTTGAGGTTCAGAGGCTGCTGGGGGGAGCAGAGGAGAAAGAAATAGGCTAAAAGGGGGTGAGATGAGAAATCATTCCCTAACCCAACAAAAAGAGGAGAACAGATGGGTAAGGTGCTGAAGCATAGGGAAAATATTTCCCAAAGATCAGGGTTGACAAAAATTATCTTCTCCCGCAGGCCCATTGGAGATGCCTCACGAGGAGCTAAAAAATGCTTTAAGTTTAGTTCAAGTGGTGAGAAGAGAAGGAGATTTTTGGAAAAGACTTCAAGGAAGGATAAGCTAAGGAGGCCATTGGAGCCAAAACCACAACTGAAGAGATAAAATAGCCTTACACACTGCTGTGGCTAAAATCCTGGGTTCTCAGGCTTACAATTATGCACGGCAGGCATGCTTTTTTTCCTAGGATGAGCATAGGTGATTCTTGTGCTTTTGAAAACAGAAGACCTGTCAAGACAGAATCAGTAGATTGAATAGTCTGATATCTAGGACTTAAAAAATAGGAAAGGAATGGCTATCACTTTTGTTGTGTTAAAGGTTCATACTTAATGAAAGGAACAATCTTCTGGGGTTTCATGCTAAAAGTCTTCTTAGAGTGATTACCTTCTTTATAAGGCACTGGCACCAATTGCTGGAGTGAGCCCCCTGCCTGGGATACTACATCCAGTGATATAGTCAGTGTTTCTCAAGAGTGTGCACGCTTTTTTTTCAGTACTTGTACCTAATTGGAAGACATATTTCTGTAGGCATTCCGGGGAAGCTCCCTCAACTATTTGACCAAAGAAGTTTTTTCACTACTGGTTTACCCCTACCTGTTTCCCACCAGCTCTCTCTTTTCCAACAATTTCTAAGTAATACACACATACAAGTCCTTGCAGGGATGTTGTGGAAGCAGCCTGCCAACAGCTCTCAGTCATGTGTAGAATGACCTTCCAATTCAGATAATACTCCATGAATAGGATGAAGAGGGCTTGAAAAGCAATTTTTTTTCTTTTCTAAAATAAGATGCACTGTTTTCCGAAATATTTCTGCATGTATTTTAACCAAGCTGGCAGCTGAAGTCACAGTGTACTGTATTCCTCTTTTTCTATCCTGAAAGGGTGAAATTCTCTCCTGAAAGGGATGTTCTGAACTTCTGTTGAAACTCTTAGCAAACAATGAACCTAAGAAGATACCAGGAGCCACGATGGATCAGACCCAAGGGCCATCTTGTCCAGCAGTAGCCAGCCAGATTCCCCTGAGACACGCCAAAGGAAGACCCAAAGGCCGCCATCCTCTTCCACTCTTGCTCCTGCTGTGGAGGCAGGGGGCTTTAACAAGAGTAGTTCAAAGTGTCTATGAGAATAATAATTTCAGAAGACAGTATTCAGTATTTTAAGAAGGGGGAAGTGACTCCAGAAAAATAACAGTGCTTTTTTAAAAAGCACCCGTAAAATTAAATGACGCTTTGTGTTACTTTATATCAATACTCTGAAACAGCTTAAAACCGGAATATTTTTAGAACATTAATGAGTTTATTATTCCAAGGATTGTGATCAAATCCTTCTGAGTTTTCAGCAAGATGCATCCACAGATGTTCCACTAAAGTTTGTGTTTTCTGTGAATAGCATGTACTTGACAGATGCTAACCTGTTTTTAGATATTTTCTCGGTTTACCGGTATTTATTAATGTATTTATTGATGTTTTTAAAATTCTAGGTTTTGAGCAGTTGCAAAAGAATGAGTCACATATAAAGCTCCTTTTAAAAAAAGGCTTCCCAGTTGTGACACTTGTAAATTAACTTCGCAATATGTATTCAACCATTCGGATTACTAGCTTGCCTTTGAATTGCTGAAACACTAGAATATCGTATATATATTAAAAATGCATCCTTTTAATTTAATAGGCACAACCGCAAAAAGTGTTTTTAAAATAAAACTGTTGTCCTCGTATTTAGAGAAAACACTAATCTGCAACCTCGAACACGAGAAGGAAACGTATTTATAAGTAGAACAGTTTGCGCTTTTGAAGAGCCATCCGGATTTGCACTCCAGCATTGCCAAACCTCCTAGTAAGTAAGGATCAAAAAGCCACACCGACCAACAAGTCAGCCGACGTGCAGACCCAGGACACTTTTCGGACTTCCGAAAGCCCCCACTGCGGTGTGGGAACGAGAGGCGCGAGGCAACAGTTTCCGACCGGCGGCTGGAGAGGGTTGCACGTAATGCTTCACTGCTGGCGGCTCTCGACTCTGCCCGCCCGCCCGGCTTTCTTCCTTCCCTTCTCCGCCGTTGCTGCGGCTGAGAACCCGGATCCAAGATGGAGTCGCTGAGTAAAGCGGGGCAGGAGATGAGCCTGGCGGCCTTAAAGCAGCACGACCCCTACATCACCAGCATTGCCGACGTGACCGGCCAGGTGGCCCTTTACAGCTTCAGCCCCAAAGCCAACGAGTGGGTAAGTGGCCGGGCGGGGGGCCGCTGTGCCAGGCCTTCCTCAGCCCCTGCTCCCCCTGCGCCCCTTCCCTCCCTGGCCGCCCGAAGTCTCCTGGGTAAGTGGGCCACGCAACGCCCCCGGCCTCCCGGGGCTGACCGTTAGTAGAAGACGCGCAAACAGACTTCTAAATTCCTCTGAGCTTTACCCCTTCCCCGCTCAGTCCCCGCCACTATTCCACGGGGAGGAGAGAAGTGGGTTCCGTCCCCCTTTGCGGCCATTCTCAGAAACACGCCCACCTTTTGGGGTTCCCGAAGAAGCAGCTGGTCGTAGCCCATCCCTGCTCCCTGTTCCACTCCCCCGAAGATAGTGCGGGCGTTCGCTCGGAGTGGGTTGCCTGTAGCATTTGCACTGTGGCCATCCAGGTGTGTTGTTGAACTCCAGTTCCCTTGTCCCTCACCACGGGGTATGCTAAGTAAGGCTGATGGGATTTGCAGTCCCAACAGCATTCGGAGGGCTAATCCCTCCGAATCCCCCACAGTAAGAGTGGTGTTAAAATCTGGTTGGGGGTTACTAAGATTGAACTTTTCCAACCCTTTAACCAGTGCTTTTATTTAGCCCAGAATGGCTGACCTCTTAATTTTGCACACTAGATGACTGCTGTTGTAAGTTTAATGGGCGTATGTGCTATTGTGTATGCATGCCAAATATGCATTCTCTCTTTAATATAAAAGAAAGGCTATAACCTTGCAGATGATATTACAGAGTTATTATGGCAAGTGTATTTGCTTAAATATAAATAACAAAGAAGTGGTTCAAACCCACTGTTTTCAAGTTTGTGCGTACAGTGTTCTAGAGTTGGTCTTTCTACCTTGCTCTCGCACCACTGTGCGCTCCCAGTTTGAAATGGCACAAATTCATATTTGCATTAGTCATTGCAAGCGTGTATTGTAAGATTGGTCGTTTAGCAGAGTTATTGGGCAGTGCTGTTCGGCCAAGGGGTTTATAATATTCTGTCAGTTTCATGAAAGCAATATCTGAACATCATCAGAATCAAATTAAGTTCCAGCCTTTTTTGTGTACAGCCACTGTGCCTCTTGTCATAGGCTTTATCTCAGATCATTGGTTTGGGGAAATAAGTGTGGTGTAATTCAGGGTGGGCAACTTTGGTAGGATAGGGGTCAATTTACTACACTCAAGATCCACCACACATTGCAGTGGCATCAACAATGCTCTTAAAAACCCTGAAAAATCAAAAGTAAAATTCTGCTTTTGTGTTTTGGTAGGTTCAAACAAGGTGTAATGAGGCTGTGCCTTCTGTTAATGCAAATTGTCCTTCCTGGAGGCTTTGGAAAGTAGAAATTTATCCTTTTGGGGGGAAAAAAAGTCTGTGGGAAGACTTAGATGCTGTCCATAACTTGCTCTTTACCCTCACATGGTGCTGTGATTCATACTAGTTTGAAGAAGACAAGATTCTAATGCTATCATAAGGCTTCATTACCTTAGGTCATGAGGACCAGTGTAGACTACCTGTCAGCCTTGTTGTTCAGATAAAAGAAGTGGTTGGGGAAAGATCTACATATACTACCTTGAGATCCATAGAAGAGAAAGATGAAGCTATTTATTAAACAAGTAGAAGACCATGACTTACATTGTTTCCCTTTTCCCCCCTGTATTTTAGGGGGAACATTTCTGTATGCAGACATCATAGAAAGCTATGAAGTCTGCATATGGCTTCCCTCTTTTGGTGTGATACATACCTGAGAAGGAGGGGACAGTATTGTTTTCTTTTGTGGACAGTTGCAACACATAGCATCACTCAAATAGAAGTGTTTACAATAGCCATACAGAAAACTTTTCTGACCTTTTTAGGTTAACAGCTGCCTCTTCTTTTCAGTTCATCATCTTAGGGACAGCTCAGAAGCCAATGAACCATCATTTTCCAATGGGCATAGATGAGATTGCATAGCTTGCACTAGTCCTGATACTGCTTCCCACCTCCCTTTGCCTACCGCTCAAGCACTGCAGGAAGACGTAGTCTGTTGTGTTCCTGTCCATTTTTCATCTTGCTTACCTTAACAAGCTATATTAACACAAGTGTAGAATAGATACCTAAAAGAGAGTTAATCAAAAATATGAACAAGCTCTGTTGACCTAACTGTTCGAACAGCAGTTTTTAAAGGGCTTGTAACTTAGAGGTTTTGCCTTGTCCCCACAAAGAACATGTAACCAAGATGGATAAATAGACTCTTTTCTTCTTAATATCTCAGTAACAGGATACTGGAAGACTTGCTCCTCCCCTAAGAATCTGCCCACTCTGTTGGATCTGTGTTGCTGTCTGACTGAAAACTAGGAGTGAGATTATCTGGGCAAGGGACTTCTCAGCTGCCGTGCTCTGGCTTGAGGGTTCTTTCCCCCAGAATACTTGCTCTCACTTCTGGCTTCTGATGTACAGTAAAACCCATTTTGTTCTGGGAGTCTGTGGTGGTCTTTACTTGTTCCTTGATTTTCCTGCTCCCTCTAGTCCCTAGTGATCTGATCTTGACTCAAATTAGTTTATTCCATTTGTCTCAGTTTTAATTTTGAGCTTCTCTGCATGCTTACATCTAGCAAAGAAGCACTCTACAAATTCTAAAGTTTTCATGCATAGTTGATCAGTTGTACACTATTTTTTTTAGCTTTCTTATTCTTTGAATCTTGTATTCTCCCTCTACCCACCCATCTACATTATTATTATTATTATTTAATTATCTTTATATGTATTCTGCTTTTTGTCCAACATTGGACTTTAAAGCAGTTTACATGTTAAAACTATAAAATTTAAACCATATAAATAGTACATATTAAAACAGAATTAAACTATAAGAGAATTAAAACAACTAAAAAGAGATTTAAAGAATTAATATTAAAACTGCGCAGCACCCCTAGCCCATTCTTTAAATACTTTCTGTATTAAAATGCCCATCTGAATAAAAATGTATTTGCTTGCTGTGAAAAGGACAACAAGAAGGGGACCATTCTGGCGTCACTGGGAAGAGAGTTCCAGAATCTGGGGGCAGCCATTGAGAAGGCCCTCCCTTGTGTCTCCACCAGCCATGCTTGAGAGGGTGGCGGGACTGATAGAAGAGCCTCTGATGATCTCAGAGGCCCGGCCTGTCAAATTGCCTGGACCTGAGCCATACAGGGTTTTATAAGATCATAACCAGCAGTTTGAATTGTGCCCAGAAAAAAAACTTGCAGCCAGTGGAGCTTTCCAACAGGGGCATTGTGTGGTCTCTAAAACTTGCCTCAGTTAACAGTCTGGCTGCAGCTCTTTGAACCAGCTGAAGTTTCCAAACACTCTTCAAAGGAAGCTCCAAGCAGAGTGTGTTATAGTAATCTAAAGGGGATATAACTAAGGCATGTACTATCATGGCCAGATCTGATGTCTTAAGGAATGGGTGCAGTTGGTGCACCCATTCCTTAAGCACTCCTGGCAACAAATTGGACTTCCAGATTCAAGGCTGAGTCCAGCAGTCACCCAAACTGTGAACCTGTGTCTTTAGGGAGAGTATAACCCTATCTAGCACAGGATGAATCCTTAGTTCCTGACCTGCCTTCTGACTGATCATGAGTACCTCTGTCTTGTCTGGATTAAGTTTCAATTTGTCTGCCCTCCTCCAGTCCATTACTGATGACAGATACTGGTGGAGGACCAGAACAGCCTCCTTGGATTGGGGTGGAAAGGAGTAGTAGAATTGGTGTCATCCACATATTGATGGCACCAGACTGCAAAACTCTGAACAACCTCTTCCATCCATAAGTAGCATGGAGGACAAAACAGAACCCCAAAGGACTGCACAGGGCAATGACCAGAGTGTCCCTCCAAGTAGGGATGGAGCCACTGTAAAATAGTGCCTCCCAGTCCCATCCCAGCAAGATGGCGCAGAAGGATACTGTGGTCAGTAGTATCAGCTGATGAGAGGTCCACCAGAAACAGCAGGGACACAGTCCCCCTGTCCAGCAATGTGTGTGGATCATCCGCCAGTGTGACCCAAGCTGTCTCAGTCCCATAGGCAGGCCTGAAACCAGATTGAAATGGATCTGGAAAATCTCTTTCATCAAGAAACTCCTGGAGTTGGAAGGCTACCACATGTTCCAGTGCCTTGGCCAGAAATGGTAGGTTGGAAATTGACTGATAGTTACCCATTTAGAGGGACTCAGAGATGGCTTTTTCAACAAGGTCCTCACAGCTGCCTCCTTTAGACTAGCTAGCGTACTGCCTTGCTGTAAGGAGGCATTGACTACCCCCTTCAGCCACTCAGCCAGTCCCCTCTGGCCTGTTTGATAAGTCAGGAAGGGCAAGGGTCTAGAGCACATGTGGTGTCTTTCACTTCTCCAAGAATCCTGTCACATTCTTAGACTGCACAAATTGAAAGGTATCCAAGAACACGGGACAAGCAGGAGCCAAAGTTACATCCACTGGAACTGTGCCAACTACAGCATCAAGGTTGGAACAGATGTGAGCAAGATTTATTTGAAAATTTAAAGCTTGGATGAATGATATTGTATTTCCAAGGAAAAGTTTTGAAATGTAGGCGACTGACCTAAAGAAAAACAAGCTTGCCTTATCTATTAATCCTGTTTGATGCAAACTTATTATGACTTATGCTAATAAATGCACCATTTAATCTCTTTTTGTAATAGATTTGCAGAAGACAAAAAAAAAGAAGAAATTACTAGGATGGCTTTTTTTTTTTTTGGTATGACTTTAACAGACTCTTACATAGTAAATGACTTCAGAGGAAAGGTACATTTAGAGAAGACCAATTAACTGTATTATACTAGAATTTCATTATCAACCTGAAATCTAAGAATGCTACAAAAATTCTAGTATTTGAAATAATTTGTTCCTGTATTTTCTTGCTCGTTATAGGAGAAGACTGACATAGAAGGTACATTATTTGTGTATAAAAGGTAAGTTTAAATCTTCCCTTATATTTGCATTAGGATGTAAACTACAAACTATCATAAATATTTTGTCTGAATTAAAACAATATCTTCTTTTGTTGTTATATTTTGAAACCTTAATGTTATGCTTTCTTACACACAGTTCTGAAAAAAAAATCTGGAATTTCTTTTGAAAAACATAAACTTTACTGAAAAAAATCTTCAAGGCAGTTTTGAATTCTCGGTATAGTTATTGGCAAATACAGTTCAGGATATGACTGTGTCAGACCCTCATGCAAGGGACGATAATAAGAGTAATTTGATTGTTTTGCTGCCTATCCAGCAAGGTATCCCAGACCTTCCTGTGGGACTGGTGCATGCATAGTTACAAATAACAGCCCTCTGTTAATATTACAACTGATCTTTGACAAGTATTCTGCATTTGGTATTAGCAACTAAGTTACATTGTTTGGCATTTATTGTGGTACTGAAAGCTGCAAGCATTTAGACTAAGATACAGAGTTGCAAACATTTGAGCTGCTATCCTATTCACATTCATTTGGGAGTAAGTCCCGTGGCACTTAATGGGACCTAATTCTGAGCAGACATGTGGGAGTGTAGGAAGCAATTTGCTGATTTTTCACCACCATGCCATAAATTCCAGGGCAACTCCTAGTTTCTGGGGTAGGACAGTGGTGCCTGGATCCATGGAAGCTACTAACTCAAGTCCTTAATTCTTATCTGAACTTTAGTGTATCTGCATACACTTTAATACATACATACTGCATTTATTTATATTCATTCCTTGGCTCAGCTCATCTTACCTGCAGTTTGTTTTTCTTATTGTCAAAATTTAGGTTGAGGGAGGTCCTATAACTTACATATGCTATTCTTTAATGTGCAGTGTATAGTGGGCCATAAGTAATTACAATACTTAAATTACCTGTAGCATAGAGTGAGGATGAGCAAGTGTGACTAATGAGCTGCATGCAGCCCTTTGGTCCTCAAAAGTGTGGCCCCTGAAGTTCCAGGGGCCTCAAACTACTTTTTTTTTTAAAAAAAAGTCCAGGTGATTTTTTTTTCTCAATCCCTCTAAGTGCTCCCAAACTGCTGGAAAATACAGTAGTTCTTGCTAAAGGCCCTGTACCTTAAAAACTTACTAGACATCCCACTATTGGTCAAAAATCAGCTGAAATCAAAACCAGAAGTGATGCCACTCAGTTGATGTTTCAGTTTTGGCCAAGTTCTTGCAGGTTTTTAAGGTATGTAGAGTAGGGTGAGTGAGCAGAACTCCTGCATTTTGCCTTAAGGGGGGAAGAAATTTGGAATTTTTTAATTCTTTTAGGGGGTATAGGAGCTTTTTTGTACCAGTGTGGCCCCTACTCATTTTGTAGGTGTCAGCCTTGGCTTAGAAGATGACTTTGAAATTACTCTGTTTGCAAAATTGTTATACATTTCTGCTTGTAAATTGTTCCAGTTTCAGCTGAATCTTTAAACTGAGATAGTTGTAAGTTAGTCTAAAGGGACAGTCTTCCTAATAGATTGAAAATGTTCTGCTTCTGACTTAGTGAACATTAGAGATTGAACCCTGATGGCTTATATGCGGAATTGGTTCTAAGTTGTGTGCAGCCACTGTTTTAGCATCTCAAATGTAACATGAGGGGAACAGGACCAGTTCCATCCCCTGTCATCTACTCTTCGCCTAAGTTGAGGGAGATGTCTTCAGTGGAAGAACAGCAGTAGCAGCTTATCCTCATTGTACTTGCTGATAGGTCTGCTGGGAATAAAATGCCTGTCAGTTATTTGAGAATGAAGTGGATATTTTAAACTGTGTAGTTGGTAGATAACAGATGGAATCATCTTGAAATAGTGTTGTTTCTGGGAGACATTTAGGGGATGAACTGGTGCTGTCTCCTTAGACCAGAGCTTTCGAAACTGCGTGTCGTGACGTATTAGTGTGTCGGCTGCAATGTATAGGTGCATTGCTGCCCTGGGCTGAAAAAGACCCATGCGAGTAAACCTAACATGGTTTTTTTTTGCAAGATTTGTTCATCGTAGTTTGCTATTGCCTTCCTCTGAGGTTGAGAGTGCAGTTTCCCCAAGGTCACCCAGTGGATTTCCATGGCCTCTCTACTGCACCCATTTCTGGAATGTGTATTAATTTTATTGTTTATAGTCTGACAGCATTAAAAAAAAAGTTGCAATAACATTACAAATACATTAGATGGCTGTCAACTTGGTTTTAAAATCCAACTTGACTAGTACAAACCTATGAAACAAAAGAATTTAATCAGCATTAAGGATATTGGGCAATTTCCAGAAAGTTCTCCCAGTTCCTTTTTCACTACCATAATAAAGGCTGTATTATGTGGAACACTTTGCTATTATCATTCAAAAGGACTGTCATAATATTTTGTATTGAACTTTGCCATTATTATCTGATAATAAGATAGACATTTCTCTCTTGGAGAAATATACAATGTAAAAGGAAAGATAATTAGAAAGGCTTCAGTTTGTCCTGTCTTGCACATACACTCTTTCAGAACTGCCGAACTGGTATAATTTGAAAACCCACTTTGTCTGGTCTTCTGAATAGCTAGGAAAATGGTATGAATTTTCATAAACAAACTGTACGGGTAGAAGAAGGGCTTGTTTGTGTTGAAGGATAGTCCTTGGCTCCAGCTTGTAATGCCCCTCAGAAGAGGGCCAGTATTTGGACTTTATTGCGGTGGAATCCTGAGTCCAGACTTCTTCCTGTTTATTCTAAATAGTACAATTTTGGAAGATAAGTTACCCTCCATATTACACAGTCTCACCAAAGTGCAATACACACACAGCCTAGCTCCGGTGAAAATGATAGAGCTGTTTTATTTCATAGCATAGCTGTTGGTGTCCTAGGTGATAAGGCTAGTAACTTTCTCAGAAATGTATTCTGAGATACTTACTTATATTGAATTATAAATCACTTTATGTAGAAGACTTTGGAGTATATAATGACTTAAGACAAACACAGTCCACAAAGTTACAGTGAAACAGATGCATTAATAAAACAGTGACTGGTATTTATTAGTCAAGATAGCATTCATTTTCATATAATATCTTTGCCATGATTTTGAATGTTTGTATTTTTAGATTAAGGTTTGCAATAGTGATATTTCTGAGTTTCCTGCAGTCTTTTGGCAGGTATTTGCTTTCTTTTAGATAATAAATGAGCGCTGAAGTGGAGTGCCAAGTATTGAACTTTGTTTACCTGTTCAGCTATGTGGCCAATTGCCACTTAGGAGCTTTACATT
Organism: Cyclura pinguis; assembly: GCA_030412105.1. Lineage (NCBI taxonomy): Eukaryota > Metazoa > Chordata > Lepidosauria > Squamata > Iguanidae > Cyclura > Cyclura pinguis. The sequence continues at coordinate 83,058,486 of CM059600.1, forward strand.
TTGTATAAATAGCCCACCTTAATGTTCAGCATTCAGTAATACAGCACTGGCTAAATTTTAATAGTATTTTCCATAGTCCAACACTGTGTTTTAATCAGTAGATATCAATACTACTAATTTTCAGGGCCTGACTGTTGGTGAATAAGATGTCACCAAAATAAGAGTTGAAGGACAATATGCCTTTGAAGCATACATTATGATACATCCTGTTTGCGTAGTTATATGATACAACTATAGTGTAACTATTTTTTTCAGTCACATCTTAACGCTAGAAGTTCTTATATTAATAGTTTATCAGTTTTCATCAACGTCTTGTCAGAGGTCTAGAGAAAATAAGTCAAATCCCCAAATGTCACTCTTGTTATTTACACTGTTGCAGTGCCTCAGGCTTATATGCATGCTATTTCCAGACCTTTAGTGCTTTAATCATGATTTCAGCTGAGTTTTAATTATATTTGACGTGCTAGCTGAAGCTGTTAGTCCATCTGTTGTAAAACATGCTTAAAATGAATATAAAATGGTGTTTTGAAATGACCTCAGAAAAATAAAGCAATAAAGTGTATTCTTAATACTTAAATTCTGTTAACTTAATGGGATTGCATGCTTAACAGTGTGCTTACGTTCGTAAAAAAAAAAGCTTGAATCTAGTTGCGTTTGCCTTGGATGGCAAAAACTGTATTACGTTATTTGTTAGTAGATTAATCATCGCTGTTTTTGTGATATTCAGATGCAGAGATACTATTAGATATTTTGGGTTGGCTCCAAGAGTGCAGAAGAGCATTTTCTGTCCTAAACACAAGATCCTTGCACATGAAATCGAAACTGAAATCCACCAGGGTACTTGAGATATTGCACAGTTTCTTGTTCAGATCTTTGACCTGTGCGTTCTATCTTCTACAAACCCTTGAGGAACAACTCATAGAACAGCATAATTTCCAGATTTTCGTCCGCTTATGCATCTCTTGATCCAACCCCTCAAGTCCCAGTTTTAAGGACAAGGCAGGAAAAAGAGGAGGAAGAGGATTAATTTGCAGTTGTTGCTCTGTATTCTACTAAATCATTATCAGTTTGTTGTTGATTTCCTGAAAACGGGTTATCTTTTTTACACTGTTCTGTTTTCTCTTGAAATAACAGGTCTGCTTCACCTTACCATGGCTTTACGATTGTGAATCGATTGAATATGCACAACTTGGTTGAGCCTGTAAACAAAGACTTAGAGTTTCAACTGCATGAACCTTTTCTTCTGTACAGAAATGCTAATTGTGAGTATAAATCTTTTGCTGCAAAAGTAGTATATGTGTGACAAAGAAACAACAAGTTAAGATTTCCCACCAGCTTCAAACCATTGGGTACCTTTCATCACACTTTGTTGCCTTTAAATTTATATTGTTAAACACTGTGAATTCCTTCTAATGTGATCTTACCAGTCTGTTTTAACATCTCCCCTGTCTCCCTTCCTTTGAACATCTGTCTCTGTAAACCTAATTGACTGACTAACAGGAAATAATGGTCCTCATTACACTGGCATTTTTTGAGAATGAGATGGTATGAAAGACCAGCAGGATAGTTACTTAGGGAAGAGACAGAAGGACCAAAAAAACAGTCTTGGGAGGTATTGCGAAGGTAACTGTGGGAAATGAATGTGTGCTGACTTTTTTAGATTTGTGAACTATAAGAGTTCATTTTTGAGAGAAGAGCAGAATATAAATGAATAAAATAATAATAAATAAAAAGTATTGCACTAATCAGCACAGGCCTTTTCACCTTTTAATCAAGGCTTGGTCATGAGGTTAAATAAAGAGCACATTTACATGACTATTTTCTTGTCATGTGAGGAAGCTTATGCAAGTGCATAGTACTGCATTCCCAGTGAACAGCATTTCTGTAAATGTGTATTTGGGTCATACTGTAATGTGAACCTGGGTCCCTGTTATGTCCTTGTCCAAGCTTACTTAGCTGTGGGAGTCAGGCTTGTAGATTTTTGGATGCTTTTACTTCTTGTAGCTCATTGTGAAATCACTTACTGATTAAAAATTGCATTAGTTTTACATCTTTTAAAAATCATTATCACTTATTATAATTAGTTCATGATGTCAACCGATTACTCTTAAATCGGTTGTAAGAAAGTTATTTGCAGTGCAGTTCTCTATGTATCTTCTCAGAAATAAGTGTCATTGAAAAGTAAGACCAGCTAAACTCAATCAGTAAGTAGAGGATTAAGACTAAACTCAGTATGAAAATACTATGGAAGATTGGCTTGAAATTCCTTTGTTTTATTCAGAATGTACTGAAACTTTTTATAACACCCATAATAAGTTCTAGAATAGTTCTAATGCTGACTCCTTTATTTATGAAGCTGAGAAATTTGCATTAATAACATCTCAGTTATTAAAGAGGAAATGAATGCAAATAAAAACACACCGTTCCTTTCTATATACCTGTCATTTCTTAAAACACTTGAACATGAAGCATCTTCTGTTTAACCTCTTTATAAAACATGCATGCAAGTATGATCTAAACAACTTTTTGTTAAAGAACAGTAGAATCAGTTAAAGAAAATGGGTTGACAATTGGTACGTGACTCTCATCCTTGACATATTGAAACTTTGAGTGACATCTGTACGAATTTTATTTACTATAATTGCAGGTATCAATTCTCTGTTTAGAGCTCACTTCAAATACCACCTGTTAACTTTATGGTGCAGACTTTGCTTCATCTGTCTTAAAGTAATAGGTCATTTTTAAACTACGAAATTGTAATTTCTCCTAGCTCTCATAAAAATTTGTATTTTAAGAACCATTTTTAGTTTTAAATTGCATCCCTTTTTTAATCCATCACCTGTTCCCACATCTTTAACAGGTATTGAATTGGCAAAACCCTGCCAAATTTTCCACATGTATCAACTTCAATTCTTCCCATTATCTACATGTTCACTCAGCATCCTGACAGATTTCGACAGAGTACTATTGACTGTTAATTAAGACATAATAAATAATTCATTATTTGTGTATTTCTCAATATGGTCACTCCAAATTTATGTAACATCTTCAAATGCTCAGTTTTTTTAAAAAAATAAACAACTTACCTCTGTAGGTCCTTAAGAAATAAGATTCCAAATCAGATTCACTCACAACTTTCCCTTTGTATCTAAATTCTCTGTCTTGATGTAAAGGATTAATTTCCATAATGTTAAAGGATGGATGTGGTACACAGTTCTGAATTCTGAAATGGGATAATGACAGTGCTTTTCTTATTCTTCTTCAAGTTCCTTTTTGCCTGTTGAAGTGTAACAGCGAACATCTAGAAGTGCAAGGATGTACTTTAAATGCTGCTATCTTTGTCGTAACAGATTACAACCTAAATACACAATCTTGTAGCGAGGCAATCTTATTTCTTGACTGTAAAACTATCAAAGTGGATTCAGCAAGTGAAAAAGAGCCACCTGTGGATATCAGCAGCGTTGTCAGAATGGCATGTGTTTGATTGTGGAAGGAGAATGTATCTTCAGTAATTGCCTTAATGCAGGCTTCTCAACCAAGATAAGGAGTGAGGCTGCTGTTGCTATTTCTGTAGAAAGAAATGGTAAAATTGCATTTAGGATTTTATAATGGAGTTTAAGTTGAGGGCAGCCAGACGTGTAGAACAGTGCCGTACATTGGGCTAATGTGTCAACAGCAGGCACTTTCTAGTTCTGCATTCTGTTGTAAAGTAGCTATCTGTGCTCTGTCTTTGATAGCATGTTCTGTTTCGGACAAATCCATTAGTTCTTGGCTTTAATATCCACTTTAACCTTATGTATTCTTTCAACATGCAAATGATTCCAGCGAAAAATAGAAAGCTTTTCTAATCTATTTTTGTATCTCTGTCTTCTTGTCCTTCATGGTAATCAGACACAAAATATTAAAAGCTGCCTTTGTATGCTACTTTTCTATAGGTATTTGTAGCTTCCGAACAATAGATCTGGCACATTTTCTTTTTCTTACAAGTTTTCTCTTTTTTGAAGTTAGAAAATTTTGTGAAGAGTTTCCACTCCCAGTTGGCTAAAGATACATTCTTTTCTGCTTGGGAATACATCTGTGATCCAGTTTTCTTAACAGACATACTTCCATACTGCAGAATTCCGTAGTATAGTTGCACTGTCTGAATGCTTTCCATCCTGAAATACTTCGTAATGAACAGCCCATGATACAATATGCTTGTTCCACTGGTGGGACAGTTTTTACCAGCAATTTTGTGCCTCATACCTTGTTCTAGAGGTCTAGTAAATTCCCTGGCGCAGATCGTCCAGTTGGAGAGAAGGTTGTAAGAGGGATAGAGGGATGAAAGCCCTGTCAGCCTGGTAGTGGAGTACTAGTGCCACATGAAATTTGGGCCATAGTTAGTAATGGAATCCCCTCTCTTTCCATTTATATTTGAGAATATATGACAGTAACTGTTTCTCATTGACTACTGATAGTGCACCTAAATTTGTCACTATAGGAAAAACTTTTTAAAAGGATATCTTTATTGATAATTTCCCAAAACACTAAAACTCTATAAGTACCTAGAAGGAAAAAAAACCCCAACGTAAATAAAATGTGAAACACATGCATTTGAAATTAAAAAGTAGAGAAAAAGTAAAGAGAAAGAAAAAGAATCAACTTTCATCCTTCCTTTAAATGGATAATAGCAATCTGAATGAGTCAAGCTTCTCAAATGTAACATCCAACACTTCCCTTCCTCCCCTTCTCTGATTCATACTTTGCAAAAAGAGAGACAGAAATTCCACCAAAGGTCAACATGTCCATCATAGTATCTCAACATTACTTTCTGTTACATACGGTTACATATTAGATTTACTTGATAAATGACATTAAATGGTAAATGACATTAATACTATTGTATGAAAAATGACATCAGTAATGTGCTGCTTGCTGACTTGATTACACAGTATTTTCGCTCATTAAAACTGTAGATCTATTACACTTCATCCTATATCCAAATATTTTTAAACCACATGGTAAAATCCTCTACAACATCTATTAAGCCAATCCAGTTTTCATTGTATTGTGTTTGTTATTTCATTTTAAATTTAACTCCCCGCCTCCCTTGTAACTGTCTCATTTGTGAACTTCACCCTCCCCTACTTCTCAGATTCAGTGTTTTAGATACCTTCCTACTTGGTGTTTTAAAACAATTGTCCTGAAACAGCACCTTTCCTTTTAGCATCTTTCCTCCCCTTCCATCAAACAGGTTAAGTCAATTTGATTTCATTCAACCATCAGAGTAATTTGACTACAAATCAGTTTCAGATTAGCTTCCTATCTCCCACCACTCCTTGAGCTGTATACCCCTTTCACAAACCAAACACATACCTCTCCCCCAACTCAATAACTTCTTCCATTAGCTTGACTTGAGTTTGTCTCTCCATATAATTTCCATCCTCTTTCACTTCCATATTGCTAACTTCTTTGCCCCCCTTTTGTCTGACATCTTCCCACAGTTCCTTGATCTCCTTTCTCAGGGTCTCCACCATGTTCTTCTTGAATTTTAAAAATTCCATGCCTAGCTCCTCCATTGTCCATTGTAAAAAGTCCTGGAAACACTCCTTGGAAAGCTCCATCTTTCATTTAGTCTAGCAGTTTCAGAGTTAACAACTTACTTCTCTCATGTCTAGCCAGAAGCTGTCAGCAAGCCAGTTTTATCCACATCAAATAGATGATGTCTGTACTTTCTCACTCTGTGGTTTCTCTCATGCTGTTAAAACCCAAATCCATCTTGCAAATAAAATGCAAATCAATGTATTCACCAAATAGGTTCGCTTAAATCTTTAATTTTCTCTTTTGAATATGTCGATCCCCAGTATTGTAATTTGTCCAGATCCTGTGGCATAATAACACCTGCTCAGTTCTTAACTACAGAAAGAAGGTAGCTGTGTAGGCTCTGTAGTACCATTTTAATCAGAAGCTGCATTACACGACAAGAGCAAGATGTCACTCCCTCAATCTTTCCCATTCATAACATGTTTACTCATGAGGAAATGCAAGTAGTGTTTATTCCAGACCCTAATGGGTAGTCCTCTACTCCCCCTTTAATCTAAGGGGAGTATTTTCAGCCAGAGATCCCTTTGATCAGCATTTTTACCATCAAAGCTGTCCCATCTGCAGAGCTGCAGCCAAGATTGTCTGCCTGGCTGGCCTGCCAGAAGTTGAATGGCTGTAGGCAGTACCTTATGGGTTTTTCACCCATGTGTTATGATTTGTGTAATAATTTAAAAGGGTGTATTTTGTGCTGATATTTCATAGGCGTTAGAACTATAGTACTGTTTTATGAAATACTGAGATGTGATGCTAAAGCCAGTTGCATAAGTTTTATGAAACAAGTTGGCTTTAGCATCACACCAGGATAACCAAGGGAAGGTAATCAAGACCATGTCAAGAGAATGGTGGCAATTCCCCAGAAGCATCACATACGATCTTGGAAGCTAAGCAGGGTCAGGCCTTGTTGTGCTTGGATGGGAGACTGTCAATGAATACGAGGTACTGTAGGCTGTATTTCAGAAGAGGAAACTGGCAAAGCCCATGTCTGAATGTTCCTTGCCTATAAAAACCCTATGAAATTCATGAGGTCTCCCTAAGTTGACAGGCAACTTGAAGACACTTAAGCACGCACATACTTTACTAGGCTTTGGGGAATTTATTGTTTTACAAGAAAGATGCTTTTCTTAATGTACTCTTTTTATTCCTTGCTTTTGATCAGTGTCTGTAATGGTTTAAATTCTATAATAGTAAATATAATACAGTTTTAATCTTAACTTTCTGTATGTTTTTAGCTACGTATGTTTTTATTTATACTTCTTTTTACCTTGTAAGCCTCTTTGAGTTCCAGCTTTGGGGAAAAGGCTGGGAAAATATACAGCGTTAGATAGAAAGATAGATTTCCCCTGTTTTCACACATAGAGAAAACTTGGTTCAAGGTATGTTAGCTGCATGTGTTGAGCCAGTGTTATGTTAAGGTAGCCCTGTGGCTATCATGGCATCATGTAATCCTGCATAACTCAGATCTGTCAGCCTCAGGAATAGACTGGATCAATAATGTGAGCAAGTCTCTTCATATCTTTCAGCTCAAGCAAGGAGATTTTTGAGCAGTGAGATAGACAGTGTACCAGCCAAATCTCATTCATTCAGTTCCTAGTGCAGATTTTCTGGACTGGTACTTAGTTGAACAGAAAACCTGGAGAGAGAGGTCATATTGCTACAGCCAATGCCATCTACTCCTCCCAGACCTTTGAACCTGCTTTGGGATTGCAGAGAAACCTCAACTGTGATGTAACTGGGGAAGCTTTTTTTAAAAAAAATCAATCCTTCCATTTGTCTACTTTTATGTGTATGAGCCTTCAAGTTGCCTCTTGACTTATGGCAACCTCGTGAATTTTATAGGGTTTTCTTAGGCAGGGAATGCTTAGAAGTGGTTTTCTTAGTTCCTTCCTCTGAAATATAACCTGCAACACCAGGTATTGTTTGTGGTCTCTCATCCAAGTATTAACCATAGCTGCCTTTGCTTAGCTTCCAAGATCAGATGGGATGTGGTACCGTTAGGTTTTTTAGGCAGTACATTTGTCCACCTAATTCTCAGTCATGCCACATTGACCTGATCCGTGATCAAATCAGGGGTAAAAGATGTTATTGAGAACTGATAGGATATTCTTCACTAGTGCTGACAGGCCTATTAGCTAGCTAACAAGACAGCCACCACACCTCAGCTGGAGTAGGGGCATGTACAGAGTACTTTTGATATCAGTTAACATGGGGAATTCATTTTCTCCAAGGTTTTCGGGTTGGAAATCTGATCTGCTAGATAGCAGTAGAGTTTCCAGTACTGAAGTAGCAGGTTGCAGCTGTGAAACAAACAGCTTCCCTTCTGTGACATTAGGAAAAGAATATCTTGGTTTTGGCTCCTCTTTTTCTAAACACAAGGCATGTGTCTCATTGGTAACCTTAAATACTTCAGTAATGTTTCTTCCATCTGGAATGACTCTGAATGGCTTTGAAAGTTCCTTGTTGACAGAAAATAGAAGATTTGGGAGGGCTTTTATTCTGGATATGCTGCCAATGTGAATTTTTTGAGTGTAGAACTGTTTTCAACTTCAACCTACGTTGAGAGTTCTAACTAATAACAGTAGTCGTGAGAGACATATGTTTGTGTATGTGAATGGAATCTCCAGCAAAGAAATAGCTTCTGCTAGCCAGAGCAAAAGGTTGTGGGCAGGGCGAGAAGGAGGCATTGTCTATTCTTCCTATTTTAATTTTTTACATGTCTTATCATTGCCTCCAGTGAGAGATGAATTCACTTCTGCAGGCCCAGAACTGGTGTGACCTCTATACACACACACTTTTGAAGGGGAGCTCAGGGAATGAAGGGTCACTTGATCTAACGGATCCAAGATCTCCCTCAGTATGCTACTTTTATCCACTGCTGTATTGGGAAGGCTTTTGGTGTCAGTCTTCCTTCAATTGTGGACCTCCCTCTCATCTTGAAGAGATGAAGGAGCCTAGCAATATAACAGATATCGCTTATATTATAACTCTATATAGTATACAGTATACTTTATGTTTCCTACCATCCATAGTTCATTCATTTATAGTAAATATAAATTATGCCTTGGAGTTCTATGTTGGGAGAAAGTTGAGGTACTAAATAAAATTCAGCACTTATTTTGACAGTTTCCTGGCATTCCCATTTGCCTCTGTACAAACAACACAAATGCATCTGTGGTTCTCAGTATTTTTTTATCCCAGTGACATCCCACCCATTGCTTCCTTCATGTTTTCTTCCCTTAGGTCTCTGTTTTTTGGCCCAGTAGAAATTTGTCCCCCTTCCTCCAAACACCCTTTTTTTGAGCCCTCGTTCATCCTAGTTTTTTTTTTTAAAGCCATACTTGAAGAGGTAGAAGGGAGTGAAAAAAAGAACTCTTCAGTGTTAGTGTAAAATCTTGGTAGTATAGGTACTTGGAAAAAGAAAGATTTCTAAAAGGGTTGGCAATTAAATCTAGAGGTTGCACCATGTCTCTTACAGGACCTTAAAAGACTGCCCTATTCAGCTGTTTGCCAACCATTGATTGATTGATTGATTGATTGATTGATTGATTGATTGATTGATTCTTGGAAAGAAAAAAACTGTCTCCTGTGGAACGTGGGCTCAATTTGCAGTTTTTCTATCATGCTTCCTCCTTTTTTAAATCAGAAGTAAACCATGAAGTCTTGGACAGCTTGATAAACAGCACTGGAGGCTGGATGCTCATTGTCCCCCATACTTGACTGGAAAAATTAAAGATTTAGATTTTTTCTTTCTTTCACAGACTGCAAAGTAAAGTATGCTGTAGTTATTTAATGTTCAGTCATGACTTTGGTATAGAATTGCTCTCTTGAGTTTGTGTTGCTGCTGTCTGAAATGTTATTCTGACAGTACAGCCCTGTGCATGTCTCCTTCAGTGCAACTGTTTGGAACTCCCGGGTAAGTGTATAGGGTTGCAGCCTAAAGTTTCATTTAAAATGTTAATTGCCTTCCAAGGAATAAAGTCAATGGTTTGTTGTAATTATATATGAATAACTGGAGTGAAGTTTATTTTTGGTGCTACACCTTAGATTTTGTTCTGTTTTAAATGTTGATTTTATCTGACGTGTCGCAGTTAACTTGACAGGTTTGGAGCTCTTTCTGTGGCTTAAGACTAAAGTGCTTACTTGGGAACAGGATGTTTATTTTAAATACAGCCTGTACGTATTAAATTGTTCACTAGCATGTAATTTAATAACCTAACATCTGCTTTATTATTTACTTAATGATTCTTGTATAAGTGACTTAAGTAATAAATTTGAAAAGTGTGCACTGTACTGCTTCAGTCTTTCATGTAGAGCACATCTGTAATCTCTCTCTTTTTTTTTAAATAACCAGTTAATAATAACCAATTTCTTTTTTAATATCTTCAAGTGTCCATTTACAGTATCTGGTTCTACGACAAGAACGACTGCCATCGAATAGCAAAACTTATGGCTAAGTAAGTATTGCAGATTTTTAACAGGCTTGTGTGCTTCACAGTATGTTTCTCTAGCAAGTCATGGCAAGATCGTGTCTTTTTAGCTATAACCTGCACTTTTCATGGGTGTATGTTATAACAATTATTTTTTATCAAACTGCTTTATTTTTTTATTTTTTATTTTTGTTTATTTTTTATTTTTTTTGTCAGAAGCAAAAAAACATACAGGATACAATATTACACCCACTTACCCGTAAGTAAAAATAGCAGTCTGCTAGAACCTTAAAAACTAACAAATTTATCATATTGTGAACTTTCCTGGGCTTCAGCACACTTCAGTATATTTATACATCAGATGAAGAAGGCCATAATCCAGAAAACCTTATGCTGCAATGAGTTTATTAATCTGGTAAGGTCCCAAAGAATTCTTTCTTGTTTCTGCTGTTGAAGGTAATAGCCAGCATTGACAGGATTATCCTTTTTTAAGTCCCACAGATTAATAACTATCACTGCACCTTCTGGCAGCAAATTCTTTAATTTCAGCTATGCACTGTATAAATAAAGAAGCACTTTCCTTTATCAGTCCTGAATTTCCACCATTCAGCTTACTTGCTGACTCTGGGCGTTATAGTTATGACAAATGGGGAAGAAAGCTCCCTGTCCATAGTATAAATTACTTCATATATTTCTATATTGTCATCCCCACCCCCATCTTTTTCTAAGCTAAAATTCTCAACAGAATATAAGTTTTCCTCATAACAACAGTGTTTCCACTTAATCGTTTGGGCTGCTCTTTTCTACACTATCTTTTTGTGACGTGAACAGAATTTCACCTTAGATTCCAAGTTTAATACTGGAATTTTACATTTTTTAGTACATATATCTAAAGCCATTATAAGTATTGACAGTTTTATTTCCAATACTCCTTCTGATCCCCTCAGTGGAATGTGGCTTTTTCATAACAGCTGCACTGAGTCAATATTTCACTGAGCAATTCACCACAATCCCCAAATCCTTTTCTTAGCTAGTTATTTTCTGCTCAGATCCCAATGGTGTCAGTAGGAAGTTAGATTCTTTTGCTTCAGAGTGCATTTCTTTCTGCTTGCTTATGTTTTTCCACATTTGTTTTCTTGGTACTGATTTCCTTCATTTTGGAGATATCTCCTTGGAGGTCATCACTGATTTCTTTTGTTTTAACCACCCAAAACAATTAGATATTGCCAGCAAGTTGGCCACTTTATTGGTTGCTTCGGGTCACTTATGAACAAATTAAAAAATATTGGTCCCCGTATAGATTCTTGAGAGATTGTCCTCTCTGTTTTGAGAAATGTCTATTAATATTCTGTGCTCTTTTCTTTAACCACTTGCAACTGTTAAGAGAATCTCTGCTCTTATGCCATGACTGTTCAGGAATGTTTACTTTGGGGGACTTCTGAAAGTTCAAATAAACAATGTCTACCAGATCACCAAATCTGTGTGCTAGTTGACACTAAAGAATTCTGAAATGTCAGTGAGACAGAACTGAACTTGGCAGAACCTAATGTTGGTCCTCATCAGTAATTGTTCTTCTGGGTACTTGGTAATTCTTACATTTAATGTTTTCAGTCAGTTTATCTGCGACAATGATTAAGAGAGATGGGCTGTAATTTCTTAGATTTCCTCAGATTCTATTTTTAAAAACGAGTGTAGCTTTGGTCATTGTCATTCCTCTAGTATAGAGCCTAACATAGCACTATGTTATATACTTTTATTAAATGATCATCAGTTTCACTGTTGAGTTCTTTAAAAATCTGTGGATTAATTCCATCTATGCTTGATTGCTAGAGACAAAATTTTTCATTCTGTATTTGTCAGTAAGGTCCACTTAATGTCTCAGCACCACAGTTTTATTCAGTTCTTTAGACTACTTTCCTGAGAAGTCTTCTCTTCAATCACCTTATCTTGTTCCATAATATTTAACTCTATTGTCACTTGCCTTCCTCTCCCTCCCTCTCCCTCCCTATTTCTTGATTCTTGTGGATTTAAGAATATTTTATTGGTGGTCTTCAGTGGTATTATTAGCAAGACTGTCTTTTAAATTGCTTTTTTGCACACTTGTTTTTGTCTTTCATTTTATGCTGGTATCCATTCCTTTTCGGTCAAAACTAAAAAAATTTTTTCTCCCGAAGCTTCTTTAACACTGATTATTATCAGTGCTGGTGATCTCTTTGGCTTGATTCTGTCTTTCATTGTGGATGACAGGACATTCTATCTGAGCTTCTGTTGTGGTGTTGAATTACCCAAGTAGACTGGAGAGACTTGATCCTCTTGACTGCTGGCTTTTTAACAGTTTCCTCATTTTTCAAACATTTCTTTCTCTCTCTGCAAAGTAAAAGGTGACTGCTTTTGCTTCCTTGGTAATTTTCTAATTACCTATAAATTTAAATTTAATAAATTTACTGCTTTTTATCTGTTTAGTAGTACTGAATCTTATATTAGTCCTAGAGTACCAATTAGCATTAAGTCCAGATGCAGGCCTAAATCCAATTGTGAGTCCCAACTAGAATGGGATTTTTGAATGGCAAGTCAACATTTAAGTAGATTTAATTCATCCAGTGTGTCTATTCTAACTGAGCCTAGCAGTTAAATGTAAGCCTGTGCAGAATATGCGCTTATCCAGCCTGCATGGGGGTAGTTGAAATCACTTATTTGCTCTTACATGTTCCTTTGGATAGGACCTAAATACCTGAAAGGCACCAGATCCTTGGAAGGAAAGCAGGGTCAGCCCTGGATAGTATTCAGATGGAAGACTGCCAACGAATACCAGGAGCTATAGGCTATATTTCAGAGGAAGGAACTGGCAGAACCACCTCTTGAGTATTGCTTGCATGAGAAAACTCTATGAAATTCATGCGGTTGCCATGTAACTTTAAGGCATGTATGCACACACTCTCTCTCTCTCTCTTTCTCTCTCTGTCCCCCCCCCCCCCCCTTTGGATGTCTTCCTGATTTCATTTTCTATCTCAAGATTACGCTGGCTTGTTAGTCAGGTGACCGTCACCCCTGATGGTGGTGCAGGTCCCCAAAACATCGTTTAATTGCTCATCTTCTAATGTGATATATGCCATCCTCTATGAACTATGCCCCTCTGCACTCTACATTGGGCAAACAGGACAGTATCTGTATAAGAGAATAAATGATCACAAATTTTATATTAGAAATTACTGCCCAAAAACCAGTTGCAGAACATTTTAATCTTCCTATACATGTTATTCAGTGACCTTCAAGAAATTATTCTGGAACAAAGAGATTTCAAGGGATGATTCCAAAGAAAAATAGCTGAATTAGGATACATTCGCAAGTTTCCGTCCATCGACAAAGATAAGAAGAGAGATGATGGTTCCTTAGCACACCAGATATTTTAATACATAATGGTAGATATATCTTCAGTACATGTGTCCTCCCAGTTGTGCATGTAACAGAAAAATTCTCCCTCACAAGCTTTTGACTTCGAGAGAGCTGGCTCTTAGTAAGCAGGTTGATTGCTTCACATCTCAGTTATAGGCTAACCTGACAGACCTACATCATCTTACACACCTGTCTGAAGGTTTCTGGAGGGTGTCACAAATTGCATCTTTCTGTTATACCCTGATCCCACCTCCACAACTATGCTATTATATTTTAAATCTAGTGTGTCTGAGGTAGTGGATTTCAGTCAATGAAAGTTCATGCTAAAATAAATCATTTAGTCTTAAAGATTCTGCTAGATTCGTCCTCCTTCCTCTTTTCCTTTTTAAGCTACAGAAGTTCTGTGCAGGAGCCTGTCATTTGTAAGGTTTCTAGTTTGTTTAATGTTATATCCTACCCTCCTTGAGATACAGAGTAATACTGTTTTCCATACATGGGCTGGAGGAAGAAGGGGTTGATGCAAAGGAGTGCATAATCTCATGAGTGGCTTCTAGTCTTATGTTCATTTATATTTTGATGTTGTTAAATAGCTTAAAACTCTAGTGGTAGTTCATAAAACACAATAAAAAAATAGATAACCCCAGAATCTAAATGGCAACAGAATAAAACCAGTTCAAAAGCAAATATGACAATCATGAATACTATAAAGCTCCCAGAACACTAACATAGCTATTAAAAACTGAAGGACTATAAACGATGACTTGCAAGCCTCTAGTGTAAGAATATGGTGGCCAGAATGGTGACTACATAGCCAGGTAGAAGAATATTATACTGATTTTGAAGGAGCTAAAACTGTTTGCTAATTTTCTTTTAGACTGAATTCAGAGTTCTAATGCTTACCTTTAAAGTTTTTAATGGCTCTAATGCTTACCTTTAAAGTTTTTAATGGCTTGGAAACAACGGTAGTGCCTGCCTGTTTCACGTCCTGTCTGTGACATAAGACATAATCGGAGATACTCTTCTCCAATTATTTCAGATATATTATGTGTCAATAAGGGAGAGTGCCTTTTCAGTAGTGGCATCTCAGTTTAGAATAAAACCATTTCTTGGAGGTTTAACTGAAATCAGCACTGCAGTTGGCTGCAGCAATTTGTTTGCCAAGACATTTGAACTGACTGATTGTCTCTGCCTTATTGTATGCACTGCTTGTCTTTGTTTTGGTGGCATATGTTTTTGGAAGCTTTTATTGTATTTTATTTTATTTTTTTGTTCCCTGATATTTAAAAGTATGAAAGATGTTTAAAATAAATAAAATAAAGTAAGAGCATGGAAAAATAAAAATATTTCATCCAGCACTGAAAAGATCATAGTATATGTGCCAGTGGAGCCTGTTTGAAGAAAATATTCCACAATGAAGTGCTGCCACTTTTTCCTTAGTAGTTTTTTCCTTAGTAGTCCCAGGCTTGCCTCATTCTTTTTTGAGGAGCACCTGAGGATGATTCTTTGGTGACAAACTTAAGAGAGTAATTGCATGTGTATGAATTTGGTGTTGTACCTGGCTCATTGTGTTAACAGTCTTCCCACCCAATTCTGGACTGAAATTTTTGGACCCCTTTTAAGTGTAGTCCCACATACAGCTGTAAACTATGGCTAAGATATTGAAAGCATGACATCTCTACTAGTCCAATAATACAAAATCTAAATAATATCAAAATGATACAAAGTAGGAACATCTATGCACATTGGCATGAGTTTGCATGTCACATTGAGACATCTTTGGTTTTATTTCAGAGCATGCCCAGCAGAGTGTACTGCATTCACTGTAAGGGAGATTAAGTCTTGGAGAAAAAAGATGCTTGAATTTGGCCTTGTATACCTGAATCAGCAGAGGTTTTAGAGAACTAAAAATGGACCACTCTTAGCCTACTCAAAGGAATGTAATGGTCTTTGTGTTTCTGTGAGCTTTTAATTCTAGTCTAGAAAACATTAATGAATGCTGTAAAAAATAATGTCCTCAATGCATTCTTTAGGAAATGGGAAGATATTGAAATGACTGACAGTTTCTGTTACTGTTGCGACATCAGTCCTTGGCTCTCCCATCAGCTCTCTCTTATGTAGTCTCATAGTTCTGACGTGAAATGTCCCGTTTTTTAAGGATTACAGCACTTCACAGCACTTTTTTTAGTGGGAGGGGGGAGATTAGATATATGCAAGCGCCAGCCCCTCTTTTTCATTGCTATTATTGTATAGTGATGTTTGTTACTAGAAGCAGCTTTGAACCAGTTTACTTTGAGAAAAGAAGAGATGGCATGAAGCAGTGAAAGAAGTTCAGGTACAGTAATTGTTATTGAAATAAAGTAATCTTATTTGGTCATTAGAAAACCAGATGTTTTCCATATTTCTGTTTCTTTAATTTTGTTTGTTTTGCCTTCCAAGAATGCACACAGACACGCACACTGTTTCTCTTTCACACATGAGAATTATCCTATTACATTAATATATCTGGAACTCCTTGGTCTAATTTATGTGAAACTGTTTTCTTGTGAAATACAGTTACCGTTCTGTCCATTCTGGCCAACTCTGAACAAGTTTCTTAAAAATGGTACTCCTCTCATCTCTGTTATTGATGCTGAAACATTTTTCAAGTCATAACTAATAAAAAATATAATAAATTGTATGACTTTATCTGCGTAAATGGAGGGTGCACAAAAGGCGAATCAAAGGCCAAGAATTTGCTAGATAATTAGGTTTGTGTTACAGTGGTGGTAAGGCAAGGCATCCATAAACCTTCCCCTCCCAGGGCTGAAGATGATGGCTTTGTCTGCTTTCCCTTGCTACTTCTGCCTAGTCCTGGGAAAAATGCATCCACTAATGTAACAGACCGCTGTGCTAACATAATATGCACACTAGCTGGATTCCAGTGAGAGAGTCCAGGTAGATGAGCTGACATAGCAGTGATCAAGTGTTGATTAAAGGATTCTAAATATATATTCTGAGTTTGTTCAAACAGTTATAAAGATTGTTATTGTTTATAAGCAACATGCTCCTTACCTTGAACATGTTACGATCTAAATTGGTTACAGCCAATAGACATAAGGAATCATTGCAGTCAGTCCACAGTGAAACATGCTACCATGTTGCATCATTTTGCTCTTCATTTGTCTAACTGAAATACAGAACACCCAGGTTTTGAGAGGTACAAATCAGCAATAAATTAAAAAAAATTCAGAGAGGATAATGTACAGATCAGTAAGGATTAACATGTACACACCATTCATCAAATAGATTCCAATAAGATGTTTCTACAGTGAATGATACCTGTTGCTACACATTTCAACGCATTCCAAATATTTGCGATCTTTTTTTGTAGAGTGGTGCAAGAAGAAACACAGAGATCCCAGCAGCTATTGCAGGATAGAGGGAATGTCAGCAGGATTAATGGTTGCACTGATATCCTAGAGATGCTTAGCAAAGCCAAGGTTGAATATGAACGGGTAAGCAGGTGCATGTTAGGATATCTGAGACCAGATTATCATTTTATGTTTTTCTATATATTTTAATCAGAGCTAAACTAACTTGTAATACTTGTTTCTTAACAACAGTATGGAATAGCCATTTCTCAATTATTCCTCGATTGATGCATCCATTGGGCAATCCGCAACCAGGAGGTTAATCCCTTGTTCCAGCTGATTGAGGCAGGAATCTAATTTGTTTCATCCATTGACTCCTTCCTTCCTTGTCAGTTCTTAATTTCCTGCCTTATATTATTTTCTTTCCTTTCTGTTCTTGAATTGTTAATTAATTCAGGTTTAAAGTAGGGCAAATGGCATCAACTGTCAGTGATGCTATAAAGAAAAAAAAATGAAAGCTACAAGAATCACGCAATGTTACAGATGAATCCTGTTTGCCTTCAAAGAAATTGAAACAGCAGGCAACATGAATCAGTCCCCAAAACTGCCCCAGTGACTGCATGTTTACAGGTCACGGAGTGAGAACTAGTAAGAACAGTACGTTCAGATGGCCATTGAGGAGCGAGCCTGTGAACAGACTTCAGAATTAATTCTAAGAAGAATATTTAATTCTTCTAGTGAAAACGAGCTGAAGTGGCAATCTTTGTGGCAACAAAATAAACAGTAATAGGAAGTGGTAAACACAGCAATAAGATTGCATGACAAAGAATGTGATTCAGTTAGGAAGACTAAAAAAAAAAGGACAAAAATTGGGACAAAATGAAATGTAAGGAAGTACTTGACTCCTTTCCACGCTGTGTAAATGGCTGAGAGTAGAAGCAAACACAGCTTCAGGGCATGATCTTGAAACAGGTAATTCTAAACAAAGAGGCGGAGCAAAAGCTTTTGCCCAGTCAGAGAGAGAGCTGCTGTTTTGAGCATGGAGGTTTTGATTGACAGTGAGAGGAGCTATAATGAAACCATGCTGGCAGAGTCAGCAGAGGAAGAAAAGATGTTTAAATCCAAGTTAAGCTTCAGACATGCAGGCAGATTTTTTTGTCTCACCTTACATCAGTATTTGCTGAGGCACAAACTCAAGCTCGGGCACAGGTTGCTAGCACTTTCAGTCTTTGTGAGTTTACTGCTGGCGTTCAGTCGCAACAATCAGATATATCGGGATTGAGAAATATTTTAAAGGATTTGGTAAGTCTTTTTGTGGAGGAAGAGATTTTCAGAGACAAAAGGAGTATTAAAATTTCAGAAGACAGTGAAACAAATCAAGCAGTTCAGTTCAAGCAGGAAGGACCACAGCAACCAAGAAGAAGAGTAGACACTCCAAGAGGAGTGGAAGGTCACAATATTAACTTGAGGGAAATACTGGTGGGTGAGAGATTGCTTCACTTTGGTCATTTGTGGGGTTTAATCACTACAGACAAATGGGTACTTCAAGTATTTGCAGTAAGGCATGAATTTCTCTTCTCAAAGCGGCTGAGGGAAAGGTTTTTCCCAACACTGGCAGATGTTGTCTAGGGACAGATTGCACAAAAAGAGATCAACATTGGAGCAGATTAGAGCTACAGAATGGATGTCTCTTATTCACAAATTCAGAGGGATTTGCTGTTATTTTTTGTGGTGCCCAAACACAGTGGGGGACATAGATTGATTTTGGGTTTAAAAATTCTGAATGAGTTTGGACAATATCAGATATCATCAAGATGGATTTGCACCATTCTAGAGAATTTGAATGTGCATGATTATTTGCTCTGGTTTGATTTATCGGAGGCTTAGATACATGTGCCTGTGACTCAAAAGTTGCAAAAAATGGGTATGTACATGTACCTTCAAGTTGCTTGACAACTTATGGTGACCCCATGAATTTCATAGCATTTTCTTAGAAAAGGATTACTCAGAGGTGGGGGTTTTCTAGGGGGGGCGGTCACTCCTCTGAAATATAGCCTACAGTACCAGGTATTGGTTGGCAGTTTCCCATCCAGGTACTAACCAGGGTTGACTCTGCTTAGCTTCCAAGATCAGACAGGACCTGGTGCGTTGAGATTTAATTGCAACAAGACCACTCTCAGCATAGGATTCCTCCTTCCATTCTGGCTTCTGCATCCATGCAGGTGTTAGTACCAATAATAGAGTTCCTGAGACAATAAGGGATTCGATTGTTCTTCTATTTGGATGATATCTTATTAAAAGCTGGGCACAGAGTGAAGATCAAGAGTAACCAAGAAGATCCAAGAGTGTCCTTGGTGTGTTTGCAAAATCCTGGCTTCCTGATAAATTTCAAGAAGAGTCACCTTAAGACAACAAAAGTCCCAGAGCAGTCAGGTTGACATTATTGAGATTTGCACCCATAATAAGGAATCAGGACGTATGACTGTCTGTAGACAGTATAATAGTAAAGGCCTACCTTTGCAACCAAGGGTGGCTTGCAATGGCAATAATTGATAAAAGAGTCAGTCACAGTATTGACATAGGCAAAGAAGCGGTTAAATCTCTATCTGCAGTTTATCTGAAAGAAACTTTGAACTGAAGGCAATTTTTATAAAGAAGAAACAAGATCTTACCAGAAGTAAGTATCAGAAAATATTTGTTTCACTGCATAAATCAAATAAAATAGAATACGTTGGAAGTTTTGTGGTGAATCATTGGATAGCATATATTTGAAAGAACTTGGAAAGCATTTCAGAAATGGTGGAGAGAAAATTGTCAAAGAAAAGATACAGATAAAGGATGTCTTGGCCTTTTTTCAGGACAGAATAGCTAAGGGTCTGAGGTCTAACATTTTGAAGAGACAAGTGGCAGCTTGTCAATCATTATTTCAGTTCAAGGGAAGTCTTATCTATACATCTTCATGTGAAAATATTTTTCAGAGGAGCAACATTGCAAGCTGCACTTAACTATTCACAAATTTCCTACATGGCATTTGAACCTAGTGCGGAATACGTTAACTAAACATCCGTTTGAGCCACTTGGGGAGACATCTTAAACTTACAGTCTTTTAAAGTTGTGTTTTGAATTGCTATAATTTTGTCTAAGGGAACATTGGAGATAGATTTAATGTCAGTAAATCCTAATTTCTGTAGATTTGAGAAAGAACAGTTATCTTTGACTATTGATCCTTCATTTGTGCCTAAGAATTTGAATTTCGCAATGTTGGGAGCAGACAGTAGAGTTACCTACCTTTTGTCCAAATCCAGTATATTTCTTATAGAAAAGATACCATTCTTGGGATGTGAGGAGAGCAGACAGGACAAAATCTATACTTCATTCAGAGGCATTATTTGTCTTTTTGCATCCAAGAATGTTTGGGTTGAGAGCAATGAAGCTGATGATTTCAAGATTGATAATAGGGTTGCAGTCATCCACATTATGATTTTTTCCATGCTCCCAAGACTTCAGTAGCTGTGGGCACGTTCTTCCTGATCTGTGGCAACAACAGCTTTTGGCATGTCTGTCATTGTAAGATATGTGTAAGGCAGCACATAAGTTTGTTAGACACTACAAAGTCAAGACAAGCAGCATTTGGGCATATGTCCCTACAAACAGTGCTACAGGACACCAGCAGATGCTCCCACCCATGATTTGTGAGGCTTGGATATATCCCACTGGTTGTAGATAGCTCATTCAACCCTAGTGAGAATGAGAACTTGGCATTTGCTGTGAATGGTGATTCTAGAAAGGCTGAAGAAGCATTTCACCCTCACCCAGTGGCTATATTTTCTTTTTTAAAGCAGGTTTAGTAGCAGGGACAAGAATCAGTGGATGAAATGACTTAGAACTTAGGGCTCCTGCTTTGATCAGCTGTCACAAGATATTAAACTACTGGTTGTGTATTGCTCCTTTAGCCCTCCTAGAATGACCATGTGCGGTAAGTGCCGACCTCTCATTCTCTTCTCAGCACATGAACTTTTCTCTCTTAGTAGTGCACAGTAGCAAAATGAAGCTGTTCTGTATTGTTTCTCAGAAAAAAAAATAACATCTACTACCAGTGTTCCATGTTGTACATAATCAGGCTTTTGAAAGTTAATACAGTTCTCCTTTCATATTTGTGGATTTGATCTTCGTGAATTTGATTATCTTTGAGGCATGTGCTTGTCTCCCCCCTCTTTTCCTCTTCCCACTCCTCCTCCCATTCTCTCCCTCACCCCAGGCTTACAAGGCTTATGTTTAAAATGGAAACTTTTTCCTTTTGCGTGAGCAAAGCCCCCCTCCACTGCTGGAAGCATGTCCTCTCTCTCACGTGGTTGCACATTCTGCTTGTAATGGCTGTTGATTGGTCAGGTGCCCTCTTTGCTCCCACTCCTCCTTTCTCAAAACGGCAACTAGAAATAGCAGAATGCTAGAACTCTGCACTTCTCTGTCTAAGGGGAGAGTTCCAGTAAGCTGTTCGCTTTGTCTTTTTTCTTCCCCCCAGGAACGCCAGGGCCAGAGGCTAAGAAATGGGAGGGGACTGGGTGAGGATCTCTGGAGGGGACTGGGTGGGGAGTCTTGTGGGGGAGGGTAAGTTATTCACGGTTTTTCCACTTTTGCGAGGGTTCTGTACCTCAAACCCTCACAGATGTGGAGGTACCACTGTATTAATCTCAGATTCTGTCTTTATGGAAAGTAGGATGAATGTGTTGTATGCCATTATATACTATATGTTTGTTGCTCAGGGTTTGTGTTCCTTCTTTATAAGCCTGATTATATTACAGGTAGTCCAGAAAAAGTTGTAACCTCAAAATTCTCAGTATTTCCTAGGAGTTTAGCATAACTGTGCATGCTGAAGAAGTTTTCTGTCTCCTTACCCAAACTCCCTGAGCAAAACAGAAATGAGCAGTGAATCATCATCATTTGGGAATACACTGCAGTCTTAAAATGCTTGAGGGGATGTTGAATCATGATGCAAAAGACTAAGGGCTTTCAACTACTCTAGAACAGCAGTTTTGGACACACTAAAGTTTATCTAATCAAAAATGACTGGCTGCAGTTAAAAAATGAAAACTCATTGTGGCTTATAAAGTGTTGAGATATCTTTAGCTTTAATAGTGTTTGTTGGCTGAAAATTGTGAGGAGAACAATGAGAGTACTTTGCTAGTTCTTTTTTTTTTTAGGAGGGGCAGTTGAGGACTTTGCTCTAAGTTTTGACTTTTTATTTTGTGTCTAGTACTTTGGATGTATTCTTTATACTGCACCTGATTCCCAGGTCGAAACAATAGTGTTTGCTTGCAGCCTTTATGGTTGCAGACAAATATACAACAAGGAGATCTGCTGATTGCCGCCATTTTCATCTTGTCACTGGCGTCATTTGCTTGTGCTATTCAAAGAATAAAGGATTTCAAATTATGTGTCTCATCCCATCGAAATTTAAAACACTTCTTTGAATTGGCTTCATAGTGGATGGTAAACAGATTTTTTTTGTTTTCGATTGAACCAAAGTGTTTACTGCTGTGTTTCCCTGATTCAGGAATTCAGGCTTATGTCAGAACATTCTGTCAAATGAGGAAAATCAGATCTCATGCTATTGGACATGAAGTCTCCCAAGAAAGTTGATCATCCCAATAACGTTACCAAGAATTCTGGCATCAAAAAGAATCTTGACAGTGGTATGATTGTAGTGGCTGTTCTGTGATACTGAAGCCTACCTCTGTGGATAAACTTCCATTTCCATTAATGTCCAGGACGAAATAAATAAGAATGAATGTTCTTACCTGGCTCTTCAGCATCTTAAAGTACCTGCCCTCCATGTACCAAAATCCTGTTTCATACATCCTGATTAGGACCTAAGAAAGTCTTTCTGTGGATCTGGACAAAGACACATTTTCTGTTTCCCATTCTGTTAATTTATCATAATGCATACTTCTGGAAGGCTGCATTCATTCTTAGCACCCAGCCATGGTAGCAGAGTTGTGCATCTACCTATTTAGGTGTCCTAGTTTCTAGATTGCATCCTTATTTGATCACCACCTTGGCTTGGAAGGCCTTTATTGTTGGACTTAGAACTGATCTATATACACATGCCAAAGTAAATTTGTGGTGTATACCAGACAGAGCATTGGAAAAGAAACACTGCTTTGTGGAAGAGTTAGGCACTCTACCTATTACCTTGGATCAACTTCTGGATAGGAAAGGTGAACTAAAATCATTTTATGATCTGTAAGACAAATCTGGTCAACCAAACAATTCACACTGTCAGTTTTTTTCAGCTTGAAACATCTGCTTGTGTTTATTTTTGGGCCAACTGCTTGTGTAGCATCTGTGCTCGCATATCTCTTAGAAGACTTAGTTGGCTTTCTGGAGCAGTTCAGACTGACGGTATGTTTGCATTGGTGATTTTCTTGACAAATTTGAGGTTTACTTATCTTATCTCCATAAAGAGTGGAATACTCCATTTAGCCTGAGTAATATCGCTTTCTGATCTGTCAGAACCTGAGGTGGTGTGGCATCCACAGAAACATACTGGATGGTACAGATGTTGAAGGTACAAATTGTTATCCCCCTCTTTGAGATGCTGGTGAGGAAGGATGAAAATTGGATTACTGCTTCATTTGATAACATGGTTATGAACTTTTTGAAGTGACACTTCAGCCTAACCATCATAGTGAAAGATGAAGAATGCTGGTAACTGCAATTCAGCAACAACTGGTACACTGTAATCTGCTGACTCTGCATTAAAAACCAAGTCTAGTTGTTAGTCCCAACTATAATGGGCTGTTAAATGAGCAAACTTACCTAGGTATTGAGTCAACATTGTTGGCCTGTCTGTGTCCAGTTGATTCAATTGGTCCACTCTTTCAGGGGGCTGACAGTTGGATTTAGATGTTGTTGGTCAAGTCTTGGAAAGAGAAAACTGTGTTTACCAAGCAATAATAGAACAGTAATTTGCACTCTTTGTTCCTGCTCATTTGTGTGTGTGTGTGTGTGCGTGCGCGCATTTTAATAAGAAAACACAATCCAACACAATACAAAACAACAATAAAAATACATCCATATAAACATTAACATCATCCACACATACCTAAAACAAATACTAACAAATATTGACAAAACATAACTAAAATTGGTTCCCACCTTTGTTGCAAACAGTTCTTATTACTTAAACAATTACACTGGGCTGTATATTGATATGACCATAAAGAGGATAAATATAAAGATATTTGGTCAGCTGTTTTTGAAACTTAGATGGAATAGTCATTGGCTTATCATATGTTATTTTCTCCACTACATCACTTTCTGCTCTCTTTTTCATTGTAACTATTTATCCTCTTTTTTCCTTTTCATAGATACTACTGTATGCTACAGTCATTTGTGGTTAAATCAAAACTAAAATTGAAGAAAGCCTTCTGCATTTAGAGGAGAGAACAAGAATAGAATAAATTTGAGAGGGGAGGACTTCAGTGGCTTGAGTCCAGCATCTCTGTTCTGTGATTGGAAAGGTTCTTTTCCTTTGTCAGAAGTCTTCTTACTCATTGGAGTCTCGGGAATTTTGCCCTCTTTCCCACATACACCCAACTATTCCAGAAAGTCTTTGGCCTTCCAGAACAGATTTTTAGAGGGAAAGGGAAATAAATTAAACTTTTCCCTCTGCCATCTCCTTTCATCGTGAAGGGTGTTCTGTTACTAGGCCTCTGCTCATGGGATCTAATCCAATAAATCTGAGTAAAAGCACATTATTGATTTGTGTGCTAACAACAGGAAAATCTTCCCCTGCTAAACGTTTCCTTGCTATGCTGTTAAGACTGGAGGAGCAGCCAAAAAATAATTTGGCAGCCTTTTGATATAGTCCACTTGTAAAATCTGCCTGCCTGCCTGTGTGTCTTATGAAGCCAGGTTTCTGCCTTAAATCTGTATGCCCTCTTCTTTCTCTACAGAGTTAATATAAACAGGACAGGTTGAATTAAATCAACTGATTAAAATATATACAACCACTCTGTGTGCTCAGAGCAGCTTGTGTTTATTATATTGCCTCTATAGCCTGTGGGAGCTGGAGCTCAGACCTCACACCATTTCTCCTGTTATGTGTAACACTTGCAGTTGTTAAAGTATTCCCTGAACTACAGATTTCTTTTTGATGGTTCAAGATGATCTCATGTTTTCAAATATGCAAAACTAAAAAATAACTGTTTAAAAGAGCATGACCTTGCATGTGCGATTTCCAGCTCATGTGAAATGTAGCATACCTGAAATGGCAGCAACTTGCACATGGAAGTGTGTCCACATGCATGTCACTGCCATTGAATATAATGAGATGCAAGCATTCATATTTTTTTTCTGATTTGTGGGGGTTCCTGGAATGGAACATCCACAAATAAGTACACAATGCACAATACCAGAGGGCACACTGTATGTCTAATAATGGAAATACTCAATAAGAATGTTTTAGAAATAAATTACTTCTGGTATAGATGCTTGGTGCTTTGCATTAGTTAATTAGAAATTTTTGCTCTTCTGGCATCATGTCTTCCCCATTGTTGCTCTGTGTTTATCAGTTACTCTTGCTTTTGTTTTCATTATTCTATATTAGTTAATCTTGCTTTTGTTTTCAATATTCTATATTTTCTATATATTCTATATATTTTCTATGTTCTCTTATAGCAGTTCTCTTACTAATGCCAATTATCTTGGGTCACTTTTCTTAATAAATATAGCTGAATTTGCATTTTTTTCTTTAAGAAAAAATCTGCCTAGTATGTTCCAGATGTATCTTAAAGTAATCCTGCTGTGTAGTTGTGATGAGATTGGGAGAGTCAGCATAAAAAAGGGGCAGGGCAGTAGCAAGAAAATAGATTTGTAAAGGCCGGAGTGATTTAATCTAGAACTCTAAATTGGTATAATCTTTCAAATACTGTCTGCATGAAGTCCATATGTGAAAAGGAATGCACTTGGTTGTATTTTTCTTAATGGTTAGTGGATGGATTTTTTTCCATTTCACCCTCAAAAAGGTGATAACACTATTTTAGCCTGGCATTAAACACAAGTATGATTCTTTAGGATTACAAAATTGTCAGGGACTTTAAGTCCATACTGTAACAAGACTAAACCATAAAAAGAGAAGGCAGTATTTATGTATGAATCCATATGCATTGCTTTTTAAATCTGTAACAGAATTTTTTTAAAAAACCTCTATTTTATGTGAATTTAGGAATAACCAGAAATGAAATTGAAATAATCAAGTTTCTATCTGCTAGCAAACTTTACAGTTAGTTGCAGTTTGCTTATCTTCCTTTCATTGGTTGTTAGTTTTCGATGCTTGTACTTTAGATAATTTTATATAAAGACTGAATTTTCTCCTGTGAACTTGAGCTCTGTTGGCATGAATGCATCATAAATGGCACACTCAAAAAAACTGATAGTGACAGATTACCTGAACCATGAAGCTGAATCATCATTTTATTTTACTGCTGTTAGTACACTTGCCTGATGCTTGGAATCATGCTGAACACAAAGGCCTAAGTCCAGTTTTAAGCTCCAATGAGAGTAGACCCATTAAATCAATGGAAATCTGACAAATTAATAACTTATGTGAATTCCATTGGTTCAGTGGGTTTATTCAAGTTGTATAGAGGCCAAGCTGATTTTTAAATTGTTAAATTGTTCTGTTCCATTTCATGTATTGGAACAAGTGAAAAATGTTAATTTTCTTCCATGAAGCCATGTTTTGTACTTAATAGTAGATTTAAAAAAAATTGAACTTCCACCATTTAGGTGTGCTATCTCATCTCCATTTATTGTTTCCATAACAAAAAAAGATTCTCTTTTAGCTGTGAGAACAAACAATTGGGAGAACTATATAATGTGAAGTAGCATTCATGACCTGTATCCAGCCTTTTTCTCATGCCTTCATCAAGATAATTTTAAGACTCATGACATGGGCAGGGTTATTAAATGACTATGTGGTGTGATATTACTGTTTTTTATAGTTGGCATTTTATGAAAAGCTGCTGTGTGGATGGGAAGAAGAGTGACAAAAAGTATTTCAAAAAATTATAATGAGTTCATCTGTCTGTACCAGAATCAGATGCATTAATGTGTTTTATTTTCTAGAATCAGAAGGGTGATTTAATCAGTGGGACACAACAAAGTGTAAACCCAACAAAGACGGAAAATGCAGAGACTTCAGACCATGGATCATCAGTGTTGCAAATGCAAGACCACGTAAGTTCAGTTGAATCCAAAGCATTACAACAATGAATCACTGTTTATTATCGTCATAGCAAGTTCTTCTAACTGAAATAAAATGTATTGGGGTTTTTTTCCCTGAATGTGTCCATCAGCAATGTGTTGAACTGGTTTCCACCAGCCTAATAATCCCATAGCACATTCTATTTGGGCTAATCAATCTTCAGGATTCTGTGGTTGCCCTTCTGCTTTGTATTAAACACTTAAAACACTTTGTATTAAACAGTTAAACACTTCACAGTAAAAAATAATAACTAATAGATTTGAGAAGTGGATTAGACTGGGATTTTCCAGTAGTGCATTTAGGCTAGAAAATATAATGGGGGAACTACGTGTGCAGTTTTTATAGCTTTCTGTGATCTTGCTTTTAGTCACCCATGTAATAACAGTAGGAATGACTGGGCATAGCTGTTGACCATTACTTGCCAGCAAACTGTTTGTCTAATTTAATACAATTATTAGTGACTTTGGATTTTGTGTTTTCAGTTATATTGTATGAGCTTGCTGACAGATGTGACGAGTATCATGTTAGTTAACTAAGGTAAAATTCTGGCCAAGAAGTGAGACAGAAATGGAGGGAATAAATAATGCATTATATATTGAGCTGCACAAAATAACATGGTGAGCACATCTGTAGGATTACTGTGATAATTTTTGCCTGCAAGTAGTACCACCTGGTGGAAGAAAGAGAGTGATGCACAACTTAATTTCAGAGAATCTCCTAGAAATGAGGCTTCTTTTATTTCTCAGATGTTTCAGTTGTTAAAGTGATATATTTAATCAGAAGTGATCTCATCAGCTTTTTAGCTGGTGAACATAGATATGGTCACTGGACCTCATTATGAACTCTTTATCTTGAACTGGAGTTTGAAGTGAAACTTAGGTGGAGGTTCAGCAGCTTTTTCCATTTGTATTACTATACTTGTTGTACTTTATTAAATTGCAATAAGCAAACACACTAGAACTTCCTCATGTTTTGTGACTATTGCGGCTGTGACATTTGGAGGAATCATTGATTTCTGTTTTTATGGCAAGCAGTTCCAAGCGGCAGGGCAAACTACTTTGAAGCAGAATGTGTTGACCTTCACTTTCTGCAGAAGGGGAAAAGAAAACCGTGCAGTACTGAACAGTTCTGCTTGGACTACCTTGTCTTCAAATGGGATAAAGGGTATCACTGGGAATAATTAGCATCTTGGGACGGGTAGATCTATGGCTCATGATTTTCTTGTTGTTGTGTGCCTTCAAGTCATTTCTGATTTGTGGCAACCTTAAGATGTCATATGGTTTTCTGGGGCTGAGTGTGTGTGATGTGCACAAGGTCGCCAAGTGGGTTTCCATGGCTTAGTGGGGAATCGAACTGCAGTTGCCAGGGTTATAGTGTACTGCTCAAACTACTACACCATTTGCAGATTTAAATATCTTGTATAAAAAATAGAAAATAGCAAGCATTTGTATGTGAACTCAGTTCCATCAGTGTGTACTTCACACTGACTGGTACTTCACATGACTATAATCATACCATTGGCAAATAATGCATAGATAATGTAATCTTCAGATTTCTCCCATACTTTAGAAGCAGTGTTTTTTATTTGTACTCTGAACACCAGTGTGTATAGAAAGGTGTACAGGAAGCATGTCTGTGTTGTGGTACATTAAACTGAGCTTCTGATCTTTTTCTTTTCTAGCCATGTCAGTCCATACCTAAACATCTAACAGTGGAAGAATTATTTGGAACTTCATTGCCAAAAGAACACTCTGCAGTCTTGTGTTCCAATCCAGAGAGAGCAGAGAAGGCTGACACCTCATGTAGAGAGCACAGTTTACTTCTACCTTTTTCCTTTGAGCAATCAGCGGTAATCCATCAGCCTCTGGGAAAACTGGACTGTCCAAGCTTCAAAAGTAATTCTTCCACCTTACTGCCACAGGAGTGTATGCCACCCTTGGTCATTGCCTCACCTTCTGTTTCACAGCCTGAAGTAAATAAAGCTTCAAGCTATACTGCACAGTTAAGCCCTATCCTTAATTCAGCTGTAGCAACAGAAACTCCCTGTTCACAAATGCTTCAGAGCATCAATGCAAACAATAACATAATGCAAGTGATGCAACAAGCTACCAAGCAGGTATCTCCACTTGTGAATCAGTCATTGCCTGATGTGAACCATGGTCCGCAAAATAGAACTCCTGGTCAAAGCCAGTTCTTATCATCTTTGTCTGCCACAAATACAGGAGACACATCAAACTCACCACTTCCAAATATGGATCTTCTTCAGAAACTCAGGTTGACCTCTCAGCATGATCAAATACAGCAATCACTTAATAAAACCCCAGTAGCATCGAACTCTTCATCTGCCATTAGCCAGCTGGCAACACCAGATTGTTTCAAGGAGTCCCATAGCAAGCAACAACCTCTGACTGGTAAAATTATCCCATCTGTGCAGGTAATTTGTTGGTCAATAAGTCTGAGCTTTTTGGGTTTTTTGACAGTGCTAATGTTTTGTCTTATTAAAAAGCTTTTCTGTAAACAATTAGGTCTACTTATAGAAGATCCTGTAGGCTGTTCTTGGTAGCAGTGGTTCTCATATCATCACATTGTGATCTTCCTTGAATTGAAGAGAGCCAGTACAATTTTTGTCTCAATGTTGTGACGCATTTAAGATTATTATGTTCTCCTGATCTGGCCAGTTCTATAATTTTAATGAGATTGGACATTTGAAGCTTTTATTTGAAAATGATGAATTGGTCAGAAAACTGGTTTATCCAACTGATAAGATTTTCTAATTGGCCTTAATAAAATTTGCTGCTTCTGTAACAAAACAAGGATAGTTGATTAGATGAATACTCAGATCTAGGATATGCACAAGTTGGCAACCAAGAAGATATTCACTTAGACAGTAATCTTTACAGTACCATAAAACCAGTGATAGGGAGGAGGACAATAAATAACTGAATGTTTGAAAGAAGGAACTTCAGTAAAGAAGTTTTCAGTGATTTACTCAGTTTTGTGAAGTCACCATATGTATCTTTTTTAGTAAATGAACCTGTAGCATCAAAATTCACATATATCTAGTATGAAAATATGAGATGAATGCTGTATCTGAGAGGGACAAACTCTTTTTATGGGTTACTTTATTTCTGTTTTAATTTATAGGTTACTCAACAAAACAAGGAGCTTGAAACATTTCCACATCACAAAGTTTTGTCAAAATCAAACCAAGTATGTATGTAAATCCTCATGTAATTTCATTGCCTTTACAGAAAGAGTTGGGTGTAACACACTGTTATCCCCTTATCTTTGATCAACTTAGTGCAGGCCTTCTGTAGAATTTTTTTAGCCAACTTGGCTAAGTCTATTGTAGGTATAATCTTGTTCAATCCAGGTTTAATAACATATGTATTTTAGATCAATGGTATTTTATTTATTTACATGCATTTATAAACTACTTATATCTGAAGATTTCAAAGTGATGTGCAACAACCATAAAATCAGTGTGTAGCATTTATATTTATGAGTAACAGGAAACAGTTTGGAAAGCCTAAGAATTTCTTGGAGCATGCTTAATATCAGGGGAAAGAGGATTCTGATAGTCATTGACATCTTGCTGAATATCCTGTTCCAAACAGTAAAAGGGGACCTCAGGAGGCCACCTGAGGGGTATCTCTAGTTGATCTCAAGGACAGTGTATAAGGGAGAAGGCACCTTCTCAAGTTATTCACATGATGATGAAAACCATCTCGCACTGTGCTGCTTTTGGAGATGGTCAGAGTTTGCTAGAATGGACATATGCACAGTTAACAAACCCTTGCCCTTAGCTGTATGAAAGAAGACTGCAGTTGGTCATTACCTTTGTTAAGTTTTCAAACTTCTTTTTTTTTCTAAAGTATGTTGCAGTCACTTTTCATTTTTTTTAATTAAAACTGAATTAATAATGTTTTTATAAGGAAGCCAAGAAAACACCAACAGCTATAACACTATCTGTGTTGTTATTGATGACAACAGACATATCTCTGAACTGTATTATCTAGGTATCAAAATAAAACTTTAACTAATTTGGGTTCATTAGTCATTTCCTTTATAACTAATAACTGAAGAACCTAAATCAGTCAGTTTTTTTTTAAAAAAAATTGTGACTGGGCAGCCTTAATGCATACTCAGAGAGATTTGATCATAATGGTATTTTATTCATTATTTTTGTGAAATGCTTTCATTTAAATCACTGGCTTTCATTCTAGTTGCAGTCATTGCAGCATGTTTCCTTCTCATTCTGGTAATATCAAAAGAACCAGGTTATATTTGAAGAAGTCATAAAGATGGTTCTTTGGGTGTAGACTAGAGTTTCCATGTTACCAGAAAAAGGATATGTATCAATAGTGATGAACATACTGCTGAAGTAATATTAGAAGGGACTCTTAAAAGATGTAGACAGGTAAAGATTTCGATTTCTAAATTACCCCCATTCCTTTGCAGGTTGCTTCTCCGCAGTTTGCTGCAGCTACAACCACAATGGTGCCATCAGTTCTCTTGTCACCTAGTATGTTCCAACAGTCAGCTATGAAATCATCTGAAACTGAAAACAAAGTTTGTCCATCTTCTCCTCCTACACTTGGGGCAGTTGACGTTCAGACATTCCCTCCAACAGCTCTTAGTAAATCGCAGCTTCAGGAGACATTAATACATCTAATAAAGGTATAGTCTGTAATGTAGAATATGAGCTTTTGGTTTCCATTATATCTTTGTTTTACCCACCCTAAATAGTTTGGTTTCAGTAGGAAACATAACCGCCTCACTGCTCGCTCCTAAATGTGGATCGTTTGTGAGCAAGTTAGCACTGCTGCCAGTGCAGATCATTCATGAACAGCTTAAAAAGCCCTGATACCAAAATAAATCCTTGGGGACCAACTATTTGTCTCGTTCAGTTTTAAGAACTGTCCATTCACTGCATGCTGAAGAAGAGCGAACCATAGATCATGTGGGTAATTCACTCACACCAATTTCAGAGGCAGAAATTATGAATTCTTTATAGTTGAAACCATTGACTCTCTCTCACCTCTCAGTTTAATTATATAGCCTTTCCTTCAGTGTATGGTAGAGAAGTTAGAGCAGAATAGAGAAGAACTCAAGAATTTTCGCAGAGTTTCCGTCTCGCCTCTTTGACCTGAGGTTAGTTGTCCAGCCACTGAATGAATGTGAGGGTGGACTGCTGTTATGCATATCCAGGAATGAATATTCATAATGATTACCAACACCTCATTCTCTAGATGTTTTTTACTGTTGGAAAAATTAACTCCCTCTCTCTCTTCTCAGTTTTATTTTTTCTAGCTTGCCAATGGTGAGATTCTTTTTTTTTCTCTCTTCTGGTGCTACTTGATAGTTAAGTGCTCTCTTTCAACTGACTTATTTCTTGTGATGTAAATCTTTTTTTTAAACTTTCTTTACTCCCAACTGTATTTCCTCCCCCCTTCTTTTCCTATCTGTTAATTGTGGCAATAGAATCAGTAGACCAAATAGAAAAGAAGAAAAAGTTGATGCACAACATTAATGATTTGGAAGAAAATCCTTGGCTTTCCTCGCTAAAGCAAATGAGGAGTTGCAAGGAGAGCTGTCCCCACAGACACTTCAGTTGACTGCCTTTGAGTTTACCTCTGAACATGCCTCTGGAGAAAAGAGAGCAATGGACCAGTTTGACCAAAGGCAGCACAAGAATTAAGAAAACCATTGCTTAGAGTCATGAAAGTTCAACTTTCCCAGGTGTTTACCAATTTTGTTACTTTGGAGTGGGAGGGCCCAATACATTTTTAGCTTCTGCTGCATCTTTCTCACAAGTTTCATCAATTCAATTAGAGGGTAAGACAATAATTTCAGTGCAGTGCAGAAGCAACAGTATGTGGCATTCTCTCGAGTCAATGGCCACTGAGATGTCCCTGTGCCTTCTCTCCAGTGCCGGTAGAATTGAGAATATTACAGAAAGTAATTCAAGAGAGACTTTAGATGCTGTTAATAGCCACACAGTGGCCACAGAGACCTACTCTACTGCAATTAGCCACAAGTCCACCACTACTTCTTTGATTAAGAATTATCAAAACTTTCTTTAGGGTACAATATGATATTGTCTACCAGCAACTCACATGTTTCCATCATAGGACTTATTTTTCATGTTGAAAGCGTTAATGGACATCCCAGTTAAGAATAATGACACTGAAAGTAGTATTGTTGGTGGCAGTAACTTCAGCAAGTGAGTTTCTCAGTTAGTGGCAGTATTGGTGAATAGGAATGGTCATTTTTTGAAAGGAAAGCTTACTCTTGAGTATAGATCCAACTTTTTTGCCTGGATTGCATTCTGCTTTAGCTCAAACCATTCATCTGCCAGCTTTCTGCCCTAATCCACTTACCCACTTGAGAAAAAAATGACACACTTTTGATATGTATAGAGTAGTAAACATTTATCTGATGAAAACTCTCTAGGGCACGTTGTTGTTCTTGTGTTGTTCATGTAGTTTTTGGCTTACGGTGACCCTAAGGCAACCCTATCTCTGAGTTTTCTTGGCAAGATTTGTTCAAAGGGAGTTTGCCTTTTCCTTTGTCTGAGGCTAAGAGAATATGACTTCTCCAAGGGCATCCAGTGGAGTTCCATGGATGAGTGGTGATTTGAAACTGGACTTCAGAGTCATAGTCCTATGCTCACACCATTAGGCCACATTGACTCTCTCTAAGACATACTGAGACTTTATTTGGATCATATGGAAGATGGAACAAGCTTGTTTTCTGCTGCTTTAGAGACTAGGACATGGAGTAATGGCTTCAAACCTCAGGAAAAGAAATACCATCTAAACATTAGGAAGAAACGTCCTGATGGTAAGAGCAGTTTGACAGTGAAATACCCTGCTTTGGAGTGTGGTGGAGTCTCTTTGGAGTTCTTTTAACAGATGCTAGATGGCCATCTGTTGGGAATGCTTTGATTATGTATTCCTGCATGGCAGGGAGTTGGACTTGAGGACCCTTGTGGTCTCTTGCAGTTCTCTTATTCTGTGATTCCCCAAGCAATAGGCAACTAGGTAACAAAATCAGGTGGATAAAGGTGAGCACCACGTGTTATGACCGCATGAGCGTTCCTAGAACACTGCACGATTTGGCACATTCTAGTGGGTCAGTAGTGACATCTTGGGCTTCTTCTTCGTGGTCTCTGGGACTCACACAAATGGGTTTTGCGCCTGCGCAGAAACAGCAGCATTCAGAACCTTCTAGAGCCTACTGTTGGCGTTTTGGCGGTTGACCCATCCACTCATGGTATATAAGACCCTGCCTCGTGTAACGGTCATTTTCTTTTTATCCACTGCATGTGCAGCATATAGGAGCCTCTTTACTAGTGTGAACAGGATTTTGCCCTATTTTCTGGCGTTTTGTTCTGGTTGTTTCAGCTTTGGATTGGATCGGACTTGGCTTACTCTTCGGGATTGTGTTGTTCAGCAAGTTTTATGGCAACGGCTATATTTTAATGTTGCTTGACCTGTGGAGGGAAAATACCTGATAAGGACGGACACTCAGAGTGCCTCCTTTGTTTAGGTGAGGGCCACAATGTGGGAGCTTGTCATCATTGTCAGCTATTTAGTCCGCAAACTCGTCGAAATGGGGCTGCTCGGCTGAAAGCCCTATTGTGGGAGAACATGCTGACTGCTTCAGAACCGCCCAAGCGGGCTGAATCTGCTCCCTTGCTGTCCAGTATGGCCCATTCTTCTGCTTCCTCCACTTTCTGACGGAATGTGTCAGTACTGTCGTCGAGACCAAGATCTCATTTGATGTCGAGGCCTCGAGATCAAGCATTGTCTGGTCATGCCGATGATCATCGAGACTGTCCTCCTCCTCCACCTAGTACTGTCATGACCCGAGATTTTTGGGTCTTTTTATATCCAGAGAGAAATTCAGCCACCCCAGACTATAGGATTCCCAACAAAAGGCACATAGGAAACCAGATCTGGGTTTAAACACTATTCATGTAACATTTATTAAGACATAAAACACAAAATCACATTTGTATCAAGAGCTCTTGCACACACACATTCACACGACATACTCACAAACAGTCCTTTCGCCGAACGTTGATCAGGCGTTCTCGAGAGGTGGATGACTCCTAGCCGGTATCAGAGCCACCCAGAGCTGAAAAATCTTCCACTCTTTATACCCATGTTTCTCCCTTCTTGGGGGGGGGGGGGGACATGTTCTGACGGTTGCCAGAGTTCCAGGACTTTCATTGCGTATGGCAATCAAGTAATTAAAAGACCAGTTCATATCATTTTGTACCGTACTGATAAAAGGTTGCTTGCAGAAGAAGTCGTCATATATCATGTCGTCAGGAAATGTAGGAGTACACTCTGTTTGTACCAAGTTCTTATCGTGTTTGTAAACTATCTTCTCTGGCCAAATCAGCATTCCTGGAATTCTCTCGTCACAGCTCAAGGAATCCTCGCTCCACAGTTTCAACTTTCTTTGGCTCAGGACTGTACTTCTCAACCGGAACCCATTCGTTCATCACATATACCCCCTCTTGATACTTAATTAATTCATAATTGAGTATCACAAATGTAAAGATTAAATATGATTGAAAATAAGACTATATGAACAGATTGTTTAGAGACTAATACAAATCTAAAGCAGCAAATTACTATACCAATCATGATCCATTCCAATCAACAAAGGTCAATCAACCATAAGTCATTTTATCATTTTAATTCTCAAAGTTTTGATACCTCATCTTTTAATTTCTCAAAGTCCCTTTGGAATCTTTTCACTCGCCTAATTAAATATAATAACCATATGATCATACATATCATAGTCAATATTAACCATACAATTGGGTGAATCATTACATGTAAAAATGCAGTTGCTTTTGGAGAATATCCTTTAAATATATCATACCAATGGTGTTCAGTCAATTTACTTTCTTCATCTGCAATCCTTTGAAATTCTCCGTTCTCATATTTTATCCTTACAAACTCTTTTTTTTGGAGTTCCATGCATGTTCCTGTAAATGCTTCCTAATTTGTTTATTATATTTCAATAATTGATCTAACTTTTTCCAATCTATCCCTATGTGCACTCTATATTTAATATCATTCATATCTAAAGTAACCTCAGTGTTTCTAGTTTCCATAGCATATACTAATTTTCCCGTATTCACACATTGTACATAAGTGACATTACATTTGCATCTCATTTCCCCATCTTCTTGATACTCCCCGTCTGACCAAAACAGAGGTGTAGGTGATATCCCACACAAGCACCCCAGTCCGTTATCAAAAATCAATGTTCTCTTAGGCATTCTCTGTAATCTACATATTCCATCGGATAGTTCAAAAGCACAGGGTTCAATTTGTTTTATTTCTTGTGGACATACATATCCAGCTTCCCACTTTTCACATCGGTCTAAATCTACGGTTTCATTTACTCTTATTATATTTGAATTCATACAGATTGCATGGTTTGACAGCAAATAGGGTTTCCAATAATTTTCTCCCATATTAAATGGTAAGGATTGAATAGCACAAATCCAATTCTCCTCAGTCTTTTGGGTCTTTTCTAATGTCATCAATTTTATCTGCCATATTGATTCTTTTATTTTATAATCCAAAATTTTATACCATGACGGAAAATCTGTTTGAATCCATGGTTCTAGTCTTCCCATTTTTACAAACAGGTGTCCATGATTCCCATATAGAGCTGATAACATTTGATCCCTCCAACCCGACAAAGTGGTCTGTATTGTTAAACAGGACAAAACGTCGGAGACAGCTTCCAAAGTTTGACTGCCAGTCCCCTTAAGGGCATACAGTGTCTTATTTAAATGTTCAAAAGTCCCTAATTGTAAACTAGCAGCTATGTCATGCAGCCTAAAAGTTGATACTAAATCGTCCCCAGCTATGTGTATGACTTTCCACTGTAATCCTCCTAAAGCAGACAGTTTATTTGCTTGTTTCTCAATATCCCAAGAATTTGCTATACACCAACTCCTGTTCCTATTCCACCCAATATGGTGTCTAACAAATCTCTTTTATTTCGTTTCCACAATTTTTCTTTTTTCTTGGCAAATTCCAAATAAGGATTCACATATTTACTGCATTCTGGTCTCAATTTTGTTACATTAAACATAGTAACATTTAACCTAATATTCCATTGGTGTAAATTTGGTCCAATTACAACAGGAGTGGGTGTATGCCATTGTTTCATTACGGTGGTTATATTGAATTGGCCTCAAGTTTACATGTTTTTTTGTTGAAAAACAAAGGAAAGTCTTTAAATACATGAAAAAGCAGTTTTATAATACATACATATACATATAATACATTATGTATAATTACATGTCTCCGTCTTGTTAAACCAAAGAGTTCCTTTATATACGTCCAAAGGTTTATTCCACATGATCGACAATCTGACATCCCCTATATAATGACCCCCATGATGCCACAACACCGTCTCCTTACCTACAAGAGTATCATTGGTATAATTTGTCACACTATAAAAACCTGTTATTGAATATTTCCCCGAATATTGGTTTTTCTCCCAAAGAGTTTGCTTCTCTGCTCTGGTTCAATTGTTCCTAAAAGAATACTAACAATGACAAACCGTATCCACCACTCCCTCATTTTCTTGGATGTCTCCAGCTAATCTGCAGCTTCCCTCTACTTCCTGGGGGTTCCCTAACCCAACGCAACTTGAACAAGTTTGAATTCTGTGGGTCCCAATTTATATACCACCTCAAATTCTTCCCTTCAATTATATATAAAAACAGGATACAACTTAGCTAACATAGCAACCTGTAAAATGTAATCATATCGATTAGATCCTGGGGGGGCCAGATCCGACTTCCCTCGTGGTGGTTTTCCCATCCGTTTGTCCTAAAGAAAAATAAACATATTGCAAAACAAATCCATTATTCATCAACTTTGTACAGTTTAATTTGGTTACGGTGAACCCATTTTGATTTTCCTTCCTTTTCAATCAAATAGCTGGTGGGCCGTATGAGGTCCATTATAACATATGGTCCTTTCCATTTAGGCCTCAGAGCATGTTCTTTCACTCCCAAATAAAGATACAACACTTGAGTTCCAATTGGTATCATATCTTTTTCTGTTTGAGTAGGAATTTCCATACTATTTTTCATATCTTGTTGTATGGACCATCTTATGTCTTCCCTATCTTTTAAAGATTGTAACCATTCCAAGTCGTCCTCATTTTTTTCTCCTCTTTTTACTGGAAATGTTAAGTACACTTATTATTATTATTATTATTACTACTACTATTACTACTGCTGGTCGGGCAAGGCTCACAGGAACCGAATCCGCTGTATTCTTTATCATCCCAAAAGAAAACCTAAACATCTTCGCTTCTCATGCTGCTTTAACTCACCTTGAAGCAGCCCCCTGCCTTTTTTTTTCCCCCCACATTCTACTTACACAGACCTTCGTCAACATACCAAAAACCATGTTTACTTTTTCCATAACTTTAATCTCAATAATCAACATTCTTTGACTTTTCTGACTTTCCTTGTCCTTTGTTTCCATAATATCCCCTCATTCTATTAACCCTTCACTTATCACATCTCTTCAAAAACTCAACATGCATAAACATCCACAAACAAAGGTTAGGTTTCTCTCTCTTTTTCTTTTGCTTCTTCTGAGGCGGGAGGGGGAAGTCTCCTCTCTTTGAAGAAGCACAAAATCTGTGGCAATAATGGAAAGCAATGGAAAAGTAAATATGCAGCCCGCAACCTGGAAAGTTATATTCTATGGGCCTGTCCAAAATAAAGTCAGTTTGGTTATAAAAATAACTGTTGTTCTGATTTATACCATTTCCCATTCCCTGTTATAGGAAACAATTAGCTTCACTTCTTTCATGCAGGATTGATTTTAGCTGAGTACTGAGTGACTGCAAAACCCACTTTGGCCAACTTCATTACTTCTTGGTCTGGGAACATTATTCTCAAGAGAATTACAACTAGCCATCCCACAAAATACAATTTGCTATATACAAGTCTCAAAGGCTCCAAAAAGGATACAGATTATTTCAAAGGCTAGCTGGTGCATAAGTCCTCATTTCTCAAAACGTATACGCAATCAAAACATGCGAAACACACAGTCAGGGGCTGAATCTTGCATATTTTCTAAACCAGGGCCAACTTCGCCTTTCACACAGACTGATCTGCAATCATCTCCTGATGTCTACCAATTCTTACTGTATTCAAAGGGTTAAGAGAGATAAAAGAAGTGCCTATCCATATTCCATACTATAACAAATTCATAAGCATATATGAGATACCAAAACTTGTGACTGGGATCTGCGATTAACACATCACTTGTTCTATTCAAACATAGGCTCCAGCATCCCAAAGCACGTGTGCAACCCACGTAGCATTTTTAGGGTGGTCCATAAGGTCAGGGATGTGTTTCACCCTGGACTCTGGCATTGACATCCAATTGTTAATCATTCTAACAAGCCCTACACAGTCTGTTACTTGCAAATGCTTAACTCTCTTTATGATTTCATCCATGATACATCTGGGGATGAAACTATTCCCTCTGGGTCAACATTAAATATTCTTTCCATCCCCAGAGCCCAGATCAGAATTATTACAAGTTAATTTCAGGGTCCCCCTTGGGGGACTGTGTCCTACGTTGCTCTATTAGACCCAGCCTCTCAGTTGCTGGATTAGTTGGCACAGTGGTGGCAAGTTTAATCTGAACGAGTAAGAGAAAAATACTTCCGTACACTTACTTATCACGATCCCCCATCATTATAACTTAATCGCCTGATGCCTAGGTCACATTTCTTACACACAGTCTCAAAGGGGGTTAACTCAGTCCTTCAGTTTCAAATAGCATCAGCAAAAAACAGAAACAAGGAACAGGACATTTTCAGACAGTGGAGTCCTGAGTCACCAGACAGTAAAACAGAGCAGCAGTTCTTTTTGCATACACACGTACTGAAAGACTTACACCACAAATGAAAGAGAAAATACACACATACATACCCTCACCGGTTTCAGGCACCTGCTTCTCCAGTCTCTCTCTCTGGAAGGGTCTATTTATTTATTCTCCGATTTATAGTTTTGGTTAAAAGAGCATACTGTGGCACGTAAGATCTAACAAAGCCAAAAGCTCCCAACAACTTTGCAATTTTTATTCAACCCCCATATCTTTATTTAATTGCTCCTTAAAATACTGCACCGATTTTTTCCATGCTTCTTCAGTCTTCCTATTAATTACTATAGTTCTTTGCGAATTTATTTTCCAATCCCCTGCCTTCTCTCCACAATCTTCATTTAAAGGGGCTTTCAGTACATTCCCCTCCACAGAGCAGAAAGGGTTTCCATAAACGAGTCCAATCCTCCTCGTTTCCCTTTCTGTTCTTTTTACCAAAAAGAGTCATATTTCCTTCTGACCCTTTACAACCAGTTATTCAGAGGCGTCCCTCTGTTCCCACTCTCCAACCTTAACCCCGTTCAAAATGCTCCGAAGATCTACACACTCTTCCAACTATGTCCTTCATTGGAGAGTGTTAGTTGCAGATTTCAGAACAAGTGACAAGCAAAATGGCAGGAGAGACCAAATTTGGTTTTCAAGTCGTATGAGTTTTCAATTCATACTCAATTCCCAGTGTCTCTATTGAGTCATCCTTCACCAAGGTGAGACCAAATTCTCCTGGAAATCCTGCCGACTACGCCAATTATGTCATGACCCGAGATTTTTGGGTCTTTTTATATCCAGAGAGAAATTCAGCCACCCCAGACTATAGGATTCCCAACAAAAGGCACATAGGAAACCAGATCTGGGTTTAAACACTATTCATGTAACATTTATTAAGACATAAAACACAAAATCACATTTGTATCAAGAGCTCTTGCACACACACATTCACACGACATACTCACAAACAGTCCTTTCGCCGAACGTTGATCAGGCGTTCTCGAGAGGTGGATGACTCCTAGCCGGTATCAGAGCCACCCAGAGCTGAAAAATCTTCCACTCTTTATACCCATGTTTCTCCCTTCTTGGGGGGGGGGGGGGAACATGTTCTGACGGTTGCCAGAGTTCCAGGACTTTCATTGCGTATGGCAATCAAGTAATTAAAAGACCAGTTCATATCATTTTGTACCGTACTGATAAAAGGTTGCTTGCAGAAGAAGTCGTCATATATCATGTCGTCAGGAAATGTAGGAGTACACTCTGTTTGTACCAAGTTCTTATCGTGTTTGTAAACTATCTTCTCTGGCCAAATCAGCATTCCTGGAATTCTCTCGTCACAGCTCAAGGAATCCTCGCTCCACAGTTTCAACTTTCTTTGGCTCAGGACTGTACTTCTCAACCGGAACCCATTCGTTCATCACAGTACCGAACTGCCTAGGAAGGAGAAGGACCGGAAGAGGAAAAATACGGGCGCCGCTTCGACAGAAGCTAAGAGGCAGAGGAGGAAGGATAAGTCTAAGGCACATCCTTCATCTCCGGTGAGGAAACCAACTCCTCAGGAGTCTGCCTCAGAGGAAGTATGGGCCCCTCAACATTGGGGATACCTTCTGAGGAGATCGAGGAGGTGTTTATTGGCTCAGAGGGAGAGATACTGGAAACCTCCCCTCAAATTTCTGTTGGGTCTCCTTCAGACCACAGAGTGCTGCCTCCTGCTGTAAGGCCTTCTGGGCACAGAAGATCTTTGACCGAGCAATCCAGAATGCTTCGGTGTACTTCGCCTTCATCCCCAAGGTTGTCTTATCGAGACGATCTGTCGGTCAGCACATCCTCATATCGGTATTGACATTATAGGGCAAGCTCTCCCTGTCGATACCGTGACAATGTTTCGTATGATTCGAGGGATATGTCCCCTTATATGGATGAGTTGGAGCGATATGAACGACATCATCAGTATCAAGATGTTCCTGATGATTGGTACCATCGTATCACTCCTCGCTCTCATTCTTTGTCGAAGACTCCTCCATGTTGGCGGGTGATAGCGTCTTCTGGCTGCACGTCTAAGTCCGCCAGGCAGGATCAAACCGCTGTTGATAGGCATCAAGAATGCCTTCCAGAGGGAAGGAGGAGAGAGTCTATTGTTATGTCCCCTCGAGGTCATCGGATCCGATCTCCATCGGTACCATCCTTGGTATCCTCGGCAGTGTCTCGTGGACCAGATAGCGAGTCCAACTTCGTTTCCACCACTGAAAGAATTTCACCTACTGATGTTGTGCAGTCGTTTTTGGATCTTGTTCTCCGAATGGCCAGATCGTTGAACTTACAAATTGAAGACCACAAGAAAGAACTGAAAGATCTGATCTTCCAAGATCTGCAGGACCGCGCTCCAGTACCGTCTGTAATTGCGCTGCTTCCATATCTGTCGCAGACAGTGAAGAAGTCACGGTTGACACCATCTTCATTACCGTCTATGTCTAAGAAACTGGAGTCTCTGTACCATCTTGTTGAGGCTGATGATGACTGGTGGGTCGAACACTCTAAACTAAACTCTGTTGTGGTGGATGCGGGCCAGTCAAAGCAGTCGCAGAGATTTCATGCTGTTCCTGCTGGTTGTGAGGGGGAAAAATTGGATAATATTGGTAAGAAATCCTGTTCAAATGCAGCCTTGTTGTTTAGGATTTCTAATTATGCTGCCTGCACGGGCGCATATCAACAGTTCTTGTGGGGTAGAATCAAACCCTATCTGGAAATGCTTCCTGATACCAAGAAGAAGACCGCTACTGCATTATATAGTGAGGCTTACCATCTGTCATCTCAACAAATCACTGCAGCTAAACACATCACAGACTGTAGTAGTAAAGCTGTGGCGGGTGCCATAGCGATTCCACAACATACTTGGCTTTGTTCATCTGGGTTGTCTCAGCAAGCCAAGATGATGATTGAAGACCTATCCTTCAATTCTCTAGGGTTGTTCAACGCTGGTACTGACGAAAAGCTAGAACATGCCCAGAAAATGCGGTCGACAGCTAAGAAGTACGGGTTCCCGGCATCGACGTATCAACAGCATTATCAGTACTGTCGGTATCAGCCTTTTCAGAGGAGAACGTTGAGCCCAACTCCACCTCAGCATAGACAGAGCACATCTCAACAACTCTTGACAAGGAAGTTTCCATCTGCAAAGTACAAGCAACCTCAGTATAGGAAACGACAGTCAGACCAGAAGAAACGTAGGGTTTGACAACCAACATCACGAGACCTTTCTGATGGATACCGGCCTCCGACAAGGACAACACATCCCTTCTGTTGTGCACTTGCATTCAGACAAGCATCTAAGTCTCCATTCCAAACCACCCTTTGGGGACAGACTAAGCTACTATGCCGAGGTTTGGTCAATGATCACCTCGGATTCTTGGGTCCTAGACATCATAAAGTATGGATACGCTGTAGAATTTTGCCATTTACCACTGACAGGTCAAATTCAGAGAACTATGCCATCTCCAGAGCTCGAAGAGGAGATAACAACATTGCTCCAAAAAAGGGCAATAGAAAGAATCATCGCAACTCAATTGAAAAGAAGCTTCT
This sequence comes from Cyclura pinguis, assembly GCA_030412105.1. Taxonomy (NCBI): domain Eukaryota; kingdom Metazoa; phylum Chordata; class Lepidosauria; order Squamata; family Iguanidae; genus Cyclura; species Cyclura pinguis. Next base: position 83,102,032 of record CM059600.1, read on the forward strand.
CTTCGAGGTATTTTCTTGTGAAGAAAAAAGATGGAGGTCTCCAGCCCATATTGGACCTGAGAGGCATCAACTACTATAAGCTTCAGAATGGTGACTTTGACTGCTGTCCTGCCTCTCTTGAAAAGGGGCGACTGGTTTGCAACCTTAGATCTAAAGGATGCATATTTCCACATAGCCATAAGACCAGAGCACAGATGGTTCCTTGCCTTCATCGTCGGCAGGCAGGCTTATTGTTTTCGCATCCTTCCCTTCGGCATAAGCACAGCTCCAAGGGTCTTCACGAAATGTATGTCTGTTGTTGCAGCTTTCCTTTGTCAAAAAGGTATTGTGGTGTTCCTGTACATAGACGGCTGGCTAATAGTGGCTTCTTCTTGAAAACTGCTATCCATGCATCTCAGGACCACCATCTGTCTTCTAAGAAGTTAGGTTTAATGATAAACTACAAAAAGTCAACCTTGGTACCATCAAGAGAGATCAAATACATTGGAGCGGTATTGGACTCAAGACTGCAAAGAGCCTGCAAAGAGATGGGAAAAGATTCTGCGGTGTGTGACAAAGATGCAACAACTTCGCAGAGTGCAAGCGAAGGCGGTTCAGGTTGTGCTAGGACTGATGGCGTCAACTACGCTCATCACGCTATATGTGAAGCTGAGGATGAGACTGCTGCAACAGTGGTTCATACGTCGATTCAGTCCTCTTCGAGACCATCATCTCAAGTACCTGACGGTACTGAGGAATATCCTCACGTCTCTGGATTGGTGGACAAGACCAGGGAACTTGTTGAAGGGAATGCCATTCCTTCCTCGACCGCCGTCGCTGTTGGTGACAATGGACGCATCAATGGAAGGCTGGGGTGCTCACCTCGGAGCATTTACGATATGAGGTCGGTGGACTTCTCAGGAGAGGAATCTCCATATCAACGTTTTTGAGTTCATGGCAGTGCTGAAGGCACTGTGAGCTTTTCAGCACTACCTGTGTAGGAAGTCAATCCAAATCGTGACAGACAGTGATGTACTACATAAACAAACAAGGTGGGACTCGGTTGCATGCATTGCTGAACCTGTCAGTGCAACTACGGGAGTGATGTCTGTCACTATGGATTCTTCCTTTGGCGGTTCATCTGGCAGGAGACCAGAACGTCCTGGCAGACACACTCAGCAGGACACCGTAGTCTTGGCATGAGTGGATGATCAACAAGGGCGTTATCCCGTAAGTGTTCGCAAAGTGGAGGTTTCCTCGCATAGATCTCTTTGTATCGAGACTGAACAACCGATGCAAACTGTACTGTTCCCGACACTCAAAGGGGCATCGAACTCTGGGGTATGCCTTTCTGTTCAGTTGGACGGGACCAAGGCTCTATGCATTCCCACCATTTCCCTTGATAACGAAGGTAATTGCTAAAATTCGCCAAGACAGAGCGAAGGCGATACTCGTAACACCATGGTGGCTGAGGCAACCGTGATTTACCAGTCTCCTTCAGTTATCGCAGGGGAGGTACCGTCTGCTGCCATGCAGACAAGATCTGTTCAGCATCCACAGTGGCACCGTCTTCCATCCCAATGTTCAAACACTGCGTTTGACTGCATGGAATCTATTGCAATAGATGGCCTACCCAATGCTGTGAGATATATCGTGCTGGCTGTGCATAAGCCCTCGGCATTGAAGTCTTATGCGTATAAATGGGGTAAATTCTGTGATTACTTGAAACGACAAGGTGTTTACCATACAGGTTGTGACAATATGCATGTCTTGTCCTTTCTAGCAGAGTTGTCGATTCAGGATTTGTCTTTATCCTCAATGAAATGTTATTTAGCATCAATTTCATGTAGTTTTGAAAAACAGGGTAAACTGTCTTGTTTTTTGGACCCCCTGATTAAGAGGTTTATCCATGGCTATAAACAGCTGCACCCTCCAATCCAACCACCTCTCCCGGGATGGAATCTGAATCTGGTGCTGAAACACTTGACTGCTAGGCCCTTTGAGCCTATGGCAACCTGTGACATGTGACTGCTCGCATGGAAAACTGCCTTTTTGGTTGTAGTAACATCTGCAAGGAGGGCTAGTGAACTATGTGCACTCAGGGTTGATCCTCCTTATTTGAGATTCCACAAAGATAAGGTGGTGTTAAGACCAGACATAACGTTCTTGCGGAAAGTGGTGTCATATTTCCATCCGAACCAAGATACAGTGTTACCAGCTTTCATGCAGAGTCCAGGTTCATACATGGAGAAAACTCTCCGCTGTTTGGATGTCAGAAGAGCATTGACGTTTTATGTTCAATGCACTTCTTCAATTAGAAAGTCAAATAAATTGATTGATTGTTATTCAGTATCTAAACAGGGTAATCCAGTATTGCCTCAAAGGCTCTCTAAATGAGTGGTTTCCACCATTAAGTTGTCTTATGAGCTGGCAAAAAAGAAACTCCCTGACTCTGTTCGAGCTCATTCCACAAGAACTATGGCAGCTTCTGCGGCCTTTTTGCACAGGGTATCTCTTTTTGAGGTCTGCAAAGCAGCTGCCTGGTCTCACCCTCATACATTTATCAATCATTATAGAGTTGATAACCGTTCTAGGAATGATGCATGTTTTGGGACAGCTGTACTGTTTTCCTCTGTGGGATGAATGATAAAGATATTGTCTGTTTTGTCAATAAATGTTATTTATTATCTTACATCTTGGTGTTGGAAAAAAGAAGAAGAAGAGAGAGATAAGGAAAACAGAAGGAAAAGGGAGACCCAGAAGTTGACATGAGTGTTGTCCAACAGCATGACACACCCTCCATCCTTTCTGGTCAGCTTGCTAGTCTCCCATTTGTGTGAGTCACAGAGACCCTGAAGAAGAAGAAGAGGTTGCTTACCTGTAACTGTGGTTCTTCAAGTGGTCATCTGTGAACTCACACAACCCCTCCCTCCTCACCTCATGTGTCCTGCTGTGCGGTGTTTCTGTTGCTGCCACACATGTGGCAGTGGAACTGACCGTTACACAAGGCGGGGGCTTATATACCATGAGGGGATGGGGGATGGGTCAACCGCCAAAACGCCAAAGGTAGGCTCTAGAAGGTTCCGAGTGCTGTTTCTGCACAGGTGCGAAACCCATTTGTGTGAGTTCACAGATGACCACTTGAAGAACCACAGTTACAGGTAAGCAACCTGTTCTTTCAGAAGCAGCCCATTGTTAGAAGAGATTTGCAGAGCAGCATAGTAGAAAGAGTCTTCTATTTGCATAAGGCATTACAAAATCGACAAATTTCAGGCAGCTCAAACAACCTCTTGGCTGAAAACATTACAGCCATACCAACCTGAAAGTAGAGGGATTGAGTAAACCCCACATGACTTGTGGATTGCTCACCTCTACCATTTAGAGAATGAGGTGTTGGTACTCTTTGTGAACACTCATTCTTGGATGTGTATAAGAGCACTCCCCCCACCCTCATTTAGTGGCTGGATAGGTAATCTCAGGTCAAGCAGGTGAGAGGGAAGATCTCGGGAAATTCTTAGTTTCTTCCTCTCTATTCTGGTTTAGCTTATACTGGCAAAGGCAAGACAATATAATTAAACTGAGAACTGAGAAAGGATATCAATGGTTTCAACAGTAAAGAATTTGGAACTCTTGCCTTGAAGCTGGCACAAGGGGAATAACGTATGTGACTTGTGGCTTGCTGGTCTGCACATGCAAAAATGAGTATTCATGGTGGGTATCAACATCTCATTTATTCTTATTTTCTGCTCTCTCTTCTTTAGTTACTAATAACATCTTTCAAAAAAATTAACTCCTGATTACTAAGGTTGCTGAAGAGGCTTTGATGATTAATTTTGTTTAATGCCTTTCCAGACTTCAGATAAACAGTTGGCAAAATCCTGTTGGTGACATATGCTCACATACTCAGCTTTATGTGAGAATATGCCCTCTTTAAAGGATGTTGTGAGAGGGCCAGCTCTGTTCTCTTGGGTGCAGAAATGCAGCTGAACCCTGGGTGCTTCCTGCCTCCTGCTGACTGTGGCGGTGTGCTCCAGAGCTTGGCAGCTACCTTCCAGGAATGGAGAAGGACACAGAACTGCACAAGGCTCTGCCTAGAAGATATGGGATCCCACTCATTGTTTGCCAGATGACTGCTTGTTGACAGTCTTAAAGAACTATGAAATGTTTATTAGAGAAGACTGACTAGTGCGAAACCCTTATTGATTTTTCTTCATCTTCTAATACTTGATAACACTTAATGATTTCTGTCAGTTTACCCATGAGAAACCTAAAATTAACAATAATATAGGAGAATGTGTAGGATTTCCCCTGATTTCCTCCTTTTTAAAAAATCGTGTTATTTGACTCCTCCTAAGTAATCTAGTACAGCTGCTGAACCTTGATACGTTACATATTTTCTTGGATGACTAGCAGACACTCATATCGGGCTTTGTCCTGTGATAAAATGATACTTGGTTTCATCTTGTGTGGCCTCTAGGCATACTGGGAATAAATTAGTCACAAAGGCTTGTTGCTCCATTTTTAGAAATAAAGAATCTCCCTGTAAACTCATAATAGAACCAGTGCGTTTTAGTGGTTTGAGTGTTGGACTAGGACTCTGAGTCACTAGAGTTCAAATCCCTGCTTGACTGTGGAAACCCAGTGGGTGACCTTGGGCAAGTCACACTCTCTCCGCTTAAGAGGAAGGGAATGGCACACCCCCCCCGAACAACTCTTGCCAAGAAAACCTCTTCTTAGATTTGCCTTAGGGTTGCCATAAGTCAAAAATAACATGAAGGCACACAATAGCAACAAAACTCAGAATTGTAGTCCACATGAAACCTATCTTACTACTTGGTGTGTTTTATACTACAGGCCAATGGCTAGTACAGGGATTTCCAAATGGTGTCGTGACACATTAGTGTGTTGCCTGTAGCGTGTTGGTGTGTCGCCTTCCTGACAGAGAAAGAACCCTCCCTCCCCACCTGAGCCTGGCTCACTGCTGTCGCTCTTGCTGGGGCCTGTCGCTGGCAAGAGCGATGGCAGTGGGCAAGGACCGGGTGGGGAGGGGACTGTCTTTCCCCCTGCATTTGCTCTTGCTGGGGCCTTTCTTGGTGAGGGAGATTGCCTCAGGCCAGGTTTGGAGTTGGGGGCTGCCTTTCCCCACCCTAGATACATTTCTGGGTACCTCTGTAAAATGGCAGTGGGCAAGGACCGGGTGGGGAGGGGACTGTCTAGTAAAACTGAATTACTGTGTCATGAAATGATGCATATCAAAAAAGTGTGTCACCAACATGAAAAGTTTGGAAAGCTTTTTAGTTACTTTCAACTATCAAGTGAGGAGAGCATTACTCTTTAAATTATAGCAAACACTCAATACTTTAGGGCCTCAGAACTGTAAATAGTTAGTTTTCGAAAGTATCCTTCCAAACTCTGATCCATCCACAAAATTCAGATGCAGAACTGGAGTCCTCCACCTCTGTTATATTTGAAGATACCATGCAGATAACAGAACTTCGAGATCAATTCCCCCTCTAGTCTTATTGTAGGATCTTTTCAATTGAAGACAATAACAGTTTGCTATACCTTGCACAATTTTGTGCCCATTAGGTTGCAGACTAGAGATACAAAATTTCCTGAAATTTTTTTAAGGGCAGAATGACTAACCCTGTTGTTCAAAATCAGCTTTTAGTTTTTTTCCTCATAGTTTGCTCATAAGAAATTACAATTTTATTTTAGTTTGTTTATTCCCTTTCAAAATATTTTACAGTATACTCAAATCTCTTCTGTTTATCATTCATGCTTGGTGATCAAGAAGAACGTGGCTAATTTAAAACATTTTAAGGATATTTTGCAATTATACCTTCAGCTGCAAGCCTGCTTTACCAGTGTGCCAGTAAATCCAGTGAATCACAAAAGAGATCTTACACCAAGAACAGGCTTGTGTTAAGAGGATTGTTTTGTCCTGTTTGTCATCACCAGGGTCACAAACCTTTGTGCTACATCAGTACATTCTGGTTGTTTCTACACTGATAGCAGTAAGTCTTGCTCTGCATAAAGAATAGAAATCTAAAAAAATAACAGGCCATAGAAGTATACTACTTTGGTAATAGAATTGTTAGGACTGAAATGGGCCCATACTAGGTCATGAAATCAGCTTTGTGGCCTGTGTTTTGTTTCTTTGTTGTTGCCCCCCCCCCCCCGGCATAGCCTGTTGTTTCTTTTTCCCTGGCAGAACCAAAAGAGAGACAAAGAAACTTGCTGACTGTGAAGTGAGGATGAAAAATCCTGTGAACAGAGATGAGCTGTCAGAAAGTTTACTTTGTAATTAAAATCATGTTAAACTTTGAGGTTCCTACCAGTGATCTTGGGAACACACTTTGTAATGCATCAAACCAACATGTTCTGATCTTTACCCTGTTGTTTGTTTTGCATATATCCCATCTGGCCAGTTGCTGATTTTCCTTCAATAATGTAGTACTAGAAAGAGTACCCCAACAATCCATATAGTGTATAAGAATCCAAAATGCAAAGATCATTGGGCAAAAATGCAGTTCTGCTTGTATAAAGAGCATCATGAGACCCCCCAAAAAAACAAACATCCTTTTCTATTTTCATTAATGTGTGTGTGTGTGTCTTCAAGTCGCCTATTGACTTACAGCAGTCCCATGAACTTCACAGGGTTTTCTTAGGCAAGTAATATTCAGTGGTGGTTTTTCCAGTTCCCTCTTCTGAAGTAGAGCCTACAGCACCTGGTATCCATTGGTGATTTCCCATCCAAGTATTAGTTAGAGTTGGTCCTGCTTAGATTCCAAGATCAGATGGGATCTGGTACCTTTTAGGGTATTTAGGCTCCACATTTCATTAATATACTGGCCTGGAATTGCCAGTTTAGGACACAAAGATATCTTTTTCTAAAGGAGAGTCAGTAACAGAAATACTGGACATAAAGGCTTGAATTAAGATCCAGTGCAATTCAGCCAACATAGCAGAAACATTAAAAGTGCCTAAAGAACAAATAGGTTGACTGGCAGAACAAAATTCCATGGGCAATCAAAAGAGACTAAACAGAAAAAATTGCTTGTAGTGATGGAGTATTTGTTTTTTCCTCAGCTGGTAGAATGGCTATGTATCCTTAAGATTTTCGTATTGGCTTTTGTTTGTGGCATAACATATTTGTTTATTTTATAATAGATGGATATCCAATCTGTCTTTTTTCCCCCTCTGGCCATTTCCACCCTACACTGTTATAATGCTGCTATTCCACTTTCAACATCCTGTGGAATACTGGGGTTTGTAGTTTGCTGAGGTAACTTCAGCATGATCTAAATTTTATTTGATCACGATTTTGTTCCAAAATTTCTAGTGTTGCTTCTGGTTTGAAACAGTAGCCAACAGAATTTTGAGAGTGATTCTAAATCTCTTCATGTACATATGAAAAATATCAAGGGGTCTTAGTAGACCATTAGATCTACTGAAAATGAATAAACGATGTTGTGCAGGTGTCAAAAAGTCCAGGGCAGTTCTGAGCTGCATCAACAAGCTTATGCTGTGGTCAGACCTCACCTGGAATACTGTGTCCAGTTCAGGGCACCACAGTTCAAAAAGATGTTGACAAGCTAGGACTTAGTCAGTGGAGGGGGACCAAGACTGTAAGGGGTCTGGAAACCGTGTCCTATGAGGAACAGCTTAGGGAGCTGGGAATGTTTAGCTTGGAGAAGAGTAAACTGAGGAGGTGGTATGATACCCATGTTTAAATATTTGAAGAGATGCCATGTTGAAGATGGAACAAGCTCATTTTCTACTGCTCCAGAAACTAGGACACGAAGCAGTGGATTGATATTGCAAGAAAGGCGATGCTGCCTAAACATTAGGAAGAACTTTCTGGCATTGAGAGCTGTTCCGCAGAGGAATAAATGGCCTCGTAGGGTGGTGGGTTCTCCTTCTTTGAGGTCTTTAAGCAGAGGTTGGATGACTGTCTCTCAGGAGTATTTTGCTGGTGTGCCTGCTTGGCAGGGGTTGGATTAGGTGGCCCCTGTGGTCCCTTCAGACCCTGTGATTCTACAGTCTCGAGTGCAGTAATGGGAAGTCCAGTTTGTCTAAGGGGGTGAGGGCATTCTGCAGATTTGTACACCTCGTTGCCTTAAAGGGGTTAGGACGTTTCACAGTTTTAATTATTGAAGAAATATGAATCATTAATACTGTAGTTTTGTGGATTCATTCATACTGTGGTTACACCAATATTGTGTAACATTTGTTACAGTGTTACAGAACTATATCAGGGTGAACGAAGTGCAGACCTGGTTCTGTATGCAATCCCCTCAAGGCTCTTTCAGTGGCCTTCAAGCCCTGCAGACTCCCTGGACTGTCTTTTGCTGGCCAAAGATGAAAAAGAAGGGCGGCTTACCTCTTTGGTCCCCAATAGGTTCCAGGAGCAGAAAATTGGCCCTTGGGCCTGCTGCAGTTATTCCCTCCCACCCCCAGGACTATATGTTTGGCAGTTGTTAGCTCTGAAGAACTGGAAGCACACTGATCCACAGGTCACTCTTATCTACTTCCCTGTGCTTTAACTGCATCCAGAGTTTGATTCCTTGGTAGGAGACCACAGCACCCTCAGCTAGCACTTCCAGAGCGATCAAAGTCCAAACCAGCAGGATGGATGTAGAGCTTGTGAATTTCCCATCCTCACATTCAGATTGAGGAAAATGGAGGCACAAAGTTACTGGGACTCGGCAGCATCCTGGAAGAACAGCAGAGAGCAGGACATGGAATATAGAGGACATTCCATTCTCTTCTCTGAGAGGATGGTGCTTTGGAAAGAAGCACAGGGCATTCGACAAGACAGAATCCATCCCTCAGTGACTTAGTGATTCCTCCCCTTCATTACAGCTTCATTAGACTAAGTATTGATTTGCTAGTTGTTTTCCTAGTTCCTGTGCAAGTGCTAATAGAATGCTACTATCTCCTGTACCTTTCCACTTCCATAATATTGGATACAATCCAATGTCCATTATTTCTAAATGCAGCTAACCAGCCCTTCGGTTTTTGGAAACCCTCCTGCATAGTTCTCGTAGATGGACTCTGCACACCTGCTTAATAGCACTGCTGCTGGTGTAGCTTTTATTGATCTTCTCTTACCATCTCTGCCATGCACTCCATACTTTTGTCCAATTCTCAAGACTGGACCCTTGTGTATTTTGTCACCTTAGTTTCCCATTTGATTCTGTATATTCTTCGCTTAGATGTAGTTACAAGTGATTATTCTGAATTACTGCCACTGGTGTGCTCACATTATTCATTTTCCCTTGCAGAATGATGAGAATTTTCTTAGTACTCTTCATGAAGTCTATTTGCAAGTCTTGACCAAGAATACAGACAGCATCAAGCTATAACTGGCATGAATACAGCTCCACTGATCACACATCTGCTTCAGAAACAATTATGCCTCATTTGTAAAACTAATCTTTTGGAAGATTGTTTTTAGTTCTGGAACTCTTAATTTTTAGCTTCCAAATAGATCTTGTTACTTAGAAGAATTATATGAGTAATGTTCTCAGAAGCGATGTAGGTTTCACTGTGACCAATCACCAGCAAGCTTTTATTTCTGTATAGGGAAAATGGTCTTTATGTTTAACAGCACATTAGTTTTAGTTGTTTTTGTGTAGTGTAAAAGTGGTCTGATTTACACATACACACACACCCCAGAATAATTAGGACAAATGTAATGTAAACTGATTATTTGCCATTAGATTAAGTATCAGGAGAGTTCTGAAACCAGCTGCTAATTTGCAAGAGCTATGGAAAGGTTCAAGCAGGCAACTGTAGGGCTTTGGGAAAAAATGGATATGCAATGCAAAAATTCTGCTTTTAGCCTTACAACTGGAGGGCCTTAAGGTATTACTGACCGACTTCCATAGAACGCAGAGCTAATCTGTGTATTCGCTTTTTTACTAAGGCAGAATGAAAACTAACTGACAAGTATACTTATAATGATACCTTTTGTGTGGTGTTTTGGTAATGGTACGATTTTAAAACAAATAGATTTTAAACATGAATGGGTAGAACACTGCAGTTACTTTATCCATTTATTCTGTCTGGCTCAAGTACAAATGTTGGAAGAAGATTTTCTTCTAGAAAGGATGGACTAGTACTGGAGAGGTGTGTGTAATTCATTTGTGGTATTGATACATGAACAAAGTGCAGTCTTAGCTTCTCCCAGTATTTCCCCATTCTTTCCAGATGTTGTGAGTTGTTTTCATATATGAGTTAATATTTCACTGTTAAACTGCTGTAAAGATCAAACTTCTTCCCAAAGGAAGTCAGACTCTGATCTCCATTTGTTTCGTATGCTGCTATGGGTCTCTCCATGACTTGTATTTATTTCATTATGGCATGTGATACTAGCTAGCAATACTCTAGTGTAACATAGATTTCAATTTATTCAAGCAATAGTAATTATTAAAGACTACTCTTTTCTGTTTTGTAAGATCTTTGTTTTATATTGGGAAAAGAAATTTTGTAGTCCATTTAACCAGTCAGTGTGCACTGCTTATTTTTCAAGGCATTGTTAAAATGGTGGAAGAGCATTGTTTTGCATATTATAGTAAGGTTCCCGTGCAAGCCATTCAAATGCATAGGGTTTCAAAAAGAACCGTTCTTTCAGAGAGTTTGCCATGGAAAACATCTTGAATTAGAATTTATCTCTTACTCTTAAAATTTTAACTGTTGTAATGATGGCAGTAGCAGTATCTGGATGCTATTCGTTTTTGTCCTAAATCTCACTTTAATCCCAACTAGAATATGGACCCATTGCAAGTGATGGCTAACAAATGAGACATTAATTTCAATAGGCCTACTTTATGTGAGACTAAAATTATAGTGATGATTCCACCAGTAATCAGTGTTTTTGATATAAATAGTGTGTTGATTTTTTTTATCGGTCAAAATATATACTTGGATTTGAGTGATTTTAAGTAGATGTTTTTATGTTTAGCAAATTCTGCCTTTGGAGAGAACCTCTTCAGCCTTTGAACTCAATGTTTCTAGTTATAAACATAGTATTTTATATTGGAAAAGTGCAGAATTCAGGGAAATGTGTTAGTAGTGACATGAACATTCAACCAATGTATTGGCTTTAATGGTGGAATTTAAATGTATCTTTTCAGGCTTTCTAGACCTTTTGTAGGAAACATGAGAGCTGTCTATTTGTATGCTGGACATTTAATAACGCATCCATATGTGTGTGTACCAACAAGAAATGCTTGCTTATTTAAAATAATCTGTTCCTAGACTTTTTGTTGGGGGGGGGTCATGCCCACTCATTTTCAAGATATTAAGTGCTTATAATACCATTATCACCTAAACTAAATGTGTACCAGGTTTCACTCATAGATAACAGAGACTTGGCCATTGTTAATTATTCAGAATTGGAAAAAAAGATCCTTCTCAACCATGAACATAAGACTGGTGGTGATAGAGCAGGTTAGGCACAATGATAATAATAAACTGAAATTGATTCACAGCCTTTCAAGCAAGCATTATATCCAAAGACCTGTAGTAATGAAACTGTAAAGATTTTGCTGATACTGAATGTACTGTTACAGTCCTGTATTTTCAAAGTTAATATGAAACGGAATATTGTGTTACGGAGCAATGGTATTTCCAGGAAAGTTTTTCTCAGTAGACTTTATATTCCCATTTACCGTTTTGCATTGTAATTCCCCAGAAAGCCTCACTCAGTAGCTGGAAGATCAGAGTTATCAAGTGTTAGAAGTATGTACAGTATCAAGAAATAGTTCTCTGTTTCCAAAGAGAACGTCCGTAGCTACAAGTTGTAATGAAAATTTTATCTACTTTTTTTGATGGTGGCTTTGCATAATCTTGAGTCATACGCACATGTACGTATGTAGCATGCTGAAACTGGGAAAACAAGAGTTGTACTACACAATACAAAGCACTGTTAGCAACATTCAATGTACCACACTAGTGCTCTTATTGCTTATTGTAATGTGACTAAAACTAATGAAAAACTTTTTAAGCATTGCTTTGAAAACAAACTTGGCGCAAAAGTCACAGATGTTTACAAAATGTGGAAATCACTGGACAGTTTTAGTCTGGTTACCTTAACTTTTTTTAGTCTCAGTTTGAATTTGTAACAGCACATTTTAGTCTTGTTACCTGCATGCAATAGTACCAAATGCATAATGAACCAACTGGGGCCATTTCATTTAAACTCTTTTGGTAAAGTATTCTGTATTCAAAGTAGATCGTATTTTTTAGACTATATTCCAAAATGACTATTCAGTATCTAAGCATGTATTTTTCTGTTTTCTATATGCAGCTTTTTCTTTAAAAATGCTTAATATTTGTCTACTCAAAAGTGGCTTTGAAACATGCAGCTTATTTAAAAACCAATTGCTGTAATGTAGATAAAGGTCATAACAACTGTTCCATTCATTCTTTAATAATATTTTAAAGATATGCCTAATGGCTATGGATTTGTGACACACCTTACAAAAATTGGTCTGCGAAGATCTATGGCGCAATATGAAATGGAAAATCAGTTTGTGTTAATTGCCTATTATGAGATGGAATTTAATCATACTACAAACATATTCATCTTTCAATATTTCCTAGATTTTGGGTTTTTTGGGTTTTTAGTGCATTCGTGGAACCCACTGATGCCATATATAGGCAAGGTATAGTTATTGATAAATGTTCAGGTAGAATATTTAATGTGGAGTGTTCTGACACACAGAAAAACCCCCAGCCATCTCTTGTTGGCTACTGAGTTGCTTCTTAAGCATATCTTAAAGAGGAATGTGTGCAATATATATTTCACCTCAGTTTTTGGCATTGTTGTGAAAATGTTAAGATGCAATATCTTCACTTTAAGTGGGAAAAATCGCAATAATCTTCCCCTTGTGGTTTGTTTTTGTACCAATTTAACTTTGTGAACACATGGTGGTTCTTTGTTTTAAAAATGCACACTGTACTCAGTTTTCGGGTTTATTGCTTTAATTTGCACTCACATACATATTCAAGTTTGAGGTGCTTCAGACCTTTGGGATTTTAAGTAATAGCTTTTGGGGAAATACTGGGCATGATCCTTCCCAAAGGTATAGCATCCACAGCTGAAGAATTCTTTAAACTCAAAGGAACTCTGACTTTGTAGGTTGCTCACACTAGAAGTTCTAGGGGCCATTGGGGCAGGTGAACTCTTACACAGTCCCGCCATGTACTCTAGCTCTTTTTGATTGGTGCAGATTATTTGCATGCCTGTGCATAGCTGCAGATGGGAATGTTGGACATAGGGGTGTATTGTTCCTATTAGAATCTTCAACATGTTGATGCTGAACCTATGCCAGAATGAATTATGCCCAGTGGTTTTTGAGCAACTTTTTAACTGTCACCATAATGCATCATTAACATTTCAGTATATGGATATGTGATTTGTGCCATCTTATTACGTTGGCAAATATTAAGTTATTGCTTAAATGTTTAAGAAAGAACATTTTTCATTAAAAATTTTGTATGTTTGCAAATATATTTTTGTAATAAAACTTCAAAGACAAATCTTTCAGTCTGTCCTAAAATCTTCTTGGGGGCATGTTACTTTCTGAGAAAGAGTATGTAGGAAAGGGTTTGAAAACTTATAACCTGCTTTGATTTACAGCAAACAAATCATGGAACAGTTTTGAAACTGTGGAGAACATTTGTGGCCTTCAGAATCATAGAGTTGGAAGAGACCACAAGGGCCATCCAGTCCAACTCTCTATTGTGCAGGAATGCACTGTCAAAATACTCCTGACAGATGGCTAGCGAGCCTCTGTTTAAAAACCTGCACAGAAAAGAGACTCCACCACACTTCAAGGCAGCATATTCCACTGCCAAACTGCTCTTATCATTGAAGCCATTGCTCAATGTCCTAGTCTCTGGGGCAGCAGAAAATAAGCTTGCTCCATTTTCCATATGACATCAATTCAAATATTTAAACATGGCTGTCATGTCGCCTTCTCTTCTCTGGACTAAACATGCCTAGCTGCCTAAGCTACTCCTCGTCGGTCATGGTTTCCAGGCCTTTAACATTGTCTTTTGTGTCCAGTTTAACATAGTATTTTAACATATACTGAATGAACATGTTTGGACTAATTAAATAGATGCAATGTCAAAATGAGTCAGGCAGGTGGGAAAGACAAAGAAGACACCAATGGAGATCTTGTGAAACATTGCCCAAAACTTTTAAGGCTGGTGATGGGAACTGTGCAGCCTCCTAGATACTGTTGGACTGCAACTTCCGGCATAGGTAGTAATTAGAAATGCTGGAAATTGCTGTTCAACAATACCTGGAGGGCCTCCCAATTCCATCTCTTCATTTCAAAGGTAAGCCATAACCATCAAAGTCATAGGTCCAATTTTAAGAGGCTTGTACAATAATTGTATTCTGAGTGATTCTAGAAAGTTTCTTCCTTGAAGAAGAGCATGGTCACTCCCACCTAGGGATCCCACCACTTCTACCCCATTAACAAGGTCATTTCTGATCCTGACTTTGTAAATGGGGTGGAAGTGGGAGTGACCATGCTCTATTGGAATTTGTCATTCAGTGGGAAGGGGAAGTCAAGTGTAGCCAGACACGCAGTCTAGACTTTGAAAAAGCTGATTTCTGTAAACTTAGGGAATTACTGGCTGAAATTCCATGGACAAGAGTGCTGGAAGAGAGGGAAGTTAATGATGGATGGGAATTTCTTAAAAGTGAGATACTGAAGGCACAATTTAAAACTGTTCCAATAAGGAGCAAAAATAGGAGGTGTCCAAAGAAACCAGAATGGTTGACTAAAGAACTCTCAGCTGAGCTAAGTATTAAAACAAACAGGTACAGGAAATGGAAGAATGGCAAAATCACCAAAGAGGAATTCAAAGAAATAGCCAGGATATATAGGTCAGAAAAGCTAAAGCACAAAATGAACTCAGGCTTGCCAGAGACATTAAAAACAATAAAAATGGGTTTTTTAGATATGTCCGCAGCAAAAGGAAAAACAAGGAAATGATAGGGTCACTGCGTGGAAAAGATGGCCAAGTATTAACAGGGGGAAGAGAAAAGGCAGAACTACTCAACACCTTCTTTGCCTCAGTTTTCTCCCAAAAGGAAGAAGTATTCAACCTGGGAGATGGGGAGCAGGTGGGGAAAATGCAGCACAGAATAGTTAGAGAAGTAGTACAGGAATATCTGACTACTCTAGATGAATTCAAGTCTCCAGGGCCAGATGACTTACAGCCAAGGATATTAAAAGAACTGGCAGAAGTAATTTCAGAACCACTGGCAATCTTTGAGAATTCTTGGAGAACAGAAGTCCCAGCAGACTGGAGGAGGGCAAATGTAGTCCCCATCTTCAAAAAGGGTGGAAAAAAGAGGACCCAAATAATTATCGCCTGGTCAGCCTGACATCAATACCCGGAAAGATTCCAGAGCAGATCATTAAACAGTCAGTTTGTAATTATTTAGAAAATAATGCCGTGATCACTAAAAGTCAACGTGGGTTTCTCAAAAACAAGTCATGCCAGACTTATCTCTTTTTAATGATACGGTTACAAGCTTGACAGATGAAGGGAATGCTGTAGATGTAGCATATCTTGACTTCAGTAAGGCCTTTGACAAAATTTCCCATGACATTCTTGCAAAGAAACTAGTAAAATGCAGGCTGGACAGTGCTACTGCTAGGTGGATTTGTAATTGGTTGACTGACCAAATCCAAAGGAGCTCACCAATGGCTACTTTTCATCCTGGAGAGAAGTGACTAGTGGGGTGCCACAGAGTTCTGTCCTGGGCCTACTGCTATTCAACACCATCAATGACTTGTATGAGGAATAGAAGGCATGCTGATCAAATTTGCAGATGACACCAAATTGGGAGGGGTTGCTAGTATGCCAGAGGAGAGGATCAAAATTCAAAATGACCTTAACAGATTGGAGAGCTGGGCCAAAGCTAACAAAATGAATTTCAACAGAGAGAAATGTAAGGTCCTACACTTAGGCAGAAAAAAAATGGAATGCACTAATATAGGATGGAGGACAACAGTACATGTGAAAGGGATCTAGGAGTCTTGGTGGACCACAAGCTGAACATGAGTCAGCAGTGTGATGCAGCAGCCAAGAAAGCCAACACGATTCTTGGTTGCATCAATAGGGATATGGTGTCTAGACAGGGGAGGTAATGGTACCACTCTATTCTGCTTTGGTTAGATCTCATCTAGAATACTGTGTCTAGTTCTGGGCACCTCATTTCAAGAAGGATGTTGACACGCTGGAGCGTGTCCAGAAGAGGGCAACCAAAATGGTGAAGGATCTGGAAGCCATGCCCTGTGAAGAGCAGCTTAAGGAGCTGGGTATGTTTAGTCTGCAGAAGAGAAGGTTAAGAGGGGACACGATAGCTGTGTTTAAATATTTGAAGGGATGTCATGTCAAGGAGGGCGTGGGCTTGTTTTCCCCTGCTCTAGAGACTAGGACAAGGAGCGATGGATTCTAACTTCAGGAAAAGAGATTCCATTTAAACCTCAGGAAGAACTTCCTGACAGTCAGGGCTGTCCGGTAGTGGAATATGCTGCCTGAGAGTGTGGTGCAGTCTCCTTCTTAGGATGTTTTTAAGCAGAGGCTGGATGGCCATCTGTCAGGAGTGCTTTGGTAAGTGTTCCTGCATGGCAGGGGGTTGGACTGGATGGCCCCTGGGGTCTCTTCCAACTCTATGATTCTAAGAAGTCACTGTTATGCTACAAAGAGAGTTGCAATTAACTATTCCACACAACTGGATCTTTACAAGCTGGTTTAAAGTAGATGATATGCACATTGAAATAGATATACGGCAGGCCCTCCACATTCGCAGGGGGTAGGGAAGCAGAACCCTTGCGAAGGTCAAAAAACCGCAAATAACCACAGTTACTATCTCTCCTTTACTTTCTCACCCCCCACCGTCGCGTTGGCAAGGGGGGCAGGAGAATGGGGGGATGATCTTCCCAGCTTCCCTTTCTCACCACCCCCACTCGTGTTATTGGGATGTGTGGGTGGGGACGGTGCAGGAGACAGCAGGCGAGGCAGGATCTTCCCTGCTTTGCTTTCTCCCCGCCACCACCCCTGCAATCACGATCCTGTGGGTGGTAGTGGTGGAGGAAATAGACGGTCTACCTGGCTTTCTCCCTGCCGCCACCAGGGCCATCACAATCCTGTGGGTGGGGGTATGCCAGAGACAGGGCAGGGAAGGGTCTTCCCTGCCTGGCTTTCTCCCAACTGCCACCCACATGATCGCACATATTGGGACAGCGCCGGAGACGGTGGTTGGGGAAAGATCTTCCCTGCTTTGCTTTCTCTGTCGTGCCCTGCTCCCAGGACCTAGGCATAGACTCCGATTGCCCTGGTGGCGGCATATTCATATTTGTGTAAGACTGTTTCCTTACTAGAGTAAAATAAGGAATTACTTTGTTGCAAGAACCGCTTGCCGCGTGGCTCTAATCCTTATCGGCTGCCTTTGACCAACTGCCCAGACTGAGCATGGACGTTCGCCCACCACCACTCATGCAATCGCGATCTCACGGGTGGGGGCGGCACAGGAGACAGCGGGCGAGGAATGATCTTCCCTGCTTCACTTTCTCCCCCTGCCACCCACGTGATCACAATCATGCAGGTGGGGGCAATGCAGGAGACGGTGGGTGAGCATCTTCCCCAGTTTGCTTTCTGGCCTTCTTCCCCCCACATGATCAGGTGGGCAGCGGAGGCAGGAGAGCATCAGGGGAGATCTTCTGTCCCCTTCACCCTCTTTCCCTGCCAGCACTGGCAGCCAGGGGTGTGGGTGGGGGGCAAGCAAGTACCGTGAATAATCAGATCTCTGAAAGTCAAACCCGAGAATATTGGGCGGGAGGGGGGGCTACTGTATTTTCAATTCTTTGCCTCAGACACAAATCAAAATGGAGACTGCAATCAAGAAATCCGAAGAAGACTAGGATTTTGATGGGTAGCTATGAAGAAATGAGACAAGATCCTCAAGTATAAAAATATGTATTTGAATACCAAGGTTAGGATTGTCCATGCCATCATATTTTCATTTTCTATATGTGGCTGTGAAAGCTGGATAATGAAAAGAGCTAATGGAAAGAAAATCAACTCATTGGAAATGGGTTAGAAGAAAGTCGTATGAATATCACGGATTGCCAGAACAACAAATAAATGTCCCAAACCTAACAAAAACTAAACTCTCTCTAGAAGTCAAAATGACTAATTTGAGCCTGTTATACTTTGGCCATATCATGAGAAAAGACAATAATGGTAAGGTGGAAGGTAATAGAAAAGAGGACAACCAGATTACAGGGGAATAGACTCAGGGCCTTTCTACACTACACTGTTGTAGTGCTATTATTCCACTTTCAACATTCTATGGAATCCGGGGGTTTTCAGTTCAGGGAGGGGCATTTCGAATTCTTAGCCAGAGAGCTCTTTGGCCTCAGTAAACTACAAACCCCAGAATTCCACAGGATGTTGAAAGTGGAATAATAGAACTATAACAGTGTAGTGTGGAAAGGCCCTCAGTCAAGGAAGTCACAACCCTCAGTTTCCAAGACCTTAGCAGGGGTGTTGATAGTGGGAAGGCAGAGATCTCTCATTCACAGGCTTGCCATAAGTCAGAGTTGACAGCAATTAACAACAGCCAACTTTTAAAAGCTCTCTCATAGCAGTTTATCCAGTAAAATACACTACTGTGATAAATGAACAATGAATGCCAGCAATGATGACAAAACATTCAGGGTGGGAAATAATAAAATTTAATACATATTTGCTATGGAAAACCATTTGTTGACTGGCTTTTTCTTGAACTTTGAATGAAAGAAGACATGGTTGTTCCAAAATGTGGAAAGAAAGATACTGAAATTGGCAAATGGCAGCATATTCCATCGGGGTAGCAGCAGAAGAAGAGAGAAGCCCACCTCCAATGTAATTTTAACTTTGCTGTCTAATAAAGACAGGGGAGACAGAAGGGCTTCCATTGTTGTTGTGTGCCTTCTAGTTATTTCCAACTTATGGCAAACCTAAGAGTCCTGGTGGTACAGTGGTTAAATGCTGGTACTGCAGCCACAACATTGTGAGTTCGATCCTGCCGGGCTCCAGGTTGACTCAGCCTTCCATCCTTCCCTAGGTTGATAAAATGAGTACCCAGCTTCTTGGGGGCAATTAGCTAAAATACATTGTAAACCACTTAGGGAGTACTTTGCACTGATAACCAGTATAGAAAATTAACTGCTATTGCTATTGCTATAACCCTAAGGCAACCCTATCACAGGATTTTCTGAGCCTGAGAGCGTGAGGCACCCTAGGTCACCCAGTCAGTTTCCATAGTCAAATGGGGAATCAAGACCTTCAGGGTTGCAATCCAGTGCACAAACCACTACACACTGGCTCTCCATTGCTGATCTTTAATTTGGGGCAGGCTGAATTCTTGGACACAGACAGCTTAAGGCGTTGATGCCATCACCTAGGTGACTGGAGCAGCTGATGTAATGTAAGTGTCACAGGAACGGACTGCCTTACTTGTCTTACCAAGTATCCTGAGTGACTGCATTTTGCTTGAGCTGAAGTTTTTCCATCTGTCTACAGGCAGGTCACACTGAACACATCATAGAAATCTGGCGTGGTTGGCAGTAAGGACTGCGTAACTGACACAAGGTGAGCTCTCTATGGATACAGTGAAACTGATTTGCAAACCCTCCCAGTCAGCACTGCCACCTGAGCTTCCCAGGAAAATGCTGAATTTGAGAACTCCCAAATTACATGCTTGTGCATGTGATGAAGTGAAACCCCACTTAACAATATTTGTCATAATCCAGAACATACTGCATCTACTTCCCTACCCCACAATGCCTCTGTTATGTCTGGATTAAGTCTCAGCTTGTTTCTCCTTATCCACTTCTGACACTGGACGTTCTACATGCTCCCAAGATATTACAGAGGGAAACAGGATTAGATTATCCATTTACTGAATGCCCTTTAGTCCAAACCTCTGGATAACTTCTCCAGAAATTTAATGTAGACTGGGGTGGCCTACAAGTTCTTACTAAAGTGTAGCTCCCACCATTCCTCATCATTGCCTAGGCCTCCTGGGAGTAGCTGCCCAACCACGTATGCAGAGGTGTACAATTTCCACCCTGATGTAGATGATACAAAGCTGGTGGGAGTCATGTTGGCCCTCCAGATCTTGTCAAACTGCAACCTCCAGCACCCCTTCCCAGCATAACTAAAATTTCTGAGAGATGCAGCTGAACATCTGGATGAATACATGAGTCCCACCACTACTGTAAAAACATAGCAGACAAGAAGCAAGCTTGTGGTACTCTACAGTGATAGGATGGAACAGGATTCCACCCAGCTATGCTTTCTGAGATTTCTTATCATGTGCCCAAACAATGTAGACAGTCCAGAAGGATATCATGGTTTATGGTATCAAAAGCCATTGAAGAGTGGAAGGCAATCAATATGGTTGAAGTCGCCCAACCTCTTGAACAACTCAAGTTATCAACTAAGCTGAGGCTATTTCTATTTCCAAATAACATTTGAAACAGGATTAGGATGACTAACCAGCATCACCCAACATTGTAGGCTCACAGAAGTCACACTTTCCCTCATGCAGACATTAGCTGCAGTCTCACAGTTCTGGATAGGCAAATATCCAGATAACAGCTATTGAGCTTCAGTCTTCCAAGCACTTTTATCAATGCTCTCTCACTGCTCACTCTGAATGGAATCTGTCATAGCATTCCTAGATGATGAACTTCTGATGCTGACTGCGTGTAAACCTCCAGGATATCATGTATAGGACTTACTGTCTTCCAAGCATTCAGCAAATTGGCCACAGTGGAGCTTTGAGGGTTCAAGCTATTCTATCTCAGGAACTATCCCAAGGAGGCCCTTTGTACCTTGAATAGCTCCACCAGAAGACTCTGAGTAGATGTGATGGTGCTGAAGATCACTTTACCATCAACAATGCTACAGGATACAAAATATAAAGTGGATTCATAACGATGGCCATTTCTGCACTAGACTGTTATAGCACTATTATTCCACTTTCAACATCTCCTCCCTAAACTCCAAACCCCAGGATTCCATAGGATGTTGAGAGTGGAATAATAGTGCTATAACAGTCTAGTGTGGAAATGGCATATGTTTGAATCATGTTCCTCATCACCCAGCCTGCTGCCTTGAAATGTTCCATTACCACTAGCCATGTTAACTGGGACTGAGAGCCACACTGCTTGGATCTGATGGGAGCTGTAGCCTCACAAAGTCTGGAGGGTGCTAGATTGAGCAAGGCTCACTGACCACTGCAACACTCCCAAGCAGAATTTTGTTATTTTCATTTAAAAACTACACACACATGCACATGGCTGCTTTTGAAGACTGATTGTAAAAAAACTACACGATAGAAAGGCCCTTTGCTGAGCTATGATAATTTCTTCTCCCTGACAGGTAATGGTCCACATCAAAACAAGAATACTTGTTCTATTCTTTATAAAAGGACATCCCTCCCCATCTTCTTTTTAATACCATGGAAGGCTCATGAGTCTTCTTTGTGTCTATCATGAATAGGTGTGTGTGTGTGTGTGTGTGTGTGTGTGTGTGTATGAAGACGGTACAAAAGTAAAGGCAGGCAGGTTGAGGAAGGCTTGAGTAAAGCTGAGAACAGCTTGCTTGGGCTAACCCAGGGCACAGAGAAATGAGGCCTGCTTTCTTTTCTCCTTCACTGGAGAGCAGTAAACCTTTTAATGTTATTATCACACCGTGGCTCCTTCCCCACACTTAATCACAACCCTGCTTTCCCTAAAACTCACAACCTTTGTGGATTAAGGGCAAAGTTCATTAGTGGTTACTCCAACAAAGAATGGATAATCTGTGGTAGCATGTTATTAAAAATAAAACTGAAGAAAATACTCTGTTGAGGCAATACTTGTAGAAAAACAGAATGAAATCTTTATTAAAAGAATCAACAAGGGAAAAGGTATTGTGGATTCAAGAAGATTCAAATGAAATAACACTTTTTAAAAGATATTTAACTATTTCCTTCAAAGCACTACAGTATTTACCAACAGAACTTTCACAAACACTCCTTTTGGACTTCCCAGCAGAAAGGTCTGTTTCCCTACTCAGGGTTCTACTTTCTGACCCTTTCAGAAGTGGCTTGGTTACTTCTCTGCCCCTGCACTAGGCCACTGAGAAGCTAACCCTCTCCCAGAAAACCCTCCTTTGGTTTACTGGATGCCCTGAGTTAGAGTTCTCCCTATGACTTTCACTGAAGGAACCCAGATTCTAAACCACGATCCCAACAGATGTGCTTTCTGCTGTCTCACCCACAGCCCCTCCCTCTGGTTAGGGCTGGGTTTTCCTTAGTCAGAGAACCAATCTAATTAAATCACCCTCTGTTACTAGGACTGCTGTGCTAGCCTCACCCCCAGGCTCTGACACAGTATTTTCTAATGGCAATCCAAAATATTTATCATTTGGGGTTCATTTTCTTGTTCCCTACTCATGGGAACATTTGCTCCATTCTTTACTGTATTTTTTTTAAGAGAAAATCTGGACATAACATACATTTGAGCAAAAAAGCCAAGGACTAAAAAGATAAGTCTGAACATCTTACAGAGATCATTACATCACTTCCAGGCATCACTGGAAATCTTACAACAGATTTCCCTAAAGCAGATGGTCATGTGGTCTACAGATCCTCTGTATGTGCCTGAATCTCTGTTGTCAAATGCAATAAAAATTTACCAAATCTGTACAAATACAGTCATACCCCTCTAAATTGTCTCATAGTAGGTGTACATTTCTTGAAAACATGAGTTTTTTCGTTTTATATAATCATTCTCTGACAATGATGCTGCCCAGATCTCTAGCCTAGTTGTAACCAGGAGGCATTTAATTAAAATCTTAGGGTGAAGTTCTTTATTTCACCCTTTAAAAAATGGAATGCATTAGCAAGACTTCCTTGTCAACGGCCTCTGGATTTGTTAGTTGTGATGCAGAAGAACATTATAATTTTTTAAAAAAGCAGATTTATTGGGAACTCAAACCACATACATGGCAGGTTACCAATCTCATTATATCCATTCCAGCGTTCCAGTGCAATTTCACTATTGATACAATGGAGTCTACAGGACAAGATGTCACCCATTAACCCCCAAAGTGATGCCTTACTCTCTAAGATATAAATTAACAGTGGATTAGACCACATTAAAACTCACTGGGCTTAATCAATAGAAGCATTTAATTGCTCTTCCTGTGTGAGTTTCCATTCCACAGAGATTTCAGATCTCTTTTCCATCAGCCAAGTATAAATGGGATCCTCTTCTGGAAGTGAAGAAAGCTGGACAGCCAGCATGAATCTGAGGAGAATGAAAGACAATCCATTTTCATACTTCCTCACTTGTAAACGTCTAATGGCCAAAGCCAGACAGAGAATAGTCCTGGAGAGCCAGTGTGGTCTTACTGGTTTGAGCCTAGGGATCTGACAGACCAGAGTTGAAACCAGCTGTGGAAAGCCACTGGGTGACCTTGGGCAAGTCACAGTCCCGCAACTGGAGGAAATGATGAAAATCCTTCTCTGAATATAAATTGCCAAGGAAACAAATGATAGGATGACCGTAAATCAGAGCTGACTTGAAGCAGTGGTGTATCTAGGCTCAGCAGTGCCTAGGGCAAGTGTGGAAGTTGCGCCCCTAGGTGATGCCGCCCCCCGCCTCGCCCCACTGGGCCAGGAAGGACCCCGGCAGGGGTGGAGGGTGGCAGAGGCATCCAGGAGGGCTGCTGCTGCCGCCGCCGCCGCCGCCGCCAACACCCTTCCTGCACCAGGCCAGGAAGGATCATCGCGGGGGCATGGTGGGGGCAGTGCAGGGGTGAGGCGGCGGGCAGGTGTGGGGGCTGGCAGGTGGGCAGGAGGCAGCAGGCAGAAGGAGGCATGGCTGGCAGGGCAAGTGGGCGAGCTGCTGCCGCTGCCTGCCCCCTGCACCAGGCCAAGAAGGGCCCTGGCAGGGGTGGGACCACAGCAGACAGGGGTGAGGTGGTGGTGGGTGGGGGCAGATGTGGGGTGGCAGGTAGGCAGCTGCCACCATCACCTCCACATGAGACCAGGAAGGACCCCCCAGGGTCCTTTTTTGTGTCCCCCAGCATTGGTGGCTGGGGTTCATACCCTAGTTGCCCCACCCTAGATATGCCTCTGACTTGAAGACACAACAAATTGAGGCTCTTTTTCTTACAGCAGCTTCTCTTTCATGAATTCATTAAAACTCCAGAATTATCAGAACACAAGTGAGATTTTACCACCAAAATATTGTGGTGTAGGGGACTTGTGTTCAATGCTCCAGACGTTCCATTCCTCAGTCCCCGGCCAGCCAAGGCTCTATGTCCATTGACCAGGCTCAGTCCTCAGCTGGTTGTTTTGCTGTTGTTGCTATTTAAAGGCTCATCCAGAAGGGTAAAAAAAGTCTCTGAAAGTTTCAAGTGTTTCCAGTCCTTTTTTGATTTGATTCTACCTGCATATTCCCAGGTTTACATCCAAACTGTTTCCTGAAATATCCCAGGTTTCTCTCCCACGAGTAGTTCCTCCTCCTTCTCCCAATCATGTGTAACATCTAGATCCACGCAACATTGCAGAAATCGATGTTCACCTATTTCCACTGAGCTTTCTTTATTATTAGTCAGAAGTTATAGTCAAAATGCTAAAATGATTTAGAATATTACTCTAATTGGACATTAGTAACATTTTGTGTTTGTGCAAACATTCCTCTCTCTCTCTTGCTTAATCTCTGTTGAATCTGTGTTTATAGGTGTTGGCCATCTTAACTAGTTCCAGCATAATAAAACAGGCAGCCATGTAGATATACATTTCATTTCAGAAAATATATTTAAAACTAGCATATTTACCTGACATTGCCCAGGATTTTATTTTTTCATAGATAAAACTTGTTAGAAATAACTTAGGAATTACCTTACCTTACTTTAGGAATTAGATTTGGTTGAAATACACAGATTTGAGATCCTGTGTCTCTAATCCCCCAAACTGTCTTGTCCAGTGCCTGTAATTTTTCCCCATATTCCCCAAGCCAATCTGTATTCAGAGTTGTTAACATACAGAGGTTTGGTTTCTGAGGGAGTACATTGTCTTCCTCCTTCTTGCTGCTAGGCCTCATCTCCATAGCAACCTGCCAGGCCCAAGAGCTCTCTGGCTGAGAATTCTAAAGGCCCCTCCCTAAACTGCCAATCCCAGGATTCCATTGAATTTTCACAGGCAGCCAATCATATAAGGTCTTCTCACCTGACACGGACAAATTCACAAACTTTGACTTTTATATATTAGATGATGTGGGAAGTAGGAATAAAAGACCTTGGTAATGCTGGGAATGTACCCTATACCAATAATATTGGTTAACAGCAGTTCTATTCAAGAGCTGCCTTATGAGAAAGGTCAGGAGGCTATAGTTCTACTCCTTATCCAAATAATTGCCAATTCCCCTATTGAGCTCCACCCTACTTTACTCATAAGTTGTTCTCTGAGAAACAGATATGTTATCTTCACTCTGATTCCATTTCACTGAACTGAAAATTCTTGTCTTTTCTCTGAACTTTTCACATTGGTCCCAACTACCACTTCTTCGACATTTGCCACTCAATTGCCAGCTTCCAAAAGCTGCTACAGGAATCTTTCTCTGTTCAGCATACCTTCTTGAGCTTTGCTTTCATTGTTTTCAGCTTCCAATAATTCTGCTGCTGACTCTAATGTCTCTATGCCAACCAATCCAAACTCACCAACTCCAATTTAGTCTTGCTCACAGAGCAACTGCTCAGACTCTGTCTCCGAGTGACTGCAGCAGTAAGACTCATGAGGTTCATACCCTCCAACTTGGAAGGGACAGTTCCAACTAATCCTCTATCATCCCACTTTTTCAGCTATTTTTAAAATATCCTAAGTTTCTCTCTCCTCCTTCCACTTTCCCTCTTTGTCCACAGCTTACTTCAATTTCCGCAGACAGACTTCAAAGTAAAAAATTAGTCTGTCCTCTGTTAACTCAGCAGGAAGAATGGGATCTTGTCCTTCCCAATAGGCTCAGGCAAAAGCAAACTGCTGCAACCTCTCTTAGCTTATAGGCTTTTCCTCATTAATAACTGTTGTCATCTTGTCCACAGTGGTGATGTTTGGCTGCTCATGTCCTGGTTTTCATCTGTGAAATGTTGGTGGGTATGAAGGGTTTTCACACTATGCTAGGGAATTGTGGAGTGTGTAGTTTGGTGAGGCACTTTGCAGGCATTCTCAACCTTTGCGCCAATGTTTTGTATTTCAGCTCCTAGAAGCCTTCGGCAGCGTAGCCACTCACAGCTGATTCTGTGAGCTGAAGTCCAAAACGCCTGGAGGACCACAGATTGAGAATCACCCCAACAGAGCTCTCTAGCTGAGAATTCTAAATGCCCATCCCTTAACGGCCCATCCCAGGATTCCATAGCACGTTGCCATGGCACTTAAAGTGGAATCATAGCGCTATAATGTTATAGTGTGAAAGGGACCTCAGCCAGACCTTTAGCTCGTCAATTTAAAAGTGGTCAAGTCTACACTAACAATTTTCTTTGGTATTTTAGGGAAGCTAACAATCAAATTCAAGCAATTCGATTCAGTCTTCCACTATGTATATAAGTAAAACCTGGCTTCACAAAACTTTTCTCAGGGGCAGCTGGAAACAGTTGCAAGCCAGTTAGCAGGTACGGAGGAACAATGTATCACTCTTCCAGCAAAAGCCTACAGGAAAAGACACATATACTCACACTCCTTTTAAATTTCCCTGATTAACTCCTTCCTATCACAGTCGTTTTGTTTAAGTTTATTTATTTAATTTATATACTGCCTTTCTCTCAGCACAGGAGTCAAGGCAGCATATGACCGTTTAAAACCACCGTACAACCCAAAAAAGCCCGTTAACATAAAGCTGTGTTGAATCTAAACCCAACCCAGCCTAGGGATGTTGGGAATTATTTCAGGGACACCTAAGGGTAACATGGGAGAAAGAGGAAAGTACGTCCCAACTAATAATCTATCATCCTACTTTTTTGGTTGTTTTTAAAACAGAATAAGAAAATAATGCTTGGCAAAGTGGAAGGCAACTGGAAAAGAAGAAGACCTCCTTACAGCTGGATTGATTTAACCAAGAAAGCCGCAGCCTTGACTTTGGAAGACCCCAGCGAGACTATTCACGGTGGGGCTAACAGAGGTCTCTTATTCAGAGGGTGGTCATAAGTCAAAGTCAAACTAATGACAAATAACAACTTACAAATCACACGTTTTTGAAAAAGCAGGAGGTGCAACAGGAGGTGGGGAGGGAGATAAAGGTGACAATAAATACGCCATAGGTAAAAGAAACGGAGACATGTCTCCTCCTAGTTGCTGTTTTTTTCCCTTATGTGCCAAGACTTTGGTGAGTTTCCCCCCCGTCTAGTCTAGAGTTTGATGAACCCTGTGATAAAAGATAGAGAGGCTCACAACACCGTCATGTCTTCGTGCCTCAGAAGGTTTTAAAAGGTTCCATACTCCAACCAGATTTGCCCAGGTTGGCTGGAAGAAGTGGAGACACTGAGGCACGTGTTACTTCACCGTACCTTGTATCAAGCTCTCAGAACCTCTTCCATAACCTCCAAAAACTCCAGGTAGGCGGGATAAGTCTTATTTAGATTATCTTTTGTCAGATCTCAACGTCCAAGTTACAGCTAAAGCTGCTAGTTTTTCTGCAGCAGCCACAAATCGTCACCGCTGTGCTTTCCTGCCGTGTTGTTAAAGCAGTGTCTCTAAAGGGTTTTGTTAAGGGACTTCTCACACTTCTCCTTCCACCGTTGCTGTTACTGCCGCGCGTCTAACTGTTATGTAATGTATGTATGTGAACGGAATGTCGTTTTTAAAAATCCTGCTGGCTCTTTGCCATAATAAATTTTAGTCAGTTCAAGGTTTTGGACTTCATTTTCCTTCCCAGAAGCCCGGGCCGGTTTGGCAAAGGAAGCTGAGAGCGGGAGCGTGAAACATTTCGAGGCCTTCCCAACCCGGGCCATTTCGGCACTAGTGCTGTTATAGCGCTATCATTCCACTTTCAACATCCTATCGAATCCTAGGGTTTGCAGTTCAGGGAGGGCCGAAGGCGCCCCGGCCCTCCTTCCGGCTGCGGGCTCTGCGCGGGAACCAGCAACCGGGCGAGGGAGGCGAGCCTTCCCGGCCGGAGAGGCGGGCGCATGAGGGCCGGTGCGGGGCGTGCGCTTCCCGCCCAGGCGGGCCTGGCTCCGCCCGCGCCCGCGCCCGCCTCCGCCTCCTCCCAGCGGCAGCCCCGGCGTCTGGCCCCTCCCCGGCTCGCCCGGGCGGTTCCGCTCCCTCAGTCGCCCAGACCAGGCCTCCGCGGTGCCAGTCGCTGCTGCTGCTGCTGCTGCGGCCGCCGTTCCTCCTGCTGCAGCCCGAGCCTACTGTCGGCCACATTCCTCTTCCTCCATGGAGGATTACCACAAGCCCGACCAGCAGACGCTGCAGGCCCTGAAGGACACGGCCAATCGGCTCCGCATCAACTCCATCAAGGCCACCACGGCGGCCGGCTCCGGGTGAGCTCAGCGGGGCCGAGGGAGGGAGGGAGGCCGGGCGGGGGGCGGCGGCGGCCGTCCTCCTCAGAAGACGTGCCGGGGCTCACGCCTGCCGGGAAGTCGCCCCTGCAAGTGCATGTGCAAAGAGCATGTGCGAAGTGCATCCCCTCAATACCAAGTCCTGACTGCCAGGTGCCGAGGGGATGCGCTTTGCACATGCTCAGAAGCGCTCATTTATTCTTCCTCCCCACCCGCGTTCGGGACTGGAGATTTAGTTTTACAGACAAGTTGCTGATTCCCTTCCTGGTTCGGATTTAACTGTTCGTGCCAGGGGAAGGGCGGTAGTCCCTGCTCTGTTTGCTCCACGGCCTCCGCGCCCCCCCCCCCCGTAATCGGGGCTACGGGAGCGGCTCCCGCTTTATTCCCTGATGGAGACAGCTCATTCCTCCACCCAAAACATTTGGTTCCTGGATGCTCAAGCCCCGAGATCCTTGCCTTTTTTCTGAGTAGGTGATGCCTCCTGTCAGACGAATCCTTGGTGCCCCTACTCTGATCAAAGCAATACGGGGGTCTCACTGCAGGTGGGAACCCTGAAGGGGCTGCCTCCTTATCTGCGTTTCTCCCCCGTTTTGTGCTCCCCTCCTAAGGCAGCTTCGATTTCCGTGTCCCCCGAGAAGATGCTCGTATTTTCCTTTCCCACAGAAGATCTAGAAAACCAGGTGCTGATGTGCCTTTGCCACCCCTGAACCAATTCGTGTGAACTCCTGCGCCCGGGGTGGAACGTGGACCTTGGGTGGTGTGCGTGTGCATAGTCCAGGGGGTTGTTAAATATTTCTGGAGGAAATCTGTCTGTCGGACCCACTGAGCCATGTGGCTGCCTTCACGCTGCGTGTCTTTGCGGCGTTCTTTAGTGACACTGTATTCCAGTTCCGTGGGGTGTGTCGTATGGAGCAACCACCTACTTTGCAGTTTACAGTGGGGGTTTTTTTCCCTCCCAGAATGGACTGCTAGTAATCTCTAGAGTGCTGTTTACCGCGATGCATTTTCTTTCCCTAAACGCACGTGGGAGATAGCCATTGAAAATCTTGTTTCCCCACCTGATCTTGCATTTTGAATCGGGGGGCAGATTTAAGGCTGCCTTTAATCCCTAAATCTAAGATTAGGTTTTGAAATGTAGTTTTGAAATTGCCTCTGGAGACCGATTAAATTTCACAACACCTGTGGTGAACCAGGTCTTTGGTAACCTTCTGTTGGCGGTTTCAGTCCTTGCTGGTTCAGTTTATTTCTTTGGATATAAGACATAACCTGTAAAAACAAGGCATAAGGACTTAGTACTAATAGTACTTAGATACAGAGCAGGGATCCAATTCACGTTGGCGATGTCTTCCTCCAGTCTCCTTCGCCTGTATGCAGACTGGGTGTGGGACTCAGTGTTTGTTCTTCTCTTTTGGGATTTATTAAGATTCCAAGGAAGAGGACAAGCAATTTTTCCATAGTTTAGAGTCAATGGCTGCAGTCATATGAGCCTATATAACGGGGGTTTATTTCTGAATATACAGTGTATATTGCTGGGAGATGTTTTGTGTGTTTATCACTGAGGAAAAGGTTCATTATGTAAACAGTTGAATTCCTCCTGTGGTGCAGCTCATGAACAAAGTAGAACAGACTGCTTTTAAAAATGGCCATTTCCAAATGTGTTTGTCTGTGGAACTGTTGATGGAAGGAGTTTGCACTTACCTATATGAAAACTTTTGTGTAGTTGAGGGTGAGTTGCTCTACCATCATGCTGCCTATTTTAATCATTTCTATAACTCTTGGCTGCTTAAATTTTTGATAGATCCACAAAGCAGGTACTGTAACCACTGTAGTGACAGTTTATTTAATCCTCATGGTAAGATGTTGTGTAGCTTCTTTATAAATATTGTGATATGATGGGGAAAGAACCCAGGAACGCCAAATTGATAACAGAATGAGAAAAGGGGGGAAAAACACTTTAGGCCAAACGGTTCTTTTTCATTTTGTGCCCATCAGTCATAACTAATTGTCTGCAGAATTTCAAGTTAGCCAAAGTGGGATTATTTGCCAAATGCCCTGTGGTCTCAGATGAACAGTTTATTCAAGCTTCTGGGCACAGTTTATTTTGGGCTCTGTTGTCTGCAGATTCCAGAGTTAGCCTAGCTTTGGGTGGACTCTATTGATGAGAGGGTGGGGAGTTCCTGTATCTATCTCTTCATGCAAAAAGTAAGCCTGTTTTCCCACAGTGAATAGATTTATTTCATTGTCCGTTGACTGGCATTGACTTTTGCCTTCCATCTTTTTACAAAGATGGGTTTGGCTAAGACTTCCTTTCCTATACGTGATGGAAAATTTGCTTACGTTCTATAAGTTTTGGGGATTAATGTTTTTTTTAAAAAAAATGGAATTTATATCTTCTTATAAAGTTGATAGGTTCACATTCTTCAATATGCGTTGCTTGTACCAGTCTCATCAAACTCAATAATTTCTGTGACAATCTCTGCATTACAGGATAAAAATCATTCTGCACTGAAATCATTAATATTGTGTGTTACGGATGCACACCACTGTGGCCTATCTAAGGGGTTCAGTACCATGTATTGTGCATGTTCCCATGATGCCTTGTAAACTTTAGGCTGTCATGAGCAATCAATGTGCTGGTGCATGCTATTCAGTCCTTTACATCTGCAGGGAGAACAGTTAAGCTTCCTGATGACACATTAAATCAACCATGGAACAGAGCTCCTCGGTTTGTTCAGCCACTCCTGCTGCAAGTGGGAACGGTTGAGCAGTGTGCACTGTCATGCTGCTCATTCGTGGCAAGCTGGGGTTCCTGCACATCATTGGTCTGTCTTTTCACACACATTAGGGGGATATGCCCATAATGAATAAATTGTTTGAACCAAGATTATGAGCAAGGATCTGAAAAGAAGGAGCAGCAAAGGGAAAAGAATGGACTTGTAAACCTTCACTCCACCCATGCTGGACGTGCACAAAAGGCCAGTTCAAGTGTGGTTCACGTTGAACGTTTCAGTATTAAAGATGCTTGGAAAATCAGGTATTAGGGATGTTTAACTAAGGTTTGATGTGTTTTCTGAATTGAGAATGATTTGTGATGGGCCAACAAGCCAGATTCAAAACCCATGGTTTGAAATGGGCTCTAAATTGTGCTAATTGCAAAGCAATGAAATATCCAAATTAGCAAACCACAGTGAAAGCAATTGCTTTGGCATACCACGGAGACACAACTTGGGAACAAAAGCTGATGTATCTCCCTTGCTGGAGCTGACCCTCAGTGCTCTGTTCTGCCCACATGCCAGTTCTGCCCACCATCTGATTGACTCTTACTAGAGGTTTTGTCCATAACTGTCTTCAGAGCAGTTCACAGTAATAGTACTCTTTATAGCAGTTAATCTCTATAGCAAATTTTATTTGTAAATTTAACAGCAGCATTAACTTAAATAAGTCTCTGGCTTAAGACCAAATTTAATTCTAGCAAGACCATCCAGATGGCCCAGAAGAATGTTCTGCTCCAGGCTAATTCTTTATTTTTACTGAAATGTAGTGGCAAAATCTTGATTCTCCCAGGTAGGGTTCAGAAAGAGCTGATTTAAAAAAGCATTCCAGGTCATAACTACCAACTGAATACTCATCATAATATATGTATCCAGGATTATACCCAAATATTAAACTCTCTCTGTCAAAGCCATGGATCTTTTGAGAGCCAGAAGCCAACCTCTTGCTTTAATCTCTATTTTTATCTTGGTTTAGTTTTTCCTGAGGAGATTGTAACACATTCTTCTTCATAGCACCAAACTGAAGAGGTGTTAGTTAAATGAGTAAGGCAGTTTCTGTTGACTGGACTTCCTTGTTCTGTGCCTTTGGTTCCAGAAAAAAATATTGTCAGTTGATCTTGGCCATAGCTCTTAAATGTGTAATCATAATCTGATTGTGTCATAAATTGCCTGTAAGTTGTTTTTAATGGAGACTACTTGGAATGAAAGATGAGAAGGAAGATGGGTTAAAAATGAAGAAATTATTGAAATAAAAGCACCTGATCATAAAACAGAACCATGCTATTCCTTTGAAGGAAGTTGCCTTTCATACTGCCAGGACATTGCTGCAATAGCTGTACTTACTTTTTTACAACATCAAGGTGGTTCCTCTTTTATTTTCTAAAGTAAATTCTCACTGAAACCAACTGGAATTTCATTTAAAGGAACCCATGAGAATACTATTGCTGGTCTTTCAAAGTGACACACTGTGTAAATAAGAGATATGAATTGAAGTTAACAGTGTGGGTGTACTGTGTTGAAATCCCACATGTCTGTGATATGGTATTTCAAAATAAGGATCCACATTTAGACAGGACTGTAATAATGGCAGGAAGCAGAAATGCTATTATCAGTGCATTATGGTCTCATAATCAGTCATTTTTCCCCTTGAGGAAGGCATGCAATGGTACAATGGAAGTCACCAAGTTGAGGCCAGGAGTGGTGCTCCGACATACCCCTCCATAGACACACAGGCATGCACATTCATACGCACACAGCCTTGCCCCTCCCCCCAATCGCTCCTTTTAAGGCTGACACATCCTTCCTCAGTGCAGACAGACACATATACCTCTCAGTTTGCGGAGAAGGAGGTACTTTAAATCACCCTTCCATCTGAGTTGGGATTAAACTGTGCATCTCTGCGTCCTTCTGCCCAGCTGACTGGCATTTTTTTGTTATGCCCAGACAGCCGAGTGGGAGAAGGAAGAACTACTTGATTTAGCAGAAAGCAGGCAGGGATGACTCTGTTGTTACGACCCTGTTTGGTGAGCTAGTTGGAATGTAACACAGTTAGGAAGGAAAATGCACGGGGAAGGTGATTCCCAAATACTACCTCCCCATCACAATCCTGTTCCTTCCAGCCCACTGAACAGCTTGCAGGGGAGAATTTGGGGGCTTCAGCAGCTGCCACACATCATGGGTAAGGCCTGTAAGAGCTGCATGTGGTATGTAGATTGTGGCCTGTTCCCTTTTCCAGCTATCCCTGGGCTTACTGCTTCTTCCCCCTTGGAGTGGAAAATAGGCTGTTAGAGATAGACTCATTCATTCATATTCATTCATATTGTGGAGTTTCACCAGTCTTTGATCCATGTGCCCAACCATTTCCTTTCTTTACATTTGCAAAAAGGTAGTTAAGGACAAACATTCCGTGCTCTTCCATCACCATCATGTCCACATTCAGTGAGATATCACGGTGTGGTTTAGCCCTGGTGGTGCAGTGGTTAAATGCCACTACTGCAGCCACAGCCTTGTGACCCTGCAGGGCTCCAGGTTGATTCAGCCTTCCATAGGTCAGTAAAATGAGTACCCATCTTGTTGGGGGCAATTAGCTAAACGCATTCTAAATCTAAATTTGCACTGATAAGTGGGATAGAAGTGTAACTGCTATTGCTATTGGGTTAGGATCTTCTCAAACTTGGCCTACAGGAAGATGTGAAGAAATCCTTGGCGGTCTGTTGTGGTCTTTTTGTTGTCTGCTTTAAGAATAAAGTCTCTCGTATCGATCTTAACTTTGAGCAGCAGAATTTGTGGCATCTTATTGTGTGGTTGTTGGGTCTTTTGCTAAATACATTTCAGTTACTATGACCTCTGAAGACACTTGCTTCTAGGAGTACAGTTTATTGATCTGCGCTTTTCTCTTTCCTGGCTTGTAACAAGGTGTAGGAGGGCAGTTCCTATTTCAGTCTGGGAGGAATTTTTATGCTTTTGTGCGACTGCTCCTGTTGAAATGTTGTCTGGACCAAAGAACTGTAACAATTACTGCTGGTCACAGATAGCCCCTTTGGGGTGGGAACATGCTTGACAGGATGGTTGCTGTGGAATTCCAAAAACATCATCATTATTGGGTCCAAGGTATTCTTGCAGCCACTTTATCACTACTACCTGGAACATGTCACATTATCCAATGATTCCCAGGAGAGAGGAATAATTCACTCAATTCCTAGATTCTCAGAAAAAATCTGAATTATGTATGGTCCAAAAATCTAGTCGGTAATACCTTATAGATAGTGAATCTGAGATAATAATGGTAATAGTAATTGTTGTTGTTGTCGCAGGGGCAGCCATTTTGACAGTAAAACAAAATGCAAAGAACACATTGTGGTAATAAATTTATTAGAACCAATCAGAAGGAGTAAAATTCATCACACTGCTTTCAAAGCCCAATGGCTCCTTTATCAGGCAAAGATGTTTTTTTTTCCAAAAAAAACTAAGCAGGGAAAACAGAATGACATTATTGGAGTCACAGATCTGCATCTTGCTTGCCTGGGAAATTATAGAGAGAGGTTTTGTGCAGACAGAATGTTCAGGCCTCCCCTCTGAAAAAGGCTGTGAGGTAACTGGGAATGAAGGCAGTAAGGGAAAGTAAGACGTTTTCCTTTCTCCATTTGCTTCCTTTGAGACCCGAGCCTCTGTTCTGTGTGAGGCCATTGGGCACTGGCTCCATTTTAAGATGGCTTCAAATCTGGTTTCTTCACAGAAGCAACCTTTGTCACCTTAAATGCACATCACTTGGCTGCAGTGATTGTCAACTCAGACAGGCTATCACCAAGCTTCAGCCCATTTTGTCATATTGTAGCTGAGTAAGGCCTCCTCCTCTCCTTATAGGAATGGAAGGCAGAGTCATGCTGACTTGGACAGTGTTTTCCAAGTGGCACAACTAAACAGCTGGCTGCCCCCAAGGATGCCCTTGCTTGCCCTCAAGCAGGAAAGGTTGGCTATAGAATTGGCCAGAGTTGGTTGGCTCTTGTATTCTTGGCTATAAAACCTCCCAGTTTCCAACCGGTTTCCTTCCAACCTTGGAAGTTGGTGAAGTGTGGGAATCACCATGTATCTATCTGTCTTGGTGGTTCTTGCGCATCTGTACAACTCTGTGATTGTAAGGATTAGAAGATAAAAGGCTGTTGAGAGTTAACTATGTTGATAAAAGGATGGGGGACTGCAACCTTAGCAACTCTCAGTAGCTTTCAGTATAACTCACCATAATACCCTTCTGGCCAGGCTGTTGCAGATTTGGGACATTGTGCTGAATCTAGAAAATGGAATGCTTGATCCCATAGTTTTTGTACTGTGAGGTCCCTCAGTGTTGCATTAGATCTCCCACACGATTTAGTATCTGTATCAAATTTGAGAAATACACCAATGGCATTGAAATATCAGCAGTCATATATATATGCATGCATGTATGTATATATGTAGGTATGTACTTGAATATGGAGCTACTTTAGAAGACAATGTGGAAATCTTATGTAGTTCAAAATATAGCTGCTATTCAGCTAATTGGGATGAGGCAAACAAATTGTTTTTTCCTCTTTTAAAATAATTCAACAAGTTTCTATTTGGTTTCTGAGCCTTATTTAGCTATTCTTCACTGTAAAAACCCTGTATGGTAAATGTATTATATGGCTAATGACTAAGACAATTTTTAAACTTCTTCCTCAGATGCCCTGTCTTCTCTAGGTTCTGGATGTGGCAGATCATGAAGTTATGGTGCCCTGTTTTTGGAATGCTCTCCACAGGGAGGGTTGCCTGGCACTATCTCTCTTTTGTGTGCCAGGTTAAAAAAAAACAACAAAAAACCTCATTACATTCTGAGGCCTCTTATAAGATTATCTCCAAGTGTGGTGTTGTGTGTGTGTGTGTGTGTGTGTGTGTGTGTGTGTGTGAAATGTCAGTACTTATATTATGATGCCCCATATGGTTATTTTGCCCATTATACCCTCCAGGAAGGTAAATATTTTGTCATGTGAGAAGAAAAATAGATTGTAACTTGTAACTGATAGATTGTAACTTGATGTTGCATTGGTATGGTTCCCCTCATTCTATTGCGGCTCATGATTAATCCAGCTCATGTTGTGCATTTTGCTATTTGGGAAGAAAAGTGTTAGTGTTGAAAGAGTTATGGTTGAAAGCAGAATAATCTGTGGTAACTTCCTATTTTGTATCATTTAGTCTACTGTAGAGTCAGACAGATATAAAACACTCATGCTTATAAAAAGAACTGAGAAAAGGAAACTGAGACCAGGAATTGGCTTACATGAAAGGCTTTCTCTTGCATACTTTTTAGCGATTACTTTGGGAAAGTGAATATATGAACACCTTGTCCTAAAAAAAATTATTCATCATTCTTATAAAAATAAAAATAAAAAATCCGTAATCCTCCCACCATTTTCTCCTAATGAAGGAGAGGCTTTGAGGAAAAAAAATGGGGGGAAAACTGGCTTTTCCTCTAATCCCCCCCCCCCAGTTTTTTCTCTGTGTCTTCACATATCTTATTAGGAAGCTGAGTGGAATCTGCTATGTGGTAACGCATGGCTTTGTGTAATCCACCACAGCAACTCTCTCAGGCTTCCTTGCCTATAGTGTAAACCATGGCTGCTGATGGCTGTGGATCCCCAGTTTCCCAGATCTCCTGCTGCTGTGTTTGAGCCTCAGATTATACAGTTGCACTGTTTTTGCCCAGCCCTTTTCAGGTTAGCATTCAAGATAGTCTCTTCTGCTGTTTCCTTTGGCAGTATTTGAAATGATGGACTCTTGTCTCTCAACCTGGGTTCACAATTTCTGCCAAGATGGGAGTGCGTCTTTGTCTCTGAGTTCAGTTATTGTATGCTTTCAGGTAGTTATTTTCCATTCCTTCTGGCCATTTTTCCCTGTGCACAATTCCCCCTTGCACCTGGTGCGCTTTTGCTTAGTCAACTGTTATGTGCTGAGCATGCATCTTTCTGTTGCAGCTCTATTTGCTTTGCGTGGGTAAAAAGAGCTTTTGTGTTAATGCAAACAGTTTGACCAGACCAGAACTAATTGAATTTGACCATTGGTAGAAGAGAGAATTTATTTAAAAGAAAAAAGGAGGAAAGAACAACTGTCATGAAAGTCCGTCATTTTGGAGGAATTTATTTTTAAAACAGGCTGCAAGAAGGGCTGGTTTTTAGAAGTGAGCTACATTT
This sequence comes from Cyclura pinguis, assembly GCA_030412105.1. Classification (NCBI taxonomy): domain Eukaryota; kingdom Metazoa; phylum Chordata; class Lepidosauria; order Squamata; family Iguanidae; genus Cyclura; species Cyclura pinguis. Next base: position 83,139,626 of record CM059600.1, read on the forward strand.
TACGGTTGTTGTAGAGAAATCAGTATGTTGGTGTTCCTTTAAAAAAAAAAGAAGGAAACAAGCATTGTGAGTATTCAGTTTGACTTTTTAGTTATGAGGAATGCCATTTGCAAAATGCCATGGAATGGTCCCACGTTGCAGATTAAACACTTGTAAATCCCAAATTTCAGTAGGAAAAAAAAATAGATAAAAGGTGATGTACTCTGTCTCATATTTTACAGCATTCCCTGACCTGAAAACTAGATTCTAGTTCTGGATGGAACCTGAGATACAGCCAATGTGTTCTGCTAAACCTTGCAAGTGCAATGCAAGTGCAATACCAGCATATTTTGAAAGCCTTACTGAAGGCTTTTGCTTAAGTCCCACTAAATTCATTGGAAATGGCATAGCAACAATGCTTAGTGGTTTTGCAACATAAGTATTTTGCAATTAACTCCTAAGCCTGCAAGTCTGTACCACTGTGTTTAATGGACTTCTTTCTCAGTAACCAGGCTGAAATCCTAAATGCACTTACTGTTTTCACCAGGTAGATTTTTCCATATTTCCTTTGATCAGTAATCCATCTTCAGTCTACTTTTAGACCCTTGTGTATTTAAAATGCTGATGAAATTATAGAAATTCTCCACCACAATTAAAACAAAATTCTGCATATTAATCTAAGAATGTTCAGTGTTGTTGCAACAAAAACAGCAAAGACTTTTGTGGTCCTGATGGAGTATAGTTCATGAATGCTTATGTAGTACACAAAAGCGTGTAAGAAATTTGTTAGTTTTTAGTGTCACACAAGTCCACTGAATCCATTCTGAGAGTGGTTTCTGCTACCTCGTTCTGGTGTAAAAATGTTTTTGATTAGTGTTCATCTCTTTGGAATGTTAATTTATTCTGTTTTTAATTTTTGTTTTATTCCTACATGTTCACCAATAGGTTTATTAAAACTTTCCTCCCCAGAGCAGCAGTTCTTTAGCAAGATGGTTAAGTATAATGTTTATAAGATCTAAGTAATGAAAGCCTTAAGCAAGCATGCAAGGTTTATTGATTAACTGTCATGTATAAATATTTACTAATATGTGTTTGGTTTGTGGCTTCAATCTAATTGTTTAATTCCTAGTGTGCAAGTACTTATCAAGGGATGGACGCTAACCTTTACCCCACATGTTTTTAAAGCATTTGCATGTATTTAAGAAATTGTTGATAGCAGTCCTGTTTCCAAAGAGTTTTGATTTATGAACTAGTATTTAATTGACTGCTTGGTCATGAACAGATTACATAGACTTAAGTCCTGTTGATGTCATGCAACTTTTGGATGGTATTTGTGGTGTTAAAATCCTAACATGCATGGGAAATGTAGGCAACTGAAGCATAACATGTGATGTCCAAACAATGAGACTTTTATTATGTCCACAGGGTTTCTGGCTTTTAACTGTTTCATTAAAGTTGCTGCACCAGTAGTGTGTTAGCAACTTTTACTAGCTGATTTGTTTCAATGAATCATTACAACTTATTGAAGCTTTGCTTTTAAAGTGGTCAGTGTTTGAATCTGAGTGTAATTATGTGTTAGAGACTCAGCAATGAATGCCTGAGCAATTCTGGTCTAATCTGGCAGCCTAAACACTGGGTTTGTTAGAGAGTCAGCCTCATTGAATCCAATGTGATTTTCTGGATGAACTCATACAAAAAGTGAACCAAAGCAGTTTCTAAAAGGTACTGCAATGGTATATACCTAATTAAACAATATGTCCTTAATAAAATCCGTATTCTAAAACAAAAAGATGGTCTGTTTATATGGTACTGTTATACTGGCTAGATGTAAACTTCATGTTTCAGACAAAAGTTGGATTTTCTTAAAGTTTGCCTTTGGAGGCACAATAAATGTAATTTTGTGAGCCAGCATGTTATAGTGATTTGAGCATTGGACTCTAGGGACCAGGGTTCATATCCCTGCTTGGACTTGGAAGTATAGGTTTGTCTTAGGGTTACCATAAGCTAGAAATGTCTAGAAGGCACCTAACTACAATCAGAGTTTGAAAAATAAAATTGTTTGGACTACAGGTGTAGCGTGCCTCCTGGCTGGGGTTTCCAGGAGTTGTAAAAAAAGATAAAAATCCAGGTCTCTGTAGTAGCAAAGTAGATAACTGAGCATTTTTTTTAAAAAAAATCAAGATTAGAGACTCCAGAATGCCTAGAAATAAATATTTCTAGTTTTCCATGTTGAAAATTCAGGTTATACTGCAGATTAAAAGACACAGTGTATTGAACTCCATTCCATTAATCAAAACCCAATTTGAGACTTTCATAGACTCTCAGTATTCTTCCTATCTGAACACGGTAGAGAAATGCAATGTTAAGGCATTGTCCTTGACAGATCTTAAAAATTACATGGGACCACAAAGTGAACTTTTTGGTTCCAAACCACTTAAAGTTTATGTTAATTTAAACAAGGACATACTTCACCCTGGAGTAGCCTAGAAGTTAATGAGATTGAGAGATAGAGAGAGAGAGAAAGAGGATATTAGTTATATATTTCCTCATTATAGCTCTCTCTCCACATTTTCAAGTTAGACTTTCATGAATTTGATTGTTTGTGAGGCACGTGCTTGCCTCCCCCCTGCTTTTCCTCCTCCCATTCTCTTGCATTCCTCACCCTAGACTTGCAAAGCTTGTATTTAAAATGGAAAGGCAAAAGCCAAGGGAATGGGAAGGGGGAATCCTGGAAGGGAATGGGAAGGAGAGTGTGTGTGTGGGAGTTATTAATGGTTTTTCCACTTTTGCAAAGGATCTGTGCCCTGAACCCATGTGAAAGTGGAGGGGCCCCTGTGTTCTAATTCATTAAAGCATATTCTAAAACTGAAGCAACCATTCTGTTTTAATGATTTACAGATTTTTTTTAATATGTTCAGTGAGAGTGATATTGGAAACATAATCTCAGTTCAAATGACCTTTTCTGAAAGACCCTTAAAGCATTTATATAAACAATTTGTGAGATCCTACCTTTGCAAAATATCTAAGCACCAGCAGACTTTTGATTAAGTTTATGTTCTCCATAGTTTTTCTCTAATAGGTGAATAGGAAACATAACATTCCCTGTTGTTTACAGGGAGAATGGTGCTCGCCTTATCCCTTCCTTTAAGATTATATTTAAACACCTCTTTTGAACAAATGGTATGACATTCTGCATTCTCAACTGAGTGTAGCTAATTTACACTGGAATAACAGTAGATATGTGAGTCCTCATATATGCAGCTAATAGCATGCTTTCCAGCAGAAGATTGGAAGACCAGCATGCTATTAATTCAGTGATAGGAATGTGACCTGACAAGAGGCTGCTGTCATAATATTCCATGTGTTTTGACTTCCAGCCACCCTACATCATGTTGCAGTGCGGCAGAAATTATGTCGGTGCTGTTTTTTCATACCATGAGGTACAAACCACAGGACCCCAGAAATCCCAACAATGATCGATTTGTTCTCTCTAAGGTAAGCCAGAGATCTTTTCAAGCAGATCCCAGATGATCTCTCAAAGGCTAGCTTGAATTCTCAGAGATTTTCTTCATGATTCTTAGCAAAGGGGGGAAATAACCTGGGCAGAGGATTTTTATGTAGTAATATGAATAAATGGCACTTCCTTGTCTGCCCTGACTCCTTTATTTCTGGCTATTTAGTCACTGGCCCAAACCAGAGAAAATCCATCATGCTTCAGAGCAGCTGAAGTCAATGGGACAAGTGAGATTGTTTCCTTTAGGTCAGTAGAAGGCTGATGTTGCTACCTACATTAGGAGTACATCTTGGGCTGATATGCTTTTTGACTGAACCAGGAAATCCAGCAGAGTCCAGGGGATTCTGTGTTCATATAAATCAGGGGTGGGCAACTGTGCATCTTCAGAAGCTGTTAGGATTACAACTCACATTATCCATCACCACTGGATATGCTGTCTAGAGCAGATGGGAGTTCCCAACAACATCTGGAGGCTTGCAGCTGCAGACTTTAGAATAAATATGTGATCTGTTTCTTTGGCCATTTTGCTTCTCATCATGAGAGAAACAGAACTGAGCAGAGAGGAAGCCCTCTAGTTTCTGAATGCAAGAATATTTTTCCCTTTTGGAAATGCAGATATTATCTCCATTTGTGATTTCCCTTTTTCCCACTTTTTTAAAAAAATGTAGATTGTCTATCCTCATTGTCTTATTTTGTTTCTGGTTCTGTTTTTGAGATGTTTATTTTTGTTTATTCAATTTATACCCCAACTTTCTTCCAGCGTGAGCAGCTGTGTGCCATACTATGAAGCCATTTTCCTCTTGCTAACCCTAAACACTTCTTAAATGTTGTTCTCTGTTATTCTAAGTAATTCACCCCCCAGCCATGTATTTGTGTTAGTGTCTAATAGGTTGTTTTCAGTAATTAAACTTGACATGTGATGTAATATTTTTCTACATGTTTGCATAGCATTATATGTTGAAATGTTTCTTTTTCTTATAGGGTCATGCAGCACCCATCTTGTATGCTGTCTGGGCTGAGGCAGGCTTCCTCCATGAATCGGAACTGTTAAACCTGAGGAAGATTGATTCCATTTTGGAAGGCCACCCTGTACCAGTGAGTGTTTCAACTAAACAAATTTCTTTTTATGAACTGAACTGTACATGTTTTGCAATAGTTATTTACACACATATTTTACAATAATATCTGTATCCCTTTCATACCCATAGTGACCTAGGTAGATAATGAAATAGGTAGATAATAAAGCCATGATATTGACTCATGGTGGTAACCCATGATGTTGGCAATATGACTCCTGCAAATGAAATGAAGATAGAAAATTCAGCATACAAGATTACAGGAAAATGGTTGCTAAACATTTTCATAGGAGACTCTTTGTCTTTAATTTATTGCCTGCCAGTGTTAGCCATTGCTTTAAAACAAACTTTTTTAAAATGCAGCTTCAGCCCATCTCTCTTACCTCGGAAATGGAAGGCTAATCTGATTAAATGCCCGTGCAAACAGCCCCAGTCCATATTAATATGGTGTGCCAGATTGTCCCAGTTCTAGAAGCTGATGGAAGTGAATGTGGAGTTTGATTTTTGTGTTCCTCTTCTTATTGGTAGTGTATGGAGAAATGTGCAGACAGCTGCCTCAGCTTTAGTGAGCTTTGTTTTGGGACGGATATTAAGAGGGAAGGTTGTCAGACATACATGTGGCTCCAAGTACACCTAATGAGTTCAAGACATTTTTTTTAATGTACAGTCCGTTCCAACCATACTTTGGGATACATTCTTAATTCATTAGAATGCAAGAATATATCCGGTACAACAGGTCCTATCTAATGACAGAAAATGGAGCTATAGATATTTCTGGCATATGCAAAAGCCTGAAGTCCTAATGTTTATGAAGCAGATACTTTTATTTGTTACACACTGATGCATTTTTTGTTCTTTGAAACAAACATTCACTAATGTTCCTTTTGAAGCTTTTGCATCTCAGAGCTTTGTAGGCCAGTGATTCTTAACCTTTTCTTTGGCAAGGATGCCCTTTAAATATCCTTTGTTGTTGTGGGCCCCCAAGACTAAACTCAAGATTTATAAACCTAAAATGCATCAAATATTTCTTTAAAATTGCTCATCATGGGCCCTCAAAGTAGGAGAGAAGGGAGAAATAAGTAAATGCACACTTCCCTGAGAGGTGCTGTAGTGGGAGGAAAGATTTTTCTCTTGCTTCTTCCTGCTAGTTTAAGAGTAGAGTGGATTGAACAGCAATGAACAGACCTCATCTGCCTGCCTGCCTCCTTTTGCCTTGGTTCATGTCACATTGCCACTCTGTTGTGAGGAAGAAGATGGGCTGAGCAGCCTTCGAGCCTTTCGTGGACACCCATGAGGGCATCGTGGACCCTTGGGGGTCTCTGGACCCCAGGTTAAGAACCACTGTTGTAGGTTATGATTAATGAAGTGCAAAACTCCTTATTCCCACAATTGCATTATTTCACACAAACAAATTAGTTACTTATTCAAGAGTTCCAAAGTAATGCTTGATCTGACCCTGAGTAAGTCTCAGATGCCAGATTCTGAGAGAATTTGTTCTAGAAGGACTTGGACAATGTACATAACTAATGAATTTAAAAGACTGGGTTTCATAAATCACTCCTGAGGGACAAAGGCTGGAATCTTTTTCTGTGTTGTGTGTTGGTGGTAGGTTATTACAAAGTTCAACACTCAGTCCAAGCACTAAAACTTTGCTTAGAATTATGACCAGATAGGATTCATTGCTGCTTGTTTCTTTGTAACTTTGTAAGGCTCCTTAGAGTCTTAGCATTTGTGACAAGTTGTTTGTTTTATATTGTTTCCTTCTTGTTCTTAGAAACAAGCATTCACTGATGTAGCTACTGGATCGCTTGGCCAAGGACTTGGTGCTGCATGTGGTATGGCCTACACTGGGAAATACTTTGACAGAGCCAGGTAACTTTCTTGGGCATCTTTGGTTCTCTGAAATTACTCCATGAAAACATTAAAGAAATGATGTTTAGTGCTCTCTGGATCAATAATGCTATTTCCTTAATGCTGTTCCAGATGTTATTCCTAAGAATGGAGGAGCTACATTCTTAATGAGCTAGGTTAGGATGGAACTCTTCTGCTATGTGTGCAGCTGCTCCACACTGTTTAGCTAATTCTTTCACTGTAATTTACTGTTTCACACCAACTGTGAGATGTGATTAATGCTGCAAAACAACTTCAAGCTATAGCTCAATATCTTGTCCTTTTTGGAAGCTATTAACTACAATCTCCTGATTTCAGTGAAATAGTTAACTATTGGTAATTAAAGGATTCCTGGTTTGCATGCTGCTAGCATGACACAGGAGCATACAAACATGTGTTCAGGGATGCTCTGTCATTGCTCAGCTTATTAAACTAGGATGTGGTCTTCTGGATCAGCCTTGTGGTGAATGGCAGAATACTGTTAAACTGATCACAGAACAAAGACATTATCAATATTTTTTGCAACCCTTGGACCAGAGAGGCATGTTTGTTTGTTCTGGGCCTTTGTGTGTGTATGCATATGTGTGTGCGTGCGTGTGCACCTTCATGCTTTTGCAGGAATAACTTCAGTATTAATCATAGAGGAAGGTGACTTATACAAAAGCAATCTCTAGTCTTTAGACTGAATGAAGCAAGTTTTGTTCAAAGGTTGTTATAGCAACACAGCTCTGTAGAACAAAGGTGGGTGGCAGAGAATATAATGCTGAACTATCCTGTTGTGCAACCCTTGGATTGCTCCAGGGGAGTATTGTTTGACCCTAAACCCAGGATCTAAACCAGTCCTGTTGAAACTGGCATAGAACTATGGTGTAAAAGAAATATAGATATCTAAAGACCGTGGCTTTGTTAGGAAAGTTGATGTATTTTGCATGACAGTATTAGTGCATGAAAATCTGGGTTGCTGAGTAAATGTTATCTTACATTGCACACTTCACTTGCTTGAAAGCATTTCTGTGTACAGTGATTAGTTGATTGTAATGCAGCCTGGCAGGTGGTGTTCATAGAAAAACTTTCTCTGCTTGCCATCAGTACTTGTTGGATGTTTGCATGTCACACTGGAGAGAGGCAGTAATTTAGCTAAGTAAGATGTCTGTAGGTATGCGTTGAAAATGAGGCTTTCTATTTACCCCAGTGGGCAGGAGGGCATAACCAGAAATGCCCCAAGGCTATTTATGGGTGAAATACTTTTCAAAGATTTGTTCAAAAACCCAGTCAGAGGGAAAAGGTGAATTACTCTTTGAATTATTAAAAACTAGCATATTTCATTTAAAATATCAAAGAATATGAGTATATGGAGGAGAACAAAGGCAAAAGAATATTACAAGCAGGAAGAAAGTGAAACCTTTGATAAGTGCATGGAAAAATACAATTGTAACCACAGAGAAGGTGAAATAGATATTACTTGCAACAGTTATAACTTACAAAGTAGAATACAATCATCTTCTTGTTACTAAATGAATACAGTATGAAACAAACTGTGTTACTGCTTTAGATTAAATAAATATGTCCTTGCTCCCCACTCCCCCCAAAATGGAAGCACTTGTGATTGTTTCTTCACCAACTCCCTTTGTTAAAATAGCTTCGCTGGCCACCAGTTTTGTTTCTGGGCACAATTCAAAGTACTAGTTATGATCTTCTTCTCGTACTAGTGCCTTGCTCCATGGCTTCAGCAAGCTTTGTCAGCATAACTCTGTTTTGCTGCTTCTCTGATTCCAGACAGCTAGAACTTTCTGCCCTCAGGGAAAACGAGGCCTGCCTATGAATGAAAGCTTTGCTCCTCGTTCTGTACCATAGCTTCCATGTTAGCCTTTTCTTCCTAGGAGCTGAATAGCCCAAACATGACCTGAATGATATGTCTTCTAACATATATTTGTGTAATTTCATGGGCTGTTGTTACTGGTATTCGTTTTTCATTTCTACTGCTGCGTTGTTGCATTCAGAATTTTTCCTGTCCTTCGCTGCGTTTGTTTATATACTGATGTTTGGCAAAATAGACAAGTTTTCTCAGAAATAATGCAGCCATCTGTAAAATCTCTGAGGGAGTAGGTAATGCATTAAAACTAAATTTAAAGGGGAGAAGGAATCCTGTCACTTGCAGTTTGCCATAAAATTTTAAGTTGGAAAAGGTTATCGGGCCATTTGGGATTGCCTGCTTCCTTATTCCATAAGCCTCCTCATTCTTTAACAACTGCATGTTAGGCTAAAATTCAGCCACTAGTGCTTTGCTCATGAGATGTCCTGGCATTAAATTTCAATGTGAGTGGCATAAAACAGGTTCTGTCCTGCTCCTTTAACAAAGATTTACAACAATCCCCCACCTTGCCCAAATTCAGAATAAGATTTGCTTCATATAATCTCTCTCCAGCTGGTGCCATCTCTACCAGTAAATAGCATGATCCATATCACCTTGTGCCACAGGCAGAGACAAAATAAAATATGAAGATATCAGGAGAACAGAAACTTCCCAGTGACTCGTGCCACTGAACTAAGGAAGTAGCTACTTTAGAAGGCAAACCCTCGAGGAATGTTTTTCCCAAATCCTACTGTGGCAGCCTCATCATCCTTTGTACAAACAAGAAACATTTATATCTCCAGTACCACAAATGGACTACCATACAGTTAACAAAATGCTAGCTGATCGACAGTAGTCTTAACTACTTTATATCTTTATAAATGTCCATGTAACTAAAGAATAATTCAGTACTAAAATGCCTGCACATGTTGCAGTAGACAGCATTTTGAAAGAGATTTTCCTGCTTTTGTTAGAGAAAAGGGGAAATGCCCCTTCTAATGTCTGCCCTGTTTGGTTAAGTTGCATTAAAAATAAAATTTAAGTGGTGGGTTTTTTTCCTTAATCTATTTCTACATTAGTCAGAGCCAATCAATATATTTTTAATCTATTAATGTCTATTTCTTATTATTCTATTCTGATTCTGTCCTACTGTCTAATCTATAAACTGATAGATGGTTTAAACACTGCGGGAAGGCCTTGAGGCGGCTCTTAATCATGTGAAAGAAATGGGGAAGCCCCCAATTTTCCTGTTAGTGTGACCTTTTTGAATGAAGTGAGGTGTGACTGGGAGCCAAACCTGGTATGATGCTAAATGTATAAGTTAAATTTCTTCTTGTGTTGCTGTGTGTCTTCAGATTGTTTCCACCTTATAGCAACTCCAAGGTAACCCTATCATGGGGTTTTCTTGGCAAGCGTTATTCAGAGGGGGTTTGCTTTTGCCTTTCTCTGAGGCTGAGGGACTTTGACTTGCCCAGGGTCACCCAGTGTGTGTCTGTGGCCATGTGGGAATTTGAACGTTGTTCTTCACAGTTGTAGTCCAGTGCTCAAACCACGCTGGCTCTCTACCTACCTGTTAAGTTGCCCCCCCCAATAGTTAATGGCCTAGATCCAACTGCTAGTCCCATCTAGAGTAGATCCATTGAATCAACAGGGAGTTGGTAAATCAACATTTATGCAAATCACACTGATTCAGTTTGTTGGGACTAGCAGTTGGCTTTAAGCCAATAGATGCCACAGTGTCTGGGAAGGAGGAAGGGAAATGGAGATTTCAATTGGCAGCAGTAGAACTATTCCCCGAAGCTAAGAATAACTGGATCATGGTGGAGAAAGAAGTGATTAAACCTTCCTCCTGCCCACAGCAGTTGTTAATTGCTTCCCCCAGGGGTTTAGCATCACATTTACCTTTACCATCACCTTTCCAAGGGTTAAGCATCACATTTAGATTTTGGATTTGTACTTAACCTAAATACCCTAAAGTTGCCAGAGCCCGTCTCATCTTGAAAGCTAAGCAGAGTCAGCTCTGTGTAGTACTTGGATCAGAGACCAACAAATACCAGGTTCTTTGGACTATATTTCAGAGGAAGATACTGGCAAAACCACCTCTGAGTATTCCTTGCCTAAGAAAACCCCATGAAATTCACTGGGTTGCCACAAGTAGACAGGCAACTTGAAAGCACATACATAACACAGATGCATAGTGGAGAAAGTGCTTCTCCTTGCCTCTGATGAAATGGGTTCATTTCAAGGAGCTGCTTCTGTGAAATGAAATACTGTACTAATATGTTGAAACTACTGACATGTTTGGTATGTCTGAAATGAGGAAATATGGAGCATGTATTAAGTAAGAACAGTGTTTCCTCTATAATCTTGCTGAGTCACAGTGACCGCTGTTTAACAGCTTTACAGTAAGAGTCATTGTTCAGGTACCTTCTTTCTAAAGGTTATATTTTTATACTACAATAACTGTCACATATGAGTAACAACTTCCATTTATTTACTTGTTTGGATTATTTATACAAGAGCAATTATGTGTTTCTGATTATTCTTGACACTCTTAAGAGCTTTTCAAATGCCTTCTAACTTACTGTGCATAGGCATACAAGAGGCATAGGTCTTTTTACAACTGCGGCAGCATACGAAGACCAAAACAGGCAACTGAGTGAACCACTGCAAAAGCATTTGAATTTGGTTGTTATTAACACCTGTATAATATGTGACAGTTGCAGTCCCTGTTTCTCTTGGTACCAGAACTGTGTGACACTGAACAACCTATACTCTTTGGGAGGGCACATTTGTGTTATAAAAAAATCAAATTGTTTTTATGTATTCCTTTTTTTTTTTTTTGGTTGGGTTTGTTTGTCCAGGGTCTTGTTTGTGTTGTTTCTGTTTTTTTTGAGGGGAGTTGTCAGTATTTTTGTTCTCTTTGCTCTATTGTGCTATAGAAATATGAAAAAAGAAAAGAGAACAATTTTAAGATAGGTTAGGTCCTGTAGATTCTTAGGGACGATAGTTCTGCTGGCATGCTGACAAGCCTGGCAGAGAGTCCTGTCCCTTTTAGCTATGTAAGAATGTAAGAGGAGCCTTGCTGAAAACAGGCCAACTGTCCCCTCCAGCACCACTCTACCTAAAGCATCTAGCTAAAGCAGATGCCTCTAGGAAGTCCAAAGAAGAAATAAGGGCCATAGTTTTCTCCCACTGTCTTTTTCCGGCATGTTGCCTCTGAACCTGGAGGTAACTTATAGGCATTGTAACTAGCTGTCTGAAAGAGATGTCACATAGAAGATGTAGTGAGCTTGTTTTCTGCTGCTCCAGAGACTGGAACATGAACCAGTGGATTCAAATTACAAGAAAAGAGATTCCACGTAAACATTAGGAAGAACTTTTCTACTCTAAAAGCTGTTCAACAGGGCAACAGACTGCCTCAGAAAGAAGTGGATGGACTGTCATTCTTTAGAGGCCTTTTAATAAAGATTGGATGGGCATCTTTTAGGGGTGCTATAGTTGTGTATTCCCTCATGGCATGAGATTGCACTAGATGGCCCTTGCAGCCCTTTCCAATTGTATGATTCTATGATTGCCATGAGTTCATCTTAGCCCTTTTCAAGCTGTCTTAACTTAGTGGCTGCTACCCCATCTCATGTCAGTGCGTTCCATATGCTATCTGTGCACTGTGTGAAGCAATAAGAACAATCCTTGTGATGTTTTAGGTCTCAATAATGACAAGTAAAGCAGTTTATATTTGCAGAGCAGGCATGGCCCTCGAACAAACATATAGCTGGTAACCACAGTCCAGAAATCCTGACTTCTCAATAGCCAGATTTTTTTTCCTGCTTTTCTCAGCAGCTCCATCTTTTCTCAGATGACAGAACCCAAATAATACATACATAAATGGATTTTGGAATTCTGGGAATTATATTTGCCTGAAAAAATGCATAGGTAGTTTAAAGTTTTTAATGAATACACTCAAAAAAATTCTGTAACTATTTTGAAAGGGACACAGATTTTGTTTTCTCTCTCCTGTTGGTTTTTCGTGTGTGTGTGTGAGTTATATGTTATTTTAAAGTTATCTATAAAGATGATGATTTTTAAAAATAAAAACTTCACTCTTGTTAGAATGAAAACAAGCCTTTGTCTGATCTGGACCAAAATACCATCATCATGTACTTATATGTTCTGTGTTATAACTACACTATGATGTATGTTGCTTAAACTGTTCCAACACAAACACGTGATAAACTAGCACAGAAAAGAAGTTGGAACAGATCAGTCTAATGAGGTCTGGCATTTTTCTGCTGCTTAAAGAAACAAATTAAAATTAACAGGCCTTGAAAAATCAGGATAGATTTTCTCTTTGCAGTAGGTCATTGTTATGTTGTCAGAACCCAGACAGAAATAGCTTGAAACATCTCAAAGTCTGGAGTATTCAGCAGACACAGTGAAGTATGTTTGGATGTAGCAAGACACCTGAATTGTAGTAGACTCGAAGTGGATGTGGTGCTTAAGCTAACTATTGATGGCACTTTTGGAGTCACCTAAAAAGCTGGCAACGTGGCTGTTGTGCTTTTGGCCCTGACCTCTGTGGAAATGCAGCTCCCAAGGACTTTGAAATGAAGTTTGGCCCTTGGGCTGGAAGAAGCTCACCATCTATGTATGGTAGGTGCAGATCAGTATTTAGGCATAAGGATCTGCTGCTATAGTGTCTAGTTTGGCAATTGGTAAAGGTGTCACAAGAATAATTAAAAATTAGGGAGGGAGTCAAAAGGATAATGATTTCTCATGGTGGACTTTAAGGGAGAAGGGGAGGGTACTTTGCAGTACTCGTGGCCCATCTAGGAGAATGACCTCTGAAACACAAGTGTTTCATTCTGAGGTAAGTTCAAACTGCTCCTGGGTACCATGTTTTGTGGATTAACCAAGAAGAAGTATGCGTCCTTTTCCAATAGCCTTCAGTGTTAATATTTATCCACTTTCTGATTTACTGTATGATATACAGCTACCGAGTTTATTGTGTCCTTGGAGATGGAGAATTATCTGAAGGTTCAGTCTGGGAGGCAATGGCCTTTGCTGGGTTCTACAAATTGGACAATTTAGTTGCTATTCTCGACATTAACCGACTTGGGCAAAGTGAGCCTGCTCCTCTGCAGCATCACGTTGAAATCTACCAAAAACGCTGTGAAGCCTTTGGGTATGTATGCATATTTGCATTGCAGAAATGCTATATACCATGATGTGCTGATGTACTATTTCAAAACTTGTGTTGCAGCTGGAGGATAATTAATTAATTAGACATATTCGTCAATGTGAAAGCCTTCTAATGAGATCATGAGAAGGGACAGGATAAATTTTTAGTTCATTTCCAGGATCTAGTTCCTTGGACTGTATTTGAAGAGCATAACACAGCTAAGGATGGATCTTACCCGTTCAGTTTTCAGTTATTTAGCTTTTGGAATTCAATTCCTTCTTCTGGTCTTTCACATTGTTTTCAAAACATGTGTGAGCATTTCCTTTTTCATCCTATTGCATTTTGTGACTTTGGGGATCAGTGCCCAGTTTCTACTTCCTTTATGCAAACTTAATGGTCCCATTGAAAATGTACAAGACATACGCTCAAGTATCTATTGGCAAAATTTTCAGAAAGTTCCGTTAGTGTGTAATAAGTTATTTATTCTAAACAAATATTTAATCCCTTCTGTGACAGCTGCATTAGCAAGCTGACCAAGTGTCTCAAGGTACTTGATAATATTTTCTTGAGCACACAAATACTTAAAAGATACAGTCCTCCCTCCACATTTTTGAGAGTTTGGGGCACGGAACCTTCGTGAAAGTGGAAAAATCATGAAGAACTCCCCCATCTGCCCCCGCCGGGGCTCCCCCTCTTCCCGTTCCCATGCAAAATGGAAGGGAAGGGGGTTGGGGGGAGGCTCCCAAGAACCTCCTTTTCCTCCTTTGGAGTTTCCCCCTTCTCCTTCCCCTTCCCAATGCATTTTGCCCCAGCACAGAGAAGATGGATGGGAAGGGGAAGGGGAAACACTGGAGGAGAAAATGAAAGCTCTGGGGAGCCTTCCCCCCACCCCATTCTCTTCCGTTTTGCTTCAGAGCGAGTTCTCCGCACTGGGGCAAAATCCACGGGAGGGAGGAATCTCTGGAGGAGGAAAAGAAGGCTCAGGGAAGCCTCCCTCCTACCATTTCCTTCTGTTTTGCCTTAGAGAACTCCCCCAGGGCAAAATGCATAGGAATGGGAGGAGGAGGGGGGAAACACACAAGCTCAGAAATAATCAAATTCATGAATGTCAAACCCGTAAATGTGGAGGGAAGACTGTATTTACATTTTTTCCCCATCCTTGTTGTTGCTTAATGCTATTAACTACTGTCTCTTTTATTTTTCATTTTAAAAGATTTCATGGAATAGGTTTGTAATTAACATTTACTGTTCCATGTGCTATTAGTCAAGGATGAAGGAGAAAATCTAAAGCTGCTACCCCAAGTATGCATATTTTTGAAGCTACTTACTCTGGACTGATTTTTCTGCTTAATTCAAGTCTCAAAATTATTTTTGGTCAACCTAGCACAACATGGTCCACTTTCTACTAATATAATCATTGCTTTTTCACCCCCACTGTATGGAAGCTCTTAGAGGAGGCTTTACTTCTGTGAATCCTTTTATAGTTAATCTGTTTGTTTGCATTCCTAGCTGGCATGCTATCATTGTTGATGGGCACAGTGTGGAAGAGCTATGTAAAGCCTTCGGCCAGGCCAGGCACCAACCCACAGCAATTATTGCTAAGACTTTTAAAGGCAAAGGAATAACAGGTAAGGCTAAGTAGCAGAAACTCCTGTTTGTTAAATCATGTCTTCTAGGAACAATAATGAAATTATGCATCCCATTGGCTTGTAATCCTTGCAATAAACCTAGAAGAGAGACCAGTTTTTTCCCCTATATTGCAAATGTGGTCTGAGTCTGAGCGAGCAGCATGCCTAAGGCAGATCTAAGACTGGAAACAGGGATTTCTTGATCCAAAGCTCTGGATTTTTGTATCCAAGTTAGTACCCCCAGATAATGGAGGAGCTTCCATCAGGGAAAGAGCAATCACCATTAAACACTCTCAAAATCTGCTCTGGATGGTTAGGAGATCTCATTGCATGACGTATTGTCCTTTGCCTCATGCTCCGCCAGACCCCAGATCATGTAGTCAGATTCAGTTAAGGATCCCTTTAGGCCAGGGCTCAGGGTTGAATGATCCCCCAGATATTAGATTACAACTTGTAATATTCCTCACCCTTAGCCCCACTGGGAGTTGCAGTCCAACATAATCAAGAGGCCCTCACAATTTCTATGCCTGCATTAAAGCATTTTAAGATCTGATTTTTAAGCATGAAGTTCCTTTATCCTTCCCTTCCTAAGAGCTTTGAGCTCAATTATTTGAAATGACTTTTTCTTTAAAAAGAAACTATAGTGCCATTCTTCATAATTCTTTACTACAAGAATGACAGTAATGGTACTGTGGCTGATTCATTATCAGATCACACAGTGGCTTGTAGCAAGAGAATATTTCCTCAGAACTCTAGATCTTTTCCTTTCACAATGAGCCTTAATTTGTATATAATTTACATATGAATGTAGCCCTTTGCTCTACCTGCTTTACTATGAACATAGGTGTCCCTCAGTGCTTGCATCATTGTCATACTCACATATTGTATGAGATGTGCGTGAGTGGGCAGATGAGAAATTTAGCATTAATAGACAAAGCCTGTTCTTAACTCTTTTGTAAAATTCTTTGTACAGTAATAAAAATGTTTGTACAATAAAAAAAAAATCCACACAAGAATTTTGTTAAGATATGTTTTTAAAAGACAAATAATGTAGAATTTCAGAATCAGATATGTGATAGGAGGAGAATAAATGAAGAGGTATGCCTAGATACTCTTTGAGATAGTTTGGAATTTTGGTGGATGCAATCTCCATGTTAAGCCCTAAGGAAAGAATGGAGTGTGCAGTATTCACACTAGTATGCTGCTCCATGAAAAAGAAAGAAAGAAATTAGCTTTTTAGCAAAAAAAAAAAAAGGAGTTCAGCAGTTAAGAATGATGGAGTTGGAAGGGGTGTTAAAGACCACCAGGTCCAGTCCCCTGCTCAATGCAGGATCCCCAGTTAGAGCACTCCCAGCAGTCAGAGCTAAATCACATAGAGGCCTACCTCTGAGGGCATTTGGTGCTCTCGGATATTTATGTTAAATGAAATTTGAATTAGCCTTTGAAACAACTGTCATACTCTTCCCAGATGACCCATGTTATATAATCTATTTAATTTCAGGTGACTGTAGATAGGGATAGTGTTCTCTTCTGCTCCCTGTTATGAATTGTGAGCTGTCACAACTGGCAGGACATATCAGACATTTCATTAGCCAGACCCCAGAGATCTCTGGGTTTGTCTTGCCTTCTTGGCAGTTTGTGCCCATTAAAAATTAAGCAAAGCACAGGCACATGGCCTGACTTTGGATCTGCTCAATTCCTTTCTGCCGAGGCACAGGCGCAGCAGAAAGTGCAATGAATAATTCATCCTTTTGCACTGGGCAAGCATGTAGGAAGTGTGGGTTTGTGCCACCACACATTTATCATGTCTTCTTCCCATTATGTTGCCATTTTAATCTTGTGCATCCATCAGCTGGTTTAAGCTTTTTCAAAAATAGCTAAATAAACTTAGGATATTTGTCATTTTTCAGGAACAAATGCTGCCACTCTGTGAGACTTCTGTATGGCGAAAAGAATCCTGTATTTAGATCCTGTTACTGTGAGAGCTCAGTCTGTCTGATGCTCTTTCCTGCAGCAGAGAGACGTTTCGTGCTTGCACAGAGTGCCTGCTTATTCAGGTCCTTTAATTACAGAATACCTAGCATGTCATATTTGCAGTCAAGATTACTGATTTGCTGACTTGAATTTATTCGTCTATCTAGACATACAGCCTTACCCTCTGCCAAGGATTCTGGGCCGGTAGCAGTATCAGAGACAGGAAAAATGTGATCATTCATGTTGCAAAGGCTCAGAGAGACGAGAGATACCAAGGAGGGAGATAAAAATATATGTATGTTTTGGTTAAAGGGATGCAGCTGACTGCACATTTTGGAGTTTTACTGGAATTCTAGTGGGCCCAGCAACAAGGAGGTCACACTGTCAGTGTGGTGTTGAGATGAAGGGAGGAATTATAAAGATAATATCTTTATTGATTGACCTGGGTTTTTTAAACATGTTTTTATTCTACATTTGTATCTTTTTTCCTAACGGCAGTGTATATTGCCCTTCCTCCCCATGATTATCCTCACAACAGCCCTGTGAGGTAGGTTAGCTTGAGAGATAATGTTCACCTAGTGTCCTTCATGGACAAGTGTGGATTTGAACCTGGGTTTCCCATGCTCACGTCCTTAGTTCTAGTCTCCGTGCTATGCAGTTTTGGTTCTCCCTCCTCTGCTCTTAATTTTTTGTCTTCACAATGAATTGGTGAGCTAGATTAGGCTGAAAGTAGCAGCAGGACCACGATCATGTAGTGAGCATCACAGCTGAGTGGGGAATAAACTCAGTCTCCACACTAGTCTGACACTCCTATCACTGGCTCAGCTTTGAATAATAGAGCTGAAGTGCAGTTGGGCGGAAGAAGAAACTGAACTGTAGACCAATAAAGCAGAGGTTTCTGGGGTTGCCTACCCGCAAAAATAAGAGGCAGTCTGAGGCAAGAAATGGAGGCATTTTCATCATGTTTGCAGTTAATAGTGCTGTGGCATTTATTCAGACATTGCTGGTTTCAGAAAAAAGACATTTTTTTTAACTGGATTGTGGTCTAACCTCTTACTTTTAAAATTATTGTATAATAATCCACAGGTATTGAGGATAAGGAAAACTGGCATGGGAAGCCTCTTCCCAAAAACATGGCTGAGCAAGTCATTCAAGAGATTGATAACAGAATCCAAAACAAGAAAAAGCTTTCTCCAGCTCTTCCACAAGAGGATGTCCCAATCGTTAATATCAAAAACATAAAGATGCCATCCCCGCCAAACTACAAAATGGGAGAGAAGGTACTATGGTGTTTTTCATCAGTAATACAGTACATCTGTTGTATTTTATTTATATCCCCTGCAACCAGAATGCGAGATGAATCGCAAAAATTAAAAACTGAGAAGTTTTTTTTAAAGTTACACACATGGGTAGAAACAATTAAAGAGTTATTGGTAGAAATTGAAAGAACTAGCTACACAGTTGAAACAAGTTGAGTATATCTGTGAAAAGAAACAAAAACAGTACAGAACAACATCAAACAAACAACATCATGCAAACATCTCAAAAATAAAGACTCTTCCCTGGTATTACCTGTTAATGGGGTCAGCCAGAATTGTAAATGGAGATATGTCTGAGGTGTATGTTGAGACCCTGCACCCCTCAGATGACTCTGGACTCCAATTTCCATCATCCCCTAGTAAGCATGGCCATTGGTCACAGGTGATGGGAGCTGTAGTTTGGAGAGCCAAAACAAACAAACAGATATAAAAAAAAACAAATCCATGGATTTTGCACATAATAAAATGTCTTGTGTACTGAATAATTGAAAATGGGATCTGTGGATTCCTGATACAGGCATTATTTAAGGAGTTTCTGAAATTCATGTTCACTTGTGAACAGCCAAAGAATCCCTGAAGATCAGCAGAGAAATGTGAGAATTTCAGGCAACAAGTTACCTGCTGCAGTAAAGAACAATGCTTTTTGTGGTTGTTGAAAGTGTGAGAATACATGTCTGTGAAAACTGGAAGGAACATGTCCAAATCCAACATGGAAACTAAGGGCCTTTCCTCCCTAAACTGTTATAGTGCTTTTATTCCACTTTCGACATCCTATGGAGTCTTGGGGTTTGCAGTTTGGAGAGGGGCCTTTAGAATTCTCAGCCAGAGAGCTCTTGAGCATCAGTAAACTCCAAATCTCAGAATTCCACAGGATCTTAAAAGTGGAATAAAATCAGTGTAACAGTGTAATGCGGAAAGGCCCTAAGTTGCTTTTTCTACACCTAAACTGAATTCCCATTTCTTTAAGAAGAAACCAAGAAGAGAAGTGGCTTGTCCTACCTTCTTGAGCTCAAACAGTAAAGTAATATCACTTCCCTATAGTTTTCTTCACTTACTGCAGTGCAAAGCAAGCTATAGTTGTCAGATGGAGTACCAGGGAGGCAGGGATAAGCTAACCAGCAGACTCTGGGAAAGCACTGTTTTTGTACCTGTGGCTAGCTATTGATAGCACTCAATTTGATGTGTCTGCAGGGAGAGAACATAGCTTCTCTTTGAAGAATTTTGTTGTTGAGTAACCTCTGCTTTAGCTGTGATCTGCTTGACAGTTAGAGATGAATGTACCAGCACATCAGAAAGCTTGAAGCTGGATGGCACTGCAAAGTTATTTCATGGGTTTCTATGATACTACAAGCATTTAGAATCAGAGTGTTAAATATTTAGAAAGTTGTCCATTATGAAAGTCACAGAAACTTGTAGTAGATATTGTTCAATCAGCATAGGGTAACATGCAGAGAAGGCTTAAGAGATTGCTTGAGTCTTTCCTCAGTGTACTCCAAAAATATATATATCCAGGGATAGCTATTTAGCTTACCATGGCAATACCTTTCCACGGTGGTGGAATTGCATGCTTCTGTGAGTCAAGAGGCTGTGTTGATGATAGCAGTGCTACTAGTAGGGTCTCCCATATCAGACAGGCTTTTGTTGAGGAGACAGACTAACGTACGAAGCAGCTACCAAGCAGCAGCAACAGTGAGGTGGTGGTGATACGACTGGCAGAAGATCTCTCAGAGACAATGGTAGTGGCACCATAGATAACACTTGTTAGTACTGAACACAAGGAAGCATGGGAAATCCTGTCTGAACATGCTTTACCTTGAAAACTCTATAACGAGACAATCCAAAATGACATGAGAGGCGGTGCCAGAAGATGAGATTCACAAGTCAGAAGGCATTCAGCGAGCTACTGGGGTAGAGCAGAGGACACCTACAAATAGCACTGTGACTAATAAGGCAACTGGACTGAAGCCAAAAGGATATTCAGTTGTTGACATGCTCAGAGATGAAAGGAAAGTCTGAAGTTGCACAACACATATGATAGAAAAATGATATGTGAGAAGCATGACTCAAAGGAAGCTAGACATAGTAAAACAAGAAATGGAAGGTATAAACATTTCAATACTTGGGGTGAACAAGCTAAAGTAGATAGGAATGGGACATTTTGAGTTAGGTAATTACGTAGTGTTTTTACTCAAGAAATGAAAATCTAAGAAGAAATGGGATGACATTAAACTTGAGGAGAGATGTAGCAAAAGCAGTCAAAGCATATAACTCAAAGGTTCACTGAATAATATTAACAAGACTTCAGAGAAAACTCATCAGTATAACCATAATCCAGGTTTATGTTCCAACTACAGAGGCAGAAGAAGAAACTGAGTGATTCTTTGCTGGAATCCAGGAGGAAATTGACCACATACCAAAACAGGACTAATAACTAATAACCTGTTAATAACAGGTGATTGGAATGCAAAAGTAGGAAACACAGCAGAATATAGAGTGTAGGAAATTTGGCCTTGGATCAAGAAATGAAGCAGGAGAGCTACTGACTGAATTTTGTGACACCAACAGTTTGTTTATTGTAAGCACATTCGTCAAGCAACCCAAGAGGTGACTGTGTAGAGGGAAATCACTTGATGGCCAATATAGACATCAAATTGACTACATAATTGGAAGTAGAAGATGGAGAAGCTCTATGCTCTCTGCAAAAATAAGACCAGGAGCAAATTGTGGCACAGACCATGAACTACTGATACTAAAAATTAGAGTAAAGCCAAAAAAGAATGTTAAACCAACCATTTAAAGATAAGGAGGAAAAATAGATTTGCACTGTTAAGCCTAATTGACTGAGAGTCAGAAGACATAGTCAGGGAGGAACGCAAAAAGACGCTATCTGCAGCCAAAAAGAAAGAGAAGCCTAAATGGATGACAGATGAAACTCCTCAAACTGTTTGGGGCAGAAGAGAAGTAAAAGCAGAAGGTGACAGAAATAGGGTCAGAATCCTGAATGCAACTGATTAGTGACTTGTGCTCAGAGACAAGGAGCAATCCATAATAATCAACAAAAAAGAAAGAACAAGAGGCTCTTCCACAAGATCCGAGAAATCATCCCAAAGAGTTGGGATGCTTGTACAACGGGTGGGGGAACACACGGAACCAATATGCTGAAGAACTATATAAAAGAGATGGAAGGATGACAGATTCATTCAAGGAAGAACCATTCAAGATAAGCCTACAATTTTTGGAAGTGAAGTAGAAGCTGCATTCAGGGCATTTGGGAAAAATATATCACCCTGAACAGACAGCATACCAATAGAGATGTTTCAAGATACAGAGACAGAATCTACTCTAGTTCTAACTAAAATCTGTCAACAAATAAGGAAAACAAAAGAATGGCCAACAGACTGGAAATTCTTAATAAACATTCCAATCCCTAAGAAAGGGAACACGAGGAATTCCAGCAACTATTCTTAAAGAAATGGCTGTGCCACAACATTTGATTGTCCTGTTGTATAACCTGTAGTCAGGACAAGAGGCTACTATCAGGAATGGAGAAACAGAATAGTTTCCAATTGGCAAGGGGGTCAGACAAGACTACATTTTACCACCTTATTCTCATGTTGCTGCTGAGCTGGGGATCTTCAAATCCAAAAGATGTATATCCGAGGGTAGTCATGTGCACCAAGGAACAAAGTATAACAAAACCCAAAATGCACGTCATGGTGATACCTTTAGTAGGCCAACCAAAGAACTTTTTTTTAATTTGCATTTTTAGATGGCCTAATAAGCGTATTGCTGTAATGTATTTTTGGTTTTGTTATACAGTGAGATGTTGGTTATTTGTTGTTTTTAAAAATTTTTTTATAATTATTTATTATTTTCAAAGTACATGAAAGCATATATTGATACTATTATGTATATCATTATTATGATTCTTCCATTCCCCTCACACTTCTGTATATCAAATATTTCCAGTTGAATCTATCTTCCCTTTATACATATCTTGTCAGATACCAATATAGTCAATCCGCAGACATTTGCAGATTTAGCCAAAACATAACCCTTTTCCATTATCTTTCAAAATGTTGAACCATTTTGTTCTTAAGGGAGTTAGCTAACTTTACAGTCTCTACCATATCTCTACCATATCTAACATTTTTATTTTCCATTCATCTAATGGAATGTCTGTTATATCTTTCCAGTGTTGTGCATATGTCAGCTGTGCTGCTGTGATCAAATACAATAATATCTTCTGTTGTTTTCTAATCTCCCGATTCTGACCTAATATATTCAATAAATAAAATTCTGGCACCATTTCAAAATTGACTTTGGAGATTTTTTTTTCAAAAAATTTCCAAAGTCAATGTTGTTTTTTAGATTTTATTTGAATATTTTATTTCCAGGTTTAAGTTATTTGATTAATTGTCTTTTTGTAGAATATTTGAACACAATAAAAGCGTGTGCCTTTATTGGTTTCATCTTCACAGTTTGCTACCCGCAAAGCTTATGGCTTGGCTCTTGCAAAACTGGGCCATGCTTGTGACCGTGTGGTTGCTTTGGATGGGGATACAAAAAATTCTACTTTCTCTGAGCTCTTCAAAAAAGAACACCCCAGCCGTTTCATTGAGTGCTACATTGCTGAACAAAACATGGTAAGTTCTTTTAGGATGTGAAATGTTTGGAATGACAGAACAGATAAAGGTCTGTCGGATGAAGTTTTTCCCTGCTTTATGAATAATGTACATTAAGCAACAGCAACATTGATTCAGAGTCCTGAGCCATATGTTCCCCGTCTCTGATCATTCCCACAGTTCAGACACTATGCCTTTTCTTCCCTTCTATCACTTTCAACAGCATTTTGAATCTTTATTCTTCCCTTCCCGAGGAATTGGGCAGCTTGAATCTTCTCTCCTTGCATCCAGTTCACATTTGCTTTATTTTAGAGCTCTCTAGGTCTGTTTGCTGCAATAATAACTAGCAGATCTGATGTCCTAAAGAGCTTGAACAAATGTCTATTGCAACCATAATGAACACTTCCATGATGAACGATAGCTTTTAAAAACTTCGACTCTTTCACTAACAGGACTGAAAAGGATTAAAAAGGGTGAAATGAGAATGGAAGGGTTTTTCTGAGAAGGAGGTCAGGAAGATGTTGACGTCTTGGATTTTCAGTGCAGGGCAAGGGTATGCTTACTGCTGGGAGCCGTGGGAGATAAAGCTGCCATTTCTGATAGTGTGAATTCTTTGAATAGGTGTCATTCTATTAGAGGTGAGCAATATATGGCACTTGGGCCATATCTGGCACCCCAGGCTATTTCTGCAGCCTTCACCTTTCCAGACTCCCCGCACTGCCCCTTTTCTTCCCCCAACAAGAGAGCAAACGTGTTTGGAGATCACCTTTCAGACGGGCTATAAAGCTCTCCTACATTGTTTAACATCTCTAAAAATCCATTTTTCAAATTTAAGGTCTCAAGTGCTTTCTATATATGCACAGAGATTGGAGTGAGACAGTGGACTGCCAAACACTAATTTGCAAATTGATGTATTGTTCAAAGCCATAGTCAACTCATATTCAGCAAGTCAGTTCCAGTGTAGCGCTTAATTCAATTCATCTAGGTGTGAATACTTTCCCGCTCTCCACACACTTCAGCACCATTATTTAAGCCAATGCAGTGTTGCGTTTAGAGAGTTAGAGAAAGAACTTGGAAACCCAGGTTCAAATACTTAACTTAGGCCGTTTCCACACTAGACTGTTACAATGCTATTATTCCACTTGCAACATCCTATGGAATTCTGGGGTTTGCAGTTTCGGGAGGGGCCGTGTGGCCCCTTAGCCATGGAACTCATCAGCTGACCTCGAGTCATTCTGCCCTTCTCTCAATCCTTGCTTTCCTCATAATGTACTTTTTGAAGATAAAATAAGTGCATGAGTATTTGTGTGTGTGTGTTTGGGAGGGGAGAAAATATACACCCCTTGGGGGAAAGCCTGCATATAAACTTAGCTCTGTGTTTATGTGTGTATTGTAAAGTATTTGTATGTTTCAGATTATGGCACACATTGTGTTGCATCGACTCATTTTTTCTCCCCTCTCTTGTTTTCCTTCTCTCATCATAGGTGAGTGTTGCTGTTGGTTGTGCCACTCGTGATAGAAACATTGTCTTTGCTAGCACCTTTGCCACATTTTACACCAGGGCGTATGATCAGATCCGTATGGCAGCCATTTCAGAGAGCAACATCAATCTCTGTGGATCTCACTGTGGTGTGTCCATTGGTAAGCATCTTTAAATTTTTCTGCAAGGCATCACAGCTGTCCCAAAAGTTAAGAATGGGGACGTACACCGAACAGCTCATAAAATGAAGATGTCTAATTCATCTTTGCTTCCTCATCTCTCATTCATTTCACCCAGGTATCGAGTGGAACCATAGTTACTTCATAAAGTTTTAGGTACCTCTGTCTCTTCCCTTGTCTTTAAAATTATTACCACAATAATTTCTTTATGTGATATTTGTTCCACAATACTGTTGTTGATTCTTCAGTATTTAATAGCCTGTGAATGTAAGAGTCAGCGTAGCATGAAAAGGACCAACATGGTATGGTGGTGTGAGTGTCTGGACTATATTTCCACTGTATTGCTCAACTGTGGAAGCCCATAGCATGACCTTGGTCAGGTCACACATTCTTATCCTCAAAGGAAGATAATGGCAAACATCCTTTGAAAAAAAGTCTTGCCAGGAAATCCCTATGAATAATAAGATCACCATAAATCAGAGGCACGTAATGACAACAACAGCAACCATAATAACAAATTTGTTAGTGCATTTTAGTACACAACAAATCAGGAGTATGTGTGTAAGGGGTAGGGCAATTGAGTTTTTTGCAGGAGAATATCCTGACTTTATGAAGTTATGAACAGCAGTTATGAACAATAAATAAATGTGTTCTGTGTAGAAATCCTTGCCCTTGCCAAAAGAACACTTTCTTCTAGAGATGGCATTGCTATTTTTTAATAAAGTGTTAGATATTACAGAGGAAGGAACTGGCAAAACTGCCTCTGAGTATTCCTTGTCTTGAAAAACCCTATGAAATTTGTGGAGTTGCCATAAGTTGACAGCTGACTTGAAGCATGTTGCTGTTGTATGCCTTCAAGTCATTTACAACTTATAGTGACCCTAAGGCAACCCTATCATGGAGTTTTCTGGGGCTGGGATTGTGTGATGTGCCCAAGAGCACCCAGTGGGTTTCCGTGGCTGAGCTGGGAGTTGAACACTGGTCTCCAGAGTCTTAGTCCAACCCTCAAACTACTATGTCATGCTGGCTCTACTGAAGACACATGCACACACAAGGCAGCCTTGTCTTCCTAGTATTTGTGTGTGTATGTATAAAGGCACATACACACATCCAAACATTAGGAAGACAAGACTGCCTTTGGGTTTGAAGGGAAGGATGAAAAGGCAGTATCTCTTCAGTATATAATACCACCTACTGAGGGTGTTCCCTTTGCATTGTCCAGAGGTGACCTCTGCTGGAGAGAAGAAGAGAGTTCTGTGATCTGGATTGCCCCAGATAAAGTCATGAAGTGTAGCTAGTACATAGGCTCATATGAGTTGTTAGTTTAATAATCTAAGACTGTTGAAGTCAAGCAGCCATTTTGTGCAAAATGATTGCTTGTCTGTTTACTCGTATAGTATGCTGGGGACAGAGGAATAACTCCTGTGCAACAATAATTCAGGACTTGCAAAGGTTACTTTTTTGGACTGCCAAAAAAGTTGGAATTACTTTGGAAGTAACTTCGTTCTCCATCCCTAAACCCAAACAAATCTTTTCCAAATTCTGCATTAATATATAATATCTCCCATTTCCACTCCTGCTCTTCAGCCTTACAGTGCATAGCAGTTCCTTCCATCAACACACATATACAGAACAAACTGCCCTGCTGTAGTGATTCCACTTGCATTACAGTCTTCATCTTCAAGCCTCAGGAATCTACCCAGTAGCACTTTCAAGTTGTAAGTGTGAAGCACTGACCCACTGGTTCATGCTGCTGGTTCACTGCATTTAATTCTTGAGCTATCTGGTGCCTAGGCTGTGCAGTGTGAAGTCTGCGTGTAGCTTTCCTTTTCCCCCTCTTGTCTTTAGGGCTCTTAGAGCTGCATGTACAGTCTGATACATCATGAAAACACTGCTTGCTACTGTTGCTCACACTGAGTTCCCACAAATACATACGTATCAAGGTAATCTATATTTTGGAAGTCAAACCAGTTAAATGGATGGCTTCCTAGTCCTTTGACTGACCTGTATCTGTCAGATGATCTTCCTGTTGTCAGCAATCTATGCATCAGTTAGAGACAAACTGATGGATTTTTAGATGTGTCAGAGTATGTTCCAGAATGTGCGAGAAAGTTCTGTCCATATTTGTTTAGTTTCCATTGACCATAATATTTTACCATTGTGCTAATCTATAGGACGCTCAGGCTATATGAATAAGAATAAAACAACAAAGTGAATTTTTTTGTTTAAAGGTTTCATTCATCTATTTATCTAGAAAATATGAAAGAGATTTAATTTTTGTCTGCCAGATGTTGGTATAACTTTTTTTTTGTCCTCTGTCTCCAAATTTTATGAAGCATCTCTGATCCATTCCCCGGGTTGTAGATGAAGCATGTTGTACAGAAATAGCTTTATACATACAAGTGTCGCAAGCCATTTATTGTAAAAGTCTTCTTAGAGAGGGGGTTAAATTTGAGCCCAGTGGAAGTTTTAATGTTCTCTGTCTTAACACCATGCACAAAGTTTGCATAAGAAATATGGACAACAAGGACTGAATGACCTGGCTGTTGTTGAAGAATATGTATCTAGGGCTTTGCTTGCTTGCTGCAATATTTCAGCATTGCTTGCCCTAAACACCAGGTATAGCTCATTCATTTCCTTTTGACAGTTTCTTAAAAGAAAAGAACTCACTTCTTCTAGAAACATACAGTGAAGCCCTATTTGTAGGCCCTTTTTTTTCCTCTTTTTTTCTCAGCAGAATTCTTGTAGTCCTTAGGATAAAGACTAGAAGAGAGCAGTCACCTAATTCTTGTATACGCTAGAGGGTCCAAGTTTAATTCTTTCCATTTCAAGAAGAAGAATCCAGGGGTGTAGCTATGGGAGAGAGGGCAAAATTAGAGCATTGGTCTCTCAGATAAGACTTCTGCTTGCTCCCCTCATGAAATTTTCATTCAGGCCCCCAGATTTTAGTAATATAAAACTTCCATTGGGCATTTACCTCAGTGGAGCAAAGCATTCTGTGTCTCACTCTCTGAAGTGCTAGAAATGCTGGTGGAATCTCAGGTTCCAAGACTGAGACAAATCTCTGCCTCTTTGGTTCTTGTCCTCGCAAATGTATCCATAACCCCCATGGTAAAAGGTTGTTACTATGATTAGGCAGCCCTATATAGCTCTGGCATCTTTAAGGAAGCAATTTTTTTTCTTTTCTTTTCTTTTCTTTTTTTTGCTCTAAAACTCTTTATATCAGGAATGCATAACATATGACCTGAAGTCTCTTGCCTCCAATGTGTCCCTGACATCTCCTCCTGCACACACACAAATGCCAAAAAAGAAAATGATATGGAAATGCCCAGCTGTGCCCTCAGAAGCCTCTGGAGGTTGTGATTGGCCATTTAAATGATATTTCATTTAAGGTGGCTGAAATATCATTGCCTGTTTAATGGTTGAATTAGCCAGTTTTTTTAAGACCAAAAAAATAAATAAAAATAAAATAAGAGAGCTGGAAGTGACTGATTACAAAATAGCATGTAGGTGAGCTGTCATATTCCCAGATGCTTCCTAGAGTGTATTTGACCATTTTCACATGAAACCCTTTTTTCCCCAGCATGTAGTGAGAGTCGGGGTTGCAAGGCTACCCACTGGGGTCTGAGGGAAGTTCAAAACGTGTCTCCTGGGCCTTCTGAAGCACTCACCTCTGCTTGTGCTCCTGCTGTCTGAGGGATCTGTGGAATTTGAAATATCTGACCTAACTAGTAGTTGGATCTAGACATCAAACACTGACTTTAGTTTAAAACAGGGATGAGGAACAGATGGCCTGTCCAGATGTTGATGGAACAATATCTTCTCTCAGCCCTAAACTGCATACTCAGTAGCAAGGATGTCCTCTGGAAGGCCACACATTCCTTATCTCTGGTTTAAACTCCTTTTGTTTTCCTTCTGGCTCATTTATGAAGCGATCAGTTTGACTAAAAACAAATTAGAGGTGAGGAAAAACCTACATGGAGAAGACTTGTTCTGATTTCTGCCAAAAGTATACATCTCCAACTGCAGCTCTTCCTAATTGCCTGCTGTGGAAGAATGAGCCTAGAACCTGGTCTGTGCCACACACAATCCTTCCCATCCACATATCCCTAATTATTTTGCAACTTGCAGATGTTAATTGTAAGCCACTCTGGGAACCAATATTGCTACATATTTGTATCTTCTACCTATGGCTAGGGTGGGACGTTCTCATGGAATCCAGAACTTTTCTTCCTAGGACTGGGTAGCGCATAATTTGTTGTGTGTATTTTTCTTTACTTTCTTTCTACTACATAAAGTTGCATTCTTATCTTGCTTTATAATATGCTTAAGTGTATATATTCCTATTTCCGTTTGCTCCTTCTCTCTTTGCATCTTGTTCTAGCCTTTATGCCTTTATTTTTTTTGTTTGTTGCTTTAGTTATTGTTTACAGCTGCAATTTCCCTGGATTTTTCTTTATAACCCTAGTTTTCTTTCTTTTTAGTTCCCTTCTATCTTCTTTCTTTGCTATTTAGAGGGTTCCAAGTTTAAAGAAAAGATGGTAGGTTCTCTTCAATTTCCTATGAGTCTCTTCCATTTGTTTTTAATGCTTTGTGTTTAAGAAGAATACAGAGAAGTAATTTTTTGAGTGTTAAACTGTATCATCCTTTCCCTTTTTAGGTGAAGATGGGCCTTCGCAGATGGGGCTGGAAGACCTATGCATGTTTCGTGCCATTCCTAACTCAACTGTATTTTACCCTAGTGATGCTGTTGCCACTGAAAAGGCAGTAGAGTTGGCTGCAAATACAAAGGTCTGTAACATTTCCTAGTTAGAGAATACTTTTGTCTCAGTTTTTTGGAAGACATAAACCCTATTCACATATTGGATCAGAATATATAGAGAGCATTTGGAGTAGAGAACAGAGCTGAACCATGCAATGAATTAGTCTCACTCTCTTATGTTGACACATTTATACCAGTCTGAACAGAGCCTACATGCGTATGGGAATAGCCTTTTTTTAATGATTTGGATCCTGCATTTTTGGAAGCAGGCGCTTCCCTCCTCAGGTCGGGGTGTGCCATGTTTAACATAATAAACCAAAATTTCTTATTATGTCTTAGCTGGGAAGCTATACCTCCTTATGATCTTAAATCATGGTCTAAAATTGGATTAAGATCGGACGTGTCCTGAACCTTGATAGCCATAGTTTCCTACTTAACTATAATGAGAAACAATGGTTCATTGGAGACTTCCTGGCTTATGTAGAGCATCAATAAGAGTGGGAGGAAATTATGATGTGAAGATGGGAGTATGTATACAGTCTCATGATTATCTCAGTTTCATCTAAGCTGAAATATAATCATTCTGCGACTATTCCTATGTTGTCCCGTCTTTGCCCAATTATTTAGGTTAGAATCATGGGCTCACCCAGATGTTGTACAACAGCTCCTAGCAGCTTTAGTAGGAATAGTCAAAGCTCAGGAATGCTGGGAGTTGCAGTCCAACAATATCGGGAGGCCTATATGATGTCTACCTGACATATAGATTCACAAAAGATGACTTAAAAGCATGCTATTCTTAAAATCAAGACTTCTCATCATTGGACTTTAGACTGGGCCCCTTAAATTCTGGTTCAGGCACAGTGCAGTGTGCTGGTACAGGCTGGCCACTGATTTCATATATATTTTGCAAAATGTAGAAGCCTTAGTGTTAAAGAGATAAACATGTCTGTTTAGGTTATGTATGTATTAGGCAATGTAATATTAAAGAGTGCAGGCACACCAGCTAGTGACAGGCAGGGAACCATTTAACTTGAAAAAAAAAAAAAGGACAAAGAGAAAATAACCAGAGAGAAACTGACTAGTCATTAATGAAGAAGCTGAAGAAGCACACTACATTGATAAAAGAAGGCTACTAATATTTGGTGACTGATGCAGTCTGGTGGCAGCCAGCCGGAAGTAGTGGCTAGTGACATTCACCACCGATTGGTCACTGAGTGGCCTTAGATAAAGCGCCAAGAAGATCTCATCCCTGATTGGACAAGAGAATCTTTGTTTACAGTATTGGAGACTAGTAAGACCTGTCTCTTGACTGGCAGGCAGAGGCTCTCAAAGGATGGAAGTCAGGTTGTGTTACATGCATGGAAAAGTGTAGGCTACTCATTAGTGTGTTGGACTGAGACAGCCAGGTTCAAAACCCTGCTACAGTTTTCTGTTCCACACCAGTCTGAACACACTTGATCTCAGCTGAGTTGCAACTACTGCACTAGTTAACAGTACTGGCTAGAGGGACCAGTGGTCTAATGCAGTCTGCTGTGTTCCAGATGAGAAGTGACCAGTAAGGTAACTAAACAAAACTTCAGCATAGGAAGTATCTGCTTGATTTGTGCCTTGGATTAGATCATGTAAAAATGCTGGTTTGAGATTACATGTTCCTATTCATTACCTTGATAGATAGTTTGGTAGACAGACAGACATCCTTATCTGTTAACACATCAGAAGGGAGGTCAAGGCTGGGGCCCTTTCCTTGAGAAAGAAAGATTTTTTTTTTAAAAAAAATTTTCAACCCCCTTTTCTTTCTTCATATCAAGAAACCCTGACAAGAGTCCTGGATTGATGAGGATCTTATAGTTTCGTACTTATTCTGTGCAAAGTTCACATGTAGTTGTTTTCTACAGAAAACAGCTTTTTTCGGGGAGGGAGCCAGGAAGTAGTTTCCTTTGCAGGAAAAGGTGTTTTCTATGCAAATCAACTATATATGGTTTTTGAAAACTGCATGGTTTTAAAGATTTTCTTGCAGTGGCAAGAAAATTGCTCAAATTGCTTCCTTTGCAAAGAAAATTAGTGAAGAATTATGTTCCTATCCTTTTCACTGATGTGC
Source organism: Cyclura pinguis (assembly GCA_030412105.1). Lineage (NCBI taxonomy): Eukaryota > Metazoa > Chordata > Lepidosauria > Squamata > Iguanidae > Cyclura > Cyclura pinguis. Next base: position 83,171,184 of record CM059600.1, read on the forward strand.
TGTCTTTTCATATATGGGAAGTATTTCAACATGTGTTCTTTGCCTGCATTCTGAACTGATATAGTTTCCAGAAGAATGCACCATGTGCATTTTCTGTTTTATTTCAATCTGGGAACTGGTTAAATGAGTTTCATGATTCACAAACCATTCACATTTTGAAAAGAATTAGGTTTTCTGTTTGAATTTTTGAATTGAATTGAATTGTTTTTGTGTTTTGGTTTTGAAGTTGAGTTTCAAGTATTGCACTGAGATTGCAATCCATACTGTCTTCATTTTAAAAACAGGGCATCTGTTTCATAAGGACCAGTCGTCCAGAAAATACTGTGATTTATGGCAGCAATGAGGACTTCCATGCTGGGCAAGCCAAGGTGAGTACCCTCTTGAAAGCTACTTAAAGTATAGGAATGTCCTGGTAAAGCAGGATTAAGGACCTTTACAATCCCTACTCATTCGCTTCACCATTGAATATATAGGGATTGGGTGTATGAATCAGTTATGAATGCGTAACTCTAGGTTACACATTTGTCACTGTGATTGTGAATTCCAGCCTATGACTTTAACTAGTCTTCACCAGCTTTAAAATGCATGCAAATACACAACCTGTACTATTTCTAATTTGTGTTTAATGTTCTTTTCAGGTCGTATTCAAGAGTAAGGATGACCAGGTCACAGTTATTGGAGCAGGAGTGACTCTGCATGAGGCACTGGCTGCAGCTGAACAATTGAAGAAAGGTGACTATAGCACTGAACTGTCTTGTGAAATGTATTCCAGCCACTTTATAGAGAAGAATGTTAGACAAATAGGAGGAAAATAAGGGGTTTGTAAAAGTGCAGCCCAGTTACTAGATTTTGTTTTGGAGCTCAGTTGACGTAACTTCAGATCCTGCTCCATCCTTAGGATCTTAAGCCATTTCTGTACTAGACTGTTATAGCGCTATGATTCCACTTTCAACATCCTATGGAATCCTGGGGTTTGCAGTTTTGGGAGGGGCTGACAAACTATGGATGAAACAGAGGGATAGATAATGATCTAGTAGCACACTCTTCCTGGCTGTCAGGAATTCTGTATCATAATGTGTACTAGGGCCTGTTATCTGGCAGTAGTTGATCATTTCAGCTTTTAAACCATGTGCTCTTTCCTTCTGACTGTACTATGCACATCAGAAACCTGGTAACAGAAGGGTATTAAGCTCTGTGTCTAAATGTCTTGGCATCTTCCAACACAGTACAGAATGACCTTACTTTGTGGAATAAGGAAATCTAAGCACTGAGATGCCTAGAAGACAATACGCTAATTAGAAGGAGTAATTACAAAATATAGTATTAAGAAGCTAATGCAATTATTTCATTGCCTAAATTAGCAGCAGCTCTTTTAAGAAGAATAAAGCTTAACAATGACCTTGTGATGTCTTGATCTTTACATATCCCATAACTAGCTTCATAGTATCAAATTATTTTTCTTTTGATCTGAATAGTCATTTTTCACACCCTTAAAGGTGTGTGTGAGAGAATTATTTCTGCTAGGGGGAATGATGCTATGGAAATCAACATGTAGCATCTGACCATTCAAAGCATAAATGTAAGGTAGAACCTACAGTAAGACAGTGATGTGACAACTGGTCCCTTCGGATGGTAAAATAGATGAAGTTATGCTTTGCAACAACCTGTTCCTGTTCTGGTGAATTACTGTGCACTCTAGTCCTTTACAAATCAAAGACAGTGTGGATGCAGAATGACAGTTGTACCTGTGGCCAGTTGTGCCTGTGGTTTTATATCTCTGATAGCTCATTGAGACATGAAACACGTAACTTGATACTGCAGTCACCAAGACATGTATGTGTAGATGACTCTTTTGGTATGACATCACTTCTGATCTGCCTCCAGTCAAAGCCAATTGCCCAAGATTTTAAAGTGACGACTAGCAATGCTCTAGTTTTTTCTTAGTAGGTTGGAGTTTTTGCCAGTGATGCATAGATGCATTGTCACCAAATGTAACGCTTACATTAAAATAGCTGAAAAAAAGCTAATAAAATACTTCGCTTTTTTGTTGGTTGTTACACAATGGTCAAAACAGAACCATGGAAATGGAAGCTGTGGGACCCAAGTGTTTAAGGGAATGAAGTGTTTTGAACTACATTCTGGCCATTCCTAGATGCAGATGTTCTATAGTTCCTGAGATTCTCACAGAGGTGCTTTAATAAGTGTGACTCTGTGTAATGTCGAATCTTTGTGTGTGCTTTCTGGAATTACCGTTTTCCTACCTTGCAGTTTGATAAGTTATATGCTGTACTGTATGATCATATTTCTTCTCTTCTTCCATAGAAAAAATGCCCATCAGAGTGATTGATCCGTTTACTATCAAACCTCTAGATAAGAAAACTATACTTGAAAATGCAAGAGCAACCAAAGGCAGAATCATCACTGTGGAAGACCATTACTATGAAGGTGGGTTAATTAAGCAAAAACATATTCACTATGCAAATATATTGCCACTGCTCATTTTCCAGTTCCTATCCTTCAACAACATGTGGTACAACACCCATACATATGGTAACTGGGCTTCTCCCATGATGGTCCTTGAGCTTTTTATGTATCTTTCACTGTGTGTGGAGTTACCTGTGAGCAAACCTCCTCAGGAAACAAGTAACTCATAAGACTTGAGGCACAAGATGCTCTTTGATAAATATGCATCTGCTTCTTCATGGGATAGGCAGGAAGGTCACTGAATCCTCTATTCCAGGAGTGTGCAACTGTGTGGTGACCAGGAGCTCCCCTCCCCACGTATTCCCTGTGACACACCTCTGAATGTACCAAAATACGTTCTTTTCCCTCCATTTTTCCCCCAATATAGCAACCAGAAGTGTCATGGCTTCACATCATGTCACGATTTTGGAGGGAAAATGAAGGGAGAAGAAGGTATTTCAGTGGGGGTGAGGTTTGGGAGGTTTACATGGATTTGGGGGTTTTGTGCACAATTTTTGGTCAAATTTTGCCAAAGAAATCATGCCAAAAAATTGGAGTGGGTTGGGAACTAGTCGGGAGCAGCAAAATGGAGGTCAGCAGGCTTAATGCAGTCCACACACCATCTCTTTTCCGTTCAATTGAGCCTAAAAGGTGTCTCTTGACTCTCAGCTCTTCTGTCCTACTGTCATCCTGTGTGGCTTCTTGGAGATCATTTCTTGAGTCTGTGCCTCAAAAGCATTAACCTTGTTCCTGGAAAAGCTTTTCGTAGGACAAGCAGCTCTGCCATCTTTCTGATCTCCCTAAACTGTCCATTGTTTTCTTTTATAATAGCAACATTAAGCGGCTTATGAAGAAATGAAGACTGCTAGGCTTTGACTTATCTATTGTGTGTCATCTTTATTTAGGTGGCATTGGAGAAGCTGTCTCTGCTGCTGTGGTGGGAGAGCCAGGGATCACAGTCACCCGCTTGGCTGTGTCCCACATACCAAGGAGTGGAAAGCCAGCTGAGCTGCTTAGGATGTTTGGCATTGATAAGGAGGGCATCATCCAGGCAGTGAAGATGGCAGTGTCCAAATCTAGAAATGCAGAATAGCTTGAATCATATTCCCATTGTGCTTTGATGGAACAGTGTTTGGAGTTCTACAAAAACCCATACTGTAATGTTCAAACACATGTTTCAAAATTATATGCTGAGAGTTTTAATGAAAGAGCATTCTAATAAAAATAAAAGTTTGGGGAATAAAACAATGTTTGGCTATTTTGTTAGTGTTGTTTTGAGGAGGTTTTTGAAAACTCAAATGCTCAGAAGCTAGATGTGCAAGACATAAAACATATCCAAGTTGCATATCCCACTCCTGAATATTATGTTGTGATACTACAGTGTATCGAAGTACTTAATCATTTCAACCTGTTCTCCAAACAGTCCTGGGATGGTAGGCTAGGCAACTAAATAATAACTAAGGTTCCTTTTCACATTGCACCATTATAGTGCTATGATTCCATTTTAACTACTATGGCCTCATCCTATGACATCCAGGGGTTTGTAGTTTGAGGAGGCATTAGAAAACCTTCTTACTAAGAATTCTAAATACCCTAAACTGCAAATCTCAGGATTCTATAGGATGTTGCCATGACAGTTAAAATGGAATCATCTCCATAGTCATACGAAAAGTTCCAAGAACAGAACTTTTATTCAAGTCATTGTTCTTCCTTTTGCATTGCTGCTGTTTCCTGTCTTGCAGATGAAGTAACTTTTTTTTCCTACTCGTGGGTCCCACATTGAGAGAAAGAAGAGATGTATGTAAAATAGACAAATATGAACATTTTGTAGATGATTTAGCATGTTTTTCCAGTACTCCACTTTTAGTCTCTGGCACCTCTTTTCCACTTGCCGTTTGTCTCAGCACATCCAAACTGCTGGCCCACACCACTGCAAATGTCAGGGGAAACAAATAACCATGCTTATTGGTGTAGAAAGACCAACAGCCACATTTCTGTTCCTTGTTCCACCCTGCTATGGTGACTGAGCCGGAATATCTGGCCCTGGTCCTTTCAAGCAAACAACACCCACAGACAGTGTGTCCTTGGGCTGTTTTGATTTTCATGATCTATTATTAGCTTGTTCAGCCTTCTATGGTTGGAGCAAAGTTGAGCATGCAATCTCAAGCGTATAGGGAAAAAAATTGTTCAGCAGTTGAAAGACCGGAAGCAAAGACAGCAGTTTGTTATTTATTCATTATATTTATCTCCTGCACTTTGAGCAGTTCTTGGAAGCTTTCTTGTTGTTTCCAGATGGTCTCTCACCCAGGGACAGGTTTTTTTAGCTTCAATGTTTGGGACTCTCTGTTAGGAACATTGGAAAGGCCTATAAGTTTAATTCCCATTGCCTTCAGTGTGAACTACAAATTGGTGGGAAGCTGACAACAAATTTGCCTTTCCTAAACCAAAATGTTTGACTTTTGGCAAGGACCAAGCATGTCTGTTCTAAGGTGGTGATTGGATCCAGCTACTTTTCCTCTGGGATGGGAAGGGACATAATTTTACTTTTCCAAAAATAAAAAGATAAGCAGCTAGTTTGCTATACAACACAACTTGGTGTATTTACAAAAGAGCTTGCACAAGAAAAAGCACTGCAGCCTATTTCTCTGCATGTTTACCCTGAAGTAAGGCCTACTGAGTTCACTGTCAAATTATTGCACACAGGAGAGCATAGTAAGTGCAACTGCATTCAAAAAAATAAACCAGCATCTACATCAGCAGTTTGTTCTGAATGAGGTTTTTGTCCATGGAAAAGTTTGTGATACTGGTAAAGATGGGATCATTCAGAAACAAGAAAAAGAAGGTTATCATTGGTGGCTACTAGTCATGGTAGCCATATACTGCCTTCAGCATCAGAGGCAATATACCATTGAATACCAGTTGCTGGGGAAGGTGAACAGGATGGTGCCATTTTACTTTCTGCTTGTAGACTTATCATAAACATCTGCTTGGCCAGTGTGGGAAGCAAACACTAGTCTAGATAGCCTTTAGGTCTAATGCAGCATGCTTCTAGGTTCTCAAAATATACATGTCCTATATTTATTTTATTTATTACATTTATACCCTGCCTTTTTCCCAAATGGGATCCAAGACAACTATATCTCATTTGAGAGAAAGACAGGATAGAAAACCTCTAATACCTGTTAGCTGTCAACATTAAAATTAATAGTATAATCTTCAGTAACAATTCAGCCTCAACACAATTTTAAATTTGCATTCAGGCCAACATTCAATAAAGCAAAGGCAAAAACCCATGCTGTAACTGCTGAAACCATTGTTTCCTAGAATCTTTTTGGAAAAAATAAAGGTTTTAATTGAACTCAAAATACTGTCTGGCAAATGGTTAGATTATTCAATAACTTCAGGTCTCTCTATCTAAAATTTTAGATAAATAATTTATTTCCAAGAAGGTAGCCATGTTAGCCTGTTGGAATAAAAGTCTTTGTGGCACCTTAAAAGACTAATAAGGTTTCTTTTTGCAAGGTTTCGTGGACTGCAACCTACTTTGGAGAGAAGCCTCAATAGGCAGATATTTATATGTGGATGGGAGGATGTGGAATCTGATAGAAATTCAAAAAGTGACAGCATGGCCAAAAGAGAAATAAAATCCTCAAAAAATTTATTAAACATCAACCGACCAAAGCAATTCAGACATATTACATACATCTCAGGGTTCTTACTTAGCATCCAGACCAAAAAAGAGTGCTTTGCTCTTTGTCACAGATTTGCTTTGCCTGTGCTTTGCCAGAACCACCATGAATAAAAGGGGCCTAATAAAGGTTCATGAAATTCTTCACCCTAATATCATGCATGTCAAGTTCTGCACAGTCTTGAGAGAGCACCATTGGCCTTCAACTCACTCATAGACTGGGAATTACTAGTGCAGTTGAAGCTATGTAAGTGCAGAGAACAGCAGCCCCCAAAGGCTGAAAAAAGTGTCTAAACACCTTGATCGGCCACCACACATACTGTTCATTATGTAACGAGGGTTCCCCCCAGGAACACTTTAAAACAAGTGATAGCCATGTTATGTACAATGAGTGTCTGGAGCAGATGTTGGGCTAGTGGTTTTATCTCTAGATTAGTGATCCTTAAATTTTGGTCCTCCAGGTGTTTTTGGACTTCAGCCCCAAAGTCCCAGCCAAGTTGGCCTATGGTCAGAGATGGGGGAGGTGAAATCCAAAACGTTTGGAGGACCAAAGACTGAGAACCATGGTTCTGGACGATAGTAAAAGCATGCAGTGCTCTGTGTGGGAAACTTATAAATAAGACATAATGGAAAGAAGACTGATTTTGTTAGGAAAGCCCAGCAATGACAACTGTAAGTATAAGCTCAGTAAAGCGCTATAAGCTCTGTAAAGAAGAAACATCTTTACATACACATCTCATATGCTACAACATATACAAAGAGGGAGGAAAGAGGCACTGTAGCAGATTTCCTTGGCCCAACTGAGAAACTTCTCTGTTTCTACAGTTACCACATTGCTGCTTTATATTACACATGAGAGCCTTGAAAACATCTCAGTCCAATAAGCAAGCAAACAAACAGGCTTTACAGGGCTGTCCTGAAGTCTTCCATTAGTTAACTTTTCTGAAACCTACACAATGATAAGAAAAAGAAAACATTATCCGTAAGACCATTTTCAGAGACCTATTAATACACATCTGTCTGGAGGAAGAACAGCCAAAATGATCATACAGGATTTAGATATTCACCAGAAACAGGGATTTTGGAAATAAGTCAGCAGGATTCAGGTTGCTATGTTAGAACTGTTGGCTAGCATCCTATTCAGTGATTAAGAGACTGTAAACTGGATCTGTGATCTTGTAACTGTGGGATATTTTTGGTTCCTAATGATCGAACATGATTCCCAAATCCTACCTTTGCAGCCCTAGCAATGCTTCAAGTGATACATTTCTGAGGTGCTGGGGATGACTTCTGAAGCCTTCTCCTGATTGTGGGGAGCACTGAGACAAACAGTTGCAGCAAGACACAGAGCAATCTCTCAAACTTCCAGTTCTGGATGCACTCCATGATATGGAGAGTACTGCAGATGTAATTTTCCAACACCTCAGTCTCTAGCACTTTGGAAACACCTTGGATGGCATGCTACCAGGCTGCAAAGGTAGAGTTTTGGGAGTGTCATCATCAAATATAACTACTATGATAGAGCACTGTCATTGTAATCACAGTGAAGATTCAGGATCTCTGCTATAATGCTATTTACTGATGCCTTAATTATTTAAAAAAGGGGGAAACTATTATAAGTAACTTATTTGGGGCTAGTTACTTCTAGATCTGATTAAATCACTTAGACACCAGCACTGGGTGTGTCCTGGGATCTGACATGTGTAAGTGACTCATTGATTTCTATCTCTGTTCTAGACTCGTTTTCTCCGGATGAGACTGACAGCTTGAATAAAACTAATTGTAGAGCTACAGCTAGTAAATCTGTGCTCATAGGGGATATGAGTGTAATAGAAAATCTGTAACAGAAAATGTAAAGTAGCCATGCTGACTATGAGGGGGGAAATACCTGGTGTTCTGATTCTCTGAAGCAGAGGAATAAACCCTTCCAGGATGCTTCGAATGCGGTACACTGTTGGAAAATAATAGACAGATGTTTATGTGCACAAGCCCAGAAACAGAAAGGAAATAGGCAGGGACTGTAATACTGCCTCCACAGAACAATGAGTTACTATCACTGCTTCAGTGCTATAGGTCATATAAAGCCTTCTGTCCTATTACTTTGATTTTATATCTTGCCTTTCTCTGTACAGAATCCATGAACAATGGGATTTACTTTGGAGCAAACACTTGTAGGTTGTACTATAAAATGCAAAATCTTACATCTAAGCATGTAGAAGCTTATTTGCTATTTAAAGTTAAGTTGTTTAAAATATACACAAAGCACATTTGTCATTATTGGCTGTCAAGTTAGTTTTCACTTATGGCAACCCAATAAACAAGAGATCTGCAAGAGCACAAAACACTTACCAAGGCCAAAATATATTCCAGTTGTTTCCAAGCCTGCAAAGGTCATCAAGCCAATACCAAGGGAAACTATCCAGTCTAAAAGTTAAGCAAGTATATATTAATGTTTGTTCCCTCTCAGCTCAAATCAAACCAAAATATTGCAATTTTTTACTTACTGTTATATTTATAATAGCAAACTAATAAGGTTCCAACAGCAAAACAAAGAATGACAAAATGGAAGAATTCATCTGGAAAAAGAAAAATGCCATAGAATCAAACTCAAAGTCACAATTGTCTGCAATTTTCAAAAATTCCTGTAGAGTTAAATCTGCATACTTCAAATCTTTTGGAGTATGAGTAATTTGATTATTCACATAGCTTTATAGCAGCTGGTATTGTTACTAACTGCATTCGACATAAATAATACATATAGGCCTTCCCAATACATTATGTGCCTTCAGATTTGAAAGATCTTGAGTCAGCAAACCTCCTACTCACATACATTATGGATGTCCTTTTATTATTCACACACAGGTGGAGATGCTGCATTCAGAGTGTATTCAAAGATTAATTGTTAACAGAAGATACTATTCACTTGGTAAGGGCTTTCAGTCCAGAAATTCAAAATGTAGAGTGTGATTAATTATCATGATAGGGGAATTTTTGTACTATTTCACAGTTCCAGGAACAAAGTCTGAAATTTAAAACAAGCACCTGGGGTTCAGCGGGGTTGGTGATTGAGTTTATGACGGGATCAATACCTACCATCTTTTCGGATGCGCAGTGTCCACCACCTTGGGTGGGGACGAGATGGGCAGACATTTTCAGACACTGTGGAAAGCAAAACTTTATTAAAATACTGGTCAAACAAACCCTTTTAATGCTGATAACAGCAGATGAAAATCTGGTTTATCTAGTAGGCCGTCTAAAGGTACTTCCAGTTGCAGCATCCCCAGTGTCAAAAGACACTGTACAGCTCCCCAGTCTTTTCCTTGTTAACTGATTTTGTATGGATTATTGTCATGGAAGAAACAACTGAAAAAATGTGGGAGGGCTGCAGATGGAAGACAACATTATCTCAATCAGTGCTACTTGAAGTGGTAGTCCATGGACCAGGACCAGTGCCAGCCTATGGCTATAAGAGGTTAGTCTTTGGAAAGTTTCCAGGAAAGAAAGAGTTATAGTCAGTGGGCACAAACATTGTGTCAGTCCTTGGCATATTGGGAAAAAAAAATCCTGCTGGTTCCTCACATCTGATAAGCAGTAGTGGCTTAGATACCACACCCATGAAATTCTGAGAAACGAAGGGAGGTGATTTTATTATACCTAACTCATCTAGAATATTCATAGATATTGGACAATAACTAAACACATCAGCAGGCTAATCCAGGGCTGATCACAAAGACTGCATACCAAGACGCCACTCCTTACTTAGTTCCAAAGACCTCCTTGAGCCCTGCCTTTACTTTAGCTCCCAGTGCCACAGTTACTTTCTACATATCTTCTCCCGAAGCATAAAGGTGTCTGCTTGCCTTTCTTTGGCTTATTCTAGGGAAGGAAAATGATGAAAAGAATACAGGGGAACACTGTGGGTTCAAGCAGTAATTTGATGAGCCCTATTCAGACCTTAAGGTTTTTGGAGGAAAGAGGGAGAGCATGCGATCCCTGCTGACTTTATTGCTACCTCCATCAGCCTACATGTGTAGAGGGTGACTGTGTGATGACGACAGCCTCCATCTGTGGGAATCTGTGGGAAATTCTGAGCAACTATGCAATCAGTGGCTTAATGATCCATTTTTAAACACCAAATATGTATTTGATGTTGTTGCACCCAATGTATATGCAGAATGGCTGCAAGGATACTCCCTGCCCCTCCAATGCTGCAGCCATGGCATTATGCCTGTGTCAACATGAAAACATTTTGATACAACCTGCATGATTAGTTGCCACATAACTTGCAATGACTGGTGGGTGCTACCTTCAATGTTCATTTATTAGATTCCTCCTCCGCCTCCACTCCACAGCAGTAAGAGGCAGAAGCACCAGTGAGGTGAAGCCCTACTATGATGTGACCTGAACCACAGGGACATATGAGTGGAGACAAGAGGCAACCAAGCCCTCTTCTGCTCTATATCAATCCGAGGAGTGACAACTAGTCCTAAGATTTGCTTGGAGGAAGGAGTTGAATATACAGAGGAAACTTACATATTTCCTGTGCCTGTGCCAGTGATCACAGACAAAATAATTTTAAGAACATAGTTAACAGAGTGTAGCTATGAGATGGAAATGAGGGCATTGTCCCCCCCATAAAAATTCTATTCCTCATCAAATTTTCCTTCATTCCCCAAATTTCTAGCATTGCAGAGAGTGAGACATTGAAAATGGTTCATATCTAGAACTCTTATACTTGCTCTATTCACATGCCTTTGGTAACATCCCCCTTTTTGGGATGCTGAAACAGCATTTCTAAATGCCCAACAGAAGTTTTAAGTTAGTGATGGAAATCTGAAGACTGAAGAAACTTTTTTTGATGGGGTGAGAAATCCTTACTGGGGGGCAACGACCTTGTTCCTACCCATCCCCGTAACTACACCCTTGCTGGTGAAAAAAAAATAATAATAAAAAAACTGATGTGCAAGGTATGAAAGAAAGGATTTCATTCCCCTCACTTCACACTTGAAGTCCTTTATGAAAGGAGATAATTAACCAGAGCATGATAGATGGTGCAATGCTAAGCTTTTGTCCCAGACAGAGAAGGAACATAATACGGGTTAGACGAATAAGACAAAATTAAAGACATTCCCCTTTTAAGTCTGTCATGCACATTTACCAGTTGCAGGTGCCTCTTCTCTCTTTATAACCTCTGAAAAAAAGGACAAGATATCACATCATAAAAGAAGGTGACTGGTGTCTTCTCAGAAAGAAAGGCTTCAGTAATCCACATACTTTGTACCAGCTGTGTGCACACACATGGGGATTCTTGTCAGAGAAATCTGAGCCATGTAAAAGAACTACTCTCTTGCTCACCAGGCTGACCTGTTTGTTCTATTGTTGTTTTCGTGTGCCTTCAAATCAGTTCTGACCTGTGGCAACGCTAACATGAACTTATCATGGGGCTGAGAGTTATGTGATACACCCATGATCACCCAGTGGGTCTCCATGGCTCAGCAGGGAATTGAACCCTGGTTTCCAGGGTTGTAGTTCGACACTCAGACCACCACACCACGCTGGTTCTGTATTAGCCCCAATAATAATATTGTCTTATACTGAATACGCAATATTTTTTTTACTAACGTGACCACTAGTGGGAGTGCTGGGAGATGTTTAAGATGGCTATACCTCAGCTCATGGACCACCTGGGGCTTTTTTTTCCCCCAAAGTCCCCAAGCTTCTTTACCTACCCACCCAATTTATTTTTTCTTCTTATTTTGGGAGGGTTGAAATGGCCCCAAGTGACTAAAACTGCTAAATTGCTGTTCCTGTGTAGTGGTTTACTCTTGTTTAGACACCTTAACACCCAAAGAACAGACTGATATGAAAACACAGGTCACTATAGATTTTGGCCATTGCAGTCTGCTGAGGTGGGAGGAAGGGGCAAATATTTCCCCCCACACGCCCATCATAATTGTCCTTACCTTATTTTAGTCTTAGTTTAGTTTAGTGAGTCTGCACGTTTTCTTTTTTCCTTTTACAGAGTTTGGTAACATTTTGCTAGAAATTTTTGTCCCTGTACGCTTAGGCCCATTTCTCTTAGGGTACAATATGTTGTAACTGCAGCAATGATCAGCACTTAAGGACTTAAACATACTTTAAAGAGAGCAATAAGGATAGGGTGAAGTGGGTTCCAGTGAACCAAAGTTTTCTCAGCTCTTATCTACCTATCCTAGCTACTTTAAGAGATAAACTGATAACTCTTTGGAAGGCATCTCTAAGTTATCCACCCCTTCTTTTCCTGCTCCCTCAATCTTTTACTTGTACCAAAAGTGAAACTTGCCTGGTTGGGTATTAACACACTTAGCAAGCTTTCCTATCTTTAATGGTGTTCTTACAATAAAGGCTCAGTTTGTTTCTTTCATTATTCCGTAATCAAAATTGCTAACTGCTGCACAAATGTATCCTCCATCATAATTCTGTACTGAAAATCCACTGACAGAGGAGCTATATAATACAAGAGCATTACTAAAGGCCTCCCCAGCACTTTACTCTGCTCACTGTACGATCTGACAGAAGTCATGCAACACAGCTAGAGAACTAGAGAACTTTTCCCAATGGATAACACAGAAGGCAAAACACCCTAGATAATTCAGGAGGATGGATGAAATGGGATGGGGCCTAGCCCTTGTTCAATAATGGCTTTTCTGCTTCAAACTGACTTCCCACTTACTTTTCTTCAATTTGTTTCATTAAAAAAACACAGGGCTTTGCAATGTATGTTTATGCAATCACTGTCAGAACCTGGGGTAATAGCAGAATGAAAATTGTTATGACCAGGGATGGTATCAAGGAACGGTTTCCACATCACACCTGCTGAGGGCCACAACCTCAGCAGGAGGCCAGTGCAGTTGGCCAGCATCACCTGGTCCTGCCCTTCTTCCTATGTGTGATTACTGCTTAATCTGTCTGAGGAGCACAGGCAATAAACAGTGACCTGTTTGTTGTTCTTGTGTGCCTTCAAGTTGTTTGACTTATGGCAATCCTAAGGTGAACCTATCACAGTGTTTTCTTGGCAAGATTTGTTCACAGGAGATTTGTCTTTGCCTTCCATCTGCCTGCTTTGTTCTATCAGTCTATGCAGGAGTGGAGCCAGTTATGTCCAGAGAAGAGGAAAGGAAGAGGTAGACCCATGCACAGCATCCTGCCCAGGGACTCCCAAACTGTGGGTAAACCATTACCAGTTGTGATTTTAGATTACTTGCCTGTTTTGCTGTATGGAACGACTTCACTGTATGGATCTAAAGAGGTGCACAAACATAGAAAAAGAAAATTGCTTAGGTTTCCAATGTGCTCCAACATATTTTTCCGTAAAAGTTTGCAAAAGGGTAGCAGGGGTTTTATATAAGTGAAATTGCCTGAGATACCTCTTCTCAACCAGGGTGAGCCAAGTGTAGGCCTGGGTCTCCATGTAACCTCAGACTCCAGCACCTCCAACCTCCCTGTTTCTAGCAAAAAAGGAAAAGCTGAATTGTCTATTCTAGAATCCCCCAAGGTGGCAATTCACCTTTGTAATAAGTCACAGGGTCCCACCACAAAGTAACATCAAAATGTGCCAATTTTACAAAGCAGAAGTGGGTATCCAGCCACTTCCATTCTTCTTTTCCCCCATATTTTAGCATTTTTGGAAGTCCATGTCAGCCCCAGAAGATCCTGGAGAAGGAACTTGTTCTCTGGGCCCCACCAAAATTGTCCTCATCTTTCAAAGACTCAAAAACCTTCAAAATTTAATGCTTGAGAATGGCAGTGGCAGAAATATTATATTTTATGGATTATTTTGAGAAAAAAAGCCTGATTTTAGACACCCACACACAAAAATGTCTTTCCAAAATACCAACAGAATGAAGATGCAAAGGGACTCTGGATTATTGTAGCAATACTGAGTGGTGGAAACCATTAAGCATGTGCCTATCAGGGCTCTAGGTAGGGAGAACTCCAATGCCCTTTTTTGAACCTCTCCCACTCATGTTTTTAGAAAGGGAGAATACATTTCATGGATAATTGATCCTATTAAGATGTTAGTGGAAGTTCCTCCCATTTCATTCATTACTGGTCTGAACTAGGCAGTTAGACTTACACAAAGGTCAGGGAAGCAGCACAGCTTAAATACGTCTGCTTCCAAAAATAGTAGCTGAGCGCTTCACTGGAAGTAACAGTGGCAGTCCAAGAAATGCCGAATGTTGCCATACAGCTTCTATAGCTCTTTCCGCATGACGACACTGAGCCATTTCTGCCATGGGATGGCAGCAGTCAGCAGGTTCTGCATGACGCCATTGTCGTCCCACTGCCATCCTGTTGTGAAGCGCCACACTCACACAGTACTTGAAAAACAGATAAAATCTGTTCTACACCTCCCCTCATGCAGCACTCCCATACTTACCAGCGTGCGGAAGCCGCAGCTGTGCATTTACAATGTTCCTGCCCCAGCATAGCAATGGCAAGCGCCCATCTGTGCTTTGGAAGGAAGGGGTGGGGCAATCCCGCTCCCTTCTACAGGGAGCAAGCAGGTGCGGAGGGGAGCACTGCTGATGTGTTCCCTTCAGCACCCGGATTTGCAGCGCCAAAATACGGAAGAGCATTGCCATGCAGAAAGGGCCTATCTCTCAGAACTTGGAAGAGTTACTTTTTTGGATTATGACTCCAAAAATACCCCAACCAGTACGGCTACTGATCATCCTGCCAGGGAATTCTAGTGTTCGTAACTTCTCTGCTGAGAAATTCTGGGAGTTGTTACAGAAAGTAACTTTTGCAAGCTCTGCCACTTCCTCCTCCACCTTCACCTTGCACTCCATTCACTTGTATTTATATTTATTATTTAATAAAAGATTTTAAACCACTATTATTGCTATCATCATGATGATACACAATTAGACTGAAACACTAAATATACCTGGGCTGGCACCCTGATAGAGACATTTGCAAATGTATAGGTCTCTTATGCCTGTTTATGTTCTTTTTTGGGCACTGTGCGGATTAGTACTCACTCTGCAGCACCCAAGCCATCCCCCCTATTCAACGGCCTCTGAAGTCCCACTCCCTCTGCCCAATGTTGCTATTCCCAGCTTTGTGGGGAAGAGGCAAGACTGCAGAAGGATCTCCCTGGAGCCAACGCAAAAGGATGACATCAGCACCCAGATCCACCAGGGTCCACCAGAGGTCTTACTGCTGCCGTAATCATTTTATGTCCGGCTAGGAGGATGTAGCCAGACACTTCTGCCATTCTGCTTGTTGTCCATGAAGAAGGCAATGGCTGTGTGTGTGTTGGGGAGGGGGCTTCAGAGGGGTGACAGAAGCACCTACACTGAGGCATACAGGGTAGCAGCCCAAATGTACCATTGCAATAAAACAAAAGCAAGCCCCAAACAAACAAACGAAACACCAGAAAAAACACCAAATAGTGCTATATGCAGGGGTTCTCGTAACTATGCGCCTGCTCTTTGATGTGTCCAGCCCACGTATGGTCACCCATATGTGTGCACACCATGTAAACTAGGGTGGAAAAGTGCAGCTTGTGAGCCACATGGCCATTCTTACAGACCCCCAAGTGCTGGCTTCCGTATTTAAAATCCACATTTCATTATGTTTTTACTCTCCCCTGGCTTTTCGAGGCCCAGGAGGGATATTTAATCAACAAGGAAGTAAACTAGAATCCTTGAGGTCTAAAACAGTCCAGAGGAGGAAAAACACTGCAAAATTTCCCCCCAAAGCCCTCAGTGGGTGAATTAAAAAAAATATATTAAAAATTCAGAGGATGGTAGCGTTAAGGGGTGCAGCCACCAAAGGTCCCACAGAGGGCTAATGTGGCTCCAACCTCTGGCAGGTAGCCTTCCTTTTGTAAAGTAAAGATAAATGTTTCTTGAGGAATGCACCATTTCCCAAATTGCCCAGTGTACCATTATTACTGGTCTTTGCCAGTACATACACAAGTGAGCTCCTATCACAGTGTGGATTTGGTAGCAATGCGTGTGTTGGCAACTTTAAAACATCCTGTGAAATCTAACATATAAAAATCAGAGTTTGTTTGTCTGTCTATGTCAGAGGAAGACCTCACATGATTGGCCGCCTAAGAAGATTCTATGGAATCTTCGGGTTTGCAATTTAGGGAGGGGCCTTTAGAATTCTCAGCCAGAAAACTCTGTGTCTCTCTTGAATAGGCCAGGTGCTATGGAGGCCTAGCAGCAAGGAAGAGGGCAGTGTATTCCCTCAGGAACCCAACCTCTGTATCTTAATAACTCTGAATACAGACTGGATTGGGGAATATGGGGAAAAGTTACAGGTACTGGACAAGACAGTTTGGGGAATCAGAGACACAGGATCTCAAATCTTTCTAACAAGTATTACCTATGAGATGAGAAAATAAAATCCCAGGCAATGCTGGGTATATATACTAGCTTTACATAAATAGGGAGAAATGGAGAAAGATTTGAGGTTATGTTCCCAGAACTTGGCAGGCAGTGGGGGCCAGGGCTGGGCCTATGATTTAAACCGCTTGTCCTCAGTGAGCAAAGAAAACCGTAATGGTTCTTTTGTATTACCTTGTGACTGATTCTCTGCTGCAACCTCTTCAAAAGAGTCATCCTCATTCTCTTCATGTGCAATAGGTCTTTTCTCTCGTTTTTGTTTCTTACCTGTTAAATTAAGGGGGAAAACCACCAAGGATTTACCTTTTACATTAATACTGATGGTAAAGCACTGAAGGAGGAGGAATTTTTTTTTTTAACATACTTACACACATCTGCAAACAAAAGGGCTGGTGCCAAATTCTGGCTGTGTCCATATGGACAGTTGCTAGCACTAACCATCAAAACCACATTCACTTCTCCCCTGTCAACTGATTGTCTGTAGTAAGAATTTGTCTTCCCCCGCCCGCGTGATCACACATGGCGGGTGGGGGAACGCCTTTGCTGGCCTCCCATGAGAGGAGACCACGCAATCACTGCGCAACAAGGGTCGTGCGGTGGGAAGGGGAGGGGGCTGTGTCTGCAGACCCCTTTTAGGGCCACGCCGCCCCTTCCTCAGCCTCTTTTGTTTGCTGGTGAGGCTGACGGAGGGGGATGCTGCTGGCCCTGAAAGCCAGCCATGTGGTGGGGCCTGGACAGGCCTTAGTTCACAGCAGCACGGGGAGGCAGCTGGCAGTTGCATTGGTGGCCGCCCAGGCTCAGTATTTTTTTTCTTTCTCTCTTTCTTTTCCCTTTTCTTTCTTCTTCTTTCTTCCACACCTCTTCCCCCCTCCCTGGGCTGATCCTCATCAGTGGGGGGGTGTGCTTTGGGCCCCCCGGGCTCTGGGGAGGGTCGCTGTCGTGGCAGTAGCGGCAGAAGGTTTTTTTTTCTTCTTTTCCTCCTCTTTCTTTCTCCCTCTTCTGCACCTCTTCCCCCCTCCCTGGGCTGATCCTTGGCAGCGGCAGGGTTGCTGTGGGCCCCCACGTCCTGGGGAGGGCTGCTGGTGCGGCAGCGGCAGCAGAAGGTGTTCATATTTTTATTTTTATTTTTATTTTTTTGAGCACCAGAGAGGTGACCTCTGGGCCTATGATTTAAACCCCTTGTCCTCAGTGAGCAAAGAAAACCGTAATGGTTCTTTTGTATTACCTTGTGACTGATTCTCTGCTGCAACCTCTTCAAAAGAGTCATCCTCATTCTCTTCATGTGCAGTAGATCTTTTCTCTCGTTTTTGTTTCCTACCTGTTAAATTAAGGGGGGAAACCACCAAGGATTTACCTTTTACATTAATACTGATGGTAAAGCACTGAAGGAGGAGGAATTTTTTTTTTAACATACTTATACGCATCTGCAACAAAAGAGCTGGTGCCAAATTCTGGCTGTGTCTGAGCTTGGGTAGCCTGGTTGGGGGCAGCAGCCCATTGGGGAGACCCTTAGGTGTTTGGGAGCCTATTTGGGGAGGGCAGTTGTTGTGGCTCTCCCTCCCCCCGACTATATCTATCTATCTATCTATCTATCTATCTATCTATCTATCTATCTATCTATCTATCTATCTATAAATTTCTTTTTCTCTTTTTTCTCTTCCCCTCTTCCCCTTCTTGCTCCTCCCCCTCTCTCTTCAGGGGTGTGTGCTTGCCCTTAGGGTCGGTTTTGTTGCCTCCGGGGCGTGAGAGTGTGCCCTACTTGTCTTTGTGGGCTGAAAGAGCATGCCTTCCCCCCCCTTCTCCTCCCCCACTTCTCTCTTTTTCTCTCTCTTTTGCACCTCTCTTCTGGGGGGGGGGGTTGCTTTTTTGTGTGGTTTTGCTGCATCTGGACTGTGAGAGTGTGTCCAGTTTGGCTAGGCAGGCTGAGAGAGTGTGATCATTTTGTTTGGTTGTTCATTTTGTTTTGTTATGTTTTGTTTTGTTTTGCTAAGGGAGTTTTAGGATTTATTGCATTTGGGTCGGGAGCGGGACATTGTTCCAGGTTTCCTCATTTTGGGCTGAGAGAGTGTGAAAGGACTTACTCCTTTACATGCTTCCTGGCCTCAGAGCTGAGAGAGTGTGACGGGTTGTGCTGATTGAGTTGAGAGAGTGTTGAGGTACCCTCTCAGTGGCATGATTCCCTGCTGGTGGGTTGGGGGAGCGTAACTTGGTGTGCTACTCAGGTTGAGAGGGTGGGTTTTGGCCTGGTCGGTCCATAGCGGGTGGTGTGCCTGGATTCTTTGCATGGTGGCTGGATTTTCAATTGGGGCTGGGACAGCGTAATTCATTCTCTCCTTGAGGCTTTGGTTGGAAGATTGGCCTGATTTGCCAGTGGTGCTGATGGCTTCCAAACGAGTTTCATCAGCATCAAAGGGTAAGCAGCCTGCCAAGAAGGCCACGCCAGCCAAAAAGGACACGCCGGCCAAGTCCTTAGCTGTCTCAATGTCAGTGACCTCATCTTCGGATGAGGATAGGGGAGCAAATGTGGCGGCCGCCATTTTTGCTAAGCTTCCGGCCACTGAGAGTGGCCAGCAGCCTGCGGGACAGAACAGAGGAAGGCAGGAGCAGAGGGTCTCCATGCCTGTAAGTGTTATTAACCAGATTTTGGCACGGCTAGACGCTATTGAGGAGGATGGATAGGGTGAGAAGCGGAGCGAATTGCCTTCAGAGAGGTGGGAACAAGCATCCTCATCACAGCATGACAGTTGGGAGGTTGGGACCTCGGGAGAGACGGAAGCGGCGGAAGCGGCACCACGTGAGTCTATTGGTCACGACGAGGGCACTGTGTCTGTAGCATGGCCCCGGAGCTTCATTACCCCCCCCCCCAAGGAATACGATATGGGCCCTGCCGGCAGGTTTTCCAGAGCTATCATTTTCTTCTTCCCCTTCTTCCCCTGGGGAGCAAATGTCACCCTCTTAGCTGCCAGCAGGGGTGACACTGCATTCCCAGGATGTCCCTGGACCCGCTCAGGGTGGGGTCTGGGATCACGGGAGTCAAGCAAGGATTCAAGCCTTGAGGAGAAGGCAGGGGAGCAGTCAGGGGTATTGGATGATCACCTGACCTCAGCCACTATTGAAAGGATTTTGAAAGGAGAATACGTAGACCTATTCTCCCTTTTGTATTGAGAGCTTGATAAGAAAGAGAAGGAGGATTTGGACACGGGTGAGAGAGAAAAATTGAAAAAACGTAGGATCGACAAGAACTGGACTAATTGGTTTATAGGTTATCTCATTTACATGGATGTGATAGTTAAGGGCCAGCCATCGAGAGCTGACTCCCTGTTGGTGTATTTGAACACGATTTTCAGGGCTCATGCAGATTTTGCTGGGACTAGTTGGCTGCACTACAATGAGAAGTTTAGGATGAAGGCAGCAAAGCAGCCAAGCCTGCACTGGGACAGCATCCACCCCGAATTGTGGATGCAGATGTTGACCCCTGCTCACCCCATTTTTGGTGAAAGGTCCCACTCCAGTCATCTGGTGCAGTTCAACAAGTCTGGGGGGCCTTCCCACACTTGGGGCTCACAGGAGCAGCAGCGAATCCAGCTCTGCTGGGAGTTTGGGATGCAAGGGTTTTGTGACCGTTGCCCCTGCAAATACAAGCACCTACAAGATCTGCTGGGGCTCTCACTCCATTAGCAACTGCACCAAGGGGAGAGGGGGAGGGAAAAGCCCCAGGGATGGAGGTGGCAAGCGGGGGCCAGGAAATCAGCCACCACTTCACAAAGGGGCCCAGTCCAATTAACACTGAGAGGCTCCTGGCTTGGTTCCGCTTTTACCTGGACCTGCCTGAAGCTCTATATCTGGAGGAGGGATTTACTTGGGGTTCAGGATCCCAAGTGTGGGACCTCGGCAGTTTTTTATGGCTAATAACCTTAAATCAGTAATAGGCAAAGAGCACGTAGTGAGGGAGAAAATTAGGAAGGAGGTTGCTGAAGGCAGGGTGTTAGGCCCATTTGACCAGCCTCCCACTCCCAGCGTTAGAGTTTCCCCACTAGGAGTTGTCCCTAAGAAGGCTCCAGGTGAATTCAGGTTAATCCACCATTTGTCTTACCCCAGGAGTGAGTCCATTAATGATGCCATTTTGGCTGAGTTATGTTCTGTTAAGTACACTTTGTTCGATGCAGCTGTACAGGTGGTGTGCAGGCATGGCGTTGGGGCCGAGCTGGCCGAGTCTGATACCAAGTCAGCCTTCTGCCTGCTGCCCGTACATCCATGTGACTTTGAGCTTTTGGGATTCGTCTTTGAGGGTAAATTCTATGTTGATCGCTCCCTCCCCATGGGATGTTCTGTGTCTTGCTCTGCCTTTGAGTCGTTCAGTACCTTTTTAGAATGGGCCATCAAATGTAAATCGGGCCTTAAGGGCATTGTGCATTATTTGGATGATTTCTTATTCATGGGACGCTGTGGTTCTAGGCAGTGCACATTTGTCTTGGCAGAATTCACATCTCTCATGGGGGAGTTGGGCATGCCCTTGGCACATGAAAAAACTGAGGGCCCCACACAGCAGCTTACGTTTCTGGGCATTGAATTGGATACAGTCAACCAAGCTTGTAAACTACCGCCAGCAAAGGTTCAGGATCTTAGGTGGCTTCTTTCATGGGTAGGCACAAGGCTACCCTTAAGGAATTTCAGGAGCTGGTGGGGCACCTGAATTTTGCCTGCCAGGTGGTTGCTCCTGGCAGGGTGTTCCTTCAGCGCCTGTGCGACGCCATGAAGGGCATCACCAAGCTGCATCACCGAATTAGGATCACCAGAGGGATTAAATTGGACTTAGGGGTGTGGCAGGAGTTCCTGGCTGACTTCAACGGTGTCTTTTTGGTGCAATGAGATCAAGGTCAGGATGCACTGAAAATATCATCTGACGCAGCAGCATCCATCGGTTTTGGTGTCTTTTTCAGGGGCAAGTGGTGTGCACAGAGATGGCCCAAGAGTTGGGCAGAGGCAGGTCTCACAGTCGACCTTACATTTTTGGAGTTTTTTCCAATATTAGTGGCAGTTCACATCTGAGCATGTGAGTTAGCAAATGCCTCAGTCCACTTTTGGTGTGACAACTTCAAAACGGTCAGGATGATTAACTCTCTCTCCTCTAGGTCACAGCGTATCATGTGCTTGGTGTGGGCTTTCACGCTTCAATGTCTCCATTTTAACATAGTGTCCACAGCTGTACACATTGCTGGTGTGGATAATTCCCTGGCTGATGCTCTTTCCCGTATGCAGATAGAATATTTCAGAGAGCTGGCACCAGATGCTGCCGTCCTCCCAGAACCGATGTCCTTCGATCTGTGGAAGCTTGGAGGGGTGAGGTAGCACAGATCATCAGTATGTCAATTGCACCCAGCGCCAGAAAGAGCTACAATAAGGCCACTGGGATTTCACTAACTTTAGAAAATCTAATTGGTTACAGGATGCATGGCCACTCCCTGTGGACCACATTTTGCAGTTCTGCTTGTCCCTTAAGGAAGCTCTCCCCTCAATCCATTAGATTCCGCATGTCCACTCTGGCCTTTTGGTCCAAGGTAGGAGGCTTCCCTGATCCCACCAGTGATTTTAGGATACGCAAATTTATTGAAGGGTGGGTCAGGCAAAAAGGGATGGTCCGAGATGACAGGCAACCACTTCCTCCTCGCATTCTGAAGGGTTTGGGTGACACATGGAAAGTCTTTTGCTCTTCTGCCTATGAGGCTCTCTTGTTTCACTCAGCGGCTCTCGCTGCATTTTTCGGCACATCGAGGGTAAGTGAGTTGGTTGTTCAGAGCAAGGGAGACAGGTCTGGCAGGGCCCTAGAGTTTAGGGACTTGACCTGGGGTGAGCGGCATTTATGCCTTCGCATAAGGGGATCAAAAACTGATCAGGCCAGGCAGCGCACTGTGGTCACATTGCAGGAATGTTCTGATGCCGCTTTACGCTCTGTCACGGCACTGAGGGCTTATATAGCCAGTCGGGGGTCACATGCTGACACAACCCTATTCACTAGGTACCAATTCTGGGCCATCACAAAAAAGGCTTTGACCTCTCTAGGCCTGCAAGGCACTAAGTTTGGCACACATTCATTTCGCATAGGTGCAGCTTCCACTGCAGCTCTGATGGGTATGACCGCCGAAGGCATCCAGAGGATCAGGAGATGGAAGTCCATGGTGTACCGGCGCTATGTGAGGCTGATTCACCTGTTATACTGTTTCTGGTTTTGTTTCAGATCATCCTGTTCTGGCCGGGAGGAGGCGAGTGCTGATCTGTGGTCACAGCTTCATCTTTTGGGCAGAAAGGCAGGCTCGTGATGGCCATTTTGGCCCGCATTTGGGATTGGGTGACTGAGCCTCACTCCAATGGCTTGGCAAGAGAGGCCTTCGCTGGCATGGCTTGTTGCCTATGCTGTTCAGGGAGTGCCGTGGGCCTCCGCCTGATGTGTTGGTCATTCACCTGGGTGGTAATGACCTTGGACTTTCAAAAGGAAAGGCCTTGATCATACAGGCCATTCATGATATGTGGCTCAATCTCAATACTGGGCCTGATGTTTGCATTGCTTGGTCTGCAATGATTCAAAGAAAAGTGTGGGGTGTGGGAGGGGATCCTTGACCATTGGAGTTCGCTCGTAGGCGAGCGAACAGGGAAATTCGCAATGCTTTGAGACAGGGCTTGGGTTACTATATTCCTCACCGTGACATCATCTTTGATAAACCTGAGCTGTACAGGCCCAATGAAATCTTTCTGCGGGATTTGCAGCGGGGGCTTGAAGCTATCCTGAGTGGGAGTTGGGGGGATAAGGACTAAGCAGACACTTGCTCTTATCTGTGGCTGGTGGGGGGGGGGTCTGAGGGTTTTGGTGAGTACCTGTGGCACCCTTTGGTGTAGGATAAATGCTGTCCTTGGGGCGGGCCTGGGACTTGCCCTTACTGCGGCATCACGAGACCGGGGGGTTGCGGTTTGGGGGCTTGCCTTCCAGAAAAGGGCCAGCCGAAGTTTTAACGGAGCCTCATGGATTGGCTTCGGGGCCCGGTACCTCACCCCAGGAGGGCTGGGGAAGAGGCCTGGAGGTGACCCTTGCCTTAGCCTAGCCATGCTGTTGATCCCCCCTTCTCAGGTCATAAGTTCAAGTTCAAATTTGAATTCAAGCCCACGTTCAAGGTTAAGTTCACCACTAGCTTTATGTTAATTAGGCACAAATTAATAAATTGCCCTAGTTCAACCGAAGCCCTGTGTGTGGCCTCTTCATTTCATGGGTTGGGCAGCAAAAAGGGTGAAGAAGTAGCAGAAAAACAGAGGATGGTTACATCGAGAAGAAGACTACCTCACTCATTCCCAGCCTGGTAATGAGGCTGAGGCACTTCACAATAAAAGCATCATACTAAAATACCAGTTACAAGTTAATAACACTGTCAGCATTTTAAATGCTATGGCTCTTATCTACATGAGCCAGTGTGGCGTAGTGGTTTGAGCAATGGACTATGATTCTAGATACCAGGGTTCAAATCCCTGTTTGGCCATGAGAACCCATCGGGTGATCTTGGGCAAGTCACATACTCTCCGAGGAAGACAGTGGCAAACTTGCTTTGAACAAATCTTTCTACGAAAACTCCATAAGAAGTTTGTGTTAGGTTGCCTTAAGCTGAAAATGACTTGAAGGCACACTACAACAACATAGGGCCAAAGCTGCCTATTTAACTACTCAGCTTCAAGGACGACACAGTACATTTCTCAAGCAGCAAATGTTGTAGTGGAATCCTATGGTGGGAAGGAACCTTGGAGGGAATCTAATTAACATCTTTCTCAGAGTTAACATCTCTAATGAATGGTTGTCAATCCTATGCTTAAATATCTCCAGTAAGAAAATTCCATCATATCCCGAGTTAGTCTGTTCCATTGCAAAAGAATTCTTATTGTAAGGAAGTGTCTCCTAATATTCAATCAAAATACAGTTTCCTATTCTTTCTACAGGAAGTGGAGTTAGACTCTCTCTGCTCTGTCAAACAACAGAGGAAATGTCTGTTCCATCTTCTGCATTGAACATCTTCAGACACTTGAAGGCTACTATCGTATTTTAACTTAATCTCCCCTTTGCCAGGCACAACGTTTCAAGTGTTCCTCAAAGAACTCAATTTCCAGACCACTCCCCACAGTAATCAATCTTCTTTGGTTGTGTTCTTACTTGTCAATGTAAATTGTAAATTGTGGTACCCGTAACTTCACTACTTGAAACATAATCCTACTACTGCAGAATAGAGCAGTGTAGAGATCCATTGAATCACCTAATTCTTTTTTACATGGACTACACTCACATGAGGTCTCCCACATCCTTTACTTGTCTCTTTTATTTTTCCTGTACATACACAGCTAATTTTATACTATCTCATGACTGCCTCTTTGTGGCAATCTCCACAGAAAAAATTTTCAACTTCCCTTTCTCCTTCAAATGCTGATCTTTAATCTCATTTTTGGTCTGTACTTGTTAGATTATGGGAGAAAGAAAGACACATTACAGATCTATTTAGTTTGCTGATGATGAATCTCATCAGGGACAGCAGATTTTGGCCAGTTTAAACTCTTTTGAACATTGATCCTGTCTTTTGTAATGTGGGCTGTTCCTCCTATTTTTGTGTGATCTGCACATTTGACATACAACCCTTGGTCCCCTCAGGTAGGACACAGCCCTGGACACCCAGCTGGGACTTTCTTCCAGGAGGATGTTGAAACACACATTAGCATACCTTCAGAATGACTGGGTCCACCTAATAGCTCCACTAACAAGTCTATATTTTACCTTCTTATGAGGAAGAATAGCATCATAGGAAACCCTATCAAATGTTTTGCTGAGATCAAGATCACCTGGGCATATGGACACCTATATTTACATGATTTACATTAAAATAGCAAATACATTAATCAGATACTGCTAACTTTAGACTTGTCTCATTTTAGAAACTTGGTTCAGTAATAGCTCCCTACCACTACACCCAAAAGATGGGTGTCTCCCTTCCAGAAAAATAGGTGGGAAGAAAATGTAAAACACATGGGTGCCTTTTTCCAGAAAAAATAAAAATCACCTTAGCACAGCCAAGCACAAGGAATCTATGAAACTTGCCTGTCGTGTGGGAAAAATGTGGGAAGGAAATACTGCATTAGACAGACAGTTGATCCAAAACACTATGGCCTTTTCCGCATGTGGGGGGGGGGGGAACGGCCGAAAACGGAGCTTATTGGTTTTGTTTTCCGGCCGGCCGAGTCCGTCGCCACAAGGAGCAGCGCGAGCTCGTCGCTCCGCACTCCTCCGGCATCCTAAATGGTGGCTTCCGGTTGGTGGAGGCTTTCCACCAACCGGAGAAGCTCGCCAGCCAGAAGCCTGCCCCCGGCAGATCTGCAGGCACGCACTTGCGCACGCCTGCAAATCTGCTCTGGAGCTGGGCGACGGAGCGGCACGGGGTTGCGCGCTCCGTGCTTTTTAAAAACCTCGAAAAAGAGGTTTTTAAAAAACACGCTGCGCGACCAGTTCCGGTCGCTCCGGAGTGGACTGAGGTATGCAACTACAAAAAGTAGTCTGCCCCAGTCCACTCTACGGTGCAGAAGACCTCTGTTGGAGGTCGCTCTGCACCGTTTAAATAGCCCAGTGCGGAAAAGGCCTAAGAATTATGTTTCTACCAAGCCAATCATATGAATGATCCCTCCCTCATACCACTGCTTTACATTACCTTTCAGTTTTTGTGTACGACTTGAACCAGGAGAATTTGAGTTACTCATTGCTGTGTCTGTAAAAACAGAGAGTTTGGAAATCAGTTAAGTCCTTCAGTTCTTCCAAAACCCACTTCAGATCTACACAGAACGGTATTAAAGCTATTTTCAAATAGAAAAGACAAACTCTGAGAGCACCATAAGAAGGGCTGCTTCTCAACAACATTTTTCTGCATTAGAGCTGCAGTTATGACCACGCTAACTAGAGAGTAAGCCCTATGGAAGACAGTAGGGCATTAATGACCTAAATCCTATTGTTAATCCCAGCTAGGATAGAGTTACCAAACTAATGGAATTGATTCCAGTGTTACTTAACAATTTCCTGTTGATTTAGTAGGTCTATTTTAATTGGAACTAATAATTGGATTTAGACCTACGAGAAAATAGGCATACTGCAGGATAATCTTAATTTGAGGTGTGGGGGAGATCATATGTGAAGTGGCCTTACTGTTTGCAATGAGAACAGATGCATGTTGCACTATGAGGCTTTATCGTCACTGTTTGTGGAGCAAAATAACACTCTCCTAGGGATAGGTTCACCTTAGGTAGTTGGAAATGAAGGCACACAACAACAACAAAAGTTATCTTGAACTCCTCAATCAGTGCTATCAATCACAGTTCAGTAATGCCTAACTAGTTAGCATTAGCTGTTACTTGAAAAAAACTGTAACACACTAACTAGATAGTTGGAGAGAGACTAATGCATTAATAATACACTTAAACAGAAAAACAGTCCCAAATACTCCCAACCCCTCCTCAAACGAGCCTTCAAAGAATGCTCTTGAAATTACAAATAAACGTCATTCCTTATGTCAAAAAACACAGTCCATTTAGCATTGGCATTAAACTGCCAAAAAGAGGGTGGGGGCAGTTGTACCTTCGTTATCCCCAAAAGTAATGTTCTACAGCAGAGTGGACACATGTAAGATCAGATTTGTGTTTTCACTTTCGTACAACTGTATTTTAAGGCTGTTTTTAGATTGCTTTTAGAAGTTTTTAGACGGTCTTCTTCCCGTGTTTTAATTATTTTTTAATCTTCATATTGTTTTAATTTCTTTTATTTGTCCCTGACCTCAGAAGCCCTTGTGAGCTATGAGACAATAAAAATATTTCAAATAAACAGCCAGTCATGGCACTTGCTGTTCCCACACAGGCCACATTGTACCACCACAGGTGCCATTTTAGTTGGTGGGAAATGAGATTTTGTCACTCTTGGTTGTGCTTTTAGGATTCGGGGGCTTTTTTAGGAGTGACCCCCACACAGCATTTATTTAGCAGAATCTGGCTGCAAGGAGCATTTTTCCCCCTCATTTGTTAGATTGATGTTTATTTGAAAGGCATGCTCTTCACAAACATGGCTAGTGCTTAACAATATCACTAAGAGCTTCCTTATAGCACCTAGGGCAAGTGTAGAAGTTGTATCCCTACTTTCTTACCCCCACCCCTATATGCACAGCTTTTTTGCACCCCCTGGTATTGGCACCTGGGGCATGTGTCCTACTTGCCCCACCTTAGATACACCTCTGCCCTACTTATCATGGTTCTTTTTTAAAAAAATCATATTGAATATGTTAAAATTACATTGTATAGATGAATATGTTGCCCTTCAATAACAGGTACTTCTAGGTGGGTTAACAATAAAAATAAATATGTGAAAGAGAGAGCACCCTATGGAGAGACCATTCTTCTACAGGCATGCTATCTTCTTTTCAGGATACCTGCTGGGTTATCTCCAGACACTGCCATAATTTTCATGCCCTGGTAATATCTAGACTGGATTGTTGCAATTCATTTTATTTGCCACTGACTCTGAAGACAACTCAGTGAGTTTAACTGCTTTGAAGTGCATCTGCCACCAAATTGCCGGCTGGAGATTACTGAATAGAATATTTTTCACCAAGGATTAAAACATCTTCACCTAGTGATAGGAGGGGGGATCCCATGACCTTGGGATTATTGTTGGTCATAAGTTGAACATGAGTCAGCAGTGCAATGTTGCAGCGAAGAATGGAAATGCCATTTTAGTCTGCATTAATAGAAACATAGCTTTCAAGTCGAGCGAGGTAACAGTATCACTGTATTCTGTGCTGCTCAGGCCTCATCTGGACTACTGTGTTCAGTTCTGGGCACCTTGTTTTAAGAAGGATATAAAGAAGTTGGAGCACGTTCAGAGAAGGTAAACAAGGATGATAAAAGGTATAGAGAACTAAACACATGAGGAAAGATTAAGGGAACTGTGCATGTTCAGCTTGAAGAAAAAAGTGGTGTTTGTGTGTGCGCGTGTGTGTGTGCGCGCGCGTGTGTGTGGCATGATTGCACTTTTTAAATACTTCATGGGCTGTTACAGAGAGGAAGGCGCAAGCCTGTTCTCTGCTGCTCCAGAGGGAAAGTTCAAGTCTAATGGTTCAGGTCTAAGTTACAGGAGAATAAGTTTTGATTAAACCTTTGAAGGAACTTCTTGATACTAAGAGCAGTTTGGCAATGGAACCAATTGCCTAGAGAAGCAGTGGGGTCTCCTTCTCTGGATGTCTTCAAAAAGAGGCTGGACATCTATGTTACTGCCCTGGCTAGCCCGAACTTGGGGGATATTAAAGATATCTTGTGATATCAATAATTCGGCCTCACATACCCATTCCCCTCCACGTGCTTGCGAGGCCCCCGGACAAGCACGCATACAGGCTCGGCTGATAATCGCTGTAATATTACAACACAATACAGGCAGGCCAGAAATAGCCGACTCGCAGCTTCAGGAGACCTCAAAGGCAAGTATCTTCATTAAGTATGCATGCAACTTTCAAAAGATCCTCTGCCCCACGCTGGCAGCTTGATGATCTGACTATACACCGCTCAAGTACTCCGCATTTGCATACTTGCTACCCTATTGACAATTTGGCTATAACTCAATCATTCAAATTCTCACCTTTCGGAGGCTTTGTCTCCAGCCCCAAATCCATTGTTTTCCCCAAGTCCGACCTAGCCTGTGGTCACAATTCTCCTTATAAAAACCCCTGACTTTGAGCGCTTCCTCGGAGCACTCTTGGCTTCCATCCCGCCTTGCTGTCGCTTTGTCCAGCAAGCCTTCCCCTCAGCTCCACGTGCTGAGATCCACGCTCCCCAGCTTCTCCGCTTCCAACCGGGCTTCAGGACAGGTGAAGTATCACCCAAACCAACAACTCCTCTAAAAATCCCTCTATCCCACTCCAACCTTTATTTCTATAGTTTCTCTGTATGTTTGTGTTGCATACGCTGATTGATTGTATTTTTAATAAAAATCACATTTGTTATTTCACTCCGGTTTGCCCCTTGACTCGGCCTGACCCTGTAGACATTGGGTCAAAGATCTCGCTACGTTGCCCTGCCTCTCATATTGCTAGGCAGTGCTCTTGACTAATTTCCCCAACTTGTATAATTTTAAGAGCAATTTGGTGTCCCTCCCGGGACCCCCAGAAATCAGGGTAACATCTACCTGCTGGGGATGCTTTTGCTGGAGACCCTGCACTGAACAGGAGGTTGGGTTTGGTGGCCCCTGGGGTCTCTTCCAAATATATGATTCTATGGATATTAGAAATTCTTGAAACAATGTAATAACAGGAAACACATACGCTATCTTCAAATGTAATGTATCCTTTTAGTGACACTGGAAAGCACTTGGTAATCCAGTTTTCTCAATTTGTTCAACGCATTTGGGTCATTTTGCTTTACTAGAATACAAAAAGAGAATTGGCCCTAGACCAATTTAACTGTCTTATGTTTGAAGGAATTTTTCTTACTCTAAAGTATCTCTACTTATTTCCAAAAACCTCAGACTCATAGAGAGAACTTTCTTGAAATAATCAAAGTAGACACTATGACTCCAAAGGCTCAATTCTCTTAGAAAACTTGATCTGACAAGTCAGTTATGGCCTGCCGTGCAGAAAAAGAACCGATGGTTTTATAAATGGAGGAATTAATGTGAACAAGATTAACCCTCATGCAAACTGAATGTCTTTAAAAATGCAGAAGATAGCCCATTACAACCTAATTGTTGCTCCTTGATGAAACAAGAAATAGACCTAATTGGGTATGAGAGCAATATTCCCCAAGCATCCCTTCTGTGCACTTTCCATTCTCAGCATAGAGAAAGGGAAAATGAGGCTGGAGAAGGGCAGAGAGAGACCCAGCGTGGTGTGGTGGTTTGAGTGTTGGGCTACGACCCTGGAGACCGGGCCTCAATTTCCTCTTGGCCATGGAAATCCACTGGGTGATTGTGGGGTCCTCACTGTCAGGCCCCTGTCTTAGGACCCAGATGAGACCCTTCCCAACAGCCACACCCCAGAAACATGAGAGGAACAGTATTTACAGCAGCCAGTGTAGGTGGAAAAAGGAGAACCCAGGAGTCTTGGAGCATTTATATAAGGACTCATTAATCAGGCCAACAACTGGTTAAGACTCGAAGCCTATATAACAGGAGGCTGGAATCTGAGGAAGCTGTTGTAGCCAACCGGTCCCATAGGTGGTAACAGCCCAGCTTACTCCTGAATTCCTTGCTTGCGCTCCTAGAGCCCTTGAACTTTGCCTCGACTACGGATTTTGCCATTGGATTCTGTCTCTCTGGACTTACGGTAAACTTCAACTCTCTCCCTCTAAACCTATTGAAAACTTGGACTGCAAAATGACTAAGACAAACTTTGCCTGCTAGAGCTCCTGATAACAGGCTGATTAGACAGACAGCTGGAAGTCTTGGCTGGCTGCTAGCACAGGACACCCACGCACTCTCGGTTTCCAGAAAACCCCATGACAGGCTTGCCTTAGGGTCACTCTAAGTCAGAAACAACTTAAAGGAACACAATAACAGTAGCAGCAACAACAACAACGAGGCCAGATGGTGTCCAGGATGGACCACTGATGCCCCCTGATGTCACCCGACGGCCCGAGAGGAAATCCTATGTAAACAATACCTTTGGATAACTTATTCATTTAACCCAAATAGATAATCATTAACAGCTTAGGAACAATTTTGATAAAATACGTGATAACAGTTTTTCTAATTTTTCTAAAGTCCTGCAAATAGGCACTTAAAAAAAAACCCAGCCTCTAGTCCATTTTCAATACTCTACCCTCAAGTCAAGTCTCAAGCCCTGAAACAAGGCACTTAAAAAAAAAAAAAAAAAAGACACAGCCAGTCTCAATTGTATACCCTTAAGTTCGGTCTCAAGTCCTGCAAGGGACTTTCAGGTCAAGTGTCTAGTCCAGCCTCAATAATTCCCAATTCCTACCCTCCAATCTCAAGTCAAAAGAATAGAGATTACTACCCTGCAGAGGGAGGCAGCTGCGGGGACAGGCAGCCCCATGAGCTGGCGCAGGCAGTAGCCCAGCGGGCACAGGCAGCCTCCAGCACATGCATGACACTTTATGCAGCAATTTTCAAGTGCCCAGCGGCTGGTCTGCCAGCCAATCAGGCCTTGGCAGGCCCCGGAGGTACTAATTTCAAAAAACAAACTATTTGATGGATTCGAAAAATTCGGTTTGCCTATTTTAGCACAGGGATTTTGCTTGGCGAATCTTGTATCCTTGCTGAGGATTCAGTTAGCTCATCCCTAATGGAAACACTCTTTTTTTTTAATTTTTAAAAAAATACTTTTATTGTAATTCAAAAAAAACACATCCATATTACACACATATTACACATATTAATTCTTACATTCCCCACCACCCAATTCCCTCAGTGCAAAATCTTTTCTATCACATCATCGAGAAAGATATTCACCACCACCCAAAACACTCACCCATGTTAAAAATAAATTACCGACCTTCTCTTTTCCTCTCCCCCTTCTGAAAACTCAGGGTTATCCTATTTCCTTATCTATTCCTCCTTCTTTTACCTTCTTTTGTCTATCTATCTCTAATTTTCTCAAACCTTTTTCTTTTTCTTATCTCCAATTCAATTCCTTATTCCTTATTACTTCTTAAACTTCTTAATTCAAAAATAATACTGCTCTTTCTCCCCAGCATTTTTTCCATATAGGGAGTACTGTTTCCCATTCTTCAAGAGTTTTCTTTTTCTGATTTTCTTTTAATGACTCAATAACAATATCTGCTTCCACCGTATCATATAACTTAAACAACCAGTCTTTCAATGTTGGAATAATTTTTTGTTTCCCTAATGGAAACACTCTTTTAACTACCAATGAAACTCCAGTTCAGAGCTAAATCCAGGAGTATAAGGGAACTGAGTTGTCTCACAGTAAGGCTAGGCATGCTCCAGAATCAGAGGGTGGCACTAGCTGACTGTTATTCTCAAGAGCTCCAGAAGGCTGCAAAATGCAATCAGAGATGCCAGCCTGGTAGTGACATTATTCCACTCGCCATCACCTCTTAAGCTAGTGGGGGAAAGTTCTTGTTGTTTTGGGCGGCAGGCCCCCTGAGATAGCATACTTAAACACATTTAAATAATCTTATGAGAGGTTATTTTCCCTCTGTTGTTTTTTCTCAGCTAAACTATTTGAAGGGTGTTGGTGGCTTGGGGTTTCATGACTGGAGTTCACAAGGGCTGCATTGGAACCCCTTCCCTTGAAGGCTGCTGGTAACATGGGTTGTACAATTCCTCCCTTTGAGTGTCTGAATGAGTGCCACACTTAACTGTTTCCATTACTATGCGTTCTTGGACATGTTTGGTTAGTTTATCCACAAGTATTGACAATGAAGACCATTATCCAGTGGACCGCTTCAGATTTTCTTTTGACATTTGACTCCCAATATGATAACTGTACAACTTTTTTTTGTGGAAAACTAGTTGCCTGAATCCATTCAATGCACCTTAAAGCACACACTTTCCATACTTGAAAAGAAAACAATAGCCTTATCTACGGGGTAAAAACATAACTCAAAGCAAACATTGCCAACTGACCTGCAGTGTTACTATGCATAACTGCCTCGTTCATGTATCTGTGCAAGTTGAATGTTGTTGGTCTCCTTGTCTCAAAGATTAATTGTGTTGTCAGAAAGACAAAAAGGAAATATGAGTGGCTGGTGAAGAATTTTTTCCACAGCCATGTCAACTAGGTGTGTATCTCACACATGCTTCCTGGGTTGGGTACAGTAAGTTACCCCACAGTGTCCGGTAGGCTGAAGAACAGCTTTCTCATGCAACCTGACTCACACAGTTGGAACAAATTCAACTCATCTTGCTCTTGTTGGGAAAATCAATACAAATTAGCAAGCAAGACTGCTGGAGAAGAAAGGTCTTGTAGGGACCTGGATCTAAGCTAGGAGGTGGAGAAGAGAAGCTGCCACATAAGCTTCCTGTTAGTATCAGGAGAAAGAGAAACAAAAAACACTCTTAAAATATATCCCTGGATTACAGTTGATTTTGTGATTCTTTTTTTCTTTTTAGTAAAGCCCTATTGCTCCTGACTAAAAAAAGTGAGAATAGATTTTAAAATTCAGAACAGTAGCCTATAGCTGTGGCTCCCATGGCAGTGGAGCAGTGAATCCAGGGCAGGTTTTATTCTAGAAGTATCCAAGGCACAAAACTTATTTTTAAAAGAGCAATCAGGATTGCCCCTTTAAAGTACAAAGTAAAATCCAGAAAGGAGTCACAGCCCTACTGCCATGGGAAGACACCGGATGCCACTAGTCTGTAGTGGCACTGGCATACTCCAGGGCATAAGTCAAAGTTTGGGTGTTTAGATCTTCTTCTCAGAGTCTACAGGAAGATGCTACATCTCATACTGGGGCACTGGAAGTAAGAGAGGCAATCCCATTCATTTACTTTTTAAGAGCCTATTCATTTAATTTTTTAAATTTACAGATTCTGATGCTTTCTTGTTCTCAGTGGCCTTTCCCACTATTAATAGGGGAAAGTGTGACCTCATGTATCTATTGCTATTTATTTGTTGCCCACTTTTTCCTGTTTGGAACTCAGGGGATTTCACAAAAATTAAAACAAACGTAGCTCAAAATTTGCCTCCTACAAAAATTTAAAATGTAATTAAACTATCAATAAAATTAAAACCAGTCAAAAACATAACCATTAAAAAGAAAACAAGAAACAGACAACACAGCACATTATGCAAGGCCTGTTTGCTTGAGCAACCCATCTTCAAAGGCCAGCCAAAATAAAAAGTTTTTAGTTGCCTGCAATAAAATAGCAAGGCGGTCACCTTTCATACCTTGACATTTATATTTTACCTTTCTTCTAAGGAAAGAGTGTACACGGACCTTATCCTTATTGTCTTGTTTATTATCACAACAGCCTTGTGAGGTAGGTTAGCCTAACAGATAGCAACAGGCCCAAGATCATCTGGTGAGCACTATGGCCAAATGGAGATTTAAACTGAGGTCACAATACCAAAAGTGACAACAGCAGGAGCATGGATTCAATAATGACTGGAAAAAAGTCTAATTAGATTAGGGAACCACTGAGGTAGCAATTCAGAAATGCTCAAAGATCAGTCCTCAGGTTATGTCTGCATTATACCTCTACACTACACACTAGATTTCCCTGTGCAGAATGATGAGGCTATATTCTTTTAAATTAAATTTGCCATGCTTTTTAAACTACCATGGCCACATTCCTGGACATGCATTTGCTGTCCCTGAGCTCCTTGAGGCACATTTATATACACATGTCCCAAGCATAAGAAAGTTACATTTTGGATTACAGTTCCCAGAGGTCTCTTTGCACCTAGCAAGGCTGGGAACTATGCTGATTGGTGGCTTTGGAGAGTTGTTGTCCAGAGAAGTGAGTTTCCTAAGCTATATCTTACCTTCAAATGGATCATGAAGATACATCATACTGGGGAAATGTTAAGATCTCTTCTTCGTATAACACAGTGATTGGAACAGATAGAATTCTTCAAGAGCCATAGTTGATGTTTTGCCAGTAACCTATCTGAATTTATTATTATCCTTTCCCAATTCCCAGTATCCTACACAGTCAAACGTTGTTATTGTGTGTCTTCAAGTTTGTGTGTGTGTATTTGTGTATCAAGT
Organism: Cyclura pinguis; assembly: GCA_030412105.1. Taxonomy (NCBI): domain Eukaryota; kingdom Metazoa; phylum Chordata; class Lepidosauria; order Squamata; family Iguanidae; genus Cyclura; species Cyclura pinguis. Next base: position 83,206,470 of record CM059600.1, read on the forward strand.
TTGTGTGTGTGTATTTGTGTGTATTGTGTGTCTTCAAGTTTACTGCCTAAATCTAAATATTAAAAAAGGTAGCTCTTCAGAAGAATGATTGAGAGACTCAGCATCAACGATTGAGAGACTCAGCATCAACTCCCAACATCAACTCGGTAAACCTGTATTTCCGAGTAGAGGTTGGTCCTGAGATAAAGTTACACACGATAATTACTTCAAAGTTTCAACACACAGGGAGATTGCAAACCAGCTCCATGTAGACCATAAAGCCACTGGCCTAGCAGAAGGAGTCAAGAAGGAGTCAAGGACTAAAGTCAGGAGCTTCATGAAAGTTGACCCTCACTCGCAACGTACGGAATCGAAGTAAAAGAGAAAACTGAAAAATTAAATGGCTATTTGAAAATCCGCCTCATCTACTAGCTTGCATATATCAAGAAATATTACACCAGGAAAGGCAAGAAGAAACAGTTAAGGCAACAATGATCTCCTGGGCTCAGAATATCGGACATTCAATTCAATTAGATTCTTGGGAACAAAGCTGGAAAAAGACTCAAAAGTTTACAGTAGCCCAGAATCTGAAAGAGAACTATTATAAGCTGTTTCATAGATGGTATATGACACCAGATAAATTAAAAAAGATTTATAATACAGGTAATGGGCTTTGTTGGAAATGTCAAAAAGAGGTTGGTACGATATACCATATGTGGTGGACATGTTCTAAGGCAAAGAAATATTGGAATGGGATACGTAACAAAATATGTGTATTAATGCAAGTTCAGTTTGCAAAGTTACCGGAATTGCATTTATTAAATATGACAGATGTATTAGAAGGTACTAACATAAAGAAGTATTGGAGAATAATACTGTATATGATAACAACAGCTCGTATTGAATATGCAAAGTTGTGGAAAACGCAGCAAATACCCACAATAGAACAATGGTGGGGGACACCTATTGAAAATAGAAATGCAGATATGATCTCTCAGAGATTAAAAGGGAAATCAGACGAAGAGATTCAAAGAGAATGGCAAAATGTGATGGGTAATTGCTGGGTATTGACAGATGGAAATGGGTAATTTATGGTTTTGATAATTAATGTGGTGGCTACCGGAAATACATCATGAAGCGGGAAGTGGAGAGGCAAATGCAAGAACCAACATGTAATATTAGCAGTCAATTGTGGTACAATAATATAAGCACGTTAACAGATATTGAAAAGGAAATCTAGATCAGTGTGGAAGATTATTAATAATTCATGTAAACTACATTTATAAATGATTGTCTTATATTGGAAACTTGAATAAAACGAATAAAAAAAAGAAAAAGAAAGAAAGTTGACCCTCAGTCCCTTTCTTCTGTATCACACCAATTGCTTTGAGGCTAAACTAATCTAGAGCACCACTTCTCCAACTGGTCCTCCTAAAGGGCCCCATACGATCCATAAGCCAAGACAGCGAGGAAGCAACAGCCAGTTTTAGTCTGCCACTGTCTTAACTTCTTGGCTGCAGGGGACAGCACATGCTTTGCTTTGTAGCAGAGCAGAAAAAGAGTCTGGCAGTGGAAATAATTTAAAACTCCTGAGTAAGAGAAAGATATCTCTGTGCTTCTAATATACTAGACATGGAGTTTAGGAATGTAATTTTTGGGCTTGTTTCCCAAAGCCCCAGCCAGCATGGCCAGGTTCTAGGAGCTGTAGTTCAAGCCTGTTACACACAAAAATACCAAATGGGACAATGAAATAGAAACGTTAAATATTAAAAAGAAGGCGTCAAGAGATGTAGGCCTAAATATCCTAAAGGAATCAGATCTTATCTGACCTTGGATGCTAAGCAGGGCCAGCCCTGGTTAGTACTTGGATGGGATACCACCAATGAATACCAGGTACTGTGGCCTATATTTCAGAGGAAGGAACTGGCAAACCCACCTCTGAGTATTTGTTGCCTAACAAAACCCTACCAAATTCATTGGATCACCCTAAATCAACACGTAATTTGGATGCACAGAGAAGCAGCAGATCCCATACTCTCTTTTCCACAAAAAATCTCTGACAGCTTGTAAACATGAAAGGGGGAAAGGGTTCCACTCCACTGAACCTTGGAGGCTTGGATTAGAAGCCCTTTGTGGTCTCTTTCAGCTCTATGATTCTCACACTAAGCGTGCCCAGTAGTAACTGTCCAACAGTGGAACCCCTTAGCCACTTCCAGTTGCTTGGGGGCCACTTTCTTTTTGCTGTTTTCTCGCTATTTTGGTGTGCCCTTGAACAGCTTTTTAGGGCCAAAACTCTACCCCAAGAGGTTCTTTGGGGATCAGTGGCCCTTCCCATTTGCACATGCAGCCTGTGATCACTACAATTTCCTAGATCAGTGGTTCTTAACCTTTTCTTTTCTGGGGATCTCCTGCAAATATAATTTCTGGCCAGCTTCTGCCTCAAGATTTAAATATTTAAATGTTAAAATTTTCAAATATTTATCTATTAAAGGTTTCTAAGACTAGGATTCAAATCCTCCCATAGACACTGGATGACCTTGGGCAAGTCACATTCTCTCAGCCTCAGAGGAATGCAGAGACAAACCCCTTCTGAACAAATCTTCCCCAGGCCCCCCCCCCAAGAAAACCTACCCTGTGACAGGTTTACTTTAGGGTTGCAATAAGTGAAGTGACTTGAAGGCACACAGCAACAAAGTGCAGCTGACATGGGAAGGTTCTTTCTAGCCATCATGTCTTTTCCCTTTAAAAACTGACTTACGGTGACTCTAAGGCAAACCTCTCACGAGGGTTTTCTTGGCAAGATTTGTTGCCCTTGACTTTCTCTGAGGTTGAGAGAATGTGACTTGCCTAAGGTAACAGAATAGGTTTCCATGGCTGAGCGGGCATTCAGACCCTGGCATGGACATGCACAAATGTCTGCGCTGTGTCCTTTCAGTCAAGACAAAGTATAATGGTATTAAAGAAGATTAGAGAATGTTGCGTGCTCTGGAAATTTCATCATTTTTAAAAATGAATTAACTCGCCCACTTCCACATGGCCTAGCTTGCCATCTTATTGTACCATGGAAGTAACTCTGGGTTTGCTGTGCCCGTGGAGTGCCAGCTCCAGCCAGTTCTACCAGGCTTGAAGTTTGGCCACAGTAATGGAATGTGTGTCGGCATTCTGAAAACCAGGCTTGTTAATTATAGAGAAGCTTATCACCAAAAGGATAAACTCTGGCTGACAAATTGGTCATGGCAAATATACACAGAACTGTTACAACCAGTGGAGGGGTTACCCAGCTAATTATTTATCTCTACAAATCATTTCTAAATTGACATTTCTAATGTGGCTTGTTAATAAACAAAATTTTAAAGCAAAATAATACTTTTTTAAAAAAAACTATCAGCGTAAGTAGAAATATACCACAAAACAACCATTCTAAAATAATACTAAGGCCTAGACAAATAAAGGAAATTTCATTCTAGCATCCAAAATTAACCAGAGTAGGTACAAAGCAAGGGAGAGGGTATTCCAAAAGAACACTGAGAAGAACTTTTCCTCAGTTGCCACCTACCTGAACCCTCACGGCCCAGAAAGCAGGATTCACAGGGCATGTAGTAAACCTTCCTGCAGCGATGCCCCAAGCTGCACTCAGCTCTAAGCATTATAATTAGCATCTTCAATTGTGCACAGAAGGCAATGGAAAGGCAGAGGAGAGGTGACAAATAATATAACACCAGTGACATATGTTTTTGTAATCCTATCACTGTGTTCTGGACTATTTGCAGTACATGAAGATACTTAAGAGGAAGTTCCCCATAAAAGGTCTGTCTTAAACTTTCCTGAAATTAATGATTTTACTTAATTTGGGGACACTGTCGGGGACTTTGTGAGCTGAAGCAATTTCCAGGAGAGGAGGTGCTTGCTATTATATTCTGCAGCTTTTGTAAATATTTATGTGTATAATAACGAAAAAGGAAGCACAAGGGTCCTCTTCCACATGATTCAAGAAATCGAGGAAAATTTAAACCATGAGTGGGGATGCTATGCAACCAGCATAAAAACACATTACTGTATTTGCCAGCATATAAGATGCACCAGTATATAAGATGCACCCCATTTATACACTGGTAAATACTATTTGTGGTATATACAATGCACACTGGTGTGTAAGACACACCTGATTTTCAAACAGTATATTTCAGGAAAAAAAGTGAATCTCATACACCAGCAAACAGAGTACCTGACCAAGTACAACTAAGAACATGATAGAAATAAAACATGGAAGAACTATATAAAAGAGATGAAAGAACAACAGTTTCATTCAAGGAAGAACCATTTGAAGATGAACCTACAATTTTAGAAAGTGAAGTAGAAGCTGTACTTAGAGTACTTGGTAGAAATAAATAATCAAGAACAGATGGCATACCAATAGATTTGCTTCAAGCTACAGAGACAACCTACTCTTGTTCTAACTAAAATCTGTCAACAAATACGGAAAACAATGTGATACAGATTACAATGGGCCACAGATTAAAAGGCTCAATATATATTCCAATTCCAAGAAAGGAGACATTAGGGATTGCAGTAATCTCAGGGGCATTGCATTACTCTCCCATTTAGGCAAAGTGATGATGAGGATTTCACAACAAAGACTTTTACCATACATGGAATGAGAAATCCACTCGTCTAAGGTGGGTTTAAGAAAGGAAGAGGTAATAGGGATCACATTGCAAACTTACGTTGGATAATGGAGCCTGTATTGCATAGACTATAGCAAAGTCTTGATTGGGAAGATAATGAAAAACTACGAATTCCTCTTAAAGAAAGGGGTGTAACACGGCATTTGATTGTCCTGATGCATAACCTGCACTCAAGACAAGGAGGATAGAACATAGAGAAACACAATAGTTTTACTGGCAACTGGGTCATGCAAGGCAGCATTTCATTATCCTATCTGTTTAGCTTGTGTGCTGAACATATCATACATAAAACAGAATTAGACTTTGAGGAAAGAGGCACGAAAATTGCGGAAAGGAACATCAGAACAACAGAATGGAGACTAATCAAGAAATCAAAAGAAGGCTAGGACTTGGAAAGGCAGCTATGAAGGAACTACTCCTTTTGGGAAGATCTTTAAATGTAACTGTAACTAAACCAGATGGTGGCCAAAATCCTGTTGACTGCATATTTTGGTGTATCCTTTTGCTATTTCAGTGTTATGTACACTTCCAGTTAATGTGAAGGAGGAGGTACGCAGGACCTCCTTGCACAACACCTGTCCCATGTACAAACTCAATGTGACAATCAGTAGGTGGGTAGGGCACAATCACTGTCCTACACTAGCTAGTAGCTGAAGGGAATGGAACAGATGTTACCTTCTCAGACTTCCAACATACTTGCATAGGGATCTCAGAACTGTTTTTAAGGTGGTAGGGGGCTCAACATTGCTGGTCAAGTTGTTACTAATTTTGCCTACTTACATTTGGAAGGCAAATTACATTTCCCACCCATCAACACTGAAGCATTTTCAAATACAAAGATTCATAGAAGTACTGTACAATGTTTACTCAGAAGTGCCCTTCATGTATTTGGTGTAGCCTACTCCCAAGTAAGTGTGTATAGCATAGATTGCTGGTAGCCTTCATGATTCCTTGGAGGGCTCAATGACAAGTCACATGTGTGTGTGTGAGATAGAATCATAGAGTTGGAAGAGACCACAGCGGCCATCCAGTCCAACCCCATGCCATGCACGAACACACATCAAAGCACTCCCAACAGATGGCCATCCGAGGCAGCATATTTCACTAGCAGACAGTTCTGACCTTCAGGAAGTTCTTGTGTGTGTGTGTGTGTGCGCGCGCACGCACGCATGTGTGATCATCTAGTACACTTCTGATTGATAATGCCTGAGAAGATTCAACTACATTGCAGCTTGGTGGTATAATTTTCCAGATCATTTTGAGGAGAACTCAACTTCCCAGTCTTGCCTAGTCTGCCTTCTCTGTTCCAGGTTTCGTGTTCTTGCTGACCGGTCATAGGCCAGCACTCTGGACTTGTTAAGCTGAGTTTGTGAAGCTGGCACAGCAAAATCCCAATGGAAATACACTAATGGAGATTTTACACTCTTCCAACATTTGAACAGGGTCCAGGTCAGTGGCGGAGCTTGGAAAGTGAGGAGGGGAGTGGCGTGGCCATGGCATGCAGGGGTGTGGCTATGAGTGGAGACACCCCAAAAACATTGCCACTGGGGGCAAACCGCCCCCATTGCCCCCCCCCATCGCTACGTGACTAGTCCAGGTTATTGTATACCATGTGTGTATGTGCATTCAAGTGGTCAGGATCAGGAGAGGAATACCATTATGCGCAACGTGTGCATAAAGTATGGAAAAACTGGAATGCATCTGGTGGGGCAATTGTATGTATTTATGTTGGCCTGTACTTCTTTTTTTTTTTGTACTATGCTCATTGGATACACGAGTTTATGTGAACTGCTGAATATGGACTGACAATATTTGCCTGTCTGGTGCTGCCTTCTAAATCACACTAACAGTAATATAGTAATGACAGCAATATAAAATAGGGCCATTTTTATACTTCACATTTGTGATTGGTGATCAGTTTACAGGAAGCCAAACATGAGACTTGCTTACTGAAAGTGACAAAACATTCTAAAACAGAGAAAACACGATGGAAGCTAGCTTCACAATGAAAAGATAAAGGTCAGCAGCTCTCCAAATATGGCCCACCATTGAAAATTAGATGTGGAAGGGAAATGGGATCAGTCGCATAGGGATGGGGGAAGGATGCGGGCAGTGTGCCCCCAGAAGCAATTTTGGGGGGGCACCATCACTCCTTGCTTGACCTCCTCCATGCACCATAGCCTCACCCTCGTGTGTTGTACCCACACCCCATCCGTTGTAGCCCTGCCCACGCACACCATAGCCACACCCCACACATGTAGCCACGTCCCCGCCATAGCCACACCCCCAACATAGCCACACCCCCAACATAGCCATGCCTCTGCATGTCGTAGCCACATCCACACCCCTCCGCCCACCCACGTCCCTCTGCCTGCTCCCACCCCTCCGCCTGCCCCTCTGCTTGCCCCCTCTCACACACCCCAAGCTCCACCACTGAAAGGGATGCAGTGTGGTATAGTGGTTAGAGTGCTAGAGTGGGACATTGCCAAAGTGAATTATTGGGTGACCCCGAGCCAGTCATCTCCTCTCAAGAAAATCTAACTCACACAACTGTTTTAAGGATCAAACCAATATGCTCTAGTGTCTCACCAAACTACAAAGGATTCTGTAGCATAGAATCATAGAGGTGGAAGAGACCACAGAGGTCCTCCAGTCCAACCTTATTCTGCCATGCAAGAACCCACATCAAAGCACTCCCAACAGATGGCCATCCAGCCTCTGTTTAAAAACCTCCAGAGAAGGAGACTCCACATATAGCATAGCATATAGCCATGGCAGTTAAAGTGGAGTCATAGTGATATAATTATCTAGTCTGAAAGGGTTCCTGTCTGTCTAGCATTTGCTGAGGTGGCTCTTGAGGGACTTTGGGGGCAGCCACATGGAGAACACAGGTGCTGCTCCCCACTCTGTTATAGATAGACCTTAGAAAAGGCTACAACTCCTAGCCAACATGAAAAGGCACTCTCCAAACTTTGACTACAAGGAATAACCAGATCTATTTCATCTCCTGCTAGCATTCCAAAGCTATCCAGTTCAGTTCTAGCTGCCAGGGACTGACCTATTCCGAAGTATTCACTTCAGCATCACATATATTAACTTCAGAAGTTCAATGTAAAAACTTTCCCTACCTAATTCTTACTGTCAATTTAATTTTAATTCTGTCTTGGCTTTACCTCCTGCCTATCAGCCAACTTGGTTGTCTGGAAAGATTATAGAAAGGGGGTTAAACTGGACTTTCTGGGAGATGCCACAGGATGCGTCAGGACAGCTTTCGGATCAGAGTTCATGATGTCAGCTGTAGAGAAGCCTAGAAGGTAACAACTTGCTTTTTCCCTTGAAACACTTACTAGACTGTTGATTTAGAGTAAACTTCCACTACACATTTGAACTAGCTTAAAGTGGTTTAATTAGGGTTACCATATTTTGAAAAACAGAAAAGAGGACACATTTACAAACTTCAAACCACCAATTGCTACAGCAACCCTCACTTTAAATACTCCTGCTATATAAGCTGTGATCATTACTACAGGAAATATTCCTAACCTCCATTGTATTTAAATAACAACAATTTGAACGGATCATTTAGAAATATTTAGTAATGCCAACAATTGATCTGGGGACCTCAGCAAAACCTCGACATAGCCTGGGATTAGAGGCCCACCACTCTGGCCTGCTCATCCACTACTCTAGCACGGCAGGTTCCCATAACAATAGTGTGAGATAGGACAGCAGCAGCAGGGTAAACTGTCACGGGGAACCAAGAAGAAGAGCTACATTTGGTGAAAAGGACAATGGAAAGTCTTAAGAAGAAGGAAAAGGAGGTAAACTTCCAGGGGAGAGGGAAGAAGCTTACAAACACTCCATATTGTGCAGTAGTTCCTTCCTCGCTACAGCCACTGTTGCTGTCATTCTTCCTTCCCTCTCCCACATCCTGCTGTGAGTTCCATCAGCACAGAGTAATGACGTTAAATTCACAAGCTATAGTCTTGGCCATCCCTAGTGATAGGATATTCTTTATATAGCCCCTCATTTTGACCCAAAGATTTGCAATGATTTCAGAGAATCAGAGGTGGAGGGATCTTGTAAGAAAACACAGATATTTTAGAAAGCTCCCTGGACAGAAACCTTAGTTCTTAGAGGACATGTATGGGAAAAAGAAGAGGCATGGTAACTGGAGGTTTAACTTTCAACGATTACGGATTAAAACCTTGAAAACAAGGCTCGGCAGGGCAGTGGACATTACACACTAAAATCTCTTTCCTTTTCTCTCTTCAAAACTAAAACCCCATTGGCCTGTCGGTTGAAAGAAGTTGCATTTAATAAATTTACACTTGTAGCTCAGGGGCATACTATAAACGCAGCTGCTAATCTTTAAAATTTGTAAACAGTGTACAAATCCAATACTCACTCACTTGTGCTAAGCTTCACTGAACTCAGTGGGGTTTATAACATGTATTAGAAGCATATATATATATATATATATTAGCTTATATGTATAACACATATTTTAAATATATTTACACACATATTTCAGTATATTTTATATTTGAGCTTCTGTAATACATTAAGTCTAAGAAAACAGCTTCCTTAAATTGGCAGCTGAACAAAGAAAGGCCTCCAAGACCTTGGATCTTTAGGGTGGCTGGTGTGTTTCAGATAACAACACATCAGACAGGACAAAGCCGTCTGTAAGGAGTAAACTGGTTGATAAGGAATATAAGAAAAAAGGCTGGCGTTGTTTAGAAGTAGGGGTGGTTAGAAACTGTTAGGGTGATTACACCAAGGGGCATTTTGAAACTGCTAATGAGAATTAAGGATACACGAGGGAAATGCATGATCAGTGCGTGATCACTCATGCTGTAAATATGGGGAAGGGGAAATGTAACTTCTTAGGTGATCGTTGATAGGCTGTAACCTTTGGGGTCCTATCCAATGGGATCCCAGGGGAGGGAAAACCTGCGACGGGGACAGGGGATAAAACATGAGGTACACAATACTGGGGTGTGTCCTTCTCTCTGGGGAATACCCGCTTCTGCAGAAACATACTTTTAATAAACATTAATGCTTCAGCTGATCCTGTGCTAAATTGCTTTATTAGTCTTTTCAGTTATTTCTTAAATACATGAATAAGATTGTGGTGGTACTTAATGTTTATTAAAACCTAGTACATCTTTCCTAACCAAACATTTGAAACCACATTTGGTGCTTAATTAGTAGATACCCAGCCCAGTTATCACCAAATAATGTTCACTAAAGACAATGCAGTGTTTTTAAGAAGCAGAAGAATTAAATGTTTTGGTCAGATTAGATAAAGCACTAAAGAATTCACCAGTACTAAAGAACTTACCAACACAGTCCCCAAGCTTTCAAGATCTGTTTTCTCATGTAATGCACCACGGTCTGCTCAGGATCTAACCCACAATTCAACTAAGCCTTTGCTGAAAGAGTAAAACAAATATAAAATTCATAGAGGCAACTCCTCACATGTATCATCAGAAGCAAGCTGTACTGGTCTGTTGAGCTCTACTCCTCCCTGTGCTAAAAAACATCCTATCTGGTCTATATGTCACTCACTGTCTTTCTTACTGATTTCAAAAGCTGTCTGCTCATAGTCTCATGCTAATTTTATTCAAACCTGTGGAGATTTCATAATAATGTGCTGCTGCTTTCAAGAAAGAAAATCTTTTCCTGCTTGTGGTTAGAGTAATCTTACACAACACAGTGTAACTTTCCGGAAAGTTGCACTGAGAGGCCAAAGTCCTCATTTGAGAGAATTTTAAGCTACTCTCTCTGAAGTAGAGTTGGAGACTTGGGCCATTTCCACACTAGACTGTTATAGTGCTATTACTCCACTTTCAACATCCTATGGAATCCTAGGGTTTGCAGTTTTGGGAGGGGCCAAACTGCAAACCCCAGGATTCCATAAAATGTTGAAAGTGGAATAATAGCACTATAACAGTCTAGTGCGGAAATGGCTTCGGAGGAAGCAAAATCATTCTTATCCTTCTGGTGTCTGGAAATATCAGACACTGGGAAAATATTTACCATCTGTCTCAGATTAACATAAGATAGGACATTTATATGATTATTTAAAAGTTTTGTTTGGTTGAAAATACCAATAATACATTTCTGGGCATCTAGTAAATAAGATTTTACTATATTAATAACATAACCTGCTGTCCTCTTGAAGCTTGGTGGAAGGTGACATTTGCTGTTTAATTGACTGGGAAGAATATTTCCTCATCTATTGCAAAGAATCAGCAGAATGTTCTCAGGAAAGTCTGGTGTTACAAATGAAGTTCGCATTCAAGTTTAGCTCACATTTCCCTCCCTCCCCAATGTAGCCTGAAGTGAGTAATAGACACAATTACTTCTAAGGCTTTGGTACTCACATCATGCCATCTTTATAACTTCAAAGCAGTGAGCAGTAACTTTAGCTATGTAATTATCTGTGTGTGTTTTTGAACACACCCTTTGTCAGAAAATACCTTTTAGTAGAATGGCCAGGATTGTAGATAGCAGACATGTGTACTTCCAGGCATCTTCCTCACCTAAATCCACCCCAGTCAATATACATAGTACCAGCCAGCCAAGTTACTTTGTCACAAAAAATCTCAGGAGCACCTCTCTACCCTCACTGATCATTAAAATGCAACAATAAGTCTGAAAACAGTCAGCTGTCCTTTCATAACACCAAAATCTTCTGCCTCAACTCTTCCTAATGATAGGGCTGACCTCTGCTCCTCATCTTTAGGGAGTTTTCCTTGGCACCATTTTAAAACATACTTTTTTTTTTTGTCCTGTGCTCACACCTATATTTCCATACAACATGATCACTTGGTTGGTACTGCAATCTGTGCAGAATTCAATGGTATAGGAGTTTGCTTATCTCACATCTCAAGAGGTAAAGAAATACAGATCTTTTGCTTATTGTCTGTTCTTTTCGTCTGGTAATGTCAGAGAGATACATGCAGATACGGGCAAAAGAGGTTGCATACAGGTTGTACATACAGCAGCCCAAGGTGCCCAAGTCTTTGGAGATTTCCTTCTATATACAAAAGAAGCTTTGTTTGTTTCTTCTGCTTTAGAGCTACAAACATTTGCACATAATTTGGCTTGCTTTCGTTGTCTGGGGCTGATGAATGGTGGAGTCCAAGACATCTGGAGAGTTTGAAGTTGAGGAAAGCTGGATATGATCCAACATGCATCTTCAGTTTCAAAACATCATGCTCTTTTTCCCCTTTTAAACAAATTTTATATCAGTAGCATCATATGTCTGGCATTCTCAGATTTTCAATAAGCTTGTAAGAGCTTGCACAACCCAGACCTGATTCTGGTGTTATTTTTAAGCCAACAGAATGATTTCCATCTCCTGATCAGAGGGAAAAGTGATCCCCGCTTCTCTCCAGAGTGCTCTATGCAGCTTCACAGGTTGGTCCATGATGCTGGGAAAACTCTGGGGTAGATTTTCAGGAGGCACAGGCAGCCCAAGGGAGGAAAGATGGGGAAATGGAAGTCCACTGTGGCACAATATTTCAGCCTCTCTGTTTTTTTACTCATTATCCCCAGAATGCAAACCTGTAGTTTGAGATGATGAGAGTTGTAGACCATATGAAGGGGCAGTGGAGGGCCAATCTATTAACTACTGGTTTTTTGACACTAAAATCTGTGACAGAATCATCCTAAATCCAAAGGCAATCTGAAAGGTCATGTCTCCTAACATGAACCATCCCAAGTTTGACATCTTTGGGGAGGTTTCTTTCTTTCAGTCCCACCACTGTCACAGCTATGCTTGATGAAGATGTGGAAGAGGGCCTTCTCTGTGGCTTCACCTGTGCTCTAAACTAGGCTGGTGCCCTCTCTACTCTCCTTTTCCACATCTAAATAAGCATTTCACTATTAAGTGGTTGCTGTGGAAGGGTCTTTTAATGGAGAAGAATATGCTGCACAACATATGCCTTTATTTTTTTTTTAAATTAGGACTACTTTAGTTGGATAGTTTATTTAACAGATTTCAAACTTTTTAAAAACTAATAATTAGTATATAGCTTTTCTTTTAATCTACGTTGTGAACTGCCATGGGGCCCCTACTGGAAGAAGTAGGATATAATTTAACTAAATGTTAATTCATTAATTAATTGATAATATTAACTAGAGTAGATCCATTGAACCAATGGCATCTGTATAAGTGTTGGATTACCCTTCATATTTAATAACATATTATATTTAAGGATATATTTAATATTTTAAAAATATCTTAAATATTTAATAAGTTCTGAATACATTCATACAAAATGTAATATGAGAAAGAGGACAAGATTATGAAAGGCTCAGAACAAATACAACAATGTCTTATACTTACGTGGAGAAACTACTAAAGCAAACATCGTGAACACAGATGGCAGTAAAAAAAGAAACCCAAACAGGAAAAGGAGATTCTTATTTTTAAAAGGAACCCAGACTATCAAGACAAAAAAATAGAATACCTAAAAGCATCAATAAAGTACTTATTCAAGGCCAGCTGGTACCACTCAGAGGCAGGGAAACTTAAACTTATATAAAGCCTTCACTAAATGAAACCTTGAAATGAACAATTAAAACTGGAAGGCAAGGATTTGAAAGTTTAAGTACCAATCTTAACAATGAGTCTTTGGTCCTCCTTCACAACCCACAATTCATTTCCTGAGTTAATTAACTGAAATTAGTTTTATCTGCTGCATGTTAACCCACCCTTCTGAGCAGAGGTGAGTGGCTACTAGTGTTGTGATACCTAACTTGGAAATACAGGATTCTAGTATTCTAGACAGATTTGTTAGGTGACCACACTGTGAATCAAGTAAAATGCTGTGGATGTTGTTTTTATTATTTTTGTTCTATTTTATGATAATAGATTATGATTAGTGTTTTTGAAGGCCTAGAGCTTTTAGAACTGTGTAAGATGAAAGTTTTAAATTAAAAACACACAAGTACTGAGTTTCTACCTGCACATGCTTATGAGATGTCTTATAATAGTTTTCTTCACTTACTCAGGGAGGGTTCCTGTAGTAATTACATTGCAATCCTGCATTTTGTGTTATGCAATCACTTTGTGGAATGTGCTCAGGACAGAAATTATATGTCAAGGTGCAAGATCATGCCCTGTTCTTGTCACTGCAGCAGTAGATTTCAGTCTGCAGGTGATGTTCAGGTGAGTAATAGTCTTTCCTGAATAGAAAACTTCCATCATTTGGTAACTGCAGCATTATGTAAGAACTTCAAAATGTAAATGAGCCAGGACAGTTTTACATAGCCAAGAGATGTCATATCTTTACCACACAATGGCATGGATTCTTTTGGTTAGTCCCCAACTAGAGTACATGCATTGAATCAAATACTGAATAGTGAGCCAACACATATGTAAATTGCACTGGCTTAACAGTTCTGTGTTTGTTAAGACTAAAAATAGGAGCCAAGCCATAGTCACTTCTCCAATTCAATTTAGGAGTGCCAATATTCTTGTTGTCATTGCTATTTCTTCCACTTCCTACCTGCTACTTAGCTGTAAGCATTTGTAGGTTATAATGTAGGGTTGCAGAACATGAAACTCTAGTTGTTGTTGGACTTTGCTAGAACAGTCACTAATGAGGGCTAATAGAGTCCCAACACACCTGGGATAGCATACCTTGATCACTCCACCTCAAGTGTAGTGCTTACCTCTCACTATATTACTTGCTGATTCCTCATAGTGAAATGAAGTTCCTGCAGGTGAAATTAAAAAAGAATTAGTACCAGAGGCAGAAATAATATGGAAAGGAGAGGAACAGTTTCCTACACTACAAAAAAGAAGAATAATTTAACAAATTTCAGCACAAGTTTTATTGAAAACTAATAATATGCAAATATGAAATGAAAACACCAGATCATGTAACCCTTACATACATAAACAAAAACTTTCTGAGCCTTCTAGAGACCACTCCAAAATGAATCTGGGGTGACCTTTTCTTCTACCAGCCTCCACTTTTCTCATGATTTCCATTTGGGTGGGCTAAACTTTTGGATCAATTCCTTTTTAACCTGCTGTGGTTGCTGGTGACGCAGGATTATCTGCTCTCCTTTTTCGTTTTGTTTTGCACTTTGCCCATGTTCAGTAAAGGATTCTGCAGGCAGCTGTTTACCTTGCCTGTTGTAGACAGACACACACAGATACAGTAGCACTGCAGAGAGAGACACTCAAAATCATTCATACCTAGAATTATTCTATTTGCTGTGTTTACATTCCTTTGATAACTTTGCTTCTTCTCTTTTGCATCCCTAAACTGTATTTCTGAATGCTCAACTGAGTTACTGCAATACTAGATTAAGTTAATGCGATAGTAGATTTGGGAACTGAAGGAAAATTTAGGAGGAGGGAAGGAATTATTATTTGGGGGGACAATTTCCTTATTCTCAACAAAGAAAAAATGTGTCTCTCCAGCTTTCCCTCAATATCTTCTCAATGTTGCTGCTCCCTAAAAAAAAAAGGATCAGGAAGAAAAGAGGGTTAGGTGTTCATAAAAACAGTTTGTAGCAAAGGAGCCTCATTGTCGGAGATTTTATTAACTGAGGTATGCCTGTACTGGAGTAGGCTGCAATGTATTTTTCCTCCTCAGGTCAGCTAACTGGCTGCAAATTACAGTTGGCCTTCTGCATTCACTAGGGTTAGGGGTGAAGGATCTCCACAAAAGTAGAAAGACCACGAATGTCAAAATATGCATGTGTGTGACTGTGGGAGGGGGGCGAGGCTATTAAATATGCAAGAGCTCTGCATTTTACCCTATTTGAGGGGGGCCCAGTCAATATTCCCTCTGGTGGGATTTCGGTGGGATTACTTGACCGTGGTGGTGATGGCAGCCTCACTCTGAGGAAATCTGATTTCCCATAATGCCCCAGATTACCTAATATGGGAAATTAAATTAATTAATTAAATGACTGCTTATAGGGCCAGCTGCCTGCTATAGAGAGCTACATCACAGTAGGCACTAGTTCTTTAGAGGCCCATCTGGGGCTTTGGTAGCTGCAGTAGGATGCCCAATTCTAGGCAAGCTAAGATCCTAAGAGAAAAAGTCCCCAGTAGCAGATGAATGGAGTAGCTTTTAAGTCAAGCTTCTTTCACTTCTGGTGAACCCAATGGGAAGAAGATGCCTGGACAAGAGTAGCTGGGAGGAAAGGAAGACAGGGTTCAGGTGCCTTTAATGCTCAGGTAGACAAAGGAATTTTAGCAGCTGTAGCTTGTATTTCAATCTGCCTCTGTATAAATTTCTTCTGCACAACTTTTCAGGGTGCAGCAAACAATGCCCAAGATTTTGTTGGTTGGAGGGGATGGTGGGACAACAGCAGAGGTAGAGCAGTTGGAGGTACTGCCACAATATGTGGGGTTGTGGGTGAGAGATTAGAGAAGAAGTATTAAGAGAGGGGGTGGTGTAATGGTCTGAGGCTATGACCCTGCAGGTAAGGTTTGATTCCTTGCTTGGACATGGAAGCCCATTGGGTGACCTTGGGTGCCTCACACACTCTCAGCTCCAGAAAACCCCATGATAGGTTCACCTTAGGTTTACTATAAATCAGAAACAAGTTGAAGGCACACAACAACACCCTGAAGGCACCAGTTCCTGTCTGATCTTAAAAACTGAAAAACAGGCCAGCCCTAGCTAGTACTTGGATAGGAGACAGCTAATGAACACCAAGTGGCTATATTTCAGAGGAAGAAACTGGCACAACCACCTCTGAGTTTTCTTTGCCTCAGAAAACCCTATGAAATTCATGGGGTTTCCATAAGTCAGGAAGTGACTTGAAGACAAATACACACAAACAATCTCTTCCAGGAGATAAGGAGCCCTGCCAGATCCCGAGGTTAGCCACTGTCAGGCCTGCTTTATCTCCTGTTGAGGTCAGTTTTTACCTCCACCCCTCTGCTGCTACTGCGTGCTGCTCAAAAAAGTGACTTAGTGGATCCTCATGCCAGTATAAGTCCCCACTGAATTCTAACCAAGGTTTTGTTTGGCTATTGTAGCCCATCTCCCTACAAAATCAACTGGTTATTGGCATGCTTAGAATTGTTACTGTGGTTGTAAGGGAAGAAAGCATTCAGAATCCAGGAGTCTCATTCCCCTCACCATACTTCCTAGCTGACTGAGGGAAGCTGTGACTGTTTTGTGCCTAGTCAAAGTGTTCCTCGCTTGAACAGGCAAGCCAAATTACTATAGTAACCAAAGGCTGAAATCCTATATATGGTTACATCTTAAATACATTTATGCATGAACTCGGTGGGATTTGCCGAGTAACATCTAATATTACAGTGATGGCTTCTTTCAGCATTGTTCTTTTGTTTTCTCCCTTTTTTGGGGGGTGGGGTTATACTGCTTTTCTGGGTCACAAAGCACACACCTTACATGAAACAGTGTCATGTTTAAGTCAGTCTCTGTGTTTGCTACTCTGTGAATTTGAGCCATTCATATGCAGCAGTGTGGGGCAGCTCAGCTCTAGTGTTGTTCCACAGACAATATTGTTTGTTGTTGTGTGCCTTCAATTAATTTCTGACTTATGGCAACCATTCTGCATTTATACAAACCTGAAAATAAAAAGGCAGCAGAATCTGTGTGTTAAACATGGGCAAGGGGACAGCCTTCTATAACTGGTCTGTATCTTTGTGGGGACTAACAAGTCTTTGTTATTGCTAATAATTCTATTTTCCTCCCATCCCTCCTTTGATGAATTCAGCACAGGTTCTCTTTCTGCCATCTTATCTTTCATGTTTTCAGGAATTATGCATGGCAAACAGGCCGATTATTAAGGTCGGACTGGACTTCTTCTTCTTGTGTGCCTTCAATTTATTTCTGACTTATGGTGACCCTAAGGTGAACCTATCACAAGGTTCCTTTGGCATGATTTATTCAGAGGGGGTTTGTCATTGCTTTCCTCTGAGGCTGAGATGATGTGATTCACCTAAAGTTACCCAGTAGATTTCCCAGGTGAAGCAGGGATTTGAACACTGGTTTCTTGAGCCTTGATCCAACATTCAGGCCACTACACCACCCTTCCTCTCACAAGAGTGGACTATACTTGCTTAACTAAAACAGAACATGATGATACTTGGTGAATAACAGTCTTTCTAATTCAAGTGACTAAATTGGCTGACCTTGGAGGATGACCTATGCTAGAGACTATATAGGCAGAGTGTGTCACTTTGGCTCTTCTGGACCTCTCAGCGGATTTCAATATGAACCAGTTCTTTTGGATTGTCCCACTGGTATGAGACTTTTAGCCATTGTTCTGCAGTGGCTTCACTTTTTATGTAAGAATGGATCCTGAAGGTGATGCTGAAGGATTTCTGCTCAGTTTTCTGGCCACTGGCCTGTAGTATTCCTCAGGGCTCTGTTTTGTTCCACACACAATCTAATCTTTTACAAGAAACCACTGGGAAAGGTATTCTGGAGACCTGATATATTGCTGAAACCCAACTCTATTTCTCATGTCCTTTCAAATCTGAAGAAGCTATTTGAGCTCTAAACCAGTATCCCATGTCAATAATGGACCGTATGGGGGTAAACAAGTTGAAGCTCACTCCTGACGTGACAGAGGTGCCTTGGTCAGTTGAAAAGCAGATCACAGAATAGGGATCTAGCCTGCAGTGGACAGGGTTATACTCCCTCTGAAGACGCAGGTCCACAGTTTTGATGTGCTCCTGGACTGAGCCTGGAGGCCCAGGGCTGAGTGGTAGCTAGCAGTGTATTTGCATAATCAAAGCTAGTTTGTCAGTTACACCTGTTCTTCAAGGCGTCTGATCTGGACACAACGACACAAGCCTTATTTATATGTTGTTTATATGCTGTAATGTACTCTTAATGTGGCTGCCCTTGAAGAATGTTCAGAAATGTAGCTGGCCCAAATTGACCAGTATGTCAATTTGTACAATAGAATGTACAAAGAACATTCTAACTCTACAGTTTCATGCATCTTTAATAGCTATGGGCCTCTATCTGGGCATAATTCAAACTGCTGGTTATGAATGTCAAAACCAGGAGATCTGGACCAAGCCAGGGCTATGACACTAAGGTCTGCTATAAACTCTTCCTTCTTAGCAAATGCAGCACCCTTCTGCCCCCCCCCCCCCCCGGTGCGCTGACTTCCTTTCCCAGTTTGTTTCCCTCTACTGCTTTCCCTGAATCTGTACCCTTCCAGATACAATGCAAAACATGGATTTATTTATCCAATGACTGTATCACTGGTGGTAGCGTGTACAACAATAGGCTATGTGACTTGGGTCCAGGGTATCTGAAGGAGCATATTCTCCCTTATAAACCTGTCTGGGTCTTGAAAGCTGTCACAAAGGCCTTTCTTTCAGTTCAACTCCATTAGAGGTATGTTTGGTGCAGACCCCTCAAAAAAGGCCCTCTTACTGACTGCTCCCAGATTATGGAACTCCTTCCAAAGGAGTTTAGGAGAGTTTGCTCTCTATTGCCCTTTTACTAATAGGCAAAGACCTTCTACATTGCTGCCAGCCTTCAGAAACCAACTGCCTCCTATAAGCCAAGATTTTAAGAAGGACGTGAGGGACTTCTTATATTTTACTGCTTGTTTATTATTAGTCTCAATTTTTAAACTATTTTAATGGGAGTTTAAATAGTCTAAATAGTTTAAATTGTATACTGATAAATATAGTGTATTGTATTTTTATAAGAACCTTTTTTAATAGTTGGAAGCTGCCTGGCATGGGAGAAAGGTGGGATATCAGTCAAATAAATAAATATCCCAGGAAAAGAGTAAATATTGAACAAGCCTATGCATGTTTACTCAAGAGTGGGACTCACTGCGTTCAATGGGATTACTCTAAGGTGACTATAAAATATAAAACTGCAGCCAGAGTATGTATGTGTTTATTTCTACTATGACAGAGGAAGCTACAGCTATTTCATGAGGTTTATTGAAGGCAATGTGAAAATGCCTTCCATTTCCTTATGGTATTCTGCACCATGTGAAGAACGGTGAGGAATTATCACCACCTTGTGGTCCACTTTTGCATGTCATCTAGCTCACTTATAAACAGTCAGACAATGAACAAAGCATTTTTTTTAAAATCAAGCTGAACTCTTTCTCCCCACAGTCTCAGACTTAAAACAATTACAACACAGCAACAACTGTAAAGCATCCTTAGTAGCTAAAATAAATGTGAAAATGGAGATAAGTGAGTGAATTTCAAGGTTTTCAATCCTCACCCCTTCCCCAACAGCAGCTGTAGAAAAGGCCCAATCCCAGATTGAAATTGTTGCAGAATTGCCTGATTAAATTTTTTCCCTTAACGGTGGCATTTGTCCCTGGTAAGACACAAATGGGAAGTCTGTGGTTGTCTAATAACATCTCCGACCACTGTGGAGTGTTAGTTATGCTGGCTGGGACAGATAGGATTTGGAGTGCAAAAACTTTCGGAATGGTCAAGGGTAGTCTATCCTTGAAGAAGGAAAAAGATATCTGTACACACATACACATTTTCTGCACAATGGCTAATCACAACTTTGGGGTGTTTCTATTATTATTTTTTTCACCAGGGAATACCCCAACAACTCCTGCCCTCAAAACAGTGGCGATACATAAACACATCTATGTTGTTGCCTCTAGTTTGGTCCGCAGAAGACAGCACTTTAAGATGTAACCCTATAAGTACGTTTCCTGGAAGGAGGTCCCACTGAACTCAGCTTCTTACCTTGGTCCCCGAGGATATAGAGACCAACTTCTCTGCACTGATAAGAGAAACAATTTGTCTAACATTTTAAATTATGTGCACATTCACAAAATCCCTGTTACAGCTTCATAGAAGAGAAATGGGTTTGATATAAATACTATAATTACAGTTGTTCTAATTTGGGTCCAAAACATGCTTCGAACTGCTCTTTATTTTTAATCCAAAGTGCCTGGGATTTACTGTGTATACAAGTCTAACCATTTGTCAAGTTGCATCCTGGAAGAGTCTTTCTGGCCCTCTTTCTGGTGATATGATGCCAGCAGATGTCAATAATTAGTAGAAAATAACGTGCAAATTCATCTGCACATTTTCACTTCCTGCAATAGCATTCCAAGTTGCTTTTTCACCTTGACCCATCCTTATCTGTAGTGTGCAGTCATTCTGCTTGAACACTCCTGGATGTTGTGAAATTGCCCCTGATTGACTCAAATGGAGATTTCTGGAACAAGATTAAATTTGATTATTTACATATTTTCAACATGGGGTAAGATAGCAACCAGGTAAAAGGAAGAGGAGCAGATGTCTGTGATAAGAAAAATATACATTTTGTTCTGTGCCTAATTAATCCATATGCCACCATGTGTTGCTTTCTCATTGCCGAGAACTGATAAAGATATTCAATTAGTGTAAATTTTCAATGATATCTCAATTATCTAATATTGTAGAACCAAATGAAGTTTGTGTGAAAAGGTAAAAATGAGATATTATCTATCTGCAGTATTATTTTAGCCATGTATATGAGGAATTCAAATCCTTGTTCAGACATAGATTCAATAAACCCTTTTTGTGCAAGCTAGAGCACGTGTGTGTGTACATGATCACTTACAAAGGGCTAGACCCAAATTAAGTAATACTAAACCCATCAAAGTCAATGGGATTACTTTGTTCTGACTAATTTAAATCCTGTTGCTCCAAGTGTGACGGAACCTGGATCCAACTCAATTTACTATTTATGAAATGTGCAAATGTATATATTCTTCTGATTTCTATGTATGTTTGTGAAAGTTGGTCAGTGAAGAAGGCTGAGCTGAAGAAATCAACACATTTGAAATGAGACAACATTATCCCACTGGTAAAGACAAAAATGCTTGGTTAGGTGGAAGGAAGTAGAAAAAGAAAGACTACTGGTGAATTGATTCAATCAAGGAAACCATGCCCCTGAATTTGCAAGACCTGAGCAGGGCAGATGATATCTGGTGCTCTTGGAAGTCTCTCATTTATAGGGTTGCCATAAGTCAAAGTCAACTCAATGGCAAATATAATATTTACTATTTAATTTACAATATTTTTAAGAGCACTTGGTTATTTGCTTATTCGTTTGTGTATAAGCCACTCTGGAATGAAAGTTTCAAAGCAGCATCCAATAACATAACTTCAGTCATTTAAAAATAATGTTGTTTTCTTTTATAGTGTTAATGTTCTATTATGGCAGACAATTAACTTTTTTCAATTAGGTTTTAATTCATATACCTTGTTTTAGTTTACATTATGAGTTGCCTTGGGTCCCAGTCAGTAGTAAGGCAGGATATAAAATAAATGAAATAAATGATACAGCATAACAGTAAAAATAAAATAGAGATAACCTTCCCCCGAAGAAATTTGGGTGTATGTGGGAAGAGTTACGACTCATTTTAGACTGAAAGTTTGCCAGCGTAAAGCAGTCTTAACTAACTTTTGTCAAACTCAACGGAAAGAGACCAGCTTAGTTTTCCAGGAACTAATCCAAATACAGTCAAACCTCCGCATTTGGGGGTTTCACTTTTGCAGATTTGATCATTCACGAATTATTTGCTGTCACCTATACTGCCTCCCTATCCCATTTTTTTATAGGGACTGCAAGCCTCATGAGACTGAGAAACTGTAAACGAAGCTTTTAAGTCCCTATTAAAAATGGTGTGGGGCAGCAGTGGAGGTGGCAGTAAGCCCCACCAGCCCTCCACTTCTGCCTGTGAAGTTAATGTGATGCCTCAGAGGAATCCATGGTTGTCTGAATATGGTTATCATACTTTTTTTCTGTGTTAAATATGCTTTGGGAGGGCCTAGAGTAATTCACGGTTTTTCCATTTTCACAGGGGTCCTGTGCCCCTAACCCTAGTGAATGTGGAGGGATGACTGTATTTCTTTTTCTTTTTTTAAGGCTATAAGATTTCCTGCATGCTGATGAACAACAAATACAACATAAATTAAAATTAGCCAGGTGTGCTTCCATCTGGATAATCTTACATCATTCAGTTCTATCAATAGACAGACTTTATTTGTTGTCAGTCAACTGGAATTGTGCAGGTGCTGAACCTGTGCTTGGATGGGGGCTGGATGGGGGCCATAAACTGATGCTGAATTCTGATAAGACAGCTCCTTGTAGTTCACATGTATGGGGACTGGTTAAGGGAACTGTCCTAGATGGGGTTGAGCTTCCTCTGAAGGAGCAAGCACATGATTTTGGAATGTTCCTGGATCCATCTGTGCCACTGGGAGCCAAGGTGGCAGAGTGTGTGGGATCACCTTCAACTGTCCCACCAGTTATAGCTTTTTCTAGTTAGGCCACAACAAATAATGTGTTGGTAACTTCCAGATTAGATACCTTTGAAGGTTGCAGGTAGTGCAAAATGCACCAGCTAAATGTGCAAGGAAACATCTCATAATTACCATGGAATACTGGTTTTAAAGGATTTTCACTAGTTGCTAATATACCTCTGGTATGAATTCAGAATGCTTGTGATAATATTTAAATCCCTAAATGGCTTGGGATTACCATACTTAAAGGAGTACATCCCACCATATACACCTGCCCGAGGACTGAGGTTGACAGAGGGGCTCTCCTCTGTGTTCAACCAGTGAGAGCAATATACTGTGAGGACTTGGGGGATGGTTTCCTCAGTTGTGCCCCCCGGTTGTAGAACGCCCTGACCCTGGAGGCCTGATCAGTCCCGGTTCTTTCTAGCAGCAGGAAAATATGGCTTTTAATCAAAGCTTTTGGTGTCTAATGGAGTCTCCCAAATCTCTATGTGTTTTTAACTTTTAAAATCTGTTTTACTTGTTAAATGATTGGCAGTTTTAATTGCTAAATTGTTTAATATGGTTTTAGACTGCTTACATTCTTCCTCCCGGTTTTAAAGTTGAATTACGATTTATGGTTTTAAAGTTATTTCAGCTGTATGTCAATTTGAGGCCCTGTGATATAGGCGCAGATATCAATATTTTAATAAATAAAACAAAATACCGCAGTGGCTTTGAAAGATGATATACATTCCGTGTTGAAAAGTGCACTGAATTCTTGAGCCCATCTATTGCCTTGATTCCTCATATAAGCATATATGATCTGAAATTACTCTTCTCTTTCTGCACTGGTGCATTGAAAGGCCTGCAAAAAGGTCAATGATCATTTGATCAGATTTTAGCTGACGAGCCAAGGAGAATCTGGCCTTTAAAGGAACTGAACTGAAAATTATGTGGCTCTGCTGTTACACAATTAAATTAGGCACTCCGAATGCAGTACTGCCTTGGTGCTCCTTGGCCTGTATTAAAAATATCCCTTTTTCAAAGCGATTGTCCTAATCTAAAGTGACACACCTGCAGGGCTTGAGAAACATGCTAGCTCCTCACATTGGTGAACTCAAAGTAATTTTACTGCAGCATTCATGCTATAGACCCCAGATTCAACATAAAGATAACCAACCCATGCAGTATTCTTTATTAGGTATCTTCCTACGGCTGAGGATATAAATTTTCATGTTAGTCAGAGGAAGCAGAAAGATATAAAAGGAAGTCAAAGCAGGTAATTCGCCTGTATCTCATGTACTTGCCTGAGTGAGTTGTCAGCATTCTGGTCCTTGACCCATTGCTCCTAACTGATTCTATGCAGCATTGTTTTCTGAAAATTGTAGGTTATATTCTGACTACATAGAGATTTCACATTGTATTTTTATAACTGGGTTTTTTGTCCTTTGCCAGGGATCCAGGTGAAACAGAATTGGTTGGCAGGAGGCCTTTCAAAACTGTGAACTTCTGCATTGATTTACACATGATTTCTCTATTGTGTGATCTGTGCTATTGATTCATATGCAGGTCATAAGAGGGATGAGGTAAGATACCACTGATAAGGGTGCCCACATGAGATATAAGCCAAACTACATACAAAAAGAATCTTCTGTTCCAAAAAGGCTTTTAAACATGACCCATTCTGTTTACCGTCTCCATCTTGGGATTCATGGCCACATGAATCTTTATTTAAGTCTTTATTTACAGAATCACAGAATCACAGAATCACAGAAATGTAGAGTTGGAAGAGACCACACGGGCCATCCAGTCCAACCCCCTGCCATGCAGGAACACCCTCAAAGCACTCCCGACAGAGGGCCATCCAGCCTCTGCTTAAAAACCTCCAAGGAAGGAGACTCCACTACACTCCGAGGCAGCATATTCCACTGCCGGACAGCCCTGACCGTCAGGAAGTTCTTCCTGAGGTTCAGGTGGAATCTCCTTTCCCGCAGCTTGAATCCATTGCTCCTTGTTCTGGTCTCTGGAGCAGCAGAAAACAAGCCCTCTCCTTCCTCTACATGGCACCCCTTCAAATATTTAAACATAGCTATCATGTCCCCTCTTAACCTTCTCTTCTGCAGACTGAACATACCCAGCTCTCTAAGTCTATCCTCATAGGGCATGGCTTCCAGGCCCTTCACCATTTTGGTCACCCTCCTCTGGACCTGCTCCAGCTTGACCATGTCCTTCTTGAATTGGGGTGCCCAGAACTGGACACAGGATTCAAGATGAGGTCTAACCAAAGCAGAGTAGAGTGGTACCAGTACCTCCCTCGATCTAGACACCATACTCCTATTGATGCAGCCGAGAATTGCGTTGGCTTTCTTGGCTGCCGCATCACATTGCTGACTCATGTTCAGCTTGTGGTCTATTAAGACTCCTAGATCCCTTTCACACGTACTGCCATCCAGCCACGTGTCCCCCATCCTATATTTCTGCATTCCATTTTTTCTACCTAAGTGTAGGACCTTACACTTCTCTCTGTTGAATTTCATTTTGTTAGCTTTGGCCCAGCTCTTTAACTCTTTGTTTGTTTGTTTGTTTGTTCCCTCATCCCCCTCCGCAACTTTGCTATAGTAACACCTAGCCTACTTAGAAATTCTGGGGAAATCAAAAACTTAAACACTCTTTTGGCATTCTGGTTGGTCCTAAGAAAAGTACTGTTCAGCTATGAATGTGGAAAGTGTCTTTGTGGATGTACATGCTGATTCATACATAACAAATGAATGACCACTGTGCTTTCTTTATAGAAGTGCTAACATATTTTGGATATTGCTAAATACTCAGTAACTGAGCCACTGTAACAATACGAAACAAGATATAACAAGAATGCTAGCATAGTACTTTAGGATCAGGTGTTAGGCCTGTAAACCCATACTTACTTGGGGTAGGGATAGGAATGGGGTTAGCTGTGCATGATTAATTGATTATATTGATATTATCTCCATTTCTTGGATGTTTTTGTCTAAAAAAAAAAAAGACTCCAGGCATCTTACAGAAATATAACATACAAAAGTTAAAACCAGTAAAATAATATCGGCTGGCATGCTGTTTGGTATTTAAGAGATTGCAAGCCCAGCTTACAATCCCGTAACTCTCGGGATTCATATTTATGGTCACTAATGACCAAGCGTGACCTCTAAAACCTACTTCTTAAGCCAGGCAACAATCCAGAAAAAGGGTTTCAGAGGAACTGCAAACTGGGGTAGTGGAAAATAACAATTACGCCACTCTTACTGTTGCACTGCCCATTGACACAAGCAGCTGTGGCAGGACATCATCTTTCTAACGAAGGAAGAATTCTGAGGGTCCTCTTTACATTGCTATTTAATGCAAAAGTGCATGCATCACTAATTGATTCTGCTGTGATCAAACTGATTGAAACGAGGAAGGAAGCCAGCATCCCGTTGGCCATAGATTATCTGACTATAAGCTCTGTGGTGTTGCTGTATGATTATTTTCATTGTATTCTTATACCATAGTCTTTTGAAGAATCTGTCACAGGACCATTGAGTCATTTGGGGAATGCATACGTGATGCAATAGAACACATATAGCATACTTTGTATTTCATATAAGTGTTAATAAAACATTGCTTTGTTTGAGGAGAGTAAGAAATACACATATTTGATGTATATTGTTTCTGGCGGTTGGTTATACATATATTTTGTGTGCTTATCACACCTTAGATGGTTTTGTGTTGTTTAATTTTGATGAGATATGACTGGCTGATTGAAAAAAAACATACTTGCCTTAGGTTAACTGATGGATCTAGGATCTAGAATCACAAAGATAATTTTAATGCATGCACCATGGTGGCCAGACTGGTCTGGCTGTAGGGATTTAGGAGTTTACATAATATACGAGAAGAAGAGTTCTTAACTCATTTCTACCACTCCCATGTCAGTCTGTCCACAGAATCATGCCTCTGATGAAGTGAACTGTAGTCCATGAAAAGTTACACTAGAAATAGAGATGACACTGTTTATTTTTATTTATTTATCTTTTAAATGTATACCCTACCTTTCTTCCAAATGGGATCCAAAGTACTTCACAATAATTTAAAAAACATTTAATTACAAAAGTTAAAAAGAAATTAAAACCATCCAATTATTAAAAAATGCTTAAAACCAACTAAAACAGGTAAACCCTATTTAAACGTAATATCAAAAATGAATTTAAAAATGCAGGTTAAAAAAAAGAATACAATTTTACTCAGCAACTCCATAATTATAATTCAGGGTTCAAAAGCCTGCTTGAATAAAAATGTTTTCACCTGCTGGAGGAAAGAAAGCAGGGAGGGGGCCAGTTGGACCTCTGATGTAAGGGAGCTCCACAGTCTGAGGGAGAAGGGGCTCCTGAGTCTTCACCAACTATGCCCGTGAAGGTGGCAGGACTGAGAGAAAAGCCTCCCTGCAGAATTTAATACTCGTGTTGGTTTATAGAAGGAGATGGGGCCTTTCAGATAGTCTGGCCCCAAGCTGACTACTAGCATGTTAAGGAAAGCTTTCTGGAAGAGCATGCAGATAGCCCATAAGAACATTGATCCCAAACCATTCCCATAATTTAGATATTGATCTTCTGTTTATATGAAGTACTATAAAAATCACTATCTTGTGTAAGCTGAACAAAAGAAGCATCAGATACTGTGTTCTACATTAAGATATTACTTTCTTTTTTTTTAATTATATTTTTATTGAACAGTTTACATAAAAAATAAAAAAAAAACTTTCCCACTTCCAAGTTTACATTTCCAGTTGAATCTGCGTGTTTTCATTGTTTGCATACATTACATATATAGTTTCTGCTTAACAAAAAAAAGCGGTTACATTCTTTCTTTTTCATTCTTTATACCTTTATGACTTGATCCAGTCCAAGATTTCTCTCCACTCCCTTTCAAAGTTCTGGATAGGTTTATTTTTCAAAGAGAATGCTATTTTTTTCTATCCTGACCATATCCAGAACTTTTACCTTCCATTCTTTTGTATCAATATTTTTTTTTCTTTCCAATGTTGTGCGTATGTCAATCTAGCAGCGGTTATTAAATACAGCAATACCCTCTGATGACATCTTATATCCCTTTGTTGCCCTATAATGTTTAACAGATAAAATTCTGGTTTCATTTCAAAGTTCCAGTTATAAATTCTTTGGATTTCATCATGTATCTCTTTCCAAAAATTTTAAGACCCCACCTTTTCATCACATTTCCAACATCTAGCATTTCCATTTTTAGTTATTTTTTGTAATCTTTCTGGGGTCATGTACCATCTATGTAACATTTTATAATAGTTCTCTCTTAAATTTAGGTTTAGTGGGAATTTTACATCAGTTTTCCATGCCCTCTCCCAAGCTTCTAATTCAATTGAGTGTCCAATATTTTGTGCCCATCTAACCATTGTATCTTTAACAACCTCTGATTCTATTTCTCTTTTCAACAGTAATTTATAAAATTTTGAAATTCTCTTTTTCTGATTGTCCCTCATCACCAGGTCTAATTCATTTTCTTTTCTCTCAAATCCGTATAATTTGTAATCCATTTTGAATCTGTCTTTAAGATACTACTTTCTAAGAACTTAAGTAACCTGTCTTCCATTAGTCAGTTCCTTCTCATTTCATTTGGTATGAAACTTCTTGTTAACTTTCACACAAATTTTCTTTACTGTCTTTCTTTGTGTTTTGCAGTTGTTGAACACAAGGGCTGCAGAATTTGGCAGGCACGGAACATTCAGAACCCTGCAGCAGGGTTTGTTATATTTGTTGTATTTGGTATGTGTGTATATTTTTAAAAACACACCAATTCAACAAGAAGCAATCTTCATTTTATCCTGTTTGCGTGGGGTGTGTTCCTGGGGAGGCAAAGCATAAAGACAAAAGCATTTGTCTAAGCCCTTAAAGGCTTAAGAAACTCATGGCATGTCAAAAAGACAGTACTTATACAGACCTGTGAACATATGCCAAACAGCCAGATTACCTATTAACAAAAACTCTTTAAAAGCTGGCCTTCTGGGATTTCCTTAGGAAATAGACCAAGGAGGAGGATGAGATTATAAATCCTGATTTAACTTGTTTGTTATAAAAGATTGTTGTTTAATTCTTGGGTGGATATGAAGAAAAAGATTTCCTTTAGCAACTCTAGAAAAAAAAGTACAAACAATCAATTAGAGAAGGGAGCTGTCCTTCTGCTGATTAATTTTCCCATTCTGCTATTTCATAAATAACCATAAATATAACCACATGACCTAGAATTGTAGATAAAACAATTATTATTTAAGGATCATTGAATATCAAAGTCAGGATGCCATTGTATTTCCAATTTCTATGTATAATTGTGAAAGCTGAATAGTGAAGAATGCTGTTAGAAAGAAAATCAACTTATGGGAAATACAGTGCTGTAGGGGAGTTCTGCAGATACCATAAAATGGAGGAAGAACGGGAGAAAAAGAAAAAAGAAATGTGGCAGCACCTTTAATACTAATTGGTTTTTATTACGGCATTAAGGCCTCGGGCATAAAACATATTTGTGTAGTTGTGGGAGTGGGTAGAATGTAATCGAGACCCAGAAAGATGCAAATCGTGACCCTTACCCTAAATTTTCATAGGCCTATGTAAGATGATATAGGTTTTCAGATTTTTAAAGCGCCCAGTTTGTGTTGGTGTGTGAAAGCAATAAATCTGCTTACCAAAAGCCAGTTTCCAAGGGATAAAAACTCTTTCTGAGAAGGTTCCTACTATCTGCAGTAGCAAGGACTCTTGTATTAATATATGTAGCCTGCCATGAAGCCATTGTCTTTGTTCATTCTTCTCCTAATGGATTGGAATTTGTGAATATAATTCAATTCAGCAGTTTCTTTTTCTAGTCTTCCTTTGTAATTTCTAGGGATGGGACGAATCCATAATTTTCCAAATCCAGATCCGAATCCCTGGAAGGTTCTGGGAATCCACGAATCTAACGAATCTCAAATCTTTCAAATCCTTTTTTAAAAAAGGGTTTTAAAAGCAACGGAAAGAAAGTACTTCTACTGAAAAGTGTTTTTGAAGCAGAATTTGACATCTTTGTTTAATGAAAAACAAATTAAGAAATAGTTTTCAGTTTAGGAAAACATACCTGTACTTCATATTAAGAAGATACAAATGCAACTGACATGTTCATCCTACTACATGAAGTACATGACGCTCAAGTCAAAAGAATACAGATTATTACCTTGCAGAGGGAGGCAGCCCCAGCGGGCACAGGCAGCCTCTGGTGCTCCTGCAGCTTTATGCCATGATTTTTGTATGCCTAGGGGCTTGCTGGCCAATCAGGCCTTTGGCAGGCCTCTGAGGCACCAATTTTGAGAAACCCGACCACCTTCTACCGCCCACCCTGCTAGGACCTTGCCAGCGGGAGCATGAGATCATGCTCCGTGCCACCTTCTGCTGCCTGCCCTGGCAGGATTGGGCCCGTGGCTGGCAGCAGCAGAGCGGGGAGTGTGAGATCGTGCTCTGCGCCACTTTTTTTGCCACCTGCCCTAGGCAGGATTGGGCTGCAGCCGACAGCAGCAGAGCAGGGAGCGCGAGATCGCACTTTGTGCCACCTTTTGCTGCCCATCCCAGGCAGGATTGGGCCCGCGGCTGGCAGCAGCAGAGCAGGGAGCGTGAGATCGTGCTCTGCGCCACTTTCTGCTGCCTGCCCCGGGCAGGATTGGCCAGCAGCAGCAGAGCAGGGAGTGCAAGATCGTGCTCCCCACCACCTTCTCCCCTCAACGGGTCCAGGATTTGAGAGATTTGATTCACCTATTTTGGTGAGGGGATTTGGATCCCTGAATCTTGAATCCTTGCCCAAGATTTGAGGACTTGGTTAGGCCATTCCTAGTAATTTTCTTGTTCAAGAACCACAACCTGTAAATCACTTGCTGTGTGTCCAGGAAGGTTGAAATGTTCTGCAGCTGTTTTTTGGGCACTGCTATTTCTAATGTCATAGTTGTGTCCATTAATCCTCTTCAATAAAGGACTGTTCTGTTTGTTCCGTATAGCATGTAGACGGGCATTGCTGCCATAGGCTGGCACATACCACATTAGAGGAAGAGCAAGTAAATGTACTGCTGAGACTGTGCATGATGCTTTTGGACCCTGTATTATTGCTACCAGAGTGGATGTGGGGACTGAGTTGGCACCTGAGTTTGTGGCAGGGTCTTGTCCCTGTATTACCATCCATGTTATTATCTAAGTCTGTATGAGACTAAGGCCCTTTCAGCATGGTGTAGCTGCTCCGCTGTTCAGACATGATGGCAGTGCTCTGCAGGTCGTGCTTTACGTAGGTGTTTGTTTTAGGTGTTTCACACCTGCCATTGTGCCACACTGCTGCCTTTCCTGGCCATGCAGAAGGACAGAAGCACGCTGGTGATGCCTCCCTCCCCAGCACAGCAATGGCAAGTGGCCAGCTGCGCTGTGGAAGGGAAGAGGCACGGCTAGAGCGCTTCCCTTCACAGTGACTGGGCAAGGCGTGGAGGGGAGCATTCCTGGTGCACTTTCCCTCCCCACCGGGGCTGCAATGAGAGGACTTTGCTGAGCCCTGTTGTGCAGAAATGACCTAAGATGGCTACTTCTTTGAAAATTGTGGATACTTTGAAAATTGTGGAAATTGTAGACTGTCAAAAAGACAAATAAATAGGTCCAAGAGCAAATCAAACCTGAACCCTCCCTAGAAGCCAAGATGACTAAGCTGAGGTGGTTGTACTTTTATATATCATGGGAAGACATAACTCATTAGAAAGATGTAAGGCAGTAAGAAAAGAGGAAGACTGCATGACAGATGTGTGGACTCAATAAAGGAAGCCATGGCTGTGAGTCTGCGACACCTGAGCAGGGCTGTTGATAACAGGGTGACTTGGAATTCTCTCATCCATAGGGTTGCTGTAAATCAAAGTCTGCTTGATAGCAGTTAACAAGATAAGTATATGATAGGCCATTTCCACATGGGGTAATAAAAACGGTGCAGTCCGTCCTCCACGGGGGACGTCTGCACCTTGGAGCAGACTGGGTCTGGACTACTTACTGTAGATTCGCACCTCAGTCCACTCCAGAACGACCCCAAGTGGTCCTCCAGTCTGCTTTTGAAAGACCTGATTTTTCCGGTCTTTCAAAAGCACGGAGCACACCACTGCAAGCCTGCTCCCTTGTGCAGATTCACAGGCTCGCACCAATGCAAGCCTGCGATCTGCCGAGGGCGGGCTTTAGGCTGGCAAGCTTCAGCAGTTGGTCGAGACTGATGACCAAATGGAAGCCGCCATTTTGGACGCCGGAGCAGAGCAGATCGATGATCACGCACTGCTCCGGAGCAGCCTGGACTGGACCGGGGAGCCAGAAGATCTGGTAAGTAGCGGCGTGGGGCAATTCCCTCGCCCCGTGCGGAAATGGCCTTAGTTGGGAACCTGTATCACACTGGTGGAGTGTAAAGCTCTAACTGTATAATTCTCCTGACCTTCCCCTGCTGTCCCCAGTGCAGTGGAGTTTCTGATGCTTCGGAGTGCCCAGTTAGTGGCAGAGGGGGAAGAGTGGGGGAGTCTGGCTGCAGTTCTGTAGCTGGGAGAAAAAAAGACTTCTTTCTCCCAGATCTTGAGTGAATTTCTGGATTTCTCAGCTTGCTGTCTGTGGAGTCACTGGAGATGCAGAAGGGTGGCATTTGTTCTTTTCTCTCAACAGCTGAACACTGCTGGGGTGCCTCCACTCTTCTCCTGGATGGTAATTTTGCTGTGTCCCATTACTGAAAGGATCTCTGGCACAGAGGGAGAGGTTCATTGAAAAAGGAAGCGTTGAATACCTCTATCCACAATGACCAAAAGAGCAGACATGCTGATATCATGGGAGACTATACTAGTGAATGTCGCAACAGGATTCCACTGATGGGCCTGTTCAATATTGCCTCTCTACGCTACAAGATTTCCTGAAAGCAATAAGGGTGTGTTGTCACTTGGCCTTTCACGCTACACAATTATAGCATTATGACTGCATTTTAACTGCCATGACAGCATCTTATGCATCTTATGCATCTAATGCTAGAATTTGCAGATAAGGAATGGGTATTTGGAATTCCCAGCCAGAGAGCTCTAGTGCCTCCCTAAACTAGAAATTCCAGGATCACATAGGATTTAGTGCCACCCATTAAACTGGAATTATAATGCTGTAACTGTAAGCAGTGAAAGGGCCCACTGTCCTCTCCCCACACACTGAATGAAAGCTGTACAGTAGCTTCTTCCTCCATACCATTCTCTAGTCAATTTTATGTAACAAGGTTACAAAATGATATACTTTGCAGGATAACCATAAAAGGACTTCCAGTTTTAAATGTGACCTTAAAAGTGAGCAGGTAGGGCTGTGTGTGTGTGTGTGTGTTACTCTTGAACTTTCATATTAGAGGAAAACTCTGTTTAACAGTTCGCCTCTTGGGAGGAAGAATGCTGCATTTTACTTCTTTTGGTGCCCTGAAACCCGGGTCAGTGAAAGAAAAGAAAGGTTCTTTATTCAGCCAGCAGTTCTTAGCACTTTTTAGAATGTCCCCCTCCCAGCAGAAAAGATCATTCCATAGCATAAGATGAAGAATTAGGAGGAGCAGGCAGGGGGTGAGCAATAGGCAGTTCAGAGAGGGCTGAGCAGACTTTAGGGAAAGGGTGAAGTAAGGTTTTGGTGAGGCCATCACGGCTAACTCCTACCAGCACAGGGAGGCATTTGGCAGTGTAGGGTGCTTCTTGTGACTGTTGTGGATGGAAATCCAGAGTTGAGGGAAAGGATGGGTAACTGGTGGACTCTATGTGTTGTTGGACAGCAGCTCTCATCAAAGCTAGTTAGCATAGCTAATGGACTAGAGCAGGGCTTTCCAAATGGTATGCCGGGGCACATTAGTGTGTCGGCCAAAGTGTGTAGGTGTGT
Source organism: Cyclura pinguis (assembly GCA_030412105.1). Lineage (NCBI taxonomy): Eukaryota > Metazoa > Chordata > Lepidosauria > Squamata > Iguanidae > Cyclura > Cyclura pinguis. Next base: position 83,240,330 of record CM059600.1, read on the forward strand.
TGCCTACAATCTTGGAAATGTATGTTATTGTTTATAAATCATATATTTTTAAAAATATATGAAAGGTTTTCATGAGATATGTTGTGTCCCCACACATTTTGTTATTACAATTTATGTATGTGTCTGTATCTGTTATAAAGGGTTAGCCTAACCTCCAGTTTGTTAGTAAAACAAATTACTGTGTCACAAGATGATGCATGTCTAAAAAAGTGTGTCCCCAACATGAAACGTTTGGAAAGCTCTAGACTGGAGTCTGGGTGGGTGAGTGGAACCAGGTTGTTCTCATTTACTAGCATAAATCCAAAAGAACATTGCTAAAGATAATGGAACATGGTATAGCTTCGTGCAAGAGCGAACTTCTTTCCACAGTCCTTTCCCTGCAGTGCTTCTGTGAAGCATGGGTGGAACTGTAAAATGTTGCACATGTTGCCAAGGTAACAATAGTGCAGAGAGACTCTTTAATTTTCTCCATCCTGCTGATTCTCTCCCACAATTCCTCCCACAGGCCCTCTCACCCAGATGTACTAGATGGGAGAATGAAAGAATGTATAGGTTATGCCTGTGCGCTTGCAGGGTAGTTATATTTATTTAATTATTTGTTTATTTTCTCAAGTTTCTCCCAGCATGGGATCCAAGGCTGCTTACAACAGGGTGGATATATAACTTGAAAAGTATCCATTTCCACTGGACAATCAGGGAACAAAACTGCATCCATTGGTTCTGTATTAATTATAGTATTCAAGTCAGAGCAGATTTGAGCAATTTTATCTGTAAGATACTGGGCAGGTTTTTTCACAGTAGGCTGCTGTCAAGTGGTCTGGATTCTCTTTGTTGTTGTCAGTATGCCAAAGACCACTGCAGATTTAATGCTGTCAGAGAAGAATTGGAGGGGGTTTTCTGACCGTATTGCCATTGGAATAGGTATGGATCACCATTCAATGATTCAGATAGGCTCAAACCCATGTTAGATTAGGCTTGCTCCATTCCACTCATTTCATTGCCAGAAAGCTGGTTTGGCTCCACTCCAGAAGAAGTGATATTCAGCAGTAATCATATCCATCATCCTGGACATTTCCTCATTCCAGAGATCAACCAGGACTTTGACAGAATCGACTGCCAAGGCAACAATAAAATCCCTCCAAACTGTCAGGAATCCATCTAGATCAATCATTCTCCCACCTGAGTCCCAATGGATCTAAATTTGATCAGTTAGTGATCTGTCCAGACAATGGAGCTATAGATAATTCCTCCACACCAAAAACACCATCATCCAATCCAGCATAGAAAACTAGGTCCAGAGTAAGCAGTAGCATGAGTGTGGCCATATACTACCTGGGATGGACTCATGGTTGTCATGGAGGTAATGAAATCCTGAGTCACTCCTGACAGTACAGCATGGATGCTGAAGTCACCCAGGACAGCAAGTCAAGGGGACACCAGCACCAGCACCAGCACCACCCTGGTTAGCTCAGGAAGAGACACTCTTAAGCAGTGGGGTGAGTGGTATACCACCAGAATCCCTAAACTGTCCCTGCCCCACACCTTCAGATACACACACTTGACTTCAGCAGGAATAGGACACCTGTTCAGTGGAATGGAATCCTAGTAGACAACTGCAACCCCACGTCCCCAGTTCACAAGTGTCTCTTCATCCCACACAGAGAATCACAGTGGGCAAACCTAAGAGAGAATACCTTATCCCACTCTGATGCAACCAGGTTTCTGTGATACAGACCAGATTAGCATGCTCATGCAGGATCAAATATTGAATTGTAGTTGTTTTTATGAAATGTAACTCTCTCCCCCTTCTGTATCTTCTTTTTTCTCTGTACAGTTGTGATAGCTGCTCCCAGAGACCCAAAATATCCCCTTCTCATTCTTCCTGTTGTAGACTGGCAATATATTGAGAGGTAGTACAAGCAGGCAGCCTTACAGGGAAACATTGAGAGTACACTATGCTTCCTTTTCCGAGCAGGCAGACAGGCCCCTCCTCTTGTAGTCCCATGAAGGATCTCACCAAAAGGGTGACCTCTACTCTTCTGAGTCACCCTCTTTGGAGGTGACCCCAGCCCCAGTGGTAGCTTGCTTCTTCAGGAGTCCTGGTTTTATCTTCTAGCACCCTCAACTGCACTCTGGGGTAGGTGGCTGAGTCCCAGTTCACAGGCCTGACTCTGCAAAGAAATAGAGCATAGGAAAGAAGTCCCTCAGGTAAAGCCACCCCTAGCAGCAGGAGCTGAAGCAGGAGCAGCAACAGATGAACATATCCCTTGCTTTTTTCATTGTCTCTCTTGTATGGATGTTTGGGGGAGGGGTCCTCTCCCTGTAGAATGGGCTAGAATCTGAAAATGAACCAGGCTGACATATTGCTCCAGGATAATTCTGGGGCTCCAGGATAGTTGATGTGCGTTGTGGCATGCCAAAGGCCTCAGTTTCTCCTGATGAGTGCATAAAAATGAGTATGTCTGTGTTTTTCTTTTAATAAAAAAACACACAAACACAATGTCTCAGCTTCCAAACAATTCAGGATTGAGGGGTACTCACTGCACACCACCTCATACTGCTGGTGAGTGTTAGGAGCAGGCAGCAGTGTGCAGGAAAAATCTATTCCAGGCTGCTAATTTCCCTTCTGCCCAAAGCGCCGAAGAAATAAAAGGGCATTGGCTTCAGAGGATGTATGCCTGCTCCACGTTAGTTTTTGTATACATCCCAGGCCTCCAGAAGACTGCCTCATCATAGCTTAAGGAGTGGAATAATTAGGGTGGTGTTTGTGAGGCTAGGTGAACAACCCAGATTAATATTGGTCAATTGGCCTCACAGGTAGGAATTGATGCCTTTCACAGACCTGCTTTCAAGAAGAGTCTCTTCCAGGTGGCAGTTGTATTGTGAATTTCAAGTCAGTGAATGACTTCCCCACCTGCTCTCTGCATCAGGAAATCCACCTTGGTCCCTCTATTCTAAGTGTTTTGTAGCTTTGATATGCCATTGTGCACCCCCCATGATGGGCATGGTTTAATTGGCAAATAATATTAGATTGGGACTATTAATTGTCATTGATATAAATGCTAGCTGAGGTGATGGAAAGGTCACACTGGAAGAGGCAAATTAGTGATGTTAAACATGACATGGCAAGGCAGGTCAGCCCACAAACTTCTTTGGCAAGACCCAGTCAGTTTCGAGGCTATCAGCACGGTCGCTTTGAATACAGTGGGTGTGAAACATCTAACTGGACTCTCAAAGCTAAAATAGGGAAGTTTCCACCAAATTATGATTGACTTAACAGTGGTCCCTGTGCACCTGGACTTTTCCCTATTGATTCTCCACCTTTCCACAATACGCAGCTATTACGGCACTCATAGAATCATAGAATCATAGAATCATAGAAATGTAGAGTTGGAAGAGACCACACGAGCCATCCAGTCCAACCCCCTGCCATGCAGGAACACCCTCAAAGCACTCCCGACAGATGGCCATCCAGCCTCTGCTTAAAAACCTCCAAAGAAGGAGACTCCACCACACTCCGAGGCAGCATACTCATTACCTCTCTGTCACCTAAATGCTAAGATCATCAACTCTGTCTGGACTTCATTGTTTGTGTTGCAACTCCCATTGTCCACTAGTTGGGAGTGCAAGTAACAACCACAGCCACAGGCTATTTTTCAGGTACCCCTGATTTTCGACTGTCCAGTGCAGCCTCTCACTGATCCAAATGTTACTCTGTCTGTCCGATTCCTGATCGAGACACGTAGGTTCTTACGTAAGCCACGCCATTGTTTTCCCTGCGGACTGGTAATTACTGTCCGAATCCCTCAACAATCTCTATCCCAGTTTCCTCCCTTCTCTTCAGCTAGTCCTTGTGTGATTGTGTACATGCTTGAACCATTGTGTGCGTGAGTGAATCATTCCAATAAAATACACTTTTAATTTACATTTTACTCTTGGCTGGTTTCTTTTCCTGTGTGAGCCTGTCCACATTGGTAGAGAGATCTCTCTAAGAGATATCTCTAATTTACCCTCCTCTCACAAACCTCCTAACTTTGAGCTAATCAATTCCCCACTTTTGCACAAAGGTACTGACATCATGGGGTGGCTCTCCTGGCACCTACATTTTGACCAGCAGGGCTAAAATCTCTGTCCCACTGGTCCCCTGGATCAGGCTCATGGTACAAGTGAAATATGGTATCAGGGGGCACATGATGAAGCTGTAAGAAGTATTTGATTGAATTTCTTTATTGATAATTAGTGAAAAATATTTACAAGTCATCTGTTTTGAATATCTTTATCTGTAAGCTGAAAAGATATTACAGCTAGCAATAGCGTTGCACATATAATTCATATTATTAATATGTCAATAATATTCCCATGATGATTTTACCCAGTTGGCGTGCCTTTACCTGCTTTTGCTAAATTCCACGGTGATCAACCACGGGCCTGCGTGTATCAGCAAAATCAAAACCAGACAGGCCAAAATGTACATAGCTGCATATTCCTTGGATTAACATGAAGCAAAAAGAATGTTTACTAGGTAATTAATAGATTAAAGAGATTACTTCCATTTGCGTTCCACTTCTATAAAAGATCTTAAATGTGATAGCCATGAGACTTTAAAGAAATCCTTTACTTCAAAGCTTGGAAGGAAAATTTGACATGGCATATATTAGCTAGAAAACTTGTGGCTGCAGCTGTACAACACAAAATATTTTTTCCCTTTTTAAACAACTATACAGTGAATTCTATCCAGTTATGGCTCTCTGCTGTTTACTCTCATGCAAGCATCCAACTTTGACCAATCTTCTCCTGGAGTTGTAAAAAATCTGGAAATTTTGAAGCCATGAAGAAAAAAAAAGTGTTGAAGGAGGGATGGACATTTTTAGGAAAAAATGATATTAGCATTTCTTACAGATTGAAAGTGCTTGTTTACTTCAGGAACATAAAATTAATTAGATACACAATGCAGTGTGTGTGTATGTGCCTTCAAGTCACCTGTCAACTTAAAATGACCCCATGGATTTTGTAGGTCTTTCCCAGGCAAGGAATATTCAGAGGTAGTTTGGCTAGATCTTTCCTCTGAAATATGATACAGTCATGTAATTTTCTTTGGCATAAAATTATCACATTTAGCATATTAAGTACAGTTTGTTTCTACAATAGTTACAATTGGAATTCTTCTTTTAGTTTTTTTAACATAGTTTACTACAAGGTCCTGAATTCTACTTTGGTGTTGTCATCTTATGAGGATTAGGATAAAACCAATAAAAACAGAAGAAACCATCAACATTAGTAAAACAGAGAAGCTTATTTTGTCTTATTTTGTCTTCCATAGTGTTAAGCAGATGGAAAATGTTCATTCCCATAATAAGAACCAAGAAGAAAATACCAGGGCCAGGAATTTCAATGACCTGATAGTGTACAAAGCCTTACATAAAACTCTTCATGTTAACATAGTTTTTTTTTTTGGAAGTAATTTGGGGGAACAAATATATGGACCACTTTGTTTTAAATATTTTGGTCATCATTCTAAAACAAAACATTCCATAATCCAAAGTTTTTGATTTTTTAAAATAATTCCAGTTTGTCCAGTCCCCCCTCTCCCAATTTTCTGCATTTTTCCAACCTTTCCTCCCTTTGCACCACCTCTTCCTCTGGTCTTGAAAACAGATGGCGGGAATCCTTTTGAATAAGATAGGATATGATTCAGGAACACACAGAAACATACAAGAAATTCGTTTGTGCATTACCAAAAATGGTTTCCAAGAAAACATGGAAGAATATTGCCATTTTATAAAGGTTCAACCTATATTTTTATCACATAACTTTGTTGATGTTGTAGCTGTTTCTGTTATTGCATCCCTTTTCTCTCTCACTAGGCGAAAAAAAAAGCCGTCTGCCTTACAAATTATTATTATTATGAGGAGACAACACTCGTCTAGATGGACCAATGGTCTAACTCAGAATATGTTCACATATGACCATCAGATATGCTACTGAATTTATACTGTGGAGCTTACAGAGAATGTCTCGTGACTGAAGGCGTTCAGACAACAGCTGGGGAAAGCATTAGTTCTGCATAGATAATCCACAGTGCTTAATTGCTACCAGGGTTTATGCTCCTGCTAGCATTGTCATGTTGTAGAAAGAGTTCTAAAGTGAAACCAAATGTTTTGTTTTTATTTTTTTAATTGCATGATGGTAAATTCTTAAATTTCAATTATTTACCAATTTGTCTTTTCACTCTGAAATCTGGCGTGCAGCATCTATACTGCAAATCTGGCCAGATTTCTAAATATTCTCATGAAGAATGGCTGAGACACTTTTTGTTCTTTTTGTTGTGTAAAAGGGTAAATATCCCTCTACGTTTCTGTATTTGTAGTTTTTTTCTCTCTCTTGCTTTTGACTGTTCAGATTTTTTAAAAAGCGGGGGAGGAGGGAATATAAAATTGTAAGAATGTTCTTTTAGCTCATTTGGTGTAGTTACAACCATTGTTTCTCATGTCTCTTTGACAAACTGATGTTTGCTTGATAGAACATGCTTCCTGAAAGACAAAACAGGTGTCACCAAAGTGACAAAGTGGCCAGGGTGATCCAGGAGGTCCCCTCAGTCTTGATAATTTTTCTGAACAGAGATACTCAAGATAACTAGGGCATGTTTCTTTCAAAGCCTGTAATAGCTACATTTTGGAACCCAACTCCTAATATCCCCCAGCCGTCATCAGGGACCCTGGAAATGCTTTTAAGGTGAGGGGTCTCAACACTGCAGGTGGGTTGTTTTCAATTTTGCTTGCTTGCCTGCAAGTAGTTGCAGTTGGCCAGCTAATTACTTTTCCCGTCTACTAACAGTGAAACATCCTTAAATATGAAGACTCTCAAAAGCACAACGCATACTTAGAAATACCTCTCGTGTTCAGTATAGCTTACTTCCAAGAACGTGTACATAGGACAGATTGTAGGCAACGCCAATCACTATCTTAATATTTCTAAAATTTGATCATTTAGTATGCTTCTGATTAATAATTTTCAGGAAGGTCAACGACATAGGAGGCTTTGTGGTCCAATTTTGCCAGATCATTTTGGTGGGGGGTTCAGTCCTTCCAGCCTAGCTTGTAATGGGGAGGGGGTTAAGCCTGCCCTACTCCCTCTGTTTTAGGGTTCATGTCCAGCAACTACCAGCCAGCATGGGCAGTGAGGTAGATTCCAAAAACTCTTCCAAATTCTGGTAACCAAAGGGTAACTCACAAGTCCCCAAAGCAAAGAAACAGATGGCTTCTGTATTTATGGCTTAGCGTGCATAGTACTGGCTTTTTTCAACATCATGATTAAAGAAGAGGTTCTCAGTCTGTGGCCCATCAATGTTTAATGTGTCAATGGTTAGGTTTCGGGAGGCCTGAATCAGATAGAAATTCAACCCTACTTCGTTCAACAGTGTTCCCCAAAATTTTGTTTGTGTACCTTTTTTTTTTTTCTGAGAAGGGGATCCATGGTTTTTATCAGATTTTCAAAGAGTTCTGTGACCCTGAAAGAGTTAAGAACCACTGGTTTAAAATGAATAAATTCTTTGGATTTCACAATTTAGTCTGAAGTCCAAATGCATTAAAGGACATTTGACCTTTCCTGGCTTAGTGTGCAAAACTTTGTGCTCCATAACTTAAAATAAGCAATACAAAGGCAAGGCAGGGAAGACTGTCACAATTAAGCTTTTGGAATTTAAAACATTTAGTTGGTCCACACTGGAAATCACAACAAACAAATACTGGGGTAATCTAAAGAGTACTGGGGCTGAACAAAAGACAGCGGAGGCTCATGGAGGTTACATTTAAAAGGAACCTTGCAGTAGTTTAGAGATAAGAAGTTTTCTTTGACATTAACTTTGGTGAACTATACAATACTGTTGAGGCTCTGGTTTTGCTGCCATAGACTAACATGGCTACTCTTTCCTCAGATTTTTGCAAAGTGAGAGAAATCTCACAAGCACAAAATCATACGGCTCAGGCAGTACACACTGGGGGTAGGCAGTGAAAGTGTGGTGTTGGTATATTATATGCCCAGAGTATGGAAACATTGTTTTTTGACTAAAACTCCCAGAATTGCCCTACCAGTATGACCACTGAGGACAGAGATTTGGGAGATTCTTGGAGTTATGGTGAAACATTTTCTTTTCTAAATAACTAGTTTCTTAGTATTGGTTCATTTCTCTAATGATGAAGGAATAACTATGTTATATTGTAATAAATTCATTTCTTTTGCGAAGTAACTATAATTTTAAAGTTACTTTTATAGTTAAGGGGGGTATATATAGTTAAAGTACTGGTCTGTGTTGTGCCTTGTGATGCTGCGTCTTGCGGGTGTTGAGGTGACAGTGAAACGGAGGAAAGAGAATGTTTTGGTACCAAGGAGTAGCAGCTTGAGATATTGTCTCTCCCCCTCCACCTTTTTGGTAAGAAAGACTAACTATTGTAGTTCCTTCTGAGAATGGGACAGTAGAGAGTTACTTTGAAGAATCTGAAGCTATGAAAGTAATCAGTTACCTGAGGTAGCAGCAGCTGGAATGATGACTGTAACTGATCACCTTTAAAAAAATAATTTTGCAACCTCTGGTTCTATGCAAGATGCACCTTCATGTCATTCTTTATGTAAAGGAGGCTCTAGTTATGGTTCACTTGCTGGTGTGAAAATAGTAACACATGGATGCTTATAATTCTGGGAAAATTAGCAAAACACTGAAATCTAGGGAATGACCCTTGGGAAGTTTGAAGGTAAGAGAAGAGCAATGGAGCATGGACAGGTCAATAAAAAAGATAGTTCAATATATTATGTTCATTATATAATATAATGAATATAAAACCACATATTTTAAAAACCATCTCTTTTCTGTGTAGAGTCGAAGGCTTTCACAGCCAGAATCCATTGGTTCTTGTGGGTTTTTCGGGCTTTGAGACCATGTTCTGGTTGTATTTTCTCCTGACGTTTCGCCTGCATCTGTGGCTGGCATCTTCAGAGGAATGGTGAATTGGAAGTGGAGTGGAGAATATATATGCCAGTCTGCTCCTCCAGAGGGGAGGGAGCAATTATCATAATAGTCCTATTGTGTGTATTGAATACTTGTTCCTGGAGGGAGACATCTCTTTTCTGTTCATTTGCCCCTTCATTCTTATGTACTATCAAAGTGATTTTTGATGCCTCTCACTTAAGCCCTTGTGAAATCTGCAAAATGAAGTGTCTGTTGGTGCGTTTTGAGCTGTCAATGCCAAGAAAAGTACTACAGGGAAGACATCAATCAGTGTCAGAAGGAAAGAAATTTTCAAATGAAAATACACAGTTCTTTCATTGAAATGCTCCAATCAGAAGCCTTGAGGCTATGAAATTTTCAGTTCTAGGTTTCCTCCTCCTCAGTTGGTGAATAAAATCTCCAATATTTTTTAAGGAATAAATCTATTTATTTCTTAAGGGGTGGCATTTCTGCTTCCTTCACTACTACCTGTAGGCACAGAATAGTCCTTGTGAAATAAATCACCTGCAGCATATAGTCATTTTTGATAGTTAACAATGCAATCCTAAGTGTGTCTACTCATAAGCTTCATTGAATTCAGTGGGACTAAGTCCTAAGTATACAGAAATGCAACTTTGATAAATGTACTATGATGATAAATGGTCCTAGTCACCTTTAGCAAGAATATATGTGATTTTATGCTCATGTATTTGGAAGTAAATCTTGTTTATGCCAATAGAACTTACAGTCCTATGCATATATACTCAGTAGTAAGCCTCATTGAGTTCAATGAGATTTACTCCAAAGAATGTATAGGACTGCAGTCATAGATTGGCATCCTGTTAATAACACATGCATGCATAAATTGGGGCAAATTATTTGCCACAGCACAATGTGTACATACCAGTGACAATGGCAGAGGCAGAGTTGTGCATTACATGTTGCAGTTGTGTGCTATGCAATGGCAACTAGTCATTGACAAGTGTTCCTAATCTGCATGAGGATTGTGTAGTGCTGGCACAACGTATCACTGCATGTGGATATTTACGTTATGCTGTAGGGATGTTAGATTGCATCTTTAGTCTTCTTTCCATGGACTAAAACCTCTAACGAATATCCCCTTTAAAATGGCTACCACCATTATCTTTTATTTATAAATCACTGGTAGGAGGGCTGAAACATGTAGATCAATGTTAAATGTCACTGTAGACTCCACTAAACAGGGCAAATGTGTCACAGCATTTGTTGCTGTAGTTCTGAGTTATTGTTTTTCCTAATAACCAAACAACATTTCTGTTGTTCCAGACTATTTTCTGCCAAATTCCAGCACGAGCTGTAACATTTTATTTTCATCCTCAAGTGAGTTTCTTTTTAATTCTGAGAGATATTGGATGTATGTTTGTGTCATTTTTCCTTTTTCCTTTTTTTTTTAAGTTACAGTGCCTCACTGAAATGATATTTGCACTATGATACTGTAATGCTCAGGAAAAAATAATTCAGAAAGGGCAATGCTTACCCTTCAGATCATAGGCTTACTTCAGCAAACCATGGGTAGGAATTCACAAAAAAATTTCTCCTTCTCACACAGTGTTAGAACCAAGGATCATCCACCAAAGCTGAATGTTAGGAAGTTGAGGACTGAGAGAAGGAAGTACTCCTTCACACAATGCATGCTTACTGTGGATTATTCTATAAACCTGTAGTCTTAAGGTTAGGTTGTGAGCCTCACTGAAGTCAGCGAGGCTTATTCAGGACCACCATTCTTTGGAAGTGGAAGGGGCTTTAGAGGTTGCCAAGTCCAATATCACATGCTCAGTGAGTGCACAAATCATGCAGTTACAGCATTTCTGACAGCTTGCCATCCAGCCTCTGCTTAAATACATCCAGAGAAGGTAAGCCCTCCACAGTAGCAGCTTCCATGTTAGTGGATTAGAGAATCCACTCCAGCTTTTAAGCCGAACTTTAAAGTAGCTGTCTAGGGTCATCACTATAGATAGTCTGTCTTCCCTTCATTTTCTCTTCTTAGTTGTGAGTAAATATACATAAAATGGCACTGTGAGTCAATATTATAACAAACTGGCCAAATTTAGGGGCCTGGGAAAATAAAAAAGCACCTTAAAGATAATAAGAATTAAGTTGAAGTTGAGCAGTTTTCTGCACCAAAACCAAGAAGGCCACCTCTTCATCCTCCACCTGCTCACTTCCAGTGCTGGAGGAAGCCAGATGAAGGACTTGGAAGCAGATCTTAACAGAAGAATGGGCAAACATCAAGGGAGCTGACAGGCAATTTTCAGTCCCTAGGACCCATTGCATACCCTCCAACATTTTACAGAAATCACATACAATCTTAGAAGCAGTTAGGAGGAGTCCCATGGGCCATCAAGTGCAACCCACTGCCCAGTGTAGGATCTCCAGCTGAAGGATCCCTAGCACCTGGCTGTCCAGCCTGTTTTAAAAGATGTCCTGAGAAGGAGACCCCACCACCTCTCTAGGCAATTACTTCCACTGCCAAACTGCTTACTGTCAAGAAGTTCCTTCTAACGTTCAATCAAAAACTACTCTACTGTAACTTTGAACCATTAGACCTGGTCTTGCCATCTGGGGCAGCGGGGGACATGTCGGCCTGCTGCCTCCTCTCTGTGGCAGCCCTTGAGGTATTTAAAGAGTGCTATCATGTCACTCCTCAGTCTTTTCTTCATCAAGATAGACATACCCAGCTCCTCCAACCTTTCCTCATATGTTTTGTTCTCCATACCTTTTATGATCCTTGTTGGCCTTGTCTGAACCAGCTCCAGCTTGTCCAGATCCTTCTTAAAATGTGATGCCCAGAAGTGAACACGATACTCCAGATGAGGCCTGACAAGTACAGACACTTTCTTTGCTGCAGCATCACGCTGCTGACTCATATTCAACTTATAAGCGACAATAATCCCAAGGTCTTTTTTGCATGTAGTACTGCTGAGTCCTATGCAATATGTGTACATTTATTTTTTTTGCGTCCTAAATTTAGAATTTTGTATTTGTCTCTCTTGAATATCATTTTATTAATTTCTACCTAATTTTTTAGATTCCTCTGAATTTAGTTCCTATCTTCGAATGTGTTAGCTACCTCTCCCATTTCAATGTCATCTATCAACTTGATAAAGATTCCCTCACCCATCTGAGTCATTGATAAAAATGTGTAAGAGTAATGGCTCTAGAAAACTCTGAAAAAACTCCACCGGAGACTTCCTTGCAGACTGAAGCACAGTCTTCCCACCAATTATGGATCCACCTGACAGCGTTCCAATCTATTCCACATTCACTCAATTTGCTAATCAAAATATTATAGGGACCTTATCAAATATTTCGCTGAAATTCAGATAAAATTATATCCAAAACAGCTGAATAAGAGAGGCACCAAAGGATCAATCTGGACTGTCTTTCACAAATTGAGACAGTTGGAGGGTACACTATTGTGAGACATAACAGCTCTTTGATCTCCTACAAATAAAACCAAAAGCAGCCAGAATGGGAGTGGTATAAGGCACAAGGCCATGTTTTGTGACAAGATTTGCTTCGAGGAGAAAAAAAATAGCATTTTTTTGAAATAAACAATTTGGTAAACCCTCAGAGGTATCCAGGAAAGGGGCATAGAAAAAATGTTCCTTTCCTGGACACCCCATTAAATAAAAGCAGCCCTATTTACAGAGGGCCAACCGAATAGAAGTTATTGCTATTTCATGCTACTTTTTAATCTCTGCCTAATTGTGATTGTTTATACTTGACCTTTAAAGAAACAGAAATGCAAAAGAATGAAATTAGATTTACTACGCATTGTTTAGCAAAAATAGCCTTTTAATTAATAGAATTACTTCCCTTAATTCTTCCTTAATCTGATCAACAAAACTAGCTGTAGGAAACGATTTCCTTTCAACAGCAGAGTAAACACAAGAAAGTGTCCATTTCACACCTCATCAAAGCAGCCAACAGGTTAATAGAGATCTGGAGAACATAAATCTGGAGGCTAATTTACAATGTAAGGCTTTTTCCGTGGGAGGTATGTTTGTTGTTGGAGCTCTCTCTAAACAGCTGAAGAACGTTTAATGCGTTCTGGGTCTCCTAGTAAATATTCTAATGGGGGAATGTAATTGCACAGAGTATAATGTACTGAAAGACAGGGTTTCAGCTGAGATTCATTTTGACATTGGCACAGACTAAAATTCTGCCAGTGCACTTATACAAGAGATCAAGAGGCTAATGCCGTGACAAAACTCTCTGGGTAGACTCTATGGGCAAGTTCAGGTCATGGGATGCGGGTACACACCAATACAATTTTGCAGCTGTTGTGTAGCTAGGGCAAAACATTTCAGAGGGAGGTAGGGATACCTCCTTTCGGAATTCCAAAAATATTTACACTAGTATAACTTTTGGTAACACCAAAACAAGTCATCAACAGGATTCCCGATTCAGACAAGCAAATAAAGCTTGAGAAAACCCACTTACTTAGTTGTCAAAGTACCTAAAAAAAATATTAATAATTAAAATACTTTGCGTCTTGCCCTGCAAAGGCTGCCTGAGACTGGATAGTAGCCTCAAATCTGAATCTGACTTTTTCAAGAACCCCCAACCCCCAAGATCCATCTAACACACTATGTCTCACACCATTAAACACGAGAGACAATGTTAGGTAACAAACGCACAGGCAGAAAGGGGGAGGGGAAAAATACATGAATAAAGATTAAGAGTGGGATTTGGAAGAAAGGATAATTACCGGTCCCTGAGTGGCGCCTTAGCTGGCTTTACACAAAAGGGCTGTTTGTATCACTAGGTGAACAGCTGAAGATTAAATATTTTCCCTCCTCCTGCATACAAGTATTCCATTTCTGCTCAGCCAGGGTGTGTGTTTCTTGTGGAGTAATCACACTGAGGATCCACTTTGCAATACGCTCTGGCAGATGGCATGCCAGACATACTAGAATTTGGTCTTTCCAGCCGCCCCCCTCCCTTCCCCACTCCCCTGTGTCTCTCCTTCGTTGGCAGTGAGCCAAAAGTCTGTCATCAAAATTCTGCCTTGTTCTCCTCCCCGTATGGTATTTCTTTCTTCAAATTCAGTAAAACTAGCTTGTTCTGATTTTGGATGATGGTAACATCATTCGCTGCCCACTCTTCTTAGGAATACTTTACCACATCCATGCACACACTTTCTAGCGTGTATGAAACTATCGAAAAGCAATCATATCTCTCTAGATGGACCTGCTTAAGGTGGAGACTTTCAGAAGAGGCAGGCACAGCTCCGTCATGCCTAGGCCCAGAAGGAGATAAGCCCTCCCTCTGTCCCGACCGCCACTGCCCTGGATTGTGGAAGGGAAAGAAGAGGCGCTATCTGCCGGACTAAATCCCCTCTTACACTGCCCTTCCCTGTTTGTTTTTGTTTCATGTCTTAATTAGATTGCAAACCTGAGGGTCTTACAATCTAATTCATACTTGGTCTTTTACTTGTAAAGCATCATGTACTGGCGCTATATAAATAGATAAGGATGATAATGAGGGACCGCTCCAGGTAATCCCACTTTTTCAGCTGCTTTTAAAATGTCCCAGTTTCTCTTCCTTCTTCCCACTTTCTTCCTTTGTCCTCAGCTTACTTCAGTTGCTTTAGACTGAATTCAAGTTGAAAAAGTAGTTTGCACTCCATGGCCTTTCTGCACTAGACTGTTACAGTGCTATTATTCCACTTTCAACATCCTATGGAATCCTGGAGTTCCAGGAGGCGCCTCCCTAAACTGCAAACCCTGGGATTCCATAGGATGTTGAAAGTGGAGTGATAGCACTATAACAGTCTAGGGCGGAAATGGCCCATACGGGCCATTTCCGCCCTAGACTGTTATAGTGCTATCACTCCACTTTCAACATCCTATGGAATCTCAGGGTTTGCAGTTCAGGGAGGCGCCTCCTCTAGCAGGAGAGGAGAGGAGGGGTGGAATCTTGCCCTTCCTTGTAAACTGAGGCAAAAGCAAATTGCTACAGACTCTCCATGGTTGTGTGTTATTCTTTATTATTAACTTTTGCCATCTTGACCACACTCTGATGTTGCTTGGCCCATGTATCCCAATTTTATCTGTGAAAGTTTGGAGGGTATGCAAACGCCTTTGGTGAAGATGCATGAGAAGGCCTTCTTGGTGGCTGCTCCTTTCCACAGGGCTTGGGCTGGTCTTCTTCTGCCAGTAGACAGAGACTGTTTTGTTCAGACAGGCATTTGACATGATTGCTGGCTGCTAATGGAAGGGGGTTGTATTGTTCGCCTTTCTTTTAATGTTTTTAATCATTTAATTGAGTACTTGCTTTTAATATGATAACTTATTTAATTGCTTTTAAATTGTAATTTAATGTTACAACTATTTATTTATTCAGCTGCATTCCGTTTTCACTTATATTGTAAGCTATTCTTAAATCTGGGAGAAAAGCAGGTAAATAAATGGGTAAATAAGATGGAACAGATTTCATTCATAGCTACCTTCCCCATATTCTACCACTTTGTCACACATTGAAAAGCACAAGGCAAGTTCCGCAAGAGAGCATCAGTGCACTGGGTGTTTTCTTTGTGTGTTTCATTTGGGTGGGAGGCCTTACAGAGGGTCACCCCTACAGTTAAGCAAAGTGAGGCAGTTGTCTCAGGTGGCAGATGCTGGGAGTGGCAGCTGGTGTTGGAAGAGGATATATTTGCCCTGCACCCCTATGCTAGCCTGCTGCTTTTAGATGCAGTGAAAGCTGCTGTCTCATTGCTAGTCTTGAATAAAAATTCAGCTCCTGGGTAGTGTTTGTCCTTTGAATCAGGTCCCAACCCATTTTGTCCTGGACTGGGTATCTTAGCTAGTGAGCTCCAGTGCTTCCTCAAGCTACAAACCCCAGAAACTCCAGTGCTTGCTCAAACCACAAATCCCAATGAAATCATAGTTCTATAACTGTTTAATGTGATTATACATAGTGTTATTATAGCACTATAGCTGTACAGTTTGGCCCAAGGTAACTGAACTAGTTTGCCTCAACAGAACTCAGGGCAGCTAAAGGCAATTTGGTGTACATCACAGAAACTGAAACATTCACGGGATCTAAGGTTTTAAAGGTAGGAGGCTGTTAAAGAGGAAACAAGGTAAGCTTTATAGTGTTATATATACCAGGTGTAGGCAACTGCAGCTGTTGCAGGGGCTGTTTTTCTACTCTTAAGGGTCTCTGGGGCCACACAGATACCAAAAATACCTCTCCTCTTCAGAAAACCTAGAAGTAGGCAAAAACCCACTTCTCGTTTTATGTTGAACAGTGCAAAGAGCTCTACGACCTATTTAACCAGTGAATTTTCACTCTTGTACAGGTTCCAGGAGAGGTAATTCTCTCACACACACTTTTTCGAGGTCAGAAGGAGAAAGATTTAGGAATTCTGGCGGGCCAAAAAGCAGCCAGGGCTTACTTTGTTCGACTGTGCTGTATGCAATAGACTTACAATGAACTGAGTCTTCTTTTTTGCACATTCTGTTTGTGTAGGTGCTGTGAACATTAAATGGGTTCAATGGTTGGATACGTTACATGAGCGCAAACCTGCCTACAGTCTTTGACCGTTGGTGGTCTGGGTTCAGCTGGTGATTAGTCCACAAAGATGCAGTGTGCAGATATGACTTGTTACCTCTGCTCTGGCTTCTTAAAATTCACAGCCTCTTCTTCCATATGCAACACCCTGTCATGCTTATTGCCATTTATCTAGTTCGTAATAGAGAGGCGACCATTTCTAAGCATGTGCAGAACTCATTTCCCTTCATAGTGTTCAGATTAGAGGCATGGCTTCCAATTAGGCTTGAATGCCAGCCTCCCACCCCACATTGCAATCCCTCAATACCATCTTAACTGACAACATCTCAGACAGAATTAAGCCCATGACAGAGGCAGATCTAGGGTGGGCAACTGGGGCATGTGCCCTGGGTGCCACTGCTGGGGGGTGCCTTCCTGTCCACCGCCCCCCCCACCTGTCACCTCCTTCCGCCCACCGCTGCCGGTCCATTGACTCCTCGCGCCCACCACTGCCAACCCGCGCCCCCGTAACCACCCTCACCTGCAACTGCTGACCCCCCCCCCACCTGCCACCACTGCCAGGGTGCTTCCTGGCCCGGTGCAGTTGCGTCACAGCAGCACCTAGAGGCGCAAGTTCCATGCTTGCCCTAGGTGCTGCTGACCCTAGAAACGTTGCTGGCCCATGATGCTAACACTGACACCATTTTTCTCCTATATGATTTTAAACCTTTTTACCTGATGAAGAAGCCAGTGAAGCTTTAATTTTATGATTTAGAGTTGGCCCAACAAAGGTATCACTGCTTATGGATTTTAGATTTTGCTGCATGACCAGCATGACTACTCCTGAATATATCCACTTTAATGAGACCTTGGATGGTATATATCTTTTCATCTTATAAAACAAAGCAGGGAACCCTTTAATGTAGCTATTCCCTTTACCGTTTTTAGACTAAGGAAGGAGATTGGGTGACTGTGATGCCATGGATTTATATCAGAAAATGTTG
Source organism: Cyclura pinguis (assembly GCA_030412105.1). Taxonomy (NCBI): domain Eukaryota; kingdom Metazoa; phylum Chordata; class Lepidosauria; order Squamata; family Iguanidae; genus Cyclura; species Cyclura pinguis. The sequence continues at coordinate 83,257,853 of CM059600.1, forward strand.
TTTGATTTATTGATGGTGTATTAAAAGTATAATTTAAGGAGATGAAGGGGATAGAATGGAATGTTGGAGTGAAAGCGGACTGGTGGAATGTTTGCGGAGATTTGCATAAGGCTGATGAATGGCAGCAGGTTAATTAGACGAGGGTTTTGGAGTTAGACTAGTGATGGAGCAAAAGAAGAAAGATTTGTTTGGTGTGGTTGGTATGAGTTAGGTTTGAGAGGAGTGTGAGAGAAGGTGTGTGGTGTTTTAAATGTAATAAATGATTACTCTGCTTTGATATGTTTAACTACTGAAACTAAAGATCTGTTTTTGTTTTTATATACTTTTGGCCTTTGGAAGTGCTATCTGAGAGCTTGGATTCAGACAAGCTGTCTGTGATGGCAGCACTGAATATAGAGGGATGGTGTTCATTAAAGGTAAAAGTTGTAGAAATCCTCATAGGTAGATTTAGATGGTCCCCACAATTGCTATCATGCAAGGGGAACAGTCCTTGCGCTAGTACAGAGATGGGAATCAGGGAAAGCCCTTGCTCTTGGTTATTTATTGCAATGAGCGCTGTGGAACTCTTCACATTTGGTGAGTTAAAAGGTGGAAAACCCACATTTGGCCACAGTGGTGGGATTGCCTGGTAGGGCTCCTCACAATTGGTGGGAAAGGTGGGATAAGGGTTGGAGAACTGCCACAACTGGTTGGAGAGAGAGGATTCTCCTGGAGGAAAAACCTACATTGGGTGGCAGAGGCTGGATTGCCTGCAGGGAGAACCCCACAGTGACCCTCCACATGTTGCTGGACAGAAGCTCTCATCATCCTTTACTACTGGCTGCTGTAATCAATAAGCACCTTAACAATAAAGCAAAGGTATAACTCACTTGAACCTGTAGATTTGTGTACTTAGAAGTGTGTTTCTACAGGTTCATCCAGGGTTGAATTTAGTGGCGTATTAATACAGCAATTAAGTCACAGTGCATTTTGGTATCTACTGCCAGGACAATAAGAGTGGTAGGCATTGATGCAGCCATGACAGTTACAGTGGAAACATAGTATTATAACTGTATAATGAGAAGGAGTCCCAAGACTTTCTTCCCTTCCTCTTCCTCTTTCTAGCCCTCTATAGTGCTAGAAAAATCCCACGTGAGGACTTTTTGTGGAATGGGTGCATGAGAAGCTACAGAACAGATGGGAATCTGATGGAATCTGATGGTTCTGAAGGAAGATACGGGATCCAGAGAAACTACACCATTGGATCTTGACTGTAGTGTTCAGGCAAGGATTGATCTCATATCACAGCTTCTATAAGGTTTGATAAGAACTGATTTTGTACAGTGGCTAAAGCTGAAATCCTTCCCTGGAAAGAAACTCTTTAAAGGACAGTGGGGCTTTTTACTGAGTTAGCGTGCATAGGGTTGCAGAGTAACAGTGCAACCCCCTAAGTCTCCTCATAAGTAAGATCCACTAAGGTCAATGGATCTTGCTCCAAGATATTGTGGATATTGGAAATATGACCCAGACACTGCACCTCCACTGTATTGCTCTATGGAGGAATAGAAGGTTCATTATCCTTTGTCAATTTAGGCCATTTCTGCACTAGGCTGTTATAGTGCTATTATTCCACTTTCAACATCCTATGGAATCCTGGGGTTTGCAGTTTAGGGAGGGGACTTTGAAGCTTTGGGGCCCCTCCCTAAACTGCAAAGCCCAGGATTCCATAGGATGTTGAAAGTAGAATAATACCACTAGAACAAGCTAGTGTGGAAATGGCCTTACTTGTATCTAGCTGGAGTTCCTTCTTCTTTAGCATTATGGTCATCTGAGTTTCCAGATTTGTAAAAAGAAGTGTTTTCCAGTAGGCAAATTATTAATGCCTATATAAGGTGGTGTAAGCATATCTTCAGTATTGTAATTTCAGGACATTTTATAGTGGGAGGAAGCAGGCAGCTTTGTAATCTTTCTCACTGTTTATCACACCAAAAAACAAAGCAAAACAATTACATTTTATTTTTATTTTTTTTCAATTTCTTTTTATTATACATACACAGTAATAAAATCCATTATGGGTATTGTACATTTCAAATATTGTTCTCCATATATACAGTTATACACACACACACACACACATTCTTTTCTTAGTAATGTAAAAAAAGTAAAACTATTTTTTTTAATTTTATCTTGCAAGATAAGATTAAAACAATTACATTTTATTTATTCTCCTTAAGGAGGATCAGTACAGAGACAGCTCAGCCTAGGCACATTCTTATAGAGCAAGGGTGGGCAGCTATAGAAGGCAAAGGTTACATTAATCCCCTGGGAGAGACCTTGGGAGGCTGCACTAACTTCCACAAAACAACAACAGCAGTAATTTTGCCCCCCAAATGTCCTCTGGAGGTGCATTTTCACCACATTTTTAAGCCTTCCTAGGCCATTTTAGGTCCCAAAGAGGCCTTTTGTTATAACAGCAAGTGAGTGGAAGTCATTTCCTGTTCACTTCTGCTTTTTTTAAAGGCCCTTCTTGGCATTGGGATAATTTTTTAAGTAACATTTTGCAAAATTTTTGTAATTTTTTTGACCTCCAAGGGAGGCCTTTTTGTTAACTGCCACCAAGTGACCCTATGGATGAGAGACCTCTAAGCCAGCCAGTCATCAACAGCCCTGGTCAGGTCTTGGAAGAGTGACGGCTGTGGCTTCCTTGATTGAGTCTATCCATCTGCACTGTGGTCCTCCTCTTTTCCTACTGCCTTCTACCATAGCAAGCATTACTGTCTTTTCTAGTGAGTCATGTCTTCCCATGAGATGTCCATAGTATGACAGCCTCAATTTCAGGGAGATTTTTCAGGTTTGATTTGCTCTAGAATCCATTGATTTGTCTTTTTAGTGGTCTGTAGTATCCATAGAACTCTTCTCCAGCACAACATTTCGAAAGAGTTGATTTTCTTCCTACGAGCTTTCTTCACTGTTGATCTTTCACCGCCATACATACAAACTGGAAATATGATAACATGGACAATCCTAGTTTTAATATTCAATCATATATCTTGATACTTTAGGATCTTGCCTAGATCTTTCATAGCTGATCTTCCAAATCCTAGTCTTCTTATGATTTCTTGATTGCAGTCTCAATTCTGATTAATGATTAAGCCAAGGTGTGGAAAATCTTGAACTATTTCAATGTCTTCATCCTTTACTACATTAAAGTGATGTAAATTATTAATGGTCATCATTTTTGTTTTCTTAATATTCAAATGTAAACCTGACTTTGCATTTTCTTCCTTGTCTGTCTTCTGTAGTTTTCAAAGTCTTTTGCTACTTTCTGCTAGTAGTGTGGTATCATCTGCATATGTTAAATTGTTGATGGTCCTCCAATTTTCACACCTCCTTCCTCCAAGACTAATTCTGCTTTATGTATGATGTGTTACACATGTCTTGTCTGACCTCCTTGCCAACTGTAAACCATTCTATTTCTCCATATTCTGTACTGACAGCAGCCTCTTGACCAAGTTATTCATCTGGCCAGTCAAATATTGTGGTACACCCATTTCTTTAAGAGAGTTCACAGTTTTTCATGTTCTACACAATCAAAGATTTTGCTGTAATCAATTTCAATTTCAATTGACCTTTGTTAGGCATATTATAACATAAACATATACCCATCAATAAAACATCAAGGATCCTTGCTTAACAGTTTAAACCATAAATTTGCTGCCTCAACCAGGAAATTAGCCATTAATCTAGTAACCTGCGGGTTTCGGTCATCCAATAAGTATTCTACAGGTAGCCTATCTAGGTAGATATTCATTTCCAATAGTCTCCTTAATAGCTTTTCCCTTGGATTTGAATACAATGGACAGCTCAATATAATATGAGAGAGATAATCAGGAGCTTGTGCACAATGGCACGTACGCTTTAAGAAAGGGATCTATAAATATCTGCCCTTGGTCGCATTCGAAGGATGTACATTCAGCCTTGCAAGTAGAAAGGCCTTTCTTGCCACCAGCAATGTAAGAGTTTGAAAATAATCTGGGATTCTACCCGGCTGGGGAGACACACCAAGCATCAGCGGGGAACAGACCCTAGGGGTGATGGATATGAAAGGTGATATTCCCTCTCCAAGAGGCAGGCCCTAACAGTTTTGAAGCACTCCATTTCAGTAAGTAAAAGGAGAGAATCTAATCTTAGGCCCAGGGACATTACTTTGTTTTCATACAGTGAAGCCCATCTAGTATAGTAGGCATCGGACAGTAGAAAGCATAGGAGGCCAGATCTATCAGGCCTAAAATGGATCTTAAACCAAAATTTAAAGGTCATCAGCCAGGCACTAATTTCAAGAGGGTTCAAGCCCAATTCAGCATAAAGTGTCAGATGGTAAACACATAGGGGAACAGATAGTATTCTCTTAAAAAAATGTGCCTGCACTCTTTCAATCTCTATGAATGTCAAATAACCAGTGCAGAGTGAAATTCTCTGAAACTGGTCTCTTAACAGACCCTATTCGTTCTGATGTAGGGGTCAGACAGGGATGTGTGTTGGCTCCCCATCTGTTTAACATATTTGTGGCGGACTTACCTGCTTTTATGACTTCAATAGACTCTCACCCACCTTCGTTGGGTAACCGACCACTTTTTGTCCTACAATATGCCGATGACACATTGTTACTTTCATTATCCCAGGTGGGCTTGATAAGAGCGTTGAAAAGATTTTTTGAATACTGTGACAAATATCATCTGCGGGTTAACTGTGATAAATCTAAAATACTGGTATTTTGCAAGCGATTTGTCCCAAGGATGTGGAAGTTTGGCAACCAGACAATTGAGCAGGTCAAGAGTTACGTATACCTTGGCGTACTTTTCCACTTTAATGGACATTGGCGTAAACAGAGGGATAAGGTAATTCAGGCAGGGAAAAGATCCCTGGCTGCTATACAGTCTTTTTATTATAGAAATGGGAACCAGGATATTTTGGCGGCCTTAAAAATCTACAAAGCCAAGTTAAGACCTTTACTACTTTATAGTATACCTACCTGGATTCCAGTCTTTAATAAAGAGATTGCTGTAATCTATAAAGCACAGGCTGATTTTTCTTCTGAAATTCTTTGGTATGTTCCATTATCCAATGTATGTTTGCAATATGATCCCTAATGCCTCTTCCATCTTGGACATCTGACACATCTTGCTCTTTGTTGTTGAATTTTAAGTATCACTTTGCATTCATGCGAATTAAAGCAGTGGTCCAGTGGGTACTATAATCCATGGTGTCCCCTTTTTTAGGGACTGGAAGGTGTATTAAGTATTACCAGTCTGTGGGCCATTGTTTTGATTTGCATATTGTCAGGGTTCATGTGAAACAGCTCCTCAGAGCTTACACAGAGTGCTGACAGGGAAATGTCGCCTTACTGTGACCAGCCAACTTCAGTGGAGCAAAAAACGGCTGAAGGTTCATTAGTTAAGCTCAGTGCTTGTTAGTTTATTTAAGCACACTGAGGTTCAGATAACGCAGCCAGTCTCATACCAAAGAGCAATAAGTACAGCAGTAAATCAGCAAGGAAAATCAGCAAGTAAACCGGCAGCATGCCGGACAGCAAAGCATAAATCTCTCAGAGAGATACCATGACCAGTTAGGAAAAAGTCTAAAAGGTGAAATATTGAGCAAACTCCAGCCTTTTTGAGGGCTTACCACCGCCCCGGACCTCATGGGGTGATCCAATCACTTTCCCCCTTGGCAATCTTCACTTGGTGATGAGGCACAAGACCTTCTGGGTCTGGCTAGTCATAACAACCTTGCATCTGTGCCCAAGGCCACATCACTCCACTTCTGCTGTCCACTTAGAAAACAATGGCCATTTCCGCACGGGGCAAGGGAATCGCCCCGTGCCGGTACTTATCGGACTTCTTGGCTCCCCGGTCCGGTCCATGGTGCTCCGGAGCAGTGTGTGCTTGTCGCTCCGCACTGCTCCGGGGACGAAAATGGCGGCTTCTAGTTGGTCAAGGCTCTCGACCAACCGCTGAAGCTCGCCAGCCTAAAGCCCACCCCCAGCAGATCACAGGCTCACACTGGTGCGAGCCTGCAAATCTCCACCGGAGCGCGGGAACGAAGTGGCGCGCTCCGTGCTTTTGAAAGACCTGTTTTAAACAGTCTTTCAAAAGCACGCTGGAGGACCACTTCGGGTCATTCGGGAGCGGGCTAAGGTGCGGAACTACAGTAAGTAGGTCCGACCCACTCCGCTCCCAGGTGCAGACGTTCTCCCTGGAGGACGCTCTGCACCGTTTCTTTAAGCCCGTGTGGAAATGGCCAATGTCTGCATTCACCTTGAATATCCTGACACGTATTTGTTGACAGAGTTTAGTTAGAACTAGAGTTGATTCTGTTTCTGCAGCCTGAAGCGGCTCTGTTGGTAAGCCATCTCTTCCTGGTCATTTATTTCTCCCAAATGCCCTAAGTGCAGCTTTCACTTATTCCCCCAGTTCTAAAATTGTAGGTTTGTTTTCGTATGGTTCTTTGAATTAATCTGCCATCTCTTTATCTCTGTTATATAGTTCTTCAGTGCATTGTTTCCATTACCTTTTTATTTGTCATGTCATGTAATGTGTTCCCCTGTTGGCTATATAGGTTCCACACTCTTGGTTTAACTTCTTCTTTGTTTGTTTGTTTGCTTTTTCATGCAACACAGGCTTTCTTTCATTTGTAAATACCAGTGTTATCGGTTTACAGTCAATATGAGATATAAAGCCCAGACAGGTTGAGGTAAAATACTTCTACAATAGGGAGAATGCTTTTTATTGTATATGTAGCTATGCATTAACATTGTACAATTTTTCTAACTTTGACACACTTTACTGATAATAACCAGGTTTCAGTGCCTGAAATTGGCAAAATATATTGGTCCATAACACTAGGAGGCCTTGATCTGAGTCTTACTTTCAACAATAAATGGAGCATTCTTAGGTATGCCACATTTGTATTTTGAAAAATTCTCCCTGCCATAACCTGCACTGTGAATATACAATTTGTTTATTTTTAAAATAGTGCTGTTCAATACCAAAGATGATGGTGTGCATAATATAATAAAATATGTGTATACAATCTAACTGTAAAAATTTAAAATGAAAAAAGATTAAAAATTAACATTAAACATTCAGCCTTAAATGATGATAAAGGGCTGTTGTAATAATTACTGAGATAACGTGTTGGAGCTGTAAGCATTCAAAATGTACAGTGTTAATGCTAGGCACTCTTATGTCTTATAATTGCCATAGTGTAGGCTAAAAAGCAAAAAGTGGGTGGATTGTGCGGGTCAGCCAATTCATGCCCAACAGAGATAGAATTTCCCCAAGATGGATTGGAGAATTATGCCTTGATCCCAGTGTGTTGGCTCTGGGCTCACACCAGTTTGGACAGAATTGCCATTGCAAGCTTTTATTATGCTAATCACATAGTCTCATCCTCTCACAAGAAATTCTGTTATTTGGCGACCTTCCATTTTTCAAACACAGCCAGATGCCCTGTGAAATAACACTTCCTGCTTGCTCCTAAATATTATTCTTCCTGTTTGGGAGAAAGAGTGCTTGTAAAAGGTAAAACCAGATCTGAAAATACTGAGGTTCACTGATCATCCATGACAGTTTATTTTGTTTATCTTTGGAAACTTGACCTCTCTTTTCTTTCAAGATTGGTCGGATTTCAGCTGTGCGTTGCCTGTTGCTTTTCGAAGTGTAAATGTGAACAGGTTCCTGATATTGTACTAAACTCAGTGTGGCTGATCTCTACATGTATACACCTGCCTAGGATAAACTTGGCATGTGGTTTGTGGCCTGAAGGATTTTGAAGTCTACATTTACTTAGTCAGCAATTTAAAAAGCACATGATTTGTTTCTTGGCACATGTTTCGTGTATTACTAAGTATGATTACTGCTGAGTTCAAGGAGACATGATGGTCCCTAATATGTATTTAGTTATGACAACAGTCTTAACCTGGATCTATATAGGGTAATCCACCCATTAATTGAATACATTTTGTACATTGATATATAACTTACTTGTGTAAGGTTCATTAGGGAAGAGATCAGAAAAATGATGGTGGTGGAAAAAAGAAAACACAAGAATGGGAGAGAAGGAAGGTGTGGTGTCCAGCTATACTTTCTGCTTCATAGACTGAGCCAGATTCTGTGTGATGGTTTCTAACTTGTTCTTGACAACATTTCAGCCACAAATTCAAGGCTGAGCATATATCTAGGCTCGTTTAATTTAATTTAATTTAATTTAATTTGATTTAATTTTAAAGATTAGTGTATTTTTGGCTTGTTCCTTGTTCAAGTCATGCATCTGCAAAAGGGCAGCACAGCTGTAGAGATTCTTTAAAATGCCAGAGTGGAAGGTCTTTGTTACTTATTTGGTGGGATGCATCTGAGGCCCTTTCCGCATGTGTGTGTGTGTGGGGGGAATGGGCGAAAACGCCCAAAAACGGAGCTTACCTGAAGCCGGGTAAGTCCGTTGCCACGCGGAGCAGCGCGAGCTTGCTGCTGTGCAGTCCTCCGGCGTCCCAAATGGTGGCTTCCGGTTGGTGGAGGCTCTCCACCAACCGGAGAAGCTCGCCAACCGGAAGCCCGCCCCCGGCAGATCTGCAGGCAAGCACTTGCGCGCGCCTGCAAATCTGCGTCGGAGCCAGGCGACGGAGTGGCACGGGGCTGCGCGCTCCGTGCTTTTTAAAAACCTCTCAAAAGAGGTTTTTAAAAAACACGCTGCGCGGCTAGTTCCGGCCGCTCCTGAGTGGATTCTGGTGTGTGAGAGGTCGCTCTGCACCATTTCAGAAGCCCGGTGAGGAAATGGCCTGAATTGGCCTTCAGTTTGTGTTATTTCAGATACATAGCGAATAATAAGTATCTTTTATATCCACATTTCCAGAAGATCTTCCTTTATAGGATTTAGAATACACAGCCAACATATTATAGAGAAATGCCTCATGTTAAGGTTTGAACATCTGAATTCTGTATCATCTTTCAGGAATACAGCACTAATGTTTTGTGCATTTTTTCATAAGATATCTTTAGAACAGCAATATCAAGAAATTGACATCTGCCAGTCGAACAATAAAATGTGAAGCTTCTGTTGCAGCAAGTAATTAATGTTGTTACCTTTTTTCTGTTGTACCAAAGAACTTCTTATGCTAATTTACCTAATGCTGCTTCTGATAATACTTTAAGTTCTTTGTGGGCATGTATTAAATGATGAAGGATAACCTGCAACATTTTATCCCTGGCCTTTTCAAAGCAAGCTGTGATGGTTGTTTCTGTACTACATTAATGTAGATTACTGTAAAGACAATTGGAATGAAGTTTAAAAAAATCTGACAGGAGAGAAAAAAATATTTAAAAATGCTACTAAACATTTAATGTTTTTCTGAAACTGAATGTGTTGTTTCAACTGCAAACATTTCTAACTTTTGCAAGGGCTTTGTTTGGATGCAGCCTCAGGGAGATGTATTCCTCAGATTGTTGCTGCATAAATCCCCACATAAGAATGGGGTGCTCCCACTGCTGTGCCAGTGTTAACATGAAGGAAATGGTGTTGAAGGAAGAGATGCTGCTGCAAGTATTTAAGTGTTGAGAGGGCTTAATGTGTACCAAGACTATTGACACAATTGTATTTTCCCTACTAGAAGAGATTGATTGAAATGACAAATGATTGAAATGATTGATTGAAATGATTGAAAGTCTAAGAGTTTTGCCAGACTCTAGTATCACCAAGGTTGCATCCACACTGCACAATTATGATACTTTGATACTCCTTTAAATTTCATGACTCTGTCCTATGGAATCCTTGGATTACTGTATCTTGGTAAGGAACAGTAGTTAGAAGTCTCTAGTGCATTTCCCTGAACAGTCATTCAGTGATAGAAATAACAGGCAGAAAATTCTAAATTCTCCATCAACTACCAACACTAGGGGCCTTTCTACCTTACACTGTTATAGTGCTATTATTCCACTTTAAACTTCCTGTGGAATTCTGGGGTTTGTAGTTTACTGAGGCTAAAGAACTCTTTGACTGAGAATTCTAAAGGCCCCTCCCTAAACTGCAAACCCCAGGATTCCACAGCACGTTTAAAGTGCAATAATAGCACTATAGCAGTGTAGTGTGGAAAGGCCCTAGGATTCCATAGGATGGAGCAATAGTATGAAAGCACTGTAACTGTGCAGTATGAATGCACCTCAAATTTCAGAAAATGTTGAAGGGCTCCCCTATGGACTCTGTGGCACAATGTCAACAGGCTTTAGTATAGGACAATGTGAGTGGTGAAAACCCATCTTTTACTGCAGGTATTAAGGCAGAGCTGCCTGAGAGATTCTTAGCCCTGTAAACCAAAATGCAACTTTTCTGACCTCAGTCTAGAGTTAGCAGATACACTGATGTGCCTGAAAGCACCTCTTTATTGTTGGCTGTATCACTGCATGATCACCACTGACTCTTCTAGGGAAAATGAATGTAGTGCATTTGGAGACCATGAGAGCAAAACCCGTCTTCTCTCCTTGACACTTGTCAGCCTGCCTCCAGCTGAAAGTGCACCCAGAGTTTTCTGCTCTTAAGGTCCTCTGGGGCCACACTGATACCAAAAATGCTCCCTCATCTCCGAAGCGTACAGAAATCAACATTTCATTTTCTTTTATGTTGAACAGTGCAAGGAACCCCTGCAACCTATGTAACATGAGAATTCCCACCCTTGGGAGATTCCAGGAGAGGAAGTTCTCTCACACACACTCTTTTTTTTTTGGTTAGAAAGAGAGAGATCTGGAAAGTCTAGAGGGGCCAAAAAGTAGCTGGGGAAATACTTTGTACATGCCTGGTGTATACAACACACTTACAATTAACTGAGCCTTATTTTTGTTCAAAGATCTACTAAATGCAGCTCTTATAGCTGTTGTGAATTATGTATCCAATGGTTGGATACTTACATAAGTACTAACCCCACTATCATCCTTGACAGTTGGAGGCCTGGGTTCAGCTGATGGTGAGTCCATCAAGATGCAGTGTTCAAGTATGACTTGCTGTCTCTGCTCTGGCTTCCCACAATCCACAGCCTCTCCTTCCCTGTGCAACACCCTGTCAGGTTGACTGCCATTTACCTCTAAGCATGTGCAGAACTCATGGAAAGCCTCCTGGCTTTCCAATTAGAGGTGTGGCTTCCAATTAGCTTTAAGTGCCAGCCCCTGCCCCTTGTCAAAATTAATGACTGGGTGTTGGCCATGAAGGAAGAATTATTCAGTTCAGTTTAATGATATCTGGAAACTTTTTACAGGAACATTCATTAAGCTTTCCTAGGCCAGAGTTGTTGACATCAACTTTAACGAAATCTTGGGTGGTACACATCTGTTCGTCTTACAAATCAAGGCTAGAGTTGGTTTGATCTAGCTATTCTCAGATGAGTTTTTAGACCAAGGAAGGGGAATGTGTGATCCTTCAGATGCTGTTGCACTGCAAGTTTTCTTTCTCCTTCACTACTAGTTAAAGAGATGTACTCCAACAACATCTGGAGGACCACACATTCCTCACTCCTCTTTTAGACTTTAGCTTGATCTGTTCCCCACCCAACTTATCAGCTAGCGACCATGTTGTTATTTACCCTTTCTGACAGACTGTTTTCAAATTGTTGATCATCACTATGATTACTGAGGCAGTGAATTAGCAGATCCATTCACCAAACAGGCAAGAGTACTTCTATAGCTTCACCTATAAGCAGAAAAGTGCTATTTTTGTTATAAACTTGCACAGTTATACCTTAGTTAATTTAATAGAGGTATTCCTAGGCAATACTTCTGTAACAGAAAATTTGGTACCAGAGACAGAAATAACATGAGAGGAATAGGAATAGGTTTCTAAAAAAAGAGAGAGAGAGAGAGAGAAAGAGAGAGAAAGAGAGAAGAGCAGTTCAATATGTTTAAGCAAACTTTTTGTTCAAAACTATATCCGCACAGGAAATGAAACAACCAAGTCAGGTAAACCTTGTATACGTGCATAAGTGCAAACACAAACATTCTAGTGACAACTGCAAGTTCTCTCCCAAAATCCATCCAGGGATGATTTTTCCCCCCTTAACTAGCCTTCACTTTTCTTAAGATTTCCATCCGAGTGGCCAAAATTCTGGATGTCTGTTTTGTTTTTTTTTAAATATGCTGGGACGAGCTGGTGAGCTGGGTTCTTTGTTCTCTCATTTTCTCCCTGTTCTCCTGTTCACACACGCTCAATAAGAGCATCAAGAGACAGCTGCTGGTTACCTCAGCTGTTGCAGGCAGGAACATATGGCAGTAATAGGTTCAGAATCCCATTCTTTCTCAACTCAAGTTGTTTTGGATTGTTGACTCTACGTATATTGCTGTGACCCAACACCAAAAGGTATGTATTTCTCTAGCCTTCCTTCAACTTTATCGCAAGGAATAAATTCCCAAGGAAAAAATTCTAGCTGGATAGAGAAGGATAAAACCAGGGGTTTCAGCAGCCATAAAGGAGCTGTACTGTCAAGAGTCTTTGATAACCACATATGCTTATACTTCAATAAACCTTTTTTTGAGAAGTAATACTACAGCTTTATTCTCGGCTGTTTATTTATTGGGGGAAAATAGGGTAGGTCCCTGGTCGTCCATGATACCCAAATCTATCTGGCTCTTGACAGTTATATTTTCTTGATTAATTTTAGCCTGGTACTCAGCTAGGCAAATAGGAGACAAAAACTATTGGTCAGAACTATTGGTCAAAATTCTGCCTTTGTGTTATCAGAATAAAATTGGAAAGATTTAGAAACTACCATTGTCACCCTCTTCATCTGGAAAGACGAAAAAGTCCATCTAACTTCAGTCTCTTCTCAGTTTCCTCCTTTAGTAGTACCACAAGCTACTTGGGCATAGCATATTTGCTACATGGATTAGCAATTTCCTCCTTCTCAAAAGACAGGAGCAAGCCAAGACTAGGCAGATGTCATGCCTTACACTTCTGCTAGTCTGTAAAGCTGCAGGGTGCCCAGTCCTTTGCTCTCTTCTGTCCAAGCCAGTGACTCATCAAAGCAAGAAGTACTGCTGAAGATGCTGTCCACTTCAGAGGTTTTTGGTTGGAAAACAGCAGTGCACATAACTTTTGGAATTTGGGTGTTGCAATGAATTAGTCCTCTTTCAACAGTCAGATGGATATAGGAGTCCTTGATAGTGTAATGGCTGAAAGTTAACCTCTGTCTAGTGGCATGAATTTGTATTAATAACTTTTTTTTTGCATTTGCTTTATGGTTTCAGCCTGGCAAAAACTATGAAGGTTGAGAATGAACTGAGGGAGTGATTTTTTTTCTCTGTTGCTGGCCTGCTAATACAGTTCCTTTAGCTATGGCAGGGGGGCTCACATTTGAGCACTTTAATTTTCTTTGTTAGCTTCCCCACTCTATATCTCTTAAGAGCCCCCTTGCCATTGGCTTCACCATGGGGAAAGGGTGTGTCTGAGGGCATCCCATATATTCCAGAGATGGGAAATTTGATTATCAGAGAAGGGATAAGTGGGTTGAATTTGTTTGGGGCCCCATCAGCTGTGTGGAGATGCTGGAGCCCTTCAGTGAAAGGGCTAGAATGCTTCTCTGCTGTCTTCCATCTGCTGCATCATTTACCACCAATAAAACTTATGCCATAGCAGTAACATTTATCTGTGTCTAGCACCAAAAGAACCCTTGGAGAAGTCTGAAACTGCATTCAGTATTGGAACTAGAGAAGTGTCTTTTTTTTTTTAAAAAAAGAAATACTCAGAGGTACATGTGTTGGACTCCCAGCTATTTCCTATCTGTGTATCAATGTTTATACCTGTTTAGTTCACCTTTCTTCTACCAAAGTTGTAGCATTGCATGGTCCCTCTTGATGAAGCCTCACATAAAATTCAGTGGTGCAACCAGAAGTGCCTTTTGGGATCCTGCAACCAGTGTTCTACCCACATCACAACTTAGACAGCAGCAGCTGAGGGGAGTATAATGGGAAACAGGTTTGACATCCACACCTGCTTGGCTCTAACAGGACTGATGCTGAAATATCCTTTCTTTTTTTATAAACATTATATAACTATGGTGTGGCCAGCCAAGAACATACATGATTAGAGATGTTCATATATATTTCAACTAAAGTAATAAATTATCTCTTACTGCAGCAAAATGGAGCTTATTCATGCATTTAGCATCAGAGCCAGCTGAAGTAAGCTCCATTTTATTACTGTTGTGACTGAGGCAAGTTTAAAATGTAAAACTGCACGTGCTTAAGAGTGTTTTTTTTAAAAAAAAAAAAGTTGGTAAGCTGGCAAACTGTCTTTTTTGTTTTGGTCTAAAATATATTAAGGATTTACAAACAAACAGTTGTAAAGCATGGAGTGACAGAAATAGCTACAGAAGACAAACGTTAGTTTGCTGAAGTGATGCACGTGGCCATCAAAGGCTGCCCTTGTTCCACTAAGACCATTCAGTCCAGTGTCTAAAATCACTTAGCTACTCCAGTAAACCATATGAGATAATGGAGCAAGAGTTTAATTAAATCTAAGGCACATGGACCGAACATGAACTGAAAGAAAAACTGAATACATATTAGGTGTTCAAGAACGTGTGAGTATTTTTCAGGTTTGAGCCAATTAAATTTAATTTCAGAATGAGGGAAGAAAAAAAAAAGCTAGTTAACTACTTTAGGGCTGATTACATCAAACTTTCATATTGTTGTTTCAGGCAAGTTTTATAACAATGAAGAGTTTAGGGTGTTACCTCAATTTTTTCACGTGGTAAATCCAGCCTCACCATACACAGAACACAAAATACTAAGTTTGCAGATACCGAGTGCATGATTCTGCAGCCAAACTTAAATGCCCTCTCATTAAATGCTGATGTTTTAAATATGCCAGGTTGGATCAAAATGATTGAAAGGTAGAAGATGAAAGTGTTTTATAAAGCCCTTTGGCAGTAGGCAGGGCAAGTACTGAGTGATCTAATCCTCAGGTGTGTTCAGAGGGGATAATTGTTTTTGTTTTGGTTGGCACTTGCCTTCCCAATTCACTACCACTTATTTATAATGACAGGTAACATGGTGAATTACATTGGCTTCTGGAAAATGGGTGATGCCAAGAGGAAGTTTAGGGCTGTCTTCTTGCAAATTTTTTTACCATCTGGAATTTGGGGCTATTAGCCAACCTAATATGCCATTAGCATCCCTTCATTCTGAGAGCTCTTGACGTGTTCCCGCTTTCTTTTTTCCAGTTCTATAATCCATAATTCACAATATCTCTTTCTCTTTTCCCATGATTGTTAAGTTTACTTAGAAAGCTTTTGGTTACAGACTTTATAAGAAGCTTTTTGAAAGGCCAAGTACGGAGATGGCACTTAGAACAGAATCTAGGACATGCTTGGAGCACTAAACTAGGGTTTCCATGGCGTGGGAAACCCAGATTCAAACCCTTGTTCAGCTCTGAGGCCTGCTGGATTTCTTTCTCTCAGCTTGACCTCTTCCACAGTTTGTGTGAGGTTATAACATTGCTGTGAGTGTCTTGCAGGGAAGCTGGAATAGCAATGCGACAAAGCAGCGTAACCCCTGTGGGCAGGCAGAATGGGGGCCGGAGGCATTCTGGGAAAATGTAGATGGCAGGCAGAGGCATCCTTGCCTAATCCTTCACCGCTTGGCCTGAGTGTTGCTGGCCCACCGCCTTAGCAACAATGTCTTCTTAAAACAAATAATAACAATAACAATAAATGCCTCCACTGTTGCCTTGTTTATTTAGCCAGTTTGTAGGGGTTAGGAAGGAACAGTGCTGGCTTGTCCATTGAATACCGTAAGATTTTGATATGAGATTTGTAGATGTCATGTTTACTGCCTCCTGTGCGAAAATAATTTGGCTGTCTTTAAGTACAATGTACATTGACTGAGCTGGAGTGGAGAGCCATGTCGTAGGAGCCCTTTCATACTGCACTATAATAGCACCACGATTCAGCTTTAACTTCCCTGGTTCCATCCTACTGAATCCTGAGATTTGCCGTTTAGGGAGGGGCAGTGTGCTGCAGTGGTTTCAGCATCGGACTGTGACCCTGGAGATGAGGGGTCAGTTCCCTACTTGGCCATGGAAACCCACTGGGTGACACTGGACACGTCACACACTCTCGGCTCCAGAAAACCCTGCGATAATGGTTGCCCTAAGTCAGAAACAACTTGAAGGCACACAACAACAAACTTACAATTCTCAGTCAGAGAGATCTAGTGCCTCACAAACCACAAATCCCTGGATTCCATAAGATATGGTCACAGCAGTTGAAGTGGTAGCACAGTGCTCTAACCATGCAGTATGAAAGAGCCCCTGCTCTTCTGCAGGTGAATGTCTTGGGTTGGCCCTGAGTGACACCCAGAGCACTTTGGGTGAGCACCCTGGTCCCTGAGATGAGCCACTTTGACTCTCGTTCATGAGAGGCTGCAAAGCCAGTAGGGAAACGTGCAATTAAGACAAAAGGCGTTTGAACTCGTTTGCAGACAGGCCATTTCCGCACTAGACTGTTATAGCGCTATTATTCCACTTGCAACACCCTATGGCATCCTGGGGTTTGCAGTTTCGGGAGGGGCCCCACGGGCCCCTCCCGAAACTGCAAACCCCAGGATGCCATAGGGTGTTGCAAGTGGAATAATAGCGCTGTAACAGCCTCGCGCGGAAATGGTCTCAGCTTTAATTCGTTTTCCAGACAATGCCACTGTCTGGAAGGAAGGAGGACCCCGGCAGACGCAGCAGAGGTTGAGCCTCCTTCCCTCTGAGAGACAAAGTAGCCCCAAGTTCCGGGCACGGCCTGCAGAGGTCAGCGTTGCGAGCCGGAGCCGCTTTTGCCGGAGCCGCCCGGCGGACGAAGCTCTCGGCCCCTCAGCGCCTCGCTGCCAGGCTCTTCCTTCTCCTCTACCAAGAATTCCTTCAAGAGGGCCGGGCCTGCTCCCATCGGCGGCTTGGCTCCCTATGCATTGTGGGACCGGTAGTTTCCAGCAGGCGGAGATAAGCTTGTCCACCAAGGAGCCGCGGACTACAAGTCCTACAATGCCGCAGGGGAGCTGGCTGGCCGGTCGTTCCTTTTGAATGATTTCACTGCGGTTTACATTCCCAGCGAGATTCGCAGCAGCAGCAGCAGGCGGAGGAGGAGGCGGAGGCAGGCGCCGCAATCATGGTCTAGGGAGCTGCCGGATCGCTGGGCGATCACGAGACGCCTCAAGGAGCCCTGTCCGCTTCATGGCAGCCTGGGCAAGGTGGGCCGGAGGAGAGAGAGGGTCATGGTAGCTCGGAGGCTGGCGTGGCTTTAGAGGCTGCAGAAGGGGGGGGGCGGGTTTTTTTATTTTTTATTTTTTGGCCAAGCCTGGCTCCATCCCCCTTCTGCTTGCACCCTCTTCCTCTGCCGCATTTCCTCCCCTGGTTATTTTTTTTTTTTAATTTTTTGCCCCGTCTGGCGAACCGCCCCCCCCTTTCTCCCGCAGCCCTGCCCGCGAAGATGTCCCTCGCCATGGAAGAGGACGAGTACGCCAAGCTGGTGATGGAGTCGGAGCCCGAGTGGCTGCGCTCCGAGGTCAAGCGGCTCTTCCAGGAGCTGGGCGAAACCACCCGCGAGAAGATCCAGGCGGCCGAGTACGGGCTGGCCGTGCTGGAGGAGAAGCAGCAGCTCAAGCAGCAGTACGAGGAGCTCGAGCTCGAGTACGAGACCATCCGGACCGAGATGGAGCAGCTCAAGGAGGTGAGCAGCAGGAGGAGGAGGAGGAGGAGGAGGAGGAGGGCGCCGCCTGCCTGCCTGCCTTTCCCCTGGGCTGGGGCGGGGGGGGGCGCTGGAGGTGGGCTGGTCGGAGCTGTGGAATTTCGTCGGGAAGGAGGAGGTTTTTGCGGGTTTTCTTGCGGGAAATATTGCCACCGTCTTGCATGCCGCGTTGGCTCGCTGCCGGCCACGTAATATGCAGGAGGCAGCATGGGCCAGTGGTTAGTTGCAGCGCCCGCCGGGAATCTGGCCAGTCAGGCTCTGCGCTTGGCTGCGTTATTTTTTCCGGGGTGTGTGTGTGTGTGTGTGGATGTGGTTTGGAAGGGGAACGACTCACAGGCCATTGCCGCCGTACACTGTTATAGCGCTATTATTCCACTTCCAACATCCTGTGGAAGCCTGGAGTCTGCAGTTTACTGAGGCCGGAGGGCTGTCTGGCTAAACTACAAGCCCCAGGGAAGTGCGGAAACGGCCACAGTTTCGCGTTCCCTGGATTTGCGGGCTTGCAGTGAAATCCGGGGGTGGGGTGGGGACGAGGATGGGCGTCACGCGCGCCCCGCTCTCCCTCCTCGGCCCTTCGCCCCCCACGCTTCCAAGAGCCGGGCCAGGCTGCGCGTGCTTGTGTTCCGCCCGGCCGGTGCGGGCTGAGTGCGTGGCGCTGGGAGAATCCCCCTCCGGCCCTCCTCCTCCTCCTCCTCCTCCCTGGATGCTTGCAAGCCCACGCCGGAAGGCAGCTGCGGGCCGCATCATCCTGTGGCTTCCTCCGGCTGACTCAAGGCGCCTCTCTCTCTCTCCCCCCCCCGCCGAGTCCCAGGAGAAACGGGGCTGCGGAGCCTTCGCCCTCCCCTTGCTGCTGGCGTCGTGCCCCGCCGTCCCCTTAAAGGGGCAGGTCAGCCATTCGCTTAATGCACCGTGTCCTTCCCGTGACATCCGCCGTATCCTCTTGCACGCCGCAGCGAAATGGGCAGGACGGAGGACCCGCCGCGATTAATACTCTCGAGCTCGGGTGACAGCCTGCCCGCCGGAGACAGTCGTCCTCTTTCCTTCCCCCTCGCGGCGGCAGGCCTTTCCTACCTGTTGAGGGAGATGCTCTGCTCTGATTTTCCCTCTGCAATAGAAAGGACAATAAGATCGGTTTATGTAATGGCTTTCCTGTTCTAGTATGGGACTGTTTTCATACGTTTAAATTAATGATTTATAGATTTTAATTCTGTAGGCGGCTTAATATTTTAAGCTTAACTTTTTGTTTGATTTTAGCTACGAGTGTTTTATTTTTTCTTGTACATTTTTGTTTTCCTTCTGTAAATTGCCTTGAGTCCCAGTCTTGGGGGGGAAGGGAGATAAAAATAAAGTGATTGAAATCTGGTACAGGCATCTGCAAGAAATGTGCATTCCCTCCCCCATCCCGTTTTGAGCGGGCTCGGAGAAATTAGCTGTTTATATCTGAATTATATTATTTAACTGGCTGCTGCATTGTTTCTTTACCTGCACAGTTTCTGGTATTTTGGAGATGTGGGAGCTTATTGCATAAATGGAGAAATGAACTTGCATTGTCGAACAGGTAATAATTAAGGGTTCATAGGGGCAGGTTTGTGAAAGGTGGCAGTGTTAACACAAATAAATCGAAGGCTAATTGAAAGCAATGGAACAGACTGATGAAAGTTCAGAAGGAAATTTTTCTCACCCCTCACCGTGCGGTAGAAGCTCTCACCTTGGCAGCTCTGGATTCTAGACTATTAACACCATGGCCTAGAAGTTTGAGATGTTATTCAGCTGTGTGCAAAGCTTCTCTCTTAAGAATCCAAAACAGTTACGACACCACTAAGCCATTGTATCCTTATATTTATGGAGTGTATAGCTTATATTAAGTATCCCTTGTGGACACTACTTTACACAAGTAATTAAGGTCTAATGAGCATTTCCCTTTCCAACACAGTCCCCCATTACTTTCTCCAGTCTCACAATCTGTGATATAAGAAATGAGTGCATACCCATGATCTCTCTATTTCAGTGATTTGATCAGATGACTTACTTATTAACAGGTCACCTGGTTTTTGCCTTTCTAGGTATTTACCCCAGGACATCCATTTTAACTTCCTTCCTTCCTTTATTGGTTTGATTTGATTTGTAGCCTGCCTTTTTATATGGGATACTGGCAAACAAATGTGGTTCTTCATCCCGGCCTTTTGGGGGCACTGTGGTTAGGTGAAGAATAGAACCTGTTCATTCTCTGTCCTGTTCAGCGGAATGCTGGGAGAGATCCGTGAGCGTACAGGTTTTGATGGCTAGCTGTTCTTGTCTTTTGATTTGCTGGTTAAGAAAGGGAAGCCTTATCTCTCGGTTTGAGTTTGAAGGCATCTGACTGGAAAAAGCAGATAGGGAATGTTTGATGGAGACAAGAAAGGCTGGTTTTCTATTGTGGCCTAACATATTAGAAATTTCCAAGCCATAGGAACTACAGTGTAGTCCCAGCTTAAATGTTTTCTTAATAGAGCAAAATGTAGCTCTACTTTAATTAAATAGTACAAGTCCTTATGATGACACAGTTTGTTAATGAAACCTGTTCTATACCAAGGTGCTTAATATTATCCCCACAATTTAATCAAGATAGAAGGTCACTGTTAATTAAATCTTCCCAAGTTTCCTTTAAAACAGTGCAAGTGTTCAGATCTTTATTAGTTTCTGGAAAGGTTTATCTGTGGCGTGATGGGTACATCTTCTGGCACTGGTCTTTCAGGGAATATGGTTGCATATTTCACTAGCAGTTTGATGTGGCCCTCTTGGTCTGTGCCATGTGCTAACGTGACACCTACACCCATCAGTGGTATAAGCACAGATGAGAGACCTCTGTGGCGTGGCTGGGAAGGAGATGGGGTTTCCAGTGATCAGATAAGAAAATGAGAATTCAGTACTCCCTTTGGATCCTGTTACCCCTTCCTGTGACTACAACTACTAGAATATAGTATTTAAAAAGAATAAGCAGAGAATATCTGCTTAATACTAGGATCTAGACGAGGAACTGAATTTATTCCATTTTTGTTTGTGGAGAATATTTTTAAGCTGAAGGTGTGCACAGCGCTGGTGCAGAGACTGGTTGAGTATGGGCAGGGTTTAGGAAAATTATAATTCTTTAGAACATTATGTTATGGGGAAGTCTGGGTCTCATTAGAGACTTTCTAAATTTTTAACAGATGTACTGTGTACTGCCTAAAAAAAAGAACACAATCTACTGCTTATACACAGGAACACAACTGTTAAGCTTGTTCAGAAGACTTCTCGTCTTTTCCTATATTTCATTTAGTCAGAAGTTAGTTCATTGGATCTTGATGGTGTTTACAATGTAAGCTGCTTGATCTTGTTCAGAGAAATATTTTATTTTGTATACCATCTTTCTCATGCTAAGATACCCAGGGTAGCTAAATTTATAATGTTAGCTTCAGAGCTAGCAAATATTCTGTAGTGATATTCTACAATAAAAATATTGAAAGTAAAGGGTCATTTCACTAATTTTTATAAGGCCAGTCTGGGTGATGATATTCTAAGGCCAGCCTGGGTGACAATGTTGAGAGATCTTGTGGGAGATTGCTGTGACACAGTATGAAGAATGGGGCATGCAACAGGAACTGATGGGTATTAGGTTTGATGAGGTCATGAAGTAAGAACTGATCATGCTGGGAGCAGGGAAATCCTACATGCTGAAAATGGGTCCCTGTGTAATCAGAAACCTGGTGTAGTTAGGGATTACACTTGACCCTAAAGACAACCTAATTCAAACCCAGGTTAACATGCACACAGAAAAAAGGGCTCTGCGGTATATTGGCTCAGCCTTTCCAGTATTAAAAGTTACATGTTGTGGTAATACAGAGCAAATTCTTCAGATTTGTCAACAGTCTGTGACACTTACTTGGCAACTCAATGTATTTTAAAAAGAAATAATAGTTAAAACCAAAGCTCTAATGTGAGGTCATCCATATTCATTCTATTGCATGGTAGAGTTGCTGCAGGTAAGTATTAGTCTTCTTGAAATTTGTCTCCTTAGTCCTAAAATCAAATTGTGACGGGCAGAGTTTGGTCTGGGAAGGGTGTTCCAAATTCTGTAGAGCATGGGGTGGTGGTGGTCTTCCACTGTTGAGCCTATTCTAGACTGTTCCTTGGCTGATGAAGTGAATCTTTATCATTTTAAACATTGGTAAGTTTTCTAAACTTAATTAAGACAAAATAAATTGGAAGGGTTTTTCTTAAACATTGTTCCACATTGACTTTTTCTTTTGTATTTTCTTGTATTAATCTGAACGTGTTTCAGTCTCATTCTTGGTTACATGTACTGGTGTGTTGCCAGATCAGTCATTAAGCAAAAGTATATGCAAATGTATTAATAACTGCAGGAAGCCAGTGATTGCAGGTTACTAATTATTAGCATCTCTATTTAGACAAAGGCAGAGAAGCCTGCTTAATATGGAAGCATGCTCATTTTCTTTGCTGAATAGCCAGCTTATTTGAAACAAAAAAATAAGAGTAGTATCTTCTCATATTCCTGTTGAAATGACTGTATCCCTCACATCACTGAATGCTTGAAATTATTCTTATGTGTGTGTCTGTAATGTGGGCCCTCAGTTTTATGCCCAATCTCTACTTTAGGATCTAGAATTTACTGTGAAACGTTCAGTTGTCAGAAGAGGTGAGAAAATCCTGTGAAACAGAATGCATCTCAACGGTTTATCAGGCAGTGATGAAAAATTGTGGAATTTATTTTATCTGAGGAGGAAATAAATATTACTAGGTCATGCACAGTTATCTTGTTTGTTCTGTTTGTCATTGTTGCTCCTTCTCATTTTTCTTAGATTAAGTAGTGAGATAAAGGTAATACCTACTGTGTCTTTCTGGTGACAGGTGATTTCAGATGATTTTTCCTAGTAATTTCATGTATATGTTGAACAGAATTAGGGACACGGCTGCACCCTGAGGAACCTGAAAGACCAGGGGCCAAGGTTTTGAACTGGCATCTCCTGGCATGCTTTCTGAGTTTACCTCTCCAAGAAACACAAGATCCAGTACAAAAATGTGCCTTCAGGTCTGATCCCAGAGACAGGACGCAGAAGGGTTGATGGTCTCAAAAGCAGGAGAGAGTCCCAACAGAACCAGCAGGGACATACTTTTATATAGAAAGGAGAGGGTGAACGATTCCTCAAGAGAAACCTAGTGTACAGCACAGAAATGGCATTTTTAACATGATAAGTTTGAGCCTGCTGACCTTAATTCCCATTTTCAGGATACTGCTAAGTTTGTTAGGGGTTCAATAAAACGAATTGTCCTTGAACCCCTATCAGTCTATGGATCCTGGAAGCAAAGCAGATGTTGGAATGCATTGTGCTTTTTCTTTTCCTTCCAGTTTGAAAACTCCTTCCATTTACCTGAGGAGTCTCCCACTATACAGAAACTGCTATCATTATTTGTGGGTGGTGTAATTTAGTTGCCAAGTAGTTAGACACTGGACCACACAAGGATCAATATTAGAAAGATACTGCATAATTATTGCATAATTCTGATAGAAGAATAGTTTTCCACGTGGTTGGTGAGGGCTTGGTTGGCAGAGAACAGGAAAGAAAGGAAAGACTTATTTGTGGTGATACGGTGCAGTGTAGTTAGTGCTGAAGTCAGATGAACATAGAATGTTGAGATGCAAATGCTATTTCTTAGGGCCAGTGGAAATTTTGTCTTCGTTTTGTCTGTCTTTTGAGTTTTTGTTGCTTGCTTCTGCGTAATCGAGACTGTTAAAATAACTGAGATTAGAAACAGTGAGGGAAATGTGTATGTCTTAGCACCATATCTGTTGAATCATCTGAGGACCTCACATATGAACATAGGCTCCATTGCCTGTGCCTTCTGTGGGATTTAGACATACATGCCTCATTTTCTCTGACTTTTAGCCTTTGCTTTTGATTGAATGGAGAAGGATTTGGACTCCTAGGAAATCAGCCCTTTGCCGGAATTCACCCAGCCATGTCTTTGCTTCCCTGTAAATGGTTTTGTTTTAAATAACATTACCACTATAAAGAAGGATTAGGTGACTGAGTCAATTCTGGTTTGAAGACAGAGATTGTGTGCAGAGCCTATCACTGGCTGTCTTGATGGTTTGTAGAAAAAATGAGGCCTACAATACCTGCTTCAAAAGAGGTTATCTGTTCTGCCTAGTGCTTTGATCTGTATTTGTGATGTAAGCTAGTTTTATGGCAAACTGAAGACTTAAGATGAAACGGTTTCTTAGAGCTGCTTTCTGACTGGTTCATGAAGCCAGTGGCTGTCATTCTTACAATAAAATTACTTGGTGCAGACAGATCTGACAGTGTTATGAATTATTTATTTGTCTTATGCAAAGAATATGCCATAGTATGTGTGTGTGTGTGTGTGTGTGTGTGTGTGTCTGTGTGTGTGCACTCTCTGAAACCAGTTTGGTATATGCATGTGTGCTGTGTACATTGAACTTTTTCAGGTATATCAGTAACATGAAATTCACATCACTGTTAACATTTTGTGGAGGGTTATTTATTTTTATTTATTAAAATGTTTATACCGCACCCTATCCAAAGATCTCAGGACACCATACCATAAAATCAATTTAAGGCCATAAATAACTGTAATTTAAGAGGCTAATGCTTGTATGTATAGATAGATATAGATATAGATATAAAAAAAGTGAAATCATTTATCACTTAAAGTCAGGTAATTTTAAATCAGTTAAATCAATTTAAAATAATGTGGCCAAAGCACATGTTTAATTTGGATAAACTCAGTAAAGCCCCAAAAAGCCATGCTTTGACTTGGTATCAGTCAGGCCTCTGAAGGAAGAGTATTTCCTAACCTTAGTTGCTGGAAAAGGGCTATTATTTTTTTTAAAAAAACCCAACTTCATCAGTTTTTATGCAACCAAAGATAAGTATTCTTTGGTCTTGCTAATTGCATAGAAGAAGTAGTTCAGTAATGTTTAACCATTCTGATTCTAAAACATTGACCAAGAGATCAATTAGCTAAGTGTTTAAATCCATGTTCAACAATGGAATATGAGAAGAGTCCTTCCAAGACTGAATGTTTTTTTCTTTATTCCCCTCCCCAAGAATCTTGTATGTACAAAACTGTCATGCTAAAGATAATGGTTTGAGACCATATTTCAGAGAAACTGTAATAACCCAGGAAACCAAAACACCTAGTGAAAGTCTTATTAAAAGATTTAGCTGGCCCAAGGCATTTGATCTCCAGGGCAGGAAACCCAATAGTTAGAAGGTAGGTTTCTCTAAAATTCAAATCAGTTTCTGTTGGTACTTTCTACTGTCTCATTTGAGCCAAAGGTTAGCTGGGGAAAGAGCATACTTGATAGTAGGAACCCAGCATGGAATGCTATCCTCAGCTTCTCTTGCTTAGCAGTTTGACTGAATCACAAGGCCTTTCAACACTACACTGTTGTAGTGTCATTATTGCACTTTTAACATCCTGTGGAATCCTGGGGTTTGCAGTTCAGGTAAGAGTGTTTAGAATTCTCAACCAGAGAGCTCTTTGGCCTCAGTAAATTACAAACACCATAATTCCACTGGATGTTGAAAGTGGAATAATAGCACTATAACAGTGTAGGGCGGAAAGGCCTATAGATGCTCATTGGTTTTTTAAACAACTTTCTTTCTAACCATCTGGATTTGGAATTTACCTTCCCTAGACAGAAGGACTCATTCCATCTTCAGAAGCAGGCTCTCATGCAGTAAAGGAACCCCACTGATAGAATAGTGGCAGCATCAGAAATACGTGTTCATTTTGGCCACTTCTCCATCCTCCCCACTTCTTCATTCTGCTCTGGAGAGTTGTAGGATCTCTGGTAGAGGGTGGGAGGCAGTGTTGTGGGTAGTAGAGGGAGGGAAAAGTGGGCATGAGCATTTTTCCCAGCATGCACATTCTAAGTGGAGAGTTCTGCTCAAAGAATACTGGTATGAGTAGATAAAATCACAGCATCTTAGAGCTAGAAGGAACGGCAAGGGTCAACTTGTTCTACCCCCTGCTATACAGGTAAACACAATTGAAGCACCTCTGAAAGATGCCCATCCAACCTCTGTTTAAAGGCTTCCAGAGATGGAGAGTCTGTGATCCTTAGAGACAGTCAATTCCACAGTTGAATGGCTCTTAAAGTAAAGAAGTTCTTCCTGGTGCTTAGGTAGAATCTCTTTTCTTTTAATTTGAATACAATGGAATCCATTCTCCCTTTGAATCCATAAAAGTAAGAAAAGATCCAGTCCATTATTCAGTGACTTTTATTGCAGCTGTTCTTCAGTGCCTTATGTTGTGTTTCTTCTGTTTGGGATTATAGTTTAAATGACCTATTTTTATATTGTTTTGTTACCATCCTCAGGGTTTTTTTGTTTTGTTTTTTTGGTGAGCTACCTTGAAAATATTCAAAATCTTTATCCGGCCAATACCTTATTATCACAAAGTACAATCCACCAGGGTATCCTCCTGTGCAGTCCAGACCAAAGTGCTCTTCTGATGCTGTCATATTTCAGCAGGGTTCGTTGTTGTTGTTATTGTTAACTGCGGTCAAGTCGTCTTCAACTTATGGCCACCTTATCAGTGAGAGACTTCAGTTCACCCTATCATGGATAGCTCTGCTCAGGTTTGCAGACTCATGGCTGTGGCTTCTTTGAGTTCATCCCTCAGTAATGTGGTCTTCCTATTTTTCTGTTGACTTCTAATTCAACAAGCATTATTGTCTTTTTTAATGACTCTTTTCTTATGTTATGGCCCGAATATAAACAGCCTCAGTTTAGTCACCTTGGCTTCTAGGGACACATCAAGCTGGATTTGCTCTAGGATCCATTTGTTGCTCTTTTTATCATACTACAGTATCCATGGAACTCTTCTCCAGCACCTTTGTTGTCAGCTTTCTTCACTGTCCAGCTTTTACAGCCATGCACAGAAACCAGAAATATGATGGCATGGGCAATCCTAACTTTAGTATTCAGTGATATATCTTTGCACTTCAGGATTTTGCCTAGTTCCATCATAGCTGCCCTCAGAAGTCCTAGTCTTCTTCTGATTTCTTGACTGCAGTCACCATTCTGATTAATGACTGAGCCAAGCTATGGAAAATCTTGAATTATTTTAATGTCTTTATGGTCTACTTTGAGGTTAAATAAATCATCTGTGGTCATTATTTAACTTTTGTTACTGTTCAACTGTAAACCTGCCTTTTCACTTTATTCCTTGACCTTCTTTAATATGTTCAGCATACAAATTAAACAGGTGGGTGATCAAATGCAGCCATATCTGACTCACTTGCTATTTTTCCATATTTTGTCTTGATGGTAGCCTCTTGTCTTTAGTACTGGTTATGCATCAGGAAAATCTTTAAGAGGAATCCATAGTTTTTTATGATTTACACAATCAAGGCTTTGCTATAATCTATGAAACACAGCCTCCATTATCCAGTATATGTTTGCAATATGATCCCTAGTGCTTCTTCCTTTCCTGAATCCTGCCTGCCATCTGGCATTTCTCATTCCACATATATGGTAAAAGTCTTTGCAGAATTGTGAGCATCACTTTGCTTGCATGGGGAGTGAATGCAATCGTCCCATGGTCACTGCAATCTCTTGTGTTCCCGTTCTTGGGGATTGGAGTATATATTGAGCGTTTGCAGTCTGTGGGCCATTATTCAGTTTTCTGTATTTGTTGACAGATTTGGTTAGAACTAAAGTACATTCTGTTTCTGTAGCTTGAAGCAGCTCTGTTGGGATGCCCTCTCTTCCTGGTGATATATTTGTCCCAAATGACCCAAGTGCAGTTTCCATTTCATTTTCTAAAACTGTAGGCCCATCTTTATATGGTTCTTCCTTGATTGAATATGTAATCCTTTCATATCTTTTATTTAAGCAGGGTTTATTCGGGAGAATTCACTGGTGAATATGCCCATGAGCCAGACTGGTGCTGTGTGTTCAAAATCAAACATGTAACAATATTTGCTTTTTCTTTTAGTAATAGTAGTGTTAGGTGTTGTTGTTGTTTGCATTCAATTCATGGTGATCCTGTGGTGGGATTTTCTTGGCAGAATTTGCTTTCTGAATTTGCTGGTCTTTGCTTTCCTCTGAGGTTGAGAGAGTGTGACTTGCCAGAGATCATCCAGTAGGTCTTCATGGCTTAGAGGAGGTTCAAACTGTGGTCTCCCAGTGTGCTAGTCCAACACTCAGACCACTACATCACTCAGTAACTCTCATTGCTAAGCACAGAAAGGAAGACAACTTTAACAATAAGTATAAAGGGGCAAAGAAAAGTACTAGTTTTCAAAATATTTATGATGTATTGCTTCAAAAACCTGCTTCAAATATTCCAGTTTTTCTTGTTTCAGATGTTAGGAAGAACCAGCTAGACTGCACAAAAGACTAACATTCTCTTACTTTATGCATAAATAACATTTCTTAGGCTGAAATCCTTGCACCCACTTCCCTGGAACTAAACGCAACTGAATTCAGTGGGACTCATGCCTGAGCGGAGCTGGATACTTTCCTGCTGTTAAGAGTAAACACACACACACACACACACACACACCAACCTCCCGCACTTGTGTCCATCTCCTTTCCCTGTTCCCATCCATCTTGCCCTTCTCGGCTCCACAGTTGTTCAGAGGTCCTGAGGTGAAAGAGAACAGTCAAGAAGTTCTCGGGGAGAAGCTGTGACTGCCGTGTGAGCAGAACCAAGAGGAAGTACAGGGAAGCTGCAAAAGCATGCTACGCATAATCTCAAGCGGAGTTTTGAGACTCATGTTTCATATGTCATCTGAAACATTTTAGCCATCCCTGCTGTCCTGGGGTATTTTTAGTAGCATCTCCGCAGCTTTGCTCACGTCTTATGCTCATGTTTAAACCAACAGTTCTCAAAAGACAGAGGCTGCAGGCCAAAAAACAGAGCTGTCTGAATAAAATTTTTTGGTGCTGTAACATCACATCTTCATCTGCCTCTGTGTGTGTGTGTGGGGGTGTGTATTGTTTTTTGTTTGTTTTTCAAATAAGGTGAAACCGTGTGATTTGAAAACTGCCCTCTCATTAATAGTGGGGGCAGGGAGGAGCTCAGTATGCCTGAGCGAATAGCTTCGCCATTTCCTTTTTCCATTTTACTTGATGTGAGGTTATGACTAATCAGTTACACTGCAGGGCCATAAGGCTACTTCCAGGGGGTGATTCATTCTCCAGGCATTCATCTGTGATTCCTCTCTCCACTTCTGGCAGAACGCGGGGACGTATTTGCTGGTAACTGGGCAACGGAAGAATCTAAGCGAGGCTTTGGAATATGAGCTATGAAAAACTTAGCACAGGGGAGAGACACAAATAAACGATGGCATCTAAGTAATTCTCATAGCTGAGAGGAGACAGGAAGACAGTTTTTCAAATGAAGCAATGTGTGTTATTTTTGCTTAGCTGATACCCCACCCCATACCCTGCCCCTAAGCACTGACTAGAATCCGGTTGTGACAATGCTGGCTGATCTTGTTATAGGGAAGGGTTTGATGTGGGAGGAAAATGTATCTCTCTGGGATATTCTTCTTTGGGGCTAGAAGTCTTTCACTGTCTCATTCTGTTTTGCAGATGAAGTTTTGCCAAAGGCTGATTCATTGTTTAGATTTTTGTGATGTGTGCGTGTGTGTGTTGGAGTGGGGAAGAGATGCTGTCTGAAACGTCTGTCTGTGTGCTTGTGCCTGTTGACTTATGGCGACTTCATGGATTTCATAGGGTTTTCTTAGGCAAGGAGTACTCAGAGGTGGTTTTGCCAATTCCTTTTCCTACAGCACCTGGTATTTTACTGACAGTTTCCCATCCAATACTAACCAGGGCTAACCCTGCGTAGCTTCCAAGTTCAGACGGGGTCTGATATCTTTAGGGTATTTAATCTCCTTCCATGGGACATACTTAAGGTCATTTAACTTTGTGAAATCTGGTACATTACTATATAAAAATATAATTGTCTTCTGAAAAGACATTATTAGAAATGTTTATGCAGATGTCCCAGGAAAATGTTTGCTTGTAAGGCCTAAAGCCAGTTGATCCAATTAGAGTTGACTCACAGAATCAATGGGATTTACCTGTGTATTGACTTACCAAGTCACGGTTGATTCAGTGGGTCCATGGTAATCAGCACCAGGGTTCACACTTAAGCATGCATTTTCCCTGTTAATTAAATGACTCCTCTGGCTTTCATTCTAAAGGCATTACATGCTAGAAGATAATATAGCTCAGAGGTTTGTAACTTTCTTGATTCTTTGTATGTTGATATGAGCAGGTTCCTGCCCTCCTTTTCAATGAAGTTTTCTGAACAGTTGGAATAAAGAAAAAGAAAAAAAAAGTTTATAGCTGATGAGCTAGGTTTTTAAAGATGGCGTGATTTTAAGATGGTTGTCGGAAATACGACTTCAAATTGTTTCTGACTTACTGTGACTCTGAGGCAAGCCTATCACAGGATTTTCTTGGGAGGATTTGTTCAGAGGGCATTTGCTTTTGCCTTCCTCTGAGGCTGAGAGCGTGCGACTTGCCCAAGGTCACCCAGTGGGTTTCGGTGGCTGAGTGAGATTTCAAACTCTGGTCTTCAGAGTCCTATACCATGCTGGCTCTTGCTGCTAAGTATGTTCATGTTAAATTACAGTAAAATAAATGGGACTTACTCACAAGTAAATGTGCTTAGGTTTGAAAAGGAAAGTTTTAGATTTTTTAAAATCTTATTTTGGGAGACTACAGAAATTGGTTCAAGCAGAAGATATTAGGATGGCTCTTTGCAAATAACAGTGAAAATGTTACCATTATAGCCATTATACATCCCTCATCTTCCAAAATCATATATGCCGTCCATTATCAACAGTATCTGACTGTGTTTCGTATAGGATGAACAGGACAGTCTCTACGTAAAATAATGAGTGGACACAAATGTGAAATAATGGCAATATTTGAAAATCCAGTAAGAAGACACTTAAGGTGAGCTATTCTGGAATGAAAGAACTTCAGAAACTGATCCCAGCAAGAAACAGCTGCACCAGAACACATCAAAAAATTTAGTTTTTATGTCGTCCGGCCTGCATTGGGACAAGGGCTTTTAATTCCCAATCAGCTCGTTCTTACTGCCTGTATTTTGCACAGGCCTTATTTAATTACAACTCTGCCACCCACCAGAGTTAAGTTATACTCTGTTTCTTATAACTTGGATTGGACAAAGGCTTTTCATCATCACACATGTGTGAATTTGTTTGTTTATGGTCAAACATCCTATCTGCTCTTTGTTAAATTACCACTATTAAGATAATTTGAATGTCTGTATCCTTTGTGAGCAGGCACCAGATCCTGTCTGATTTTGAAAGCTAAGCAGGATCAGTGCTTGTTAGTACTTGGACGGGAGACCACCAACAAATACCAGGTACTATAGGCTATATTTCAGAGAAAGGAACTGGCAAAACCATCTATGAGTATTCCTTGCTTAAGAAAACCCTATGAAATTCATGGTGTTGCCATAAGTCAACAGTGACTTGAAGGCACATACACAAATCCTTTGTTTCAGTTTCCCACATCTTCCTCCTACCTATGTGTGTATAAATATCTCAGTCCTGAGGAAGCACTCCTTGCCTCTGAAGACGTGAGCTGCAAATCTTGAAATATACACCAAATAACATTTGCTAATCTTTAAAATTGCCACTATATTATTTTTTTATGTATCTCTTGACTGCCATGGTATTCAGGCAAGTTTATTAGTGAGAATATAGTTGACTGCGATTTATACTATTTTTAAAAATCTGTTTTTTTTAATCTTCATGATACTGGATCACATTTTTGTATGCCATGTAACTCAATAAATAATCAAAATTAAATTTGAGTGGTTGTTAGGTAACACCGTGAGACTTGAACATCAGATAATAAGCAAAAGACATATCCTCGAGCAAATAAACTTTTAGCATAGAGTATACGAAATTCATGGAGTTGCCATAAGTTGACAGATGTTCTGAAGGTGTGTGCACATACGCACACACATTGCTGCACTACACAGTTATAGCAGTTCCATACCACTTTAAATGTCATGGCTCTGTTTTATGGAACCCTGGGATATTTAGTTTGGTGAGGTATTTAGAATTCTGTTTTAAGAGAGGTCTGATGGACTCCCTGGAATCAAGGCTCTTTAGCAGAGGATTCTATAAATACTTCACTGAACTGCACATCCTCGGTTCTTCTAGGATGGAGCAACAATGTATGATGTGGTATCAATCTGTTGTAAAAGGGTAGTGTAGATGCACTACCCTTTGACATCCTTCCAACAACACCTGGAGCATCACATGTTCTCCATTTTACCACAAGGTCTTTTTAGAAGAGCTTGGTGGCTTTGCTAATTAATGGACATAAATCAGTTTGAGTAACATAATGGTTGCAAATGTTTTGGAGCTTGCAAATAGCAGGCTAAAAAAGTCTCTGCCCTCACTTCTTCTGAGGCCTGCCTGATTGAAGTTAGTCTTACCTGCAATGTTTGTTTGAAAACATATGTGTTGTCTGCCCCTGAGCTTGTAATCTGCAGTGACAGTATCTTTTGTGAGGGGAAAAAGTGCCAAGACTGCAATCCTGTGAACTTGACTTTGAGATTGTGACTCTTGTCATTCTCCCAAGTTCATGAAGGGGTGGTTCCCAAGTCTTCAGTAACAGGAATTGGATTCCTTTGCTCTGATTCACTCTGTGCACCTATGACAGAGGCAGTGTGTCACTGAGGCATAGTGTGCTCCCCAAACTCCCAATTTAAAAAATGATTAGATCTTGAAAAGCTATATTTTAACAGCAACAGTTACAGGCCTGAGGCTTGGATTAGTAGTTAGTTATCATTAGTAGTTAGTTATCAGAAGCCGCTAGTTTTCATCTTGTCAAAAGTGAAATAGCTGTTTTTGTATTTCTTAAAACAAAAATGACACCAGAATGGTATAAGCTGCTGGGCCATGGTAGAAAACATAAGTAATGAGGTTGTTCCCCAGACCACTTACAGTTACATTTGGAAAGGAGTGCAGTTCAGGGTAACTTAGACATTCTGTTGTTGTTTAAAAAGGAAGTAACTGTAAGTAGTTTGTTGTTTGTAATTAGTTACTACTAAGATCTGCTTATGCTATTTTTAGTGTGCTGCTTTCTAGTCTTTCAACATGTCTTCATATCTCTTCACAAATTATGCAAGGCAAAAATCTTGTTATGTGCCCAAGGCATGGGAAGCATGAGAACCAATTTGACACTGTCACCATCTTTCTGCAGGTGCTGGAATTAAACAGTCTCCTGAAATACATTTGGTGTGACTTAGTGCATAGGAAACTGCTATTCCTTTGGCTGTGTTTTGACATGTCTACACCCAGGGGAAAACTTCTATAGCATTTTGTTTTCTAAGACTCTGTTGATTTTTCTGTTGCAATAGCATGATAAGCTTTGCAATCTTAACACTTAACCACATCAGTTTCTGCCAACTACCGTAAAGGTCTCTGATTAGTGATAGAGAACTTGAATTTGTATAGACTGTGGTTTCAAGATAAACTGTATCTTCTGTTTCAAATTCTTTGAGTGCTGTTAAATTAACATGCACACGTGGGCACACACACTGGTTTGTAGTACAATTTTAAAAAGTTGTCTTAATGGCCAGTGTGTTATTGCTTTGTATTGCAGACACTACAGTATTGGTTGGTTGGTTTATTTTTACATCAGCAGATTATATTAGCTGTTAGTTTTCAACACGTTCATTTTCTAGTCTGATTTACTCCCCAATTTCCCCAGACATGAATAAGCCTTGTTTAAATATATCTGAAATTCAGTATCTATATGCTAGGCAGTGAACTCTTTCTATAGATTTGTTAGAGCACTTTGATTTGTCATATTAGAGGCTCAAAGAAAAATGGACTATAAATGCAGTTGATACCAAGTGATCCTGCAGAGCGCAGTTATGATATGTTGTCATTTTTTTTATTTTAAAAAAGCCAACAACAGTGGATTGGCTGCTAGGGAAAGGTGTTGGCATGCTCTGGGTAAACTGCCCAAGAGTGGCGGGGAAACGCCTGGTTCTTTGCTCAGAACGGATGAGGGGACTGAGCATGCTTAATAGACACAGTATATTCTATGTGTTGGCGGTAAGGATGGGTATTAGTAGAGTAATGTGGTGGTTGTAATAGTATTAATTTATAGTAAATATTTGTTAGCAATATTTATTTGAGCTGATAGCATAGATTGCATATTCCTGCTTCCTCGTCCAGAATAAAATTTTGGCTCTCTGTTTATCCTAAGAGCTAAGTTTGCATTGCACTTCAGAGCTGAGTCTGAACTCTGGCTAAACCTTTGGCGTAGATGAGAACTTCAGGGTTGGCAGTGTGACTCACCTCCTGCAGAATCTGGGCTCTCTTTGTTTTTAAAGCTGTGTTTTTAAAGAACGAAAAAGGCATTGTGCTCCAATTACTCACAAAATTAGAGACTTAATGGGAGCACAAACTCTGAAATCTAATGACTTGGAAGGCAGGGTCCATGTATCTTAGATTTTGGCAAACACACTGCTCTTGCCCAGCTGTATGCTGAAACACCATGTCTGTATTCAGTGGACAAGGTGAAGAAGTCTCCGTGCTTTAGTTGGCTTGAAAGCAGAAGTTGTTTCAGCTTTGTCCACTTCTCCCCCCACCCTGCATTTCAAACAATTCAGCAGCAGTTTTTGGACAGGAAATAGGAACTTGTGGTTCATACACACAGCTGGTTTAAATAAATCTTCAGCTGAAGGAAATGTTGAGAACAAGCCACCCCCGTTTGTGTCCGAAAGATCTCTATGAAACTCAGATTGTTACACTCTTCTAGTGGTTTATTTGTTAAAACTGCAGTCCTTGGGAAGGCTGTTAAAATTTTAAACCCTCTCTCTTTCAATTTGTGAAATTGCTTTTAAATTATGAGCAAAGATGAAACAATACTAAAACATCATAGTTTTGAAAATCCCCACAGAATTTAGAATTATATAAAAGGAACCTAAATATCCCAAAGGCACCAGATCCCGTCTGATTTTGGAAGCTAAGCACAGTCAGCCCTGCTTAGTACTTAGATGGGAGACCTCCATCTAATATCAGGTGCTGTAGGCTATATTTCAGAGGAAGGAACT
Source organism: Cyclura pinguis (assembly GCA_030412105.1). Classification (NCBI taxonomy): domain Eukaryota; kingdom Metazoa; phylum Chordata; class Lepidosauria; order Squamata; family Iguanidae; genus Cyclura; species Cyclura pinguis. Next base: position 83,292,741 of record CM059600.1, read on the forward strand.
GGCAAACCACCTCTGAGTATTCATTGCCTAAGAGAAAACTCTGAAATTTCACTGACAACTTAAAGGCATGCCCTCCTGAAGGGCGTCAGATGTATCAGAAGCAACATCATATCACTTTTGTTTCTGGTTTTGTCTTGCTCCAGCTTTGAGCTGTTTTCAGCTGGTTTGGGCCCAAAATAACCACAGATTTTTTAAAATGGTTCTGGGGAGCTTGGAGACTGCAAAATGGGGCCTGCAGTCTGTACTTTGCCCACCCGTGAGCTAAGATATGAAAAAAAATTTTGTGCTACTTTCTCTGTTCCGTCCATGATGCACTGTAATTCAACCTGAAAGTCTTCAAATAATTGTACTTCCCCTTTTCAGCTGGACCAAGAAACTTGGGTTGCTGTTTCCAACACGAGCCAGGATCTTAAATCTTGGATTATAGTTGAAAAAAAGGAAGAAGCAGTGGTTATTCAGATGCTTCTGTGTTCAGTTACTGTGCTCCAAGAAGGGGTTGGGTATACAGGTTTTGTCTGAGATCATGTAAGATTACAGCCTCAGTCCCACAGCATCTCACTGGGCAGCCCCCTCGAGTCAGTCAGGTTGCAGCGCTTGTGTGGCCACCTCAAGACTGTTGCTCATTGCAAACATGCTGTGGTGTGTGTTCAGTGCACTGAGAAATGGGAGTGGGGTGTCCTTTAACATTCCCTACCTGTGTAACATATTTTTATTGTGCCAGGATAGGAGGGGTTACCTCATGGAATCTTCAGGAAATTGCAGATTGAAGGAAACAGATTTTGGTGTGTGTAGCTCAGTGCTAGAATTTAATCCTAGATCACAGCTGGGTCATTTAGCACTTTTGAGAGATTATAATATTTAGGGTGATGAATACCCAAGGAGGAGAGAAGTGCATTTGACAGTTGATTAAAAGCCTTCATTCAGAGAAGAATGTGAATTAAGAATAGGCATAAACAGTTCTCACTGACTGCCTGAATCAAAGTCTGTTAGATCAGCTGTGTGTGTGTGCGTGCGTGTGTGCGTGTGCGCGCGCATGTGCACATGTGCATATTGATCCCCCCCCATGCTCACATCTGTGGTACAGTGAAGGCAATTAAATCCAGATTGGAGGGGCTTAGCTAATTTAATGTGACCTTGATGTGAACTCCATTAAGAAATCTCTTTGAACATGGCATGAAACCCAATGATTTTAAAAGCATCTGTCTGCACAACACACAACTGGAAAAATGTGTTACTTTAAAATGTATTGGATGCTCCTGGGCCATGTGATTATATAAATTATTCAGAATATTACAGCTGGGAACTGATTATTTGTTTGGAGATTTTTTTGTCGTCGTGTTTTGGCAATGTTCCTAGTATTGTAAAAGCTTCCTTCAGATGTGGATTCTGAATGACTTCTCTTTTTATATAGCTTGTGTATTGGGGAGGGGGGGGTAGAGCAGTGGGAGTTATAATGTAAAACATCAGAATTTGCATGCAAGGACTTTTTTCATCTATAACGTATTTCCTCCTAGAATTTCATTTATTGGGCTATACATAAGCCTTTTAGGGGCTGTACATACAAATAAACTCCCTGTTGGATTAGAGCTGTTGCAGGGACAATAACTCTTATTCTGTGGAGTTTTCAAGCAAACATCAAGGAGATTCAACTTAATTTACTGGTTCTAAAGTGTGTTTCAGATTGATCTGATGCTGACTTTTCAGTACTGAGTGTGGACAAGAGAGAGAGGGTGTGTTAAAGGCTCACAACTAGTTCTGTTTTGTGCTGTGGCACACCAGTTTGTCACATACTGTTGGGATTTATTCACAGTGTGTGCCTGGGCCTGTTTTGACAAGGCACTTTCATACCCACTTCCTGTCCAAAACAGTATGGCATTGTATGGAGTGACCGTACAATGGTCAGGCTTCATTCCCCTGTGCTGCAAAGGGGCACAAGACAACGTAAAGCAACTATCAGCAAGTATTGGAGTCCAGTTCCAGCATTGCTTTCTGGGATAACTTTTTTCTTTTTTTGCCTCCTTGAGTCAGATGCTGGACTTGTAAGAACTCCGTAGTTTGATTTGCATGTGAGTTCTCTCTGTTTGTTTTTTAAAATTGAACAGCCCCATGCAGCTCCTTTGAAGACTTACTTGAATTCTTAACTTTTTCCCTTCTGCTGTGGTTTGAATATACTCTTGAGACCCCAAAACATAATGTTAATTTTCAGTGTGTGTATAGTTCATGGATACCAAGCTGAGTAAGGGCACAAATTAAGAGTTGTTTTTTTAAAAAGATAGAGATAGAGAGCTCCATGATTACCCACCCATTTCCTGTGGCCTTGGCTTAGAGACCTCAAGTCCCAGACCAGTGCAACTGATCCTGGTACGAGTCTATTGCTTCTTATGTAGGGATAAAAATATCTATAAAATCTGCAATTGTTCCTTCATGAAGCCATCTGCCAAATGGAATTTGGACAATCATGTAATTTTGTTAATAGATCAGCCAGCTGCTTCTTTTACCCAAATGTACATTTGTATACATTTCTTTGTTTCTTCCCAAACCTCATTGGCGCCATAAAAATAACTGGAGCATCTGCAATAATTGCAAGAAATAGAAGAGTCAGAGGCGGACTAGCAGCCTCAAAGATTTTGATTGGTCTGATATTTCACACATTCCTCTGGAATGCTTATGGTCTAAAAGCAAGAAATATGGCTCAAATTTAGTCAAGTATTGCTCCCCAGTCTGTATGATGGTTCAGCTGTGCACAGATGACCAAGTGGGTAGTGTGTGTGTGTGTGTGTGTGTGTGTGTGTTTTATCAGGATTGGATAGCATCGGTCTGGATACGTGTCATTTTGCAGGAGAAAAGAGGAAAGTGCTTATTCTGAGGGGCTTGCTGTCTAAAATTTGACACAAAGGAAGTAGAGGTAATGGGAGGCCAAGGAATGATTTGAAGAAAGTGCAACATCACACAGATGTTCTTGGAGATGGAAGAAAGTAAATAGATCAGCAAGAGAGAAAAGGGCTAAGTATTTGCAGACAAAGTGGGACTTTTGGATTGTATAGGGTGAAGAAAAGAAAAGTAAAGATCATGAGCAAGGATGTATTGGAATATAATAGTGGATAAGGGATGATAGAAGTTGATGCAACTGTACGATCTGTGTTATTTTCTCTTTTACATCTATAATTTTGAACCTGTCCTGTAATGTCATGTAACCCAAGCCTCAGAAACTATGTTTAGAAGTTTACAAAAGCTTTATTGAGGAACAGCAGAGTGATAGCAGAACATTCTGGCAATTGCCAAGACTAAAAACTATTCAATTTACAGTGCCTTGTAAGCTGTAACGTTGCAAATTTGTGTGTTCAGACATCCTATTTGGCAGCTAATTAAATCAACTCTTTTCCCCCAGACTCTCATCCTGCCTGCCAACTGCATTTCCTTAAAGCTGTATTTGTTCCCTCTCATCAAAGTTCTTTAAAATAACATTCCTTTGTTCCCAGCACCTGGTTTCTCACTCAGTTCCATCATCTTCTTCCAGCCTTTTCTTAGAACATCAAAACACTACATGGCATTGCATGGCATTTTTTCAAACACCAAAGCCGTACATGGCTTCACATTGCATGGCATTACAGGGTATCACCTTGCACCTTACAGAGCAGGGGGAGCAAAGTTGACCTGACAGAACCTTAAGCATTAAACATTAAATTGCTAAATTTCAAAACGCAGGATAGCCTCTGGATATAGCTGTTCACTGGAAGCCAATGACCATCCTGTGAGAAGGATTTTGGAAACTGGTGCCCCCGGTTCAAGCAAGCTGTGTCTTATAGAAGTTTTGGCCTTCTGCTCCATTATCCTGAATTCTGACTGTGCTTTATGGGAGTTGTAATCCAAAACATCCAGACAGTACCAGGTTGCCTGTCTTTCTCTGGCAAAATAAATTTTGTCAGCGTGAAGGATCAGTCAATTGCACCTGCCCATGATTTTGTGAATGAAAATTTATGAGGTGTGGGAAAAATAGTTTGATCCTACGTGAACTGGTTACAAAGCAGGTGTTGAAGAAGCTAAGAGCAATTGACTTGCTAATTCTGTTGATGAAACTTCATTTGTATAGTACACAATCAAGCTGATCCTGTAGATATTAAAATGGAAGTGTAATCAAGAATGGACCCTTCCTCAATCCCTCTAAGCCACAAATATGTTTTTGCCCCAGTGTTTTGGAGGAGAGGTATCCTTGTCAGGGATTCCAGGCAGGAAACCCTGGGAAAATGATCAGCCCACTGCAAAGATGTTGCATCATGCCCCAGCTGTGGGTAATTGCAAGGTTGCATAAGAAACTGGGGTCATGTGCAGATGGTAGAGGGAGGTGTGCAAACCTCTACCTGATTGGTTGTAAATATATATATAAGAAAGCAATCCTCCGTATGTATTTGTCTGTTGACCAAACCGGTGTCTGGCGCAAGCCTTTGTCCGTCTGTTCCATGTTTTGTACATAACAGAACTTTGCTGCAAGATAAGGTGCCTCCTGTTTGGAAGAAACTCCTCTGTGTGTGAGTATCCTTACTGGGGAACAAGGCTGCTGCTGTTGGCTCGCTGACCTCTGGCTTTTCCGCTGCATTTCTGTGGGGCTGAAACTCCTATCATCCCCCAACAATCCTTTCTCCATCGCCATGTTGATGTTTTATTTTTAAATAAGAGTAATTTTTTCTGCAGGCTGGAATCTTCTGCGCACTTTTACATGGTGGAAAATAATGGAACTGCAGGAGTGAAGATGACAAACTTATGCGTGTTTAGAGTATCTGTGAGTCCTGAGTCACTCATTTAGCTAACAACTTCTTTTCTAGGCATAGGAACAAACGATCTGCCTGTCATACAACAGTGGTAATCCCTGTATTGATGATTTGATTTGTGCAAGCAACGACATGCTGATGTGAAAAATCCACCTTCCGAATTTTTGCCTTATGTTTTTCATGCCTGTTTTTTGGCTAAATCTAAAGAATAGGAATATAAGAAATTACAATGTAGAAGGGTCCTCACCTAGAAGGAGATGCTATTGAAACGAGGGAGACTTCAAAATAAGGGTGCTTACCATTGGTATGCTGGCCAAATAAAACAAATTCCATAAGTGGAGTCTGGTATATTCTGCTTGTAATATGGAAAGAGTGCACTCGAGTGGGAGGACAGCTAAAAAGTTATGACATTTTAGTCTGAAGATCCACTGCACTGGTAGATCAGGGTGTTATTATTGACATCAGTATGTGTTATTGTGGATAACTTAGCCACAGTAGTCCGTGCATTGGTAACTTCCTGATTAGATATCTGTAATATTTTTTATGTGGAACTTCCCTTGAAGCTACAGCTAGTGCAAAATGCAGTGGCTCAACTGTTGAGTGGAACAGCCTAGAGAAACCACATTAACACTACAGTAGCCTCTCCATGTTAGTTAGAGTTAGGGGTACAGAACCCTTGTGAAAGTGGAAAAATCACAAATAACTCCCATCCCTACAATTCCCCTCTACAGCTCCCCCGCTTCCTTTGCCTCTGCCCCCAACATTCGGGGGAGGGGAGAAAAAAAGACACAATAAAGGGCTTACTAGTACTTTCCCCCCAAAGGGAGAAGAGCACAGTTCTTCCATCTAGTTACTTCTGGTGACCGTCTTGAAGAGGGAGGGGTAGGAGCAAAGAGAGCACCTGGCCAATCAGCAGCCATTACACAGCAGAAAGTGCAGCCACATGGAAGAGAGGACATGCCTCCAGCAGTGGGAAGGGCTTTGCTCACCCAAAAAGAAAAAAAATATCCATTTTAAATACAAGCCCATTGTCTATTGCTCACCGAAAAAGAAAAAATGTTCATTTTAAATACGAGCCTGGCAAGCCTGGCATGAGGAATGCAAAGGAATGGGAGGAGGAAAAGAGGGAGGGTGGCAGGCACGTGCCTCGTGAATAATCACATTTGTGAAGATCAAACCTGCAACTCTAGAGGGAGGACTGTAGTTTTAAAGGAGCTGCACTGGCTACCAATATACTTCTAGTCTGAATTCAAGGTGGTCGTGATGACATTTAGAGCATGGGAGAGGGCCTTCTGTGCTGCAGTGCTCCGTTCGTGGAATGCCCTCCCCATGGCCCCAGCGTTGGTTCTGTTTAGGCGCCAAGTTAAAATTTAGCTTTTTTTTATTAAAGCCTTTCAGGCCTAATGTTTTTACTGCTTGAAGGATACATGTACACAGTTTGAACTGTTTTAGCCTTTTCTGCTGTTTTTAACCTGGTGATTTATTTAGTATGATTTAATCCTGTTTAAATAATTCTGTTGTTTTTTTCTGGATTTCTTTTGAGCTGTTTATATTATTTTTATTTGCATGATGAGATCTCACAATAGAGAGTGGGATAGAAATATTGCAGCAAACAAACAAACAATAAATAACTATCGCTGACAAAGCCCTGCTAGTGGAGAGCTAGTTTAGTTTGACAGCAGCTTTGAGAAGGTTCCTTTGTTAGGACTAAGACTGTGGACTTGCTATGTCAAACCTTTGACTCCGATTCCTCTATTTTTCTACTGTTCAGCTCTGACCACTTTCTTCATAAATGGTAAATATATATTAATCATAACGCATTTACTGTAGCAAAAGGTAGCATGAGGCATTTCATCAGCACCACATGAATCATTAGGCTACTTAGATTGGTGGAACATAAAATATTTGATTAAAATACCTGAACAAGAAAAGTTTCCTTAATTCCTGTGAAAATAAATATATGAAAAAGTAGGCATTTACTACTGTATTTTTTTTTATTTTGAAGCTGGAGTAAGAGTTGATACATTTCTGTTGATTCCAACTCCACCCCAAATTAGTTTTGACTCCACAACTCCAACTCCACAGCTTAGTTAGAGTTATCCAATTGGTCTGTTGCCAAATCACATTGAATTAAGTGCTGCTGCACCGGAACTGTCTCCCATTTTGTCATCAACAGCGTCTTGTAGAAACTGAAAGTTAAACCCAGTCGTATTTGGCATAAGTATGTTGGGTATATTGATCTTGTTCACATGGGATGATATCTGAGAGACTTCTGGAGATGAGGCAGCATGCTGACATACGCTGCTTGATTGTTACCATCATCATTATTATCATTTATTTATGCAGTGCCATCAAAAACAAATAGTCTTATTCTGAATATACAGAATTATAAGGATAAAATTAAATCAGTTCCAGGGCAACGTAACAGTTGCTTGTCTGAGCAATGTAATGATCATATTACAAAATTAGAGTGGGTTTTTTCAGTATATAATTCTCTTCAGGAAATATAAATATCAGTTTTATCTTGAGAATTTTCTCACCTTGTTTTGTTAAGAAATGGCTTTCACAATTGGCCTTCAAATGTCTTTTCTCACATACCATTTATTTTAGCAAAAACTCTGTAATAAGGATCGGGAATTTTTCTTCTAGGCATTCTTATTGCCCCTCAGTAGTGTTGGAGTTCTTTATGTGTGGGTTTTAATAATAGTCTTCCATTTTTTCCCGTTGAACTGGCCTTAAGCTCCTGCTCTCCTTTATTTTCGTATAACAAATTTGCAATACAGTTGCCTGTGGCTAGATTTGTGAGATATGGCTACGTATGAAACGGGGAGGGAGTGTTTGTACCACGGTTAGTCTTTCTTCAAGTTATGAAACATAAACAAACTGAGAATCGTACAATGGTGGCTAACTGCTAATGACTGGTATCCAAAAACCCTTCTAGTCATTGGATCCTGGATACATGTTCATTTTTGCATCTTCTGGCACCTGCCCCTCGCCCCCCCAATGTGGAGGTTTTGCAATTTGTTTGGTCCCTAAGATGGCCCAGAGTGCCCCACAAAGCCTCTGGGGAAGGTGAAGTCCTGTGGACTTCCCCTGTAAATTTTAAAAGGGCCTTTTTCCCCAAAGAAGAAGTGGCTGTCTGGGCCTAAAAGAGGTGAACCCCGTGCAGCCCAAAATGCAGCCAAATGATCCGTATCACCTCTTGGAGGATTCAGAGATGCTCAGTCTGGCCCCTTTGGAGGCAAAAAACGTTTTAGACCCTGCCAAATATTTGGTAGGATGGACATGGCAGTCCCTGAGGGCCCACAGGCTGCACTTTGTCCACTCCTGCATTTAGACGTGACGACTGCATATAAACACCATTCTTTTGGATTGTTTATTCGGTGGTACTGTTTATTGGTACCTTGTAATGTGCTAATAGTAAATAAATGATATAATATGTTGAGTTTTTGTGACAGTCTTTTAAAGGAGGCTTGCAAGTATGTTCAAATATGCTAAAAAAAAGTTATCTCTCAACTATATTACTAGATTGGTGTTCCCATTCATATGGATTCTGGTCAATAAAATAGATACAAATTATTTTAATAAATTGATTTAAACAGTTAATAAAAATTCCTATCTTTAAGGACCCACTTAGAAATAAACAAGGAAGAGCCAGTCTAATGTCTCTTAGGAGGAAGGTCCATAGTCAAGGTGTCCTGTCTCAAGCACTCAACAATGTATCCTCTTGTGGTGGTAGGTCACACAACAGGACTTCCTCTGAAGATGTCATACTCTGGGCAAGCACATGTGGGATGTGTCTTTTAGATATCAATAGTCTGTGCTAAAAACTGCTAATCAGTTTTAAAATTTCTCCCTTACCTTGCTTTCCTGTAGCCAATCCTAAGAACAAATGAGCAGGCAAGAGTCTATTTACAAGCCTTGTAATAGTACACATTATGGGTTCCGCTTCCATCATGTATTAGTTCTGCACTAGTTATGTTGCATGTTCTTTATCATCTGTGAGCGTTAGATTTAGAGCTTTTTAATTTTTTTTTGTTCTTGCCTTCTTCAGGTTAGAAGGTCAAGGACTATGGTATAGCTCACAAACTTTCCTCTACCTCCTCCTCCTCTTCCTCCTCTGGCTCAGTTAGCATAAAAATTGGTTTGATGTTCCTTCTGACCTTCCCATTGTTGTAAGACATTAATTTCTTTCTTTTCTGCCAGTATGCTGGATGGCAGCTAGAGCCTGTGGCTTTGAATACCCCATTCTTGGGGGCATGTCTTTGGCAAGGCTATCACCGTGCTTTCACAGGATACAAGGGCCTTAGCTTTTGGAGCTCAGAGAATGGAGAGGACATTTATTGACCTTACAATCCAATGTCCTTGTTTTCTTCCTATAAATAGGCCACCATTCCTCTTGTGTCATTCCTTCTTGTCATGCTTCTCTCCCTCCTCTCCCCACCCTAAAGTGTTTAATATTGTTAAGTTGTACTTTTAAATGCCCTTTGTAAAGAATGTTTGCCTTTTCCTCATTCCCTTTCTGGTGTTTTCTTTTGTAGAGACTCCCTTATATGCAGGAAGCCTCCATCATCTCTTGTTTCCCCCTTCCTCTCCCCCCCCCACTCCTCTCCCCCAAGCTTTTTTGCTTTGGGCTTCTAGGCTTGCATAGTGGAGCCGTGCCGCCTTAGCTTTGTCATAGCTTTGTGGTACTGTACATAATGTTAGCTTTTGTTTGTCAGATATGTGCGTTGCACTTCAGTAAACATTGAAAAGGTCCATTCTCTAGAAGGCATGGAGGCAATCCAGTGTTTGGGTGATTTTTTTCTTTTCCATTAGAGCCCTGCTGAAAAGAATGAGGGAAGCATTCCATTTCATTTCGTGAAGATTGCCGATGCACGCCCGAAGAGGCCAGGGCTAATTGTTTGTCTGTTTAATGAACGTTCTCTTGTCAGTAGTAATAAGAATGTTCAAGCCTTTCCCGTGGTTTTAAGATAACTTTGCCTGTCCATGGTGATTTTGTGAAATGGCATGGTAATCCAGTATAATTACCAGTTGTAATTCATTGAATTTATTTTATTTACTGTGTCATTTTTGAGACAGCTGCAGAGAATTTTGTGTCTTCAAAAACTGCACCCAAGAAATCTGAAAATATTTGGAAGACTTATAGCTAAGGCAAGATAGCAAGGTCATGTCCTCACCCAGGACGTAAAACAGGAACCTGGGTATTGGAAATGAAAATTTTCCTCTCACCTTTCTTCCAAGACTAGCATTTTCATCGCCTCCCATCAATTGTCAATTGTCTTGTTTTGTTAATAGTCAACTGCTTGTTAATTATTGTGTGTTTTAAGGGGTTGGTTTAGGTGGTTGGTGGATGGTGAGGATTGAGTATGTTTTTAATCTCTTTTAAAGTATTAATGTATTTTATGTTGTTCGCCACCTTGATTCTTGTGGAGAGGCGGGATAGAAATAAATTTATGATGATGATGATGATGATGATGATGATGATGATGATGAGACATTAGATTACACATTATGCTGAAAGTGTGACTGCCATTGTGTCTGCGATTGTGAGAATAATCTTGAAGGAACTATATAGGTTTCCATCTGTGAATGTAAGCTCCACTCTTAGGCACAAAGCAATGTTTCCACTTAATAATGTTTTCCAAATTGACTGCTCTCAATCTCTCTTGTAGTTTCCTGTGTCCTTTCCTGCTTGCTTTGAATTTATAGCTGGGCTTTGTTCCTCCTTACTGTTCTGAGCTATGGAAGGATGGGGTATAATTTTATAGGACTGTACTACAGTGGAAAAAAAATGGTTGTATGTGTTTTGTTCTGCTTTACACTTAACAACAATGGGTCTTTTTTCTTCAAAGCCCCAGTGCTGTAGAAACCTTCTGCTTTGTTTTCAAAGGCCAAATAGTAGGTTTGATGTGGGTCTGCCCCCTCTTTGATTTACATGGATGATAAACTAACCAAGAATGCAAGCTGCTGTTGAAAGTAAATCAAATTCAAATGTGTTTATCATTTTCTAAGGATTACCTCATCCCTCTAAAAATATCTCAGACTGATTTTTGTAATGTTTCAGAAGGACTGAACTGGTAGTATTGTGCAGTGAATGTATCTATCTAGCTCAGTTTTATCTTTTTTTTGACTTGTTACTTCAAACAAAAGTTTTTTTGCAGCCTTGCTAGAAAAAATAATCCTACTGGAAATGCTAAGATTCATCTTGGAGCTTTGCTGGAAAATGTGAACTAAAAACTTAGAAATTAGTTTGATGGTGTTAAAAGTTGTTAGTTAGTGCTACAGATACAATATTTAAAAACAATTTTTTTTTTACATTTGTCAAAAGTAACTAGTCACTATTATTTGTTTTGGAACTCTTCTGAATGCAGCATATCACTGGCCTCTTGTTAACCCCCCCATGTCACATCAGTATTCACAATAGAGCATGAGCCACCATCTGAACAATGCGATATTGCTCCTCTACCATTTACTGAGGCCACACTGTCTGTAAATATAGAAGTAAATAAAGAAGTTAGTAGTGATACTATGAAAAGAATGATGTTATCCCTCATTATGTTGCGTTTCTAATGTAATGTAGTTATACCTTTGTATTTGGGAATTAATAACATCTAAATAGTTGTTTCCTAGCTATAATGAACAGAGCCATGGTGCCTGTCTTCTTTGTGAGTTTTCCTGCCTCCTTTTCATGTCGTCAGTTGGGCATTGGCCATAGCTGTGACTTCAGATCCCGCCCTCCCCTCACCCTCCCTGAGAAAGGTAGCTGTGTTTGGCTATACAGCAAGATGGAACAACAACAAAAATACACATTCTGGCAATAACTTTATTTGGACAACTAAAATATTATATATTTTATTAAAATATAATATATAATATATAATATAATATATATAAATAAAATATATTTCACTGGTTTTCAAAGTCCTCTGGCTTCTTCATCAGGCAAAGATGGTAAAAAACTCGTACAGGGGAGAAAAGCAATGGTGCTAAGATCACAGATGTTTGCTTAAGGTATTGCTTAAGTTGACTTTGAGGGAAAGTTTATGCAGACAGAGGCCATACACCTGCCTGACCATGAGCAGATTGGAAACAGCAAAGGCAATAATTCCAATTGGCATCAGCAGAGTAATTTTCCTTGAGCTCTTAGCCTGTTCCTGTCCTGTGTGAGGCTTCAAGCCATTTTGTAGGCAGTGAGCGGAGAGTCTTTTAAGAAGCCGGTAAGCTATCGGGTCTAGTGATGAATTTTTCATTATAATAGTAAAGCATGTCGATAAAGGCCGTATTCAGATTGCTTTACCTTATATTGGAGAGTAGGTTCCAGTTAGCTGACTTCTTCTAGGTTAGGTTTCTGCTTTACCTAAGTTAGTTCAGAAGATTTGGCCTATTTGGTACTGAGATGGCAGACCACTAGGGAGTAGCAGGAATCTTCAGGCAGGGCTAAGAAAGAATTCTGCCTGAAAGTCTAGAAAACAGCTGCCAGTCAGTGTTGACAATAGTATGCTAGATGGACTGATGATCTGAGTCTGTATAAAAGCAGTTTATGTGAGAGGCAGTATTATGGCTATCTTCATGGTTGTAATAACTACCTACAAATATTTGAAAGGGTTTCATGTAGAAGATGGAGCAAGCTTGTTTTCTGCTGCTTCAGGGGCTAGGCCCCGAACCAGCGGATTCAAATTACAAGAAAGGAGATTTGGACTGAACATTAGGGAGATGTTAACAACTGTTGAACAAATGATTACTTCATAAGATGTTGGTCTCTCCTTCACTGGACATTTTTAAACAGAGGTTGGATGACCGCCATTCGGGAATGCTTTACCAGTGGATTCCTACATTGGCAGGGGATTGGACTAGGCGACTCTTACTTCTTATGATCACATGAAACACTGTCTGTTCTTGTAGCTGAAGCATAGACCAGGCTTCGGCACGGTGCTAGCATACTTCTACTAGTGCACCAGGGCAATCTCCTCCTCTTCTTCCAGCAGCCTTATGCTCTGCCTGCGGTTCTGTTTTGGAGGGTTTCCCAGCAATGTGGAGGAAACCCTAAAGGCATACACAGTGATCTGTGGCTCCGTGGGCAGGCTGTGAGGGAGAATGGCTCTGGCATGGTACTTTTCACAGAACTGCTTTCCTCCGCAGAATGGTGGTGGTGGATTCTTTCCTGTCCCAGGAGTATTGTGCCAAGCAGTGTACTGTTTCATACAAGTTCCAGAACATCTAAGAATTAGAAACTATAACTTTTGGTGTATCTTTTTCTCCCAAGGTAGAGGGGAGGTCTCAATGAGAGAATGATTTTGAGGTGGGTATTTCATGTAATAATGTTACACTATAGCTTCTGCTACTGCATTTTGTGGAAATTGGTTGTTGTCTGATCCTTTCTTTCCTTCTTTCCTTCCTTCTCCCCCCCCCCGTATTTTTCTTTAAAGCTTTCTATTTGCGCCCCAAGCCTCCCATAGCCTGAAGTTGTTCCCTGTGCCAGTTTGACATCTTCTCTTGTGTTACATTCTCTTAATTTGCATGCCAATGAATGAGGAGTTTGTGCCTAAAGTGAGATAGGGATGCATATGCAAAACAGCCTGCAGCTGTTCCTAAAGAATTCAGGTTTATTTTCCTCCCTGTGGAGTGTGTGCCTCCTTGTCTGATGCACTAGGAGGTAGAGGAGGACTCCCTGAAGATGAGGGAGTCTGTAGGTAGTTCATTTGATTTCTCTTCTGGCTAGGCTGTTTGCCCAGTACGGAAAGATCCACTAGATAATAGCTCTTCATTGTTGCTTGGCTCCGCCAGCTTCTGTTGCAATTAAGGGGTAATCTTTTTTAAATGGTGCTAAATTAAGCTTAAATCCCTCTCTCATGCCGCATAAGAGGATGAATCTCTGGTTTTCTAAAAAGGGCTTATTGTTCCGGACAGTGGCCAATCCGGCCGTACAACAATTGTCTTCAATAACTTGCTACATGAAGAGAATTCTAACTTTTTTGTTTTTCTACATAAAATTAAGGCATAGAGGGTGTAAAAATGCCACCGGTACAGGCAAAAATATTTGTCCCTGCTGAAAGATGTCATAATTTCTTTCTCTCTTATGGTTTTCAAAGATTTGCACAATAATGTCTCATAGCTACAAGAGTAAATGAATTTTCTTGCATCAAATCAATGTGGGCTTTTGTGTATTATATATATCTCAGTGTTCTGAGGGATTTCCTTCTCATGAACGAACTTGCATGATTGATTTTAGTAAAGGTAGTATTGAGCAGCCGGGGACTAATTACTGTTGCTGAATACCTGTCATCCAGTGCCTCAAAGTTACTTTATGAGGCTACAATTCCTAGAATTCCCCAAGCCAGTTTGGCATGCTGGCTGGTGAATTCTGAGAATTATAGTCCAACAAAGTAACATTTCCAAGTTTTACTGTCCCTTGGTCCAAAATTGCCATTGAAGAATTTTCTCCCTTCTTCTTGTGGGTGAGTGGTGTTAACTGTGCGTGTCTGTGTGAGGGTGATGGTGGGGGTTGGCCCAGTCCTAAATTGGCCTGCTGTGACCCCCCTGACTTTGATTAATAGCACAAATGGAAAATGAAAGAAAGTTAGATTGGGGGTGGGATGGTTAGTGAATGGCTGTCTTGTTAGGTAGAAATAAAGCTCATACAGTGTATATTTCTGTAAACGCTTTGACCTATGCTAATGAGTATGACACTGAGACAGCTAATTTAATATGAGCTAAGAATCTTTTATTTGACAGTTTCCAGGAAGTTTCACGAGGATGAAAAAAAATACTGTGAAGTGTGTGTATTTGTATACATAAACATACACAACAGTAACGTAATGATGCTTTTTGTTCTATTAACTAGATAAAATTCCAAACTATTTAATAAAAAGGAGATCATGTTGGCTCTAAAGTAAATTGCAGATAGTGGGCAGAGGTTCCTGGCTATTGGTTCAAATTTGAATAGATCTATTGGAACTAGTAGGATTTATTTCCATGTTAACTAATATGCGCAACTCATTTCAGCAGGTTCAGTGGACTCTGTTTAGAATGAAAAGTTCTTCCTTTTCCTACTAAGGATACTTCTCAGAAATTGTAGTTTAATGGAGAGGGATTTATGGCTGTGTCAGCTTCACTAAACGCTCAGTTTCAGGGTTTTTTTTTCTGCTGAGAGTGTGCTGTTTGGGCTTTATAATTATATCAGCAAGGAGTTCACCTGCAGCACCTACAATCCTATTGTTGTGTGTCTTCAGGTTGTTTCCTATGGTGTCCCTAAGGCAACCCTGTCATGGGGTTTTCTTGGCGAGTTTTGTTCACAGTGGGTTTGTCTTTGCCTTCCATTGAGGCTGAGAAAGTGTGACTTGCCCAAGGTCAACTGGTGGGTTTCCATGACTGAGTGGGGATTTGAACCCTGTTCTGCAGAGTCCTAGGCCGGCACTAAAACCACTATACCACACTGGCTCTCCTATGCTCGCTTATATGAAAGCAAGCAAGAGTACGTTGTATGACACAGCTGTCCCTTTGTTTGGTAGAAATTACTTCAAATGTTAGATAGGTAGGTAGGTTGTAGTGTGCCCTATTGTGCATACGCGTGCTCCAGATGACATGGACTGATCATTTTCGTGATTCACTTCTCAGAGGACACTGAACTGAGCTTCTGCCCCTCTGCAAAATCTGTTGACATTATTGGGCATACTGCTTTATGAGAAAATGGGTAAACAGCATCCGTTACTTCTTAGTGGCTGTACTCGCATATACGTACGTGTGAGAGGGAGGGAGGAAGGGGGGGGAGAGGGAGAGAAAATTATGTTATACACAAATAAGATGAAGATCATTGTGCATATGAATACATATACAAGAAAGTATAACAGATTAATAAAACTAATATTATTACTAATGACACAATTATGGCAGTATGTTTCCCCTTTAATTGCCTTGGCAACTGTGCAGTTCTGGCCTTTGCAGTTTATGGAGGGGTATTTCGGAGGAAAAGACTGGCAAAACCACTTCTTGAGTATTCCTTGCCTAAGAAAACCCAATTCATGGGGTCACCATGTGTTGACAGGCAATGTGAAGTCACGTACATGCGTATTTAGGATCCTCAGCCAGAGAGCTCTGGTATCTTGCTAAATTAGAAGTCCCAGCATTCCATAGGATGTAGCCGTAGGAGTAGTATATTGGGGGATGGGATATTGTAGTTTGAGAAATTCATACTGTAAATCCATGAGTTTTGAGCCCCCCATCTTGTGGATCTGAGTAGATGCAATTGTACCAGACAACTTGACAGTTACTAATAGATTTGGTAGTGTGTTCTGAGTGGAAGTTGGTGGTGTGTAAGTATGTTGAATAATCAATGGCCCTTCTATATAGCACGATTCCTGGATATTTAATATGTAGCTGTAAAGTAGTGTCAAGAAAATGTAGTTGTTGCATTAATTGTCTCTGGTTCAGGCTGATGGTAGGATGGAATTTGTTGAAATTCTGGTAAATTTTTTCAAGTGATTTCTTTGCATGAGGCCCAAGGATAAAGATGTCATTATTGTACTTTGGGTTTCTGACTATATGAGCTAAGGAAGTATTGTTCCAGCTCAGCCATGAAGATATCTGCATACTGTGGTGCTGTGTGAGTGCCCATTGCAGTGCTGCTAATTTGAAGGTACATGTTACTTCCCAAAAATGAAGTAGTTATGCATGAGTGACAGAGATTGGTGTCTAGATGTGCTATAGCGCAATTTAAAAGATGCTCTTGATTTTATTTATTTTATTATTTAGTTATTTTATTTCTGTCTTACCTTTCTCTTGATATGGGACCCAAGATGGCTCCCAAGATGGGATCTAAGACAACTTACAATTTTAATGGCTTGTAGTCCTTCCTTATGTCGGATCTTGGTACAGAGTGATTCCATATCCCTGGTAGCCAGGATGATGCACTCAGGGAGGTTGTATAGCTCACGTTTCTTGGAGTATTGGTGGTCTGTGTCTGAGAACTGAGTCCATGTATCTAGATACTCTGATGGTAGAGGTTCTTGTGTCTAATAGAAGCTCTAAGGTTGCCTAGTTTCCCTGGGTAATAGAAAGAAGGTGCCTGTTTGAAGCTGCTGGGAAGTGCCATTTCAGACTTCGTTCTGTACATTCCTGGAGTAAATTATGCAATTCACTCTGGTATATTAATAAAGAGCCAAGAGGAACAAATTTCAACATAAATTAAAAAGAAAAGGTATTTAGAGTTACCTATTAATAAACTGCCTCATTAACTGTTGGAATCATTGGTTTTCACTGTTAGAATTCCATGTGTTATGGGAAGGTTAGCAAGCCAAGCAAGGAAAGCTGATCACAAATTCAAGGTGGTTATTTGCCAAAATAACGTTGACTGCTGTGACTTGTGTGTGTGAATGAAACTGCTGTGCTGAGCAGAAGAAGCAGGCATCTCTTGTACAAACCTTCCTAGACAGGAAAAGGGACTCTATTGGCAATTTGGGGAGCAGGGCACTAAAAAAGAAAGTAAAAATATTCTTCCAGATAGGGAGAGGGTCAGTGTGATCTTGTAGTTGGAGAGTTGGACATGGATGGGGGTGGATATGGGTTCTAATTCATACCAAACCGTTAAACTTCCTGTGTGACCTTGGGCCAGTCAATCACTTGCTTGTTTACTCTCAGTCTGACCTACTTCAGAAGGCTATTGTTAGGATGAACTGGGAAAGAGAAAACCGTGCAGGTCACCTTGAGCTCATTGGAGCAAAGGTAGCTTATGAATATAGTGGATAAATACATACATAAATATCTCCCATTCTTGCATTGAATTGGCTTTATGATGCCTTGCAGTCAAATCAGATTGAGTATTGTATCTCTGCAATCTTTCCGCTCCCCAACAATTGGCCTTGATTGCTTTGCAGTCACTTGAAAAGGTACCCACACCCATATTAGTGCCAAAGCAACTGCCTACTGTGTGGCACACAGCTTGCAAATAGGCCTACTATAAAACCATACAAAACTATGAAGCATCTCTCCAAAATTTAGTTGGAGGTATTTTATACTTGGTAACCATAGGATAATCTGATCTGGACAAATAAAGTATGAACTCAAAAGTAACTATTTATAAAGACTTTTCTTTTCTTTCTTTCAGCTCATTGTAATTTGTTGAATAACTAACCTGTAGTGTATTATCGTTTCACCCTTTTTTGTCTTTGTTTTCTGGTCCTCCCCCCACCCCAGTTTGTGGTTGTTAATTTCAGTTGTTATACATATTGTATGTATAAATTGTTAAAAGACTCAGCCAATATGGGAAAGTGGAAGGTTTTGCACTGCAAACATTTGTGGGGAACAGTTGGTATAGCCATTGGAAAACTGTGGCTAATACAGGGAAGGGAAGAGAGATGGAATTGCTCTGAAGAAGGACAAAAGGAAAGGCAGCGTGACACTTCCCCAGGCTGTCTCCTGAGCTAATTGCAAACCCCAGTCTGCTGAGAGCTGTCCTTATGTCTGCAGTAGACTTTGGTCTCTGATTCTGACACATGGTTTCTTGAATCTAGATTAAGAACATGAGCTGAGCATTCAAATATTGAGATACGAAGATGTCTTTTGGTCTTGATTTTAACACTCACCGTACTTTAAAAATTGTACAGACATGCAGTGTGACTGCCTAGCCCAATTATAAAATAAAACTATTTGCTTCTTCCTGGAATGCTGGTAAATGGGTTGGAATCAGTTACCCCCAGGCAGTGTGTGTGTGTGCCTGTGTGTTTTGTGATCCTTGTAGTTCTTCTCTAGTTAATTAGAACAAAATTGACATGGGCTTTTTATTAGATGTGCAGTCCAGCCGGCAACAAGGTCCTTAGCAGAATGCTGGGGGTCTTGGGTAAATTTAATTATAAGAAGTTTTCAATTAGTAGCTGCCATCTGTAGATGAAAAAAAAAGGGGGGCTGGTTGAATTATGTGTGTAGCTTGAGATAATATGTTAACAATCTCTCTCCAATATCCTATGCAGCTCTTTCTGAAGAACCGCCTGAGTGACTGGCCTGCTGAAAACGATGCACCAAATGTAGGTCACAGTTGCAGTAGGATAGCAGGGCAGCATGCCTTTCAGTAGCTTAGACAAAAAATGGTTAACTCTCTATTGTTGCAGTTGGACATAAAGCCATGGGTTAATGGGGGAATCATTTTACCTAGTGAAACCTTTATTTTACTCTTTATTTAAAGAGGCTTATAGGCTGCCTGCCTACAAGATGAATCACTCTTCTCAAGGTGACTTTCATAACGTTGATGAAAGGTTAATAATGCAGAATTATCATCCTGGTAACAGCTTAAAAGCTAATAAAACCTATACAATAAAGACTACAGCCAAACATAAACATTCACATCAATCACGCACTAAAACCATTTGCATCAAGCAGTCCGTTATACTTTCAAATGCTAATAGATCTGATTCTTTAGCTCCTTTTACGATCTTAAAATAATTCCTGTGGAAACAGCTCCTCAGGGAGTTAGAAAAACATCCTTTCCTAATGTGATAGCTTCCAGACATGGTAGACTCCAACTCCCATCAGCCTAGTCAACCTGGCCATGGGTCAGGGGTAATGGGAGTTACAGTCTAAAACATTTGAAAGTCCCCATTCTGGAGAACATGGAAATAAAGTCAGTGTTTGTTTATTGCCATCTCAAATAGAGGCTTATTTTTAGCCTCCATCATCACCAGCCAGAAACATAACAAGTTTTCCTCCAGTTTTTAATACGTGGAATGATTCTCTTGGTCTGCTTAATATTTCTGTTATATGTAATCAATCTGTTTTCCCCAAATATAATTTAAAAACTCAAATATACTTCTAAAAAATCTCCAATCTGTAGAGTAAATTTGTTTTGATTTCCAGGTCAGTCTTTTTTCCCCCCCACAGCCTTACTTCCCTCAAAAGAAAATGCATTTGATTTATCTAGATAATGCATTTAGAGATGACCTTTTTTTAGAAACAAAAGGTAGTATTAGTTGCTCCAGTGGCAAGTGTTGGCTCCTGTGCCAACCACTCTAGGTTTTAATCTGAACTTTAAATGAGGAGTCTAAGTGCTGAAGCTGTTTTAAGGATGGGGTTCAGAATCCAGGATATCTTTTTAAAGGTCCATACTAAAATCCAGAGTGGATTCACTGCCCCATGATTATTTTTACCACTTGATTGTCCTTGAGGGTTGTCAGAATTACGTGCATTTGTGTGAATAAGCTTTGTTCCTGTTCCATCTAGCAGCTTAATGGTATATCTGTAGCTGTATCTGACTTACGTATGCACAGTCATCTGTCATATGACTTATTGCTGCTACTGTATTGGGAGTGCTCAGCAGCTGTATGTGGCCATTACTAATTTGGGCCTATGGCTGCTAGCCGTATTCTGTAGAATTTAAAACTGTAGCTTCCCTTACTGCTGCTATACTGTATTACCTTGAATCTTGACTTTTTTACGGGCATACACAAGTGTTTGGGGAAGAGATACAGCAGTTCACGTAGGAGCCTCTTTGGAGTAAAAAGTGCTGGAAATATGCTCTGACAGTTCTTTGTGTCTCTTAATGCCAACCCTGGTATCCATGTGAAGCTCACCACAGCAACAGAATTATATTGGCTAACCTGAAGGAATCTCATTTTTTTTCAAGCTGTAAAAGAGATTCCAACTAATAAGATGTTGCTACATGTAATGTAGTGAGAGACACAAACATATGTATTGTAACCTTTTTAAAATATAGTTTCTGTACTTTGCTAGAATGGATTGAAAGCACCTTTGGCAGTATAAGGGATGGAATCTTGTTTTATTCTTTAATATTTAAGAGTATTACTTCAAGGGCTCACTATAGTTTATTAGCTCTGTGCAGCTTAGCTGTTCATTTCTACATTTCAGCTATTGATTCTTTGTTTCAGCTATTGATGAGTCTGGTTTTCAATTCTGTTTTCAGCTCTCTGGTCTGAAATTAGGTATTTTCACCTTTCCCTTTCTTATGGCAAAAATCAGCATGTAAATCAATAAATACTAATGTCTTGTAATCTTCAGACTTTGCATTTTTTTTATGGTTTGTAGTACAATAGAAGCTTCTTCTAAGCAAAATCTGTATGCTGTGCTCATTCAGAACTGTTTAGATGCTTTGATTACTGTTTGCTGTGTAGAGGAGGGAGCACAGATTAGGCATTATCTGTAGAAGATGACTTCACCATTGTATCAGTGTTGCCTTAAAATCCTGGCAAGAAGGGCTTTGTGTTTACAGAAGAAAAATTGCATCAGATTGGTGAAAGAAAAGATCTGTTCATTAGGCAGTAATTTAAGTATTCAGAGGAAAAGATTTTGTTTCCTAAATGCAAGACTTAGCTAAGAAATACCTCTTTATCATGTGTGTGTATGTGCCTTCAAGTTGCCTGTCCACTTACGGCAGCCCCATGAATTTCATAGGGTTTTCTTAGGCAAGGAATACTCAGCAGTAGTTTTGCCACTTCCTTCCTCTGAAATATAGCCTACAGCACCTGGTTTGTTGATGGTCTTCCATATATAGTTTATTCCAAGTCATAAATGAAAGGTGGGAAGCTATATGCCAAGGATAAGTATGCAAATCAGATTTGCCAAGGGTAAGTATACAAATCTGATTTTAAAAAAATGTACACAGAAGAATGTTAGAAGAATGCCCAGTCCTGAAGATTCTACTCCTGAGGATTAGATGTTTTATAGCAGCAGGGCGTCTGCCTGCACAGCAGGTGAATAGTTCTATTGAACTATAATAACTTTAAAATTGCATGCCAGACTTCTGACCTACATCATTAGTCTTTACTGTAAGAGCATGACAGATCTCTTGTTCCGCATATACTGCATAAAATAATAATAGTAATAATTAGCATTGCCTTTCATAGGTGGCTTGTGCCTGTGGTTTTGCTTTGTTTTTAAAGCCCAATTTAGTCTGTAAATTGGAACCTTGCTCTTCAGAAGCCCCTTCTTCCATTTAGTGGAGTGGTATAATGCTGGAAATGAGGAACTTAGGTTGATAGCTAACACACTGAGGGCTGCATTCTTTTGTTTTTGGAAAGATATCAGTGCATAGCAATTTTCACCTTGCATGCTAAAATGAAACAGGTGAAAAACTGTAGCTCTGGAAGACTTAGATGAAGTAAAGAGTGTTGAGTTGTATGTTTGGGACTGGCCATGTGTTACAGATAGGACTGTTGAACTTTACAGGTTGCCCTGCATCTTTGATTGCTATTCCCTCACCTTGCTCTATTACTGCTTCCCAAGCTTCCTGTACATCTCTTCAGTTGAGAGGTGGGCATGTCCCAGAACACTGCCCCATATTTTGACTCCTCTGGAGTGATGAAGAATCTCACAGCATCCCTGTAGCAACCGTCAACCTAATCCAAGTTTGGGGGATGGGATCCCCTAAAACAGCATTATACAGATCTGCAAAGCATTTTTTTTTTAAAAAGTTTGTGGTCTTTTTTTTTTTTTTTTGCCACCAACTGCTTTTTCCTGCCAATAAAGGTCCCTTGGAAAGGTCAGTGGAGATGCTAAGAGCTGTACTGGATCTTAAAATGGCTACATGTGGTACATAGGCATCATGATTATTGCTTCAGACTTTACTATTTCAGTAGTAGCACATCAGTAGAAAGATTGCTCATGCTCTGTTTAGACTACATGTGATAGACTTTTGGACTGCATAGCACCAATACACCAAGATTGGCATCACAGTCCTGTCAGAAGGAGAGCGTGATAGAATGTGTGGAGGAGGAAATGAAGAAACTGGCAAAAGAATATTCAAAGAAAGAAGGTAGAAGATGGAAAGAAGACAACATGGCCAGCCGTAGAAGGAGGTGCAGAGCTATGACTGGCATGAGAAGAGTGGCTTGCAGGTCACTTGTGGCCTCTGAATCCTAATTTGGGGGCCCTGAAGCCCCCTGGCAGCCTCTTAAAGCTTCTAGACCTCCCAAAGAAAATTTTTAAAAAAGTAAATATGACCTTTGGATGATTATTTTGCCTGAAAATTGCCCCAAATTGCTCACAAATATGTCAGCCTTTAAAATTGCCTGCACACTGGCTGAAAAAGGAACCTGAATAGGGTTGCCTGAGTGAAAACTGGAAAGGGCCCATGCACCTTTAGTGGTTGTATAAAAGAGGGAATGTCATTAGGTGTTGCTTTTTACTCTGGTTGCATGACAAGTGCATTCCACTGAAGTCCTCTCTTTTATACAGCCATTAAAGGTACAGGAGCCCTTTCCAGTTTTCGCTCTGGCAACCCTAAACCTGAACCAGGATCTTGCCTGTGCATAGATTGGCCAATATTGGCATACTGGCAAGTATTAGCTTCCTCCAGTATAGTTGCCTGCCTCTAGACTGTGAGCTGTAATCTTAGAATGCTGTGTGTGAATGTGTAAGGTATGTGGTATGTGGGTTAGTGAGTACTGGAAATTAGCCAGTGTATGGTAATGCTAGGACTTAAGCTCTGCTGACATCGTACTTTGTGGTCTTGCAGTCTGTGCTGACGTATTATTTTGTAGTCTTGCAGAATGTAGTCTTCTACATTCCTCTAGGTTGGTATCAGTAAGAAACATCTTTCACTATAATTTGGTTAGACTATTTTTTGCCAGTCACCAAAATAAAGTGGCCAGTTTTGGAATGCCAACACCTTCACACATATCTCAGAATATATTTGAGGCAGGGAATACTGTGGTTGTGGAATAAAAGCAAGGTTGGTCAACAGTCTCGTGGGAGTTTACTACTGGAGTTTGCTGTTAGCTCTCTAGGGAGTCAGAATTGTGGTCTTGACAGCTTCGTTTGGTGGTCTGTTTGTAACTAGCAGTGTTGTCAACAAGGGTCTCATTGTACAAACAAATGATTTGGGTTTCTAAACCATAGTGTGCAAGTGTTGGATAGTTCCCTACGTCTTCCACATTGCAATGCATTTTTTGCTTGATAAGTCAAAAATAGCTTTCTGCTGTTAAGTAATGTTATATGATCCTACCCTTTCCTCCAACTTGTGTGATTTTTGTTTCTAAAGAAATCCTGTTGAGTATAAATGAGGCCATGTGAAGGAAACAATCACTTCCTGTTTCCCATCTTTTAAGTAATTATTGGCACAGCTTGTTCCTTGGAGACCTCTGACCAAATTTATCTCTGGAGAGAATTTTCCATTTGGTTGGTTTGTTTCTTTGTCCAGGATGACCTTGAATCATGTTTGACCGATGACATCACCTCTAGCAAGGCTTTATAATGCAGGCAGCAAGTTCTCTCACCAGATTTTGTTCCAGTTTAAATCATCTTTGCAACT
The DNA here is from genome assembly GCA_030412105.1 of Cyclura pinguis. Taxonomy (NCBI): domain Eukaryota; kingdom Metazoa; phylum Chordata; class Lepidosauria; order Squamata; family Iguanidae; genus Cyclura; species Cyclura pinguis. The sequence continues at coordinate 83,316,759 of CM059600.1, forward strand.
GCCTGGTTGGCTCAGGTCCAGCATACAACTGCTTGGAACACTGTCTGCATGGGCGACCACAGGCTGACCTACAAGCTGGCAAGGACATTAGGATAGGCTTGGTGGTCTGAGAGGGTGTGTTTCAGGTGACTTGGGCCACTAAGAAGGGAGGCAGAAAGCAAAGAGGAAAGATGAAGTCAAAGCATACTGGCCCCAGGGGAGTGAGGAGGCACCAAGCTGAGGCTAAGAGGGAGGGTTGACAAAAATGAGAGATAGAGGAGGCAAGTCTCTCAGAAAGCCTGGGGCCGTGAAGGGGAAGTAAAAAGGGACAAGAAACTTGAGGGCAGCCAGCAGAGAAGAGAACAGGGAGAGAATGGAGGAGGAAGCAAAGAGGGAAAACCCCAAGGGAAGCATGGTCCAGGTCATTTGGCAGTTTGGGCCCGAGACTCAAAAATTAATAGAAATATGTATAATATTTGAACGTTTCTTCGTTGCAGACTTCCTTGAAAAGTTTCTTAGTAGCATTCTACAAAAGTTTAGTAATTGATATTTCATTGGAAAATAGTGATGGCATATTTGAGGCACTTTTTTTTAAAAAAGTGTTTATATATTATATGTACCAGTCTCCCTGTCAGTGCGTACACAATGCCTATCATCACATATACATATGTTCTACTCAGAACATAGAAAATTTACATGTTTTGAACTCCTAGAATTTCTCAAGAAGCAACGGGTAATAGCAAATGCTGCATTTTGAGTATATTTTTGGACTGCAAAAATATAGTCAAAGTATTCCCCTCCCCACCTGGAGGACCTGGGGATGCCCACAGATACAAGTGTTTGTGGCTTCTGGTGCTGCAGGAATGGGAAGAAGAACAACTTGCCGTTGTGGAGGGATTTGACTTGCAGCCTCAGCTCTTTACTTTAGCTGATCCCATTGCTGCAGATGAAACAGCAAAACGCCATGCTAGCGAATGAGGAAGAAGAGGTGGCGGCAGCAGTGATGGCATCCAGGAATTCAGCAGTACAGCTGCTGCTGCCACTTCCCCTCCTTGAAGCTGCAGCTGTTTTGAATGCCTTTCAGCCCCAGATGTGATGGCAGCCACGAGCTCCTGCTTGCAGGAGATGGCCGCCTCCTTCTCCAGACACTCAGTCATTCTGTCCTCAGGGAGTCAGGGGTGTCATCTTCATCATCCCTGCCTGGGCAGGGGTGATGGCTGTGGGGTGCTCCCTGAAGCTGCTTGCTCACCCTGTAGGCGGTGGCTGGCCGTATGTGCTCACAGGAAGGGAGGGCAGAACAGAGCAGCCCTACTGCACGCTCTGCAGTTTTCCATTCTTACTGTTCACTCACCATTGCTACTCCATCCCTCAACTCAATACAGTGGGCCCTCAGTATCCTCTGGGGTTTGGTTCCAGGATTACCTGTGGATATCAAAATCTATCAATGCTCAAGTTGCATTATATACAGTGGTGTAGTAAAATGGTGTCCTTTATTTTAAAAGAGGTGAACAACACAAAGGTTTGCTTTTTGGATTTTTTTTTTTCTAATATTTTCAAGCCGTGGTTGGTTGAATCCTTGGCTGCAAAATCTGTGGATACAGAGAGGCAACTGTACTTATCTGATGGTGCTCTGAAGTAAGCCTTTTGTCTCTCTCAGTACATACCACACTGCTTGTGTTTCAGGTGAGCAGGGGGAATATTTTTTTGTACCATGGATAAGTGAAACTATGGACGGTAAATCATCAGATACGAGGGATCTACTGTATGCCACTTTTTTTAAGCTCTATTTTTTACTCCAGTGTAGTTGCACAGCTCCCCTAAATTTTCTTGTAGGTGGAAATTAGCAGTTATGTTCAGCTGAAAGCAGAAATCTGTTAGGGAATTCAGAAATTGAGACTTGTAGTGGGAAGGAGAATGGCTGTGTACTGTCCCTCTGTTTAGGGGGAAAACACAGGATAAGGATAGATATCAGTATTTGCAGACAGACCTTCAGATTTCTTACAATGGCAAAGCCTGTTGTCCTGGAGACCCTGCCTTGAACTGTGAGGGCTTACGTGTGGATGCCTGCGACTGGCAGACTGCTCGGCATTAGTTAGTTCACTGGCACATTATGATGATTTAGGAAACTGGGTTGGGGAGAGAACTTTCTTTGTCCTGACACATTTTCCAAGAGACATCAAAATGACCACATATATAAATACAGGGGGAGAGGGAAATGAAAATACTGTAGTTACACTCAGCAAAATAATTTGCTGAGCCTCTAATTTTTCTCCGGCTCTACAGCTACTTTGCAATTTTCTCTGAAGTTCTCTGAATGCCTACATGTTCTTTGAAGCCACTTTAAAATGTCTCCGGAGGTTTTTGGGTTTAACCATTTACTTTCAAGTAATATTCAAGCTCACCAGAATAGCTTTGTTGTCCCCACTGTGGGTAAAGAAGTGGTGGATAGCAACTCCCATTCTGTCTGTCTGAGGGCCATATGTGAAACTGCCTTCTCCATCTTCCCCATCTTTTCTACCCCCTCAAAAAATAAAACAAGAAACCACACAAGGTACTAAGGAGACATTCAGCTTCTTGTGCACTTAGAGTTGAGAAAAGGCCTCATTAAATGCCCAAATGTGTTTTGGCATGGAAGATTCATTTGGCATGTGTGTAGCAAGGATCTCATTTCCAATTGAATAACAATTATAGCCTCAACTGTGTGTAACAAAAACCAAATTGTCACTGAGTAGGGCAAAGGTGTCTGATTCCCTGTTTCCTGGTCAAAAGAGTTCAGGTTTATTTAAAGCCTGGGGGAAATAATGGACAAATGGAGCACCCTTCCTGGCTGTGACTAATGGCCCTTGGCTCTCTTGATTCTTTGTAATTAATCACCTGTTTCCTCTTGTGGAGCAAAAACAGTGTTTGTCGGGGAAGCACGGGGAGCCAGCTTCTCCTACTACCTGGAAACTGTTTTTTTGGACTACAGCTCACAGAATCTCTCAGCTAGCATGGTCAAATGGGCAGATGTGTGGTGGATTCTGAATGTTGTAGCTTTCCCAGACTATGATTTATCTTGTGCTACCTTGTAAGAATTGTGCTGTCACTGCCACAGTACAAGTTCTGTTTGAATTGTTTGATTGTGTGAAGATTCTTGAGAATGTGCATATAGATTCTCTTTCTGCCCTTGGTGATCCATGGAATAAAGGAAATGGCTGTATAAGATCACTTTAGTACAGGTGCACCAGATCCCACCTGAACTTGCAGGCTAAGCAGGGTCAGTCCTAATCGGTACTTCGATGGGAGACTGCCAATGAATATCAGGTGATGTAGGCAATACAGTGGCCTCGCCACATTTGCGAGGATTCAAGGTGCAGATCCCTCGCAAAAGTGGAAAAAACATGAATACCCCCCTCCCCGGTGATTCCCCTCCCATTCCCATGCCTCTGTCCCAGGTGCTTTCAAGGGGGGAAGAAAAAAGACAAGGTAAATGGCTTACCAGTACTTTCCTCTCAGAGGGGGAAGAGCAGAGTGCTGAGTTTTGGCATTCTACTACTTCCAGTTGCCATCTTGAGAAAGGAGATTCCTCCCAGAGGGAAGAGATGGGAGCAAAGAGAGCACTTGGCCAATCAGTGGCCATTACACATTAGAATGTGCAGCCATGTGGCCAAGTGGACGTGCCTCCAGCAGTGGGAAGGGGCTTTGCTCACCCGAAAGGGAAAAAAGGCTGTTTTAAACACAAACCTTGCAAGCCTGGGGTGAAGAATGCAAAATAATGGGAGGAAGAGAATTTGTTGGGGGGAGGAATGCATGCACATGCCTCACAAATAATCAAATTTGTGAAGGTCAAGCCCATGAATGTAGAGGGAGGACTGTATTTTAGAGGAAGGAACTAGCAAAACCACCTCTGGAATAGTCCCTGCCTACAAAAACCCTAAGACATTCATGAGGTTGCCATAAATTGACAGGCAACTTGAACGCACAGACAGACAGACACACATGCTGCCCCTCTCCCTATGTCACCTCACATCATTTTGCTGCTGTAAGCATAATCAGTTACATTTTTATTCCTCAAGGACTTGTTCTTGTTGCTGCATGCCTTCAAATTATTCCCAATTTATGGCAACTCTAAAGTAACTCTGTTGCAGGGTTTTCTTGGCCAGATTTGTTCAGAGAGGTTTTGCCTTTGTCTTCCTCTTGCCCAGAGTCACCTAGTGCGTTTCCATGGCTGAGTGGGGATTTAAACCCTGACTTCCAGAGTCATAGTCCAATACTGAGCCCTCAACACCACACTGGATCTCAGAGGGCTTACAGTGACATACATTCATTTTCCCCACCACATTGCCTGCATGTCTTCTCTTTCTCTCATTTAGTATTGAATTGGAGAGCTTCATGGCAGAGCAGGAATTTGAATCTCTCCTTAATCCTATTGTTAGTGCCAGTTAGAGTAGATCCACTGAATGAATGGGATTGATGTAAATGTTGGCTCATCACACAACAGTTGATTCAGTTGTTTTGGTTGAGACAAATAACAGGTTTCAGGCCTGTGTCAACTTACACTATGCAGACACCTCAGTTAACAAAGTAATTGTTTTCTTGGACATCACCTCCTTTACAGAAAACTTGATACCAGGGTCAGAAGTAACATGGGAATAATAGAGATAGGTTTCTACACCACAAAAAAGGAGAACAGTCCAGCAAATTTCACTTTTTATACAAAACTAACAGTAATATGCATGTATCTACCAAAATCGTATGAAATTCATGAGGTTGCCATAAGTCGACAGGCAACTTGAAGGCACAAAGTTAGGATTGTAAGCAGTTTGTAAATAAATACCCCAACTGTCACATCAGATTCCATAAAATTCCCATGAGGCAAGAACTAAAACAAATGATATACCAGTGGAAGATTCTACAATTTTCATCTGAAAGTACTCTGAAATGAAATTGTTCTAACCAACTACTTTAAGGCTGCATTTGTATAGACACTTACCTGGGAATAGGTCCCTTGAACTCAGTAGGACTTTTGATTAGTTCTGCATGGCTCATGCTGTTATGTCTGTCAAAGCTACCAGCTTCTCAGAAATCACATACTTCTGCTAAATGAATTTTAGATCATTGGAAACCTGCTGCTTACATGTTAGAATATCTATTTTTTTTTTGATGAAAAGCATATCTGAATTTTTAAAACATAGTGTAGATTATTTCTTCTTTTTTATCTGTAACAAAAATCTTTAAACCTAATTCTAGACTAGTCTCTCTATCTCCCCACACTCCCCCTGAGACTGATATTTAACTATTATTAATACAGGAAGCTCGCACCTTTTGCCATTATCTGATGACTTGTTCTTCTGATGCTTCCAAATTAAGGACATGTTCCATGGATTAGATGGTGGTTCCACTCCTTCATCAGTTCTTCTTGCCTACAGAGGCTCACTTGAAACCGCTTGCATGTGCGCACTGCTTGCAAAGCAAGCTGAGAGGGAGAAAAAATGCACTAAGCAGGCTGAGAGGCTTTACAAGCAGCACATTCTCAGCTCGTCCCAAGTGAGCTTCAGTAAGTCCTTCATGCTGTCTACAATACAGTACATGGATTCCACTTTTCAACCAATCCGTTTTCTGACAGTGGTCCAGTTCCTAACCTGTCTGATAAGTGAGGGAAGCCTGTACATATCTCAGCCTACCTTACAGGGTAGGATAAAAATGGGGATGGCCACCACTTGTGCTCTTTGAAGCAAAGTCAAGAAGCAAATGAACAAATAGGCAGAAGAGTATCTTCCAAATGCGCCATTGTTGTCCTCTTTTTCTAAAGATTTTGAATTTTTTTAAGAAAAATATAAGGAACAACTAGTTTTTAAAAACTTTATTCTAGAAATTGAATAAAATGGAGTGACAGGCAGATTTCCTGCTAAAGGTATTTCACAGTGGAGGTACAATTACTGAGAAGGATTTATCTTAAAGCAATAATGGGGCACTGTCATAAGAGCATCTTCTGATGATGTCTTTTATCCTATAACTTGAATTAGACAGCTGCATTTAAAAATAGATTAGAAGATTATACAAAGTAAGGGAAGGTAAAGGCAGAATATGGTCACTTTCCACGATGATGGTGCAGATTAGGGATGATCCTTTGCACTAAAAGCATGACCATGTGGAATCTGCTTTAAATTGTTCCTTATGGCCTTTATTATAGCTTGGCAAGTCATTTGTGGACAGCAGCATGTCATGCAGTTGTGGCCGTTCTCGCCGTGTCAAGGAAACCATATTCATTTTAGACTTTGGCTCTGGGATTGAGAATTTTTCTGCAATTGTGCATCAAGGCCTTGCTTACAAATAGCTGACCATTTGACATCAAGAGCCACTTGGAAATATTTCAAAATTGTTTCATTGTGATAGCCGCAATATTTAGGCTGCTTTTTAATCTCTTCAAAAGCAGTCAAGAGGGTATATGTGTTGTTGTTAATTGCCATCAAGTCAACTTCACGTTGCACTTCCTGCTGTGTATTGGTCAGGTCTTTGCTCCTACCTCTCCTTTCTCAAGATGGCGACAGGAAGTATCAGAACTCCAGTCTTCTGCGTCTGAGGGGAAAGTACCAGTTAGCCTTTTAGCTTGTCTTTTTTCTTCTTTTCCCCACCAACACCAGCACCAGAGGCAAAAGAATGGGAAGGGGAACCTCTGGAGGGAAATAGGAGGGGGATCTTGAGGGGAGTTATTCACAGTTTTTCCACTTTCGCGAGGGTGCCCTGAACCTTCATGAATGTGGAGGGCCCACTGTACAACAGTCTCAGTTTAGTCCTCTTGGCTTCTAGGCAAAGTTCAGGCATGGTTTGTTGTTGGACATTCCCTCCCTCCCTCTCTTTCTCTCTCTAGATTTTTTAAAAAAATCCTTGGAAATATCGACACAAAAATTGTGGTTCAGTTCTTACTGCCTTCAACAGCCTCAAGATGTATTCTTTTCATTCTCATCACCTAGAATGTTTCAGGTTTCTCACACAAGCACAGTCCCTTGCATTCGATAGGCAACAGAAGAGCAAGTCTTAACTTTTGATTTTCTAAACTTGTTTGCATTCATGAAGACAAAATTGAAACTGAAGCATAGCAGGGAGAGTTTAAACTGTTAACGATTCCTAGTATCTTTTTCCAAATCCAGCTTAGGGGAGTGGAATTTTATGCTTCTGGATTTTATAGTTCCTTTCTTATATCTCTCCCACCACTTAAAGCTGAAGTTGGACAAAGACCTGTTATTTTAATGAGGTCTTTAAGGATCTAAATCCAAATAAGACCTTCTTTTTTAAAAACCCCCCTCTCACTTGCTTTGGCAATGTTTTGACTGAACTTCAATACCTGTTCTTTTAATGGAAGGGAATAAAAGTCACATATGCACATTTGTTGGTTTCCAAAACACAGTCTTATTGTGAAGTGGGTAGCTGTACATGGCAATGTAAATGTAACAGGGAGATCCTTGCCCCTTGAACAGCTCTGTGAATGAGCAAAAGCAACAGTTAAAACCTCATGTTGGTTCATCTGTTGAGTACAATTAGCTTCATCTATCAGCCTTTCATTTCAGAGAAAAGGGCAGTGTGGCATTTATTAAAGGACTGCCTTGTTTTGCTTGACATTTTGGAACCGCATGTCACTTGGGTGTTTCAGTGAGAAGGGCTGGCTGTAAGGGTGAGTGGCAGAATGACAATGGATTTTGGAGGGTGGAGAGTGGATTAAAATTGCCAGTGGCTTGGCAGTGTGGAAATGTGGTCTACTTTGAAAGTGTTGGGTGTGTACTCCAAACACTAATTCTTCTTCGCTCTTGTTTTTGTTACATGCAAAGCTTTTCTAAGGACAGATTTCTCCCTCCCCTGCTCTCCTCCACCCTCACACCAGCATTCATTCCATGGGCCATTAGTAGTGCCCCATCTCATACTTCCAGCAGGACTGTTTAATTGGGCTCCTGCTGTGAGGAGAGCTCCGATTCTAGGATGTATACAGTTAGCTAAAGGTTACATCATTTCACTGCCACTCTAGATTTCACTGTGTTAAGATGCTGAACTCTTTCTTTCCCAGTTTCTATAAATCACTTTTCAAAAGTAGAGTTCCTCCCTTTTCAAAAATATCTGCTCAGCATTAGTTAGGGAAATAGTCTCCCTGCACTAGGAGTGGGAATTGTGTGGCCCTCTGGATGTTGTTGAACTGCAGCCCCCAGCATTCCTTACTATTGGCTATATTGGCTAGGGTGCTGGGATTTATAGTCCAACAGCACCTGGAGAATTTCATAATTCCCTCCTCTTCCCTTGACCACAGGTAGGAATACTATGGCATGCAGTTGTGCTGTTTTATAATACAGTAATTAAGTAAATGTATCAATCATCCCAAAGGGGTCAAAATACCCTAAAGGCACTAGATCATATCTGATCTTGGAAGCTAAGCGGAGTCAGCCTTGTTTAGTACTTGGATGGGTACTGTAGGCTGTGTTTCAGAGGACGTAATTGGCAAAGCCACTTCTGAGTATTCCTTGCCTAAGAAAGCCCTATGAAATTCAGGGGGTTGCCAGAAGTTGACAGGTGACTTGAAGGCACGTACACACACATATATCATCCCCAAACAGTTGACATAGGTTATACTGCCTGAAGATTATTGTTCTGATGGGTGGGACACCAGCTTAGGGAAGGCTGGGCTATGTTATATGTATTAGTCTGATTTCTGCCTGGTACACGATGGAGTATAGGGACCCAGATATCCTGAGGGCATCCAATCCTGTCTGATCTTGGAAGCGTAGCTAAGCAGGGTCCACTCTGGTTAGTATTTGGATTGGAGACTACCAACAACTGCCAGGTGTTGTAGGCTATATTTCGTAGGAAGGAACTGGCAAAACCACCTGTGAGTATTCTTTGCCTAAGAAAACCCAATGAAATTCATGAGGTCACCTTAAGTTGACAAGCAGCTTGAAGGAACACATAAACATGCATGATGAAGTCTTTATTCTGAGAATAGACAGTATCCACAGACTTTCTGATGTGCAGCAGGGTAGGTTTGAGAGTCCTGTGCAAACCATAGAGGACATTATACAGGGATAGAGAATGTGTTGGTCAGTGAAGCATAGATTGTTCTGGTATATCTTTCTAGACTTCTCAGGCTTTTTCATTTGGGATTCTGTTATGTGAATATATCGAGACTCTTCAAAAGCTTCAGATAGTCCTTTTTGAAGAACTGTTTGTTCAGGGCTGATCTGATCCTAGGCTTGATGGTGTGCTTCAGAAGGAGACTCAGACGGGAGAGTTTTCTCCAAGCTTTGCCTCTGGATGTAGCTTCTTCCCAAATTGAATCAAAGGGCTTTGCAGTTTCTGCTTAAGCTGGTAAGCGTCTGCAACAGTAGCGTTTAGGGGAAGCAGGGTACTTCGATGTTGTACAATAGAGTCTTCAGCCATGTAGGTAGGATCTAAAGGCCTTCCCACATATGGCAGCAGACTTGGTATCACATTGACACATGAAAGGGAGCTGCAGCCAGTTCTGTGTCTCTGTCTGTCAAGACACACATATTTTCCTTGTTCAAACATCAGAATTCAGTTAAAATATCTTAGGTAGGCCTCTAAAAATGTAATGAGTAAAGTGCTGCTTGCAGAGAACACTTCTGTTCCTGGGCTCATAGTGCTGATGATGTGTTTTGTCTGGTGGAGCCATGTGCGTGCATATGAATCTTCTTTTAAAAGAGCTTTCCTGGCTACTTGTTTGCTTCATGGGTGATAAAATATAACCCTTTGGAACTCTATAACATAAATGTCATGGGAGACACCACTGATCCTCCAGCAGCACCTTCAGAATCTGTTATCAAATTAGGAGTAGAATCACTTCAGTGTAGAATCTGTACATCCCTATTCAGATGACTTATCCAGAAAGATACCATCATTAAAGATACTGAAAGCTAGTGAGAGGTCCATGATAATCCTCCTCCTATTCCTCTACCACAATAGAACAACCCATATGATGGTCAGATCAATTTCTGTTCCCAAAATCAGGTCTAAACCTAGATCAAAACTCTCCTTCTCCTCCTCCTCCTCTTCTTCCTCCTCTTAGAAAAACCAGTTTCCTCTAAAGGTACCTGGGATTGATAAGTAGCTAGTTGCTTAAGCATCTTGGCAAAGAAGAGGATGTTGGTAATGTGCCAGTGTTTTAATTCTTTGAGTCCGGATTCATTTGCTTCAGGAAGAGCCTATTCATCCTTTCTTTAGGAGAGGTTTGGCAAGTCCTATCTGTTGAAGAGGTCTTTATGAGTTCCTGGGCCCAGCCAGGTATCATCTGTGTATTAAATGTCATAGGCCAAGTGAAGTAAGAGCTGATCATACGGATAATGGGCTGAACCTGACCAAACTGTTTGCTTCCCCAGTCCTCAAAGGCAGGAGGCTTTGTTGGCCCCCTTGCTGCTTTCTTTTTACCAGCATGAGTTACACAGGGTTTTGATTTTAATTGGTTGAGGCAGAAGTGTTTTTAAATGGGATGTGATAGACTTTTGTCTTTGTTCTCTTTTAAACATGTTATAAAATGTTTTTAATTAGTAATTTATAATTTTTTTGGTAATGAATAATGAATTTTAAAACCGTTGTACTGTGCATGGTTTTAGTTGCATTTTCTTTTAACTTCCATTGTTAGCTGCCCCAAGTCACAAATGTAAATTAAATAAACAAAAAACTGGAATCAAGGCAACATAACAAGACCAGAGGGTGCCCAGGAAAACTTACTGGAGCTTCACTAGCCGGGGATTGGTGCTCAGTCTTAGTTTGTACTCAGACAGCAAATGGAGAGGTGGAATTCCTGTAAACCAGGGAACTTATGTGAATGGGTAGAATGTAATCCCCCCCCAAAAAAAAAACCTGTTCAGGGGCACATTTCCTGCTGCCATGTTGATGAAAAAGCAATTTCTCTGCAAAACAAGGGAGGCATGTGTGGATGCCTGAAATTTTGGCTGTCGTGATGCTGCTGCCTTTCATCCTCTGAAGCAGCAGCGAGGGTTTTCAGGAATGGCAGGATGCCTCTTGTCCATCCTGATCTACTTCTGGTTATTTGCTGTGCCAAATAATCAGAAGAAACAGCAGGTAGAAGCTTAAATCTTCCCCGTTCCCCAATTGAGGCTTGAGCTACTCTCACCAGGTTGGCCCTTTTTCTGCAATTAAATCATAGATGAGATCAGCCTCTGTAGGTATCAACCCATGGGGGGTGGGCAAGTCGATGAGGCAACAGTAGTCGTCTTTATTATTCAGATGTAAATGTTTTGGCTCTTGTTTTGTGTCGATGTTTGATTTAATAGGCTGTAGAGGTGTAAAAATGTTTTAAATAAATAGTTGGTTGAACCCATAATCTAGAGGTTCTTTCACAGTTGGTGTTTCACACAAGCCTTGTGACTGGGTTGTCAAACTGTTAGTGGTGTGTGGATGAAAGTACTGACCAAATCTATGCAAATGTTGGTGGCAATTTTATTTAACAGTCTGCTTCCTTATCTGATAATAATGGAAATTGTTTTTTGTTTTGTTTTTTCAAATTCTTTGTTCTTCACTAGACAGTTTCCTGTAATTTTAATCCTGTAAAAGACAGGAAAAGAGAAGAACAACAGACGGTCACCAGACACATCCTTTGATCAGGAATACCTTTATTTCCATGAGGTTTATGGCAACTGTACCACAAGTGAGCTTGTGCCATTTTAGTATTTGCCAAACAATTCTTTGCATGGATACTCAGAAACAGTCCCCGTTGAATTTAATCCTGTACCTACCTGTCTCTGAGAAAGATTGCACAATTAGCTTCTTTATTTTCCTGTCCGTTTTGTTTTGCTTAATGAAGGTAAACTTAATAAACAAGAATTCCTCCCCTCCCACTTTCGCTCTCTTAAGTCATTCTGAGAACCTTGTCTTGGAAGAATATTCAGATGTGGTATTTTTAACCAGTGGTAATGAGCGATTAGAAGATATATTTCCAGGGCATACACTAAAGCCTGATTTAACAGCTTGGGATGATTCTTCTCTCGGACATTATTGTGCCAACCCCAGATTAGTCTTCAGTTGGTAGAGATGCATGTCATCATACTGTTGACCAGTCTTTGACCCTATAGCGATATCATCCTCTATATGAACTGCAGTCCTGTGGACTATTAGGGTGTGTTATATCTGGGTATGAGATTAAGGTTGTTCAAAGCAAATACATTAAAAAAAAAGGCAGATGCATTATTGTTAATCTGCTGTGCTAGCAGATTCTGAGTTACTGGATTCTTGAGAAAAAGGCTGACTTTTGTGTTAGGAAGAATTTCATTGGTTTTTATTTTAATGGCAGGAACGCCAAAATACAAACAAAACCTCTAATAATTTGGGAACTGCATTAGGAAAAACAAGGTACATTTCTTAGATATTAAAATCATCCTGGAGACAGAAGGATCTGGTTGTCTAGGTTACCAATTACATATGGAGACCTGAATTTTGTATTTCAACCAATTAGAATTTTGCAATTTCAAGTTTGAATCTTCTGTTTTTGAAGAATTCAACAGTTCTGAAGACCATCTGATCCATTTATGTTGGTTGAGTTTCCATTTTTTATGCCTGAAGATGCCAATAAGGTGCTTGGTCAGTGCTTGCCCCTCCTTCCTTACTGTGGCATTTTGTTTTGCTGTTGGTATAATTGTTTTCATCCCTCTTTGATCCCTAGCCTGGGACTAACATGGTGGAAATTCATGTAGTGTCTAGCCTATGGTAGGATACGAAGTAGGATACAGCAAAGGAGAGTCCTATAGAGTATACTCAAAGAATTATTTAGTTATGGTCACAGGCAAGTCCAGAAAATATTCTACAAGGCTTCAGGCAGTGCCACACCAGAGTCCTTATTCCTTTGCAAAGCCAGCAGAGCAAATCCGTGCCTCTGTGGCCTCTTTCAATGAGCTTGCTTCACTGAATCTTTTGTTCTTACATGTGAACACATGTTCATGAGGATTACGTTGGCAGGCTTTGGCACCTATTTCAAAAACTGGATGACGTCTTAACGTACTGCTGCACGTCCACAATTGTGCATGAAATATAGGACAAGCATTTTATTATACTAGCGTCTACAGTGTTCTTTGGACAAATGGCTTTGGGCCTAGCTTGTGTCTGCAAGGGAAAGGAAAAACATTTTGTAGACTTTCCTGAGACCTCTAAACATGTGAAAATGAAATATATGGTGCTGAATAGGGTAGAATTTGACTGCTTCCCTTTCTCACATGTGTAACTGCAAAAGCACATGTGGTGAATCCTCCATATAAGCAACATCCAGATTTGCAAATTTAAGTGATTGCAGAACATTGCATCATGTACCTAAAACGGCAGAGGTTGCACACAGGTGCACTGAAGTGTCTGCACACACATTGCCACCATTGAATAGTATGGGATGTGAGCATTTGCGATTTTTCCCGTTGGTGGGGTGTCCTGGAATGAAACCCTTGCAGATATGGAGAGTCCACTGTACTTTTGTTAACTGCTCTTGTGCACATTTCTGCTAAGGATTTATGCTCAGACTACCATAACTCTGGGGCTGGTGGTGCTATATTGTTTCATGCACTCAAATTTGCAAAAGCGACTCTCACTCCCTATACAAAATGACATCCTCGAGAAACCTGCCCCCTCCTCTGTCAGATCCTCTTTCTTATTAACCAGTATAAACCATAAACACAATATACTTCAGGCAGAGTCCATGGGTCTTTCATAGAACACAGTTGCAGCACTGTGATCTCACCTTAACTGCTGTGGTTGCAACCTGTGGAATCTGGGGGTTTGTAGTTTGGCGAGGCCCAAGAGCTCTCTGGCTGAGAATTCTAAATGCCCCTCCCTAAACTGCAAATCCCAGGATTCCATGGGATGTTGCCATGGCAGTTGAAAGTGGAATCTTAGTGCTGTAACTGTATAGTGTGAAAGGGCCCCAGATGAGAAGAAATGGGGATTGTGGAGCAAATAAAAGCCAAATGATCTGAACCAATGATCTGAATAGTATATTACAAGATAAGGTAGGGTAAATGCACCATGAGTGAGACCTTGGGTCTCAAACAACAGTCTTTCCAAAAGAAAAGTGTTTGGGGTTGGGGTGGGGATGGCGTACATCTGAACTTTAGAGAGATCCTGACATGGTATCAGCAGTGTATGAATAATGGCACAAGTTGGATAAACTGCCCACCCTTAAGTGCCTTACTCTATATGCCTTTGTGTTTATTATGCAAATGATGCTATGCTCTAGGGGTTATTCTTTGTTTTTCCTGTGAGATGTACTATAGCTAGTTGTACTGGACAGTTTGGCAGCTCCTACTCGCTAATAGGCCAGGTCTGCTTGGCCAGGAGCAGTATTGTCTGATTTAACCTTAACAAATCATGTGGAGACTGCTTTGCATTATGCATGACAGCCTGACCCATTTGCTGGCAAATCTGTTTGCAGGGCCGGGCTGGGCCAGTCACGTGCCTGCCTGCCGTCTGTGGGATTGTGTTGGCAAATAAAGCCTTCTAGCCTCAGAGGTGCTCAGAGCACTGCTTGCCTTAACAGCACGTCTGTTGTTCAGTCATTAGGAAAGAATTGTCACGGGATGGGGGTGGGGAAGAAGACTGGAATTGTTCCAAGCAAGAAATCTGTAAAGCCTTCAAGGTGTGTGTTCTGTTCAGCTGATACAGCCATCAAACAGTGGCTCAGATCTCCAGCCTTTGATTTTAGGTTAGCTTCTCTGAAGTAGAGAATATGTGCTGTCAGCACCTATACATGTGTGGTTTGTGTGTGTGTGTCTGTAAGTGTGGGACAGAAGGAAAGGAGATTATGGAAAAATGGGGGATCAGTTGAGAAAGAGAAAGAGAATGAGAGAGTAAGAGAGTTAGTATGCAATTCTTCTGTTATAATTTTGGCTCATCATCGTATAAATTTTTGTGTACATATTAGCAATATGCTTGCACCACCATTAAGCATTGTGTGGGTTGGTAAGATGGAAAGGACTGCAATCACAGTTTGTGTTCAGCACTTCAGTTTGCGTATTTCATTACCTGTGCCATGAAGTGCTGTCACACACAAGCTAAAGTTGTTTTGGTGTAGTCTTTCAAGCATTTTACAGCATTGCATGTCAAGATATCTGATGTGGGGGACTGGCAGGTTTGGTAGATTTTTTTCCCAGTGTATGGCCCTTTCCACACCTTACCTTCTTCCGGTGCTGGGGTGCAGGGATTGTGTGAGCAGCCTCCGGTGAGAGGCTCTCGCATCCAGGGTCCTTCGGCTCCACACAAGCTGCTTGCTCGCGCAAGAGCCCCACCTCTTCCTTCTGCAGTGCAGTCTGGGAGTTTCCCAGGCTGCGTTGGGGCAGGAAGCACGAACAGTGCGGCTCCGGAGGCTCTGCATGCCAGGTAAGTGCGCGTGGAGCCCGGGAGCAATTGCACGATCGCGCACCATTTTTGGCTTCAAGCTGAAAATGAAAAGGTGCGCGATCGGCGCCTGCCCTACCCTGACGCGTTGCATGATTGTGAGTGCGTCGTACCGATCACTCCTCACAATCGCGCGATGCTCCAGGCGCCCTTTCGCATGGAAAATGCTGTGTGAAAAGGGCCTATCAGAGACTAGCTCCATATGTGCACTCATAGGCCATAATTGTTCCTTTCCTTTCTGCTAACTCATCAGCGACCACTGACCAATGGCTTGTGGCCTGGCACAAGCCATGGACCACTCTTTTGAGCAGCACTGTTATACATGGTAGGAAGATAGAAGGACGGGAGGTGTGGATCCAAGCCTGGGTCTAAGTGCATGAAATCAGCTGTTCCCAATCCTAGTGCCTTCTTTTACATTTGGATCTCTAGTTTCCATCATCCCTATGCATTGCTGATAATGGCTGGGAGTGCTGGGAGCTAATACAGGAAGCCTGACCTTTTGATGCTCCATTATTTGACGATTTGCTCTTTTGACACTTCCAAATTAAGGACAAGTTACATTAATTCGACGTGGAGTCTGCTCTTTCATCAGTTCTTCTTGCCTACAGAGCTTGCTTGGAACCACTCACACGCACGTGCAGTCCCAAGTCTTGCCTATGGAAAGAGTTGATTTCCTGGTTAAATTAATGGAACTTGTCTATATTGCAAGCATTAAAACACCAGGCTTCTGCCAGTTCTTCTTCCCTGTGAAGTCTTTCTTGGGACTGTATGTGCACTGTTTGCAAGGCAAGCTCAGAGAAGGAAAGGGCACCAAGCCAGCTGGGAGACTTTACAAGAGCGTGTACATGGTCAGTCCCAGGCCAGTCTCCATAAGTCCTTGCTGTTCCCCACAGTAGATGGGTTCTGCTTTTCAACCATTTCTGCTTTCTGACAGATTATGTGCCTATCTATTGTCCCTTAAATGGTTAGGGCAGGAAAAAATCTCTACAACTCAGTACTTTAGTAAACTGAGAATATGACACATAACCATTCTTCAAGGCCAAATGAATATGCCTTTATGCCCTCCTCTCCCACGCTGATGAACTATCACCCTGTCTAAAATGAGCTACGGTTATATTTTCTTTACATGGCCTTCAAACAAAATCAATATACTGTGCTATTTTAGTATATGTGAGGAGCCCCTAATTATTGCACTAATAAGTGGAAGAGGATGGGTCAGGAGACTTCCGCATTATTTAGATCCAGATTGGCCTGTCCGTGGTCAGCAGGGACCCAAAGTAATTATTGGTTGATGAATAGCTAGCAGCCCAAGTGAGCAAAACTGATGGCTTCAGGGAAGTTGCTTGTGGACAGATGTCCACATCACAACAAACCCAAGGGATTAAATTTAACAGCAGCCTGACTGTCTGGGGCTTGCTGTATTCAGGTCTGGAGCAATGCCAAAAAAAGGACAGCAACCCAAATGACCTAATGATATCACCTCTCTCTTTCCTAGGCATTGTTGTACAACCAAAAGATTGGTGAGTCACCTTCCTTCCTTCCTTTCTTTCTGCTTCATTTCTTTGCTTCTGGATTGGGGAGAATGGCAGATTATCTGACTTTTACAACCATATCATTCACATGTTTAAACCACCCTCTTGCATATCTGTCTGTGGCAAGAGGTCATAGATCTGTGGTCAAGCACAGTACTTCCTTTGTAAAACATTTCAGGCTCAGCACGAAGGATCTCAGGTAGCAGAGTTAAAGAAGATTTCTGTGTGGTTCCTTGGTGAATTTTTGCCAGTTTGTCGGCCTCAATGGTTAGATGCTGGAGCTTGGGAAAGTTACTTTGAGGGTTGTAGCTCTCAGAATCTCCAGCAAACATGGCACTCTTACCTGAGGGGTTCATTGAACTGGAGTTGGAAAAGTAATTTTTTCAAGCTGTGGGGTGACAAAGCTTTCTAAGAAGATAACTCGCCAACCTGGGCCCGTTGAAAACTGTACAAAAATATTGAAATGTTTGGAAATAAATAAGTAAGTAAGTAAATAAATAAATAAATAAAGCATGTTGACTGTTTCCTAGAATTTATCTATAAAGCAGTATTTGATCACTGTCTATCCCCTACTTTGGCTTTTGAGAGTTGGAATCATATTTCTGCTTTCATGGTCTCATCTGTATTATGTATAAGGCTTATACACAGTCTTTTTAATTGTATGGTAAAATGGTTGCAGTAATTAGAATTCACCACCAAATATTCTTGTTTCCAATGATACTATTACACTGATTGTGAGCCAAGGTGGAGCACAAAATTCAGGGTGGGCCTGAAGGGAACTCCCTTTGCTTAGATCTTGAAATTTGATAACCCAGTAAAATAGACACATGTACACAGACAGACAAATGTAATTGCTGTGATAAAAATTGGTCTTGGCAGCAGTTCAAAAAAAATTCCTTTTCAGTGCTAATTAATCAACTGGTATGCATTGTTAACCTGTCCTGATGAATACAATGTTGATGAAATACACTGATATTTTAGCCACCTTGGATGCCATCTAGGGAGAAAAGCAGGGTATAAAATTCATACAGACAATCAGTCAATCAATTTTAGTAGTTGCTGTAAAGCTCCTGAGTTCAAAATGAGAAATTCTAACCTGATAATCTTCCTTTTACTGAAGAATTGCACAGTCTTATAAATGGAATAAAGTAGGCCTGGTTATAAGAACTACAAGATTGCTTTCAAAAGAAAACTTAGGTCCTATGTCATACTTCCTACACCTTTAATGTTTAGCAGACATGTTTAGTTTCATCATTCCGAATCATTACTGTCATGTTCATCATAATGAAACTTTTACCCTACCTTTCCTTTTGACTGGAGTTCTGAAAGTCTGATGTAGTAACATAAGATTAATAGCAGAACCAATGAGAACCATAGGATAGGAAAGCTGTGTAATGCTGTCACCCATTTCTGTGCTGTCTTCTTGGAAGTGCCCAGCATGGTTGGAAAAGGACAACTGTTTTTATATGTAGGCTTATACCACAGTTTCTTCCTAGGTTTGTGTGCACATACCTCCTTGTGCACTCAATATGAAACCTTTTGCTTTTTAAAACATTAATTGCATTGGGTGTTACCCCAACCTGGGCAGTGGAGGTGGAAATACATTTCCTTTAATTTGTAAATGAAATAGCTATTTGTGCCTAATGCCCCAGAGAATTAATCTGTTTTTGATGAAGGTGTTGATAGAGAAGGGTTTCATCTATGGGAGAAAGGGAAGAAGAATTAGGACAGGAAAAAATCAGAAGGGAGGATGTGACATCTGTCATCTCTTGGTGTGAAAGTCTGAGTTTAATGTGAAAATAATTTTCTTTGACATATCATATAATGGAGGAGAGAGATATCTGGCATATTTCAAGCTCTACCTGATTACTAGTTCTGTCAAGAAACACATCAGTAACTTCATGGTCACAGCAGGATACATGAAGTATTCATAATCAGGCCTTAATTGCTGTGCCAGAAATATTATTAAAATAAGCTTAATAAGAGGCAAGCAAGTTGTTGTTGTTTTAGAAACTACTACTCAACACCACTCCACTAAATGGTCTAAAATGATCTCTAATTGCTATAACGTTTAAACATGTTGGACACATGTAGAATTTAGTCCTGTGCTAACTTGCAAGAACCGAGGGAAGTTGAGAATTAGTGGCTCCAACCCCACGGTCTCTTTGTATGCAATTTTAATGTAATTTCTTGGGAAAAAAGCCTTCAGCATTTGAATGATTTCAGCCTAATAACGCACTAAAGTTACAGTGACAGTACTCATTCATAAGGTGCAAGAATTTAATGGTCGGGTTGTACAAGCCTTGAACAAAGAAAGTGGCACAGGTTTTTGTAATTGGCATGTTGGTGCCCTCAAAATGCATGTGTGGAAATCGCCCCTCCCCAGTTCCATCATTCTGCAGGTTTTAGCCTGGCCGACATTAAACAGGGTATGATGTGTGTCTGGACTTGGATATGTGACAGAGTTTGGGTACCTGCTGAATGTAGGTACCATGATGGGAGTAGGTTTTGTTCTTTGTGTGCCTTCAAATAATTTCTAACTTATGGTGACCCTAAGATGAACCTATACAGAGTTTTCTTGGCAAGATTTGTTCACATGGGGTTTGCCTTTGCTTTCTGAGGCTGAGAGAGTGTGACTTGCCTGAGGTCACCTAGGTTTTTGGTATATGAAGCTTTTAATATTCAGCTCAGAAGTTAGAAATTGAGACCATTGTTACAAATTAGACTGAGACCATTTCCATACTATATTGTTATAGTGCTATTATTCCACTTTCAACATCCTGTGGAATTCTGAGGCCAAGCTGCTCTCTGGTTGAGAATTCTAAATGCCCCCCTAAACTGCAAACCCCAGAATTCCGTAGGATATTGAAAGTGAAATAATAGCACTATAACCAGGTAGGGCAGAAATGGCCTCAATCTAATTAGTAACAGTGTTTTTTCTTCACGTCAGCTGTTTGTACATACACATGCACACACTCACACTGTCATTTTGTACACAGCAATGATGCCTATGCACCCAAAACAGTCACTTACTTTTTGTGAATAGCTAATATTACAGGAAATAAGAGCCAATAAACTTTACAGTCACATAAATCAGTATGTGAAAAATAGCGACTGTGTAAATCTTGTCTGTTGTTCAGAGAATTAGAAACTGTAATAAAAAAAACATGTCGCTTTGTTAAAACTGCAGCAAGAAATGTGAGGTGGCCACATGTGGCATTTGAATGGTTTATGGAAGATAGGATGGAACTTGCTTTGTCATGGCAACAGTTCTTCACAAGTTCAAACGGGTCAATACAAATGAGGAAAAAACCCCTCTGCTTAGCATTAGTATATTATTTATGAGATTAAATGGAGTGGCAGAATTTCAGTCAGTGTGACATCTTAGCAACTGAGACCCCAAGTAAAGCCTTTAGACTATGCATTGATTCCATAACAAAGATGTTTAGATTTCATAGCAAAGACATAACATACTGGTTGCATTTAGGGGTATTTTTTTTTCCGTATAGCTAGCTTTTTAGAAATGTGACTTGGTACTCTAACAAAGATACGTGCCTTGAACAGCTTAAAAGCCATACAAAAGCAAAAAACCTTACTGCCTGTTGAATTACAACAAATGCCAATTTTCTTTCACAGTGTGTTTGTGTGTGTTACAGTGCAATTTAATTTACATTTATACTCTAGAAAAGTTGTGCTTTGTATATATGCTGTAATGTACTATGTATTTTAAACATACAGATTTGTGGAAAAACTATTTTTATTGGGGAAAATGATGATAACACTTCTAGGGCTTTTTTTGTTGTAAAGTAATCAGAGATCAAGGATTTGTTCTGAAAGTAGAATCATAGAATTGTAGAGTTGGAAGGGGCCCAATAAGCCATCGAGTCCAAACCCCTGCTCAGTGCAGGATCTCCAGCTGAAACATGCCCAGCAGGTAGCTGTCCAGCATTTTTGAAGATGCCCACCTTTCTAGGTGATTGATTCAGCTGCTGAACTACTCTTACCGTCAAAAGTTCCTTCAAATAGTCAATCAAACTCTACTATTCAAACCATTAGACCTAATCTTCAAACCATTAGACCTGTTCCTACTCTCTGGGGCAGCAGAGAACAGGCTTGCTCTCTCCTCCCTGGGACAACCTTTGTGGTACCAGAAGAGTGCGGTCATGTCACCCCTCACTCTTCTCTTCGCCAGGCTGAACATGCCCAACTCCCTCAACCTTTCCTCACAAGTTTTGTTCTCCTGACCTTTTATAATCCTTGCTGCCCTTCCCTGAACCCACTCCTTATCTGTGTCCTTCTTAAATGAGGCACCCAGAACTGAATGCAGTGCTCCAGATGAAGCCTGACCAGTGCAGAATATAGTGGGACTATTACTTCCCTCAACCTGGAAACTATGCTTCTATTAAATCAGTCTAAAATAACATTTGCCTTGTTTGGTGCAGCATCAGACAGTTGGTTCATGTTCGATTCATGATCCACAATAATCCAAAGGTCTTTTTCATGTGCTGCTGAGCCATGTTTTTCTATATCTATGCATTTTTTGAGGCCTAAGTGTAGAATTTTGTATTTGTCCCTATTGAGTTTCACTTTGTTAACTTCTGTGGAATTTTCTAATTTATCTAGGTCCTTTTGAATTCTGTTCCTATCTTCCTATCTGTTCATCACACTTCCTAGTTTTGTGTCATCTGCAAACCCGGTAAGGATTCCTTCCATCCCGACATCTCTGCTAGTAGTAACGACAGTAATAACAACATTGATGCTGTAGTTAAGGATAATTGTGCATCTGTGCATTACATGTGAGTGTGTGTATGAACGATAAAATATTGTCAGACCCTTTCTCCTCTACATTGCTAGTTTGTTTGATCATGGTGATTTTACTGGGTCTCATTGTTACTCTAATGGTACAATAGCTTCTTCAGAGAGAAATGTGTTCATGCCATTCTGTCTGAGAAACTGTTCATATGAAGCATCTTTCCATGAGCCTTGGTCAATTTCGAGACTTTTTCAGATTCTGCTGCAGTTTTATTCTCACTTTAGCCCCAGGTGGTTACATGGGACTTCTGGGATCAGAAGCAGCAAGCAGAACAAGAACAACAGGAGGAGACTGTTGTCTGTGGGAAATCATTCATTCATGATCTGGAACTGCTTTGGAAAATTAGCGCCTGTTGAAGTAAATTAGCTTATTTATTCATTGGAAAGGGCCACTTGGTGCATTATTTCATACTGAGAAAATAATCACCAAAATTTACTAAAGCAACTGCTTTAATTATTCTTGGACCCATGTTGACACCCTACCTTAGAGTGATTCAGATCAGTCTCAAGGGCAGTAGCTTTATTTATTTATTTGCCCATCTTTCTCCAAATATGGAAAGCAAGGCATCCATAGTTGTTTAGTGTGAAAGAACCAAAGTGGTTGTAGATGGACAGATCACTTGACTTTTGGTAAGACAACTTTCAATGTTCCTAAACTCAAGGTGGCTTGCAAGTGGGAAAAAAATTACAGCAAAATTTAAAAAAATATATAAATTGAACAGTAAAATCAGCAGCATTATTATGATACAAATAGGTCATTAAAAGCTGACTAAAACATGGCCATTGAAATAGAATGATTTTAGGAGCAAGCAAAGTGCTGTCTGGAAGCCTTTCTTCAGAAGCTATCCCAAAACTTGGAGGACAAACCTAAAATGTCCCTTCTACTTGTCATCAGTAACTGCAGTGCTGATGAGAAGGCTCTCAACAGTACAGAAATAGCGTAGACTCAAATAGAATGAGGCAATTCTTCAGCTATGCTAGTTCCAGTTTCTTTACAGCATTGAAGTCAGTTTGAAATAACACTGGGGTTTCAAAATTAGATGTGCTTTATCAACTGTACTGTCTATGTACTATCTAGATGGTGTATAAACTGCTTTCCATCACAGCATTGACATACTGGTCAAACTGGGGGCTGTACAGTTACCATTTCTAACTTATATATAGGAAATGAATGACACAATGAAAAGTGGAAATCTTATGACCTGGGAATAAAACCCCATAGAACTTCATTGTCAATAAGCATGTACAAGTCTGTTACTCTTTGTCATTTAATTTTAAGTTGGTACTAGAGCTTTATTTTCCACATTATGGTTAAGATATATATTTGGCCCCATTTTTTAAAAAAGTAGTTGTAGATCTTTTGCGGAGGAAAAAAGAAAAGGCTGGTTTGCTAAGGAGAAGCTTGCCTTTCTCCCCCTAACCCTTTAACGTTTATAGAGGTTTTGGGCATTAGGCTTGTAAGCAGCTTTGTAGAGCTGAAACACATTTCACAGCAACTTGCACAGATGGCGTTTTACCTTCTGTCTGAAATGTGATGCTTTTTAATTTCCCTCGGGGCTGCATTGTGAACCTGTCCAGAATTTCCTCAATGGATATCTGTCTTTGGTTTCTTTGATTTGCTTATCTGCAATCAAATTTGATCTGATAGGAGCAATAAATTGCTCCCTCAAATACAAGATGGACTAGACATGTTCAATCATATGTTTCAGTCCTCTTTTATTCAATAATTACTGTATCAGTAGATGCCTTCTGCGTAATATGCCAAAGTAATGAAATCCTGAGGCCAGCTTCTTGCATGTTTGAAATAAATTTCCTGCAGTGATAACAGATATGGGCTGAAGAGGGCTGCAGAGTAGATGGCTAATAGCAAACTCGATAGATGATTTAACAAGGAGGTTTGTTTGGAGAAGAAGCAGATGCTGAGTTGCCCTTGACCTGACCAAAGCACAGCATTTGTATTAGCAATTTTTTTTTCTGTGAAGATTTGTATTTAGAGTAACTGCCATCTTGAACATAAACATTCATCCAAAAGACCTATTTCTACCTTAGAAGGCATTGGGAGGCAAATACATGTAATAATTAAAAAAAAAGCATTCATTAATATCTGTGACTCCATTTCAGCTGTCAGACATATTGTTACCAGAATATGTGAGTTTAAAATGTTGTAAATCTTTGCTTTGTAAATATCTGTTGATGAAATTAGCCCCCCACCTCAGCTAATTACTCAGATAGACAAAAAGAAGTATATCTGCACCTTGGAGTACATTTTAGTTTCTAGTTGAAGGGAGAAATGATTGCTTATTAATAATAAACTGGGGGTGGAGGGGACCCACCCATCCCAAATTGCTGCAATGCTTATGACTGGGAGGGCTTGGCTGAACAAAAAATATCCTGTAGTGGAAATAGTTGTTGCTATCAGTAGTAGAACAGATCACCTAGGTAGAGCTGTAACAGTTGCTTCATGTACTGACAGCAGATTCTTTTATTTCAGGCTCTATGTAATGTGTGACCACATGTGCGTCAATAGATGTTCTTGATTTTTCCTTCCATAGTGTTTACCTAATCATTTCACCTGAATGCATTTCAGTTAAGCATTCTGTATATCTCTGCTAGGAACTAGAGCCCATTTGTGTGAACTGCTGTAGAAGAATTGGATCTGAGAAACCTTTCTGCTGAAAATATTTTTGGATCACAGCAGTGTAGCTTAAAATAGAGGAAAAGAAAGGATAATTTAGATTAACAAAATAGAGAAAATCAAAAGAGAATCAGGAGTGGGGAAAGTGCAGCCTGAGAGTTGCATGTGGCCTTCAGGCCATTTTTTGAGGTCTCTAAGGACCCCTACATCTCATCCCCCCCCCATTTCTGATTTTCTTTTAAGTCAAAACACCCCCAACAACCTTTAGGTGAATATGGAGACAATTTGATCATATTTTTGCCTCCTAGAGCTTTTCAGACCCATGCTTCCTTTCAAAAATGAAAATGGTTTCTACTTTTTAGTTTTAAGGGAATTGGAGTAGGTGGTGCCATTGGTGAGAGAGTATAGACCTCTGAGTTCCAATGAGCAGTCTCTGGAGAAGAATCATACAATCATAGAATCATAGAGCTGGAAGAGACCACAAGGGATCCACAAACAAAGCATTACCAACAGATGGCCATCCAGCCTCTGTTCAAAAACTTCCAAGAGTAGCTCAGATAGGTGCTCACCCCAGGTGTGGACAGAGTAGTTTTACTTAAAATCCCCTGAAGTCCCTATATTCTATCTCCTGTCAATATTCCTAACAAGGTACATTCCCTTCCAGTCACTTCTGACACAAACTCTCTCCCTCTGTATAATCTGTAATGAAAACATAATTTCTTCTTCCAAACAACTCTACAAATAGAAGGATGTGGAAACAAACCATTTTAAAAAGGAACACTCAACAAGGTGTCTCCAACTGGCAAAATAGTGATTATTCTGCCTCCCCTTTCACCTTTTAAGCAGGTGAGAAAGATACCCAGAAGCCATCTGACAGAGAAGGAGAAAACATACCCAGAAGCCATCTAAGAAAGAAAGAAAAAGGCAAATCAAAGTCTCCTTAAGCAGAGGGCCATCCCTCAAGGTTACAAATTTGTACCAGATGGGCAATAAATCCAGAGAATAATTACAGAATTTAGTAAGAACAGTGGCTCAGTTGACACCATTTTAATGTTTAATATCTCTAAATCACCTCCCTAAATATTAGAAAAGCCTCTACGTTTTGCTTGAGATTAATGTTTGTACTCATAATTCTGTTGTAGGATATAGTGCTGAATTTTTGTAAGGTTTGATTTTCATTGCAAAAATTGCTATTTTTGAGGGGGGCAACTCATGAGGGAAATTCTCTTCAACTCCTGTGAAGGTCTTTCTTGCCTTTTTAAAGAAACTTTGTTCCTAGATCTGCTGGCATTTCCTAATGCTTTTATATCTAAAAGGGTTATTTATGGTGCAATTGCAGGCATGTCATATTAGAAAATGAGAAGAAACCATTGCATAACAGTCCTACGCAGATTTGTCTGGGTGATGATGTTACTTGAAGCTTTGCATTTCTTTCAGCTGTGATGGTGCAGGGAGAGGGAAGACATTTCCTTTACTCAGGCAGAGAACAGGGCTGTCATTCTTTGTCTTTTCAGTGTCCTGGTAATTTCACTGTGAACCCTACTGTGCTACAGTATTTTCACTCCACTTCTGGTGTCTCACAAGCTCCTTTCACTTGATTAAAGAGCAGTGCAGCTGGCCCTCCTCCCAATAGTACAGCTGGCTGTGCCCCAGTCTTCCTGGCTGTGCCCCAGGACTCTCACATACTGATTGAAAGGGGAGCCATCTGTACCTATATGGAGGGTCTTCCTCATGAGGCTGAATATGGATGAGGCTGCACATCTGACAGGAAATTCCATCAAAAGTAATGCAGCATGGATGGATGACATCTATGGCCAGATGTAATTAATATTAGTGGGTTCTGATACTTGGTGATAATAAGTAAAATATATACCATCAGCTGTGTGCTGCAGCTTGTTCACAGGCTCAGATGCTACCAAGTTAATCAGTGTATTACTCTTGATGCACTGGTTCATTCAGTTGAGAAGAATTTTAAGTGGAGATGTCTTATAGAAGATCTGCCTTCTTTTCCAGGCTTTTGGTCAGGCTCACACCAACCATAAGAAAGTAGCAGCAGATGGAGAGAGCAGGGAAGAGACCTTGATTCAGGAGTCTGCCACAAAGGAAGAGTACTACATGAAAAAAGTCATGGAGCTGCAGACCGAACTGAAGCAACTGAGGAACGTCCTTGCCAACACACAGTCTGAAAACGAACGCTTGAATTCTGTTGCCCAGGAACTGAGGGAGGTGAGGCTTCTTACATGTTAATATAATGCCTGAACTGCAACAGCTCTGAAACCAAGTTACAATTCTTTGAAAATCTGTGGTTATTTACGTGGCAGATGTGTGTTCAATCAGATGCATCTGAGACTATCCAAAAGCACTGCTTTGTTTATTTTTGTTGTAAATTCTGCCTTTCAGTCTGCTGGGCTCTTGTGGCCGTTCCTGAAGACAGCTGGCAGCTATATTGCAAATATAAATATTAAACACATGAAAGAAAAAAATCAGAACAAAACAAAAATATAAGGATGATTAAAAGTCCTGTGCATAAAGGCACCAGAGAACTAAAAAAATAATAAGGGCAACTGTCCCAAAGGCTGTGAAGAGCAGCAATGAAATTAATGTTTTGTATCTTAGAACAAATTCTTATATATTCTTTTAATAAATATATGCATTATGTCTGTGTGAGTGTGTATGTGCGTATAAGTACGTACAAAATACATATACACACACACATATACACATACATACATATACATCGTATTATAATAAAAAACAGAAATGAAGGGAATGAGCCTGGTAACATTGCTGGGGACAGAGTTTTATAATGTAGGTGCCACTGCTGAGAAAGTCCTGTGTCTCATTTACTCATCAGTTTGGCACTGATGCCTAGGCCAGATGTTATTTAAGGACCCAGCACATGGAAAGTTCTTCTCTCTGACATGTTCGTATGTAACTCCATTTTATTTGTCTCATGGTTAACAAATGTAGTTAAGCCCAAGAAAAAGAGACATAGTCATCCCTCCACTTTTGTGGGGGTTAAGGCACAGGACCCCAGTGGAAGTGGAAAAACCACAAATATCATACCCCCCCCAAACTATATTTAACACATACAGATAGTGATGGGGGCTGAGCCTTGCTGCACATTTGTTCCCTCACTCATTCACTTACTCACTTACTTGCACCCACTTGTGTGGGTGCGGGGAAGGGAATGGGATCGAGGAGGGGGAGGAGGGAGAAAGGGGTCATCTGTCCCATCTCATCCCCCTCTTTTGCCTGTGTGAGTGAGCGAAAACACATGTGTGTCCTCCGCTCATCCCCTTCTCTTCCCATCTGCATGAATGAGTGAGAGAACACATGTGCAGTGGGGCCCAGTCACCTGCCATTTTGATTTCTTCTCAGTGACACAGTTGGCAAATAATTAAATCTGCAGATGCTTAACACACAAATGTGGAGGGCCAGCAGTGCTTGATAATAAAAGAAAGTACTAAAGACTGTATGTTGCATGCACAGCTCTTAGGTTTCAAAGTGTGCTGGTTACTAAGGATATCCAGTTGTTTTGTAGCAAGAATTTTTAAGAGAGCTGACTTTGTTGAATAAGGTACCTAAGCACTGTTCTGTGGATAGCCGTAACCGAACTTTGACTTGCTATAGTTAGGGAGTTCCTGCACTAGAACAGCTATGAAAACATCAAAGCAAAATTGTCCAAAAGTAATGTAAAACTGAAAGTGTCAAAAGTGGTTCAAGGAAATACTAGTACTGTATGACTTTAAGCAGAAGTTTCTTAATAGAAACCAAAAAGAATGGAAACTGTGTTTCTAGATTTTGGAGGAACTAAGCAGTTATACACTAAAGGCTAAATGCCTAATCAATAGATGTTATTTGACTGAAACACGCTACCGTCTACAAGGTAAAACCTTGTTCCCTGCAGGTAGTGGTGCCGTATTAATTCTGCCCTCCTCTAGCATGTCACTGGAACACTTAAGTGGGACATTGAAACACTCAGTCCTGGAAGGTGGTCTGTCTGTAATGAGACTGCAGGGTAGGTGTCTAATCTGCTTAGGAATGGAAAATTGCTAGCTCAAGAGTTGTCTCTAAATAAATCCAGCTCTGACTCAATGTTTAAATCTCACAGCTGAGTGAAGGATGAAGCCATTTTAGCAAAGAATAGAGAAAGTGTGGCCTATGAGCTTCTGTTTGTCCTTCCTAATAATTCCTCAAAGCCCTCCTGCACTTCCAATTTAAAAAAAAAATAAATCAAATTTTCCATGCCATGCCAGACCCACCCCAGACTGTCGGCATCAATGATGTGACAGTTTGCCTTTTTACCTCAAGCCTACAGCAGACTCTTTCCCCGTGCAAAAAAAAAAAAAGGCTAGTTTTGGCTGAAGAAGGTGTGTGGAAGTGATGCAATGTTATTTCAGGTGCATAGGGAAGCACCAGTGTGACCTGCAAGTGGCTCTGTGGCAAAATTATCCCCTTGCACAGTTGCCCACCACTGTTTTAGTGGGTGGAGCGGGATTTTAAGACACACATACACAAATATATATATGCAGCTGTAATTTGGCTGTAATTTGGCTTAATAAACTTAAGGCACAACGCTGAGCTTTGTGGTTGTCAGAACCCCGAAGGCAATTGCTAATTGCAGTAAACATATTGGTTGCTCATATGGCACTCAGTGGTTTTACAAAGATCAGCTGGTGTGTAGTCACAAGTCACTTTGAACCTCTGGGAAAAAGACATTTTGTGGCAAGTGATGACTGGGAAATTATGACTGCAAAATTTTGATGTAAATTTCAAAAGGAAGAAAGGAGGCAGTCAAACAAGAACAAGTCAAGTTTCATGCAAACCAACTACCATAGCTTTACAAATATGGCAAATGTAAAAGACATTAAATTCAGAACAGGTGGTAACACGACTGCTTTCTTTGCTTTTTGAAATTCTCCCTCTTGGATACAGATGAAGACAAAATATTGGGGCAGGGTGGTCACTTTTGTCTACGTGTCTTTCCATCTTTCTGTCTAATTATCTGTCTTACTTAAATATTATTCCATCCAAACTGACTGGCTTTTTGCTATTTTATTCTTTGGTATGATTTAGGAAACCTCTTTGTCTGATATTAACAAGCGTAGTATATATAAGGAAAACATATTTTGGGAAACTGAGCAATAGTAACCTTTAAATCTTGCTACATTTAAACCTTCTGTAAAATTGAAGTTGCCTAGCAAATTGGACTTAGCTTTTTCTTTTTTCAGTACAAATTGCTGGGAGTTATCAAAGACAAGTAATCTTAACTCTTCTCTGGCTTCTTATGACAAGATTGCTGTGCTATTAATACTGGAGCCAAGCTGTGCTTTTTGTATTTGAGCAATGTGAAAAGGGAGAGCTGGTCCCTTGGAACACTTGCCTGATCTTGCTGTGCACTTGATTACTTGCCATTAAGGACAGTTAGAAATATTCTCCATTTAAATTAGCCAGGGCCAATCATTGCCACTGCCAAGTGTTTTTACTGTTCATTGTCTGGTCTTTGCATTGGCAAAGAGCTGCTGATGAATGACAGAAAGTTGAGCTGAATGGAAGATAAAGCAGCTTTTCCCAACTGTAAGTCTCCAGATTATGTTGTACTGAACTCCCATCATCCCCAACCAGCAGATCAGTAAATGTGACAGCGATTTTTAGGTTCCACAAAAACTTACTGAGAAGGGCTGCATTAATGGCCACATTCATTCATCTCAGTGGTCTCCCTTTCATCCAGCTGAGGAAAAGGCTGATGGTAAGTTTTCTCTCATACTGTGGGCATGGAAGACTCCATGGCCTATAGTTTTTGGGAAAGTAGAACATTGAGTAAAATAAGCCAATTGCTTGGTGATGTCTCTCTGGGGAGAGGAGAATGGTGAGGTCATATCAGAGTCTTTTATTTTGGCAGGCTTTTGACAGCAGAGAGAGAAAGGACTTTTAACAGAGTGCTGTGAGAGCCAGTGTGGTATAGTGATTTGAGTGTTAGATTATGACCCAGGAGCCCAGGGTTCAATTCCCTACTTGATCATGGAAACCCACTGGGTGATCTTGGGTGCGTCACACACACACAGCCCCAGAAAACCTCATGATGGGGTCACTTTAGGGTTGCCATAAGTTGGAATCAACCTGAAGGCAAAAAACAACAATACTGATTCTCACTGTAGGCTTTTGAAACCATGTTTTTTTATTATTTTTAATTGTATGTTTGCTTTGAATGTTATTGACAGTTCAGTTGCATTTTAATGTTCAACTTCTGTATGTTTTAGCTATATTGAATTTACCTTAACACGTAAGCCATATTAAGTTCCAGTTTGGAGAAAAGGTAGGATATAAATAAGGACAGACAGAGAAATGATAACAACAATAATAATAATTACAGTGATGATATCTTTGGGAGTCTTTATTTTGAAGAGCGATCTGTAATTGCATAAGTTAGTGTACCTATTAAAAGTCTTTTGGATGATGATTCTCAAACTGGGATCTGGAAAGCATGCTTTGGGCTGAGGACAAGCAGAATACCTAAAAGGAAGGAGCAGAGTTTTTAAGGAAGACAGAATCTCAAAGCAGGTAGAGCTTTCCTGCCAGAATAAGCTTCTCGCATGGATGACATAAAACAGCAGAAATTTCATTGGTCCGCACTGGATGGGATGAAGGAAGGACAACACTCATCATCCCAAATACTTTTGAAGACCTGTTGCCTTGTGTTCATTGTCTTCTTCATTGTTTTAGAAGGAATCTTTGTTCTGAGACTTCTGTATTTTTGCAATCTTCTAAATTTTATACCAAGCAGACTGGTCAAAAACTTGCCACAAATGTGACATTTTAGTTATTCCAATATTTTTATTACTTAATTCTGAATTTTGTAAATACCCTGTTATTCTTATCTTGCGACTGCAGTATCATATTCAGGTCCAAATGTACATATCTTTGTAAGCCTCAGGAGTCTGTGGACTCTCTGCATGCTCATTAGTGAAGCACTGCAGTTGACAGTGGTTTTATAGAGGGCTAAGTTAAAGAGTTAGAAAAAATTCAGACCCAGAGAAGAAGCTGTATTTTTATTCTATGTATGTGATGCTGCCAAAATCATGTTTCATTATCTCAATTTGTTGATTACTTACAACACGTAGTGTACCAAAAGAAAGGAACAGATGGACCAGTGCTACCTCTTTGTCGTAAGCACACTTTTGAAAAGTATGACCCAGAGATGTGTTTCTTCTTTTTGTTGTTGTTGTATATCTACATACAGTGGGTCCTCCTCACCCACGACCTCTGCATGCATCATTTCTGGGTCATGCAAAGCGTTGCACCTCTGTACCTAAAGTGGTGGCAGTGTGCATGCAGTGCACTGAACTGTTAGTGCTTATGTTACCGCCACTGAGACATAAGCATTTGTGAATTTTGCTATTTGTGGGGGTTCGTGGAATGGAACCTCCACATTTTTGGAGGGGCCACTGTAGTTAATGAAGCAATGTTGGAAGGGGAACCATATAAACATGTGGTGTGGAATTGTTCTCCTGTTGGCTTCATCACCTTTTGAAATTTGTGTTTTGATACCCAGTTAATTCTGGGGAAACATCTCCTATGTGAAGTGGCCCTTGAGATGGGAGACACATTGTCATAGATATGTCAAAGTTTCTTTGTGAGAAGGGGAGTGGCCTCACTGTGTACTTTACTTTTCTTTACTTTAATTTGTAGTGGTGTTTAAAGTTAATTTTTCCCATGGTAGTAAATAGATTTGACTTATTAAACAGCTATGAGCATTTCAAAAAAAAATGTGCAAAGACTGTTTCTGTTATCATCTGGTTGATTGCCCCACCATCTTTTTCTCTGTTGGTACAAAAGAAAAAAGAAAAAAGGGAAAAAAAAGAAAAAAAAAGAAAAGAAAAAGCAAGAATGTAATCTTAAAATAAAAATATCTGATCCTTGCCCCCAACCTCCCCAGGCTTTGTACATCATCTGTGTGGCCAGCTTTTTGTGTTTCTGGTTTACTACTGTTATCTGAAAGACTGTATGTGAAAGCACTTACCAGAATTACTTTAATCCATTTGGAATGATGTCCAAATATAGGTTATATTTAACTTTGTGTGTATTTTTGCTTGAACAGGTCTGGAAGCTGTGGGCTTTAAAAGAGTTCCAGTACTTCAGGCTCCCTCTGCAACATTTCAGACAGTGAAATCACTGTTGTTCTAGTTAAAAGAAACTGGGAGGCATTGTCCTAGGAAGGACTGCAAGGCATAGTCCCAGTTGATTTATTGGAAACGTTGGCTTGGAGGAGGTATTTTCAGCACTTTTGCTTTGCAAAGTGAGGTTGAACTGTAGGAAGCCATTGACACACTGTGTGAAGTTTCACTTCATCAGCCTGCAGAGAAACGTCTGTATAATACAAAACAGAAGTCTCTCAGTGGTATAGCTGTAAGATTGAAGAGTACAAAAGTTCCCAGTTCATTGGCCAGCTTGGGAAAATTATATACTTTTTGAGCTAAAACTCCTGCAACTCCCCCAGCTGAGGGATTATGGGAGTTTAACCTGAAAAAGTAACATCCCTGAGCTACAGAACAATGCTTCTCAAGCTTTGGCCTTTTGGACTACAACTCCCAGAAGCTTCAACAAGCTTGGACAATGGTCAGAGTTTCTGGCAGTTGAAGTCCAAAATATTTGGAAAAACAAAAGTAGAGAAGCACTTTCAAGCCTGCAGTTGAAGCAATGATTGTTCTGGAGAACAGGAAATATATCTTTTGCCTCTTCTACAAGTACCAAATCTGTTCTGATGTTACTTAACGGGAGATATATTATCCTAGTAAGAATTATGGATATGTGTGTACATAATATATGTATTTGGCTTTCTTGTTGTGGGAAGGAACTGTAGTGTCTAACCCCAGACTATGCTTCATTTTTTTGATGGTGCTATAACTAAGACCTTCTGTACCTTCAGACATTGGATAAAGGTATGAGTGCAGTAGAGCTCAGTTAAAGGTTATATACCCCATGATCAGACTAGAGGATGGAAGCATCCTGCCAGTATTCCAGTCTGCCTTCCACATTTTCTACCACAGGTTGGGGATTGTTTTCTACAATAAATTTGGCACACTTTTTCAGCAACGGAAGTTGTTATGCAAAGAGAGATCACCTTACATGACTTCTCAAAAACTGAAAAACTGAAGCAGAGGGGGAAATTTGACTCAGTCACTGAACTTTGTAGATGAACTTTAAAGTTGTGGTGGGCCTGTCTATCTGTTTGTTATGTCTGGCAGGAGAAAGCTTGAAGGTCTGTTTTGCAGGGGAGAATGATTAAGTTGTGAAAGCAAGACAAGTCTGGGCAAGGGGAGCCTAAGGGAGAAAGAGTGATTAAACCAACACAAATCATGGATCAGCATCATTAATGAAAAATCTCCCTTCTTTGAAGTATCAGAAAGCACTTTTATGTTTGATACAAGTTAGCTAGGTTTCTTTGTTGACTGTAGGAAGAATCCCGCTGGATCAAATCAAAGGTTCTTTGCGTTTGGCCTTTTGTTTCGCATAGTGGCCAACCAAAAGACTGCCCACAAATGGGGCATGGACATGATATTTGTTCGCAAAATATTCAGTGGCAGAATCAGAACTGACTTGAGACATTTTGCTGCCTGAGGTCCACTCACATTCACCCTACAGAAGTCAGCCAGACTTAAGAAGTGAATCTCATTTCAAAATCGATGGTAGAACTGTGTGCTCTATCTCACCTGAGGGCAGCAGGCTAGGAGGGTGCAGTGTGAATGAAGGGGAGGGCTGTGTATGAAGGGGAGGGAGTGGAAGAAGAGGTGCTTCTTCCACATTCCTCCAGTCCTCACCCTTGCTTTCTCCCTGAGCGCCTGTGGGCTAGTAAGAGACTAGAAGACCTGTTGCCCAGAACACCTCCTATTGGGGATTCCTGCTTCCTTCTTTGGCAGCGGTTTTGAACCCCTGGCAGATCAACTAAAAATCTTTACATAAGATTTCAAATGTTGAATATTGCTGTTATTTCCTTTGAAATGCATAGATTTTACAGTGGATGTGAAGAACAGCTAACCAATAACGACAAGGATGTATGCCACACGGGTGACCCCGAGGCTACCTTTTGGAACCCTGAGCTTTGGTAATATGTGCCAGCTTCCCTCCACCCCAGCTATCAGCCTTGCAGGCAGGGCTCTGAGGTGACAGACTCACTTGGCCTAATGGATAGCACACAGCCCCAGGTACAATTCATGGTATATATATCAAAGAGCTGGTGTGTATACCATAGAGCAGGTATTCAGCCACAACATAAACAGCAAATCCTAAACATTAGGCATGGCTACATCAACAGTACCTTTTCATATCTGCAGGTCCCTAAATAGACAAAATTCTAAATACTACGACTCAGCCATTCTTGGTTGAGATGTGGACACCATCCCCAGAATCTTCCTGTGGCATTATATGTGTCACATGTGGGCCCAAGCAATATATTTGTCAGCTGCTTTTTTCAGCCACTGCAAAGCAGCATTCCCAGTTTGAGGCAGCAGGACATAAGAAATGAAACAATTGGGAAGCCAAGCTCCCCTTTTTACTATCTGCATGAAGAGAGATGCCAACATTTGGGACGCCTGTTTGAGATCACCGTAAGATTTAGATCAGGAGGAGAGAATCCCAGCAGTAAGGTTAAATGAACTACAGTCAACTTTACAAAATAGCTGTTGGGACATAGAAAAGAGGAATTTTGTGACATCTGTGATCATCTTGTCTACAGTGAATGTACTTTCTAGGGCTGTTTCCTGGACTGAATGCTGCAGGGCTATATATATATATATATATATCAGCTAGAAATGCCACTCCTCTCTGGTGATGATTATTCCATAGCCATGTGTACGTGCATGGGAAAAAAAAATCGGCCCATTTCCAAGGACATTGCAATGTATTACTGCATACAAAGCAAAACAGGTGATTGCAAGTATTATGGCTTAGTTTGGACAATTGTTTGTTCAGTTTTCAAGTTTGCTCCTGTCAAGGCGTGCTAATGGGGTGTTTTCTGAATGTGAGTCTGGTTTTTGCCACAGGCTAACTCAGCAAATTCTGTCTCCTGGAGGGCATTTTGATGCAACTAGGGAGGACTGATTTTCCCATTCCATCATTTGGGACAGGACCATGACTCAATGTTAGGTCACATGAGATTTCTTCACAAAAAGATCTTGTGTTCAGTTCCTGGTATCTCCAGGCAGGCATGAGGGAGATTCTTCTCTGAAATTCTGAGGAAATGTAGGCATTCAGTGCAGACTGAAGTAAGCAATTCTGGCAGGTGTCTGGGGGGCAGTTTTCTGTTCCTGGGACTTTCTGGGGGCTTCTCAGTGTGTCAAAAATACAAAGCTAAAATTGAAAGTGTCAGAACTCTACTTCTGGTTTTGGAAGTGAGATTTTTAAATGTTGGTGTTGGGAGGAGCTATAACTAATTTAAATGATGAACTGCCATTCTTGGAGACTTCCCTGAGAGGCAATTCATTCTTTCCTTTAGTCAGAAAAATGACAAGAGGTTGAGAGATAGGAGAAGAACACCAGCTCTGTGTACTGTAGTCTACACAGCCCTTACTGTGTAGACTACAGTAAGCTAGGTGAACTGGTGTTTTGAGCAGTACAAGGCCATATTCTCTGTTTCTTACTTTCTCACAGGAAGCAGTTCTGTTGCACTTCCATTTTTAGAAGAAAATGAAAAACCATATTGTTTTGCAGTTTATATAATCTTTGAAGCAGACGCTAACTCCAGAGGAATTTCCCAGTACAGATACCAGTTTGTTTACTTAATCTCTTTTACTCACTCCACAAGTTACTGTTTCTGTGGTTAGACTAAAGAAAGCTGAAAGGTGCAGATCAAAAAGGTATAACCAAAACTGTTGTCCTTCCACAAATGTTTCAAAACTCCCCATGAATGTATAGCTCTGGGGACATTTTTATTGAGTAAAAACTTGATTGTTAATATAAACCGTGGAAGGTGGAGATGAGATAGAACGTTACTGCAAGTATTATAATCAGTTGCGTGTTGTGGAATAATTTGTGGTTTGTTTGCACAGTCCAGCCCAGCCCAGCCCAGCAATGATGAATGATGATGCTGATGGAAAGTAATAAAGAAACTTCCATCAAAAGCAGCCTCAGGAAAACTACTCCCATCTTTTATTATTTTTTTAAAGTACAAATTGTGCACACCTTTCCATTAATGCAGAATGAGTTGAGAGTTCTGTTTCTTAACACTTGATTTAACCAAAGCTGAGAATGCCTTTTTTGCATTTCTAGCAATGGTTGTTCTGCTTCCTGCTCTTCCATTCTTTGCTGTTAGAATATGAACATACTTCCTAGATTGTCTCCATTCTTCAAGCTGAAGTTCCTTGCATGATTTTTATTTCTTTGTTTGCCTGCTACTGCAGGTTTGAATACTTTGAACGGCCTCTAATGTTTAGTTATCTGCCATTAATCTGTCCCCATGATGTAGGAATGCTAGACCCCATTTGTGCTGTTTGTTTATTTAACAGTTTGAAATTAAACGTGTTGTCCTTTGCAAGACAAACAAGCAGAAGCTCTTTCTAGATGGTTTTCTGGTTCTTCTTTCCACAAAGCACATTTTCACTCCTGTCTTCTAGCAAAAATTCTAGTGGACACAAGAGGCTGTGGCACAAATTACCTTGCTACAGAATTTCTTCCCTGGTGCTGAGGCTGATGGTCATGCTTCCTCTATTCCATCTGGCTGCTGCCCATATTGTGCTAGGGCAATGATAATATGTGTGGTTTTTGATCCCTGGGTCTTTCTTCGTCAGCCTCTCAGTGCATGAACATCCTCTCCAAGCATCTAAGCAATCATCTTCTTTAAACCTTAAAAGAGTTTCAGCCTTCTGTGCTCTGAGTTCTGTACTAGGGCTTGGGAGACCCATGGAGTCAGATGATAAGTTTTATTCCATAAAATGCACTGGCTGGCTTTGGGCCATCCCCTCTCACTCTTACCCTGACCTGCCTCATAGAGTTGTTGTGAGGATAAAGTGGGGAGGCCGAGAGCCCTATATTCTTGCCTTGAGCTCAGTGTAAGAAATACAGGATATAAAACCAACTAATCATTTTTTAAAAAACCCTCCTGGTTGGGATTTCTTCAGATTGACACTCCCAAAAAATCTTTTCCACTTGCAACTTTAAGGAGCTTTAGTATTGTCATTTAAAGAAAAAGTACTTTTAACTTAGAATTTTTTTTTTGTAAGCTGCTTTTACTCCCTTGTTGGGAGAAATACAGAGTAAAATAAAATAAAAGGCATTTTAAAGTAAGTTTTGTGTGTCCAAATGGGCACCCAGTGGAGACAAATACGGTTTAATCAGTGAATCAAAGAACACCAGTTGAGATTGGAACCTTACACTCCTTAAAGCTGATGCATAATGTGTGCAAAGGTATTTGCATTTCTATATTTACTCACTCTTTTTTTTTTAAAGTAACTTTCTCCTCAGTCTGAATATCAGATTGCACATAGAATAGTAGTCTTCCATAATACAACGAACCATTTGAAAGAGATGATGGACACTCAGTAGGAATTTCTTTAAAAAAATTCCTTGGGAAATGTATGGCTTAGAAACAAACAAACAAAAAAAATCTGGGTTGTGGGTCTATTCATCAAGATTGTCTATATGTAAGACTTTTCCCTTCCCCCTCCCCAGCACCGACACTTTCATCTCCCCCTGCTTCCCAATTTAACCCATGTTATTTCCAGCAAGTGTTCATTTTTAGGTGCCAGGGCTGTCACCATAGTAGCCAGCTAAGCTTGTTGTTGGGCCCCATCTGCCTACTTTGGCTCTGTCTGGTGTTCTTTTCTATATACACACAGTAGCCTAATTGTTCCAGATTTCCAAGTTCCCATAAGCACCTGCCTTAACATCTTTACTGAGGGCAGGGTATTCCCAAAGTCAGGAATGTACTTCTGTTCCCAATAGGATTTATAGCTGAAATGCAGATTAGTTCTTTGTGTATCCTTATCCTCTTGTCCTTGCTCTCTCTCAGAAACCTGCTGAACAAGTTAAATGGAAGGGACAGGACAAAAACTTAGAACACATTTTGCAAAGTTTTCTAAAGCTTGTACTGTTAAGTCATGTGTTCCAATTGCATGGTTTTGCCCTGCTAATTGTTCTTGTTTTAAATGAAAAGAAAAAGTAGCTTTACATTTTTTTTCTAATATATAGGGTGTGACAGGCCATTACTTGGAGGAATTTGGCTATGCTACGGAATAATTTGTACAGTAAGATATGTAGCACTGTGCAGTGGCTTATTGTGTGATACAGTGTTTTACAAGGTGTGTGTTCCTGTCATTTTTTTTGATGCTGTCAGATGCTGACCAAGTTGGAAAAAAAAAAAGCATGACTTGAAGGATGTGAAACAAATCTGAGTCATCTCCCTGACAGTTCAGAATAAAAGCCCAGGTTTGTAATAATGGCAACACAGCAAGAGGGATCCTAAGAAACACATAGCTCACATATGCACAGTGATGTGTCTGTTCATGGAGATCATCCATACTCCCTGTTCTAAAAATGCTACCAAAAGGGAAGTAATGACCATGCAAGAATGGAAGAGAACAAGATGAAGTAATAAACTCTGTAAGCATATATAGGAGGTTTGAGGCAGATTTTTAATAAAGTGATTCTGTCTCCTTGAGATAGTTTTAAAATACACATGAAGCCATAGTTTAAGGAATAAAGAAAGGGGAGAGGTAGAAACTCCTAAATGGGATTGGAACCACTTCAAGAATTGAAGAAAGGTTAGGAATGTGCAGACTTGCATGTATGCATGTGTGCATGTGCATGCACACACACAAATGTACTAGTCTTATGCATTTGTGATAGAGTCGGGGTGGTAATTGAAAGTAAGAGAGTATTGATTTGGCAGTAAGGCCACAATTCTGTGCTTCTCATCCTCTGTACTGAGAAAAATTACCCCAGCTATATCAAGGAACTTGACAAAGACAGTGAGCCAAAGAAATATCTTTCAGAATTCCCTTTAAATCAAGAGTGGGGGATCTTTGGCCAGTAGGTCATGGCAAGGAGTGTGGGTGTTGTGCTACAAACCACATGGAAGGCCAAAGGTTTCCTGCCCGTGCTATAAACTAAATATTGGCATGCATATATATCTTAATCCTTAAATCTATATTAAACATAAACATAAACAGTTCCAGGGTTTTTTTTCCATAGCCAAAACTTAGCAGATAAATAAACCTTGCAGTAACTGGTGGAGATTTCAATGTCAGAGGGACAGTGAATCCACTATAGATCTGAGTCTGAACTTTGCAGGAGCTATCCAAGGTGCTGAACATGATGTAAGGAAAATGTTCAGCATTTTGGATAGTTCCTTTAAAATTCTCATTAAACTTGGAGTGGACACCCCACTGACATGAAAACAACCAGATGCCACCGAAGTCTTGTTCTGTGCTCTCCACAGCTAAGTAAACTAGCATAACCTGATTTTGAAAATGGTATAGCTTGATTTAAGGCTTTTAGAATCATGGAACTACAGCTGCAGTCCCATGGACATTGACTTGAGGGGAAGTCCTATTGAAATCAGACTGACTTCTTGCTCAATATGGATATGATGGCCCTGTAAAGCCAGTGTGGTTTAAGTGGTTTGTGTGTTGAACTAGGACTCCGGGAAACTAGAGTCCAAGTCCCCAGTCAGCCATGAAAACATTCTCTCAGCCTTAGAGGATGGCAATGACAAGCCTCCTCTGAATAAATCCTGCCAAGAAAACCCTGGACTGGCAGCACCATAAGTTGGAGTTGACTTGGAACATGACATGGCATCATGAAACAAAGAATTTGCTTTTCAACCAGCTTGAAAACACTTCTTTGTGATGCAGTTTGATTCTCAGGTGATTTGATTTCCTAAATGATAGACCTGTTCTTTATCTGTGTCAGGAGCCCTGGTGGCGCAGCTGGAGCAGGTCCAGAGGAGGGCGACCAAAATGGTGAAGGGCCTGGAAGCCAAGCCCTATGAGGATAGACTTAGAGAGCTGGGTAGGTTTAGCCTGCAGAAGAGAAGGTTAAGAGGGGACATGATAGCCATGTTTAAATATTTGAAGGGATGCCATGTAGAGGAGGGAGAGGGCTTGTTTTCTGCTGCTCCAGAGACCAGGACAAGGAGCAATGGATTCAAGCTGCAGGAAAGGAGATTCCACCTGAACCTCAGGAAGAACTTCCTGACAGTCAGGGCCGTCCGGCAGTGGAATATGCTGCCTTGGAGTGTAGTGGAGTCTCCTTCCTTGGAGGTTTTTAAGCAGAGGCTGGATGGCCATCTGTCGGGAATGCTTTGATGGGTGTTCCTGCGTGGCAGGGGGTTGGACTGGATGGCCCGTGTGGTCTCTTCCAACTCTACATTTCTATGATTCTATGATTCTATGAAATGCCGGTACGGCAGCCACAAGGTTGTGAGTTTGATCTTGCCGGGCTCCAGGCTGACTCAGCCTTCCATCCTTCCTCAGATCAGTAAAATGAGTACTCAGCTTGTTGGGGGTGATTAGCTAAAACACATTGTAAACCACTTAGAGAGCACTTAGCTGATAAGCGGTATAGAAATACACATGCTATAGAAATACACACATGCTATTAATAACGCATATGTGGAAAAGTTCACTCACCTCAAAGGTATGACTAATGAGGCTTTTAAAAAAATACATATTTTAACATGCTATTTGATGCAAGAGTAGTTAATTTCTGAAAGCATTGTTTTTGTTTTGAACTGACTCTGGGTACTGTCCTAGAAGACTCTGAAAAAAACGTTTTTTTTTAGAGTGTAAGAAATATTACATAGAAGAAAATTCATATGTGGCAAATTTGGGCCAGTGAATCATGTTGGGCCAATGAGTACTGTAACTTTGCTAAAATTAAGTAGAGATAGTGTTGAGGCATTTGACTATGGACCTTGGGGACTAGGGTTGGATTTCCTGCTGGCTGTGGAAACTGACTGGTGACCGTGAGCACATCACACACTCTCAGCCCCCCCCAAAACCCCATGATGGGTTGCCAGGTGGCGAAAATGACTTGAAGGCCCACAGTGACGACAGTAACAACGACAATAGCAACAATAAGTCCTGAGACCCTTTATAAAAATATAGTGCTGTGATTCTACTTTAACTGCCATAGCTCCGTCCTACATAATCCTGGGACTTGCCTTTTGGCGAGGGTATTCAGAGTAATCTCAGCCAGTGGGCTCCGTTTCTGTAGTGCCTCACCAAACGATAGATCCCAGGATTCCGTTGGACGCAGCCATGGAAGTTAAAGTAGAACCATACTGCTATACTTGGATAATGCGAAAGGTCCCTCCAGTCATCAGTTCTAGGAGGCCTGTGTATGCTTCTCTGCACCTTCTGAAGGAAGTGTCAGATATAATATCCTATATGTGTGTGTCCTTGTATGGAAATAAATGGGAGCGCCTTTTAAAGCTCATTCAGCCTATACAGTTTTAATTATTGACATCGTGCCCCAGATATCTAGAGGAACCTGAAAACTGTTGTTGAAGGCTTGCTTAGGAAGCTTCCTCTTCTCTTAGCCTGAAATTTTAGAACTTTTTGTAATGCATGCTACCAATAAACATGGTGTCCCAAAGATACATCTATCAAATTGAATCTGCAGGACTGACCTTTCTCCTCAACCATATAGGGCAATTGAGGTCAGTGGCATGTACCCCCAAATTCAACAGAGATCCTTTTGCTTCTTGCTTGCTTACTTTAAGACATCACAGAAGACAGCAAGACAAACAGATACAGCAAAATGCTTTTCTTCTGCTTGTAGCAGGAAAATTCAGGTGTAGAGAGAGGCACGGCTCATGCCAGCTACTGGTGCTGAGCACCGTTCTGTAGATCAGTGATTCTTAACCTGGGGATCCTGGGAGTCCACAGAGCCCTACCGCTGGACGCCAACAGCAGCAGCAACAGGGACGTGGCACGAGTGGAGGGATGCAGATGCTGAGGGAGCAGTTTCACCACCTACGTCCCTCTGCTGTGTGTCCCTGACAAAGGGGACACATCAGCGAATGTGTGCATGCATCCAAACTATGGCTCTGGAGACATAGAGTGTCTAAAGACCAGAATTTGAATCTTCACTCAGCCATGGAAACCCACTGGGTGACCTCAGGCAAGTCACATTCTCTCAGCCTCAGATAAAGGCAACAAATCTTGCCAAGAAAACCCCGTGATAGGTATGCCCTAGGGTCACCATACATCGGTTTTCAAAAGTGAGAGACATGATAGCTAGAAAGAACCTCCCCCTGTCAGTGGCCATTTTTTGTTGTGTGCCTTCAATCACTTCAGAGTTAAGGTAACCCTAAGGTGAACCTATCACAGTTGTTGTTTTTTTTTTTGCAAGATTTGTTCAGAGGGAGTATGTCTTTGTCTTCCTCTGAAGCTGAGAGAATGTGACTTGCCAAAGGTCACCCACTGTCTGAGCAGGGATTTGAATCCTAGTCTCCAGAAGTCTTTAATAAATATTTGAAAATTCAAATCTAAATTTAAATATTTAAATATTGAGTCAAGTCTTGGGGGTCCCTGGCAACAAATTATACGTCCTGGGGATCACCTGTAAAGAAAAGGTTAAGAACCACTGCTGTAGATTATTGCAGATAGCAGCTGTTGGGTTTCTACCTTTTATCTCTATTAAAACTGATTTTAAGCTGGCAGTTTCTTACTTTGTCTTGTTCCTTTCAAATAATTATGTAAATTCTGTATTTCATCCCATAAAGAAGCTATCATTTATCATTTGTAGCTTTGTGAGAGCCTATAATGAAGAAAGCATTCCAAGATGATTAATTGTAATGAAAATGCAGTCAGTTTGCTCTGCTTATTATTTAAGGATGCATCTGTTCCTGATTAACCCATTGTTGTTGTGCATTGATCATATTTGAAAGAAAGATGCTAAAAAAAGGCATGTCTTTTTTGTTCAGGCATCTGTCTGAAGTCACAGTTTGCAACTAATTCAAAAATCCAAAGATGCATTGTGTTTTAAAATATACAGTGTTTCCAGAAAACATAGCTTTTGAAATAATGTAACAGTGCATATGTTATGTTTAATGTTTCAATTTTATTAATGTAGTACAAAAGTGTCTTACAGTTCCTTCTCTGAGTTGTAGTCTGCTCTCTGAAAGTTAATTCTCTTAACATGCATGAGTGAAGATATATCCCATCACTTAACTTTTAATTAAACCATTATGTGACCATACGCCGCCTCATGTTCCCCAAGCCCTCCTTCAAACAATAGTGACTTGCTTTGACTTTCATTTTGACCTTCACTCTGCTATTATAGGAAACAGTATAGAAATAGAAATCACTGATTCATTTGCAAGATATGTTGTTGCAAGATATTTATGGTAATAGGACTGGAAATATCTTTTTAAGGGCAGAAGTGTTAAGAATCTTCAGGTACTCCAATATGTTTACTGCTACTTGATTTAGTAAGTAAATAATTGAATATTAAATAATTAAATTACGGTTGTCAATTACTTTGATCACTGCATCATGCTGACTCTTCTCAGAATTTAGTAGTCATAATTAATATTATAAAATTTAAATTTAAGAATATATTTTAATACTGTCAATATTAATGTATTAATATTAAAATGTGTATGTGTGTGTGTGTGTGTATGTGTGTGTGTGTGTGTGTGTGTATATATATATATATTATAAAATTTAGAATATATTTTGATTTAATATTATTTTATTAAAGTTATAATATATCAGTGCAATATCAATTAAAAATTAACAAATATCTGAATAAATTAATATATTAATTTGATTAATATATTAATTTAGTGGTTGCTAAATACTGCAAAGAGCCAGTGTGGT
The DNA here is from genome assembly GCA_030412105.1 of Cyclura pinguis. Lineage (NCBI taxonomy): Eukaryota > Metazoa > Chordata > Lepidosauria > Squamata > Iguanidae > Cyclura > Cyclura pinguis. The sequence continues at coordinate 83,360,909 of CM059600.1, forward strand.
GTAGTGATCGAAGTGCTGGACTGGGAGTTAGTAGATCCAGATTCAAGTCTCTTCTGAGCCATGGAACTCAGTCACTCTTAGCCTGACCCACCTCACAAAGTTGCTGTGAGGATCAAATGAGCCAGGCAATCATGGATGTTACTTTGGACATATTGGAGGAAAGGTGTAATAGACAAGAAACTAAAATTTTAACACTCTGTTTTTGATGTTTCAGATTGTGGTTGTTAACTTTCTACACATTAGATGTGAATGTGAATGAAGAAAAGGCATTTCTGGGTGGATGCCCAGCTAAAAAATACTGTGTGAAACAGCAGCAAAACATCATAGTAATTGTGATCCCAAAATTATAACCTAGGGAGCACAGAGACAGGCTTTGCATTTATTCATATCCGTTGCATTTATTCATATTCTTTTCACAAGATGACACCTTAGCATCTGTGGTTTCTTCAGAAGCAGTTCTTTCTAGAAAACTTATGCTAATTAATTTGACAAGAAAAGAAGTCCTTTGAAAAAAGATATATCCAGGGACTGTTTGATGGCTGTCCAAATTATCCTTGCTCCACATTTGTTTCTGTAAATTACATACCAGCTCAAAGGCATTGTGTGTGCCTCAAGTGTGTGGAAAACTGCAGGTTTCATCGTAATGGATGCTAACTCATAATTAATGTTGTGTTTTATTTCACAGAATGATGAATATATGTAGTTCCTAAAGCAACAAGAACAACTTGCAAGGAAAAGGCAGGATGAAACTTGGTACCGAACCGCTAGCCAGCCAGACATAGACTTTAATTTTAGATATACTGTTTATATATAGAAATATTTTCAGATTCTAGTGATAGATGTGTTTATTATTTTTGGCAAGGATTAGCTGAGTTTATGCCTGACTTGGATCCCATTTCCAGAATGAATAACCTTTCCACATTTAAGGGTCACAGCTGTGGTTGTTACTGTGGTGAGCAATTCTAACAGATGTCAACAACAACACTAATGTGAATTGAACGTCTCAGGGTTGGTCTTGTTTATGAACTGCGTCTGGCTCGTGCTCTCTGTCTTTTTACAGAGAGGCAACCACAGTCTGTATTTAGTTGTAGCAATGAAGGAGAAGGGATAGAGACTGTTAGTCTATCCAGAGCTTGGAAAAGACTACAATTCCAAGACTAGTCCTAGCTAGCTAGGGATTCTGGGAGTCATTCAACTGAGTCATTTTTCCATGGTCTGATTTTAGTTAGTTGTTGATACTACTGCCCTCTGTCCTGTATTGCCCAGACACATTTAGGCTCATTTCAATTGTCTGGTTGATTGCTTTTAGTAGTTTCTTCCAGCCATATATTCTGTACAGAGCTATCCAAGGCCTAGGTTCAAGTGAGAGAGATTGATAAAGAACTAATCTTTCCCATTGGAAATAATCATTACTTGTCTGAAAGGCCTTTTCATACTATACAGTTATTACACTATGATTCCACTTTCACTGCTGTGGCTGCATCCTGTGAAGTCCTGTGGTTTGTAGTTTGGTTCTCTAAATACCCCTCCTCCTTCCTCCCCCCCTTTGTTCGTTAAGAGTTTTTGAGAGGAGGAAGAGGAGACGTTACTTTGGAAAGCTTTCTCCTCAAGCCTTGTGTGTTGGTGGAACTGCTTGGATGAAATGAAATCCTTGCTTGGAGGTTTGCATTTGCTATTAGTATAGAGTGGGAGAATATGGCAAAGTGCAGTCATCCAGATGTTGTAGAGCTGCAAGTCCCAGCCACCACAGACAGTGATGAGGAATGCTGGGAGCTGCAGTTCCACAGGAACTGGAGGCCCCCACTTTACCCACTCTTAGCAAGATACTGGTCATCTCACTACCTAGCAGATGCTCTTAGACAATTTGTTTTAGAGTCTCCTTGAGGAAGATTATCTCAGATACAGGGAGCACTAATTTCTGTCTCTTTTCATACTTCTTCCTCCTGCCCCAAATGTTATTTATTATTACTTAATTTAAACTATCTTTTATACCTCGCTTTATTTTATCACACCAGGGAACTATACGAAATGTACTCAAAAATTCTTAATTTTATTTTAACCCTTGTTGTACCCCGCCTCCAGCTTTGAGGAGAGACAGGTAACGAAATAAAATTTATTATTGTATTATTACTAATACGTTATAGACTTTAAAAAAAAAATGCCACTACAACAATATAGCGCAGGGAATAAATGGACAGCTCATGTCAATCAGTTTAAGAGAAACCAGCCACCAGCTCTAAATGCCTGGGCAAGCAAATGGGTTTTGACCTAAAAAGAAAAAGAATATAATGTTTCTATTACTCATACTTCTTTGGCAAAGGGTGATGAGTGGTCAGGTTGCCACAATCCAGAAGGCTCTCTTTATTGTTGGCACATAATATATCTGTGGTGCTTTGAGGTTGTCAGCTCTCCCAGTTGTCCTGAAGCCCAGGCGAGCTAAGACAACAGAACTTTTATGTGTACAACTGTGCTCACACTGGAAGGCTCTATATCTCTCCCCATGATGAGAGGCCAAGATGACAAAAGTTCAAATTCAGACAGGAGAGACAACAGCTAGCAATAAAAAGACTCCCTTGGCCATTTCTGCTTATATCTGCCACAGTAAAAGTTGCTCTTTCCTGTATCGTGTCTGATATCTTTCAGTGGGTATGACCACTTCATAGCATATTTTTGCAAAAAGCAGGACAGGAAAAGGATGTTTGTGATTCATAAGCTAAGCTGTGTGAATAAATATTTAAACGTTTGTTTTATTTATGAAGCACTTCAAGGCGAAACCTGTTTAAAACTGCTGCGTGTGTCTTTTTATAGGGTGTACTTGTTTTTCTAACTTGTATTAAAGTAGGCTTTTATATCTTGTATAAATACATTTCATGTGTGTCACTGATTATGGTAGAAGACTGAACCAACCAAGCAGGAGAAGAATGGCACAGTGTGGTGAAGAAAAAGAAAGTGAATTCAAATGAAATTACTAGAATGATGGTGTGTATAACTGTGTTAAGTAGTGATAGTAAGGAGTGGACATTAAAATCCCTAAAGGTCTGTCGCTAACAGCGTTAGCTATAAGCAAGGTGTAATATTAGCCTTTCCCTTCCTGGCATCTCTACAACCTGATCATGATGTCTGTGGATTATTAAAATTCTAGTCTAAAACAACTGGAAGGTCCTGAGTTGAAGAAGGTTGGTTTGGTGAGTTACAGATTTCAGAGAGTAGCTAAAAGATTACTTCCTGCTACATGAACTTTGGTGATACTGAAAGCCTTTTCTGAGGCTTTTCTCCATGTTCAGGCAGGATCACCTGCCACCTTCCTTGTCTTCTTTTAGGTGATAGATGGAACACCTTTGAATTTTATGCAGCAATGTCGATTGATTCATTGTTTTACTCTTGGTTTTTAATGCTGAAATTTTATTTGCTCTGATTTGCTTTTGTCTCCACGTCCAGTTTTCTGTTTGCTTTTGCAGAACTTGTACTTGTCTTTTAAATTTTTCACTGAAGGCAGCAATACCGATTTCTCTGTCCTGTCCAAATTTTCCATGTTTCACCACTCTTTGTTCAGTAGGCCTTTTGATGCATAACCTAGGTTAGGCAGGCATGCAGTACTGCCCTTGGCAGCTTTGCTTAAGCTGCTGCTTTCTTGTTCCCTCATCTTGCCTTGATGGGGAGTGAAGAGCTCCACAAGGCTGCTGTCTCCAGCATTCCCTATGCATTTGATTTCCTGTGCCAGCCACCAGTTAGTATGGGGAGAATGCTAGAAAGTCCTCCTTCTAAAAGACAGTAAATTTTAGACTACTCCAGATTAATCCCAACAGTCTGATATATGATGTATGCCACTCAAATGTTGTCATAGTATGAATGATTTATTTCCCATTAAAGCCAGGGCAATAATGAGTTAATATAGGCTCTTTTCTGTAGTTCATTAGAGGCTTTGTAGTTTGACTTGGACTGTGATCCCATTAAATATTACTCTCATGGTTTCCCATTTACTCTTAAAGTGATCTGGGGTTGTTGTTGTTGTTGTTGTTTTTGTTGTTGTTGTGTGTCTTCAAGTCATTTCCAACTTATGGTGACCATAAGGTGAACCTATCATGGGGTTTTCTGAGGGCTGAGAGCAGGGTCATCCAGTGGGTTTCCATGGCCAGGCAGGGAATTGAACTCTGGTCTCCAGGGTTGTAGTCCAGTGCTCAGACCACTATACCACACTGGCTATGATCTGAGGTAGCAACCATTTTTTTTCTGAATGTGGGATAAGACAGTAATGCTGGTTACAGTGGAAGGCAGTATGAGAAGAGGAAGACCGCACTGCAGATGAGTTGATTCAATCAAGGAAGCCATGGCCCTGAGCTGGCAAGACCCATTCAGGGCTGTTGATGGCTAGAGACTGTGGAGGATTGCCATCAGTCAAGTCAGTTTGACAGCAAATAACAACAGCAACAAGCCAGGACAATGATTTATCCTTTTATTTTTGGGGTGTTTTGTTTTTGCTGTTATGTGTCTTCGTATAAGCTCTGATTTATGGGAACCCTATCATGGGGTGTTCTTGGCAAGATATCTTCACAGGAAGTTTGCCATTGTCTTCGTCTATGAGAGTGACTTGCCCAAGATTACTCAGTGGGTTTCCATGGCTGAGCAGGAATTTGAATCCTGGTAGTCCTTGTATATCACAGAGACTAGAAAATTTACTTTTTTGGATGACAACTTCTGGAAATCCCCCAGCCTGTGCTGGCTGGAGGATTCTGGACTTAGTTATTTTGTAGACTGGAAAAGTAAAATTTATCAGCTCAACACCTCCTAGAAGATGAGCAGCCATCCACATTAGGCACTCGAATTCTTACCTACATCTAGAACAGGAATGGGCTCACATGGAGGGCTGGTGGGGGAAATTTGGCAGTCCTCCAACCCAAGTGCAGGGAACACCACTGCCATTACCTGAAACCAGAAGTGACATTATTTTCCTTTTCCTTTGTTTGGGTTTGTGACCACAACATGGCATTTCGGGGCAAAATCACAGCCCTAGACCATTTTTTCCCAGCCAGAAATAGATTTTTTTTCTGTTGAGTTTTAAAAATACCAGTGTGGGTGGAAGGATGTAGGTGGAAATGTGGGAAGCTGAAGCCCCATGGGGCCCCACAGGCCATGTAATTTCTACCCTCTGATCTAGAATGTTAAACTAGGACTCAAAGGTACAAGTAACAAGAAATGCAATTCAAGCATAAAGTGGATTCCTGGCAAGACTGTTTAGGGTAAAGCATCTTTTCTTAAAAGTACCCTTTCTATTTATTTCAGATGTTTGGGAGACACTTGTCAATCTCTCCACCCTCACCCCATCCACTCCTGTCCCCATTCATCCACTAATTCTCGGAACACTTTTGGACAGTTACTTTAGTGCCTTTCCTGCTACTTTATAAGTCAAAGATCTCGCATTTTGTGAAATAGATAGTGGCTGCACTCTGCTCCAAAGTATTTTATTTATTTTTTCTTTGCTTGCATGAGAGAACAAAATCCATATCTGGACTTCTTGAACACAGGATGCTAATGAGAAATGGCAGCTGGTGGGCTCTGAAAGCGTGAAAAACAAGATTGGTAACAACATGAAGCTTTGCTTCCCACATTGGCCTCCACGGCAGAATCAAGTGCTCTGCTCTGTCTGATAGCCCCCCACCCACAGAAGGCAGATTAGCCAGTGTTATTTCTACATAAAATCCAAACTACTGAGGTTATTTTTGTTTTAAAAAAGATGGATTGGTTTAAAATGAACAATGTTAGTTTGGGAAGAGTGTTGAGTTGGGCAAGCTGTTTGTCTTACTTAAGTAAAGTATCTGTCCCTATGGACTCTGTTTTTGAAAGTAGCAAGGAGTAGTCCCTGTTCTGAATAAATTGTCTTAGTTTGCTTTTTTCCTGCCTTTAAGGACTGGGAAACAGTTGCTGATTGATCTCATCTGAGGAATTATATGTTGCGTAATGTTTTAAAATAGCTAGAGGGATGGATTTCGATTTGTTATATTTGTTGAGACTCGTGGAAGGGTGTACTTTATTTGTATCACTGAAATGTTACTTTTGGTGAATATTTAAATAGAGTCTCTGAAGGATTTCTGTTGGGAATGGCGTTTCTTAAATTTTACTTTATTTACCTGGAGTTGGGGTGGGGGGATATGTGGCCAAATAATTTAGGGTGATTATACCAAAAAAAAAAAAAGTACTGGGGGACAGCAAAGAGTTCCAGAAGTATCTCTCAATATAAAATGGTCCCAAAATGTCTGAGTTAATGTAAAGCAGTGATGGCTGGTGGATTCTGTGTCAGTGGGGTGCTAAATCCACTCCAGCATTTAGTCCAGACTTCAGAGGAGCTGAACTCTATCCCCAAAACAGTTTCAGCATCTTGAATAGTCCCTTTAAAGCTCACACTAAAACCCAACTCAGATCTCCCATCCCACTGAAAGCGAAGGCCACTAAGTGCCACTGGTGTAAAGTGATGGGTTTGTTGTTGTGTGCCTCCAAGTTGTTCCTGACTTATAACAACTTGGAAGTGAACCTATCTATCACTGGGTTTTCTTGACATGACTTGTTGAGAGAGGATTTGCCTTTGCCTTCCTCTGAGGCTGAGAGAGTGCGATTTGGCCAAGGTCACCCAGTGGGTTTCCATGACCATGACAGGGATGCTGAGACAAAAAGAAAAGAAAAAAGAAAAAAAGATTGACTAGGGAAAGGATCTTGGAATTTTAATGAATAGCTTGGTGAAAGTGCTGACCTAACACACATTCCATTTGATTCTAATTGTGAAAGGAATATAAAATGAGAGGGCTCCTGACCTCCAGGCCTGCCCAGAACTCTGCTTACATATAGGCATGCTTAACAAGGTCTCTGAGAAAGAAACTCCTTTTTACGGTCTTTTTCTGCTCACCAGCTCCTCCCCTCTTTCTCCCTCTGCTGCTTCTACCTGTAAGTTTTTTTTTTAAGCTACTGCACTGTGTATTGGAATTGGGAGGGAAGTAAAGAACTGGGGAAACACAGACTTTCAGTTGTCACATTGCAGCATCATGTTTGCAGTAAACAGTGCAGAAAAGCTTGAGATGGGAAACAATGGGATACTGTCCACTGATCAATCATACTTTAGTTCTGTTTGCTTTCCTACAACAAGTAAAGTAACAGCAGATGCTGCTAGAATCCCTTACTGAGCATGTGTAAACAGCAAATAGAGAGAAAGTGGGAAAGTGAATTAGCCTGCCTCAGCAACTATCCCCAACATGCTTTTTTTTAAAAAAAAATAGAGCTATACTTTTTTGTTTGTTTGTTTTTGGAAATGGGGACCTATCTCTATACTTTCCGTGCTATTTCCCAGGAGCACATCTGCTTCATTAACTGACGTATACTTGTAGCTGGATGGTGTAGGTAACCAATCCTGTCCTCATTCCTGTTAGAGCTGTGCTAGGCCTGGTAATGAAAAGGCATTCACAGTTGTGTTATATCTGTAATAATGCCCTTCTTCAAGTGTGCGCAGCTGGAGTGTTCTGATGGTTCTGGCCTACAGATTCAATCTGCCTTAGCCAGCATAATGGTGAGGGATTGTGGGAGCTGTAGTCCAAAAACATCCATAGAGGCCATAGTTGCTAGCTAGTCCTTTGGCTAGATACTCAAGTGTATAATTTTGACAAACTCCCATCTGTTAAAAATCTCAGTCTTTCAGTGTTTTTGTCTTTAGGAACCTTCAAGATATGATGTGGACTACACTTCCTTTTGATTAACAGTATATATTATATGGCTGCTTGATCAGTCTCTGACTAGCCAGGTTGTGATCCACTGTTTTCAACTTGGCTGAGGCAAGCGAGACAGACTTGCATGGTTTAAACTGTGCCTGAGTGACAGCTTTTGTTAGCTTTATTGGATTTGCTGTTCAGGTGATTCTGCTTACTTTCCTGGATGACAAAAGGCTTTGGGGCAGTGTGTCCTGCCAACGCCTACTTGATAATTGTGCTATGTTATCTCATCAAGATTGTCATGATTATATATGCATGAAAGAAAAGAGGATGGATGGGTGAAGGTGCAGTTTTAACTCTTGTGTTTTATATTTGGGATATTGCTACACTTTTATCTGTCAGTATGAACTATGTTGGAAATCCATTACTGGGCAGAATGATAGTGTTTAGATGTAATTAAAAATGTCTGTAATGCTACTTGTCTGCAAGTTCCTTCAAGAGAGTACATAAAGACTATTCATTGCTATGTAGATTGCGGAAGTGATGTGATTCCTCCTTGGCAGGCTTACATTTTAAGCAAGTCAGCTATAAAGCAAGGACAAGATTGCAGCTTATCAGGGAAAGATGTAGTAGTTCATGTTTTATTACTGACTGATCATTTTTTAATTGATTAGTCTTCAACTGAGTTTGGAGTGGTGACCTTTTTTTCTCTCTCACAACAATCCTGTGGCCTAAGAAGACTGTGAATAGCCTTGCTAGGCTAGGTAGAAGGCCTGTCTAGTCAAGCATTGGCCAAGCAGATGCCTATAGGTAGCCTGCAAGCAGCAGGATATGTTGGAAATAGTTTTCTACTTTGTTATTTCCCATTCTAGAGGTAAGATGGAGCCATCAAGACTGGTAGCCCTTGGTGGCTTTAATTTCTTCAGTTCCTCTTTAAAGTCATTTAAAGTGGTAGCAGATTTCATAGTCTGCTTAATTATCCCAAATCACCAACTATTCAGCTTCCCAAATCTCCAACCATCCAGGTTTGCTGGGTCGTCTAGTATTTTGAGCAAGGGAGAAAAGTACATCACTTTCTGTACTGTGTGACCACCTAAAGAGCTCTATAAATAGGTAAGAATTTGAACCCAGGTTTCTGTGAGAGAAATCTGTTACTCTATCCTCCAGACTAAACCTACAATTAAGGCAGTTCAGAAAATAATGAGGGAAGAGAATGAAACCATACCATTCAAATGATAGAGGAAAGTATTCACTCCTTTTGATGTTGAAACAAGAATACTGTCTTTTATAAAATGCACCCTAGGGCTGCTAGAGCCAACATGCATAGAACTAGTGCAGATGCCTTAGGAGTTGGAAACTTATTACAGTAAACACAGGGAAGAAAGCCAGATTAGCACAGGTATGTTTAATTGGGAAAGCAAAACAGCAATATAAGAAGAGGTAGGGCCAAGAATAAAGAGGGTTGTGGTAGGAATAGCAAGGATGTAAAACAAAGGGAGTTAATAGGAGAAGAAAGGAAAGGAGAAGGTGGGGTGGGTAAACAGAGGGAAGATGGGGAAGTGCTTAGGTCTGTGCCAGGAGGCTGGTGGATCTGGATGGTTTCCTAATGACTCTTGAGTATTTTTTTCCTCGGGAGACAATTCTGTCAAAGTCCTAATTGACTTCTAGAATGGGGAAATGTCCAGAACAGTGTCCATAGGAGCTGTTTTGGGTGGTCAGATGCCTGTTACATTGTGGTCTTGAGAACAGAACATACTGTGAAGAATTTGCATGGCACTTTGCAAATGAAATCACTCAGATCTGCTCCAGCTTAGATTCTATAGTGGATGCAGTGGGTGCAGGAGCTTTGCCCCTACCTGTTCAATTATAATGGATTATTGATAGTTTGTACTGTCCAGGGATACAGACAGGATCCTTGGAGAAGTGAGAGTGACCACATGTGCACTTAACCCATGCCCTTTGTAGCTCATTAAAGAGGCCAGAGGGGTACTGGCCAAATGGGTAGAGGGAGTGGTTATTGTCTCTTTACAGAATAACATGATCCCACCATACCTGAAGGAGGCTGTTGTAAGACCTCTCCTGCGGGAGAGGGAACTTCCCTGTATCCCAGTTCAGTCTATTAAATGGGATTTGATGTCCTCAGTGTCCCTGAAAGATACGAGTTAATCTCAATGCTAGGTTGAGCTCCAGATCTAGTGATGCTAGATCCCTTCCCTCCCTTTTTATCCTGAAACAAACCTAACAGAGCTATCTCCTTGAAAACTCCCTATATTAAAGCAGGGTTCCAGCATTCCATAGGATGTAGCTGCAAAGCCTCTGTTGAAGAATTCCCCCCTCAGTCTCTCTGTAGCAGATAATGAGCAGCTAGTGTCCATATTTTCATTATTGGGCAAGGCATTAGAATGTATGGTGACTTCCCAGCTCCAGTGGTTTCTGGGTAAAACAGATTATCTTGATCCATTTCAGTTTGACTTCAAGCCTGGCTGTGGGGCAGATACAGCTTTGGTTACCTTGCTGGATGACCTTCACTGAAAATTGGACAGGGGAAATATGTTCCTCTTGGTTTTCCTGGACCTCCCAGTAGCTTTAGATTCTGTCAAGCATGATATCCTTCTTGCTCACCCTGCTCCAATGGGACTTGGAGGAACTGCTTTGCAATGACTCCTTTCCTTCCTGGAAGGCAGACCCAGAGAGTGGTGGCTGCTGGCCTTTGGAGTCCCTATGGCTTTGTTTTGTCCCACGTACAGGAAACATAATAAGTTAGCCTCAGTTATCTTGTTGCAATAACTTCCATGGCTGCCAGTCTGCTTCCAGACACAATTCAAATGCTGGCTATTATCTGAAATGCCTATGTGGTTTTCGTTCAGGCTATCTGATAGACCCTGTTTCCCCATATGAGCTTGCCCTGGCCCTGAGATTCCTAGGAGAGGCCCTTCTCTCAGTCCCTGTCTACAGAATTCAGAATGTCCCCCCCCCCCCCCAATGCTGTGTTCCTTTCAGCAGGCAAATAATTTTTTATTCTTACAGGCTTTGGAGAACTGGCAGTTTTTAAAGGAAAAGCTTTTAAGAGGGTGTTGTACTGTTTTAACTGTACTTCTAAAAAATGGCTTATCATTTCAGTTGTATATTTTAGATTGAGTGTTTTCAAGCATTTAATTCCATTTTCATGTTGAACTGTTGTATGCTCTGACTCCACTGTGTTCATTCTGATTCGTAAGCTATTTTGAGTCCCAGTTTTGGTGTGAATGAAGATGATAGTGATGATGATATTCCAAGTTGGTATGTTTTGGATGTACGGGGGGTGGGGGATGTCCAACAGAGAAGTAACAAGGCAAAAATAATTAGGATTAGGAGTATAATCTTTGTCATCTTGTAGCATTGTTGCTAATTAACAGTCAATTTGAAGGCTGGGCTTGTTCCATATTACACTTTACTTCGACTGTCATTATATCTTATAGAATCCTGGATTTGTGATTTAATGAGACATTAGAGCTCTCTGGGAGAAAGTCCTAAGTACTCCAGCAAACTGCAGATCTCATGATTTCATAGGATAGAACCATGGCAGCTGAAGTGGTATCAGAGTGCTATAATTGAATAGAGTGAAAGAGACCCAAGGCAGTTGCATAACTGGCACAAATATAAAGATGAAATGGGCAAGGCACTGAATGTGTGAGTTAGTTTTAGTTAAATACAGTACTACAAATGAATAAAACTATATTGGTCCATGTTGAAGGCACAGGTATGATGACAAATGCTTTGATTGCTAACCTGGTGGAGAAGTTATTTCCCTTATAATTCCTTTGCTTTTCAGACCTCTGGGAGGAACTGCTACACAGTGTGTAGTTACAAGTATATTTGGCTGTTCTCTTCTGGCTGAAATGATGGAACAACTTCATTTTCTCATCTTTTCCTTACCCTCCAATGATCATAACATTTAACAGACAGCTGAAATAAATCACAGATTCACAGGAGCATCACAGATCGCTGGCTCACTTCTCTAGACATGAATAGTATGTGACAGATGCTCATTCATTCTTGTCCATTCTATCTCTTCAGCTTGAGGGGAAAAGATTCCACTTCTTTCGCAGTTAGTTTATTTATTTTTTAAATAGAGAACAACCTATCCTCACTTCTAAACGTATGTCCTGACATCCATCCTAGTTCTGCCTTGCTCCAGTTAAAAAGTGCTATGTCTTCCTGATAGCCATCTTTTAGTTTCTCCTCAAGTGTGGGCTTATTTTTTAAATATTTTTTACTGTTTTAAAAGCAGTAATCAAAAGACAGATAAATTTAAGTAATCAAAAGACAGATAAATTTAAGTCAACTATTATGTATTTTTTGCAGATAAATCAGAATGTGGAGATCCAGAGGGGTCGTTTGCGAGATGACATAAAAGAGTATAAATTCCGAGAAGCTCGTTTGCTGCAAGATTATACTGAACTCGAAGAGGAAAACATCTGCCTTCAGAAGCAAGTGTCTGTTTTGAAACAGAATCAGGTAGGTGCTGGAGCATCCTTGACTTCAAATCAGACTTGGCTGGGCATGTGGGCAGTTTGTGGCTTGCCTCTGATGCTACATATTTGAGTCCTCAAAATCCTTTGATTTCATTTGTTGTCTTTCATCCATGATAATAGCTGCCTTTGTATTGTGGGCTTCATCTCTCTCTCTGTCTCTCTCTGTCTCTCTCTGTCTCTCTCTGTCTCTCTCTCTCTCTCTCTCTTTCTTTTAAAACTTGACTTGTTTTAAGTTTCTTCTTGGCTTGCTTTGCTTGGCACCACAGGAAATTATTTTGCAGAGGGGGAGCTGCGTTAATTTCCTGCAGCAGATGCCGTATTGGCTTTTGCTATCTTGGCAACTAAGAGATATATTATGGCATGGTTTTTCATGGACTAGGGTCAGCTGAACTGAAATATTTCATTTGGCAGGTATATATTGGAGGATCACGTGGGTATTGGAGGATCACTTAGGTTTTATTCCTTATACAGGTTCCACATTTTGGGTGGAAGGAATAGAAATTAATTTCAAATTTGATATATCTCTGGAATTCAAAAGTGATACATGCCAGTTAACAACAACAATGGTAATAGAAGTCCAGATTAGAGAAGTCATAGGGTGTGTAATGAAGAGAACAGAAATTTACAGCATTGTCATCTTAAGAGGAAGGTAAAGATGAGGAAACATTCAACTGTTTTCTGAGAAAAGTGACTGTTATCATCCTGTAACTTCTCACATGAATAACTTGACTTTCTTTGTGTAGCATTCACTATTAACATCTCTTTCACCTTCGTGTGTCAGGTATTCTAGTGATACTGTTTATGTCACAGGTGGAATTCGAAGGGCTGAAACATGAAATCAAGAGGCTTGAAGAAGTTACTGAATTCCTCAATAGCCAACTAGAAGATGCGATAAGGTTGAAAGAAATATCTGAACGCCAGCTTGAGGAGGCCTTAGAAACCCTGAAGACAGAACGTGAACAGAAGAATAACCTTCGGAAGGAGCTGTCTCATTACATGAACATCAACGATTCCATGTATACCAGCCACTTGAACATCTCTTTGGATGGACTGAAGTTCAGTGATGAAGCCACAGAGCCTAATAATGATGAAATAGTGAATGGTTTTGAACAGAACTGCCTGAGTAAAATCAATGGCAATAATAAAGGATCTACCCCCAAGAAAAACGAGAGCTTCCCTCCAGCCCCTAGTCTTGTGTCTGATCTTCTAAGTGAACTGAATATATCTGAAATCCAGAAGCTGAAGCAACAGCTTATGCAGGTAGATGTTTATCACCTCTATTCTTTAAATAGGTGTTATATTAGCCACCTGAAATTAATAATTTCCCAAAATACATGTTACTTTTAGATTCTGTTTGGTTATCAGAAGATACTTCTTGCTATGGTTAGATAGCATCTGAAAGTATTGTTTAGTTTATCTTTTGACACTTGTCTCAGACTTATTCATAAGACTAATTCTGTTGTTGAGATTGAGTCAAAAACCAGCAAGCACATCCTGGGTTCCCCAGAAGATGGGGCATAGGGCAGAGAATTAATTTGATTCATTTTCTTTGGCTGTTAGACTATTCTTGGGTACATTTTTACCCATCTGGACTGATACCTCCTTCTGCTGCAGACTGTAATTTACAAAAATCATAGTTCTAATCATAAGTAATCTGTTAAAATTTGAAGCCCTCTTTTTGTCCCAAATTAACTGGACCCCATGGATAATGCTAATGCCACATTTTGAAATTGTACAGCAATGTGCGCATTTAAAATAGATTCTTTCTCTTCTGATTTTATTTTTTTTCCAGTTTTTCAAGTATTGTTTTAATGCTTAGTTCTGTCCAAGGCTGGAATGTGGCCCTGAGGCCTTTCACAGATTGGTATTTGTCCTTCAGTCTGAAAAGGAATGTCCACCTCTCTGTTGGAACTGGACAAACAGGCATATAAAATTACCTTTGCCACAGAGGAGATGAGTGTCATGTATTTAGAATTTGCTCAACAAATCACAGTTTGAGTTATCCCCCCTCCCCACAGCCAGCATTTCAGATTAAATCCAGTCTTGCACAAGGGCAGTATCCCATGCCACTAATGCAAAAAAGGCTTTCTTCTCCTCTTCTCTCCCCTCTGCAGCCCTCTGTGCCACCCAAATACCTAGTCTGGAATATTTTCCTGCTGCCCAGAGCAGGTTTTGGGGATGCTCAAATGAAAGTTGCTTGAACCAATTGTCATTACCTCACTGAATGCACCTGCAGCCTCAGCTTGCTGTAGGCACCTGTCTGAATAATTGCTAAGAACAGTAGCAGTCATCACAGTCCAGTATCTGTGAAGACCACAACTAACCAAGAGGATTAGTATGAACTATATAGAGTCAGATTGTGGTGAACCTGTGGTGATAGTACTTTTCCAGAATTACTGGCCATCATCCTAGTAAATATCTTTCTCTAATGCTAAGGTAATTTCACTGAGATGTCATCAGTTTAATCTGTAGACCTATGCAGCTGTCATCTAAGTGTGTTCAATCAACACACAAAGAAGAGAAGTCCCACCATCTTCCATCTCCACTTCTATGACTATTTTCATAGGGACAGTGACAAGATTTAATAAGAGAGCTTCACATGCATATGGATGCTTTCTGTGTGACTGGGGACACTGTTTTTTTTTTAATGATTTCTCAGTTACGCAGAAAGCATCCACATGTAGGGGAAGGTCTCCTGTTTCAACCTGTCCCTTTCTACATGAAACTTTCCTATTTCAACTTGTCTCTGTCCACATGAAGAGAATTATACAACTAGGAACAAAGGATCTAGGGCTACTGCTCTGCTCTTGTTGTATGTTGAGGGAACGTACGTACTCAATGCCTGCATAAGACTTAGAACTAAATGTTAAGTATGCTGCGTCCCATATTGGGAGAAAGGTGGAATATAAATTAAATAAGTGTGTGTGTGTGCGTGTGCGCATGTGCGTGCATGTGCATGCATGCACGTATGCATATGAAGCTCTCTCTGTCAGAGAGCCATTGATGCTTTATATCACATGTGAAAACAGCTAAATGTTTAGAAAGATGAACATTTAACTTATCTCCATTATAGATGGAAAGGGAAAAAATGAATTTGTTGTCTACACTCCAAGAGTCTCAGAAGCAATTGGAGAACACCCGAGGAGCACTTTCTGAGCAGCATGAGAAAGTTGGCAGACTCACAGAGAACCTCAATGCCATGAAAAAGCTTCAGGTCAGCAAGGAACGCCAGTCCGCTCTTGACAATGAGAAGGAACGAGACAGCCATGAGGATGGAGATTATTATGAAGTTGACATCAATGGCCCAGAGATTCTGGAATGCAAGTACAAAGTGGCTGTAGCGGAAGTTAGTGACTTGAAAGATGAGCTTAAAGGCCTTAAGGCCAAATACGAAGAGTGTGACTCCAAATACGAAGAGGAGAAGAACAGGTATGAGACAGAAACTCAAGCTCTGACAGAAAAGATCACTTTGTTGGAAAAATCTAGTAGGCAAGATAGGGAACAGGTAGTCCGCCTGGAGAAGGAACTCAAGAAGGTCAGCGACGTTGCTGGGGAAACCCAAGGCAGCCTCAGTGTAGCCCAGGATGAACTGGTCACCTTCAGTGAGGAGCTGGCCAATTTGTACCATCACGTCTGCATGTGCAACAATGAAACTCCAAACAGGGTCATGCTGGATTACTACAAAGAGGGTAAAGGGGGACGCACCAGTCCAGAGGGAAAAGGCCACAGATCACCCATCCTGCTCTCTAAAGGCTTACTGTCTATAGACTTGGGAAAATCAGAGAGTGGGAGTGGGGAAAGTAGTCCTTCTCCAGTTTCATCTCTCCCATCACCAGTATCTGATCCCCGGAAAGAACCCATGAACATTTACAACCTGATTGCCATAATCCGTGACCAGATCAAGCATCTGCAGGCAGCGGTAGATAGAACAACAGAGTTGTCTCGGCAGCGGGTGACTACCCAGGAACTCGGGCCAGTAGTGGACAAAGACAAGGAGGCTCTTATGGAGGAAATCCTGAAGCTCAAGTCTCTGCTAAGCACCAAGAGGGAGCAGATAGCAACTCTGAGGACTGTGCTCAAGGCCAACAAACAGGTGAATGGGTTTGCTTGCATGGGTGGGGATGAGAGGGACTTTAGATCTGTAGCTTTACACAGATTGCATTATGAACATAAAGGATTTAAGAGACCAATTTTGATATTCCAGCTGTCTAAAGAATATTCCCACGGGTCACCCAGTGTCATTCTGCACACATGCATGCTAACTCATAAGAAGAGATGGTCAGATTAAAGCCATTTGGGATAAGACCATACCTGATCATTTCTACCAGTAAATGCCAACTTTTTGATACCTTCTTTATGCCCCTTCCTGGCATTTAATTCCTCTCTGTATCAGGCGACTTCGGTAGTGTCTTCCTCCCATCTCTTAAATCTTGCAATTCCTTAGCTTCAGCTCCAACCCTGCTGTTGCCTGGTCTGACTGCTGAGATTGCTTTCTGATAGATCTAACACTTAAAAACCCAGTAAAGTTCAGAGCTTTATTTCTTTCCTTTGAACATGCTCCTAGATCTGTCAAGCTCTGTCTTCTAGTACTAGAAAGTGCCTGATCTGGCCCTACCCCAGGACAGTTTGGGCAATATTGGCGGGGTGGCGTGGGATATCGAAAAGTTGACATCCCTATGCTAACCTCAGCTGAAAACCCATGCTGCCATTTCCCCCCCCCTTCATTCTGCACGTTCTGTGAGGAATTCAAGGCTGTCCTATCCTTGCAACACTTTGAGATAGTGGATTGTTGAAGTAGTGAGATGAATTTTGCTGACATGGTAGGATAAAGTTTTAAGCTGCAGGTGGAGGATTGGTACAGGAAACTTGAGGAAAAAAGTTATCCACTAGTGCAACCCGTTCTGCCATCTCATTCTGCACTGTGCATAGATCTTGGCTTCAGTGTCTGTCATCCCTGAAGTTTGGATGCTATTGATTTCTGTCTTCTCTTGGTGGCACAGCCCTGCTCTTTTATACATGCAACAGCACACAAGGTAAACAGACAGCTTTCATGTGGAGTTCTTTGTGAAATTTGGAGAATTCAGAACAATTTCTTGAGTTTTTCTTTTTTTTATAATATAAATACATATATTTAGAATATTTTCAAATGTAACATAGTTTATTTAATTTTCCTGTGGAATAGTTGATTCAATTTTTCAAGTTGTCGTTTTGCTATGTGAACAGATTAAAACCTCTTCAGTCAGTGAATTCAAGAAAAGTTCAATTGACTGAAAAAATGTTCTTTTGCTCTTTTTCATACACAAAAAGACAGCAGAAGTTGCCCTTGCCAACTTGAAGAGCAAGTACGAAAATGAAAAGGCCATGGTTACAGAGACGATGATGAAGCTGCGCAATGAACTGAAGGCTTTAAAAGAAGATGCTGCTACCTTTTCTTCTCTGAGGGCCATGTTTGCTACCAGGTAAAACACACCATGAACAGGATATTCATAGAAAAAATAAATGAAACTTAAGTTGTCGCATTATCAGATTCGAAAATGATCAGTCTTGCCACTTAGTTAAGTAGTTTAATCACTGAATCACAACATATAAATGTGTGTTCCTCCTATTCATGTGAGTGGCATTGCTGGAGGATGTGATTGTTTATATGAGGCCATAAAAGACTATGTGTTCCTTGTCTACATCTCGCAAATCATTACCTCTCACAGGCTTCCTCTGTAAAATCAAAGTAATGAATACAAAGTATCATGAGAATGGGGAAGAACATTTTTTCCCATACCGTTGATCTGAAAAATACCTGTTATGAGAAATTATTCTGGAAATATAATGTGTAAGTAAGAGCTCTGTATGATGAGAGCTAACATGGTCACCAGGACAGATGAAAACAATGAAGAAACTATACTGATAAATGCAGGGGGGGCTGGACATATCTTGGTTACAATTCTCATATGTTGTAACAAGAAAGTCTGCATATCTGATTTAATCTTCACAAAACTCATGGGAGGTCAGAGGGCAGGGAAAAGAACTGAGTGAACCTTGGAGATATTGCTTACTTCTTTTTCTTGTCTGACCAGTTTTTAAATAGAAATGGCCCATCCACACCCGGCAGGTGAATGTCAATAGCAGCCAGACATCTTCTCGGCTTTGAACTTCTAGAGATGGGTGGGGATTATCCAAGACAGTTACTTGGTGATCCGTGATCCTTACCCCACTGCAGAATGAAGAAGAGGTGATGTGGGAGAAAGATGGGGGGATTTAGTGGTTACAGAGCCAAAATGCCTAGAAGGCACTGTTCATACAGAACAAAACTAACATACACACTCTCCACATTCTTTGCCTGTTCTACAATAGGAAAAGTAAGTAAGGAAAGCATTTGACAAAGCGGGGGGGGGGGCAAGTTCAGTAGGTCTAGGGACTAATTTCTTGTCTCTCTTGGGCCAGTCTTTGCCCCTTTGATTGTCCCAGGGCTGCACAGTCTTTGAAAAATGTGGAGAAAATCCCAAACCAGAAGTGGACAGGTGTGCACTTTTGGCTTTGAAGAAAGGTATATTTTTTGTGTTAAAGGTAGTACATAGTATCAACCAAGGATAGTGCTTCAGTTGGGTTTCTTTACCCTATATTACCTTACATTACGTTCCGTTACACTACACACAGCAGCTTTTTAAACAGAGTAGCTTGAAAGTTGCCACACTGAGTATAAGTGAAACTTCAAAGGCTAGATGGGAATAATTAATGGCACAGTCCCCTTTCAAGTAACAATCATGTCCTGTGCTATGTCATAATGGAATGCACATTAGAAAATATCCTGGGATTAATTAACCATTTTGGCAAGTATGCTATAGAATTATGGATTATTTAAATTGGGATAGCATGTGACACTTTTAATAAGTCAAGCTAATTCTGTGCTGCTTTTGAAGCTGCAGTATAATCACTAGCACATTCACTTCTGGCATATTTTCAAGAATAATAATATGACCACTGCTATAGCATTTTGAGGTTTTTGAGCTTTGACCTACCCTCAGTGCTTCAGCTTTTCCCCAAATATAAGCTTTGTGTCATAAAGCTGAATATTTTGTTGCATTTCGTATTTTAAACCATGATAAATTAATGACACACTTTGAACTCTTCAAGTCCTGGAGATAGGAATGTACTTGATATCAAAGTGTTACTCCTACATTTAATTTTTTAGAATATATAGGAATAAAGTTTAAATAGTAATTAGCCACACAAACATAATGAATGCTTCATTATTATAATGCATTCTGTCCTGTTAGTAGTGTTACAGAGTAAAAAACTGCCATTACTCCCCCATGAGAAGACAATTTTGAGAGTCTTTTTCTACATACTAGTTACGTCTGCACAAAGTGATAAACTAAGGTTTCCACAAGCCAGGATTCTGCAGAATCTTGGTATTGAGAAGAAGCTGTGTGTGAGCTTGTTATTTCCTGCTATTTTGACTATTAAATTAACTAGAAACTGAAAGTGCATTGTCTGAACCATGGATCCTGACTTATTCTACTCTTTTAAAGACACGGTTTATTCTTGAGTGATGAATTCTGGCTTGTTTTAGAGCTACAAGCCAAGATTCTTGGTTCATATAAGTCAGTAAAAACAGCAAGGTAGCAAGGTTTCACCTATGGCAAGTCTGTGCAAATGTCTCAGTAGGAGACGTGGCTTACCATGGCAACCTTGTGTTTTGTTTTGTTTTTTCCTTACTGTCATCAAACAAAGTGTAGGCTTGCTAGAAAGTATGCCCCGCCCATCTAATACCCTGAAGGATCACAGGAGCTAGTGCAAAGGTCAAGAACCTTTGGACCTCCATATGCTTTGAGCTATGCCCTTCATAATCTCTCATTGTTGGCCACTGATGTCTGGGGCCTGTTGGAGTGAACGTTTGTTTCCTCTTCATCATCTGGTGCATACATCGTCTTAGGTTACTTATTGAGATCATCTTCACATCCATAGCATAATGTGTGGGCAAAAAATGAGTCTTACTAGGATGAGAGAAAGCCGAAAGTGTTACGGAAAAGCATAGTGTCAAACTAACATACCCCTTCCATCTCATTGGTTTTCAGCATTGACCGCCCTCTGTGCTTCTACACAAAAACGGTGGAGTTCCATTTTGAATTGTGTAGAAAAAGAGAGACAGCTTGAAATTGGGGAGGCCACTGATTGTTTTATTTTTTGAGGTTGGGATGGTCCATCCTGTGTACCATGAGAAAGAAACGCTTCCTCTTACTGTTTACAGCTTAGGGTGTCAGTGTCTATCATTACATCAAAACGGTTGTAATGTTTCATAGCATCTTGTTTGTGAGGGAGAGACAAAAAACAAGCCTGATGCAAGCCCTGTCAGTCACTTTAAATGCAAGCTTTAAAAAAATAATTCTGGTAGTAGTTCTTCAGGGCAAGCACCAAATTGCTATTTGACCATCACACCCAAACTGTGTGGAGAGTTTTGCTGGAGTATAAACATGTGCAGAGGAATTTGCCGTGTTACTTGAAACCACCATCCATCTTGATGGTATAAAATGACAGTGGCTGAGGAGATCCTACCTTCCCTGACGCCGAGCAGAGGACGATGTAGGTTTAGCCAGGAAGTTTGTGCTCCCTTTTTCTCACTTGTTGGTTCAAGTCATGATGCATTTGCTCAATAGGATCAGGTTGGGTTCAAGTATGGGCTTCAAATGTGGGACCAGGCATTTTAAAAGTAAGTGTTGTGATTCCAAATGGACACCCAGACATACCATATTTGCCAGTGTATGAGACGCACTGGCATTTAAGGCGCACCCCACTTTCAAGGAGTATTTTTCAGGAAAATTTTTTTTTAGTTCCCTGGTGAGGGGAATGAAAAGAGTGCTGCACCAGTTTTTCTTGGGCCCTAGGAGAGTCAAAATGCACAGGAGAGGAGGAGAAGGTAAGGAGTGCTTCACCTGGATTCTTCTACCCCTTCCCTTCCTGTTTGCTTGGGCAAGGAGAACTTTGGCTCCCGGTTCATTCCCTGTGTTTTTAGCATTAACGTATTTGCTGGTGTATAAGATGCACCCCATTTTCAAAGGGTATTTTTAAGGAAAAAAGTGCATCTTATATACGAGCAAATATGGTATCTTTTGGAAAGCCATTGGGAACAAATAGACACATACAGTTTAATCAATGACTCAAAAACACTGATTCAGATTGGAAGCTTACGCTGACTAATGCTAGGATAAAATCTATGTTTGAAATTCTGTATTTATTCCCTGTTTTTGTTCAATCACTTTAACTTCAGTATGAATTGTGAGCAAGATGAACAATTTGAATGAGAAAATGGATGCTAACAATGTCTCTTAAAATTCTCCCTTGATGAGGGAATGCGTGTGGATACTGTCTGTTACAAATGCTGATTATAGGTTTCGTTGGCTCTTTAGAAACAGTCAAAATGAAATCCACAGTGAAAATATTCTCCTCTCATGGCTCTCCCATGATTTTCCTCTCTTGCTTTTATAAGATGTGCTTGTGGTATTATTAGGCATTAGACTGGTATCCCAGGACAGTGGCAGCTGGTGGATCCCATGTCAGTTAACCTGAACTTGAAGGAACTGTCCAAGGCACTGAACCCTATCCTCAAAAAAGATTCAGCATCTTAAATAGCTCATTGAAAGTTCAGGCTAAAACCTGAAGCAGATTCACAGCCTCACTGAAATTATACGGTAGCCATCCCTGTCCCAGAAGGCAGGGCTGGATTAACAGAAGATGAAGGCTTACTCTGTGTCAAGTTTAAGGGACCCCATAACATTATTCTCCTCCCCAAACATGTATTATTCAGACAACTATATAAAATTCAAAATATAGTTTTGTTTTTAAATTTAGGTGCCTGTCATAATCTCAGTCTCAAAACTGTAGTTTATTTACCTTGTGGATAAACTTTGCACTCTCAGCAGCCCTCTCCAGAGTACATCTGAAATGTTATGCCACACATGTGATAAGGTTTAATCTTTAAAAAGAGATATGCTGAGGCTTGCAAAGAAGCTAGTAAAATGCGGGCTGGACAGGGCTACTGTCAGGTGGATTTGTAATTGGTTGACCGACCGAACCCAAAGGGTGATCATGAATGGCTGCTTTTCATCCTGGAGAGAAGTGACTAGCGGGGTGCCACAGGGTTCTGTCCTGGGCCCAGTGCTGTTCAATATTTTTATCAACGACTTGGATGAAGGAATAGAGGGCATGCTCATCAAATTTGCAGATGACACCAAATTGGGAGGGGCTGCTAATACGCCAGAGGACAGGATCAAAATTCAAAATGACCTGGATAGATTGGAGAGCTGGGTCAAAGCTAACAAAATGAAATTCAACAGAGAGAAGTGTAAGGTCCTACACTTAGGTAGAAAAAATGGAATACAGAAATATAGGATGGGGGACACGTTGTTGGATAGCAGTACGTGTGAAAGGGATCTAGGAGTCTTAATAGACCACAAGCTGAACATGAGTCAGCAGTGTGATGCGGCAGCCAAGAAAGCCAATGCAATTCTCGGCTGCATCAATAGAAATATGGTGTCCAGATCGAGGGAGGTACTGGTACCACTCTACTCTGCTTTGGTTAGACCTCATCTTGAATACTGTGTCCAGTTCTGGGCACCCCAATTCAAGAAGGACATGGTCAAGCTGGAGCAGGTCCAGAGGAGGGTGACCAAAATGGTGAGGGGCCTGGAAGCCATGCCCTATGAGGATAGACTTAGAGAGCTGGGTATGTTCAGTCTGCAAAAGAGAAGGTTAAGAGGGGACATGATAGCCATGTTTAAATATTTGAAGGGATGCCATGTAGAGGAGGGAGAGGGCTTGTTTTCTGCTGCTCCAGAGACCAGGGCAAGGAGCAATGGATTCAAGCTGCAGGAAAGGAGATTCCACCTGAACCTCAGGAAGAACTTCCTGATAGTCAGGGCTGTCTGGCAGTGGAATCTGCTGCCTCGGAGTGTAGTGGAGTCTCCTTCCTTGGAGGTTTTTAAGCAGAGGCTGAATGGCCATCTGTTGGGAGTGCTTTGAGGGTGTTCCTGCATGGCAGGGGGTTGGACTGGATGGCCCGTGTGGTCTCTTCCAACTCTACATTTCTATGATTCTATGAGGTGAAAAACACATGAAATCCCTGCAGATCTCAGAGGTCTTTTTCCTGATTTGAGCTGTATGAGCACCAGCTGTGGTTATGAAGGCTAGCTGAAAATGAGAGAATTCTCTGTTGAGCTTGGTTATTGTTTTACTCTAGATTTGACTCTTGGGATTTTAAAAGTTCCTCTATGAATGTGTGTTTCTCTGTTAGAGAACAATTGGGAAGGAGAATGAATTATCTTCAGTAACTGCAGGGCATTCTGCAGAGCAGTCTATAATGTCTTTAATAAGCCCTGGAATGACTTGGCATGCCCTTCTTATATAATTTCATTGTGTTTTCATAAAATGTAGTACTGATACCTTCTGGCAGGGAAAAACCAATGAACATTAATTGCAGTGTGCTACACTAATTAATGAGGTCGAGCAGAGCATAATTAGATGATAGCTACCATTTGACAGTTCTGTTCCTTAGGTCTTCAGCATGAATAGAAGCCAGTGTGGAGCCTGAACCACACCTCAGTCTATGCAGCCAAAGCAAACCCATCTTTCCATATCAGAAAGATCCCATTTTGAAGTGTGCATTCATTTTCAGAGTGCAATGCTTTGGTAGAAGCAAGAATCTGAATCTTTACAGTGTGTGTGTGTGTGTGTGTGTGTATTAAAGAAAGTATTTTTGATTTGTATTTCATTTTGATTGTTTTGTAGTTTATTATATACAATAATAATATATTATTATATATTATTTGTAGTTTATTATATTATAGTGATAGCCATGCAAATCCATTAAAACTCCCTCAGAGTAGGATAATGATAATAGCTTTTTTAAAAGGACTAACAAACATGTCCCAATGTTGTGAAGCATTTTTCCTTTCTCCCAACATTTCACATTGGATGTTGAGCAACATGTTGGGATGGGTGTGTATGTGTGCAAACAAGGTTGGGCAGGAGATTGCCCCCAAATTTTGGAGTTTATGACGGTCTTCAAATGGATTGTGCATATAGAGGTGGATCCACTTTGTTAAGTGCCAGATAGACTGAAGGATGCTGTGGAGCAAAGAAGCAAAAGAGGGCTGTCCTCCACTTTGAAATACATAATGGTTACAGAGTTCTGTCTCCCAGTCCTGGTCAGAGGCCCTTTCATATTACACAATTATAGCACTGTGATTCCTCTTTAACTGCCATGGCCGCATCCTGTGGAATCCTGTGGTTTGCAGTTTGGTCAGAGAAACTTGAACTTTCTGAGAACTCTAAATGCCACTTCCGGAATTCCATAGTATGGAACCATAGCAATTAAAATGGAACTGTAGCTCTGTAATTGTATAGTGAGAAAGAGCCCCTGGTCTCTTGTAATGCAGAGGGCAAAGGAAAAGGGAAGCATGAGTGCTCTTTTGTTGGGAGAAAAAAATGGAGATTAACTGTAAGTAGGGCAGTGAAAACAACTTGAGTAGTTTTGTCTCGTGGGTAGAAGATATACCACACTCTGAACACAATGGAGCTCCTTTATTTGAGAGTGTGTCTACATGGGGTTCCTCAGCTGAAAGTCCACTTATTGTAAAAATGGTACAAAGCTCATAAACCTTCTGGACACAAGGATTTTGGAACTGATTACTTGTGACTACTTATGCACAGAGCTTGGAAAAGTTATTTTTTTGGACTACCACTGCCAAAGTCCCCTAGCCAGTATGGCCAGAGGAGTAGTCGAAAAGGAACATTTTCAGCCTCTGCTTCTGCAAGCCTGGAAGTTGTATATTCTGCTATAAGATGGAAGGGAGAAACTCCTGGATCTCTCCTGGATAGCAGCTTTCAAGAGATCCCAGAAGCTGCTGCCACTGAAATGAGTGTAACTAAAAGAAAAATATGAAATAGTTCTTGGATGCTGTTGGTCAAAAACCTCTGGTTCTTAAAAGTGCCTTTTCGTTGCAGGTGTGATGAGTACGTCACCCAGTTGGATGAAATGCAACGCCAGCTTGCTGCAGCTGAAGATGAGAAGAAGACGTTGAACTCCTTGCTCCGGATGGCCATTCAGCAAAAGCTGGCTTTGACCCAGCGCCTTGAGCATCTTGAGCTGGACCATGAGCAGTCCAAAAGGGTGCGCACAAAATCTGCTTCCAAAGCCAAGAGTAGTAACCCCAGCGTAAGTCATATACGGTCATGTGGAGACAGGTCGGAAGGGTCTGTGCTTAACAACAACCAAGTGTTTTGCAGTGAAAAATATAAGATATATTGTGATTAAGAGGGCAGATAGGAAGCCATACGTATGCATCTGATGTTTGTGCTGTTGAATGTCAGCATAAATCCCCACTATATTAATGTTGCAGTGATGAGTGGATTTGTACTAGTATGTTGTTAAACCATGTAATACAGGCTGTATTATAGTGGTCTTAACTGTACCTGGTTCAGAAGCATGGGGAGGGGGATGCTGTTAACATGTTTAATGGTGGAGAAGCACTTGGCTCTTTCCATCATGAGCAACTTGGGTTTTGCTGTTTATCAATGAGTGTTAGAGTTGCATCCCAGGTATGCTGCACCTGGTGTTACTAACTGTAGCTGATAAAGCACAAATGTGATCCTTTCCCCGGGTAGCAGGTGTTCTACACATTATGGAGAGAGCATCCTTGGCAAAATCATTATGTTCAATATGTTTGAGATGTGGTGAAATGCATCTTTAAAAATTAGATATGTAATATGAGGCTGCTGTGGCTGTTAGTTGCTCTCATTATCACCAATTATCTAATTCCAAAAGCTTTCTTATAAGCCGTAAATGCTGGGACAGCCTCATTGGAAGGATATCTTCTGAAATTCTCTGGTTTGCAGCCCATGCTTATTATCAGAGGGAAAATTGCACACTTAAAAAAATAATAATAATAAAGGAGATATGCAATATTGCTTGTCCTGGAACAAACTAGAATGCTGAAAGAAAATAAAATTAGAATCGCAGTGCTTCAGAGCCATTATGTTGTGAGGCAGTACGTATACTACAGACATTTCTGCAGTATTATGTTGTTGCTTCTAGCGGTGTAATGCATCAGAAAGGTGTGTTACACATTGGGCATCATGTAGCCAAAGTTAAATTTATTAAAAATATCCTTGATTTTGGTGGGAAAGTTAAACAAGTGCTATTTTCTCCCACTGCAATCAATGGAATTTTAAAAGTGCTTAAGCTCATGCCCTTTATTACTGTAACTGCACAGTATATGTGTACAGAATTAATAGAAGTATGTTCTAGTATTGTCAAGTTGCGATGCAGCTGTCCTTAACTGTCAGTATTAAGTCTTAATAGGTTAGTATTACAGAGCTCTGAGATTTAAGTAAAAAAAAAAGTTGCATTTCTTATGCAAGCACATATTTCACAGGGCTCTACATTCTAGGCACCAGAAATTAAGTAATGAGTTTCTTGCTAATACATAATTATGAAGTAGGGTAGCATATACATATTCATCTGGTTGTTTTTTTTTAAAAAAGTTGTCCACTATTGAACATTTAAGCGGCCTTTTTAGCCACTTAATTTCAATATGTTTGATAATTTTTTAAAAAGTGTACTTCATAATTGGTGCCTATAGAATGCTACAAGACTGTGGGGAAAAATGTTGCTTTTGAAGTTGTGGTAAATTTAAGGAGCACAATAAGGCACATTTTTTAAAAAACAAAAGAAGAAGAAACAAAAGAATTCAAAAGTGCCTAGCCTCAAACATTATTTTAATGTAAAGCCCTGTTCATTTTGTACTCTTTTCAAAGAACTTTGTACACTTAGAATATTACTAAGAAGTAATGCAGAACTGCTCAGCCATGTCTGCAGATAGTAGTAATATTTTTCCCTAAAGCCATGCTAATAATGATCTTGGTGTTGTACTGCCTCATCTCACATTACTCTTCCTTTTAGATGATCAGCAGCTTGCTTCTTCTGTCTTGCCACTCTGCCTATAAAGTAGTTAGGAGATATAGCAATGTTACAGTAAACGTAATGAGAGGGAGTGCTGCCTGCTTTCCTAGCAAAAAGGAAGCCAAGTGGAACTTGGACCTCTGAGGTTAGGAACAAAAGCTGACCACCACCACCACCCAACACAAATGTGAAATATGGGATCAGATTGGAGATTTTTAAAGTAGAGATCTGGTATCTAGAAATCAGACAAGTAAAGCCCCATGAATGATCAAGCTTAATACAGAAAGTAAAGGATCAGCAAACATGAAAGGTGTTGTTTTTTTCCCAATAGGTTGTTTATTGTCTGACTGGCAGGCCCAACGTATCTCGCTTTATTACTGCATTTGCAGAAGACACTGTATTCTCCTGTGTTTGAGCTTTAATATTGCTGTTTAGCAGGTTTTGATAGTCTTAGAACATCTTCTAACAAAATGGTCAATCCTGCTTTGTTCCTGATTGATGCACAATAATCCAGAAGGCCTTTTTCACCCCCTCTCCTCCCTTTTTACAAAATGACTTGGAAATAACTAGGCATTTAGATTGCTACTACTTTACTATGAGAGAAGCAGCAAACACTTTTGCTTCCACATTGATGGGGAGCTGTCGCTAACATTTCTAAAGGTATCCTTTTCTGCGGCGAGCCTTGTGACACAGCACACACCAGGGGAAGGACATTTGAAAGAAATAAATTGCATTGGCAGGTTTTCCAGGTAATTGAAAGTAAGTAGGGATTTTTCAACGTTGTGAGATGGCAACAACAGTGTGTCAGTTCACATTACCGTTTATAACATATTTCCTGTTATGTTCTGTGTTGTGTTACTGAAATGGTGGAGTTTTGAACAGGCTTATTATTGGTTTCCATAGTTATCTCAACCCTTATTGTACAAAGAAACACACACAGAGCCTTCAGTCTTACTCCTTTTTTTTAGTCTGAATAACCCATGATAGCTAAGCTTAAAGGGAGCAGCCCTGCTGCACCTGTCCATTTGTCAGCTTTAGGTGTCTGACTGGTTTTAAACACAGCTACCAAAAGAAACTATGAAGACTCTCTAAAGGTGATTTATTCTTGTATATAAACTTAAGACAGGCTGTCTGGACAGGCTTGTTGCACCTGTTGGCTGATCAGCTAGCTTCCTAAAACTAACCTCTGCTATAATGGTGTCTCATTTTTGCTCTCATTGGGTGGGCAGACAGCATGGAAATTTCACTAAGCCATCACTTACCTCTGCAAGTGGAACCTTTTTTCCTGAATGATTTTCCTGATCCCTGCATTGGCTGGCATGACTGACCTGCATGTTTCTGGAGAGCTGCCACAAGTCCTCTTGCATACTCACTGCCATTTACTTCTGCTTGAGCAGCGTAGCTTGATTCAGGACTTGTAAGAAACTTTTCTTCCTGCACAGCTTTTGCTAACAGGCCGTGCGTCAAAGCATTGTTTCAGATGCTTTTGAAAAGCGCCCATGAGCTGCGTTGGCTGCTTTCTCCTTAGAAGGACTAACAGATGACCCCTCAGCTGACTCATGTGCTATGGGACCCCTTGCAGCACACCTTTGTGTGTGCATTTGTGTGTTCTCGTTTTCCTTTCTTGAACTGAAGAAACTGAAAAAAAAAAAATCTGCCCCCGTTTCTAATGTTTTCACTTTTGTTTTTGTTTTACTTTCCACTTTTCAGCTGTAGAGTAGTACCCGGAGAAGGCCTTTGCAACAGTGCAACTTCGTCCCTTAGCCTGTGGCGTTATGGTTAGAAGTGGTGGTAGCCCGTTGCACAAAGAATGGAAACCACTGATAATGAACCTCTTCCCCCTCCCCCAGCAAAACCACATAATTTTCAATCTGCAACCTGTGTTGTTGTTTTTTTGTTCCCTTTTTCCTTTTTGACGTATTGTGTCTGGATTACGAAAAAAAAAAGCTTTATCCTTTTAAGTGCTGCTGCAGGAAGAAAACTTACAAATGCTGAAGAAACCTACTTCATACTGTATTAATTGCCATGGTAGCTTATGGCTTATTATACATGTTCAGATTGGTATTCCCTCCTTGACTTTATTTCATTATAGAGTGTTCTCTTTTTTTTTTTAAAGAAAAACAGTCTGATTGTTTAAACCTGTGCACTTTTAATATTTTGATATTTACTTTAACATCTTTTTATTCTTTTTTTAGAAGAGTTTATATTAAAGAAAAATATCCAGTGACTTATGCTTTTAGTTTATCTCCCTCAGAGGCTCGTGCTTGATGTTCTCCCATCCACATATGGCAGAGTTTTATTATTGTTGTTATTATTTTGTTCTACACAGTGTTTAGAAAAGAGCTTCAGTACAAACCAGGATTTCTGCTAAACTATATATGCGCTGTGCATCAGCATCTTTGTTTTCTTTTCTTTTTTAATTATAAAATATTAAGCTTTATCTGTTTGAAATTACTGATTTTTAACTGCCATGTTAATTGAGAAATCCAGGGTATTCAAATTCTGGGGTTTTTTCATATTGTATTATTATTCTTAGGAATAGTTCAATGTAACAAGAAGAAAACTTGACTTTGCTCTGGTTTAAAACAGTTATAGGCACTTGAAAATAAATATTAGTGTTACCTATAAATTCCAGAATGTCTGGGTTTTAGGAAAATCTTATGGCGTATGATTGATTAACAGAATTTTATACAACTATACCAGTTAAATTCCAAATTGGAATTGGTTTTTGTTACTACTTTTTTTTAATTGTGCCAAATTGTGGTACATTTTAGAAAGACAAATTCTAAAGTTGTCAATGCTAGGGTGTTCTATTTCAGCGCCTTTTTTTGTCATTTAATTGTTGCCAGTAGTGCCTTTCATAATTTTAAAGGGAGAAGCCTAGGCTAGCTTAGTCTGTCTAAGAAGTGGTTTGGGAATTTAGTAATGATGTGGAGCAATAAGTGCAAAGCAAACTCCCCTACCGCACACGTTGTGTAATGGCTAGACCTGCTATAGAGATGAGATATGCGCAAAATTGTAAAAAATTCTGTTAGTCAATGATACTTCATCATGCAAATTCAGGGGCACAGAAATTTAAAAAAGAAACAAACAAGCAAACACATGAAGCAAAACCCGAATATACTTTGCAAACCAAAATGGACGTTGTTGAATAAAATAATAAACAAGATGTATTAACACATTTGTGGTTGCAGTACAGAGGATGTTTTGGAAATATTGGTGTTCTGGTAGATTTGTATGGTGGTGGATCCAGTTAACCATAGTATTGTTTGCAAATGTGAAGGTGAAAAAGGAGACATTTAATATTTTTATCTTGCATGTTATATCTAATCCATTGTGATTTCAGGAAACAGAAACACAGATGTGCATCAACAAGATGTACCTGGTGGTACCAATTGTTGAGGCCTAACTCTGAATGATTAAATTTGGTACTTCTTGGTCAGGGGTGAGGACCACCTTCCTCTGAAAATAAAAAAAGAATAGAAATTGTAATAATAATGTCATGGGGAAAAGCTTTCTGTTTGCTGGAAGAAACTTTATTATTCCTAGAAGGTGGGGACTTATATTTTCATCATTTTGGTTACAGTATTGACTCATGATTACATTTAAATTACATCTCTGTGTGGGTATTTATTTGAAATGTCAAAGTACTGTATTATGTTATTATGTGCATTACCTTTTAGTGGTGGATTGGTCTTCATTTTATCATCATATGCATGTACTATTGCCAAGTAACCTTTACACAGACAGTGGGGAAAAAGAGTTAATGTATTGGCTTAAAAGGAAGACATGGAAACTGATTAAGGTACAGCTTTTGTGTTAATTTGATAATTTTAGGAGGTGTAGAGGATGAAAAAAAATGGCAATTCCAAATTAATCCCAAAAGAGTGCATGTTGTGTAGGAAAGCAATCTACCTGCGTAAAGGTAGTCACATTGGCAGTATCAATAAAAGAGAAAGAAGAGATTTTGTCTGGTTTTGTTTTTTTAAAAATGTTTTTAAAATACAGAGCATGTTCATACTCCCCCTTTAAGGCATCTCTACATATTACAGACGTGATCCAACTCAGCTTTTAAATTCCATTGATTACAGTGGGAAAGATTTAAGCATAAGTATATTACTCTGTCACTGAAATCAATGGTGCTTAGAAGTGATTTAACTTTAAGTGCATCCCTAAAATTGTACTGTCATAATGTGACAAAGATTCATGCACACTCTTTAGAGAACTGGAATTATATGTGTGTGCTTGGTAGCAAATCCATGTTTGTCACTTCACAATCTGGAAAAGAAAGACACATAATGTCACAGTTTTAAATTCAAAGTAATCAAATTTTGTTACAACTGGAATAGATGGATATCCCTGTTCCTTCTGTATATTGCAAGTGTCCTCTGTGGTAGAAAAATATGATCAGTTTCGTATATCCTTTCGTCTTGGAAATTCAAATGTTGCATTTCATAATAATGTGTATATTTCTTCTAAACTATAGAACAAGAAAAGAAAAAAACAGTCTACTTGTTCATACAGCTTACTCAGGATAAAATAAGTGGGGGCTGTCCAGTTTGTCCAAAAACCTATCTTGGATTGAGAGATGATGACATCACTGGGTTCAGGACTGAGCTATCCTAAGCCCAAGTCCTGCCGCTCAGCCAGATCTTGCTGTGGTCATTTGAACTATTCTCTGATACCCAAGATAGGTTTACAGAGATACTAGTGGTAATATTTGTCCCTCTGACAATCATATGAATTAGTCATATGAAAAAATTACTTTCCTTCCTTTGCTATCTACCAGCAGATAGTTTTACCATTTTATTCTATTTCCCATTTATTTTGTGCTTCACTATTACAGTAGACCAATCACAAACTAGGTATAATAGGTTCCAATTGAATTCATTAGAATAAAATATTTAGTCTCCTTAATATTTGAATTTTTTTTAAAAAAATCTTATATGCCTTCTATTATCTAACCGTATTGTTTGTTTTACACAAAGCTCAGTACTCCATACTCTTGAGCTACAAGTTCTCATCTATAGCATTTTCAGTAGGTCCATTTATATGCCTGTTCAATGAGTGTAGATCAGCAGTTGGGAAAATATTACCTATAGTCTGTGTGTAGTTCCCAAGGTCTGCTTACATCCCCCACTTCCCCAGGACCTACCAAACATCTCTGCACACCATTTAAAAAAAAAATCCTAGTTATATTTTGTCCCCAGGTGTTCCCGAAACAGACACTGCTTCTCTGATCTTAAAGTAGTAATTTGCCCTTATTCACATCCCAATCCCTGAAAACCACTAGTTGCAAGGAGGAGTGACTTTTACTTTTCATTTTCAGCTGGTACGCCCTGTTATGGGAACAAAAATACTCCCAACACTCACCTCTGCTGTAAACAGTAAATCAGAGATTTACATATTTTTTACCTGAGAAAGGAGTGGATGTTCAAGGCTGCCAAACATTTTTCCATGTCAAAGAAAGAGTCTTCTACTACTTTTGACTTACCTACCTGCCATGAAAATCAGCAGTTTGCTTGATGCCAGGCTGTAATGAGGCTCTTGATGGACAAAAAGTGATTGCATTTATATTTTCTTGTGTGGACGATATTAAATTCAGAATGGCTTTTGCAGCCTGGTGCTCTCCAGATGTTTTGGACAACTTCTGAGAGATACCAGCCTAGAAAGGATATTCTAAGCTCAATTTTATTCACTTAGTTCTTGTAACCAGCTGTTCCTAAAGTGGACTCCTCCAGATGTTTTGGACCACACTTAAGTGGCCTAGTTTCGGGATGCCTTGTTTCTAAGAACCAAGTGACTGATCTTTCAAGGTGTTGAGTTCCTCATTGTTTTATTCATGTGAAGCAGGTGTTGGGATTACTTGCCATCTTGTCATATCATACTGTATAATGGAAGATGGGGACAAATACAGAATTTTTCTAGCCCACAGTCTCACTGTCAAAAGGAAGATGCCTGGTGTTGCCTAAGAGAGTGAGATGCCTAAGAGAGTGAAAAACAGGATTCATTTGGGCACTTACACGTACTATACTTTTCTGCCTAGAAGTAAGGCTACGGATAATAATACATGGATGATACAATGGATGATACATTTGCCCAAGAACAATATGCCTAGCTATTGTGCTGTCATGATGATAATAATGCAGGGCTGAGAGCAATGCCCCAATGATGCCTGAAAATCACTCCATTTTGGGGGGGATATATGAGCTAAAATGGTGACCAGAAGTGGTGCAGTGTCCCATTTACTTGCAATTTTGGCTGGTTTGTGGAATTTAAAGGGTGTTTTGGGGTGAGTTGGAATGTGTTTTGTGTTCTGAGTCTTTAGGTGGTTTTTTTTGGGGGGGGGGATAAAAATCACACCAAACAAAATACTGAGGGGCTTCAACATCCACCAGAATGGGGTTAGGAGCCTCATGCAGCTCACACTTCCCCTGCTTATGTGATAAAATGATTGTTTAGACTGTGCTACAAATTTCTTTCCAGACATCAAGCACAATTCAAACTAAGCAACACTCAGCACCTTTCATCAACTGTCTGAAATGCTGGATTTCTAATATATTTTATAATGTTATGCATAGAAAATACACAGGTTATTAATGTAGTCCAGTACATTATTATGTGCTAGTAGTACCATTCATGCTTTCAGGTGAACCAACCTGGGTTTAAATGTGAAGAGGGAGGTGATGGCATGCACACCTTCTGTGCCAACTGCAAAGGTTTGAATAATTGAGGGTGTTCCTGCATGGCAGGGGGTTGGACTGGATGGCCCATGTGGTCTCTTCCAACTCTACATTTCTATGATTCTATGATTCTATGAATTCTAAACGTGTTTAACTAAACGTCTTTAGGGACAATCAGGAAGCATGTAAAAATGTTTTGTATGCAGTATGATTGCAGAGAACTTTCCCAGCACATCTAACAAGCACACCCAGGGACCTCTTTGAGATATTTACAGTGGCCAGCCCAAGTTCAGACATGTAGAACACCAGCATAGCATGCACTGCCTTTCTATAGTTTGTGGCCTCACAAGGGAGCTGACCAAGGTGCTATTGCCTGTTTCTGAAATAGGACTAAAGGACATCTGATATTCCTTTAAAGTTTGTACTTTGAAGGAGCTGGCAATCCTTTTAAGACACTTCTCATCCAATCCAGTGCATAGAACTGAACACGGAATTGGTGGTTTAAGGCAGTAATACTAAGATGCAGTAAAATTGGGCCTCCCTCACTAGATTTCAACTATCTCTTCTAATTATGAGTATGATCAGTGCAAGTTTACACTGCAGTACAGAAAATTTGTAAATTGAACAAATGAAGCCATGGCCCTGTCAGTCATGGTCCAATCAGGTCACCTGGTGTAGGATCTAGTGCAGGGATTGAAACTACTGGCACTTTAGATACTGGACTACAGTTCCCATCATACCTGATAATGGGCCATGCTGACCATTGCTGGTGGGAGTCGGAGTCCAAGAACACCTGCAGATCCACAGATTCTCCTCATCTATGGAGATATTGAAGACAGTAGAATATTTGCTGACAGTCATGGAATCAGAGAAGGAGGAGGGACTTGACCTCATCATATGCAGAAGAAACAGGAATTAGAGTCAGAAGAAATGTGGGCCATAAGGTAAGGAACACTGTGTCACATTATGGGGGGAAATTTGGGCAGAAGAAAAAATGCCATATTCCAAATGAAGGGTAACAACTGGGCTTGTAGATGGTTCCACTTAGGTTCTTCTAAGTAATACCATCAGTTACTATTTGTTACCTCAAATCCATTAACTAGAGGTGCTGCAGGACTGAATATAGAATCTCTTCTATAGAAGACCCAAGCTTCACCACCATGCTGCAGTGTCCCTGTAGTTCAGTAGCAGAACACATGCTTTGGCTGGAGAATGTCCCAGGTTCAGTCTCCCAGCACCTCCACTTGAAGGATCTCAGATAACAAGGCTGGGAAAAGAGCCACACCTGAGACAAAAAGAACCACCACCAGCCACAACAGAAAAGACAAAATGAAGAAAAAAAACCCCCACCAAAGATCTGACTCTGTGCAAGACAGGCTCATATGAAATCTATAGAACGGAGAGATTTGATTTTATTTTTAAATGAAATTTCTACCGAGCCCAATATTAGCTGTATTCCTTTTCTTGATAAAATGGATTAATAGCCTCATCCCTGCCCCCACTTTTGCTTGGTCATCTGAGGCAACAAAATGTGTAAACAGGAGAACATGAAACAGCAGTGATAAAAGGACACTGTGCAATCCTCACAACTTTAGTGGGTGTCAGACCTTGGTCCTTCAGACGTTTGGAACTTCACTTCCCCCAATTCCAACCATTAACTGTATTAGGTAAGACTGCTGGGAACTAAAGTCTAAAAAACATCTGGAGGATCAAAAATTGAGAAACACTGGTTCAAATTATTTGCATCCTGCCTTTCTGAATAAAAGTGCTTTTAAGGCAGCTTACAGACCACAGATAAGTATTTTTTTTTAAATAAAAAAGAATTACAGTAAATGTTAAATCCTAGAGTCTCCTAAGGAGTCATCCCATGAGACAGCTGGTAACTTATTTTTGTGTGAAATGGTTCCAATCACTTACCATGGTTTTGTTTCCTTGTAACATAAATCCAGCAGCAGCAATAGCACTGCAAGAATGGACGGGCCCCAAGCAGTTTTATTTCTGGTAGCCTGGATGAGTGTCCTTAAGTATCATTATTGTCCTTTGCAGGCTTATTGGCAATTGCGGGCAGCATGACTGAGCCACTTCCTGATAGCTCCTTTTGCTATAGCTATTGATCATCCGTAATGACAGCTGGGCTCTCTGTACAAGGAATGCAATACCCAGGAGCTTCTGCTGTGCCAGCCTTCCTTCCTCTGTGTCTTGTTTTCCACCTACTCAGATTTCATTTCCTTTCTGAAGGTGTTTTTAGATAGGAAGAGCTGAAGGGTGTTTGTGTCTGTGGATATACATGCATTCATTCTGGAGTTAAATTTTTCTTTCATTTTACAAAGTGTTCAAGAAACAAACACAAGAACCATTGTGTCCTATCCAATATAACACCAGAGGGGGAATTAAAGTGAGAAGATTTCTGCTCATTTGTTTATTAAAATAGCTATTTATTCCCCCACAGGCTGTTAAGGCCCTTGAGGCAACGTACAAGAGAGGAAACCAGTTTTTATAAATAAAATAGTATTTGAAAACTGGTTTTGGAAACATGCACACACAATTTTGAAAAGCTCTTCCTGATTTTAGGACAAGAACAGTGCGGTCTGGGCTCCACTCTGGGAATTTGAAAGGGACGGAGTCAGCCTAATCTCTCTTGGAAGAGAGCTGCCCAATTGAGGCATTGCTACTGAGCAACCTGAGCAGATTCTGTTATGAACTGTACCAGTATACTTCCCACCATGAGTCTAGGAAGATGAATTAAAGAGGTTGGGGAAAAAGGCAGGCAGGAGAGGAACACTGGTTCCTGGAAATTCCAGGAACTACCTTTGCACTCCTTCTCTGGCTGAAATAAAAGCTACCCCCCCCCTTCTCTCACTGCTTTCATTTTATCTGCAGCTTGCAAAAATACAGCTGTTGTGATGGCAGGACAGATGCTATTTTAGGACTGGCAGATTTCCTGTTTGATTCTGCCGCCCTCTGTATGTAAGGACAGGGAAAAGCAAGATCTTCCACACATTTGTATTGTATTGCTGAATCCAAGACAGCCAGAACCAGAGGAGGCATCAAGTGTAGGGTAAGGTGCTCTGTTCTAGGGTGACAGATCTATGTATGAGTGACACTGAAAACACAAGATGACTTTATTCAGATATCTCAGTCAGGTACTTCGTATGGTGTAAACCACTCTGAGTGATGTTAATTGAAAAGGAGAGCCTAAAGAGTATAGGAAGTGTTATGCTGAGCCAGACTAAAGGCTCTCTGCAGCATACTGTTTCCCATAGTGACCCACCAGATAATTTTGAGAAGCCCACAAGCACAACATGAGGGCAATGGGTCCTTTCCTAGAGCAACTGGTATTCAGAGGCCAGTTGCTTCTGGTCCTGAGGTGTGTGTGTATGTGCCTTCAAGTCACCTGTTGACTAATGCGCACCTTGTTACCCTGTGAACTGGGGGACCCGGGAGGGACACCAAAACATGCTCAACTAAAGTTGGGGAAAATTAGCTCAGAGCACTGCTTAACGATATGAGAGGCAGGGTAACGTAGCGAGATCTTGAACCCTATGTCTACGGGGTCGGGTCGAGTCAAGGAGAACACCGAAGTGGAAATAATAAATGTTTATTAAATACAAACAAAACAGTGTATGCGACACACTCATACAAGATAACTAAAGAAAATAAAGTTTGGAGTGGTATAGAGGGATTTTTAGAGGGATTGCTGGTTTGGGTGATACTTCACCTGTCCTGAAGCCCAGAAAAATAGAGAGCGAGGCTGGGGTGCGATGTAGCTCAGCACGTGGAGCTGAGGGGAGGCTCGCCAAGCAAAGCGGCAGCAAGGTGGGATGAAACTCGGGAGCGTTCCGAGGAAGGTCTCGGAATCAAGGTTTTTTTATAAGGAGAATTGTGACTGCAGGCTATGCCGTACTTGGGGAAAACAATAGATTTGGAGTTGGAGACAAAGCCTGCGAAAGGTCAGAATCTGAATGATTGAGTTATTGTAGCAGTTCTCAATAGAGTAGCCAGTATGCAGATGCAGAGTACTTGGGTATTGCATAGTTTACCCATCAAGCTGCCAGTGCAGGGCAGAGGCTCTTTTGTAAGTGGCGTGCATACTTAATTAGAGTACTTGCCTGGAGGTCTCCTAAAGCAGTGAGTCAGCTATTTCTGGCCTGCCTGTATTGTAGTTTGAATATTACGGCTATTAACAGCCGAGCGTTTACGCACTTGTCTGGCGGCCTCGCAAGCACATGGAGAGGAATAGAGAAGTGAAGCCGAATTGTGATATCAAGAGGTTATCTTTTAATATCCCCAAAGCTCGGACTAGCCAGGGCAGTAACAACTCCCATGAATTTCATACGGTTTTCTTAGGTAGGGAATTACTCAGAGATGGTTTGTCACTGACTTCTTCTGAACTGTAGCCTCCAGCACCTGGTATTCCTTTGTGGTCTTCTGTGCAAGTACCAACCAAGCCTGACACTGCTTAGCTTCCAAGATCAGATA
Organism: Cyclura pinguis; assembly: GCA_030412105.1. Lineage (NCBI taxonomy): Eukaryota > Metazoa > Chordata > Lepidosauria > Squamata > Iguanidae > Cyclura > Cyclura pinguis. Next base: position 83,399,226 of record CM059600.1, read on the forward strand.
GGATCTGGTGCCTTCAGGGTATAATATCATAGAATCATAGTGTTGGAAGAGACCACAAGGACCATCCAGTCCAATCCCTGCCATGATTCAGGAATACACAATCGAAGCACTCCTGACAAATGGCCATCCAGACTCTGCTTAAAAATGTCCAAAGGAGACTCTACCACATTCTAAATTCAAAATGACCACAGGTTAGAGAGCTGGTCCAAAACTAACAAAGGGATTTCAACAAGGGGAAATGTGAGGTACTACACTTAGGCAGAAAATTTGAGATGCACAGATATGGGATGGGTGACACATCGCTCGAAAACAGTATATATGAAAAGGGTCTTAGTAGCTCAGCATGAGTCAACAGCGTGATGCGGAAACTAAAGAAAGCCAATGTGATTCCAGGCTGCATCAATAGGAGTATAGTATCAACACTGAGGGAAGTAATAGTATCACTCTATTCTGCTTTGGTCAGACCTGACCTGGAATACTGTATCTAGTTCTGGGCAACACAGCTTAAGATTATTGACAAGCTAGAACATGTCTAGAGGAGTGCAACCAAACTGGTAAAAGGCTTGGAGACCATGCCGTATGATGACTGGCTTAGGGAGCTGGGTACGTTTAGCCTGAAGAAGAGACGGACAAGAGGTGACATGATAGCCTTGTTTAAATATTTGAAAATATGAATTTGCAAGTGACACCAAATTAAGAGCAGTAACTAATATCCCAGAGGACTGCGTATTTAGGCCTGGTGGTTGTAACATAAATCAAAAATGAAAAATGCCTAAGTATAGATCTTAATAAAAAACGATATACAAGTAAATATTTGGAAATAGATATTGAACTCCACATAGCCCCAGGTATTTCTTCCTCACAGGAAATCTGATCATGTAAAAGTGCTGAGGAGCCTCTTTCTACTTGGTGAATATAACTCAGGAAGAGGCTAAGTCAGGCCTTCTGAAGAGTAATCTAAGGTAAAGTAAGTGTTCCTGTCAGTCCCTAAGGAATAAACAAAGGAGATAGCCATGGAAGAGTCTGCATTAAATAACAGCCTTCATCAGCAGCACACAATGCTCAGAGTGACAGTGCTGTTAATGCACGGAAGTGATTAACTTGCTCTTGGCAGGGTATTAATATCTGGCTGACTGGCAGCTTTTCTGTTCTGTTTTTCTATAATGGATAAAGTTGCCGTTGCTGGTATTCTGCCTCCTATTATAGTATCTGTGTGTACAGGAAGACCATCAGAAAGAAGTTGGAGAATAGCTTCCAGTGTTGAAGGCTCTGTTCCCTGCAGAACTACTAAAAAGAAATAACCTCTCTGCACAATGAACTTAATTAGGAGATATACAGTGAAACAACCACTAGGTGGTAGTATAGCACAAAATAGTGTGTTACCAATGTCTAATAACAAGCAGAAGCCTAAAAGCACCAGAACTTGTCTGAGTTTGAAAGTTAAGCAGGGTCAGCCCTGGTTAGTAGTTTCATGGAAGATCACCAATGAATACTAGGTGCTATAAGCTATATTTCAGAGGAAAGAACTGGCAAAACCATGTCTTAGTATTCCTTGCCAAAGAAAACCCTATGAAATTCATGGGGTCACCATAAGCTGACAGGCAACTTGAAGGTGCACACACACAGTAAATTAGATAGCAACGTCATACAGTACCAGAAATTAGATAGCAACGTCATACAGTACCAGAAACGTATGCATTGGACTCACCTTTCCCTCAATAAAATTCTTTTGTATATTTGACAATAAAAATCTCCTTTGCAGAATAGTTTCTTTGCTCATTTATTTAAAAATTGGATGATGTGATCTTCCTGAGTACATCTATCTTAATCTGACAGCAGGTTGTATCTCTCAGTCTACTGCTGGAACAGCTGTGTAAACCAATCATGGACTGCCAGATCTACCTTTGAATACCCGAAGAATTATAGAATTACAGAAGGAATACTGAAAAGGATACAGTTTCTGTACAGTGCCATGCTTGCTGGAGCATTCTGGGCTGAGATCTTATATTGCTTCAGCCTCCATTTCCACACTACACTGTTATAGTGCTATTATTCCACTTTCAACATCCTGTGGGATTCTGGGGTTTGTAGTTTATCGAGGCCAAAGAGGTCTCTGGCTGAGAATTATAAAGGCCCCTGCCTCAACGGCAAACCTCAAGATTCCATAGGATGTTGAAAGTGGAATAATAGCACTATAACAGTGTAGTGTAAATACCTGCTGGTGGAGTTGCATATGCTTGCATCACACAATCCCTAAACAGAATACCAGCGTAGTGCAACAGATGTGAATCATATGTCATGGGTCACAATCCATAATGGTTAGGGATGCCTGAGCGAAAACTAGAGATGGCTCCAGTACCTTTAATGGTTGTGCAGAAGAGGACATTTCAGCTGGAGTTGCTTGTTGCTCTGGTTGCGTGGCAAGCAACAACTGCTGAAGTTCCTGCTTCTACACAATCATTACAGGTACAGCAGCCTTCTCCAGGTTTCATTCTGGCAACCCTAATTATGCTGAATACACATGGTTGATAGTCCATTATGCAAATACAATGCGTAATGCATAGAGGCAATGCACAATATGTAGAGGCAATACACATTCACTCACTCTTCTGTGTACTTTATGTGCTATTCTGCTTCTGTCACCATCAGCTGGAGCCAAGTGTTGTTCATTGTCCATGAAATTTACTCCACGTTCATAGTGCAATTTATGCCAAAGTGTATCTGTAATGGGGTCTGGCCCCGTTTCCTACTCTCAAGTAACAGAGGGGACTCTCAAATTCTACCTAGCTGCTAGCACCCACTAATTCACCCCATGTGACTCAGTACTGAGGAGTTTAACTTGCACTTTTCCCCACTTCTAACTTTGCGGAGACTTCGCATCCCCATCCTGTGGGAGATGAGAATCCTTTACGTACATGCATGCAAACCCCAACCAAAGGCACATGAAAAGATAGTGCAAAAGATGAGATGGTTTAAGGAAAGCTTTTTTTCTGAGCAAGCATCCTTATACTAGCAAAACGGTATTTTGTACGTGAAGGCACCTTCCTTCAGGCATTCTTTCATATTCAGAGGAGGTTAGAGAGAAACTTAAGTCCTGATACAGATAGCTGAATATTGCTACTCTACTCATGGTACAGATGGTGTTCTGGATCTTTGGATGTTCATGGAAAGCTTTGAGTCTGGACCTCTTTGCCTAGTCTATGACCAAGCTTTCCTATTGACAATGAGGAAACTCCCTTACCTCTCCATCAGTCCCAAAGTCTCTCAAGTCTCTCTTTTGTGCCTTGTGGTAGTGTACTTTTATGACTTCTCATCTTGGAAGGATTTAGAAGCTCCCACACTTCTCACAAACAGGTAATCCACACTGAGCAATCACCTCTCATGACCTCTGTTGTTCTATGGTGATGATGACACTCAATAAAGGTAACCTAAAACCATCTTATCATTAACCCTATGTTTATCTGGAGGAGAGACTATACCACTCAGCTGTGTTGCCCAGATACTGAGAGAGCTCATTTATCGTAGCGTTGTCAACAGGAGTCCGGCCAGCAATTTGTATTTCAAAAGTCAAACTTTCACAACTTCTGGTTTTCTGGGACCAGTATTAGTTATCCTGCTTTGGTTCCTTACTAATAACATTGGCAAATCACCAAGAAGTGAGCGTGACAATGTTTAATTTTTATGCCTTCCTGTACATATCTCCTGATAACCATGCATAAATGCTGTTTGCCCTGGGTGTAGAAAATCAGCTGATAAACCAGAGGTTGACTTTGTAGCTTCTACTCTCCAGTGCTACAGGAGCCAGAGGTCTATTTTAAAATATACTATTTTAAAGGTTGTCAGAGGGTAGGAGGGTAGGAGATACATAGCTTTCTAGATGGTTCAACTGCAATTCCCATCAGCCTAAGCCGGCATAGCTAAAGGATGATGGGAGCTGCACTTCAGTTACGTCCAGGGAGCCAAACATTCCCCATGCCCATCAGAACTTTAGTTTCTGCTCTACACAGCAGCTGAGAGAAGAACGGAGGCCTCATGCCAGATTTCACTCCTGGAAAAGCCTGCTTAGGTTTTTTTTAAAGGTATAGCAACAGAACTTAGTGCAGGTCTTCCACTTTCTCCTCAGAGTGTCCCTCTACAAAAACAAATTTCTGGCCCTCATTTTAATAAATGTGTTTAAGCCGAAATCCTAAATGTTTCTAACAGAGAGTAAGTCTCTCTGGATAGAAGGGGACAAATTTCTAAGTAGGCTCACATAGGATTGTGCTCTTTGTCCATTTTCAGTGGTGAGGAATGAGGGGTCAGAAACATGAAATTACAACCGTTCATAGTGTCATCTGGAACTGTGAGTTATGCCAAGGATGGAGAGATCCCATCTGTGTTCTTTTCTTTTCCTCAGTAGTTCAGCTGGAGGGCACTACCAGCCATCACTCATAGTAGCCATCTCTGTCAGCTAAATGATATTTCTCTGACCACCTGCCTTGGACTCTGAAGCAGCAGATTGGTTGGATCAGCGCTGCCATTCTGAAGACCAGAGGCAATCATTATGGCAGATGGTCAAATATTTGCTTTGGTGACATAAAAAACTCTCTCTCTCTCTCTCTCTCTCTCTCTCTCTCTCTCTCTCTCTCTCTCTCTCTCTCACACACACACACACACACACACACACACACCAATAAAGCAGTGAGTTAATAACAGAACAAGTGCAATGGCCAATGGAATTTCTTAAGACAACTTGAAATTCCATACCATTGTTGGAGAAGGGAAAGCACCATTCTCACTGTGAACCTGGGCATTATGCCATAATTGTTCCTAATGCAGAATGAAACTATAAACCACCTTCTTATGCTTGTATTCCAGCTGTGGAAATATTGCTCTGTGTGCACGTGCCTTCAAGTCAGCTGTCAACTTGCAGCAACCCCATGAATTTTATAAGGATTTCTTAGGCAAGGAAAACTCAGACATGGTTTTCCAGTTCCTTCCTCTGAAATATAGCCTACAGGACCTGGTATTCATTGGTGGTCTCGCATCCAGGTACTAACCAAGGCTGACCCTGCTTGGGGTACTTAGGCCAAACCAGTATAATCATAACTGATCCCGCAGTGAATATGCCAGTGATGAAATACCCACTTTGCTAGTCTCTCAATGGACCTGAGGCTCATGCTACAGTAGTAACAAATTACACGTTTTGCCACAGAAATAGCAACATCAGTGTTACAACAAGAGGTTCTTTCTCACTGTACAGTTATAGCCTCTGATTCGAGTCTAACTGCCATGGCTGTATTGTTTGGTGAGGCACTAGAATTGTCTGGTTCAGAAGTCTAAGCACCCTTCCCTAAACTACAAACCCCAGGATTCCATATGATATTGCTACAGCAGTTAAAGTGGAATCATACTGCAATTGTGTAGGCCCTGGGTTCAAAAGACCGCTAATGAGAGCTGATTTTTCTCTTCTGAGTAATTTATCTTATAATAGTTGTTGTCAAACTCAAAGACTGCTTCCATTCACAGAAGAAACGGTTGGAGGAACACACTATTAAAGCAAACAAAGAAGCCCTATGTACAAGAAGAGTCACAAGCAAGCTCCTTGAACTAGATTTCTAATGAAAAGATATCTGCTCATGGTATGTTTAAAAAAAATCCTACCTAATTCTTTACAAGGTAGTCATTTTAAAAACAAAGCAAGTCCCTTTTTACACTAAAATTTGAGTCTTGTAAGAGTACAAAAGTGTTAATTTTGAAACATTGCCATCTAGTGTTTAGAATAAAAACAGTACTTGTGCTAGGGACAAAAACATTCCTATAAGGCTGAAATCCTAAGTGTGCTAATTTTGGAATAAGTTCCATAGATGGGACCAACTTCTGAATAAACATGCACAGGAGTGGGTTCCACAGAATAAGCATGCTATTTAAAAAGCTGCTTATATAAAATGGTACCCTTTCTCGTTGTTTTCAGCCATCTAAGAATTAATTTTATTTTCAGCCTTGAAACCCTTGGACTGACTACTCCACCTGCAAAATGAGATAAGCTCTAAAATTACTCCAGCTAAAATACAATTCCATCCTCTAGAAAGTTGCCCATAACCTGAACCATTGCAACAATCATATATGCCCCCCAAAACCCACCTTAAAATCCAGCCAGCTGTACTGAGGGCCTGAGCTCTTTAGCGCTAGTGAGCGGGACACTGAAGAGTGATGCATCCAGTCTACTTCTGCTGGCTAGAAGTGGTGCACCAATTAGTTGCAAAAGGGTTGTGCAGGGGTCCCTGCTTCTGGTCAGCGTACTGTTGCTCACGGGTGGGAGGGACTTTCTACTGGTTGAAACTGCAGAACTCCATCTTTTGGTGTGGTTACCTGGATTTCAAATGTGTTTAGGGGATAAGATCATGAGATGGGGTGTAGCCATGACATTGTAGCTAAATGTTTGCTGCAGAATCTCAACCATTCATTCATTCATTCATTCATTCATTCATTCATTCATTCATTCAATTTATATCTGCAGCTTACCTGTTTTTGAAAGCCAAGGAAAAAGGTACATTAATACTCTTTACTTCTTACACATCTCTTTCTCCCTGTCACAGTAAATGTGTTAAGAATGAGACCAAAGGCATAAACTTTGGAGACTGAGAACAAGGGAATAAACCTTCGCAAAGCCTAAGCCCTCTCTAGCATTCAAGCCTTTTCCCAGTCTTGCCAGGTAACCTTGGCAGGCTCATCCAAGGGGCCAAGTTGATCCCTTTATCTTTTCTCAACTGATGCAGCAGCTGCAGCAGATCACAGGATGACACTACTAGGTACATGAGTAGTGTTGCATGCCCCATGTGGCTTTCCAAATCCAAAGGAGTTCTCTGGATCCCTCTCATGTAACACAGTTTCAGTGATTCCACTTTCACTGCCATAGCTGCATCTTATGGAATCCTGGGATTTGCAGTTTAGCACAGGTTGTTTAGAATTTTCGTCCAAAAAGATCTAGTGCCTCACCAAACTACAGTTCCGAGGGTTCTGTAGAATGGAACAAGGGTAGTTAAAGAAGAATCATAATGCTATAATTCTATAGTGGGACATGGTCTGATTGGCCTGCGAGACCTTCTGAGCTGAAACCCACAAAATTCTGAGTGTCTCCATCTCCAGGCTACAGTCATTAAGAGCTATACTCGTCTGCATGCCTCTTTCTAACTTGGCTGGGAGTCAGTGTGCTGTCAGTTCATTGTTTAAATCATCCAGGAGTGGCCAATGCAAGCCCCCACCCATTTTTGCAGCCCCAGGAGCCCCCAGGGACCTTTCCATGACAAACGGAAAGTGGAGAATTGCAGCCTCGGAAGCATCCAGGAAGTATAATTCCCCTTTAAAACAAGGCGTACAGCCCCTCTATACCTTGTTGTTATACAACATTTCTGAAGCAAAAAGTAGTACTCTGGCTACTTCTAGTTTCATTGATGATTCACCCCTGTGCAAATCATGGGAGCAGAAAAGTGATCCTCAAATCCACTGAATCATTTATTCCTTACATGAGGCTCTAAAAGTGTTGCCCTCGAAGAAAACTCATTCAGGCCCTTTCTGCATGAGGGGGCTATGCCACTGTGGGGCCAGGATGGCAGCGGTTGGCTGGTTATACTTCTGCATGACATTGTCACTGGCCCGCCACCATCTTGCTCACAAGCAGTGCACGTACGCAGTATTTGCAAAACAGAAAAAAATCTGTTTTACACCTACCATCATGCAGCGCTCCTACCCTTCCTAGCCATGCAGAAGGGTAGAAGCACATTGGCAACGCCTCTCTCCCCAGTGCAGCAACGGCATGTGCCCAGCTGCACTGCAGAAGGGAAGAGGTGGGGCCAGAGCTCTCCCCTCCTGGTACACTCCCCTCCCTGCTGGGGCTGCAACGGAAGGACTTGCCGGAGCCCTGTCATACGGAAATGGCCTCAGACTCTGTCAGGTTTCTTTCTTCACGCTCAATTCTTTCTGAGTTCAGCCTCTGCCAATGTGACCAACAGAGCCCCACCCTGCCTGTGGAGCTTCTTCCAACTTTGTTGGACCTTCATCCCAGTTATCATTCACTTATCTTTCCTGCCTTTCTCCTCTTTCTCCACAATTGTTGTTGTTTTGATCCTTGAGTACAGTCAGAATAGAAAAGGTGACTAAAAGTCCTCCTTTTGAATTTTGTACTCCAGCTTGTTTAAAGGTATAAAATTTTCAGATAAATCAGAGGAGATCTTTTTTCCCCCCAGAAGAAATTGTCTTTTTTAGCCGGCCAGCCCCTCCCGAAACTGCAAACCCCAGGATTCCACAGGATGTTGAAAGTGGAATCATAGCGCTATTAATAGTATAGTGCGGAAATGGCCTAAGCTGCTGATACAGAATTCCAGCCCAAGTTTGATATGTTGAAAGGATGCTTTATTCAGACAGTTCTCCTGAAGCTGAATTTGTTTGCTGTTTGCCACCAAATCTACTTTGACTTATGGTGACCCAATGAATGAGAGCCCCAGATGTCAACTGCTCTGTGCAGGTCTCTCACACTCAGAGCTGTGGCCACCTTGATTGAATCAATCCACTTGTGCCATGGTCTTTCTCTTTTCCTGCTGCCTTCCACTTTGCTCAGCATTATTGTCTTTTCCGGTGACTCATGTCTTCGCACAGTATGTCCAAAGTACAACAGCCTGTTTAGTCATCTTGGCTTCTAGTGAGAGTTCAGCCTTGATTTGCTCTAGGATCCATTTATTTGTCTTTTTGGCAGTCCATTGTATCCACCAGCACTGTATCCTTCAGCCACTGCATTTCAAATGTGTTTTCTTCCTGCCAGTTTTCTTTTTTGTCCAGCTTTGTCCAGCTGTGCTGCAGGTAGCATTACTGCTGGCGGGGTGTCCCAAGTCATACACATTTTGCTGAGGGGGAGCAAGATTAAATGTGCCAAATAGCTACTGGGCTGCAGCTATAGTGGGGGACGGCACCGTAGGAGATTCTGCCAGAGACTATGGCAGCGGTACTTTAGCTAATTCTGAAGGGCATGGTATTGCACAGAAGAAGGCAATGGTAAGTCACTCCTAAATGCCTTTTGCTTTGAAAACCCCTGTTGAGACAATGCAAAATGAATTTTAATGTCTCTTTTTAAACATTTTTTTTGGCAACAAATGGACTCCTGAATTATAAGGAGTACCTGAACCCAAAAACAGCAACAAATAGATACATGACACACTAAAACGGATGAACATCAATAAAAAAAATACATAATCGGTTAAAAGAACATTGACATCAGTTTACTTGTCTGTCCCTATGGATCAAAGCAGGGAACAACAGAGTGGTTTTTGCTGCTCCCCATAAACTGCCAGGGCCAAAGAGTATCAGTTCTTTGGCCTTGCCAGTTTATGAGGAGCAGCAAAAACCAATTAAAGACAGCAGAAGAACCCACATTAGTAAAAATTTTAAAAAATTAGTAAAACAATAACAATAATAATATCCTTATTTACTAATTTTGTTTTTATATTATTGTTGTTGTTGTTGTTAACTATAGTGTCAGGCGCACATAAAACACTCATTCCCTTAAAAAGGGAATTGCAGTGATCTGATACTACACACAGGCCCTTTTCGCACGGCATTTGTCATGGAGCGTTGCGCGATTGCAAGGAGTGTTCCACATGACATCCTCGCAATCGTGCGATGCTGCCGGGGCCAGCAGACGCCTATCGCGCGATATATCATTTTCAGCTTTTGGCCGAAAATGATGTGCGATTGCGCGTCACTGCGGGGCTCCACACACACTTACCGTCCGTGCAGAGCCTCCGGACCCACGGCCCTTGCGCTTCCTCCCCCAACACAGCCTGGGAAAATAGCCGGCTGCACTGCGGAAGGAAGAGGAAGAACTCTCATGCTGCCTGCCAGGTAGGCAGCTGCTGTGGAGTAGGAGCAGCGGGGACGCGAGAGCCTTGCGGAAGAAGCTGCTTGCGTGATCCCCACGCGACCGCCCCAGATGCAGGTAAGCTGCAGAAAGGGCCACAATCTTACACAAAAATCTTCTTGTTAACATAAACCCAAATCCTATTGCTGGTCCCAATTAGAGTAAACCCATTAAATCATTTACCTCTGTGTTGACTCACCATTCAACTATTGATCTAATGGGACAACTCTAGTCAGGATTAACTGATAGGATTCAGGCTGTTGTTGTTGCTTTTTCTTTGCCTCTTCCTATGGATCAAGGCAGCAAACAACAGATTAAAATAATAGCAACAAATAGATACATGACACAGTTAAACACACGAACACTGATAAAAAAATACATAACCAGTTAAAAGACCATTAACGTCAATTTAAAAAGTATTCATATTAAAAACAATAAAATTGTGGAATGACCTGCCAGAAGAGATTGGTCTTTAATGCCATTTTAAACACAGACAGCATATTTAGCTATTAAATCTCTTCTGGCAGGTCATTCCACAATTTGGAGGTGGCTGGAGAAAAAGTCCTCTGGTTAACAGTTGCCAGCCTAGTCATGGATGATTGAAGTAAATGTCTCCCTGAACACTTCAGCGTATGGGTCAGATTATATGAGAGAAGGCAATCGCATAAGTAACCTGGACCCAAACCATGTAGGGCTTTAAACGTAACAACCAATACTTTTTACCTTGTCCACAAACTAATTGCAGCCAGTGGACGGATTTTAATATAGGTATAATGTAATCAGTCCTAGATGTACCAGAAACCAATATAGGTGCCATGTTTTGCTTTACTGGAAGTTTCTGAACTTGGTATAGAGGTACCCAATGTACACTGCATTGCAAAAGTCCAGCCTTGAGGTTACCAGTACAAGCACTACCACATTTAGGTCTTTGAACTCTAGCAAGGGGTGAAGCTAATGTGTCCTCACTCCTGGTCATTGTATCTATCTGGGCTGCCATTTGGAGCAATGCATCCAGAAGCACCTCCAAGCTGCCAAGACAGTCTTTGAGGGGGAGTGTAACCTCATGGATGACACACCTCCAACTCAAGGTTAGGACTCTTAACAATAAGCAGCTCCTTCTTGGCTTGAATCAGTTTTAGTTTGATTTTCCTTATCTAGCCCATTACGCCCTCCAGACATTCATTCAGAGGAGACACACTATCCTTAGTTGATGCTATTTTTTAAGGCATGGAGAAGTGTATTTTGTTGCCATTGGCATACTGATAGCATGCCTCTAGATGATATCTCCTAGTGGTTCCTTGTAGATGTCAAATAGCTCTGGAGATAGAATGGCACCTTGTCATACATCATATAACAGCTGCTTTTTTAAGGAGCACCTATCCCCGAGCACCACCAACTGGAACCTACCTGAGGGATAGGACCAGAACCACTGAAACACAGTGCCTCCAGTTCCCAAACTCCTCAGGTGTTCCAAAAGAATACAATGGTTTATGGTTTCAAACACCACTGAGAGCCCCAAAAGCGCCAGCAGGGCACACTCCCCATTGATGCTCAGGTGAAGATAATCCACTAAGGTGACTATAGCAGTTCCAACTCAAGTTTGAAATTGATCTAGAAAACTTGTATCATCCAAGACTGCCTGGAGTTGGAAGGCACTGCACTCTCCATCACCTTGCCCCCAAATGAAAGGTTGTTAAAGTCCAGAAGGTCCAGAGATGGCTTTTCCAGAAGTGGTCTGACCACCTCTTCTTTTAAACAAGATGGAAAATTTCCCTCCCTGAAAGATGAATTAATAATAAATGCAGCTGAGATCTAACTTCATCTCCTCCCTGGACAACCACCAAGAAGCACAGGGACAGGTTGCCCTCTATACTCATCCTAGCAGTTTGTCCACACCTGTGATACTCACCAACTGAAGCTTATCTTATGCAATCCTACACAGAGTTTCAGAAATAAATGTAGAGAAGTCTATGCCTTTCCTTGTACGTTTTATTAATTATTCTAGAAGAAAATACCCCCCCCCCATTTTTTCACATTTCTTTGGGACCCTGCCCCAAAGTTTAGGAATTTCCTTGATTATTTTTCTGGGCTTTCACTAACCTTGCTCAGGTCAGTTGAAGTATGACAAAGCAGAAAGCATCGTAATCGAAGCAAATCTTTCACTGAAGAGTAGTACCTTTGCTATGGTAAACAGACATAGTCAGATATGTATTAAATTATTTCTATCTTTTGATATTTATTTCCCTTTCCTATCTGGTTTGGTTGCACACCCACTGCTCTGTAGTTAGTGTCAATGAAACATGTTGTGCTTGAGCTTTTAAATCATATATGAAAGGTTAAATGCCCTAAATATCCAAAGCAAGATCCTCCCTGCCTCCTACAATGGCATGCCATATACCCAAAATGTCAATAAAGACAAAAGCCTCCATTTTATCACAGCAGAAAAACAGATGCCTCCAAATGTGCTTGCACCATTCACAGGATGTATTTCTAGCATCAGCACCAGGAGCCAATCTCCCTTATGAGAATGGGATCCGGGGATATTGAATAAAACACAGGATATTAAAATCTGTCATACCAGGACCTAGCCCCTGCCCTAGAGGCCTTACCTTGAACTAGTCTCCTTGAATAGAATTGCTTCTTCTGGAATTGTACTTAACAGAGGCACTGCAAAGACATTCCTTCCCTGGGTCCCTAATTATCTTGAACATGTTATTGTTGCTAAGGCTTTATCTGACCCTGTGTTGAAGCATTTGGCAGGAGTGGAACAATGGGCTTTGCAGTCTGCTTTCTACTATGCTGAAGCTGTGACAGTAGGACATACCATCACAGCCTCCCAGTACTGCATGCTGTTTGTACACATCTGGAGCTCCTGCACAGGTGAGCTATCCCATTCATTCCAGTGGAGGTGCCGAATTCAATGAATTACCTGTGCACGTGTGAACCAGTTCCCTGAAATTAAATTAACAACAGGCAAAGAGCTCCCTGTCTTTTTCTCTCTGTTGCTTCTTGATTCAAGGGACATGATCTGCTGTAGGCACAAGAGAGAATCAGTATGATAAAGTGGTTTGAGCATTGGACTAGGACACTGAGGCCCTTTCAGCACCTTACTCTTTTTCATCATCATCCCACTGCGATCCCAGCAGTTCTACTGCTATAATAGGAGCACAACCCGAATGCCCCCCTCCGCACCAGGCTGGCTGCCTGCAGAAGGGTAGTGCAAGGGGCATGCACCTTCCCTCTGCAGTGCAGCCAGCCACTTCCCGTGCTTAGATTTCACTTTCTCCCTTTCCACACAGCCACCGATGATGGGAGCATCGTATGATGGGGACCATTACTGGATTTTTTTCCGGTAACAGTATATCTATGATTGCGATGGCTGGGGCCGCACAGGCAGCAGGACCGCAACCTCACGTGAAAGCATGACTTGTGGACCGGAAGCAACATGTCCCCATCCTGGGACAGTGACATCATGTAGAAATAGCCTGAGAAAGCAGGGTTTGAATTGCCACTTGGTCATGGAAATCTATTTGGTTACCCTGGGCAAGTCACACTTTCTCAGGGCCTTTCCATCCTACATTTTTACAGTGCTATTATTCCATCTTCAACATCCTATGGAATCCTGGAGTTTGCAGTTTAGGGAGGTGCCTTTAGAATTCCCAGCCAGAGAGCTCTTTGGCCTCAGTAAACTACAAAACCCAGAATTCCACAGGATGTTGAAAGTGGCATAATAGCACTGTAGCAGGGTAATGCAGAAAGGCCTCAAGTGTCAGAGGCAGGCAAGGACAAATCCCCTCTGAACAAATCCTGCCGAGGAAACCTCACGAAAGGTTTGCCTTGGGGTTGTCATAGGTCAGAAATGAGTTGAAGGTGCAAAACAACAAGGCACAGGAAGTCTTCAAAGTGAACAACAGCTGTGGCATTTTTCAGCTTAGTCATTTAGCACCAGCCATAGCTGCTTCCTAAAGTATAGATCCATTCAACTGGGTGAATATAAATATACTCTGAAACCTCCTTCTCTGTTGCTTTCAATTTTCTGCACCCAAAATAACAAAAGAAAGTTTAGTGCTAATGTAACTGTATTTCCCATTTGCAGCATTGCAACATTACAATTCCACAACCTACAGGCTCAGTCTGAAAACCATCTGCATAGTTAGGATGCAAAATTTTGAATTTATCCTTATGGGCTTTAAAAAAAATTAAAATGAAGTTCTAATCAAACAGACTACAATTTGTAAAAAGGCATCCTTTGTACAAAAGAACTACTTTCTACATTCAGTGGAGGATCATATGACGGCAAAAGCACATGAGAGTCACTCTAGGGATGACATCATTCAGCCAAAAGTTAAACACATATCTCTTATAGGAAATGTTATGTCAGGAGAAACTTTTTACTTTCAAACGTGGTGGTTTATAGTCTCAAAGGTCCTGTAGAATAACAAGGAATAAATCTACAGATTTATCTATCATGGACATATTTTGGGAATCTTCAGTAATGTGAAAAGCACAACAGCACCGGAAAGAATGGAACTGTGCATAAAATGCTTTCATTCTGAATGTTTTCAATGCATTATGGTCAGCAAGAATGAATTATTACAGAAAAGTGAAATGAATAAATCTTATTTGACCCACTGTGTGTTACTCTGGAGGCAGCACAACAAAAGTTGCAATTTGAAATATTTCATTTTGTACTGGGAAAAAAATGCTACTGCATATCAGAAAAATGAGAAATAAAAGTTAAAGCTGCACTGAGAGGGGATTTCCAGTATTTGCTGGAAAACTGGCGTTATAATGGCAATTGTAAATTTAGTATATCACACCATAGATTATTCCGTCTGTCTCTAATTTTCAGTATTTCTCAAGAATGTCCTATTTTGATATAATGTAGAATCACAGAGTTGGAAGAGACCACACGGGACCGCCAGTCCAACTGTTGTTTGTCACACTCTTTGAGGTCAGCTGGTTCTGAGCAGAATACAGCTTTGCATATTAACCTAACTTGATGGCAGAAACTGTAGATCCTTTAGTACAAGAAAAACATGGGCATAGTAAGGCACCCCAGCTAGTAACTTAACAAATGCATTCTGCACTAGCCACAGCTTGCAAGCCAGATTCATGGGCATCCTGAGATAGAGGTCATTTCCACACTAGCCTGTTACAGCGCTATTATTACACTTTCAACATCCTATGGAATCCTGGAGTTTGCAGTTTAGGGAGGGGCCTCAAAGGCTAGGATTCCTTGGGGTGTTGAAAGTGGAATAATAGCGCTATAACAGGCTAGTGCAGAAATGGCCAGACTACCTAACTGTGTTTCAAGTAATCCAGACGAGTTAATCCAGTCTCCAGATTACTAATGTTTATATGCCAGTGACTTGACTATCCTGGTACCCTTGGCACAGGTGTCTGGGCCAGTAAAAGATCACTAACGGATTCAGTAGTACCTCAAAACTGCAAATCTGTTAAAGGTTTTTAAAAACAAGTAACAAAGAATGTAGGAATAGAGGGGTACAGCCTATTTTGTAGAAATAGACCAAACAAGAAAGGAGGAGGAGTAGCCTTGTATGTCAAGGATGTTTTCACCTGTGAAGAGATCCATGACTTAAACCCAGAAAGTCAGGTCGAGAGCATCTGGGTAAGAATTAAGGGAGCGAGAAACAATAGGGATATTCTGGTGGGGGTTTACTACAGACCTCCAACCCAGACTGAGGACCTTGATGATGCCTTCCTCAACCAAATGACCGCGCATTCAAAAAGGAGACATACAGTAATAATAGGAGATTTCAATTACCCGGATATATGTTGGCAGTCAAACTCTGCCAAGACAGCAAGGTCCAGCAAGTTTTTTGCTTGTCTTGCAGACAATTTCATGGTCCAGAAGGTGGAAGAGGCGACAAGGGGATCAAATATTCTAGATCTGATCCTGACCAATAGGGATGACCTTGTTAATGAGGTAGAAGTGGTTGGATCTTTAGGGGGGAGTGACCATGCCCTATTGGAATTTGGGATTCAGTGGGAAGGAGAAGATAAGTATAGCCAGACACTCATCTTAGATTTTAAAAAAGCGGACTTCTGTAAACTTAAGGATCTGCTGGCTGAAATTCCGTGGTCAAGAATAGTGAAAGAGAAAGGAGTTCAGGAGGCATGGGGGTTCCTTAAAAGGGAGATACTGAAGGCACAGTCTAAAACTGTGCCAGTAAGGAGGAAAAATGGAAGGCATCTGAAGAAACCAGAATGGTTGACTAAAGAACTCTCAGCTGAGCTAAGTGTTAAGAGAAACGTGTACAGGAAATGGAAGAAAGGGGAAACCACCAAAGAAGAATTTAAGCAAGTAGCCAGGAGGTGTAGGGAGAAGGTCAGAAAGGCTAAAGCACAGAACGAACTTAGGCTGGCCAGAGACATTAAAAACAATAACAAGGGCTTTTTAAAATATGTCCGCAGCAAAAGGAAAAAGAAAGAGGCGATAGGGTCGCTGCGCAGAGAAGATGGCGAATTACTAACAGGGGGAAGAGAAAAGGCAGAACTACTTAACACCTTCTTTGCCTCAGTTTTTTCCCAGAAGGATACAAGCACTCAACCTGGCGGTTGGGGAGCAGGTGAGGAAGCAGGGGAAATGCGGCACATAATAGTTAGAGAGGTGGTACAGGAATACCTGACCACACTGGATAAATTCAAGTCTCCAGGGCCAGATGAATTGCATCCTAGGATATTAAAAGAACTGGCAGAGGTCATTTCGGAACCACTTGCTGTAATCTTTGAGAAATCTTGGAGGACAGGAGAAGTTCCAGCAGACTGGAAGAGGGCAAATGTTGTCCCCATCTTCAAGAAGGGAAAGAAAGAGGACCCAAATAATTATCGCCCAGTCAGCCTGACATCAGTACCCGGAAAGATCCTGGAGCAGATCATTAAGCAGTCAGTTTCTAATCACTTAGAAAGCAATGCGGTAATCACAAGAAGTCAACATGGATTTCTCAAAAATAAGTCATGCCAGACTAATCTTGTCTCTTTTTATGATAGAGTTACTAGCTTGATAGATGAAGGGAATGCTGTGGATGTAGCATTTCTCGATTTCAGTAAGGCCTTTGACAAAGTTCCCCATGACATTCTTGCAAAGAAGCTAGTAAAATGTGGACTGGACAGGGCTACTGTCAGGTGGATCTGTAACTGGTTGACTGACTGTTCCCAATGGCTGCTTTTCACCCTGGAGAGAAATGACTAGCGGGCTGCCACAGGGTTCTGTCCTGGGCCCAGTGTTGTTCAATATTTTCATCAACGACTTGGATGAAGGAATATAGGACATGCTCATCAAATTTGCAGATGACACCAAATTGGGAGGGGTTGCTAATACGCCAGAGGACAGGATCAAAATTCAAAATGACCTGGACAGATTGGAGAGCTGGGCCAAGGATAACAAACTGAAATTCAATAGAGAGAAGTGTAAGGTCCTAAACTTAGGTAGAAAAAATGGAATGCAGAAATATAGGATGGGGGACACGTGGCTGGATAGCAGTACGTGTGAAAGGGATCTAGGAGTCTTAATAGACCACAAGCTGAACATGAGTCAGCAGTGTGATGCGGCAGCCAAGAAAGCCAACGCAATTCTCGGCTGCATCAATAGGAGTATGGTGCCTAGATCAAGGGAGGTACTGGTACCACTCTACTCTGCTTTGGTTAGACCTCATCTTGAATACTGTGACCAGTTCTGGGCACCCCAATTCAAGAAGGACATGGTCAAGCTGGAGCAGGTCCAGAGGAGGGTGACCAGAATGGTGAAGGACCTGGAAGCCAAGCCCTATGAGGATAGACTTAGAGAACTGGGTACGTTTAGTCTGCAGAAGAGAAGGTTAAGAGGGGACATGATAGTTATGTTTAAATATTTGAAGGGATGCCATGTAGATGAGGGAGAGGGCTTGTTTTCTGCTGCTCCAGAGACCAGGACAAGGAGCAATGGATTCAAGCTGCAGGAAAGGAGATTCCACCTGAACCTCAGGAAGAACTTCCTGACGGTCAAGGCTGTCCGGCAGTGGAATATGCTGCCTCGGAGTGTAGTGGAGTCTCCTTCCTTGGAGGTTTTTAAGCAGAGGCTGAATGGCCATCTATCGGGAGTGCTTTGAGGGTATTCCTGCATAGCAGGGGGTTGGACTGGATGGCCTGTGTGGTCTCTTCCAGCTCTACATTTCTATGATTCTATGATTCTAAGAATGAGGTGACCTGACTTGTTAGAAAAGACAAAAATGCTGGGTAACGTGGAAGGCAGTGAGAAAACAGAAGACCACTTTAAAGACAGATTGATTCAATAAAGGAAGTCACAGCCCTGAGTTTGCAAGACCTGAGCAAGTCTTTGGATCATCTTGGAGGTCTCTCTTTCATGAGGGTACCAGAAGCTGAGGCTAATTTAATACAAATAGTGAAAACAAATGAAACAAACAAGAGTAAAACAAGGGTGTTGCTTACCCTTAAATGCCATTCGCTGTCCTAATACTATAATTTAGTAAGTAAAGCCTACCATTAAATTGTTATTCTTGTAGTTTTTCTGCTGGATCAAATCTGCTCTCCTAATGCAGTTTGGGTTATTTTGGCTAAATGAGCAAATGCTTGTCTGAATTTGAATGTAATGCCAATGGTAACCAATAGGAGGGGATGACCCTTTGTACTTTGCTTTGGGATGCATATGAGATCAAACTATCTTAATTAAAATGTAATTAAGTTCATACTGGGTTCTGGTAGAGCATAAAGTTCCACCACCATCCTTACACTGGAGTTCTGAAGACTGATGTCTTTTCCCTGGCTGTGCAACAGCAATTGAATGGCACCTGGACACAGTGCTGTGATCAATCAGTGACTGTTTGGGTTGTGGAGTAATATAATCCAGCACCATCTAGCTGCCTTTGCATGGCTGGGGAAAAGCACTGGACAAGAAGACACTGCCAATGCCTTTTGCAACACCTAAGAAGTACCTAATATTGGTATAAACCTCAATTTTGCTAGTGCAACCACCAAAGTGGCCAAGGATCAGTGCAGTTTAACACACTTCCTTTCCCTCCATCCTGGAATCATAGAATCCTAATTTTTGTAGTGTTTCCTATGGCAGCTTGGAGAAAACCACAAGAATTGTAAGATCTCCAAACTTTTCATTTTATCATGAGCAACATAAGCCTTGCCTTAATTCCATACTGACTCTCTAGAATCAATAGGGGTACTACATTGCTTTGCATATTTCTTATCAAAGCAAACACAAGGAAGGCACTTTCAGCATAATTCTGTAAAAATACTCTATTCTCAGACTTCTGGCAAGATGTTAGCGCAGCTAGTAGCCTGAACAGCTGGCTCAGGCCACTGCTGTGAATCTGCAGGGGAAACATCCCCCAGGGACCTAGTGTCCCCACAGAAAGGTACCCCCTTAGCAGGTAGGGGGGAGCAGAGCAGCTCACAGAGTCCATGATCATCCCAGTGTCGGTGAAGAAGGAGAGGGGAACTGGCACAAATGGGACAGCCTCACCACAGATTCACAGCCAGGAAACTGATTAGTGCTGATGAGAGACCTTTTTTAAAGGGAAAGAGACTGATGTAAGGGAAGAAACCCAGCTGAGTCTGCAGAGGTAATAAAAATGGCTTCAAAAAGAGGAGCAACACCTGGAAGACACAAGAGAAGACACCTGGAAGTAATTGTGGAGTTGCGAATGAATGAAGGTCTGGGGAGAGGAGTGGAGGGTTTTTTGAAACTTTGGTAAGCAACCAGATTTATTATTCCTTTTTCTTTTCTTCTAATAATTTGCCTGATTTTTAAAGTGTTTTTGGTTCTCCCGTGAGGTACTCTTTTCTCTGTATTGGATTACAATAAAATTAATGGAGAATAATTAAACAAGAGTGGAGGAAGGGAGGGAAGAGAAGAGAGCGAGGGCATTGCTGATGGGATAGACTAAACAAAAAGATAAAGGGAGAACATAACAGAGGTGATTGAAAGAGCAAGGAGAAAATAAGGGAAATTGTTTTTTAAAATCCTTTACTTTTTTAACTGACTTGGATTAGCTTTAAGAAGACAGGTGAAGAAAATATAAAACTTTTAAAAAATAAACTAATATGGATTAGCCTCAGGAAGAGAGGTGAAAGTTGTGGGTTTTCTGACTCTGAAACTGGATTAGGCTCAAGAAAAGAGGTGAAGTTAAAAAGAAGGAACTGGAAGAGTCCAAACTGGCAGAACCAGAAGAGAAAAAGAAGAAAGGAAGTAAAGTTAGTAAAAAATAAATATGAAGATAATAACCTGGAATGTCTGAGGAATAAATTCACAAGCAAAGAGACAAGTTTTTCATTATATAGAAAGATTAAGACCTCAAATAATGATATTATTGGAAACTCATATAAAGAAAAACCAGGAGAAGTATTTATACAGCTCTAAATTGGGTCAATGTTTTACCTATACAGGAAGAAAAAAAAGAGGTGTAGTAATATATATATTGATAAGGATATTCCAGCAAAGAAAATATTGGAAGACGAAGAAGGAAGAATATTAGGAAAAGAATTGGTTAAAAATGGCAAAAAAATATTTTTGGTAGGAGTATATGCTCCAAATGAAAATAAAAGGAAATTTTATAAAGAACTGCGTGAAAAGATATCAGAATATGAATATGAAGATTGGATCTTAGCAGGAGGCTGGAATGGAATCATGGTTGTTAAAATGGACAAATCTATTTCTCCAAAAAAGCAAGATCAAGGGAAAAGAGGCAAACTGCCAAAAATTTTTTTTGAGATGTGTGAAGAAATATCAGTTTTGGATACATGGAGAACGTTTTATTGTAATGTAAAGGACTTTACTTACTTTTCAGAAGTACATCAGTCATGGTCTCGAATAGATATGATCTTTACTTCTAAGCATTTGTTAACAGAAACAAAAAAATAGAAATACTTCCTAAGATCATCTCAGACCATCATCCTGTGATGATGCAAATACAGGACATTGTAAAACAGTTTCAGTGGCGGTTAAATGACAGCCTATTAAATGATGAGGAGATAACACAAAAAGCGAAAGAAACCTTGAAAAACTATTTTATAGAAAATATAAGAGAAGATATGAAGATGAAGATGGTCTGGGATGCATGTAAGGCAGTAATGAGAGATTTTTTTATACAAAAAAGACAAATACAGAATAAGAAAAGGTGAGAGAAATATCAAGAGTTAATGGCTAAGAGAAAGAAAGAGAATTTAGACAAAATCCATCGAAGAAGTCATTACAAGTGGAGATAAAGAAAGTACAAAAAGAGATAATGTTGATAACATCAGAGGAAATAGAAAAAAAGGTGAAACAGATGAAGTTGACTCAATTTGAACATGCTAACAAAATTGGGAAATGGTTAGCGCATAAACTGAAGAAGAAGAGAGAGAGGAACACAGTAACTGAATTGAAAAATGGGAAGAAAATGATTATGCAACATGAGAAGATAAAACAGAAGTTTAAGAAATACTTTGAAAAATTGTTTTATGAAAAAAAAAATCCTTATCGAAATGAGAAAGAGTGGACAGAATTCTTTACCAAGATCAAGATCCCAAAAATATCATTGGAGAAATAGGAACAGTTAAGTAAGTCAATAACATTAACCAAAATAGAAGAAGCTATAAAAGATCTGAAAACGAATAAGACACCAGGACCAGATGGATTTACTGCACTATATTATAAAGGATTTATAAAAGAACTAATCCACCCATATCAGGCAACCTTGAAAGAAATAGAAAACTATGGGAAACCACAATCCTGGGGAGAGGCAAATATTGTATTGATACCTAAAGAAGATAAAGATAAAAGAGAAATTAAAAACTATAGACCAATCTCTCTGTTGAATATAGACTACAAAATACTGGCAAAAATATTGGAGAAATGTAATACAGGATAAGATTCATGAAGGTCAAACAGGCTTTCTACCAGGCAGATATATGAAGAATAATATAAGAACATTATTGGACGTGATTGAATATTATGATAAAAACCCAGGGAAGAAGATAGCTATTATTTTATCGGATGCAGAAAAAGCTTTTGATAATGTTTGCTGGCAATTTATGCATCGTGTCTTAAAAGAATATGGACTGGGAGAAGCCTTTTGTAAATGGATTGAAATGATTTATCAGGATCAGACAGCGAAGCTAATTATAAATGGAGATATAACAACAAGTTTTGGTATAAACAAGGGGGTACGGCAAGGGTGCCCTTTATCACCAATACTATTCATAGCTGTATTGGAGGCATTACTGATTGCAATAAATGAAGATTTACAGATACGTGGCTTGAGAATAAAGAATAAGGAAATAAAATATAAAGCTTTTGCCAATGATGTAATTATATTTTTGGAGGAACCTCAAGATTCAATTCAGGTGTTGATGGACATCTTACAAAAATATGGACAAATGGCAGGATACAAGATAAACAGAGAAAAGACAGTGATGATGACATTAAATATGACCAAAAAAAGAACAAGCGGATCTGGAGAGAAGATCAGGATATCAAATCACTAAGAAAGTAAAATACTTAGGTATCACAATCACAAACAAAAATCAAGAATTGTTTGATAACTACTTAAAGACATGGAAGGAGATTAAATGTGAAATGGAAAGATGGGTGCATTTTAATTTGTCTCTCCTGGGAAGGATAAATGCTTTTAAAATGTCTTTATTACCAAAGTGTATGTTTCTCTTTCAGAACTTATCAATAATAGGAAGAGAAAAGATTTTTAAAGAATGGGAAAAAGAATCACAAAAGTTTATATGGCAAGGGAAAAAACCAAGAATTAGGTTTAAAATATTACTAGATGGAAAAGAGAGAGGAGGATTTGATGTGCCATCGTTTAAAAACCTATTATCAAGCATGCTGTTTAGATTTAATCAAAGATTGGATACATGTAGAAAATACAACATGTAAAGAACTGGAAGGAATTAATAATAGGTTTGGATGGCACGGATACTTATGTTACGACAAAATAACAGTGAATAAAGAGTTTAATAATCATTGTATTCGAAAGACATTATTGAAAGTGTGGTTACAAATAAAGCATAAATTTTATAGAAGACTTCCGATTTGGACCTCACCTCAAGAAGCACATAAAATTGCCCTAACAAAACAAGGAAATTTATTAACCTATCAAGATTTGTTGAAATGGGAAGGGGATAAGCCAAGAATGCGCACTGAAGAAGAATTAAAATCTTTGGGACATGAATTTAATTGGTTCCCATGAAGACAACTTAAAGAGAGATTTAAAATGGATCAAAAATTATATGGATTTAAAAGAAAAGAAAATGAATTTGATTTATTGACAAAGGAGGACCAAAAGAAGAGAATCTCCAAATTCTATAAGCTATTGTTGCAAAGAGAAATGGAATCAGAAACTGTTAAAGATAATATGGTCAGATGGTCACAAAATATTGGACATCCAATTGAGTTGGATACCTGGGTGAGGGCATGGAAAACAGACATAAAATTTACACCAAGTTTAAATTTAAGAGAAAACTTTTATAAAATGCTACATAGATGGTATATGACACCTGAAAGGTTGCAGAAGATAAGTAAAAATGGAAATGAAAGATGTTGGAAATGTGATGAAAAGGTGGGGTCGTTCTTTCATATGTGGTGGATCTGTGAGATAGCAAGGAAATTTTGGAAGGAAATACATGATGAAATTCAAAGAATGTACAATTTAAATTTTGAAATGAAGCCAGAGTTTTATTTGTTAAATATGTTGGGGCAACAAAGAGAGATAAGATGTCACCAGAAGACATTGTTATATTTGATAACTGCTGCAAGATTGGCATATGCGCTATATTGGAAAGAAAGGAATCATGTTGATATAAAAGAATGGAAATTAAAAGTTCTGGATATGATAGAGATAGAAAAGCTAACATTTTCACTGAAAAATAAGTCTATCCAGAACTTTGAAAGGGAATGGAGAGAAGTCTTAAATTGGATAAAGAGATAGTAATAAGAAAAGGAAAAGAATAAAGCAAGATTGCATATAATACAAGGCAACAGTGTAATAAGGCAATGTAACAAAGCAGCAATGTAACAATGTAAGATTACCTTTTGAAGAGAAACTATGTATGAATAGAAGTTAAATAAGCAGACTCAACTGGAAAAAAAGAAAAAAGCTTGGAAGTGGGGAAGGGGGGGGGTTATTTTCACTTTAAACTTTAATAAAAATATTTCCAAAAAAAAAAAAACCTCCTCTATTCTCACTTGTGAAAGTATTTGCTCCTTGATAAAAACACTGGCTGACATTCTATATTGCAGTTACAGATTTGTAATCTAGAGTTACAGGTAATAACAGAGTCAGGGTTGTAAAATTTCTAAAAATGGCAGCTTAGATTTAAAAAAAATGGAACATGGACTTTCACAGTATTTCTAAATCCTCAATTTAATTCATTACTTTAAAATGCATCCTTTAGGAGTGGAACCCTTACCTCATTTCAGATCATGTGCTTGCATGCAGAAGGATCCAGGTTCAATACTTAACCTCTCTCTCTACAATTATAGACCTCTGCCAAAGGCCGTGGAGAGCTACTGAAAGCCAGAGTAGGCAAGATGAACAAATACTCTGACCAGTAAGTTAGCTTCTTAGACATTATTTGTGAGTCAGGAGCCCAAAAATCCATTAGTTGGGGCTATCTTCTCTTTCCCCACAGTTCACATGATATTTGGAGGCACTGAGCACTTCTGATGGACAATGTAAATTCAAAGAAGAGACCTTGCCCACCTGCTTAATACTCTGGGAATGATAGAAGACTCAAAGGAACAATGACACTGGAGTGATAAAGACTCAGGAGTTCTCCTACTCCATGTAATCACTCCATAGAGCAGAGGTGGGCAACTTCTGAAGGTCTGGAGCCCATTTTGCCCTACCATGAGTTGGAAGTCTACTAAAAAATACCGCTCAAAACTTTCTATGCAATATCAATTGCTCTTCCTCGAGGCTTCAGGAACAGTGCACCTCACACTGGCATGCTGTCCCATGCTAGAGAAGAAAGTGCAAAGAAGGGAAGCTCACCCTACATGTGTAAGTTCCTCTCATGATACAGAACTCGGATTGTGCAAGATTCTAAATTACAGGGAAAACCTACACCCATAACTATAGACAGGCTGAGTATTCCTGCTTGGGACCAGAAATTGTTTGTATTTGGATTTTGGAATACTGGTATTTGCATATACATGAAATACAGTACTGTACAGAAGATTTCTGGGAGCTGCAGCTGCTATCTCAAAGGTGGAAGTGGGCAGCTGGTGGGCTCCCTGGAGGTGTCCTGCACAGTACAGTGGATTCTCCATATTAGCCGCCTCCATATTAGCAGCTGTTACCCTGTGTACTGGGGATCCCAGGAGGGACACGAAAAAGTGCTCAACTAAAGTTGGGGAAAATTAGCTCAGAGCACTGCTTAGCGTTACGAGAGGCAGGGTAACGTAGCGAGATCTTGAACCCTATGTCTACGGGGTCGGGTCGAGTCAAGGAGCACACAAAAGTTGAAACAATAAATGATGTTTTATTAAACACAAGCAAAACAGTGTATGTGACACATTCACACAAGATAACTAAAGAAAATAAAGGTTGGAGTGGTATAGAGGGATTTTAGAGGGATTGCTGGTTTGGGTGATACTTCACCTGTCCTGAAGCCTGGAAAAATAGAGAGCGAGGCTGGGTGCGATGTAGCTCAGCATGTGGAGCTGAGGGGAGGCTTGCCAAGCAAAGCGGCAGCAAGGCGGGATGAAACTCGGGAGCGTTCCGAGGAAGGTCTCGGAATCAAGGGTTTTTATAAGGAGAATTGTGACTGCAGGCTATGCCGTACTTGGGGGAAAAGAATAGATTTGGAGTTGGAGACAAAGCCTCCGAAAGGTCAGAATCTGAATGATTGAGTTATCGTAGCGGTTCTCATAGAGTAGCCAGTATGCAAACGCAGAGTACTTGGGTATTGTATAGTTAACCCATCAAGCTGCCAGTGCGGGGCAGAGGCTCTTTTGTAAGTTGCGTGCATACCTAATTAGAGTACTTGCCTGGAGGTCTCCTAAAGCAGTGAGTCAGCTATTTTCTGGCCTGCCTGTCTTGTTCAGGAATATTACGGCAATTAACAGCCGAGCTTGTTTACGTGCTTGTCCGGTGGCCTCGCAAGCACGTGGAGAGGAATAGAGAAGTGCAGAAGTGCGTTTGTGATATCAAACGGATATCTTTTAATATCCCCAAAGCTTGGACTAGCCAGGGCAGTAACACAGCCTTCTAGGTTGTATACCTAGAATGGGTGTGATGTGAACATGGACATGCCAAAGTGTCTGTGTACATGTTGCTACCATTTAATATTATGGGATGCAAGGCACTAGCACTTTTTCCTATTCACTGGGATTCCTGGAATGGAGAGTCCACTGTACTGTATTCTTTTTTAAAAAATATACATATCAGCTCCTTTGTACCTTTGATTTCTCAGATCCTCAGTCTCTCTTCAGCCTCATGTCTCAAACACAACACAAGCAGGGAATAAATGGAGAAAGACATGAGGGTCTGAGAAATGGTGGGAGTCAGATTTGTGCCAAGCACTGTGCTCAGATTCCAGCCATTTGACAGATCCTTGCATCTCACTCCAGCATTGTCTCTGTTTCTCCAGCCTCATGTCTTGTTTGTTCACTACTTGTATTATGTATGAGACATGAGGATCTGAGATATGAATGAGCAGAAATGCCGAAGCTGGAAGTGGGTGGCTGGTGGCAAACACCTTTGGTGTTTGGAGGTTTTCAGATTTCTGGATTAGAGATTATTTAAAATAATTTTGTATCGTTTCTCATTAAAAAAAAAAAAGCAAATGACAACAAATTACAGGATTAATTATACAACATCTCAAAAACTCAATAGTATTATAGATTGCATGGCTCTGTAAAAACGGGGGTGGAAAGAACTACATCAGTTAGTGGTATGGAAAAGCTTGTTTGAACAAGTGTTTTAAAATAAACATTGATGGCACATGATCATCAATGGATGACATATCACATAGAGAACTTTCCCCTTTTCAGTCCAAAACAAGGATGACAAGGGGCATGGGGCAACATCTCCACCAACAGCCATGGGTGATTTTGCAGATCACTCCTTCCAGTAGTGCCTTGGCTCCAAGAATCCCTCAGAGCTAGGCAATATTGAGCAGAGGAAGCTGGTTTGCCTCTGCAGAGGAAGTGGTCAAGACCATCACCTTCTCCTCCTCACTGCTGCCTCTTTAGTCTATATGGTGAAGAGGTGCAGAGATGCCAGGGAATTACTGAAACATGGATCTACAGGGCTATCTGTAATGCCAACAGGGCTATGCACTTGTGAAGGTGTGGTCAGTGGGAGCATGGCTCTGCTCTGTTGCTCTCTACAAGAATGTCTGCATAGAGGACAATGGCCAAAGGAAGATTAGGCCATCTGTGGACATCTGATAAAGGAACTTTAGCTGCAAACTGTACTGTAATTTGTTCAATACAGAATGCTAGCTAAGCAAGGCTCTTTTAGATCCCTTCAACATTCCACAGATGAAAGTGGAGACACATGTGGCCAAGCAACATCAGAGTATGTTCAATGTGTAAAATGTTATGAATGAGGAAGAACATAAAAGCTAGAAGAGCCTATAGCAGTTTGTTTTTGCCTGAGCCTTCTTGGAAAGGCAGGACCCCACGCACTCCTCTCTCTTTCCTGTTACGTTAATTGAAGACAAACTCTGCACATTGAACTTAGGTCATTTCCGCACTACCCTGTTATAGTGCTATTATTCCACTTTCAACATCTTATGGAATCCTGGGGTTTGCCATTTAGAATTCTCAGCCAGAGAGCTCCTTGGCCTCAGGAAACTACAAATCCCAGAATTCCACAGGATGTTGAGAAGTGGAATAATAGCACTATAACAGTGTAGTGCAGAAACGGCCTTAGTTTGACCAATGAAAGTAAGTGAAGGACAAAGGAGGAAAGTGTGAGGAAGAGAGAGAAAGTGGGACATTTTAAAAAACAGGTGATAAAGTGGGGCAATAGAGGATTAACCGGGAGTGTCCTTGCCAAATTGGGGTAGCTTGAGATTATTCTTTTAGCATGTGAGCAGTACACCAGTGAATGAGAGAAAGAGACAAGTCTAGAGAGTAGGTTGTGTATTAATTTATTCTGCTTACATACAACATGGAGGCCAGCAGACTTACTGACTGTACTTTTGCTGCTATTCATATGTAAGACATCTGTGTCAGGGTAGTACAGTACTTCTCAAATGGCTGGACAGCTTGGGCCTGCCCTGCTACAGTCCCTTTTTTTTTTTTAATCCCTGTCAACACAACACATTAAATTGATTTTTTTTTTTGATACTTGAATAGTTTTTAAGACACCACAAAACTTCACTTGATTATTTAGGATAAAACCTTTCTCTTTCTAGCAGTTTGTATAGATAGCTTCTATGATCTATGGAAATGAAGGGGCTCTAGGAAAGCTTATTTGAGCTAATGAAGAGATGACAAAGGGAATTATTGGGGAGGCGAGGACTTAAACCACGCTTTATAGGATATTATCATATAGGGTAAGTTTGGATTACATGACAAGACACAACATGGCACAAGAAACTAGAACGGTGGGCCTGCCAAGTTAAGAGTAGCTCATCGATCATTCCCACTTTCACCTATGATTTGCTTACTGTGTTGACAAAATTCTGACTCCTTTCCTTCTCTGGTTTGTTTGTCTCCCAACATACTAGAGGCAAGCCAGGGAAGGAAAACTATAAAACAAATGCATTCATGCTGTCCTTGGTTTGTTGGGAGACAAATCAGAGAGAGTAAAGCAGCCATCTTCAGCAAACACAACAAACAAGTGAGTGTCATTTAATACTGTACATAAGGGCACTGCTCATATCCTACAAACCAGGAATCTCGTAGTTCCCTCA
Source organism: Cyclura pinguis (assembly GCA_030412105.1). Classification (NCBI taxonomy): domain Eukaryota; kingdom Metazoa; phylum Chordata; class Lepidosauria; order Squamata; family Iguanidae; genus Cyclura; species Cyclura pinguis. The sequence goes on from CM059600.1 coordinate 83,428,009, forward strand.
CTTGTCAAGTTGTGTGAGTGAGGCCTTACTGGCACTGAAAGCTGGGGAGTGAACAAGGCATTGGGAAGTATTTAGGGGAGGCACTGGTAACCCCTCAGAGTCATGGGGCCGGGTTCTCCTGGGTAGCCACCACACTAAGATTTGTCTGATTCTCCCTCTATCCCTATATAGGTGGGTATGATTCTTTCAAGAAAGCAAAACAAAGGCTATTTCCATACTAGCCTATTATAGTGCTATTATTCCACTTTCAGCATCCTATGGAATCCTGGGGTTTGCGCTTTAGGGAGGAGCCTCAAAGGATGTTGAAAGTGGAATAATAGCACTATAACAGACCAGTGCGGAAATGGCCAAAGACAATACAGAGTTGTAAACTGAACCCCGGGAGGCTGGGACATGCCTGGCCTCGGTTTAAACAGCACCCTGGACCAGGAGCTCTTTCAGACTCGAGATGTGGAAGGTGGGCCAATCCGGTGCTCCCCTCAGCCTTGGCCAGTACCTAAGAGCGAGGGGTAACAGAAGCTGCAGTCTAACAAGGCGGCCACAACTTTCTCTTCTGTGCTACACACTGAGGGGGGGAGAGGGGCCTCCTCACCCAAGGGATCCTTTGTTCCACAACTCTGATTCTGTTTTTTTTTTTTTTTTAAATAACTGCACTTACATGGTAAAGTTTGCTCAAAGCAAAGCTGTGTTCTGCAGATATTTATCTCGGATGGCATTACAACGAAAAATGAAACATGCTTTTTACTGTTAATTAGTTCCATACTTGATCAGTCGATATTCGTTTACATACTGTGAGCCCAAAGAACATGAAAGTGAACTGGCGGGGAGGGGGGGGTTACTTTTGGAGGGAGGGCAGTGAAGCTCAGCCTGGCACTTCTTTCAGCGGGTCACGCAAGTGTGTCCAACTCGTCTAAGGCTGGCCCTGGGAACACCCCAGCAGAGACCAAGGCAAAACTTTTTTTGGGGGGGGGGAGGGTAGCTTTCAAGACAAGTGGGAGAAAAAAGGGTCCAGGCCCTCTTTCTACCCACAATGCCCCTGCCCGCCTGCCCGCCCGCTGCGGCGGCCTCTCTTGGCTGGGGATGGCAGCGGGGAGTGGAAGAAACCCGAGCCGAGCCGCCCCCCGAGCCTCGCCGCCGCTGCACCTGGCGCCTGGGCAGGCTGGGCACGACGGTCCTCCCCTCCCGCTCGAAGGCGCGCTGCCGTCGGCCGCCCCCAGCCGGGGAAGGAAGCGCAGCGGCGCCGCTGGCCCCGGGGCTGCTGGTGGCGGTGGATGCGGAGCGGGGCAGCGCTTCGCCCTCCTCCCAGGCGGCTCCTCAGGGCGAGATGGAGCCGCCGGAAAGAAAGCGCGCGCGGGAAAGACCGGGCGCCGCGCTCCCTCCTCTCCTCCTCCTCCTCCTCGCCGTCTTCTGAGGGCGCCTCCTTTGCAGTCGCCCAGACTCGCGCCTCAGCCGCTGTCCCGTTGCTCCGGAGGGGCCGCTTCGGCGGCCACAGTGAGAGAGAGATGAACTCTGAGGGTGAGTGTGAGACGGGGCATCCGGGGTAGGGGCGAAGGAGAGATACTTTGTAGCCGAGGAGAGGAAAAGGGGGGAGCTGCAGACCCCGGCTGGACTGAAGTTCCACCATCCCGCCCCCCCCGGCCGCAGACTGTAATTCTCTCGTTCGTTTCCAAGACTGCTTGCATGCGCTTCTCTTTCCCTTGTTCCTCAAGAAAACTTTCCGTGCAAGTTTTACGTTTGAACTGCCAAATTTCTCTGTGCGGGAGCCAAAGCCCTTCATGGTCCCCCTCCCCGCTATATTTTCCTGAAGGAGTCCGACGGGGGGGGGCTCCTTGTGGAGGAATGTGCTTGTGTGGATGGAGTTTCTTTCTTTCTCTCTTAAAATAACGTTTAAAGGTCCACTTCTGCGTTTCAGACTTTGAAACCAGCCCCTGGCTTGTCTTAGCAATAAATCCAAAGACCCCGTATTTTATTTAATGGAGGCAAAATGGTTTATTCTGGCTCAGCCTTGGATGGAAACACCTTGCTTAAAAATGTTGGAAGTTTCAAAGAAGAGTGGACTGGGATTTATATTTTGGGAATTTGGCAGCTCCATCTGCTGCATTCTCAGTGTGATTGGAAACAACTGGACTGGCATGTATGTTAATGGAGGTTGCATGAGATATTGTCTTATTTTCACATTTTGCAGAAGATAATATGGGAAGAAAACCTCACCACTACCTCATGGCCAGTAGTTAAGAAGAGGCTTGCTAGTTTTTTAAACTAGTGTTCTACTTTTAACAGTGCTCTGCCAGGTGTATTAAAAAAGTTGTCAATGGCAAGTGATACCTACATTTTGCAATCTGTGTTGTGTGTGGGGGTAGGGTGTCTTCAAGTTGCCTGTCTTGTGGTAGCCCCATGAATTTCACTGGGTTTTCTTAGGCAAGGAACACTCAGAGGTGGTTTTGCCAGGTCCTTCCTCTGAAATATAGCTTACAGCATCTGGTATTTGTTTGCAGTTGCACATCCAAGTATTAACCAGGGCTGACCCTGCTTAGCTTCCAAGATCAGATGGGATATGGTGCCTTTGGGTAATGGGGTTATATTGTCTCTGAACAAGGAGATCCCATTAAACTGTTCTGCACTAATTTGCTTACTTCCTTTTAAAAAAGTGAAGTTCGTGGCCAATATAATGTCTTCTTTTAGCAAATTTTGAAAGCTTCGTGTATTGCGTAAAGGAGTACTTTATTGCCCTTCAGTTCCATTGGGTCATATTACATTTTAGTATTGTGGAAGAGAGGCCAGTCTGTACATTTTTTAATAATTTTGTATATCTCCATCTTGTCTTCTTCTACCTCAGATATTATAGTGAGTCAGACAATTTTCTGATTCTAAGCTGTGGGTCCATTCGCCTTACTGTCATAAAAGGAGCTGGCACTAGTTTTCTGAGCTTCAGAGAAGGTGCTTTCCGAGCTCTGCCAGCTGAAGAGTGGGATATAGAGATATTAAATAATTAACATGTGGGGGGGGGGGAGAAATGGAATGATCAGAATTGTACATACTGTACATGTGAATAAAGAAAGTTAGACACAGTTAGAGAAAACTAGTGTTAACTATACCTAGTCAAAACTTTTTTTTAAAAAAAACCACTTTCTTTCCTGCTCCTTTCCCCATACCTTCCTTAATTTTTAAACACTCATTTGTTTCCTGGTGCAGAGACACTGTTGTGTGTCCTCAAATAGTTTTTGACTTATGTGTGTGTGTGTGGGGCTAAAGCAAATCTATCATGGGGTTTCCTTGGTGAGATTAGTTCGGAGGGGGTTTACCTTTGCCTTCCTCTGAGGCTGAGAGAGTGTGACTTGCCCAAGATTCTGTGACTGAGCAGGGATTTGAACCCTGATCTGTAGAGTCAAGGTGAAATGCTGAGTCTCCTACATCACACTGACTTTCACGCCACACTGGCTCTTTCTGCTGTGACTTTGTGACTGGTGCCAAGTATTGGGGGGTACTGATGCCATTCTCCTTCCCCCCCATTTCTACTTTAATGCATGCACCAGATTCATTGGTGGTGACCTGTAAATGAGTCCTTGTTAACAACAGACAAGCTCTGATTCCTGCTGAAGCCTTGCCAGTTTTACTTTTTGGTGGATTTGGCAAACTTAAAGCAGCTGTTGCACTCAATTATTGTACAGTGGGAATGTACACCAAGTGGATATTGCATCTTTTACTTTGAAGCATCTCACGAGTATTTGAAGCCTGAACCAACTTCTAAAGATTTCAGCAGACCTGTGGGGTTAAAATTACTTTAAAGACCGAGCACTTATTATTCTCTTAGAAAGATCATAAGTGTTCAGTGTGAAACTGGACCCTTCCACCTGCCCACCTCCCCCAGCTGCCTGCTTAGTTTCCATGCACATAACAGTAAGTTCTGTTAATAGACCCAACCAATTGTTAAGACTGAAAATAAGCAATGAAGCTGCTCTTGTGTCCTATTGGTTTGAGGCAGGGGATAAAAACATGTAAGGTATGGGTTAGGACCAGTAGGTGAAGAGTCAACCTTAATGTTGATTGCTTTTTATCCATTGCTCTCTTTTTAACTAAGAACAGCAGAGAATGTCTTGACAGTCTCAGCTCATGTTAATCCAAAGGTTTATTTTGTGTCCTTGACAATCTGTACAGTTAAGTACCCTTGCTATGTGAATAAACAACATGTTTCTTACAAGGTATTAGACGGGACCTGCACCTTTAACAAACAAATTCTTAATATAGGTTATTACTACAGATATTACGCCACTTTCACCCTTCCTGTTAATAATCACTAGTCCATTAAAGTTTCTAGCAAAGGCCTTGTTTATCTCTGAAAATGCAATTATCGTATTTAAAAAAGCTTGAAATTCATATTTAGAACATATGAAACTTCATATTTGTAACAGTTTATATTTTCTTTACTAAAAGTGGAGGTAACTAGATTCTGGGTTGCTATGCTGAGGAAACAGCACATAGAATTTGGTACCAAGTTCAGTATTTGAAAATGGCTGTCATAGCACTTCTCAGGGCTTTTCCTTACTACACTGTTATAGTGCTATTATTTCACTTTCAACATCCTGTGGAATTCTGGGGTTTGTAGTTTACTGAGGCCAAAGAGCTCTCTGGCTGAGGATTCTAAATGCCCCTCCTAAACTGCAAACCCCAGGATTCCATAGGGTGTTGAAAGTGGAATAATAGCACCGTAACAGTGTAGTGCAGATAGCCCCCAGTCTCACTTTTGTTCTTTGGCTTTCAGACCTTTTATCATCTTCGTTGCTATCCTCTGGATATGCTTCAGATTATCAATATCCTTATTAAACTGTGTTGTCCAGAACTGGACACAGTATTTTAGATGAGGTCTGGCCAAAGCACTGTTGTGTTTCTTGATGTGGAGTAGTTATGTTGATGCAGCCTAAAATTCCACTGACCTTTTTGGCCACCATGTTGCAACACTAAGCCATGTTAAGCTCATGGTCTAGCGATACCCAGAAGAAGAAAGGAAGGAATGTAGCAGCACCTTTAAGACTAACTAGTTATTATTTTGTCATAAGCTCTCATGGATACGAACCCACTTCTTCAGCTGTGGTACAGAGTGATATCTAGGCATCAGGATATAATGTATATTTACACAGTTGTGGAGTGGGATGGAATGTAACAGAATCGAGAAAGATTCAAATCATGCCTTAAGTTTTCAAAAGGCTACAGAAGGTGATATAGGTCTTTCAGTTCTTTACAGTGACCACTTAGTGTTGATAGGCAAAAACAATAAACTGTTCGCCAAAACGGGTTCCTTGGATTCAAAACCTTCTCTGAGAAGATTCCTTTTGTTAAATGTGCAGTAGCAAGAACTCTTACATTAATAATACATGTAGTGTGCCATGAAGCCATAGTCTTTGTTCATCTGCTAATGGATTGGAATTTGTGAATATGATTCAATTTAGTTGTTTCTCTTAGTCTTCCTTTGTAATTTCCTTGTTCAAGGACTGTGACCTTTAAATCTTGTACTCTGTGTCCAGGGAGGTTGAAATGTTCTGCAACTGGTTTTTGAGTATTGCCACCTAATGGCTAATTTGTGTCCATTTTTCCTCATATGTGGAGACTGTCTTGTTTGTCCAGTGTAGACTGCAAAACAACCCAACAAACTCGAGATTGATTATCAGTCTCTCTTTTTGTGTCTCTATCTCTCTTACCCAATGTGGTAGATACCAGTGAAGATCTGGCCTCCAGCTATACCAGAAGTGCCCACTCCTGTATTACACTGTGCAGAAAGATGGCTGGGCACCTGGATTTGGTTAATGTGTAGCCTTGTGCACTAAGTGTTCATGATTAAGCTTGTACCAGATTCTCTGAATCAGCTTTTGAAATGTTCTTGGCCAGCCTTTTAGGATAACGAAATATGATAATTTGGCACTGTTACTGCTTTCCTGTGTGACTCTTTTATCTGACATCTTAGTTTTAACTTTATCCCTACAGTTATATGTGATGAAACATTTTCTTTAAAGAAGGATGAAACTAGAGACTCTGTTTCTGGTAGAGTTTAAGGATGCAGCTTGTATCTTAAATTAGAGCTGCATAGTATTATTGGCAATCAGATTCTAATTCCGTATGCATAATAGCAATTTATATTTTTTAATAACCATCTTCCAAATAATAATTGCTGAAAGTAGTAATTAATATGATCTCCAGAACAACTACTAATATAAAAAGGCACCATTCCTATTTGTAGTGCATTTTTTTAAAAAAGTTGTACATTCTTTGAAGAAAGCCTTGTAGTTAATATTAATAGAATGAATACAAAAGAGAGGGAAATGGTATCATGTTAATTAGTATTGTTGAGGGATCAAAGTTTGATTTGAAGTATTCTGTCTAATAAAGGTTCAGATGAGCATAAGTGACCTGAATATATATCACTTTGAATACTTCAGTTATGGATCAAAGATGGCATCATTTTTCAGTGTGTAAAGATTTTAGAAAATAAGACTGAAGTCCTGTGGTGGAATCTTAAGAGCAAAGAAAGGGTGAAATGACACGCTGATCTTTGAGGCTGCATTCTGTTCAGAACGTTACAAGACCCTCACTCGCAAGGTGTATGTATTGGCTGAAGCAGTTTTTGACTCTCTTCCATGGCATTGGTTTTTTGCTTTGACAGGAAAAACCTTCTCAAACAAGCAGTGGGAAGAAATTGAGTTAGATATGCTCTGAGAAACATCAATGTTTGGAAACTGCTGTGGCAGCTGGGAAGGGGCTAGGTAGGAGAATCTGATGATGAATCTACCTTTCTGAAATCAGAGCATAGCTGAAGACTTCAGAAGGGGAGATCTGCTCTTCCTTATGGCCCTTGGGTTGATCAGCTGGCACCACAGTGTCACACCTTTAATAAGGCTATTTAAAAAAAAAATCCAATTTTCCTATGTTTTCTAATTTTTTTCTGATTGTTTCTAAGTATTGGCACCTAAAACATAATATTTGGATGTGAGACTCATTGATTTAATAGAATTCATTTCTTAGTCATTGATAAGGAATTGATTTCAAAACGGCTAGTGAGATAAAACAGAGGCCATTTCCACACTACACTGTTATAGCGCTATTATTCCACTTTCAACATCCTATGAAATCCTAGGGTTTGCAATTTAGGGAGGGGCCGGCTGGTCTCTCGCTAAACTGCAAACCCCAGGATTCCATAGGCTGTTGAAAGAGGAATGATAGCACTATAACCGTCTAGTGCGGAAATGACCTAAGTCTTCTTTTTGGCCTGTTAATTGTAATCCACAATGGACAACAGTGCACCAGTACTTTGCTTCTTTGTATGGATTCTTGTGGTAGATTGGAAGCCACATGTACAGATCAGATGATAACAGGCATCCTGCAATGTGATTTACATCAGTATTGAAAGGGTTAAAACTTTAGAACTGCAGTTGCTTAAGTAGAAAAATAGAGAAAAATAAGGCAAGCAGATGCATCCTTTATCTTATCAGAAGGCTTAGGTATGCGCTTAGCTATGCAGGGAATCTGGGGAGTTTTAGGTCTGTGCAACCCAGTGAGAGTACTCCCTTGGTACCGAAATACATCATTTTGAAAGCTGTAGTCTGGGCCTCTGTAACCTGTAAACTGTTCATATATGGTCAAAAATTAATCATTTCCTGTACTTGTTTACAAGAGTGTATAAAAGGTAAGCTGGTACCTAACTCGGGGTTCTCAGTCTTTTGGAAATTCATTCCACTGAGATCCCTGCGCAGTTAAATAAACTTGTTTTGCTTTCTAATCTGGTGGTCTCAGTTCTTGGCGAGCTACAACATTTTCTGGGGGCTCGTCCGGGATTCTGAGGGGCGTTTTGCCCACTTTGGCGGACGCCAGGGCGTCAGGGCCGTTACCTCTTCCCGAAGCAACCCAGGGCGCCCCTGACTTTCTTTTTTCAGAAGGATTGACTCAGAGTGAGGCGGCGGCTCTGGCGGCGGTGCTCCTTCCAAGGGACCCGAAGGCGGAGCAGAAAGCAGAACCCTCCCACGACTGTTGGTGAGTGACCTCCCTGCAAACTCAGGGAGAAGAGGGGCCTGATCAACCCCTTTAGTCTTGCCTTAGTACCCCACTGTTGTTGTGGGTGAAACCGCAAGGCTTTTGGAGGTGGTATAGGAGGCGGGAGGTAGTTTGTTGGTGTGAATGTGTGAAAGGAAGGGTGCAAGGCGCCGCAGTTCCTACTGCATGCCGTTGAGTGTCCGGGTGCGTGGGTCGGTGTGGAGCGAGTGGTGTCTATTCCCTTTTGTGTTGGCACGTGGGACCCCTTACCCATGGGCCGAATCCCCTTTTCCTAGTGTGTCTTGTCCGCATTGGAAGGAAATGGGAGGGGGGCAGAGTCGGCAAACCCTTTTGGGTTGTATGTTAAAGAATTTCAAGAAAGGATTCAGTGGAGACTATGGGGACCCTCCGATGATGCCAGGGCGTTTGCGGAGTTTGTGTGAGGTGGAGTGGCCTTCCTTCAAGGTGGGGTGGCCCCCGGAGGGGAGCCTGGAACCCGCTCGGATCAGGGCAGTGTATTCAGTAGTGGTGGGTGAGCCTGGTCATCCTGATCAGTATCCATACATAGATTCATGGGACACAGTGGTTACAGAGAACCCCCCTTGGCTACGGAAATGTCAGGAGCAAATTTGTAAAGCCATGATAGTGAGGCAGGATAGGACCAGACGAAAGCTTGGAAAAGGACAGATTCTGCCAGATTCAGCTCCGGAAGAGCCCACTGCCCCCCCTCCACCGTACGTGGCGGTGCAGCCAGCCCCACCACCACTGGTGGTGGCGGCAGCACAACCAGCTCCACAGCCACTAGCCTTACCCCCACTGTAGCCAGCTTTGTTGCCGTCAGACCAACCCTTGCAACAGGACCCCCCCAGAGCAGGAGGGAGCCACGGCCGGCGATTTGGCGGATTCAGGCCCAGTTGTCCATGAGGAGGAAATGGCAGGGGAGCAGCCGGGTCCCAGTTTGACTGTCCAGAGCCAGATGAAACAGAAACTCAGACCTAGACTTGGACAAATTAGACTAAAAGATAAGGCTGAGAGTAAACAGTCCAACAGTAAACAGACCAAGCCTCAGAAAGAGATGGATGAATCAGGTGATACAGATGAGGAAAGTGGAGATGTGATTGCACCGTTGCGACAAGTTACTCAATTGGTGGCAGACCCCAACCAACAGGGAGGTTACCAGAGAGTTCAGAGTTATCAATATACTCCCTTCGCCACATCTGATCTCCTTAATTGGAAGACACATTACGCTACTTACACAGATAAGCCACAAGAAGTAATAGAACTTTGTTCTAGTATTATGGCCTCACACGTCCCCAACTGGCAAGATCGTCAGCAGTTGCTCTTGACCTTGTTCACCACCGAAGACTGGAGGAGAATAATTCAACATGCAGAACGGATAGCCAGGAACAGGGCACCTCCCGGAGAAGCGAACCCCGAGCAGTGGATGAGAGGTAGGGTTCCTTTAGCTGACCCAGGATGGGACCCGAACTGCCCTGACCAGATGACTATGCTCACTGACTATCAAGCTCTATTAGTGGAAGCCATGAGAGAAGGAATGAAGAGACCTGTTAACATGTCTAAGGTATGAGAGATACTTCAGGGACCCACCGAACCCCCAGGGGCATATTTGGAAAGGTTACTTGATGCTTATAGGCAGTATACCCCTGTGAACCCGGATGATCCAGATAACCAACAGATGGTGAATCTGGCCTTCGTGACCCAAAGTTATCCTGACATAAGGAAGAAACTCCAGAAACAAGAAGGATTTGCAGGTATGAATTTGAGCCAGTTGCTGGAAATTGCCCAGAGAGTATATGTGAATAGAGATCAAGAGGAGAAATGGGAGAAAAACAGGCGGATGCACAAAAAGGCGGAATTATTGGCCGCGGCTCTGGCGGCAAAGGAAGGAAGTCGGAAAGTTGGAAGAGGAAGTGGACCTCCATTGAGACGCAACGAGTGTGCCCTCTGCCGACAGGTTGGGCACTGGAAGAATGAATGCCCCAGACAGAGAGGGATGGCAAATAGAGGAAGAGGAATGGATCGGGGAAGAGGAAGAGGAGCAAATAGAGGGAGAGGGAGAGGAAGAGTGATGAGTGGAAGATATGAGCAAGAGGCGGATGAAGGATTTGAGGACTTCATCGGGCTGGCTGGAATGGAACTTTACGATTAGGACAGACCGGGCCCCCTTGCTCTCGGCCCCGGGGAGCTTATGGTCACAGCACAAATCGGGGACCGAGCCATCCCAATGATGGTGGATACGGGCGCTGCCCGTTCCGTATTAAATTCAGTAGTAGCTCCAAAAACTAAAAATGCCATAAGAATTGTGGGAGCCACCGGAAGAACAGAAAAACACCCACTTTTGGAGAATAGAATTGTGGATTTAGGGAGGCACCAAGTTACTCATCAGTTCTTATATTTACCAAATTGCCCCATACCTTTATTGGAGCGAGATTTGTTGGCTAAGTTGAGAGCCCAGATTTCCATTGAAGAGGATGGGATGATGGAGATAAATTTTAGAGGGCCAAAAAGCATCTCAGTAACCTATCCGATGGAAGAAGAGTGGCGAAGGTATCAGGTCATGGTTTGTCAAAAACAATCCACTACCTTTGGACCTCCAGGGGTATGGGCCGAGGATAACCCGCCTGGGTTAGCCCAATTTGTGGCCCCAATAGTAGTGGAATTGAAGGCAAATGCTGTTCCCATACGTGTAAAGCAGTATGATCTGCCCAGGGAGGCCCTGGAGGGGATCCAGAAACATTTGGACCGGCTGAGGAAATATAATATAATTTGGGAATGCCGCTCTCCATGGAACACCCCGTTACTCCCTGTATTGAAACCTGGCACAAAAGAATATCGCCCAGTTCAAGATTTAAGGATGGTGAATGAGGCTACAGTGACCCTACACCCAGTGGTGCCAAACCCATATATTCTAATGGGATTAGTACCATCCACAGCTACTCACTTTACAGTGCTGGATCTTAAGGATGCTTTCTTCTGTATTCGAGTGGCCTCACAAAGTCAAGAAATCTTTGCCTTCCAGATGGAAGATGTTGTTACGGGCCAGAAAACTCAATACGCTTGGACTCGCTTGCTGCAAGGTTGGAAGAACTCGCCGACAATTTTTGGGACGTCCTTAAGTCAAAACTTGAGAAGATTCAGATCCAAGCCCAAGAAACGAGTTTTGCTGCAATATGTGGATGATCTGCTGTTGGCAGCCAACAGTGAGGAAGAGTGTAAAGAGGCTACAGTGGAATTGCTCCAGCTTTTGTGGGAAGCGGGCTACAAAGTATCTAAGAAGAAGGCCCAGTTGTGCCAGACCGAAGTGCGATATCTGGGATTCCAAGTGACTCAAGGGAAACAAGCGCTAGGCTGAGAAAGGAAGGAGGCTGTGTATGCTCTGCCTGAGCCCCAGAATCAGAAGATGGTATGAGAGTTCTTGGGTGCAGCTGGGTTTTGCAGAATTTGGATTCCTAATTTTGCAGTGATGAGCAAACCCTTATATGAAGCTACTAAAGGTCCGGAGAAGTCTGAATTTGTGTGGGGAAAAGAACAGAAGAGAGCCTGGGAGCAGATAAAGAAGGCACTGATGGAAGCTCCGGCGTTGGGTCTGCCAGATGTAACAAAAATGTTCACTCTATATGTTGACGAGAAGAATGGAATAGCAGTGGGAGTATTGACACAGATGTTGGGATCATGGCATCGCCCTGTGGCATATCTTTCTAAGCAATTAGATCCAGTTGCCAGAGGATGGACGAGGTGTTTAAGAGCAATAGCGGCAACCGCCCTGTTGGTAAAAGAAGCAGACAAATTAACCCTAGGCCAGAATCTGACAGTGAAAGTTCCACATTCGGTATTAGCTTTAATGGAATATAAAGGCAGTTATTGGTTCACCAATAGCCGAATGTCCAAGTATCAAGGAATGTTATATGAGAATCCTAGAGTGAAATTGGAAACGTGTACCACTTTGAACCCTGCAACGTTGCTCCCAGTAGAAACTGAGGTTACACATCATGATTGTCTTCAAACCATGGATGAAGTGTACTCAAGTAGACCAGATTTACGGGATACCCCGTGGCCCCATCCTGATTTTACTTACTATACAGATGGAAGTAGCTTTGTACAAGAAGGGAAGCGAAAGGCTGGATATGCAGTGGACACGATGGACAAGATAATAGAAGCCAAAGCACTACCCATTGGCACTTCGGCCCAGAAAGCGGAACTCGTTGCCCTGATTAGAGCTTTGGAACTAGCTGAGGGACTTACTGTAAATACATATACAGATTCAAAGTATGCCTTTACTACCCTGCATGCACATGGGGCATTGTATAAAGAAAAAGGACTGATCAATTCCTCGGGACAAGAGATTAAGTATGGGAAAGAAATAGAGTGTCTATTAGAAGCTGTATGGGCTCCTCGTAAAGTTGCTGTGATGCACTGTAAAGGACATCAGAGAGGACAAGATCCAGTGGTTTGAGGGAACCGAAAAGCAGCTGCAGCTGCAAAGGAGGCTGCGGAGAGGGGACCAGAGAATGAGATGGAAGATTTGCCTAGAGAATTGGAAACGCCACTCTTCCAAATATCACTGAGTGACCAGACCCCTAGGTACACCCAACAGGAGAACGAGAGGGCTGAAAAGGACTTGAAAGCTATAAGTGACAAAGATGGCTGGTGGGTCTTACCGGATGGGAGATGGTACATACCCCAATCCATAGGATGGTCGGTTGTCCAGAAGGCGCATGAAGCCACACATTTGGGAAAGACGGCGTTAGCCCAGTTGTTAACAAAGGATGTGTTCATAGATGGAATAAGCCAATACACCATGCTGGCATCCTCACGGTGTCAAACTTGCACTCGGAACAACCCGCGCCAAGGGCCAAGATTGGAAGGGGGAACTCAACATCAAGGATCTACTCCCTTTGAATCTCTAGTGGTGGATTTCACAGAGATGCCATGGTCGGGACAATATGGGTACATGTTGGTAATGGTATGCACTCATACCGGGTGGGTTGAAGCATACCCTACCAGGACCAAGAAAGCAAAGGAGGTAGTATGGGCTTTGCTCCGAGACATTATACCAAGATATAGTTTACCCCTTCATATCGGATCTGACAACGGCCCAGCCTTTGTGCATGGAGTATTCAAGAGTTTGGCAGAGGTTTTAGGAATCACCTGGAAGCTACATTGCGCATACAGGCCCCAAAGCTCTGGGAAGGTGGAAAGGATGAACAGAACACTGAAAACTCAGCTTGCAAAATTGTGTCAAGAAACTAAGCTCAAATGGTTAGATGTGCTCCCAATAGCACTCCTGAGAATAAGATGCACCCCTCATCGGACAACTGGGCTGACTCCATTTGAGATGCTATATGGAAGACCCCCGGCCATTTTAAAAGGGTTGAGAGGGGACATTCGAGAATTGGGAAATTTGACCCTACAAGAAGAGGTGCAGGCATTGGGGAAAGCTCTAGAGAAGGTCAACACCCATGCCTTGGAGGTTAGGCGAGTTCCTTTCCTCACAAAGGCACATTCCTTCCAACCTGGGGATGAGGTATGGGTTAAGGATTGGAAAGGAGAGCCTCTATCACCAGGATGGAGAGGACCATACCAGGTGCTGATAGTTACTCCCACTGCAGTAAAGGTAGCAGGGCTGAAACCTTGGATACATTACACTAGGGTAAAAAGAGCATTTACTGATTGGACTGTAATCTCATCACAAGAAAACCCTCTGAAACTGAAATTGTCCAGACGAAAAGGGGGGAGAGAAGATTCGGACTAGACTCTGCTGTGGTCATACCAGGGAACTGACCACTCAACGCACAGTCAGATCCGCAACAGGTGAATGAAAAATCTAGGCTAGACCCTACTGCTGCCACACGTCTGGAGGCTGGTAGCTCTACGTACGGTCAGACCTAGCAACTGGAGGGGAGGAAGATTGGGACTAGGCCCTGTCATAGTCACTCCGGAGGCTGGCTATTCTACGCACGGCCAGATCCCCAACGACGGATGAAGATTAGAAATAATGCATGTTAGTGAACTAGTAATAATAGTAGTGTGTATACTCTTTGGAATTTTAGCTTTGGTTTATTTCTTGTACATGTACAGAAGGTACTGGTGCGGGATAAGGAGGTTGGGACCTCCGTTTGACTCCGAAGTTGAAGTGGATAATGTTGATAGGGGTGTGGGGCATGATGTGCAGAATAATTGAGGCTAACTGGTTTAAACAACATGCTGCACATATGTTCCAACAACACGGACCAAATGTCACTCTAATCTATGAACACCCACAGACCGTAGCAGATTTTGGTTTTATGCCCTCCCTCATTAATGAACCAGGAGTGATTGTAGGAGCCCTACAGTCAGTCTTAGCGGGAAGTCCCAATATGTTTGCAAAAGTTGTCAGTAATCTAAAGAAAACTTGCTTCAGGCGGCTGAAGTTTTATACCTATTCCCCCGGAATGTGTTTCTGTTGTCATCATAGTGGAAGCTGGAATTCTAAATGGACAGGATACATAAAACACACCTCATTTTATGGTAGATTGGGAAATTATTCGGCATGTAATGACAGATTCTATTTGTACAGCTCATATAATAGTTCCTATCAATTCAAGATGGACTTAAATGAAACCAGCTTTGAAGATTTGTACCCGGAATATCCTATGTTCACTCCTAATTATACAGGGTCAGGCAGTATATGCTCCGGATTGATGGCTAGAGATCCAAATCTATGGTTCTACTTTAATGGATGGGCTACCAATTACCACCCAGGGACTTACCAGTGTGTGGGAATTGGGTATATGACCATACCTGTCCAAGTTTTCCTACCAGGACAAACAAGCCGGGGCGGTAGGAAGAAACGGCACCTAGTGGGACCACTGGGTAACCAGTGTGAGGATTTGGTCATCGTAGGACCACAATTATCTAAAAGTGAGGGTAGCAGAGTAGGTGGTGGAGTAATCACAGGGGTCCTCACTTTGGGATCCTATCCAGGAATTGTGGCTCAAGAAAATCATAGGAGCATAATAGGATTGACCTGCAGATTGGAGAAAACCATAAATGCAACTGGAAGACTGGTGCAAGCCCTCCAACGAGAAATTGAAGAGCTTAATCAGTTGTTGTTACAACATCGTATGGCCTTAGACTGCTTATTAGCCAGGAAAGAGGGGTTTTGTAATATAGTCAAAGGAGGATGTAAAGTCGCCTTCCATGATCTCAACAAGACTATAGAAGATGAAATACACCACTTTCAAGGGTTAATACAAAACAATGACAGCGGCATTAGCAACCCTTGGGACTGGTTAACTTCCTGATTGCCAGATCTTAGTTGGCTGAAGGCTCTGTTTCTAGGTATTGTACTTTTGCTTGTAGGAGGATTTCTAATAATGGTATGTATTTCTTGTGCTATGAAATGTGTACATGCCTCTCTTTCTCAAGCTATGGAGGGGAAGGCCGCCCACTTTGCTGTTATGGCCCAAAAGCAAGCTTAAGCAGCATATGCTCAAATTGCTATGGAATTTGGCATAAAGGGGGAATGAAAGGGTTAAAACTTTAGAACTGCAGTTGCTTAAGTAGAAAAATAGAGAAAAATAAGGTGAGCAGATGTATCCTTTATCTTATCAGAAGGCTTAGGTATGCGCTTAGCTATGCAGGGAACTTGGGGAGTTTTAGGTCTGTGCAACCCAGTGAGAGTACTCCCTTGGTACCGAAATACATCATTTTGAAAGCTGTAATCTGGGCGTCTGTAACCTGTAAACTGTTCATATATGGTCATATTTTAATCATTTCCTGTACTTGTTTACAAGAGTGTATAAAAGGTAAGCTGGTACCTAACTCGGGGTTCTCAGTCTTTTGGAAATTCATTCCACTGAGATCCCTGCGCAGTTAAATAAACTTGTTTTGCTTTTTAATCTGGTGGTCTCAGTTCTTGGCGAGCTACAACAGTATCATCGTCATATCAGCACTTAATTTATATCTTGTCTTTCTCACAGACTCAAGGCTGATTTAGAAAAGCCCCAAAAGATTACAATAGTTAAACATACATAAACTGAGAGTATAACAGTATTAAACTGAGAACGGTATTAAAATAATTTAAAATACTACTTTAAAACAAACGTTAAAAACAGCACAGTACCATAAAAACCCTTCTCTTCCTAACAATCGGTTTCTCTTCCTAACAATCAGTCTTAACTAGCTGCTGAAAAGGCAGCAAGGAAGGATACATCCTGACTTTCCTGGGGAGGGAGATCCGAAGTATGGGAGCAGCTGTGGGGAAGGCCCTTTTATGCATTTCCGCCAGATATTACTGTGAAGGTGGTGGGGTAAGAGAATTGCCCCCCCTGAGGATCTTAGAGCTTTGGGACAGCTCTAAATTTGATACTGCATGTGTACACTTTTTGTGTGGCTATATCTGTCTTGCATTGCTGATGGGAACAGATGTCCAGTCTTGCTGTCTTTGGCCCATCAGTACAGAGTGTATCTAGACTACACTTTTATAGCATTTTGATAGATTAAGTGTCATGGAACCTTCCCACAGAATCCTCGGATGTGTGGTTTTAATCGGCAATTAAAATTCTCTGCTGGAGAGTTCTGAAATACAGCTTTAGAGTTCTCCAGCAGAGAATTCTAAGTAGCTTGCCAAACTACAGATTCCAAGATACTGCAGGATGGAAGTGATATCAGACTGCTGTGAAGTTTGTAGTGCCTACACACTTGTACCCATCACCTTGTTTCATTGCATCAGAGCCAGCTAAAAGTTTTCCAGCCAAGAAAATAGGCAAGTGGTAAGACATTTCAGGTATCTGAACTTTTAAACAGACAGGATAGTTTATATAAGTATTACATGCAGGACTGTGTTATGTCTGGACTAAGTAGACAGGTATCTGTATTTACAGTGCTATGCTAAAACTTGAGTTCAAGGGTTGGCAGCACAAATACCCTCTTAATGAGACTTTTGGCAATCTTCTAAAAAGTTTTTAACTTCTCATTTTCTTTCACATTTTGTCAAGCTTATTAAGCTAGTTTTGATTTGCCGATAAACACATCCTATTAACTACTGATTTTGTTTTCAATGTATCATTTAGCTTTAATGTGGAAACTAATGTTCCATTAGGGAGGTAGTAATGGGGGCATGTTATTATGAAGCTAACGCTAATCGTTGCTGTGCTATGCTCATAGTATTTTCCATTATGAAAGTTCTTAAATATTTTAAAAATTATATCACCGGAGGGATTAATATTTAAAATATGGTTTAAAAAAAGTGTGATATGAGGTCTTTGTTTTCAGGCTAACGGCTAAAGATTTGTTGTTTTAAGTGTTCCATGACAGTTTAGAAGATCTTTTTAAGCAACTATTTTTATAACCACTCTCTTATCTAAGCAAGAAATTATAGTATCAGTGGCAAAATGCGGGTCTGGAAAATGTAGCTGGAAACCAGTTGCTGAGAAGCATATGAGGATTTTCAGTGAATTAGCTCCAGAGTAGCTTGCTGTCTATTAGGCTTTGCCTACAACTGTCTCTCAGCAGTTCCTCTTTCTAGCCCGCTTTCTATCGTGTATTTTTCTCTTTGGGTGGGGAAAAGGAACTTAGAAAATCCCAGGAGAAATACTGTGGGCAGTGGAAGGGTTAGCTTCCCTAGTGGTTTGTCACTTTTCTGCTGTCAGACACGCTCTTGCATAGCTATGCAGTAAAGAAGGACCAGGATTCCTAGATCTAGACTGGCTGTCAGTGTATATTTTGGAAAAAAGAGAGACAGGGAATATATTCAAAGAATTTTTTTTTATTATTGCTTTAGATAAAAATGTTCATCATCAAATTTGGTACTGTAGTCTACAAGGAAGTCTGGTGTAACAGATCATAATGCACTTTGCTTTCAGCTGGAAACACTGAAAACATACTGGAAAAACAAATGCAAGCAGAAAGGTTGCCATGACAATCCTGGGCAGATGTGGCTGAATTGTGGCAACTTTTATTTCAGAAGTGGGTAAAGTCTGACTGTTGGGCTGTATGCAGCCCCCTCCCCAGCAGTTTTTGTCTGTCTTGTTCTGACCAGACTCCCGGGTCTGCCCTTTGCCTGCCTCTGTCCAACAAAGATGAATCGTTCTCTTGGGAGTCTCTAGTAGAAACAGTTCACTTTTCTATTAGATCACAGTCCACCTCCCCACATTGTACAGGTCACATCAGGCACCCTTGTTGTATTTTTCATTGTTTAATAAAAATGCTTCTTTTTTGAAAATAGAAATGGATTTTCACCCATTTCAATTTTTTTGGAGGGGGTGGCAGTCTATGGCCCCAAGAAAATCCTAGAGCAGAAAATTGACCCTGGAACTCATGATAGTTGCCCATCCCTGCTTTTTCAGAGAGAATTGACTTCATGTGATGCAACGTGGAAGTACAGAACAGGAGCAGGCAACTCTGGACTTCCAGATGTTTTTGGACTGCATCATCACCTGTGCTGGCTAGAGCTACCAGGAGTTGCAATTTCAACAACATGTGAAGGACCAGACCATGGTTTAATGGCCTGGTATAGAATTTGTAGAGTCACAAGCTATTTCTGCATGGCATCACTGTCGCATGATGGAGATATATTGGCAGTGGTCTGCGAGTTGTGCTTTCACAGTCCTGCTGCCAACGTGCCCCCACCCATCATGATTGTTGGATATTTCATTAATGGAAAAAATCCTCAATGGCCCACAATCGTGTGACACTCCCATTGCTGGTGGCCATGCGGAATGGGTGGAAGCGCAATGTAGGTGCTTCCTTCCTCAGTATAGCGTGGGAAAGAGGCCTGCTGCACTGTGGAAGGAAGGAGCACATCGCTCGCACTCCCCTCTGCAGGGAACCAGCCAGATGCAGAGGGGAGTGTTTGCGTTGTGCTCCCATCCTGGTAAAAGCTTGCAGGATGATGCTGGGACCATGATGGAAGGAGGTAAGGTGCGGAAATGGTCATAGTGTCAAAACTTACGAAAACATTTACCAGAATATAAATGGCACACAACTTTCTTACATGCAGGTTATAACAATCCTTTTCTAAAATCAGTGAAAGCCTCACATGTAGCCCTACTGCCTTTCTATCCCCTTCCCCTTAAACGACCCTTTAGAGCAGGGCTTTCCAAATGGTGTACCACGACATAGAATCATAGAAATGTAGAATTGGAAGAGATGACACGGGCCATCCAGTCCAACCCCCTGCCATGCAGGAACACCCTCAAAGCACTCCCGACAGATGGCCATCCAGCCTCTGCTTAAAAACCTCCAAAGAAGGAGACTCCACCGCACTCCGAGGCAGCACATTCCACTGCCGGACAGCCCTGACCGTCAGGAAGTTCTTCCTGAGGTTCAGGTGGAATCTCCTTTCCTGCAGCTTGAATCCATTGCTCCTTGTCCTGGTCTCTGGAGCAGCAGAAAACAAGCCCTCTCCCTCCTCTACATGGCATCCCTTCAAATATTTAAACATAGCTATCATGTCCCCTGTTAACCTTCTCTTCTGCAGACTAAACATGTTAGTGTGTTGCCTGAAGTGTGTAGGTGTGTCGCCTACAATCTTGGAAATGTATGTTATTATTTATAAATCGTATATTTTAAAAAATATATAAAAGGTTTTCATGAGATATGTTGTGTCCCCAAACATTTTGTTATTACAATTTATGTATGTGTCTGTATCTCTTTTAAGGGGTTAGTTTAACCTCCAGTTTGCTAGTAAAACTGAATTACTGTGTCATGAAATGATGCATGTCTAAGAAAGTATGTCACCAACATGAAAAGTTTGGAAAGCTCTGCTTAAGAGTAATACCTTGTGAATGTTTAAACTTTGCAGTCTAATTGTGGTACAAGAACCTAAATAGCACTGATGGAAGAATATAAATTGAGCTGGATTTTGTATGATTTCACACAGATGTAGGAGGAGGGATCCTCAGAGGAAGAAGGGGGAAGGGGAAGTCCTGTTGCTCAAGCAGAAGTCCCTCAGTCCTCTAGAGCAGAGGGTGGTGGTGTAGGAGAAGGAGAAAAGGGAAGCTATGTTGCAGAACGACATCATGGAATTACCCTAGAAGTACTGTGGTTATAGTAATTCCAGTTTCTGCTATGTCAACTGTATGCTCATATGATGTTGCATATAGTACTATTACTGGAACATTTCTGTCATGTCCCTAAGTTATTGTTATGCTGACAGTAAGTTTAGCAGACAAAGATGCCTATTTTTCTTTCATGATAATATTTCTCACACAACACAACTGCACATGTTATTTCTCTATTCATCCATCTTTCTGCTCATCTTCCATCTTGGTGATGCCCTGCTTTACAGCTTTTGATCTATTGATCAAAACATTTTGATTTTTTCACTTCTGGTCACTTCAACCAGAAATGACTATATTAGAGCTGGAATATTTGAAAAATAGAGGAGAAGATTTTTCAGCATCCTCCATTTATAAATCACAGACTGTGGAAGTGATAACAATGATATTTTCTGAAGAAATGGACAGCCTTAGCTTAAAGTTACAGGATGTTTTCTGGACTCAAGTAGTTTTCTCAGGGGGAAAAGTGGAAATTAAGTTCAGGAAGGGTATGAAACTGAGTGGAATTTTTGAGGCGAAAGGGCCTGTTTATACTGTGATTTTACAAATTAGGATTTTTTAACTATAAAAACCCAAGATGTTGTTTAATGTTGATCTGGTTAGAAAGTGATTTTTTTGAGTTTCTCCAAACAGAACTTTTTTTATTGTAAAAGGTAATTAGACAATTTAATATGTGTACTAAGAGGTTGGCTAGGCAAATGGCTCATGACGTTTTATTTAATTATGAATTTTGGATTCTAAGGATTGATGACCATTTCTACTTTTATTTGGATGCATGATTATATTTAACTGCTTTCAACCTGGTGGAAGAATTCTAGAAAGGTTAATTACTAAGTTCAAAATTTTATTATGTGATCTGTCAGACAAAATGGATGTTTCTGATTAGTGTTTAGACATTCATAATGTGATGTAAAGGAAAATGTATTAACCAATGGGCACTAGATAAAAGATATAAAATATATGATATAAGATAGAAGAAGTAGCGTACTTTTTATTTTTTCTAAGGTTAATAGTTACACTATTGCAAGAGATATCACTATGCGTATTCGAGTACTGTTTACGATTATATTTAATTTTATGATGTGGTTAAACTATGGAGCCAAGAAAAAATTCTCTTTTTATTATAGTTTTAAAGTAATTTCTTTTTTTTATGTAATAGAAAGATTGTTAGAATCATTGTGTACTAATAAGATAACAAATGAATATTTTAATGAATTTAAATATTCTCTTTTTTTCTTTTTTCATTATATTCTAATGAATTTATATACTATCTGGTTATTCCTTTTTGTACTATATTTTTAAAACTTTCAATAAGTGATAAGTAGAATATAGGCATTACTAATAAATGAATATTACTAACACAAACTAACACTTTTACTATCTTACTTTAGATTAAATAGCCGTTAGTTAAAATAAGGTAGCGGTATAGATGGGTTAGGATTACTACTAGATTTTTTGCAACAGGGATGGGAACCTCCTTTTTAGTTAGGTGTTGTGTATTTTAATTGTTTAGTTTGTTTTTGTATAGTGGGTGAGTATACAAATATAGTGGGTGTTGTTGTAGCTTAAATGTATCAATTTTTATTTAATTTAGTTGTTTTTCTTTTTGTCATTTCAGTTTATTGTCTGTATATTTTATCTTAATAAAATTGTAAAAAAATTGATTTTGGAAACATATTTAAAACCTTGCCTTCAAAATTTGTCTGGTTACAGATTCCCCCCCACCCTCCATATTTTTGTTTTGTTTTGTTGGTAATGGGCTACCTATTGCCTGGGGGTACTTTGCCATATGCCTTATGATGATATCAGAATGTATAATCTAAAGGAGAACCTTTGGCTAAAGTATATGCAGTAAAACAGTGTTTGTAAGCTCATGAATTGTCCAGAGAACCCCATACGGTTCTTAGACAATAGCTATTGTGTCAAAGATGGTTGTACCATGCTGTGGAATGTAGGCAACCATTCATTCCTTACTTTGGACAGAAGATAACTGTGTGTGTATATCTGCGCCTTCAAGTTGCTGGTCGATTTACAGCAACCCTATGAATCTCATAGGATTTTCTTAGGCAAGGAGTACTCAGAGGTGGTTTTGTAGGTTGTTATATTGTGGGGGAAAAAACCAGCAGAATTTCATGTCTAAAAAGTGTTATTAAAACTGCTAGAAATATAACATTTATGTGTATTGACTGAGACATATGTCTCATTCAGCTTGTAGGAGAAGACAAGACTGTAAATTCTGTTCTATTCTGAACTGATCTCTGTATATGGAGAAGTGGATGAAAAAAAATATTCTGTTCAACTTGAGTTCTTTTATGGATAGGAAAAGACTTTTCTTCTGATGACACAGTCTTCAAGGCACTCAGTCTCCTAAACTGAAAGTGGCTAGGGGAAGTTCTATTGTAATAATGCACCACTAAGTATTTTAGGACCTTGTGGTTTTTAAAAATGTGAATATAAATCATTTTAAGTGTTCTGGCCAATTTTAAAAAATACTTCACCCACTATAGCATACTATATATGCTTTGATGGCTTCCCCTTAGACAGATTAGTTAGTTCAGTTACAGGAAGTATTTTTGTATCTGACTGAGGATTGAGTGAATGCAGGACTTGTAATTTTGCTGTCTCAGGCCATTTCCACATGAGGTTTTTAAAACGGTGCAGAGCGTTCTCCAGGGAGGATGTCTGCACCTGGGAGCGGACTGGGTCGGACCTACTTAACGTAGATCTGCACCCCAGCCCGCTCTGGAACGACCCCAAGTGGTCGTCCAGCGTGCTTTTGAAAGACTGCTAAAAACTAGTCTTTCAAAAGCACGGAGCACGCCAGTGTGAGCCTGTTCCCTTATGCAGATTCGCAGGCTCGCATTGGTGTGAGCCTGCGATCTGCTGGGGGCGGGCTTTAGGCTGGTGAGCTTCAGCGGTTGGTCGAGACCCTCAACCAACCGGAAGCCACCATTTTCATCCCTGGAGCAGTGCGGAGCGATGGCCACGCAGTGCTCTGGAGCAGCGGCCACGCACCGCTCCGGAGCAGCGTGGACCGGACCGGGGAGCCCTAAAGTCCGGTGAGTAGCGTCACAGGGCGATTCCCTCGCCCCATGCAGAAATGACCTCAGAGTTCTTCATAAGTCTTGCCCATTTGAATCACTGCTGGCTTTCTAGTGACTTCAGGGGTGAGATACAACTGCAGTTTCGTATCAGCCTTTGGATTTTATTCTGGTGAATTGATGGTGCCTAATTTGATTAAAAAAAAAAACAGCTGCACATTTAGAGCAAATTGTCAGAGCTTGGGAAGGCTATTTGCTGTACTGTAACTTTCAGAATGCCTCAGCCATCATGGTCACTGTGGGATTCTGGCTGGGCTATTCTGGGTGTTGTAGTCAAAATAAGTAATTTTTCCAAGCCCTGATACTTGCTGGCTTATCTCCTGAAAGCAATTTTTGGAAGAAGTTCACCCTCTTCACTATCTCAGGAGTGTTGTAATGTGCTTAGGCTGGTGGGTTTGCCCTCAGAAACAGGGAGCATTTCTGCGTCACAGTGTTACAGTGCTGTTGTTCCACTTTCAACATCCTGTTGAATTCTGGGGTTTGCAGTTGGGGGGGGGTGTCTTTTAGAATTCTGAGCCAGAGAGCTCTTTGGCCTCAGGAAACTACAAACCCCAGAATTCCACAGGATGTGGAAAATGGAATATTAGCACTATAACAGTGTAGTGTGGAAATGGCCAGAGTCAGGTTTAACACACCCAGTCTTGGTATTCAGGAAAGGGCTAGCTTGTCTTTCCTGAGTGAAAACCTGTATGGTTCCCCTTCCTGCCTCTGTTCTCTACAGTTGTTTTGGCTGCTGCTCCTGCCTCCACTGGAACTCATGTTTTGATGACCTTGCCAGATTGTGCTAAGTTCCTATGCGGCTCTTTTGGGATGTAGTAATCATCTTCTACTTCTCAAGTGGGAAGCTTAGAGCATGCACTTCGTTGCTTCTTTTGGAGATATCTGAGAATGAATTATACCTCACCAGAACTTTGTTGATGAAGATGATGATGATGATGATGATAAAAGTAGTAGTAGTAGTAGCAGCAGCAGCAGCAGCTATGGCTTTAAAATTCTACAAAATCTGGTTCCAATAAGTGCTTTAGATTTTTAAATAGTGAGTCTGATGCCATAGTTGCTTTTCTAAAAGTGTCTGGTCAAATAGCTGTTATGTTTCCTGGGGTTATTTTACACTACAGAATCATAGCACTATGGTTCTACTTTAACTGCTGTGGCAGCATCATATCGAATCCTGGGATTTGTAGTTTGGTGAGACTCTACAGCTCCCTTGATAAGAATTCTGAGCACTCCTCCTTAAACTCCAAATGCTGATGTTGTAAAGGATGTCACCATGGCAGTTAAAGTGGCATATAGTGGAAACCTCTGTCTACTGACCATTGTCAGTATGTATAGTAAAGGCATTCCTTGTCTGGTGATGTAAACTTTTTTTTTGTACACCATGGTTACAGTAACTTGTGGTTGACTGGTTTATTTGCATCTAGCTACCCAGTGCCGAATAACTCTTACCCATGGAACACTAACTGTAGTTTATGGCCCCAGCTCTAGATAAGATCCCAGGTGTTCTTTTCTTGTTCCTGCCACTCTCAAAGATGTATATGATGGGAATACAAGAGGGGGCCCCCTTGGTGGCCACTGTTTGCCTCTGGAATGTCTTTCATAGGGAGGCAGGCACAAGTCCCTTGCTGTTCTTTCATCAGTTGGTGAAGACCTTTTTATTCCAGTAGGCTTTTGGGGACTGATACTTTTGCAAGAAAAGGGCTTGCCTAGTGTGCTGTACTGCTTTTATCTTTTTCTTTTAAATGATTGTTTTAATTAGCTTAATTGTATAAAGAGTTTAATGCCATTTCAAGCATATTTTATGGTTTTTATCTGCATATGTTTTTTACTTGTACAGTTGGCCTTCCATATCCACAGATTCTGCATCCATGGATTCAACCAACCACATCTTGAAAAGATTAAAGAGAAAAAGAAAAAAACCTTTTGAATTGTTCACCATTTTGTATAAGGGACACCATTTTACTACACCATTGTGTACAGTCGGGCTTGAGTATCCACAGATTTTGCCATCTGTGGGAGAATCTGTAACCAAACCTCACTGGATACTGAGGGCTCACTATGTTTCATTTATCCTATAAGTCTCCCTGAGTTTTTGCTTTGGAGAAAAGGCAGGATATGAGTAAAGGAATAAAATACAATGCAGTAAAGGCAAGCTTTGTTTGCTCAGTTAAGCCAAATTGGGCATATAAAGATGCAAGTGGACCTGCATCTCATCTTGCAGAAAGGAAATTGCCTGTGTTATAGCTGCTGCAAATTTCTTCTTCTTTTTTTTTTTTAAAAAAAACTAAGGTTATTTTATTCTATTTTAAAACTTTAAACAGAGAATCTTAAGAAGTGCATGTGTGTGCATGTGTGTGTATGGCTTCATATCGCTTGAATAATTTAAGTTGTTAGGATATCCAGAAGAGAAGCAGAGGCCTTTTTGCTTCCATTCAGCAAACTGCCTTGTGACAAATTTCTTTTCTATTGAGAAATAATTGATGGGCTGGATTCAGGTTTCTCATGGAGCATTAACAATCAAACTGTTTTTCACCGTTTCTTTTCAACTGTTATGGAAACTCTTTAATTCTTGTTTAAAGCTAAAGAAGTAAGCAGAATTCTCAAAACCAGCGCTACTGCTTGTACAGACTAGATTGTAACATCTGATAACTGAAAGAGTTTCCATCCTAGCATTGTGAAGCTGTGATTGTTGTGAACTACCAAATGCGGCTTTCATATGTCACATTCTAAATTCCTGCTAAGTGTCAGCCTAAATCCAGTGTGAATACATAGCTTACAGCTAGGTATCCTCATTTTTGTTTTATATTAGAGTAAGCATGTATGCTCCAATTGGGAAACAATGCCTGGCATTCTGTTACAGGCAGATGCAAACACAAACTCACTTTACATTCTTCTGTATATAAGTCAAGTCAAGTTTATTGTATTTTAGGAGCCAGCCATTGTACAAAAATGAAAAAATAAAATAAGATAAAATGAAAAAGGATAATCCAGCCAATTTACATGTATATAAATATATTTTGTCGTTGTGAGGTTGTCCTCCTTCTGCAACATCCATCCCCCAGGACTAATTGCACTCCGTGGCCATTCCATTGCTAGTAGAGGATCAGAGCAGGATGGAGAAGCATCTGGCTGTGTTGTCATAGCTCAGATGCAGACTGATTGCATCATCCTGTGAGACCTCCATAGGACTAAACTGGATCTTCACAGAAGAGGTCCATGGTTTGCACCTACCTATGGTGAAACAGCCAGATGCTCCTTTGATCCACCTGCTCTCCACCAGCAACACAATGGGAGGGGGGCTGGGGCACTTGCAGTGCAACAGTGAATCCCAGGCTGGTGACAGAACCAACATCAGAATTCCACCTATGGCACTCTTATGCTACCCTCGACCATGTAGGATCCACTATATGTGAGTAGGATGGGTTCAAACGTGCCTTCAATGTGGCTTTCATCTAAAATTATAGTCCTGTTTTGCCTGTTTGGAGAGAAAAAATAACACCCCTCCACTGATACTAATGGAAGGGATTTTTTAACCTACACGTGAGGTATGTGATTTTTTAAATAAAAAGTAAATGTGAGGTAAAGTTTAAACCTTTCCATCCAATCAAGATCATCCACAGTTACTTTAGAGTAAAAGAAAGGATCTAAAGCTGCACAATGCTTGTTTAATTAATCTTGTAGTTTGATCCCCAAACAGCAGTAGATGCCAAATCATTAGCTGAATTGTACCCAGTGCTATTTGGATTCATACCTGATATCCCCAAAGACCTCCTGTTTTCTGGCTTCATCTCATTAGCTCAGGAAGTCATTAGTTGTAGTACCTCAGAGAGCATTCTGCTGTTTTTCCATCATTTTTTTTAAACTCAGGAATCTTATTAGCAGCCTTTAAAACATCTTTGTCTGATAAAGAAATGTTGGTTTCAAAAAGCCAATCCCAAGATTTTTGTGCTTTTCAGTTGGCCCAGCCAAAGTATTACGGCTGTATGGACTTTGACATTTGTTATATGGTCACCACAGCTACCCTTGCCTATGAATGACTTGAAGAATTATGAAAGAGAGCCTCTCAGTGGTATTTTCCTACACTGAGAATGAAGAGTTTATACCAAACAATCTTGAACTGGGATTTTATTTTTTAATGGATGATTCCATCCAATGAAAGGGAAAGCTGTCCTGATTGATTTCTGCTGACTTGTTTTATCTTGTTCAATACCTGAATTCACCTCAAGCCCTGACAGCACAGAATAGGGATAGGTAATGTTCAGGAGGTGGGGAGCCTCATAAGCTCTCCAGCAGACCCCCAGACCCCCGTATAGGCCATTTGGGGGCAATTTTTGTAAAAAAGAAATCCCCTTTTTTACTCCTTGGGGCACCTGGCCACAATGACCACCCTTGGCTTAGAGACTACTTGGAGATCACTCTTGTCTTCCAGCAAAGCCTCCTGGAAACTGTGTACCACACAGAGGTGGTCTGAGAGTTGGTGATAGCATCTTTTGTACTCTCTAATGGAAAACCAAATTTATTGGTCTGTTTTCATTGCCATTCTCATTGCACTGAGCTCTGGGCTATTAAGGATGGTACCTGAGTTGCCTGAATTGATAGTCTGCACTGTCTTCTTCACAATTCTACTTTGTTCCCATATGTATTTTTTTTAAGAAAGAACCATTGCTTGATGAAGAATCTTTGATTTCAAATGTCAGCATTGAAATTTTTGTGCCTTCTTGGTTTCCCTAATAAAGGTACGTATTATGCAGTATGGACTTTAAAATTAGCTCTCTCTTGTTTCCTGCCATTTCACACTGCCTCAGAAATCGTAACACACCTGCCTTAAAGGGTCTTCTCTTGCTTTTTAACTCAGTTTATAAGCCCTCACTTACCAAGGCATTTGAAAGTGTGGGAGAAGATACCTTCCAGATGTTCTTTAAATGTTAGAAAGAGTGAAAAATGTTATATGTTTTCACTGCTGTTCAAGGTATGTTTTTTGACACTCTCATTATCTCTTCTGGTCCTTACCGTTCTCTAAATCAATATTCAGAAAGGAGACATGTAGTAGTAATGGGAAATTTCAAGTATCCTGATATTTTTTGGTAGTCAGACTCTTCCAAGAATACAAGGTCCAACAAATTACTCACTTGCCTTGCAGACAGTTTCATTGTCCAGAAGGTAGAAGAGGCAACGAGAGGATCAGCTGTTTTACATTTGATCCTAACCAACTGTGATGAGCTGGTTAATGGGGTGGAAGTAGTGGGCTCCTTTGGTGACAGTGCCCATGTTCTCTTGGAGTTTGTTGTACAGAGGAAAGGGGAAACCAAGCATAGTCAGACATGCATTCTAGACTTTAAGAAAACTTATTTCAGTAAACTTAGGGGAGTACTGGCAGTTATTCTGTGGTCAGGAATACTAAAGAGGAAGAGTACATGATGGATGAGAGTTTCTTAAAAGTGAGATATTGAAGACAAAATTTCCAAAAGATTTGATGAAGAGGAAAAATGGGCAATTTCTAAATAAACCAGGTTGCATGTCTAAAGAACTTTCAACCAAGCTAAGATTTAAAAGGGACATGTAGCAAAAAATGGGGAAAAGAGGAAGTCACTAAAGAGGAGTTCAAATGAGTAGCCAGCACATGTAGGGAGGAAGTCAGAAAAGCTAAAGCAAAAAGCAAGCTCAGACTTTCTAGAGAGGCAAAAAACAATAAAAAGGGCTTTTTTGGTTATGTCTGTAGCAAAAGTAAGAACAAGGAATGTAGAAAAAAAATGCTAACAGGTGCAATAGTTCTATACAATGGTGTAGAAAATGCTAACAGGGGACACAGAAAAGGCAGGACTACTTAACACCTTTGCCCAGGTCTTTTCCCAAAAGGAAAATAGTGTTCAACCTGGGGAAAATGGAGCAGATGATGTGGTAGGAGAAATGCGGCACAGTATAATTAAAGAGGTAGTACAGGAATAACTGGCTACTCTAAATGAATTCAAGTCTCCAGGGCCAGATGAACTGCATCCAATGGTAGTAAAATAACTGGCAGAAATAATCTCAGAGCAATGGGCAATAATCTTTGAGAATTCCTGGAGAACAGATGCAGTCCCAGCAGACTGGAGGAGGACTAATGTTGTTCCCATCTACAAACTGGAAAAAAAGAAGACTCAAACTGGCCAGTCAGTCTGACATTAATACCAGGAACAATTCTGAAGCAAATTACTAAACAGATAGTCTGTAAGCACTTAAGCACTGTAAGCACTGTAAACATGGGTTTCTCAAAAACAAGTCATGCCAGACTAATCTTATCTCTCTCTCCCTCTTATTTTTTTTGACAGAGTGATAAATTTGGTAGATGGAGGGAATGCTGTAGATGGTAGCATATCTTGATTTTAGTAAGGCCTTTGACAAGGTTCCTCATGATATTCTTGCAAACAAACTAGTAAAATGTAGGCGAGACAATACTGCTGTTAGATGGATTTGTAACTGGTTGACCAGCTGAACCCCAAAGGTGCTCACCAATGGCTCCACTGCACCATGGAGAATAGTGGCTAGTGGTGTGCCACAAGGTTCTGTCCTGTGCCCAGTGCTATTCAACATTTTATAAATGAGTTGCATGATAGATTAGAAGGTATGCATACCAGATTTGCAGATGACACCAAATTAAGAGGGGTAGCTAACGCCCCAAAGGACAGGATCAGAATTCAGAATTACCTTAACAGATTAGAGAGCTGGGCCAAAACTAACAAAATGAATTTCAATAGGAAGAAAAAAAAGTTACTCCACTTTGGCAGAAATTATGAAATGCACAGATGTAGGGTGGATGACACCTTGCTTGACAACAATACACGTGAATGGGATCTAGGAGTCCTAGTAAATCACAAGCTGAATGTGAATCAACAGTGTGATGCGGCAGCCAAAAAGCCGATGTGATTCTAGGCTGCATCAATAGGAGTATAGTACCTAGACTGAGGGAAGTAGCACCACTCTATTCTGCTTTGGTCAGACCTCACCTGGAAAACTATGTCCAGTTCTGGGCACTGCAATTCAAGAAGGTTATTGACAAGCTGGAATTTGTCCAGAGGAGGGAAACCAAATGGTGAAAGACCTGGAAATCATGTCCTGTGAGAACTGGCTTAGGGAGCTGGGTATGTTTAGGTTTGAGAAGAGAAGATTAAGAGGTGACAAGATAGCTATGTTTAAATATTTGAAGGAATGCCATATGGAGGATGGAGCAAGCCTGTTTTCTGCTGCTCCAGAGCAGTGGCTTCAAACTTCAGGAAAAGAGATTCCAACTAAAGATTAGGAAGAACTTTTTGACAGTATGAGCTATTTGACAGTGGAATATGTTGCCTTGGGTTGTGGTGGAGTCTCCTTCTCTTGAAGTTTTTGAACAGAAGCGAGTGAATATCTGCCAAGCATGCTTTGAATGTATATTCCTGCACGGCAAAAAGTTGGGACTAGATGGTCCTTATGGTCTCTTCCAACTGTATGATTCTAATATAGTCAAGAAGCCTCCAGTTCACAGCAGTGAACAGATAAGTACATTGGTACCTGTATGTTTTTTTTTTAAATAATTTTATTAAGTTTCACAAATAAAAAAAATCATCTCAAATTGTACTTTTACATGTAATGTTTTTGTTCTTCCACTCTGATCTAGTTTTCATTTTCTAGATATCTACTCACCTATAAAAAATTATGCCTCACAGTTCCATGTTCATCTTACGTGCTTGATCTTGCATTTCTCTCATCAGCTCCTGTTATGTTACAGTTATTCCTCTTTAATTTCAACCATAATTCAGACATTTTCACTTGGCAGTTCCCAGCAATTACCCATTACAATTTGCCATTCTGCTTTTATCTGATCGTCCGATTTCCCCTTTAATCTTTGTGAGACAATATCTGCATTTCTATTCTCAATAAATGTCCCCCACCATTGTTCGATTGTGGGTATTTGCTGAGACTTCCACAATTTGGCATATTCAGTTCGAGCTGTCGTTATCATGTACAATATTAATCTCCAATGCCTCTTAACACTAGTATTCTCAAGAACATTTGTCATGTTTAACAAATAAAATTCAGGTTTTTTTACAAATTGAACCTTCAGTATTTCACACATCTTTTTATGTATTTGACTCCAATATTTCTTTGCCTTGGGACATGACCACCACATATGAAATATTGTTCCCACCTCTTTCTGACATTTCCAACACATTCCCGTACCTGTATTATAAATCTTTTTTAACTTGTTTGGTGTCATGTACCATCTATGAAACATTTTAAAATAGTTCTCTTTAAGATTCTGAGCCATTGTAAATTTTTGTGTCCTTTTCCAGCTCTGTTCCCATTCATCTAATTGAATTGAATGCCCAATATTCTGTGCCCACAAAATCATTGCAGATTTCACAGTCTCCCCCTGTTTCTCCTGTGTTAATATTTCTTGATATATATGGGCTAACAGATGTGGTGGATTGTCAAAGATCCATTTAATCACTCCTGTCCTTTCTTTGGATTCTATTCCATAAGTTTTCAAGTCCATCTGGAATCTCTCATTTAGCTGCCTGTACGGAAACCAACTTAATGGCAATCCTTCCCATTCCAAATATTCTCTTGATTTGATCTTATAAGCGTTTGTCATTGTTTTCTCTAATATATCCGCATATCTCAGCCATTTCTCTGTCCCTTCCATCTTCCAAAGCAAGCTTCCTGAGGGGATACCCACATGGGTAGCTGCCTTATGTTTTTACTCTTATATTTATTCCATATCTTCAGAAGCAATTTTCTGATATAGTGATGCGAATACTTGTATGTTTTGTGCCCCTCCCTCAACTTTCATTTCACCATTTCTTTTGCCTGTTTTCTGTTATGAACATATAAGACAACCACTTCTTTTTCTTGTTAAAGTTCTTATGATATTGTGTATATGTGTACTTTTTAAGGCAAGAGAAATATAAATCAAAAGGAATAAAAACAATGGAATTTATGGAGAGAAGGCAGAAACCAGCAGATGGGAAAGTAATTTCAGCATATTAGCTATAAAAAATTACTTAGGAAGTGCCAAAAATCAGAAGTCCTAGTCTTTAAGAAAGAAAATTTGTGGTGCCATGGCTTTTATTTAGTTCTTGTGGGGAGGCCTTTCAATCATATTCAGTTCAATCATATTTCAGTGAAGTACAGGTATGTTTTCCAACTTTGATTCAATTACATAACTTACACATGCAAGCTCTTCCAGTAATTAGTGAATTTCTCTTGAGGCTGCTTTGATTTAGTAGTGAGGATTGTGCAGTTGTCTAGCTGTTTTTGAACTGTGTCTCCTAGCTCAGTGCTACTCAAAATAGCGGTCCCTGGACTGATGCTGGTCCCAAAGCTTTTGGCTGCTGATACCAGAAGAATTTACAGGAAAGATAGAAGCAGTTATAGCTAATGGACACAAACATGGTGGTGGTCCCTGGCACATTGGAAAAAAAATTGCTGGTCCCTCACATCAGATAACCTGAGGAGCACTGTCCTAGCATTACTCACCATTGACTATATTGCTTAGGGCTGCTGGGAGCTGCACTCAAAGACAGAGCTAATGAGTTTAAGTCAATTAAGTTAGAAACTAATAAAATTTCCAATGAAAATGACAATTTAATTAATGTATTTTCTAACTAAAGATAGTGATTTAAGCTGAACTTCTGCATCAGCTTGATTCAGATTCTGAATGCTGAAATTCTAATTTATATTATTACTTAATTAAATGAGAGACATAGCAAAATAGCAAACAAATTTTACGTCCCCAGCTGGTTCTCTCAAGACCTAGTTCTCTTCAGTTTTTGAAAAACTGTTTCTTGAATTTTGTTAGTCCCTCAGGGTTGAGGAATTATAGCAGTTAGATCACAAGATTCAAACTACTTACACAAGATTAGTTTCAAAAGGAAAAATAGTGTTCAGGGCTTTTGAGATTAGCAGTTTTAATAACCTATCCTTTGTACCCCATTCATTTTATTTTAAAAAGCCTTATTACTGAAACCAGGTATTTTTTTATAACATCTGGGGCAATTCCAACATTTGTAAAAAGAACCCTTGAAATCCAGGTGAAATAAAGATTTGAAAAAGGAAGTAAAAGAAAGGCCCTAGAACATAATTTCTAGATGTGTTTGGACTGTAAGTCCCAGCACCTCTAGCGAGCATGACCAGTGGTGAGGAATGCTGGGATTCATAGCTGAAGAACATTTGGAGGGTTGCAGGATTTTTCCTTCTGCTGTCAACCCAGGGACTTCTGATGGAATCTGTGTGGGAATCAGTACACTGCCGAAATGGGGAGATAAAGTGATGAGTTCATAAGAAAGTGAAAGCAAGAGAATTTTTCCTACCTGTGGATACGAAATGGGATTTAATAAAATAAAATAAAAATACAGTTGTTTCTTTCTCTCCCAAGAGCATAACAGGGACAAGGTGGGTGAGGAGAGGATATTCCAGCATTATTCTGGTAAGGCCTTTAGAGAAGGCATTTAAATTAAAGATAATAGCAATTTTTCATAAATATGTTAGTTAAAAATTGACCTCTTCTTATATAAAGTTACCTGAGTTAGATTTTTTAACTTATTAAGGATTAACCTTTTCTATTAACTATGTTTTATTTCTGGTTACAGTTGGACAACATCCTGAGGAGTGCATAACTCCCACCATTGCTTTAATTGTCCCAGAAGCTTATTTAAGGACTGCAGAGAGTTTCCCTTCCCTCTTAATTATTGTTTTTCTTGTATTATGTGTGGGTTTGCTCTTTGTTGGAACCTGAATTGCCTTTCTGTAAAGGGAAAAAGTTATTCTGTTCACAGAAAGCTCTCTGATTTGATAGGTCCCTGATTTTTGCCAGTTTTAGCTGAATTTTGCCAGTTTCTCCTTCCTTTTGAAGCTCATGGCTCCAGCACCTACACCGTTATGGAGAGCTCCTACCCCCCTCGCCTTCTGGAGAAGATTTTCAGAAGAAACTGTGATAGGAAACAGAATGGGCAGTAATTGGCTTCCCCCATCCAACAACAAAGGTATCCTGTAAGCAGAATTGTGCTTGTGGAAAATTAGGATCCAAGCTTGTGTTTGTAAATTCTACTTTAAAAGAATATTCAGTTTCAAATACAATTACTTTAGCTATTTGTTTAGATACCTGACCCTTTTAAAAACAACCAGCCAAATGTTTATAAAACCCCTCCAGTGCATTCTGTAATCCTGAAAATAATTTACTAGTGTTGACACATCTGCAAAGTCCATGTGGACATTCATAGTAGAAAACAATTCTGTTGCTTTGAAGGTCAGGACCTCATTGTTCACACTTGGGTATGCTGTGTGCGTGTTCAGTTTAGAATGTAGGAATTCTGCACGTGGCAGACATATGCTGCGCCGAATAAGTGATGAGGTTTACCATATGAGCAGCACAAACAGTGCACAGATGTTCCTTGTGTTACATGAATCCCTTTGCTTGGCATTACTTGAATCAGTCATCAGATCCCAATTCCTGTATGAGAGTGGCACACAAGTCGGGTCTTGATGATGGATGATAGTGCAGCATGATAGTGATGAGTGGTAGACAAAGCCAACTGTTAATCCACAGTATACCAGCAGAAG
The DNA here is from genome assembly GCA_030412105.1 of Cyclura pinguis. NCBI lineage: Eukaryota > Metazoa > Chordata > Lepidosauria > Squamata > Iguanidae > Cyclura > Cyclura pinguis. Next base: position 83,462,759 of record CM059600.1, read on the forward strand.
GATATGTTTTGTTCTCCTTTATCGTGAGACACAGTTAACAAAGGAACTTAAATTTACCAGAGACACATGCTGACAAAAGTGTCATAAATGTGTATTTGAAATGTAGATGTATTTTTTTTCTTTTTTAGCTGTCTTTTAATATTTTTTGCTTTTTATTACTGTCTTGGTCTTATTTCCTAAGTGTCATATAGAGGCATCTGAAATTTGTTATTATAATCCAACATGTATGCTAAAGTCATAGAATAATAGAATTATAGAGTTAGAAGAGACCACAAGGGCTGTCCAGTCCAACCCCCTGCAGTGCAGGAATACGCAATCAAAGCACTTCCAACAGATGGCTGTCCAGCCTCTATTTAAAAAATCTCCAAAGAAGGTGATTGTGCCAAACCCAAGGCAACATATTTCACTGTCAAACAGCTCATACTGTCAAGAGGTTTTTCTTAAGCCCTTTCCCCATGCCAGTCATGTTGCGAAATGGCCTTGGGAGCGTCGCACAATTATGAGAACCGTTTCACATGATGCCCTCGCAATCGCATGATGCTCCCAAGGCCAGTAGGTGGCGATCATGCATTATATCATTTTCGACTTGTTGCCAAAAATGATGTGCGATCACGTGTCCCTCCCGGGCTCCACACGCACTTACCTTGCGTGTGGAGGCTCTGGAGGCATGGTCATCACGCTTCCTCCCCCAGCGCAGCCTGGGAAGGTACCCGGCTGTGCTGCGGAAGGAAGGGGCGGAGCGTTCAACACTTCCTTCTGGCCAGCATGGAGCTGGTGCAGAGGAGAAGCAGAGGGGACACAAGTGCCTTTCGCTAGAGACTTCTCGCATGATCCCCTCACGCCGACACTGGAAAAAGGTAAGGTGCAAAAAGGGCCTTAATGTTTAAGTAGAACCTCTTTGCCTGTAGTTTGAATCCATTGCTCTGTGTCCTAGTGTCTGGACCATACTTTTTTAGCTGCTGCATCACACTGTTGATTCATATTCAGCTTGTGGTCTACTAAGGCTATTTCTGCACTAGACTGTTACAGTGCTATTATTCCACTTCAACTGTATAGTGTGGAAATGGCCTAAGACTTGTAGATCCCTTTCACACTTACTATTTTCAAGCCAGATGTCACTCATCCTGTATCTATGCATTTCATGTTTTCTGCCTAAGTGTAATACCTTATATTTCTCCCTGTTGAAATTTATTTTGTTAGTTTTGGCCCAGCTCTCTAGTCTGTTAAGGTCATTTTGAATTCTGATCATGTCCTCTGTCTCCATTCTAATTTGGTGTCATCTGCAAATTTGATACTTGATAAGCATGCCCTCTAATTCCATCATGCAAGCCATTTGTAAAGATGTTGGATAGTATTGGGACCAGGTAGAACCCTGTGGCACCACACTAGTCACTTCTCTCCAGGATGAAGTGGAGCCATTGGTGAGTATCCTTTCAGTTGAGTCAGGCAATCAATTACAAATCCACCCAATAAATAGCATTGCCTAGCCTGCATTTTACTAGCTTGTTTGCAAGAAATATCATGGAGGATCTTGTCAAGGGCCTCACTAAATTCAGTATATGCTAACATCTACAGCATTCTCTCCATCTACCCATCTTATGACTCTATCAAAAAAAAAAAAGAGAGAGAGAGAGAGAGAGAGAGAGAGAGATAGGATTAGTCTCATATGACTTGTTTTTGAAAAACCCATGTTGACTTTTAGTGATTGTGCATTCCTTTCTAAATGCTTACAGACTGTCTGTTTAATGATCAGCTTTAGAATTGTTCCTGATATTAATGTCAGGCTGACTGGCTGGTTTGGGTCCTCTTTTTTTCCATTTTGTATACGGGACTAACATTAGTCATCTTCCAGTCTGTTTGGGCTTTATCTGTTCTTCAGGAATTCTCAAAGATTATTGCCTGTTGCTCTGAGATTACTTCTGCCAGTTATTTTACTACCTTTTGGAAGTAGCTCATCTAGCCCTGGAGACTTGAATTCATTTAGAATAGCCAGGTGTTCCTGTACTACCTCTGTTCTGCATTTCCTCTACTGCATCATCTCTTCCATTTTCTCCAGGTCGAACACTGTTTTCTTTTTGAGAGAAGGCTGAGGTAAAGAAGGTTTTGAGCAATTCTGCCTGTTGAAATTCTATAAATCTGTACTGTTGAAACAAGGAACGTGTGAACTAGGAAACAACAAGATGGATCAAACAGCTGCAAATTATGTAGAAATGCAATTAAATGTGCTCAACTCATGGCCAGAAAAAGAAACTTTTCCATGTCTTTATTTTCGTAGTTTTACTTGCTTGTAAATAAATTTCTTCCTCTATTGAAAATAGATTGTGTTAATTTTAGTGACTCTTGTGGTTTAGGACTGCATTGCATAACTTTTTGTGTTTTTGAAAACAGGAAAATTTGCTCTGAGAAATTACTGTGCAAGTATTATTTGTAGAGTTAAGATCTCAAAGTGAAGTGAGGTAAATTTTGAAAAGTTCCTCAATCCTAATACTTTTTAAGGGAATTACATAGACTGTATATGAAGTGATTTAGACCTAGGAACATGATAGTCTGGGCAGGAACAGCATCATTGTAATCCTGTGCATTCTCTGTTTAGAAGAGATTGGGATCAAGCGCATCTCTTTCCTTTCTTTTCCTCTCCCTTTACATTCGGTTGGTGCTATGTGTGTTTGTTATTTACCATGGATAACACAAATATGAGGCTGATCTGAACGTTGTTTTGCAGTCTAGAATCTATCTGAAATTAAATGTCTGTTTAAAAACCCCAGAAAAGTTAGCATGTTAGTCCATTATAGAAAAAGTAACAGAGTCTTGGAGCACTTTTAAGTACTGTCAGTCCACAACAACCCACAATGTAATATATTTATTAGTTTTTAAGGTGCCAGAAGACTCTTTGTTGTTGTTTTCAGATTAAATACAGTATGTTGAAATGTGGCCAATAGTCTTTCTAACATAGGAAAGGGTTTCTTAGTAAAATGGCTCATCTTTGAAGTATGTTGATACAAAAATACTCATGCACCTGTTTTAATTTATATTCTGTGAATAGTTTACAGGAATGCGATGTGGATTCCTGTTTATTTCAGACTTAGATTATGCAAAATGCTTGTATGCTTTTTCTTCCTTTTATGTTTTCCTACCTGGGTATGAACAAAGTTAATTCTTATAGCAGAAATACCTGCTCTCCCCTTTTATCCCTTCCTTGCAGAAGCTTGCTCTGCTTGTTCTGCTGGTACCAGACAGCAAGGAGAGGTCACACTTATATAGATAAGCAAAGGACAGGGGGAGATAAAGCCTTGTCTGAACTACTGGGCTGGAGAATACTTTCCGTGATGTGCCTGCTGAGTACATTGAGGCACAGCAAAAAGGAGCCCAATTCAGTGCCGCAGATCCGTTTTGATCTCTCTGTTGGAATAATTCAACACTAAGATGGTTAAATAAGCTAGTCGAGAGAATAGTCTTCCATGAGAAATAGCTGTGATTCCAAATGAGATTGTAGAAAAGGAGAACTAGAAGCATAAGGTGCAGTTATGAACTATATGCCTGTAAGGTGTTCCATTAAGGATTAGTCGTTTGACTAATCTACTACAATTCTTGAAACCTGAGTTTGAATCTCCACTTGGCCATGGAAACCCACTGAGTGACCTTGGGCAAGGCACATTCTCTCAGCCTCAGGGAAGGCAAAGGCAAGCCCCATCTGAACAAATCCTGCCAAGAAAACCCTGTGATAAAGTCAACCCAAGTTGGAAATGACTTGAAGGCTCATGGCAACAGTAATGCTAGGAAGATGATGAATCTTGGCAGAATTCCTTATCTTTAAAGCCCTGCATAGCTTTAGATTGAACAAAAAAAACACCTTGGCGCCATATCAGCTGCCAGTCTGCCCACGTCTTCTTACGAGGCACATCTCTGGTAGCCTCGCTGAGCTTATTTCAACACAGAGCATCTACCATAGAAGAATAGATAGGAAAGACAAGTGCCACCATGTAAACTGTGGAAAAGGATGGTAGCACATTTTAGGCTCAACCCAGATGAATTCAAGGATTCTATTTGTCTGTCTTTTTCACCATGGTAGCTTTCACTGGTTAGCTTCATGACATTACTCTCTCTTCTGTGCTATCTCTTCAGGATTTCCAAGTCCAAATCTTGAGAAGGTGCTTAAAGAGAAGCAAGATGTTTTTCTATTTGTGGAAATGAGATCATAGGTTATATATACTTTAGTAATTAAATTCTCTAGAAATAACAGATAGCCCTCTTGCTGTGTCTGTGTGTTGAAGTGCTACAAAATGTTTTGAATTTCTGTCCTACCAAAGAAACCTGCTACTTTATTCAGGTATCATTACCTCTTTCACTGCTACTACTTCAGTTTAGTTTTAGTTCCCCAGGTTTCTTTCTTTGAAATGTCAGTTCAGGCACAGATATTTGCTGTATGTCTTCTGCAGTGAGGATGGACACAAAGAATTCATTCAGCACTATCTCCTTACTCAGGCTGTCCCATCTTGTCTTGGAGGTTTCTATCCTGAGTATAGAAATACCAATACGCACTGTCCCTCTCCAAATGAGTCTATGGTGTGCATTTTCCCTTGTGGCCTTTCAGTCATATTGACTTGCTTTCATCTTTTTCTGTGTGTTTGTGGTTTATTTTCATCCCCTCCTCATTTGGGCAATCCAAAACATTTTGCTCCAGTCTTCCCAGTGTGATTCTTATCTGAACGGGAAGCTTCCAAGGTTATTTCAACTTTAGCCCAGGATTCAGTTTAAAATCTACTCTGCAGTCTTTTTGATAACAGTCTGGTTCCCCTGTGATTCAAATGGAGCTGCTGCCTCAGTGTAGGTATGGCTTGTTCCAAAATGTTCCACAGCACCCACAAAATCTAGCTCTAACCTTTTTACATCACACTCTCATCTGCACAATAAGACATTTCAGTTTTCTACTTCTAGCTGACCCTATCTGTGCAACAACTCACACTCAAAGAAAGCTACTAGAGTACCTTTTTTTCAGCTTCTTAGATGACACTTTGAATCTGGCTTCCAGAACTTCACAACTATATTTCCCTATATCACTGGTGGTAATATTCATTGCAGTCATTCAGTCCACCCCGCACTATTTACCAGGCTTTCTAGATGATGCCATCTGAATGATACCTAAGCAAACTTGGCATCAGTCAATTCCAAAGAGTTTATTCTTTGAAGAATAATAACACCAGTTGGCAGGCAGCACCATGGTATTGTGTCACTTTTTTTTTTTAGTGTGTCAGTTAATTACTGAGCATGTCAGTCAAAACTGCTAGCTCTTGCAAGTCATGTTGGGAGCTCAGTATTATTGTTACTTTTATTTCCGTTTATATCCCACTTTACCTCAACTCAGCTGAAGATGATATACATGGCCCTCCTTATCCCCACCTTATCCTACAGCAGCTCAGTGAGGTAGATTGTGCTATGAGAGAAAATTATTTGCCCAAGATCACAGAGGAAGTTTCATTGTTCAGCACGGAACTGAACCTGAATCTCCGAGCTCTCAGGTCAGTTCTTTAATTGCTTTATCAGACAGGCTCTACAAAATAAAAGCGCCCAAATATAATACATGAACAATATAGTGCATAAACATTAATAATGGAAGGTTTCTTTAACAGAAGCGACAAAAGACTTGCGAACACCCAATAGAATGCAGAAGATAAAAAAGAGACATGTCTCCAAGTGCTCAATGGATGGCTGATTTATTTTGGAAAAAGCCCAACTTCCGGTCGCATGGTGTGCGCAAGTGGTCGCATGGAGTGAGCTCCACAATTCCGTACTATCTCCCGCTGGAATCCAGCCAGTTTTTTTCATCAGATAAGCGGCTAGACACCCCCCCCCAGTAAAGGGGGTGCGGAAGATTGCTCGAAGGGGGCTCCGTAACTGGTGTCGAGCTCCTTCTGACAAGAGGGAGCGGGAGGCTTCAGAGGCGCTGAAGGGCTACGACGGATCCAGCAGGGATGCCGTGTTTGCGGCACAAGTGCCGCCGCTGACTTTTTAAAAAAGAAGACACGATTTGAGACACTAAGCATCTGATCTAGTTTTTATTTCATTGATACTGCAACACTTTGGAACTTGCAGCGGTGAACAGGAGTGGCAATACGTAGTGACCCAGCAGACTGTGAGTATGTAATGGTGGATAAGTTTTTTTTTTAGAAGACTACAACTTCCTAAGATAGACTGTATACTAAGAATGTAATGGGTTTCACTAGCGGTTTGGATTAAAAGAGCATAAGCGGAGAGTTACAGAGACGGGATTGAAGTTTGTGCTTTTTTTTGCCTTTGCTTGGTATGAAGAGACTGGACTGGACTGAGAATACGGTTACCCTTGGTTTAAATTTAAGCTTTTGCCTTTCTGTTTTTGCCCTCCGTTTTGATTGAACTGACTTGGAATTTTGGAATCTTGGTACATAATTGATCTGTGTTTGTTTGGGACCTTACATCTGTGTTTTCGGGAGTATAGGAGTTAAGACGTGGCTGCCGAACTCTTGTGGATTATAGTACCTTTTTTGGTGACAAGATGGGACATCGGTATTCCTTTTTGGATTTTTTTTTCTTTTTTTGGTCTATTGAACAACATTGAACATTGAACTTGGAGCAATGAACATGGAATATTAAAATTCAGGACTGTGACATTTGGATTGTGGTTTGATTTTTAAAATCGGGGACTTTGCTTTGCAACTGCATTGTTTCCTTTATTTTTTGTCCGTTTGCTTTTTGGGAACAATTCGAGGATTTAAAAATATTCATAAGGGAGTGTTTTTTGAGGCTGTGCTGGAAGGACAGGAAAGATGGAGAGACTCTTGCCCCAACGCAGCGGAGCAGCTCAGATTCCTGTTATCAACATTGGAGGAGAAGGAGGAGAAGTTCTCACAGTCAAGGTCTGGGAACAGTTCCAGAAGAGAGAGGAGACTCAGCATTCGCTGGGAGGGGGAAGTGAAAGAATTGGGCCCAGGCACACCCCACTGATTATACTGAATGAACTCACTGTATGATTTTATTGAATGAATTTGATGAATGAATTGAATACAATGTACTAGATTTTAAAATAAGTGGTCTTTTCTATTTAGCTATATATAATCCTATAGAATAATCTATATATCTATATCTATATATCTATACAAATTCTACATATATAAATTGATACATAAGATACTTGCATAATCTACATATATACAGCTATTTTTGTTTTCATTTCATTGATATAGTGACTGCGTAGCACTGTTAATTTCAATTTAAAGCAATTAATTCAAGCTAAGGATATATGTGATTGATGTGATTGATTTATACATGCGATGAATTGGACCTAATGTGAAGGAATTATAGATATAACAATTTGAATTTTATTAGAATTTGAAAACTACAAGGTTAAAAATAGTAAGCTTTTTATGTGCTAATTGTAAAAAGAAGTGATATAAAAGAAACAAGGAAAGAGATGAGAGCTGACATGAAACAAGAAATAGACAAACTGGGTAAGAAATTGGAAAATATAACAAAGGATGTGACAAAGCTAAAGATAGAAACAAAGGAGATAAAACAACAAGTTAAACAAGTCGAAAAGGAAATGACTGAGATGAAGGGGAAGCAACATGAAGATGAATTTCAAATTACTCAGCAGGAGTTACGATATCTGGAAAGATGTCTTCGATTTAGAGGTGTTCCAGAGGCTTCAGCAGAGAATCTGTATGAAAAAATCGTACCGGCTTTGGCAGAATTCGTTGACATTGAAGAAGAAAAGATGGAGACATATATTGACAGAATGTTCAGTTTCCTCCAGAGTAGCAAGAGAGAGGAAATTACCAAGAGACATTATTATAACATTCATGAGGACTATGGTTAGAGACAAAATATTACAGTGAAGCTACGATGGACTACTGAAGATCGAAGATAAAGACGTTAGAATTTTCAAAGATATACCTTATCAAATCCTAAAGAAAAGACAAGAATATAAACCGTTGGCCAACCTTTGCAAAAGTGTCAGATTAATTATCGATGGGAAAAGGTTGAAGGCTTGTTCTTTACTTATAAACAGCAGAGATATAGGATTAACTCAGTACACAAAGCAAAAGAAATGATGGATAGATTGAAGAAAGACTTATAAAAGGACACCTCTGAAGAAGAGAAAGATCATGAACAGCTACCTCCAGAGGAGGAAGGAGAACAACTACAAGAAGAAGAAGATGACAGAGAACAAGAGGAAGTAATAGAAGTAGTGCAAGGAACTGTGGAACAAGAAGAAGGGGAGGTAGACGGAGACATACTGAAGGAATAAGCTAAACCTACAAAATGGATTTGAAGATTTATTCTTGGAACATTAAGGGGTTTAACTCTGAATATAAAAGAAGACAAATTTTTTACCATCTAGAGAAACAGAATATAGATATAATATGTCTGCAAGAAGCCCGAATTAGAACTCAAGATTTGAGATATGTCAGGAATTTGAAACTAGGTAGCTGTTTCGCAGCTACGATTGATAAAAAGAAGAGGGGAGTTTTGATATATGTAAACTTAAAATTGGGTGCAAAGCAAATCTTTCAGGATTGCAATGGTTGTTATACAGGAGTTGAAGTTACTTTGAAACAAGATAAAATATTGATAGTTGGAATATATGCACCAAACGGAGCTAAAGGTGAATTCTTCCCTACAATACAGGAAGAGGTATTGAGATATCTTAATGAAACAGGAAATTCTAACATTATTGTTTTGGGGGATTTTAATGGAGTAATCAGTCCCCAAGTTGACAGGACAATGCAAAAGTTAACTCCCTGAAACAACGGCAAACTTCCTAAGAGCTTCTTTAATATGATGGACAATTTAAACTTATATGACACTTGGAGATACAAGAACGGGCAACTGGATGGACATACATATTATTCGGATAGACATAGGTCAATGTCAAGAATAGATATGATGTTAGTATCCAAACAACTCTTGACGAAAACTACAGATATGGACATTCTTCCCAATTTATGATCTGATCATAATCCATTACAATTAAAGATAAGGATTAAAGACAGAGAAAGAACATGGAGACTGAATGATGAGATTTGGAATAAGGAGAAGTATATAGCGAAAGCAAAAACAGAGATAATTAATTATTTTAATGAGAACTTGACGTCGGAGCTGTCGATGAAAACCATTTGGGATGCAAGTAAAGCAGTGATGCATGGTAACTTTATCAGATGGACTGCAGAGATTAAAAAAGAAAAGAGAAACATTGAGCAGCGAATTTTGGAAAAGATGAAAGAAATTGAACAACAGATGAGACAAAATCTGTCGGATAAACAGATTAGATTACAGATGAAGGTAAAGCAAGCTGAATTAAATCAACTTAATTTGGAAGAAATAGAGCAACAGATAAAGAGAACGAAATATAATTTCTTCGAACAAGCTAATAAACCTTCAAAAGTTTTGGCAGGTTTGCTGAGTAAAAGAAGGTCCAGAAATATCATAACTGAGATTAGAACAGGAGAAGAAAGAATTACAAAACAAGAGGGAATAAAACAAGCTTTTTATAATTACTACGTGAAGCTGATGAGTAAGATCTCAAAGGAGAAAAAAATACAAGAAGTGGAAGAATATCTGGAGAAAATGAATAAAATGAGATTTAATGAAGACCAAAGATCAATCTTGAACACATCTATTACCATGATAGAAGTAGTTGAGGCTATTAGGAATTCGAAGAACGATAAAACTCCAGGACCTGACGGCTTCACTGCAAGATATTATAAAATTATGGAACATGAGATTTCAATACCTTTGCAAAGCACTATAAATGAAATAATAAAGGAAGCAATACCAGATACTTGGAAAGAAGCTAACGTTGTGCTGATCTCGAAAGAAGGAAGAGATTTGAGCGATATAAAGATCTATAGACCAATATCACTTTTGAATACAGACTACAAGATCTTTGCTTCAATTCTAGCATCGAGGCTCAAAAAAGTGCTGTTAAAGGTAATTGATGAGGACCAGAATGGCTTTCTACCAAAAAGATCTTTGAGAAATAACGTTAGAACGGTCTTAAATGTAATCGAATACTATGAAAAGCATAATGAATGGAAAATGGCCATGATATTTGTAGATGCAGAGAAAGCTTTTGACATGATCAGCTGGCCATTCATGAAGATGGCGGTTAAACAGATGCAGGCAGGAGAAAAATTTGTTGCATGGATTGAAGCAATTTACGGCCAGCAACAAGCTTGACTGGTCATAAACGGTGAAAGAACACAAATGATAGAATTGCACAGAGGTATGAGACAAGGGTGTCCCCTGTCTCCTCTGCTGTTTATCATGACAATGGAAATACTTAACAATGCTATAAGAGAAGATAAAGAAATAAGAGGAGTCCAAATTAAGAAATATCATTACAAGTTAAAAGCTTTTGCTGATGATCTGGTCTTCTTACTGGATGACCCAGGGAAATGTATTGAAAAATTGATTACTACAGTTCAAGAATATGGAGAATTCTCTGGTTTTAAAATTAATAAGGAAAAAACAGTCTTCTTAACCAAAAATACAACTGAAAGAGAAGAGATGGAATTAGTACAAAAAACAGGATTCAATAAAGGACAAAAGGTAAAATATCTAGGTATTTGGATAGCCAAAAGAAACAATGAGTTATTTCAAAATAATTATGAAAAAAAATGGAAAGAAATAACAAAAGACTTGGAAGGTTGGACCTCCATGCGTTTGTCAATGATGGGGAGGACAGCTGCAATAAAGATGAATGTTTTGCCAAAAATGAACGTTTTGTTCCAAAATCTTCCTATAATAGCAAACATGAAACCTTTCATACAATGGAAGAGAGAATTAACTAAGTTTATATGGCAAGGGAAAAAACCTAGGATAAAATGGAATACTATGACAGACTTAAAAAGTAGAGGAGGAATGGGACCACCAGACTTTCAAATATACTATAAGACCGCGGCTTTTACGTGGATAAAAGACTGAGTAGACCTACAAGACACGAGAACGTTGGCACTGGAGGGAGCAGACCTGAGGATGTGGTGGCATGCCTATATGTTTTATGATAAAGCAAAAATAGATAAAGACTTCACACATCTCTTTATCAGAAAATCGCTCCTGAAAATTTGGGAGGATTATAAAACTAAAAACATACGGCAGCTCCCCACCTGGGTCTCACCGCAAGAGGCTTTTTTTGGCAGATGGACGGACACAGATAAATGGTTGCGATATGACAATATAATTGAGAGATCAACGTCCAACAACTTTAAGATTAAAACAACAGAAAAATTAGAACAAGAGGGAATAACATTAAGTTGGTTCCCTTACAGACAGTTAGCAGAAAGGTTTCAGATGGATATAAAAACATATGGAATTGAACTTAAAGAGAAAACTGGAGTAATTAAATGGCTGTTTGAAAATCCGCCTCATTTACTTGCCCAAATATATCAAGAAATACTACATCAGGAGAGGCAAGAAGAAACAGTAAAGGCATCAATGATTTCATGGGCACAAAATATCGGACATTCAATACAATTAGAGTCTTGGGAGCAGAGCTGGAAAAAAACACAGAAATTTACAGTAGCACAGAATTTGAAAGAGAACTATTACAAGCTACTTCATAGATGGTACATGACACCAGATAAATTAAAAAAGATTTATAATACAGGTACGGGACAATGTTGGAAATGTCAGAATGAGACTGGTATGATATATCACATGTGGTGGACATGTCCTAAAGCTAAGAAATATTGGACTGAAATACATAACAAAATATGTGCATTAATGAAAGTACAGTTTGCTAAGTTACCAGAACTGTGTTTGTTAAATATGACTGATGTATTAGAAGGTACTGGTATAAAGAAGTACTGGAGAATATTACTGTACATGATAACAACAGCTCGTATTGAATATGCAAAGATGTGGAAAACTCAGCAAATACCCACATTAGAACAATGGTGGGGTACACTGATTGAAAACAAAAATGCTGATATGGTCTCTCAGAGATTAAAAGGGAAATCAGATGAAGAGATACAAAAAGAATGGCAAATTATAGTGGGTAATTGCTGGGTACCATCAGATGGAAATCTGTGATTCATGATTTAAGATAAATTATGAGGGGGCTACAGGATATATATCATGAAACGGGAATATGGAGATGGAAATGCAAGAATCAACAAGTAATAATAGCATTAAAATGTAGTTCAATATTTTAAGCATGTTAAGAAATATTGATAATGAAATCTAGATCAGTGTGGAAGATCAGAAATATTTCAAATAAGTTGACAGTTATAATTGTTTGTTTTATATTTGAATTTGAATAAAATGATTAAAAAAAAAAGGAAAAAGCCCAAGGCGCTTGGAGACATGTCTCTTTTTTCCTGTATACTTTAATGTAATGCCTTATATTTACGTCTAAAATTAGAAATGTGCCCAAAATAATAACCATGAGTTTTGTGCTCATACAGATCTTCATATGCTTGTCTATAAGAAGAAGACATTAATTGTGCTCAGTTGGAAACTTATTTTTTTTTCTTCCAGTTATCCTCCCTTTTGGTTTACCAGGGATCCTCAAAGCAGCTTGCAGCCAATTAACATTTCAGAAAGAAAAAAAGAAAGAAAAATCAACAACTGCCAACAGCAATAAATAAAATTAGAGACTATATACATTTGTTTTATTACATTTTATCACATATTCCCACTAAAAATGGGAATGTGTGATAAAAGGTGGATAGCAGCCTTCATTAAGAACAAATTATACAATAAAGCTGTTAAACTCATCACCATGATCAATAAACAGAAAAACTGCTAATGAGGTCAGTTTGAAAGGATGTGTTTTCACACCTGTTCAGAAAGCAATGAAAGTGGAAATTTATCACAAGTCTGAGGGGAGTGCTTCATTTCTTAGCCTGGGAGCTATACCAGATAAAGCCCGCTCCGCGTACCTGTCAAGCAGGGTTTGTGAAGGTAGTCACAAGAGCATAAACACACACTTTTTAAAAAAAAATTAGATAACCTCCGTCTTGCGGGAAAAATGCAAATATCATTTCAGCTTGGTCTGTAAAAGCCAGCAGAGACAGAGCAAACTTAAAAATATGCCACAGTCTGTGAAACTATTGACAAGTCCTTGTCTTGAGTAGCGACACATTATGTTAGAAAACATAATGCTGGGCATTTGAGGATTATTCTTATTCTTTTATTTATTTAGACTCTCCTTCCTCAGAATCAGGACTCGGGATGACTTACAAAATTGAAATAGGTACAAATAAATGACACAAATAACTAAAAACATAGAAAAAGTTATTACAAGAACTATCTATCAAATTTTTAAAAATCTATTAAAAGAACAGAAAAAGAAAACTGTACAGTGTATATTAAATGTTTTTTAAAAGAGCCATTTGGTGGTATCGATAAAAGATGGTCAGAATAACCATGTTCACTGGCAGATGGAGAACAACAAGATGGAAATACTCCACCCTCGTTAGGAAAGGAGTTCCAGTGACCAGGAGCAGTCACTAGGATCTTAAAGTCTGGACAAGTTTAGACAGTTCGTCTGATAGTATGGACCAAAGGTGTATAGAATTAGATTACTATGTGAGTAAGGTCATATCGAAGAAAGCTATAAAAGAAAAAGAAGAAAATTATAATGGGGCAGGAGGTGGGAGACAGATCAGTACAAAAGAATGTAGTTTTATTTTCTTAATCTGAATCTTAATCTGAATATCCAAATTACAATTGGAATTTAAGAGACTTCAAAGAGCAGTTTGAGGGTTTTTCTAGGAGGCTCACTGAAGGGAAAATTCAGCTCTGTTTGTGTGTGTGTATATGTGTGTGCACACATGCATGCAAATGGATTGTGGCTCTGATATAAAGAAGCCTTGTATTACTGGTACTTTCTTCATGGGGTAATGAAGAGTTAAGTTTTTTTCAATCACTTAGTGGTGCTGGTAGGAAAACAGGATAGGGCAACCTGTTTTTCAGTTCTTTTTTTTCCACTTGCTCTTTAATTATAGACATGATATGGACCTTGCTGTTTAGATGGCGTTGTGGGGTTTAGCTGTGTTCTTTTTTTTTTAAACAGGAAATGATAACGAGTTGTGCTTTTTGTCAGGCTACGCCCCCAGTATGCCACTTGGAACAAGATAGTATCAGACTTTAAACAAAAAAAAGTCCTCCTTTCTTGAGAAGATCATAGGTTCATTGTACAACAGAGCTAAGTTAATAAGGGAATGCAGTTTTGCTAATGAGTATCAGTGCTGGGTCTGGAAGGATTGATGTTCAGCATCATGGAAATATAACTTACTCATCGGAATCTCTTGGTGGAGAAATGCAGCTGTGATATGTATTCCTTCAATCCAGGATGTAGATACCGTGTTTCTTTTTCTGACAGCTAATCCAAAGGACTCTGGTTGGTAAGAATAATGTGTTGGAAACAGAATGGGGTGTAAAGGTTCTGGGCTAGAGGAATAAGAGAATTCCTTTTTTTCTTCACCACTTTACAAGCATTTAAAGTGCTACTAAATCAGATCATTTTGAAACCCAGACCTTTCTGCATTTGCCAGGCAGGTTTGCTGCTGTCTTTTGGAAAGACATGGTTGTGGTGAGGTTTGCTTTGGCTCTTGCAATAGTTAGGTTAGTGCACTAGATGAAAAAAAAATCATGTCTGTCATTTTGATAATCATCTTCTGCCATCTGGTGCTCTGCAGGAAATTCCTAATTGTTAATTTTGTTAGGGATATTTTTGTTCTACGCACAGCCAGCTTGACTTAGTCTGAGGCTGGCAATCATTGCCCCAGGCATTGTGACAGCCAAGGAAACCTGAGCAGAGAATTGAGGCATCAGCAGCAAACAAAGTGCATGTAGAGAACAGAGAGATAGTTCTGCTTTCAAAGTGTGCTGCCTTGATTTCATTTTACATTTATCCAACTCATTTTTGAGACTATGCATTTCTTATGTCAGTGGGGTTGGGAAGTGTCTGAAAAGGGATTTGTATTACAGCTGTGAATGTCTCTGCAAATATCCTTTAAACTATTGGCTTGTATGTTGATCCTTACACAGTGCTTCTGAAGTTTCCAAGGTTTATTCTGTTATTGCCAGTTTGGGATCTGAGTAAGAGAAAATAGATGATCTCTTTCCTTCTTTTTCTTCAACTCAATGTGGTAGCTTTCAGAATCGTGACACCTTCTGTGATATTGTGTGTGTCTGTGGCCATTTCTGCACAACGTTGCTATAACACCATAGCAGTGGGTTGTTAATAGCCCAGGAGCTATGCTTCCTCATGACATCATTGCCACCCAGCTGCTATCCTGTCCCCAAGTGTCACAGAAATGCGCATTTCTATTTCCAGAAAAAATCTATTAAGTTCCTCCATTAGCACTTCAATTCCGTCAGCTGGCTCAGTGCGGTACTGTTATAGTGCTTGATAGTGTTTCTAGTCATTGCGAATCCAGCAGTGGGTGGGCTGTGGGCATGCCCGGCTTGTCCTTCCCTCGGTGACTCCCATGGTGTGGTAACTTCAAAATCTATCACCTCCCCATGTTTATTTGAAAGTTCTAATTTGAGTTGCCATTTTTAATTTTTTTTCAGACATTTTTAGGCATTATAGCATGAAAATGCAATAGTGTACTGCCATGTTTAGTACAGTTTTCCCTCCATGTTTGCGGGTTTCACTTTCGCGAATTTGATTATTCACGAGGTGCCCACTTGCTCCCCCTTCTCTTCCTCTCATTCCCTGGCCTGGGGCGTGCAGGAGGGCACAGGGAGGGCAATTGACCCTTCCCCGCGCTCCTTTGGCTGCTGTTGCTGGTGTGGGTGCACCCTCGGCAGGTGGCAGAAGGTGAGAGAGGGGACCACAGGAGAGAACCGGTAGGGAAGGAGCTCATTCCCCGCTTGGTTTCTCCTGCGCCCCCTGCACTTGCTCAATCGTGCGGGTGGGAGCCAGGAGAAAGTCAAGTGGGGAAGTTGTTTCCCTCCTTGGCTTTCTCATGCGCCCCCCCGCTTGCCCGATTGCAGGGTGGGAGCCACGAGAAAGTCAAGCAGGGAAGTTGTTTCCCCGCTTGGCTTTCTCCTGCTCCTCCTTGCTCGATCGTGGGAGGGGGAGGCAGGAGAAAGCCAAGCAGGGAAGTTGTTTTCCTGCTTGGCTTTCTTCTGCCCCCCCTCTCACTTGATCATGGATAGGGGCAGGAGAAAGCCAAGCAGGGAAGTTGTTTCTCTGCTTGACTTTCTCCTGTGCCCCTCCACTCGCCCGACTGCATGGGTGGGAGCCACGAAAAAGCCAAGAAGGAAAGTTCGTTCTCTTCTTGGCTCTCTCCTGCGACTCTTTCGATGGCGCGGGTGGGGGCTCACAGTTATTCACATTTTTTTCACTTTTGTGGGGGTTCTTTTTTACTATCCCTCATGAAAGTGAAGGGCCTACTGTACAGCTTCCAAAGAAAAACAACACCCCCCCCAACCAATTGGGGAGGTGGGTGGGGTGAAGATGGAGACGGGGGTGGCCAAGGATGCTGTGGTGCAGAAAGAACACTGGTGGCAATACCGCTAACCATCCACTGAAGGAGGATACATGTGGAAAACAGTGTTCCTAACCTGACAGCATTGTGCAAAGGGCAATATCACTATTGTGATGGTATATTGTGCTAATGGCCTCTAGTGTGGAAATGGCCTGTGCCTTCAAATAACCTGTCAAATTATGCAATTCCTTGAATTTAAACAGGCAAAGAATAGTCAGTGGTGGTTTGCCACTGTCTTCCTCTGAACTATAGCTCACAGCCTGGTATTCCTTGATGGTCCTCCATCCGAATACTAACTAGGTCTGACCCTGTTTAGTTTCCAAGATCAGACAGGATCTAGTGCCTGATGTCAGCCCTTGAGAAATTTCAGATGAATAGCGCTTGTTGGATCTTTTGGGTTCTTTATTAAATATCTTTTAAGATTAGCAATTTTGAAACATCTTGCCTGAAAGAAAAAACTTAATTTTGTCTTGTCTGCCACAGAAAAGAAAAACTCAAGAACCAAATGATGGATGAGGCAAATTATTTTTCAGTGAACACAGAAATGCTAAATAGGGAAAAGTCCTATGGATGTGTGTGTATGTATGTGCCTTCAAGACCTCTGCTAACTTATACCTTCCCAATGAATTTCATAGGGTTTTCTTAGGCAAGAAATACTCCGTAATTGGTTTTGCCAGTTCCTTCCTCTAAAACATAGCTTTAAGCACCTGATATTGATTGGCAGTCTCCCACCCAAGTACTCTCAGAGTTTACCCCTGATTAGCTTCCAAGATCAGACAGGATCTGGTGCCTTTACAGTCTCTAGAAAGAGGGAATTCCACAGTAATGGCCACATAACTGAAAGGGGTGTATCATGAGTACTCACCACTTTGGTCTTATTATCTTTATAAGGGTGGGACCAAGAACTGAAATCTCTGATGCTGTTCTTATCCACCAGGGAGACTGACATGGGAACAGACAGCTCCTTAGGTGGCCTGGCTCCAAACTGGGAAGGGTTTTAATGGTGAAAACTAGGGATGGGCCAACCGAATCCTCGAATCCTGGGTAAGGATTCGAGATTCCCGAATCTGAATCCCTGTGCCAAAATAGGCAAACTGAATCTTTCGAATCTGCCAGCTAAATAGATTGTTGGAGACCGGGATGCCTGAAAAGCAGGGAGACTGGGACGTCTGAAAAACTGGGAAACCGGGATGCCTGAAAACCTGGGAGACCGTTCGTACAAGGGAAGATAGTAGGTAGGTGAGGTTTTCCCTTGGAGTAATAATGAACTTTGTTAACAATTTCAGAAATTACATCTGGGATTGTATTCTAAGATATTTAAATTGAACATTTCATATTTAAATTCAGTATTTAACTGGAAGCTACAGACTTAAGATTTCAATGACAGCTGAAACATTCCTCTGCATAGGTCCCTTGCAAACCTCTTTCAGACACAATTCCGGGGTTTGGAGTTTTACAAGGTGTCACAGCCTTCTCTGCCAAAGTGTACTGGTGCATCATCAAACTACAGACCCCACGATGCCAGAAGGAGCTATGCAAAGAAAAGCTAGTTTTGACCTGGTTTATCTCTCTACTGTAGTATGTGGCCCTGTTTACACAGGCAGGAAAAGGTGGGATTAATCCACATTTTCCTGTCTGTGTAGAAAGGGCCTTCATGTCATTTTCCATCTGGGGAGATCCTGAGGCAAAACTAGGACAATTGTCCTGGCCAGATTTCTTCAGAGGGAGGTTTGCCTTTGCCTAGGCTTTTGCTAAGGCTGAGAGAGTGTGTCTTGCCCAAGATTATCCTTCTTTCCTTTGCTTTTTAAACTCTTTTTTAAAAAAGGATTGGAAAGATTCAAGATTTGTGAGATTCGTGGATTTCCACAACCTTCCAGGGATTCGGATCCAGATTCAGATTTGGAAAATTCTGGATTCGTCCCATCCCTAGTGAAAACTAACACTGTAAATTGAGTTCAGAAATATGTAGGGGACCAGTATAAGTGCTATACTATTAGAGTAATATGCTCTGATCTCCTATTTCTAGATGGTAGAAATATTATTGTATTTTACATACAGGAATATAGTGAGTATAGGTGTGCAGCCATGGGTTTCCAGAAGTCATCTATATTTGGGCCAGGGTCTCCTCACATTGCTAAAAATGTCTGACTTTGTGTAATTTCAGTAGTTTCAGAAATGCCACAGAAACACTGCATACTTTATATTCTGAAGCTTTGTGAGTGACAATATAATATATGAATCTGGCAAATGCATGCTTTATAGTAATGGAAACAGGGGCACTTCCCAACCATTTTTTACTTTTTGTGAAGAATATAGGGTTGCCATTGTTTTTCAGATATGAAGGGGACCCCAAAAAGAACATGTAAGAGAAATGGGGGTAATTTTGGTGAAGCAGTTTCTCATGTTTTCTGTGGCCTGAATGGGCTAAATCTACTGCTAATCAAAGTCAACTGTTCTTCATGAAGTTGTGCTCATGGTATCTCACCTCTTTGTAAGGCATGACTTTCCACAAGTAACCCTTTAATATAAATTTTCAAGTGTTTCATATGTTCCATAGTTTCTGGATAGTCGATAGTGACTTTTGCCTCCTTAAATCTAAAATAGTACCCCATCCCTTCCGTGACATCTGGTTCAGTGCTTTCCATATGACTTCCTTTAAAATCTCTTGGCTTCTGACAAAGAATAGTTTGGAATGGTAAGAATTGCTGGTTTTTTAGTGATGTGGGATATCCATTCTTTACTGCAATATACTGTTAGCAGACATTAATTACACCCATTTAAATTTTAATCTGCACTTGATTTAATCTGTGGTTTAACTTCCGTGATGCTAAGCAGTCTTGAAGAACACTCTTATTTCATCCCCCTGAATAGCATCCCACTGAAAATAATAGTTAGTAATCTGTACATTGTACCAACCAGAATTGCTATTTTCAAAATAGAAATTGAAAATATTTCAAAGTGGAAATATTGAGAGAAGATATTGGCAGTTGCTAAGCAAATGTGGACATTAAGCAGAGGTAGGGACCTATTAAGATGGTCTCCTCTCAGACACTTAGGAAATCTGAAGGATTCCTGAATGCTCTGGGGGATTTTTTGAAGTGTTAGGGCTGGTGATTCTATCAAAGTCTTGGGCTTACTGTGGAATGAAGAGGTGGAAAGAGATGTAAATACAACCATTCCTAAATATCCATTCCAGTGTTGCGGAGCCCATAATTTGCCTTGGTTTACAGAAGACCTGCAGGCAGTAAAATAGGCTTGATGATGGCTAGAATGCAGGTGGCATACCTTATTAACATAAGTTCACATTTGATTGTAGCCTTGGGTCAAGATACCTTAATTAAGAACAGATGAGGCATAGAGGTTGGAGTGGAAGTCTCACTATATAAACAGACCCTCTGCATATTGGCATTAGGTTGTGGTGAGTGAAGAAGAGTCATTTTTGCTTTATATACATCCACATTCTGGTGTTGGTAAGTATTGCATTGAAGTTAGTTCTTTGTAAATATGTGTACTTTGAATATTATGATTACAGTGGGCCCTCAGTATCTGCTAGGGTTTGAGTCCAGGGCCCCTTGCGGATACCAAAATCGTGGATGCTCAAGTCCCATTATATAAAATGGCATCCCTTATATAAATTGGCAAAATCATGGTTTGCTTTTTGGATTTTTTTTAACATTTTCAAGCTGTGGATGGTGGAATCTGTGGATACAGAACATGTGGCTATGAAAGGCCAACTGTATATAGGTTTTTTAAACCAACAACAACATAAAATTTACATTGGACATTGATGAAGACTGCTAGTCAAAATGTCATCTGGCTTCTGTCTAAACGAAGCATTGGATGAAACCTTGGGCTATCTTTTTTTTCCCTTCAACAAATGATTTATGTTCTATGGACTTTCTCCCATGCTGCTATTTATAGTGTGGACTGTGTAGTGTTAACTTGGATAATTGATTATTTTAGTGATTTATTAAATCTGTTGTATTTTGTATTCATGTCCTGCCTATTTCTATTTACCTTTTGGTATTTCAGACAGTTAGGTCTTATCCTTCCTTTTGTCTTGTTTTACTTCCTCAATTTCCTACCCAGTAAGATTATTTCAAATGGCATAGAGCCTTTTGGGTATGGACCCAGAGAGATCAGGTATGCAACCCATGGCTACCTGCTGTAAAAAATTTGCTAGGTACTTTGAGCAGAAAGTTGCTCACATTTGCTCAGCTTATTACAACATTAGGTCAGTTTTCATTGGATCAGTGTCAGCTGTTGAGGCCTGGTGATGTGAACATGATCCTTGAAGCAGTTTGGCTCACCATTTGTAAGCTTGACCGTTGGCCATCTTGACTGATAAAATTTAGCAGAGTTGGACTGACTGAGTAGGTCTAGAAGGTGGTGAATGCCTCACTACATCAAGGGGAGGTTCCTCCTGCCTTGAAGGAGGTGTTGGTACACTCTCTCCTGAACTTCCTAATAATTTGTATATACTACCACTCTATTGAAAATACTCCCTTTTAGGCAAGATGCTGAAGCATGTGGTGGCTGGGCAACATTAGGCATTCTTGCAGGAAATGGATTATCCAGATGCATTTCAGTCTGGTTTCAGGCCAGGTATAGCACTGAAACAGCCTGAGTTGCTCAGATTGATGACCTGTTCTGGGGAGGAAAGGGGGAGTACTACTCTGTTGATCTTCTTGAATCTCAGTGGTTTTTGAGACCATTTATTGTGGCTCTGGACTGTGTGATGAGAATAGGAGTCACTATTCTACAGTAGTTCTGTTCCTATCTAGAGAGTCAGTTTCAGAGAGGAGCATTGGAGAATTCCTGTTCACCCTCATGGCTAGTAAGCTGTGGGATGCTGCAGGATTCCATCTTATCTCCCATGCTGTTCAATAACTATAGGAAGCTGTTGGGTGAGGTTCTAAGGAGATTTGGAGTGGAGTGCCATCAATATGCTGATGACACTTAGCTCTGTTTCTCCTTGCCATTGGAGTCAGCTGGGCCTATGCTAGACCAATGCCTGGATGCTGTAATGAGCTGCATGAGGGGCCAGTAAACTGCAATTGAATCCTGATAATAGGGAGGCTCTGTGGATTGGTGGGTTTTGGGCCCAGGAACTGGGTAAACAGCCTGTCCTGGATAGGGTTGCACTCCCCCTGAAGCAGTAGGTGTGTAGTTTGGGATGACTCTTAGATGTATCCCTGTCAGTGGTGGCCCAAGTGAACTCTGTGGCTTGAGTGTTTGGTGGCAGTTTCAGCTGTGGCTGCTGGACGGAGATAACCTAGCCACAGTAGTCTGGTAGCCTCCTGGTTAGACAACTGTAATGTGGCCTATGTGGGACAGCCCTTGAAGAAGACTCAGAAGCTACAGCTAGTGCAAAACCCAGCAGCTTGACCACTGACTGGAATATCATACAGAAAGCATGTAATGCCAGTCTTGAACGGATTGCAGTGACTGCCAATATGTTTCCAGTCTGAAATCAAGGTGCTTGTGATGACATTTACATGGTATAGGACCTCGATACCTGAGAGACAGCCTCTCTCTGTAAGTGCCTCCCCGAGGACTCATATCTCTTGGAGGGCTTCTCTGTGTCCCAGCAGTGAGGTAAATACACTGTGTTGGGACATGGGAGAGGGCCTTCTCAGTTGTAGGATCCCAACTGCAGAATGCCCTCTCCTTGGAGAACTGATTTGCACCAACATTCATTTCATTTAGGCACCAGCTGACTGTTCATAAAAGGACTTTGGGCCTTGTTAATTTGTCCAAATGCAGGTTGCAAAGTGTTTTTTTAAATAATATTTGAAGTTTCTTTTTAACTCATCGTGATGTTTAATATGTTTTAGTTCATTGAAATTATTGTTTTATATGGTTTAACTTGTTTAATGTCATTTGTAAGCTGTTCCAAGATCATTTTGATCTAAGGTATGATATAAATATTTAAATAGATAAATAAATAAATGTTGACATAGCAAGCAGACAACTGCAAAAATTCTAGTTATATATCAGAACTATGAACAAGTTAATAGTTCATTGCTGCCACAGACAGGAATTCGATACAATCTTTAGTCTCTTTTAGTCCATATGGTTATATGAACTTTAATCCAAGAGGTTACTGCGCTCTATGTGGGGCTGCCTTTGGAAACTGTTCAGAAACTCCAGCGGGGTCAAAACACAGTGGCCGGAATGCTAACTGGGGCCTGTTACAGGAAGCACATAACTTCCTTCTTAAAACAGCTTCATTGGCTGCCTGTTCGTTTTTGGGCACAATTCAAAGTGCTGGTCATGACCTATAAAGCCCTGTACAGCTTAGGTCCAGACTATTTGAAAAACCGTGTCTCCCTTTGTGAACCCACTAGAGCCCTTAGATTCACAGGGGAAGGCTTTCTCTTGGTCCCAACACCATCCCAGGCTTGCCTGATGAGGACACGAGAGAGAGCTTTCTCAGTGGCTGCTCCCATCCTGTGGAATGCTCTTCCACGGGAGGCTGGGCTGGCCCCGTCCCTGCTTTTCTTTCTTAAGCAGGCAAAGGCATTTCTTTTTAAGCAGGCATTTAATGAGTAGGCTGGGGACCTTTTACTTATTTATTAGTTGTTGTTGTTTTTTTAAAAACAACTATAATTTATATGTCTTTTAATGTTTTAATTGTTTTTATGCTTTTAATGCTTTTTTCTTGGAAGCCTCCTTGGTTTCCATCTTGGGAGAAAAGGTAGCAACGAAATTCAAAAAACAAACAAACTGTATTTTTATATTCACCTGCAACCAGTGTGATGGAATTAGTGGCAGCAAAGTTAATTGACTTTGGTTTTGATGGGTCAAAGGAGTGACTGAGGTATGCTGGCTCAGTCGTAGTGTCTTGTATACATGATGGAGGTCATGCTTTGCTTCCAGAAGAAGGACAGAGAACATACAAACCTTACCGTATTTATACTAGTGCCGTGTGTATAAGCTGTGCCTTTTTTTGTCTGTTTAAAATGAGCTTTGATGTCAAAAGTAATTCAAGTGCTATACCAATGTTATTGCCCTTATTCCGTTGTTTACAATAATTTTAATTATGCTTTTGCTTGTTACATGGAGGGGCAAAAACACTGAAGGTACTGAGGTGTGAATTCTTAATAACTGGGAAATCTTTTCAACTGTCTGATTGGTTGCTGTGCTTTTAATGGAAAACTTAAATTCCATTAACTTTTAAGTGAATATTGGAAACTATGTGGACTACAATGCTTCTTTAATTTAAAGATAGCTAATATTCCCTATAAAGCTAATATTCCCTAGAAAGTGAATTTGTATCCATTACTACATTCTGTTACTCTCCCTGCTGCTGCAGAATCGCAGTATGAAATCCTTTTCTGTAGTCGTTGCTCTGTATTCATAGCTATTTTGTTTATCAGTGATCCCAACCATAATTTGATAAGTGCCACAGCTTTTATTGTAGAGGTAATCTCTTTTTAGAGTCTTTTACAGCAAGGGCTGACAAGTATACATTCTGGAAGATCCCAATACATCCTTAACTACCAATGTCACATTCCATACATTACTTGAACCATATTCAGTGTTAAGAAGTGTTATTCTTTTAGTTGGGCAAAGGCACAAACCTAGTCATGACTCTTACAGGATTGTTCAACGTCAGCATTCCATTTCAATTGTCTATGCAAGTGTCAAGGTCCATGGAATCTGCAATGTGTAAGGCATTTGCAACTGAAGGGGAAAAAAGGATGCAAATTATGGCAACAGACTTGGCCTGAAAGTCCAATTTGAATTTAACACTCTAGTCCTATGGTCTGAACTAACAGATGTACTCTTAACTTCCGTTAAGAGCTTGAGAGCAGGTGGAGGACTGCATGTATCCTTCCCTCTTGGGAACGAAGTATTCCCCTACTATCTTACAACAATTAATCACTTTGTTGGCAGTGAGGTTAAGACTTATTGGGGTTTCAGAAGAGACTCAGTTGTATCTGATCAGAGTGGAATCTGCACCCCAATAAACCCACTGGCAAGGATCCCATCATATTTAAAGGTTTGGGATTCTACTGGCTTATATATTTCAGTGCTGTAAAAATGTTTTATTTTGCAATTGCAGTTCTACATTTGATCCACCAGATGACACTTGATGATTACGGTTGAAACTCATAAATTTCCACTGACAATTACAGTCTTCCCCCCCAGTAAATATTTTCCAAATTATCTTTGCAGTTCTCAACATGTGCGTTAGAAAATGCACATGTTTTGCATTTTAATTTTTCTCTCCATGAGATCCACTTATAAATGAGAATCTGTTACATGTTTGCTGCTTGCTATTTAATTGGAGTGCTCAGTGGAGGAAGCTGAAAAGTGTCATGATTTCTCTGTTGCAATTAGTAGTGAATGAGTTCCAAATGTGTGAGAGAACAAGAAGTTACTAACATTGCCTGCCACAACAGATTCAGCAGCAAGGAGCTCAGGTGAGAGTTATTACCACTCTTGTAACAGAAGCCTCTGTCAGAGCAAGGAACCTTTTGTAAACAGAAAGATAGCAGTGGATACTGCCTGGTGTAATTTCACATGTGACTAAAGTGAAAAGCTGCTTATTCTGGCTAAAGAATGAGAAGAGAAGAATCTAACAAAGTGCTGTGACTTGAGGGTTTGTCCACAGCCTATCATGTAAGTGACCTGATTTATTATACTCATTTCTCCTCTTCATCCCTGCAAGTATCTAGCATTCTTTAGAGATAATTTCTCAGAAATCAGATGTGTACTTGACCACCTGGATTTACTGCAACATCAAAATGTTCCGAAGGCTCCCAGATGTGTTTCAGTATCTATAAATCAAACTAGCATGATGAAAATGTTTTAGCCTTTTCTGTGATAGCCAGCCCTTCTTGCTGATTATCTAGGTTTTCCCAGTATTTTCCAGTCAGCTCAGTAAGAAAACTGCTGTGCCTAATCAGTATGATCAGTTTGAAAGAGTGTGTGTGTTATGCTTGGATGAGTTTGATTTGTAGCAGCTCTGACAAAATGGAATATTACTGGAAAATTTTTGTTTAGGATCGGCTTCTGAATGTATTTGTACCTGCCCTTTCAAAACGCAAACAGATAGCACTGATATTCCAGTTTCAGCATGTGGCTTTATATTGTTAGACTTTTCGACTTTTTCCCCAGGCACGTAATAGGACCATACTTAAGAATGTGTGGGCAAGAAAAGTTTTCTCTTTCAGTAGTGTGAAGGTAGAGTATATAGGCACTGTCATGCTGGGGCAACTGAACAGGTTATATGGTTGTCTCAGTACTTTCTCTTCCAACAGTGGCCAGCCTAGAGGTGTGAAGGCCTGGGAAAGAAACAGAAAAATTCAGAAATATTTTTTCCAAAGCTTTTTTTTTCCTGCAAAAAAATTGAACATAATGGATTGGGGAGGATTGTGAAATATTTTAGAATAAAAAATAAAATGTTTAGGACACTGTTGTCCATATATTTACTGTCTTAAACACTATGTAAGAGGAAGACATTTATGTAAGACTATGTATAGTGTCAAATCATTGTAATTCCTTTTCTATTATTATTACTATTTTCATTGTAATCCCTCATTTTGGTTTCCTTTTCTCACTTCTTTTTATGGAAATGTGTTATGACTACGTGTCTGCTTGACTGTGGAAACGATGGAAACAAAATGTTTTTCTTCTATTTTCCCCCCATCGACTAATGTTAATAGTTTCTTTTTAAAACTGAGAGTTCATTTGTAGCTCCTCAGAGAAGAAAAGCCAAAGCAGCATTCTTGTGGCTCAGGTGTTCCTTATAGGTGTGCCTAAAGTTTTTTAAAAAACAACTTTCTGTCTGTAGAAGGGGGCCAATATTGCATTTTCCATTCTTAAAAAAAAGATAAAATAAAAAAAATTGAGCTTTTTTCCTAAGGGAAGAAAAGGGGAAGCTGAAGAACGTTTTTTCCCCCCATGGTTTCAAAATTTCTGGAAATTTAAATGTCTAGGCCAGTCGCATGAAATTATGGCAACGCCTGTTTTCTTTTGTTTAGCTGATCAATAGTGTAAATGTCTGGATGTGGAACATATGCCTGCAGCTTCATGAAATTAGTCACCCAAAGAACATACATTATTCATTTATAATATGAATCCTCTTCTGGAGTTTTTTGTGTCAGCCAAGGGGCCTAAATGCCCTAAAGGCACCAGATCCTGTCTGATTTTGGAAACTAAGCAGGGTCAATCCTGGTTAGTACTTGAATGAGAGATCATAAACAAATACCAAGTACCCTAGGCTATATTTCAGAGGAAGGAACGGCCAAAAGATGACCTGAAGGCACATACACATACCGTCACATGGTGTGACATTGAATTTGATGAGCTAATTATCTGCTATAGATATGATCACTTGTACTCTTATTTTGAAAAACTAACATTTCTCCTTCCTGCAGGCTTATACAATGAAGCATTACTCTGACCATTCATAGGCATATGAGAATAGGGTGCCCTCTAGTGGTTCATTCATCAAAGGTTCTTTCCTCAGAGATGTATTGTAAAATACAACATTTACAGGTAAAGACTGATTTACTGTGGGATCTGAATTGAAAGACTCAGTGGTCCTCATGTTTATGTGGGACTTTGAATATTTAGTACTTCTTATGATTAGGAACAAAAGGAAAAAGCAGGCTGTCTCAAGTTATTTCCATCAAGGATCTTATGGCATTGCCCAGTGAATACACATTCTAAATTCCTTTCCTTTCTGGAGCAGATGGAGGTGAAGAAGTAAATAGTTTGTTACAACAAGCTGCAGAAGTGACAAAGATACTGTTGTGATGAGTCACTAAAAAAGCCAAAGGAAATGAGACCAAATATTTTGGAGTAGATTAAAGGATGTGGCAAAGCTAAATATAAGGAAATGGTCATATCATTCTCTTCTTTTGGTGTTGAATTTTCCTTGTCCCATTTTCCTTGCTCATCAAAGATTCATGAGCATTCCCTTTTTTCCCTCTTTCCCTAAGCTCACATTCACCAGTTCATAAATTACATGGTAAGTCAGACCTTTCAGTCTGATCTCTGGTGGGTTTGCACAAAATGTGGTTCTCATTTTTCTGTCTTCTGTTTTTTAAAGCTCTCTTGTTCCCTTGTGTAGTTCATTCAGCCCAAGCTAACTAAATGGAATTTTTAGAAAAAGCATGTTAAAGTTTAATTTAGTATCCTCTGTGCTTTGGCTATGGCGGTAAGCTTTTTTTTTAACTGCTACTATTTATAGAGACTACAGATTGTCCAGAATCCTTCACATGCACTATTTCAGTAATGGTTACTGAGTAAAAGTATGTCAGTGTTATTACCTTCATAATAATGGGGCTGCTGACATGCTGTTAGAGAATGTAGTCAGTACGTTGTATCCGAAGGGAAATCTGAACTGGGAGCATACATTTAGCCACTTTGTTGCATTGTATACCCATATTGCCCATTCTGCATGGAACACTATCTATCTGTCTGTTTATTTACTTAATTTATATCTAGCCTTCCTCCTAATATGGACCCAAGGTGACTTACAGTATAAGTTAAAACAAGAGATAGCTAAAACAATATACAGTCATCCTTCCACATTCGCTAGGGTTAGGAGCACAGGACCTAACCTTTCACAGGACTTGTGAAAGTGGAAAAAAACATGAATAACTCCAGGCCCTCCCAAAATATATTTAATACATAAAAGAAGTATGATCATCATATTCAACCCACTATGGATTCCTTTGGGGCTTCAGAGTTCTTTCACAAGGCAGAAGGGGATGGCTGGTGGGGCTTACTACTACCACCTCTGCTGCTTCCCCATGCCGTTTTTAATAGGGACTTTACAAGCCTCGTTTGCAGTTTCTCAGTCTCATGAGGCTTGCAGTCCCTATTAAAAGTGGCATAGGAAGAAAGTGGAGGTGACAGCAAAATAATCCATGAACAATCAAATCTGCAAAAGTGAAACCCGCAAATGTGGAAGGCTGACTGCATAATGCAAAAGTTTTTTTTTAAAAAAGTCCAATTGCAACATTTAAACAGTCAAAACATATTCAAAACACAGTGAGACATACAGTACACAACATTAAACAGTCATTCTGCCATCACCAATCAAAAGCTGATGACCTGTTTAAATAAAAAGATCTTTGCCTGCTGGGGAGAAAGAAGGCAGGTGTGGGGCCAACTGAGCCTTCTGTGGGTGGGAGTTCCAGAGCAGGTACCCATGGCCTTGCCATGTGGACCTGTGAAGGTGGTGGGCAGGCTCATGTGAGGAGGTTTTTTTAAAAAAATAGTCCTGGAGACATATAAGACTTTATAGGTCACAACTAGCACTTTGAATTGTTGCCCAAAAATTGAATGGTAGCCAGTGAAGCTGTGTCAGCAATGGTTATATATTTCTTAAATCAGCAGTCTGGCTGTAGTGTTTTGGACCTGTGAAGTTTCCAATGACAACCTCCTGTAGAGTGCATTACAGTAATCCCAGCAAGATGTAATGATGGCATGTATTACTGTGGCCAGATCGACATCTCCAAGAATGGGTGCTGCTGGTGCACAAGACTTAACTGTGCAAATGCACTCCTGAACATTCACACTCAGGGTCAAATCCAGAAGTACACCCAAGCTAAGAACCTGAGATTTTAGGGGGAACATAAGCTCTCTGCAGCATGGATTGTGTCCCTATTGTCTGATCTGCCTTTTGATTGGCCAGGAACATCTGGTGTCAAAACGATAGCTATGTACTTGCCAGGCAAGCCTTCCTAGGGAGGCACTCCAAAAGCAGGAGCCAGCACTGTGAGAGCTCAGACTTTGGTTGTTTCTGATGCTGGAAGGTCAGAAAAGAATCTATGATATAGAGTGCAGTCCACATGATAATGACTGTAGGAGAAAATGGTCCATAAGGTAGGTTGGTACCAAGTGATACACAGCTATGGTGCTGAGCACCCTAAACTGAATCTAGAAGTGAATAGGGCGGTAGTGAAGTTGTTTCAGAACAGATATGACATGCTTCCATTTCTGTGGCCTGTTAACAATCAAACAGCTGCATCCTGAGCTGACTGAAGTTTCCAGACTGTTTTAAAGATAGCATCATGTATCTTGAAATAATCTAGACTAGAAATTAACTGGATAAGTGGATAACTATAGTTGAAGATAAATTCCATAGATTAAGATGGTTTACCACAATAGTATAAAATCATAATATAAGTGTTAAAGAGATAGAAGCAAAACCAGGGAAAAGCATGACTTGGGTCAGCCAAGTGCTTGCAGGAATAAATTGGTTTTACACTCTTTCTGGAGGACGGTGAGGGAAGGGTAACTTGAGTTTTCCCAGGGGTTTTGTCAGGTATATAAGGCCTTGCTCCTCAGAGTTCAATTTTCTTATTTCATTCAATAACGGAAGCACTAAGTGGGGCCTGAACTTCAGAAAATGGATGGTACATGAAGATTCAAGAAAATGGCTTTAAAAGTAAGCACCAGTATCCTGAATGGAGCCCAGAAGTTGCCAGGCAGTGGCTCTAGTACTGAACTGAATGTGTTTTCATCATGCTGTGTCTGTCAGGAAACAAGTGACAGTATTCAGCAAAAGGAAGCAACCAGCTGCAGCTTCTGAGGCATCTTCAAGGGAAGCACTTCTTAAAGGGCATGATTTTGGCTTCAGCCTCTTTTAATTTCACCTACTTGATCAGCCTCCATATGCAAGATGCTAAGAGAGGCAGATGCCCCTCAATGTATAAATCATAGGAATCGCTTGTCAAGCTTCCTTGGGAAAAGTAATTTAAAGGCATAGAGCCAAAACCAAGAAAGTTTCCTTTGTTATTTCTCCCTTGCTTGTAATACTTGAAGGAGGGCTTCCAAAAATGGCATGGGTACATGGGGTAGATTAGTGTGGAAGTACACTTTCCTTCCGTTATCCAGGTCCAGGATTGTATAGGGCTTAAAAACAAGTATCATCACTTGGAATTCTGTTCAGAAATTGACTAGGAGCCAGTGGAGGCCTTTATGAACTGACAAGATACATTCTCAGTGCCCAGTCTCAGCAGAGGGATCAGGGAGTTCTGTTTACCCATGGTACCTGTTCTGTTGGTGAAAGGATCCTATTGGATATAAACCATAGTTCTCTGGATAAGTCTGGAGGTTTCTGCAATTATTTCAAAAGATATATAGTCCACAAAGTTGGTATGGACCATATGTACACCTATTTCACTGTTAAAGGTGTTAAGCCAGGGGATTTGATTGCTTGGGTAGTTATCTTATGATATCTCCATTTATTTTATTTGTATTTGCATTCAAGCTGTCATCAGACAGATAGATATGAGCAGAACTTTTCTGCCTTTTGAGAAGATTATCCATCCTGATGTTTGTCTATTCCGGATAGACAAAAAAATGATTGTTTGAAAACTGTAGGGGTGAATCATAGTTCTGTCACTAATTTCAGCCCAAAAATTTCAATCTATCTTCCAGGTATGGCTAACATTGAGGAAAGTGAGGAAATATACCATGTAATAGATGGGGAAATGTTAATATTATGGATGCAGAATAACAATAATATGTATTGGCTAATATAGTAAGGGCTGTATTAGATGTACTTTCAAGAAATAATTTTTGCAAGAGGCTATATATGTGACATTATATCCCTGTTAAAATGAGGAAAAATAACATAGTTGCTGGCAGTATGATGGGAGCAGCTCTGTTCAACAATAATGGCAGGGTTTTTTCGAACTGGGCCTCCGTTTTTGTGGGGGTTGGAGCACAGGACTCCTGTAAAAGTGGGGAAATTGTATGTCCCCCAAACTGTATTTAACATGCAAACAAAGTACCGGTACTGGTGGGGTGGCCGGGCCCAGCTCTGAGCACATTCCCTTGCACACTCACTTGCTTGGACAGGCATGGGGAAAGGAGATGGGACAGAAGGAGCAGTTGATGTGCTGGTCTCTGGGCTGGATGGAGAATCCGCTGCCAATGTAAGAGCAGCTGCTGCAGCCCCTTGCTGATGCCCTTGCCTTCCTCCCATACTCCCACCACAGCTCAAGATGGGTATTGATGTTACTGAAATCCCTGTTGAAAATGGTGTAGGGCAGCAGCAAAGGTGGCAGCAAATAATCTGAGTAATCAAATCAGTGATTTGCAATCTTGTAGGGAGTGTCCGGGACATTCCTAGAATGTTCCAGATACCTCTTTTTTTTTTAAAGAATTGACTAGTTTCTTTCCCCAAAATTGCTTTACAGTGTTCAGAAGCCTGCAAAATAGTGGGTTTGTTCCTTCACCCTTCCCAATCCCCACTCCTTTAAATAACTGCCAACATCAGCTGAAAACGGAAACGATATCATATCCAGATTCATTTTTGTGTATATATGTGCCTTGCTGATGGGTGGGTGGAATTGTAACAAGCTTAAATTCTATTTGAAACAATCCTGGGAAAACTCTTCTTAAAGCCTGGCTTCTTTGGAAGGATTCTCACTTCCTCTGTAAAGGGATTTGTGATGGCTCCCTATTTGGTACTTTATTGTGGGTTGACTGAGAGGTGAGGCTGGCTGTGCAAAAGGCCTTTGCCTGCTTAAGAGCTGCACAAAGATGCCATTACATTTAAAGGTTTTTTTACACTCTGAGAGCCTACCCGTACACCTATACACACATACCCCAGCACCAGCTGGAGATAAGCAGAAGATGAATAGCACACTGGAGAAGAATTTGAATGTATTGCTGGTTGAGCAGTTTGCCTATGTGAGTAACAGCTTTTCAAGGAAAGGCTTTTCTGTACAGATGCACACAGTAAGCATTATTCATATCTAAATTGACCCAGAATTGTACTGACTGGGGTTGTTCTGCTCTGTTGTCGGCACTGCAGTGTAATTTGTTGGCTAAGTGAAGGGAAGCAACTTGTCTTTCTGTTTGGCAGTGTTTTTTTCTGTTGCAGTATGATGGGTTGGATCCAGGCTAAGTTAGTTGAATTTAATTGCCATTGGAATCAATGAAACTTAAGCCATGACTTACTATCACACTGATTTTAATTTGAAATGCATTCATTGCCTGACAAAACCCTATGAAATTCAAGAGATCACTGTAAGGAAACAGACAACTTGAAGGCAGAAATGAGAATTTAACCTCACATCACTTGATGTCAGAATAAATGTAGCACACAGGTCCAGGGCCTAACTGTATATTTCAAATTCTTATTCTGTCTTGATTCCCAAGACCAGCATTCAGTGTAGCTAGAAAACTAAATGTGCTATAAGATGATTTTCCCGTTGTGCATGATTAGATCATACAACTTGACTAGGAATGTTCATAAGCATTTCGTGATATGTTCATTTCTGTGCTGTCTTTTAGCACACATTCCTTACAAGGTGCATCATATAGTAAATATAAAATACCAGCGTATATACCTGGCGTCGCCCAGGATTTTATTTTCTCATAGGTAATACTTGTTAGAAAGATTTGAGATCCTGTGTCTTTAATTCCCTGAATTATTTTGTCCAGTAGCTGTAACTTTTCCCCATATTCCCCAATTCAATCTGTATTCAGAGTTATTAACATACAGAGGTTGGGTTCCTGAGGGAATACACTGCCCTCCTTCTTGCTGCTGGGCCTTGTCTCCATAGCAACGGGCCTATTCAAGACCGACACAGTTGACTGAGGCCCAAGAGCTCTCTGGGTGAGAATTCTAAAGGCCCCTCCCTAAACTGCAAACCCCAGGATTCCATAGAATATTTTTAGGCAGCCAATCATATGAGGTCTTTGCCTGACACAGACAAACTTTGACTTTTATATGTTAGATAAACTACAACATCAACAACAAAATATCCCACAAAATAATAATAGAAAAAAAAACTAACTAAAAAACTAAAAATGCCAGTTTAAAAAATAATAATGTAATGTTGCAGCAAACATTTAAATGCACAGCAGAAAGCAATGTGGAAAATAGAGGCCATTTCCTCACGGGGCGCTACTTACTGGACTTTTCGGCTCCCCGGTCCGGTCCATGCCACTCCAGAGCAGTATGTGCTCATCGATACGCACTGCTCCGGGATCCCAGATGGTGGCTTCCGCTTGGTCGAGCGTCTCGACCAACTGCTGAAGCTCGGGAGCCTAAAGCCCGCCCCCGGCAGACCGCAGGCTTGCATTGGGGCGAGCCTGTGAATCTACATAAGGGAGCAGGCTCGCAGTGGCGTGCTCTGTGCTTTTGAAAGACCTGTTTTTAGTGGTCTTTCAAAAGCACGCTGGACAACCACTTGGGGTCATTCCGGAAAGGGCTGAGGTGCGGATCTACGTTAAGTAGGTCCGACCCAGTCCGCTCCCAGGTGCAGACCTCCTCCTTGGAGGACGGACTGCACTGTTTTAAAAACCCCATGTGGAAATGGCCGTAGTTTTAAAAAACTTGTAAAGTTGAGTCCAATTGCACTTCACTGGGCAGAGAGCTCCAGATCGTGGGAACCAGTAGTGAAAATGCCTACCAATCCACTAGATCTTAAAGATGGGCCTATAAGCAGGAAAATTCTAAATGTCTGGGCAGGTTTGTTTCAGTGGAGCTGGCCCTTCAAGTAATTCAGTCCCAAACTTTTTAGGTCTTAATTCAGTTTAAGATGTTTCTAGAATTTAAAATTAGTTTTACCGTTTTAAATTTCAGATTGCTTAAACAGATTTTATTGTATGTTGCTGAGAGACAGAGTGGGATAGAAGTATTTTAATAACGTTTTAACACATAGAAAGTAAATTAGACTAATACTTTGAATTGGATCTGGAAAGACAGTGGTAACCAGTGTAACCAATATGGAATTAGAGTTTCATGTTCTGATTGCTGCTCACCAACAACACATCAGCCACATTCTGTACCAGTTTAAGTTTCTGGACCTCTTCAAATGCAACCTGGGAGTAATCTCACCTGGATGTGAATAAATATGGGTAGTCATGCCATGGCTGACATTTCTAGATATGGCCACAGCTATTTAACTAGCCAAAGCTGGTGAAAGGCCTGTCCTAGATAAGGATGTCATCTGCAGATACAGTCCAGGAGGAACCTTAAGCTATAAAGTTAGTTCTTCAGAAGTTCCCCATGCAGGACATGTTGTCTCCCTCTATCTAGATCAAACAGCTTTCCCTTGTATGGATTAAGTCTCAGCTTGTTCACATTTACCAATTCAGAAACCGTCTGCAGATGCCTATTTAAGAGTTCCAAAGCCTCCATGGCAGTAAGCTAAAACAGTAGATCCCAGTATCATCTTCTAAAATTGATCTGCTCTTGAAGGTCTAGAGCATCACAGTAATATTATACATTCTGTGGAATGGCGTTATTATTTTTCAATAACAAGCTCATTAAACCAGAAACCTAACCCCACATCTAAAAGATTCTAGGTTGTTTTTTTTTTCATGTTCAGTAGCTTACAAAAACAAGAGGACATGGCTTCATAACCCTTTCAACCAACAGGCTTGCGATTATTATTAAGGAGCAATAAAGTGCTCTTATCCCTCTTAGGCTATGGCCATTTCTGCGCTACCCTCCCAACCCGCCATGGGAATGGAAGAAGGACAGGACTGCAACAAGGCTTTTGCATGTCATCACAGTCTTCTCCCTCTCCCATCCCCAGGTGGCACAATCATGGATTAAATCATTGATGGGTTCTCCCTGTCAATGACCTGCGATCGTGCCACCATGGCAGACGTACCTGTCCTGTGGAAGCCCGAGAAGCACAATGGCTGCGCTTCCTGCCCCAGTGCAGACTGGAAAGGTACCTGGCTGCGCTGCTGTAGGAAGAGGCATGGCCATTGCACTCCCTTCCACAGAGAGCGAGCCTGTATGGAGGGGAGTGCTCCTGTCATGCTCCCCTCCCAGCAGAGCCACTGCCAGGATCCTCATGGGACATCCTTGCAAAAAATATAGGGTGCGGAAAGGGCCTATGTGGTTGCTAGGTTAGGACTGCACGATAAAGATAAGGATGCACAGATAGTTTCAGGGAGAGAAGTAACAGTGGGCCCTTTCACAGTACAAAACTAGAGTGCTTTGATTCTACTTTAGCTGCATCCTGTGGAATCCTGAGGTTAGTAGATTGATGGAGCACTGGAGTGTTGTCAAAAGGGTTATTAAAAAAGAGTTGTGGAAAACATTATTTGGCTGAGAGTTTTAAAGCCTCTTGCTAAACTGCAAATCCCAGAATTCCACAGGATAGTATTGTGGGAGTTAAAATGGAATCATAGTGCTATAACTGTGTATTGTGAATGGGCCCAAAATCTTGGTTTTGTGCAAGATTGATTTTGGATCCCCTAATCTGTAAAAATATAGATGTGTGGAAACAAATACGTTAACTGCTTCACCTAACTTTCTGTTGCTAAAGGAGATGAAAATTTACTGCCTGTCTTTTATTGCCATTTGTCTCTGGTCTCCACATGTCCAAAAAGGGAAGTGACCTCTGCCTGTATTGAGATCCCTCCAGACTGTCTTAACTGACAACAGAAGTAACATGGGAGACAAAATGTAGGGCTGTGACTCTAACATCGTTACTTTTCTTGTTCTGCATGATTTTTGACATCTTTGCCTGCTGAAGAAGCCGATGAAGCTTTGAAAGCCCGCATGATGTATTTCTCCATTTTGGTTGGTTAAAAAAGGTATTATTGCTCTTTTGTGGATTTTGTATTTTGTTGTACTTTGCTGCATGGCTACCCCTGAATATAATTTACTCTTATACATGCTTACTGCTCCAACCACATTTCTAAGTAAAATCTGCCCAGTTACATTGTTCTATACAATTCTAGAATATCTTTTGTTTTAAATGAACATGTAGCTGTGCCACCAATAGCCTCTAATTTTTTTAAAAAAGCTAGTTGTGTGTAGAGTCATTCCGTAGTTTGCCAGATCTAAATTTACTAGATATCATGCTTCTTCTGAGTTTAGAAGAAAAATGATAAATTCTCTTCCGATTCTTTAATGCTGCCATGTTTCTAGTTCCCAAAAGTGCTGCTACCTTCATGCTAGCTTCCTTCCTCCACTCAAGAGTAATAAGTGGGGAAAGAAAGGGCAAAACAAGGAAAGTCTATGGAAGGGAAAGTCCCTTTAGTTCTGGTGTTGTGGAAAATATTTTTGATTTTCATATTAGAAATATGTTACCCTGATTTCTGGGGTCCCATGAGGGACACCTCAATGTGCTCAAAATACTGGGGAATGGGAATTAGCCAGAGCACAAGCTGTAGCACTACAAAAGGCAGGGTAACCTAGCAAGATCTTTAAACCCAATTTTTACGGGGTCAGGCCAAGCCAAAAACCAAGCAAAATTGTCTAATAAAATGATTTTATTGAGGGGAATTCACTCACACATGCACACAAGATACACACAATCACACATTGACACAAGAGCTAGCTGAAAGAGAAGGGGAGGAAAAATTATAGAGAGGCTGAGGGATTTGGGGGGGGGTATAATTACCAGTCCAGAAGAGTAGTAAAGAGTAGAAATCTATTTTGGCTTAGGTAGGACCTAAGGGCAGTTCTCATTCAGGAGCCAGATGGACAGAGTGACGGGTAGGTCTTCAAGAGACTGCCCTGGGCCTCCTCAAATCAGGGGTATTCATACCCTGAAAATGGCTTGTAGCTGTGAAGGTTCCAGATGCAAGACAAAGGGAACCTGTTGTGGACAATGAGTCTTTCGCCTGTTGATGGGCTTAGCGCTTTGACTGACAAAGACATGATGAATGTTGTAATAGCTGTCTATTGTGGGTGCTGTGAGGACAGACGAAAGAATCCAGGTGTACAAGGGATGGATATCTGTCAATCAGTGTCCTGGTGGGCTCCTCACAGTTGGATTTCTTGGAAAAGTCCAGCTTCTATTTAATCCTATTATCCACAGGAATGGTGTGTATTTGCCTGACAGATGACTCAGTCTTACCTGCAGGAATTTTGGAGTTGACCTATGCTTCTCACATTTGCAGTCAAATTCGTTCCCTCGCTCGGTTTGACCTCTCTATCACCTCTCAGGCTTGAATTTGATATCAGAGCCAATAAAATGTGTTGCCAATTACATATGATGCCAATTAGGTATGGTGCCCATCCAAACCATACTGATATTGGGGACCCCCAAAGCGGGGCCTTACAAATAGCGTGATCAGTGAGATAGAAATATTTTTCTCTAAAACACTTTGTGTAAATATTCCTTACTTTGTTGCTGTTGTTGTTGTTGTTGTTGTTGTGAACCTCTGAGTTCTTTCTGACTTATGGTGACTCTATCGTGGGGTTTTCTGGGGCTGAGTGTGTGTGATGCACCAACAGTCACCCAGTGGGTTTCCATAACCAAGCTAGGAATTGAATCTGGTTTCCAGGGTCATAGCTCAATGTTCAGACCACCACAGCATGCTCGCACCCCTTAATTCTGGTTATGCTACCATTGTTTTCTCAGGCATGGCTTTCTCCTTCCTGGATTAATCACATGGGTTTTCTAGCCAGTCAGGATCATGTAGTAAACAGGATGATGTCACAGTGGAGAGAGAGAAAGAGAAGTTTTCTGTGGTCTCTTTCATGGTCTATGTACACTTACGGTGACCCTTTACTCTTGTGGTGACCCTATCCAAGGTTTTTCTTTTTTCCTCAAGATTTATTCTGGGGAGGTTTGATGTTGCTTTTCTCTGAGGCTGGGAGAGTGACTTGCCCAATTCATCCAGTGGGTTTCCATTACTGAGCAGGGATATGGACTGTGCTGTTCCAGTGTCCTAACCTACTAAGTCATGCTGACGTTTTTCTAAATTCTTAGATCTATATCAAAGTGGTAAAACTGGCTAGACAGTTTACATGTAGTCTGGCTTCTTTCCTGCGTGGACTTTTAGAAACTCTGTAGTTAGCCCAGGACAAGGCTAAGAGGTAGAGGTAGCAGTGCAGTGCTTCTTTGCTTTTCCAAGACTCTGTGTGTGGATGCATGAAGGACTGCTTACCCTTTTGCTTCATTTAAAACAAAATGTTAAACCCTTTAAAAAATCCTCTAGGCATTTTTGGGTTTGTGGGGAAGACAGAAAGAGAGAATGACTCAACATCAGACAGTCATGCCCCAGTCATGCTGTTGCAACACTGCAGATCATGCTGCTAGAGATTAATGTTAGCTTTCTCCAGGCATTGTTTGAAATGCATCAGAAACCTAAAAGACTGGTTTGACCAAGAACAATCAATGATAGGGCATTAAAACCCAAAATGTGCTTTTGTGGAAAATGATGGCTCTGCACTCCCTCTTTCTCTCTGAAAAGCTGTCATCTATTTGTAGCCATAATGTCTCCCACTGTGTGCTGTAGTGTCACAGCCTTAAGTAGTAATGGCACTGGCTCCAATGTCCTTTTAGTGAAATAATCAATCCAGTTCATTCCCGTAGGATGTTATTGATATGACAAGCTTATATAAGCTTTGTCAAAGAATATGGTGAAAGGGTTTCCCCTTAGGATTGTGCAGGGCAGTCAGCTAGCAAGATACATCTGCTCCTCCTAATTTGGTTCTAAGTTTGTATGGTACAATGCTCTGCTCTTCTTTTTTGTCTTTGGAAAAAGTAATGACTTGGGCAGTTTGGAGTCGTTTTGCATTTTGATAAAACAGATCTCTTCTCTGTGACAGCATTCTGCATGGAGGTGGTAGCAAATTTTTTTTTCAACATACATTAACTCAGACACAATCACTGGCCCATGGCCGTGTCTTATTTCTCTGCAGACACTGACTCGCATGGATTTGTGCTGATGCAGTTTGTAATAAGATATTTAGATATTTCCTCCTCAAATTGGAGTTGTGCCACAGTGGTTCTTATTCAGGAAGTAGTATTTGAACTGTTTGGAGTGGCTAAGTACAGCCTGTTATGAGTGTTTCTTATTTTAGGAGTTGTTGGTTGTGACATACTGGTATATAATAATGCATTCAGTCTCAAAACCAACTTGATTTCATTTTTGGAAACAGATGAGATAGAAGCTGTAAAATAAATAAATAAAATACGTACATATTAAGATGTTCTGACTTGACGTAAGGCAAATTCCTATTTTGTTTTAAAATTTCAAAGCTTTAAATGGAACACTGTGAGGCTGTAATGCCTTCTATTCCTTAGTAATGGGCAACAGAAACCCCAAAAAGCATTCTCAGAAATTCCTTTTTTTTAAAAAAGTTTTTATACTTTCAAGCGGGACCAAATATCTTTTGTATGGCAGACATTTGGTGATAGGATATCAATGTATAATTTTAAACAATAATGTTTTCTTATTTAATTACAGCATGATTTAAATCTATCCTGAAACTTAGGGCTCTCTGTGTATTACATTCTCTGTCCACATACCCCAAGCATTTAGCTA
The DNA here is from genome assembly GCA_030412105.1 of Cyclura pinguis. Taxonomy (NCBI): domain Eukaryota; kingdom Metazoa; phylum Chordata; class Lepidosauria; order Squamata; family Iguanidae; genus Cyclura; species Cyclura pinguis. The sequence continues at coordinate 83,502,478 of CM059600.1, forward strand.
GTGCCCACAAAGCACAAGAACCGATTTGTCTGTTTTCAAAGGATTGCGGAGATGGTGAATGTAAAGTTTTCTATCTAAAATGAATGGTTTCAGCTGGCTTTTCATGGAACCACTGAGTACTGAGTATACAGCCTGGCGTAATGAAATTGACTGTTCCAAATAGAAAGTCCATGCAGTGTTAGAAGCCAGATGTGGGATGAGACATGCTGTTTATTCCCAAATCTGTTCCCCCTCTTTCTTTTTTTTTTTTAAATCTCTATATGGCCCACTAACTGAATTATTTTCTCTGATTTCTCTTTTAAAAAAGAAAACCTCAAGTGTGTATTTGCAATTACAAGAAATAGCACTAAAAATATAGTGCTTACTTATAGCTCTTGATATAAGAATTGTTGTCTGCCTATTTCTACAATAAGTTTGTCCTCTTTGTTATTTTAAAATATGTGATAACTGGCACAAAGAACTCTCTGTGGAAATACAAATAAAGCACTTTTTCAGGTGCTCCAGTTTTTGATGGCATGAGATCATAGTGGCAGCAGTTGCTTTAAAGACCTTCCTCCTATCCATTTGTGTCAGATCTATATGGGCATTAAAAATAACTCTGGTTTATCTTCATAGTGAAACAGCTGACTTCTGAAGCAAAGGCAGGCCTGATCCTGCTAGTACTAGTAAAATACATTTCCTCCCCCTCTCTCCCAGCACCCATTCAGCCGCTCTTCAAAGCTTGTCTCTGTTCAGAAGCAGCATTTGTCATCGAAGGAGCCCCCTCCCCTTTTCCACATTTATTTCCATGGTAACCCTTTTAAGGCATTCTGCAGCCTGAAAACTACTTTTGCTCTTTCATCATGCAAGCTGGCATTGTGAAGGGCTCAGCGTATTTCTGCTGCTTCTGAATGAATATCAAAATGACCAGCAATTTTGGGTGTACAGTATGGTTTTTTTCCTCCTTTTTTTTTTTTAAAGAAAAATAAAAGACCTCACAAAGGACCTAAGAGGCAACCTTCACATGACCTACTGTCAGCACATTGCTTGCTAAGGAAAAGCAATCTTAATTAATTGATTAACTTTGTGGGCAAGGTGTTATCAGAATGATTGTTCCGTGAAGTCAACAGGGCAATTCCCTAAATCCAGTTCAAGATAAAAATGGGCAGATGGCTGGCTGGGCTTTGCTGGTGAATTGCGGGTAAGCTCTCATGCTGTGATCTATGGCAAATCTCTCTCTCACTCTTTTTTCCCCTCTTGTATATTTCTTTAATGCATATCCAGGGATCAGTTAGAAAATGGTGCCTTGATAAATGTCATATTCTTTTGTCTTATGAATTTGTCATTTAACATTTGAAAAAAGGTTGATTTTGCTACTGTCTTAGATTATATGGGCACAAAACATTTGATGCTGAGCATCTCTTTGCTATTTTTGTTGCTTTAATGACCTGGATTGACTTCATTATTTTTTTTAAAGCTCACATAGGTATAGAGGGTTTACTTCAAACACCTGATCAGTTTAAGGTTGTCTTTTTATTAGCTGTAAAAATGACAGAGCGTTACAAATTGTATTTTAATCATGTGTGAAATACATTAGGTTGCTTGTTAAGGTACAGATTTTCCACAGCACAAATTGATGTGTCAGTAACTTTTAATACAATTCTATATCTTTCTTTGACTGCATGAATGGGCATAAATTGAATCTATGAATGGTGGCTTATACTAGTTTTATCAGTTGAAAGGTAGGAGTTTTTTTTGGTTCATAAAACTGGAACAGTGTATGGTTGACCTATGCTTGCAATAAAAACCTAGTTCTTTTTTTTTTTTTAACACTCTGAAGTGCATAATGATTGGAAAAATCACCATGACAACATGGTTCCCATTTCACATTTTCTTACTACACTATGAAAACTGTAGTATTTTTACAAGCTTTTTTATACAGTAAAATAGTGGCAGTGCATCACTTCATAATGTAGGGATACTATTTTGTTCTTAGAATAATTCTTACACAATCATTATTGCGTTTTAAGCTGTATTGTCCTCCATACATGCTTACTGTGCACAATCTGCTCTCGTCATTTCTTTCCTTTGTATAGTTTGATTGTTCTATTGTACCTGTATGTTTATTGGGGAACATTAAAAAGAGGATACTATGTATGTGAATGGATTTATATGTATGTGCATGCATGCGCACACAAAACAATTCTTGATTTGTGTTTATTTTGAAAATAGAGGAGTGTCTCTCTCTATGTATAAGGATACATCATGTAAAAGAACTTTATTAGGAAGGATTCCTGCTAACTTGGACAAAAATGGACAGAGAAAGACTATGCTTGAGTGGATTTCCTCAAAATATTCCATTAAGTTGCTATGGTTTGTCATCTTGATCCATGTAACCAAAGTGTCAGCCATTTCCCTCTGGATGTGATAAAAATTTTCTTGGGCAAATTGCATCATGTGTACTCCATCCTTGTAGGGGATGGGTGGGCAAAGTGCAGCTCACGGGTTTCTTGTGGCCCTTGAAACCAACTTTTGAATTTAAAGAGATACAAAATAAAATGTTGATTATCATTGGTAACATAACAAATTTCAGGACTATCACAAAAGTGCTTAGGCTAAAGATGCAGCAACAGCTGCAGAAGTGAGCTTTAGGAAGGCGTGAGGTTTGATGTTATTGCACTATGGATGTTACAACGTCCTAGGCTTGAATGACCATTGGGTGGATAGAAATCTTTCCAGATATGAACATTTGAGATACAAATGACTGAGAACATGCTGTTGTATACTGCATTTTTCTCAATATCTTGTTTGCATTTGTGTTGTACATTTTATTTTTCATTAAGGAGGCTAAGAGTCCTGCTACCATGCCATTTTCAGGAACAGTCTGTCACTTTAGTTTAATGTCACTGGAGAGTCAAAGAATATATCTGCAAGTGAATTTATTATTACTATGAAATCTCACACAAAGTGGCATTGGTTCTAGTGATATTGGCGTGCCTTGAAATAACAACAACAGCAACATCATCATCATCATCATCATCATTATTATTATTAGCCTGCTTTGAGGACTTGCCTCCCTCTAAGTCCGTATCTCACCTTCCCAAATATAGTTCATTCCTACAAAAATATTAGAGTTGGACTTGGCTCCTGTACTGCCCAGATGAGCCAAATGTTGCCCTGCAAACACTTTTGCATAGTGTGTCTGTAGCATCTCACTGGGAAATTCCTCCACTACTAGATTACTGATGGAGTCTCCCACAGCTAGTCCAAGATTGACTCTTCAGAGTAAGCAGAATTCCAAGGACTATGCTGTTGCAATCTGGGATCAGAGATACAGATGTATACCTCCCTGATGCTTTTATTTTATTTTATTTATTTTTTTGTTGTTGACCCTGTTAAATAAATCAATTATTTACTTTCAGAGTTCAGTAGAATATTTCAAGAGCGCACTTGCTGGAATAAGAATGGTTACATTTTGATATTTGACCTCACATGACTTGAGGGACTGTTTGGAGTTTCTGACATCTTCCATCAGTTTCTGACCCTCTGTCACCTTTATTCATTTTCATTTAGATCAATGTGGCTACCATGTGGTTGAATTTTAATGCTTGGTTGAGTTAAATTTAGATGTGTAATAGAAACAGTGACCCTTGCTCAACCAGAGCTTGGCTGGCTAGCTTGTGGCAAACAGAACCACCTGATCTAGGCATCAGTTCTTTATGACAGTGGAGGAGCATGAGAACCCACAAAATGGCCTTATTGTGGCATACATTCAATCCTTCATTCCTGGTTTTCCACATCAGGGATTTGATGGTGCCACTTCCCTGACTTGTGTATCAGGAACACAAGCATTTCAACACCTGGAGATGAGGTAAGTTGTATGATTGGCTATGTAGTTCTGTGATGGGATCCTTGATTGGCTGAGATTGTGTAATGAGGTAAAAGAAAAACAGTAGTGAGGTGGCAGGAGAAAGGGGAGCAAACAGCATTTTTACCCCCCCCACCTCCCATCTTCATGATATACTTGAAATATGTGAGGAAGGAGTAGAATTTTGTACAGTCCTACTGAATAAAATTTGTGAGTAGAGACAACATCTTCTTTTTGAAAATTGAAGGTTCGTTTTCTTGTGACTTTCCCAAGCATTTATTTTCATAGACAATTCTACAAACAGACAATTGAGCAGGAGGAGATTTTTGAAGGTAAACCAATTTTAGATTTAATCTGAATGAATCCATTATGATTTTGCCTCTTCAGAATGCTTGGAGTGAATCCTTTATTTACCCTTAATCTATGATGCTATTTTAAAAATTGAACTCCTTGACTTTCCGTCTTGATCAGTCAACCCAGAAGATGTTCTGCTTGTACGCTACTGCACTAATGAGGATTGAAATTTCCACACTATTCACACTTGAGGCTTAAAGCGCTTGTTTGTGTTCATTTCTACATTTCTGAAGCAACTGGACAATCATCCCATGCTGCATTCAAGCTCAGTTTGTTGCCCCTTACAGAACTGGAAGACAAGGAATCTTACTCAGTTGCTTCATCTCAAAGGGGACACTCATTTTGAAGGTGGGGAAGAACTTGGGCAAAAAAAGGCTTCTGTTTTGGGTCAAGCATATTACCTAGGGAATGCAACTTGCTCAGATATTACAGGTACCAACCCCAAAAGAACTTTTGTACATCGCAGGTTGTTGGACTGCTTCTAAAAATATGAATTGTTTAGGCTATACTGTTTAACTGAATTATATAGCAGTGAACAAAAACTAGAATGTGCAGATGTGTTACTTATTTGCCTTGAAAGGCTGCCATCATCAGATTGGTTCTTCACGCTTTGAGGCAGATATTACTCAGTGATTTTATGAGGTTGTTTTGCTGCTGACTTAATTTTGCTTTTGTTTTGAATCTGCCTTAATTGCTTTGATTCGGTTTGTTGGAAAATTGTTTGGAAACCCTTGGTGAAAGGTATTATAAGACCTTTGTAAATGAGTGAATGAATTAGTAACTGGACAGTGGAAAGTATGAGGTAGTTGGGCATGAATACTAGAGATCCCAAATACAAGATATAGGATATCAAAATAGAAATGCTTGGAAATGCCGTTGAAGTGCTGACAGTCACATACACTGCTGTCATACATACATAAGTTGTTGCTGTTGTTGTTGTTGTTGTTGTGTGCCTTTGAGTTGTTTCTGGCTTATGGTAACCCTTCGGTGAACCTATCACAGGGTTTTCTCAGCAAGATTTGTTTAGAGTGTATTTAGAGGCCATTGCAACAGTGTTATGGGGTTTCAATGGCCAAGCAAGGATTTGATCCCTGGGCTTCTGGGTTTTAATCCAATACTCAGACCACTAGACCACACTGACTTTCCACATACAAACACCAGCCTCGACATAGTAATTTTTTGTGAACATTAGGATGGTCATGCCAGAAAGGGAGTTGCCATATTCTGTTGAATGAGCACTAGACAATTATTGAGAGAAGTAATTTGCTCTGTGGTGTTAGCAAGGATCATTTATTGCTTGGAGTTTTCATAGGATATTTGTAACAAGCACAGTCGCTGTATCTGTTTCTTTTCTGCTTTGAGCCTTAATAAAACATTAAGAGAGGAGTATATAGGAAATTGATTGATAGGTAATAGCAGCATTTTACCCTGTGAACTGGGGGTCCCGGGAGGGACACCAAAGTGTGCTCCACTAAAGTTGGGGAAAATTAGCTCAGAGCACTGCTTAACGATATGAGAGGCAGGGTAACGTAGCGAGATCTTGAACCCTATGTCTACGGGGTCGGGTCGAGTCAAGGAGAACACAGAAGTTGAAATAATAAATGATGTTTATTAAATACGAGCAAAACTGTGTATGCGACACACTCATACAAGATAGCTAAAGTAAATAAAGGTTTGAGTAGTATAGAGGGATTTTTAGAGGGATTGCTGGTTTGGGTGATACTTCACCTGTCCTGAAGCCCAGAAAAATAGAGAGCGAAGCTGGGGTGCGATGTAGCTCAGCACGTGGAGCTGAGGGGAGGCTCGCCAAGCAGAGCGGCAGCAAGGCGGGATGAAACTCGGGAGCGATCCAAGGAAGGTCTCGGAGTCAAAGGTTTTTATAAAGAGAATTGTGACTGCAGGCTATGCCGTACTTGGGGGAAAACAATAGATTTGGAGTTGGAGACAAAGCCTCCGAAAGGTCAGAATCTGAATGATTGAGTTATCGTAGCGGTTCTCAATAGAGTAGCCAGTATGCAAACGCAGAGTACTTGGGTATTGCATAGTTTACCCATCAAGCTGCAGGGCAGAGGCTCTTTTGTAAGTAGCGTGCATACTTAATTAGAGTACTTGCCTGGAGGTCTCCTAAAGCAGTGAGTCAGCTATTTCTGGCCTGCCTGTATTGTAGTTTGAATATTACGGCTATTAACGGCCGAGCTTGTTTACATGCTTGTCCGGTAGCCTCGCAAGCACGTGGAAAGGAATAGAGAAGTGAATCCGAATTATGATATCAAGGGATATCTTTAATATCCCCAAAGCTCAGACTAGCCAGGGCAGTAACAAGCGTGTCATGCCTAGTTCTCGGCATTCATCTTTGCCTGGAGTCGGTCTGGTAGTGACACATTTCAGGCATTCTGGAAGCGTACGACCTATTTAGTGCAGTTTTCATTGTTGCACCAGCTACAAATATCTGCATATTGTGCACCTCTCCATACAGTTGGGAATCCTCCAAATGCATGTTGTATTGAAGATGTGTAAAATAACCAAACTATGCTGGGACTGGAACTGCCCTCCTCTCATCATATGAAATGCTATCGTTATATCTGTAGTGGACAGGTTCTGTAGTCTTAACTAGCTATGCTGCAGTGGAAAAGACAACATCAACAAGGAATAGAACTCTATTCCACACATACGCCCCTTTGATATGTAACTTAACACATTTTGATATGTAGTTTAGCTTTCAGTGATCAGTTGTGGATTTAGAACGCTGTGCAAACTTCTGTACTAAAAGGTTGCACCCCCGTGATAAGCTTAAAACGTCTGAGAGTACTTTTTACTTTTTCCAGTAATGTGTGATCTTTCTCTCTCTGGCCCTTTTCACAGGACGTTGTCCTGCAATGAGAACAGGAGCAGGATGAGACCATGACAACAGTTACACATGATGTCATTGCAGTCCCATCCTTCTCCTGTCCCCAGGTGGTGAAATCACACAGTAAACCATTGACAGGTTTTCCCCAACACTGGCCTACGATTGTGCTGCCATCCCGCACTTACCTAGTATGAGGAGGAGCTGGAAGCATAATGGCTGTTCTTCTTGCCCCAGCACAGCCTGGGAGAATACCCAGTAGCGCTGCGGCAGGAAGAGGCTGGGCCATCACATAACCTGGATCACAGAGGCAGCTGATGCAGAGGGGAGCACTCCTGTCGCACTCCCCTCCTGACACAGCCACTGTCAGGATCCCTACCGGATGCTTCTGGGAACAGGCAAGGTGTGAAAAGGACCATGGAAGTCATTTTCTGTTTCATCTCATGTTTAAATCTAAAGTGAAAAAGAAAAAATCCTGATTGCTGTGACCTTAACTGTGCTACCTTTACATTATTTCCTTATCAAGTATTGTCATTCTTTGTGGTTACATTCTTTAACTGTTGGCATACAGAATATAACTCGTAAAGAATCACAGTGCAGAAGCAGGTTTGCCAACTCTGCCTGACGAAATTCCTTGAGTTCTTTTTTAAAGTGAGATCAATTTTTTATGTCTTGCTTTACCTGGATAAGTTCACAGACCCAATTTCCCCTGTTTAATGTATCTTTAATTAAACTGTGTTTAATTGTTTAAAGTCAGGCTGAGAAAATCAGACTGTCAAAGATCTCAAAGCACAGTCTTTTTCATTTATTTTGCTTATTTTATATTATTATTGTGTTCCCTTTTCTTAGCATACTGTTTTCTTTATGTCATTTTGTTATCATTCAATAAAAAATATGAAAAACCTTTAAAACAAAGAGTATTTGTTTTGCTGGCAAAACTTAAGGAGAATCTCCAGAGGCAGCCACTAGCAGATTCCGTTTTGGTCACCCTCTTAAATTTGTCCTAGCCATTCTCTCTGCCACCGGTATGACAACTTCGTACGAAAACACTTGAAACAGAATGTGTTGTTCTAATATTAAAGCTGAGTTGGCTTTTCCTCAGCTTTTAAAACTTATATTTGAACTGCTCACTTTCTATTTTTTAGGAGATACAGCTTCTTTTTGAAAGGTCTGGAAACTGTAAGGGTCATGTTAATTCTTGATTTCACCTACAGCTTGGCTTTCCCAACACTATCATTCAGCATGTTTTTGGCTCACAGTTCTGTTATTAAACTGAAAACTCTTTCACAGTAGGCATTAGACACAGGAATGGAAAGTGTGAAAGAGGCAGTTTCTTAATTTGGCTACCACTACCCTACATCCTTTTCTGATCTGTGTTCTGCTGCTTTGGAGACAATATTTTCTCTTGTTGTAAAACATAGTAGTCATCATACAGCTTGTCAATTTCTGTTTCAGTGTGACATAGTAAGAGTGTTAATCTTTGTATTTCACATCATTTGGAAGAGCTCTAACATTTTTTTATGTGATATTTCAGTATTCTGTACATACTTAGTACACAATGTCAATGTCTTGTATGATTCCTCACTGAATTTTCTGTTGGCAGCTAGAAACACATTTTTCAAAATCAGCTCTAGCTGATTTTCTACTGAATTTGTCTTGTCTTCTTCTCTTCAGTTATGAATTAAGGGTAAGTTAATGATTGAGGCAACAGTGTCAAAACTGTGACTAAGCTGTGATTATGAATCATTTTGTATTAATAATCCGTACTTAGTCAAGATTTTGATACTACTGCCACAGTTATAAGTCTCCCCCAACCTATTTCACTGGGCATCAGCTGAATGGGAAGAAGGAGATCCATTCTGCTGCTGATAGAGCACAGTTGAATGATGTTTCCATCAGGCTTGGAGAGTTTGGACTAGGAGAACTTAGTTAAGTACTTAGTTAAGAATAAGCTGATATAGTATAAACTTTTGTCTCAACTGTGACAACAGTGGTAGCTGGCTCATGATTTTTATTAATGCCCATAATAGGTAAATTTATCCATTCATTTGTTTATTAACTAGGGTTAGCTTGAGGCACACAGAAGGTGGTTTATTTGACTTGACAGAAGAAGAGCCTGGCTTAAATTCTGTTGTAGCTTTTCCTTTGCCTGATGACTCTTTAATCCTGTTCAGATGTCAGTCATCTCCATCTCGCATGTACCTTGAATTATATTTGGGGAGAGGTAGAGGTAGGCCATGGGATTTCATGCAACATATTTGTACCCTGAAACAATTTTTGTTTTTTGCTATACAAAACAATGTTCTATGTGAATTTGAAGGGCCAATATTGTAAATTAAGTTCCTGTAAGTTATAATGTATGTGAAGTTTTGGTGTAGGAGAAGTGGTTCATTATTTTACATTGCTCTTTATATTACTGTATCAAGGAAATAATTCTGAAGGAAATTCTTGGTCAGTTTTAATTTCTAGTGGTGGAAGTGGGAAGAACACCAAAAATTTCATGTTTCATAGGGATGAATATTTTTTTTATTTTTTTATCATTTTTATTAATTAATTAAAAACATAACAATACATGACACTACAAAACAATAACACAATACCAAATACATAATAAACATTAACAAACTGCTATATACCATATATTCTTGAACTTAATCTATTCTACAATTAAATCATAAGTGCTCCCCACCACCGGGACCATTAGAAATATAACCACTTCGATTCCCTTCAAGAAGCTCCATTCCCCTTCCAAAATTGTAATGATTGTTCATTAGCTTGTCTTCCTTTCCCCTTTATTTGACACATAATCAATAAATCCCGCCCAAATATCTATAAAAATATCTCTTTTTAATTCCCCCTTTTTTGCTTTAATATTAACATGTCAGTTTATCATTAATAGCTATATCCCATACCTCTTTATACCATTCATCTAAGTGAGTATCTTGCTTTATTTTCTAGTTCTTAGCTATCCTTAACCTTGCTGCAGTTAATAAAATAGAAATTAATTCTCTTAGTGGCCCGTTACTTTGTTCCTTATCAAATATTGATAACAAAGCTAACTTAGGATTTAACTGTATGTTTTGATTAGTTATTTCCTTTATTTAAGGGTGAACATTTAATATACAATGTTGCTACATTGGTCTTGGGAACTCAAAGAATTAGGTATAAATTTGTTACCACAATTTGGTATCTTACACTGAGGGTCAACTATAACAAGCCATAATACTGCCTGCTTCATAGATTTAATGAAGTTACCCAAACTTTGTATAAAGTTTCTTCCTGTTTTTGCGGTGACCACTGGTTTCTAGCAAATAGCCTAAGATTTTTTTGCATAAGTAAGATTCTTTGCACTAGGAGATAGGAAGTCTGTGCTATTCAGTGTTTTGAATTTGTAAGCCTCTTGGTTGAATTTCTAAAAAAAATTTTTTTGTACTGCTGTGCTCTGGAGGTGGGATAGTTTGTCTGAATTGTCACAAGTGGGCAACTGCCAGGGATTGTGGGATCACATTGGGAACCTTGGAGATCTGCTCACCACTTCTGCCAGGTATAAAAGAAATTCATTTTTTACTTCTAAATGGCCATGGAAGTTTTTATGCCTCTCTGTATCATTTTAAATGAACTTCCAATTTACTTCCCTGTTTTAGAGATGACCAGTCCTTGGTTAAAAATGTTCAGGGCCACTTGAAAACATGGCAAAATTGTTCTCTATGTCTCTTAGAGTGTGTTTAGGGATATCTGGGAGGGGAAAAGCCCTATTTATTTATTTATTTTTTTAAATTGGGAGGCAAGGACACCAGGTACTGCCTGCAGACTACAGAACATACTTTCCGTGCCCTTGCTGTAAGCCCTACCGGAACTTTGCAGTCCACGCCAAGCCCCTGCTGCCTGGTGAATTTCTGGCATTGGTTCTTTGCATCCAACAGTGAGTGTCAGCTGGAGCAAATGTGAAAAGATGCAGACATTGTGAGGAAGGGTGATGTATTGGTTGCCTGGGTTAATAAAGAGACAATGCACTCATCTGTCAAATGGCCACTGTGGCACCTAAATAATAGTCTGGAAACACATCTGAGATCATGCGGAGTTTTCCTTTTAACCCCAACACCTCTAGTTTTATCATAGCAGCACTGCTTTGACTGCATGGATGCTCATATCCCATAGGCGAAATATGAGCAGAGCTATGGTCAAGGCAATAATATTATGACAGACACATAGTTCTCTTTCTTTCCATGTGCAATCCCTTGTCAGATCAGTTGGATAATACAGAAACAAATATGTGTAGATTTAGCTCAGAATTTGGTGTCCTAAATGTAAATCTTTTGTAAGTGACAAGAGATGATGATGTCATCAAATATGTATGGCTAGTAGTGATTTGAAACATTGTCTTTGATTCTGTCATAATAAGGACAATTTTTTATAGTTCTAGCCCAGAATTAAGTGTCCTCTGTGAAATTTTTTTCACATTGGAGGAAAGATTTTTTTCATCATGAGCCATAAAAAAGTTTCTGGAAGGAACAGGCTATTCATTGTGCTTTGGCCTATTCACATTGTGCTTCTTACTCAAACAAACAAACAAACAAATAGTAAAGTAAAGTTTCTGTCCTCCAGGAACACCTTGTAGTCCTAAAAATGCTACTTTTGTTGTAATAGAATCCATGTCAACCTGTGTTAACTTTTGGAGTCACATGTCTATCCAGAACAGATCTGGTGTGTTGCTGCCATGGATCATAGCTTGAGATCCATGACTGTCCAAGAAATTGTTGAGGAACTTGGCTGTGGTCATAGTACTGTTGATCAGATCATCCACAACCTTGGATACAGGAAAGTGTGTGCCAAGTGGGTTCCTTATCAATTAACAGCTGATTTGAAAGAGAGGAGACTGTACATATGTTTGAACTGTTGGGATCATTTGAAGCCCATAGGGAGACCTTTTCCATGAATGTTTGCACTGGTGATGAGACCCAGGCATACCTGTATGACCCAGAGACCAAGAATCCATCTATTGGAGTGGTGGCACTCCATGTCACCTAAACCATGGAAGTTCAGAAGACAGCACTCAGCACAGAAGATTATGGTGAATATCTTCTGGGATGACAAAGGGGAGATTTTGCTTGATTTCCTTGACCATGAGAAAACAATGAACAGTGACTGCAGAAACTTTGAGAAGCCATCTGTAAGACAAGACCATAGAAACAGCTGAATGCAATCCATTTATACCATGATAATGCACAACCCCGCACTTCTTTGGCAACATCACAGGTGGGATGGTCAGTGTGGCACATGCACCTTACAGCCCCAGTTTGGTGCCCTCAGATTTTCACTTGTTTAGTTAGATGAAGGAAAGACTTTGAGGATGATGCTTCAGTGAGGTAGGCAAAGTGGAAGATGCTATCAGACACTGAACCAGGGAGTACCAAAAGAGTTTTGATACTGAGTTGGTTCAAAGGTGGTATAAATGCATTGCCACTGGTGGAGACTATTTTGAATACTACCATGTTGTAGAGAAAGAGTTACTTTACTCATGTATGTAGTTGTGTATGTCCCATCTTGTTAATAAAGGTTATGACCTGACAGGCATTACTCATGTGAATCTGTGTAGGTGGTTCTGGGGCCATAGGATTTTTTCACAGTTCCTTCTCTGAAGTTGTAGATGAAGCTCTGGCCTTTCACATCCCAGACAGAGTGGAGTCTTCTGTAGTGAGTCCCTAAATGTCCTGAGGTTCCAGTCCTTAAGAGTGTATAAGGGGATTGGGATTTCTAGTGGCAGCCACCTTTGAAAGATTTCTTGTATGGTTTTGTCAAATTATTGCAATTGTTAATGAATCTGATCATTTCATCATTCTGATTTGCACCTTCATACAAAAACTGATTGTACTTACTCAGCTATAGACCCGATTTCAAAGTCCCTGAGCTAACTTATATTGAGTCATGCTCTGGATAGTATACTTAATCTCACAGCAGTGGATTTATGCAGTCAGAGAAACGGTATGTAAACAGGATTTTTTTGAAGGGTAGAATGGCTGCTGGATTAGTCAGTGGTATGAAAAATTACAATAAGGGGAAATTACTACTGAAGAGCACATGTACTATGAACAGATTATTTTTCCATGTGAGATAAAGACCGAGGTGATTATTTATACAGAAATAACATATGGATAAACAGTTCATCTTTAGCATATAAAATCTATTGTTAGTCCTGCCCTGTTTTACCAAATTAGGAGGAAGTTTCGGGAATACAACAATTAGCCAGATTGGTTTCCTTTGAGGGGAAAAGGTTGCTGGAGACTTAACAGTTTTTTTTTTTTTTGAGTTTATGAATATATTGATGGAATAACATGGCTTAAACCCTCAAACAGAAAATTTTGCTGGCACACAAAGACCTCCATAAGGAGGCAGCTAGTTGTCCTGCAAATGCATCTTCAGACTACAGAGCAGTAAATTCTAGTCCTGATGACATTCAGACTTAGATTGTCTCACTTAAACCTGGGGAAATATAGGCATGACACCTTTCATGATCTGGGTATTCTCTGACCGTTCTGATGTTTCCTAGATGAAATGGCCAAGCTGTCAACTCCAGTTCCCATAATCCATGAATACTGGCCCAGTGATTCAAATGGTGGACACTGGACTTGAGTAATATCTGTAGACCACACATTCCCATCTTTACAACAGGTAGACCTGGTCAGCATGCTTAGTAAATTGTTGTTGTTGTTGTCATTGTGTGCCTTCAAGTCATTTTTAACTTATGGGAACTCTAAGGTGGAACCTGTCATGGGGTTTTCTTGGTAATTGTGGGGGGGGGGGTTGCCTTTGCCTTCTTCTAGGGATGAGAGAGTGTGACTTGCCCAAGGTCACCCAGTGGGTTTCCATGGCTGAGCAGGAATTTGAACCCCGGTCTCCCAGAGTCCTAGTCCAACATCCAAACCACTACAACACACTGGCTTTCTTTAAGCAGCTGTTATTGTACTATTAATCTTCTGTCCAAACTCTTGGCAATATGTTATTTATCCATTGAATAAGGGGGGAAAAAGCCAAGCACCATTCTTTACCAATAAATTATTTAGAAAACATGAAGAAAGAATTGTGATACAGGTGCAGAAATGAGCATTGTGTCAGTTGTTAGTTGGTTCTGATCTGGTTCATCTCATTCAGCTTTTGAAAGCCAACTTTGGCAGTATTCTTAAATGAATAAATTATTTGATTGACCCCTTGTGTTTTGCTTTCTCTTTGCATAGAAGAGCTGACTGTGTAAATGCAGTACTGATTTTTTGTTTTACAAAACCCATGACAGTGAACTGTACTGTTTTGAATGACTGTCTAAGATTTGTATCTTGTTGATAAATATAATTTGTTTCTGTTTTCTTCTTTCATGGGAACATTTTATGGTATATTCCAATTAATTTTTTTTAAAAAAAATAACGAGAGCTTACTTAATGGTGTACTCCCTCAAATTTCTTTTAAAATAGTGTTTTTATGTATCTTCAACAAGGGCAGCTTCTCTTTAATCAATAAGTCTGACTTAAATGTGCTCTATGCATATGCGAGGTTTAAGCATTAGTGCCATTATGCAGGAAGTTTTAAAATATTGAAATGTGCCAAAAGAGTTATTGGTGTATAATTTTCTTATTGCAATATCTCTCCGGTCCTCCATTTCCTTAATTTGGCTAATTATGAAAGCCACATTGATTTGCTCACAGAAATTTTAGTCCTCTAATTTAGCACACCTTAGAAGAGAACATTAGTTTTGAAAGATATATATATTTTTAATGTAACCTTTGCATCTGTTTAATATGAAACAACTTACATTGCTTCATTAAGAAAAGTGCTTCAGGGATTTTAAATTCTGATAGATTCTTATCAACCTTTGCTATAACAAATGCACTTCATGTTTTTTTTAAATAAAACTCAGTTCCTGTTACATGCAAGACAGTATATAGAAGACAGCGGAAGTAGAAAATGACATAGGTTTGGAGTGTGCGTTTTTTTTTTCCTGCAAACAACTGAAGTAGGTGTAAGTACAATATTGGTTCTCTGTCTTTCAGGATTGAAGGTGTAAGTAACTGCAGGCTGTTCCAGAACAATTGATCTTTTCCCCATGTTAAATTAATTACGTCTTTTCTATATCTGGATGGTCAAAGGTTTATTTCTATGAAATATGCAGCCTGACTTAAAATTGAATGTAGCCCATTTTGCACTCTAGTATGTAGCCCCTGATGCAGCAGTCAGAAATAGTGTAAAAAAATAATCATATATCTGTCCTTGCAGACTTGGATTAAATTTGTTATTCTCAACTGTAGTAGTTCTGCCAAATGAATAGGACTTGTTAAGTCAAAACCCATGGAAGTCCCATTGATTTAATATCCTAGTTGGGACTCACAAGTGGATTTAGCTCAGCCTGACACAGAATATGTTGCTGGGGACAATGTGAGGGCAGGTGAATCATGTGTGATGCGAGCCTGAATATAGAACAAGGGTTAATGGAATCCACAGCAGGATGGGAGTTAATTCCTGATTTCTGCCCCTCCCTACATCATGGCCTCTTAGACACAAACTATACATTATATTTAATATGTAGCAAACAAATATATCAATGCATTTTTAAACTCAGAAGTGTAAGGGTCCAATCTGGATCATGAAAGCATGGGGAGAGGGGAGCTTCCCTTCCAATTTCTACAAATTTTTTAAGGGAAAAAAAGAGGTCTGAATGAAGCTAATGTTCCGCCTCCTCCCTGCTGAGCAAATTAGTTGCAGCTGTAGGCGTTCTAATCTGAATTAGGATGAGGGAGCAAGAGTTCAATTCTATTTACCCTGCAACCTCCTGCTAGGGTTGCAGTTTGGATCAGGTTCCTCTGTATAGTTATGTTTTAAAAAATCTGTGGTATTCTACAGACTTTGTATTAAGAATAACATGTGGTTTGGTTCACGGTATATTACTACAATTAGCATATTCTGTGCCCAGGGCTAGTAGCTCAGGAGCAGAGCACATGACTTGCTTGCAAAAGGTCCCATGTCCTTGGTATTTATTTCTAGACAGCCTGGGAAAGATTTCTGATTAAAACCGTGTATTCCTGCGGCTGGTTTAGAAATACTGAGGGAAAAGGACTAATGATGTTACTCTCAGTAGAAGTCAGCTTTCCATGTTTCCTCCTGTGTCTCCCCCCTCAACTTTCTGTGGTATTTGTATCAGTTCTGCTGCCATTTGTGTGAAAGGTTTCTTATGTCCTACAGGTTTTTTCACTTTCCTCTGTCCCTGAGCACAGTTTTCCTTTTAAAAAAATCTTCCTTTGGTTTACTTCTTTCTAAATTTTTCCTATTTCCCCTTCTTCCTGTACTTCATTCACTTTTGCCTGCATGTCAAGTACATTCCAAATGCTATTTAGAAGAAAGATCTGTAGTTTGATGAGTGACTGAGGCCATTTCCTCACGAGACTGTTGTAGTGCTATCAGTGGCGGAGCTTGGAGTGTGGGGGGGGCAGGAGGGGGGCAGGGGTACGGTCACTCTAGTATGTAGCCTCTGATGCAACAGTCAGAAATAGTGTAAAAAAAAATAATCATATGATCTGTCCTTGCAGAATTGGATTAAGTTTGTTATTCTCAACTGTAGTAGTTCTGCCAAATGAATAGTGGCCGCTGTGCAGGGGGGATGGCTCTGGTGTGCGGTGCGTGGCCAGAGTGCGTGGGGGTGTGGCCAGAGCGTGGCCAGGGTGCACGGGGACATGGCCAGGGCACACAGGGGCGTGGCTACGGGCCAGGATGCCCCAGAAACATTGCTGCCCAGGGCGAATCGCCCCCTTCCCACATTCCGACACGATTGAGTGCTATTATACCACTTTCATCATCCCATGGAATCCTGGGGTTTGCAGTTTAGGGAGGGGTACCTATGCAATCTGGAGCCCTGTGTAGTCTCCGATTACATAGGTGCCTTCACACCCACAGCTGTATACATGGATAAAGGCTCTCTCCCAGCAGATGTCTGCACTGCGTTTATGGAAATTGTGGTGGGGCAAGGGGGTGTGTACAGTGTTCTGGGACGGGGCTAGTTGTCATGATTGTGCTCCCAATGCATGACTTACCATAAAAGATCTGAGTACTTTTCTAGCATAGGGTTGGTGCATGTGATTACTGCTTCTAGCTTTGAAGACATTTGCTGAACCTCAGCTGTGTGGAATCTGACTGTTTTTGCACAGCTGCTAGAGGAAGACATTTGTTAGATGCTAAGATTCTATATGGGGTGGCCAAAGTGTGGTTTGCAGGCTGCATGTTGCCCTTAAGGCTGTTTTTGTGCCCCCACAGGACCCCCTCAGAAGTCAAAAATTACTCCCAAATGTCTTCTGGGGAGTATGGAGGGGATTTCCACCATGTTTGCCATTCCTTTGGGGGTGGGGTGAGTGGATTACACCAATTTTAGATTTCAAAGGTGCCTTTTTAAAAAAACTAAGTGAGCAGGAAATGACTTCTGCTCACTTTTTTGTGTGTGTTAAAAAATGCCTCTCCTGGGCAAAATGACCCAAGGAGTCCCCAAAACATGTTGAAAATGCTCACATAACTCCTAGAGGCATTTGATGACATTTGGAGCAAAAATATTTTATTTGTGGAAGCAGGTGTGGTAGTGGGGAGGTTCAGCCTTCCAAGGTCTCTTGAGGGGCTAATGTAGCCCTCTACCCTTCCACAGTTGCCCACCCCTACAATATTTGCTCCAGTTTGGAGTTCTGGCATTGAAAAGAGGTTTTGAGATTAGATTTGGGGAAGATCTGTTTCAGTGTAATACCTCCATTTTAAACCCCTTCCAGCCTTCCCCCAACCATATTCACTGTGCCCATTATTGGAGCTTACAAAATCAATGGTTCTGTCTGGGTAAGCTTAAATGTCCAGTGGATTGGAATATGTGTTACCCTGACTTCTAGGGGTCCCTGGGGGACACCCAGATTTAATCCAAAAATACAAAGATGGGGGAAATTAGTGGAGCACTGCTTAGCAAAGTGGAGAATAGGGCAACACAGCAAAATCTTCAACCCTATCTCTGCGGAGTTGGACCACGAGAGCCAGGCCAAATGTCCAATTATCACTAGTTTATTCAGCAGAATTGGCAAAATATCCGTACACGTACATACAACAACACAGTCACTCACACAAGCGCACAAGGACTAATGAGTTGGAAAGCTATGAAGATTGGGAAGAGTGGAGGGAAAGAGAGCGGTTTATACTGCACCTGATCCTGTAGTCTTTGGCGCGAGAAGAAGCAAACTGAAAGTGGCTCAGCAGAGGAAGAATGCTGAAGGGAGCTCTCGACTAGCAGAATGCCAGGGCACTAGTCAAGCATGGGAGTTCTCCAAAGAGAGTCCCAAAAGGGGACTCAATTATAGGGCAAAACATGCCTCAAGGGCAGACCCTTTCCTGGAAAAGAACAATGGTCGAATCATGCAGATGGACTTCGTTTTTGTGTTTCTTGCTGTTTGCAAGCGTTAATCTCATCAGGAGGACACGTAATCCCCTCAAGGTGCCATTATTGTTGATGGTCCGTCAGGTGTGTATGTGTGCCTTTTGAGGTTTCCCTCTTGGAGACGTGACTGGGGGAGCTTTGGTCTGACCTTGCTGGTTGTGCTTCGGTTTTAGACCCGGGTGTATACGTTCCTGTCTGGTGAACCTCCGGCTTAATAATTTTGGATATTAAATATTACACTTCCCTGGGACTGGGTCTGCCAGTGGGGGTTACATATGTTTAGCTACGCAGAGGGTAGTGGCAGTTCTAAGTCCTAGTTTATCATTCTTAATTGGGTTTTAGTAATCTACCTAGAGAATGAAAACCATTCTGGGAATGATATCTAGGGTCATGTTGGCAAAAAGGGGATTCACAAAATTGACTTCCCTACCACACTCTCTCCAGTAGCCTTCAAGTATTACTATACAGAGGGACCAGGGACCAACCCATCCTGGGTTGGTCTGTGGCATGGAAGTGTTCGTCTGTGGCATGGGAGGGTCCAAAGGGGAAGAGAGCATTCTCTGGCAAGAGGCATCTGCTATAGAAAGAGTTCCCACTCTTACAAGGCACTTTGGTCTGATTTTCAGGGAATGCCCTTCAACCGTCTTCACCACAATGCTCCCCTGTTTGTTTTAGTAGCATTTTCTGGGGTTAATTTGGAAAAAATGTCAGTGGGAAATTCCATGAGTATGATACTAGGTATCACCCTGTATCTTTATGTATTTATGCAGGAAGGGTGGAATCTAAACTGTGCTTGTAGAAGAAAGAATGAATTTGCTGCTATAGCTTGTATTCCAAGGGTAAAATGTCAATCTCCTTTTAGAACCCTTATGCTCATGAGCAATATTTAGCATCACTGGCAACAATAGTCAAATGGGTAAATTGCAATACCAATGTATCATAACTCATAATCCCCCAATGTGTTTTAGCATAATGTTGCATAAACTATTCTATTTTTTTTTTTAAAAAAAATTAATTCACACATACCTGAAGTAAACCATTTTGGATATGAAAGCCAGTCTACATAAAATTTTAACATAAAGTTTATAGTAATAACTGAGGTAGTCCCTCAAACAGGTTTTTGATTTGACATGACCAGGGTTTGGGAACTAGTCAAGAAAGATGTTTAGTGTTTCTAAAAAATATTGCAGGTCCATGAGTTGATGGAAGTGTGTCTCTTTCTTTTAATAATTAAAATGTATTTGATTTTTGAATTTAATTTTTATTTTTTATGTTTGATAGTTATTGTTGCTCCTGTCCCCATGATTTGTAATATGTGTATTGGATTGTGGTCCTATGGCCAGGGACTTGTTATTTGTATTTCTATAATACATAGATTACGTTAATGTTCTTTAAAATGCATTAAAAATAGTGGTTATGTGTTAGTAGAGAAGTGGTGCAAGAATGTTTCCAATAATGTATGTATGTATCTCAGGATATTAGATTTTCTCTTTAAGGCAATGTTGTTTGTTGTTTTGTTTATTGTGTTTTGTTTAAAATTTTGAATGGTTAACAATGTCGTAAAATCAGTCCAAATTTTCTGATGCAATTCTCCCTGTTCACAAAATAATCCTTGAGAAAGTCTGAGTATATTTGGTACCAGGACACAGAGCTGCTCAGGCAATAAGCAACACTTCATGTGTTGCATATGTGAAGGGGTTCCACATGATAAGTAGTGAGTGGGTCATGCCACTAGTCCCAAAGCTAGCATCATGCAGCCAGACTAGCGCCAGTGTCCTATGCTTAATGTAGATCTCTAAAAAAAAAAGAGACCCTATGCATAAGCAGTTGCTCACACTGACTGGGTCTCTCATCATCCATGCTCAACATGTGGACATAAGAGGTGGGGTGGGACTGGATATGTGACATTGGAGTTGGAGCCACAGGCATGGGGTCTGAACATCATGTGGTTCCCTTTGCACATGTAATGGGATATGTGTATGAAATAATCTACTGTCACTTGTATGTCTTTTTTAATTGTGGCAAGGTTAACCCTTTTTTTTTTATGTCAGACTAACAAGCATGATTAACTGATCTGAGCTATTTACTTTACTGTTCAAGAGGAGGCAGAAACTTATCCCTTTGGCTCACTGTCTCCATGCTGTATCTTTAAACAGTCCTACGAATATTTTAAAAATGAGATAGAGTACAATAGAGTGTTTCAAACATTGATTATGAAGGAATATTAGGATAGCATCCTGGGCTGTGTTGATGAATTAATTTAAGCTGATGGCTTTTAGATATATGACTCTTATCGGCTCAGTTGGTCCAAGAGTCTCTTCTCCTTGCTCTCCAGCAAAAGGGGGAAAAATTAAATACTAACCTGTACTTTATTCCAGGTTGCCCTCATCCTTCTTTGGAAATCAAACACCACGTTGAGGCAAGAACAGTGCACGAAACATGTGGTGAACTGCAGTGTATTGATCCTGTACAATGTACTCTTCAAGCTGGAAGAAAGCCTAAAACCAAATCCCACCTGGCCAAGAAATATCCTCTGTCAAAACCTCAAGGTTTGTAATTTAGCTCCTTTATATGAATGTCAGGGTTTGTTATTGTTGTGTTAGATAATGCATTGTTCTACAGTTACCCTTGTGGGAGAGGGGTGGTCTGTTTGAACTAAAGGATCTTCATGTGTGAGATCGTAGAATCATAGGGCTGGAAGAGATCACAAGAGCCATGGAGTCCAACCTCTGCTGTGCAGGAATACATAATCAAAGTGTTTCTGAAAGATGGCCATCCAGCTAGTTTAAAAACAGCCAAAGAAGAAGACTCCACCACACTCTGAGGCAATGATTCCGCTGTCAAACTGTTCTTGCCGTCAGGAAGAGTTCTTCCTATTATTTAGATGGAATCTTTTTTTGTGACATTTGAAGCCATTGTTCCATGTCATGGTCTCTGGGGCAGCAGAAAACAGACTTGCTCCATCTTCCCTATGACATTCTTTCAAATATTTAAGCATGGCTATCATGTCACCTCTTAATCTTTTCTTCTCCAGACTAAATATACCCAGCTCCCTAAGCCACTCCTCATAGGACATGGTTTCTATTTTGGTTGCTTTCCTCTAGATACATTCCAGCCTATCAATATCCTACCTGGAACGGGACACAGTATTCTAGATAGGGTATGATCAAAGCATAAGAGAGTAGCATTATTACTTCCCTTGATCTAGACATTATAACTCCTATTGATAAAGCCCAGAATCACATTGGCTTTTTTAGCTGCCTCACCATCCTGCTGACTCACGCTCAGCTTGTGGTCTCCTAGATCCTTTTCACATGCAGTGTGGTCAAGCCAGGTGTCACCCATCTTAGATCTGTGCATTTATATATCTCTGCCCAAATGTAGCACCTTACATTTCTCCTTGTTGAAATTAATTTTGTTAAGGCCTTTCTGCACTATACTGTTACAGTGCTATTACTCCAGTTTCAACATCCTGTGGAATTCTGGAGTTTGTAGTTTACTGAGGCCAAAGAGCTTTCTGGCTGAGAATTCTAAATGACCCTCCCTAAACTGCAAACCCCAGAATTCCATAGGATGTTGAAAGTGGAATAATTGCAGTATAACAATGTAGTGTGGAAAGGTCCTTAGTTTTGACCCAGCTCTCTAATCTGTTAAGGTCATTTTCAGTTTTGATTCTGTCTTCTGGGGTAGCTACTCCTCCTAATTTGGTATCATCTGCAAATTTGATAAGAATGCCCTCTATTCCTTAATCCAAACCACTGATAAAGTTGTTGAATAGCTCTGGGCCCAGAACAGATCCTGTGACACCACACTAGTCACTTCTCTCTAGGATGAAGAGGAACCATTGGTGAACACCCTTTGGTCCATTTGGTCAACCAGTTAGAAATCCACGTAACAGCTGCATTGTCCAGTAGCCCATATTTTACCAGCTTGATTGCAGGAATATCATGGGGGACCTTTTCAAAGGCTTTACTGAAGTCAGGATATGCTATATCCATAACATTCCCTTGGTTGAGATGGTAGAGATTAGTTTGCATAAAGTTACTCTCTAACACTGAAAGGATTCCATAGCTTCCATCAGATTCTCAAAGGAGTTTGTGACCCTCCCCCCAAAAAGCTAGGAACCCCTGCCTTAAAACTCTTGTTACACATGAAAGGCTAAAATGGTAGGTAGGACATGGCAATCATTTAAAAGGGCTGGTTTCTGCTAGTGTACAGTAAGTTAGAATGGTAACCAACAAGCATATTAGTCACTGAAATCCTATTGAGTTCTTGTGCTGCTGCTTTCCTTCATATTGCTGTTTTGGGAATCAGCCTCTTGCTTGTCATATTGCCTAGTTTTGGCTCTTCTGTGCTTTGTTTATCATTTTGGGACTTGACCTCAAATTACTAGGGAATGGATCATGCTTGACGGATTCTGACAGCGCAAGATGCCTATCTGTAGGCTAATCTGCTTGAATGCAGAGACTGTTACTCTATTCTGTTGTAAAGGCCCTAAAACAGTGACTTCTCTTATTAATTGCAATGTAAAATGATAATTTGGGGCATCCATTCTTATGTTTTTTACTTTTCTTCTTCCTAATACTTCGCCCATTACAAGTGGTATTTTCATAGTACAACAGTTCTATGTAGGTCTTTATAGTATAGTAATAGGAGCTGATGTGGTCTAGTGGTTTGAGTGTTGGACTGCAACTCTGGGAAATCAGGGTTTGAATCCTTGTTCAGCCATGGAACCCACTGGATAACCTTGGAAAAACTCATCACAGGATCAGCATGAGTCAGAGTTAATTGTTGGAGTGCCAGTGTGTATTAAAACGTAATAGCTTTATGGGAAGGAAAGCACAAGAAAACATCTCTGCAACTTAGGCCATTTCCTCACGAGGTCAATACGACACAGTAGCGTTGAATTCTTACCCTCCTGTCTACATGCTGTAGCGTTTTAGCATCGTAGTTTTCCTCATGGTTCTTCATGTTTTCAGCTCCTGGCATGGTTCACTCCAATGAGAAACCGCTGTATCAGAAAAACTCTTGAGGTGAATCTTCCAAACCAGTTCTGCTTCATTTTTTGCCTACATGCAGAAGCGTAACATCGATGCACAACGCAGAAGCAGCTGGCTGTGGGCATTCCCATACGAAAAACAGACCAATCGGTGATGGTGGGGCAGGATGAGGGAGGGGAAAGGGAGTGGCTAGGGACATGCTGATGTGGAAGCAGCAACCGCCATTCTCCGGTTTAATACGGTGGAATTTGGAGGGGGTGCAGACAGCTCAGTTTCAGAATCGGGGTATAAAACACCGTGCTTAAAATGCAGTTAAACGCTCCTCCCTTCTCTTGTGGAAATGGCCTTAGTCTTACTGTGATAATTCCCTTTAAAAATACTGCAAACTATGTCTAATCTTTCTGTTATCCTCTTCTGATGATACTTCCATGTGGCATATTAATATCTACTTCATGTTCTTTCAGTGAAGAACAAGTCTAGCAACTTCTTGAGAAACCTCTGTTTCCTATGTAGTTAGTACTTAGGTTATAAATTCCTGATTGTTTCTGTTACTTTGTAGAGTGCTGTAAAAATAAGTACTTTTTAAATATTGTACCCAGTATCTACAATAAAGTGAGTTCAAAATTGTTGAACTTTTAGCCTTTTTCTCATTAAGCGGTCTGAACCTGAGTAAATTTTGGCAGCAACTGCAGAAGGATATGAGCAACTGGAATTAATTGCCCTAAGTTAGTTTGTCAGTATCTAGTTTAAGGGCCAGTTAAATTAAGTTTCTTTTGGCTGTATTGAATGATGAGAACACATGAAGTTGTTGCTATGGGATACTGCTTGCATGTTTTGGGGAGAAGCAATTTACTCACAAGCAGTATGAGGAATTCATATGGTTTGCAGTATTCAAAGGGTACCATTGTAGAACCAAGTGCAAAAGTGTCTCGTTCTTTTTCGCTTAAAGAGCAGACAGGAGTGCATGGTAAGTACTTTGTTTCAGAAGCATGTTCAGTGCAGCAGCAAAAGAGGAAGGAAATGTATGCAGATTATACCATAAAGAGGTAGGGGTGGGGAAAGAAACAAAAATGGGCTATTTTTAATTGGCTTTCTGAATTTCCGCAAGAAAAAAAAAGCATGAGAGAAGATAAAAATCTGTATTACCTCTGTAGATTTTGTTCAACAGGTTAATCAAACAGAACTAAAATTTTGGGCCACTAGTGCTCAAAAGTATACTGAGGGTTGTGGTGGAATTTTTGCACCATAACCCTCTGTCTGTGTGTATGTGCTGTGCATCCTGTTTAGCAACAAGGAAGTGGTTAAATTCTCTCAGTCTTTGAATAACCTAACAAAATGTAAAGAAGAAGGCCAGTATTTCTTGGTTTGAAAAAAGTTTGCTTTTATGGATAAAGGTAATCTGATGTTATATCACTTTTGCTGTAATAAAGCAATGATCTTTCCAACTTTTTATTGGAGCAAATGGAGCTTGTTCCCGTTGAAGATGGAGCAGTCCTTGTTTTGTTTTTATTTCTTTAGTACCTCCTAAGCCTGTTCATCTACAGCTTTCTGGCCAGGAGAAGATTCCTCCAGCCCCATCTAAGCCTTTGCCAGCAGATCCCAAGTCCTCAAGAAGTCTAGTGCCTGAAGAACAAATAACACTGACCTCAGGAGACATTAACAAACTCATTGAAAAATTTGAAAGTATTAGGTAAGAACTTTTGATAATACCAACATCTCTTCTTTAAATAATAACTTAGGGGGGGAAATAACATTTTAACAGCTCACACACAGAACGTTGAGCTATATAAAAAAAATGTATAAAAGCCAAGATTATCTCAAACTTAGCGGAGAGTTTTGAAGATTTAGTTAATAATGGATATAAATTTATTGGTGAATGACTCAAAATATGCTGATTTCAGCAGAGGGCTTATTCACACACCACTTAAAAATGCATGGGTTTTTGTATTCTGAATTTCATAACCTATACTGTAATGGCAACCAGGAATCAAAGAGGACAAATATATCACCTGACACAAAAAGATATGGAAATGCTTGAAATACTTTCACTTATTAAACAAAATAATTGGTTTAATTAAAATTGGGCAGTTTTTCCCCTGTAAAAATGGTTTTAAAATAGGTCAAGAAAAACTATGAGTCTGTTTCTAGTATTTAAAATTTTCAGTAAGTATGAAGTTTTTATGACAGTATTCTCTTTGGATGTTGTGGTTTTTTATGAGGCAAAATATATATGCCTAGTTTTTTAGCAGCATGTAGATGGGTTTCTTACTATTTAGGGTTAATTTCATTTAATGTACTTACTTCCTCAATACAGTTCCCCAAAATTTTTAAAAGCACAAATTTGTGGCTTTAATTTTTTCCATTTCCCTTAAAAACTGAATGTATTATAGTGTGGTTAGGATTGTATGATGAATATTTGTAGCAGCCACTGAGACTGATTATATTTTCAAAACATTTTTTTAAAAGTACCATTGGTTGCTCTTATCCCATGAAGGTATGGCCAAAGTTAGTTTGAGGCCTGAGTTAGAAAATTCTGAAGGCATGCCTCATGGTATTACAGTCAGCCCTCCACATTTGTGGGTTTCACTTTTGTGGATTTGATTATTCATGGATTATTTGCTGTCACCTCTGCTGCTGCCCTGTGCCATTTTTAACAGGAACTGCAAGCCTTGTGAGACTGAGAAACTGCGAACAAGGGTTGTATGTCCCTATTAAAGATGGTGTGGGGCAGCAATGGAGGTGGCAGTAAGTCCCACGAGCCTCCCACTTCTGCCTTGTGAGGATCCCTGCTGCCTCAAAGGATTTTTTGTGTGTTAAATATGGTTTGGGAGGGCCTAGAGTTATTCACATTTTTTTTCACTTTGACGGGGGTCCTGTGCCCCTAACCCTAGCGAGTGTGGAGGGATGACTGTTAAACAAAGTGGATGATTTGCTACTACACCTGCCACCTGTGATAGGCCACTTTATCTAGCCCCAAGACAAAAATTCTGGGAGTTTACATCTCAGAGATTGTAATCTGAAATGCTTTACTGATTTAACTAGCAGTGGCATTCTCAAAATATATTGTTCATGCAGTAGCTCTGGAATCTGGTACATAAAACTAATAACACAGAGTTTTTGCTTTCGTTTGCAGGCGGCCTGTCCATGTTGTTCAAAGAAACCAGTTTAATTTAGCTTTTAAAATGGAACCTGGAATGGACTCTTCTAAGCAGTGCTGCCCAAGTGCCTGTGATGTGGCAGCTTCCAGTGCTTCTACTGCAAATGAAAGTAAGGAACGAGATGAGAGTGAGCCTGCCATCTTGTGTAGCACAGAAATGTCTAATGCAGACATAATGAAAATTAAAGAACTAAATATAGATGATACCACAAGCACTGAAGACTGTACTGATGCGAATGTCAGCAAAGTGCCTACGGAAGAACGTGGTCATAAGGACTCCTTGGCTGAGCTGAATGGAAATGGCAAAATTCCCAATAGGGACAGTGGAATCGACAGCCCTTCTTGCAGTGTGGCAGGAGAGACATTCCTGAATGAAGATGGTGCAGAACAGAGAAAAACCACTTTAACTGGGAGCCCAGCAGCAGAGATGGAAAGTGACAGAAAGGGTATCAGGTTTTCCTCTGGGGAGCAGAAGAGAGACTCTGCTCAGGACGAAGACAGCGACATAGACGAAGGAAGCAGCGAGGAGCAAGAAACGGTAGAAGTGTCAAAGCTGGAGTGTGTAGACATTAGTAAGGTAAAACATGTAAACTTCTGTCTCCTTTTCACGACAATATGTGGTGTGGAAATTTTCTTTCATAGTATTCTCATCATTTGCTGACTGTAAGCCAGGTGGACAATTGTATGCACTTAGTCTAGCCGCCAGAGCTTGGAAAAGTTACTTTTTGGAGTATAGATAAGAAAAAGTAACATTCCCAAGCTCTGCTAGTTACTTAGTACTGACTGGCAGTGGTTTTTTTTTAAAGTCTGTCTGTCTTTTGTGGATAGAGCATTGTTCAAAAAGCTACAAGCTCCCTTTTCTGTACCTTTCAGCTTGAACTGTTTTGAAGTTCTAGCTAACAGAGTAAACTGTGAGTCTTACACAAGGTTATCATTCTTTTTCCAAATTGCATGGCTTTTTTTAATAAAAAATTAAAGGTAACCTCCTTAACAAAAAGTTTTTATGAACCTGTTCATGTGTTACCTGTTTTTAAGACTAACACATATGTAGTATAATTGAGGTTCTCACCTTGTATATAGAAAGGAAATGGAGGAGGAAAAAACCTAGAAGCACCTTTAAGTCTGATGTATCTCAATATGAGATTTCAAAGGTGCTCTTGGATTCCTTTCTTCTCCATTTCCTTGCATTCTGAAAAGGACTAATACAGCTATCTGAGAATCACCTTGGGCATATTTACAATAGTTGTGCCATTTAATCCTGGAGAGCTGACCTGAGGAGTTTTGGTTCCCTGGATTGAACATTCTTACTAAAATTAATATAATAGCCATCAGATAGTGGATATGTATAATCAGATATGGCTTCATGGACTGGTGGCTGTTTTGAGGTGGGATAAGTGAGCGCCAGGGCTCCCATTTGCATTTCAAGGTGCCTTAACCCTGTCCCTTAACCCCTATTTTCCTGCACTCTTTGTCTCTACTGTTAGGTGCTTCAGTGGCTCTCAAACTTTGCTCCTCGAAGTGTTTTGGACTTCAGCTTCCAGAAGCCCTCATCACCTTGACCTGTTGTCAAGGATTCTGGGGGAGGATCATTGACTGAGTACCACTGACCCACCTTATGCTATTCTATGTGGCTTTATTCTGCAGAAGCCCGTCCATGTAGTTATCTTTGCCAAATGCCTACCAGACATTGGAAGTGTGGCCTGACATTTAGGTGAGATGACTTTTCAGCTTCTTTTTCCAGATGTTTGGGGTTCTCTGCCTCTCACCTCTCCCATACTGTCTTCTTTTTCTTTCTGTCTACCCTTTAAGTACTTCTGTCATCTGTGAAAACTGCATTTTTCCTTGAGGATTTTTTTTTAATGTGTTGTCCTCTTTACTTCAATTCTAATCTGTGGTGGCCCTGAAGTTAGAAGTGTGTCAGGTCCAGCTACCTTCCTAGTCCCCAGTGGTTCCAGTGTCCTCGCAATATTAGATGTTTTTGTTTTCTGGCAGCTGTCATAGACCTTTTAAATCAGTCTTATTGGTGAAACATGACTGCCATGTTTAATTTTGAATTTTGCTGCACGGGCCAGCTGAGCAGCTGATATTGGAAAGATGAAAAAAAGTGGGAGTGAGCATGCAGATTGAGCAGATTGGTGTATTGGCTGGTGATGTAGCAGATACTTTTAGCTCTCTGCGAACGACCTGTTTATGACTGTTCTTTCTGGGAAACATCAATGTTGATTATCTGTCATATGCATTTCCTGTTGAATTTGGGGGGGTGTCTGCTAACTGAGTGGTCAGAGGTGTTCTGTTTGCTTTCAGCTTCCTGACAGTGACTCTTCTGGCTGTGCTACTGAAGTGATTCAGAAAGAAAGAAGCAGATAAACAGATTTATATGTGTAGATATGAGAGCCAGTGTGGCATAATGGCTTGAGTGTTGAACTACAGTTCTGGGAGACCAGGCTTCTAATCCCTGCTCATCCCTAGAAACCCACTGGGTGACCTTGGGCAAGTCACACACTCTCATTCTCAGAGGATGGCTGTGGAAAACCCGTTCTGAACAAATCTTTCTGATAAAACCCCCCAATAGGTTTGCCTTTGGGTTGCTGTAAGTCAGAAACCACTTTGAAGGTACGCACGTGACGACAACAACATCATACAGATATAAACATTATTATAGAAAAGGTCCCAAACACTGATTCTCAGAGCTTCTAGTTTTTCTTCCTAATGATCCAGTATCAGTAGCTGGACTGTCAATGCTGGCACATGCCCTATCCTCCATGCTTGATGGGTGGGTCTTGCAGCTGTGCACAGATGCTGTTTATGCAGTACAGTAGGGTACTTTGCATGATAGGTAATCTACGAGGTTCATGGTACAAAAGGTGGTTTACGTAAGCTGGCTGTGTTTAGTAGCATTTTTAGAATGAGTGTTAGCTATAAAAACATAGCTTGCCTTTTCATCATCAAGAGATTTAGCGTTATAAGTGGTTCATATGGAACTATGCTTGGAAATAGTCTGCCTTATTATCCATATTCATTGGCACTATGTGTCTGAGGCAAGTCAGTTTATTAATATGCGTCAAGTCAGAAGAAAGGGCAAGAAACATTGATTTTAGTGTCACTACAAACATTAATGGCAGAGTAATAGTAGACATTAAGGTGAAACCTGGAAGTATATTCTGAAGAATGCAGCCTCTTGAAGTGTATGTTCTTGCTTTGCTAATCTGCAGTGTTGCAGTCTACAGTACTATAAAATTCACCATGGCAAATCTCTAATTATAAATTCTTGTTGGTGTGCCTTCAAGCCATTTCCAACTTACAGCAACCCTAAGATTAACATATTACGGAGTTCTTCGCAAGATTTGTTTTAGGGGAGTGGTTTTGCCTTTTCCTCCCTTTGAGGCTGAAAGAGTGAGACTTGCCTTAAGTCACCTAGTGGGTTTCCATGGCCAAGTGGGATCTGAACCATGGTCTCCAGACTCACAGTTCAATACTCAAACCGATGCACCATGCTGACTCTCAATTTATAAATATAGGGGTACAATTCAGAGACATAGCCATGTTACTCTGGATCAGTAGGCAAAGGATCTTGTAGCACCTTTGAGATCGAGAGAAAGAAATTGATAGCATAAGCTTTCATAGAGCTAAGTCTGCTTCAACAGATCCAGATAAATCAGATCAGATAAATATAAATATGGAGTTAGCCATGTCTGTCTAGTGAGAGTCCAGATTACATTACAGCTGTAACCAATTGATCTTTAAGTATACATCAATATTGTTAGGATCAGTTTTGACAGGTGTTAAATTTAACTATGAACACATTGACTGCAGACTATCTTATGTTCTTATATAACATATGTTATATATGTTATAATATATGGTACACGGGATTCCTCTACTGACTTTTAAACAATTTCCTCTTTCCCTTTGCATTTTTGTGTCTGGGCCTGTACTGTTCAGGAGGGCTAAGAAGGGCTTCTATTCTCTGGAGAAGGTTTGGAGGGCTAGAAAGGGGAAAGGCTGAGACTGGTAACTTTAGCTGTCTTCCACTCATACAACCACTGAATGTATATAAAAATTGTCATTGATGTCTTGTTGTCCATGGGGTTAGAAATAATACAGCTAGGCAATTTTGAGAATAATGTAGCTGAAAGTAAATTTCATTTAAAATAAAAGTTGAAATTTCAAGACTACTGATGCCCTAATTTCTGGGCCAGCTCTGCTCGTTTTTGGGTCCACTCACATTTCCATATCCCCACCTAATTGTTGTTGTTGTTGTGTGCCTTCAAGTAGTTTCCAGCTCAAGGCAACCCTCAAGGTGAACCTACCATGGGGTTTTCTGGGGTTGGGAATGTGTGATGCACCCATGGACCCAGTGGGTTTCCATGGCTGAGCAGGCAATTGAATCCTGGTCTCCAGGTCACAGAATCACAGAAATGTAGAGTTGGAAGAGACCACACGGGCCATCCAGTCCAACCCCCTGCCATGCAGGAACACCCTCAAAGCACTCCCGACAGATAGCCATCCAGCCTCTGCTTAAAAACCTCCAAAGAAGGAGATTCCACCACACTCCGAGGCAGCATATTCCACTGCCGGACAGCCCTGACTGTCAGGAAGTTCTTCCTGAGGTTCAGGTGGAATCTCCTTTCCCGCAGCTTGAATCCATTGCTCCTTGTTCTGGTCTCTGGAGCAGCAGAAAACAAGCCCTCTCCTTCCTCTACATGGCACCCCTTCAAATATTTAAACAAATAGTCATAGTCCAACGTTCAAACTACTACACCATGCTGGCTCTTTATCTCACCTTAAGTAGTGTGGAAAACTGGGAACAGTCACTTCTGTTGGCCAGGTTGATATGGTCAGGTCCTTTAAGAAGCTCATGTATTTTACTGTTCATGATCCCTCCCTCTCTTGTCGCATGTGACTTTAAGATGTGTTAGTGATTTGCCTATCTGAATTTGCACAAATAACCGTAATGGCCTGTTATTTTGCAATGTTCTGGGGCATCCTACAAATCAGCTGTAAAAATATATGTATATTTTACCAACTTGTTTTCGGTTTCATACATTTTAAACTTGGTCAAGTCTACAGGCTTGTGCAGGCTTCTCTTTATTGTGTTTTGTATTAGTGGACAATTCAGTACTCCTGACGCTGGCAGACCCTATGGTCTTATGCATAGGCCCCACCAGTTGCTCACACCCACATCACTGACTAGTGTGGAATGGCAGGATGAGTATGTATTTCTCAGCCTGAGCAGGGAATTGTCAATATTCATAGCCAAAAACATGGAAAAGCAAAACAGCACTGCTTTGCCCAGCTACTGTTTATGCAGCAAAGCACCAGCTATGGAGTGTGAGAAGCAGGAGTGTAGATGTGCTGGATAGCCTGCTCTCATCTAAGAGCTACGTACCGGTGAACAGCTCCAGACAGTAGGTCTGATGTCAGTGAGACACTGACATTTGGGGACAGCTTTCTGTACCTTGGATAGCTCCCTTTAATGTTCATACCAAAACTTGGAGAAGATTCACTGTCCCACGGACATTCAAGCCACTAGCTGGCATGGCTAGTGCCATCATTTCCTTCCCTTTGCACTGGAAGTAATGTGGTTTGCTTTAGGAAATGAAAGAAGGCCAGTGCTCTCATATAAAAAAGTTGAGGAGAAGGTGTCTAATCCCTACCCTATTCCTTTTTCTCTCCGCCTCGCCCCCCCCCCACCTTTTGGCAATGAGAAAGCAATTTCTTAAACAACTCTTTTTTGCTCTTGTGCCCTTGATGGTATGATAGAGAAAGATAACACAGAGTGATTCATTGTTACAGATTTGATGAGGCCACTTCAGAGGACTGAACAATCAGGACCAAAGCCTCTTGAAAATGCTGTTCAGTTTTTCATTTTCTGTATCACAGCTCTTCATCTCCTAAATTAGCTTCCTTTTGTAGTGTCTGTAATAGTGGTTTTTCAATTACTTCTCAACATTAATTTATGCTGTGCCATGTGGCATGTGTCCCTCTTGTTCTGCATTCTGTTCCTAATGTACTTGTCTCTGCAGTCTTTGCAAGAGTAGAATCTGCATGAGTCTAGCCAATTCAGCAGTCTGCGGATTTGTTAGGGGTTTTATTATTACAGAGTCAGATTTGCCTGACACAGGGGTGGGAATCCTGTGGCCCTTCAAATATTGTTGGCATGGAAGTCCCAGAGTAACTAGGCAGCATAGTCAGGGGTGATGAATGCTGGGGCGCACAGTTGCGCATGGGGAGGCTACATGTTTCCCACTTCTGCTCTGACCAAACACTGTCTATTTTCAGAGTGAGCTGAAGGTGGGTCTGAATTTGCTGGTAGATCTCTAGTTGATTTGCAGAAGATCAGCAAGTGTTTCTTATTCCCAAGTGTTTACCAGTAGACCCAACAATTTTCACCTATGTAAATCAGGCTGCTGAAATAAAGAGATCTTAGAATAAAAAGGAATTGAGTTTTGTGTGAATGAATTGTGAGTGGCAGTTCATTTCTGGTGCCAGCAGCCTAAATGAGTGCTGAGCTGTTCTGTAATTCTATGTGTGCGCATCTTTAGCACATTGGTTCTGGCTGATGGCTCTTGAGGTTCTAGTGAGAAACAAAGGAGACCTGAAAAAACTCTGGTTTGCCTGCCTCTGATACATTCTCCTGCTACATGCTGGCACCAATCTAAGATCTTAGGCTGGGATCTTTAAGTCAGAGATAGGATATGTGGCCCTCCAGACATTGTCAGACTGAAGTTCCCAGAAGCCCTAGCCAGCATAGATGATGGTGATGAATACTGGGAGTTGCAGTCCATCCTCTTCTGGAGGGTCTCATGATTCTCACCCCTACTTTAACTAGATTTTTTCGCTAAAGAGTTAGTAGATCCCAGCATTGATTCTGCTGACTCTTGGAATATGTAGTATTAAATGAGGTGTAAATCAATACAAGTTTGCACACTTAAGGAAGTTTCTTAACTGTCTTGAGAGGCTGGGATAGTGAATACATGAGATGGGGCTTTCCCTGTAGCTGCTCTTTGATTATGGAACTTTTCCAAAGAGAAAGCACAGTTTGGCAGTGGAATACATTGCCTTGGAGTGTGGTGGAGTCTCCTTCTTTGGAGGTTTTTAAGCAGAGGCTGTCCATCTCTTGGGAATGTCCATCTGTTGGTAATGCTTTGATGGCATATTCCTATATGGCAGGGGCTTGAACTCAATGGTCTTTATGGTCTCTTCCAGCTCTGTGATTCTGTGAAATCAGACTGTGTCCTTGCTGAACTTCTAGTGAGCAATTAAAAGTCGATCTGGTCATTGGTTATTAAAGGTGGATTTTAAAATGGTTTTCAATGTGTTTTTAAAGATTTTTTTTTTTTTTTGTATTTTCTTATACATTGCTTTGTGAGCCCTGATGGGGGAAAAAGTGATTAATAAATATTTTTTAATAATGATAATGATGGCTGCTTATGCTGTGACAGACTTAACCTGGAAACTTTTGCAGATCTTTCACAAAAGAAAAAAAAGTTGTCTGTTCGATAGCCATAATCACTACTCTTCCTGATGCAGCTGTTTTTTTGTTTCAGTCATAGAATCATGGAGTTGGAAGGGGCCCTATGGACCATCAGGTCAAATCTCCTGCTAAGTGCAGGATCTCCAACTTGAGCATCCCCAACAGTCTTTATATTTTAACAGAAATGGACCAATCAGTCTGTTCTCAAATCATGTCATTTTCCTGTATATTCCCTTTATAACTCTATTCTAAGGATGAGTAATTTCTCAAAGTTTTGGATGTAGCTATTGGGATGTGATAAAGTGAGGGCATTGCCTTCCCTGTTAAATTCTCCTTCAGTCCCCACATATCTAGCATTGAAGTAACCCCACATGTCTAGCATTGAAGTAACATTGAAGAATTTCAGTTGAACATTCAGAAATGCAGCTTATGCATCCGAAGCCTACACTGGCACAGTTAGCAAGGGAATGCAAACACAGGCAATATATGTATTCTAGATGTGAATGATTTTCAATGTCTTACTTTCTGCACTGGTAGAAATTTTACAATTGAAGGAAAATTTCAAAGAGGAAGCAGAATTCTTTCTTGGGAGCAATGCCCTCCTCTCCTCTCCAGTAACTGCATCCTGGATAAGGGGCAACTTTTCAGGCTGGTCAGCCGTTC
Source organism: Cyclura pinguis (assembly GCA_030412105.1). Lineage (NCBI taxonomy): Eukaryota > Metazoa > Chordata > Lepidosauria > Squamata > Iguanidae > Cyclura > Cyclura pinguis. The sequence goes on from CM059600.1 coordinate 83,537,258, forward strand.
AAGGGCTACCCATCCTAGGTGGTGTGGCTTCAGGGGGAAAAAGCCTGATAAAATACTAAATAAATTGGTTGTTCCGCTCAGTTTTAATTATCACAACCACTTTCGCAGAATGGTTTTTAATTTTTTTTTGCCTGTGGTGCTTGGGTGTTTCAAAAACAGAGGATTGTGCCCCATGTAGCTCACAGGTTACACTTTGTCCGTTTTTATCCATTTCATTCTGTTTCTGAATGCATCTGTGGTTACTATTATATTTTAAAACTATATTCTCACAAAATATGCATTTTATGAATGTTTAGAAATGTTTTGCAATCCAAAATTCCCACATCATTATTTGGAACATGTGAAATCTGGTGAAAAGTTAAGTTCTGTTCTGTTCATTTGTCTTGGTGATGCAGCTCAGACAGTTCATTTTGAAAAGTTAGATTTGTTTGAGAATGCCTGTGTGGGAACATATTTTGTTGAATCCAGACTTAATCACATTTGAAGAACCCTCCTTGAAATTAATGGGACTAACTTCAGTCCCAGGGACTTCAGTGGGTCTGCTTTAAGTATGAGTAAGTTTGAATCAAAGTCATTGGATTTACTTTAAATTTGAACACAAGATATGAGATATTAATGATTAATATTTTTAGGTGGGCAAAATAAGAGAAAGAATTAAGTAATTCAGTCATTAATTTACCAGTAATGTTTTGTTATCTTTTTAAAAATACCAGTCAACTTAATTAATTTGTTTATTCTTAAATTACTTCTTTTGGCATGCTTAATTGCTGTGCATTACATTCAGACAAAAAAATTAAAAGGTAACGAGAAAATGGACAGCAATAAGCTTCTAGAGGGGTTTGTTCATGTGTGTAAAGAAGAGAAGAAAACACAAGTTAGTCTTGCTTTCAAGAAAATATTCATGAAAATAAGAACATTCCCATATAACCTTATGCTTGATGCCTATATCCCATTGCTTAGTTTTACCTCTCCAGATGTACTTCTTCATGAGAATATTTTTTTCCATGACACAGTACTCTATGGTGGGGAATGATGCATTTGTTTCTTAAAACTGCTCCAAAACTAACAGTGAAGTAAGGCTGGAATAAGTCAGTCTTCCAGATATTTTCTTATGTCTTAACTTATTGCCTTCTGGGAAAATGCACATGAGGCAGTCTTTCTTTACAGTAGATTGTGTAGAACTCTTAATAAGTTTAAAAGAACTTGTCATCCCCCCTGGGATTCTTCGTTCGTGGTATAGCTTATCGCTGTCATGGTGCGTTTGTTAGAATGTGAGCACCTGACTGAATAATTGGAGTTCTTATCTATCTTCTGTTGATGAAAAGTGACAAGAGGGAGCTTATTAATTTTGATAATCCCCACCTCTCTCTTGCTGTCTCTCTCACTCCCCCTTCCTCTCCTTTCCAACCTCTATTTCTCTCTCCTTCCTCTGTCTCGGCATCTGACAGTTTTGAGACATGTTAACCTTGGTACTTCTAAAAGGAGAAAAACCATTAAAGTTAATTCATTTTAGTAGTTTTACAAGAAAGTAGTTAACTGTGTCTGAGCACAACTCTGTCTTCCTATTTTATTTAGTTATAACTGAATGGATAATAAAAAGGTTCATGAGCTGCAGGTGGTGAGAAGAGAGGTAAAAATATTCAAGATGAGTAGCAAGTGATATGAGAGAGAGCCAGTCATCTATTACACAAGGATACATAATCTTATCGTAGGAGAACTTGCTTCTCTTTGAATTACTGTTTTTAGGAAATTGAAAAAGCCATCTTGTGATGAGTTGCTATCTGAGAAAAATGTGAAATGACCAGACTGTTTATTGTGTTGGTTGCCTCTATGTTAGATGTTCTTCAGTTCCTTTGTTAATTAGCACCTGGCAAGAAGCATCCCATCTTGGAAAGTAATAGTCATGAATATGCTTGTATAGAACCTGAATTATGATGGACAGAGATGAGCTTAAAGGCTTAAATGTAAGCCCTAACACTAAGTGTAAACCAATCCCCCGAGCCAATTGTCTTTCAGCTTATTCTACTTTCCAAAATGGTAATTCTTCTTGTGGAGGTGTGACACTTCCTTCTTTTATTAGGACTTTTCCCACAAATATCTTCCATATTTGTTCAAAATCATTCCCTTTCATTATTCCTTTTTTGACTTTAATTACACATGTTAGCTTATCATTAATCGCTATTTTCCACACTTCTTTATACCAATCCTTTATTTGAAAATCTTCTTGCATTTTCCATTTTTTTTGATATAATTAACCTTGCTGCACTTAATAAATTTGTGATTAAATCCTTCATTCCCTGGGTACAATTAACCTTATCAAATATAGATAATAATGCTATACTCAGACATATTTGTAAGTCAATTCCTATTATTTCTTTTATCTCTTTAAACACAATTTGCCAAAATTTCTGTATACCTTCACAATTCCACCACATATGAATGTATGTGCCAATCTCTTGGCAACCCCTCCAACATAATCTTGAATGTTTCTTATCTATATAGTTTAACCTTACTGGTGTTAGGTACCATCTCAAGACCAATTTATAATAATTCTCTTTTATCCTTACGGATAAATTTTTTAAATGACGCTGATTCCAAATCTTTCCCCATTCTTGAATATCTATTTTTTGTGCTAGTTCTTCCTCCCATATTTTTCTAAAATATTCATCTTCATTTTCATATATTGACAATATTTTATGTATTTCACCTGTGGTACCCTTCAATATTTCACTTTCCTCCATTCCATCTCTTTGCTTAATCATGTGTTCAGATCTAGTGTATTCTGTAATATCTTTATTATTATTTGTCCAATTCCTTGTCCACTGCTCTAACTGACTAACTAACTAATTAAACATCTTAGTGTCCTGCAATCTTCTCTTTTATTTTATCTTTATTCATCATTATATTCATCCAATCTTTTAACTTATATATTCTCTGCTTCTTTAATTCCTTCTCTAATTCATCTCTCAAATTCTTTGGAAATTTTTCCATCATCACTACTGGGGTTAATGGCGAAATAGCCGGCATTAATTTTTCCTTATTTTTCTTCCAGATTTCGAATATATTTTTCAAAAAGGGGTTTTCTATTTTTTCTATTTCTCTCTTACCAAAGTTCCAAAAAAAGATATTCTCTAATCTCCTCTCAATTTCTGTTGTTTTCATCTCTAACCATTCTAAATCCTCTTTTCCAAGACTCCATCTATAATATATCTCAATTGATTTGCGTTATAATACCATTTTAAATTGGATAAAATGTAGCCTCTTTCTCTTTGGAACAAGAAAAAGACAAGATTTCTAAAGGGACTTCAGTTATCCTCTGAAGGGCACAGTGGCTTGGTCAGTGTTTTGAGATTTATTTGTTTATATATTTGTTTATGCTGTGATTCTGGTTTTTAAGGAACAGTGGTTGCTGTCTTGTCAGCATCATTTTATTAGTAATCCAGACAAGTGAATGCTTCTAGGTTGGGCAATATAGACTTCTTTATTTTGATCAAGAAAAAGCAGATTTGCTTGAAAAGCTGGAATGAAAAAGCCAAGTATGTAAATGAAATGTTATTGTTAGGTGCTGTCAAGTTGTTTTCAATATGTAGTGATCTAGTGATGTGAGATCTTCAAGACACCCTGCTATTAACAGCTTTGCTCAAGTACTGTAAATTCAGAGTTGTGTCATCTTTGAGTCAATCTAGCTATAAGGCAATCTTTCTCTTTTCCTACTGGCTTTGGCTTTGACAAGTCTTGTCCAGTGAGTCATACCATCTAATGCTATAGCAGATAGCCTCAGTTTAATCCTTTTGGCTACTAGTGAGAGTTCAGGCTTGATTTCCTCCTGGACCCATTTATTTGTGTTTTTGATGGTTCATTGAATTCTCCTCCAGCACCACATTTCAAAAATGGTGACTTCATTACAGAAGAAAGAACACTCCCCTACACACAAACCTGTGGTACCTGTCTGATTCGTTGTGACATGAGCTTTTGTACATGAACTTTGTGTAGATGCACAAAATGAACCAAGTAGGTGACACTGACTTTGTTTCCACAAAGCATTTAATGAAGTCCTGCCTAAAAAAGATTGCACCATATTTATTTGTCTTGTTTTGGTGAACAGGTTTTCTCTTACCCTTCTTATTGTTGTTGTTTCTGAAGCAGCTTCAGCAGTAGGTTGTTGTGGGTTTTCCGGGCTTTGAGGCCATTTTCTATTGGTATTTTCTCCTGACGTTTCACTTGCATCTGTGGCTGGCATCTTTCTGCAAGTGAATCGTTAGGAGATAATACTAATGGAACACAGCCTCAAAGCCCAGAAAACCCACAACAACCTATGGATTCCAACCGTGAAAGCCTTCGACTTTACAGCCTCAGCAATCTTTAAACCTTGTGTATTGAGTCTGGACGATTGTATTTGGAACTGCTTACCTTTATCAACAATGGGAGAGCACTATGGAGGGAATTGTATACTTGGGTTTATCTGACAGTGAGCTATGTATAAAGATTAGCTAGTTATAAGACCACAATTAAGAGGTTGCACTGTACTAATTTGTTTGAGAGAAAGACAAAACAAAATTTGCTCTATAATTAGATGCATGAATCAGTCAAATGTGTACTTCATCAGCTCAACAAAATGGAAGCACTCTTGTCAATGAAGAGCACATTTCAGTAATTACAAAAAAATTAATATGAAAAGGATTGTTTCCTTTGTCTGTGAAATATATATCTAAAATGGGCTTTGCATTTTTTGTGTTGTTGTAGTGTTCAGAACCACAAAAGCTGTTCAACATTGCAAATGAACTTCTTCATACAGAAGAGGCATATGTTAAAAGGCTTCATCTTCTAGATCAAGTAAGTCTACTTCTATGACATTTTGTTTTGTGAAGGTACTACTTTTTTGTTTGCATTCTGCTTTATTCTAAAACTTACAGCCAGTCTCATTTTGTGATCTGTCTGCCAGACCATTTCACACAGCTCTAGCAGTAGCTGCATTTCCAGAATGATTGCATGTGCCAACAACAGAGAGTCCCTCTGATGGCACACCCTGGATGCAATAGCTATGACTCCTTCCACGTCCCACATCCACAACATAGATTTACCTGTCATCGAATCAAGAAACTGTCAGTGCTTTGCTGAGCTTCAGCACCTAGGAATGTGTGTCTTTCAAGGGCAGCCAAACACAAATGATTTTCTGAAAATATTGATAACTTGAACACAGTCGAAATTTCATAGTTTTTATAATATGATACGTTCTAGCAGAGAGTTATGAGATTAACTCTTTCTCTGCATTTCCATCAAAATAATCCACCTGCCAACAAATTTTCTGGCAGATATGCTCAGCAAATCTGCAAAGCGTACAAGTGTTCTTTGTTTGAGCAAGACAGAGGATTGTTTTGCTTCAAATGATATATCTGCACAGAAGCATTTGCCATGCTGGAGAAAACCAAGTGTCCTCCTTTCTGGAGGAGGGCAGATGCCCACAAATTAACAAACTGAACTGACCTTCTTTCTCACTTGGGGAGTTCACTTTCGTGGTGCATTTCTTTGGTCTTTCTCACTCCCTAAATTGCTTACAAGCAGTGAGAGAGAACTTCATGGTCTAGAAAACATCATATGTAATCCTGGCTACATCTGCCATCGTGTAAAAAAGTCATCTTCTTCCAGTCAGCATACACGTCAGACAGTGGCATAAAATAAACCTCTCCTCACAATGACCTGGGTTTTTCCTTTTTGTCCTCCTATGTAATGCAGAAATTTTCAACAGTAGAAATGCTGCTAGAAGCACAAACAATATTCAGAAATAGGCTTCCCCCCTGCTAAGGAAATATGTTTCCTCTACTGTAGTGCTTTTTCAACCAAATGACTCTCTTATTACTTCAGTTCACAGCCCTTTTGCCTTCACTTCATTCAACTGTCTTAGGCCTGGCTTGGCAGAACCTTGGGGGCAGGAAGCAGTCATCACAGATAATTTCTACATGAATTAGATAATAAATCACATAGTATTAAATCTGTCAAGACTCAGTTTCTGCTAGCTTTGATGGCTCATTCTAGGAATTTGATTGTGGAGAATCCCAGTTTCCATCTCCTGTGCTTCATTTTTCAGTATTACTATGAAGACAGAATAGAGAAACAAATAGTTGGTAATACTGACCACATATGCACATTGATAACTAATTAACCACAGCTGCTAGCTAATAATACACAAGAATGAAGCAGGAGTCACTGTTTAAAAACCATAGAGAGCTTTCATATCAGTTGACCTCAACCCAAACACAGTACTTAATGAAGGCTGGTCACATGTTCAGTTTAAAACCAAGTGCATTATCTGCTTGTGTGAACTTGGCTCTCAGTCTGACTAGATGGGTTTCTTCAGAAGAACATCTATTTGGAAATAACCAGTGTCTGTTTGCAAAGTAGAGAGAGTATTGCTTGTTTGGTGAGCTTACAGGATTGTTGTGAAGATTATTGAGATAATAGAACTGAAGATCTGAAGCACTGTAAAAATGCTAAATGTTATTTACTCCACAATGATGGATAGAACATTCCAAAGGATATCAACCTTGATGAACCTGTAAGAAAACAAAAAACTATGGAATATAATGTGTTTATTTAATTGGTAAGCTTCATGCTTCTCCACTGGATTGCTTTATTTTGAGCCAAATATATCAACAGAGCTGATGGTAGTTATTTTGGACAGTTAACTTCTTCCTTGGTCTTTTTTTTTTTTCCTGTAAAATCTGACTCAGATGTCTGTTGCCCTTCAACGACTTGAGCAATATCTAGTGAGGAAACAGGAAAGATACCATTGATCCTTACTGTAAAGATTTCTTTTTTGTTGTAATTTAGAATACATCTGTTACATATCTAAGGAAGTTATTTAAGAAAGATACTTGAAAATATAGGTAAAATGTCTTTTCATTTGTATTTGAGATACTGTGTTTCATTCCTATTCAGCACCATGGAGGAACTTTTATATCATCTTCCACTCTAAACAACCAACGTGGCTTTCAAATGAAGCAAGTGGATGATTTATTGCAAGTGATATATTGCTACATTTGACTAAGGAACCCCTTTAACAAACTAAACTTTTCTGCAAACTGTACCTGTAGTTCAAAAAATATATATCCTATGGAAAACAATGGATCATCTGTCAAACGCCAGATGTATGACATTATGACATAGATCATATACTTTTGGTTCTGATGTATGATAGATTGTTTGTGGTTTTCTGACATAGGTTTTTTGCACTAAATTGTATGAAGCAGGGATTCCACCTGATGTGATAACAGGAATCTTTTCAAATATTTCTTCCATCTATCGCTTCCATGAACAATTTCTCCTACCTGAGCTCAAAACAAGGATTACTGATGAGTGGTGAGTACACAAAGGGTTGTAATGTTTTCATTTTAAGTTAATGCTTTCTAGTAATTAAAAATGTCCTTGTCCATAATACTAGAAAAGGTCTGTATGAAACATCCTTGTATGAGTATTCTGTGGACCTTGAATTTCTTTATTGTGAAGTAATTTGTAAGACCAAAACTATGAGCTGTATCTAATGCTGGATTCCCAGCTAGATTTTCACACAAGAGAGAAAGCTGGTATGTATGACTATAGAACCTTGACTCTTTGCTGTAGAATCTGGAGCACCTTTCACAAAGCCTCTCAATGCTCCAGAGCATTTTAAGGTTAGAATCTGAAATCCTGATGTTACCATGAGCATCTTGTTGGATCTAAGCCAGTGTTTCAAGTGGCACTCCAATGGTAATGCCACCATTATGTCTGAGACAGCTTCAAAACCATTGGTGGATCAGAAGCAATAATTCATATTAAGTTTTACCCCCATAACACAGTGCAAACCTCTGTTTTGTGTTGCTTTCCTCTGTCTTTTAACAGGGAGGAAGCAGTTGCTGGTGAAGAAACACCATCTTTGTTATTGTCAGACACTGTTCTGTGCTTGTATCTCTCTACTGCATAAATGGAGCTAGCCCATCCCTGTGAGAATACTATTACCCATTCTAGCATACACAACTTTCAAATGAAGCCCTAGCTAGCCCACATATTTGGCTGGATAAATATGTATATGTGTGAAGGCTGAAAGAGTTATCCATAACAGGAACTCATTCATGGAGATACCCATCTTCTTAGCTTTGTGAGACTATTCACAATCATAAGTATGCTAATAATGCCACAAATCAATTTCAGTGTGAAACATCATGAGAATTTTTGACTCACTGTCTTCTAACATTCTGAGGGGCATACCAGGATTGGGCAATTACTGATCATCTTACACTTCATATTCAGCAGTAGCCATATTGGCCACACAGCAAAATACAAAATCCACAGTGCAGTGATACTTTAATTGGGCGGATGAAAATGCACGAGATACATCATGCAAGCTTTTGACATTTCACTGGCTTCTTCATTAGGCAAAGATGTTAACAATCATAGAAGAGAAGAAAAGTGACAATGTTAAGAATCACAGGCCTACACTTTGGCCCTTTTAGCATGGAATTTTTGATGCGAAAGGGCCCCTTGAGCATCGCGCAAATGTGAGGAGGGGTCCACACAACACACTCACATTTGCGTGATGCTCCAGGGCCTGACACGGACTGCACATGCATTTTTTCATTTTCGGCTTGAAGCCGAAAATGCTGCGTGGTCGTGCATCACTCTGGGGCCCCGCGCGCACTTACCTTGCATGCGGAGCCTCGGGAGCCGGGCCGGTTGCGCTTCTTGTCTCAGTGCAGCCTGGGAAGGTCCCAGGCTACACTGCGAAAGGAAGAGGCGGGGTTCTCATGCGAGCAGGAAGCTCATGCGAAGCCGAAGAAGCAGGGAAGCGAGAGCCTCTCTCCGGAGGCTGCATGCGCGAGCACCGCACTCCAGTGCTGAAAATGGATGAGTTGCGGAAAGGATCTTTGTCTCAAATGCTACTTCTGTTGTCAGTTAAGATGGGCAGGAGGGAGCTTAATGCAGGCAGAGGCCACTCCTCTCCTTGGTCGTGTGGAGACTAGGGACAAAGGTCTGTAAAAGACAGGTGATTAAATTTCAGCTCCTTTATTAATAGGAAATTAACTTCCTTTGAGATTCAGGCTATTCATTTTCTGTAGGAAGCTAATTGCCCCTTTCTTAGAGAACATTAGAGAACATTGAATTTCTCAAGAAGTCTGTTACAGCTGGAAAAACTTTAAGTGGTTTATAGGTAAAACTTGACAAATGAAAGAATTTTACCTTTGTTGGAGGTAGAAACCTCAAAGAATTAAGTTCTAGTGCATTAGCTCCTTCTTGCTAAAGTTCCCTCTGTTGCAGTAATTTCTGCTATCTTCACATCCAAGAAACATATTCAGGGGTAGCTGTACTGACCGTGCAGCAGAATACAGCAAAACCCAAAATTCTCAAAAGAGTTATACCTTTATTTGTTCAACTAAAATACACAAAATATATCATGCAGGCTTTTAAAGCTTCTTCATTACCCACTTCATTGTACACTTAAATTGTTTAAAGGTATGTATTTTATTTAAAAGATTTGGTCAAAGTTCATCTCTAAAAGCTCCTGAGAATGAAAAAAAAAATAGTATATTGATATGTAGGGTAGTAAGAGTAATTAGGTAAGGATAATTATGGTTCAGGAAAGAAATAAGAATGATTATTATGAATATTATATTTTGAAAAGGATAGAAATAAGAATGAAATTACTAATAGTATATTTTGAAAATGTTTATTATCGGTATAATTAATAACAACTGGTATATTGAGAATGAGATTTAGATATATATAATCAAAAATATATAACCTGTATGATTTATAATACATGATATAAGTAACACTATGTGTAAGAAATCTGGAGAGAAATAGAAATTAAGCATTTTTTCCCCTTTCCCTTCACTTTTATGTTTGTCATGTTTTTTTTTTTCTTTCCACAATAAAAAAAAAAAGCTCCTGAGAAAACATAACTCTTGGGGATAACTCTGACCTCCAGTTAGCACAGTATGCAGGCCTTGGGGACACAAAGGTTGTGTACTTCTGGGACAAGACATGTAGTCCTGAGAAGCAATACCTATTTAAAAGATACACTTGGTATATGTGCACAATCAAGCAATGTTTTCCCCAAATCCCATTGTTTCTATTTAACTTGATCATAAACAACTTGAGTGGTGTGGATGTGAAGTATGACAGCAAGGTGACTGATGACACCAGACTGATGAAATCCCATTATTCAGACTGGTGAAATCACAGGCAAACTTTATAGGGCCCAAAGGAGGTGAAGAAGAACAGATTTGCAGACAAAAGCAAACAATAACAATTCCTTTAGCATTTAACCTTTATCAAGCCTCTCCGGATTTGTTATGGCACAAGCTGATTCGAAAATACATTTTTACCAAGTTTATAGCAAATGTTATAATAATGGAAACACACTTTTAATCAGAAGCATGAGTTGCTTTCAAACTCACTATTAATGTGACCGAAGTATGCTGAATTGTTGTAGTTGTTTTTAAATAATGTTATTATTACAATTACTATTATTATTCCATTCATTTCTGTTGTACCTTTTTCCCAATAGTGATACTCAAGGCAGCTTACAAACTGTTAAATCCAGTACAGATTAAAACCATACAAGAACAGTTTTATATAGATATAAAAGAGAGGGAGAATTAAATCCATATAAAATTCAGTAAAGAAAATTAAAAGTAAAAAAAAAAGCACACCCTCACATTCAGTTCATGAAAAAATGATGGAATAAGATAGTTTTCCCTTGGCAATGGAAGGAGATCATAGAGGGAGCCATCCTAGATGGGAGCCGTCCTAGGCTCCCTAGAGGAGGGAGTTCCGAAGTCTTGCAACAGCCACGAAGAAGGACCTCTCTCTTGTTATACCAAACAAGAATGGTAAGGTGATTGGAAAGAGAGAAGGACCTCTCCTGAAGACAGCAGAGCTTGAACAGCCTCATAGTGTTTCTGCATACACAGCATCAACTTCTATAATTTTGTGTAAATATGCATAATTACAAGATCTTTGAGGACAGTGTTGATGATGGTGCTGGGAAATTTGGGGGAAGAGTCACCTATCCGCTTCTGCCAGCAAGATTTATGGGTGTAAAAGAAACCCGTCATGTCCCTGAAGGTGATACTGCAATCCAGATCAGATACATACATACAGTTTTGCATGTAACTAATGTTTGCTTCCAGCTTCCAGGTTCATTAAAATTGTTTGTTTGTTTTGCAGGAGTACAAATCCAAGGCTAGGAGATATCCTTCAAAAACTTGCTCCATTTCTGAAGATGTATGGAGAATATGTAAAGAATTTTGACAGAGCAATGGACATGGTGAACACATGGATGCAGAGATCATCTCCTTTTAAAGATGTCATTCAAAACATACAGGTATATTTAGTTAGTTATGAAATCCTTTCTATACCATCTTTTGTCCCTAACAAGAGTTCTCTGACAGTTTATGAAATAAAATGCCACAGATTAAAAGAGTAACAAAACAACAACAAAAAGGTGATCTTCATTTAAAAAGTATTAAAAACCAGATGCGTTTACAGGCTCCCTAGGAAGGATGGGATCAGTCTAATATCCTTTGAGATGGAATTCCATAAATAGGGAATCAGAAGCTTCCACAGAAAAATCTTCATGTTGCCATTAATACTACCTTTCTGTTGGTTGTGTGACAATGATGATTGGGCCAGGTTCATCTGAAGAGAGAAAGATTTTTCATATGCACCATTGCATAGTTTATATCTTATTGCTATTACACATGAGGAATTAGAACATCCACTAACTTGAAAAAGCCTGGCCACCACAGTTAGACAGAAATCATTATAGAACAAATGGCCTTAGAATGGGTGGGTATGCATATGAAGCTCTGCAGCTAGCAAAGATTAATGGGTAACATATAGAAAGCCAGGTTGGTTCTAGACCACATGTGATTATGCCTCAAGAGTAGCTAGATCTCTGGCCAGCTCACTCATTTAGAGTGATTCTTTTTGTAGGCATATGTGTTTGATGTCCATCAAAATCAGAAAGTTTTTGCTTTAAAAAAATATACTGTTTGTGTTATGTAAATATTAGTATACATTCTAGTTTGACTTTATATGTCAATAAATGCTTTTAAAATATAATTTCTTAAAATTAATTATGTTAAAGTACATAATTTAGCCTTGAATACATCCAAAAGCAGATCTTGGGAACTTACTGAATCACACTGTATAGTTACTGAAATCTATTTCCACCTCACTGAAATCTGAACTAGTACCTCAGATCAAACTTGGAATCCTAACTGTCATTATGAGGATTTGTCTGCTTATTTCCAACACAGCACTCTAAAAGGTTGCATGTGAAATATATGGTTATCTAAACCTGGGTTAAACAGAAGAGTTTTCCAGTTATTTCTAACGTGCTGTGGTATGGCACAAGATCTGAGAACCTTCCATAGCTTGGCCTCCAGAATGTGTTGGAGTCATTGCACCTTCATTAATAGGAAACTCATTTCCAGAAGAAAAAAAAAATCTTCTGACCGTTGACCTTATTGTGCAGAGCATTTCTTAAAATTATGCATTAATCCACAAACAAACCACCACTCATTATTTATTGCTAATTTATGAGATTCCATACCAGAGAAACTTTCTGTGATGTGTCTGTTTGTAGCTAAAGCAATGGTAATTACTCTGAAGGTTATAGCAGTACATTAAAAATTTATCACAAATCAAGAATATTGATTAACGTAATATGCATAGCCAGCATAGTGTAGTTGTGTGAGTGTTATACTAGGACACTGCGAGACCAGGGTTTGACTCCCCCTTCTGCTTTGCGGACCCACAGGGTGACCTTGGGCAAGTTATGCTCTCTCAGCTTCAGAGGAAGGCAAGCGAAAACCCCCTCTGGACAAATTCTGCCAAGAAAAGGCCATGTTAGATTTGTCCTAGGCTTGTTGTCAGTCAGAAGTGATTTGAAGGCACACAACAACAAATATGCACATTCCTAACTGCCGCCCATGCTGTCAAATCTTCCTAGGGGTTGGCAGATGCCAAACTTTCTTGTTTGAGGACAAAGAAGAGGAATATAATGAAACCATTAAGCTTTGAATTCTGATGTTAACATTAGTTAAATTCAATACAAAGCAACAGAGTGTTCATTGTATCATATCTTTGCGCGATATACCACAAGATGATTAAGCCTAATTTTCTGTTTAAGCACACCCATTGCATTGATTAATGTCTATCATCTTAATTAACTTGTAGATCTTTTGGGGAGATTTGCATTGTGATAAATATTTAAGTAGTTTTTCTGCTTTTATTGATCTAGGAAGCAGTAGAACAACATGAAATGGCTTGTGAAAATTGTGGAGGGATGGTGGATGATGGGAACTATGCAAAAACTGTGATAGCACTTCCCACCTGCACTGAGCCCTGGCAAAAACAGCTTACCAGAGTCAAGTGTTTCAAAAATCACCATATAGCAGAGACTGTACACACAGCTTAGAAGCGTGCCCAGGAGAGATTAAACACTAGCAGCAAATGCTCTGAAGCCACAAAAATATGCCCAGACCTTCTTATTTTCCAACAGGAGGCTTTTACTTTCCCGTTATGAAACATACATATATACAGTACTCCAGTGGAGTTTCAGCATTCCACAGCATGCGAAGATATGCATCCAACATAGCCTCTGGCCGCTCCATCAGACAATCGAGAGGGCACAGTTGGCTAGAACACACCCCCTTATATACATACATTTCTGATGCAACTCTAGCCAACTTTGCATGTTCCCATGTATGATGCAACCCTCTGCCCTGGTTACATATTACAGTGTCTCAGCAAGAGTTACATGGGATTACACCATTCACTGTCAGTCCCAGGTGCAAACCTCAATGTGCATCATATATATTTTATTTGGACTACAGGTTATGTCCAACCTTTCCTCACAAAAATGTGATTTGAAATTAGGGAATGGTAGATTTGAAATTAGGGAATCAGTAAAGAAGAATCTGGCCATGACCTTAGGTCTACTTTCAGTATGACAAATTAAATTGAATTTTCATTCCCTTTTCTTTTATTTTGGTGATTTTTGCATGATCGACTAATAATATCTGTCTACAATCCTAATCAATTTTTCAGATGTAAAGACCTTCAGTTTTACTTCTCATAATGGTTTGGGTAAATCGATATGCTGAGTGTTTAAAAAAATAGCCAGAACAATGTTTGTTTTTTTCTGTTTTGTTTTTTGATTACAGAAAGAAGATGTTTGTGGGAACCTCACATTACAGCATCACATGCTGGAACCTGTACAGAGAATTCCACGCTATGAGCTTCTTCTGAAGGATTATCTTAAAAAACTTCCTGGAGAGTCACCAGATAGGAAAGATGCTGAAAGTATGTACAAGTTTCTTCAATACTGTTGGTAACAGTCTGCTTGTTCTGTACAGTTCTTGTACATTCCCTTTATTTATGACCCACTACTTTCCCAGAATCAGGACTCAAGGTGACTAACTATGTGTTTCAGGTGTTAAAACCTCTAAAAATTAAAGGGGGAGGATGAGAGTTTTGTACCCCATAAGAATTTTGCCCTTCCCAAATAAAATTTTCCTTCATTCCCCAAGTTGCTAACATTTCAGTAACTTACCATTTCAATTTAATATTTAGAAATACAATTAAAGTATCCAAAGAAGAGAGGCACAAAAATATATTACAAAGGACATGTGAACAAGGTGAATATAAGAGTTTTAAGTACAAACCATTTTCAGGGTCACGCTCTCTACAATGCTAGAAATTGAGGGACTGGAGGAAAATTTCTTTTGGAGGGGAGGGATTCTTATGCCAAGGGCAAACCCCTCAATCTCCTTCCCTGTAGCTACACCCCTTATTAAGCCCATCCCCTTTCTGTCACATTTGGTCCAGGGAAAAAGTCACATGATGATATTGATTGATTTGGACTGTAGGGATGTAAAACCAAGGCCTTGTATGATATTTTAAATAATACACATTACATAGTATATATGCAGTATGTGATCATGATAGTTCTTGCATCTGTATTAATAATCTGTCTTTCTAAAGGGAAGCCTTTAACACCCACTGGTTGAACTGGCCTGTAGACACAGTATTTCAACTGTTTGTGGCACAAACCATTTCAACAACATATGGTACAAAACTATTTACCTTCTAATTTTTGTGAGAGAAAGCAAAGTTTATGTTCTGGTGGTTTACTTGCAGAAACCTTAGAGATACCAAAGAAGTCAGATGGGTTTGTGTATGTGTGAGGAATGAGTCACATATTAATTAGATCTAATCATTCATTTTCGTGGGCCCTTTCCCTCTATATAGTTGATACCCATTTAGCTGCCATGGTGCTATAAATGTACAATGTGAAAGGGATCTTAGTCTCAAGGCTTCTATAGCTTTTTAATGTGTGCAGTATGTTACCACATTCAACCAACCATGGTTTGAAAAATATTCAAAAAAATCCACAGAGCAAATTTTGGTTTTGCCATTTTATATAAGGGATACCATTTTACTATAACATTGTACATGATGAGACTTGAGCATCTACAAATTTGGGTCCTGGAACTAAACCCTAGTGGATACTGAGAGCCCCTTGTATTGTCAACATGTATATCTTTTTTTGCTATAAGTCTAGTGAACTGTGTTTACTGTGTATTTTCCAGGTCACTTCATGCATTCCTTTTATCTAGAGCATATAGATGCTACGTATGGTGGGACAAAGAATCAAGGGTTCCACCTATTAAATGATCAGTAGTAGACCTGCTGAAGGGTTGGCATTCCGAAATGTTAATCTGGCACCATCTCCCTTGCAGATTTCTCTCCGCAGAGTTTAGGCAGTGTGGGACTGAAGTGCTTTGCACTGATCTCTTCTAACTGAAGAGGGAAGCATGTGCTATACCTAGGTTCCTCAAAATCTGGTTTGTACCTGGGTCTCCATGAGCCTCAGTAAAGCAGCAGGTCAGGTTCTTCTTTCATCACCCATGGAGAACTTTCATCACATGTTTGTTTCACTTTCTATAAAAGTTGGTTTGTGTTGTTACATAGAAGTCAGAGGTCATAGAAAGCCAGCGAAGTGTAGTGGTTTGAGCATTGGACTATGGCTCTGGAGACCAGGGTTTGATTTCCCCCTTTTCCATGGAAACCTGCTGGGTGACCTTGGGCAAACCCTCAGAGGAGGCCAAAGGCAAACGCCCTCTGAACAAATCTTGCCAGGAAAATCCCATGATAAGTTCTCCTTAGGCTCGCTATAAGTCAGAAATGACTTGGAAGTGCACATGCACACGCATGTGTGCACGTACACACACATAAACACAGAAGTCATGATTTAGAACAAAGTGTGTCTAGTTGAACAAACCAGCTAAACAACCTCGAATTTAAAGTTAGTTAATCCACACCCTCTGCTGCATTGTGTAACAATTTCCTAGTTTTCATGAACAGTGAAACTTGGCTCTGCTGAAACTCAGTTCCTCTGCTGTATGAAGGGAGGCGTAGAGTGCGTGCACAAGCCTGGTGTTTTCCTGGCAGATGTAGCATCAGTATAGCACTAAATCATGGTTTAATGTTACATGTGAAACAAATTTAATGGGTACAGTGGACTCTCCTTACCTGCAACCTCTGCACGTGTTATTTCCAGGTCATGTGACACATCGAATCTCTATACCTAAAATGGTGGTGATGTATGCATGGATGTGCTGAAGCATCCTCATACATGTTTCTGTCCTTGAATATAATGTGATGCAAACATTTGTGAATTTCACTGTTTGTGGGGGTTCTGAGTGAAACTCCCACACATACAAAAGGCCCACTGTATGTACTGGTAGAATAAATGACTAAAGAAAGCATATAGTGTTAGAAGTAAAATATTAAACTGTACAGAAGATGAATCTCAAATTGCACATCAGTTATTTTATATTAATCCCAACCACACTTTTAGGAACAAAAATTTCTCATTCCTACAAACGTAGCTAGGAAGTTGGGCAGAGATACAGGGCTACAACTGAGGAAAATAATTTGCCATGTGTAAGATTTATGTACTAAAATGTTTGTGTATTCCCTCTCAACCCACTAAGATGTTGCACAACAGAGAGAAACCATCTTTAGAAACAAATATCTTGCTCTCAGTGATTTATTTGATCTTCAGCTTTGAGTTCATGAAAATTTTTTGCTCCTTGACATCATTGCCCCTTGTTTACCACCTATCTGAGGTCCCCCTGCCCGTTTTTTTTCCCTTTCAATCTTTGGTTTTAAATGAAATGCTCTTACTTGCACACTTGACCCTAACAAGACTTGAAATATAGTGCAATGAGTTCTTCCTGACAAATGAACTATTTGTCTGTATCAGCTATTTTGAAGTTGAGTTGCGCACACCAGGGAAATAAAAACTGCGTATTAACTGATAGCAATCTTAAGAATGTATAACTGCTCCCGCCTCTCTTTCAGAATCACTGGAGCTCATTTCTACTGCAGCAAACCATTCAAATGCAGCCATCCGAAAGATGGTGAGTAGAATCTGTGTAGCAGGATCATAAACTGAGCTATTAACTGAGATGCCTGTTGGAACAATGCATTTTCTCATTGCCCCAGAGTAGCTTAATGATGGCTTTCATACTGATGGACACTAACTGGTATAGATGAAGCTAAAGTATAAATCAGTTCCTTTCTATAATTACTGTGTTTTTGGGGATGGGGGGCTTTTTTCCCCTTACTGCTGTCTACTAATTACTAATGATTTATACAGTTAGTCTCAGAAATCCTTCTCTTCTTGTGCCACGTTTTCCTCTCTATGTATTCTAACCATGACATTGAATATATTTGAAATATTCAGCCATTGCTCTTGTAAATTGACATCACAGTCCTACGCTTGGCTACCCAGAAGGAAGTCAATGAGAATTAATAGCAGATAAGCCTGTATATGAAGCGAGGAGGTTGGATTGTGGTGAATGGCAGATAACTGTGTTAAATCTTAAAGACAGATTCAGTAGAACAACCTGCATTTTTAATGCTATATTGGCTGGCTTTGGGGCCAGGTTGGACAGAATCTGTACCTCTGCATCGTTACTGAATTAGTAATATTCAACAGGAAGTGACATTGCCTGCAAAAATGTTGTACAGGCATTTTTATCAAGGAAGTGATTAAAATGGAGGACTTGGTAAATTACTTCTCTTTTTTAAAAAAAATTTTTTTTATTATTTTTGCAAAACATTTACAGTAGCAAAAAGTGACAAAGAAACTGCTGAGGGTAAATTACTTCTAAGTGGAATGAGAATAATGACATGCTGAAGCCATCTATAGCTGAGCAACAAGGCCCATATGCTAGAAGCATAAAATCATAGAAACATAGAAGAGTTGGGAGGGACCACAAGACTGTTTTTATCTTCCCTGTTGAGCCACCATGAACCTTTTTCCTCTTGTTTTTCTGGTTTTTGGGTAACAACTGATTCCAAAAACCACCTCCTTTTGTTTAATGCTGAATTGTGTTGCATTTGTGCTGATAGGTAGATGACTGCACCTTTTGAGGCAAGGTGCTTAATGGGGTGCTTAATAGGGACAGTTTACTAGTGGAAACTGATTATCTGGACCAAGGCTTTTGGATATCTGGATGGCTATTTTCTGGACTACAACTTGCAGAAACTCTCGAGTCCGTGTGGGCGTACCAGTTTGGTTTACAGCCTGCTTTTGGAACTTAATGAGAATTAATCACTCAAACAAATTAACATTGTTGAGGTAGAAAAGAAGGGAGGTGTTAATCTGCTGCTCTTATTCAGTCTCTTGGCAGTCTTTAGTACCAGCAAGTGTGGTATCTTTCTGAACTGTTTGAATGAGAATAAGAGTCATGGCACTACTGTCAAACTGTTCTTATCAGGTGTGAGGGGCAGGACTAGTTTCAGGGAATAGTAATGAAAAATCATGCAGAATATGAAATGGGTTTCAAGCTACTCCAAGGCCTGCTGGATGAGAGAAACAATGTCTGTTTTTCCTTTGAAAACATGAGTATTAGCAATTCAGTTTTTTCCCTAATTTTTCTTAGGCAGGAAGAGTGGAAGACTTATAGTATAGTTATTGTCGTGCTAGTCAGACATAGTCTTGATTTGATTTGATTTAAGCAGCATGCACTTCCAGGCAAAATACACTGAGCTGTATCCTAAGATAAGATGGAGGTGATAGGGCTGCAATTAGAAGACAACAGCTCTCTGTTCAGATCCCCACACTTTCCCCCATCCTAATATTTAATAAGGGAAACATGTGACATAATGCTGTAATGTCATATTTTTCTGCCCACCAGCCAATAATATCAAGTGTGGGCAGAGACAGGCACAGCCTGATGATGTCATTCCATTTATCTGAAATATTAAATGTTACCTGGAGCAGTTGACAGACTGGATGTGCAATTGCTGGTCTTGGCAGCAGCTGCTACATGAGCATCACTTTCAATTCCACCCTCAGAAAGTTTCTGTAGAAAGTTCTTTTGTTTCGAATTATTTAGCAAGATGCTAGCTAATTCAGAGGCAATGTTCTTTTTCTTTAGTTCTGTGTAGGTATATACACAGCATCAGGGAAGTGTCATACATGTGACTGAAATGAATGCACAGACTTTTGCTATGGCATGGATGGATATAAGGGAGCCTCTGCTTAGCACACATCAGATTCCCATTTAACTGTTACCACTGTAGCCAGGAAGACCAGAAACATATAATCTTTTTCCAGAATCTTGAGAATCAAGTTGCTGACTGATTTGTTTGAAGGGATATTTTGGGTTGCTGTGTCAGTGCTGAATAATAAAGACTGTACTAAGACCTGGCCAAAAAAGGATGTATTCCCATTGATGTTACTAGAATATATCTCCTCTTTAGGTTTTAAAAAAATCTATTGAATATGAAATTATTCTGCAGCAGGTTTCTCATAAAATGCATTATTGGGGGTTGGGGCAGGATTTTCCAGATTGGTCTAAAGAAGTGTGAATTTCACAATACAGCTTTCTGGGTTCCGCATCTCCTTGTTCCATTCTTTTGTGGAACTGTTAGTAGCAATTTTTGGGATTTCCACTGGGGCTCTTCCAAAAGTTTTTGTTTAAAACAAAGGCCATGGTTTGCTGGGGGAATCCCATGGTTTGAAGGGCAAATATTCTCCTTATTTACTTTTTTTCTTGCAGTTGTATGTGGCTTCTCCTAGGGTGTGGAATTCCTTACCAAGGGGAGGCAAGGTGACTCCCTCTCTGCTCTCTTTCACTGGCAAGCGAAGACTTTTCTATTCCAACAGGAATAGATTAATATACTGAGTATTTGGTTTTAGGGAGACATGCAGGGGGGGTTGCTGCATTTTTAACTTTATTATGTTTTTAAAAAGATTTTACACTTTAAAAATATTTAATATAACTTCTTTAGTTACTTTTTAGCTTTTTTATTATCAGGTTTTTAGCTTTTTCATGTTTTAGAATTTTTGTATGCCACCTTGGGGTCCTACACTGAGAGAAAAATTGTGGTATTAAATTAATAAACAGTGAGAAAGTGCATTTTCACTGAAGCACTGTAACTCTAAGTATCATCACCATTATCATCATCATTATTTATATACTGCCTTTTTCCCCAAGACTGGAACTCAAAGCAGTTTTTCATTAAAAAGATTGCAACTAAAGACATACAGAACCCATATTAAAACTGAATTAAACTAAGAACTATAGTAGAAATATGCAGAAAATAATACAGCAGTTACAGGCTGTCTGAATAACAATCTTTTGGCCTGCCAATGGAAGCACAGCAAGGAGCCCATCATTCTAGCCTTCCTACAAAAGGTGTTCCAAAGTGTAGGGGCAGCCAGTGAAAGTCCATCTGTTGTGCTCCCTCCAGCCATACCTGTGAAGGTTGCTGTGAAGAAAACTGTTAAAAAAGAAAAGTGAAGAAGAAAAAGAGATTATTTTCTTCCAGCATGTCTCAGAATTAAAACAGAAAGCACTTGGGGTGGCAATAAATTGGTGTCCCTTGATGCTGGAATTGCTAGAAGACAGTATAGGACAACAGAAACATTGTATGGATATCTTAAAAAACCTTGAAAACTGGGAGTCTCCAATCAACAGTTGAAAGGAACTGGAAGTCAGTTAGAGAGTGGGTGAAAGGAAAGTAATTACCGCAAGTAAGAAGGACAACAAAATAAGATTCATTATAGTAGTTTTGTACTAGGAGGGGAAGAACTACAGGATTTAACTAGGCAATGTGTATTAGATGATTAATATTAGGAAATATATATTTAGACAAAGGAGCCTTTTGATATTAGGAATTCTAAGTATAAAGCAAGACAATCTGGACACTTGATAACAAAAAGATTTCATAAAATACAGGTTCGGTAGAAACATTTATAAGCGGTTTGGATTTGAGGAAAATGCGGGAAAAGGATAGAAGGTAAAGAGTCAAGGGGTAGAGGAGAAGATGGAGAGGGAGGAAGCAGGGGAGAGAGGAAGAGATTATAACACTGATAGAAGATCAATATGTCTATACGGAATGGGAGAGAGGGTGGGAAGGGCAGGGTAGGGAGGGAAATAGGGGTTTTATATATTACAATATAACATATGGATAGTAATGTATTTATTATACATAGATAATTCATCTTTATTTATGGAAACAAACTGAGTATGTCGATGTATTACTGAAGTATGTTCTGATAGAATGTTTAGAAAAATAAATTTAAAAAAATTAAAAAACCTTGAAAACTACAGCAGCAAATGCTGAAACCTCCCAGCACACTTGCCACATATGGAGGAAACCTAAGCCATTGTAGATATCGGGTGCTTTTTTATATTCATATGTTTTACTTGTGTTTTAAATTTACTTGCTTTGGCTTGATTTAGTAATAATTTAATGTGTTTTTAATTGATTTTTTTTTTTGTTGCTCAGTTGTATTTTATTATTGTTACTCACCTTGAGCACTGTTTTAATGGAAAGATGGGATGTACATTGAATAAACAAATAATTTTCCTCCTTTAATGAATTGAATTATTTCTGCAACTGTGTTCGTTATAAATTAATAGGTGAAGATTGGTTGTAGCAGAGATAGCATTTCTTTTTGGTCTTGTAGGAAAAGATGCACAAGCTGTTAGAAGTGTATGAGCGGCTTGGAGGAGAAGAGGATATTGTTAATCCAGCCAATGAATTGATTAAAGAGGGGCACATTCAGAAACTGTCAGCAAAAAATGGTACAGCTCAGGATAGGTATCTGTTTCTGGTGAGTAAGCTGGTTTCTTTGGAATAAAACTTTCTTCTGTTTGTAGACAGACAGTCTCCTTTGATTAGGTTGTTCAGTCTTTCTATTCAGGCATGCCTCCACTCCTGTTACACAAGCAGCTTTTCAAAAAAAAAAAAAAGAGAGAGAGAGAGATGTGTTCCCGTCCCCATCAATGTACTACTGTTAGATCATATGCATTTAGATTTGGGACATCTTTCTTTCTTTGTTTTGCATGTTTCGTACTTATGCTGCTGTCTACCCAACAAACATGAACCAAATCAATTCAGTGCCACCAAGCTTTCAATGGCTAGTAATCCCAAGCTTCCTAAGCAGAAGATTGGGTGTCAGAATCAATGCATGCAAGTGGCATAACTTTGGAAATATAACATCAGCCATTAGTTGTTGAACTTTTGGCATGGTTCTGCAGAAGCTATACGCTGTAGTTCCTCTTGGTCATGCATTTACAGCTGATTTACTAATCTTTCCCATTCTTGTAGTTTTAAATAGAATCATTATGGGTTAATCATCTTCTGGACAATTTTGGTGCAATTTTTTTTCTATTTGGATTCTCTTACATTTTAGGTGATGTAATTGGTCCCAAATCTTTTGCCACAATCCCTACTCTTTCCCCTTCTTGCAAACATCCTACTGCAGTGATCCGGTGCATTTTAAAAAAATAACTTTTAAAGAGATTATTGGTTGGTTACCTCCTCACATCAGTCATTGTGATGATTGGGAGACATGGTGCACAAGCGTGTAGACATGAGCTTGATAAATAAAATCAGTCAAGAAACATGTACAAGAGATACAGTCAACCAGAGTTGCAGAAGAAGAAACATCTTTAGCAAGCGTCACTAAAATTGTTGCTGCCTGACCAGGTGGCAATATTGCGGCTTGGGGAGCTCTGGCAACTGCATGGTCTCCTCCAACTTCCTCCTTCCCAGCATGCTTCAGGGCTGGCTGCATCTGGGTATTTCCCCCAGCAGCCAGTGAGTTTAAACCTCAGGTTTAAACTCATAAACTGCCAGGGGCTCCTGCAGTTTTCCCTCTGGTCATGGAGAGGACTTTATAAGCTGGCCTTCCTCCATCCAGCTCTCACTTCTTTCTGGGCAATCTCTTCTCCCACTCAACCCCAGTATTATGTGATATCTGTATGTATTTCTTTGTCACAACTTCAGGGGCGATTGGCATGGGTCCTGGATCCAGGACTGGTATGTTGGTGCCTCCATGTGAAGCTACCCTCAGGTGGTGCGGGGGTGCAACGGGTGTTGGCAGGTCAACAGATGCGGATGCCATCCCTGCACTCAGCAGGTTGCTGGTTTCAACACCTGCCATCTCTGGGTGTGGCAGATGCCAATCGGTTGGGCTCATCGGTCAACAGGTCGGTTGGCCAATGCCTGGATCTGGACCCATCCAAATGCCAACCCTTGTAACAGCTGTAACCAAATAAAGTTGTGGCCTTTTTCCTCCCATATTTTTGTGTCTGGTGTTTCCTCCTTTAGCGGCCAGCATCTCTCTCCCCTGAGACTACAATTGAGGAAGGATATCTGACTATTCCTTCTTTAGCACATGTAACAAGTCCTCCTTATATGATGCAAAATAAGGGGTTGGATGGCACAATTGCTTTTACATCTGTGAACATCAGGCTTAAACCAATGCTTCTAAAGAAGCATGTCTTTTAAGAGTCACTTTTAATTAGATGTACAGTCATGCCCAAATGACAGGAAGGTGAAGATATTATCAGAAGGGCATGTTGATAGATATTACACACACAGTAATCCTGTTTGCACTGGAGTCTAATGAGAGTCCCAGTTGGAAAAGGAAAAATAAGCTTGTAGGGTACAGTTCATAGGAGACTGAGGAGTCAATTTTTTTTCTTAAACTCCCTGTGAACTGTGATTAGGAAAAGTCAGGTCTTCATACATTTTCCATGTCATAGTAGGAGCAAATAGTGGGAGCTGATTCCAATACGTATCAAGTTATTTCTGTTTTGGGGCATTTGAAGAAATATAACTATTTGCATAAGTGAATTTTGGAGCAAGTGGTAAGCCACTTTACGTTATGGCCAAATATTGAACTAATTTCTAAATATTTTTTGTAATGAGAGTTTTCTGTCAATTACAGTTTAACAGCATGGTGTTGTATTGTGTGCCAAAACTGAGGCTGATAGGCCAGAAATTCAGTGTACGAGAAAAGATCGACATTGCGGGATTACAGGTTTGTGCCCCCCCCCACTTTTGTATATTTACTCCAGTATTTTTAGTCTTGTCTCATACAAGGTCTCTTGGTTGAGAAACAAGCATTTTTGTTGTTTCTAGGGACATAAAGTAAGTTCCCAAGGCCCTGTAAGGTAGAACATACTGGTTTGGCAGGCAGAATTGCAGGAAATAAGTGGGAATCCAGCAAACAATGCATTGACACAGTAGTTCTGTCAGTGCTGATAGAACTGCTGTGAGTTTTCTGTGTTATTAATGAACTGAAATGTGATGGAGGGAGATCTGTGCATTTCTCTAGCCTTAGGCCTCTGTGAGCCCATCACTACGGAATTCCCTCTTTCCAGACACCCTAGAAGTACCAGATTCCATCTGATCTTGGAAGCTAAGCAGGATCAGCCCTGCTTAGTATTTAGATGGGAGACTGCCAATGAATACCAGGTGCAGTAGGCTGTATTTCATAGAAAGGAACTGGCAAAGCCACCTCTGAGTATTCCTTGCCTAAGAAAACCCTGTGAAATTCATGGGGTCCCCATAAATAAACAGGCAGCTTGAAGGTACATACACAGACACAGGCTAGCCACAAATACAGATCAGGCTAGAGCTTAAGGCTCTCCTAGTTGGAGATTTTTATTTGGGTCTCAGTTGTTGTCAGTAGGGGTACTGGGTTGAATCCAGACTTGCACTAAGGAGATATTCACTGGAGGAAATTGGTGTTTCTTTTTCCATTGGTAACCCCCAGCAGTACATCCTATACTATTTCGGAGAGTTAGTGGACCATCTGTAACATGTAGGGGAATTTGCGGTGGAGACTGCCAGGCTAAAGGGAATTGGAGAAAATCACTCACCTGCTGCTGAATCCTTGTTCCCTCTTTTACTAACTTGCCTCTTTTTTCTGCTATTCATTTAGAGGGTGTGGAGATTTACTTGCTAGTCAAAGAAGTGACTGAAATTACTTTTTTATAAATACCAACATATTGATTTGGTTTTTCTAGGTCCAGGAAATTGTCAAGCAAAATGTGTCTCATACATTCTCAATAACAGGAAAAAAGAGATCCTTGGAGCTGCAAGCTAGGTACAAAGTTTGTTCTGCATATATAAACTGAAGCAGAAGCAATAAGATCGCCTTGATATGTTTTCCAGTTGGTGTTGGACTGCAACTCCCATCATCCCCAATCAGCATGCCCAGTGGTTAGGAATGATGTGAGTTGTGGTCTAAAATATATGGAAGGCATGGTAAAATGATTCATTGCAGCAAAATCTATTATTTAAAAATAATTAAGTGCAAACATTTTAAAGAGGAAAGAAAGATTTCTTTTCAGTTATCTGCTTTTTCTTTTAGAGTAAATGACACATCAAATTCCTGCAACATATAATTAATTTTTTTATAATTTATTGTAGAGATCTTGTAATATTGCAGATATTAAAATTTCTGCTGGATATAATGTGCTAGAAGTGTCTAGTAGACTGGCCAGGAGCACTCTGTGTGTGTGCATCAATTTATTGAAATTCTCAAAAGGAAGAATAATGCTTTTTTTTTCTTGTTCATTTTACAGGACAGAAGAAGAGAAGAAAGAATGGATCCAGGTTAATATAGTCATATTTTACCTAGTATTTGTGTTTTACCAACCAAAAGAGGCCTGTAACTATTTCATTAATCCATTTTATTGAGCAAACTAGGCTGCATATAAGACTTTTTCAACAGTTACATTTTACCTGCAGAAAGATTCTGAACAAAAATTAATATTAAAATATATAAGGAACAGTGAATCTTGTGTCACGTTAAAAGCTGATGTATTTGTTATAGTATGGGCTGTTGCCAACTGTATCCCACTGCGTTGGATGCATGAAGTCCTATCCAGAATTTCAAATCTATCTGAAATACAAAAGTGACAATTATCTTATTAACATTGGTTATTCACAAAATTGTTGCTGAAAACAGATGCAGCCTAGCAGTAGGGAAGACAAGTAAAATAGGTAATGTGATAAAATAATAAAATAAAATACCCTGGTTAACAGTTCACAATTAGTTTTTAAGCAGCCACAGGATTCATTGTTCTATTGCAATTGATATGCACTGCTATCATTTTGAAATTAAACATATAAAAAACAGAAAGAACACTATAAATTAGTGGTTCTCAACCTTCGATCCCCCAGCTGTTTTGGATTTCTGCCTCCAGAATTCCTGTCCACCAGCTATGCTTGCTGGAGTTTCTGGAGCTGAAGTCCTAAATATGCAGAGGACAAACACTCAGAATCACTATGACTAAAAAAGGTAAAATATGCAACAGATAAAAGACCAGCAGAAACCCAGCATTGTAGTAATTTGCATGTTGGACTAGGACTTTGAAGGCCAGAATTTGAATCCCTGCTTCACTACAGAAATCACTGGGTGAGTCTGGACAAGTCACTCTCTCCTAGCCTCAGAGGAGGGCAAAAGCAAACCCCTTCTGAACAAATTTTGCTAAGAAAAGCCCATGATAGGTTCATCTTAGAGTTACCATAAATCAGAAATGAGTTGGGAAGAAGACCAACTTAAAGAAAACAGACAGTAGAGATAAAAACCTAGTACAGATATATCTCATTTAACAAAGTAGATGTGTTTCCTTGGCATTACAGTAGGCCCTCCATATTCGCGGGGAATAAAGAAACAGAACCCCTGTGAAAGTGAAAAAAAGATGAATAACCTCGGGCCCCCACCCGAGTGATGGCGATCGTGTCGGTGGGGATGTCAGCCGGAGGGGAGAGTCAGCAGGGAAAGATCTTCCCCGCTTGACTGTCTCGCTGCCCCCACCTGCGTGATCGCGTGGGTGGAAGGGGCATGGGGGAGAGCCAGCAGGGAAAGATCTTCCCCGCTTGGCTGTCTTGCCAGCCCCACCCGTGCGATCAGGCAGGCAGTGGACGCAGAAAAGAATGGGGGGAGATCTTTCCTCCCTTTCACTCTCTTGCTGCCAGCAGGAGGGGGATGGCCTGCATGTACCGCAAATAATCAAATCCGTGAAAGTCAAACCCACGAATGTGGAGGGAGAACTGTACTTCTTTAACTGAAAATTTGGTACCAGGGCAGAAATGACATGGAAAGAACGGGGATCGTTTTTTTACACCCCCCAAAAGAAGAATAGTTAAGGCTTCTTTCCGGTATATCCAGGGATGACTTTTTCTTTCACCAGCCTCCACTTTTCTTGCCTTTTGGTGACCAAACCTAAGCATTTATATTTTTAAAGCTGGTAAGGCAGGTTTATCAGCCTTTTAAAAAATTTTTTTAAATCCCATAATTGGGAGAAAAGGAGAGATAATAATCATCACCATCAGAATGCACTTTTTGAGAAAGAAGTTCTGAAGGCAACTGCTGTTAACCTGCCTGTTGTTGGCAGGCACAAACCACTGCAGTAAGATCAGCAAGGGAGTAATTCTACTCTTTCCAGCTCGAGCTGCTAGACAGAAGATAATGAGGGAAAGGGGAGAGCAGGCGTGAAAAATCTTTGCCAAAAGTGACTTCACTGTTAAATGAAGTGAAGTGCATTAAGAAAATGAAGTTTAGCAGTCTGTTTCTGGCTCCTTGGATTTGACAGAACACACTGAAATTAATCAGTCCCAAACTTTGTATGTCTTGCTGGAAATATGCTTGAAAATTGTTTAGCTTGTACTTATGCTGTGATAGCTATTGTTGTTGATACCGTTCAAAAAGATTTTGGACTTTGTTCTCTAAACAAAATTTTGCTAGGGACTGCAGCTTTTTGTTAGTAACTACTTTTCTTTAACTTTCATTCTAGGTAATTCAGGCAACAATTGAAAAACATAAGCAGAACAGTGAAACATTTAGGGCTTTTAACAACTCTTTTTCTCAAGAAGATGAGCATCTCCCAGACTCATCAGTAAGTGCTGAGTGATCACGATCTCTGCTGTTCTTTGCTATAATTTATTTCACTATCTCTGCAGTTGACGCATATGTTCAGTTTTTTTTTTTTTAATATGTACCCTACATTTCTAGCCTTCTAGATTGTATTTATAAGCAATACTTTCAAACGCATTTTTAAAAAATCATCTTCTGTATTACTGCTACAGAAGCGAATGGGATCCCCAGTTTTGGCAGAAGCAGCAGGATGCAGTAGAAGTACACTACTGGATCCTGACCTGGATCATTAATCATTAGAGAATTTTTTTTTTGTTACAGTCTTTTCTCTCTGTCTCTCTCTGTCTCTCCCCCCCTCTCCCCACCCCCCATGTGTGTGATGTGGTATGTGTGTGGGGGTATGTTTTCATCACTTGAAAAACCTCTCCTCCTGGAACTGATGTGAGAAACCTTTAATATAATGTTAGTACTGAAATGTCTGTGGAAACTTATGTTATCACTGTCTTTCCCAGTTAGTTTCAAAGGTGCTACAAGATCTATTTGCATATGGATGTGGACTAACACGGCTATGTCTTTGAATTCAGTGCTAAAATCTTTTCTTTCTTTCTCCACCAGATAGCAAGTACCAGTTCTGTGGAGTCTATGCCAGGGACAGATGGTAGCAGCACATCTGGAGGGGTAAGGAGTTGCAAAATTAATGCCCATTAAAGCAAAAGTTAAAATGCTTTGTTTGGAGGAGTGCTTGTGGAGAGAGAAAAGTCCATTTCAACACAGTCATAGAAAGTAGCCTACCTTTTGTCTTTGGGTTTTATTCATGAAGCTTTGCCTTTTCATCATTGTTCAAGGGTAAACCTTTTCATTTGCTTTAGTTGTGAAATATGTTCACAAATACATTGTGAAATATATGCAAGTTAAATGTGCCTTGCTTTCTTTGATTACTGTTGGAGAAGAAATTATTGTTAGCTGTTGAAAAAAAGTAGAATTGCTAACATTATTTCAAAAATAATCAGTGATTACTGACCGTATGGCTTCAAGACTTGAGATGTAGGTTAGATAGTAACTGTATCTATAGTGTATTTCAACTATAAATCTTTGAATTATCAACAGAGCTATTTTATTTTTCACAGATGAGAAATCCATAATAATTATTTTCAGATTTTCTGAAGGGTCCTTCCTTTCAAATGTAGTATAGTGAGTGAAAAGTACAAGATGTAACAGACCATGCCCTGCATCATTGCTGTTTTGCTGCAATGGTGGTAAATATGTTTAAAATTTTAATTTACGCTTTAATAGCAGCAACACAGGCGCTCTGTTCAAAATTGCATGCAAAGGATGCTCTGAAGACCCTTCTAAGAATGAAGTGAATAAGACACATGACATGTTACCTGCAATATATAGAGGGCAGATAATTTCCTCGGAGATTTGGAAATCATGTTGCTGAAGCTCTTCATCCATCTGACCCCCTGTCCAATCTGCAGTACCATTATGCTGTGAAATTCTGTGCCAGAATGTGCTGTGCTAAATCTAGAGCTGGGGAATGGCATGATCCAGTTGCTGGTGACCCATGGGACACGTGCTTCAGTGTCATTAGAGCCTTTGGTGGACAGCCACAAGAGCCATAGCTACTTTGTTTCCTGGCCCGGAGTTGTTTCAACAACTCCAAACTATCATAGTACTCCAAGCAGTTGTTGCCTAGCAGCCTGTCCGACTGTTTAATCATTGGTATGTCTGACATTTGCCAAGATTCAGGTGCTTGTCCTGCTGTGCGAGGGGAGAAGATACATAAATCCCAGAGGAAACTTTGGCAAATCATTATGGCTCATCAGCTCTTGCTGTGAAAGCCGTCAATTTATGTTTTTTGAAATGTCAGCTCTTACAGAAGTCTCTCTCCCTTTCTCTCACTGACTACAAAAACAGCCATTTTTAAAATTTTGTGTTATAAAGCTTGTTAATCTTACATTCCTGATTTTCTTACAGCTTTATTTTTTTTTTTAAAAAAAACTTCTAATAATATTTGTATCTGGTAGATTTTTCCTTTGCCTTTTGCTTTTAATGGAAAGGTAAAAGGCTCTGCTGACAGTAATTCTGCTTAAGGCCTACAGTCCTGTAACAATTTAGTGTTAAAATTTGTGTGTGTGAGACACTGTATATATCCTTTACTTCACCTTGTTTTTGATAAGCAGTAATTGAAAGTTGAGAATTGTGCTATTTAGGAGATCATATTTTAGTATAGCCTGCTTGCTTAAAAGACTTAGCAACTGAGCCACATGGTGGTGGTGATGGCAAAGGTAGAAATTGCCTCTTTATTTTGTCCTAAAGAAATATTTAGCACATTTGAGAAATGGAGAGCATTACCAATGAGCAATAGCCTATTGCTAAAACTGAGGTGAGAGAATGTTGTGGATATAAAGTGCATTGGTAAATAATCTACTGTAACTTTTCACGGCACAGAAAGAGAAATTACAGACTGGGACACACAGCGTAGTACTTGCACTCCTCAGGAATTTTGGGCAGAGTTCTTTGATTATATTTTGCAAAAAGTACAAAAATTCATGTGTTAGTGAGAAAAACAGCACCATTATAGTAAGGAAAGCTGCTTGTAAAAGTGTGTAAGACACACTTGTGTGTGAAAATGCACTTATCATGAGAAATCTGTACAAAAATGCATGCAGATTGTTGTGCCTGCTTTTTAAAAAGCTGCTGTGCTATGAACCTGAGATAGGAAAAATGAGAATCTGACAGATTCATCCTACCTAATCATATACCCCCAACACAGAGAGCAAAGATACACATTGGTAGTGAAGTCTTCTTCTGTATACTCCAACAAAATGCTTAGTTGAAATGCAAATTACATTTTTTTCAAAACCTTCCTAACACTCTGAATAGATGTTATTAGCAGCTACTTGTAACTATGATTTGCTATAATAATTGCATGCTTCTTTATAACTGAGTGTCATGCTGAAACAGTCTCTGAGTTCATAGCCAAAAATAACAAGAGGAAAGGCATGTATGTAGGAGCCTTAGAAATTCATAAGCCACTCCATGAAATTTGCAAGCTATATCTGGACTTAAAAGTGAATATCTTGCTTTTCACGTTTCCATAATTTAAATTTCACAAAATATGAGCCAAATGCTTGATTCTGAGTGGTGTAAGCAGTTTTCTGCTATGAGTTATAGTTATTGTTCAACAATTAAAATTTTTACAGCTCCTACACTGTGTTGTATCTGGTGTCCACTATCTCTGAAATAGGCTCTGGTAATAGGACATGCTGTAGCTTGGCGAAAGGGCCTAAATACCCTAAAGGCACCAGATCCTGTCTGATCTCAGTGGCTAAGCAGGATCAGCCCTGGTTTCTACTTGGTTGGGAGACCATCAATGAATATCAGGTTCTGTAGGCTCTATTTCAGAGGAAAGAACTGGCAAAACCACCTGTGAGTATTCCTTGCCTAAGAAAACCCTATGAAATTCTTGGGGTAGTCATGAGTTGACAGGGGACATGTAGGCATATGTGTACACACACGAACACACACAGAGTTTGAGTTTCCTAAAGAATAATTTACGATCATGATTGTACTGGGAAGACAGAAATGCCAGGAAGATAGTTGTAGCTCTTTTGACAATTCTCTGTGCCTCCCTGGGGAGCCTTGTACCACAATTTGAGTACTTTGGTTTCAAATTCTTCCTACAAAGGAATCTCATTCATGTTAGAGTTGCTAAAAGACTTGCAAGCCACACCATGTGTCTTTGGCATGTATTCTACCTCTTGCAAACACAGCAGGAAGTATTTTCTGAAAGAAACAGCAGCTGGCATATCAGGAAGGATAGAGAGACCTTCAGGATGTAAAACAGACATTTAAGAAAATCTATAGGGCTGTTTTTGCAAATTCAACCATTGTTGCAGGCAGTTTAATAGTTGGTCTAGCCTCCTTTCCAAATGTCAGGGATCATTTGGCTATGAAAGTTTTATCAGCCACAGATTACTGGCAGAGCTCGGGTCAAGATATATCTGTCAATCTTAATGCAGCTTTACTATTTGCATCTGTTAAATCTCTGCCTCACAGATACAAGCCTTCCTTTTTAAATAACATGGTAGGGCTCAAGCTGCCCTTTCTGGCTCACATAACCTTGTTTAACTTCACTGTCCTTTTATTTTTCATTCCAGTCTGAGTGCTGCAGAAAATCTTCCAAATTGAAGAGAGACAAGGAGAAGCATGCTTGCAAAAGTTGTGGTGAAAGCTTTAACTCTATTACAAAAAGACGGCACCATTGCAAGCAATGTGGGACAGTAAGTATTGGGGGGAAAAGTGAAGCATCTGTGAAACATTGTTGCTCTTTTGAAACAAGCTTAGTTTTCACTAAAAATATTGTGCCAAAAAAGGAATTTTGCCATTTGAGTCATTTATTCTTGATATTTTATACCCCCTTAAATAAAAATTCTGATGCATCTCTATAATGAGGGGAGAGAGGAAGAGGAAGAGAAGAGAGACCAGGTCCTCAGTATATATGCAGATATATTTACCATTGTCTACAGTTTATTTCCTGGTCTTTCTTGTTCCTTACCAGTGGGAAAATCAAGATAAAGGAGGAAATGTATCTAGATGGAGCTGGCAAAATCTCACGCACCTATGAAAAAGAAACATTTTCTTCACCATCTATTTTTAAATGCATACACTTAGACATAAATTCCACTGAAATGAGTGAAACCTGAAACCAAGATCCACTGATTCCAGTACTTTTCATTTTCCCTGAGCTTTCCCTAGTAACACTCATTTTACCATGATTTACTTATTAACTAGTGAAATGTGTGTCTGACCACTGAAACTGGTTAGAACTGGAGTGTCTTTCTCATATATAGGAGTTAGTCTCAGATGTACCTCAGATGAAGAAACAGTTTGCAAAGATTCTGATAACTTTTCTATTAACTACTGGTTTGCTTAGATTCTTGTTGTGACTAGCGGAATAAAATATGTTTATATTACTCTCCTGGACAAACACAATTCATTCAGGTTACATTATAGTGGTATTTCTAAGTTGTGCTTGATTTTTGTCATATTTCCTCAGTAAACCTGCTATATCCAACATGAGTGGAATTATTTAGTATTATCCTAAGAGCATTAATTAATTCAACATCAGTTGAATGATTGTTGGATTAATGGAATTGGATTTACAGAAACTTTTGTATTTCAAAAGGTAGGAAAAATAATTTTAATAAATAAAGAACAATACAAAGAAAACAACTTCAAATGATTGAGTTAAAAAGGATGTGGGACACATGCATGGCTTAAAAGCCACAGAAAAGCTTGTATGTGTACAAGCAATTACAGAAATGTGAATCCAGGAAATCTTTCACAATATCTGTCTGGTTTCATGTCTCTTCCTTTTTATCTGTGACTTCTTCGTTGTTAAGAAGTGGGTATTGCAATCTCATGAACTGTTTGACGTAACATGTCCTTCACAAAGAATGCTGCAACATAACATCTTTTTCACAAAGAAGGCCAGTTTCTTTCAGAAAGAAACTGAAAATCATCATTTTAAAGAAGTAAATGCTTATCACAGAGAATTAATTGCCTTGTAGCCCTAAATACTGACATTGTAACTTCAGATGGGATGTATCACAGACCCTTCCATCCTAGGCTCCCCATAGCAGGATATAGAGAATGACTGAGTCATAATTACTGATGGACTGGAGACAGAAGCGTCTGCCACATTTTTCACTTTCACCCATAGTGCCTTAAGTATCCTCAGATTCCATGTCTGTGATGGCCATGGTATGAAATCCTTGTCAATTTCAATCAGTTCCACACTATAGGATTAGCTGCAAGGAAGACTTACCTCCTTTTAAAAAATACCATTCAAGGTATGTACTTCAGTAAAACATGAAAGAAAATGCATATGTCTTTTTTAAAAAAATAAATTTTCGTCTTCCAGAACCCATTTAATGAAAGGCATCAATACTCAAGTAATTTTGAGCAGAAGGAAGTATTTTATTCTGTTTGATGATCTATGGCAGAACAGATCATTATCCTAAAGAAAACATTTCTCCAAATCTCATTAGTGTCTCTCATTTTGGATTGTAGCCAATTTTATTACCACTCTCTTGTTTCAGTATCATAAGTTTATCATCTCATTGCATCCACCATTTAGTTAATTGTGCAGTGAAACATTGCCAACTCAGCATTCTGCTGTTTGAACTTTTATATGGCTTTTTCAGTATGTATAAGCTGTATTTCCATAGGATCACCACCCATTACCAAGCAAGACTTATACGTGTTAGTTTTCCTTGATGGATGAGCTGTTTTGAATAATTGCAAGTTGCTGGCATGTGAAAACAAATGTGTGCATGCATACATATGTACAAATATATGCACAACACTGAATAGCACTCAGTCTGTGTCTGGCAGGTTTTTGTATCAAGAACAATCTTAGAGAAAGGCAGCTTCTCAAGCATTACATTTTTTGTATCATGAAAAGATGGCAAATTTTTAGTCCCCAATGTGTTTTCATTCCCAGGAAAAGAAACTAGTGATATTTTCTTATGCATGCACTGTAGAAAAAGGTGGTCTTGGATAGCACGCACTTTGACTTTTGAGGAAGTAGGGGATAATGCCATTTGCTTCAGGCAGCAAATAGCATGAATCAGGCTTGGTCTAGGTGTGGTTAAGTGTAGTCATGTGGGTGTGTACCCGCAGTTTTTCTCTCCTTTCTTCCATTTATTCAGGAAAGTTCATCCTGCGTGAAAGTACTTGTCAAATTCTCTAAATTTGCCTGAATTTGCTTGCTTATATCTCTCAAAAAAGATTGAGTCCTAGACCTTTTCCAGGCAAAGCATGTACTCAGTCACAGAACCAAGGTCCTTCCTCAATCTGATCTTCAGACAGAGAAGATTGGCCTGTCTCATAAAGAAGTATAGTAACCAAGAACTTTAACTAGGAGCAACAGAGAGCAATGCATCTCCATAAGTTTTTCTCAGCAGATTCTCGAGGAGGGTTGCAACAGCTATTTAGATCCAATCTCCTTTATGTTCTTTGTGTATGTATATATGTATGTGTCTGTCTGTCATCTATCTATCTGTATTATGAAATAAAGTATTATTCTGCTGATACGTTAGATTCCTTCTTACCAAAATTATGTTTAGATGTCATGCCCAACTGTTGCCTTCATCTTTTCAAAGCACTAACTTGAAAGCCCTCTGGATATTCTGTTGATAAAAGAAAATGCTTTGGAAAAGTTCTTTTTCATCCTTCTTACAAGGGTCAGCTAGGGTACAGTGATCTTTCACACAGAATGTCTCACTTCTTTCATTGTTCACTTTAAAATTATTTAAAATTATTGATGTCTCTCCCCAGGAGTGACATTATCTCCTGTTGCACGCTGTATTTTAGCTTGGACACAAGTATTATGTTTTGGACCAGGTTGCAAGGTTGTATCCAAGACTTGAAAAGCCACTGTTGTTTAAACTTATACTTATCAGTTTAATCAATTAATACCTTTACAATTTGTGAGCCAATTAAGTGTTTAGAGGATTATTAGTGCTATGCTCATTCACAGCCACATTCAACACAGGATGCTGTTACTCCACCCAAAATAGCAGAATCAGAAGAGAATCAGCAAAGATGTCTTTAGAAACCCACAACAAAAGTCTCTCCGTGAGGTGCTTCCTGTTCTGTGTTGTCCTTCCTCTTTTGAGTGATGTTAGGAAGAAGGCTTACAAAAAATAGCTTGCTTTCACCTGCCATCTTACAGGTGCAGATCCTTTTAAGTATGTACCTTCTTTCTTGCTGTCCTCTTCATTGTTGAATATTTCTTAGTTTGAAGGAAATAATTTGTTATGAGCAATTCATTCTGTGTAAAGTCCAGCAAATAAACATTGATGCACTTACTGGATCAAGTTCAAGACAACCAAATTATAGAAGTGCTGGGTTAAGGGTGTGTGTCTGTGTGTCTGTGTGAAAAAGAGAGGAAGAGGGAAGGAGGGAGACTATATTCAAAATGGTGCAAAGGAGACATACTTAAGAAAGTCAGTAATCTTTCATAAACAGAGCTCTTTTCATTTTATTTTTGGATGAGCTTCCAGGAAATCTAATAAATATTTAATCCACTGTAACTAAAAAGCATTTTAGAAGAGTGAACAGGAGGGCAAATCTATATAGGTGTGATTTACCTCCCCCGCTTTTTTTCCCCCTGTAGATAGGGTCTTAGAAAATAGTACAGAGCAGCAAAAAGAATTCCCTAATGGGGAGCAAATGGGGGAAGTGGATGGAAGGAGTAATGTCTTAGACATGGGACCAGAAAACCTTTTCTTGTTATCACTCTGTATCAATGTCCTCTGGAACAGAAACCAAAGCAGTTCTAATCATAAGGGGATTTTGTTTTTGATAATGACTTAGGAATGAAGTACTGTGTTTTTGTTTTTGTTTTAATGCAGGTTATCTGTGCAAAATGTTCTGAATTTAAAACACTTGCTGATAACAGCCGCCAGAATCGGGTGTGTAAAGATTGCTTTCAACTGCCATCAGCAATGCCATGCATCTCAGGCAATGAAAGTGTAGCAGAACAAAAGAAAAAGATTGCCACTGAGGTATATTTATCTTGTTTATCAGTTGTGAAATTGCTGGCTGCTGCAGCAAAAGCACAGTTTTCCTTGTTAAAAATTCTTTCAGGACTTTGCCCCACAGTCATTCAAGAATTACCTGCAGTCCTCTGGAAACTGGGAGGGAAGTCCATGGCTGTAGAAAGAAGCCAACACTTGCAAGCCACACTGTTCTGGGAGCAGAAACTTCCACTGTCTTTATTTCTTCACTGTTAGCGCTCCTGTGGTAACAACAAAAAGGGGATACACCAGGGGAATATCAAAGGAGACTTTGGATCTGTACCATTAGGGTGCAAGCAAGAGAGTCACTATTTCTGTGACTCATCATCAGCCTGATTTCAGAATTTGGCCAGGCTGTTCATTTGGTCAGACATCTCCATGTGACTTTTCTCATATATTCTTTTCTCCAAAATTAAACTGTGGCCAAATTTTACAGCTAGTAATGCCAAAACTGCTTCTCTAACTGTTTTGCTTCCCGACTACTGTTTGCTTAGCTGTGGCCAAATTCTGCTGTTGGGATTTTCCAGTAGTTTCCACATCACTAGACTTTCCTTCGTTTCTCTCAGATGGCTTACCTGTAGCATTTGAAGCATCCATTAAGATAAGGCTTGGTGATTTCAAGAACAAGAGGTACAGGGACTATATGATCCACCAAATCTACTGCAGGAGAACTATTATGCAATACTTGGGAAACATTTGTGCCAAAATCCAAGTTTTGTGATAATACTAGAAGCCATGCATAATGCTTAAAAGCCACTGAAGTGTGACCTGCTATGTGAAGTAAAGCCCTTTGGTATCAGGAAAGGAGAGTATTTTTCTTTAATAGGGTTGGACATTTATCTCTGTGCTAAGTCTTTGAAATTCATGAGGGATATGCCAAAAATACATATAGCCTGATGTGGGCTGTTTTTCCCTCCAGGAGGTAATTGATTGGCATCTTTGAATTATATCCAGGCAAATGCTTCTAGGATTAGGAGTTCAAGTGTTTTCCCTCAATTCATAATTCATGAACTCAGTGGCTTTGGCACTTTCCTACAGCCCCCATTATTTGTTAGCTTCAGATGTAAGACTTCTGAGACCTGTTAATACATAAGCCTATATAATATGTGTGGTGTTTTCATTCATAAAAGCTTATTCCTTGTTTTTGTTACATGGTTCTTAAGAAATTACTCATCTAATTACTTGCCTAATTTTATCTAATTTAATGTAACCTATTTTATCTAATTTTATCTTATCTAATTATCTATCTAATTATCTAATTATTTGTCTAATTTTCTATGGTTTATCACAGAGGAGGATTTCCATTTCCTGAAAACTGAGAGCTGAAATTGTTACTCTAGTGAAGTTCAGAACACAAAATACTTTAGTTATTTCAGTTCAGTTTAGCTCAGGATGCATTTTCAGAGAGGTGTGTTCATTAAGTCAGTCAAATGTAATACCCATTTTTACACAGTGCATAGAATAAACTGCAGATTACACACATTAAAAATCATGCAGTTCATCTTGGTGTTGTGAGAATGCATGCTCCTGATTGTATGTTGAGACACAAACTGTATTCTTGTTTGATAATGCAGCCTGGCCTGATTTGAACTGTTCAGACAAAGGTCCCCCTGGAAGACATGGGAGTTCTGCCATGATGTTTTCTTACAATAATCATAACAAAGCTAGACTAAGTCAGAGATTTTAGCCACACTGCATAATTATAGCATCCTCTTTAACTGCCATGGCTCCACCACCTGGAATCCTAGCACTTAGAATACTGTTCCAGAGACCTCTAACACTGTAGTTCAGGAGAGTACAGTAGAGCATTCTCAGATCTCACCAAATTACAAATCCCAGG
The DNA here is from genome assembly GCA_030412105.1 of Cyclura pinguis. Lineage (NCBI taxonomy): Eukaryota > Metazoa > Chordata > Lepidosauria > Squamata > Iguanidae > Cyclura > Cyclura pinguis. The sequence goes on from CM059600.1 coordinate 83,575,941, forward strand.
ATTTCAGGGGATGGAGCTCTGGCAATTAAAGTGGTATCAAACTGTTGTGATTGTGCAGTGTGGATGCTCACAAAGAAAACTGGGAGATGATAGCTTTTATGTGTCTTCACATATTAATGGAAATTTTTTACAGCTCATTGGTGGGAATGTCAACATTTCAAACAGTATCTCTGTAGTATTGTGCTTTGGTGCTGTCCAGTAACAATCCTATGCACACTGGCTTTGTCATCCTATTTAACACAGTGAGCTTTGCTTCCAAATAATTATGCATAGCAATGGGCTGTTCTAGGGCTAGGAAATCACATTTCTGTCTTCCCCACACACCTAACTGCCACCACTTGGAGTTTTCATTTATTGTTGTAGCTATACTGCATTCTGGCTTCATTCACTTGTGCTGAACCAGCTTCCTCATTAATTTTCTGTCTCTTCCAGCCTACTTTAAACATGAAAGTAAGTGTGTCATCTTAATTGCTGTTCTCAACTTCTGCTGTGGAGATAGAATCTTTAGCGTAACACTCTCTCGGAACAGTAGTTCAGCACCTATATCTGATTCCTTTAATCCTGGTTATTTGCTATGATGATTAAACCCCTGTATATTTAAAGATTGATGCCTTGATAATTGTACTTCTGTGCACATTCACTATGCATGAGCAAATATTTGAACATAAGCTGTGAAGGTAGGTGTATAATAAACTGTAAATGCCTTCAGCATAAGAACATGAATAGACACTGGCTTTTTTTTCTTAAACAGAAGCAAAACATTTTGGGAGAGGAAAACAGTATTTTCAGCAGCTACCTCCTTTTCCAAGACAAAGGGAAAAGTTGGTGTAAAGTGTGGGTCACCATCCCTAAGGCTGAACCTCTCGTCTTATATCTGCAAGGAGGAAGTCAGGTAAAAAATCTGCATATTACACAGCAGTAAAATAGATAAATGAGTACAGAAATACATAAAATAAGAATGTCATACTAAAAAATGGGCTGAAGTGGTAATTCTCAAAATTTTGGCTAGGCATGCTAGTGTGGAGTGAGCGAACTGCTTCTGTTCCATGGCAAACTGATGGATCAAAAGATTCCTCTGACCCTACATATCTGCCTGAATTGAGAGGCTGCCTGCTGCATCTCTGTGTAACTCATTGCTGTGGAATTTCCAAACTTCAGTCATCTTCTTTTGCTGATGCTTCCCTATGAATTTTCAGTTGTCAGAGATATCTGACAATTTGCAGTCCAGCATGCCTTATGTATCCCACTGCTCTGAACATCGTGCCTTCCACAGGTGAAATTCCCAGATCAGTAACTCAAACAGAAACTCAAGGTCTAAGATTGACTCTGCTTAGGGTAGTAACTGTTAAACGTTTTAGGAGTGCAATTTACTTCCATTTTTAATTGCAGATAAAAGTGTGTGTGTGATGTCAGAAGACTGAGGAACACTGGGCTTAAAGGATTTGCCCTGCTTTTGACAACAGAATGACCTTGCTCTGTGCTGAACTTAGTACATGTTTTCAGAAAATACTAGTTTCTTTAGGAATAATTCTTCCTCTGTTAAAGAAGGTCATTATACCTTTCCTTAGTATCTAACTGAAATGATAAAGAGAAGCAATGTGTTAACAGACAGAATATATATATATATAAAGATTTTTTCATCCTATTTGTAGTGAAAATCACTGTCTGTGGGGAAAAAAAACAGCTTGTACACACCTCCTGTAGTCTCATGAGCTAGGGAAATAGGAAGTTTCTGTTATTACAAGAGAAGAATCACAGAAGACTTGTAACACCTCAGTTCATCTCTATATGTTTCTCCTGTGGTGCCAAAGAGTTGGTAGAGTTTTTCTGTGATTTATGAAATCCCACATAGATTTGTGAGGAAACTGTAGGGCATTTTAGTTAATGTACAGTTATACAAGTAAATGCTGTTGAAGTACATTTAAAGAAATGGCAACAAAGAGTCTTGTGGCATATTAAAGGCTAACCAATTTATTATACCATAAGCTTTTGTGGGTATAGTCCACCAAAGGCCATACTAAAATAAATGTATCAGCCTGTAAAGTGTCACAGGACTCTCTTGATTTTGCTGTAGTGAGTCAATGTGATTAATACTTTTGGAAAAGTAAAGGAACACCACTTTTTTGGAAATGTACTCTTCTGCCAAATGCTTGCAGAGTATGTGTATATAGGATTAGTAAGGGCCATTAATACTGAAGGCAAGCAGTCTGGGCCTCAGAGCTCACATTTTTACTGGCTGTATCCTAGTTTCTGTTGAATACCAGCTGTGTAGCCGTAGTTGCAGATCTTTTTCTTCACCTCCTTCTTCAAGAAGAGATCAAATTCCTCAGGGAAAAACTAGTGTACAAATTGTTATGTTTGCCTAATATACAAAAAACCCAAATGACATACACTGACAGAAAATAATACTCCATCTTCCCAAGGTAGTGTGCTGTCCAGTTCAAGACTAAGGCTATGGAAATAATTTGTTGCCCCAGCAGTAGATGGCAGTGTGATTGTGGCAGGCAAGGCATCTGTGATGAATATGCAGTGTGAGGTTTTTTGTTGTTCCTAACTGCTGTCAAGTCTACGTTGACTTATGGTGACTCCAGGAGTGAGAAACATCCAGGTCACCTTCTCATCAACAGCCTTGCTCAGGTCTTGCAGACTCAAGGCCATGACTGCTTTGATTGAGTCTATCCATCTGCAGTGGAATCTTCCTCTTTCCCTACTGCCTTCTACCTTACCAAGCATTATTGTCTTTCCTAGTGAGTCACGTCATATCATGATATGTCCAAAGTACAAAAGTCTTGGATTAGTTATCTTTGCTTCTTGGGAAAATTCAAACTCAATTTGCTCTAGGACCCATTTATTTTTTTAGCCATCCAGGGTATCTGTAGAACTCTTCTCCAGCACCACATTTCAAATGAATTGATTTTGTTCCTATCAGCTTTCCTCACTGTCGAACTTCCACAACTGTACAGAGAAATTGGAAATATGATGACATGGACAGTCCTGATTTTAGTATTCAATGATACGTCTGTACACCTCAGGATCTTATCTAATTCTTTCATAGCTGCCCCTCGAAGTCCTAGTGGATTTCCACACTAAACTGTTATAGTACTATCATTCCACTTTCAACATCCTGTGGAATTGTGGGGTTTGTAGTTTACTGAGGCCAAAGAGCCCTCTGGCTGCGAATTCTAAATGCCCCTCCCTAAACTATAAATCCAGGATTCCACAGGATATTGAAAGTGGACTAATAGTGCTATAACAGTGTAGTGCAGAAATGCGCCTAGTCTTCTGATTTCTTGACTGCCATCACCATTGTGATTAATGACTGAGCCAAGGTATGGAAATTTTTCATGGTTTCAGCATCTCCATCTTTTAGTTTAAAGTTATGGAAACTGTCTGTGATCGTTATAATTACTCTAATGGCCTTTGGTTACTGCAATCCCTAGTGTCCCTTTCTTGGGGATTGGAATGTATATTAAATGTTTCCAATGTATGGGCCATTGTTTTGCTTTCCCTATTTGTTGATAGATTTTAGTTACAACTAGAGTAGATTGTGTCTCTAGCTTGAAGCAGCTCTATTGATATGTCATCTGTTCCTGGTGATTTATTTCTCCCAAGTGCTCTGATTTACAGCTTCCAGTTCCCTTTCTGAAATTGTAGGTTCACTTTCAAATAGTTCTTCCTTGAGTGAGTCTGTCATCCTTTCATCTGCTTTATATAGTTCTTCAGTGTATTGTTTTCATTGTCTTTTTATTTCTGTTTGGTCATGTAATGTTTTCCTCTGCTGGCTATGGCGCATTCCCACTTTTGGTTTAAAATTTGCCTTTAATTTCTTGAAAGTTGTGGAAGAGGTCTCTTGTTCTTCCTTTTTTTGCTATCTTCTATTTCTCTGCATTGATTATTATAGTAGTTTTTCTTGTCCCTGCACACAAATCACGGAACAGGTGCATTCAGGGTTCTGACTCTATTTTTGTCACCTTTTACTTTGCTTCTCATTTCTCCTTGAAGAGTTTCATCTGTCATCCATTGAAGCTTGTCTTTCTTTTTGACTGTAGATAGTGTTTTTTTGCATTCCTTCTTGACAGTGTTCCTGGCTTTAGTCCAGAGTTCTTCTGTCTCCGAGTCAATTAGGCTTGACAGTGCAAATCTATTTTTTAATTCTCTGGGGACGTTCTTCAAGTTGTCATTTAGCTTGATAGTTGGTTTAGTGTTCTACTTTAGCTTTAATTTTTGCTACTAGTAGTTCATGGCCTGTGCCACAATCTGCTTCTGGTCTTGTTTTTGCAGACAAAGTAGAGCTTCTCTGTCTTCTGCTTCCAGTTATGTAGTCTATTTGATTTCCGTATTGCCCATGAAATGATTTCCATGTATACCGTCACCTCTTGGGATGCTCGAAAAATGTGTTTGCAATGAACAAACTGTTGGCCTCATAAAATTCAGTTGGTTGCTCTCCTGATTCATTTCTTGATCTTAGACCAAATGTTCCTACAGTCTTTGATTCTGCTCTGTTTTACTTTTGCATTCCAGTCACCTGTGATTAACAAGTCCTGTTTTGGGTTGTGATCAATTGCCTCCTGGACTCCCACACAGAATCTTTCAGTTTTTTCTTTTTCTGCATAAACTTTGATTATAGTTTTCTTGATAGGTTTTCCTGAAGTCTTATTGATATGATTCGATCAGACCTTGCAAAATATCCTTGGACTGCTTTGGCTACATTGTAGCTACATATATCTTCATTTCTTCATTTCCTGAAGAAAACACTGTGTAATTCTCTGACTCAGAATGTCCCATTCCTGTCCATTTTAGCTTATTCAGCCAAAGTATTACAATTTTTATACATTCCATTTCTTGTTTTACTATGTCTAAAATCACCTGATTCATGTTTCTGTCTTCCTATAATATGTGCTGTGTAGCTTCGGACTTTCCTGTCACCTCTGAGCATGTCAATAGCTGAATGTTCTTTCAGCTTGAGTCCAGTTGGACCATCAGCCACAGCGCTACTCATAATTGTCTTCTGCTGTATCCCAGTAGCTCACTGAGTGCCACCTGACCTGGGATTTTCATCTTCCAGCTATGATGCCACTGCCGTTGTCTCTGGGAAATCCTCCACCAGTATCACCTCCCAACAATGCTGCTGCCCAGTAGCTGTTCGGCACATAGTCTGACACCTCACTGAAAGCCTGTCTGATGTGAGAGACCCTGCCAGCAGCAGTGCTGCCCTCAGTATAGCTTCTTGCTTCACAGGAGCATGCAGTCCCACCACCATGGAATGACAGTGTCATTGGTGGATGCTGTGAGTTAGGAGTCTCTAATGTAGAGCCAACAAGAATGCTGATGAAGCATATAACCCCACCATCATAAGATTGTGCAGAGCTGTGCAGGAGCAGCCAGGTGACCTCCTGATGCAGCACTGTTCCCCTGGCCACTATTCAGGTATTGGGCTATACCGATACATTCTGGCTGCTCTCTCTTGAAGTGCATTGGAAATGCCAGATAATTCAGGCACCCTGAGAATTATTTCTCTTTGTTTTTCTTTCTGAGAAATGTTTCTTTGTTAGCAGGCATCTTGGATTAAGATTGTGTATGGTAAATGGGTAGAGTGCCACTGGCTTTGAGGGTGTACAGGGGAGAAACTGAGGGCAACATGTGGACCCAGGGCCTCACTCTGTATGTACTGCTGCTGTAAGATAAGATTCCCAAGACCCGATACTTAATACAGTTGCATGAGACTCTTGTCATTGGTGCTCCAGGACTCCTTTGACATAAAAGTATCCTGGCCCAATTCCATGGAACAAGATAAGCAAGGTGATGCTAATGTCTTGGTATTAGTTATAGATACACATGCACATATCTATCTGTCTGTCTGCCTATCTATTTATTTATCTGTATTGTCTGTCCAGTCTAGCCGTTTTGTCTATCTAATAATAGAATCTTAGAGATGGAAGGGACTACCAAAGCTGTCTAGTGCAACCTCCTGCCATGCAGGAATACACAACTTAAAGCACTCCTGAAAGATGTCCATCCCATCTCAGCTTAAAAGACTCCCAAAGAAGGACTCCACCACCCTCTGAGGCAGTCAGTTTGAATATTGAACAGCTCTTACAGTTTAAATGGAATTTTTTTCTTGTAATTTGAATCCATTGGTTTGTACTCTATTCTCTGGATCAGCAGAAAACAAGTTTGCTCTGTCTGTATCTACTTACTCCTGTAAATCTTTTTTTTTTTAATCCATGTTTTGTCTTCAAGTACCACTCAATACTAGAGAACTTAGGACAGTCAAGCAACCAAATGGATCATTATTCTTAAATGTTGTTTTGTTAAATCATTAAATGCTGCGTGTTCATTTCAAGACGCTTTTGCTAAGTGTTCACCACTGTTTTTCACTTCCCTCTGTGTGTTTAGGATGGACGGGTTCCACGCAGTATACCCTTACCAGGATATGAAGTGGACTTCCCACATTCTGGTGAGAAGTTTGAATCAAAGTATGTTTTCAAACTTTGCCAGTCCCAACAGACTTTGTATTTCAGTGCTGACGATGAAGAGTTGCAAATAAAATGGATGGATATTCTCGCCAAAGCAGCGAAAGGGGAGACTCAGAATCTAAGTGAAGAAACCACCAATCCCTGATGTCATTTTATGTAGTTCAAACTGTATCTGTGAGAAAAAGAGAAGTCACCTGAACCTTGTATTCATGGCACTTTGAATATCTACATGGCTTTATATTTCTGTATGTCTGTATAGAGGTTTCAGTGATTTCTTTTCATATCTCCCTTTTTAATTGTACATTTGTCACATGCAGTACTGATTGTTCAGCATATGCTTTGTTCAATGGAATAAGTAGGTATAGTTGTTAATGGTGATCTTGTTGATATTAATGGCAAAGGAAAAAAGAAATGAAAAGGAGGAAGCATTAATTTTCTCATAGGTGATTGGAAAACAATCCATTCCCTGGTTCCTTACCCCCTGTATTATTGTTCTTTTCAATTGCTGTTTTAAGTGAAGGATGTGTATAGTCTGTGAATTACGGAAGTGCTGCCTTTAAGTTAAATGTTGTACAAGGCTTGTGGCTGGCCACTGACATGCTGTTCTCTGTCTTCTCTTCTGAGTTTTGTTTTGTTTTTTTTAATTTGAAATAATGGTCTCCACTGAGCTATATGAGCAATGCAATTTGATTTGTTTTGGTAACACTTCTTTCTTGAAATGATTTTTTTTCACTAGACAAATACTGTAGAGTACATTTCTAAGGTCTTCTGGAAGCCATTGCAGAAGACATTTTGAAATTTCAAATATCAAGTATTTATATATACTATCTATATAAATATATTTGTTTTTTTTACTTTTACCCACACTTTTCGTATTCTTTATATGACCTCCTTTTTAAGGTATACAAGCAAATATTTTATACTGCAAACTGGGATGTTACCAGTAAATCAACATTTGTAGCACACCCAGCAAGGTAACTTTTTGTTATTGGTTAGAATGATTAACTTTTTTGGGTAATTAAGGATTTATTTATATAATTTGTAAATACCATACATTAAGCATTTTTTACAAACCTGATCTAACTGAGACTTAGTCTTCAGATTAGAATAATTGTATAAACTGATTTTGTAATTTGTTTCCTGTGTACTTTTGTTTTCAAAAGTATTTATGTATTCAAATAAAAATCCATGCTGTTCATTGCTGAGTCAACTATTCAAAACAGGGAGATTTGGGTCAGACAGTGGCTGCTTCCCAATAAGTCAAGATTGGGGGGATCAGAACAGGTTTCACTATGTAACACCATAAGCACAGTGTTTACGTGTACTTAAATCCCAAACAAAATTCTGGCCAAGGAGAGTTCTGTATGACTTGGTTTTGAGAAACCTATGCTGGCTCTTAGTATAGCTGCATTGCAACTCTCATGGCTCAGCCAGCATGGTGGGTGGCTAAAGATGTAGGGAGATGTGGTGCCCCAACACCCACAGAACCACAAGGACCTATCCTTTATTTAAGTGAACATTGAGATTCCAAACTATTTCCTTGGATTCAGTTAAAGAATCACCCAGCCTGTCAAGTATGGCTCTAAACCGCCTCCATTGGGAACACTCAGAAACATGGAAACACACATAGACAGAAATGTCCTTTTATTGGAAATACCGTTTGAATCCAAACATTACATAAAGTGGCAGAAACTGACCAGCGTTCTCCAAACAAAAAATATATAGATCCAAGCAATAATTATTCAGCTTGTCTTATATTGATTGGCTGAACCTGTGTGTCTCATTAATTCAGAGGTTTCTGATGTTATCCAAATCCATTATCCTCTGCCCACCATTTGCTCTCTCTTTTATTACCCCCTGGTCCTGCCTGGCTAAGGCTAATTCCCTCAGCCCATCCTTATGTTTCCCTTAGATACCCTCTGTATCCCAGTCTCGCTGTCTAGAGCTAGATCATAAAACAACCTTCAAAGGCCCATTTGGGCATTTGGCCCCATCTAATACCCCAAGGAACTGCTCTCTGTTTATTAACTTACAATTTCCCAGCTTATCAAGTTATATACTATCCCCATTAACCAAGATTAATATCAAGTACTAATTATGCCCGCTCAATATATAGCCATGCCTACTACAATACCAGAAGATTAGTATTTACATCTACTTTCTAGGCAATCGGTATACATGTACTATGGTATCTATATTCAAGCAAGCAGAGCACACAATAATCCTTCCAAATATGATTAACAGCAGTTACTAACTAGACCTGCTCACCAAATAACAGGATAGGCAAAGTACATATAATTTCACAGTTACCTAGTTTCATATGCAGTAAGGCATTACTTAACACTACATAATAATCTCCTATAATCTACATTCTCTGCATACATACGCTACCCACATAGGATCTCCACAATCTGCTTGTGACATACAGTACTGTAAACACTAACATATTTACTAAGCAATCATCATTACAATTCATGTCATGAGGAATTCCGACATGACGCTGCCCGTCTTAACAAGATACCCTCTTGTTCTTCCTTTATCAAGGCCTACTCTGGCCCTCTCAGCACATGCTTCTATACCTCAACATGTCTTATCAAACACTTTCAGTCAAGATTGAAGTTGAGGGCATTTCCCTCCCCACATAATAATTTGCCACTCTGTGAAATTTTTCTTCAGACCTCAAATTTCTAGCTATGCAGTATCTTAAAACTTCACCTGAGCATTTAGAAATACAATTTTAGGCATCCAAAGAAAAGTGGAAGACAGAGTTACCAACAGAATGCAAACACAGCAAATATAAGAGCTCTAGATAGAATCATAGAATCATAGAGTTGGAAGAGACCCCAGGGGCCATCGAGTTCAACCCCCTGCTGTGCAGGAACACATATCAAAGCATTCCCAACAGATGGCCATCCAGCCTCTGCTTAAAAACCTTTAAAGAGGGAGACTCAACCACACTCCGAGGCAGCATATGCCACTGCCGGACAGCTCTGACCATCAGGAAGTTCTTCCTGAGGTTCAGGTGGAATCTCCTTTCCTGCAGCTTGAATCCATTGCTCCTTGTTCTAGTCTCTGGAGTGGCAGAGAACAAGCCTGCTCTCTCCTCAACATGACGTCCCTTCAAATATTTAAACATGACTATCATGTCCCCTCTTAACCTTCTCTTCTGCAGATTAAACATACCCAGCTCCTTAAGCTGTTCTTCATAGGACATGGCTTCCAGAATCTTCACCATTTTGGTCACCCTCCTCTGGACACGTTCCAGCTTGTTGATATCCTCCTTGAATTGAGGTGCCCAGAACTGGACACAGTATTCCAAATGAGGCCTAACCAAGGCAGAATAGAGTGGTACCATTACCTCCCTCAATGTAGACACCATACACCTATTGATGCAACCAAGAATTATGTTGGCCTTCTTGGCTGCCGCATCACACTGCTGACTCATGTTCAGCTTGTGATCTACCAAGACTGCTAGATCCCTTTCACATGTACTGCTATCCAGCCACACATCCCACATCCTATATTTGCGCATTCCATTTTTTCTAAGTGCAGGACCTTACCTTTCTCTCTGTTGAAATTCATTTTGTTAGCTTTGGCCCAGCTCTCCAATCTGTCAAGGTCATTTTGAATTTTGATCCTGTCCTCTGGTGTATTAGCAACCCCTCCCAATTTGGTATCAAAATAGCTACAAAACATTTTCAGTGTCTCGCCCACTACAATGTTAGAAATTTGAGAACAGTAAGAAAATTTCAATGAAGAAGGCAGAATTCTTACTTGGAGAAGCAATGCCCACATTATGCCATCCTCCATCCCTTCTTTCAGTTCCAGTTTTCCTCACATCCGTCTCTCATTATTAAGGAGAAACTACTACACAGCTACTTTTTGCAACATGGATTGGCTGTGGGGAATAGAATAGCTGGAAATCTGTCAGATGCTTGCCAATGTTCTTTCAAGAGGAACTTCAAGGGAACACCCTGTAAAGTAAAACCAAAGAGAAAAAATTAAGTAGGGTTGCAGAGGACTGCAGACATGATTGTGAGGCTGAGGCACTCCTCAAGTCAGCAGAATTTGCTGCTGGGCCAATGGTTTGCAGTACATATTTGTGGCACAGTCATGGTGAGTAATGCCTGGGCCCTTTCCAGGCTAGGAAGCTGTTGCCCTGGCGGTGTTGTACTGATGTATTTTCTGACGGGAAGAAAAAAAGAGGAGGGAGCCATCTAAATAGCATTGCTTTGGTGATTACTCCCAGTCTACATGTTCATGTGGAATGAATGGACTCTGGGAAAGTGGGAGGGAGGATTGTTATGTGTCTTTGACTTATGGTCACCCAATCACAGGGTTTTCTTGGCAAGATTTGGCATTGCCTTCCTCTAAGTTTGAGAGGGTGTGATTTGCCCAAGGTCATCCAGTGGATTTCCATCTCTGAGAAAGGATTTGAATTCTGGCATACTGGAGTTCTAGTCTAACATTCAAACTACTACCAACACTGCTTTCACAGCAGGGTTCACTAATAATGGTGAGGTGGCGTTTCCCATCTTGGCCCAGACACAGGCCATGGCCGTGAATATGGATGTTCTGCTTGCTTCACCTAAGTACATGATAAAAGATACACAGACACACACACACACTCACTCACTCTCTTGTTTGAAGGGACAGGATATATATGATACAAGTGTGTGCAAGAAATCAGTTTCCAACCATCACAATGTTCTATTTTTTAAAAAATTAGTCAGTTTTCCTTTCAGTCTTTGTGTTGGTCAAAAGAAGAGGAGGAGGAGGTGGTGGAGGAAGAGGAAGAGGATTATTACAAACCCAGAAAGAACCTGAGGGCAATTTTATCATGAGTTTTGAAAAAAATCTGTCACACCATGTGAGCTTGTGCAGCTGCTCTAAAGAAGTCCAATAAAATGTAAAATAATTACTGATGTAAATATTAGTTTAAATTGCAACATTTCTTCAATTGTCCATTTGTAGGACTTTTAAAGTAAAAAATAATCTAAAAAATGGATTGCAGCCACTTTTTCAGGTTTCTCATTGTGTCTCCTTTCATTGTCCTTCCACAGTGTTCCTCTTGGACATGTAATGAGTCTAGGTTTAAAATTTCTCTAAGTATGTATCCCGTGCTACTGTTTCTTTTCTCTTTTCCTTCCATCTCTCGGTGGAACTGGTACTTCTTCACCACCCATCCCACCAACTGATCAGTGCCAGTAACATGGGAACTGTTAGCTGCCCTGCTTCCTCTTGTCCCGTGCCAGCCAGATGTCTCCCATGTGCTCCCAGATGGCTGTACTTGTACTAAGGGTAACGGCTTGTGTCAGCTAAGGAGTGTGGGTACCGATCTTAGCCCTGGTTATTGAAAGATATATGTGGATTTTTTTTAAAATGAATTTTATTATATGACAAGTAAATATTACACCTACATACAACATAGAAACATAATAACATAAAAACATACCAACATGTAAATTCCCTATTACAATCACAGTAATATTCAATGTATAATATATGATGCATATTACATAATATCTATTATATCTAATATAATCTTGGTCATTAATAAACCCTGTATCATATATATACTTCTATTTATGCCTTATATCTACTTTTTATATAATTCTGTAATGATGTATAATGATATTAATATTAATTTATACTTTCTTTAGTATAATATTATGTCTATACTTATACAGAAATTGTACAGAAATTATTAATGTAATCCACTTAAAGCTTTTGATTCTATAAGTATTTTTGCTCTTTTTATATTCCGACCCTTATTGTGGTTCTGACACAACTCATTACGGCTTCAAATTCTACAATGATCCCACTTGTTGATATCATGTATATCTATATATACTGTACATTATGGTTCTTCTAATATCGCCATCTGTGATCTGTAAACAACAACTAATCACATATTATAACAATATCCAAACACATACATACCTTAAAACATCACTTTCATATTCTAAACATACTTTGACTTCTTTTATATTAGCCACTGGGTGATATTTCCTCTTCTCACGTCAATCCTGCTCATCCTTTATTATATCTCTTAATTTTACTGCAGTTTTCTCACTCTATTCTACTCCTAGATTACATTTCTTCGCTATGCAATTTATACCTCTTTCCTAAATCATTTTCGCTTATATTCATCTTATCTTTCTTCTAACTTCTTCCAATTAGTAATCTAATTTCTTCCAATCAGTAATCTAACTTCTTCCAAATCGTTATTTTCGTCGGACCTGATTAATCCAAATTAATATATCTCTTATCCTGAGATATTTAAAATTTAGAGTATCTTAGATTAAACCAAGTTATTAAATTGTAAACTGTCCATGTAATCTTAACCTTCTCCATCATATTTTATCCTTATCATGATGAAATTAATCATACAATCCCATCAGCGCATGCTCTCCCCATTTCTCTTTCCACATTGGATTCAATATTTCCCATTCTTGTTTAAAAATTTCCTTAGATTTGTTCTGTAACATTAAGGTTAATTTGTCCTTCTCTGCTAATTCATACAATTTATATATCCAATCCTCCAGTAACGGTATATTCGCAACCTTCCAATATTTTGCGTAGATAATTCTTGCTGCATAAATCATATAGCATAATATTCTTAAATACTTTCTCTTTACATTCGAATCTATCCCATCAAAAATATTTAATAAATATATCTCTGGTGACATTGAAAACCTAACCTTTAGCTTTTTTGCTATTTGTTCATGTATTTGTGTCCAGTATTCTTTAGCTTTTTTACAACGCCACCAAATATGAAAAAAGGAACCTACCTCCTGGCACTTCCAACATTTAGATGATTTCTTATTTTTATACATTTTAGAGATTTGTATAGGTGTTAAATACCATCTATAATATATCTTAAAGAAATTTTCTTTCAAATTATAACTTCTTGTGAATTCTTGGTTAATTTTCCATGCATTCTGCCATTGTTTTAAAGTTATTGGGTATCATATATCTTGGGCCCATTTTATCATATTATCTTTTATTGTCTCTTTTTCTAGTTCTAAATTTAGAAGCATTTTATAGATTTTATTCAATGGACGTTTTACCCCGGGTTTCATTATTATATCAAATTCAGTATCTTCCAATGATATTCCTTTATCTTTTATAACTTCTTTATATTTTTCCACTATTTGTCTATGGAGAAGCCAATGTGTTGTATAACCTTCACTCATTAATTCCTCCCTTTTTTAAAAATTCTATATTAGTCCCTTCTTTTTTAAGTACATCTTTATATGTTATCCAATCTTTGATTTGTACTTTCTCCAATCTATAAAACGCCTCGTGTGGGGAGACCCAATATGGTAATTTTAAATACAACTTTCTAACTTTTAGCCAGATCCTCAAAATTGCTTTCCTAATATAATGATCTGTAAATACTTTGTTATTTTTATGTTTATCGTACCAAATGTATGCGTGCCAGCCATAATATAGATTAAAACCTTCCAAATTTAATAATTTTGAATTCTTTAATGAAATCCATTCCTTTAACCAAATTAATGCAGATGCTTCATAATAGAGCTTCAGGTCTGGCATATTTAGTCCTCCTTTCTCTTTTATTTCTTTTAAATATTTCATTTTAATTCTTGGTTTTCTCCCATTCCAGATGAAGTTACTTAATTCTTGTTCCCAGCTTTTAATTGGTTTTTCATTCACTATTATAGGTAGATTTTGGAAAAAGGAACATCAATTTCGGTAAAATATTCATTTTTATAGCAGAGATTCTCCCTAATAACGATAAATGTAATTTCTTCCATCTTCTCAAATATTCTTGTATCACTTTCCATATTTTTTTATAGTTGTTGTCAAATAATTCCGAATTATTTTTTGTTAATTGTTATATTCAAATATCTAACTTTTTTTGCAGTTTTAAAACCTGAACGCTCTATTAATTCTGTTTCTTGTGTTTGTGTAATGTTTTTAGTAATCATCAATGATTTTTCTTTATTAATTTTTAATCCTGCTATTTCTCCAAGTGGTTTCAATGTTTCTGTAAATGGTTTAATACTATTTAATGGCTCTTCTAAGATTATTACCAAATCATCTGCATAGGTTTGGATTTTAAATTCATGTTCTTTTATTCTTCTTCCTCTAATTTCTTTATTATTCCTTATTTTATTATTTAAAATTTCTAAACACATTATAAAAAGAAGTGGGGAGAGTGGACATCCCTGTCTCGTACCTTTATTTATCTTAAATTGCTTTGATTTCTCTCCATTTATTATCAGACATGCTTTTTGATCATCATAAGTTGCTCGTATCCAATGAAAGATATATGTGGATTTTAAAATGGTGATAATCATTGTTTTTAGGGAAAGTCACCCTCACATCATTGCAACTCACTTTTTTTGGTCATCGTGAAGGTCAGAATTCATTACCAACCACACAACAAATAAGCCCGCACACAAACCCACGGCAACAGCCCCCTGAACCTGGCCATTTCCTGGTCAGTGAAGAGTGGGGATCGGGGGACAGTGGAGAAGTTTCCAGCTAATTTCTTATAGCTGGGTGCAGAGCAGTGACATCGTATACAGAGACTGCCAGCGGTCTCTGCACACGCCTATTGTTGTGTGCAAAGACAAAGGAAAATAGCTAGACGAGTGTCTCCCCTTCCCTAGCTCTCCAATGATCCATAAAATGGCCAGGTTGCAGAGGGGGGCTGATGCTGAGAAAAGGTAGGTTTGGGGGAAGGATGGATAGGAGGCTGTAATAGCAATGCCATCTAGTGGTCTCAGCCTCCCTTTTATTTGCTTGTGTGTTTTTAGTGAGAAGACCTATGTAGTCCATGACAGTACAAAGTAATAGTGCACAGTCCTCCAACAGAGTCTATTGTAGCAGCCACAGACAAGGTTTACAAAAGCTTATCGGTCAGTTGCCCTTCTTTGTTTAGTTTAGTTTTGTTTGAGCAGTCTAAGTAATAAATTCAGAGTGTCAGTTCAAGGGAGTATCTGGCAGTGCAGTCAGCACACAAAGAGAAGATCAAGGTTTCCCAGGAACATGAGCGAAGGATCCAAATGGAGAATGTGTTGCTTCTACCAGTAATACCAGTTGTCTGCAACAGACTTCTGCCCACCCCATCCCTTGTATTTATTAACCAACAGCCTCGCCCTGCTGCTTGCCTAATTAATGCATCTTCGCTATATAAATGCACTGAGTCTTGTGGGCTCTCCCTTTCTTGTCTATGCTGGGCTGTCCTGTTCATGTGTCTTGTGTTGTGGCTGTTGGTGAGGATCCTGTTTGTGTTTGCACCTGAGTCCTGGAGCTGGGGTATGACCAAAGGAGACACTTGGCTAAACTAATTTGTAGGACTTTTCCTTATTGCGGTTCTCAAGAACTGGAATGTGGAAGTGGATGTGGGAGGAAAGTGATCCCCTCAAACCTCTCAGGGTGCTTCCAGACAGAGAGGGTCTGGCACTGACAATCAAAGGAAATAGTGTAAGTGTTCCATTTCCCCCTTCTTTTGTATGACAGAAATGATGGAAGAAGTGGTAGGAAACATAGAATCATAGAATCATAGAAATGTAGAGTTGGAAGAGACCACACGGGCCATCCAGTCCAACCCCCTGCCATGCAGGAACACTCTCAAAGCACTCCTGACAGATGGCCATCCAGCCTCTGCTTAAAAACCTCCAAAGAAGGAGACTCCACCACACTCCGAGGCAGCATATTCCACTGCCGGACAGCCCTGACTGTCAGGAAGTCAGGAATCTCCTTTCCTGCAGCTTCAATCCATTGCTCCTTGTTCTGATCTCTGGAGCAGCAGAAAACAAGCCCACTCCCTCCTCTACATGGCATCCCTTCAAAACATGGGAGAATCACAAATGGAAGATGGCAATATATGCTTTCTCTCCTCCCAAAATTATGTGAATGAGACAAAGCTAAAGATGTGGGAGCCAAGAAACACTGGACTTCATGTGCTTTTTCAATAATTTTTGTGCCAAGCAGGTCCTTTCTCTTTCTGCTTGACAGTGTAGTGAGGACCAGGTTGAGAATAGCAAACACTGACATGGTGGAGCAGACTGAGGATCAGACTACAACTCTGGAGACCAGCGTTCAAATCCGGTGAGAACCCACTCGGTGACTTTAGGCCAGTCACACTCTCTCAGCCTC
This sequence comes from Cyclura pinguis, assembly GCA_030412105.1. NCBI lineage: Eukaryota > Metazoa > Chordata > Lepidosauria > Squamata > Iguanidae > Cyclura > Cyclura pinguis. The sequence continues at coordinate 83,592,551 of CM059600.1, forward strand.
AGAGGGAGGCAAAGACAATTTCCCTCTGAACAAATCTTGCCAAAAAAACAAAAACAAAACACAATGATAGATTTGCCTTAGGTTGGCTTAAGTCAGAAATGAGTTGAATGGACACAACAACAATATGAAAGACAAAAAACATCATAAGAGACTGTACTTGCCTTTTGTTGCATCTCCCCTGACCTTTTTAAAAAAAAACAAAAAAAAACCCACAATTGGTCCTGAATGACTCTTAGGCCATTTCCACACCGGGCTAGTAAAACGGTGCAGAGCGACCTTCAACGGAGGTCTTCTGCATCATAGAGTGGACTAGGGTGGACTACTTTCTGTAGTTCCATACCTCAGTCCACTCCGGAGCGACTGGAACTGGTCGCGCGGTGTGTTTTTTAAAAACCTCTTTTTCGAGGTTTTTAAAAATCACAGAGCGCGCAACCCTGTGCCGCTCCATTGCCCGACTCTGGAGCAGATTTGCAGGCGTGCGCAAGTGTGTGCCTGCAGATCTGCCGGGGGTGGGCGTCTGGCTGGCGAGCTTCTCCGGTTGGCGGAGAGCCTCCACCAACTGGAAGCCGCCATTTGGGACGCCGGAGGACTGCGGAGCAGTGAACTCGCACTGCTCCTTGTGGCGACGGACTCGGCCGGCCGGAAAACAAAGCCGGTAAGCTCTGTTTTTGGGCGTCCCCCCCCCCCCCCGCCCACATGCGGAAAGGGCCTTAGCTACTTTTCTTATAACTATGATTCTTCATGGAGTAAAAAAATGTCTGTTGAAAGATCTGTGTGAATCATTTTCACTGGAGTCTGGAGCATAATAAAAGCAGAGAGGATTCTTGGGAACAGTAGAATGCCTGGAGGTTGAATCATCATCATCATCATCATCATCATCTCTGAAAAAGAAAGAGAGTCTAGCTAGACCTTGGAAACCCAGAATCAAATCCTGGCTCAGCTGTGACCTTACTGGTTAGCCCTGGGCAGTTTACAGTTTCTCTCCCTGATGTACAGCAGTTGGGAGGCCAAAACATGCACTGAACTCTTTGGAAGAGGAACAGGGATGTGGGAGGAAAAAGAAACCTAATATATAAATAACAAGTACAATGTTTATTTATGGAGGTAGCAACATAGGTGTGACCTGAACGTACTCAGAAGAAGAAAGGTTACCAGTGGCATAGATGTGATGCATTATTACGATTTTAGAATTTATTATCAAAAAAGAAACAATGGGGAAAACGAGAGAGAAATAAATGTAAACAAATATTGTTACATGCACCAATGGCTAATGCTGCAAATAACAATGAAAGGAAAATGCAAATGGTGAGTGGGGAAAATATTCTGCATTTTTAAAAAGAATAAAATTATTGGGTTTTTTTCAAAATGCAGAAAAGGAAGGAAGCAAAAGGGAGAGAGAAAAACACAGGATACGCTTGTGGGCTAAGTGCTATGCACTGATGTAAGCTGACTATATGTCCAAAATAAATAAATAAAATAAAAACAAAAATAAAAAAAATTTGCATGGTGCATAAATTTTACACATAGCTAAATCAGTGAGACCTTCCAAGAGGAATAGTATTTCTTTGCAACCTTAGGGTATGACTCTATTGACAACAGTAAGAATGTGCAGGCTGCAGCCATGCTGAGCATCACTCCAAGTAAGAAGAACACAGCTAAATAGAAAATCTGTGTTGTTGCTATTGTTATTGTTGCTGATGATGATGATGTTATGTGCCTTTAGGCAGACTCTGACTTATGGTAACCCTATCACAGGGTTTTCTTGGCAAGATTTTTTTCAGAGGAAGTGTGATGTTGCTGCCTTCTCAGCCCGGGAGAGTGTGACTTGCCTAAAGCCACCTAGTGGATTTCCATGGCTGAGCTGGGATTCAGACCCTGATCTCCTGGAATCCAAGTCCAACACTCAAACCACCACACTGTGCCAGTTCCATAATTATATATGTGTGTGCAAACATCACAGATTTTTTTAAAATACAAAATGTATACGCTACAATACACTCACCAGAAGTGAGTCAGTGCTAGTCAGGCCCACATCATATGCCAGGAGGGACTGTTATCTTTATTACGTTACCAATATTTAGCTGAGGTTACCTTCCCCTCCCCCAAAAAAAGTCATAGTAGTGCCCAACATGCCTGAGACTTCAGTTTTTGCTGAACCAAAATTAATTTAAAATCTGAAGAGACTTTAAATATTGAAGCTAAGGTCATTTTCCATTAGTTGCTCTCTAAAGGATGACCTGACTCTTTCTTTCACTCAATACTAACTTCATTTACATCATATTTAGTCTTTTTCCAATAAACATTTATAAACTACAATCTGGGGTTTCAATTTCTCTGAAGATGCAATTAGTACTTCCAACACAGCAGGAATAGTGGAGGCACTCACAGCTGTGGGCCCGTATATTAGATTTTGAGATGATTATCTAATGGCAGATTTTACACACACACACACACACACACACACACACACAATTTGTTTATTTCCTCTTAACCCACCAGGACTCCCAATCTGATGCACAACGGATAAAAGCATTCTTTAAAACCAGAGTAAAACAATTTTTAAAAAGAGTTTTAAAAACACACATGCAATTAAAACACCTCCCTAAAGCCAACCGTGCCTTTAAGAAGCATGCAGTAGACAAAACAATATAGTTAAAAAGGATGGGACAACAACTCAGGAAGTTTACCAAGTGTCAGATCATTGCAAGCGAAACCCTTGTCTCTCTGCCCCATATAATCCACCCTATACATGTGGGTCTTCTGGGGGACATTTACTTCAGTCAGCCAGGACTAGACTCACAGCTGTGAACCAGAGGACTTTTTCATCCACTGCACCAAAATTGTGGAAAAGCCTGCTGAAAGAGATTTGACAGTTGGATATGCTGTCTGAGTTTAAAACAGCACGAAAGACAAACCTTTTCCTGCAGGCATATCCAAATAGTTTTTGAATTAAGGGTTTTTAAATTATGAATTTATTTTTTTTTACTATGTATGCATTTTAAACTGAAGTCAATGCTTTTTAACAGATTATATATTTTTAATTGATGTTCATGTTTTTAACTGTGAGATGTGTCTATTTGTCACTCTGTTTTAATCTTGTTGTTCTTCACCTTGATCCATAGGGAGAGGTGGGTAAGAAATAAATACTATTACCACTACCACCACCATTATCTTTGCTGCTACTATGACCTTTTCAGGTGGTAGGAGACACAAGATAGCTGGTGCAAAAGATTTCAGATTCTGGGGCAGTCTCATAAAGAAGGCAGTATGTTAGATGGTCCGGACCCAATGTGTTTGGAGTGGAGGATTCTAGGTCAGAACTAATACCTTGAATTGATATTGGAAGGAAATTGGAAACCAGTATAGTTGGTCCAAAACCAGCAGTGCATGGTCTCTAACACCACATCACAATTCGACCACTGCTTTTTTTCCCCACTAGCTGTAGCTTTCAAATATTTTTCAAGAGCAGCCCCACACAGAGCACATTACAGTTGTTGTTATTAGGAAGTAATTAAGGCATGAACCATTAATACTGAAATATGTCGACAATGAGTAGATAATAGCATTTGAGAAGTTATCTGTACAGTCTAAATTCAGCAGTTAACTCCTAGTCCATCAGAGAGTCTAGTCAAACCAGAAAGCATACACCAAGCCAAGGAACAGAGAACTTTGATTGGAAGGAGGGCTAAATTTCCTAATTGCTGACCAAGCCATGAAATGAAGAGACCACACACGCAGGTCTTGGGTTAAACAAGGATAATTTATTAATGTATGCCTAATTAACATGAAGCTAGAATGTCAAAGTGAACTTGAACTTGGGATTGAACTTGAACTTTGTCACCCAAGAAGGGGAGGGTCGACATAATGGGATTTACTAAGGCGAGGGGTCACCTCCCGACTCCCCCTCACCTGCCATAGTGACCTCATTAAGTGGCCTAATTAAACACCATCCTAAATAACCAATCTGATGTTCCCCTTGCGCAGTATAGGGTAGGTGAACCCCCCCAAAGGGGGGGGGAATTCCTACTCAGCCCCAAAGTGACCAGCAAGCTTACACTGAAACCAGAGGGTGGGAGGATGGGAACCCAACAAAGAGCAACAAAGAGGCTGGGGAGGAGGTGGTGTGGCCCTAAAAAGGGGATTGCTGATGCAGCCCCCTCCCCAGCCCATCATGCAACCCTTGATTGTGCAGTGATTGTGTGGTTTTCCATAATGGGAGGGCAGCAAAGACATCTCCTCCCCAACACGCAGTGCCACGGGTGGGGGGGACAGATTCCCAGCCCCCTGTAAACTGGAGGATATCAGTGTGGGGGGCCAGGCATCCCCACTCCAAGCTTTGGCTGAAGCAGAGGCTGAGACTTGGCTCCACACTTCATGCTTTCTGGCCAAGGTGCCAGGTTGGAACTTCTGCAGTTTTCAACCTTGCTTTCACTGAAGAAGGCAAAGCACAAGTCATGCTATCTTAAGGAAGACTCCTCGTGGCTCTCTGCAACTCCATCAGGAGCCACCTTCACTTGCCCTCCCTTTTCTCTATCGGAGAGGGACAGAAGGCTGTGGGGAGGGGAACAATTTGGGCAATTCTTCTTTTATTTCCAGTCACTCATCAGATGAACTCATGGCAACTCTGATAGTTTTATTTTATTTATTTCTCTGGTTTTATATTTTTATTTAAGGCTTTGAGCAGCAAAATTTCTACAACCAAGTCCTGCACTGGTGCTTTGTGAGGTGTATGGAATTGTGGAAGGCTATATATGTGTGCTGGATTCGTAAAAAATATTGAATTATTGTTGGTGGGGTTTATGCCCCTCCCAACTTTATATAAATCTGTAAATTGTTTTAATTTTCTAATTGTGTTTGCAATATTCATTTATAGGTGGCCCCATAGAATCCAAAGAAGTGGTACATATGCCTGTAGGTGCATTTCGTGTGTGGTTTGTGAGGGAAAAAGTCATCCGAAATTCAGCAAACACAAAGAAGGTTTCAACGTTACGTGCCAGCAGCCTTGTTTGGAAAGAAACGGCACGTGTGAGCCTCGATTGAAAGGGAAGGAAACTGGCACCTATCAAGTATCAGTCTTCTTACCGAGGCTAACCAAGGTGGTTTGGCCCAGTTGCTTAGATATGGGGAAGAGAGTGGGTGTGCAACTGTTCTGAGATCGTTGCTGTGTGCATGCTTTCTGTGGGTGTTTCTTAAACTGAGCTGAACTCTTAAGAAAGGAAACGCCATACCTGCAAGGCTAGCTTAAAGTGGCAGGAAACCAGAGATCATCACTAATCTACCTTTAGTTAGAAAACAGAAGTGGAAAGAGAAACCACAGCTAACACTAATAGGTTTAAGAGTAAAAATTTCCTGGTTTGATCAGTGAGCAGCCATGTTTTCACTGGGTCCCCAAATGGCAGCAGCATTGCTACTAATGGGGTCTCCAAGGAGAGAGTATGTCATAACTGGGTGCCACAACACAGAAGACGCTAAGACTTCCTCAGGTCCGCTCTGTATTGTTTTGCTAGTTCTGTCACATTTCAGCAGGAACATTTGTAAAGCTTTGCTGGATTTAGTGACAGTTTTTCTGGCTTGAATACCTTCCTGAATTCTTGCCTTTCTAAATTATCTTCATCCCAACATCACATTCTTTTCCTCAAACTCATATTTCTACCCATTCCGCAGTCCTCTGAGCAATTTAAATACTGCTTTTCATTAACTCCCCAGCAGGACAATCAGAAGGTGGGAATGGCAGAAGGATCCCCCTTATAGCAGGAGTGGGAATTATTTGGGTCCAAACTGGATCTTGGGGCTAGTGCACATCTGTTTTCTGTCAATTCTGGGCCTTTTGCATTTAATTTTCCTACCAAAGGTTGACTACTAAAGCCTGGCCATTGACTGTCAAGGAAAATGCTGGTGCACTACTAAGCAAACTGGTCTAGAAAAGATATAACTGGCACCGTTTGGGCTGCATTCCTGATTGCATTACTTAAGATATTTCTCGTGCTTTTTCTGTTTATTTAAAAGCATGTTTGTTTGGGGTAATTCTCGAGAGCTTTCCCCATCATCTCCCGAACTACAGCCCAGATGTTCATGCTGTTATTCATGTTGTTACATTTCGACACATTACGTGTTCACAGCTTAAGAAGCGTGCAATCTGCAAGTGCGGTGTGCTGCTTAATTGATCTTGGATATTTCAGCTTGGTCCTCATCCTTGTCTGTTCTCAGACTGTAACAGTGTCCTCTTATAACCTCCCGCTGTCCTGATTTCTCAAAGACAGTCCCAGTGTATTCTCTGGCACTCCATTTTTTAAACCTGCTTTTAAAATGTCCCAGTTTTTCTCTCTTCCTCCCATTTCTCCCTTTTGTTCATTCCATTGCTGCAAACTAAATTCAAAATGCAAAAGTAGTTTTCACTCAATTAACTGAACTGGTTGTGAGGAGAGAAAAGATGAGAGGGAGGAATCTTATCCTTCCCTCTCAGCTCAGGTAAAAGGAAACTCCGGCAGCCTCCCTTACCTTGTCTTTTCTTCCCCACCGATAAGTTTGGCCATCTTGGATACACTCTGATCTTGCTTGGCTGCATCTGTCCCAGTTTTCATCTGCAAAATATTGGAGGGTATGGTTTGTTCCCCTCCCCTGTTGTGGGTCTTCACTGCCTGCTTTGAAGCAATTACAGTTGAACAGGTATATTTAGCACAGGGCCTAAATCATGTTGCCGGAGTAAGTCCTGAACTATATTTTATGCAACTAACATTCCTAACAAAATGCACCAGACATTTGCTCATGTTGTTCCAAGCAAGTTGCCTGAAGAGATATAAAAATATAAAGCTATATATCAAAAGGCTTAAAGGTGCAAAATTAATGGCAAAGGGAGGCCACTAAGAATCAAAGGGACTGGATGCAGGCTCACCTTGTTCTGAAAACTGAGGAGGAAGTGATGTGATGTTCCTCTTGACAACTCGTGTGCTTTTGAGATTAACGAATGGTCACACTCTGTAATCAGATCAACTGTAAATCTGGAAAGCTGAATGCAACTCCAGTGAATGTGATGACATTAAGCAGCCCAACAGATTTTGCTATGTGCTGACATCACAGAGGATTGAGGAAGGCTGGCAAGGTGGAGAGAAGTGCATCTTTGTCAGGTCACATGGGAGATTCTAACCAATCAAACACCTGAGAACATCCATGAAGGTGAGCAGCAATAATTCAAGGTCATTCTTCTGGACTTCTTCCTGAATGTATATTCTAATAGTGTCTAGAGCTCAAAGAAATTCTTTGTAGTGGTCACACTGGGTCCCTATTCTCTTTTGTGAAGACCCCCTGTATATGGTTAAAGCTTATTCTGAGTTCAGTAGGCTATGGTTTCAATCACTGCAATACCTTATTCCCAAGCATTTATATGTAGTACTGTAATAATATTGCTGTAAAAGCCCCATCTTTTTTTTAAAAAAACAATATTATCTTATCACATTCTGTCACCATATTTGATGGTTCCACAAACATTAAGATATGTAAGGGCTTAACTTTTAAGTAATTTTAAATATATGTTGTTTGTTTTTAGGTATTAGTATTTTTTTTCTTTTAAGATGATATGCATTTATAACTGTTTTGATTGGTGTTATGTTTTTAGCTGTTATGTGTTAAATCTTTGGTTGTCCCCCACCTCAATCCATGGGGAGAGGTGGGTAAGAAATAATAACAATAACAATGATGATGATGATGATGTGACTGGCTACGTGAGTGGTTTGGCTCACATCTACTTCTGCTGAAGTAATGTAAGAGCAACTGGTTTGAAAACATAACAGAAATACAGGCATACAATGGGTTTGTGTATACTTTAGATTCTCTACCACCAGGTGTTCTCAAATATTCTGCCTTGAGAGAGTGAGAAATGACTGTGGTTTCCTGTGACAAAATAGTAATGTAAGGCAGAGCCACTCACAAAATGGTGATAGATGCAAGTGGCACAGTTTGGCATAGTGAGCTTGTATTTACCAATATCATTTTATGCTGATGTCTAATCCATGTTTGAAAATCCCTTGCCATAGCAGTTTCCTTGTGGGAAGGAGTTCCATTGTGCAGGTTTCTTCAAATAAGGAAAGATAGTTTTTGGAGGTACCGCAAGCTGATCCAGAGGCTCAAAAATAAAGATATTTTATTTTATATTTTCCTCTCATCTCCACATGGCTCCCCAAAGATACTTTACCGCCATTTCTTCTCCTAGTCTACTTTCACAGTTAACTTGTAGCCATTGTCTTTACCTGCTAGTTTCTTCGATCTCTCTTACCTCCTGCTTGTACATTCAGTTCCCCCTACAAGACTTCTTCCTCTACCTTTTTCATATTTCTCTTTCTCCTCTTCAAAGCCAGCTCTGGTTTTATTCCCTAAGAGCAAGGAGACCCTTTCTTCTCCCCCTCTCCCCATTCTCAAACTCCTCCAGCCACCAGTTACTCAGTTCTGCCTTCTTTTTCTCTTCTTCCCTCTTCACCAGGCGGGCACATCCACACACACACACACACACACACGATTTCTGCTGTCCCTGGGCTCAACTATGTTTGTTGCTATGTGCTATCAAGTTGGCTTTGACCCTTTTCGCACCTTACCCTTTCACGGTGCTGGGGTGCGGGGCTCGCGCGAGCAGCCTCTGGAGGAAGGCTCTCGCTTCCCTGCCTGTTCAGCTCTGCAGTTGCTTCCAGGTCACGCGAGTGCCCCGCCTCTTCCTTTCACAGTGCAGCCTGGGACCTTTCCCAGCCTGCACTGGACAGAAAGCATGACTGGCCCGGCTCCTGAGGCTCTGCACACCAGGTAAGTGCACGTGGGGCCCCAGAGCAATGCACAACCACGCAGCATTTTCGGCTTCAAGCCGAAAATGAAAAAATGCATGCTCGGTCCGCATCAGGCCCTCGAGCATTGCGCAAATGTGAGTGTGTCGTGTGGACTGCTCCTCACATGTGCGTGATGCTCAAGGGGCCCTTTTGCATCAGAAATACCGTACGAAAAGGGCCCAAGACTCATGTTGACCCTATGAATAAGAAACCTCAAGAAACACAGTCATCAGCAGCCCTTCTCAGGTCTTAAAACACAGCGCCATGGCTTCCTTGATTGAACCTATCCATCTGTAATCTGGTCTCCCTCTTTTCCTACTCCCTTCCATTTTACTGAGCATTATCATCTTTTGCAGTGATTTGTGCTGTCTCATGATATGTCCAAAGTAGAATAAATCCAGGTTAGTTGTTTGGCCTCTGTCTTTCTGAGGCCTGGGAGGTGGCAGTTCTCTTGCACAGAAGAAAGACTAGCAACCACAGTACTTCTTTTTTCCTTTCCCTGAGTCTGTCCATCCTTTTATTTTGTTTATTTGGGATGTTTTTGTCAGAGAATCCAGGCAGAGAACCCTGGGAAAATGATCAGCCCACTACAAAGATGTTGCATCATGCCCCAGCTGTGGGTAATTGAAAGGTTGCATAAGAAACTGGGGTCGTGTGCAGATGGTAGAGGGAGGTGTGCAAACCTCTACCTGATTGGTTGTAGATATGTATATAACAAAGCAACGCCAGTATGTATTTGTCTGTTGACCAAACCTGGTGCCTGGCACAAACTTTTGTCTGTCTGTCCTATGTTTTGTATATAACGGAACTTTGCTGCAAGATAAAGTGCCTCCTGTTTTGGAAGAAACTCCTCTGTGTGTGAGTATCCTTACTGGGGAATAAGGCTGCTGCTGTTGGCTCGCTGAACTCTGGTTTTTCCGCTGCGTTTCCGTGGGGCTGAAACTCCTATCATCCCCAACAGTGGTTATGGGCCCAGGCCCAGAGTGCACAGCATCCACAGCGCACCTGTAGTTGTTTTTTCCCTGGATACTGGGACTGTTTTTGACTGTTTGCCTGGCTCTCCAGTGCTTCGGGAGTTTGTGTTTTGGCAGAGAGGCAGTTAATCTTCAGTCCGGAGCTCATCAAGGTCACTGCGGCTAGCTGCTTTGTTTGTTGAATTTTCCTTACAAAGGCAGCAGCATGGCTGAGGGAAGTTATCTGCATTTTGAAAAGTTGACTGAAGCTAATGATCAAAGCTGGCAAATTTATGTGAGAGCCGCTTTGACAAAAGAAAACTTGTGGCACGTTTTGGAAAATGAGGGACAGCCCCCAGAAGGAGCAACTGCTGCTCAAATAGCGGCGTTCAGGGTTGCTGACAAAAAAGCCAAAGCAATTATTTTGCTTACTTTAAGTCCTTCCCAGTTGATTCACGCTGCTGCTGCAGACACAGCATATCAGCTCTGGGAGGCTCTGAAGCGTGTGCATCAATCTTCCTCGTGTTTGTCCAAAATGCTATGGGCGAAAAGATTGTATAACACAAAGTTATGTCCCGGAAACTGTGTAAGAGAGCACCTCATGCTGATGAAACGGTTATTTCAAGAGACAGACGACAGGGGGGTAATTATCCCAGAAATGCAGAAAAGTTTTATTCTGCTGGGAAGCCTCACTAAGGAGTGGGACTTTTTGATGTACAGCCTCCAGGGTGTGCGTGAGGAAGAGCTGACTGTAGACTTGGTAGCCGGGAGGATTTTGGAGGAAGTCCAACATAAGCAGTTCTATTCCAGACTGCAGTCGGAGGGGAGAAAAGCCAGTCGCCAGGAGGGAGAGGCAGCTCCGGAGGTGGCATCTGACCGGGAAGAAGGAGTGTGTAGCTATGCCAGATGCTGCTACAGATGTAAGAGAGTCGGCCATCTCCAGAAGGACTGCAGAATCCCAGCACCGAGCAGAGGGAAGAAGACAGCCCAGAAGCGGAGGGGCGTGTCGTCACAGGCTGAAGGCCATGTGTTTGTGGCAAAAGAACAGTCTGAGAGTGGTGTGTGGTTGCTAGACAGTGGTGCAACTCACCACATGGTGAACAATTTAAAGCTGTTGAGTAATGTTACAAATGCAAATATAACAGCAATTTCCCTTGCAGATGGGGCACCCAGCAAGGTGCAGAAGATGGGTACTGTATATGTGCCATGTTTTGGGAAATCATTTAATAATGTATTGTGCCTGACAAATTTGCAGAACTGTATTTTGAGTGTCTCCCAACTGGCCAGTGAGGGTTACAAAGTGGTGTTTGAAGGGGAGAAATGTATAATTACTGCAAATGGTGTTTTTTGTGCAAATGGGGTGAAAAAGTAGGGGTTGTACCACATGTTGCCCAAAGGAAAAGTGGCAAACATTAACCCTTTGTGTAACAAACCTCTATATGAAAAGTGTGTACGTAATCTCCACAGAGTGATGGGACATGCCAGCTACAAAGGTTTGCAAGAGTTGGCAAAGGTATGCCCTGGGTTACAGGTCAGAAATTGTCCAAAGTTCCTAGAGTGCTCTGTGTGTAAAAAGGTTAAGGTAAAGGCTTACCCCATTGCCAAGAAAAGCAAGTGTGTCACCCAACAGCCTTTTGAGGTTGTACATGCAGATTTGGCTGGGCCATTCAAGCCAACTGAAGGGCAAAATAGGTATGTCCTGGTAATTGTAGACAGACACACCAGGTACTCCTATGTCTATCTACTGAAAGAGAAAAGACAAGCAACTGAAAAGTTCCAAGAGTGGGTGAATGCTGTTGAGAGGGAATTTCCTTATAAAGTGACCAGTCTTGTGTCAGATTGAGGGGGAGAATTCCTGTCTAACAGCCTGCAAGCCTGGATGTGTAAGAAAGGCATAAGGCATAAAACCACCAACCCCCCATCTCCCGAGGAGGATGGACTTGCAGACAGAAGAATTGGGCTGTTAAAACAAATGAAGGACTGTATGATGGAGGATGCCCAAGCCCCAGCAGGACTTTGGGGAGAAGCAATAGTGATAGCAAACTACCACTTAAACAGGATGTGGAGTTCAAGTGTGAAGCAAACTCCATATTACCTATTGTATGGTAGAGCGCCAAACCTGCAGCATCTACGTGTTTGGGGTCAGTTTGCTAGTGTGTATGTTCCCCCAAGTTTCAGAAAGTCTGGAGAGGAGAAATCTAGACGGTTACGCTTTGTGGGATATGAAGGTAACAACTATAGATTTCTACACCATGCTAGCAAAATAGTGTATTCTAGGAGTGCAAACTTTGAAATCCATTCAGGATGGGATAGACTGCACTGTAACCAAGAGGTTTTGATTCCCCTGGGTAAAAGTGTGAAAAGTGTGAAAAGACTGCACTGTAATCAAGAGGTTTTGGTTCCCCTGGGTAAAAGTGACAAAAGTGTTCCTGAGAATGGAGAGGCAGTGATGTCTGATGAGGAAAAGGACAGTGTCCCAGATACACTTGAAGGCTCTGAAGATGGAGGGGCGGTGATGGCTTATGGTGAAGAAAGTACTGAGGAAAGTACTGAGGAGGAGAAGCCAAAAATCTCACTCAACATCACACCAAAGAGTTCAACACCACCACCTAGTGCTGAACCTGCATTTACGGTCAAGAGAGAGCCTCGCACTGAGGTCAGCACTAGTTCCAGCAGTGGTTCCAGTGAAAGTGGGTCAGGAAGTACCCAACTTGCTGAGTCAGGAAGTAAAGTTATGCTTATCCCTAAAAGGTCAGGAGGAGGGTATTTTGCTGTCCCGTGTGACTGAGGCAGAAATTTTGAGTGTAGGACTACATTAGGGTATGGTATCAAAATGTGAGGCAAATGGTCCAAGATGGGATTTTGTGCTTGCGGTATTGTCCATCTGCAGATCTGCTCACAAAGGCACTTCCAGTAGTAGGCCATGAGAAGTTGGCAGGTAAACTGGGCCTTGCCACCAGGGTGTAAGGTGGAAGATGAATTGTACCCTTAAATGTATGTATTGTATGTATTATGTAACATGTATTGTATGACATGTATGGATTGTGACAATTTTGGAGGGGATTGTCAGGGATTCCAGGCAAGGAACCCCGGGAAAATGATCAGCCCACTACAAAGATGTTGCATCGTGCCCCAGCTGTGGGTAATTGCAAGGTTGCATAAGAAACTGGGGTCGTGTGCAGATGGTAGAGGGAGGTGTGCAAACCTCTACCTGATTGGTTGTAGATATATATATATACCAAAGCAATGCCATATGTATTTGTCTGTTGACCAAACCTGGTGCCTGGCGCAAGCTTTTGTCCGTCTGTCCTATGTTTTGTATATAACGGAACTTTGCTGCAAGATAAAGTGCCTCCTGTTTTGGAGGAAACTCCTCTGTGTGTGAATATCCTTACTAGGGAATAAGGCTGCTGCTGTTGGCTTGCTGAACTCTGTTTTTTCCGCTGCGTTTCCGTGGGGCTGAAACTCCTATCATCCCCAACAGTTTTAATGCTGTTTTCTCAAAGCAAGAGGTCCTCAAGGTTGCACCTCCTCAGAACACACATACAAAACAAAGGAAATTTATGACCCAAATCCTTTTGGTTAGTCCCAGCAAGAGAAGGCTTATTGACTCGACTGTTATATGCTGAGTGAACACATAGGTCAATCCTATTAATTCAATGGGTTTGCTCTTTCTGGGACTCAAAGTAGGATTCAAGCCTATAAAATACATTTAGCTACTAACATTTTCACCTTCCTTCTCCTCTCAGGCCCTTTTTGCACGGCGTTTTTGAAGCGAAAGGGCCCCTTGAGCGTCGCATAAATGTGAGGAGCGGTCTGCATGATGCAGTCACATTTACACGGCACTCAAGGGCCTGACGCGGACCGTGCAAGCATCTTTTCATTTTTGGCTCAAAGCCGAAAATGCTGCGTGGTCGCGCATCGCTCCGGGGCCTCATGCTTACTTACCTGGCGTGCAGTGCCTCGGTAGCTGGGCCAGTTGTGCGTCCTCTCCTCAGTGCAGCCTGGGAGGTCCCAGGCTGCACTGCGAATGGAAGAGGCGGGGCGCTCATGCAAGGAGGAAGGAGCTGCAGAGCCGAAGCAGCAGGGATGCGGCGGTGTTCCTCCCAAGCCTTCTCGCACGAGAACCCCAACCCAGCAGCGCAAAAAGGTAAGGTGCGAAAAAGGCCCACGTCTGCACACTTGGGTAGCCGTATGCCAAGTATCTGTCATCCATTTCCTTTTTTTCTTTCCTTCCTTTCTTTTTCCCCCTCTTCCTTCCAGCTTTGTTTGCTGGAGCCTTGCTTTCCGACTAGTCCCTGACCTCACACAGGCCTAAGCATCTCTGCTCTTTCCTTGTCTTCTAGGTTCCTACAAGTTCTCTGTAAGAAAACAGGTAGAAATCGCTTATGTATTCTTCCTCTCTGGGGCCTGTACAATGGTGGACCTTACCCCCATTCTCTCAGTAGTTCTGTTGTTGCTTTTCTATATCATGAAACAGGCTGATTTTAGACAAATTCTGTGTGAAGCTGACATGTATCTCCTCCCTATCCTTTTTAAACTGAGCTCTTTCAAAGTCACTGATCCATGCCCCTGTTGTCAAAACACCCTCTTCAAAAATATGACAGCAAGGGAGACAAGGAGCTAGCTTGTTACGAAGACTTTTTTTTTTTTAATATGCTAGAAGTTGGAAGCTTTGGTTTCAAATATTTGATAACCTCAAATGTTTGTGTCTTTGCTCAAAACTTAATCTCATTCTGGAATCCAGCTTTGTTCTGCCGGGGCAAGATGCTGCAGATAATGAAATAACAGGATGTCTGTGATCGAAAAGGTGGTTTATTGGCACAGTTGGTAAATTCAGCAGCAACCTGGGCCATAACTCTTGCTAGAGAGTGAAAATAAATCATTTTCTTATGCTTGTCTTCTTTCCCAATCCACCCACCAGTCCCCACCTTGTCACAGTGAGAAGGAAATTAGAAGGTGGGGGTAGAGAAAGTATGTTATTGGAATAGTTATAGTCCACCAAGGTTAGAGTCAGCAAAAGCACAGACAGTTTTGAACTCAAAAGAAGCATTGTTCTTATTTGGGATTCTTATACAGTAGGTGACTAATTGTTTACATTATGGCCATAAAAATGGACACTGACTTGTCATTCATTCACAGAGTTTCCTGGATACCTCTACATTTCCCAATATCTAGACGTATCCCACCACAGATCCTATCATCCCTTGCCAGGGAGCACCTAGAAGTAGCAATCTGGTACGTCGGAAGGGCCCAAGGTTGGTGAAGCCTGCTATACGGGATCATAGAATCATAGAAATGCAGAGTTGGAAGAGACCACAGGGGCCATCCAGTCCAACCCCCTGCCATGCAGGAATACCCTCAAAGCACTCCCGACAGATGGCCATCCAGCCTCTGCTTAAAAACCTCCAAGGAAGGAGACTCCACTACACTCCGAGGCAGCATATTCCACTGCCGGACAGCCCTGACTGTCAGGAAGTTCTTCCTGAGGTTCAGGTGGAATCTCCTTTCCTGCAGCTTGAATCCATTGCTCCTTGTCCTGGTCTCTGGAGCAGCAGAAAACAAGCCCTCTCCCTCCTCTACATGGCATCCCTTCAAATATTTAAACATAGCTATCATGTCCCCTCTTAACCTTCTCTTCTGCAGACTAAACATATCCAGCTCTCTAAGTCTATCCTCATAGGGCTTGGCTTCCAGGCCCTTCACCATTTTGGTCACCCTCCTCTGGACCTGCTCCAGCTTGACCATGTCCTTCTTGAATTGGGGTGCCCAGAACTGGACACAGTATTCAAGATGAGGTCTAACCAAAGCAGAGTAGAGTGCTACCAGTACCTCCCTCGATCTAGACACCATACTCCTATTGATGCAACCGAGAATTGCGTTGGCTTTCTTGGCTGCCGCATCACACTGCTGACTCATGTTCAGCTTGTGGTCTATTAAGACTCCTAGATCCCTTTCACACATACTGCCATCCAGCCACATGTCCCCCATCCTATATTTCTGCATTCCATACCTAAGTGTAGGACCTTACACTTCTCTCTGTTGAATGGGATGGCAGTGGGACTTCCTTCTGAACAATCATGTACAAGATTGCAAAGTATGTGCAATACATTGAGATCAACTGACATCCTCTACAGGCCTGGGATATATTTGTATTTCTCCTGTTTAAGTTGACAAGTTTTGTAGCTCCTAATGGCTGGGAAAACAGCATACTCTCCAACTGTCCCAATATGGGCAGAGATAGTCCTGCTGTCCCAGTTTTTCAGATGTTTTAAAATGTTTCAGTTTCTCTTTCCTCGGCCCTTTCCACACGGGGGGGGGGGGGGGAACGGGCCAAAACGTCCAAAAACGGAACTTACCTGAAGCCGGGTAAGTCCGTTGCCACGCGGAGCAGCGCGAGCTTGGTGGAGGCTCTCCACCAACCGGAGAAGCTTGCCAGCTGGAAGCCCGCCCCCGGCAGACCTGCAGGCATGCACTTGTGCTCGCCTGCAAATCCACTTCGGAGCCGGGTGACGGAGCGGCGCGGGGCTGCATGCTCCGTGCTTTTTAAAAACCCCGAAAAAGAGGTTTTTAAAAAACACGCAGCGCAGCTAGTTCCGGCCACTCCTGAGTGGATTCTGGTGTGGAACTACAAAAAGTAGTCCACGCCAGTCCACTCTATGGTGTAGAAGACCTCCATGAGAGGTCGCTCTGCACCATTTCAGAAGCCCGGTATGGAAATAACCCTCCTCTTACTTTCCCCCTTTGTCCTCAAGCTTACTTCAATTGATACAAATTGAGTTCTAAGTGCAAAAGTAGTTTGCATTTAGTTAAGGGAAGAGAAGAGAAGAGAAGAGAAGAGAAGAGAAGAGAAGAGAAGAGAAGAGAAGAGAAGACTACATGTAGAATCTTTTTGTCTGTTGGCTCAGGCAAAAGCAGAGTGCAGCCTTTCCTAGTTTGTGGATTCTTCCTCATTAATAACTTTTGCAATCTTGACCACACTCTGATGTTGCTAGGCCACATGTGTCCCACTATGAAATGTTGGGAATGTGGACTCACAAACTGTTTATGGACTTCCTAAACCTAACTGGTGAGAATAGAATACTGAACTAGAAGGAAAGGCCTTTGGGCTGATTCAAAGGAGCTCTTCCTGTGTTCACATCAACCTTGCTTTGGGTACAAGGGTCCTGGTTTTCATCTGTTAAATGTTGGAGAGTATGAAATTGTACTGAACAATGGTACAAGATAGACCAGAAGTGAGAATGTTCCAGAGTTCAGAGTGTTGTGCCACACAATTTATAGTTCTTCCAAAGCTCTGGAGGGCTACCTTGGCTTTTGAGGCAATTAGAAATAATACTGCATCATTCCTGGGGCTCTTTAGCACCATCTTTGGCACAATTATAGCACTATGATTCCACTTTAACTGCCATTGCAGCTTACTATAGAACCCTGGGATTTGCAGTTTAGGAAGGACATTTATGCCCTTTCCATACCTTACCTTTTTCCAGCGCTGGGGTGCGGGGATCGCGCGAGCAGCCTCTGGCGAGAGGTTCTCGCGTCTGGGGTCTTTTGGCTCCGCACGAGCTGCCCGCTCGCTTGAGAGCCCCACCCCTTCCTTCTGCAGCACAGCCTGGGAGTTTCCCAGCTGTGCTGGGGCAGGAGTGTCACCGGCACAGCTCCGGAGGCTCCGCATGCCAGGTAAGTGTGCGTGGGGCCCGGGAGCAATGCGCGATTGTGCACCATTTTCGGCTTCTAGCTGAAAATGAAAAGGTGCACGATTAGTGCCTGCCGGCCCCCGGACCATTGGGTGATTGTGAGTGCGTCATGCAGATCACTCCTCACAATCGCGCAACGCTCCAGGCGCCCTTTTGCATGGAAAATGCTGTGTGGAAAGGGCCCTAGAATTCTCAGCCAGACAGCTTTACTACCTCTCTAGGTGATGAATGCCAGGATTCCACAGGATGTCGCTGTGGCAGTTACAATGGAATCGTAGTACTATAATTGTATAGTATGAAAGGGCCCTTGTTGACTTTGGGGCAGTTTGGGTTAGGGTGAGAGATCCTCTGAAAGCTTTTTGAAGTGTTTTAAAACTGTTTCAGCCAAAATGTGCATTCTTTTGCCAAAAATAATTTGGGGGTTACTGGACCACACTGGACCGCCCCCCCTCCAGTTGAGTCTGGCAGGCTTTACAAAATAGTAACTGCCCAAATGCTAAGACATTACTATTTACCCATGGCTTGCAAACCCTGATTACAAAAAGAAAAGAAAATGAAAAATATAGTACTAGCCGTAATCAAATATACAGCTTTGTGTTGTATTGCTTTTTGAAGTTAAGGATTATGTTCCTACCGTAAATGCTGTACATATTTTGAATGTGATAAAGATTGCACGCATTTTCAGTTGGCCTAAATAAACAAGAAACACGTACTCTGAGATAGAAGTTCTTCAGAGAAATTCTAATTGTGACAACTTTGATTAATCTGTTGTGCTTCTGCTCATTCTACAGATGTCTTTCACTCATAAGCTTTGCCTTTTCCTCTGTCTTCAAGCCTGTTTCTACATTCTACATTGAACAGAATTAAATAGCATGAATGGAATTGCCTCTTTGGACCCATGCTATTTTTGCCTATTCATTTATTTTAGGCAGAGCTAATAATATTTATTATTTATATTATTTATATTAAAGCTCATATTTATTATTTATTAATTTATTTATTGAAGTGTTTATTGTTGTTGCGTGCCTTCAAGTTGTTTCTGACTCTAAGACAAATTTATCTACCACCCTGTATGTAGGCATCTCAGATGAGGGCACAGAGAAGGGAACAACATGAAACAATCGTAAAACAATTTAATACAACTCAGGAACAGCAGGGCGTGACTGTAATTCAGTTAGTGACAAGTGTGTAGCCTGAACTTATGTTCACCTATGTCTTTCTGATTTTACTACACAAAGGAGTATCTTGTACCTCTTGCACAGCACCCCCTATGCAAGTGTGCTTCAGAGGACAGATGGGTGCTCCCTCAGCCATTCTGTGGATGGGAGATGGTGCGGAGTGCCCACATACCTTCTGGCTGCAACCAAACAGAGAAAAGCAACTGTTGCCCTCCCAGATCTCTACAGTACTGACTGGAGAGGAACAGAAGCAGCTGCCTAGCAGAACTGCATAAGCGGAGTGCTGCACACCACCTATGTGGATGCAGAATCTTGGACAAGATGTAGGAAGCAACAATCCAATTGGTCAAAGTCAAACCATGGCCACCTGGCCCCAAAAACTTGGGTGCAGGTCCAAGATTTAAAACTGCACCAAAGTGAGGCCAGCATCAGTGCCAACTAGGCCTCCAAGAGGATGACTGGCTGCCACAGCAGAGAAGATTCTCTGTACTTCATTCATATTCACATATCATGGGTCTAACAATAACATTTGCCTTCTTAAAGATGAAACAGTTCATCTCTAATTGTTATTGCAATTATGCAAAGGAAGGAGTCACATTTGAGAGGAAAAACTTGAGGCTGATAGCCTCTTAGTTGACCAGAAACTGAGGTCTTTGGGTTGCAAATTTGCGTTGGTCTTCTCCAAAATTACTCATTGTGCCTGGTTTACTGGAAAACAGGCCTCAATCTAATGGATATCTCAATTAGAGCAGACTTATTAAATCAGTGGGATTTATGTAAGTGTTGACTTAGAATTCAGCAATTGAGTCAATGGGTTTAGTCTAGTCAGGACCACTAGCCACTGGATGTATGCCACTGTTTTCTTCAGACTCCTTTAAGATTAAATGCTCACAATACCAAAAGATAAAGCACTCAAAGCATTCCTGGAGAATCAAATATTAATTTCATAGTGTATCATCCAGATTTCTCACCCACAACTTTGACAAATGCTGCTGTGAATTGTTCAGTAAACAGCAGTATTTTCTGTCCATGTAGTGTTTGGCTTTCTTATTTTTCAGCTGTTTGAGTTTGCTAATAATTATTATTTAACACATTCTGCCAAATCAAACATTTCAACAGCTCTTTCCAAATCTTTTGGCTAGGTGGTAGTTTTTGAAGAGTGAATTCAACTGTTCATGCCCATCCTTTTCAAAATAAACTGGGTCAGCCAGTGCTAGAAAAACACTGGGAAAAAAGTCTTGTCAAATCTCAGTTTCTCTTTGTTGTACTTGAAAGCACAGCATAAGCAATTCTTAGCTCAAGAGATAGCTATATCATTCCTGACACCACAAGGAAAAATTGTTTTCTCTGACTATGGAGATATGATTTAGCAACAGATTGCAGCACTGAAGAGATTAAACGGCTATTATTGCAACAAATATCTGTATGACTATTATTATTTTCAAATACGTGTGTGTCTTAAGGAAAGTATGTTTAATCCTTTTAACACTTTTTCTTGGGGAGGAGGGATTTCGTAGCCATGCTTTCCACTAGACATTCATAGCTAGGACTATGGGACATGAACACACTTTACGCCATGGTCATTGGACCCCAAAAACTTGGGTGCAGGTCCAGATTTTAAAGTTGGTGCCAAAATTATATGCACAGCATGTACACATCTGCTTGAGCTAGAAGTACCAACATTAGTGTGCCGATAGTCAGTAGTTGCTGGTATTCATGTCATTTCCTGTTTGCTAGTCTTAGCCCCAGGCTCTCTCTTCTTGCATCAACTAGTGTGCAGTTAAGTCTTTGTTCATCCTCCATTTTGTTGTCTCTCTCTCTCTCCCTCCTCTCTATTGGATGAGCACTGTGCAGAATTCTGGAAATGACCAAGTAGCTTGATCTAATAAAGTAATTTCTTATGATATGTGAGACCTGCTGTTTTTATATGCATCTACCTCTTGTTGTTCTAATAACAATGCTAATGTTGCAGACAGAATAATTGCAGATGCCATTGTGGCATAGGGTTATCTGGAGTCAAACTGGACTTTTTTTTAAAGAGACACAAATTATCTAGTTTGATTAGTGCAACTGCATTAATTGGAAATGATCTCTTTGTACCTCTGAAAACAAAACTAAAATATCATACATCAAATAGTGGCAAGCATTCTTCTAGTTTCCCTTCTATAAGTTTCCCTTACACATGCATATGGTTTGGGGATGCTATTACCACAAAACATGGGTGACTCAGGGGTCCACCCATGATGCCAGTACCTCCATGTGACAATGGAGAATTAATTAGCTCAATTAGGAGGCCAGTGAATGGGGAGAACCTAACAAGATCTTCCACCAATGTTTACAGGGTCTTCACAAGGCAAGAACCAGTCAGAGATTCCAAATAAACTAAAATGTGTTTTATTAAAGAATTCAGTCACACACACAAAAGAGCCAAGTACTCACACACACAAGAGCTAACCAAACGAAAGAGAGAAGAAAGTTGTTGATAGCAGAGTTTTAGGGAATGGGCAACAATTACTGGTCCTGAAAGCAGAGAAAAAAAGCACTGGTGTGGCTTAGACTTGTGCCCAAGGACAGTACTCATTCAGGAATCAGTGTCATGCCCTGCCTTAGAGACCCTGACAGTGAGGAGGAGGATTCTGAGTCTGAGGCAGAAGTTTCCCCAGAGGCAGACATTTCCCCAGAAGCTTGCTCAGGAGAAGATAACAGACAACAGCAGGGGCCTGAGCAGGGGGAACAAATAGCTGGAGATGAAACAACACAGATTCTTACTGTGCAAGAGAGATGGCATCAGAAAGAGGGGCATCATTGCTCAACGTGTTTAAGTAACAAATGAGCCCTAATGAGAGAACACCTGTGGCAACAGCATTAGTAAGATAAAACCTGGCCCTTCTGTTCCAGGGTCAGCAACTGATTTTCCTCATCACTGAAGCCCTGCACTGTGTTGCATCCTGACTACCCTGGTCTTCTGCTTGTTTGACCATGACTTGGATTTGCCCTGTGGATTTGTTTACCCTGGAATCTGGACTTTGTTTTGGACAACCCCTGCTCTTGCCTTATGAGTAAGCTCTGCTTTTGCTGATTAATTGCTGGGTCTACCCTGGACATGAAAATCAGAGTGACAGCATGGCATTCAGCAAGCGAGATACTGCATCTGACTGCCCCAAATGGAGGGGTTTTATACCCAAAATCTGCCTAGAGGGCAAGGGTGTGAATTGCTTTCTGGCCGAGCAAACAATGGAAGTTGCAATGTGGACAATGGGGTCTGGACAGAGTTAATGGTTTTAGTGTTATGTGACAAAATGTTAATGTCTGTCATAATAGCTCTGTAATGGTGGACAGGTAAAGGAAAACAAAGGGAAATGTCTGGGAGCTAGAAAGAAGGACCGAAACAATCAATGGTTTGGTGGGAACTTCTCATCGCTATTGTGCAGCAGCAGAGACGTTACAGCTTCAGCTCAAGCCTGTTATCTCTGGAGTTAACTGGTGATTATCCTGACAATGACCTTGGCTACGCCTAGAGGGGATCTTTGACCTACTTAGTGCACATGTATTCAGACAGTATTTTAACTGTGCCCAGCCTGGCCTTACAGTCAAATCAGGGTCCATTTTATATCAATGCCAATTAATGTATTTTTCCAATTAAATTATATTTCACCAATTAGACTATATCAGGTCTGGGAGTGTGTGCAGGTTGGTAGCACTGCTGTAGGGAATGGGACTTCTGTCTTCCTTATGCAGTGCCCCAAACCCCCATCCCATGTACTGAATCACTTCTGAAGACCCCCTGGCTGTTCCATGCTTCATGGGGAGCAGACAGGATTGCAGAAGCATACAGCTATATCCCTGTAGCCAGACATGAAATGATGATAGTGCTGATTTTTTCCAGGGTCTCTGGATGTGTCAACACTGCTGTTATTCATTTGAACTGGAGGGCCTGATCCATTCAGATCCTGCTCAGTTCAAGGATGCATTGAAGTAAGACAAAGTCACTGAGAGTACAAACTGCAGTGTTATTGGTGACAAGTAGGTGGAAATAGATACAGGAATGGAACATAGAAGCATAGGAAGTGTTCTTATATCCCTTCAGTTGAAACTCTGGCACTCTCTGCCAAACCTGGACCTTCCTTGCTGGACAGGCCAGGGAGGTGGAGGTGGGGGCTCTGGCTGCTGGGGGGTATTTGGCCTCTGAGCAGACACCGCTATGGGCAACCTGTTCTTCCCCTCCTGGTGCTGCTGCCACTCCTTTGCTGGGGCAGGAATTGCAGGTAGATTGTCTTGGGGCCTGAAGCATGCCTCATAGTTGAGGGTGGGTGGCAGAGACCCAGACATCTTCCCTCCTCTTGCCTTTCTTCTTTCCTCGAAGCTCCTCTCTCACTCCTTTGGAGGAGAGGGGGTATCTCTTCAAACTGGTTGTATTTCCTGGGTATTGGATCTGATGTGACTCAAGGGGGAGACCGGGCAGCAAAGTGGCAACCCTGAGCCCCCTTACCAGAGTAAGCTTCTTTACATGCAGTGATATTTGCAGCTGGGTAAAAACAAACAAACAAACAAAATACACCAGGAACCCCTCCTCTCCAGGAGCTTCTTATCTGGGCCTGGGCAAGACCCCTGGGGGGCTGGGTAGATGGGGGAGGGGAGGAGGTGGGGGTGTGGTATCTATACCCGGCAGTCTGGTCCCTGTGGAGCTGCTGCCAGGACCAGACGGAAAGAGGGAGTCTCCAGGCAGTGCAGGTTGGGCAGATGAGGACCCTGGCCAAAGACTTCCCTCCCCTGGCCTGGCCAGTGCAGCTCTCTTTGGAGCTGGTTTCCTTCCCACAGGGCACCCCTGCAGACATCTCTGGAGAGGTGGCCACAGGAACCTGGCCAGCGCTCCTGGGCAGCTAGTCACTCAGGACTCTCTCCCCCCAACCCAGAAACTTGGTGGTTTACCCTTGGCTGCCACCCTTTCTTGGTCTTGGGAGAAGGACTGAGATAGCCAAGGTGCCCCATTGGAGTTTTCTCTTGGGTGTCTGGGCAGGAGGGAGTGGGGATCTGCTGAAGTTTTACACACTACACTGAAACCAGGCAGTCAGTGAAAAGGGCAGCAGGCCTCCTCTGTGGGCGGCATGCGAGAACATGCAAGGGCTGCCCAGAACAGAGGGGTGGGCAGACAGAGTTAGCCAGCATGTGTGGCTCTTAGGCTCATTGGCAAGAGACTGACTAGATGACCTCTGGGGTACCTTTCAGGTTCCTCTCTCTCTGCCCTGCTGTCTTGCACTGGTGGGACAGCTGATCTGTTTATACAGACAGTGGGAGTCAGGCTATCTTGGCTCCTCACTCCAGTTCCAGGCAGACTGCATGCCTGGTGGTCCCAGGCACAGCTTTGGTAGAAACCGGGGCTGGGATGGGCAGGTGGGAAAACAAGCAGTGGGCGATCACGCATTGGCTGCTGGGTAAAGTGCAGCGGCAGCAGTGCTTCCTCCAACAGGAGCCACCTGCGGTAGAAACGCATCGTCAAGCATAGGGGTGCAACTTCTGTGCTTGCCCTGGGTGCTGTTTATGCTAAATATACTGCTACTATGCTACCCTGTGCCATAAAGAATTTCAGTCATGGACTCAGTGGAGGAGGAGGAAACAAAAATGTGTGGTTTAAGCTGGAAATGAGTTCTAGCTCAGCTTCAGAGTACTGAATTAAGTAGCTGGCAAGCATCATTTCAAACCTTTGACGGTGGCAAAATATTGAAGAGCCATTTTTCTGCTGTGTTAGATGTCACATCAGGCATTGGCATTTGGGGGTGAAAATGCTGCTGCTTGTTGCTGAGTCCCAGATGTTACTGCTACTATCACGGCCAGGCACGTGTGTTCATCAGGCAGTGGAAACATGCAAATGATTGGGGCTTGTAGGCATCATCATTGCAGTATCAGCCTGGACCCTGTCTCAAGACTTCCCCTTAGACTCTTATTTTAAGCTGCCATTGCCAGGATATGAGAAGCAGCTTGGACAGAGGAAGGAGGAGCAGGGAGGAAGGAGAATAAGAATGACACAGAACCTTCTCAGGGGATGTTCAAAGGATGTGAAATTCTCTTTCTTGTAAGGCTAGGTTGGCTGCCTCACAACTGTCTTTCTGCCAGGAGGCAAAGGCTTTTCTGTTTACCCAAATCTTTGACTGCTAACTGGCTGTTGAAGAAAGTCTTTTAATTGGGGTGTGCTGATTTTCATCATTACTATTACGTTTTAACTGCCTGTTAAAACTGTTATATATTAATATTTTAAAACAATTGTTTATTCAGTTGTCTGTGTTAGCTTTCATATTATCTATTGTTTTTACTGTATTTTGCTTTAACTTACATTGTGCTCTGGGTCCCATATTAGGAAAAAAAGCAAGAAGATAAATAATCACCTAGTGGGATTCCATGGCTGGGCCAGGGTTTGAACTTTGTTCTCCTGGATTCCTAGTCCAACACTCAAATTGACACCACGCTGGGTCTTTGCTAGGAATTAGCTCCTTGTAATTTTCCCACTGAACAGTGTTATAATTACATTTAGGACAAAATAGACACCATGCCTCATTTACACATATGAGTTTGCACATATGAATTAAGCAAAGCCTGATAGAAGGACCATTTCCCTCATTAATGGAGGGTAATGGAAAGGAAACTCTTTAGATCAACACATTCCAGCTGCAGTCTCCATGGGGTGCTTTGCAACTCTTTAGGCACACTATGCCAAATATTTTTTTCCCCTGACAAAGCACTGTGTCTTTATCATTCCCCTGAGTTAAGCAAAATCTCTCTTTTCTGCACAACTGATACAGAGCTGAATTGGAGT
Source organism: Cyclura pinguis (assembly GCA_030412105.1). Classification (NCBI taxonomy): domain Eukaryota; kingdom Metazoa; phylum Chordata; class Lepidosauria; order Squamata; family Iguanidae; genus Cyclura; species Cyclura pinguis. Next base: position 83,617,991 of record CM059600.1, read on the forward strand.
AGAACTGATACCTGATGATCAGGGAGGTGGCAAACTGGAGTTGATGAACTGCATACTTAACTCTTATTCCGTGTGATGTTTTTCAGAGTCTGATCTGCTGTTGGCTTGGACACAAATCTATAGAGAAGATATAACTTTCAGTTTTCTTCTGATGTTTTCTTTGGCTTACACTGCAGTTCAAGATTAAACATTGATTAGGTATTAAAAGGACAGACATGTCTTTACTTTGGAAAACGGCTCTATGTCTGGCTCTGCCTCCTATAACACTTTTGTGATTCTACTTCTCGATCAAATTCTCTCCTCTAGATTTTCCAAAACCACTTAGTCTTCATAGCCACTGTGGGTATGTAGTATGACTGCAATCCTATACAGCTTAGCATAATGTAGTAGTGCTGTATGTGGACCTATGCTAGGCTGAGCAATATACCCACCCCCACTCCCCATTGACGTATCATACAGCTTCTGAAGCCCCCTTAATTGTTCTGTGCATCATTGGGGAGCGGGCAGATTTGGAGAAATGTCTGGCTTTGTCCTTGTAGTGAGACGGGAAATTATGACGTTAGTGCTGAGATCTGCCAGGGTCCTTAGCATTACTATACTAATTTTGCATCTAGCTGTCAGATGCTTCTCTGATGCTGGAAAGGACATATGTGGGCAAAAGGGGAACTGACGTGTGTGTTTACATTGACTTTCCTAACAGACCACCTATTTCTATTTCTCTTCTCTTCCTCTTTTATTTTTCCATGGAAACTTTTAGATTGGTGTAGGATTCATGTGGCCTGTGGGCCACATAGAACCCTTGGTGTGTCCCTTAGGACCCTCATTGACCACCCAACTTCCCACACCTTCCCTAAAAACCTTTGGATGAAACAGAATTCATCCCAGCCCTGCCCACAATCACAATGGCTCCGGGACACACAAAAACCTTAACTGAGATCCTGCTTGTGTAGTCCAGTTATATGGTGGTTGTGCTCTACCATCTTTCTGCTGACAACTAACCTTGTGCAATCCGCTGTGTATCTATAAATGTGCTTGTTGTTTCCACAATCCCAGTGAATCACATGCTACACTGAAGGCACTGACAAATAGTTATGCACTGTCCAACAAACTTCAATCTTTAATGTTACACTTCAGAATTTCCACTAAGGCAACTGTGAATTGAACATGGACCTTATGCAATGATCAAAAAAAGTGTAATTGCATACTTATGGTCACTTGCATGTGCATAAAACATGTAAAACACCAGTCCTTGTTTCATCTCCCACCCCAAAACAGAAAAAAGCTCCAAAAGGCAACTAATGAAATGTCACTTCCAGTTGCCCAAGACAGTGATCATGATGATGCTTCAGAGGGTCATCATGTGACCCTCCAGAGCAACTGATTATTGGATAGTGTTATCCTCTGGGCTCACTCTGGTTTTAGACTGTAAGATCTCCAGGGTAGGTCTTTATACTTATACTTTGTAAAGCGTGTTGGAATCCTGTTCATGATTTACAATGGTGTAAGTCTGACACACCCCATCATGATTCACTTCTGTTGTGTGGGTTGGAACATGTAACCCCTAAAAGTCGCTCCCAAAGCCTTTGAAGCAGCGTAGCAAGTCCCTGCAGATATCTCTTGCAGCCTGTCTAGTTGCAGCACAGGAGCTGGATGCATTTTCACTCATCCCCATCTCTCCAGCAACATGGAAATGGTTGTGTTGAGGGAGTTTTAAGCACTGCTTGAAAGGTAGGTTTATGGGAGAGCATTGGGAGATGTAACTACACATGTAGCTACATTTCTGGAGCTACATCTCGAGGTGCTTGGTCATGATGTTGTATTATTGTTGTTGATGTTGTTGTGAGAGGAACATTAAAGGGCACAATTGATTATGACTTATAAAGCCCTATATGGTTGGAATCTAGGCTATCTGAAGGAGCATACCTTCTCACATAAGCTTGCCTGAACTCTGAAGATCTACAGTGGAGATGCTTCTCTCAATCTTCCCAGCTTCATGGGTGTGGGAGAAAGCCTCCTTTGTGGCTGATCCTATATTCTGGAACTCACTTTTTAAGGAAACTAGGCTGGCTCCTTCCTTGCTGTCTTTTCACCATCACGAGATGGGTTTCCTGTTCCTGTAGGTGTTTGGGAGCTGATTAATATAACAAGCTTTCTGTTTTAATGCTGTACTTTTTTAACCTATGCTTTCAACTTCTTATTTTATATGGTTTTAATTCTATAGACAGCTTAATTTTTTTTTAAATCTTAACTGTTCGTATGTTTTTAGCTACATGTGATTTTACTGGTATCTCTATTTTGTAAGCTGTCTTTGAGTTGCACTCTTGAGGAAAAAGTGAGATATCCATAAAGTGGTTAATTCATTGGTTGATTGATTGATTGATTGATTGACTGATTGAAGGAGGAACATCAGCATGGAGGGGAAGGAGGGAGGACAAGACCTGCCAAACCAATAACAACAAATTAGCTGTTTGCTTTATATGATTTTCAGGATACCAAGCAAAGGAAGAAGTGAATTAGATTCTGTTGCTTTCTTTACTCTTGAGGGGATCTCCTCTTTGCTCCCTTCAGTTCTTAACAGTCTTCTGAGAATGCTCTGTCATATGTTCCACTGTTTGGGTGGCAAGATTTAAGCTGGCCTGTTTAGCGGCAGCTCCCTGACCTTTCTAATGGAGCTGGCCTACCTTATGATGCCATTGACTACGAGAGAAAATGCATCTGTTGTGGACAATAGGCAGAGAGGGCACGACTTTGCATAAATCTTTTCTGTGTTTAGCATTTGCACAGAAGCAAATTTTAGTAATAGTGACCGGTATTCTGTGTCTTCTGCTTAGTTAAGTATACTTAAAGTAAATTACCTTTGCTGGCCCAGCCTCCCCGCAAACCTAACTAAAATATTCACCTATACCCCAGCTGCCAGTGGAGTGGACCTCTTTCTCCCCATGCAGCTGATGCCCTGTAAAGAGTGGAGGAAGTCACAATCATGGCAATAGTGCCACAATTGTGACTAAGTAGCAATTGTAAATATATAACAGTGGCCCAGATTTACTCATCCATAACTGTTCTGTATTCATGATGGGTATATAGTCATGATTGTGATACTTCTGCCATGGTCATAACTTTCAACCTACTTTATCAGGCATACTTACATGCTTAACTAAGTGACGCAGAATACTGGCCAGTGACTGTAAACTGAAATACCGTACTTCTCACTATGGTGAGAGAAACTGTGACCTTTATGCCCATTTGCACTGCTATCCTGGTGGTAAAAAGCTGATGGGCAATTTCGAGGTCCTTGCATGTCCTTCTTAGAATTATCTTTCAGCCTGAAACTTGAAGTAGGCTCCGAATAGAAGATGCCTATCCTTTCTATCATGAAACACATAACCTGCTTGTTTCCTTTCCACTTTTTAAAAGTTTGGCTAGAGATTTTCTGTTTAGGTTTCTTTCCCATTAGAAGAGCAACAATGATCTCTGCTGCTGCGTTTATTGCTTCCTATGGCAGGTTGTTTTTGCATTGTTATTTATTTTTTCATTTATTTATGTCCTGGCGTTTTCTCAGCCCTGCAATTCAAGGTAGTTTACAGAAAACAGATACAGATAACAGAAAACAATACAGATAAAAAAACTCAGATCGGTAAAAACATGTTAAAATATAACTAAACTATGAATAACATTGAAAACAATTTATAAAATAGCCACAAAGGACAAACAGACAGCACAGCATACTATTTGAAGCCATTTTCCCATTCTTGAAGGCTTGTCAAAGCAAAAAGAAATGCCGTCGCTCCCTGCTGGAAGGACACCATAGAGGGAGCAATTCTAGGAAGAGAGTGTTAGAACCTGGGTGCAGTGACTGAGGCCGTTTCCTCACTAGCCTGTTATAGTGCGATGATTCCACTTTCAACATCCTCTGGCACCCTGGGGTTTGCAGTTTCAGGAGGGGCCAATTGGCCCCTCCCTAAACTGCAAACCCCAGGATTCCAGAGGATGTTGAAAGTGGAATCATCCCGCTGTAACAGGCTAGTGAGGCAATGGCCTGAGATGGCCTGTCCCATGTTCCCCACCAAATGTGCTTGTAAAGGTTATGTGATGGAGAGGAGGGTGTCTTCTGCTTGTCCACAGCTGTTAATAATGAATAAAATTTATTTATGTACATATTAAAAAAAATAAACAAATGTAAAGAAAAAGAATAATAACAAAAAGTATTCAGTAAACGTTTGCTGTCTGCCTGTTCCTCCCTGAGAGCTGAGTGTTGGGCTAGGAAATGAGCTAAATAATATATGGAGATAAATTGGATCATCATGTCACGCTTTTCATATCAGGGCTACAATTCCCTTGAATGACTCATGTGACTGTTTAACCTGAGTCATGTCAAGGTAGCTTGGCTGAGTGTTCAGCCTATTTTTGATAGATTTACACACACCCACAGAAGGAAATAGGTAAATCAGTGCCAGCCATGGGCTCTTCTTTGGCAGTCTGCAGTTACAAAGAATCAAGGACACGAAGAGTGAACAACTAGACAGGCCCTGGAACATGAGAGCCCCACAGCCACAAAATAAATGTATTCCTTACAATATTGATTACTCCTGTACAGATTACTCCTATAATCTAAATAATATAGTACATCTCTTCCACATGACTTGCCAAAGCTGTTGAGAATGTCTGCTTGCATCAAGTGATTGAAATTCATCTGTGTCAGTAAAACTGTATGAGACCCAGCATAATGTAGTGGTTTGAGTGTTGGACTATGATCCTGGAGACTTAGCTCCAGAAAACCCCATGACAGGTTTGCCTTAGAGTTGCCATAAGTGGGAAATGACTTGAAGACACACAACAAACAAAATTTTATCTTTGGTCTGTATGCAATGAATTTCCAATGAAGATCTGTGACTTAAGGTTTTGGTTTTTGTTTAAGAACAAAGCACGAGAAGTTTGGAAAACTATTTAAAAAACCCAGCTGAATTCGTTCTTTCTCCCTTCCCCCTCCCCAGGCACTTGTAGAATGTCATATTTGCCAATAGCTGAATTGCCCAACTGGCAGATGAGCACTTCTTCTTCTCAACACTAATCTTTGCCTGGATGTTCTATTCATGGAACAGTGTCATTAGACATGGGTTGAGCATATCAGGAAATGTTGCACACATTTGCTACAACTTTATTAATCTGTCCTTGAAAGACATGATAAATAAGTCAGGAGGAATGTCACTAATCAAAAAGAATTTCTAAGCAAAGCAATAGTTAATAGAAAAAATTCTCAAATGCATTCTCCCCTCCACCCACACTTTTTATTGAAAGAAACTAACAGTCTGAATATTCTACCCTTCCTATAATGAGGCATTCAGAACTTGGAAAAGATACCTCTGGGGACTACAATACCTCAAATCCCCAAACTAGCATGGCTGGGGGATTCAAGGAGTTGTAGTACCAAAAAGGCAAAAAGTATCAGGACTGGTTACGGGGGACATGCAACTCCCTGCTTGCAACATCTTCACTGGCATTTCTGGGCAAAATTCAAAGTTCTAGTTGTGGCCTTTAAAGCCCTATGTGGCTTAAATCTAAATCATCTAAAAGACCATATATCCCTATAAGAATCTGCCTAAGGAGAAGGCTTTCTCTTGGGCCATTTCCCCCAGCCTGTTATAGTGCTGTTATTCCACTTTCAACATCCTATGGAATCCTGGGATTTGCAGTTTAGGGAAGGGCCCAAAGGATGTTGAAAGTGGAATAATAGCACTATAACAGGCTACTGCAGAAATGGCCTTGGTCTGGCCAGCACCGTAGACCTGTTTGGTGAGGACATGGGAGAGAGCCTTCCCTGTGGCTGTTCCCGGGCAGTAGAATGCCCTCCCCTCTGCTCTCTTTCTGCTAGCAGGGAAAGACCTGTTTATTCAGGTAGTGCTTTGGCTCTTAACTCATGTGGCAGAAGGGTCTTTTAACAGTGTGTGCTCTGCTTTTATCTTTTTTTAAAACTATGTTTTAAATGTGTTTCACACTGTTTTAACTTAGTGCTTTTAGCTGAATTTTTATTTAATTGGTTTTCAACTGTTATATTAATAAGCCTTTAGCTGCACAGGTTGTCCTGCGCCTCCAAGTCATTTCTGACTTATGGTGACCCTAAGGTGACCTCATTATGGGGTTTTCTGGGGCTGAGAGTGTGTGATGTGCCCAAGGTCACCCAGTGGGTTTCCACAGATGAGCAGTGAATGCAACCCTGGTCTCCAGGGTCATAGTCTAATGCTCAAACCCCAATACTTAATTACATATTTATCCTGGCCTTTGGGCTTCATGTGGCATGTCATGTGTGATCATATACGCATATTGTCTGTTCCCAGGATATGAGAATATTACTTTTATTGACTGCAGCTCCTGGACTTCCCCTGGCTATGTGGCTACTAGCTGTGCTAGCTGTAGTATTCTGAGAGCTTGAGTCCAAAAGAGTAACGTCCTCACATACTGCGAATTGAAAATATCAGGCTTTCCTGACCACAGAGTGTCTTTAGCAAGCAAAGATGAAGGATCTTCTCAGCAAGCATGGGGGATGCATGAGGATGTAACAAGATGAGCCACGTTCGATGGTCTGTTGACTCTTTGGACCCTATTAGACCTCATTGTTATACTGCTACGACTCCACTTTAACTGCCAGGATAATATTGTAGTTTAGTGAAGTCCAGAATTCTCTTGCTGAGAATTCTAAATGCCCCTCCTTAAGCTGGAAATCTCACGATTCCATAGGATGTTGCCATGGCAATTAAGGTGGGATAATGGCAATATAACATACAGTATGGTAAGTAGTAGTGTGGTGTGTGGTAGGCCCCTTTCTCCCATATTATCTCATACAACATGGAAAGAGCATGATTTTAAGGGCATCATTCCCCCTATCCTTCCCCCTCCCTACTAGTTATACATCCGCACCTGATGAAGAGGCTTGTGGTTTCCAAAAAGAAGTATAGACACTTTTCAGTTGGCCCAATACAAGTTTTGCTATGATATCCATTCACTCATATCTCCTACAAGTCAAGGAATGTTGTTAAATAAATTTCATGTGTTACCCACATTGCAGCACTAGCTATGAAACAAACATGTATGGTATGGCTCTTTTTACATGTTAGACACTGTTTGGTACCAACCTCAAACATTTGATTCTGTCCTGTACTCCATCCTACAGTTTTATATCCTATACTGGTTGTATGATAATGAGATTTACGGCAGTTTGAGACCAACAAATGTGTTATGGCACGAGCTTTTTTTGGCTAGCAAATAACCTCATCAGACACATGAAGTGTCAACTTGGGCATGAGTTACAAACAGGTATGTGCCTTTCTAATCCAATACTGGCTCTATTCCTCAAAAGGGGGCTATGCTGCTGTGGGGCCTGGATGGCAGCAGTCAGCTGGTCATGATTCTGCATGACGTCCTTGCTGGCCTGAGGCCATCTTGCCCAGAGTGGCGCATGCATGCGGTATTGCAAAATGGAAAAAAAAAATCCCTTTTACACCTACCATCGCGAAGCGCTGCTGCCCTTCCCAGCTGTGCAGAAGGGCAGAAGTGTGCTGGCGATGTCTCCCTCCCCAGTGCAGCAATGGCAAGTGCCTGGCTGTGCTGTGGAAGGGAAGAGGCGGGGCCAGTACACTCCCCTCCGCAGTGACCCAGTGAGGTGCAGTGGGGGAATGTTTCTGGTGCACTTCCGTCCCTTTTGGGGCTGCAACAGAAGGACTCCGCAGAGCTCCACTGTATGGAAATGGCTGAAGCCATTACGCAATGGTGAATTAACACATAGGTAAATCCCATTGATTCAATGAGTCTACTCTATTTTGGGCTAACAAGAGAATTCAGGTTATGGTCTATATCCGTGGATGTTTCTTCACACTGATAGATCTACATTTCTGTGGCTAACTCTGATGTCTTCCATTGTAACAATCTCTGAGAGTCCTTTGCCTATGCAGAAACTTAACTAGAGAGCTTGAGGCAAAAGGGAAATCCATTTTGTTCTTGAAGTCCTGGATTAAGAAATCAATTACTTGGACTTAATATTGTCACTGGGCAATTTCAGTGTGAGTATCCTTCCTTCCTTCCTTCCTTCCTTCCTTCCTTCCTTCCTTTCAAGTTTGAGTTAAATTGTTGAGCTAATGGGGAAGAGGAAGGGATGGCAGAAGCCTTAGAAGTCAGATAGTAATTAAGGCCAAAAAAGTGACAGTACAGCTTGGGGTCATGTTCAGTAGTTTATATTTTTGCATGGGATGCAGGAAAGGGATGCTTAACCTGACAGGCATCTGGAAAGTGGAAGCCATAATGAAAAAGGCAAAGGGTAAAATGTACTAGAACAGTCAGAAGCTTCTGGAAAGGATTTCTCCAGTTTCCAGCACTTTGAATAATGATTGGTTCTTGAAGGTCTGATCTTCCTCCAAACTATTTAAAGGAAGTCAAGCAAGGGGCTCAGTGTAAGCACAGTCTGTATCTTGTTTCTATAAATTGCAAAAGCAATGGAGGGATCAGTTTATTCACAGCGGCTGGAATTCACCAAGACAGTTACAGATGTACAACCCAGAGCTACACATTCATGGCTGATTCGTATTCATGATCCCTAGGGAATTCCCTAGTTTAGGGAATATGTAGAGACTGTGGAAGTTCCCCAGTCCTCACTTATTGGGCAGCAGCTGCTGTGATCAATGGGGTTCTGTTCTGGTATTGATCGGGAAGCAGTTGACTGACATTCCCACCCACCTCCTTCCAAGTGAGCAATCTCCAGTGGACAGAGAAATTGTGACAGGGGCCTTGCTTCTGACTGTAGCGCCAGAGATTGCTCATTGGAGGAGACTGGAATGTCAGTCAGCAGCTTCTTGATTGACAGAACAGAACCCCTGTAGATCACTTCCTGGTATGTGGGGATTGGAGGGGATTAAGCCAGAAAATACTATATAGCCCTGTAACTATGGTGTTTATATGTTCCTAATTGCCATGGTGAATTCTGGCCCATATTATTTTTGTGTGTGTGTGTGTGTGCCTTCTCAAGTTGCATGTGGACTTGTGGCAACCCCATGACTTTCATAAGGTTTTCTTAGACAAGGAATCCTCAAAGATGATTTTGCCAGTTCTTTCCTCTGAAATATCCCCTACCACACCTAGCCAACTGTCATTTCATTCATAGGGATTGCCCTACATGGGCTGCTTTGCATGATAGGTAGAGCAAAGAATAGAAAAATTACTTTGTTTTTGGCATCACAGTTCCCAGAATTCCTTAGTCAGAATGACTATTATACAGTTGAATACTTGAATATTGTTGTAGTACAAAAAGTAACTTTTCCAAGCTCTGAACAGTGGTGTAACTACAGTCACCCTTCTGATTATTCCATGATGCACTGGGAGATACATTTTCAACATCTTGTGTAACACACAATATAACCATACTCCTTCAGAGAATGAACAAAGTGATCCTAAGTTGGCCTAACCAGAAGATCCAGAATATCTTGAAAACCAATGGTAGCCCCCAATTTATTCATTCATTCATTCATTCATTCATTCATTCATTCAACAATATGGAAGACATATGAAGTCTGAGACTGTAGGGACATAAAGCAATGTATTTATCATTATCATAATGAACAAAAACATTTTTATTTCTATGATGTCGACGCAGGTGATCTTAGGCCTGGTTTATTCATATTATTTTTAGAGATTCCACAACAAAGCTTATGTAGAAAGCTTATGTGGAAAGCTCTTGCAAGTGACTCAGAGGCCATTTCCACACGGGGTTTTTAAAACGGTGTAGAGCGTCCTCCAGGGAGGACGTCTGCACCTGGGAGTGGACTGGGTCGGACCTACTTAACGTAGATCTGCACCTCAGCCGCTCCGGAATGACCCCAAGTGGTCGTCCAGCATGCTTTTGAAAGACCGCTAAAAAGTGGTCTTTCAAAAGCACGGAGTGCGCCACTGCGAGCCTGCTCCCTTATGCAGATTGGCAGGCTCACATTGGTGTGCGCCTATGATCTGCTGGGGGCGGGCCTTAGGCTGGCGAGCTTCAGCGGTTGGTTGAGACTCTCGACCGACCGGAAGCCGCCATTTTCGATGCTGGAGCAGTGCGGAGCGACAAGCACGCACTGCTCCGGAGCGGCGTGGACCAGACCGGGGAGCCTTAAAGTCCGGTAAGTAGTGTCATGGGGCGATTCCCTCGCCCCATGCGGAAATGGTCAGAGTTAAAAGATAGGGTAGTAATATAATAAAGGAATTAGATGAACAGTGTTTAAAGGAAATGTTTAGCAAAATAAATTTTGTACCACTGATCACCTTGGATGTGCTCACCCCCTGTTGTGACTTTACCTTCAGTAACTCCTTCCACCAACTGGATGTTAAAGGTTAATCTGCCTGCACCTGTCTGGTTTGACTGTTTTTTTCAGGGCTTCATCATCCCTAGGGTACTTTGCAAGATGGAGAAGAAGCCTGAATTATAGTGGCTATTTTAAAATAAAAATCCAGAGGGCATGATGATGCTCAGTTCCTCCTCAAGATGAAGTAAGCAACAAAGAAAATTTACTCCATAGCTTTGCAATAGTTTTGTGAAACCCTAGTCCAAATAGCATCATTTATGACATTTTAAAAATCTGCTTCCCAAATCCTGTGTTTTTATTTTTATTTCCATTCTACAGCTTGGGCTATCTGACATCAAACTGCTGTAAAGCAGCAAGAAGTTGTTCGGCAGATAATCTTATTGGTTCCTCTTTTGTTCAGCTTTGAGGATGCAACATTAACCATGAAAGACTGAACCCTTATGAAATAATCTTTTGCTTGATATAACTCCTTAGATTTTGTACTCTTCTGCACAGACCAAACTGATGCCCTGCAGAGATTTCAGACTGCAATTCCCATCAGCTTCAAGTGGTCCAATCAATGTATTCCCTGGTAGGGAAATTCATTTCATTGTAAAATATTTTCCAACCAATCATTGTTCAAAAGGTATTGTAAAAGTAAAGCAAAGGCGAAGCTGTGAATGGTTCAATAAATAATATGGAGGCTACTTAAAATATATCAACGAAAGGAAAGTCATTGTACTGAGAAACATTTTTATGGAAGACAATAATGAACCATGCTGTCAAGTATTTTGATGTCATACTATTTGATCCCAAGCTAATATTGAGTCCTTTCTTCTCTAGCTTTAGACAAAAAAAATTCCTTTTAGTGTCAGGTGTCAAAAGCAGTGGCAGCTGGAGGCTTCAGTGAGAGTGGGGAGGTGTATCATTTCTTTCTTTCAGCCTGAACATTGAAGAGGCTACTCGTGGTTCTGAACCTATTTTAGGGCTGGGGTTCAACATTCTGGATAGCTCCTTTAAAAGTTCACACTTAAACCCAGAGTCAATTCACTGCCCTATTTGCATGAAACTATCAGCTGCCATTGGTTACAACTCTGCTGTTCTTTATATGAGCAGTTCCAGATGATCTGGAATGGTTACAGGGCAATCCGTCTGGACACTGCCCCACTTCTGCCTGAATACTTTCACGTTTTCAAGTCCAGGCTCTATGAAGGACTGTGTCTTCTGAGATAAACCTACTCTTACAACAGAAGACATCCCCTCAAGGCTTCAGGAGAGGCCTTCATTCAGTCTTACCACCTTCCCCAGGCACATTTGATGGGAACATGGGAGAGGGTCTCCCTGGTAGCTTTTCCAAAGCTTTGGGGCTGCCTCTTTTGGGAGGTTAGGATGACTCCTTCCTTGCTTCTGTTGGCAAGCAAACACTTTTGTTCCAATAGATTTTAGAAGTTGACATCTAGGGATTTCTATAATGTGCTGTTTTGCTGATTACCCCTGTTCTGAATGGATTCATTTTAATTGCTCTTAATTCTATGTGTAATTTAATTATATTTTAATAAGAACTTTTTGTATGTTTTTTAAATGACTGTAAATGTGCTTACCTTCATTTGTTTTAACTTTTGCAAGGTGCACTAAGTCCTACTAATGATAAGTGAATAAATTAATTAATGCTGATGAAGATGAGGAGGATGAAGATGGCATGTATAGCTCATATGCATCTATCCATCTTTGAGATATGGGTGTTCACTGCAGGGCCAAAGAGGCCTGTGCAAGGACTTGAATCACAGGATAAGCCTGACTTCTTCAACCTGTTTTTGTGTCCTCTTGGAATCTGAATAATGTTGCACTATTTGTTTCACTACCTTCAAGGACTTTCTAGAAACAAAAGCCAGTTTTGGAAGAGAGTGAAAATTAGTTGCTAGCCTTGTCCTAAAGATTTCAAGGTGTCTGTCTCAGAATCTGTGTTTTTTGAAAAGCTGCAGGTATTAAAAAAAAATCAAGACAATTTTGCTCACCTCAGATGAATCCAGTCATAATTCAACTGCAGATATTTTATGCGCGTAGTGATCTATGAGCAGGACAGAGAGCCGGGCCCATGTACCTAATATAACCCATGAGGCAGGTACCCACATGGAGGATCAAATGCAAGACAGCCAGTTATTTCCCTCTGCCTTGGAGTTAGATTGATAATTTCATCTTGGAATGAGCAGGAAATTGTGTCTAACTATACTTTGACAGGAACATTTCTTTTTTTTGTACAACTGTGGGTTTTCCATCCTCACTTCCACTGCTCCTTCACAGCTAAGAAGATATGGAACTAGTTTCAGGTCAAGAAGCTGACCAGATTACCAACACTCACTTTCTCCCTTTCTCCCCTTCCAAGTGATTGTATCCACAGTGAACATGTGCATTTGCCTCCAGGTTTGGTTCTGAAGTGGGAGCTTTGTGCTCTGTCTCCTTACTCCCCACCCTGTCTGAACCCTGCATATTTGAACACAGGTTCCTTCTCACTTGCTGCTTTGATCCGCTGTGCTTGGAAGACCAAAACAAATAAATAAGTACTTGCATGGTCTTTTATATGTATAGATTTCAGGCAAAATAAGAGAGCCAGTGTGAGGTAGTAGTCTGAGCACTGGCTATGACTCTGGAGTTCAGGATTCAAACTGCATGGAAATCTATTGGGTGACCTTGGACAAATCCTGCTTTCTCAGCCTCAGAGAAAGGCAAAGGCAAACCCCCCTGAACAAATTTTGCTGAGACAACCCTGTGATAGGTTCATCTTAAGGTCAATGTAAGTTGGAAACAACTTGAAAGCACATAACAACAACAAGGCAAATTAGAGAATGTAAGGGGGTGAGGAAGGGGTGTACAGTACTAGGCTGGGTGGTTAGGAAGCCTGTGGATCCCTGAATTGTGGCTTGTTTAGTGGATCTATTCCTGCCAGTCAGAACTTCCAGACCTTTGCTGTATTGTCTGTCCAGTGGCTGGGTGTGTTACTGTGGCCACCAGTGAAGCTGGTGGCAGGGAATTTGCTCTCACTATGCTTCATTAAGCAAAAGAAAAGATTGCTATGTCATTCCAGTGCTAATGCAATCAACATCTCTTGGAATGCTTGGGATATGATCTTGAAGTGAAATCCAAGTGAAATCAGAAGAATGACACTTTGCTAGAAAAAGCCATTGGATCAGGCCATTTCTACACTACACTGTTATAGTGCTATTATTCTACTTTCAACATCCTGTGGAATTCTGGGTTTGTAGTTTACTGAGACCACAGAGCTCTCTGGCTGAGAATTCTAAAGGCCCCTCCCTAAACTGCAAACCCCAGGATTCCTTAGGATATTGAAAGTGGAATAATAGCAGTATAGCAGGGTAGTGCAGAAATGGCCTCAGTGCGCTACATGGCTGAGAAGAGCTTTGAAATCTGGTCTCATCAGTTTGAACATGGAAATTTTTTTCAGACTACGAGTCCCAGAATAACCCAACAAGCAAGGCCAATGGCCCATTGGCTGGAAGATTCTGGAAGGTGCAGCCCCAAAAAGTAGCATTTGCCTGCTCAGTTTCCCATTCCCTATTCAGTTCTTTAAATACTACTTCACACCAGCAATCCTTCAGCATGTAGGCACTTCTAAGTCAGTCTATTTACATATTAGTTATGACAGATCAGTTGTTTCGCTGCAGCTTAATTATATTGCCCATTTTTATCACCATTTGGAACGCTGAGTGCTCTCTCTCTCTCTCCTCTGCCTGTCAGACAATATACGATGTATTTACTCACTCAAGCATACCTCACTTACTACACTGGCAGAGAGATATGAAGAGCGCAGCACAACCCACCAGTCTTTCACTTTGGTGGCAGGTGCATCATTCTGCGATGGAGACTTCAGTCTGTCAAGGAACTGTATGAGAAAGGAGCCCTTCCTGTTCTGAAAGGTACTCCTGCATGAACAGCATTCTTCAGCAATGGACAATCTTTTAAAAACTCATACTGACACTCTGGACTGCAAGGCAGCTGGATTTTACAGCTTACGGATAAGAATACATGTCAGCTTTCAGAAGAAGCATCAGAGTGAAGAAGTGCCATAGGAAGAGAGAAATCATAAAGAAGATGAAAAGCAGACAGTTTCTTTATTTGAAAGACTGTCCAGTCCAAGTCTGATTTAAAGATCAGAACAGACATGCAAGCTCCATTCATACTGTGGTGTTTGCCTTAGCTGGCGGATACTGGTGCTACCAGCAGATGCTGTCTGAGCCCCTCTGCTTCCACCTTCTCTTTCAGGGCTGGTAACTCTCACCCTCTTCACCCCAATCTCTCTCGATCCAGCCTTTCAAACACTGCTTTCTGATAGCCTTGTATGGTTCTTGAGAGTGTCTGATTTCTTGTGTGTTTGTTAAATCCAAATAACTTTTAACTTTTAACTGGAGTCCTCTCTACAATTAGTACTGGTATGCACAGGTGAAAAGATCCTGCCATTACCGTCCTCTCTCAGGCGTCCTTTGAACTCTAATTCCCTCCAGTTTTAAGGAGACTCTGGCATTGCAGGGGGACTCCAAAGTCCCCCACCTCTGAGAGTAACACCTCTCTTCTTGTCTCAAATGAATGACTGTACTCCCTTCTTCTGGTCTATATCTACTGGAGCAATACTGTCCATCTCAAAGATGGAAATGAGTTCTGTTCCTTTAGTTATTGGTGCAGGGGCAGGTCTTTTCTTAGATGTTGGGGATGACCCTCAACCTTAGGAAGGGGTCATTGAGATCAATTTTAGGCAGATGCTTACACCAAAGTCTGATTCATTTTCTGCCAGGTGGGCACTTGACTTTTGAAGAAAGTTAGCAACAGAGCAGGAAGGAGTTTGACACACATTGTGCTAGTTTTCTTCAAGGAAGCGTCGAAACTATCACAGCTGATTTCCCAGTTTCCATCCACAGTTATTAGTGTATGCAGTGACCAAGCTCCAAAATAGTTTAATATTTGTTTTTGTTTGTCTTGTTTGTTTTTGTTTGTTGAGGTGTTTTTTTTTTACATTAATCTGTGGCTGAGATCAAGCACTGACAATTGACTTAAGTGGTTACAAGGACACAGCTTTGTCATCATAGCCACTTCTGTCGATGCCATCCCCAAAGCCTACCTTTTAAGCTAGGCAATGCCCCAGTGAAAGGGTTTTGAGGTACTGCAGATCAAGGTGTTTCAAAATTATGACTGCAGCCCTCTCCCCATCATTTGGAGATGAACAGTTGGAAAGCCACAGATCTTGGGGTCCTGCTGAAGCTGCTTCTCTCAATGTACCCCACAATAGGGAAAGCACTGCAGTTATCATTTCCCAGTGCCCCAACACTTTGGCTGGGGTGTCACCTGGCCTAAGAGGTAGGTTTTGAGAGTCATGTTCAGTAGTTAATGACAATAAACAAGAATTGCACAGAGAACAAGATTATAAGCCTGGCTTATGATCTCATATATATTGAACAGGATGCCAGCCCATATTTTTAAATCTAGAAGAGCAAAAAGATAAAGCAATTTAAAAATCAATGTTGTGAAACATTAAGTACCCAGACTCAGTCAATTAAATGTTTTTTTAAAAAAAATTTAATGTGTTTTATTACTAAATTGATTGCACGCCAACACATACAATCAATGCAGCTTCCTTTTTGAGACATTGGAGAACTTCAGAACATAACAAACATAAGCATTCTCTTGTTAACATGGAAGTCTATGTGTTGAATGGTTCTTTTATGTTCATCCCTGAGTAGTAACACAGCAGAACCAAGTTAGCTTCAAAAAATTGTATGTGTCCTCAACTGTACAGCAAGAGCTATTTGACAGTGAAATAGACTGCCTTAGAAAGTGGTTAATTCTCTGGCCGTTTCCACACTAGACTGTTATAGTGCTATTATTCCACCTTCAACATATCCTGGGGTTTGCAGTTTAGGGATGGGCCTCAGGCCCCTCCCTAAACTGCAAACCCCAGGATTCCATAGGATGTTGAAGGTCGAATAATAGCACTATAACCGTCTAGTGCAGAAATGGCCTCTGTTGCTGGAAGTCTTCGAAAAGCAATTGGTTAGTTGTGGATTCCTATGCTGGCAAGAATTTGGACTAGATTTGGACCTTGGAATCCCTTCGGGGGAGAGCAAAATGAGAGCATTGTCCCCCTAATAAGAATTCTACCTCCTCAGATGAAATTCAGTCCCCAAACTTCTAGCATGGCAGAGAGTGAGACTGAAAATCATTTACACCTAAAACTCTTCTATTTGCTGTGTTTGCATTTTCGAGGTAACTTTGCTTTTGCCTGTTTTCTCTGGATGCCTATACTGTTTCTGAACGCTGAACTGTATTTCAAATGAATAAGTTTTAGATATTTCAAGGCTAGACATTTGGAGGCAGAATGAAAATTTCATTTTGGGGGAAAAGAATCCTTATAGAGGGCAATGCCAACATTTTGCCACCCTCCCCACCATAGCTACATCCTTGCACAACCCTATTCTTTAAAACTGTTTGCCTCAATTAAACAGTTTCTTATTGAAACTCCTCTTTCATGCTTTTCTGAAAGCAAACCACTTCTAACAGGGATGGGGAAGGTGTGAGCTGCGTATAGCTTCAAGCCTCCCTAAGATTGATTGATTGATTGATTGATTGATTGATTGATTTTGGCCAAGATGCCCCCAAATGCCCCAGAGGGGCAATTTTACCATGTTTTGGGTCTCAGGGCCATTTTATTGGCTTCTAGGTTGCTACCTGTTGAAGAAAAATCTCCTTTGGGGCCTAAAATCATCTAAAGAGGGCCAAATACATTGCAAAATTGTCTCCCATGTCCCTGTAATAAAATATAAGGTTGTGTTTTGCCTTGTGTCAAATATTCATACTGGAAACATTGACAGGTACTGGAAGATTTTTAGATGTTTTGATTAACTCATCAATCAAAATGGATATTGTTATCAGGAAATCAGAAGACTAATATTTGGAAGGGCAGCTATGAATGAACAAGATAAGAACCTAAAGTGCAATGATAAGTCATTGAATATCAAAACCAGGATCATCTATTATTGTTAATTGCTATCAACTCAACTTTGGCTAAGGGCGACTCTATGAATGGGAAACCTCCAAGTCATCCTGTTATCAATAGTCCTGCTCAGGTCTTGCAGACTCAGAGTTGTGGCTACCTTAATTGAGTCACATGAAATTCTTTCTCTTTTCCTACTGCCTTCTATCTTAACAAGCATCATTGTCTTTTCTAGTGAGTCATATCTTCTCATGATATGTCCAAAGTATGTCAGTCTCAGTTTAGTCATCTTGGTTTCTAGGGAGAGTTCAGGCTTGATTTTCTGTAGGAACCACTGATTTATCCTTTTAGCAGTACATCCATAGAATGCTCCTCCAGCTTCCTATCAGCTTTCTTCACTGTCCAGCTTTCACAGCCATACATAGAAGTTTGAAATATGATGGCATGGACAATCCTAATTTTATTATTCAATGATAGATCTTTATAGTTGAGGTTCTTGTGTAGTTCCTTCATAGTTACCCTTATAAACCCTAGTTTTCTTTTGATTTCTTGACTTCAGTCTCCATTCTGATTAATGACTGAGTGGTGGAAATTCTTTGACTATTTCAATGTCTTCACTGTTTACTTCATTGTTTACTTTAAAGCTATGTAAATCATCTGTAGTCATTATTTTTTGTTTCCTTAATGTTTCTTAATGATTTGTTTTCTTAACTGTCAACCTGCCTTTGCATTTTCTTCCTTGTCTTTCTTCAATAGTTGTCCCAAATCTTTGCCATTTTCTGCTAGTATGATGATGTCATCTGCATATCTCAGATTGTCAAAGTCAAACTGACAGCACATAATAACAAAATCTAGGAGCATATGGAATCATGGTAGCATCCTTGTATCTTACAAAGTGATTGGCCAGAGTAATGCTTAGATGTTAGGCCTGGTATCTCAAGTTCTGCAAGGACTAGCACCTTGTTTTGTTTATGTTCCAGAAATTTGGCCTAAATAATGGTCCCTATGATATGGTGGGCCATGGTCTACAGTTTCCTATGCCATGGGCTAATGTCACCATGAAATAAAGTTATATGGATTTAATCTACCAATTAAACCAGTGAAAGATTGCTGTCTTATAGAGGACTTCCTGTATGAGCTGCTGCAGGGATGGAGCAGTGCATAGATCTGGACAGCAAAGATCTTCAAGCCAAAACAAGTCTATCTCCTGTACCTGCTTATATGACAATACCTAGGCTTCTCTGGGGACACACTGGAGTTAAGGAGGGTCAGATAACCAGCACCTGCCTCAAATGCTATAGCAAAGTTTTGTGGGAACAGTTTGCTTGGCAGAGAATCAAACTTGCTCTCTGGTTTGATGTTCCTAGGCAGACATGGGTTGCCATGGCACTTGCGTCAGTGCAAGCCGTTAGAAAAGCTGCCTGTGAATACTAGAAAAAGGGAATGTACACTCCACCCAGAACTTTGAAAATTATGTCTAGGTGAAAAATTGATGCCTTGAAGCAAAGCTCTCATGGGATAAGCAGCAGACACATTCATAAAATATTGGGTGCCTTTCACTGACTACAATAGTAACTCATAAAATCTGGAACTCCAGGTTTTCAATGGAAACTTTAGAAAGACTAATTTCACAAGACTTGATCTTATTATCTTCTCTAAAGTGAACTGTTGCTCATGGACCCAAAAGGGGACCACAAGACAACACTGGAAATTCAAGGCTGATCTATGTTTGGCATTGGCTTATTTCTCTTTCCCTTAATGTTGTAATTCTTGGTTTAGTCTGCCAATAAAATTGCTCTGTAATTTTTAAGAATTGTGCCAGCTCCTCACTTTTAAATATATCACACTATTGTTGCTCTGCCTCTTCCAATATCTGCCAACTAACCTGTGTCGACATCAAATCCTTCTGCAAATCTGTCTTCATTGGATGCTGCATGTAATCAAATCTCAGTGAATGTTAACAGAAGTTGAAATACAATGGTAATAAAGTGTCATCATAAACTCTCAGTCTTGGCTCATGGCCAGTTAATCGAGTTCGTATGCTAAGGAATTCTGATGGCAGACCCTGTCATTAAACATATTAATTTAAGAGAGTTCTTACTGTAACATTTTGTGAAAGGCTTGATTTTTTTTTACTCATGTCAGAACCAGCACTCAGTGGCACAGCAAGGTTCCTGCCCTGTCAAAATGACAGCTTCCCCATATTTCACTGGCACAAAAATGCTCTACAACTGAATTTCAGTGTGAAAGGCTGGAGGAGAGATGAGATGTGTTAGAGCTTATCAGTATTTGCATGGGTGCCACAGCAGTCTTTTAAAGTGTTCTTGCATTCATACAGAAGGGGGTGGAAAATGCAGATATCTTCTTATTAAGAGTTCAAAGTTCACCCAATTATCCAAGGTAATTTGCAGAACTATTACTGATCTCAGGTGCAAATATGGAGAGTGACATTAATTAAAGCAGTGTATGTATGTGTATATATATATATATATGTATGTATGTATGTATGTATATACACATACACATCAGTTCCTGCTTACTTCCAAGCTATTAATATGAGCTCTTTTACTCAGTGAGATGAACTACAATAAGATGGGTGGAAAAAGATACAACAGCAGCCACTGGTGAAAAGGAATTCAGATGTTGCCTGCTGCCGTGTCCTATGCAATCTAGATAGCTTGGCAGACCTATTTACAATAAAGACAGAATTGATTTGGGTTTGCTTTCAAGCTACTAATGAGTTTGCACCAAGTTTAGACTATGAATATACTTTATGCTTGTGATCCCTTCCTCCCTCTTTGCCCTCTAAATGCTGTGGTGGGTGCTATGTTAAAATAAAATTTAAAACAGGGATCGGTAAAGTAGGCTTTGCCAGATATTTCTGGACTGCAGCTCCCATGAGCCCTTGATAGCAGAACCACTAGTGAAAAATGCTAGGCACAGCAGATCAACAGCATCCAGAGGACCACATATTGCTTCTTCCTGATCTAAAGGCAAAGTAGAATTGCCACAGAATCACACATCGTGGAATTCCACTCAAATCTGAGTCTCTAAGGCCCTTTATGCGCCAACCTCCCAACCTGCCTTGGGAACTGGAGAAGGACGGAACCACGATGACACTTCTGCATGGTGTCGTCATGGTCCTATCCTTCTCCTATCCCCAGGAGGTACAATCACAGATTAAATCATTGACAGGTTTTCCCCATCAATGACCCATGATCGTGCTACTTTCCTGCAGAAGCCTGGGAAGTGCAATGGCTGCTCCTGCTGCCCCAGTGAGCCTGGGAAGGTACCTGGCTACGCTGCAGAAGGAAGAAGCATGGCCATCGAGCTCCCTTCTGCAGGGAGCCAGCCACTGTGAAGGGAAGTGCTTCTGTCATGCTCCCCTCCCAGCAGAGCCAATGCCGGGATCCCCACCAGACGTCCTCACAAAAAGGTAGGGTGCAGAAGGGGCCTAAAACAATCTCTCTCAAACTGGTGCCCTCATACTGTAGTGGCTTCCAACTCTCACCATTCCTTGACACATGCTCTGCCAGCTGGGGGTAATGGGAGCTATAATGGGAGCTGTAATCCATCCAATTGGCCAGAACTCAAGGTGAGGAAGACTGAAGTCAGAATTAATTGATCTGGGAAAACTCAGGCACTGTTTCCAGTGAGGTGGGACTGTACAGATCTCTGGACTAAAGTGAAAGGCTGAAGTTCACACCAGCATCTTAGCCTTTCTTGGGGACTGCTCAGCCTGCTTAAGACAGAGAAATTTCCACTCAGTTTAAGGCTGGTTTTCTTGCACAGCAATGGATTCACTGGCAATCTACTTCAGCATCTTAGGCCATTTCCGCACGGGGCGAGGGAATTGCTCCGTGCCACTACTTACCAGACCTTTGGGCTCCGGAGCAGTGCGTGCTTGTCGCTCCACACTGCTCTGGGGTCGAAAATGGCGGCTTCCAGTTGATCGAGGGTCTCGACCTACTGCTGAAGCTCGCCAGCCTAAAGCCCGCCCCTGGCGGATCACAGGCTCGCATTGGTGTGAGCCTGCAAATCTGCATAAGGGAGCAGGCTCGCAGTGGCACACTCCGTGCTTTTGAAAGACCTGTTTTTAGCGGTCTTTCAAAAGCATGCTGGACGACCACTTGGGGTCGTTCTGGAGAGGGCTGAGGTGCGGATCTACGTTAAGTAGGTCCGACCCAGTCCGCTCCCAGGTGCAGATGTCCTCCCTGGAGGACACTCTGCACTGTTTTAAAAACCCCGTGTGGAAATGGCCATGGTTTGCATATGAATGTATTTCTAAAGTTGGGGTGTAGGGAAGAGAGATGGTAAACTAAGAATATTAAGAATATGTTTTGCTTTCCAGAGACAAGGGTGTTGTGATGGAATGGAGTGAGTGAGTGATTAGAGATGCTCCAAGAGAGAATCTACCAAGTGGAAGTTATCCAGCCTTATCTAATGTGGCAAAGCTGCATTTACTGAAATCAACAGAGATGATTCATACTCGCCTAGGTTCTGAGCCAAACTTTATGCACACAGATCACAGCAGCATGTTTGAAGACTGTGAATCAACACCCTTGACAGAACCTTGGCACTGGATTTGCTGAAATTCAGCACAACTAGCAACATAGTGGGCTGATTAAACTATTGGACAGGGCCACTGAGGAATAAAGCTATAAAAATGGGTGGCTACAGTAACTAAATTTGGGAAAGCAATCAACACACAGCTTCCTCTTTTCTTTATTGGAATTGACCTTTCAATCTCATGCCTGGATTTGATGTCATCTTCATTTAATATGTTTCCCCAAACCTGACAAGAAAACCTCTGGGGTTTTTCGGGAACCCTTGAGAAAAGACAGGTGTAGAAGACTCATTTGGATATCAATGCAAAAGAATCATATTAAAACGTAGCAGATTTCAAAAGAGAGCTAGCCCCCACGTATGTGGAATGGAACACAATCTCATCAAATCCAAGGCATTTTTCATTAATAATTGCAAATGGTATGCTTCATCTGAACCTTGAGTTCAGCTTAATAGGAATATCCAGAGCTTGGAAAATTGTTTGATTGACTACAGCTCCCAGAATCCTTCAGCTAGCATGGCTGGGAAAGTTACATTATGAACCACAACTCCCAGAATCTCCCAGCCAGTAGGGCACTCTGGCTTACTGTTTGCTGTTTGTGTTGTTGCTATTTGCCATCATGTGGGCTTTGTCTTATGGTGACCCTATAAATGAGAGACATCTGGGAACCCCAGTCATCAATAGCAGTGCTGAGGTCCTGCAAACTCACAACTGTGGCTTCCTTGATTAAATCGATACTCAATGCTCTCTTTCCGCCAGCAAGTGAAGATGGTTTTATTCAGGCAGGCTTTTGAATTATGGAGTAGCTGTTTATGTGTAAAGTGGTCTGCTGTATGTTTAAAAAGCTTTTATTGAAAATCATGTTTTAAATATGTTCTAAGAGTTTTTAACTGTTTTTAATTATGTTTTTTAAAACAAGGTTGTTATTTAATTCTTTTTAAACTTTTGTAAACTAATGTTTTAGCGTATTCTTTTTAAAATTATCATAAGCTGCCCTTGAACCCCAACTTGGGAGAAAGGCAGAATATAAACTCAATAGATAAATAAATATCTAACTTCTGAAATGTGGTCTCCTTTTTTTCCTACTGGACTCTGCATTGCTGAGCATTATTGTCTTTTCCAGTGAGTCACACTGTTCAAAATTGATATGTCCAAAGTACAACAGCCTCAGTTTAAGTCATCTTGGATCCTGGAGACAGTTCATGCCTGATTTGTTCTAGGACCCATTTATTTGTCTCTTTGGAAGTCCAGGGTATCTGCAGAACTATTCAGCAGCACCACACTTCAAATGCAATGATCTATTTTATTTTATTTTATTTTATTTTTGCTATCAGCTTTTGTCATTGTCCAGGTTTCACATCCATACATAAAAATCTGGAAATACTATGGCCTGGATTATTCCGACTTTAGTATTTAATAATATACCTGTTACTGTTTTAACAGTACTGTACATGTTATGACAGTTATAATGTTATAACAATAGTGATATAACAATAATATTGAGTCACTGTTACCTTGAAGTAAAAAGTGCGGTGGAATAATTATGACTTGATGTTTGAAAATCTATACCACCAGTTTCCATCAAAGGTTTGGTACTAAAGAATTTATGAGTTTTGTTCTGCATGCACACGGGTGGGTTGGATTTAGTGTTTTTCAAATAACCGCCTCCAAGGCTCCCATTTAATAAAAGGGGGAAGCTGAAGTGCATTTCAAAAGATGTTTGAAGATGTTGCAGTATGGATCTGGAGTCTTCATAGGGGACAGAGAGAAAAATAACCAGTAAATGAACTCTAACCCCTGTGTATGCTGGGAACAGTTCTTTAAATTCTGGCCAAGGTTGTGTTCTACTGCATTGTGTTATGTTATTTATACATTGCCTTTTCCCCAGAGCTGGAACTCAAAGCAGCTTACAAGATAAAAAAATATAAGTTAAAAACACATGTAGATTTAAAAAAAAAAAGCATAAAGAGGTATTTGTAAATGGCATTAAACTGTCCATAGAATTAAAAGCATTTAAAAATCTCTATTTAAATAGCACATTTCATAAGAGAAAGTCATTGTTATGTTAGATCCATTTTATCTTAAAACAATAATAAATGGTTGGATATCACTTTGTTTGCAGTATCCGAATTCCATCAGCTAATCTCCTTGCAAAATTGCTTCCTTTAAATTCATCCCTCAGAATCAACAGTCCCAATCTCCCACTGCACTAAAACCTATGACTGTGTTATTGCTTATTTTATTTTTCATTTAATTTCTGAATTTATATCCCATACTTTGTGCACTAGAGTGGTACCAGGAAGGCTTACATTAACATAAAAATACAACATAGCACAAACATCTTGTTAGCAGTTAAGGACATCAGAGATTACAATAAATAAGGCTCAAGGCAAAGGACATAAAAGCACTGCTCCCATCTACTTAAGGAAGCAACGTTATACTTCCTTGGGAGGATGGCTAGGGGGCTGAAGGAGGCTTCAGGCTCAGCAGAGGCTTCCTACAGCAGCAGCAGGAAGTTCCATGGGCCTCACCAAGCAACCTGCAATGTGCTGAGGACATCTATAGCCAAGACTGACACATGCTGGCGATGTACTGGGAATGCCCCTCCTTCCCATAACCTCCAACTGTCCTGATTTGGCAGGGACAATCCTCTGTTATTTTGATTTTTCCTCTACTATTAATATATCCCAGTTTCTCTCTCCTCCTCCCATTTCCCCGCTTTGTCCACAGCTCACTTCAAGTGCTGTAGACAGTGTTCAAAATGCAAAGGTGGTTTAGCTTCAGGCTCAAGTGAAAGCACACTGCTGCAGCTTCTCCTAACTGCAGTCTTCTTCCTCACTGATACCTTTCGCCATTTTGACCATATTCTGATGTTGCTTGGTCATACGTGTCTTGGATTTCTTCTGTGAAATGTCAGAGGGTCTACATTCTCTCAAAATGCATCAAATCCCACTATGCCAGACATGGAGCCAAGACAAGTAATCTTTTGCAGTGGTTTCAATTGGAGAATATAGCAGGTTTTTTTCCTTAAGTGTCAGAAGGAACTGATGAAGCCACTTCTCCGTGAGCTGGAAGTATTCTAGATATGGTGATAAACTTGCCACAAGGCTTCTTGGTGGATCTTCTTTACCTTCTTTCCCAACTAGAGCTTGTGAAATTACTTTTATGAAGAATAATAAAGTCATGCATAACTGAGCTTTGGCAGAATAGGGTTCGTGGGTCTCAGGGCATCACCCTAAGAAGCTGAGTTACGAATAGCTTTGGCGTGCTGCTATGCTAATTCTTCTTGAAAGTAACACCCCAAGCTCTGGTATTGGGACTGTTCTCCAAAAGACTTCAGAAGTCCGATGCCAAAATAATATCAAAGGAGGTGCTGGGGAGCGAAGCCAACATGATGTAGTGGTCTGAGTGTTGGATTAGGATGCAGGGAGACCAGGGTTCAAATCCACAGTAAGTCATGAAAACCCACTGGGTGACCCTGAGCAAGTCACCCACTCTCTGCTTCAGAGGAAGATGACAGCAAACCTCCTCTGAGTAGATCTTGCCACAAAATCCCTATGATAGGATTGCCATGAGTAAGAGTCAACTTTAAGGCACATAGGAACAACAGCAAGGAAAAGGTCAGCCTTTGTGAAGGTGACACTCCAAAGACAGGGAGTTACCACTGAAAAGGCGTTCCCACTATGTCCATATTCTTCCCCTATTTATCTTGGCTCTGCCCTTCAACAGAAGCCCTTCCCCTTGTTGTGCCACCTTGTGTCAAAATGTAGGCTGTAAACTCTTCAGGACACAGACTTCTGTGTCCCTTACATCCAAACTGTGTTTAAAATACCAAGTACCATACCCTTAAACAATGATATACAGCACACTTTTAATTCCTGAAAATACAACTAGATGTCCCAACTTGTATGCCAGTGGTAGATTAAGTATGGGCTGAATGTAATCTTCCATGGGCCCCAATGCAGCTCCTGGACTCATGGCCCAGTCCCATGCTGGGGGGAAAAAACAGCATTAAAATGAATTTTAACATACCCTACAAGCTACAAACCTTGAGGGAGGGGACACAGTTGACTGTTTAGAGCCTATCTTGTTCCCCTGCTAGATTTCTTATATTTTTTAAGTCTGTTCATTCTGAAATGTTTTTCTCTCAGGATGAGTGATATCAGGAGTGAATTCTGATAGATTCTGATAGTAGATGTGGGCCACTAAAATCTAGGGAAAGACAAATAAAAAAAATTGTCCTGGGTTCAGCAAAGCTGCTCATCCTTGTTGTCCAGAGCCTCCCCCTCCCCTTTAAAAACTTTGGGAAGTGGCTCAAAATTAAAAGATGATTTGGTGTTGCGCTTATTGTTAAATACCAGGTGCTGGTTTGTTCATGGGAGAACTTTAATAACTGAAGAGACATTTAAGCCATGGAAGAAGTATTTGCTTCCTGCAAGGCAAAATATCTGTTATCGCCAGCAAAGCTGATAAGGTTAACGGCTTTTGAAAGATTATCAAACTCCTCAGCAAAGTCCCTAATATCCAGTATAAATCAGGTGGTTGCCAAGCACAGTCAGCCATTTAGAAAGGGAAGAAAGTGAAAAGTATTCAGATTCGCCTGGGATCAGAGGAACTTGAAAAGGGGCTGAGCTTAGCGTTGGGCTAATTGTCTCTGATCTCTTGCTGTCTTACCTGGAGACCTCTGTGACCCTCAGCTGCTTTGGAATATAAATTGCTTTCTAAAAATATTTTACATGATCTTCCTATTCCTCAGTCAGATCCTCTTCCATAGTGCTGCTGGATCTTGGAGACCAAAGTTTTAATTAATACAGTTATTCTTAGGGGCTCAGTTATGTGGGATGGGTGGAAAATGAACGCATTGTCCTCCTGCTAAAGAATTCTGCCTGCCCCCTCCCCTTACTTCAAGTTTATAGCTTTGCAGAGAAACATACATTTGAAACTGTTTGCACCAAGAATTCCTCTGTTTACTGCACTTGCATTCCCATGGTAATTTTGTCTCACCCTTTTCTTTGTATGCCCAAATTACAGCCAGCACGCCACATTTGCTAGGGTTAGGGGTGCCGGGCCCTTGCAAAAGTGGGAAAATTGCAAATATCAAAATGTGTATCTATGTCTGTGGGAATGGGGCTAAGGCCATTGTTACCCTGTGTACTGGGGGTCCCAGGAGGGACACCAAAATGTGCTCAACTAAAGGTGGGGAAAATTAGCTCAGAGCACTGCTTAGCGTTACGAGAGGCAGGGTAACTTAGCGAGATCTTGAACCCTATGTCTACGGGGTCGGGTCGAGTCAAGGAGAACACCGAAGTTGAAATAATAAATGATGTTTATTAAACACAAGCAAAACAGTGTATGCGACACACTCATACAAGATAACTAAAGAAAATAAAGGTTGGAGTGGTATAGAGGGATTTTTAGAGGGATTGCTGGTTTGGGTGATACTTCACCTGTCCTGAAGCCCAGGAAAAATAGAGAGCGAGGCTGGGGTGCGATGTAGCTCAGCACATGGAGCTGAAGGGAGGCTCGCCAAGCAAAGCGGCAGCAAGGCGGGATGAAACTTGGGAGCGATCCGAGGAAGGTCTCGGAATCAAAGGTTTTTATAAGGAGAATTGTGACCGCAGGCTATGCCGTACTTGGGGGAAAACAATAGATTTGGAGTTGGAGACAAAGCCTCCGAAAGGTCAGAATCTGAATGATTGAGTTATCGTAGCGGTTCTCATAGAGTAGCCAGTATGCAAACGCAGAGTACTTGGGTATTGTATAGTTAACCCATCAAGCTGCCAGCGCGGGGCAGAGGCTCTTTTGTAAGTAGCGTGCATACTTAATTAGAGTACTTACCTTGAGGTCTCCTAAAGCAGTGAGTCAGCTATTTTCTGGCCTGCCTGTATTATAGTTTGAATATTACGGCTGTTAATGGCCGAGCTTGTTTACGTGCTTGTCCGGTGGCCTCGCAAGTACATGGAAGAGAAATAGAGAAGTGAAGCCGAATTATGATATCAAGAGGATATCTTTAATATTCCCAAAGCTCGGACTAGCCAGGGCAGTAACACCATTTCTGCACTAGACTGTCATAATGCTATCATTCCACTTTCAACTTCCTATGGAATTCTGGGGTTTGCAGTTGCGGGAGGGGCCAGCTGGCACTCCAGCTCAGTAGCTACATCTCTGTGATATGCCATTATCTTGTGATGCTCAGATGATAAGTAGATGAAGACATGTTAAACACCTTAGATAATGGTGGGCAACTGACATGGGTCTAAGAGTCAATTTTCTGTGCCTGGGCCATATACCAAAACTACACCAACAACAAAAAATCTGGTTCTGGTTTTGAAAAATAAACTTTAAAAAAAAGAAAAGAAAGAAAACGTTAGTGCAGGGGAAGATGTGTGCAACTTAAAAGCTTCCAGGAGCTTTCAGGAGTGGTGTTGTTACTTCTTTGGCCAGAAAAAGATATAAGGAGTACAGAGGTATTGAGGGCTGCAGATACCAGTTTGATGGGTGCATGCAACTTTTTGTGCCCTAGAGAGCAGACGGGACAAAAGACAGAGGACAGAGACAGAGAGGGAAGAAGAAAAGGAAACATGGAGGGAGAAAAGGGGAAGATAAATGTTAAAAGAGACAGAAAAGGGAGTTAACTCAAGAGAGAAAATGGGGTTCCCACACCCACTGACAGCTTCCCTGCTAGAAGTAGGAGCTTGTACCTTGCTTGTACTGAGCAGTTGCTAACTTTCATGTCTCTCCTAAGAGATTAGGTGTGGTATATATTCATGTTATTTCCTGTTTGTTGTTCTTAGCTACATCCTCTCTCTTCCTGAGTCAGTTACTCTCCATTTAATCTGAGTTCATTTGTCTTCCACTTTGTGATCTGCAGTTCTCTCCCTCACAGTGTTTGCAGAGCATGTGTTACAGAGCCTCACACTATGAGATATTATGAAGCCTTTAGTATTTCATATGGTTTTACATAGAAGTCTAAATATGCTTTATTTTCTTTCCTAGACTTTGACTAGCATCCTGTTAGCATCATACACAAGTGTAAGTCTTTTTTTCTCTGTCATTGTGGAGGTTGGCATTCTCTTTTACCCCTCTAGGACCCATGGTTTTGCTGTGATAACCCCCTGAATGGCCATTCCATGGCTGGTGGAGAACACATGGGATCGGAGGAATGGCTAGATAACAGTATGTGTGGAAGGGATCTAGGAATCTTGGTAGATTACAAGCTGAACACAAGTCAGCAGTGTGATGCAGCAGCCAAGAAAGCCAACGTGATTCTTGGTTGCATCAATAGGAGTATGGTGTCTAGATCAAGAGAGGTAATGGTACCACTCTATTCTGCTTTGGTTAGACCTCATTTGGAATATTGTGTCTAGTTCTGGGCACCTCAATTCAAGAAGGATATCGACAAGCTGGAACATGTCCAGAGGAGGGCAACCAAAATAGTGAAGGGTCTGGAAGCCATGCCCTATGAGGAGTGGCTTAGGGAGCTAGGTATGTTCAGTCTGCAGAAGAGAAGGTTAAAAAGGGATGTGATAGCCATGTTTAAATATCTGAAGGGATGTCATGTCGAGGAGGGAGAGGGCTTGTTTCCTGCTGCTCCAGAGACTAGGACAAGGAGCAATGGATTCAAGCTGCAGGAAAGGAGGTTCCACCTGAACCTCAGGAAGGACTTCCTGACGGTCAGAGCTGTCTGTCCAGCAGTGGAATATGCTGCCTGAGAGTGTGGTGGAGTCTCCTTCTTTGGAGGTTTTTAAGCAGAGGTTGGATGGCCATCTGTCGGGAATGCTTTGATGTGTCTTCCTGCATAGCAGGGTGTTGGACTAGATGGCCCCTGTGGTCTCTTCCAACTCTATGATTCTATAATTCTATGATTCTATGGAGGAGTGTCTGCCTATGCCCCTGTAGTGTATTGCAGCCTGATGACATCATCTGCTAAGATCCCTAGAGATCTCGGTGTAAATTGTCATTGGTCTGTTTTTCTGATTCCCTCTGCATCTCTCCATCAGACACAGAATCAGAATCAGAGAGGTCCTCTCAGCAAAACCATGAGTCCTGGGGGTATTGAGCAGGACTCATAGCAGAGTTCTGCCTGTGGAGCTCTTATGCTATGCTAGGCAATGTAGGATTTTGGCCCCAGAGTGCCAAGTCACGGTATGGGACTGGTTGTTGTTCACATCCTGTTTGAGAAAATAAATTATTGTATTTGTGAAATACACTACTGTTTTTCACATTCCCCATCACCCCATATTCTAGCTGTAGCCCTGCTCACTCTGACTCTGGTCTCATCCACTGCTGCTGTATAAACCTGAAAGATTACTGCCAATGGGAATGTGACCTCTGTGGGGGGAAAATGTTCCCCACTCCTAGCCTTAGAACACAGGAACCCCTTCATCAGTGGATCCTGTTCTCTGCAGAGATACAGAGAAGGCGGTAGTGGTGGTGAAGAAGAGGCTTGTAGTACAGCTTGGTTAAGCCCTGTGATGAGGGACAAAGAGGCGAATGAAGTGAGCACCTTTGTGAATGCTTTCATCATAACAAGATCAAGGAGTGAAGTTTTGCTTCAGAGCAGCAAGGCAAGTGACAAAAAATAGAATCAGGCAAAGTCACCGCAGATGAACTGAGAAAGAATGTGGTAACGGTCACAATTCTAGACATTAGTAAGGAAGCGCCCAATTGACCTCTCGGTTTTACTTTTTCCTCATTCATTTTAAACTTTTTTTTAAATGATTCTCTTTTTAAATTATGGCAGGCAACATTTCATGTGTATTTTATTCATTCAGATTTAGTTCACTTCCTTTTGTGTGTTCATGTTCTGAATTTCAATTAGGAAAACAGCTCACTTGGCATCCAGGGAAAGGAAAACTATGCTTTGAAAATGGCCATTGAATCTTGTTGCTCCAAGAAATCTCCACTGACTTCTATGGGGATGAAGACAGTTTGTACCTCAGCAAACATCTGAGGGAGACAGAGCTCAGCTCACTTCCCCGTTCCCTGCCAAAGATTTCTTTGCCTGCTCCCCATAAAATCATAGAGTTGGCCTCATGGGCCATCAGATCTGACCTTCTACTCAATAACTCTCTTTTGCTATTGATATCTACATCAGAGAAAGACAGAAAAGCCATCCCATGCCAAGGACTTTTGGGACAATAGAGTTCTAGATGGGGTGGAAAGTGTTTCACTGAGGTAATATAGCTAGGAGGCTGGGAACAGGGCTTTTTCCACAGTGCCAATAGAAACTACCTCTCAGAAGGTTTCCATTTAAACAGGGCTTGGGAAAGTTACTTTTTGGGTGACAACTCCCAGAATCCCACAACAGTCTCCCCCAGGAAACTTTGGGAGCTCTCAATTTCCAAAATTAGCTAAGTAGGGTCAGTCCTGGTTAGTACTTGGATGAGAGACCACCAACACCTACCAGGCACTGTGGGCTATATTTCGGGGGAAGGAACTGGAAAAGCCACCTCTGAGCATTCCTTGCCTTAAAAAACTCTATGAAATTAATATGGCTGCCATAAACTGACAGGTGGCTTGAAGGCACATACATATACTCTTATTCCAAATTATACATTTCAAGGAAGTTTCCATGGGGGCCCATGGCAATTTCCACTGAAATGCATTGAGAAGCTTCAGAGATACCATTTTTGTTTGCTTGAAAGCATTAAGCTTTCCCAAAGTTTCTGATGTCTCTGCAGCAGCTATTTACATAACCAAAACATGGACGTTAATTGCTTTTGCAGTGTTAACACTGTGTCTAGTTCAACCCTCAAAAAGCCCTTTTGAAGCAGTTCATGCAGTTCAAGTCCTGTTCTTTTGCTTCTGGAAACAGTCCATCTACTTCAGTCTGCCCCTTCAACATGTTTTTATTCTCGTGCCTGCCTTATCTGCCAATTACATTTTATTGCTGTAATTTGGAAGCAAGTCCCTTAATATTTCATTTGCTGTACAGCACGACGTTATCCTGGTAGTACCATCATTTATAGAGGGGAGGAAAAGAATGACTGCTGGGACATCATAATATATTTGCTACGCTTGGACCAAATCCAGATGCTACTGATGTCTTTAAAAAGAGTTGGCTTTGGGACCTGTAAGAGACAGCTGAGTCTGGAATCCTGTTGATAATCCCAACATGAATAGACCAGTGGGATTTACCTGAGTGTTGACTCACTAATCAACAGTTAAAGGATCTAGTCTAATTGGGTCAATCAATAGGATTCAGTCCTGTGAGTCTAACCCACTCCCCACAGTAAGTTTGGTCTTGTAATCCATCAAATGTCTTCCTATTGTTGTTTTTGTGTGCCTTCGTCATTTCCAACTTATGGAAAACCTAAGGTGACACTACCATGTGGTTTTCTGAGGTTGGGAGTATGTAACAGGCCCAAGGTGAACCACTGGGTTTTGTGGCTGAGCAGGGAATCAAACCCTGGTCTCCAAGATTGCTGTTAAATCCTCAAACCACTACACCACATTGGCTCTCATTGTATCTTGAAATCATAAATTTTGGAGAGACCAGAAATGATGATTCATCACTTCATGGCTCTACATGCAGTTCCGGGAGGGGCCGGCTGGCCCCTTCTGGAACTGCAAACCCCAGGATTCCATAGGAGGTTGAAAGTGGAACCATCGCACTATAAGAGTGTCGTGCGGAAATGTTCTTAGTGATGTAGTGTTTATGAAAAATGGAACTTTCCCACTATTGAGCTTGAGAAACTCCGTCAATGACCCCTGATCGTGTGAGACTTCCATTGCAGCTGGCCCTGCAGAAGGCCCAGAAGCGTGATCAGGCACTTCCTTCCCCACTGCAGCATGGGAAGAAGGCTGGCTACAGTGCAAAAGGAAGGAGTGCTTCCCTTGCGCTCCCTTCCGCAGGCAGCCAGTTGCATGTGGAGGGAAGCACAGGGGACACACTCCCATACCAGCATAGGTGCTGCTGGGATGACACCTGGATGATGGCAGAGCAAGGTAAGGGGCGGAAAGGGCTTCAGTCAGTATCTGCCTTGAATCTAGTGGAAGTGATGAATTTGTAAGTGGAACAGTGTATTGTTGCCCTCCCTTTCTGTCTATCTAGTTGCATAGTTATAGCAGTTTGATCTGTCATTACTACATTCGACATAATCCTGGGATTTGTAGCTTGGTAAGGTAATTTTCTCCTACAGAGCTCGACTCAGTTGCTTTGAACTAAAGAGCTCTCTAGCAGAGGATTCAAAATAATTTGTCAAACTACAAATCCCAGGTTTCCATAGGATGGGTCTGTGACATTTAAAGTGGGATTGAACTGCTACAGCTGTATTGCGTAGCACTTCATTCCTTCAATGCTTCAACATACAGATCTGCATTTGCATGAGCCTACTGCAGAGGGCAAGATCCTGCCCCTCCTCTCCTCTCATCTCCCTATCACTGCATTAATTGACTGCAATCTCAGTCTGCAGCAATGGAAGTAAGCTGAGGACAAAGGGGGAAAGTGGCAGGAAGAGAGAGAAACTGGGACATTTGAAAAGGACTGGAACTGTTCCTGCCAAACTGGGACAGCTGGACAGTATGCTGTCCATGCTTCTACCAGGTGTCCTTAGTTCCGCCCACTGCTCGAATGCATTCCCCAGGACTCTTCTCAAATAGGAATTTGGCCCCTGGGCCATAAGAAGCTTGCTAGCCTTCTTGTTCCTAATCTGGACTGTGCCCAGAGGGCTTATTTTATTTGAGAAAGGGCCTCACTTGTTGCATGATGCTGTGTGGCAGGAGCTACTCCCCCACCTTTTTAAAGGACAGCAGCCCCTTCCACTGCATGATTAGCCTGGCTTGAAACCTCTCCTTGGCTTTCAGTAGTGCCTTGTCCAAAGGAAGCACCTCTCGAAAGAAGGTCCTGATGTGTGTGTGTGTGTGTGTGTGTGTGTGTGTGTGTGTGCAGGGAGATGGGGCTCTGGAGCAGTTCCAGAAACTGGGCTCCCTTTGTCCGTATGGGAGCTATTCAAAGGAGTGATGGGATTGGAATTAAATAAGCAAATCAACAATAAATACAACCTAGTGTATATTACACTGCAGCATGAACATCCTAATATGCAACCCATTTTCAGCTCTGAAACATAAGTCAGACCAATAGCCTGCTCCCCTGAATCACTGAAGTTATTGAGTGAAAATTTGGAGGCATTTCAGAAGGTGGTGTATTGCTTATATTTGTTGCTTTCTTTTTAATGGTCATGTTTTAACTGCTTGTTTTATTGACAACTTAATAATATTTTAGCTTTTGTACAATGTTAGTGTTTTAGTTGTATCTGTTTTAACTTTTTTAGGCTGTTGTGAGTCCTGGAAAATATTAATAACAACAACAACAGCAGCAACAACAACAATAGGTAGTAGTAGTAACAAAGGTCCTTACCACACAAAGTCATCATCCCAGCAAAGCCATATGTTGTTCCTAGTCCAGGACCCATGCTACTGCACGAAGTCATCCCTAACCAGCTGCTTTCCTGTCCCGGTGTGTTCTAAATCAGCCCCTTTTCATTCATTCATTCATGGCCTCCTTTCCAGCCACAATTCTGTCAGCTGGGCAAGTGCAGTTCCTCATTAGTACTTAATAGCATGTCCTGTCATTGAGGATCCAGGAGTGAGCAGCATGCCTAGGTTGTCCTTCCTTTGGCTACTCCCATGGCATGGTAAATTCAAAATCTATCACCTCTCTGTGTTTATTTTAAATTTCTCCTTTAATTTTTTTACTTTTTAAATACATTTTTTTAGTGCTATAGTGCAAAAATGCAATAACGTATGGGCATGTCATGACATTACAACATTGCTGCACCAGTATGATTTACAACCCTCCCACAACCAATCATGAGCTGTGAGGCAGGGAAAAGAACTCACCAATGACACTGTAATGCGATGGGAACGCCGGTGGCAATAATGCTACTCATCCACTTAAGTCAAACGGGTGCAGTAGAGAGCGTTCATAACCTGATACCATCATGGAAATGGCAATGCTGTGATTAAAACAGAACAACCCGCTATTGAGGTATCATGCAGCAAAGGCCAAAGAGATGCTAAGAGTAAAAACAAGGAGCCATTGCAAAAAAGGATACACAGAGTCAACCAGCAAAGCTGAGTGTGGGTGGGATGGTGAAAACCCTGATGACATCCTAGAGCCATATAGAAAAACAGTCTTTGGAACAGAGTAGCAATGTTGGGAAAATCTAAAATCCAGTAGTTTGCATGGTCATCACTGGGCATCTCTCAAAATAATCTGTGCTCATGTTTACTCAGAAGTAAAAATGAGAACTAGCACAGTACAGAAGCTATCCTTATGCCTGTCTGTTCAGAAGAAGGATTAGATTACTCTGGAGAAAGCATGGGCAGCACAGAGCTTTCAAAGAGCATCCACAATCCATTCCTTTCTATGTAATAATTATGACAATAGTTCACAAAGCCACACAAAAGCACTCATTCAATACTGCATTATTCTTCCCCACCAACATTTAATAATATACAGTGAAAAAAAAATAATCAAGGCCATTTTTGCATTACGCTGTTATAGTGCTATTATTCCACTTTCAACACCCTGTGGAATTCAGGGGTTTGTAGTTTACTGAGGCCAAAGAGCTCTCTGGCTGAGAATTCTAAAGCCCCTCTTTAAACTGCAAACTCCAGGATTCCATAGGATGTTGAAAGTGGAATAATAGCACTATAACGGTTTAGTGCAGAAATGGCCCAAGTGACCTCAAGGTCCAACCAACCATGAAATTCCATTCATACCCACAGATCCACATGCTTAGCTTTCCCAAAAGACATACAAGTCATGAAACATGACCAAACCCTCAGAACCACTTTGTAAAGGAAAGCTTTTTTTAGAATTGGTTATGGGCAGGATCAGTGTCTGACCATTTCCCAAGAAAATTCTGGGTCCTGCACATCTTCAGGAGAACACAATATATCCATTTATAGAAAGCATGAAGAGAAATTCCTTCCTGACACCCTGCATCCCTTGTCCTTTCTTCTAGCATCTGCTAAGCTAGGGGATTGCTCTGAGCATGCCCAGTCATTGTAGTCACCTAGGCAAGAGCCGTCGCCCAGCCAAAAGCAGAGGAATATTCTGAGCATGTGCAGATACTAGACATAATCAATAGTCCCCTGGCCAGCATAAGGAGACTCAGGAGTTTCAGGAAGTAACGAGAAGAAGAGGAAGTAAGCTACACTTTTCTCATTGGCTCTTTGTCATCCATCAGTCAATGAAGGGCTGGATCAATTGCATCAATTGTATAATTGATAATCTGCCCCTGTCTGGAAACATTGCTAAGGACTTCAGTACTTTTAAAAGTTTGTATAACACATTTTAATGTATTTTGATATTTTTAATGTGTAATGCTTTAACTTTATAAATTGTTTAATTGTTTTTTTAAACCTTGTATTATTTTATTAATGTTTTGTATTTTCTAAATTTGCATTGTGTTAATGTTGTTAGCTCTCTTGAGTACCATTGTTGGGAGAAAGGAAATAAATGAATAAAATAATAAGTAATAATAACTGATGCACCAAAAAATATGAATACCAAATAACTCTTTAACTCCAAATGGGGATACTTTATTTCCTCTACTAAAAGACACACCTATAATTCTTATTTCACTATGAAAGAAGTGATTGAATAGTTAAAAATATTTCAATGTCTAGCACAGTTAACCAAATAATGTTCCATGATGACATTTACCTTTCCATGTTGTGCTATCTCAGCTAAGTACTATTGGTATCTTGACAAAATAATTACTCCCATATTTATCAGGGTATTTTCCGTCTGGTTTTCTCTTTTCATCTCCCGGATTATGCTCTGATGCTTTTAATTTGGATCATGCTATAATCAAAATCAAAATCAAAATTAAAATGTTACAATGTTATAATTTGGATCGTGATATAATTTGGACTGTGACTTTTGAATATATCAGTTGGCCAAAAGTGAGGTTACTGTCCTAAATACATTTTCCAGGGATTTAGATCTCAACAGTGGAACTTACTGCTGCTGACTAAACAAATATAGAGTTACACACAGCATGTTTCTCCAACAACAACAACACAATAACAACAATAATCATAATAATATACATCTTAATGAACACTAAAGTGAGCTCATCTGGATAAATAGGGCATTGAATTGTTTATATCAGGCTTTTGCCTCTTTGTATATGTTATAGATTTCATTGCAATTTTGATTTCCCACCACCCACTGTTCAGAACACTGACAAAAAAGAGTATTAGCATTCATGCTTTGAGAAAGCCACCGTCAAACACATGCATCTTTAATATTATACTTGATGTTTAATAAAGCAGATAAAAAGTAATGATTCTGTTTTCATGTATTTTAGAGGAAATAATGGGACTAGGCTATCAATAATACATTACAAAACTGTCTCTCTGTTTACTTTGAAAATCTGATATACAATCAGTCATCTGCAGTACTGAAGTTCCATCTCTTCCTTGTTAGAAGTGTGTGTGCACAAGATTTCTAGCACCTCTGAGCTGAGCCCAAGTGAGAGGTAAGGAGGCCAGCAGGCTGGAGGATAGGACCTGACGGACCTTACTTCCTTCGGCTTCTGGCTGACAACACTCCATGTCTCCTCCACTGCTTCTCCAACATTGGCCCTGGAGCAGTGATCCGTTTTTAGCATTGGCATGCCTGGGCACTGTACTGGAAGAGGTGAGATAAAAGACTGGGGTCATAATTAGGAAAGAGAGAGATTCTCCACTGTGGGAGAGTTATTTATTTATTTTTTAAATTTATATCTCTCCTTTCTCCCAGAATACAACCAAAGAGGGTGGGTTGAATACTGAGGAACACACAACTTTGGAAAAGGAACTCTCACCTTCTAGTCAGTCATTTGAAGCACATATTGATAAATAGAAGCCACTAAACGGTTTGAGATGAATGAGTATTACAGCAGTGAACATGATACTACAAAAATTCTCTTTCCTTTTTCAGATACTGTCACTTGTAATCCCACTTCAGTACTTCTAGACATGGCCAAAATCACAACAATCCCATGGTCTTTTACTAACTAACTAATTTACTTACTTTTTATAGTCACGATCAACAAAAACCCTTGTCCATACTAGAAGGTTTTTCAGGCTGAAGACCCAGTCTATGTCCATTTCCGCACCGGGCTAGTAAAACGGTGCAGAGCGACCTCTAACGGAGGTCTTCTGCACCGTAGAGTGGACTGGGGTGGACTACTTTCTGTAGTTCCATACCTCAGTCCACTCCGGAGCGACTGGAACTGGTGGCTCGGCGTGTTTTTTAAAAACCTCTTTTTTGAGGTTTTTAAAAATCACAGAGCGTGCAACCCTGTGCCACTCTGTTGCCCGGCTCCGGAGCAGATTTGCAGGCGCGCGCAAGTGCGTGCCTGCAGATCTGCCGGGGGCTGGCTTCCGGCTGGCGAGCTCCTCCGGTTGGTGGAGAACCTCCACCAACTGGAAGCTGCCATTTGGTACGCCGGAGGACTGCGGAGCAGCGAACTCGCACTGCTCCTCGTGGCGACGGACTCGGCCGGCCGGAAAAAAAAGCCGGTGAGCTCTGTTTTCGGCCGTTCCCCCCCCCCCACATGAGGAAAGGGCCTAAGACAAATGTTCTGCTGTTGCTCTCATTTTCCTGTTTGTTGGCTTCCTGTGATCAAGAGATTGGCCACTGTGGGGAAAAAAATACTGGCCAAGATAGGCACTTCATTTGATTCAGCACAGCTCATCTTCTTACAAGCAGAGTTTGAGGAAGTTACTTTTCTAGATTACAGTTCCTAGAATCCTGCAACTGCCATGGATTCCGAGAGCTGTAACCTGAAAAAAGAAGTTCTGTTCCAACAATGAAGAGGAAGGAGCAGGCCTTTTTCCTGTCTTGGCATCATAATTTCCTGCTGGTCTATAGCAGCTAGTGAGTAAGGTGTGTAGATATAAGAACTGTGCATAGAGGAAGATCTTCTTAAACATGAAGCCACAACATACTGAGTCAGAATATTGATCTTCATAGTCTAACTGCCTTGAGTCCCTGTTTTGGGGAGAAATTAAGGTACAACAGTAGCTCCTGTTTGTAGTAGTGACTCTCTGGGATTTCAGGCAGGATTCTTTTGTTGCCTGACCTGCAGAGCCCTAGAATTACTTGGTAGTTTCCCATCCAAGTATTAACTAGATCCAACTTCGTCCAGCTTCTGATATCACTCACTGCCACTTCCAGAGGAATTGAAAAGCTTCTGTATTGACATAGTTACATAACAAGGTTTGTTTAGGTAAATTGAGCTGGCTACATTTCACTCGTACTGGGACAAAGGAATCTCTTTCAGATGGCTCATTTATGAGAAAACAACAGAAAGGGACATTTTCCCCCAGGAGTGAAGTTAACATCATAAAAATGTCTTTGATTACCTCCAAGACACAGAAATGTGTTTTCATTCATTGTGCCCATCTCTTCTAGTTTTAAAAGAAGAGAGAGAAACAGAGCAGGTGTACTTTTGTTGTTTGCTGTGGCTGGATTCAGCTGCTTTGTCCATATTCCTGAATTTATCTGAGTCAGATTTCATCTTTAACAGTACGAGCACTATTGTGCATGAGAGAGGAAGATATTTCCCAGCTCTGCATGTTATCATCGCCTTTGCAGAAGTCTGATGTAAAATATACATTTAATTAATTCTGAATCAACAATAAAAAGCATATTTATGAAGGAAAAGAGACTAAGCATTTTTTTTTAATCAAGGAATGTGCATGTTTGTTTCCATACTACTTTAAGACCACCTTGGGCAATGCTACTCATCCTTCAGTGTTCCTTGTCCCAACACAGGGACAGATTTTTCACTGAAACAATAAATGTATGCCCTTGGCTGATACATATGAATAGCGATTGGTGGCTCTCATGTAAGTGGGGTGGAAAATCTGCTCTAAGTTTTAGTCTGAACTTTAAAAGAGCTACCCATGGTGCTGAAAATATTCTGAGGATAGGCTTCTACACTTTGGATAGCTCCTTGAAATTTGAGAGTAAAACCTGGAATTGATTTATTGTCCACTGATAAAGAAGCCATCAGCTGCCCACGTGATTTTATAGGTCGTACAGAACCAGCATGGTGTAGTGGTTTGACTGTTGCACTACAACTTCGGAGACCAGGGTTTGATTCCCTGCTTGGCCATGGAAATTCACTCAGTGACCTTGGGTGTCTCACACAGTCTCAGCCCCAGAAAACCCCATGATAGTTTGGCCTTAGAGTCACCATAAATTGGAAACAACTTGAAGGCACACAACAAGAAGTCATAACACAGTGTAATATCCTTGGGGCTAAACTATGTCTGTCTCAGCTTGAATCAGATCACAAGGTGACATCCTTGGGACTCCTTGGGATGTATTTATCTGCCTCTTTATCCCGGCACTCCAACAGTCCCCTGACAAATTAGATTACATATGTCTCATGTTGCTCTGGTCAGATCACTGCTATTTCATCCACTTGAAAATAGACAAAGAATAGCCTAGTTCCCAGTGTCACCCTCAGGACCATCCTAGGTTGAGGTAGTGCAATCTCATGAGAGTGTCACCAGGTTGTAGCTGGTAACACCTTTAGTGTGGTACTATATTACAATTCCACAAGCTTCCAGTATCTATTCTGGAGAAATAGGATGGATTTAATAGCTATTTTTGCTGTTTTATTGTATGCAGACCTGAGATTTCGGGAATGGGTGGTTAAAATATTTAAAGAAATAAATATCCAAAGTATTTACATGCTATGTTCAGGGCTAACACCACTGAGAACTGATTGGTCTCTGCAGAACAGCAGCACAAATTGTCTCCCTCTGTTATGCCTTCCTCCAACCCAGACACACAAAAATAAGCTTCCCT
Source organism: Cyclura pinguis (assembly GCA_030412105.1). Taxonomy (NCBI): domain Eukaryota; kingdom Metazoa; phylum Chordata; class Lepidosauria; order Squamata; family Iguanidae; genus Cyclura; species Cyclura pinguis. The sequence continues at coordinate 83,658,682 of CM059600.1, forward strand.
TTTTAATGTTCTTCCCAATTTTCTCCAAATGTTCTGCCATTAGCACAGCAGGTCCATGCCCCTTAATGACCATGAGGCAATTTCTTAGGTGGAGGGAAGGAAGTAAATATAGGAGAAAACAAGAGGTCAGTGTTAAGATAGAGGGCACCACAAGGGGCTGGTGTGTGTGTGTGGAGAAGCACAGAATAGGACATGGGGGGCGGTATGTCGAATGCGGGAGCACAACATCCATACACAGATGTAAAGGAGGTCACCGGGCAATGAGTTTGAGAACCACTGGTTTAAATCAGTAACTTTTCCAACCTCTGCTGTGAACAAGTGGTATTCTGTATCCTAAAGTAGTTCAAAGCTGCTGCTGTTGTTCTTCCTCCAACATAAGAGTATTGCATGACTGTTGCAGAGGTAGATTCTTGTTCCATGCTGCCAAAAATTAAAGCTATTGTCTGACATTGCTATGTGATTTAGGGCAAGATACACTCTTGTATACTTGTGAGGAAAGTTCTTCTTGAATGGATGTTTCTCCAAAATGAACCATATCAAGCTGTTCTGAAGAATCGGTCTCTAGAAGTATATTCTAGTTGCTCCCACCTGAACTGGTAGACATGGGCTAACATTGTTGCCTTTTCCTCATGAGTGAGGTGGAATATTTCACAGTTAAATCAAGCAGACAGGAGACCATGTTTCTTAATAGCCCGTGTTAATATGATTTAATACCCAAAGGGATCAAACCACAATGCATGCACTTGTAACGGATTTGCAGCTCTGGACAAATATTGAAATGATATACCAATCTTTACTCCTCTCCTCTCTCCTTGACAGACAGTTGGCTCTAATAAATAGAAAGCTGCCTGTGCGAAGTTTTTTTTTCTGTGAATTGTAACTGTACATTATTTGGATTCATAAACAAAAAATAAATAGGATCCATTTGACCTATTATAGCCATCAGCAAACACATAGACTTTTTAGAAGTTGCTGATGTGTCTTTTTGCTGTCAAAGCCAGGAATATGTTTCCTTCTTTGGTGGCTGTCATGAGTAAGAACCTTATAATTTCACAAGGCATCCAGGTGTCATAAAATTAGTGGAGCCAAGGAAATAAAAAGTTACTAACAATTATGTCAGCACTCTTTGGCATACTGCCAAACTACACAGTGTGGTTCTGGAGAGCCTCGGAAGTCAGCATTGGTTTGTGGTGGGAATAGAAGTTAGCATAAACAGCCCACTAATTACTTTCCTTGTGTGTTAAATTGCGCCAGGAGATCTCATGGGGGAAAATAACTTGTTTGAAAGGGATTTTTGGAAGGTTATAATCACTGTGCTTGGTTTTGCTGACACAAATTTGAACTTTCAAGGATATGGTGCATCCTCTTCAGCAATTTATAATTGTTCTGTACGACTGGAAAGACTGTTCAACTCCTGGGTCATTAAATAGATGAACCCAAAGGGTTCATATATTACTTTGGTCTCTGATTTGAAATCAGTTCCCTGAGAAAGTGCCAGTTCTTTCCGAGCATAGTTATGGAAGTGTGATCTGGAGTTATCGATTTGTAACTGGTCTGTATTTGAGAAGACTATGCAGTCTTATTGGGAACCCATGTAAAAGCCACCCCAGACCCCAGACCACCGTCTGTCTTCTGATTTCTTGACTACATTCTGATTTATGACTGAGCCAAGATATAGAAAGTCTTCAACTATTTTTGTGTCTTTTGATGATCTTAACGTTATGCAGATCTTCTGTATTCCTAATGTTCGACTATAACCCCTCTTCAACTATAACCCTTCTTCCTTGACTGCCCTCAATAGTCATTGCAAATATTTGTTATGTTCTGCAAGTAATATGGTGTCACCTCCACATCTTAAATTGTTGATATTCTTCCCTTCAAACTGCTGGCCACATAAAATTCAGTAAGTCACCCCCCTTTGTTTCTTGATCCTAGGTGAATTTCTCCTACAGTGTTCTGTTCTGTTCTGTTTCCTACTTTTGCATTCCAGATTCCAAAAAGCTTTTTACTTTGATGTTCCAGTGTCCTGTTTTGGTGTGTAGTCAATTTCCTCCTGTCTCCAGTGTAGCATCTGAAAGAGTTTCTTCTTCTCTGTTTCTGTAGTTGGAGCATCAACTTGAATTATGGTTATACTGACAGATTTACCTGAAATCTTATTGATATTCTTTAGTCAGACTTTGTGTTAAATCTCCCGACTGCCTTTGTCACATCTCTCCTCAGTATTAATGCCACCTCGTTTCTTCATAGATTTTCATTTCCAGAATAAAGCACTGTGTAATTATCTGGCTGAAATTATCTCATTCCTGCTCACTTTAGCTTGCTTACTCCAAGTGCTACAACATTTCTGTGTTTCATTACTTGTTTTAAATGGCTAGCTTCCTTGGCTCATGCTTCTCACATTGCATGTTCCTATTATATGCATTGGACAGCTTCAGACTTACCATATCTGAGTCCAGTTGCATGATGAGACACAGTGCTACTTGTACTTGTCCTGTGCTCTTTCTTGGTAGCTGGCTGAGTGCCTTCTGACTTGGGAGTCTCATCTTCCAACACTGCCTTGCACTTCATTACGTATAGTCATGTCATAGGCTTTTCATGGTAAAGACTTTCAGAGGTGGTTTACCAATGCCTTCTTCAGTGCAGTACTGACAAGAGTTAGCCAAAGTGCCACAGAGATGCTCCATCAGTACCCTGTTGCTAGTGCTTAGTAGCTCTTTGGTACATTTAGATGGCTCCTCAGCCTGTCTGATGTGGGAGACCTTGCTGGTAGCAGTGCTGACAGCACCCAAGCCTCTTGCCTCCTAGGAGCATGCAATCCCACCACCATGGAAAGGCAGTGTCAGCATCAGTGCCATAGTTTGAATGCACGAAGCTGCAAATGAAGTTTCTGGTGCTTCTTCTTATAAGGCCCCCAATAGTATGGATGGGCAGATGTTGAAAGATGTGATCTCTCAGAAGGCCTTTCCACAGCACATTGTTATAGTGCTATTATTCCACTTCCAACATCCTGTGGAATTCTGGGGTTTGTTGTTTACTGAGTCCAAGGAGATCTTTGGTTGAGAATTCTAAAGGCCCCTCTCTAAAGTGCAGTTAATCCCAGGATTCCATAGGATGTTGGAAGTGGAATAACAGTACTATAAATGTATAATATAGAAATGCCCAAAGTAGATGGCAAGAGTCAACGTAGATCTATTTGATTGTGTATGGTAGATTGTTATAAGCCATTTCTTGTTTGTTTGTTTGTTTGTTTGTCTGAAATCTGGAGTGGTCAAAGAGTAATCAAGACTTCTGTCATGGTTATCAGTAGTTTGGAGATTCCAAAAGTACAGAATTTGAAAGGTATGGAGTTGTATTTAACAGAGCCAGGAGCATGGACACCACAAACAGAATAGTTATTCCTCGTCCTTCCTCCATATACCCTCTGCAAATTTGCCCTAGAACATAACTTGGAATTGGAAGGGGAAGGCAGGGGGAAAGAAAAAGGAAGTTCTGTGATACAAGGGGAGGTCTACTTGTGTGAGGTTAGATGTAGTCAATTGGAGTGCTCTGTGTAGAACACGAAGCTATGCTTTGATTAATGATGACACACTTTTCACCCTGAGTTTCCACCCCAAGTTCTTAACTTCTTTTCACTATTTTTTAAAGTGTGTGCAAAGAGTGTTAGCTGATCTCTTGATGCAAGAGCTTTCTTCTGTGTCCTCACCACCTTCCTAATAGCTATAGGATTGCTCTCATGCTACAAGCTTCAAAACACAGCAGCTGAGCACCTTGCCAGCAATTGATTAAGAAAGATATCCAGCCTCAAGGTCATGATGATGATTTCCTCTGTCTTTTTTTTTTTTAATTCCATGCTCCCACTGGGATATTCTCTAACAAATCCTCTTGATTGTTTAGTGGTAGAATCTGCTAACTCACTGATACTACAAGAATACAGAAAATATTGAATTTCTCAAGGAAGCTCTTGAGATTTTGTTCTCAGAGCTTTATAAATAATCAGGTTTCCAGGAGAGTGAGCTCTTGGCCTACCCCAATTTGCATTTACTGTGTATTTTGTAATATTTATTGAGGGCTGTTGGGGATGGGATAGGTGGAGGTTTCAGAAAATGGATAAGAAGTGGAAAAATCAGGCAAAGAGGGTGATATTTAACACAGCAGTAGACCTCTCAGAAACAGCAAATGCTACTTCTACCTCTGGTATCAAAGTTTCTGTTAAAGAAGTCAAGCCCAGAGACACATCTACTTCATTAAGTGAGGTATACCTGCGCCCTTTCCGCACGGCATTTGCCATGCGAAAGGGCGCCTGGAGTGTCGCGCGATTGTGAGTGCATCGTGCAGATCGCTCTGATTGCGAGTTTGTGAGGAGCGATCTGCACAACGCACTCACAATTCTGCAATGCTCCAGGGGCCAGCAGGTGCCGATCGTGCACCTTTTCATTTTCGGCTCGAAGCCGAAAATGGTGTGTGATCGCGCATTGTTCCTGGTCCCTGCACACACCTACCTGGCGTGCAGAACCTCTGGAGCTGCACCGGTCGCGCTTCCCGCCCCAGCGCAGCCTGGGAAACTCCCAGGCTGCACTGCGGAAGAAAGAGTAGGGGCTCTCGTGCAAGCAGGCGGCTTGTGCGGAGCTGAAGTAGCAGGGATGCGAGAGCCTCTTGCCGGAGGCTGCTTGCGCGATCCCCACACCCCAGCGCCGGAAAAAAGTAAGGTGTGGAAAGGGCCTGGAGTTCTAGGCCTTAGTACCAGGCCTGCCATTGCTGAGATGGTAGGTGATTTATCCAAACATCTTTGTAAGACACCTCAGAAATTGAAATAGTGAAAAGATAAGGCATAAATGTTAAATAAATGTGCCCTTACACTGCATTTAAAAGGATAACCCTTGACGGCTGTTTATAATTGTGTCATTAAGTGGATAGCAGTTGAGATAATGGTGGTGGTGGGGAACAAATATTATGATTCTGTACATTGAATAAATTGTCATCTTATCACCAAGAAGGGATCTATCTATCTATCTATCTATCTATCTATCTATCTATCTATAATAGAATAATAGGATCAGCAGAAGAAAACAAGGATTCCTCGTGGGTAAGCTTTGAAGAATTCTGGGGATATAAAGAAGGATTACTGAGATGAGAATACTGATCCACATTATAAGGCTATTGTAATGACACTTGAGAAAATTAGCAAGGTCAAGTGTTTTGAATATTCAGACTGTGATATGTAAAGGCTAAGTGCAAAAATCTGAATTGACTTAGAGAAAAGGCCGTTTGCTGATTTTGGTGTAGGAATTATGCAACAGGACAGACAATATTGTGTGTAGGCACAAAATGGTGGAAGATGTTTCATGTTGGGACATAGTGAATGGGACTTCTTCTGGCACTGTTGTTAGTTTGGCAGATTGCTTAACTTTTCATTCTTACAACTAAAGACTGCATACATAAATTTTTAAATAAAACATAACAACAAGAAGAAAATACTCTTCCATCCCTCTGGTGTTATGATTTGAGAAACCATCAAATAAACAAGAGAAAAGTGAACTCAATATGTAACAGTTAGATATCAGGCTGCCATACTTCTCAGTTAATTTTGCTCCCTTTAGGTTACCATACACACAGCGAATATGGTTTGAAATCAGAGGAAAGAAAACAAATATATTCCATGTTTTTACCAAGTTGCTGAGGGCACATTGAAAACTTGCTGTTTCTTCAGGCACTGAATCTGAAACAACTATCTCTGTGGAAATGTAGAGTCTTTTGGTGCATCCTGCATGAAAGTGATCACACAAAGAAGCTGGCTGCATTGTGGTGGAAGTAATACAGATAGTCTTGAGGTATTGGAAGAGATGATATTTCACAAGGCTGTTCACAGCTCTAAGTCCAATTTAGTCAGAATGGTTACTCAGAATAACAGTTGTTTACCTCACTATCATAAAGGAGCAAGGTATTTTCCACCACTGAGATACATAGGAAAGGGTGAAATCCTACCAAAGCTGAACTAGAGATGCTTACTTTTAACACAGTTTGGAAAACTTTTAAAAACTTCTCCCTCTTGTACTGATCAGTGTAATCCTGTTAAGAAATGGCTACAGCTGGTCTGTCTCAATAGAAAACTTTTATTCCAGAACAATACCTAAATCGTTAGGGTCTACATCTAATAGTCCAATTAGAGTAAACCCACTAAATCAATGAAAAAATGGTGTTGACTTACTAAATTTCCAGTCAGTAATGAGTTGACTTCAGTTCAGAGTAACATTTGGATTTAGGCCTAGGTTGTAATAGTAGTGTTGCTGTTGGTGATTTAAATATATTAAATATATATTTAAAACTGATCCAATCTGTCTTTCCTTAGTGTTTCATGACTTCCCTTCCCCTTCTAGTTATTCTCCTAGCCTCTCTTTCCTCAAGTATGGAAAACAAGGCCTACAAACTTAGGGTGCTTCCAAATAAGCTGCTCCCAGTACTTAGTTTAAATATTTTGTGCAGTGACTATCTTTGTCTTCTTACTAGATTTCATGTAGTTACAATAAAATACAGAAGAAGCAGTGGAAAAATTCAGGAGCATTACAAGTAGAAGACAACATAATCCTGACCTCCATAGTATTCTTTGAATTATGTGGTTGCACTGAGGCCTTTTCCTCACGATGGGGTGCAGCAATGTTCTTTTGCTGCAGCCATGGTGGAGAGCGAAAGCGCACGAGGAACGCTCCCCTTCGCACCTTGCCCAGTTGCTGCCGAGGGAGTGCTCTGGCTCTACCTCTTCCCTTCCGCAGCACAGCGGGGCATTTGCCATTGCTGCGCTGGGGAAGGAGGCGTCACCAGCATCCTTCTGGCTGGAAAAGGCGGCAGCATGGCACAATGGTAAATGTAAAATGGATTTTTTCTGTTTTATAAGTACCGTGCTCATGCGACGTGTGACGACAAGATGGTGGTGGGACCACGACAACGACATGCAGAAGGATGACCCGCGGAGTGCTGCCATCACGTTATGGCTGCAGGGCAGCTATGTGGTGCAGAAAGGGCCTGAGAAGCACAGTGCCACAGTGGCAAGAATAGCAGAAAATGAGAGGCTTAGGAGAAGCTATCAGTTAGGAAGCTAGAGAAGAACTCAAGCTTGAGGCTGGGTAGATGTAACTACATCCAGAGCCATTATTGACTAAACAAGTGGTTCTTAACCTTTTCTTTACCATGGACCCCTTTTAAATATCTTTTGTTGCCATGGACCACCAAGATTTAATTCAAGGAGGCTGTCTGTGTATGGTATGTAGTAGCAAGAAATCACATGTGCTTTCTCTTAGCCACTCAGTGATATTCACTTGCATGTTCTCACTGCATGCAGACGAAGCAAGTTCTGAGTACTTTTTTTTTTTTTTTTTTTTGCTATCAAACAATTTCAATACTTTTGAACAGTTTGAGATATTGTGATAAAAATTTGCACAAAAGATGTGTGTCACTGGCAAAAACTTCCTGCACTTTGAGAGCAATGTATGACTGTATGCCATCTTCCTTCCTTCCTTCCTTCCATTCATTCATTGTATTTTCACTGTAAAAATTCATAAAATTTCTTCAAGCCTTCGTAGATCCCCTGTGATCCACCAGGGGTCCACAGACCCCAGGTTAAGAACCACTGGACTAAACCCTATAATGACACTATCCATACAGTACCCAAAGACTAGCTAAACCTAGCAACTGCATTATATCTGAACCATGAAGAAACTGCATTGAGAGAACATGGATGAGCAGAAATATATGTGAATATTTCACAGGTTTGAAGTATTCCTCTTCCCACTTTTACTTTGAAATTGCGTTTCAGCCTATATGGTGTGCGTGTGTGTGTTTGCATGTGAGAGAAAGAATATGGGGAATCACAGATCTCTTCCTGCCTGCAATATTGGCACCTTGGGATACTGCAAACCATTGGACAGGGGCGCATCTCTCACACTTCTCTCTGGTGCTGTCATGAAAGCCAAGAGACACATTCAGCAAGCAAGATAAGGATATTTTAATCTTTTTCTCCCCTCCTCTTTTTTTGAAGTGAGTTCAGGACTTGACAGGCAGTCTGCTGTTCATCTTGTGATTTCAAACAAACATTAATAAATAAAAAAAATCTGATTTATTTATGTGCATAAATAAATAAACAATGAAGCAGATAAATGGTTCACCAGCTCTTAGGGAAAAAAAGCCAGGTTCAACAGATTCTTACCAGTCAAGGCTAAAAGAGAAAGAGACCATTAAACCCTTCCCAATGGTTAGCAGACAGGTTTTCCCTCAAAGGCTCCTGCTCTCAAGAGATCCTATGGTGGACTATTTCCTTGTGCTGGTTCTCCCATAGATTGTTTTGAGCTTTCAGTTTATCTCTAACAGCTTCCATAACATGAAGAATTTGAATTTGGTGAAGACTTAAGGTGGCTTACAGAATACTTCTAACATCTCTCTTTCTCTCTCTCTCTCTCTCTCTCTCTGTGTATGACAGATGTTAATATTGCAATCTATTGAAAAATGCTGTCTTCTTCAGAGGTTCAAGATTAAACTCTTGACCTTGCAGACCTATCAGTCACACAGGTAGTCCAACTAAATCTGGCAACATTTATCTGAGTTTGCCTCAGAGAAGCTTTGGTTCAGCCTCCATGGCTTTTCCCTACTTCTGTGCTAGTGCTGTTCTCATCAGCTTAATGAAACTTGTATGATCTCAGAAGTTCGCCACCACTAGCACACTTAAATGACTGCTCCATATTCTAAGGAGTTGTTGGGCTGTCTTAAGAGATCTGCCAAAGGATTCATTTCAGTTTCAGAGCTGGCTGTGTAAGTCTGCTTTATTTCTGGCTGGGATTTTAATTGTACGGTAGTTTCCTTCCCCTTTACAACTGACAGAATAATGTTAGACCAAGTAGATACCAGGAAAAAGACAAGCTAAAAATATTGACTGTGTGTTTGTCATCTGGAGTGTATCAAGACAGTTCCTTTTAAAAATCTGTTGATACTGTGCCTGGGTACTTTTAAAAATTCTCCTGCTGTTTATGAATTAGTTGATTCTAGTTAACATCCTAACGCACTTGAGACTACTATCTTTGTTTAGGCATGCTTTACTGTCAATGAATCTGAGCTAAGTCTGGAGTGTGAATCACATAGTCCTCTAGATTTTGTCAGACTGTAAGTCCAGGGCCACCTTATCCATTAGGCATTTTAGGCACAGTGCCTAGGGACGACAAAAATTTTAAGGCCTATGAAAATAGGATTTTAAGACCTATACAAACGTCTCTAGTGGTACGTCGAGGAGAGGCAGGACATCAAATACAAGAGTGCATACAGCATATGAAAACCTTAACACGGCCATGTGTAAGTCCCTGCAGCCCTAGCCAGCATGGCCAATGGTGAGGAATTCTAAGACTTGTAGACCAACAATATCATGATTCCCAACCTTGTGCTAAATCCAACATTAGTCCTATTTAGAGCTGATCCACTGAAATAAATGGAACTTGGTAGCCAGTGGTTTGGAGGGTTGTCAGATGTATCAGGAGAGGAGTCCTGGGTACACAGAAATTTTATACAAAATATTCCTGCACAAGTCTTCCTCCAAGTCTAAAGGACGCAATGTACAAATCAACTGTAGATAGCAATTTCAGTCATTGATTCCCTCCCCCTTTTTTTCCCAGAGTAAACTGATGAAAGTAAACAGTGTGATATTTTTAGCTTGGATCAAATGTACTTATTTATCTCATAGGATGAAATGTTTCTTTCAAGTGAAGGTTAAGAAAGGGAATCTTTCTGGAAGGATATTAAGAGTTAGCCTGCAGGATTTCAAAACTGATTTTACATAGACAATATCATCATTGGATCTGTGCAATTTTCTTAAGAATTTAGTAATGCAGCAATCTACTCAGAAGTAAGACCCTTTGAGTTACTCCTCAGTAAGTGTGCATGAGATTGCACAATTTTTAATTACAGTAATTAGGATTCCTAGGGTTATTATTTTTGTCCTTGTTTCACTATAACTTCAAAGGACAGGACAAGACAGGACAGGACAGATCACATGAGAAATAATGATAACATTAGCAATAGTATTTTTTTGAAAAAATGATAACAGAAAATGGGAAAGCATTTGCTGTTTATCATATTGACTATGAGTTTTGCCTTCCCCACAGTCTTCTGGCAGTTGCTCATGCTGCCTATCGAGTGTAATGACATAGCAATGCCTGTGACCCCTGAGCATCCTTGATGCAACCTTTTGAGTGATAGAGCCACATAGATAGAGGACCCCGGAGAGCCTCAGCTTATTCATGGGCTGGAGGAGCAAAGGGTCAGCGGAGTGAGCGTTTGTCTTCTTTATGCACAGAGCACCAATTAATTCCATTTCTACGCTGCCAGGAGGGAATCGTTTTGGGCATATAAGTGATTTAAAAAATCCAATATAAAGAGGAAACCGTACTCTCCAGAATGATGCTTCCCATCCTAGGGGAAGGGGAAAAAGAAGAAGAAGAAGAAGCAGGCTAAAGTCAACATAGAAGGAAAGCATGGAGCTAATTTAATTGACACCAGACAGGTATCTTTTTAATGTTGTCCCTGTGCAAGAATCCTTGATTCTACAGTGGTGTGAGAAGAAATTATGCTGAGGCGTGAACGAAATATCTACATCATTAATATTGTCAATATTGTGCATTCAGGCTCAGACTATAAAATAAATGAACCAGTGAGGATATGTGATGTTGAAAATCCTCTGTATTCCATATACAGCTCAGGGAAACATGATCTAAGTTTTGTTTTTTGAGTGACTGGGGTTTTTTTAATACACAGCTGTCATATATAAGGAATCAAATCTATCAAGCCCAGTGTTCTATTTGCTTTGACGCTCTATATATACAAACTTCAGCTCTGTACCTCACTACTGAGGAACATCCGTAGTTATTCTAGCCTGGGGTGAAATTTTGCTGTCTACTGATGAGTGTTGAGTGAGGCCCATAAAACCATCTCTGTGGACCTTGTGCCCCTACTGGACCATCCTTGGACCTCCCTCCTCCACAAACAAAACACCAAAACGCATGCTAATTGCTCCTCTCAAGGTGGCATGATTCTGGCTTCAACCAAAGCACACCCATTTCTATAATGCTGGGTGGGGGAAAAAAATGTTTGGGCAAAAGTGAGCATGACTTCCATGTTCCATCTGGTTTCCCTTGAAAGGAATGGGTGCAGTCTGTGGAAGTTTGGAAAAGATGAGGCGAAAAAAAAAAGACAGGTATAGCTCAACCTTTTGTATTAACCTTTCTGACCTCATGAACCCCCACCTTCCTACATACCTACCACATCTAGTCCCATAACACTGTGACTGGCACTGAATGGCAGGGCAGGTAGGTGACAGCAGCCCTGATTGTTTGATGACCCAGGAGCCTTGCTCCCCTCTAACCGTGTCCCTGGACACCCACACTTCTCTGATGAGTGGTGGCTTGAAAACAGATGTTCTGTGGCCAGAACTGATGTTCTTCTGCTTACAGCATCCCCCTACTTGTCTGAGTATATCCCAGTATAGTGTTCTCTGATCTCTCCAAAGTTTCGCAATAAGATTCCCTTCTGTGAGGATTTCTGCTTCTATCCCCCTGCTGCCTATACCTAATGCAGGATTTCTGCTTATATATCACCACTGGGGCCATAATATGTGGGGATTTTCACCCTTTATATCAGAATTCTATCCTTTATCCCACCACTGCGTATAACAAGTGTGAGGGTTTCCAGTCAGGCAGTCATACTTGTGCCACCACCTGTAAGGGTTCTTTTCAGGCAATCCCATCACTGTGGTGAAATGTGGAGGTCTTTACACTTAACCCACCAAATGTGAAGCCTTCCATGGGTTCACTGCAAGCACTCAGTGCAAGGGCTTTTGCTGATCCCCACCTCTGCTATACATGAAGACTTCCTCCTGTCCCCCCTTGTGTGACTCTAACCAGGGAGCAGTCTAGATGCCCTCAGGGTTACTACTCAATGGTCCTTGTGGCCTGTTCCATCTCTATGAAGATTTATATTACTTTTATCCTCAACAGGACACTACCCTTCTAACCTCATGCTACCACCACGGACACTTTGTCTGAAACCGAGATCTCAGAATAATAGCAATTCTGAAGGCTAAACATGTATAAAAACAAAAATAAAACTTTATTTACAGAAGTGAAACCTAACACTTTGTGGGCAATGTGAATTTAAATATCTCTGGTCCATGTGAGCCATTTTAACCATTATACCACACAGTTACGGTTCTCAGAAAAACAATACGAAATAACCATAAACTTCCTGGTGAATTCCCAGTGATATCTCCTCAGAGGCTTAGAAGTGTGACACAATTGAGCAATTCTATGCATGTCTGTGGGGCTGTGAAAACTGGTGACTCCAGTGTCCATGGGGCAGTAAATCCAGGTGCTGAATAGCTTCAGCACCCTGGATAGGTCCTTTACAGTTCAATCTAAAACCTGTAGTAAATTCCCTGCTCCACTAACTTCAGAACCATCAACCTCTACTGCTGCTGAGATAGCGAGTTCAGTGTTGCTTGATCTCAGCTGAGTTAGGGGAATTGTTAAGTGCGATACTCTCCATTATGTGTTTGGAATATAATTCCCCACACATTGGTTAAAACATTCTTCTTTCTCAACACTCACATAAGACACTTCTGGGGATCACTGTGTGAGAAGCAATGCTGCTGATCTTCCATATCTTTGAATTTACACGTGAAAGAATAAACCTTTGATCAGTTGGCTAGTCTCACATTGTACTGTGCAGGGAAATGCGGGGGGGGGGGGGAAGAAAGGCAAGGCCATCTCTTTTGTATTGCTGACAGCAATGGATAAAATGACACTGATCTTCCAAGAATGCTTGATATTAAAAATGTCATTGTGCTTTGGTGGGGAAAATGGCAACTCGGTTCTCTGACATTGAGCAGAATTATATTGTCATAAGTTTCACTTTCATGTGGCAGAAAGTTTAGATAGCACAAAGAACACAGTCCTACTCAGAAGCAAGTCACATTGACTTAAGTGGGACTTACTCCTAGGGAAGTGTTGCGGGATTGCAGCCTGCAGCTCTGTTCCCAACAGCAGTGTTATTTACAAGTGTAGTATTATTCCCTCACCAAGGCACTGGCGCTATCTCATCATTTTACAGGTACCATTTTACTGTTGCCAATTCACCATTTACAGCTCAGTCTAAAGGCAATAATTACAAACTCTCACATTTCCTTCAGAACAGCCTTTCAGGGGAAAGAGTGGGTTTCTTCCAGGCTAAGACACTGAAGATCTGGCCAATAAGACTCCTGCCATTAGACAGCTGCAATTTCCCCAATCCTTTATGGCTTCATTCAAAATTACTACCAAGTCGGGCATCAGGCTGAATACTAAAGATGAACGCTCAGCAGAGATATACGATCCTCTTTTTCTTGCTTGCTTGCTTTTTTTTTTTTTAAAGGCATTGCTGCTTTATTTTGCATGTTACTAAATGTGTTTGCTACTGGAATGGGTTACAGTCTGGGCCGTATGGTGATCGCCTCTGGAAACTCCATTTGGAGTTGCATCCAATGGGATGCATTACTGTAAAATATTGTTCTTATCCAAGAAAAACACTCAAGCTACATTTTATGATAAATGCATAGCTGGCAACTATTTGGGGTGATGGCGGTGGTACACAGGCCCCAAATTTTAATCAGGACTGCAGTGTGTGTAGAGGTTAAGTATAACCCTTCCCTTTCCAGCTTACAGTAGTCATTAAAAGTGCTCACCCCACTGACTGCATTAGCCTTAGGAGAAAATCTCCCATTAATCCAATGGAAGTACCCACTGGCCACATGCTAGTCACAAGGTGTATGGTACAATTTTCCTCAAGACTCCACTATGGAGGAAAAGTTAAATGAGAGCTTGGAATATTGGAATTTTACTTTTTGGAGTGCAGCTCTCAGAACCTGACCGTGGTGCCCAGGGGATTCTGTGAATCCAAAAAATTATTTTGTGACTTAAAACTTCTCTCCCTAAGTGCTGGGGTTCTGATGAAAACTGGGAGGGGCCACAGCATTTACTATTAATAAAAATCTCATGTCTTAATGGCTAACTACCTATTTGACATAACGTATCCTCTTCAAATGTGCAATAATTCCCACATAGGCATAATCATACAGCACTGGCCCAAGCCATGTTGCCAAGGAAGAAAAGGTACCTCATGGATCACATGTAGCTAATTCTGAACCCTTGGGGGAAACCCTTTGGGAAGCTACCTGCTAATATGGTACCTGTCTTATTAGAATTGTGAGAACTGTGGGAGTGAACAGTTCATTTATAAAACATATTTTAAACTCCCATGCTTACTGAGAAAAATCTTGTATACTATAGATCCAGAAGGTTTATGTTAATAACCATTACACTCATCTGCTCTTCTTAATCTTGGCTTTGGCAAATCCAAAAACCTTTGGCAGATGTCCAGAGAAGAAAATTCCAATATATTGCAAACCATACTTTTCAGTGAAACTAAAATATACACATGCAAATTATGCATGTTGAAAAATAGCGTAGCTTTTCACCATGAACTTTGGTGCTAAAGAAAAAGAAACTTTACAGTTCTTTTTAGTTTGTTTACCTACATATTTACTTAATGATGGATTGCAGATTTTAAGACACGATCTAACAATCAAAACATTCATTAGTGAAAATAAACTACATTATCAATTACAGGCAAGCACTAGTTGGTTAAAAGTTGCTTCATTTAAAAGGACATCCTGATAAAGGCAGCCAGTGACGAAATCACAACGAGGAGAGAGACGGACACACCAGGCTGTACGAGGTGCAGGCAACCACCAAGAATGACCTGCTTGTCATGATGTCAACTATTATATCACAGCAAACTTAGCTATTTGTTATACACAAAGTACAATGGGAGAATATTCCTCTGTGAATATTAGAGTTGGTAGGACTGGAGACAAGTATGTTATATATTCCTGTTACTAATATTGATCCATTCTCCTGGCCTACTCTGTTAAAGGACTGCATCTCCCTTGTAGCCTACTTGCTCCTTATCTGAAGGCGCCGTATATCCCTATGCAAGGCTGCCTGTATCTTGTGATCTTCTGGGCCATCCCTTTGCTTTCTCCCACCATCCTGACAGGTAGATCTGGTGAGAATATAGGAGGGGAATCTTCTCGGTGGCTGCTCCCAGGCTCTGGAATTCATTTCCTGGAGAGGTTGTACTGTCACCTTTCTTGCTATCTTTTCATACGAAGAAGTTTTTGTTTCAGCAGGCCATTGAGGGATGACTGCTTAGGGGGAAAAGGGGCTTTCATGTGCTATTTTTTATATATGTATATATGTTGTTCTTTGTAATGATTTGTTTTAAACTGCTTTCAATCTTGTTGATAGTTTAATTATATATTTAAATTTGATTTGATGTAAATTTTTTAGCTGGATCTGTTTTAACTTTTGTAAGCCACCTTGAGTTACAGCCTGGGCAAAAGCCAGGGTATAAATAAGGATGATGAGAACAAAAACGAGGCAGGTAACCATGTCCATTTGTTCATATAATCACAGTTTTCCACAGCATATTCATGAGTGCTCATAACTGCTCCTCCCACCCTAAAAGTGGTCACATCCATTATAGGTTCCAGTCAGAAAGAGATTAAAGTTCTGTGACCTTTCTTTGTAGCTAAGATGGAAAAACAAACACTTTTTGGAGAGTGTTAGCTCCTCATTAATTCTAACTCCTTTTGGCTCTGGAAGCTGGGAGCAGGTGGCCTGGTCTGTCTTGCCCAGACATTTAAAATACTCTTGAGTGTCATGGAATTGGCCCAAGAAGAAGGTCTCTCTGGGAGCAATTTGTGAGAAAACACAAGGCTGATGACCCAAGGCTAAAGAAGGGCTAACGGAGACTTTGTGATGAAGCAGACAGATTTCAGCAAGCAGTGCAGACATTTGCCATTGTTTTGATTGTAATCAACAAACCCTAGTTTACAAGGGAAGAGGGAGGAGGAAGAGAAGGAAAAAAGGAGGAGAGTGCATGGATCAGCTTTAATTAAGCACTTTTAAAATGCATTTATTTTCCTGAGTCACACACCAACTGCATGTAATACTGGAGCTAGACAAAGGGGACTGCTACTTTTTCTTCTTAGCATAACCTCCCTTCTGTTGGGATGTGAGGATAAACTGGGTCAATCTCCCTATTTTCTGCCCTGAACTCCATGAAAGGAGTACAAATAGGATCATTCAAGCAGTTTTTATGAGTTATTTTTATTTTTTTCAAATAGATTTCACCATGTTTGTGATGCTTTCAGTTAGATCACTGGTGGCTTACGGCTTTCATATAGGTGGCCAGTGAATTTGCTCCAGGTTTTCATCTGACCTTTGAAGAAACTGTCCACAGTGCTGAACCCTGTCCTCAAAATGGGCTCAGCATTTTGGACAGTTCCTTAAACATTCAGATTAGAGGAGTGGATTTACTGCCCTACTGACATGGAAGCCACCAGCCACTGGGTTGAACCCATGTAAGTCTTCCGTAGATGGAAGAGTTAATCTCCTGGAAGGAGGGGTGCTTTCTCTCAGTCCTGCCAACATCACAGGCTGGCTTGTTGAGAACATAGGAGACAGCTTTCTCAGTGGCTGCTCCCACTCTCTGGAATTCCCTTCCATGGGAGGCTAGGCTGGACTTCTCCCTTCTCTCCTTTCACTGGAAAAAAAAGATCTTTATGTTTAAGCTAGCTTTTAATGTATAATTGCTCACAGGGAGGCTTATTATGCATTGTGTGCTTTATTTTTAACTTTTGCATGCCTTTTAATGATTTTATACTGTTTTAATATTATGATTTTTTACAGTTGTCTTTTAAATTTTATTGTTAGGTTTTAGTTGATTCATTTTGTGAGCTGCTGTGAATCCCACTCTAGGAGAAAAGTGGCAAAGAAACAAACTAAAACAGGCTTCTAGTTTAACAAGGGAATCCTAAGGAATCTGAATTTTGTACTCCTTTGGAATATACAATTACATCACTGTTATTTCACTTTAATCGCCATGGTATCTAGCCTATTGTATCTTGGGATTTGTAGTTTAGGGATGGGTGTTTAGAATTCTCAGTCAGAGAGCTCTACTGCTTCTGATCAAACTACAAACCCCAGGATTCCATAGGGTGTTGCCACGGCCGTTAGAGTGGCATCATAGTGCTCTAATTGTATAGTGTGAAAGTGCTCACAGTATAGGAAGGAGTGAGAGATGATATTTCCCACACATCCCTTGAAAAAAAATCTGGGTCAGAGTGGGAGTTAGTGCTGGGGGCTGTTGAGCTAGGATGACTATGTATCAAACCCAGCTGGAGTTCTTCGATTGAAAGGAAAGTCCAATATTCTTATAAATTGCATAATTGTTCTATTTCCACCGCAGACAAGATTTTTGCCCCACTCATCAAAGTGCATATAAAGCAAATCCAGGATAAAGGAAATCCAATAAAGGGGTCTTATCTCACACACCTTCCCGTCTTCTAATGGAATAATTCCAGCATATTCATTCCTGCAGTTTCTTAGAAATTGTGAACGAATGCTGGTGGGTGAAGTGACAACTGTGAGAACATTGACTTAAGCACTACTGTTTCTATTAGTGAAGCTCACCTCCAAGTAATGGCGCCTAGAATCAGGCTGGGCCATTAATTTATTTCTAGCCAATCCTTCAGAAACTAGAAGGTGCACAGGAGTGGCTTTGATTGCAGTCAGGGTTTAAAAGGGGTGAGTGAACTCTTAATGAATTTGTCATTATTAATCCCTGGCCTCGGAAATGATAACATAATCCTCATTGAGTGGTTCTCCCCACCACCACCATTTGACTGACAGGCTGCAGAAGGCAAAAGCTGGACTAAGTCTGGGCAGTGCCATCTGTTTGTATAGCTGTAGTCCAGTCAGCAGAGAGCATGCAGGGCAATTCGAAAACTCAAATGGCCTCTTCTCAGAAGGAATCTTATCTGATCAGCAAAAATGAGGCATAGAAAGAAACGCTCAGGGGAAGCTAGCAAAAATAGCCCAAAACACAACAGCAGGGTGCAGGGTGTATGTGTGTAGGTATGTATACACATATATCTCTTTTTTCTCTCTCTGTACACAAAAGCGTATATGAGTTCACTTATAACTGGAGCAGCCCCACCTCATAAACTTGGGAACTGGAGCTCCCTGTGGGAGCTGTGATGAACACTTCTCACCCCGTTTTCTAGAGTCACTTGATAAAAAATAGGCCCAGGTATGGCCTTGCAGGTATAGACAGAAACTGAGATATGGCTATGAGTGTGGAGGGGGGGGTAAACTCAGGTCATTACCTCCCGGTAACAATTCTGTCCCTCCAATGAAATGTTCCTCCAGTCCTCAAAATTTCTAGCATTGCAGAGAGTGAGACACTGAAAATCATTTATACCCAAAATTCTTGTACAGTATTTCTTGTGTTCACGTTCCTTTGATCACTTTGCCTGCCCTTTTCTTTGGACGCTTAAACTGTGTTTCTAAATGCTTACCTGAAGTCTAAGACAGTGTTATGTAGTGGTTAAAGCATCGGCCTCTGATTCTGGAGACCAGGGTTCAAATCCTTGCTCAGTCATGGGAGCCCCGGGTGACCTTGGATAAGTCACACTCTCTCAGCCTCAGAAGGAGACAGAGACAAACTCCTTCTGAGCAAATCTTGCCAAGAAAACCCCACGGTAAGTTCGCTTTAGGGTCACCATAAAAAAATGGCTTGATGGTGTACGACAGCAACAACACCAAGAATAAGAAAATCTTAACTTACTGCGTTGTTAGAAATATGAGGAAGAGCATCCTTTCATGGGCAGAATTTTATTTGGAGGGGCAATGCCCTCACTTTGCCTCTCCCATAGCTGCAATCTCCTCCTCCTCATTCATTTGTTCCCATAACTCAGTTTTTTAAAACCAGGTGTCTACAGAAAGCAAGCACCTGGAGACTTCCAGGCCTGGAGATTCCTCTCCTCCCCCCTGCCACACACACTGCCACCACTGACTGTCAAGTTGATATTCCTTCTCTGGCAGCTGCCCCCCAAGAAAAGTTTTTGGGTCTTGAGGTCTTCTGTTGTTTTTGTGTGGTTGATGAAGGGACAAGAACCACCTAAGCTATTGTAGGGAGTCCCAGATATCTCTCTCAATTGATAGCTGCTTTTGGTGAGTCACAAAGCATTTACTTAAATTAGCTACATGCAGCCTGAGGAGTAACTGTGTTTGGCAATTGAATTTCATACCGCTTAGTTCTTGACTAAATATGCAGAAATTGGAAACCGGAGTTGGTTTGGCTCTGCTGCCTAGTGGGAAGGTTGGTCTCACTTTTTTGTTTATATCCTCCTTCTCCTTCCAACAAGCTCACCATGGCAGACACAGCTCCCCTTCCTTCCCAGTTTACCTTCACACCAATCCTGGGTGACTAGCCCAAAATCACCCAAAGTGAATTTCACTGCTGTGTGAGGACGTGAATCTGCCACGTTCTAGCCCAGCCATCTAACCACTGTACACAGCAGGGTTTGACTGCTTAGCAAACAGATTGACACCCCCACCCCAGCTGCCCTTTTAAAGGAACTTAAAGTAAGCTGTAAAGAGCTATCCTTCTTCATATGGGAGTGTGTGTGTGTTTAAAAAACGTATTCTCACATGCACAGGCTAACGCCTCTACATGTTAATGACACATGGGTAGGGTTGGTGCTACCTCTGGATTATTGACAAAGATTGAGATGCAGCCCATCTTACCTGCACAAGAGCAGAGATACCGTTGGTCACAGGTGTACACTGTCTGAAATGGGGTTCGGAACCAGGGGCCCTCCAGATACTGCTACTCCCATTGTACTGCGCCACTGGCCAGACTGGCTAGGGCTGATGAGAATCAGAGTTCGACAACCTCTGGAGAGTCATTGATTCCCCGGTCCTGGTGCATTGTGTGATCCATTGCTTAGTTTCACGTTGTGTGTGTGTGTGTGTGTGTTGGAGTGCAACCCATGTGTGCATCCAGAGATGACCGGTGGCTCCCAGTTGGGCAATGAAGCTGCTCTGGATTTTAGTCCAAACTTTAAAGGAGCCCACCCGCACCCGGGTGCCCGTTCAGATGTTCACGGGTAGTGCTGTAGATTCTGGGCTTCTCTCTGATGCCTGCCCTGATGTGCAGGACTTCGGTTACTTTAGAAAGCGGTCGCCCCCCTTTGCGATCAGCGGGGCCGGGGACTTTGGCCCCGACGCCACCTTTGCGTCCGTTCGCGAGGGGGGACCGTCCCGCGCGCGGGCTACCGGTGTGATCTTCACAGACGACCCGCACTCCTTTCCCCTCAAGCGGGTAAGCCGTCTAAGGATCGGCTCGGAGGGGCGAGCAGCGACCCGGCCCGGTCGTCTTTCTCTGGGGAGTTTGTGTGTCTGCGTGCGTGCGTGTGGAGGGGAGCAAAAGGTAGCGGACCTCCCCAGCCTCAGGACCTGCCGCCGAGGGGGTGGGAAGGGGGAAGAGAACAGACGAGCCCGCCTCCCCCTCGCCGTCTTCTCCTTCCTCCTCCTCCTCGGCTTCCCCTCTGCAGCCCGGCGCTGCTGAGCTCAGCCGAGGAGGCGAGGCGGAGGGCGGGGTCTCCAGGTGCTCGGCAGCGGCAGCCCGTCCTTCGCTCGCCGCCAGCCTAGACGCCGCCGGAGCCGAGGAGGAGGCGGCGGCGGCGGAGGAGGAGGAGGGGAGGCCGGGCAGCGGCTGAGCCGAGCGGGGAGGGGGAGGAGGAGGAGGAGGAGGAGGAGAAGTCCGAGGGCGCGCGGCGGGAGGCCGTCCGGGCAGAATCAGGTGCCGCTTCCAACCGAGTCCCCATCCCGGGGCGCTGCCTGGCTGGTCCGGCACAGAGAGCCGGCGGCAACGGCGGCGGCGGCAACGCGCGTCTCCGGTCCCCGGGATTTCCTGCATGCGGGGGGAGAGGCTCCGCGGGAGCTCCGGAGAAGGCGGCGGCGCGGGGCCAGTGAGGACGTCCCCGCTCCCGCCCCCTAGGAAGTAGGGGACGCTGCTGGGCGCCCCCTGAAGCCCCCGGCCGCCGGCCAACGCCCCCTGCCCGGCCCGGGGCGCCGAGGAGAAAGCAGGAGGGGGCTGGAGAAAGAGAGAGCGAGCCATGCAAACGGCCACCGCCTCCATCCTCGACGTTTCAAGGACGGTGGTGATCCCCGAGGAAGGCAACAACGCCCGGAATAACCGCACAGGTGTGTGAGAGGGAGCGCGCCCGGCCGGACCGCGGGATTGGCGGCCGACGGGCAAGGGGAGGGGGCCGGGGTCGCAGCTCAGGATCGGCCGGGCGCAGGGGCGCAGCTCCGGGATCGGCGCAGGGAGCCTGGGCCGGAGGGAGTTTGGCGTGTGGGGCGGTGTCGGCAGGCAGGTGCGCGGGTGCGGAGGAGGGCAACCCTCGTGGGGCGCGCACTCGCCCGCCCCCCTTCGCCTCACTCCGCGTGGCGTCCCCCACGGCTTCGTCGGGGAGCGAGGTCCTGCGGCGTCCCCGGGACGTTTGGCCTTTCCGCTTTCTCGGCGACGCGGCCGCGAGAGGTTTCACGCGACGCCGACGGAGAAACTCTCCGCGGGTGCCCCGAGGCGCGCTTGTTCGGCTCGCGGAGGCTCCGAGGCTGCCAGGCGCCGGCACCGCTGCCTGCCGAGGCTGGGATCGGGGAAGCCGCGCCGTGGGCTCGCGGGGGGGGAGGAGCCGGAGCCCGAGGGCCGGGCCGGGGAGCTGGGTGAAGTGGTGTCCGGTTCTGTGCTTGGCACCTCCGCTTAAAAAAAAATAATAAAAAAAAGAGGGAGCGGAATCTGGGCTGTCAGCGGAGCGGGGAGTGAGCTTTCCTCGGTGCCTTGCGGAATGCTGCCGCCGCCGCCAGAGCGTGGACGGATTTGAAGGGACCGGTGCCGCCTCGCTCAGCCTAAAGCCCCTCGATGTAGGCAGTTGCTGCAGCTGCAGCTCTTCGACGGTCTTGCTTGGCTTTTTCTTTCTTACGGATATGTTCCAGTTCTCTAAGTCTTTGACAACTAACGCGTTTTGCAGGGGTCTTTCCGCACTACACTGTTATAGTGCGATTATTCCACTTTCAACATCCTGTGGAGTCCTGGGGTTTGCAGTTTAGGGAGAAAGCTCTTTGGCCTCAGTAACCTACAAACCCCAGAATTCTACAGGGTATTGGAAGTGGAATAATAGCCCTATAACAGTGTAGGGCAGAAGAGCCCCAGGTCTTATCTCCTTTGTCCCCACTACTTTTGAGTCCCAAGTGAAGGTCTGAATATCTCATGGGGCACTCACTTTCTTGAGGCTAAGCAAGTTTGTCTCTGGTCAGTGCCTGAGGAGAACTCATGCCCATGCATGCTGCCTTGAATTTATGATGCATTAAAGGCACATCATCAGTATTAAATTCCATGTACTAAACAAGAAAAGTTATGTCCATTTTAGAAACAAAATTGAAGTGGAGGGATAGTCCTACTCCTGGGAAACAAGACAGGATATAAATAAAATGGTTGGTTGGTTGGTAGTAATTACTATCTTAAGACCATCAGAGAGCACTTTTGAATTTGCACAGGAAAATCAAAATGAGAAGCCATTCGAGGTCTCATAGGTTTGCAGTTCTCCCTGTGTGGAAGTCTCAGTTCCATCTGCTTCCCAAATGGAAATCAGGTTCCTGCGCTGTAGCATTTATGTCTATGTATGAGAGCTTTCTGTATAAAATCAGAAGGAAAAGGCCCCAAACAGTCTTGCATGCAGTCCAGGTGAGCTACCCAAACAGACTGCATGAGTGACTCACTGGATTGCCAGTGATCTCTGTCAGAGAATTTGTGTGTGCTTTTGGCAAAATACAATGAAGGTCTGCTGGTGCTCCTCTGGCACAGGAACAGAATTCTGGGTTTAAAGAAGCTTATTTTGGGACAGCAGGTGGGGAACCCATGACCCTTCTAGTGTTGTTGGACTTCAGTTCTCCATAGATCTGACTAGCATGGCCAAGGCTCAGGGATGATGGGAATTGCAGTCTTTCAGTGTCTGGTCCCCCAGCCCTGTTTCAGGCCAAAATACAAACCATGTCAGGGAGCCATCCCCAAGTCTCCTAGTGATGAGAAAAAGAGCCTCTCACCCTTCCCCTTGTACTAGTTTTGTGTCTTAAATCTTCTCCAAGTAGAAAAAAAAAATACTTGTACATCATCCATCCCACGAGGGCTGACATGGAGCAGAGGAGACTGAGCAAATGATATGGCCGCTGCTTACCCCCATGGCTGTAAAATGAATGAATAGTTTATCGTTTATCAATGCAGTTTGGCATTTAGTCTGTTTGTATATAGCAATAGCAATAACAATAGCATGTGTAGTTCTATACCGCTGATCAGCTAAGTGCTCTCTAAGTGGTTTGCAGTGTGTTAGCTAATTACCCCAAGAAGCTGGGTACTCATTTTACCAACCTGTGGAAGGATGGAAGGCTGAGTCAACCTGGAGTCCAGCAGGATCGAACTCACAACCTTGTGGCTTCAATACTGGCATTTAACCACTGACCAGGGTGGTCAAGCCCAATATGAGAAATTTAAAATCCCCTTAATTTTGACAAGGGCTTGTGAACCCTCTGTGTGACACTCCCACTGAAAAAATGGGGCCCTAGAGGTGCTTCTCTTTGGGTGGATTGTGCATATTATTTAGAGCTCAATTCCAGTGAAGAAAGTGTTTGGTAAAGTTATCACTGAAGGCAAAAGATGTCTGATGCTCATCAGTGTTTTTCAGTGCTTAGCAAGAGTCCCATACCCATGATGTCAGTAAGTGAGCATGGAAAGTTTAACCTTTCTGCTCTGAGCCCTGATCCTTAAGAAGAGCCCCTCCCAGCTCTGGTAATAGCCCTAAGATTTCATGTGGCTTCTGAAGTTGTTTTTGTGGCCTTCAACCTTTGCAGGTTCCTTGGACTGCCCAAAGGAGGTGAATTGTCTCTCCTGGGAGCCTCTGGGAGCAACAAATCACCTTTTAAATATTGTGCAAGTGTGCCACCATGAACAATTTGGAGAAAAAGCAGGCTACAGATATAACTAAGAAATCCTGAGAAAACTGATGTACTTCCAAGTGGTGAATTTGGTGTCACATACATGCTGGCCCCAAGTTAACTTTGTAGCTAAGCCTGTTAAGAGTCCAGAGCAGATGCTGTCTGGTACATTTTAATAAAGGAGGCAAAGAAAGAGAACCTTGTTCTAACTTGCTGATTTCACCTGAGTTGGAACAGAGCTGAACGTTTAGTCTTTGAAACAGACTAAAATTGAACCATTAACTTCCCCATTGCTGCCGAACCAGACATTTTTCTTCCTTTAGAATTGTTACTGTAAAGAGGGAAGTGATGTCAGCCAGGGTCATGCAATAAGCTGGCCTCATGCGGGGAGAGGATGTATTGGTGAGGACGCTTACCCTGTTCATTAATGGAATGTGCTTGCAGATGCGCTGTGCTGCAGAAAATAGGACAACAGCAGATACTGAAAGTCAGTGATGAGCTCTGTTATGCGTAGGAGAAAACGAAACTGACATTGTGGTGTAGCTCTCTCTTGAGAAGTCCTCCTTTCACGGCAATAAACTTTATTTCCCATATTCTTTACCTGGACTGGAGGATTCATTACACTTTCCAAAAGCCTATAGCTGGGAAGAAAGGCCCACTGGGCAGTTCATGGTGTAAATGATAAAATGAGCAATTTCCTAGTTCTGAAATTCTAAGTAGAACACCATATTTGCACCATATATGACAACCAATGGGGAAAAGTTGGCAGTTTCTATATGTATGTATGTATATACAATAATCCTTCCACATTTGCTAAGGTTAGGGACACAGGACTCCCATGAAAGTGAAAAAAAAAACATGAATAACTCTAGGCCCTCCCAAACCATATTTAACACACACAGACAAAAATGGTCACCATATTCAACCCACCATGGATTCCTTTGAGGCATCAGGGTTCCTTCACAAGGCAAAAGGGGGTGGCTGGTGGGGCTAACTGCCACCATTTTTAATAGGGACTTACAAGCTTTGTTTGCAGTTTCTCAGTCTCACAAGGCTTGCAGTGCCTATTAAAAATGGCTTAGGGAGGCAGCAGAGGGGACAGCAAATAATCTGTGAATAGTCAAATCCACAAAAGTGAAACCTGCGAATATGGAGGGCCGACTGTACCTATGTACATGTATATATATATTTGTGTGTACATACTCACATATCTAGCAATAGATATCGAGCAATTGTTTTACTGTTTTGCAGCTATAGTGTCATAACTTAAGTTAAAGCAACTCATTTGCAAATGACTCCATCCTTACTGCAGCTCCAGCTCTGCATTAATCATCTGTATTCCAGCACAGTACACAAATCTTCAAGTAATTGTACTTGTGTACCCAAAACTCCATTACCCATTCACATAGGTGTGGTATCGGGAGACTTGGGGTGTAACTGTAAGATTGTCGGAAGTCAAAAAAATCTATAAGAAAAACTAGAGCCTAAGTAGGGGAGGAGAACCTCCTAAATAGCCCAGTGAGGACTGTGTGTGCTTATTGGTCAAAGCCTTGAAATGCTACATTTTGGATAGAATGGAGGAATGGTTAGGGGGCCATTGAAGAGTGGTAGCCCCAAACAGCAATTTCTCCAAATTTGGAAGTGGTGACTCTTGGGAATGTGATGGGGGGGGCAGGGAGAGAGAAAAGAGGTAAACAAAGTAGCTAGAAAATGAGTATTTTATTTCATTTCATTTCCATGCTGCCTTTCTCCTGGAGTGGGACCCAAGCTGGGTCACACAAAAAGAATCAGTTAAAACCTAGGAATAAAACATTAAACACTGTTAAAAACCGTCACATTAACATGCCACATTATAAGCATACAAAATCATTTTAAGGAGCATACAAAAGGTTAAAAAAACAAACAAAGCACACACTCCCATGAGAAGCCTCCCTGACAGCAATTACACCTTTAAAGTCTGCTTAAACAAAAAGGCCTTGCTTGGCAGCAAAAGGAGTGCAGTGAGAGGGGCAGCCTTGCCTCCAGTGGGAGGGAAATCCAGGGGATGGGAGCAGCCCCTGCAA
Source organism: Cyclura pinguis (assembly GCA_030412105.1). NCBI lineage: Eukaryota > Metazoa > Chordata > Lepidosauria > Squamata > Iguanidae > Cyclura > Cyclura pinguis. The sequence goes on from CM059600.1 coordinate 83,684,705, forward strand.
AGGCTCCCTTCCATGCCTTCACCAAAGGAGCCTCTGATGTTGGTGGGACCAAGAGAAAGCCTTCCCTTGGGGGGGTCTTAACACTCTGGCAGGTTCGTATAGGGAGATATGGTCTTTCAGATAGTCTGGACCTAAGCCATATAGCTGGTGCTAAAGGAGGAGACAGACACTCATATGTAAAAAGTGTGGGGAGAAACATCTTATTGTCTCCATGGTTCATTGTCTGGACACAGGTTTTTTCTAAATGCTCACAGGGCAAGAAGTAGAGCTGCCCACATAGATCCAAAAAGGAATGTAAGATTTTAATGTTCCCTGAAAAAAAAAATCCCATTGAGAACCAAGTACACGCAGTGACTGTGGAATGCAAATGTTGGGGGAAGGAAAGAAAACAGGGTGAAGGGCAAGTGGAATGGAGTGCCATGAAAGAGGGCATGGCAGACCAGAAGAGCAAATAGGACCAGCCCTGCTGCAGTGTTTCATTGACAGTTCCACTTATTGTTTCATAGCAGCTTTTTAGTAGCTGGCTTTTGTAACTGACGATTGAAAAGGTTCATTTCTGTTGGTGTAATTGTATTGAAAAGCTGTCAAGACTCTATTCAGAGGAAAAGCTATGGGGAAATAAAGAGGGCAAGATCAACATAACTGAGTTAGGAAAATGCCTGCTGATTACTTAGCACTTGTAATATACCACCTCTGACTACATGATTTTGACAAGCCACAGTTGTACTGTATCTAAATATATTAATTAAAGATTAAAATGTGAAGGAATTATCTATAGGTACTTCATGGTGTAACAAATGTAAAGATATCTATAGTTTAACCTTATTTTTTGCAGACCTGATCAATGTGAAGAGCAGGGTAATCTGTTGCACATCTACAGACCAGATTCCTGCAGCAAAAGATGTCCCCTTTGATATGTTCTCAGAGCAGCTTCACTAAGTACACTTGTCTTCTCCTGTAGTATGTTTTGTGGCAGTGCTCTTAGAAATGTAATCTACTTTACTCACATAAAGCCTGATTCTATGGGCTTTGCTTGACTATTTATGGTACAGTAATGGACCACCAAGGGAGTTGTACACTGAGAACAGTCTGTTCAAGAGTTGTATACTGAGAACAGTCTGTTCAAGGCAGGCTGATTCCCTGAACCCTTCTGGAAGATCAGTAAGAGGTATTGGGAGATTAGCAGTTCAACCTGTTGAGAGACAGGTATGGTAGATTGCATATGTCTTAATCCCCACTCCCCATTCCTCCTGCATTCATGAAACAATTTGAAAACTTTCCTCATGTCCAGCAAATGCCATATACCTTACGTTTGATATAGTGTGGAGCAGTAGTGGGCAAATTACAGTGGTGATGTGGGGTAGGGGAACAAACCCATCACACCATCCCAGTGCCACATTTGCCACAATTCTGGCTAAGAAACGGTGACACTCTCCCTTGTGCCTTGTGTACAAGGTGAACTATGCATCCAGGAGCATGATTGCACTTGTAAACAAGCCATAGCAAAGATGAGTGCCTTGTTTTAAAGGGAAAAAAAGAGGATTTTTTCTGATTCCACTTCTTGAGCAGCAGGGGGTTCAAGCCTCTGCTTGGCAGCTTTGCTGGAGCCCTTCTCCTAAACATTGCCTCCTGTTGTTTGTTCTTTTTCCTTTATTTCACTACCTTTTATTAATGACATGAAAACAAACAAAGAGGGAGTGTGAATAAAGCAATTAATAGAATACCTGCATGTATTAATATTGTAACCCAACAACTAAGAAACTATCCTGTGTGATTTGGAAAATCTGTGGTGTTTCTGCAAGAGTTGATTACAGTGGTTTGCTGCTTTTTCATATCCTTGTTCTTCTGTTCTTTTTGTTCTCTGAAGAAAACGTGTTTTCCTAAAAAAAAAAAAAGCTCTAGTGACACAGAAACTTGCAAAAAAAAAAAAAAAAAAAAAATAAAAGTCCTGAGACTGGCAGAACATTCCTTCCTCATGGTTGGGAAATGTGCTTTAAACAGCCAGGATACAGTTAGGTTCGTTCTGCTGCTGCTTCTCGTTGGCAGGTTTTGGGAGCAGTGATGTGGATTTGCTGGAACAAGTAGACAGGAAAGTTTTCTGGTCTTTTAAAAATGTTATCTTATTCAGGCTGTTTGGTTTAAACATTGTATTCAAACACATTCAACATTTAATGTGGAAATTATTTTATTGGAATATTTGTAATAATATAAAGAGAGTACTATATACTCCTTTTCTATTTAACAACAGCAACAAAATGGCTGTCCCTGTATTATTATTTTATTTTTTGTATGGGAGAACATACCTAAAGAGAGCTATACCTGATATATCTTATATACCTGATCAATAGCTTAAAGTTCTTTTGCTGAGGTATAACTTTAGTACTTTTAATTTCATGAACTCACTCCTTATACTACTTGCCTGTTCCATTTCAAGTCGAGAGATATCTGATTCAGCACAACTAGCTGTACATTCTGTGTCACTAAGGAATTGATTACATTATCACAGCACAGAGAACTATGGATAAGTGTGCACATGTTGTGGAAAATTTTCTGTTAAAATTTATACACACACACACACACACACATAAATATGAATATAAATAAATAAATAAATATGTAAATAAAACAAACAAACATTGCAATTTTTTTCTGTGGAATAGTTTCCACCATACATCTCTGAATGAGAAGTGAACATTCCTTCTCCCCATTGTGCATTAAAATCTGTCCTAGAGGGCTGGGGAAACCGACTGGAGAAGGCTTTATGACAATATAGAAAGCTGTGGGGATGGAGGGATAAGAAAATTTGTATTTGTAGATGGCTTCTAGTGAAACACTGTATCTAGGCCAAAGTGCTCTGAGGCTATTCTGTTCTCTACACCATGATCCAGAAGCTGAAAATCTATTCTGCTACAGAGATTTTGTCACGTTAGCACCTCTTCTTGGTTCAGAAGCTGGATAGTTACAGAATATATCTGCTCAAGAAATAAATGTTCTTATTGACTTGTGTACTATATTCAACATCCAAAAGAAAGATGGAACATTTAAGATGCAAAATAACTCTTTTATTGCTTGAAAATATTTGTTTTCTTCTGCCTAAGAATGCAAATGTGGGCAAATGTTTTACCATATCTTGATGAAAATTTGTCTCAGGGAGTCAGACCCAACTCTGGGCTGCCAATTTCCCATACCTGATCTGTATGCCATCTAATCTTGCCAGTCGCTCTAGGATATGTGTAGATAGGTTCATACTTACACACATTTTGAACAGTATAAGAAGGCCAGCACAGATGTTCTTTGTGTTATGTGCTATAAGACTCTAATAATAATTTGATCTTCTTAGTATTAATAACACCCTTCATTTATGATTATGAATTTTCAAAAGGTTGTGATATTACTGAGCTGATAATTTCAGAAAACTCATCTGAGAAATAGCTACTTGTGCTACCAGTGGCACTTGTGCTTTTCTTTTGCTCCCCCCCCCGCAAAAGTATTTTCATATGTAATAAAATAATTGTTTTTAAAATAAACCTTAACAAACTTAATTAATGAAATCATTTTTGAATTCCTGAAAGCAGCTGGTGACAGAGGTGTAAAATTCTTCCATGTCCCGAGCCTAAAACGCTGTAGTCTAAGGACCTTGGACAGGGTCCTTGTTAGGCAGGAGAGGACAAGTCAGTCCTCATCTTACCTGCTTCTAAGTGAATGAAGGCATCAATACATTGACTTCCTTTTCCTACCAGAATGACCTCTTTTTCCATCTCCCTCTGTTTCTACAAAGGTCAGTCTAGCTGCCTCTAGCACAGTATTGCTTTTGTTCTGACTCTTTCTAACCCCAGTTTGGCCCTACATGTGTCTTCCTTTCACCTCTCTAGCATTTTACAAAGGAGAAACCTCTCTTTGAAGAGCTGTTAGGGGGCAGTCCTTTGAAGGCTTTCTTTATTCAAAGGAATGTCTGGTCAAAGTCCATTTTAAAGATTAAAACACACTTAAAGGAGAGCAGAAGCCTTGAAGTTGCCTAAATGTAGATTGAGCAGACTGACAACTTTACTTTGTCAGTCCTCCACACTGTGTTTTGATGTACAGGTATAACTCAGTTAATGAAGTAAATGTGTTTCTGGGCATTACTACTTTTAACAGGAAACTTGGAGCAGAGGCAGAAATAACACGGAAGGAATAGGGACAGGGTAGCACACGGGGGCAAAAAAAAAAAAGGACGGATTCAACATGCTACAGCAGTTTTTATTCGAAACCAGCAATATGCACCTTTAAAATGAAACAACCTTGCATAAGTAAATAAAAATATTTTGAATCTTCTAAAGACTACTTGAAAGCTTCTTCCAAAGTACATCCAGGGATGACATTTTCTTTCACTACCCTAGACTTTTCTTATGATTTCTGTTTCCAAACTTGTAGTTCTGTGCTGGCGAGGCATAGAACTACATGCACTCTCCCATTTTCTCTTTGTTTTATAGTTCACACATACTCATTATGGGATCTTGGAGGCGTGCACTGTTGCAGGCTGGCACACACAGCTACGGTAGCATCCTGTTCTTTCCTAGCTCCTTTTGTTTATTGCATTGTTTATTGCAGACACACTGCTGCAACTTGACACTGAAAATCTGTGTTTCTCTAGTCCTCCTTTACTAGTCTCACAATGCCAACCCTACCAAAAAACTTCCAGAGGACACATATGAAGGGGGGGGGGCAAGCTGAGCAAGCATACAGAGCCTTTGTAAAAAGCTTTGCTGTGAGATATTTTGTTAAGTGAGTTTTACCTGTATGGTATTCCTATTTAAACTATGGTAATTCTTTCTGGATTTTCATCTAAAGATATACGTTAGTATATGCATATTTTATGCAAGTGTGCATGCCTCTTTTTCACTGATATGGTTCCTAGTTTTGGGTTATGTGTGAGAGGCCAATCTGTCCCTTTGTTTGCCATCAGTCACCTCCTCCACTGTCACAAAGGTGCTGTTCTTCTTACCTCATCTCGCCAGAACCTTCCATCACCACAAAACTGCAGCTGACTCAAAATTAAAAACCAAAAAAAGGCTTCTGTGCAACATCGCCCACAGAGAGAAGTGGAGAAATCACAGCAGCAAGCAAAAAAATTCCCATTATGAAACTCCATCACCTTCTGCAAAAAACAGAGGGATATTCTTTTGTCAGAGATCTAGTCTGCTTTAGTGTTGTTCTGACTTTATTCACCCCAGATTCAGACCCTGGAGTGGTAATAAACTTTAAGAGAATCTAAGTCTCAAATCACTCTTTAATTCTTGGTTCTGCAGTAACAATGGATTGCCTTTTTATTAGTCAGGCAGACCAGAGGCCTGAGGTAAAAGTGGTGTAATAATTTGACTAGGGAGCTATTAGTTACTCTCAGAAAGGGACATGACCAGCTTGGATAGAATACTAATGGTCACTAGAGTCTGAACTGAGAAACTTAAGTGACCCATGCAATCAAATCAAAGGCCTGTGTAGTCCAAACATCCTGTTTCTCTCAGAGAAGCCAGATTCATATCTGAGGGAATGTGAATGCCATCCACAAAAAAAGCGCACTGAAAATTCACCATGAAAACATCTGTAAAGTGCCGCAGGATTCTCTCTTATTTCTTCTGCAACATACTAGCGCAGCTGTCTCTTTGGAAACAAATTCATCCAGGGAACTCATAACACCTTCCCACTTGTGCTGCACCAGCTACTGGTGTTTAGAGGCTGTCATCTCCAATCCTGGAGGCAATCATCAATATGACAATAGTGACTGTTGTTATTATCTTCGCATCCCACACATACCGTCAGATCTGGGACTCAAGCCAGTTTCTGACTTTAAACTATACTGATATATGTGTGTGTGTGTGTGTGTGTGTGTGTGTTTGTGTGTGTATGTATGCTATACTGTCAATAGCCTGTCCTGTAGACCAACAGCTATGGAGGGCCTCAGTTTCAATGGAGTTGTCCAATTCCTGGTTTGGCCAAGATATTTTCCTGCCAGATGTGAGATGTATCACACTAAGTATACACATGCTGGCTATACTTACAGGCAGGCTTGGGCAGTTGAGCTGCACACACAATCTGCATGGTACGCATAGTTTTCTCTTGCAATAATATTACCATAACAGCCCACGGTGAGGCAACTGCTTCATTCTGCATAATGGTGAGCCCTACCCTGGTCTGATCGTCTTTGAAATACATCTGAGTTGGTTTCTGTCACTATGTTTTGTAGCAGAGGTTTCCATGTACCAAAAGCAGGGGAACCTTCTCTGCTAGGTGGCATTCCCAACTTCTTAGGGAAAACTTGGCCTCCTTCACACCTGAATTCACATCACTTGTTTTCTGACCACATCAGGGGCTGGGCCAGAACAAATTAATACCTTCCACTACGTGGGCTGGGAGGTGAGGCAAACACATGCTTTCTTACCTGGCCCCCCCAATATGGCTGCCTCCACTCTGATACCACGGGACATCCATATGGGGGGCATAACATTCTAACAGCTCATGCGTATGTGAAATGCCCTCATGAGTATTATGTTGTCGGTTCTTGGATTTTGTCTGAGAAATCTACAATGTGATCTTGCCCATGCCCCTCAAATTGTATAAGCATATCCCGTATTAGAATATTATGGCTCCACATCTTCAGAGGTGAGCAAGTTTGCCAGGTGGGAGGGGAAGAGAAAGTACACTCTTACTTCTTCTTCCTGCCACACATTGAGGAGCAATTGGGAAAAAGTGTTGTTTGGTTCTCCATTACTCATCATTCTTGAGGCTCCTTCGCACATAATGTCATTTCTCATCATGATTCCTCTGTACCTGATACGTTCCATACTGATGAGTCAACAAGACTTCACTGAAAAGTACTGCATATGGAAGTTATGTTAAATGTGTTCTTCATGTTCTCTTTTATTTTTAGGGATGCCTCGAAAGAATGAATGCTTGCAAGCAGGACTGGGGCAAAGACATCCCTGTTCATAAGGCTAAATCTACCCCCAACACTCTAAGCTGCCTTTGCTCCTGCTGAGGGCTGGCCCTGTCATTAGTCAGAGTGAGATACCTGTTTCAAGCAGCAGATTTTGGGTGTCAAGAAAGGGCAACAAATTATTAAGTTGTTTACATTGGCATTAGTTATAGTATTATTTTATTCTGTGGCAGCGTGTTGCAGGTCATATCCCGGAGTACACTCTCAAGCATACCTAGAGCCTCTCAGGTACTGAGTAGTGTCTTTATTTTAAGGTTAAAGAGTCCTCAGACAAGAAAAGTGGCATGAGCTTCAGTGGTAGAAGCAAGTGGCTTCAGGATATAGGCCCTTGTATCCTGGTAAGTGGCTGCGGAAGGAGGATCCTACGCAAGGACAGGCTAGGTTGGTTAGAGGCTCAAGCAGCAGCAATAGCAAGAATGTGTCTGCTAAGACACAAAGGGTGCTTCACATCAGCCACCCCAAGTCCACACTTCACCTGGCCACCCAGTCTGGCTTTTCCATTTGTAGAAGGGCTCATCTCCCAACCTTCTCCAAGTCTCTCTGATGTCCTCCCAAGTCAGACAGCCAAAAAAAGTCTTCAGCCTAACTATTGCCCAAGCCCTTTTTCACTGATCTTCATTCCCCTTCAATTCAGGTCTACAGGAAACATTTGCAGCCCATCCTGTAGAAAGGAACTACAGATCCCCAGGGTATCTTCCCTTCAGCACCATTTTCCCAGTGAGGATTGGGGGTAGAAATAGTCCACTTTTGTCTCTTGGGAAAATCATGCCCTGGAGACTTTTTTCCTCAGTGGGGATTGCACAGATAGCTTCATTTTTGCTTCCTGCCAGGATAGGACCAGAACTTGGAGAGCCTTGAGCTGCAGCCTCCGCCATCACATTTCTCCTGCCACAAGATGCACATTTTCCCAACTGCAAGAGATGGGAAGAAGTGGAGGCGACAGCCATAGGCTTGTTGTGAGCACTAGCTTGGAACACTCATGAAGGCTTTTGTAACAGCTTATGAAACGTCCTTTTTTTCAGACTATAATTCCCAGCATGAGCATGCTAGCTGTGGACTCTGGGATTTACAGTCCAAAAGTTAACTTTTCCAGGCTCTAGGTTAATCATTGCTGGGGTGACCAAGGGGTTTCTCATGTAACCAAAGCTATGCATCCCTTGGTGTTTTGCTCCTTAAGTGTGAAAAATATGCTTGTATGAACCAGTGCTAGCTGATTTGTTCCTAAAAGGTTATTCTGATTTCTCTTGGGGCCCTGGTCATTGCACAATTATAGCACTATGATTCTATTTTAACTGTCATGGCTGCATCTGTAGTATACAGGGGTTTATATCTTGGTAAAGCACTTTAGCTCTCTGGCTAAGAATTCCAAATATCCTTCTACGGTGAAGTCAGGAGTAATTCAACACTGGAATTACATTGCCTCAGAGTATGGTAGAGTTTTCTGCTTTGGAGGTTTTTAAACAGAGGTTGGATGGTCTTACAGTCTTTGCATATCTAGATGTAGGATTCTTACCTGTGGTGTGAGTCTGACTTCAGATTGTGAGAAGGACTCCAAAAGGCATAGTCATGCCTTTTGGATTCCCCCACCCGCTTGAAATTAGTGGACTTTGACTTTAAACATGACTTCTGAGTTTGTACCAAGCAAGTAATCAAATCAGATTCTTGTTTGGCTCTGTCATTTCCTAGGCAGATGTGCTGCTATTGATTTAAAAGGTCAGGGCAGTTCTGCTTTGCCACAGAAAATCAAGGCAAGAGTAAGTCTGTTAGAACTAATCTGTAGCATTTCACTTTGCCTTTCATTTCATTGCGGTGATAAACAAGCTTAACCTGCTCTGGATACCTGTCACCCTCCCCTAATTCCCTGCATTCAGCAGTGGAAAAGCTCCAGTCCTGCGCCTTAATCATTTGTAGGACACATGAAACCTTCCTAGTTATTTTGGTGAGTCATTTCTGCCCTGCCCAACAGGGGTATCACATGCTAACAACACTTATATGGACAGATAGATAAATGACTCCCATTGCTTTGATTTCCTGAATTGTCATTTTCCAGCTTGTTGTGGATGCTAGCATATTTATGCTTAAAGGTTAAAGGCATCTTCTGGCATAATTATTTCTGGCTGCAGATTTACAACAGGAACCAAGTTTAATTGTCGATCCTGACTGAGATGTAAGGAAGTCTTAAAAACCTCTTTTATACCATGTATACGTGTCCCTTGATAGTCAGTGGGAGAAAGGATAGCTGGATAAGCTCTCTCTTAAGTGAGGGGAAAAAAGGGTTCATTTTGGGATGAGAAATAGGATGGCACCTGTTTAATTGTTCAAAATTCCCCACCGAAAAACTTAATCATACTTTATTTGCACAATATCTGCATATGTACATATATATATAAAATTGCAGATAAGGTTCAGAATGGGGTGAAATAGAAAAAGTGCAACCACAAGTGTTTGTTTCAGGTGTATTCATTTGGTGTCTGTAGACAGGGCACCAGATCCCATCTGATCTGGGAAGCTAGGCAGGGTGAGCTCTGGTGAGTACTTGGATGGGAGATCAGCAACGAATACCAGGTAAAGTAGGCTTTCAGAGGAAGACAATGACAAACCACTTCTGAGTATTGCTTGCCAAAGAAAACCCTATGAAATTAATGGGATCACTGTAAGTTGACAGGCAACTTGAAGGCCCTACATGTAGAGTAAGGGACCGAGCAAAAATTGCTCACCAACCTTCCCCACATACATTGGATGTAGAATCATCATATGAACAGGACTAGTACAAGTCTCTTCATCTACCAGATCGCCCCCTCCCATTTTTTGTACTCTTCAGCTGAAATAGTGTTAAAGAAGAAATATTTTCAATTTATGAGAAAATACTTTTAGCAAATATCAGGCAAAGCTATGGGTTGCAAGTTCACTGCATAACTATCTAGTGTCTGTATGGACTAGTTTGAACAAACAAATGTAACACATGAAAATAACCCTTATAAAGAATATATCATGGTGTACAAAAGATACTTAGATGAAATTTTCTTGATATGGAAAGGCAGTGAGGAGAGCTTATTACAGTTTGGGACATACCTTGACCCTGTTTATATCAGTATCAAGTTTGACATGATATATGGCTGTTACCCCAAAAGGTGGGTGACTCGGAGGTCCACCAGCTATGGCAGTGCCTACATGAAACAGTGGGGAATTTTTAGCTCGAAGGGGAGGCCTGCAAGAAGTGTGTAACCTTAGAGGATCTTTTATACATATGTATACCAGTACTAATGCAGGGACACTAGCTGGAGATTAAAAGTATGTTTTATTGGGGATATCACAATCAAGCACAAGATTCAAGCAGTCTCACAAGCACCCAAGAATAACTGAAGGAAAAGTTTAATAGCAAGAAGTTAGGGTGAAGTGGGTGATATTTACCTATTCTGCAGAGAAGAGATGAAGTGATATGGCTCAGACTAAGAGTCCAAGGGTAGTACAAGTACAGGAATTGGAGCAACAGAGACCCTTTCCGCACGAGGCAGTTAAAACGGGCCAAGGTGTCCTGGCACGGAGGTCATCCGCACCTTGGATTGGACTAGGTGCAGACCATTTAACTTAGTTCCGCACCTCAGTCCGATCCAACCTGCCCCCAAGTGGTCCTCCCCCACGCTAACTAAAGACCGGAAAAATCAGGTCTTTACATTTTCTGGAACATGCCATTGCATTCCTACTTACCTGCGCAGATGCGCAGGCTCGCACCAATGCGAGCCTGTGATCAGTGGAGGCTGGGCTGTGAGCGTGGTCAGCGTCAGCAGTTGGTCCACTCCCACGAAGACACTGGAAGCCGCCATTTTCAGCTGGAGCAGTGCGGATCTACAGACCTTGCACTGCTCCGGTTCACCCTGCACTAATGGAGGAGCCCTGCGGAAGGGCTCAAGGGAAAGTCTGCGTTACTTTGGACCCAAGAAGAGCTGGTAAGTAACAGCATGGAGCAATTCACTTGCCTCATGCAGAAAGGGCCAGAGTGATGGCCTATGTCCAGAATACTATGACTTATCTGGCTCAGATCCAGAGTTTAAATACCCTGTTTCTGAGCTGAGGGGTAAGGTGCTAATGGCTCTCTGGCAGAACAGACAATAGGGTCCAGAATGGGCTAATGTCTTAAGCGTTAAGTGATAAAGCACTAATGGGAATCATGATAGCTCCTTAGTGGCTGAACAGGTAAGGAAACAAAGGAGAATTCTGGTGGGAAGAAGAACCAGGTTGAAGAAAATGTTGCTTAGTTGAGGCAGTTTTGGGTGATCTTGTTTCTGAAGGTTGGGTCGTTGAGGGGACATTTGCAAGCTCATTAACACCAGAGCTTCCCTGACTATGACCTAGCCATGCCCTAAGGTCCCATCTGACCTACAGCCGGTCCTCTTAGCTAGCATGGCCTCTCAGCCATAATAATGTATAACTTATGTCTTAGGTCAATTAAATGATGTTCATTGCGAATCATATCATGGAGTGGGGGTGTATGGCATGGTAACATGACTCCAAGAGCATTCACTTTTTGGATATTAAAATCATGAACAAAGATGGTCATTTATTTACTGATATTTATAGGAAACCTACAGATGTTAACTCTTTTCAAAGGTATGATAGTTACCACACTTCAGTCCTCAAAACGAATCTTTCATGTTCACAAATGCTGAGGATAAGATGAACTGGAGTAGTTTGGAAATTTTAATCAAACAAGCTAGCATTCTTCTAGACAGAGGATATCCCCTTTAAATTTCAAAGCAGGCTATGTATAAAGCACTAGGAACATGTAGAAGTGATCTTCTAAGAAATAAGTCAAGGAACACTGAAGTAGACAGAATGATTATACCATTGATTTATGATACACATATTGCTAAGTCAGAGAAATCATACACAAATACTTGTTTCTGCTATAGGACATTCTGAGATATAAACAAATCCCCATGAACACTTTGAAATACGGATACAGACTGAAGGACATGCTGGTGCACAGGAACATGAAGTGCCCTGTAAGATCGATGGATACAGCTATAGATGGGAGTAGATATGCTGGACAGTTTCCATGTGGAAATTGCAGTGTGTGTTCTAACTGTTGTAAATTAAAATTATTCAGTAACCGGTTGAACAACAAACAATATCATCTTAACCAGTTATTTGCAAAACACAAGGTAATAGATGTCATACAATGCCCTTGTTATCTATTATATGTAGGAATGACAGCAAGGAAAATAAGGATTCATATTTGTGAACATAAAAATTGTATCAGAACCAGAAACATGCATGCATCATTACTGATGCATTGGTACTTAGAGAAAATTATAGTAGGGAAGGATATAATAAATTGAGAAAAAGAGAGCTATGTTGGATTCACAAACTGAATAATCTAGTTCCCGGTGGTTTAAATGAAGATGTAGACTGGATTACAGTATTCTAGCTAGTTTTGTCTTCATTGTTTTCTGCGTTTGGCTATTAATCAATAGTTTTTATATTGGTTACTTGTAATTTCCATCATTGTGATGGAACTTGTGATGTGAACTTGTAATTGCCATCATTGTCTTTAAGTCTTGTATTTATGTTACATACAAATGCAGGCAATCTGTAGTGTTCATGTTTGGAACGTTTGTGTTTAAAGTACTTGCAGAACTCTTGCTATGAGGTAGGATTTGTTGTGTTACTTAACACTGTCTGTTCCTTTTTGAAAGATGTCCTTTGCCATTGTTTTATTCTGTGTCTTATTTGGTATGCTTGTTTGAAAGTATATTATTTTTATGTGATATAATGGAATCTAACTTAATTGCTATCTATGCTTAACCTATACAGTGCAGGTTTTTTTTTTTTAAAGAAGAATCTGTTATATTAACTATAGGTTCACACTGGATTGTAGCCTTGGTTCATGATACCATAATAAATGATAAATGGGGTATGGATGTTGGAGTGCAAGTCTTACTATATACCCTATTTGCTGCCGTATAAGACTCACTTTTTTTCCTGAAAAATACTGTTTGAAAATGGAGCGTGTCTTATATGCCAGTGCATCTTATATGCCAGTAAGTAGTATTTGCTGGCATATAAATAGGGTGCGTCTTATATGCTGGTGTGTCTTATATGCGGACAAATAGGGTAAACAGAACCTCTGAGTTTTGGGATTAGGCTGTCAGTAGTGAAGGACAAGAGGGATTTTTATTTTATATTTATTTATTTATTTATTTATTTTATTTAGACTCTAATGTTAAGTACTGGAATGGAGCTAGTTCTTTGCAAATATATGTACTTTGAGTATTATTATGATTATGCAGGGTTATTTTAATCAACACTTCTGTCTTTTGTATGGAGTAAGTATTGGACAACTTAAGATTTACATAGGTTAGTGATGAAGACAGCTAGTTGAAACATGTCTGGCTTCTGTTTAAATGACAATTCATATGAGGCCTTGGACCTTGGGAGTTGTAGTCCAATACAGCTGGAGAGTACCGGGTGAGGTCTGTTCTAACAAAGTTCTCAATAAAGTTGATAGATTTGACATATTTGTTATGAATGCCATCGCTGGCTGTGTATGCTGCACTTCTAAGCACTTGGAATTTTCATTGCTTCCAAGGCTCTTGTTACATTGATGACTTTCTCACACAGGTTGGAAACCGTGCAGTCTCCAGACGTTGAATTCCAACTCATGCAGGTGCATCACTAGGAATGTTGGGAGTTCCAATCCAACAATGTAAGGATTGCTATACAACTCCCACCCCTGTTAGAATCATTCTACGGTTGTGTTGTTAATGTAAGAGTCCACAGATACATCCCAGGAATTATTTGAGAAGCCTGCACTGAAGATAGCCAGCATGATATAGTTGTTTGAGCATTGGTATGAAGACAAGGGTTCGAATTCCTGCTTGGCCGTGGAAGCCCACTGGTGACCCTGGGCAAATTAGACTCTCTTAGCCTCAGAGGAAGGCAAAAGCAAACCCTTTCTGAACACATCTTGCCAAGAAAACCTTGTGACAGTTTCATCTTAAGGTCACCAGAAGTTGGAAGCAATTTGAAGGCATACAACAACAGTGTTATAAAAACTGGCAATTTTGCTTACAGAATTTACTATATGTGTCTCAGAACAAAAGAAGCTCAACCACTGAAAGCAGGATTTTCTTTGCTTTTCACATACTTTTTTTTTTCAGTCTGGGAATGAACCAATCAAAATCAATGAGAAAAATTAGAAGCATCTGTACTTTGTTATGGTAGTACACCATATGCAGTCAGATAACAGTTTCTTTTCTTCCCTCAACCTCTCAAGTTTAGTCCATAGTACCGTATTTGCCAGCATATACGACGTACCCGTATATAAGACACACCCCATTTTCAAACAGTATTTTTGGGGGAAAAAGTGAGTCTTATATGCCAGCAAATACAGTATCTATTTATCAGATGTCTCTCACTAACTAATACATAGTTAGGATCGTGGAATCTGTACTTTGGGCAGTGTTTAGAATTCTCAGTCAGAAAGTGCTAGTGGCTCACCAAATGACAAACCCAAGGGTTCCCTAGGATGCAGCCATGACAGTTAAAGTGATAAAATGAAGTGCTATAATCAGCAGCTTCTGCATCATACCTGAAAGCAAGAGTTCAGATTTGAAAGTGCAGAACAAGCTGTATGGCACGTGCAACTTTGTCCCCCTGAAGACAGGAAAGGCCGAATGGCTCAGGACAGACAGCCGGGTGCTGCCACTGCTGATCTCCAAACATCTGCTGCCCGAAGCAGTTATCTCAACCCAATAGTTGGGCTTGCTCTGGCTAACCTGTTTTATGCTCTTTCTTGGTAATTTGTTTCTAACCCTCAGCTTTATTGGACCCCTCCTGTCCTTAAACTGAACCTCACTTACACCTTTTTTACTTGGAACAGGTATGCCAGTTTCCTGGTGAATCTTTGAAGTAGTTACCTTAAAGCAGGGCCTACATCTCCTATAGGATCAATCTGACTAGGCTAGTGGTATGAGATTTCAGAGCCATAAGTCAATTACAACTTGGAAAAGTTACTTTTTTGGACCAAAACTCCTAGTATTTCCCCCATCCAAATATGACCACAAGCCATGATGGCTGCGGGATGCTGGAAGTTGTACTCCCAGAGAAACTTTTTCAAGCTCTGGAAGGATGTTAGTGTTCCAGTCCTCATAGTTTGATGACTGGGAATGCATACTAGGTAAGTACCAGAAATGCATGAAAAATTCTCACCACTTCACTGTGTAGGGTACTTGTGATTTTATTGTGGAGTCCCATTTCAATCAGTGAGATTTCTATCTGCATAAAAATCAAGCTGTGACTTTAGCAGTCATCACCTTGAAAAGGTGGTTAAATGGTCATTGAAGTTAAATGCTTCTAGAAATTCTTATTTCAGCAGGAAAGATTTCAATATGCTTGCTTCTTTCATCAAAATCACTAGGAACCAAAAATTTAAGTAGTGTAACTAGATTGTGTCTAGCATTATTGTTAGCTGTTAACTTTCTGCAGAATGAAACAGATTTATCATCATAGAAGTAGGCTTCATTTTATGTTATATACAGCATTTTCCTTGTTTTACGTTAAGTGGAAAATGTACTGAAAATACAATCATTTGATTTCTGCAACTTTTCCATTCTGGGCACATAATCCCAAGCCTTGACAAAAGATTCACCAGAAAAAGCTTTGTTTTTGAGGCTTGATTCATATATCAGAAAGATTCTTAGATGAAGCACAATATTATAATTTTTATGAGAAAGTAGATTTCTTACAAATGCGGATAAGTTTTTTGGGGGGGGGGCAGCTTAAATATAAGTTCTGTGACACTTTTCAGTAGGTGCTTTTACAGTTGTTGGAAATGTTGAACATTGTGGGAAAATCATTTCCAGAAAATACGTCAGCATTACTGTGAGCCTGAGAAAGTTAACTTTTCTGTTCATAGCTAATTCCATCAGAAAATATGGCTTCCTGTTAATGGGTCCCATGTACTATTTGTGATGACTGCAGAAATACCATGGTTGGCTGCACACATTTAAAAATGAAAAGTTATTCATGAGAACTGCTAAAGAATAACGATCAGGGTTGAGCCAACTATGCTTCTAGTTTGCTTCTTGATGTAGAAGTTTGGGGTGTGTAATATTTCTCTTCTGTCACTGAAAACCTTTTAATTCTGTTTATTTTTGGCTGCTTGCACCAAGTGTCTCAGTTCTCTGCTGCTGCTTCAGTGTTAGAGGAAAGAGAAACTGAAACACTGTAAAGTCAGTTGAAAATGTGGTATGGTAGAGGATTCATCAATTGTGACTGTCCCTGATAAATCAGGACTGTTGGAAGATAAAACTGCTTTAAAATTGAGATAACTGCTATTGAACATAGCACCCTTTCCATGCAAAACATTTGCCCCAGGCCTTCTTTATTTGGTGAAAGTGATTTTTTTGAAGGAGAGGATATCGAATCTTTTTTTGTGAAATGACAGATCTTGCAAGGGCTGTTCTGGATAAAGAATGCGTTTGCAGAAGAAGATACTTAGGGGTGGAATCACTGCAGTACCCTCATCTCCATTAAGTGGGAAAGTAGTTGCATCCTGTCATCATTCCACATGGTGGCATCAAGATGAAGACCAGCTGCACTAGAAAAGGAGAGAAGTTAAATGCAGAAAAAAGCAAGTCTTTTGCTGATGTTTTAGAGACCTGTACATACTCTTTTGATTCATTTCTGCTATGCATTTCACATTTTGCCACTCATTTTTATGTAAGGATAGTCATTAAAAAAAAAAAAAAGGAAGAAAGATCAAAGGGAATCTATCCAGCACCACATTCAAAGACTCCCAGCCCCTTTCTCCTGGCTGTCCTTGTCCAAGGCAGAATTTTCAGTGCTGAAGGAAGCATTAGAAAGAGATAAAGCACACTGGTGTCCACAGCCAATTTTATTGCATGGATGTAAATAGAATTTGTACATTCTTGTGGCAGAGTTCAGGTAAAATCCAGGGTACTCACTGGATTTGTTCCCTAAGCTTTTCTAGGCTTGACTAGCACCATTAGGACTGAGTAACAGCATTAAGTGAAGAGAAATTCTGCCCTAGGCCAGGCTTCATATGGCCAGAATCACTCTGTGCATTCCATGTTAGCACACCAGTATGGCTTCCTTCAGAGCTACACTACTTTGCCTTTGTTAGGCAGAGGACATTGAACATCCCTAAAACTCAGGCCTTTTCCACACTTTGTTTTTAGAACGGTGCAGAGTGTCCTCCAGGGAGGACGTTTGCACTTGGGAGCGGACTGGGTCCGGACTACTTTGTGTAGTTCTGGACTTCAGCCCACTCTGGAACAACCCAAAGTGGTCGTTCTCCATGCTTTTGAAAGACCGCTTAAAACAGGTCTTTCAAAAGCACGGAGCACGCCACTCCGTGGCCGCGCTCTGGTGCAGATTTGCAGGCTCGCACCAGTGCGAGCCTGCAGATCTTCCAGGGGCGGGCTTTAGGTTGGCGAGCTTCACCGGTTGGTGAGCTTCACCAAGAGCCTCCACCAACCGGAAGCCGCCATTTTCGTCCCCGGAGCAGTGTGGAGTGCGGCCATGCACTGCTCCGGACCAGCCTGGCCCCGCCGATGGAGCACTCTGGTCCGGTGAGTACCGGCATGGGGCGATTTCTTCGCCAAGTGTGAAAAAGGCCTCAGTTTGTTATAAACATTTTGAAAGTGTGGCGAAGTGATAAAGATGCCATAAATTGAGTATTTTGCTATAATGTTCAAACAGGAGCATCTTTGAAAAGATGGTTAATCTGAAGGAGGTGAATTTACAACACCATAATGTTCTCGTTTATTCATGACTGGTTTTCAGGCTGAGAAAGTTAAACTCCAAACATTGTGCAACTTGTCCCTGAGATTTACAGTATGAAAGTCACGGCAACTGGAATTTATGGCACAGAAAAGAGATCCAAAGGAGAACTTGGTGTACTTTCACGCTACACGATTATAGGGCTATAGTTCCACTTAGACTTCCATGGCTGCATCTTAGGGAAATCCAGGATTTGCAGTTTGGTGAGGCACTAGAGCTCTCTGACTGCCCCTCCCCAAACTGCAAATCACAGGATTTCATAGGAAAGAACCACAGTAGTTGAATATAGTGTGCTCATTGCATAGTGTAAAATTGCCCTTTGTCTTTAACAGCATTAAACCTGAAATGTTCTTTAAAAAATACTACCAGATGTTATATTTGGAACTATAATATAGGCTGTAATCCTAACGCAGGGTGTATCGAGGGGAGTCTGTTTTGGTTATGACTAACTCGGGATCCAACCAACCCGGAGTCCTGTTGTTAATCCCAACAAGAGTGGATCCATTGAGTGAAGGGGATTTATATAAGTGTTGACTTAACCGCTCAAGAATTGATTCAATGGGACTAATGTGGTTAGGACTACCAGAAGAATTGGGCCTCAGTATTTAGCCTTATGCATAAGGCTATTGTGGCAGCCAAAACTGATGAGATGTACTGTTTTCTTGGGGTGGGTAAAGCATCTAGACCCGCATGTCTTTTGTTAAGAACATGGAATGGAAGCAATGCTCCTGTGATTTTTAAATAAAAGTAAGATTTGGTTTCTATCTAATGCTCTTATTTTTTTTTTTAAAAAAACCTGCTTTAAATATAGAAATGAAGTGATTTAGAAGGCATGCTGCCTTTCTTTGTATTTACAGTGAAATGATACAAAGTATATAACATGATTAAATTGTCCCCAGTGGCAAAAGGAAGAAAAAAAACAGTGATACAGTTTATGACTGTGCTACACAGTGATATACATTAATTACAAAAGAATGAGAGAAGAAATGGTTTGCATCTTTTGCATGAGTAATTCAAATTTGCAAATGGTGTATTCATCAGAATGATCATTCTGGCAATATCCACTGCTGCTTATATTTAACTAGAAAATAGCAGGCAAGATGTAAGTATATAACACCTTTGGGTTGCGGATTTCCTATAATTAGATCATCTCTGTGTTTATCTGAGCTGTTTGAAGCCAGCTTTTCAGTGCTGTTTGGGAATGTGTTAATACAGTCAAAGGTTTTCATCATCATTTTTTTTAAAATAAGCTTTAGTTTTAATTTGGCTAATTCTCTCAAATTGTTCTTTTGCAAGACAGAACAACAAAAATACTTGCTGATCCGTAAGTGAGACCAACAGTTTATGTAAACGGGTGTTGATGTGAATGCAAAAATGTACCAGTTGAAACAAATCCTTTCCTAGTCCAAAAAGAAAAAGCATAAAAGACACGGTAAAGAATCTATTTGTGAAGCTTCCATGTATTCGGAAGATCGAATCAGATCAATACTTCGAAGGTGTGGCCCGCATACTTATGGAGCTGATGGATGAGGTCACTGGGGTATCATTTATTTATTCAGAGTGTTTATACCCCACTCTTCAGCCAAGAAGGCTCCTTAAAGCAGCTTAAAAATAGTTAATTTGACCATCCCCTGCCCTCAGGCTTGTTGTGTACCTGTTGTGGCCAGGAGTGAGGTTTCTTAGCAAGGTCTGTTTGGGATGGGGTGCCATTGCTTTCCTATGAGGCTGAAAGAGTGTTACTTGCCCAAGGTCACCCAGTGGGTTTACATGGCTGAGAGAGATTTGAATCCTGGTCAACCAGTGTGCTAATCCAGCATTTAAACCATTCTATCATGCTGTCTGAGGCTTACAATCTAAATAAGACAGGACACACAAGAAAAAAGGGAGTGGAAGCAGCGTAGGTCCAGCCAATGCTGACTGTTCTTTTCGCCCTCGGAGGCCACAGCAGTGGCATTATGGAGGGAGAGCCTCTCACCAGCGGCTGGGGCCCAGGCTCAGTGGAACTGTGCCTTGCTGCTGCTCTTTGCCTCAGAGACCGGAGGAACGGCAACTGGAATCTGGAGGGAGGGCCACCCACTATCTGCAGGGGCCAAGGCAACCTAACATTAGGTGTTATCATTGTCTGATGACACACAGCTCAGTGAGGGGCCATCTTTAGGCCTTCAAGAGCTACTTCCTTTTTAAAACTAGAACTTTATAGTTCACTCATTGGTGCCAAGTAATGCTAAGTAAAGGATGTGTGCTAAGAATGAAGGGCAGAATGCCTTTAAGCAGAGGCTCAGCCCAGAAACTTTATGTTCAGTAATAGTTCACACATCCTTTCATAGAAAAGTCCTATTTCTGATTTTCCCTTAATGCTCTTTCCCAACAACTTTTTTTTTTTGGAGGGTGACTTTTTATCTATTCTCAGAAAATTGAGAATGAAAATACCCTCTCAGTTCAAATCTTCAAACAGAACTGTCCTAAAGCTTGAAGCAGGAAGTGAAATGCCCTCTCCACATTGTGCATTGGTGCTCCACCCCCCAAAAAGGCCAGTGTGGTATAGTAGTTTGAGCATTGGACTATGACTCTAGAGACCAGGGTTCAAATCACCGCTCAGCCATGGAAACCCACTGGGCGATGTTCGGCAAGTCACATTTTCTCAACCTCAGAGGAAGGCAAAGGCAAAGACAACAACAAACTCCCTCTGAACAAATCTTGCCAAGAAAACCCCATGATAGGTTCACCTTAGGATCACCGTAAATCAGAAACAGTGTGAAGGTGCATAACAATAACAACTCCCCTGCCCGTGTCACATGAAAGCAGCTACACTTGCATCCACACAGTTCAAGATGAGAAGCAAGAGGGAGATGATGACTGTAGTGACAGAACCTTCACACAAAGCCAGACAAGAGGGAAAGGGATGCAGGCCCTTTCCACACGCGAGAAAGGAAACGGGCGAAAACAGAACTCACCGGCTTTCTTGATCGTCCGGGCGAGTCCGTCGGGACGAGGAGCAGTGCGAGCTCGTCGCTCCGCACTGCTCCGGTGTCCAAAATGGCGGCTTCCGGTTGGTGGAGGCTCTCCACCAACTGGAGAAGCTCGCCAGCCTAAAGCCCGCCCTCAGCAGATCTGCAGGCACGCACTTGTGCGTGCCTGCAAATCTGCAGCGGAGCGCGGTGATGGAGCAACACGTCGTGCGCTCCGTGCTTTTTAAAAACCTCTTAAAAGAGGTTTTTAAAAAGCACGCTGCACGACCAGTGCCAGTCGCTCTGAATCAGACTGAGGTATGGAACTACAAAAAGTAGTCTGCCCCAGTCCACTCCACGGTGCAGAAGACCTCCGTCGGAGGTCGCTGTGCCCTGTTTTAATAGCCCGGTGCGGAAATGGCCGCAGTGGTGTCACTCTCACACCCACATACTTCAGCAACAGGAGGAAGTGAAGGAGAAAGAAGTGGCAGCACCTAAGATGGCACCTTAAGACCTCTTCAGCAGGAGATGGAGGCACTTCACCCTGGCCAGTTCTACATATATCTGACTATTTCCTAAATGCCTCACTCAGAAGCTTCTCAGAGACAAAATACAGATTAGACTAGAAACCATGCCAGAAGAGTTGATTGATTTAAAACAGACAATTTTAAAAGCTATGGCAATCTTCTAAGCAGCTCTGATGAAGATTTTGACGAGAAGACTGAAGCAACTCTGTGTTTGCACAGAGGAAAAAAATTCCAAGAGGTGTGATAATTAATTTCACACATGAATTCATCAGCAATAAAATATTGAGAGCACACTTTAAGAAAAGACTTAAAATAAATGAGAATGAAATAATTATTTTTAAAAAAATTCCCAAGGGAATGCCAAATAAATGTGGAGAATGTAAGTTCTGGGTGGAGGCACTCAGAAAAAAAGTTATAGCCTTTTGCTGGATGGTCCCAGAGGGTATGATTGCCACTTATGCCAGTGACACATATGCAGTAAGCTTTTTGGAGAGAGTGAGAGATTTCTTCAAAAAGCTGAAGGAAGAAGCTCTAGAAGGAGACATCCAAAAGGTTGAGAGTTCGCAAGAAGAAATAATATAGCAATATAATAGGATACCTTAATAAAGCAACTAAAATGAATTTGAAAAGAATTTCATGGAATGTAAATTGACTGAATTTTCCTCAGAAGAGCAAAACAAGTTGGCATTTTTAAAAAATCCTAAATATAAATTATTTGTCTTCAAGAAACTCATATAAGAAAAAGAGCCTGTAGACATTAGCAGACTAGAAGTACGGCGTAGAGTTTGTGTCTGCAAATAAGAACAAAAGAAATTGAGTAGTCTTTTATATAAACCAAATATTAAATTGATTTATAATTGGTTAAATTGATTTTTGAAGATGAACAGGCAAGATGTGTAATTGTGGAAATCAACTGGAATGGAAAGCTAATGCATCTTATGGGTACTGATGGCCCCAGTAATAGAAACTGACATTTTATGAAAATTTGTTAAGAAAGACATCTGAGCTACATCTGCAAAATCTAGTTTGCATGGGCAATTTGAATGGAATTGTTGATCCTAATAAAGCAAAAAGATCCTGTAAAGGCATTAAGAAAATTCAAAGGAGAGTAGCTAGAACATTCCTTAAATATACAGAATACTTTGGATTAATAGATGGATGGAGAAATTTGCAGCCAAACTCTAGAGAATTTTTTTTCATATTGTTATGAATCTTTTCGTAGGATAGATATGTTTTGGATTTCTAAGAATATGGTTGATTTAGTAGAGAGCAGATTGAGGAAACATATCTCAGAGTATTCAAGAGGATCAGGGTGTTGTTTTTGTTTTTGTTTTTTGTTTTTTGCAAAAAGACAATAAGGAACTTGTAAAAGAGTACATGATAAGGAAGGCTTAAAATTTTGGGCATGATGTTCATATGGATGTATGGAGAAAATGTGATCCAAAGATATAAAACTACATTGTATAGTAATTTAAAAGAAAACCTGGATTGGATGATGTACAGGGGGTATTTAACCCCAAACAAGTTGTCAAAAAAGTCCCAGAATGTTTCAAATCAATGTTGAGGGTGTCAAGATAAAGAGGTGTCCTTTTTCACGTGTAGTGGACCTGTAAGAAGGTGAAAAGTTACTGGTATAAGATATATATTAATCAAAAGATAGGATAAAGCTACATTTTGTAATGATACTAGAAATGTCTTTGTTGGTCATTATGGATAAAGAACTAAATAGTAAATACGGATTACTTCTGGAAACTATTTATGGATTTTTTTGAGCAAAAAGAAATATAATGAAGTAATATTTATGGCTATGGTTATTAGTAATTTTAGTAGGATTATTTTGATTGATGTGTAATGGCAGAATATTTTTTCTCTTTTTTATTTTTCTTTTCTTTACAATTAAGACTGAGATGGGAGGAGCGATCAAAGCCCTATCGCATTTTGGTTATATGTCTTTTCAGTCGCGTAGGGACAGAGGGACCCGGAGGCGGTTCGCTTCAGATGGCAATGTTTTGGGGGCGTCCCTGCCTGTAGCCACGCCCCCGCATGCCCTGGCCATGCCCCCTTGTGCCCTGTCTACACCTGCACACACGCCACTCCCCTTGCGCCGCAGCCCCGTCCCGTCCCTCCCCCCTCCCCACACGCCAAGCTCCACCACTGTGTCTTTTTCCTGTTCTCGATTTCTCTTTCTCTCTCTCTCTCCCCCGTCCCTTCCTCTCTTCCTTCTGTTCTTTGACTGCATTTTGATTGTAAATTTGATTGTATATTAGATTGCTAGTGTTGAAAATCAGTCAGTGAATCAATAAAAATAGAATGTCTGTGTATCTGTGGCAGCCATAACCCATTCTGCTAGAGACTTTAAACATTTGTCAGAGTATTTCTGGTTGTTGTCAAATTTCCAGATTGAGGGTCCTTGCTAAAAGCAAAAGGAGGAACCATAAATCTTTGGAAAATATCAGTTGATGCCTCAACATCTGGTGGAGGTTGTTTGAGTTTTGTCTAAGTTGCAGTGTCCGGTTTCAAGCAGGAAAGTCAAAACTGAAAAACAAGAAGCAAAAGGGGACACATGCTATAACTTGTCAGGAAATCATAACAGATGCCTTAAACTTTGATTGAGTGGTGTTTTTTTAAAAAATTTTCTCACACATTTAATTTTTTACAACATGATTGCTATTTTAATACTGTTTTTAAAATAGCCATGGAATGATGCTATATTTTAAAGTACTGGAACTGAAGCTTTTGTGCATTTTGGCAGTTTTAATTGCAATTTTAATTGTGTGTTGTGCTAATTATGCTCTTTTGAAATTATTTTCAGCTGATGTCTTGCATATTTTATCATTATTTTCAAATACGCTGTAAACCATCTTGGAAGGGAGGTACATTACAGACGGTTTTTTCTTTCTTTCATAATTTCTTAAAGAATCAAGGCAGCAGACTCATTTGAGGTACACTTGCAGCTCCTCTTTGGTTGCATGTTTACTGTATCGTAGGATAGGCTTTTTAGCACCAAGAAGAAAAGGGGTTTACAAAGAAGAAGAGGGGGCAGGAAAGATTAGCTGTGCAGGCAGCTGATTATACAGCCCTTTGAGGCAACCCACTTTCTCTGTTATATTTGTTATTATTTATGAACTTAAAATCAGAGCATAGTGATGTCAAATAGCAGATGTTCCTGAAAGAATAACATGTCAACCAAGACAGAATCTGCATTCCAGCTTCTCGTCAGCTATCAGGTAGCACTTTCACTCTCAGATAGTACCTTCTCTCTCTCTCTCTCTCATATTCTCTCTCTCATATCTCTGCTTCCTTGTATTCAACTCCCACCTGCCCATTTCTCTTTCTCACATTATGCAGAGCTCTGATTTGTTAGGGTATCCTTTGGAGCATTCCCAGTACCCACTCCTGCAATCAGATTGTCTGTTCAGGGAAATCTCTCTCACAGTCTTTTGAAATAGTGACTTAAGAGTCTTGTGACATGTTAAAGGCTAACACATTTATTATGGTTGAAGCTTTACTGGACTAGAGTCCACATTGTCCAATGCATGAAGTGTTGTCTTAAGTGGCAGTTGCATGCAGAGGCACTCCCCTCTTCCCATGAGCCACACAAGGTTTGCAAGGTGGGTGGGATGGAAAGCAGCAAGGTCAAGGGAAAATGAAATGTAGAAATTGTCAGAATTATCTTAGAACTGGTTTTATGCATTGATTTCCATTCGTCTGATTTTTATCCCAGGACCAGAAATAAAATAAAATAATGTCAAAGACATTAAGGACCAGTTCATTTAAAACCACATAAGGTTGTAATGCTGAAACACAATTAAACTAATTATAATATCAATATATTAGTTATATTGTGTTAAAACAAACTGATTGTGTTAAAATATATTGTAAGCTGCCTTGGGTTCCATGCTGGGAGAAGGTGAGGCTATCAATTAAATTTTTAATTTGTTTAGTTAAATATACAATTATTAGTTCAAAAGCAATTTAAAATGCATTAAGGAAAGCTTAAGGTTGCATTCCAGTATACTCTCATCAGGGAATAAGTCCCATGTATAACAGGGATGAGAAAAATCAAGATGTTTTTACATTTCAAAATACAGTGGCCCCTCCACTTTTGCAAGGGCTTGGGGTGCAGAACCCTTGCAAACATGGAAAAATTGCAAACAGCTCCCCCAGCCCATGATGTCAGTCCCACTCCCTTCTCAGTCTCTCCCTTCTCCTTCCATTGCCTTTTCTATCCCAGTGCCAGGGGCAAGAGAATAGAAGGGAAAGCTCCAAAGGGGAGAAGAAAGGCTTACACATGCAGTCCATCCCCCCATTCCCTTGCCTTTTGCCTTGGTGTGAGTTCTCAGTGCTGGGGCCAGAGACAAGGGAATGGGAGGGGGAGAACTCGGAGGGGAGAAGGAAGGCACGTGCATGTCTCTCCCTCCATTCCCTTGCCTTTTGCCCAGGTACTTGCCTTTGTTCTCTATGCCTGGCAAAATGCAAGGAAATGAGAGGAGGAGAATGGGGGGAAGGCATGTACACACCTCATGAATAATCAAATTTGCGAAGGTCAAACCCACAAACGTGGAGGGAGGACTGTTAAGTCAGAGGCAATTGAACTCTCTAGATTTGTATCACTCAGAATGGCATTCCTCTACTGTTTTAGTTTATTGATTGTTAAGACATGCTGCAACTGGAGACTTTAACACTACGAAATCTGAGCTTCTAGAGAAAGGCAGGATATATAAACCAATATCATACCAGATCTGAGTTACTTTGGCTATTAGTCTTCAGTTGTTCTCGGTGTTTATTCTGTACTTGGGAGAAGAGGATGTGGGGGAAAACATACTCTCCACAATTTCACAGAGGAAAACTAGGACACATTTTGCCAAGATGGCAAAAGTTACTAAGATGGAAGAACAGATAAGTTAGGAGAGGCTGCCACAGTTTGCTTCTATCTGAGCCTATTGACCACCTTGTCTCCTCTCCTCTTGAGTGCAAACCATTTTTGCATTTTTAACTCAGTTTGCAGCAGTTGAAACATGCTGAGGACAAACGAAGAATGTGGAGAATGAGGTGGAGAAAGAAGGGAAGAGAGAAAGACTAGGACATTTCAGAAGCAGCTGAAAAAGTGGGACAATAAAGAATGAATCAGGTCTGTCCCTACCAAGTCAGGATATTTTGGAGTGCGTGAGAAAACACACTAGCATGTTGAAGAAAAAAAATCCCCCCAAAAAAGAAATTGCCATAATACTGTTTGTTAATTTGTTAAAATTATTATACTTTCATCCAATGCAAGCTATATGTATTAATGCTGAAGCAGATTTCACTAACCTTGGTGGGGTTACTCCCAGGAAAATGTGTGTAGGACTGCAGCCTTTAAAAACATGATAGCTTCCTGGAAATATTAGGAAGTGACATTTTGTGTTTGTTTAATTAGAAAAGCATGCTGTAATCTTTTTAAAGAATTAAGCTGTAGCAACGTGAACGATTTACATTATTCTGGATTTGAATGTACACTTGGGAATGAAGTCTTCATTAATTCAGATATGGAAATCCTTGGCATAATGCAAATGGCTTTGATTCAAGGTCTGAGATACAACGCCAGGACTTCTCCCCTCAATAAAGAGGAAACAGCGTTTATCTCTCTATATGTCCAGGCTATTTCAGGTTTGACAGCTCTGCACTTCCAATCCCGTTAGCTTGTTCACTTTTTATACAATAGATCCAGAACCTGCAAATCTTCTACTTCATGTCTGATATTCTAATGCTACTGCTTAGCATTTTTATAGCACATTGCAAGCAGGTAAAGCACTCCATATACATTATCTGGATAATCTTTACATCAGGACTGTAATGTAGGCCAACACAATTAACCCCTATTGTAAAAGCAGAAAAAGATGTGGAGAGGCTGCTTAAAGCTACCTAGTGAGTGTGTGTGTCTGTGCTCAGATATGAATATTGCAGTTCAGGGGCCCAGTTTACAGCCTTAATGATTCTGCCGCATTCATTTAATCAGGGCTATTTTAGTCTTGTAGTACTTCCAGGATGGAAGGTCTGGAATAGCAACTCTTTTCCCCTTCCCTTTTTCTTTTAATAGGACAATGCACCCAAATATTTCCACCTCACCTTGGCATGTCAGAGATCATCCATGGCAATGGTACCACAGTGGGCACAGTAATTACATTCCGGTGTTCTGCAGAGCACCAGCTGGTTGGACAAGGAGTTGTCACATGTATTTGGAAAGGCAATAGTACCCAGTGGACAGCAGACGTTCCTTCATGTAAACGTAAGTATTCACCTCTCCTTCCTTCTCCTTGCTTTCTGTGCAATCTCCATCGCTGTCCAGCTTTTGAAAATGATGGCTCTCCTAAGAACGTGGATATTTTGCTACAGTGCAATTACCTGTGGATAGCGGTGAGAAACAGCTACTTTATTGACAAATAGGGTTGAAATGGCAACAATGCTAGCTTCTTTTCATTCTGAGCTTTTTATTTCAACAAGGACAGTAACTGAACAGGGGAAGAAAGCCTGAAGCCAAGGCCTTGGATTTCAGCATATCAAGAGCATGATAAATCCTCAGTACACCTGAAGCAGATCAACATCTAATTTTAAAATGGCCCAGGACTGAATAGCTTGCTCACTCACTTTCTTTGCTGACTGTACTGAACTGTGGTTAGGAATCTAGGTTAATGATCAATAGGCATCACAGTAAGGAGCTGATAGCAACAGCTTCTATGAAGAATTCCTAAGCCATCTTGGGAAACATTATCTTTTTGGCTTATAACTCCAGAATCCTCCAGCCAGCCTTTGGTGGCTGAGGGATTCTGAATGTTGTAGTCCAATACAACTATTGTTTCCAAATTCTCTGTCTCAGGGTTTTTTCAGGCACACTGTCTGCAGAGAAGAGAAGGCTTGTGGAGGTGACATCTTTTCCCTCTTCTCATTACTCACTTACTTGGAGAGGACAGATGTACAGGCAGCAACAGTGAGGAGGGGATGGAGCAGCTGTGAGGCCCTGGAGGTTAGCAGTGGTCCTTCTGCTATGCATGGGCCTTAGCAACCCTGGCAATGCCATTCCCTGGTGTTGGGCATGCACTGTAAGCTTGTCATGTACCAAGATAGTTTCCTTTCTGTTCCTTTCCTGTCCTTTTTAAAAACTTGTCTGCATTGTGCTGGATTAATTGCTATACCAAGTTCCTTGGGAGGATTTCATTGCCTACGTATAAATAGGACACTTTGAAATAGTTTACATGGAGATGTTCCTGGACCGAAAGGAAGCCTACAGTCTTCAACTGTGTCAACGCGTGCTACAGTGAGGAATTTATTAGTAGGAGTGTGAAGAAGTTAGATAACAATGCAGGTGTCACTTTGTGACTGTGTTTGTTTTCTTCCAGCTATATCCAAATATGAAACCTTTGGATTTAAAGTTGCAGTGATTGCCTCCATTGTGAGTTGTGCCATTATTCTGCTGATGTCTATGGCTTTTTTAACCTGCTGTCTCGTCAAATGCGTTAAGAAAAGTGAGAGAAGAAGAGCTCAAAGGTATGTCATACTTGACAGCAAAAGCTTTTTAATGTTAAGATTTTAGGGTGATCTTTAAGTGAAACTTTAAGATCTTCGATATGGGGGGGGGGGCACTAACATAAAGCAGGGTTTTCTCTTCATGCCGCATATGTCAAATGGTCTCAGTGAAGAAAGACACCTTTCTATCATTTCAGTACCAGGCTGAGACCTATTTGTTCACCTGGATATATAAAATGTCATTTCCCCTGCAGATTGATTTATTCTCAATTTTATGTCTGCATGGGTGTAATTGTTTGTTAGTGAATGTTTCAATGTTGTTGCTAGCCATCTTGGGATTTTATTAAATAAAGGGCAATATATAAATAGAAACAATAAATAAATATTAGTTTTAAGGCAGAACATCACAACTCTGTTTCTGCATTTTTCTTTGTCTTTTGCTGCACCTTATCCCTATATTGGACAATTTCCATACTTCTCCTTGTCCTGTTCACAGTATCTGCAAATTAAGGGTAGGATTCACAAATACTCATTGCTGTCAGAAGAGTCACCACACCCTAACTTCCCCAGTGCCTATCCAAGCAGTAAAAACTGCCTTGGGAAAAGTGTCCTCCAACTCTGATAGTGATTACCATTAGACACAGTGAGGCAGCTAGCCCAAGCAGCAGGTGTTGGAGAGTAGCTGCAGTAGTTAGAAAGGAGAGAAGGAGGTACCTTGTTGCCTGATGTGCAAGCCCCTTAAGCTAGCTTGCTACCCTCAGTTGTTTTGAAAGGTAGTTGCCCCCTTGCCAGCTCAGTGCCTAGGTAACACTGTCCTTCTAGTCTGCTTCTGTTATGTGGAATGTGGGGATTGCCTGGACTAGAGTGCCCTCTACATGCTGCCATGCCCTGAACAGAAGACAGATCTTTCCAAGCATGCGGTAAAGGATAGCTTGCCACATCAAAACTGAAGGAGAAAGTGTTGATCCCTTTAGTCTCTAAAATGGGTTGTGTGAAACTCCTCATAGACTTCTTCACAAGCTAGTCTAGTGTTTGGGTTTCTTACATGTGTGGGGTCAGAGGTCAGAAATACATCTCAGAACACTTCTTGACTTTTTTTTTAAAAAAGTCAAAATAGATGTGGATAGAACAGAAGCAAGAAATTTACAAATGTTATCACAAAAAATATTAAACCATTATCAAGAACGACTTTCACACACTAAATTGTGTGTTCCCAAATCGGGAATTAGGAAATCAACATGAAAAGCCTGTGAGGCAGTCAGTCCCACTGAAGAGTTTGTGTTAGCTCAAGATGACTCATTCTAGAGCAGTGGCCTTCAACCTTTAACCCAAACATTTTGGAATTGCCGTGCTCCTCCTCCCCCATATGTATAACGGTGGTAATGCTACTGCAACTCAATACTGAGTCCAGATCCACCAGTTCAAGATGAATGCTTTATAGGACACTTTCCAGAATATTCATGTCCACTTTGGTTCTTCCTTTTCACAGCCAGACTTTGCATTTGAAGAGGGCAGAGTGCCTGTGGAATGAATCCCATAATTTCAGTGTATTAGGATTCAATCTTCTAGTGGTCCATGGAAGAACATTCAATGGGCCATAGAATGTTCTGAAGGCAAAAGTAAGGTCTGTCATTGCCATTCCTTGCTGTCTCCTCAAGTCAGACCCACTTTTCACAAGGCTGCAAAAAGTTGCACAGAGAGTGGGTCTCCGACATCAGAGCTTCAGCATCAGGGAGGGCAAGAAGGAGACATTCTGGGGTGTGCTGGAAGAGTATTTCAGGCCTTATTGCTCCCAAATGGGTGGATGAAGGAATTATTATTTTCTTTCACTATAATCGATAGGATAAAACTATTTTTCCTCTTAAAAACAACAACAAAAGGGGCTTTCTTTCTTTTAGAAAGTTCCTGAAATGGGTGGGTGGATGGGTGGGAGGGTGTCCCACTGAATTTTCCTGGTTGGCACAAATCCACTGGACATAGGAGAAGCCAATTCCTCTGTCCCATGGCTCTTTCCAGCCTATAGTTGCTTTGCTCATGTTTTATAGCAACACCAGGAGGGTTTTTATTTTCTCATCTGTCCCATTCATTTGGAAAAGAAAATAAATTTAATCTTGTGGGCCAAGGGGTAGTTAATCAACATTATGATCTGCAAATACTTGTTCTGGCCCTGTGATGTGAGACCCTCATCTGGATTTTCCACTTCAGAAAGCATAGTGCTTAAGGGAAAGCCCTGACTCGACAGATTTAATGTCTTAACACAGATGAAGGAAAGCACCACAAAAAGCAACTGCAACTATTTTTCAGCTGGAAACAGCCAGTGACAGAGGGACAGATGGGTTGAAGTGTTATTCAGGCAAGCATATCAGCGAGATGAGACTTTATTTCTCAGCTAAAATATTAGCAGCACCATACCATAAAACTGACACACTTTTTGACACCTGCCTTTTTGCTTTTACATGTCCTGCAAGTGAATTTCTTGAATCCCAAGTAGCCCTTTTTGTAAGCATTCAGTGCAGTAGATGCAAACATCACATTATATTCCCCACTGTATCATTTCTTCCCCTTTTTGTTTCAAGTGCCCTTCCTATACATTATGAGCTGTGATTGTGGAAGGGTTTGGAATAGGCTTGCCCAAGCTGACACTCTCCAGATATGTTGGACTATAACTCCCAACATGTTCAGGAACCATTAGTTATAAAGGTTGGGTATAATAGGAGTTGTGGTATGAGATATCTGTAGGTGCCAAGTGGAGGAATATTGGGTTATCATATATGTCAATGCTTAAAAAAAACCAAAAACCAAAACCAAAACATTGATTTCCTTTGAAATGAGCAATTTGTCCTGTGTTGTGAAGTTTACTGGAGTTACAGTGTTATTATATGGAAATTACATCAAGTTTTCTAAAATAAAAATACAGAAGCCACATCAGATGTTCTAAAACTACAGTCAGTCTGAAAGTGTAAATACATCTTGGGGTTAGGTTGTTCTCTCATACGAATTCTGAGATCTTCAGGGATTCTGCACTAGAAAGGCCTTTGGATTGATCTAGTTGAGCTCTTTGTGTGCTCATGTACAGGAGAAATCAGAAGCCTTTTCACACAGTTACATCACTGTCATGGTTGCATGCTATGGAATCCTGGCATTTGTAGTTAGACGAGGCACTAGAGGAGCTCTCTGGCTGAAGTTCGGGGAGCACCCCTCCCCAAACTTCAGATCCCAGGATTCCATGGGATATAGCCATGGCAGTTAAAGTAGATCCATAGTGCTATAATGGTGGCCCCAGCACTATGTCCATTGTTTCTACTCCCAACGCAGGACTGTGTGCACATAGAGCCAAATTAAGACATGTTGCAGCCTCCATAAAATCATTGAAGCGCAGAGCTGGAGGCAACCATGTGGGCGATGGAGTCCAACTCCCTGCCATGCAGGAGCACTCCTGACAGATAGTTTAAAAACGTCTGAAGAACGAGACTCCACCACACTCTGAGGCAGCATATTCAACTGTCAAATAGCTTACTGTCAGGAACTTCTTCCTAATATTTAGGAGGAATCTCTTTTCTTGTTGTTTGAAGCCATTGCTCCATGTCCTAGTCTCTGAACCAGTGGAAAACAAGCTTGCTCCATCCTCCATATAACATCCCTTCAAATATTTAAACAATGGCGATCATGTCACCTCTTAACCTTCTCTTCTCCAGGATAAACATACCCAGCTTCTTAAGCTGCGCATCATAGGGCATGGTTTCCAGGCCTTTTATCATTTTGGTCAGCTTCTTCTGGACACATTCCAGCTTGTCATTATCCCACCTGAACTGTGGTGACCAGAACTGGACACAGTAATCCAGGTGGGGTATGACCAAAGAAGAATAGACTGTTTTTATTACTTCCCTTGACCCAGACACTATACTCCTATTGATGCAGCACAGAATTGGATTGGCTTTTTTAGCTGCCACATCATGCTGCTGACTCATGTTCAGTTTGTGGTCTGCTGAGACTCTTAGATCTCTTCCACATGTACTGTGGTCAAGCCAGGTATCACCATCCTATATTTGCACATTTCATTTTTTTTCTGCGGAAATTCAGTACCTTACATTTCTTCCTGTTGAAATAACTTTGTTAGCCGTGGCCCAGGGCTCTCTGTTAAGGTCATTTCAACTCTAATCCTGTCTTCTGGAGTGTTAGCTACCCCTCCTAATTTGGTGTCATTTGCAAATTTGAGAAGAATGTTCTCTATTGAATAGCACTGGGCTCAGGACAGAACCCTGTGGCAACCCACTAGTCATTTCTCTCCATGATGAAGAGGAGCCATTGGTGAGCACTCCTTTGCTATGGCCAGTCAACCAATTACAATTCCACCTAACAGTAGCTTCGTCTAGCCCACATTTTACTAGCTTGTTTGCAAGAATATCATCGAGGATCTTGTTAAAGGCCTTACTGGAATCAAGACAGGCTACATCTACAACATTCCCTTCAACTGCCACGCTTGTAATTCTGTTTTAAAAAATGGCGATAAGATCAGTCTGGCATAATTTGTTTTTGAGAGACTGAAGTTGACTGTCTGTTTAATGATCTGCTCAAGAATCTTTCCTGGCATTAACATCAGGCTGACTGGGTGGTCATTGTTTGGGTGTTCTTTTTTCCCCTCTTTGAAGATGGGGACAATATTTGCCCTCCTCCAGTCTGCTGGGACTTCACCTGTTCTCCAGGAGTTTTCCAAGATTATTGCCTATTGCTCTGAGATAGCTTCTTCCAGTTCTTTTGATATCCTTGGATATAGTTCATCTGGCCCTGGAGACTTGAATTCATTTAGAGTAGCCAGGTACTACCTTTTTACCTATTCTGTGCTGCATTTCCCCTACCACATCATCTGCTCCATTTTCCCCTGGGAGGAACATTGTTTTCCTTTTAGGAGAAGACCAGGGCAAAGAAGGTGTTCAGTAGTTTGCCTTTTCTCTGTCCTGTTAGCATTTTTCTATGTAGTGGCTCTACCATTTCCTTGTTCTTCATTTTGCTACAGACATAATTCTTCCTTTAACTATGGACCCCTGGTCTGTCTACTTCTATGTGTCACATTCCTCCAAATGTCTACCTCCTATATTTGGGAAGTGATCTTCTCTTCAAAGACCTCCCCTATGTGTTTCTCATCTAGGACAGTCTGCTCTGCTCTGCCCAAGAATACCTCATACTCCCTAATCTGCTAAAGACTAGTTACATGGGCTTCAAGTTGCTGGACCTTCTCTTCCAACAAGACAACTTGTTCTTGCTACCCACATCCTCCAGCAAGAACACAAACATAACCACAGCTGTTGCCAGTGGCTGCAGGATTTTCCTTGCCATCCATACTCAGTAGTCTTAAGTACGCACTGAGATAGAACTCTGGACCTTCCTCATGAAACATCCATGGGAGAGGCCTGTTGGCCTTGCTGCCTTTTAGCTGAGCTCCTGTTTGCCAAGCTCCAGAGACTGGGGCTGCAGTTATATAGAGAGCTAACTCATCTATCAACCAAGTCTCTGACTCACTTTCTCTGGGCCCACACACAGTAGAAAAATAAATCCCTAACGACCACACAAGCATGCCTCCTCCTAGCTCGCACAAACACATAAACAAGCCGCCTTACACTAACAGACACAGACGCCTCAACCCAACAAAAGCCATTTCCACACTACACTCTTATAGCGCGATTATTCCACTTTCAACATCCTATGGAATCCTGGGGTTTGCAGTTTCGGGAGGGGCCGGCCAGCCCCTCCCGAACCTGCAAACCCCAGGATTCCATAGGATGTTGAAAATGGAATAATCGCGCTATAAGAGTGTAGTGCGGAAATGGCCAAAGTCTCTCAAAAGACTCTGGGGCTGGGAAGCTTTAACACAACAGATGCCTTCTGCTATCTCTTCTACTATACCTATGTGGAATCCTGTTGGCCTTGCTGCCTGTTAGCCAAGCTCCTGTTGGTAGGCTTAAGTTTAAAAAGACCCATAGCATTACCAAAAAGGTGTATTATTCTAATGGATTCTTTTGTATTTTGACTGTTTTTAAATTTAGGATTCATAATCTGTGTCTTTAAGATGTAGATCCCTTAGCTTGTGCATAAATCCAGCCCTACTCCCACCCTCCAAACATACTTTATTTTAAACTTCAAGAGGCTATGTGACAGGCAGGAACAGGGTCAGTGGGCACAATGCCCTTTCCTTCCTTCAAGGCTTGTATGAAAAGGATGCCATTTAGAATTTAACATTTCTATCATGTCTTTATGATCACATATAAGAGGTGGGATGGGGTGGAAACAATGCATTTCTAATGTTAGGGTGGGACACTTAAAATGTGTAGGCTGTGTGTGATTCGAATTGTGTTTGGTGCTATATACACGAGATGCCTGCTGCCAATTGAAATCAGTGTCTGTTTTGGCAGGGATATGCAGCTGTGGTACCAGCTCAGAAGTGAAGAACTAGAAAACATGCAAGCAGCTTACTTTGGTCTTAAAGGCAGAAATAACAACAATAATAAAAAGATCAAGAATAAGCCAGCATTTGATGATGGGAATCATATGGCATATGATAACCGAGGCTTCTGCAGGTAAGGTACTCACTAGGCTGTATTATGCTGAATTTCTGAATGGCTTTTTCATTGTTGTTTCACATGAAAGAAGAATATGATTTTAAAATGCTAGACGTCGTCTGATCTTCACATAAACCTGTTTTTTTTTCATATACAGGGTTTAAACGTGCATATTCCAGCCTGCCGAGTGCTCGTGTGCCTCTGTCATTCAATGCATTGTTAAATGTTCTGTTTTCAGTACAAAAACCATGTTGCAAAATGAAACCCTTTGATCATTCCCAGTGTTGCTCCTTCAGGCTTTGTCTACGTGCAGTGATTGACTGCTTTAATTTAATATATACCACCTTGGTATGTGGGGTGCAGTCTTATTTGGTATAATGCTGCTACCTAAAACTACAGCTGCAATTACATTCATATTGGATGTAAGTATTTGCTTTACTTCCATTCTTCTTGGAGTAAAATAAAAAGAATGTAATAATAAAAACCAGCACAGTA
Source organism: Cyclura pinguis (assembly GCA_030412105.1). Taxonomy (NCBI): domain Eukaryota; kingdom Metazoa; phylum Chordata; class Lepidosauria; order Squamata; family Iguanidae; genus Cyclura; species Cyclura pinguis. The sequence goes on from CM059600.1 coordinate 83,720,508, forward strand.
AAAAAGAAAAAAATCCCTCTTGCTTAATAGGCTACAGAGACACTTATCCAGTTAGTGGATAAGTGTTCCTGCAGGGTTGAAATGCATGGAAGAAAAAGGTGTGCCAATGCCAGAGGTTTGCTTTTTTTTTTTTTTTGGGGGGGGGGACAAAGGAGATTGCCAAGCTTTATGGGAACTCTTTTTAAAAACTAACATTCCTAGCTATATAGGGTAGGGGGACATTCTAAAGGGATACCTTGGGGCACGCTGCAGCCCTGCTGCCAGAATATCTTCCTTCCACATGCCTATCATTACCTTTAAGAAATCATGTAGATTGGCTGTGTTTGTAGATCCTTATTGGGTGTAGCACTAGAAAGTTCACCCTTATCACCTTTTGCAAGTAGTCCCAAAATCCAACATTACATTTTTGTATGTACATTGTGATTCCATCCTCCTCAGACACTGGGTCTGAGTGATGGCGGGTAGTTGGGAAAGAATAGGGATTTGGTTAGTATACCATCCACTCCACTGCTCAGTAGCATCTTTTTCTGAGCTAGCCAGAGTGGTCTTGGGGTTGGTATTAGAGTTTCTTCAGCTTATAGCACCAAGGGACTTCAACATGCACATTGAGGCTGCTCAGCTGGGAGCAGCTCATGACTTCATGGCCATGCCACAAATAGCCATGGAACTATCCTGAAGCTTCTGGCCATACTCGGGGACCTTGTTTTCTGTCCTGAATGGAATGATGGTATCTTGGCATGGAAGAACTTTCCATAATTCTGATGTCATAGACAGGTCATTTTCAGGCCTCAGAAGCTGTGCAGATCTAGGAGACTGATCAAGCTGGTCCATCTCAGGAGGCTCATGCATCTGGATGGTACCAACGGCTTTTGGGGATTTTCTTTTTTCAGCAGGCAATTCTGTTAAATTCTTGGTTGATCTCTGGAATGGGAAAAGCAGCCAGAACAATGGATACAGTTGTTCCTGAGCATCTCCTTTCACAGAGTAGAGCCAAACAAGACCCGTGGCAATGAGACAAAAGGGATGGAGACTAAAGTGGCATTGATGGAAGACTCAGTGTTATGCAAGTCTAACTGAGCATGGGCTAGAGCTTGTTTGAATGTGTACTCAATATTCCTTTCTGTGATCATTATGATTGTCAGGAACCATCCATTTCCTTTTGAAATTGTTGCTACTGGCCTGTAGAGTTCCTCAGGCTTTTTTTCCTCCCTCCCACATTCAACATCTAGATGAAACCTCTGCGAGTGGTTGTTTGGGGTTAAGTACCATCATTATACTGATGACACCCAACTCTGTCTCTCCTTTCCAGCAATTCCAAGGAAGCTCTTTCAGTTCTAAATCAGTGACTGGCATAAGTAATGAATTGGACGAGAGCAAACAAACTGAAGACAAGGTAGAGGTGCTCTTTGTCAGTCAAAATATAGATCAGGGACAGTTATTCAGTCTGTGCCGAATGGGGTTATGCTTCCCATATCAACATGGGATTGGAGTTTGGGTGTACTCCTGGACTCATCCTTAAACCCAGAGGCCCAGGCTTCTGTGGTGTCCAGAAATGCATTTGCACACCTAAATCTAGTGTCTGCCTGTGCCTTTTCCTGGAGATCTGGCCATGATGACACATTCCTATCTCATTTGGATTACTGCAATGTACACTGCATGTGGCTACCTTTGAAGAGCATTTGGAAACCTCATCTGGTTCAAAGAGCTTCAGTCAGAGAGTTAACTGGGAGTGGTTACAGGGGGGGCATGCAACTCCCTTGCTGTAACAGCTTGTTTGGATGTCCATCTGTTTCAAAGTGCCTGTTACAACCTTTAAAGGCTTACAGTTTAGGTCCAGGCTATCTGACAGACTGGATCTCCCCACATGAGCTCATCTGGGCCTTGAGATTCTCAGGAGACATTGTTCTCTCAGTCTTACTATCTTCACAGACACAGCTGGTGATGAGGTGAGATACACTCTTCTTGGCAGCTTCCTTTGGCCTCTGTGATTCCCTTCCTAAGGAGGCTGGAATGGTCATCTCCTTGCTCTCCTTCCATTGGTAGAGAAAGACTTTTTAACTTCATAAGGCTTTTGAGAACTGAAAGTTTTTAAAGAAAGAGTGTTAAAGAGAGTACTGTAATGTTTTAATTGTACTGTTTTTTAAACTGCTTGTTGTCATTTTAATATACATTTTAATTTTTTTAGTGTTAATAGTTTAATTCAGTTTTAATGCTAATCTTTATATGTTTCAACTGGGCTACTACTATTAGTAACTGTTGTTGTTGTTGTTCCTGAATACATATTAGTGTTTGCTCCTACTGTCCTACAGATCAGAAGGCACATGTCATCCATGGAGGATGTAGAAGTGGATATACTGGTACAACTTTTCACCTCTCCCCTCCCTTTATCCAGGGATTAATATCTGGGGGTCAAAGAGGCAGGCAGAGAAATGATGCAACATCTCACTTTTTTTTTGCCTTCTTTAAATGGAAAGATACAAAATCTGACAGAGTGTCAACTGCTGGAACCTGCAACTTTTAGTCTATTGATGTCACAGAAAAAAAAACACTTTTTAGCCTGTGATACCTTTCTGTAAGATTTCTCAACATTCAATCTCTGCCTGGGAAGTGACTGTCTCTTGTTTTTGTCTAGTGCCTATTCTAATGTTATTTCAATATAAGACAAAGACTTTATTTTCATAGTTCTTTAAAATCATGTTGCAGCTTTTAACAGTGTTTGAACCTTGCTCACGTTTATTGTGTGCTCTCCTTTTTCTTTCCTGCTCTCATTTGACATTTGAAAGCTGCATTTTATCTCATTGTATTTTCCTGCATTGTTGTGTATTTGTATTTTTTTAAAAAAATGGTGAGCTGTCCAGAGAACATTTGAAAAAGGGAGCGCGCACACACACAAACACACACACACATCTTTTATAAGGCTGTGAGATTTGGATTTGTTTATAATATAACATGACCAACACATCTTTAAAATTAAATTAAAATAATTAAATTAAAATAATTAGGATAGGCCACTGTAAATTCCAATTATTTGCTATACAGCTTCCTGCCAGTTTTGCACTAATCCGATACAACTAGAAAATATGTGGAACAGATGTAAATGTTATCTCTGTTTATAGTTTAGTTGTACCTTAATAGATTTTTGAATTTTGAGGGGTTTCAGAGAGACTTATAAAGCTAATTGCACTAGATTATACTCTAAACCACTTTGTCAACAAGATTAAGAACTTGTTTTTAATTTTTGACACCTCTATGTGAAGGAGTCCTAACTTTGGATTAATAAATGGTCCATATATATGTTTCTGGTATTTTTATTATTTTGTTTACTAAGAGAGATCATTATTTTGCATTTAAACATTTAAAATCAAATGTGGAAACAAATACACTCAATGCGTATCCATTTTGTTAAAGCCTCAGAAACACTTCTCTGTGTTTCTATCCTTGGGTGAGAGCCTGTTAATTATAGACTTCATGCAGTCACAATTCTGTAGAGGGCAAGCTTATAGGCTTCATCTCTTCCCTGGCATAATTTCTAGCCTAGTCCCACAATACATTATCAGAGAATGACTGAAGAGGAGAATCTGTGCTCCATGTGTATCCCTCTATATTGAGGTGTAAGCACATCTGTGACTGAAAGCGGTCTGATGAGCTGTGGCAGCAATCTGAATTCCTGCATTAGGAGGCAACATTGCATGGAAACCCGTAGCAGATAAGTGAGTGGCTCCTTTTCTGACCGCTGCTACCCAACTCTCCATGTAGAAGGCAATAGAAATGACAGCAGAGGAAGCAGTGTTCTTTCAGCACAATCTGAATGCATCTGAAGTCTCCAGAATTCAATCAGTATCTGTTAATGGCTGCCTGAGTAGACACCTCTGTCTGCCTCATTGAGGAGATCGCCCTGAATAGCCTATGAATCAGTCTGAGAGACAGAGGGTTGCCCCTGCTGTTTAGTAGAGTGACCTAGGCCTCCGGAAGTAGACTGTGTCATGAAAGGGCAGCAAATTTTAAGTTATTTAATGTATTCTTGTTGTATTTTTAGTGCCAGATATGAGGCTTTTTTTGGGAGAAGGGTTCTACCTCATGTGTCAAAACAACTTGTCTGACTTTAGAGAGCTTGGTTGGGTGGAGCCATTTACGCCTTTAGCTCAGGTAGCAAAATGCATCTGGAAGGCCCTGGAGAGGGCTATCTGAAAGAGAGCATGCTTCCATTAAGCAAGGATATGAAACATGTTTCTATACAAGTGTGTAATTCGTCTGCTATATGACATTGTATGTTCTTGCAGGAAGGCTTGTATGCCCAGGGTGGAATTTGGTCCAGGGTACTGTAGGTTTGTCAAAGCTGACAAATGAGACATCAGCTTTGTATGTCACTTTAAAGGTATTTGTTGTGTAATGAATTAGATGGAATCAAGCCTTTTTCATTATTCTGAGCACAATTTGCTGCTAGCAGCAAGGCAGCAAGAGGAATGACTTGAGTAATATAGTTTGAAAAAAGCCTATAATGCATTATATAAATGATAAAATTAGAAAACAACAAATGAAGTGTCATCTTGGAACATTATTTTCAGGGTTTCTGTCCTTGCATTACAATTTGTTTGTGCTTACTTTCAGCCCACTTGACAGCTTGGACAAAGCAGTGAGAAAGTCTGGACCGGCCTTCCTCAACCTGGTGCCTTCCTGATGTGTTGGGCTACTATTCTCAGAATCCTCAGCCCAGCTAGGAACATAAATTGTGGAAGTCTAAGACATTAGGAGGGCACTAGTTTGAGAGATGATGGTTCAGACAACTCTGCTGCCTTTCCATTCACCTGTTTGCCCCATCCAAAAGAAGAAGAAGAAGTAGACACCCTTGAAAGTTGGATACTCCGCATATCTGTCCCCATGTTCCTCATCCAGTGAATATACTAGTTTCTTGCCTGGTGTTTGGAAGTTGCTCTTCTTTTCATTGCCTCGTGAACGAATGGGTTTCTTGAGTACATGGAGCAAACTAAGAAACCCCCAAAGAAAATATCTGCATTTGAAGGCAGGTGTGTGACTCCAGTGCCAGTGGGGCAGTAAATCCCTTACTTAAACTATCCAAGGTACTGAAGTCTGTCCCCAATACAGGCTTGGCACCTTGGAAAGCCCCTTTGAAACTGAGACTAAAACATAGAGTGGATTCACTGGCCTGCTGACATTGTAGCCATTTAACTTCCCTGCAAGTAGAAGGTCTGGTGCCTAGGCTAGACCCAGAAGCAGATGTAAGACCCCCTGCCCCATTCTCCCTGCCACCGCCCTGACCTTCAAGGGGGAGAAGAAAAGGCAGGCATAGCTCTATCATGCCTAGGCCCAGAAGCAGGTGAAAGGCCCTCCCTCCATGCCAACTGCCACTGTCCTGGCCTCAGAGGGGGAGAAGAAGAGGTAGGTATGGCCCCATCATGCCTAGGCCCATAAGCAGAGGAAAGCCCCCCATCCAAACTGCCACTACCCTGGCCTCGAAGGGATTGAAGAAGAGGCAATATCTGTTGGACTTAATCCCTTCCCACACTGTCATCCCCTCTTCCTTTTGTGCAAAGTTTTAATTAGATTATAAACCTGAGAGCAGGGAGGTGTTTTGTTGTTCTTTTAATTGTAAATGATGTATATGATGCAGAAGATAGAGAGGAGGAGGCGGTCAGAATTGGATGTCATGACCTCTTTTTCTTTGGCTGAAGGAGCCATGGAGAGTGTGCAATTTAGATTTGAACTGCAGTGCTGTGGGAAAGGAATTGATCTGTTTCATTTAACACAACTTTATCTCACTCTTGAGGCAAAAGGGCTTGTGATGGAGGGGCTTACATACAGTTAGTATAAAATAGCCCCTTCCCACAGGCTTATCCTCTAAAAAGAGAGAAAGACCCAACAGAAAAGGAAAAGCCTATGACGAGGAAGGGTAGCAGGGGTGGGGAGCAGGTTGCAGGGCTAGTGGAATGGTTCTGCTTACCACCTCACCTCCTTCTGTTACTGCCTGCTGGTGGTGATTTAATCCCCCCCCCCAATACGCTATTCCCTCAGTAGATTCGTACACCTCTCAAAACATCTGCTAACCAGAAAGGCTTGCAGGAACAATCAATGGCATTTTCAGTGAAAAGAGTCAGGCAAGAAGGTCCCACCAGTGGAGCTACCTTTCCATGGTGGCGGGGTTGCACGGTCCTGTGAGGCATGAGGCTATACAGATGGCGGCAGTGCTATTGGTAGGGTCTCCCATGTCAGAGAGGCTTTTGCTGAGAAGCCAGATTAAGTGTGTCAAACAGCTACTGGGCAGCGGCAGCAGTGATGGGGTGACAATGGCTGAGGGTCCCTCAGAGACACTACTAGCAGAAAATGGCAAAGACCTGGAATGATTACTGAAGAAAGTCAAGAAAGAAAATGCAAAGCAAGGCTTACAGCTGAATGTTAAGAAAACAAAAATAATTACCACGGATAGTTTACATAGCCTTACATGAAATGATGAAGACATTGAAATAGTTCAAGACTTTCCAGTTATTAGTCAGAATGAAGACTGCAGTCAAGAAATCAGAAGAAGACTAGGACTTGGAAGAGAAGCTATGAAGGAACTAGGAAAGATCCTGAAATGTGAAGATATACTGTTGAATACTACAGTTAGAATTGTCCATGCTGTCATAATATCCTCTTTCTATGTATGGTTATGAACGCTGCGCAGTGAAGTAAGCTGATAGGAAGAAAATCAGCTTGTTTTAAATTTAGTGCTGGAGGAGAGTTCTATGGATGGGCTTCCAAAAAAGACAAATGAATTGGTTCAAAGGCAAATCAAGTCTGAATTCTCCCTAGAAGCCAATATTGTTAACAGAGACTGTGGTAGTTTAGAAATGTCATGAGAAGACATGACTCACTAGAAAAGGCAATTATACTTCAGAAGGTAGAAGGCAATAGGAAAAGAGGAAGACATATTACTAACAGACTCAGTCAAGGAGGCCGTGTCTCTGAGTCTGCAAGACCTGAGCAAGGCTGTTGAAGATAGATTGAAGTCAATTTGATGGCAGTTAATAACGAGAAGGTGATATGAGAGACCTCTGGTTAAGATCACAGGCAAGTGGTTCCACTCAGTGTTGCCTTAGATGGAGAAACGTCCTGCTTTGTTCAGACAGTTTCCTAGGTGTGTGAAACATGGGAAGATCAAGTTTGGCCCTCAGATTCAGCTGCTACTGGTAGACTATAGTTTGAGCAGGGAGTGTGCTCATCCCACTGCTGCAGGATAAGGCTGCCCTTCATGATTATGGTGACAACAGGGAAAGATAGTATGTGGTGACAGCAGCTGAACATTATACTTTGCCATGGTTGTTTTCAAATTAGAAATTTTATTTGTTTTGTTTTTTAAAAAAAACCCTGCATAGCACTCCATTTTCAAAAGGCAAATGGAAAGCATTTTCAGTTTGCAGTTGTTTTATCTCTCTTTAATACTGAAAGGAAAATGTCACTGAGTAGCCCAGCTAATTGGTGCAGGAATGGAAAAGGTTCCTGAATTTGACTCAGCGTGAGAGGTTCTCTGTTGCTTTGCACATTAGATGCAACCTGTGCCACATTACCGTGAAAAATCTTGTTTGCAGGGCTGCTAATTGGTGCACTCTCACAGAAAGTAGTGGCAGGGTATTTTTAGATGTTGTCTCGGAAAAACTGAGATACAAGATACCTGGCTTTCCTGAAATGTTCAGTCAGAATGCTTGAGCACTGAACAAAGATTCATCTGGCAAGTAGCCCATTTCATGAAAACAAACAAGGGGAAGATCCAGAAACTACTGAAGACCTTCGGAAGACTAGAAATAAAAATGATATTTAGTGCTCTGTTGCCTTTTGGAATCTAGGCAGTAAATGAAGTAATCAAGGCTGCAAATTTAGACCCTCTGACCTAAGAATAACTGAGGCCATTTTCGCACTACATTGTTGTAGTGCTGCTATTCCACTTTCAACATCCTGTGGAATTCTGGGGTTTGTAGTTTAGGGAGGGATATTTAGAATTCTCAACCAGAGAGCTGTTTGGCCTCAGTAAACTACATACCCCAGAATTCCACAGGATGTGGAAAGTAGAATAATAGCACTATAACAGTGTAGTGCAGAAATGGCCTCAGTGAGTCTTACTTCTACACAGACATGGGTGGGGATGTGCTTAAGGAGCTGTAAAGCATTTTGCTGCTGCTACATTAGCAGAGCTATCCATTTGGAAAAGGCAGAGGTAAAGTAAAATTAGTCTTTTTTTTCCCTTGTAGTTTTGATTTTGCTGCAGGAATCTAAACCATACAAGCTTGTTTAGGTTTCATCTAAGAGGAACCAGTTCTCAATAGTCAAGTCACAGTAAACTGGTCGTTTTTTTAAGGTGTCTTTTATTTTGTTTGTCATTACTAAAAAGTAATACAGCTCCTGGAATGGAATCCTGTTTGGGCTGTGATCAGGCATTTGAAGGTACTTTTAAAAACTGAATACTTAAAAACTTAGATTTTTTTTGTCTATTCAGTCAAAATACTAAATGACCTCTGGAAACCAGTCTCACAGTTTTCTTTAGTCAGAAATTAGCTGCCGCAATTGTCTCATTTTAATCCAAACAAATCCAAACAAATGTTGGCATTATTAGTACAACTCTTCCAAATCTTATATACAGCTACAAATGCCATAGGACTTTGGAATCTTCTCTTTATAGGGCAGAGTCTCCCCCAAAAGGCTGGGACCCTGCTTCCCTTTGGGGCTTCATATTGCCATGAGGAGTCAGATTCTTGTTGAGTTCACATCTCAAGTAACTGTGTGTAGGTTTGCAGCCTGACTAGCCCTCGAAGGAAGTGGGATAAATCAATAAACTACTCAGTCTCTTACATTTCTTAAACCCCTTACATTTCCTCATATGGTGTCATTTGAAGAGTTGTGGATAGACTTCAGTTACTCAATATGTTAACAGTATGGGGGAGACGTATTGAAACAGTAGACTGCTGAATGGTAAGCAATGTTTTATTTTTAATGAGTTCCAGTCTTTATGAAACAGGGTCACATGTCATATTTTCAAATATGAAGCACTGTTGAAGTGCAAAAATTGGGGGCAGGGAATGTTAACTGTAAGTTTTCTTGTGTGCCTTCTGACTTAAGGCAACTCTCTCACTGTGTTTTCTTGCAAGATTAGTGTGATTTGCCCAAAGGCACCCAGTGGTTTCCATGGCTGAGCTTGAGACTTTTTGTACACTCCCAGCACTGAAACCATGATACTTGGCTGTCTCTCAAGCCACATAGTACCACTTACAATTTTCTGCTATTTTTAATGCTCTGTTTTTCCTTCTGTGTACAGGATGGTTTTATCCCCCGATGTCTCTGAAAACTTGATCACCCCGCTGCAAAGATTTGGTTATTTATCCTTGCACCTGTCTTAAGTCCTCAAGAAATTTAGTCATTGTAGTGCACCACCTTCTGCACAGTGGCTGAGTTTTGGAAGTTTTACATTTGGACCACAACTCTCCAAGCATCCTCCAGCTAGTGCCCCTGCGGCTGGGAAATTTGAAGAGTTGTAATCCAAAACGTAGCTATTGATAGCAGTAGTGTTCCAAACCTCTGAACAGTGGCACATGTGCCACTTTTACAACTCTTGCAGAGACCTCTTGTAGCACCAGTCCTTGCAGCCTCTAGTGTTAAAATGGCTTTCTATAGGTCCCTTAAGAGATCAGATTGCTCATGGATCTGAAAGTTCAAATGTGGTATTTTTCTAGCATCACTGCTGTATTTCATGCTTTAGCTGTAACTTTTGTAATCTGGAGGCAAATCCCACCTGTCAGTAGCTTGTGTGTATGTGTGTATGAATGCACCTTTGAGCAACCTGTCAACTTATGGCAACCCCATGAATTTCATAGGGGTTTTCTTAGGCAAGGAATATTCATGAGTTGTCCCCCCCCCCAGTTCTTTCCTCTGATATATAGCCTACAGCACCTGGTATTCATTGGCAATCTCCCATCCAAGTACTAACCACGACTGACCCTGCTTAGTTTCCAAGATCAGACAGGATCTGGTGTCTTTAGGGTATGATTACTTTGCTCCTAATTCCCCTTCTCTATGAAGGATGAGCAGAATGCTTTCAGCTGGCTCTTCCAGCAATGTGCTAGCCAGGCCAAGACTCTCCCAGATTCTGAGATATCAGGGCCAAAACCTCAGACCAAGTGATGACCTTTTGTGATGTCCCAGGAAACGGACCCTAGTGTTATTACAAAGATCAGCCTCCAGTGATGTCATTAAGTATAATGCATTATGTATCAACTTGTGCTATTTAAATAAATTAAAAAATGAATAAAATATATATGCCCACATCTTTCAAGGTTGCACAAATTATGCCCTTTACATACACACACATACACATGTGTGTGTGTGTGTGTGTATAAATGGCATAGTTTGTGCAACTAGTGTTACCTAGATATGCACCCACATCCAGCCATGTTCTGCACACACAAGTTTAGAGCAGGAAATAGCTAGAAGAAATTCAACTTCTAGAGGGGCAGGGGGGATTCAAACTAATGGTAGACCCCAATCAGAGATCCTCCATGGGCCAGATTAATTCTAGCTGGCAAAAGTCCATCCCATTCCTTTTAAATATAAGAGCTATGCCACAGTGAAAGAAAAGTGTCATCCCAAAGTGTTGTGGTTTCAGTCCTTTTTTGTTCTGTTATTGTAAAAAGTTGTTGATATTTTATTGCTTTAATAAAAATAAGCCACTTTGTGGGAAATATTTAAATGGAAGAAAAAATGAGTATACTTTTATTTTTACCTAACTTCCCACTGTGAATTAAAAAAATGAATCCAATCAGATTTAAATCTGATATAAAACAAGTAGTGTTCTACATGTTATGCTATGCCGTTCTTCCTTTTTAACTGATTATAGTTTTCTCAGACCATTTGATTGAGGAAAAAGCCTCAGACCAACTTATCACAATGTAGATATATTTTTCTTATTGTAAGATTTACCTTGTTGCAAGCATTGTTCTTTGTATATATGCTTTTTCATAAAGTAGCCATCATTATTTCCATAAAAGCAGCATTATTGCCAATGTTGTGCATTTTAAAACAAGAGAAGATTTCTATTCACTTTCTTTCAGAGCAATTTTCCCCATCAGTTAGGAAACAAAGGGGCATACTTAGAATGTCTCTTGCTGTGCTTGAGTCTTCATATTAAGGTTATCATCAAAACAAAGGAAAACTGAGGTGATTCTTCTTCTTCTTTTTTTTAATAATATATGGAACAATCCATACTAAAATCAAAACTACAGACAATAGACATCCTGCAAGAGGATGTAATGGTCTGCAGGTCCCGCTCTACAAGGAGTACATAGGCCAGGCTCTCCTTTTATCTCGGTCTTACAAGAGAGATCCACATGGGAATGCAGACTGGGTGCATGTGCAGACTACGCATTTCAAGCTACATTGTGATTCTTAGCTAAGTCTTATCAAACTGGATGGCCCCATTTTAAATATAATTACCAACAAAATAAGAGAGCACTGAGCACAGCTAAACACATCATTTGGCTGCTTATCACGCTAGTCAGTTGTTTTGGGTCATTCCTTTTGAAAATTGTTTCTCCAGTACTTGGAAAGGTAATGGAATGGCAATGCATTCTGTTGAACCATCACTGTGTTTATATTTCAGTGGCATTAATCTCTGTTTGCTTTCTTCCACATGAAATACAATAATTCCATTTATACCACCTTTTTGCTCCATTTCCTACTCCATGATTGGTGTTTTCTTTTTAAAAAAACAAACCAACAAACAAGTAAACCAAGAAGTCATAATTGTGCAATTGTGTAATGGTGCTATTATGGAATTACCTTCACTCCTTGCCGAGATTGGGAAGATGAACACATGCCGTGCCCCTTCCACAAGCACCTTTTCCATGTTTTTTCCTGGGAATTAACACTTGCCTGGTTTTGCTTTTGTATATTCCTCTTTAAATTTTTATATATTTACTCTTTAAACATTTGCTTGGGGCATTAATCCTTAGTAAGATTACATCAGAATTGTGCTATTGCACTAATTCCCTTTGTTATAAAATTCAGAAATATGGAGAATAAGAACAAGTATAAAGCAGTTTTCTTGGGAATCCTAGTGTCCTCTTAGTCCAGCCACTGGAGTTAGTCAGTGGTTTACCTGCTGGAGATTTCCAGAGAATCCCCATGGGAGGATTGCACCCATACTGCACCCACTATGCTTCCAATATCACAATGAAGTGGGATGAGATGTGGTTACTCAACCATACTGGGAAGGGGGAGTTATTAACAGGTTATTCAAAGTGGGTAGAAAAAATCAATTTCCAAACAACCCTACAGTGTTACAGCATGGGATGGCATCAAGAGAGATACAACACTGTGTGATCAGCACCAGGCAAAGATAGGACTAATGCAGTGCAATTGTGCTATAGCAGTGTTTATGTGATAACCTCCATAGTACTAAGAATGTCCAGTGGGTCTAGGATGTACATTTGCTGGTGCTGTAAAAATAACTGGATTGTAGATATGACAATCCCTGGGGATAGCCAAGTTGAGCACAAAGAGAGGGAGAAGATGACAAAATATCAAGACCTACAAACTGAAATTCAGCATCTCTGGGAAAAGAAAACAGCTGTGGTTCCAATGGTAATTGATGCTCTGGAAGCAGTTCCAAATGAACTAACAAAACATCTGAATGAAATTGCCATAGATAAGATCACAGAAGCACAATTACACACTGCTTGGAATGTGCCACATTATCTGATTGATACCTAGATTCTTTAACAGAATCCCAACCACTGATGGTCCATAAGTCCATTCAGTAACAACTGGTAGACAGTGAAACTGAGGTAGTAGTGGTGGTGGTAGTGGTGATGATAATGGAAGGATCAGTAGGCATGTAGGCAAATAAACAGATGTCATCTTTCATTAACTCATTCTGCTTGTTCACCTTTCCCAGCATTCTTCATTCATCATTCAGTTTTACCACTTGACTTGCTCCCTCACACTATTTGAAAGTTAACCGTTAGATCTCAGTTTATGTCAATTCCTGGACTCCTGATTGCATTCCTAGATTTAAATTGAGACTGATATAAATGGGGGAAGCCAGCTCTAGAGGAAATCTTTGGAGACTGGGATATGTTATGATAGAGTTGAAGTAGTCACAAATTTCATGATCTCACTTAACTCACCACCCAATTTTAATAAGTTTAAACACCAGAGCTTACTGTTTCCAGGCTAGAGAAATGTGCAGATGCAGGGCTAGAAGAGGAAGCCACTCTTGACCCCACGGGAGCCAGGCTGGGGTGAGTTGGCTTGCCATTCGGTGATGGTCCCTCTTCAGAGGAGCACCCAGACAGACAACAGCTGGGCAGGAACTGTGTTCTGCTACTGTGCCTTCTCCAACAGGCTTCTCAGGTGGAAACAGAGAGCGGGGAGGGCAAAACATCTCCTGCTCTGCCCTGTCCAGCAGGCTTGCCAAGTGAAGAAGGGAGAATCAAGTAGCTAATCCACACCTAAGCAAACAAAGGAAACCCCTTTCAGTCACACTGAAATTCCAAGATTTTAGTTTCTTCCTCCCTTCATTCTCCCACTTATAAGCAGGCAAAGCAAATTCCTTCCTTCCAGCAATATCAAGACTTGTCTCAAGATTAGCAGGTTAAAAAAAAAAAAAATCAGCCCCGTCACCTTTTCTGACCACATGTAACACCTTACCAAAACTCCAAAAGTTTTGCTTTCTCCCTCCACCCTCCCTGTTCTCTTGGCTTTCCCCTTTCATCAAATACACAGGTATACTGGCAGAACTCTGAAATGTGGGTGACACTTTTATGTATTTATTATTTTTGGAGAAGCATGAGTACAAACTGTTGTAAACTGAGGCAACACAAATTGAGACTCGCCTGCAATTGGGTTTTCCCAATCATGTGCAAGGTAAAACTGTCAGTTCAAAATAGTTAAGGAGTATTCCCAGAGATGGTTGATATTACAAAGAGCCAATGATAAATGAGGGGGGAAAAACACTTTTTTTTGGTTTATATGGTGAACATTTATGGGGATATTTTTTCCCATACCCTATCATCCTGTGGCATCTATGCCTATAGAGGATAAAGGCTGTACAAATCACACAGAATTGAGTCTTTCTGAATCAATCCAATTAGACTTTACAAGGGGATTCAATTCATATGCTTGGCTGTGTTTACCTAATTGCTAGTCATATTTTTAAGGGCAGCATTTAACTATCCATACACAGCATGTTTTCCTTTTTTAACAACCATCCAGAAGACTCCTTGTGCTACCACTCCATCATAAAGCTTCAAAGAACAATATCACTCTGGGATCAATTATAGAATCTGTAAAGTAAACTCAGGCCCTTTCCACACGCGGTTATTAAGGCGGACCAATGCATCTTGCCACGGAGGTCTTCTGCACATTGGAGCGGACTAGGTTCGGTTTACCTTCGTTCCGCACATAATTCCGACTAAATGCGCCCCCATGTGGTGGTAAAGCATGCTATTTGAAAACCAGAAGAAATCGGTTTTCCAATTTTCCAGATCGATCCGATTCGTACTTTCACAGTGGTACAGACACATACATTTGCGCCAATGCGAATTGGTGGTCAGGGGAGGGCTCATGGGAGAGGCCAGGGGGTAGTATAGACTCACGCACATACGCATGTACGCAATGATGTAGTAAACCATACAAAAAAAAAAAGGCCTATCACAGCTGATGGGGCAGGGTGAGGGAAGTAGCGGGAGTGGCTACGGCGGAGGCAGTATGGATTCATGAACTCGCACTCCTCCGAATCAGAATGGAACATATGCAGTAGCTGTGTGGAAGGAAATGAGGGAAAGTCCGCCTTGTTTCGAGCCCAGAAAATCCGGTAAGAAACAGCACGAACCGATTCACCAGCCTTGTGCGGAAAGGGCCTCAATGTAAAGAGCACCAAACTTTTTTTTTTTTTAAGAGCTTTCTGTCTGAGGGGGCTTTTCTTTTATGTCAAGGCTACCTCTTACTACAGACCTTGGAAATGAAAATCTTCTTTGTGCATCATATAGCATCAAGCTATCAGATACAAGTGTGCTAGACAACCATACCTTTCACCTTGGCCCAGTAAACAAGAAATGAGAGTCAGCTGTTAGGTTTCAGAGTGCAACAATTTTTATTAATTTCATAAAGGGAAATCTGTGTTACCAGATTGTCTATGCAATTAACTCTCTCCCTTCAGTGTAGGGCCCTACTGAGACTTTCCTACTTTTGGACAAGTTACTCTTGGAGACTACCACTGATATCCTATTTGAACTACTTAGATAATGAATATGTAATTAAGTCACATCTCTTGCCTGCAAGCCCACCTTAACAACCAGCAACCTAACTGGGTAAAGGTCTGTTCAGCTGTAAATTATGATGCAAACAAAATGATATTTCCACTTTTGCTTTGATTGTAAATGCCCCCCATACCCTCCTTAACAGCCAGAAGCTGCATCAAGCAAATGAGATCTGTTTAGCTACCAATTGGGGCATAAGGACAAGGATTTCTAGCCTGGTCCCACCAGCAAGAGAGGCTGTGATGAGGAATTGCAAGAGAAGTCCTGCTTCTGATTGTCACATCCTTGCTCGCTGAGTGGGAGGGGGTGGAAAGGTCATCTTTCTTGTGTCCTGATTGGCAGCTGAACAGACTTCCTTTGCTTGATGTGGCTGCTGGCTGTTAAGGAGAACATGGGGGGCATTTACAATAGTGGCAACAGTGCCACAATCATGACTATGCAGCATTACTGAAAACAGAGCAGTTACAGATCAGTAACTCTAAGTTATGAATCTATAACTGCAATACCGAATGCCAGTCAATAACCTTTAGCCTAGCCAGCATAGCTAACAGAAATTAAAGTCTGAATAAAGTAACTTTTCTAAGCACTGCCCCCACCAGGCTGAAGAAAGGAGTAATGCTTCTGCTGTATCAGCCTCCTAATAGTGATCTTGAAAACAAATGTAGCAGCATCTATTGGCTAGCAATCAGATATAAAATCACAGGAAACCACACCTTTCCTTCAAGTTATTTTGTCTTTGTTTTTTCCCCTACTTTCTTGCTATTTAAATTTGACTCTTGACTTTTAACCACATGAATTATTATCTCAAGAAAACTGAATTTTTTGTGTGACATAATATGAGAAGCTTACACTTTTGGCAACATGCAGTGCTCCGTGAAATGCACTGCCTTTAACACTTCCAGGTCCTATTCTTCCTTGAATGCAGCTATTTCTAAGTCAAAAACTATAAATCAATATCATTTTTCTGTTGAATGTGAATTACCAGCACTTGATTGGAAAATCTTTACCCTTTGATTTTTCTACAGCTTATTTATTTACCTGCTGTTGAATGTGGTATTTTACAAGGTGTCGTGTGCCATATTTTACAGCATGTCCTCCATGCACTGCTAAACAATCTGGCCAGCTCCAGTCTGCTTCCTGTTGAAATATATTGATTTCCTCTTTTGGTATGCTAAGGTAATTTAAGGAAGCAGCGGATGTGGCTTATGAGAAACGGTCTCCATCTCTGAGATACCAACACTACAAAGAACTTGCATGAACAGTTGCAAAGGCTCAAAAATCACACCAGTTACATTGCATTAAGTTTGATCTTATTTACTGTGTATTTTGCTTGAAAATAAGGAGAAAGAGGAAGCACATAGATATAGATATAGATATCAGACAGCTTTCACGAAGGCATCACTTCCTCTGTCATAAGGAGCACAAAAATATTGTACTGTGGTGTTGTGCACTGGGGCTTGCGAAATCCAAGCTCACAGCATGACCTTGGGCCAGTCACTCTTTCTCTCAGGCCTGCTTATTATTACAGGGGTTGAAGGGGGCAGGAACAAAGCCACATTCACTGCCAGCAGCTTACTGGAGGAAAGAGAGGATACAAAGGTAAACAACTACAACATTGTCATGCAAACAACAATGTGCAACTACTTTTAACTGTTTCTCAACAATGCATATGCATGCATATGTCTGTCTGCCTGTATAAAGTCCTTCAGGCCATACCTCCTCTTTCCAGCCTGCATACATGTCTGAGTTTTCATCTGGAAGGAATTTTACAAAGTGTAGAAACAAGATCTAGTCATGTTATAAATATACAGAGAAGCAATGTGATAAGCGGGTGAGACAATGGGGAAGATAGGATCAAGCCCTATGGTGATTTAGCCAATGTGGTAATGACAAGGTAGATGTTCTTCTAAGAGTGGGTACAATGTATTATTCTGTTGACTTATCACATGTCTGTTCCAAGGAGTAGTGCAGTAGGAATCTATGCTTATTTCTAGAAAATAATAATTTCCTGGCTGCAATAGTTTCATGAAGAACCCTTGCTAACTGGTTCTTCCAGGAAATTATTACATTATATTTGGGCACTAAAGATCTTATGAATGTCAAAATCCACAGGAACAGGCATAAGAAAGCTGTGAAAAATGTGTGAAGTTTTTGGTATATATGTAAGCATTGCAGAGTGGATAAATTACAGTCAAATGTATGCTTTAACAAAAATGTGTCTTTAAATAATACAATTGTTTATAGGTATGGTAGTTCTTTCATCCAGGACTCAAGGGGTGCCTCAGATAACCTGTTCAGTGCCTTGGGTCCAAGCTGACACCTTCCAGACTTCCCATCAGTCCACACACCAACAAATGTAGATTGCAAGGCATGTGGCTCTCTCATTCATTCAGCAACCAAATTTTTCCTTAACCATTCCAGGAATTAGTGAATGTTATCTTCTGGTTCCACACAGAAATCTATTATACTTGCAATGAATGATCCTTCCTTGGAAAACCTGCATTAACACAAATCAAAAATAATTTCATGATTAATCTGACCATCTTTTTTAAAACTGTTGAGTATGAGTCTCTTTTATGTCATTACAAGGACTTATGAGTATATTATTTTAAGTACCCTTCTATAACTACAATTCTTTCATTTTTTTCTTTCTGTCTCTCTCTCACTTGCTTACTCTTGCTCTGGGTTCTTTTCTATTTCCTGTCAGGTATATAGCACCTTATGCTTGGTTTGGCCCTCAATTAATGTTAAAAAGCAGGACTAATTATACACATTTTTTTCTGCAGTGCTGTTTAATTTAGCAGCTTTTATTGATAGAACAAAAGTAATTTACTGGCTAAAACAGATCAAGGGCTTGCCCGTCCTTTCCAAAACACTGAGATAAAATCTGCTTTTTTGTTTTGTTTTACAGCTTCCATGAAGAATGCAATGGAGACATTACAGGAACGGATGGTTATGGAGGAAATTATTTACCAAGGAGTTTAGCCAAATCCAGCAGTGCACTTGGTCAACAGTTGGTACCAGGACAAAGCATTGCCTTGCATACCATCAGTACAATACATGTTGTAGAAGTGTATGGTCATGAAAAAGATACACTTGGAACTCTGGCCACCCATTTACCTGGATGTGGAGCCTCAGAAATGCAATGAAGGATTTGATAAACCAAAGCAAAATGTGAACACAGATACTTGCTGAATGTGCCTTAAAGACTGCATAGAAATAAATCACTGGATTATTCCTATGAATATATTAGAGTTAATGTCAGAGTATATTTGCAGATTTAACAAAATTATTTGAAAATAAATCCTGATCTGATTTGAATAAAACAAAGTGTCTTGATATTTAATAGGCAGTTACCATCTTCATGATTGGGAAAACTTCTAAAAAAGTGATCACATCAAAGAAATAACACCAAACCGTTCTGGCGTAGGTTTCTATATATCACTTCTTAATTGTTTGTACTTTTATTGCATGTGAAGTCCCTACGGACAAGGACAGAAGCACATGACTCCACATTTCTTTTTATTTTCTGTTTTTTTTAAAAAAAATACCAGGAAGATATAAAATGTATTTTTGCATAACAGTATGAAGGGATTACAATAAACATTTTTTTTAAAAAAATAAGAAAATTGTGAAAATGCTTGTAGCTTTATTGTCGAGAGCAAACGTCCAAGCTTGTACTGAACCCTTGCTAAGGGCGTTTTTTTTTATTTCAAAGACATATACAGATGGCCCTCCATATCTGTGGGTTTCATTTTCATGGATTTGATTATTTGCACATTTCTCCAACTCCTGGCTTGCCCTCCCCCCATCTCAGGTGCTTCTTTTCTATGGGAACCTTCCCTCTCAGTTGCTCCAGTCAGGCCACACAGCCCTTTAAAAACCCTCCTCTCGTCTTCCTCCTCCACCAGCCACTGCCTGGCCAGCTAAGGACGGCTCGTGGCCTGTCTTCTCAACACTGTGAACCCTCTCCCGAGGCCCCTCACCCGCTCAAGGAAAGAGATGGGTGAGTGAAAGGAAGTATAGGGCCACCATGCTCATCCAGACCCCTTCCCTGTCCTTTCCCTGACTTGGTTTGGACCTGGGGGCTCATTCACCCCACTATGCCTCTGTCCCCTTCCACAGACACAGAAACAGTTTGATATTTGCATTTTTTTTCACTTTTGTGGGTATCCTGTGTCCTTCACCCTAGAGAATGTGGAGGGCCAACTGTAATTTGCCTTTTCAGTGAATGAAAGGCAGCTTATGTAAAATATCTCAGGAAACAAAAATCAGATTCAGACATTAGTATGCAAATAGTGGGTAGCAGAGACTGTTCAGGAGGAACATGACGAGGAAAAGAGAAATGGGTAGAGAGCAGAGAATATGTCTAAATATAGGAGTACATGATAGTAGAAGGCACAGAGAAGACACTGAAAATGTAACTAACCAGCTGCAGCTACTGCCTTTTTTCCTTCTTTTTCTCCTCCTGTTAAGATTATGATTATGATTACTTGAACGTTCATTTACAGCCTACAGAAGCAATAGGAAAGGCAGGTGGATGTTAATAAAACACTATGATTTATTTAAGCAAGCTGGTACAATAAACTGCAGAACTATAAGTACGTAAAGAAATTGCATTCAGATCATTCAGTGATGCTTGGGGTTCTCTTCCACTTGTGATTAGAGTTTGGTTTATAATAAGTATACCCCCTGGACCTTTCTTTTATTGCTTATGTAAAAAATATGTATCATCAGGAAAAAAAAGCACATGAGAAATATAAAAGCAGTTGGGACTATTAAGCAAAGACATAATGGAATAGAGTGATTAAATTAACCTCTTCTGGTGTCTGCCAGCTAATTGGGGCGGCCTTGGCTACATCAAAAATGGGGCAGGCCAGGCTACAGCAGCAATACAAATTGGTGTCAGAACCCTGACCAAACACCCCTGTTACCCTGATTTCTGGAGGTCCCTTGGGGGACACCTCGATGTGCTCCGAATCAGAAAAGGGTGGGAATTTAACGGAGTACAAGCACTAGCAGAGCAAGATGCAGGGTAACCTAGCGAGATCTTTTACCCAGTTTTTACGGGGTCAGGCCAAGCCAAGAACCAGACAACGTATCAAATAAATGGTTTTATTGAATGAAAATGTTTTCACACATCAACGCAATCACTCACTCACACAAGAGCTATTGAGAAGTAAAAGAGAGGGGGGATGTACAGAGGGATTTCAAATGGGGTGATACTGCACCTTTCCTGAAGTCCTTAATCTGGGAAACAGCAAACAAACATGAACTCAGCGAAGAAATGGCTGAGGGGATTACTCGACTAGCAGAGTAATGGTCTGCTAGCGTGGCAGGGAGTTCTCCAAAGGAATTCTCGAAAACTAGGATTATTTGTAGGGGAAAACGTACCCTGAGGGCGAATCCTCTGCCAGGGAGAACAATAGCACCCCAATGGAAAGGAAGCTTCTCAATGGCAACTTGTTTTGCATGATGACTTTATGATGTGTTGGCAATGTTTCAGGATCTTCGGTTGCAATGGGTTGTAGTGTAAATTTATGTAGATGGTCCTTGCTTTAGAAGATTTTTCTGGAATCATAAGTGCTCAACTTGGGGAAAACATGCTAATTCCCTTGAGTTGGCTCCACTTGTTTACCATGAGTTAGCACAGCGCGAGGTCTCCTTGGGCAACATGACTGGGGATTTTACTGTCCTGACCTAGTTCTCGGTCATTCGACCGTTGCTGCCTACATGCTCATCTGGGCAACCACTCTGGCATGATGAACTATATTTGATATTAAAAATTGTGGACCCCAGGATAGGGTTTACTATCCCCCACCAGAGGATCACCATCTCCCATGCCCATGACATGAGCCAGACAGGAGTGTGTTGTTCTTCCGTTGGTCCCACTAAGGCTATCCATGCATGTTGCAGTTTGTTTTTCTTAAATAAAAAATTTATACTGAGTAGTTGCATCTTTAGAGGATTTTCCAAAAAAACATGGTGCTGTGCTGCTATGAAATCACATCTGTGGCAGTGTTACTGGAAGCTCTTTTACCCATGGAGGGAATTTTGATTGTTGGTGTGAAGGCACCAGTTGGTGTAAAAACCCTCTCAAGAACACCTGGGCTGTTTCAGTACCACAATGAAACCATTTTTTTTTAATAGCCAGTGGGATCATGGACAGAGTGTTCTGTTTTTATCATATCTGTGTTAGCTGAGGAGTGGCATTGGGACATCAGCAAGAAAACTCTCAGTCTTGACTCTAATTCTGCATATATAAAACAGTCACTTTAAACAGTTGTCCTGAGGGTGAGAAAAACCTCAAACAATTTTCCTGAGAATTAATTTGTTATTTTTGCTGAGGGTTGCAGCCTAACGCAATATACTTCAGCCACCAAGGAGTGTGTTAGTCTAGAACCAGAGCTTCCAGAGGCCGAATTCTAGCCTCTTATCTCCTGAAGGCCCTCTCCCACTGACTCAAGGGGACAGGGGTTCTCTAGGCTGCAGGGCTGAATAATGGACTGTCAGAAGAGACCAAACTCCTGAGGGCAGTGAGTTCAATCTCCCCACTTATCCCCCAGGAGTGACTTCAAGTTGCATAAAGTCCCAGTTGAACAACTATTGACAGACCCTTCTCTATGTTATTCCCTTATTTGACTTTCAATCTGTCCATGACTATTTATATTCCCTCTGGTCTCAGGTGGCTGTGTGGCCTCCTTCACAGATGATCATCCATTGTTTGAAGTCCTCTGTCAAAACAGGTCTGTCTGTTCCCTTTTTAAAAGACAAAGAATCATGAGGGAGAGCAGGAGTCTTGAAGCACTGCTTGAAGAAGCTACTTGTTTGGACTCCCCCCCCCCCCACACACACACTACTGGGAAATTCTGGGAGTTGTAATCCAAAAACAAGGCCCTCCAAGCTCTTTCTTTTAAATTGCCAGTCAGGAGCATCCAGATAAAAGGCCAAGCAGACACTCAGCTCAGCTACTCACAGTCCTTCCCACTACAGTGAGAGGCATTCCATACAGGGAGGAATCCAGAGGGTTGGGAAACTCTCTGGAGCAGATTTTTGCAAAGGGGAAATGGAGGGCAAGAAAAACCAGTTATGCTGCCCACTAATGCAACCTTGGATTTAACACTATAAAAATATTTCCACAAGGTTCATAAATACTTCTGAATTTGCATATATAAATTAATATATGCATATTTTATTAGATTAGTATTGTCTTTGGTCCTCTCTTTGCATTTGACAATCCAAAATGCTGGGCCTTTGTTTCTTGGCTCCACCTTCTTCATGTCTGTGCCTCCTGCTTCTCAGCAAAGTGACCATCACCTTACTTGTGTCAGACCTGGATTTCATGGCAGCTTGTGGCAAGGCAGGCCTCAGGACTGGCATATAGTAAAGTCATACAGAGAAGTAAACAGCACTTAGTTCAATGAGATGTATTCCCAGCCAAGTGGGTATAGAATTGCAGTCTGAAAGAGCAATCTTGAATGTAGCTATAGGAAAGAATTTCTGTGGTAGAAGACTGGCCATCTGGAAAACTTGTTGCAGAAACCTTCTTCAGCACTGCTATCTAATTGCAACCAGTTGTAAAGAAGGTTTTCATTTTTAACCCAGTGTTTTATTTAAAATTTTCTTGTACTGGGAGAAAAGAGACGGGAGCTGAATAAACTATACCAGCTCCAGGCTTGTATAGTTCAAAAACCTTGTCTGTGTGCATGCAAAGAGAACAATCACGTCTAGTTCCCACATGTTTAAGACTATCTCTAGAATGCTAGGTTATCCATGGAGTTCCACACTGGCAGAGCTTTCCATGGGCAAACTAGATGCAGGTCCCCTGGGGCTGAAGTGCCACACTGCTGGCAGAATAGTGCTTCCTGGCTTCCCATGGGCCTTCCAATCTTTGGTTGCTGTATCAATCTGTCACACAAGTTTTAGGTAGACAATTGATCTAATAATCAACTTTGAATATGGGCAAAATATTATAAGAGACACATACTTTATTTTGAAATGATGTGCTCATGAGTGATGCAAGGTAAATTCTTAGATGAAGCATTCTCAGAAGAGGCATTCCTTTCAATATGAAAGAAAATAGACCGGTTTTTTGTTGTTGTTTAAGAATGGTCCTTTTCGGCTGTGATTCTAGTAAGCATTTGTACTAAAAATTAAAAAATATATATGCAGGTGACTTATTAAATAGGGCATTTATCCTATTGTTTAAAAGTTCTAAAACTGAGTAATACAGCTGATCAAGCACTTTAAAAGGAAAATGGGGTGCCAGGAAGGAGGAATCTAGTAGCATCTTTGAGATGTACTGACTTCTTTCAGCCATGTCAATACACAAGCAATTTTTATTTATTGTTAGCAATTTACCTGGAAATCAAAGCTTCACTATGAGTGTAACAATATTTTGTCATCAGTGTATTAATTTATTTGCAGATGTGTTCCATTTTCTATGCTTGGTGGTAGAAGAAATGTTTCTCCAGGTTGGAAAACATCAACAGATATTATTATATATACATATTCATCAACTTTACTGAAGTGTATAAAAAACTGCAGAAGTTCCACTGCCTGTACTTAAAGGACAAATGAATGGCAACAGGGCCACACTGACTTTTTCCTTCTCTCGTGAACACAACAGAGCAGGCGTTGGCTTATATGCCAAGGGCACAGTGAAGACCTCTGCTGGCCAAAGCTTTTGGGTCCTTGGATTTTACTTTCACTTTTCCACAAGCTCGTCACTAAGCTTCCTGCCTAACAGCTAGTTAAGGAGACGTTTATTTCAGCTTGCCAGATTTCATGGATTTAGTTCATTCTTTGTAAGAAAAGCTGTCAAACCCATGGACAATGCTATTCAGAAAATGTAAGTTGTATCGCTCTTTTCCTAAGGGATATGTTCATCAACTGAGTTTCTGAAAGGGATTCTTTTTTTAAAGCAACAATGTAAAGCTTTCTTGAAGGAACAAGAGAAGCTGTTAATGGCTATGGGTGGGGTGGGGGTGGGGGGGGAGGGAGTGTCTGCAAGTCTGATTCACCCCCAAGACATTTTTTTTCCTTTTTCTTATTTTTCCTTTTTCTTATTGTGAATCTGTTTTCAATTCTTGTTGCACGGAAATTTCTCTTTTCCTGTTTATAACCTTTAACAAAGAAGGCTGTCCATGCTACAGTGATGTTGGGAAGCCAGTAGCCATATGGTCTATCAATCCCTTTCAATTGAAAATAATCTTATTTTGGAATTGATTCTACAGAGTAAAGCTTTTGAGCTTTGGTTTCTAGGTCTAGCATTATAATAATTTAGAATATAAACAATGACATGAAATGAAGCAGTACCTATGATGGTAAAAGTTTCCACAATGATTGTTTTAACATTTGTCACTCCAGAACACACATACATTCTCCTAGAAGTCATATAAGTGTGTTTGTGGAGACTGACTTTCAGAATTATTTAGACTTCTCAGTTTGGAGGTGAAGGCAATGGTGACACGGGGGTGGAACGTACATTTCCCACTGGTGTTTGTACTGTTATCTGTGAAAGGATGTGGAAAACACAATACCTTTGAGAGGGCAATACTTAAAGGTCTGTCACTATAAATTTAGATATAGAATCTGCTTCAGAGATTGTCAATTTATGCTCATTGTTCCACATTTTAGCATTGGTGTCTTTAGAATCATGATTAGTTTGCTGTAACTTTGTTGTTGTTATTTTATTTATTCATTTATATCCTGCCTTTCTCCCAAATGGAATCCAAGGTGGCTTGCAATATCTAAAAGGATACAGCTAATACATTTAGTTTAAAAAAGTGAAAAAGGGATTAAATATTCCAAGTGTCAAAACATGTTTAAAATAGTTAAACCACTTAAAAGATATTTAAAACATTTTTTAAAAAAATATTAAAAAATACAGATAAAAAAACAGACTACAAGATAGAGCACATCATATTTACACATATACTACAACTGCATAATTATAATTATGTGCTTTCAAGTCAGCTTGGGCTTATGGCAAGCCTCTCCTAGTGTTTGTTGGCAAGACTTACTCAGAGGTTTACCATTTCCTTTCTCTGAGGCTGCGAGAGTGGGGCTTGCTCAAAGTCACCTGGTGGGTTTCTAGGGCTGAGTGGGAATTCTAACCCTTGTCATCCAGGGTCTTAGTTGAACATACAAAGCACTAAATCACACTGGCTTCCTCTGCTTGCTATTATGAAGATTTTAAACACTTGCAACTGAAGAGTTTCCTAAATGTTTATATCAATGACTTGCTTTCAGATTGGCACTGTTTTATCACACATGCATACCCCAACCAGGCTGCAGAATGGGAGAATTCCTAAAGCATGAAGCTGTGTGGTCAGAGCACCAGTCAGACCAACTCCAAAATGACTTAGGCCATTTCCACACTAGCCTGTTATAGTGCTATGATTCCACTTTCAACATCCTATGGAATCCTGGGGTTTGCAGTTTCGGGAGGGGCCATCTGGCCCCTCCCGAAACTGCAAACCCCAGGATTCCATAGGATGTTGAAAGTGGAATCATAGCACTATAACAGGCTAGTGTGGAAATGGGCTAAATCATGCCCTACTGCTTCTCCTCAGCTCTGCTGACACAGCATTGCCATTAAGAACTCAGCATGGGGACTACACAAGACCTATCATGCTTATCTGAGAATGTCTGCAAAATGTGGGCACAAACAGAGGGTTATGTGTTTTCAGAGCTATGGGACTGTTTCAAATTCACATTTAGGTTGTGAACTCCACTCGGTCTTCCTGAGATAGTAAAACTGGCATGGCTCACATGGTTAGTCAGCCTCATGTGGAAAAAAAAAAAAGGTCTCCTGAGTCAATAGTTGGGGATTTGCTCCTTGCCTGCAATTAATTTCATTTTCTGCCGGTTAGCAATTATTTAAGACTTAAATTTATTAAGGGCTGTTTTCTCAGATTACCCGCTGAGGAGAGCAAACCTACCTATGATTATTCATGGGACTAGTACAAAACGTGTTTATTTTAATATGTAAAGCTCAAGTTTTGCATTGTCAAATACAAAATGTGTTTTGCAAAAGAGTCCAAGTTTCAATTCCTCTCTTGGAAACAAATCATGTTTCACAGCTGCTCAAATAATTACTGTATGTGTCAGTGCTGCTTGAAGAGAGGGTTATCAAACTGTAAAGAAGATGTGCCCTTTTCCAAAGAGATGAATGGTATAGTGGTCTGAGTGCTGGAAGACCCTGTCCAGATCTCTGTAGCTGCATGGACTTGAGCCAGCCATACTCTCTGAGTCCAACCTGCCTCACACACCCTTGTTATTAGGGGAGGAAGGGGAGATTATATTGAGGAAGGGGAGACCAAGCAGGAATCTTCTTGTTGACATGTGCTAGCTTTACTCCCAGTTATGCTTGTGCGCATGTATGGAAACAGTGGAGGAGAACTGAGAAAAAGAGAGAGAGAGAGAGAGAGAGATCATGCAAAGAGGTATCCTGGACCTCCTTGCACAATGGTTCTTGCCCCACATGCACAACAGCAGCCAGGGAACTCATGGGTGTGGCTTGTTCTCCCCCCAGGTGCATCCTTGCATTCTTCCCCCGTATGCAAGAGCAGGTGGAATTATGTCTGGCACGCCCTGCAGCTGATCAGCAACTGGAGGGGGAAAGGAACTGCACCCACAAGCCTGCTGACTACTCTTTACAAGCTTGGGGAAGAAGTGGGGAAAAGGGAACAGTCTCTGTCCCTTGGATGATTTATGCCCTACCAACACGCTTACTGGATCTTGGTCCACATGTCTTACCTTGAACAACTGGAAGGAAAGCCACGATGTAAATGTAGCACAGTAAATAAATAAATTGAAAAACTGGGGACATGCATGAGGGAGCAATGAAAAAGCTAGTAGGTCCTGTAGGCTGGGTCTGACTTTACATGGGTATAACACCTGCTTTGTGGCAGGTTTTTATACACATACGTTTTATTGGCTGAATCTCAGTTGCACATATGTTTGTAGTTGTTCCAGTGAGAGATGTATACATGCAGAAGCATGCTCACACCAGTTGGAAGACTGGTGCTTACGAATGGTCTGAGTTCTGGGAGAAGGTTTGGCCACCAAATAAGTTACTAGGGCTACTTTATAACGAGCCCTGCAAAGACCTGTCAAACAAGTTCACAACCTGTCTAACAACTCTTAGGAATTTTCCTCTCATGAATAGGTAGACATCAAAGACATGGCAGATTTGGATAGTCTACTGAGAAGGCTTATCTTGATTGAAGAATAAGGATGACCACATATTAACTATTCCTTACACAAGGAGATAACGCAGGGCTACAAATCCATACAAATCAGCTTTCCAAATTACACAACATTTTGATTCACAAGTAAGAAATGTATATGTTTACCTGAGGCAAGCTTACTACAGTTCCTTGAAAGCATGCAATGCAATCCTATGTCTACTTTGAAGTTCATTTCAATAGGACTCACACCCAGGTAAACAAACCTAAGAGTCCAGTGCCTCTAAGGAGATTACTATTATTTCAGTACTGGCTTTTAAAGATCTAAAGTCAGGTCCAGGTTACATAAACTGTGTGACCAACAGGTCAATCTTATATTATAACAACAAAAGATAAATCAAGATCATACTAAATGTAGATCAAAATATGACAGCACTAATTAGATGATTGAGAGCTGGCATGATGTAGTTGTTTGAATGTTCGACTACAACCCTGGAGGTCAGGGTTCGATTCCTCACTTGGCCACGGCAACCCATTGGGTGACCTTGGGTGTATCACACACTCTCAGTCCCAGAAAAACACATGATAAAAACACATAAGATTATGAAACACATATCTATTACCTTAACTTTTTTTTTTATTTTAAAACTTAAAAACCTGCAAACTCTTCCCACACCTTCCTGATCAGTTGAATGCTTTAAGCAGGGATGAGGAACTTCTGGTCCTATAAATGTTGGACTACAACTCCTGTTACACTGACCATTGGTCATGCTGGCTGAAACTAACCAGAGTCGCAGTCCAACAACATCTACGGAGACTGAAAGATAGATTAATCCTGGCCTGGACTGTATATTGTATTGCAGATGCTAAGGGAGTTAACTTCAAAGTAATTATGCTCTGGGATTGTAGCTTCAAATCTTATTCAAAGTCAGAAGTCAGTACTCTTCTTTGACTAAAAAAAAAATTACCTGTCAAAAATATATTATATCTGCTAGTAGCACACAGATGGATGGGCTTATATTTCTAGCTGCACTGTTAAACTTAAATAGTGCAGACAAATAATAAATTACACATGCAAATTATAAGAAGTATAGAAATTTTTGAGACACTTAAATTATGTGAAATACATGATGATATAAGAAACTGTGCAATTGTTCCAAAAATGACAATTAATTTTGTAACTCTAAATTTATACTCACAGTTCACTCTCTAAAGCAAATTAAGTTTCTCATTGACTTTTATTTATAGCTATGAATTAGAATTATGAATTAGAACATTTCAGCTCAACAGGATAATAAAGAGAATCAGTAGAACTTATAGGAATGGTATCAAACAAAAGGACTAACACTTCAAATTAATTTCTTTACAAAATCATCCCTTGAAGATAGACCCTATATTTAAAAAATATCTTACAAGTCCTTTTACTAGGCAATCCTATGTGTGCATATCCAGACACACATCCTTTAATTTCAATTAGAGTTAGTGCCAAAGAAACATACACAGTGTATATATTTCTGAGAGTCAGCATGGTGGAGTACTTTGAGTGTTGAACTACGACCTTGGAGACCACAATTCAATTTCTCTCTTGGCCATGGAAAATCACTGGGCAACCTTGGGTGCGTCACACACACACACACAAACCCAGAAAACCCTGTGATAGATTCACCTTAGGGTCACCATGAATTGGAAATGACTTGAAGGCACATGACAATAACAGAGATTTCTGTAGCCAACTTCCCTGAATTAGAGCATTAGAGTTTTCTGGCAGAGAATGCCTTATCAGACAGCAAACCCCAGAATTCTCTAGGATGCAACCATGATAGTTAAAGTGGTATGAAAGTGTCCCCAGTTTTTCAATGTATTTATTTACTATGCTACATTTATATCCTGGTTTTCCTTCCTGTTGTTCAAGGGGATACATGTATGTATATGTATGTGTGTGTCTATAACTGTAACAAATCACCTTTAAAAGGTAAACTTGCAAGTTGCATTTTTAGCACTCTAATTTACTTGGACCTGTTACTGCCCTGGCTAGTCCGAGCTTTGGGGATATTAAAAGATATCCTCTTGATATCATAATTCGGCTGCACTTCTCTATTCCTCTCCATGTGCTTGCGAGGCCACCGGACAAGCACGTAAACAAGCTCGGCCTTTAATAGCCATAATATTCAAACTACAATACAGGCAGGCCAGAAATAGCTGACTCACTGCTTTAGGAGACCTCCAGGCAAGTACTCTAATTAGGTATGCACACAACCTACAAAAGAGCCTCTGCCCCGCACTGGCAGCTTGATGGGTAAACTATACAATACCCAAGTACTCTGCGTTTGCATACTGGCTACTCTATTGGGAACCGCTACGATAACTCAATCATTCAGATTCTGACCTTTTGGAGGCTTTGTCTCCAACTCCAAATCTATTGTTTTCCCCCAAGTACGGCATAGCCTGCGGTCACAATTCTCCTTATAAAAACCCTTGATTCCGAGACCTTCCTCGGAACGCTCCCGAGTTTCATCCCGCCTTGCTGCCGCTTTGCTTGGCGAGCCTCCCCTCAGCTCCATGTGCCGAGTTACCTCGCACCCCAGCTTCGCTCTCTATTTTTCTGGGCTTCAGGACAGGTGAAGTATCACCCAAACCAGCAATCCCTCTAAAAATCCCTCTATTGCGCTCCAATCTTTATTTTCTTTAGTTATCTTGTATGAGTGTGTCGCATACACTGTTTTGCTTGTGTTTAATAAACATCATTTATTGTTTCAACTTTTGTGTGCTACTTGACTCGAGCTGACCCCGTAGACATAGGGTTCAAGATCTCGCTAAGTTACCCTGCCTCTCGTAACGCTAAGCAGTGCTCTGAGCTAATTTTCCCCAACTTTAGTTGAGCACATTTTGGTGTCCCTCCCGGGACCCCCAGTACACAGGTAACAGACCCCACATAATTTAGGAAGTGCCTGTTTTCACAGGACCTTACAAGCACTGTCTCCTTTTCCAAAACCAGTCCTCTCCCATTTGCCAAAACTAAACATGGTGCTCAGCTTTCAAGCCAGATGCTGCAGACAGGTTAAGCAGAGAAGGGAATCATGTTCAACACTCCAGTTAATGCCTGATTGCAGTCCATGCAAAATCTGCACAGTTCTATCTTAGGTTCCATTTGTAGATCATATCAGAGTAACATTAAGTACTAGGAATTAGCTTTACAGGAAATGCAATTTTCTGACCAGAAAATTAATGGCTCCTAAGCAAGATGGTCTTTCACTCAAATGTCTAATTTGGTGGTGTTTGTTTTGTGAAAGATGCTCCTTCTAGGATCACACCATTTGTCGTGTTTCTTCCTACTCATCCTCCATTAATTCCTTGCTCCATCCTCAAAAGTCCCTCCCCATTCATTCTCAGTGGTTCAGGGAACCTAATCTGAGATTTAGCCCAGATGTTACAACAGCTATTTGGGGTGCTAAACCCTATTACCAAATGAATTCAGCACTTTAGGTAGCTCTTTTAAAGCCAGACTCACCAGCTCACTGACATTGGAGCCACCTGCTGCCACAGATACAACTGACTGGTTAAGCAGTCTGGTGAGTAGTCACTGGTGCTTTCTGTTCATAATTCTCTACCACACTGTCATCACTGAGGCTGCAGTTTTATACCGGGTGGAGATGTTTCCATCCCCAAGCAAGGAACTGAACCCTGGTCTCCACCAATACTCCACCCTATATAAAGAGATCTCAGGGTGTTGTGGGTTTTCTGGGCTTTGAGGCCGTGTTCTATTAGTATTTTCTCCTGACGTTTCGCCTGCATCTGTGGGTGGCATCTTCAAAGGATCTGGTGGCACGGAAGTGAGACAGAGTATGTATACTTGTGTAGTCCCCGGGTGGGAGGAAGCAATTTACATATGTTACAGTTGGCCTGTGTGATGGCCTATTGTTAGATCTCAGGGTGGCTTACAAATAGCATTAGAACAGATTAAATAGGTTAAGAAACAGGTTTTGGTAAACAACCAAGTTTTAATTTGGTGCCTAAATGACACGAGTATTGATGCCAGTCAGGTCTCCAGAGAGAGGACGTTTCACTGTTGGGGTGCCACTGCTGAGAAGGCCCTCTCTCATGTCTCAACATATTGTATTTCCCTCATTGGTGGGACATGGAGGAGCCCCTCCAGCAGGCTGGGACATATGTTTACCCAGTTCGCAGACCTGAGAACCTTCAATCTGTAGAGCCTCCATCTTATTGGAATTCAGCTTCAGTTTACTGACCCCCATCTAGCCTATTCCAGCATCCAGGCACCACATCCAGTCATCTGCACAGTCTCAGCTGACTCTGACAACAAGGAGAAATAGAACTGAGTATCAGCAGCATACTGATGGCACCCCGCTCTAAACCCCCTCATGAGCTCCCTCCATAGTTTCATGTAGATACTGAACAGCATGCAAGTATAAAATGGAACACTGTTGCACCCCACAGCTTAAATGCCATGGGAATGAATAGGAATCACCCAGTGGCTACTCACTGGAACAGGTCCTCTTGGTCGGAGTGGAACCATTGTAGAACAATGTTTCCTATTCCCATCCCACAGAGCTGGTCCAGTAAGATACTATGATCAATGACATTAAAAGATCAACAGGGTAGCACTCCCTCTGTCTTTCCCTTGGAGCAGATTGTCAATCAGAGCTAATAAGACTGTTTCAATGCCATATCCTGGCCTGAAACCATAAGAGCCCTGGTGATGCAGTGGTTAAATGCCAGTACTGCAGCCACAATGTTGTGAGTTCAATCCTGCAGGGCTCCAGGTTGACTCAGCCTTCCATCCTTCCATAGGTCAGTAAAATGAATACCCAGCTTGTTGGAGGCAATTAGCTAAAATACATTGTAAACTGCTTAGGGAGTGTTTCACACTGATAAGTGGTATAGAAATGTAACTGCTATTGCTATAAAACAAGTCCAAACAATCTGTTTCTTTCAAGAACACCTGATGTTGCTCAGCTGCTGCACACTTAAGCACCTTGACTCAAAAGGGGGATATCTGCAATAGGGCAGCAATTCCCATGTAACTCTGGGTCCTGGAAGGTCTTATTCAGGAGAGGGCACACCACTGACACCTTCAACGCAGCAGGAACCTCTTCCTGACAAAATGGGTCATTTACCAAATGAGGGTAAAAGTCAAACTATCCAGTCAAAAGCCAAACTATCCAGTCCAGTCAAACTATCCAAACCATCCAGTGTTGAGAAATAATGATTAGTCCAAGGGCATCAAAGAAGCTTCATGTTCAGTAGGGACTTGCCATGGGATTTTCTAAATCCCTGTCCAACACTCTAACCACTGCATAACACCAGTTCACCACACTTTACAGTTTATTACATTTCAATCCCACTTCTCTGTCTTCTTGGGACACTCAAAGCAAAGTCCACTGAGTTCTCAAGTGACCCTTGACCAGACACAGATGTCAGACAACCCTGCTTAGCTTCAGTGAAATTGCTACATCGAGTGGCTTTCAGAGCACAGCTTAGGATATGATGCTATTTGTTTAATGAGGGTGAACATGCTGAAGCTAATTCTAGATGCCAAAGAAGTAATTATTAGATATGAGTGAATCGCTTATGTTCCGAAAAGCATTTGGCAGAGAGAATGATTCTATCCCACTCCACCTAAAAAGATTAAACTGAACTGGGCGGACCAATGATCTGACTGATGTAACACATCTTTTGTATTATCTATGCAAACCTTACACTGAATTTGTGCAAAATTATATGTCATGAATAATTCTACTTTTCACAGTTTCATTGTGGGCCTGTAACATGCTTGATGCTTGTTGCTGGGCATGTGTTTACAGCTCCAGGTTCTCCGTGTGGATCTGAGTCCTTTCACACCATACAATTGTAGCACTAGGATTTCAGTGTAACTACTGTGGCTACATCCTGTGGAATTCGGTGGCCTGCAGTTTGAGGAGGCACTGGAGCATTTTGGCTGAATTTTAAATGTGCTTCCGTAGGTGCTTTCAACTTGCCTATCAACTTATGGTGACCCCACAAATTTCATAAAAGTTTTCTTATGCAAGGAATACTTAGAGGTAGTTTTGCCAGTTCTCTCTCTATAGAGCCGCTGGTATTGGTTGGCATTTTCCCATCCAAATACTAACCAGGGCTCACCCTATTTAGCTGTCAAGATCAGATGGAATATGGATGTTGTCATGGCAGTTAAAGTGGAATCATAGTACAATAACTATGTAGTGTGGAAAGGCCCATGTTGAAAGAAGTAGTTTGACTTTTACCCTCATTCGATTTCTGTGGAAAAGACATACTTCTGACAAATGAACAGCAGGGCACTCATCTTTTCCCACTGTGAAGATATAGATCGGAAAATCACTGCAGTTATGTTTTGTGATAATTTATCTTCCGTATCTTTTTAAAAAGGGCATTAATTGTGATACTGGGAAAAAAGGAAGAAGATACTGCTTTTCGGCTTAGGCCAAACCTAAACTTTTTTTTAGAAGTCCAGTGTACATTTATTTGCACTTTATATAACTCTTGTTGCTGCTGTGTGCGTTTGTTTCCAGTCTAGGCGAACCCTATCATGGGGTTCTCTTGGCAAGATCTGTTCAGAGGTGGCTTGCCCAAGCTCGCCCGCCCTGTGGGTTCCCAGGGCAGAGTGAGGATTTGAACCCTGTTCTCCCAAAAACCACACTACACACTGACTCCCTGATAAAATACGGGTCTGTAAAATGGCTATTTCACCACATACTGATCTACCACAGCATTTGCCCTTGATGTTTACTATTAATATTTTTGTTTAATACCGTGGAAACGGAGATGCTGTAGCGGGACCAGCAGTGGGGCGCAATGCTGTTGCTCTGCCCGGCATGCCTATTTCGAATCCAGAAGTTTGCGTCCGCACGGCGTTGTCGCGTAACAGAGGGACTTTTCGAGACAGCTTTATTTCCAAACAAGGGAGGAGGAGGAGGCGGCGGCGGCCTCTGCGAGACTTTTGACAAGTCTTACGTTTGGCGCAGGAAACTTCTTGCCCCCCTCGCGGAAGGGACGGTGGCGGCTCTCGGCCCTCTCCCTCGCCGCCGCCTCCTCCGGCGCTCCTGGCAGGCGAGCCGGAGAGCCGCGTGGACGCGGCCCGCTTGCTCGTAACTCGAGCCGGGGCAGCGCCTTCTCCTACCGGGGAAGGAGCAAAAGGCGCGCCCTTCCCAGCTCGCGGCCGGGGGCGGGACGAGCAGCCGCTGCATAAGCAAGTTTCCAAACATCAATAGGACGGCTTTCCTCCCCGCTTGCCGCCATTATGCCAGGTTAGTACGTTCCTCTCCCGGCGGGATTAAAGGACGGAAGGGACGGCGGAGCGTTCCATATCTGGGCTGAAGGGGGCGCGTGGACCAGGGCGGGCCCGGGCGGCTGCGAGCACCTGAGAGAGGGAAGCGGGGAAGCGCCAGAAACGGCTTCGAAAGGGGGCCGTCGAGATTTTCCTTTCCCCCCAGTTCCGGGAATTGGTCTCTGCAGTGGATAGGAGCGGGCTTTGCTTATTCTGCAGCCCGAGCCTGTTCGTGGGTCTTCTCTGGCGCTTAAGTTTCCCCGGGTTTAAGGGAACTGAGTCCCCAGGAAGGGCGCGTGGGATGGCAAAGGCGCGCGTCTCTGTGCTTTTCTTTGTGTGTGCCTTCGTGGAAGCAAGTTCGTGTGAAGTGCCACCCAGATTTACTCCTAGGCAAGAGTAAACTTCAGATGTTGCCCGGGTGTGGACACGTGCCTCATGCCTGAGTTATACAGCGTTTGGGAATTGCGTGCAGGGGGAATTCTCCCCAGCTAAGGAGCCCTCTGCTATTTATGTTTACTCTCAAGTAAGCCCGCCTGAGTTCAATACAGGAATGCGCCGCAACGGCAGGAAAACTCAAATCGTTTTGTGTGATGCTCAGCTTTGGGTGGTACTCCGTTTCCTATACATATTTAATAGAGGTTTCAGTATAGGAAGAGACTGCTAATTTCCGTTTTATTTTAACCCCATTTTCCCTTGCGGTCCGAATCAGTTCTTACTGTTTTTTTAGATCTGTGTTCATATGTTTTACCAAGATTTTTGTGTTCTTGCATTTCATCCTCCTGGAAAAACCTGGCAGTTTTCTTAGGCTATTTCCGCACTGGACTGTTACAGCGCTGTTATTCCACTTTCAACATTCTATGGAATCCTGGGGTTTGCAGTTTAGGGAGGGGCAAACTGCAAACCCCAGGATTCCATAGGATGTTGAAAGTGGAATAATAGCGCTGTAACAGGCCAGTGCGGAAATGGCCCTCGTATTAGCTTAATGATTTTATGGGTTATAATCCAATCCACTTTTAAGTACTCAAGTTGCAAAAATTACCTCAGGTGGCTCAGTCAATGGATGTGAGTCACCAGGATTGGTAACAAGAGCCTCTGTAGTCCTGTGTGAGCTAATATTTTTGGCAAATGCTAGTTAGTTTTATAGTCTGAAATATTCTTCATCCGTGCCTTCCAAGACAAAAATCTTATTGCAAAGAATGAAAATGTATCTTCTGCTCTTAGCCTTTAATCAAGTGTTATTGCTTCAACTGGAACTACTCATTGTGCATATTTTTCTCTGCTGAGGATGAACTTCAGCAAAGAATTGTCTTTGAAGTAGTCAGCTACTAACTGAAATGCCATGAACTTGTCATTCCAAAGGTGCTGCTTCTATTTTTATTTAGCTCAAAAGGACTGTTTTGCTGCTGTAATCACAGAACCCCCCCCCCGCCTTTTTCTTACTAAGTCCTTGTTTCTTCAAGACCCTAGGACTGTCCGAACCCTTCTTTGCTGACCATGGCTTCTTTTCCCCATCCATGATGTACACCCCATGTACTCCATAGTGCACAATTATAGCAGCCCGATATCATTTGAAGTGCCATGGCTCTACCCTGTTGAATCCTGAGATTTGTAGTTTGGTTAGAGTGTAGGTATGGTGTAGTAGTTTGAGTGTTGGACTACAATCTGGGATACTAGAGGTTGATTCCCTGCTCAGCCATGGAAATCCATTGGGTCACCCTGGGCACATCACACGCTTCCAGCCCCAGAAAACCCTGTGATAAATTCACTTTAGGATCTCTATAAGTTGGAAATGGCTTGAAGCCACACAACAATAACATAGATTTCTGTTGCCAGCTTCTCTTAATTATAGCACTAGAGTTTTCTGGCTTTCTGGCAGAGCTTTCTGGCAGAGAATTCTAAGTGCCTCATCAGACTGCAAAACCCAGAATTCTCTAGGATGGTACCATGATAGTTAAAGTGGTATGAAAGTGCTATAACATTGTAGTGTGGATACACTCTCAATATCCCCATTGCTATTAGATCAGTTTTCTGTCTCTCCATCTTCCAGTGCTTGGTCTCTTCTCACTGTTACCCCCCTATTCTCTTGTTATCAGTCTCTCTGCACCCTGACTGCCTTGTTTCCTTCAGTCTCTTGTTTTGTTTTTGTTGCCTTGATGGTAACATCATACAAAGCTTTTCACTCTCATGGTTGTTCACACATCTTGGATGCAGAAGGACCTGGCAGCATGGTTAGCTGATAGCATCAGCCTCGGAAAGTTGCTGCCCCATCCAGGTGCCTCCAGATGGGAATTGTGCAGGCTTCCAGATGTTGTTGGATTGTAACACCCAGCAGCCCTAGCTAGCAAAGCCACTGGTGAAGAATGTTAGGAGCTGCTGCTGAACAACATCTGAAGGACACTTGATGCTTAACCCTACCCAAAACCCAGTTAGCCAAAGAAGAATGTAGATGGAGTGATAACAGGCCCATCTGCATTTTACTTTTGTTAGGTTTTAAGTGGGTCTAGTGCTCTTACTGTGCTACACTGGTAGCATGAGAGCCACACTGCAGCACAAATCATTCTAATGTAGTGTTACCAGAGCAATGTGGGAAGTCCTGGCGTATGAAGTTACTATCTATGTCCCCAGTGTCTCTTGCCCTCAATAGGTGGTTAAGGGTGGCTTGATTAGGATGAACTTCTTGGATTACAATTTGATAGAAGAAGAGCTGTGGCTTTAGCAACTCCCATGTAGCTGACATAACTTGTATAACATGCAAGGTGGGCCTTAGAAGACTTAACAAAGAGTGGAAGCAGAGACTGAAAGAGTGGGTATTCTAAATTATCCCAAGGGACCACAGATAAGAAGGGAAACACACAGTCAGGCCTCATTTTGTGCAGGCCCGAACTGAAATGAGTATTTGCAATATGTCTGATGTTTTTAATATTGAAGAAGGTGTTTGAGAGCTAGTAAAGTATAACCAAATGCTAGATTAGAATTGTCAAGATTTGAGTTCAAATCTTCATGTGGCCAAAACTGTTATGTAGTTTTGGACCATTCACTTCCATTTGACCCTACATCATAAATTTGTTTTGATGATAAAATGGACGATAGGCTGAGTAACAGGTGTACTGTCCTCATGATCTCTGAGGACAGGAAGGATGAAAATGTGACAGTTTTAGCAGAAGCATATGTCCATGCTATTGTGTGGAAAGGAAAATGACACTTACCAAAATTCTTTAGTTCTGAACAATTAAATCTAGCTCAAGGAAGGGCAAAGTGTCCCCCTGTGAAGCCTACCCAGCCCCTGGACTCTCAAAAAATGTTTGTAATTTTTGGGAAGTGATATTTGTGGCCTCAAACTGGACAAAATTGTCCCAAACTACCTAAAAATGCAGTTGTTGGGTTCCCTAACCCCTCCCAAAACCACCTAAAAGAATATCCAAAAATAGTGGCAGGAATGATGTCGTGTTACTTCATGTGCACTGAAATGCATCAGTGTGACACATGAGGCAAATGCAGGGATGGAAAATGGAACCTGCCCCCTGGACAGTTACCCACCCTGATCTAGCTGAAAGCATGTTTTACAACTCTTTAAAATTCATTTTTTTTTAAAGCCTAGGCATGGAGAATTCCAATAGCCCTGGCCTCTGAGAGCCTGCTTTTTATACAACCTTCAAAGAGCAGCCCCAACAGGATAAGTTACTGGGGCTCCATTTGTAACACAATTCCGTGCTGAGTTGCAAGTTGTCCATTCATCTGTGCCTGAAAGGAAGTTCAAAACAATATGGTGCTTAACCTGCAGTATTAAATGACACTGAACAACCAGGTTAATTTAATAGACTGTGTCTGAACTATTCTAAAAATAGCTGTGGTATTTGAGTCACTCGTGCAGGAACATGCTGATGCTTGAAATGGAAACATTTATTTTAATGCTTAGATGAAGCAAATACAAAAGTTAAGTAGACATAAGACAACAGTTACTTGAAGGCTGATTACAGTCAAGTGCTTTTTAATGCTCTCCTGAAGTGATGAACTGTTTTTGGCCTGTGTTGAAATGGTCTGCTAATTTTTGCTGCCCACATATAGCCTTTATTTCTAACTGCTGGCCTTCAGAGCTGGTATTTTCTTGAACAGATGCCTGTGTGATTCATGTGGCTCATTGTCGACCTGAAGCCTTTCACTTAGAATCCATCATTTCAAAGCCAGATCTTCAGAGACTAAAACTTATCAGCATTTGACAGCTGTTTCCTAATGTGAAGCAATTCTGGGGTCTTGCACTGTATCTCTAAGGACAGATACCTGTTATTTCCAAAAGGCCTCAGAGTGTGGAAGCCAAGGAGGCAGTAGAACTTAGTCATTATTCTCTCAGGTGTTTACCCTGAACACTTAAACCATTCATTGCACTTTAGAGTGGAAAATGGGAGCTGCAGCTGCCTAATACCTATGGGAAGTCATAGGGTTCAGACACAAAGACCCCAGTTGTCAAATTGCTTGCTAACACTATTGCAAAGAGTGGTTGTAAGGGCAGATTGAGTAGCAGCAGCAAAAAGGTATACAAAGTAGACAGTGCATTATCAATATTCCACAGTTGGCATCTGACACATCTGGAGGCTGGAGAAAGCTGGGTTGATTAAATACCCAGCATATGGAAGCCATGGTTGCTTCCACATTAATTGCCATCCTTTGCTTATGTGTGTATCTGCCTTCAAGTCACCTGCTGACTTACAGCAAGCCTATGATATTTCGTACGGTTTTCATAGGCAAGGAATACTCAGAGGTGGTTTTACCAGTTCATTCTTCTGAACTATAGCTTACAGCACCTGGTATTTGTTAGCAGTCTTCCATCCAAGTATTAACCAGGACTGACCCTGCTTAGCTTCCAAGATCAGTTAGGATCTGGTCCATTTAGAGTATTTAGGCCTTTGCTCACACACGGTTTATATAAAGGGTATGTTAATTATTTTTCTGCACACCAGGGTCCCCAAAGTGATACACAATAGAATATATTTAAGGTATTTTAAACTAGTTCAAACAAATTAAATGGCTAAGGGCTAGATGGAAAAGTGCAATTTTAACCAGTTGTTGGAATCTCAGTATGGCAGGGAGTTCCATAATCCAAGGGCTGCTACAAAGAAAGCCTTGTTTTGTGTACTTAACACCCTGCTGACTCAGAGCAGTGGGATGTACCACAGATTTTTTTCTTGAAAATCTCAAATTCCAGGCAAGATTATATTCCATGCAGAAGGTGGTCTGTCAGATATTCTGGCCCTAAATCATTTATTCTTTGTAGCTTAAAGCCAGCAATTTGAATAGAATTAGGAAGCCAATTGGAAGCCACATTTTTATGGATAGTCTGAACCAGTGCTTTTCTGGCTACGTGATGTGAAAGACAGAAATCTTCTTCTTCTTCTTCTTCTTCGTTTTCTTTTTTCTTTTCCAAATGTGCCAGGAACCAGTACCATATTTGTCCCTATTGGCTGCATCTGTTTCTTTCAGCTTATGGACTGGCAGCAGTACAGGTACAAGGAGCCCTCAGTATTTCCTGGGGCTTGGTTCTAGGATCTCCCATGGATACCAAAATCTGTGGATGCTCATTATATACAATGGTATAGTAAAATGACTTTCCCTATATAGAATGGTGAACAACTCAGAAGTTTGCTTT
Organism: Cyclura pinguis; assembly: GCA_030412105.1. Classification (NCBI taxonomy): domain Eukaryota; kingdom Metazoa; phylum Chordata; class Lepidosauria; order Squamata; family Iguanidae; genus Cyclura; species Cyclura pinguis. The sequence goes on from CM059600.1 coordinate 83,760,942, forward strand.
TTGGATTTTTTAAAAATATTTTTGAGCTGTGATTGGTTGACTCTGTGGATGCAGAATCTGTGGATATGGAGGGCTGACTGTACCACCTCTTTGAGGAGCATTGATTTAAACACCATCATTCTTTAATTGTTGCACTCCAGCTTCTAATGTAAAGTGGCTTCAGATGTCTGTGCCTTATTTTAAATGCACAAACTGCTAGTCTGTGCAAACATAGAAATTGCACACACTGGGTCATTTCACAGGTTGATTTAACCTGAGTAGCATTATTTTCCCTCTGTGGCAATTCACATACCCTTGAGAAGATCACAAGCAGGGCAGGTTGGAGGTGCCGTGTTCCCTTTGTTTACCTCTGATGAGCAGAGACTGCAGAAAAAGTTATACCCATTACACAGTTGTGTGCTCTCAAGGGTCAAAAACTGGAGTGGGATGGGCAAGGGAGAAAGAAACACTCTTCCAAATCAAAATCTGGAAAACAGCCTCATTTGAATGGCTTTGTAACTTCTTTGTTTCATCCAATGATGCCCATATAATAATTGTCTCTTTGATGCCATCAGCAATCAGGTCCCAGTATGTTGCAGAGTTTACAAGAAACTATAGATTTGTTTGATTGTTTCCAAGAAATGAATGAAGTGTTGGGCGGGGGTAGAGGGATGTAGTTTAAACCATCTGCAGTTATCATAATGACCTGGTCATTCAGCAATCATTGTTAGTACTATAATTGCATGCTTTGTGGGAAAAATAATGTTCTGTCATTTTATGAACAGCCTGAAGGCCAAAACAATGAACATTTTGTTTTGTTAGCATTACTTGTTGTTCGGTGCACTAAAATACCTGCCTTATTGTTTTCTATACTGCCAGATTGCTTGGCAACATAAACTATTGGGATGTGGTTTGTTTTGGGATAGGGTTTTGATTAAATATTGAACAAGCCTTTTGCATTTGATTTTTTTTTTAAAAAATCCATTTTCAAAGCTGCAGTTACATAGTGTGATGTTGATACGTATCAAAGAAAAATGTGTTGTTTGCAGTGGATCACAAAGAATGAGAAACAGTAAGCATTTTCAGTGTGGGATTTAGTGTGTATTTTAAAAAGCTTGAGAACAGCAGCACAGTCTGTTGTTCTGCTGGCACTGTGTTCCTTTCCTCCATTTCCAGAGTTTGGAGCTGCCATTTTTCTGCTTTTCTTTACAGGGTGGTTGTGAAAAATTTTAGACGGACAGGATATGAAAGTGTAAGGAAAGTGAATGACATGTTGAGTATAAGGGCAAATGGCTCAGGTATTTATTTGTTTAGGGGAAAAAATGTACTGCTTTTCATTGTTAAAAAACAAAACAAAACCCAGGCAATAAAAGTGTTGACCAAAGTAGTAAAGCTGTAGTATGTTATCTCACTGGAAAAACCCTATCCCGGGGTCTACAATTTTGATATTAAAATATGATTCAGTGTGCCTGAGAGGTCACCCGGATGGGCATGTAGGCAGCACTGGTCAAAGATCAAAAACCAGGCCAGGCCAGTAAACCCCAGTCACGTAGCCCCAGGAGACCTCAAGATGTGTAAACTCACAATAAACAAAGGATCCTCAGCCCCGAGACGCTGACTTGAGGGGATTAGCGTGTCTGCCCCAAGTTGAGCAAATATTCCATCAGGCGAGGACCATTTACATGAAGTCACACCACAAACTAACACAGCCAAAGATCCTGAGACTTTGGCAACACCTTGCAATCCCATCACACAAAGGAAATTGCCATGGTGGAGCTTTGTTATCGCTCCAACACCATTGTTCTCCCCGGGAAAGGATTAGTCCTCCAGGTACTTTTTCCCCTATAAATAGTCCCAGTTTTTGAGTGGTTGTTTGGATCACTCCCAGTCACCCCAGCAGACCGTTGCTCCATCTGTTGAGTGATCCCCTCAGCCCTCTCCATGCTGAGCTCCACTTCTCCGCTGCCTTCCCAGACCCAGGACTTCAGGAAAAGGTGCAGTATTACCCCAACTGTACCCTTCCAATACTCCCCTATCCAATTTCCTCTCTTTTGTTTCTTAATAGCTCTTGGGTGTGTGTGTGCATGATTGCGTTGGTGCGTGAGACTTGTATTCTATAAAATCATTTGTTGGACATTCTTGTTTGGTTTTTGGCTTGGTCTGACCCTGTAAAAACTGGGTAAAAGACCCTGGTAGGTCACCCTGCCTCTCGCATTGCTATTGCTTGTGCTCTGGCTAGTTTCCATACCTAATCATGTGGAGCACATTGAGGTGTCCCCCAAGGGACTCCAGAAATCAAGGTAACAGGTAAAACAGTAAAATGTATTCAACAAACAAACAAATCCTTATATTGTAATCAGCATGGGTGGCTGGCAGAATTAGCAGTCAAAGAAATGCATAGGCATGTTTTCAGTTTTCATTTGTTGGTGGCAACATTCCACTCTAGAAGGGTGCCTGGTGTCAAGGGAGATCGTTCTACACAGCAAGTGCCAAAGCAGAGAAGGCCCTCCTTTGTCACAGGATGAAAAGAACAGCAGTAGGCAATTGGCAGGATTATCCCCTCAGAGCAAAAAGATTAGTGCAATCTAGACAGAAGTAGACAGTCTCCCAGGTGGCCTGGCCCTAAGCATTTCTCAGGTAACTTGTCCCTATGAACCAGTAGTTAACACCTTGAGCCTGGCTCATTGGCTGTGTGGCAGCCAGTGCAGAGCTTTCTTGTGCTGAAGAATGTGTCCCTGACAGGAAACCTCCACTGAGCTGTCAAGCTACTGCATCTTGCACTTTCTGCTGCTTCCAGATCAATCATAAAGTCATAGTATACACCTATACAAACCCAGGTATGCTCTCACCTACGTTATAAACACTCATGGAGCATGAAACTTATTAGACTGCATGCTTCTCTCTGAACCATGGAAACAATGGGACCTTTGAAGATTTTTCCCCCCACTGTCTTTTCAGAAGTAAAATGTGTTCTTTTGTAGTGATAAAATGCCACTGCCTTTAAAAAATAAGTTTGCCACTTTCATTAAAAATCACCATCTTCCATATTTGTTTCTGTAGTGGAGACTAAAATAAGGCTGAATTCATTTCAGTATCTAGTGAATTCAGAGTCTGTGATACACTATACCTACTGCTTCATGAGGGAATAAAGCTAAAGATGGATTAAAAGATTATGGCCTGGATTTTTAACTATTTTGTTAGTGTTGACAGAGACAGAACAGTTGTCAAAGCAAAACCCTAAACATAAATACTGATAGGGAGTGATGTTTCAGAAATATCTTGGATCCATTTATTCATTGACATGGGCCATTTTTAGCTCTGAACAACCATCCCTTTCAAACAGTACAGTCTACCAGAGTCCTAAGTAAAATTGAGAGCTGTATCTTTAGCATATTGAGTTTCTGGGAAGATCTTCAGGAGGATTGATAGGTGAGACAACAATTAACCTTAGTGCTGGTGTGTGGTGAGAGGTTCTTTTTTTTTAAAAAAAAGTAGCTGTGGAATGGGAGCCACATCAGAAGAAGGAGAAGATGAGCTAATCACCCTGTAAACCCATGAAGAGGAAGACCTTTGGATCAGATCCGGACATTCCGTATTATGGAAGTTCTTACTGTATAACTTTAACTGTATAGATTTGTACAAACACCCAAGCCAGCTCCTTTTCATAAATGTTTTATCATAAATATGCTCCAAGCATAAGGCTTTTTAAGTTGAGCTTGTCTGGATTTTGAGCAGACTAGATTTACGACAGAGCAGTGTATGTGGAAATTTTACCTTTACTGTACCTGTCTTATCTCACATTTGCTGTCTATTGAAGAAAATTAAAAATGGAATCTTCTCTGAAATCCCAAAGATGCTTACATTGCATAATTATCTGTGCAGTAAAAATGCAGGATTTTTAATGGGTCAGCAGAAAGTGTTGGATAATGTTTGAAGTTGTTTAGAGGCATAATTTAAAGAGCTCTGGTTGCAGGCATAATTCTAGTTTCCTGAAATGTTAATTTAGGAAAGAATAATCTTTTTTCACTCTAATACAATGTTGCATGTTGCCTCTTGTGATTTGTAGCAGTGGGTGCTGAAAAAGAAAAAGAGAACAAAAGTTAGTCAAAACGTGATTTGTTTTCTTGTACATTTGCTGTTCAGTCCTACTAACACTTATTCAAAAGCGAGTTTCCTTTTGTTCAATGTTCCTGGAGTTTTAGGGCTGGATTTAAATACCTCTTCAGCTACTTAAGCATTTTTAAATACACTCCTGGATTAAACCAAAAGCATACTGTTTGCACAGCAGCTAACAGAAGGCTACAGGCTAGACCTCAGTAGAACAGCATTTTTCTCCACATGTTCCTCAGCAATTGATATGCTTTCTCTGTTAGTATCACACAGCCATGGTGACTTGGCCTTAGTTAAGTTTCACACATTCAAGAATGCTTTGGCCCATGTGCTTTTTAAATAGCATACTCTAATAATCTGTATGCTATGGGATATTTTATGAAGGATTTCCTATCTAAAGGAAGATTTTTTTTTTTTTAAATGATATGCCCAATCACTCCCACTCACGTAGAGAAGTTATCTGAATCTGGCTTGTGTTCTGTTACATAATGAATATGTGCGAGAAATTCTTAGGAGTGACTTTTATGTAAGGACATGCTGCCAACATGGACCTTCTGTCAAAGACATTTAAATATAGTATTGAGAAATTCCAGAAGGGTAGAGTCCCATCAGCTATTCTTGAGCTTACCAGTATGCGCAGGATACTTTACACTGTAAAGTGGGGGAAAAGTGAGTCTCTGCCCCGAAGAACTTACAGTCTTAAGTTTTAACAGGAAGAGAAAGCAGCAGGGGAAGAAGATTTCTAATTTAGAAACAAATAACACATTTACTCTTGACATGTAGTTGTGGAAAACGTCTTGTGTGAAACAGTTGCAATCCTCATGTGTCTTTGGGCTGCCAGCTTCTCTAAATCTTGTTGTTAGTTTTGTCTTATCCACTGCCATCGATTCTAAGTGACTCTTTTAAGGCGTGACATTTGACCTGACCTCCAGAATCTTTACCCTTCCCTTCTCACTATGTGCTCAAAAAAAAAAAAAAAAGACCATATAACATCGCATCCAGGAAAGAATTATAGCAGATAGTATAATGAAGTACATTAATTTTTATTAAGTTGCATTAAGACAAGGTGGAGAAGCTGCATTGCTTGCCATTAGAAGCATTAACTTTATGGGGTGAATAGTCACAACCTGAAGGAAACCCGGTTGAATCTACGGAATTGCAAAACTTGTGCAGTGTCAGGAGATAGCCTTTTTCATTATAATAGGAATGACTCAGGCTCTCAAAGAGCCATTACTTATTGCAATTATTGGGGGAGGGTTTTTTATGAATATTTCTTTGATCCTATTGAAAATTACATTATTAAAAAGAAAGGACATAGAACGTGAAGGCAATGAAAGCAGAACCGTCTTCCCACATTTTATTATTGCAGGAATCTCTGGATATTGAAGCACTGATTGAAGAATAACCCCGTATTTGCCTATGCAGCACTAAAAGTACAATTTGAGATTGTTCTCAGATTGGATTGCTGAGCAGTTTCCCTTTCAAAAGTTAGGATTTATTTGAAGGCAGATACAGAATTTAAGCATTCAAATGTGCTTTATTCAAAATGCATTTTAACCACAAGCCAGTATACTTCATGTTGCTCTATGTCCTAACATCTAACAGAGCAGAAAATTAAATCATTAGTCAATCATCACTAACTTCCCAGTTAGACTATTGCAGTGCATTCTGTGTGGAGTTACCCTTGAACATGACTTGGAAGTTGCAGCTAGTGCAAAATACTGCAGAACACCCTATAGAAAGCATGTAACACTGCTTTCAAAGGAGTTGCACTGGCAGGCAATACACTTCCAGTCCAAGTTCAAGATGCTGGTGCTAACGTTTAAAGCCCTAAATGGCTTGGGACCTACATACTTGAAGGAGTGCCTGTTTGTATATATTCCTGCCCAAGGACTGAGGTCTGTTGGTGCAGCCTTCCTCTGTGTCCCAACAATGGAAGCAAGATACTGTTAGAGGATGTGGAAGAAAGTTCTCTTTGTTAAGACACCTCAGCTGTGGGCTCTCCTCCCTTTAGAGGCTCAGTTGGTACCAGTCGTGACATTCTGGAGCCAAGCCTTTTTACTAAAGCCCTTTTGGACAGAACTTATCTAAATCTGCATTTATATAGATTTTGTGGTTTTAAATTGTCTTAGCCTGATTTTAAGCTATATTGTTTTAACTTGTCAAATATTTAATATGTCTTTAGTCCATTTAAATTATTGCTTCTGTGTGGATTAATTATATCTGGACTGCTCTGTATCCATTTCATTCTAGTCCAGAACTAACAAATTTATTTAGACCCTTACTTCCAGGTAGGGGATGCATAATGATAACTGCATAACTGAGACATAAAGGGCTTAAAGAAAATATACAGGGATAGATCCAATTGTTAGTCCTAACTAAAATACTGTAAACCATTGCATCAGCAGCAGTAACCTAAATGTTGGCTTAACAAGTCCCATTCATTTAGCGAGTTTACTCTAGCTCATACTAATGATAAAATTTAGTCCATGAACACTATTTTTGATGTTAGTTTTTTTAAAAAATTAGAATCTTCTTCTTAACATTCATAGTATGTTCTAGGCTGAGCGCTGAATCAGACATGTCTATTTTTTGTTATTTAAATATCAGACAGGTGGCAGGAAGGGATGGACTAGCATTTTAATTCTTTCCCACCCACTGTGGTCTTTGCCACCCCCATTGCTTCTATTCAGAGAACAAGAATTAAGCCCTGAGAAGCATGTTTGCTGTATCTAAGCTTATTAATTGTTTTGTAATCTGTTGGGGTAACAACTTCTGTTGTACCCGACAACACTTGAGATCTATAAGGTGTGCAGGGCCGGCCGAAAACATTTTGCTGCCTGAGGAGAAAGACATCCCATCCCCCCAGTTTCTTCTCACAGAAACTTTCTAGACTGATTGTCAAGTTTTAGCTCAACATTGACAATGGGATGAAATCTTCCCAGCAGTCCGTAGGTCACTAGACCAGTTTAGAGACAGCAGAACAAGCTGTGTAGCTTGGATAGCTTCAGTCGCCAAGGGGGTAGGGAATCTGGAGAAATTTCTGAGGGGCTGTCACTGATTCCCTCTCCCCAACTCTTCCTGCCTAAAGCAGGGTTTGTGTGTGCAAGCTTCAGGGGCTTCATTTCCCCACAAATGACACTGGAAGTGACTTCCATTTTTTAAAATGATTTTTTGCTGACAAGATATGGATTGGACACACCTTATTTTAGATAAAAACTGAATCCCCTGGGGTGGAATTGTCCCTTAAAAAAAAAGAAGAGGGAATGCATATTTTTGTGGATTTGTTTTTGTTGTGGGAGCCACAGAAGTTGCTTCGGGCCCCATGTGGCCCACACGCCATATGATTCTCATCCATAGTTCTCATCCTGTGGTAGTAGAGGTCCAGCCCTATCAAACTGCTGCCACACCAAAACCAACAAAGAAAGCCTGACCATACCTGTACATGAACACCCACTCACACTTATACACACAATCTTGTTGGTTTACCACCTACGAGACACCTAGTACCACCTCGTAATAATATATTAGTGAAAAATTAGAGCTGTGAAGTCTTTGCTTCAGATCTCACTCCAGCCATTAAATTCAAGATAACCCTTTGCATCCTCAGCTTTCTTCCCCAGTATGGGGATGATGTCTACCATGGTATAGCTAACAGTGTCAGCTGATGACTGGGGACATCTATGTTCAACTAGAATTCTGCCTTAGAGGGAAGTGGTAGGGTTTGCACTGAAGGTGAGATAGTTTGCACCTATGAAATACATTGTATGAATGTTCCATATGTGCTATTTTCTGTGATTCTGTTGTTTCATGAGTCTCAACAATGGTAATGGTGCCTTCATAAAAGGCTTGTCTGGTTATATCTGCGATATCAGTGTGTATGAGATCACATCTGAGCATGAATCATTCAGTACTAAGAGTGAATTATTTAGACCTACCTTGAGCCATGCTTTTAAAAAAAATTGTTCTCTTTTTGTAGATCAGACATACTGCGATCGTTTACGGCAGGACATGGTTTTTCTAACGAGCAACAGCAGACTGAGTGAACAGCTGGTTGACAAAATCATCCTTCAGCTAAACAGAGTTTACCCCCAAATTCTCACCAATAAAGAAGCTGAAAAGGTAGTGAATGAATGCACTGTTTAGAGATATATCTTATTTTTGACTCTAGACATTTAGCATATGCTGCATTTTCCCAGGTGTCCAGAGCCAGTTTTGGGAGTGCATGGGGCTCTGTAATGGTGGGATCTCCTTCCTTCGACTTCCACTGGATTTTGCTGTTCTTCCAGTGGAACTCCAGTGTCAGATCCTGCCGTTGGGTCTGTGCAAACAGATCAAGTGAAACCCTCATGGCTGCTATCATCGAAAGAAAAAGTACCAACTTTTCTCTGCAGCAGCATTGTGGTCTGTTAAGTAGAAGTAGATTGACAGAGAAATTGGGTAGAGCAAAGTTTGGCAGAAACAGGCTGTGCACCTAGCTGCTTTTGGAAGCTTTTTTGTCTACATTTAATACCAGCAATTTCCCTCTAATCTTAAATCCGGGTTGGTGAATGTACAGTCCTCCAGACGTTGTTGGACTGTAAGTTCCATAATCCTTCACCATTGACTGTGTCGGATATTTTATTTTTTTTGTGTCACATCTTTCTCCCAATATGATGTGACTCAAAGATTTAAACAAAATATAGCTAATAACCAAATATAGTGAGAAGGTTTTTTTTTTATGATAGCAAAGTTAAAAACCAATGAAAAATAATACCGTTGGCCCTACATATCCATGAACTCTGTATCTATGGCTTGAAAATATATATATTTTTTAGAAAAAACCCAAAAAGCAAAATGTGATTTTGCCATTTTATATGAGGAGTGACATTTTACTACACCATTGTACATAATGAGACTTGAGCATTCATAAATGTTGGTATCCACAGGGGGTCCTGGAACCAAGCATTAGTGGATACTGAGGGCCCGGTGTCCTAAATTTAAAACAATTAGAACAGAACAGCAGAAAGGAAAATACAACATCGCAGGTTAAAAGACCCTTCTTCAGCAATCAGTCAATAGCCAAAAAGGTCTTTGCCTGCTGATGGAAGGAGGATAAAACCAGCCTACCCTCTTACAGAAGAAAATTCCACAGAGCAATCACCAAGAAGGCCTTTCCGTGTGTCCTCAGGAAACATGCCTGTGAAAGTGGTGGAACTGAGAGAAAGCCTAGGCTAGAACTAATGGGAATCACAGTCTGACAACACTTGGAGGACCACATCTTCCCTTTCCCTAAATTGGAAGTCTGAATATATATTAATCCAAGCTTTTAAAAGATGAACCATGCTGCTTTTTTTCCCATTACAGTGTGTGTAGTGATCTCCATTAGCGAATGGAGAACCTATTCCTTTTATTCTCCTTTGGCAACAATTTCCCGTCATGTCAGTAAAGCACCGTAAACTCTCCATATGGAATCCTTGCTCTGTTGTACAGACATATAAACAAACTACAAAGCTAGCTTTATATTCTTTTTGCATGCATGGAAGTGAGACAGAGCTTGCCTTAATGTTTTTTGCAGTGAAGCCCAGCATTTTCCCTTCAGTCTCCCTAATCAGTGCTTTTTCCTTTGCAGTTCCGAAGTCCCAAAGCTTCTCTTCATAGCCGGTTGTCAAACCTTATAGCCCACTTGCAAAAGAAAGGCGACAAACCATGTCAAGAATTTTACCGTGCTTTGCAGATCAATGCGGAACAGCTGTATAACAGCTTGCCAAGCAGGAAAATTCTAAGTAAGTTGGAGTGTTAGCAGCTTTTTCCCATCATTCTGCTACAGCGCTTCCTCTTTATATGTTCTGACTTGCTTCCTTTCAGGAATTAAATGAAACTTCCTGTGTGCCCTTTCTTAGAAATACTCAAATCTGCCTGAGTGATCTTGCAGCCCAACGTTTATCAGTATCTGTTGCAGCTGTATTTGCAATCCAATAGGCTGTTATTGGGAGGGAGCGTTGGACTTTTTACAAACATTTAGGATTCCTTTTGTGAGCTATAAAAGATGGTCTTGGGACTAAGGAGAAGATATTTGATGCCAGGCTTTGAGTTTTTCTACTCCTCTTGAGATCTTGCTGTTCCTGCTGCTGCGTCCAAATGAAGCTGTTGAGTCTAGATGGTCTCTGAGATGATTACAGTGACCTCTCCGCTTTCGTGAGGGTTTGGGGCACAGAACTCTCTTGAAAGTGGAGAAACTGTGAACAATCCCTGCTGCGATCCTTCTCGCATTCCCGAGCTACTCCCTCCCATTCTCTTGCCTTTTGTGCTCTGGGGCCAGAGGGGGAGTTCCAGAGGGGAGAAGGAAGGCATGTGTATGTGCCTCCTTGCCATTCCCTTGGCTTTTGCCTTGACGTGTGTTCTCAGTGCTGGGGCCAGAGGCAAGAGAATAGGAGGGAAAGCTCTTCAGGGAAGAAGGATGGCATGTGCTTGCCTTCCCCCTCGTTCCCTTGCCTTTTGCCTGAGCGTGCTTGGCCTCCTTTTGTGCACCTGGCAAAATACAGGAGAATAGGAGGAAGAGAATAGGGGGGAGGCACGCGTGCTTCTTGCAAATGATTAAATTCACAAAGTTCAGACTTGCAAATGTGGAGGGAGGACTGTATGGAGGAAAGTGTGGCATCTAGTTTGCTTTCTATAAGGGAAGAGTACAGTATTACGTGTTTCCATGGTTCAGATTTCTGTCTCTTTTAATATTTCTTATAAAGGCAATTGTAGTTGGTCACTATTATCAATGCTCATTCACATAATTTTTCAATCATTTATTTGAAAAAGAAATTGTTATTGCCATTTGACTTCAAGTTACAACCAGTTCTTGATAATAGGCGATTATATTTATTACATAGTCTTGAATAACTCATGTTTCCAAACTGCTTAACAGAAAGGTAAGCGAGAACAATCTTGTTCTCATATCTAGGCAGGCCAAGAGGAGTGGTTATGGGCTAGAGCAATGATAGACCATTTGATCTCTTCTAGATTCTTTGGACTACAGCTCTCATAATCCATTGGCCATGCTGGCTAGGGCTTATATGAGCCATAGGCCTGCATGCTGTACCCCTACTCTAGTAACTTGAGATCCAGAATCTTCTCAGCCCTCAACCATACCCCCATCATAGGGGAACACTTGGAGCAATCCAGGAAGTGGTCTGAATTATTTCCTTGTATTGCTCTCAAACAGGGAACAAATGGATGAAGAACAGCAAACTGCTTTGCAGGCAGAAGCCCAGAAGGGCTTTGGAAAGGTCAAAGGGCTTAGACTTCAAATTGCTATGACACCATGAAGAGATTGCTCTGTCAATCTGCTGGAGATCTCTGATTATCTGTGGTGTTCATTTCAGCAATAATGTTTCAAGTTATAGCTGCATAAAACCTATTGCTGCCAAACATTAGTGGGCTCAGTCTAAGTCTGGAGGAAAGTACTGGGTTCCTAGATAAAATATTTTTGAACCAGGACAACTATCTTAAGGAGTAATGCCAATGCACATTTGCCCATTTTTGTGAGATTTGACAGTATCTCTCTCCAACAATTGTTTTCCCTGCTACATTTATGAGGGCTGAGAAAGAGAAGAAGAAAAACCTCCATTGGTATCAGTGGAGATTTTGGGAGTATCCACACTGCACGTTTCTTATGCTGATAGTGCTTTAACTACCATGGCTTCATACTACAGAATTCTGAGATTTGCAGTTTGGCATGGGGTGTAAAATTCTCTCCCAGAAAATTCTAATATCATTTTTGAATTATTGCAGAGAATTCTAAATTCGTCACCAAACTACAAACCCCACAGTTCCATAGGACAAAGCCATGGCAGTGAAAGGAGAATCAAATTGTTATAACAGTGTAATGTGGATACACTCTTTGTCTCCTTTTAGCCACCAAGTTGGGGGACAGGCAGAATTTAGGAAGGGAATCAGGTTGTGGGGTAGTTAAACCTCCCCTTACTTTGTGTGTCATCCTGATCCACTTCAGAGTCCTGTGTACTTGCTAGGAAGGAAGGAAGGAAGGAAGGAAGGAAGGAAGGAAGGAAGGAAGGAGGGAAGGAGGGAAGGAGGGAAGGAAGGAAGGAAGGAAGGAAGGAAGGAAGGTTCCCTTATGCGCTATATATTTAGTATAACAGTTTATTTAACCCACAGAGAGTTCCCCACTGTAGGTAGGAGCCAAAGAAGGGGCCAGAAGTTTTAAATGTTTAAGCACGACTATTTTCTGTCCCTGGAGTTCTCTGAGGATCACACCGATTGTCCAAAATTACACCCCCCCATAGAACAAAACTAAGAGTTCACATCTGTTTTTTAAAAACACAGTGTTTAAAATGTTAAGTGCTAGAGGAGGTCACAGGGTCTAAGAAAAAGGTGGATTGTTTCTCCTGGAGGTTTCCCAGCGAGACATTTTGCCCTTCTTTTTGCCAGGAAAACGGTGATCCAGGGATACTGGGAGCTGCAAAATCAACCTTAGGAGTCTGCTTCACTTCCAGGGTCACACTTTGTCCACGTTTAATATAGTTGTTTGTCTCTCAGTCTGTCTGTCTATCTGTCTGCCTGTCTGTCTTTCCATCCGTCCATCTGTCCATCCATCCATCCTGCCTTTCTTGCAAGGTGGGAGCCACAGTGGCTTACAACAAAAGCTAAAATGAGATAGAGCTAAAAACAAGATTTTTTAAATAAGTTAAAACACAATGAAACCAGCTATCATATAAAAATATCTTAAATTTTAAAATGTATAAAATCATTTAAAAACACGACAGTAAAAATAAAAGTACAGCCCCCGCCCTGTATAAAGATCCTTCTGCACAAGTAATTAATCATCAAATGTCTAATCTAATAAAAAGATATTTACCTACCAGCTAAAGAAGAGCAGAAAAGGGGCCAGACAAGTATCCCATGGGAGGGGATTTCACAGCTGAGGAGCAGCCACCAAAAAGGGCCTCCCAGATGTCCTAATCCGATGGGCTTCTGAGAGTGGTGACACTTAGAGAAAGCACCAGTGATTTAAGATTAAGATAAAATGGAACTGATTTCTACTATTCAGTTGCTGTCTGTGTTTCTTGTACAGCCAGATGCTAGGATATTGTAATAACTAGTTTAACTGATATGCTGTCAAAGGCTGAAACAAATTTCATTTTCATTGACCTAATATTGAAGTTGGAAGTCTGCAGAAAATGGTCCAGTGTTGATCAAATGCCTCAGTCTCTTAGCCTTAGTTAGTGGGTAGGTGTTGGCTATGACATCACATATTCTTTTCTTTTAGCTTTTCTGATTTTGCGGGTGATTGACTCTGCTCTTCTCTAGACAGCTTTGAGCATAGTTAACAATTTTTGCTGGCCAATTAGTTCCCTGCTAATGAGAGTTCATAAGCCATTTTCAAATCGTTGTGATGGTAGGGACCCTGGTCAGCCTTGACCACAGTTAAAGTCAGGGAAGGCATAGGCTTTACAGCTTGTGACATTTTGGAGCTGTATCTGGAAGAAGAAACATCAGTATTTGACAGGTTTCTCACTTCACAGTATGCTATTTGTCAGCAAAGGAAGTAAAATCCTCTCTGATTTCAAGGTAGCGTTGTTCTAATAAACACACCGCAGGTAGCAGAGATGAGTCACAGATGGACTATTCTCTCTTCTCTCCTTATTATTTGTGATTATTTGGTTCTGGCAGGGTATTAGTCTCAATGTATGCATTATCTCATTTCTGTGGATTTGGAGGGCATTCCTCCTCTCCTGTGGTGGCTGTGATAAAACTCAAATCAAATAGACTGAGTTCCTGGCATATCATTTTATCTGAAACAGCATCAAAGACAGCAGCACGAGGTCACTCTTCCGAACTGCTAGAAGAGCAAGAGAAAAAGTCCTTCGTTCCTAATTTACACTCTTTTGTAGATGCTAGGTAGAAGTAGTTATCACAATGTAGGAGACTGAGCAGGGGAGGCTTGTGTAACTGATTTGCAGAACGACAGAATTCTTAAAAGATTCTGCACCACTTGAGAAAAGATTCTTTTTGGGACTGCAGCTCCCATTATTCCCCAGCTAGTATGACCCAGACTGAATCTGTACATTCTCTTCCAGTGAAATCTGCTGAATGTGTTTAGGATTACCTTTTAATTATGTTAATGTGTTTAATGTGTTTTGGATCTCATTTTAATAATTGTCCTGGCCTTTCTTCAAGGAATTCAAATGAACAACAACTGTGAAGCAGGCAATGAGTGAGTGAGTGAGTGAGGGGCTTGCTCAGTCAGCTGAGGGCAAGTCTACTTGTTATTTCATAGAATCATAGAGTTGGAAGAGACCACAAGGGCCACTGAGTTCGACCCTCTGCTATGCAGGAATGCACCATCAAAGCACACTCAACAGATGGCCACCCAGCCTCTAGTTAAAACCCTCCAAAGAAGGAGACTCTTCTAGACTCCAGAGAACATGGAAGTGTGGAGTGTGTAGACTCTTGCACACCACAACCTGAGACAGTGTATTCCACTGTCAGACGTCAATTACCATCAGGAAGTTCTTCCCAGTGTTTAGGCAGAATCTCTTCTGATGGCAGACCCAAGATTCTTTGGCTAAGGATATGTTTAAGGAAGTTGTAATAAATCATGGCTCTCTTATGGGGATACCTGTTTGATACGTATGCTTCCAAACATCCATTTTGTCCCACTTATTGATCTACATTTTGAGATGCCATCTTCAAACGGAAGAAGTCTTAGGTGTATACCTAAAAATACAATGTGTGAAGAGGACTCCCTGAGTAGGGATTCCTCTGCTGCAGACCAGCCTTAAAGCCTTTGGAGCAAACTGACGCCTTCTGGATTTTTAGTCAGCAACTCTCTTAAGCTTCCAGTCAGCACGGCCATTGTCAATTATTGTGGGACTTGCTGTGTAAAACAGCTGGAGGGCACAAAGTTGCCCATTGTTGTAGTCAACAACTACGGGCAGAAAGAAATCCTGAAAATTCACTGCTGGAGACCTTGACTGTCCTTCTTGAAGGGAGTCAAATGGCCCTTTGGATCTTGTAGGACAGCAAGTCCCAGGATTCCTTGTCATCAGCTATGCTGGCAAGAACTGCTAGGATTTGCAGTCCAGTAGCATTTGGAAGGTCACATGGTACTCCCTCTTCTCCAATTTATGGAACACTGGTGTTGCTCTAGAATCTGCAGTCCTGTAGACACTTACTTAGGAGTAAGCTCCACTGAATTACTTCCAAGTCAATCTGAAAAATATTTCACTGTTACTCCTATACCCATTTTCCTCAGAGAAAGTTCCATTGAATTTAATGGAACTGACTGAGAAAACATATATAGAACTGAACATATATAAAATTTGTTCCGGCTACAGTACTATTGGGACAAATTACCCATTAGCTTTGACGTTGGAGGTAATAAAATATCTGGTTGCTTTCATTTAATATATTTCTTTGTGTCATGGGAAGGATTAACACAAGAATTGGCCACATGTTTAGAACAGAGGGCGCGGTGGAAATAAATCATGGACTGGAAGGTGTCAGCTAATTTGAATCTTTCCATCAATATATTATTAACCCACGTTGCTAATGGAAGGCCACAGCCAATAGTTGATGGATGCATTTATTCTGTGATAGCTTTTGTGCAGCTTCCCACATTGCTCGAAGATCCAAGTGCAAGCATGTGTGACTTCAAAAGCCTGCCTGCATACTGTTCGGAATTCTCTTTCCCTCCAGACTTCCATAATTGTGTAGCACTGGAAAACTTCTGTTCTTTAGCCTTTGTGAAAACACACAAGTTAATAAATTCCATCTGTATTTGTGGTTCAGCATGATTAAATAACAAGGCAAAAGGATCGGTCAACTGCACATATTCTCTTAAAAGAAATCCATTCTAAATATGAGCTTTAGGCTTTTGGTTCTTTGTGCTCCATAACTTAAATCTACTTCATCAGATGCCACCCTCACTTGTCAGTACTCTTCCACCTTCTTGCAACTGCTTTTGTTCTTAGTATTCCAAAACTATGTTTACTTTTTAAACGTGGATCTGAAATCCTGTATGGTAAAAATGGAGGTGAGGGTGAGAGTTGATGTTAAAATGCAAGAGTGGTATCTGGAGGAAAATGCCTGGCCTTTGAGAAGTGTACATTGTGCTTTCAAACACAGGCATTTATATCTTCAGCATGTAGTGTGCGTTGTCTCGGAGTGCAAACATTTTGAGGTCTGCGCATTGTGCATGTGTTTGCTTGAGAGTGGAAGGAAAACAGGCCTTAATTCAGCTTTCTGGCAGCTAAATTAATCTTTGTCACATTAGGTAACCTCCTTCTCACTACCTCTAGTAGTGGATGAAAAGTCTGTTCAAAGGTGTGGGCAGGGGGTGGTTTGGATTTGGATCCTTTTCTGCTCAATTTTCAGAACTATGCGTAGCTCAGTTCTGGACCTTTCTTGCACCCACATTATTAACCATTCTCTGAAAATGATTAATCACAAAACTATAGTAAGAAGTAGAAGGCTAAGCCCTTATGCCTTTAGTAATTATTTGTACGTTTTGCTTTGCTCTGCATTTCTTTAGTAATTACTTTAATTTGTTCAAGGTACGATGCTTCAACTATGCGCTGTGTCTCCCCATCCCAGTTGCTTAGCTGCCTTTTGTAATGGCTCCCTTAGCTACCATTTTTGAAGGCTCCTGGAAAGAGCAAAGCTATTTGGCTAAAACTGGGAGAGAGGGAGTCAGCATGTGGGGCTTGTGGATTTCATTCATTCCCCCTCCCTGTAGCTTCCTTTCCTAATCTGAGCATTGGCATAATGTGTGGGAGGGATTAGTCGCCATTTGTTGTTATGTTATGATATTGTTTTGAAAAATGGTGATTTCTTTCCTTCCACTTTGCACGACTTGCTTCAGAAGTGTGTCAGCCTGAATACTTCACTAACTCTTTGGTGTGTTGCTTTTGTTTCTAGAAACTTCAGATTCCACAGGGATAAACCCTGAGAAGGAGCAATATATTCTAAATGACAGGGGTAAATAATATGTATCAAGTCTTGTTGGCTAATTCATTATTATTATTGTTGTTGTTGTTATTATTATTATTATTATTACTGCTGCTGCTGCTGCTGTTGCTGCTGCTGCTGCTGCTGCTACTACTTATTGTTACTATTGTTATTGTTATCTTATTATTATTATTATCTATAATTCTTCCTTGCTTTTCGCCTCGAGAGAACTGAAAGCGGCGGACTCAATATTAGATAGTAAGATTAACAAGAAGCAGAATGCATGTAATTGTAATTTGTTTCCATGAGATTAATTTTAATGGATTTACTGAGGACATAGAATCATAGAATCATAGAAATGTAGAGTTGGAAGAGACCACACGGGCCATCCAGTCCAACCCCCTGCCATGCAGGAACACCCTCAAAGCACTCCCGACAGATGGCCATCCAGCCTCTGCTTAAAAACCTCCAAAGAATCATCTACTTCAGTGTTTTTTTTAAAAGATTTAAGTTATATAAGTGAAATCAAAAAATTTTAAATAATCAATTTCGGAATTGTTTGAACTGATTGTCAGATCTGATAAAATCTAAAGTTTTCTAGAGGTTGAGAAGGATCAGAGTATAATCTGTCTGTGCAAGCACCAACGAAACAAACAAACTGTACAAGTACTGTTTGTAGAAGTGAGGCTTGCTGAGTAGAATGCCCCAAGGGACTGTGCCTGTGGTTGCCAGAATCCCAACAGCAGTGGGACTCCAGATTCAAGGTCTAGTAAGGCAGACATGCACTGTCATGTTTTAACATTTGCATAGGTTTTATTGGGGTTGTAACACGGGGCAATGTCAAGATTCATATCAAGTCCACCCACCATGTTAGGTCCACCCATACAGTTGGTGGGCATGTTTGGGGAGCTTCTGGGTTTTCAAATCTGTACAGGAGATATAAAAGTGGAATGGTTCTGTAAATGCAATTTAAGATGCCTGATCTACTCAGCTGAGTTCCTTCATCCTCCTTCACATTATTACTGTTTTTGGAGCCTCTTGTGCATTTTTAAAGCAAGACAACCAAAGGGAATCAAGGCAACCACACTTCCCATTCGTGGTGTATCATACAAATATAGCCGATTGCTGATGTTATCGTCTCCTGAAAGCTGTGCATTTAGCTTCTTCTCCAGTCTAAGAAACTTCCTGCATTGTTATAAAGCATGTTAATTTGGTGCATAGTCAGGATTGCATGCACTGACCCTACCCTGATCTATTTCTGTCTCCCCATATTCAAAGTGTCTACACTAGGGATGTAAAGAAATTTTCTTGTTCCCAGTGAGAAGAGGTGTTTTGGCCCATCAAAATACCCCATTGAGAAAAGGATCAACCGCTATAAGATTTGCATAAAAGAGCCTTATTTTTTGTACCAAAAAAAGGGGTTTGTACAAAGAAAATTGAACGGAATGTAATTTTTGCATGAGATAAAATTTTCTGTGTGATTTTTTTTGTGTGTATGTGGAAAAAGCTTTATATACACACAGATTTTTCACAAAATATCCAGAAGAATGAAAAAAAACCCCATCAAAATGCACAGAAACTCTTAAAGGCTCAACCATTGGGAAGAAAACTGGGTTTCTTCATTCTTCCATGTGATAATGAAATAAGCAAAGATTTGAACATGTACATTCAAATGTTTGGTGTTCTCTGTACACCTGATTCCTAGAAAATGGTAGGAAACATGCAGTCCTTTAGATGTTATTGGATTTCACTTCCCTGCATGCTGAGAGTTGCAGCTGAACAGCATAGAATCATAGAAACATAGAGTTGGAAGAGACCACACTGGCCAACCTCCAAAAGGCCATATAATTCCCATGCTGCAATAAAACATAATTAACAACAGGACTATGATAAGGGTGCTTTATGGAAATTACACAGAAAGCCCAACTGACTTGCGCTGTCTCCTTGTTTAAGCCAACAGGAAAAAAAAAGGAGGGAATCACTAGTTCATTTGCCAAAGAGAGGCCCCATATATAAGTTTCAGGCATTTGTAGACACACCATGTGTCTGCCTTTATAATCTTATATTCAGACAAGTAGCTTAATGACAAGGCAGATTTATTTGACAGATGTTTTCTGTTTTTTTATTGGAATGTGGTGTTTTTTCCTTGCAAGTTCCAAGGAATAAAGGCATTCGTGATCAGTAATTGTAATACAAAATGATTGCTCTGTGAAATAGTAATAATATATCACAGTACATGAAGCACAAAACAAATACAGCTTCATTTGCATCAATGTAGTCATGCATGGTAACAAGAATTGCAGTCAGTGATCCATTAATTTGAATATGTAGCTTTACTCTTTTCACTGCTGTTTTAATAAATAGCTGATTTGTCCTTTCTTTTCCAGGCCCTACATTTTTTATTGCTTGCTTCAGCATTGCTGCAGGGTTAGCATTCTTCATGTATTGCTGTAATTCAGGTAATATTCCAGTTTGTTTGTTTGTTTGTTTGTTTGCTTCTGTCTGTCTGTCTTTCTTTCTTTCTTTCTTTCTTTCTTTCTTTCTTTCTTTCTTTCTTTCTTTCTTTCTTTCTCTCTCTCTCTCTCTCTCTCTCTCTTTCTTTCTTTCTTTCTTTTTCTTTCATGCAGGTGGGTTTCTTTATTGTGACCTAAAACATGTTTTGGAAGCTTTTTAGTATCAGGAGCAAGAAGGAATGGCTCAGAAGTAGCTGGCATGTGGGGCCCCAATGACATATGTCACGTAATTCATGATTCATTTTTGGCAAAGTTGATAATTATGAACCATCTGGAACCTGGAAGTATTGGCTGGAATCCTGTGGGTTGCATACAATGGTGTAACCTTCTGTTATACCATCATATGTGCTTCTTTTTTTCATTGCAGAAGGAAGTATGTAGATATCTCCCTTTGCCACAAACATTCTCTCATGTGTAACACCAATTTTATGGCATCAAGGTAGAAGGAAGTATCCATGTACCTCCCTTTGCAACAAACACACCCAAGTGTCCAAGCCTAGCTTTGTGGCATGGAAAATAGCAGCGTGACCAATCAGTGTCTAGGGGGCAGGGACCTCTATCACATAATCCATTTACAGTTTTTTGTAGTCACGAAAATGAAAGAACTCTTGCCTTCTTGGACCTCCTGCAAGAAGTGGAGCACAAGAGCTCTCTAGCAAGGAATACCAGATGTCGAACTACAGATCCCTCGATTCCACAAGATAGCCATGGTAGTTAAAGTGATATCAGACTGCTGTTGTTGCGTAGTGTGAATACCCTTTTGAGTATGAATGTGTCTGCTTAGGTACATGAGTCTCTTGTAATCATAGAACTGAAAGTATTCAGACCCTTTCAGATATCTCTGGGATTAATATACAGACGAGCATAGTTCTATGGTGACTGTACCTTCATCAGAACATTTTTTGACAGGAAGCATAAGTGTATGTATGGTGTTTTAATGATGTTTTCTCTCCACAAACTAAAATCTGACTCCAGTTATGTCTTATCATGCTACTACCTTTCCCAGTTTGATGCCCTTCAGATGTGTGGGAATAAATTCTCCACCAACTCAGCCAGTATTTCCAACTGTTGACCTGGCTGTCTGGGGATGATAGACATTATAGTCCAGCATTGTAGACACCAACTGCTACTGTCTAAAGCAGTCTGTTAGGTATCCCTCTGCCCCTGAATTCAAGAATGCATAATGAGGAATGTCTGAACAGGGCTGTAGTCTCAGTTCACTTTATTTAGACATTATCCTAAGTTTCTGTTCTGCTGAAACATTGTGGCTCAAGAGATACTGTCTTTCTCTTGCTGTGTACGTTGTAGTCATTATAATTTAGAAGGATTGATTTTTACATCCTGGGACCTGGTGATTATTTTGGCATGTTACTGCAGTGATTCATACTTTAGGAGTCTTGGGAATGTCTTTTTTGTTTATGGGGTTAGTACTGCTGAAAAGGAATTGTTTTTTTTCATTCAAACTAGGAAAGATATAAAATACATGAAAAAAATGTTTTAATATTCCTGTGTCCAACAGTTTGATCATCCCAATTATAGTTCACTGAAAGTTAGGTAGAAGGGATTATTTGATTATAAATTCCATTTATGACAAAAATGATTTATCAGTCTATGTTGGCTTTATGAACCATGCTCCCTTTCCTTGTTTAATTTGCAAGGCATTGACCAGAGCAACCTTCCACAATCTGGGGCCCATTCACAGTACAGAATTATATATTGATTCTTCTTTAACTGCCATGTTTCCATCTTGTGGAATCCTGGGATTGGTGGTTTAGAGAGGAGCATCTAGAATTCTCGGCCAGAGCATTTCAGGGCCACATCAAATTACACCCGGATTCTGTAGGATGGAACAATGGCAGTTAAAGTGGAATAATAGTTCTGTTGCCATGTAGCATGAATGGACCCATGGTGTCCTTGACGTATTGGACAATTGCAGTCATCCTCAACTGTCATGTTGTATTGGGATTATGGAAGATATAGTTCATCACATTTGGAAAGTGTCAGATTGTGGAAGACTTGAGGAGACCAACTTTCCTTGGGAAGAGTTTGGGTGAGGTATTTTCTGTGAAATGTCATGTGATGAAAGAACACCCTTTTATGATTGCTAATCTGACTCCAATTTTTTTTTCTTTTCCACCCTACTTTGGGGTTTTGTGTCATTCTAGATTCAAAAGTCCTGGGAGGAGCCAAAAAGGTATTGGGGTTTTCCCCAATCATCATAGGAAGACATGTTAGAAATATTTGCATGTTATACGTGGAAGATTCATCAAGGAGACAATAAGAGGAAACTTTTTTGTGGTCAAGCATCAAAGGTCCATGCCAGTGGAAAGGCCACATTTCCAAACGATATACTATTTTCTTATACCAAAGATGTAACTAAGACTGCAATCCTATATACACTCAGCAGGGAGTAAGTCCGTTGAAATCAATAGGCCTTAATGTCTGAGTAAACATGCATAGGGTTGTGTTCTAAGGGGCTTTAGCAGTGTCTATGTTCTGCTTCAAAGGGATTTCCAAAGGTCAACTATATGTGCCTTTTACTTGCAAGAGTGGATTATTTTATTTTTATACAAATGTATTTTAAACTATTTATCACTTTGATAACATGCACTTGTTTTTTAAAAGAAGCATTTGATCAAGCTCTCCATTACTACAAAATCTTAAAAGTCCAATCAGAGCTATTTGTCATTGGCCTTTAGTCTAGAAGGACCCACAGAGTGGCTTCCACTCCATAATGGGCTGTATTATGGCTGAGCTTTGTCCAGAATGTTGGAGGCCTGTTGTGTGGGATTCTTGAGAATGGAGAGGGGTTTGTCTGGATGTTCATGTAGATAGTTATGAGCTTCACATGGAGCCTTTCTGAGCCTCTCTACTTAGTGACAAACAAACAAAAATATTCCGTTCATTACAAATGTAAACTCTAGCCCTATTTAAGCACTACAAAAACAACCTGAAGAAACACTCAGGAAGATGGGGAGCATGCTAGCCTCACTCTCTTCTTACACATTCCCATTGGCCTGGATGTATGAATGGTGACTTCCTTAAAGGGACAAGCCTTCTTCTGCTGTGGAGCTTTCCAGATTGATTTGGAACACTGGGAAATCAGTGTCCCAGCTTGTCTTTCCAATCGGTAAACCGCCACAAATGGAGAATGACAGAAGCAGCAACAGATTAGCATGCTCTTTCTCCTAGAAACACATTTTCATAAGACCTGAATGTGGCTTTTATGTTACTTCAGATGCAAGTATATACTGCAGACATCATTCCTGGCACACCAGCTTGTCCACTGGCAATAAAGTGGGGGTTCCTCTGTGTTAAAAGGAAACACACACGGGTTTAGGTAACAAGCTTTTTTCAAGCAGCACTTGAAAAGTATGAGCAGCACTTGAAAGAAATGAACCCAAAGCCTTATTAAGACATGGACCATGTAGTTTTACTTTTAAGCATCAGTACTGCCTGTTCTTTCTGTTCTTGGTATACTCCAGGAATTCAGGGTGACATAAATAGCTCATGCAAAAGAAAAACTGTCATAGATATGTGTTTGCTAGTCCAGCTGGGCAAGATTTCTTACTATGCCAATTTTTTTATGTCAGTTTCTAGGGACACCATTTTAATGTGTGAAAAGGAATTTAGCAAGATGCAAATCCCTGGCTTGCTTAAGGTTAAACTTAAGGGGGAAGGAGAACTGTTTCTCTTAAGAGCATTAGTTTTTGTACCTCAGGACATTAGTGTTATTACATGATACATACCTCCAGCCCCATCCTTTTTCAGAACCAAGTGAACTTGTGCCTTCTGTATGCATACCTGTTATGTAGGCCTATTTAATTGTTTTATCACCATGTCACTCATATAAAATCTGTGAGCTGGCTAAGAGTAGAAAGACTTCTGGAGCAATACTTGTGGTCTAAAGCTACACATTTGTCCATAGTCATGCCCCATATATTCCATCTTTTTCCCTAAATGATAACTCTGTAGCATTCCTCTCCACTGAGTGGGATACACTCCAGAAGAGTAGCCATTCTGGTCTGTTGCAGCAAAAACATTTGAAGGTCTTGTAGCAAATTAAAAGCAGACCAATTGTTTATGACCAAAGCTTTGGAGGACTAGAGTCTCCTTCATATATCAGATAGACTTGAGTCCATGTGTGTTTATGCAACCATGTGTTAGTCTTTAAGGTGATACAAGGCTTCTTGTTTTCTTTATTGCACAGAGTCCTGTTTCAGACATAAAGCTCGGTGTAGAGGTGCAACTACTAGGATCTGGGGATTCAATCGTCACAACAGAAGGGATTGCGCCCCATTTTTGTTCCAAACTCTCTCTCAATTTGGGTAGTTTTTTTCCCAGCCAAAACTGATCAATAGAAACCACCCCCTAAGCCTCTGAAAGGTCCTGTTAGCCATTTGACTGTGCATGAAGGGTGGCTTCACTCTATTATTCCACTTTCAACATCCTATGGAATTCTGGAGTTTGTAGTTTATTGAGGTCAAAGAGCAATTTGGCTGAGAATTCTAAAGGCCCCTCCCTAAACTGCAAACCCCAGGATTCCATAGGATGTTGAAAGTGGAATAATAGCACTATAATAGTATAGGGCAGAAATGGCCTTAGTGAACTAAGAATAAGAATTTTAAGCCAAAAGACACCGATGTGCTTGGTCCCATTTTTTTGCATTGTTTACTACAATGGAAGGTTGTCTCTGAGCACTCCTGAACTTGAATTCAAACCACCATAACACTGCAACTGTGGAATGGCCATGGGGCTAGGTTTTTGGTACTTTTTATGTAATGCAGCTCAGAACATTGGGCATATGTAGAAAATAAAATTATACAGTACTTTGGGCCTTTCCACCCTACACTGTTATAGTGCTATTGTTCCACTTTCAACATCCTACGGATCCCTGGGGTTTGCAGTTTAGGGAGGGGCCTTTAGAATTCTCAACCAGAGAGCTCTTGGGCCTCAGTAAACTACAAACCCCAGAATTCCATAGGATGTTGAAAGCGGCATGATAGCACTATAACAGGATAGAGCAGAAAGGCTCTCAGAATCATAGAGTTGGAAGGGGCTGGAAGGGCCAATCAAACCCCCCCACCACCACCACCATGCAAGAATACTCAGTTGAAGCGTCCCTGATAGATGGCCATCCAGTCTGTGTCAAAGACCTCCAGAGGAGAGCCCACCACTTTCTGAGGCAGCTGATTCCACATTAAAACAGTTATCACCATCAAGGAAGTCCTTCATAATGGTGGAATCTCTTTTCTTGTCAGTTGATTCCTTTAATTTGTGTTTCAGTCTCTGGAGCAACAGAAAGCAAGCTTGTTCCATCTCCTGCATGGTTATCTAATGATGGCTATCACATCACTTTGCGGTCTTCTGTTCACCAAGCTAAATATACTCAACTGCCTAAGCGGTTCCTCTCAGGGCTTGGTTTCTAGACATTTTACCATCTTAGGTGCCCTCCTGTGGGCATGTACTTAATTTCAACTTTTGTTTGTTTGTCAGAAAAAAATTAATTTAACAGCACTTACTAGAGACAACTGGAAGCATGGGAATTAACTCCGCATATTTTTGTTTTAAATTTGGCTGCACTGGCAATTTTTTTTTAATTGTGAGACATCTGTGTTGCTGTCTCACTTGAACAGGGATATCACATTTGTTTATAAACCTCCTCTCAGGGTCCACACATAGCACTTGAATGTAAAAGTGTCTTTCATCTAAAGGGCTGGTTGAAAAGAGCTTTAAAAAAATAAATACACACCCAGTAATAACATAATCAGCATGAGATTCCTCTAACTACCACAAGGTGGAGAGCAAGCACCACAACTTGTGTAGCTTTTCGTACAGCCACACCATTTGTTTGAAGAATTTTTGAGCAGGTGTTGCTCAGAGCCTAGTTTGGCTGTTTTAGGCTATGACTTCAGTCTTGCTTTTCGCTTGCTTGCTGGGAGAATTATTATATCAACGATGAGGAGTGCCAATTAGATATCCTCCTTTTGTTGAGTTTACATTCTAGGATTTTCTGCACTATTTAATAGAAGAAAGTGCTGGCCCCTGATATTAAGTTAAAAAGACCTTTATAAAATGAAATCTCAGATGAATTACTTCTTAGTACTTAAACATTTCTTTGTGGAAGAATTTAAACCAATACACTCCATGAAAAAGAATATTTTAAAGTAAACACTAGACCTGTTGGCTGATCTGTATCAACAATTTTTTTTTTTTTTTTGCCTTCAAGTTGTTTCTGGCTTATAGCAACCCTAAGGTGAACCTATTATTGTTTTTTTCTGGGGATGAGAGTGTGTGACAAGGAGGGCATCAAACCTTCGTCTCCGGGATCATAGTCCAGTGCTCAAACCATTTCCCACACTGATTCTTGGATTTTAATTTTTTTCAAAGTTTAGTTTGTTTTTGTTCCTCATGATTTTGCAGTATTTACACCCAAAAAGACTGCATGAAATTTGCATACATTTTCATTTGCCTTTCTCGTAATGTAAACACTTTTGCCTAAGATGTACATTTTTGCAAATAACTTCCCTTTATGGAATGCTGTTAAAAACATTTTCCCAATAATATATGCATGTTTGCATATATTTTGTTCAGAGAGCCATACAGCAAAATTCTGAGAAATGCAAAGACTGAAAGATAATTATGTTCTGATTTGCCTGTGATTTTGGGATGCATGAAATCTGTAAATTCCTCTCAAAATACAAACTGATTTAAATTATATCTCATACCCACTTTCTGCCTGTCGCCTGCATTTTCCAGTTAAATTAGTAGGTCTTAATTCTGAAATGATATCTTTAAAATTCAAGTGTCTGTCATTTATTTTGCACGTGGACTGATACAGTGCTCAATCAGTCTCACTGATTTTAAAGCTTGTTAATCTGTTCTGGAATAGGAACCCTTTAGTTCTAGTATGTTAACTAATCGCCTTTTGAAAACAGAGAATTCATTGGGAGAACAAATATTGTTTATTTTGCTTTGAAGGTTTTTATAATGGAAGCTGTGATGTGGCAGCACGTACACCTAGAATTCAAATACCCCGTATAAGATCAAAGTTAATAGCAAATAAGTCAGGTTTGAAAGTTAAGCCATTGCTCCAGTCAAGTTGTAGTGTCAACTGGCTCTGTAACCTGTATCTGTATCAGCCTACTCCAAAAAACAAACAAATAAACAACTCACATTATTATGTTAGAGGCATCTACAAAATGGTACTTTCTCTCTCTGAAGAATACAAGAGGGGAAGAAATGATAGCTTTACTTCTGATTATAAGGCAATGGGGAGGGAATAAAATCTCTCTCTGGATAGCACCCATGCACCTGATAAAGTGGTCTGTAGTCCTCAGAAGCTGAAGTTATTGTGAATGTATTAGTCTTTAATGGAACTCGGTTGTCTTTGCTGCAACTGGTTTAACCTCTTTGAAATTGTGTGGCAGTGGTAGTCATTTGCTGGTACAGAAAGCCCCCACCTTTTGAAATTTTGTTATCTGATGACTCACTATTTTGCCACTCCCAAATTAAGGACAAGTTCCATTAATTTGACAGGGAAACTGCTCTTTTGTTAGTGCTTCTCATCTATGGAGGCTCACTTGGAACATGTGCGCCTCTTGCAAAGAGAGCTAAGAGGAAGGAAAAAAAAAGATTCCAAACCAGCTGAGAAACATTGTAAGCAGCACACACATGGTCAGTAACAAGTGAGACTCCATAAGTCCTTCATGCTCCCTATAGTACACTACATGGGTTCTGCTTTTCAACCAGCTCTGCTTTCTGAGAGTGCTCAGGTCCCTAACCTGTCACATAAGCAGGGGAGGCCTGTGTGTATTTCTTCTGTGTAATTTCTCTCGGTAAAATGAAAGGTGCATCTTTTCTCCCCTGCCTTTTCACAAGACCAACACAGTGGGGGGTGGGGAGCATTTGTGAAAAATGATTTAAGAATTGTACTTGACATCAAATAACACCTTAGGCTCCAAGGCTGAAAAGCACTGCTGTAGAAGACACTCAGAGGTGCAACAGACTGATCAGCACAAGCAAACTGGTATACTGAGATGATGGGTTTAGTAAATCTAGAGTGGAATTTCTTGAAAGTTGAAGTCATTGTGTGTAATTTATTTATCAATTTGTAATCCCGTTCATATTTGCTGTATAAAGCTATAAAGCTACTCTAAGTGATTTAGAAGGGGCATATAGTAGAAGATGGTTCAGTTGCTACACACTTAACTGAATCAGTCTTAGGCCAGATTATCTGCTGTTGTCTTTTGACATTTTCAGGCCAAACCTGGAACCTCCCTGAGAATCCAGTGAAACCAGCTAGTTTTGGTTTTAAATATCGACTTGAAGATGGTCACATTAGCAAAGGGTTTGGCTAAAGGGGTATCCAAGAGGAATCACACTTCAGTAACAGATTTGCAAATGAATTTCTGCCAATACAATTTAAACAAGGGCACTACAGTGGGGTAAAGGCAAACCAACATGTTTGTGTGTCTATGCAAGTGCCTCTTTCTCTCTTTCTCTCTGTGTGCCTTCAAGCAACCTCAAGTTGACTTCCCTGTCAACTTAATGGTGACCTCAAATTTCATAGGGCTTTTCTTACACCAGAGATGGTTTGCTATCATTTCCTCTGAAATACAGCCCATACCATCTGATATTCCTTGGCTTTCCTTTATTCAAGGGCTGAGGCCTGACCCTGCTTAGCTTCCAAGATCAAATAGGATCTGGTGCCTCCAAAGATTGTAGAACCTTGAGTAGCTCTTCATGGTTGTCTGCAGTGAAATGACAGATGTTCCTGCTAGTGACTCAGGTGCTCTCTCTCTCTCTCACGCAGTCTTTATACTTGACCATTCTCTTTCTGCAATGTTTCTTTTTATTTTTAAAAATGGCACATGCAAGTTCATATGTTTAATGCAAGGTGAGTATTCAGTGAGGGTCAGAGGGCCATTTTTGGCTTCTTCCAACCCTTGGTGGGCCTCTGTCAGCAACCAGAAGAGATGTTTCAGGCAACTAGAAATCACTTCTGATCAGTTTTAGACTTTTCCTTTTCTCTTTTGAAGTGAAAAGGATTAAATAAGCTTTATAGCCAAAACTACTCTCCAGAGGCTATTTTAGTGCTCAAAATACAATTTTTTGTCATTTTTTAAAAATCAGGTTGAAGGGGGCTAGGATGGTAAAGGGCATACTGGAATCTCCTCCCCAAAGGACTACCATAGGTCCCAGACAGTGTGGTTTGCACTCTGATTAAAAGGTTCATGCAACACTTTCTTAATAAAAATGGCTTTTGCGGGGGTGTTATTTAGATACAACCTACTTCAGAGATTGAGAGAGGTTCTTGATCATTCTGTATGTGCCTGCCTATCAGTAGTGTGTTTCCACTTGAAATTTGGAGAGCTGTTTTCACCCAAAGTTTGACCCTGGGACATGATTGCTCAATATATTTCCTTCTAGGTGTGTTGGATTGCAACTATCATCATACCAACCAGAAGCCTTTGCTAGGGAGTATGGATGATGTGAGTTATAGTCCTGCATACCTGTGGAGGGGGGAACAAGATGGGCAAGGATGCAGGTAAATCTGATATTAAAATATTGAGGGAGTTTACAGGATAACCCCACTGCTCCAATATATTCAGTGTATCGTAACATGTTTTGATTCACTCAGGGATATTCTGCATGACCTGCAGTGTTTGACTTGATTTTGGGCTCAGATTCTAACTATTTCAATGAATCCCAGGGCTTTGTCTGTTGGAAAGGGAAAATATGACGGTGTAATTCATTTATATATTGCCTTTTGCCCAGAATTTAGACTAAATGTGTCTTAACAGCAATTTTAAAAATGTACATTAAAAACAGAAAAAAATATCCTTGAATGTAATTAAACTATATGTAACGGTAAAACCATTTAAAATGTATATATTATAGAAAGAATAAGAAACATTTGGTCTAAGAATCAAAATAGATTTTTGTATCTCTCTCTATGTTGAATGTATTGATATAAAAAAAACTAAAGCATTTGACACTCTAGAAATTTATTATTTCTAGTGTGACATTTTTCACAAATATGTGGCCAATATAAATGAAGGAAAAAGAAAAAAGCTTTGCTGAAAATGTAATACATGCTGTAACATAATGCACTTGTTCTTTTAAAGCAGCATTTAATGTCTATGGATGTATTCTATTAATGCGTTTAAAAATAAAGTATCTCAACCCAAATCTCGTTGGTTGGAAGAGGACTGGTGTTCCTTTTTGCGTCTTACATTAACTTCAGTTAAATAGACAACAGGGTCTTGCAAACACAACTACATTTGGACACAGATGCACATATATTCATATTCGCCTTTCCTTTAAGGCCAGGGTGGGGAATTATGTGGCCTTCCAGATGTTCTTGGGCTGTAATTCCCAGCATTCCTCATGTCCAGCTATACAACCCAGTAACATCTGGAGGGCTTCGTGATTCCCACCCCTGCACAAAGAAAAAGGTTCTAGGTGCGAACAGAAGACAGACTCAGTTGTACAAGATGTAGTATGCTTCAAATAATCTCTTGGGTCCAAAGGTAGTATCAGTAGGGTACCATAGCTTTAGTCACAGTGGATAAGTAGATGCTTAATCTTTTTAAGTATAGACAAGTGACTGCTTCCTGCTGTGAGTAACTTCACAGGTAGGGATTTATCAATCAGGCATCTAGATTTTCTTTTTAGCTCTCTAAACATAGCAGGACGTATATATTCCAGTCCCACCCTCTCTGTCACCAGTTCTAGTTTTTCATTTGCTTCTAAAAAGGAAAGGCAGCTTTCTGCAGAGGGGAGCATTCCATACCCGTGGATGCACTCCATTGAAAATTGGAACCCTGTTGTTCCAGGTAAAGATGCTGCTGCTTCAGTTGCTGGAGTACTCCCCCACTGACTCCCCCAAGGGGGGGGGACCTCAGGAAGGCATCACCACAGGGTGAGGAAGGGGATGTTGGGGTTTGTTCTGGGCAGGAGAGGCATCCTGTGGAGTAGAGCTGTGTGAGATGCTGCTGCAACATGGCTGCTTGCAGAGGCTTTGCAGGGGAACTGCAGGAAGGAGTGGCACAGGCTTCCTTTCCACTCCCTGGGTCCAGGGCCAGTGCCTTCCTGGCATAGTCTCTCCCTTACCTCAATGCTGATGGGCAGGTGCGGCAACAAACAAGTTGATCCTGAGCCCTTTCACACTGTACCAGTGCTTCTCGAACTTTTGACCCCTGTGACCCCCTTTTCATCTACATGCAGACGTTGCATCCTCAGCTGAAAGTATGTCCCCCTGCTTGTCATCTTGTGGTCACTAAGGGGCATATACTTGCTGCATCAGCAATGGAATGTTTGGAGAAGTTGACTGGAGATAAAAGAGGAAGCCAATTTTTGCAATGTCTGAGGTTGGAGGGAGGCATAATGGGGAAGATGCCTTGTGTCACACTTTTTCAGGGATCAGTCACTCCTCAATAGTGCATGCCTGCGCACACACGGAGGCTTGCCCTTCATTTTCACATTTGCAGTACACAGAGGGTGACCTTTCTTGTGCCCCCTCGTTCAGTAACTATTATGCACCCGGTTTGAGAACCACTGCTCTATACAATTATAGTACTGTGATTCCACTTTAACTGCCCTGGTTCCATACTGCAGAATCCTGGGATCTACAGTTTGGGGAGAGGCATTTAGAATTCTCCGCCAAAGAGCTTTAACCTCTTGTCAAATTAAATACACCAAAGTTTTTAGGATTCTAGTGGATGGTTGCCATGGCTGAATCATAGTGCTGTTACTGTGTAGTGTGAAAGAGACCCTAGATAGCAAGTACCCACCATTTTTATATTCTCACAAAACTTCAGCTGAACCCAGATGTAGTATCTTGAAACATTACTATATGTATGTGTGTGGTGATGGGCTTTATGAAGAAATTTAAATGGTGAGCAATAGTTGGAGCCGTATGTGTTTTAGTGCTGAGAAGGCCACCAGTCCCAGGTGTAGCAGCATTTTGGCATGTTAATGGGTACTCCTGAGGTCTTTGCCTATAGCCAACTGGCTGAAAGTGCCAACTTCTGCCATTCTACCTGGCCATGCAAACTAAAATTAAGTCCTAAACAAAGCTGACCTATTGGATTGATGGAAATTTGGTAAGCCAACTCTAATATGAACCTTTATGTCTTTAATCTGCTCTGGGCTTCAGTCCATTATAAAGAACATATCCAAGGTGCTGTTTTATTACGGGATACAATTTGGCATCTTGTACAGCTCCTCTGCTATTCAGACTAAAACCAGGAGTGGATTCATTGCCTCACTGACATGGAAGTCACCTCCCACAACTGGCTGACATTTCTGAGACTCCATTCCTCTGTATTCAAACTGTTATTTATTTATAAAGGATTTGTACATCATATTTCAACATCACTTTTTACAGCGGTGTAGGCATAAAATGACAGAAAGAAATACTGAGAACATGATGAGCAGATGTAAAGTTAGCCAGCTTCCCATCCCCTGCAGTCTCTGCTTTGCCTTCTCTCAAGAAGAAAGAGGAGTGCTCGAATAATGTCTCTGCACAGAGATGCAGCTACAGAGAGGACAAAATCAGTGCACTGCCTCCCGAAAAGAATTCTTCCCCCTGTCATTAATTTTTTTCTCCAGCCCCAGATTTCTAGCATTACCCAGATAGACATTAAAAATAGTTCACACCTAGCCCATTTCGGCACAGGGCGAGGGAATCGCCCCGTGCCGCTACTTACCGGGTCTTATGGTTCCCCGGTCCAGTCCAGGTTGCTCCGGAGCAGTGCATGCTCGTTGCTCCGCACTGCTCCAGTGTCGAAAATGGCGGCTTCCGGTTGGTTGAGGGTCTCGACCAACTGCCGAAGCTCGCCAGCCTAAAGCCCGCCCCCCGGCAGATTGCAGGCTTGCATTGGTGCGAGCCTGCAAATCTGCACAAGAGAGCAGGCTCGCACTTGCGCGCTCCGTGCTTTTGAAAGACTGAAAGAAACAGATTTTTCAAAAGCACGCTTGACACCACTTGGGGTCGTTCCGGAGTGGGCTGGGGTGTGGATCTACGTTAAATAGTCCGGACCCAGTCTGCTCCCAGGTGCAGCCATCCTCCCTGGAGGACGGACTGCACCGTTTCAAATACCCCGTGTGGAAATGGCCCTAGAATGCTTATATCTGTTCTCTTTGCCTTCCTTGTTAACTTTGCCTGCCTCTTTTTCTTTGGATGTGTACATTGTATTTTTTTTTACTTTTAAAAACTTTATAAGAAAACATAAAAAATTCTGATACAGCATGTCTATTAGCCTAATTCAATCCTGCATTTTTAAAAATGAGATAAAATATTTTCCTCCGTATGTCTGTAATGAAGTGTGTAGGCATTCTGCTCCTGAGCTCTTCTAAGCTGGGTTCCAAGTACCACCCTTGCTTTAAAACAATGGCCATTTCCGCACCAGCCTGTTATAATGCTATTATTCCACTTTCAACATCCTATGGAATCCTGGGGTTTGCAGTTTAGGGAGGGGCCTTTGATGTTGAAAGTGGAGTAAACGCACTATAACAGGCTGGTGTAGAAATGACCAATGTTTACACTACTCTGTTTACAGATGATGTAATCCTCCCTAGCCAGTGAGATCATACTGTAAATAGCAGGTTGCAGTTTCAAATGCTCAGTGCAGTTTCAACTCACTGCAATGCTAGAAATGTGGGAACTGAAGGAACATTTCGCTTTAAGGTAGAAATCTTATTGGGCTCAATGCCCTCATTTTGCTCCCCCCGCCATAGTTTATATCCCTGGTACTGTGGGTGGGTTGATCAAAGTGCCAGCCTTGTAAAGAGGAAACACTGCCTTTAATTCCCAGTGGTACCTTTCTGTGAGTGCCTCTTTGGAAGTGGACATTCTCTAGGGATGCCTTTTGGTGAGAGTGTGGTTTATTTTTAATTTTTCTCTTGTACCTGTATCAACCATGCTGGGAAGGGCACAATCACTTTGAGGCGGGGTACAAAATAGGTAGAACTAAAAAGTCATAGTTAAAATACACTAAAACATACACCGATTAATACAAATGTACTAAAATTAAAATATATCATAATTAAAAGTACCATTAAAAGTACCGTTAAAAATACAATTAAAAGTACAATTAAAAACACAATTAAAAATAGACTGGGTAGGCCTGTCAGAAAAGATAAGTCTTTAGTACTTTTTAAAATTTGTACAGCATATTTTGCCGTCAAATCTGTTCTGGCAGGTCATTCCACAGGCTAGAGGCAGCCAATGAGAAGGTGCTCTGAGTGACTGTCGCCAGTGTAGTTCTGGCTGGTTTAAGTAAATGGCCCCCAGAGGACCTGAGTGTATGGGGCAGACTGTATGGGAGGAGGCAATCCTGCTGGTAACTTCGATCCAAATCATGTAGGGCTTTAAAGGTTACTTACACACTTACTTACTTACACACACACATACCCCATAAATGTACTCATGGCTGAAAACATTTGAAATAGCAAGTGGGTTTGACTCTCTGGAAGATTGGACATAAGGCCTACTAGATAAACAGGAATTCCTCCTAGGTTCAGATCCCAGTAATATAAGATGCTTTCAGGCCTCAATCTAAGTTGGAACACCTCATTGACTGTGGAGAGGCTTTCAATGGATCAGGCATCTCTTCCTCACCAGCCAAGCAAATGGAGCAAAATATGGGCTTCTCTCAACCTAGAGAAAAGATGGGAGTAGCTTTTCCCTGGCATATGGACTAGGTGCCAAGACTCCTGGTTGGCATATGGAATATGTACTTAAAATTAATGATTCCCTACTTTGAATGCATAACACTGAAATTTCCTTGTAGCTGGTTTTGTGGTATAATGGCCAGCACTCTGGACTCTGAATCCAGTAATCCAAGTTTGAATTGTAGTGGAATCTATATTTCAGTAGAACTCTTCTTTCTGCATTGTGCATCATAGCTAAACAATGTTAACAGGGTGTGATGCAGAGCTTGTTGCTAATGGGTGCTTTGTAGTATCAGTGGCATCATGTGGAGCCATCCAGTCATATGAAGCAAGTTTCACTCTTAGCTAATGCACACCCCTCTTATTTTTATTTTTTGTGATTAGGAAAATGAAGGCAGTGTGTTACCCCAAAAGGTGGGGGACCTTGAGGTCCTCCAGCAGTGCCAGAATTTCCTCAGAAAGATGGGGAATTAAAGCTCAAAGCAGGCCTGAGAGAAGGGGGTAACCATAGGGTCTTTTCACTTGTGTATACCAGCACTAACTGTGAGATACCAGTTGAGAGTCAAAAGAATGCCTTTATTGGGTACACAGACATATTCAAGGAATCAAGCTGTCTCATAAACCATACAAGGTTACTGAAGGGAAAGGAGAGAAAGGTTGGGCAGAGAGAGATGCAGGGTGAAGTGGGTGATAATTACATTTCATTAGCGGAAGATCGAAGTGCGATGGCTCAAACAAGCACCAGGTTGGAAGAACCATGATTGTCTGTATATTAAGTAGGGGCAAGGGGTACTTCATCCACGGTGCCACCATCATCACCTTCTGCCTTCATTTTTAAAAGATGAGGGGAGAGCTGCTTCTAAAGACCCAATCTTAAAAAGAGTCCATGTACTAGATGGGACTCAAACCCAGCTCACATGACTGGAAATCTCAAACACTTACTACTGGCATAATGGAAATATGACCAGCACTGGCAGAGTCACATAATAACCCGAGGTGATTCTTCCACTTTCTCTTAATTTCTATAGAACCTACAGCAAAGGATGGTTTGAATATACTGCAAAGCATGAACAGAGTGAATATGATTC
This sequence comes from Cyclura pinguis, assembly GCA_030412105.1. NCBI lineage: Eukaryota > Metazoa > Chordata > Lepidosauria > Squamata > Iguanidae > Cyclura > Cyclura pinguis. The sequence continues at coordinate 83,796,256 of CM059600.1, forward strand.
ATTTGTTCATTAAAGATTCTTCCTGTGGCAAAGAGAATGCCTCTGGAAAATGTAACAGCTTTCCTCTTTGCCCCAGGCTGTTGGCTAACCAATCCAGAAGTTGGGAAAGTTTTTTTGGGGGGGATGACAAAATCCTAGGGCCAACATTGCTTTGGAAGGTAGGCTTGTGCCAGGGTGACAGACTCACTCTGTTCAGTTGACTTATCTCTGGATGCTCAAGATTGCAGGTTTAGCTTCCAGCTCAGATCAAGTTTCTTCTATTGTTTTTTCAGAGGGGAGGTATGTATACTTATGGAGAGACAATTAACTTGTCTGAATATTTTAAAAGCCCAAAGATATCTTTTGCCAAGTTTGACAGCAGGTGGAAGAACAGAAGGAGAAATTGCTCCAAAGGGCCACAGGACTCAGGGCCCATTGTTCATATCAATTTTAATGTAAGTGTTAATTGCACTTGTTTTCTTCTGCTACTTTAAGGGCTCTTTGACTCTACTCCATTTTAAATGCCGTGGCAACATTCTGTGGAATGCTGGGGCTTGTAGTCAGGTAAGGGCACAAGAGCTCACCGACTGAGAATTCCAAGTAATCCACTCTAAACTGCACACCCTAGGATTCTGTAGCGTAAAACCATGGCCATTAAAATGGAATCACAGTGATACGATTGTGTAGTACGAAAGGACCCCAAGGGTCCTAAGGGCCAGAATGAGCAGACTGTGTGAGGAAACTGAAAATAATTGTTTTGCTTGACCAGCAGTAAACAGAACATGTGATTGGGCCTCTGCAAAGTCATTTGAGCCACATCAATTCTGGGAGCCTGTTCCCAGAATTGTTGTTGTCGTGTGCCTTCAAGTCATTTCTGATTTACTGTGATCCTAAGGCAAACATATCACGGGGTTTTCTGGGACTGAGAGACATGCCAAAGGTCACCGAGTGGGTTTCCATAGCCAAGTGCGGAATGGAAGCTTCGTCTCCATACTCTGCAGGTGATCTGAAGTTCTGTCATGATCTCTTTAGTGAGGATTATAAATTAGGAAGAGGCATAGCCCTGAGGGGAAGAAAGATTGAGATTGAAAGCTCCTCTGAGATCACAGCAACAAAAATAAAAACAGGATATAACCATGATGAATGCACACATAGAATGTGCAGTTGCAGCTGCATGTTGGTTGCATCAACCAAGTGTACCTTCAGTACAGGACTGTAACTCTTTTGGCTGTGATGAAGCTGGCTTGAGGGTTAAGGGCTGTTCACACACATACACACATGTATACACAGGGAACCCTGGAACTATTTTTAAGGTGGGAGATGTTCCACATTGGCAGGAAGGTTGTTATTAATTTTGCCTACTTTCAGGAACGTTTTAAAAAAGAAATCAGTGAAAACATAGAATACATTGCATTAAAATAAAAGCAACAACAGCTAGATGACGCAGGAAATAATCTAACTACCATGAAAGGAATGGCAAAAAAAAAAAAATTAAAGAACTGAGTAAATAAAAGAATACAATTAATGCATCAAGCAAAGGGGGGAAAGTGTAAGAACCTGTTAAGAGAATGCAAAAATGCCTATAATGTTGCTTATCACAACCATCTCACCACAACACTACTTTAAAAGGCAAGTCTGGAAATGTGATGAAAAGGTGGGGTCATTCTTTCATATGTGGTGGATCTGTAAGACAGCAAGGAAATTTTGGAAGGAAATACATGATAAAATTCAAAGAATGTACAATTTAAATTTTGAAATGAAGCCAGAGTTTTATTTGTTAAATATGTTGGGGCAACAAAGAGAGATAAGATGTCATCAGAAGACATTGTTATATTTGGTAACTGCTGCAAGACTAACATATGCACAATATTGGAAAGAAAGGAACCATGTTGATATAAAAGAATGGAAATTAAAAGTTCTGGATATGATAGAGATAGAAAAGCTAACATTTTCACTGAAAAATAAGTCTATCCAGAACTTTGAAAGGGAATGGAGAGAAGTCTTAAATTGGATTAAGAGATAGTAATAAGAAAAGGAAAAGAATAAAACAAGATTGTAGATATAATACAAGGCAACAATGTAATAAGGCAATGTAACAAAGCAGCAATGTAACAATGTAAGATTACCTTTTGAAGAGAAACTATGTATGAATGGAATGTAAATAAGCAGACTCAACTGGAAAAAAAGAAAAAAGCTTGGAAGTGGGGAAAGGGGGTTATTTTCACTTTAAACTTTAATAAAAATATTTCTAAAAAAAAGGCAAGTCTGTGGAGATGTTAGAAGATACAGAACCTTACACATAATACTCTTTATAAAAAAACATAAGCATGTATAGCTGCCAAACCTGAACTGTCGAGAATAAAGTGTAGGGCACAGTTAGGGAGAGCACATATAATTTCTGACATCTGTTATTGTTCAGTCATCCTTAAATGTGAAGAGTCTCACAAGCACAGTGTATGTTTAGAAGCCCCCTGCATGTGTTCAGTGAGCTGACACCCAATCAATGTGCATAGGATAAATGGCTTGCAGGCTTTCATTGTTCATGGGAAAACTGCCTTATTTTGGGCACATGCTTGATCATTTACTAGATGTCAGATTGATAATTCCTAAGGAAACTCAGCTACATAACAATGCTGGTGGTCCAATTTGCCTGACCAGTTTGGGGAGAGGAATCTAGTCCCCCTAGCCTAGTCTTGAGCCCTCTCTGCCCTCCCATTCCAGGGTGGAAGGCTTGGAAGCCTTGAGCCCTCTCTGCCCTCCCATTCCAGAGTCTGGGTGTCCACACACTTTCACCCCTGGTATCCTCTTCTCTTCTCACCATCCCCACCGCACCTGCAAGCACAACACAATTGCAAGCAACTGAACAGCTACAGGAAAAGATCAATGTGTACGAAAATATAATGGATATAATAGGATATGTGTACTTAAGATCTTGGGGCACTCAGGGCTATGGGTTCTGCACCTGTGCTTTAGTAAACTCAAAATGCTAAAAGATTACCTAAAATCTGCCATAGGCCCCAAAGAGTAATGGAAACAGCTACGCCAATGAACAGGTGGAAAGTTAAGCATCCTTTTAAAAGTTAATAATTTGTTCTTTTATTCTCCCTCTTTATTCTACCAATTACAAGAAGCTGGAAATTTGAATAGCATATTTACAGTTCCAAGGTAGACATTATTAAATGTGCCTCTGCTCTGGAAATCAATTTCCTTGTGAAGAAAATCCTTGTTGCCGTCAGAAAGTTGGAGTGGAACTCTAAAATTAGCAGTGGGTACAGAGAAGAATCTGAACATTTTAGACACCACACTTCTTCTTTTCTTTTCTTTTTAACTAGACATATTGGCCAGTGGGCTACATTTAAGGGACAACACATCTACCAGACTTTTGCATGGGGAATAAATTAAGCCATAAAGAGAGGTGAACTTGAAAAAAAAAACAAAAGAGAAATGGTGACGGAATACTTCCTCATTCACAACAGATGTTGCGTTATTTGAAACCTGTGTAGCTTCTGTCTTCATTTCCCATTGACTTGGCTGTTAGATTATCCAGCAAAGTCTATGTGTGACTCAGATACTTACAAAATTATCAGCATACTGTGGTAACTCAGATACTTACGAATTATCAGCATACTATGGTTAAGGACCAAATGGCCACTTGCAATTGGCTAGATAGGTGCAACGGAAGAAAGATCAAGCAGTATTGTTCATATTTTAGCAAACTCCATATAAGGACAGTGACACATGGATGGCATGTCTGAATATGTGGCAGACTGATGAGGAAATAAAATGGAGGAATATACATTAAAAGGTAGCTTGGGAATGTACTGAAGTTATATGTTACTAGGTAACTCATTGCCCAGAGATACATTGTGTATCCATTGTGTTACATTTTTTTTAAATTTAAAAAATAACTCAGTGATATGGCTCATTATGTTGCCTGTTACTTTCCAGTAGTTCTTAATTACTTTATGGAGGTATTTTACGCAAATGCATAAAACCTGAAAAAGTGCTCAGAATTCCTATAAAATGTCCTTTAAAGGTAACTTTTAAAAGTAACTAGAAAGCATTACTTGCTACACCTGAAGAAGTGACAATATCATTTCTACTTGTTCCACTAGTTTCATAACATCATTTTGTTACCCCTCATTAGCCCTAATAAAAATGGGTTACCGAGAACTACGTTTACTTCCAAGCTTGGATTAAGCTCACAGAAGAAAACAGGTTATTTATAGTTGCTCACTGAGCAGAGTGCAGATGGGGTTGCCAAGAGAAATAAGGGGCAGGGCTCTTGTCCCTTTAATGATTGGTGTAGAAGAAGAAATTTCAGCAGGTGTTCTTTAACATTGCTGGTCCTTTCAACACCTGCTGAAATCCCCCCTTCTATACAGCCGTTAAAGGGACAGGCCTCTGTCCCTTATTTCACCTGGCTAGCCCAAAATGCAGAAAGAAAGAAAGGCAAGGCCCTGGGGAGTGGTACCCATTTGCTTCCTTCCCTTCAGCAGTCAGGTACAGGTGTGAATGTATGGTGGAGATGCAGAGCTTTCCCCACAGAAGCAACCCCCCCATTTCTGTTTACTTACCACCTGCCTATGTCCATATTCACCTTTAGTAACTTTGGAATAGTTTTGTGTCCCAAGTATTTTAAATTACTTGGTTGACTCAAGGTACTATCGAACCAATGTTCTCAATACAAAAGAAAACGTGCACAGCCATTGTCCAAATGCAGCTCTCCGTCCCATGGCAAGGGGGATGGACATCCACGATGGAAACTGAGGACTGCACTCAAGAGGGAAGATGAAGGAAGCACTGGGGAACTGGGTCATCTCCTTCCATTCCTGTTCAGCCTTTCATCTGATTAAGATAGGGTATTAAGATGAAGCAATGCTGCTTATATATAACCACTTCCAGCCCAGACCCAAATAGCCGCTCACATACCTGCAGAGCAAGTGTTGTGAGTTTCCCTTTGCACTGGCTTCCCTTGCCGACCTGTTGTGCAGAATCTCTATCTGATGTTAAGCCTCAGTTTGACTAGATCCATTAAATCAATTACTGAATGGTAAATATACGCATTGGTAAGCCCCACTGATTTAATGGGCCTCCCTTAGTTGGGACTAGCAGTTGGATTTAGGCCTAGGTGCTGTATTAAAGTGACACTTTTCTAGGGGAAATTAAATAAAATATTTTTGACATGCACAAGCCACTAATCACAGATCAGATACCACTACTCCATATTCACAAACAAAACTAGGGCTGCAGCATTTGGTTAAAACAAATAATATTATTTTCATGTCTTCCAACATTTCACAAGTGAAAACAAGGACACCTGTAGCTACACAGTACCAGAGTGTGGTCAAGATAGGCAAAGTTATTGATGGGGGAAGAACCTGAGCTAGGAGAGGCTGAAGCAATTTGCTTTTGCCTGAGTCTGCTTGGAAAGGCTAACATTTTGAATTCAGTTTGCAGCAATTGAAGTAACCTGAGAAGAAAGAGGGAAAGTAGGAGGAATAGAGAGAAAGTTGAACATTTTAAAAGCGACTGAAAAAGTGGGATGACAGAGGATTAATTGGGATTGTCCCTGCCAACTGGGACAGCTGGAGACAATGTTATTTTAGAGTATATAAATGTAAAGCAGAGGCGCTGGGAGGCATGTTGACCTCCTGTGGGACCCTGGAATGTCACATCCCTTCCTGATTTTTTTTTTTAAAGTCAGTAAAAGGGTTCTCCATAACCTCTTTCAGAAATGGGGACAATTTAGCCCTGTTTCGCCTCCCTGTATTGTTCTGAGTCTGGAAAAGTTCTTGTTTTTCCAGGAAGTGAACTGTAATTCAACAACTGAGGGGCTATGGAGAACAATTTTTCCATGGGACTCAAATTGGCTTACAATTTCAAAGAACAATACAATTGAAAACACACAAAAAGTCAACATTAAAATAGAGTTAACCCATTCACAGTGTTAGAACCCAGTATCAAGTTAAAGAATAAAATCCATTTTAAAAAGATAAAAAGCTATTAAAAGCAGTTCAACTTAAAACAACATAGCACTCCCTAATGTGTTCTTTAAAAACTTTCTGTTTTATCATCCTGTCAGAATAAAAAAGTTTTAGCTTGTTGATAGGACAAGAAGGAAAGGGCCATTCTGAACTCCTTGGGAAGGGAGTTCCATAGTTCAGGAGCAGCCACTGAGAAGGCCTTCACTTCCATTATCACTACTCATGCTTGTGATAGTGGTGGGAATGAAAGAAAGGCCTCTCCTGACTGTGTCAGGGTCTGGACAGGCTCATACAGGGAGTTGCGGTATGCCAGATAGCCTGGACCTGAGCCACATAGGTCATAATCAGCACTTTAAATTGTGCTTGAAAACAAGCACAATTCAGGGGAGCTGTTGTAACAGAGGAGTAGCATGGTCCTTGTAACTTGATCTAGTTAAACAGTCTGCCTGCAGCTCTTTGAACTGTCTGAAGTTTCCAAAAACTCTTCAAAGGCAGCTCCATACAGAACATTTTACAGTAGTCCAAATGTGATGTAACTAAGGGATGCACAACCATGGCTAGATCTGACATCTCAAGGAATGGCTGCAGTTGATGCACAAGCTTTAAATATGCAAAACCACTCCTGGTCACCACAGAAACCTGGGTATCCAGGTTCAAAGTTAAATTCAGATGTATACCCAAAATGTGAAACTGTATGGGAGTCTAACCCTATCTAACATAAGCTGAACCCCTATTCTCTGATCAGGCTTTTGACTGACCAGGAGCATTTCTGTCTTGTCTAGATTAAGTTTGCTCTCATCCAGGCCATTATTAGTGACAGACACTGATTTAGGACCAAGACAGCATCCTTGGATTGGGATGAAAGGAGTAGCAGAGTTGAGTGTCATACGCATATTGATGACACCACATCTCAAAGCTTTGGATAATCTCTCCCAGCAATTTCATGTAAGTGTTAAATAGCATGATGAACAAAACAGAGCCCTGAGTGACCCTGCACACCCACAGCCAGGGAGTCAAACAGGAGTCCACCAGCACCACTTTCTGGGTTCATCCCTCCAGGAAGAAATGGAGCCACTATGAAACAGCATCTCACCCCAAAGAAGTGGCCCAAACAAGTACCATGGTCAGTGGTACCAAAACCCATTCAAAGGTCCAGTAGAACCAACAGGGACACACTTCCCCTGCCCAGTTCCTTGCATAGGCTGACCACCAAGGTGACCAAAGTTGTCTCCATCCCATCCCCAAGCCTGAAACCAGGTGGAAATGGATCTAAGTTTTAGTTTTACTCAGAAATCCCCAGAGCCAATGCACATAGTAAGAGGTAGAGAATTACTTTTTGTCTGTCATCTTATGCAAACTGCTGTGGAGGAGCAGAGTACTAACTAGGAGGGGAAGTAGTGATTCAAAGAGATGTAACAGACTCTTTCGGTTATTCTGCTGATAATGATAAGTCAATCATCTCAAATTTACTCACCTCCAGAGATGTCTGATGGGAAGGAGGTAAGGCCAGAATAGTACTTCATAGAAGCAATGAGTGACTTCTTCAATGGGCGGATGCTTACTGTACCATACTGTACTGTTTAGTTGTGTATAAGCTGACCTCATGTATAAGTTGAGGGCAGATTTTGGGGCCAAAATTACGGATTTTGATGTGACTTGTGGATAAGTCAATGGGGTAATTCCACAAAGAGGGGAAAATCCAAGCATCTCCTCAGGGGGCCAGATGCCCCTGGCCACTGCCACTGTAATTTTCCCACTCTGGTATTCACAAAGGCATACTCAGAGAGGGGAATAGTTTCTTTTTTTGATGAAAGTTAAGGGAGAGTGTCCCAGGAGAACCTAAAAGAGGCACCAATCCCCTCTACTGTCTTAGCCCTCCTTTGTGGAGAAATGCCATTTTCCTATCTAGACGTTCAAAAAAGCCAGATGAGGCACAGCAGTGGAGAGAGTAGAGCCAATTGGTGCTTTTTTTAGGTTCTCCTGGGATGGGCTGAGCTCTCACCTTTTGCCACTCTACTCAGAGAAGATACTGGTTCCTTTGTGGATAGGAGCTAAGGTATAGTACTTACGCTAACCCATGGATAAGTTGGCCTAGGCTTTTTGGGTCAATTTTTTTACTAAAATTTTTAGACTTACATATGAGCATACACAGTACTTTAGAACTACTATACACTGCATTTGCTCCTTGTGGCATGCTAGGTTGCCTGTTCTAGTCTATTTCCATGTCTGTGCACAGAGCCTCTTTTCACACTGCACAGACATAGCAAAGGGGCCATTTTCTGAGGAAGGCAGGGTGGCCTAAACACAGGCTTCTTCAAATAAGAATAGCATGAAGTCAGTAGTGCAAGAGTTTTTTCAAGAGTTTTTTTTTAAATGGCCTTTCCTAAGACCAGCAACTTTTAACCAAAAACACATTGACAAGTTCAGTCATTTTTAAACAACGCTTTTAGCTTCAAGTTAATAGCACAATTTTACCACCTCTAGCCTTAAAATGGCTTTTTCCTTCCAATAAAATGCACTATGTCTTATGCTTAGGGGAATCAAAACCGACTCATACAAAGAGTTCTACCATAAAACACTACTTGGAGCTCAGTGCTAGTAAAGACCACCACTGGAAACAATAGTCACCTCATGTTCTAATTCAGCCACTTCTACAGAGGAGAGGGAGATACTATGGGATTCCAAGGAGAATAATAAATACTCAACTTACTTTATTATTTACATTTTTTTGTTTTTGTTTTTGGTTGAGACATTTACCAAGTACTGGAATGTTAGAGATAATACAACCCTGACAGGATGCTATGATCTCACATTTAGACAAAAGGCACCATGAGACCAGCCTTGTAAGATGGCAGTAAAATACTTTTTTTTTTTTTTGCGAGAGAATGAGAGAGTGAGAGAGAGAGAGAGAGAGAGACGGAGGAGATTCATAAAGAAATATAGTCAGCCCTCCACATTTGTGGGTTTCACTTTTGCAGATTTGATTATTCACAAATTATTTGCTGTCACCTCTGCTGCCACCCTATGCCATTTTTAATGGAGACTGAGAAACTGTGAATGAGGCTTGTAGGTCCCTATTAAAAATGGTGTGAGGCAGCAGTGGAGGTGGCAGTAAGCTCCATCAGCCACCCATTTCTGCCTTGTGAAGAAACCCTGATACCTCAAAGGAATCCATGGTGGGTTCTTTATGGTGACCATACTTTTCTGTGTGTTAAATATGGTTTTGGAGTGCCTAGAGTTATCCACAGTTTTTCCACTTTCATGGGGGTCCCTAACCCTAGTGAACCTGGAGGGATGACTGTACCTCCAGTTAAAGTGCCATACAAAATCTCTCCTTTACAGCCTCTTGGAACGTTTTATTCCAAGGTAAAACACATGTAAACACATTTAAAGGTACAACACATGTAAAGGACCTGAATACCATTAGTTAGTTCCTACTCGAGTAGACCGATTGAATCGGTTTTTGAGTGGTGTGTCACTTTTTGGATAAATCCCACTGATTTGACATATCTGCTCTTGTCGCATTTAACAGTATGATTTAAGCCAATCTTTTGAAATGTGCAAGTGGCTACTTATCTTTAGATAGGCTTTAATCACCCCTCTCATTTTTGCAGCCCCATAGATTGCAAAATGCAGAAGAAGGAAGTGTTTTGGCCTAAGCGGGGGGGGGGGGGGGGGGGGGGAGGGGCAGATGCAAGACTTACTATCAGCAGCACCCACGTTCTTCCCAGCAGCACCACTTTTATTATTAGAAACTCCCTCTACTGCAGGTGTGGGCAAATAGAGCCCTTCCAGATGTGGGGCTGTAACTTGTCTTAGGCCCTTTTCACTTGGAGGGGGAACGGTGTAGAGCGACCTCTCACGGAGGTCGTCTATACCGTAGAGTGGACTGGTGTGGACTACTTTTCGTAGTTCAACACCAGAATCCACTCAGGAGCACCTGGAACTAGCCAGGCTGAGTGTTTTTTAAAAACCTCTTTTTCGAGGTTTTTAAAAAGCACAGAGCGCGCAGCCCCGTGCTGCTCCGTCGCCCAGCTCCAAAGTGGATTTGCAGGCGCACGCAAGTGCGTGCCTGCAGATCTGCCAGGGGTGGGCTTCCGGCTGGCGAGCTTCTCCGGTTGGTGGAGAGCCTCCACCAACTGGAAGCTGCCATCTGCGACGCCGGAGGAGTGTGGAGCAGCGAGCTTGTGCTGCTCCGCGGGGTGACGGACTTACCCGGCTGGAGGTAAGCTCCGTTTTTGGGCGTTTTCACCTGTCCCCCCCCCCCAAATGTGAAAAGGGCCTTAGTCCCTCACCATTGGCGGTGGCAAACTGGTGTTGCCAGGTTTTCAAATTATCGATACTGGATGGTCAAAATTCATGACATGCAGGATTGACAATCAGGAAATAGCTATTAATAAGCTTGTGTAGTACCTAAATTGTTGTGTGCCTTCAAGTCGTTTCTGACTTATAGCCACCCCAAAGTGAACTTATCATGGGGTTTTCTGGGGTTGAGAGTGTGTGATGCACCCAAGCCACTCCGTGGGTCTCCACAGCCAAATGAGGAACTGAATCCTGGGTTGTAGCTGAATGCTCAAACCACCACACCATGGTGGCTCTGACTACCAAATGAAAATAGCGATTTCAGTTAATCTAGTATTTCTCTACAAAACTGACATATTATCCATATTCATAAAATGTATCATGCACATGTTTTTGTCTTTATGAGGAGCCCACACCTCAAAATATGGGATTTTTTGGCATTTTGTGCAGTCTATATAAGAGAAAAAAACTTTCCAACCCTCAAACAGGGGACATGCCAATATAGTATGGGAACCCTGCCATCCCTATTACGGACAAGTTTTCTGGTCCTTAACTGAGGGACAACCCTATGGCTATAGCTGGTGGGAGCTGAAGTCCATCAACATCGAAGTGCTGATTATGAGCTAAAAACCTCTGTATTGTTTAGATCCAGGCTGTCTAAAAGATGGTATCTTCCCATATGAGCCTGTCCAAGCCCTGATATCCTCAGGAGAGACCCTTGTCTCATTCCCACCACTTTTGCAGGCATGGTTGGTGGGAGTGCAACAGAAGGACTTCTTGGCAGCTGTCCTTGGAGCTGAAACATTCATCTCAGGGAGGCTTCAGTGGCCTTATCTTTGCTGTCTTTCCTATAATATTCCGATGAGATTTTGAGAACTGAAAGTTGTTAAAGAAAGGGTTAAGAGATGGCTTTACTGTTTTCATGGAATCTTAGAGCTGAAAAAAAAAGTCCTCAGGGCCATTTAGTGCAACCTCCTGTCATGCAGGAACATACAACAAAGCATTCCTGAAAGATGTCCATCTAACCTCTCCTTAAAGAGCTCCAATGGTGGAGAGGCCACCACCCCAAGGCAGTCTATTCCACTGTTGAGAAGCTCTTACAGTATAAAAGTTCTTCCTAATTTTTAGGAGGAACCTGTTTGCTTGTAATTGGAATCCTTTCATTCATGTTATAGTTTCTGGAGCAACAGAAAACAAGATTGCTTTATCTTCTAGGTGACATCTTTTCAGATAGCTATCATGTCATCTCTCAGTCTTCTCTTCTCAAAACTAAACACACCCATTTCCCTCAGTTATTCTTCATAAGGCTTGGTTTCTGCACCTTTGATTATCTTGGGGATCTTGGTTTTAACTATATTCCATTTTTTTCCTAATAGCTTGTTACCATTTTAATTATATATTATTGTTGTTGTTGTTTAGTGATATTAACCAATCTGAGTTGCCACTTACTCCTATCTACCCTTTGGAACAATGCTACAGGTTGATGGGCTTGCTCAGAATGGAGTTATACATCACTGGTCTGTTGCCACCACTGTAGGGATTAGCAGGAATGGTAGAAAAGGTGAATTGGCAGTATGGCAGGGCTCCTGTCTGTGAGCACTTTGTACCCCATCTTTCTCCAATAAGCTCAAGACGCAGTTTTTGATTGTTTTGCTCCCATTTCACAATAGCCCTGTGAGATCAGAGAGACTGAACTGCTCAAGATCTCCTAGTGCCCTGTTGTAAATACCCCCCTTTTGGGCAAGGTGCTTGTGCATGAGGTAGCTAGGGAACTTCAGGTATTCCTGGTGGAAACAGATTATCTGGACTCATTTCAGTTTGGTTTCAGGTACAGAAAACAGCCTTAGTTGCTCTGATTGGTGGCTTAGTCTGGGGGAAAGACAGGGGAGTGCCACCCTGTTGATCTCCCTGGATCTCTCAGCTGTTTTTGATACCATTGCTCATGGTATCTTACCATGATCTGTGGGATGGGAGGCACTGTTCTACAGTGGTTCCACTCCTACTTGGACGGCTGGATTCAGAGACCGGCTTTCAGGGACTCCTGCTCATTCCCATTGCGACTGGTCTGTTGAGTGCCACAGGGCTCCATCTTATCCCTCACGCTGTTCAATATCAACACGAAGCCACTGGGGGAGATCATGAGGGGGTTTCAACTGGGGTGCCATCAGTATGCTGATGACACTCAACACTATTTCTCCCTGTCACAGGAGTCAGCCGAAATTGTGTGGGTGCCAGACCGGCGCCTGGATGCCATAATGAGTGGGATGAGGGTCAATAAACTGAAACCGAATACCAATAAAATGGAAGGTCTGTGGATTGCCTGTTCTGGGGTCTGGGAACTGGGTAAAAATTTTGTTCTGGATCGGGTTGCATTTCCCCTGAGGGAGCAGGTGCATAGCTTGGGAGTGCTCCTAGACCCATTCCTGTTATAGGAGCCCCAAGTGGACTCTGTGGCTTGGAGCGCGTGGTGCCAGCTACAGCCTTTCCTGGAAAGAGATACCCTAGCCATTGTAGTCTGTGCTCTGGTAGCCTCCCAGTTAGACTACTGTAATGCGCTCTATGTGGGGCTGCCCTTGAAGAAGACTTAGAAGCTGTAGCTAGTATAAAATGGAGCAGCTCAACTGTTAACTGGAATATCATGTAGATAGAACGTAATGCCAGTCTTAAAAGAATTGCACTGGCTGCCAGGATGCTTCTGGTCTGAATTCAAGGTGCATGTGATGATAAATGGTTTGGAACCTCAATATCTGAGCGAGTGCCTCTCTCTGTATGTGCCTGTCCAAGGATTAAGATCTGCTGGGAAGGCCTTCCTCTGTGTCCCACCGGTGAAATTAATACACTGTGTCAGGACATGGGAGAAGGCCTTCCCAGCAGTGGCACCCCAACTTTGGAATGCTCTCCCCCTGGAGACCCAACTGGCACCAACACTCATGTTGGTTAACCATCAAGTTAAAACTTGGCTGTTTACCAAAGTCTTTGGTCCTCATTCATTTAACCCAAAGACTGTTATATATAGTTTTACATTTTTAAATCTGTTTTTAACTCATATTGTTTAACATGTTTTTAGCATACTTAAATTATCTTACTGTTTTTTAACCTGTTTAACCAGTTCTAATGCTGTTTGTAAGCCAAAATGAGGTCTCTTGAAATAGGGTGGAGTCTAAATATTTCAATAAATAAATAGATAAACAATGAGTTTCATGGCTCAGTGGGGACTTCAACCTGGATCATCCACCTCTCAGTTCAACACTCCTAACCACAACATCACACTGCTGTCTGATCTCATCTTACAGTTATAACAACACTGAAACCAGCTTTCTTTATGCTTTCCCTCCAACAACCTCCATCCAACAAGGCAAACTATTTGTAAAGTGGAGACTTTTAAAAAATGCTTGTGATAGAACTCAGCAGTTTGCTGTTTAAATGAGAAATGGCAAAAAGTTTTTTATTGGGCATGCCTAAACTCTAAATTACCAGTACGCGGTAAATTATCATTTTTTTTTTTTCGTATTTGGAAAGTTGTTATAACTGGCCTTGAATGTCCACACAAAGGAAAAAGAACAAACTGAATGGGAAACTCTGGTTGCATAAGAGGAAACAGTGCTTGGCAGATAGGCAAAGCAAGGAATAATGAAGGAAGTGTGAAAATGCAGATAATGCAAAAAGCAGAGTAAGCAAAATAAGGAAGAATGGAAACAAAACTGTGGGGTTTATTGTCACACACAGGAGCTCAGAGAACCTTTGCCATTTAAAACTCCCATAAAACAGCAATTCCTCGGCATTGTTTAGTAGAATTTTCAGCAGTCATTCAAAACCTGTAATCTTGGTCACTCTTGATCTGCCATGTAGACTAATAGTGCTGAAACCAGACAGTGTAGCAGTATTTGTTCATTCTTGCTCCATAGTTCCTCAGGTGCAAGCCTGCCTTTTGTGGTATTCTTCCAGGTAAATACAATAAGAACTGAAAGAAGGAGATAGCAGCAGCTCATCTGTACCTGTTCACTTCTGGCTAGAAGCAAAGCTAGTCTGAGGCTTGAAATTGAGACAGCGCCAGCGGGCGCTGCAAACCAGCTCTGGCACAAGGAAGTGGGAACAAGGGTTGCCAGGTTTTTGATTGGGCTTTACAGCTATGCAATTTTACCAATGGCTTCATCTGCAGCACTTGAGAACTGCAGTTTTTCACATTATGAGCATTTTTGAAAAACACCATTTACTTATTCCTGTAGATCAAGGTGGGAATTTTGTGGCCTGTTGGCTCCGCACCCTGTGGTGCATGTGTGTGTCCCTGGCCCTTGCTGCCCTTGGGCCCCTCGAAGCTCCCTTTAACTTTGAAAAAATAATACAATGTAAAAAGTCTTCATGGGACATGCTTACGGAAAACAAAAACCAAAAAAAATCCACCCTCCCCCCACTGGCCAAAACATCACTTCTGGTCACAGAAAATGGGAATTGTAGTGAATGTGCCCCTCAGTTTCCTAATGCATGTCCATCCCTGCTGTAGATCAAGCTGCTCTTGAAAGCTGCCTTGCCTCTAAAACAAGAGTGGTCTATGGCTCACATGCAGCCCCCCCGCACCAGACCATTTTTGCAGCTTCCAGAGGTTATTTTTTTTTTCAGTTTTTTTGCCCCCATCCCTAGGTATTGTGGAGGGCATTTGCACCATGTCTGCAGCCCTCCTGGACCTGTCCAGGGGGTCAAAACAAATTTTTGCAAAAATTTCCATTTTTTTTAATGTGTTTCAAAATGATCCCCAGTGCCCAAGGATACCTTCCCCCCTGGATGGTGAGAAGGCCCCCATGTCCCACCAGAGAGTGTCTGGGGACATCTGGTGGCAAAACATTGATTTTTCTTTTGTAGGAGTGGGTATGGGTATGGGGTGAGCCACCCCCAAAGTCTTGAATGCTAACAAAACCCCCTAGCCTTCCACAAGTGTTCACCTCTGCTCTAAAATGTCACATGTGACAGGGGTTGAGTGAGGGCTTATCACCCGTGGACTGCCATGTAAACTATCAGGGATAGATTAGAGATATAGAGGCAATACAAAAATTCCTTAAATGGTGAACAAATACAGAACTTCACTGTTTTGTTTGTATTACTTCATCCTCATAGGGGCAGTGATGTATTTAAATCTTTTACTCCAAGTCTCAGGTCTTTACCTTCAAGTCTCAAGTCAAGTTTCGAGTCTGGGAACCAACTTTATATCCCAACCTATATTCCAGAATTTCTGGACAAAGTCAAATAAAGTCAGTTTTAACAATTTAAGCAGAGTTGACTCTCCACATTTGTGATTTTGCCATCTGGAGCTTCAGAAGTGGGGAACAGGATCCTTCTTACTCTCCCTTCTCAAAGCTGGAAGCTTTTGTGCCAATGGGCATAAAAGAGCCTGCAGCTTTGGAAGTGAGGAATAGGATCCTTCTTACTGCCCATTATTGAAACTTAGAATCATAGAATCATAGAAACGTAGAGCTGGAAGAGACCACACGGGCCATCCAGTCCAACCCCCTGCCATGCAGGAACACCCTCAAAGCACTCCCAACAGAGGGCCATCCAGCCTCTGCTTAAAAACCTCCAAAGAAGGAGACTCCACTACACTCCGAGGCAGCATATTCCACTGCCGGACAGCCCTGACTGTCAGGAAGTTCTTCCTGAGGTTCAGGTGGAATCTCCTTTCCTACAGCTTGAATCCATTGCTCCTTGTCCTGGTCTCTGGAGAAGCAGAAAACAAGCCCTCTCAGTCCTCTACATGGCATCCCTTCAAATATTTAAACATGGCTATCATGTCCCCTCTTAACCGTCTCTTCTGCAGACTAAACATATCCAGCTCTCTAAGTCTATCCTCATAGGGCATGTCTTCCAGGCCCCTCACCATTTTGGTCGCCCTCCTCTGGACCTGCTCCAGCCTGACCATGTCCTTCTTGAATCGGGGTGCCCAGAACTGGACACACTATTCAAGATGGGGTCTAACCAAAGCAGAATAGAGTGGTACCAGTACCTCCCTCGATCTAGACACCATACTCCTATTGATGCAGCCGAGAATTGCGTTGGCTTTCTTGGCTGCCGCATCACACTGCTGACTCATGTTCAGCTTGCGCTCTATTAAGACTCCTAGATCCCTTTCATACGTACTGCCATCCAGCCACGTGTCCTCCATCCTATATTTCTGTATTTCATTTTTTCTACCTAAGTGTAGGACCTTACACTTCTCTCTGTTGAATTTCATTTTGTTAGCTTTGGCCCAGCTCTCCAATCTATCCAGGTCATTTTGAATTTTGATCCTGTCCTCCGGCGTATTAGCAACCCCTCCCAATTTAGTGTCATCTGCAAATTTGATGAGCATGCCCTCTATTCCTTCATCCAAGTCGTTGATGAAGATATTGAACAGCACTGGGCCCAGGACAGAACCCTGTGGCACCCCGCTAGTCACTTTTCTCCAGGATGAAAAGCAGCCATTCGTGATCACCCTTTGGGTTCGGTCGGTCAACCAATTACAAATCCAACTAACAGTAGCCCTGTCCAGCCCGCATTTTACTAGCTTCTTTGCAAGAATGTCATCTGGAACTTTGTCAAAGGCCTTACTGAAATCAAGAAATGCTACATCCACAGCATTCCCTTCATCAAGCTAGTAACTCTATCATAAAAAGAGATAAGATTAGTCTGCCGTGACTTATTTTTGAGAAATCCATGTTGACTTCTCGTGATTACCGCATTGCTTTCTAAGTGATTAGAAACTGACTGCTTAATGATCTGCTCCAGAATCTTTCCGGGTACCGATGTCAGGCTGACTGGGCGATAATTATTTGGGTCCTCTTTTTTTCCCTTCTTGAAGATGGGGACAACATTTGCCCTCTTCCAGTCTGCTGGAACTTCTCCTGTCCTCCAAGATTTCTCAAAGATTATAGCAAGCGGTTCCGAAATGACCTCTGCCAGTTCTTTTAATATCCTAGGATGCAATTCATCTGGCCCTGGAAACTTGAATTCATCCAGTGTGGCCAGGTATTCCTGTACTACCTCTCTACCTATTATGTGCCTCATTTCCCCTGTTTCCTCCCCTGCTCCCCAACCGCCAGGTTGAGTGCTTGTATCCTTCTGGGAAAAAACTGAGGCAAAGAAGGTGTTAAGTAGTTCTGCCTTTTCTCTTCCCCTTGTTAGTAATTCGCCATCTTCTCTGCGCAGCGACCCTATCGTCTCCTTCTTTTTCCTTTTGCTACGGACATATTTAAAAAAGCCCGTTCCATTGTTTTTGATGTCTCTGGCCAGCCCAAGTTCATTCTGTGCTTTAGCCTTTCTGACCTCCTCCCTACATCTCCTAGCTACTTGCTTAAATTCTTCTTTGGTGGTTTCCCCCTTCTTCCATTTCCTGTACATGTTTCTCTTAACACTTAGCTCAACTGAGAGTTCTTTAGTCAACCATTCTGGTTTCTTCAGATGCCTTCCATTTTTCCTCCTTATTGGCACAGTTTTAGACTGTGCCTTCAGTATCTCCCTTTTAAGGAACTCCCATGCCTCCTGAACTCCTTTCCCTTTCACTATTCTTGACCACTGACTTCCAGCCAGTAGCTCCCTAAGTTTACAGAAGTCCGCTTTTTTAAAATCTAAGACGAGTGTCTGGCTACACTTATCTTCTCCTTCCCACTGAATGCCAAATTCCAATAGGGCATGGTCACTCCCCTCTAAAGATCCAACCACTTCTACCTCATTAACAAGGTCATCCCTGTTGGTCAGGATCAGATCTAGAATATTTGATCCCCTTGTGGCCTCTTCCACCTTCTGGACCGTGAAACTGTCTGCAAGACAAGCAAGAAACTTGCTGGACCTTGCTGTCTTGGCAGAGTTTGACTGCCAACATATATCCGGGTAATTGAAATCTCCCATTATTACTGTATCTCTCCTTTTTGAATGTGCAGTCATTTGGTTCAGAAAGGCGCCATCAAAGTCCTCAGTCTGGGTTGGAGGTCTGTAGTAAACCCCCACCAGAATATCCCTATTGTTTCTCGCTCCCTTAATTCTTACCCAGATGCTCTCAACCTGGCTTTCTGGGTTTAAGTCACAGATCTCTTCACAGGTGAAAACATCCTTGACAAACAAGGCTACTCCTCCTCCTTTCTTGTTTGGTCTATTTTTACAAAATAGGCTATACCCCTCTATTCCTACATTCCAATCCTGAGACTCATCCCACCAGGTCTCAGTGATGCCTATCAAATCGTATTTATTTTGTTGTACTAGGAGTTCAAGTTCATCTTGCTTGTTTCCCATACTCTGTGCATTAGTGTAGAGACACTTAAGTCCCCGGGCCCTTCCTGCAAGTCCTGTACTATAGTTTCTACTCCTCCCACCATTGGCCGCTTGTACTACTTGTCCAATATCATTTGGGCCTTTTCCCCCTGTGCTCGCCGAGTCCTGGCCTTGAATAATATTGTCTTCTTCCCCAGCGGAACTTAGTTTAAAGACCTCTTAATCCTCCTTGCGAGACTGTTTGCAAAAACATTCCTGCCAAGTTTCGTGAGGTGCAGCCCATCCCTTGCTAGAAGCCCACATTCATGGAAATTCAGGCCGTGTTCCAAAAACCCAAACTGTTGCTGGCGGCACCATGTGCGGAGCCAGTTGTTGACCTCTGGTATTGCCCTTTCCCTACGTGCGCCATATCCTTGAACAGGGAGGAGAGACGAAATGACACCTGCGCATCAAGGTCCTTAAGCTTTGTCCCCATAAGCTCGTAGTCCTTTGCGATGTGGTAAAAGCTGCTCCTCGCAGTGTCATTGGTTCCCACATGAATCAAAATGAGGGGCTTATGGTCAGTGGGCTTGACCAGCCTGGTTAGCCTCTCCGTTATGTGGTTGATCTTGGCCCCAGGAAGACAGCAGACCTCTCGATTGAGCTTGTCCGGTTTGCAAATTGCCGTTTTGGTTCCTCTGAGCAAGGAGTCCCCAACAACCAGAACTCGCCTCCTCTGAGGCTGGTCCAGGGCTCCTCGACGAGCATGTTCTTCTAGGACTGCCTGGGTATTCTGTTGAGCCTGGGAGCGTTGATCTAGTTCCCATTGCCGAAGTTGGATTCCTTCTCGTGGACATTCTGTTCCCTCCTCCTGGTGCTCCTCATCATTCGTAAGGCCAAGAACTTTGAAGCGATTGTGTAGGTTGAGAGTCTCTGTTACCTTCCTGGACCTTCTGCTCCTCCGTGTGACATTCCTCCAAGCCTCCGTTTCCCAGCACAGTGTGTTGACTTCCTGATCTGGCAGGTCCTCTGCGCATTCGGTCTTCTGGTACATTTTCTCTGCCCTATCCAAAAACTCCTCCCCTTCCGTAATAAGATGGAGATTAGAAACTCGTGCCTCCAGCTGGCAAACCTTCTCCTCCAAGAAGATCACCAGCTTGCACTTGGTGCAGGTGTACCCAACAACATCTTGTGGCAAGAAAAGGAACATCCCACAAGTGCTACAGGTGACCGTGGCAGCTCCCTCCCCTTCCATCCTAGATACTACAGACAGTAGTACAGGAAGTAGTTCTAGAAAGAATAACTGGGCTTTCTTTCTGAAATTCAGCTGTGTAAGCTATGTCTGCTCCACTGATTGCCAAGGGTTAAACTTGAAGGATTGAAGTAGAGGACTTCAACAGCGCGTGCCAAAGGCACGCGCCGTTGGGAGCTCCTAATAAGACTCCCTCCCCCTAGCTGGCTCCTCCCCTCATTAGTCAGACCGTGTGCTCAGGGAGAACACACGGCCAGCACAAGGAGACTAAACAAAAACAAGCAAAAACTTCAAAGGCTTCAGAAGGAAGGATCTTTCCTCTTCAAGCCTGTTGCCTAACATTTGCTGTTCCCCTCTGAGAAATGCACCCTACACTTTGGAAGCAAGTCTTGTCTTCTACTCTGAGGAAAAATTTTAGAAGGCTCTTCTGATATACAGCAGGGACAGGCTGTTGAGCAGACCTCAAAGCTGCCCCAAGCCCATAAACCAACCCGTTTGCTGTTCCCTTCTGAGAAATGCACCCACACTTTGGGTTTGAGATGGATCGTCATGTGACCAGTAGGCAAAAAGAGATGGAGCTGCTGTTCTGGATGAATATGTTACTGAACCAAAAGCAGCAAGTCAGTCACTAAAAATTTACAAGTCTCAAGTCAAGTCAGTGCCTCAGTTATTGCTGAGTCAAGTCCGAGTCAAGTCACTGAAGCGACTTAAGTCCAACTTGAGTCTGAGTCAATTGACTCAAGTCTACATCACTGCATAGAGGTATTCTATGAGGAATAAATTTCCATAGAAGGGACTAGAACGTTAAAACAATTGAGGGGAGGGGGTTGATGACAAAGGCATCAGTAAATTAATTTACAATTGCAACATGATGAGAAATAATTTCACTCCTTTTGCAGTGTAACTGCAACTGTTTTAGTTATTGATATGTGGCCTTCCCTGAGGGTGGCCTGTGAGATTCTGACCTTTTAAGAAAGTAACTTTAAAAAAAATCTTTTGTTATGTGCCTTCATATTAACATGGAGAGCCATCATTGGATTTTACTGGTAAGAGTTGTTCAAAGAAGGTTTGCCATTGCCTTCCTCTGAAGTTCAGTGGTTCTTCTAAGGTCATCCAGTGGCTTTCCGTGGCTCAGCAAGGATTCAAACCATGGTTTCTGAGAGTCCCAGGGCAGTGGTTCTTAACCTTTCCTTTACAGACCTCCCTTAAGTATCTTTTGTTGCAACAGACCACCAAGACTGAACTCAAGATTTAAAACCCTAGGGTGCATCAAGAGACTTCACATTTGGAGAGAAGGGAGAAATAAGTAAATGCACACACTTGTATTATAATATTTTTATTGGAATGATTCCATCCAAATTCATCTGTCTTTCTTGCTTTTTTCCTTTCTATTTTAACCACAAAAGCTCATAACATTTCTTCCAGCCTTTATGGACCCCTTGTGAGAACACCATGGCTTCCCGGGGGGTTCACAGACCACAGGTGAAGAACCACTGTTCAAGGGTTTTTTCATATGAGGGAGGTAAATCACACTTACGACAGGATAATAGCATCTTTGGCTGGAAGTTATCATGTGACCTCATTCCTTTTCTGTTATTCTTCTGGTGGGAGACTATTTGGAAAGTATTTCTTTTACAAGAGAGGCCATTAATGGATTAATCCCTCCTTTGTAAAAGAAATACTTTCCAAATGATCTCCCACTGGAAAACAACAGATGAAGCAGGTCACATGATAAGTCCCAGCCAAAAATGCTATTATCCTGCAGTAAGTGCAATTTACCTGCCTCATGTGTTAAAGGCCCTAGTCTAACACTCAAGCCACTACAGCATGCTGGATGTCTATTTTAGCTATTTAGCCTAGGAGTAAATATTTTAATCTCTTCTGAAATAAATACAAAGTAAATAGTTACTTTGTAAAAACTGCATCTGCAGAAAAATGCTTAGGGTCTCAGAAATGCTAATTACCTTTTCAAACATAGTTTTCTAAATTCTGGGAGAAAGTCAATCAGAAACAACCCAATCCCAAAGTCTATTTTAATATCACTAAACTGAATGTGCAGCATAAAAATAAAATGACCTGACTCAGTGTGCTCATTCACTTCAAGCTCATTCACTTTAAGACTGCAGATGAATGAGAAAGTGAAGGTGTAAATAAAATGTGAGGCATATCCAACTAATAAAAAATGCTTTATTGATCAATAACAGATGTAAAATTCATCTTCATACTTAAAGCACCAACAATATAATACAGCTGCAATTAAAAAACCAAAACAAAACAAGGATCCTAACCTGAGTAGAAGGATCAGAACTATTCAGATCCCACTTACAGCAAAGGACATTTATAGAAGTCTGTGTACGCTTTGTGATGAGGCACTCAGGATATAAATGTCTAGTTCTCATGACTTGGAAGTCTTTCTAGAACATAATTTTAGAGTACTCTAGAACATAATTTTAGAGTATTTAAACTTTCGTTTAAGCCAGAAGTTTCCCATAAAAGCAGAACTTCTGAAATGGAGATATTGCATTTCCTTGCTCTTCAAATAACAGTAACTTATTATTGGACAGGGCGAGGGATTTTCTCTCTATTCACTAGTGTCAGAGGGTTGTATAATACTGCAGGCATCTACCAGATTGTCCTCTGATATCATTAGTGACAGGCTGCATAAGGCACCCACAAAAATCTATATTTCTTCAGTGGCTGAGAGTTCTTGTGCATACCTGTTGATGTAACTGTTTTTGGCTTGTTTGTTTTTTTACAAAAATTATGAATCCAGTACGGATACATACAAGGATACATTCACAACAGTTTGCTCAAACTAGACAGTAAGTTAATCACATATTTTTCAGAAGACTTCTGAAAAAGACAGTTCTATTTATCATAGCATGTGATTTTCTCCACCTACCTTCCTTGTATTTAGCGTGCTTTATTTTGTGATTGGTCACTGGAAAGTAAACTAAGACTTAATTAGCAAGTGTGATTCCTGAGGCACTTGTTTCTGAGGAAATCCAGTTGTGGGAGGAAAAATGGGTAACAGTATAGAATATAGTACAGTATTTATCTTATCTATACTTGGTCTTCCCCATCTTCACTTTTAAGATTTATTTCATGAGCCTCTTCAATGCTGAACTCATCAATATTTTCAGCCAAATACAGAATTAAGCACACTTAATTCCATGGAAATCAACAGGAATAAATCCACTTAACTCTATATGAAATTAATGCCACAAAATTTTAAATAACTATATATACTTTACAGAATCTTAAAAAATCTGTAAAAAATTATACATTCCATTCTATAAAATATTTGTTCCAAGTTATGCTGTATCTAGATCATATCAGATTACATTACACTGTTCAAGTAAAAAGTAATATTTTAAACCCCATATTAACAAGAACTTGAATATTATATTAGGGATAGAAATAAGTTAGACGAATGTTGCATTGCATTCTTTATGAAGTTGTAATTAATAAGAAAGTACAAAAGCTGTTAATTAAACCAGTTACTAGTTCTGCAGACCATTTTAGCTTATGTACATCTGAACAGCAACAAAAAAGAAGAAACATATTTTTGCACATCTTTGAAGACACTGTTGGATCCATATTCTATGAAATAAATGGGATTTTAGGTGATCATGATCAGTGCAAGCCCCACATATTTCAGTGGGTCTATCGTCAAGTATTTGGGTCCAATCCATTATTTTTATTAGTAAAACCAATTAATAAGAACAGAATCCAAAAACCAACAGAACTATTTTTCATATGTTCCTTCTCTTCTATTTTCTTTTAACAAAAAAAAAAAAGAAGAAGAAGAAAAGAAGAAGAAAAAGCAAAAGAAAAAGTAATGTAGCTTTTCCTTTAAAAATGGCTTGCACTCATAATCAGGGGAAAAACTTGATGAACAAGTGAAAAGGTAAAAGAAAATGCTACAATAAGTACTCTGACAGTCTACCATAATAAGCTCTACTGTATACAGATGGATGGATATGTATGCACGTACACACACTGAAATAATGAAGTACAGTAATGATAAAATTATGGCTGTGATCCAGTGGTGTGTTTGTGCTGGATTCTGCTGTTTCCACCAGAATCAGCAACTCCAGGTCCCTCCTGCAGCCTCCCCCCAAACAGCCTCCCTCGGACTGCTGAGAAAGTCCCTAGAATGGGGTTTTTGGTGTGGGCAAAGAAAGATGTGGAAGGAGGGAAAAAGGAGGAAAGTGTCAATTCTAGTAGCATTGGATAATGAAGCACACTGTAATATCTCAGCCACTTTCTGTAAGAAAACTAAAACTGAAGGCAGGTTCTCCTTAATGTATCATAAATTAGGTATAAAATGCTTAATATGGCTTCTTAAAGAAAATAATATGATGTATACAATTGATGGCAAAGTTATGTATTCTGGACACTTTTATTTCCTGACTCACCTCTATGTTTATAGAGATATTGCTCTTTTAAAAATGATGCTTTCTTCTTCAAAGAAAACAGACATGAAGATAAAATTACACCGGAGGGAGAAGGCTTGCTGGAAGAGCAATAGTTTTAATACCCATAGGCTGCAAGCCACTGCACTTCCATTGACGGACAAACCCCACTGAACTTACTAGGGCTTATCTAGAAGACATGTATGGGTTAGTACTCTCAAGTACACTCTGATTCCAAATGGGGCAAGGATGGCAAATAGCCAATTCTGTAGTCCAAATGACAACACATTCTCCCACCTTTGAAAAAAGGGTAATTGTGTTTTGAACTGTGGGGTCCCTATTTTCCCCTCTTGAGGGAGGCTTTTTCTCACAGTTTAACAGATAGCATTGCATTTGTGTGCAAATGCACCATGGCTTCTGTAAGAATGGCCCTGAATGCCAGAGAGATAAAGAGGAAACAAACTAATTATTGGAAAAATTAGAGACCAGAGCTGAGCCCTTCTTATCCAGGCTGTGCTCAGGTCCTGCTGTTGGGCTTTCCATGGGGGAATCTAGGTGAGAGATGTTGTTGGGCTAGATAGGCTCTGACAACAGGGCTTTTCTTATGTATATTGTGGACTTCATTTTGAGATATTGCTTCCTGTTTGAATTAACTGTTCCACGGAGACTATGATCTCAATAAACCCATGCAGAATAATAAAGATAATGTCAAAAAAATGGAAAGGACTTAAAAAATTGAAGCCTGGTTTCTTTGGAAGACCTGGATTTTGAGAAATAAACCATGAGTAAACATAAGTTATCATCAAATAGCCTTCAGTGAATTGAAAGTAGACTGTTCCAATACTTCCACAAAACTTGATTACATGAATTTCCCTCTCTCAAAAAACGCCCTCTGAGAAATATTAACTGGGATTAAAAAACAAATAAAATTGTATCTGTTATTTAAATTGTATAAAACACTAGTTAATAGAATTTTGAGGATTTTGGCAGAATTATCTGTCCTTCTTTATACAGAATTCATGCATGTCTTTCAATAAATATGTGAAGGCCATGCTGTTCAACACCTCTCAGGAAAGGCAAAGGAAGCAAGAAATTTTCAGCTGTGATGGAGTCATAAGATAAAACTTAAACAGCAGTCTTCTGTGATGGAACGTCACCAACTCTATATGAAAATTTGATGCCTGTATCAAACATTGATTTCAGTATCTCCTTGGGAGGAATCTCTTGCACTGCAAAATTAAATTCAATTTCCCCAACAGGAGAAGTTCATCATCCTTGTGCGCAGTTAAGAAATTGTACAGAATGACCTTTCTGCCAAAGAGTTCAACTGAACGACAGAAACATATCCTTGCTTGAATTGTTTCAAGTTCTTCATATCTTCTATCCAAGAGAAATCTTCTTGATACACAGAAATTATTTACAGAATTCAAAAGCTCAGGTCTCTGGGAAAAGAAAGAAGGGGAGAAAGAAAAGAAGGAACAAAGAAAAGAAAAAGTAATTAAAAGGATCCATGGTACATAATGGTGTCTGTTTTTAAAAAAACAGATAATCTTCTATTTTAGACCTCTCCATTAATTCTGTTCTGGAATACCTTGGTGACAGTCAAGTCTTTCTAACTTCTATAATTCTGTGAAACGTATATAACAATAGGTTAACAAGTGTATAAAGCCTTTACCGGACTTTTACTTGGAGTGTCCTTTATCTTTGACCTTTACCCAAAATTAGGACATGTGCTGAACTCAAGAGGACTATTCTACCAGCAGGACCACCTCTACTACTTTCACAAGACCATAAATCAGCAGACAAAAAGCATATTGCCTTTTACAACAGAAGGTCTCTGCCTGAGAAGCTTATACACCAAATTTTACCATTTGGGGACTGAAGGTAACCATGGGAAAATTATTTCGATTACACTTAAACTTTCTTGGAGCCCAGTCCTGTTTATGTTTTCTTAGTAGTCAAGATACAATAGAGGCACTTAAACTTACAGTGTGAACTGGGAGAAAGTGGATTTGGAGAAGATTTTCATTGTCTCTCAGATTACTAGAACCCAGTGGAGTCATCCACTAAAGATGAATGATGGGACAGATATAGTTAAAATGTGGGGTTTGGTTCCACAAGATATAGTGATGGCTACCAACTTGAGTGGCTTTAAAATGGAGCTGGACAAATTAATGGAGGTTAAACCCATCAGTGGTTACTAGTCAGAACAGCTATGTTTCACCTCTGTATCAGAGGCAGATGTTGCACTTATGTCTCACTGGAACGTTTTCTACAGACAGCCAGTTGGCTACCGTGTGAACAGAAAGCTGTCCTGACTATCCTTTTAGACTGATCCACCACAGTTTTTCTGATATTCTTAACGAATCCCACAATGCTGAGTTGACTTTAGTGCAAAATCAGCAGCAGATTAGAGAGCAAAAGGCCACAGTAGTCAAAGTAAGATATAAATGAAATTTTAATTTTGATTATTGCTTTATTTTTTAAAAAAAGAAGACAAAAATAGTACAATAAATTTTTTAAAAAACCCTAAATTTTACAGTTTTACCCATGGAAAGTTAAAATTGACTTCCAGCTCTGAGAGAGGTTAATTGTTGTTAACTGCCATCAAGACGATCTCAACTTATGGCAGTCCTATGGGTGAGAGATCTCGAAGTCACCGTCCTCAAACAGCCTTCTCAAGTCTTACAGATTTAGGGGCATTTCTTCCTTGATTGAGTCTCTCCATCTGTAATGTGATCTTCCTCTTTTTCTACTGGTTAATACAACTGTATTAAACGGTATATTCATGGTGCTTAAAATAATTCTGAGCCACACAGCCTTTCACTGGCTATTGGAAAGAGTGTTTCTCTTCCTGTCACTTTGACAGATGGCATCAGCAAATACTGGTGCTACTCTTCTGACATGGCAAAATGACACTATAGAGAAGGAGTACTGGCAGACAGCCCAGAAATTCCATCTTGCCTTTAGTCCAAAACACCTGAATCTGTTGACGTTTTTAGTATGCCAAAGGGCTAGTGGGTGTTTTGTTTTGTTACCCACTAAGCATCTGATGGCAATTTAACCAGACTAGGATGTTGTTACTGCACTGAAATTAATCATAGTCTATATGGAAAAGCCAGCAGTTACATCTATACATATGGCTGTGTTTAATTTCAAAACTACTTCTATCATTTGAATGAGATAAAATGAGTTTTGGGTCCACACTTTTGTGCTTGCTGTATGTCTCAGTCTGGCTTTCCAGTATTGCAGTAGCCCTTTGTGGAATTAAGTGCAAAGGGTGACTTTAATGTGTTGTGACAGTAACTAGAGGCTGGATTGGCCTGAAGGCTGGATAAACAATGGCCATAACTTCCCAGAGTTAAGAGCCACAGACAGGATAAAGGTTTCAATTCATCCAAACAAAACAAAACAAAATGAGAAACCCATTTCCTCATACTCTAACAGTTTTTTTTTCCCTGTGGCAGGTGAGGGCTGTACCTTGTCTTGATTTTCCTTGCCTCTTCTCTTGTGCTCTTCATCTAAATGGTTTTCTTTTCCTTACACTATCTGGTCATCCTATACTCAACTTTCTCTCTTATGCTGAGACTCATCAGTCTCACTTGCTGACTTCAAGTGACTCAACAGCATAGGATGCTGCCTTATACCAAATCAGACCTTTGGTTCATCCAGTCCAGTATTGTCGCATTTGACCAGTAGCACTTTCCAGGGTTACAGGCAGGAGTCCTTCTTAGCCCTACTGGGGGGATCTCTGCCTGGTAGCCTTCCTTTCGAGGACTAACCAGGGCTGAGCTGCTGAAGTTCCAAAATCAGAGCAGATCAGGTTTGGTCTGGCTTGCATGATGATGACCTCATTTTTGAACGTTATCAGCCACAGCTCAATAAGTGAGTGACTCAGTACTGCAGCGCTAGGTTATACATTGTCTCTTCTGCTCTACAGTTTCCTTACTTTGTTCCTTAACAGTTCTTATTCTCAGCTGTCTTTCTGCCAACATATACTTCTCTCTCTATACAGCTTTTTGAAGGGCTAAATGTGGAGCTGTGGTTGTAAAGGAGTATTGGGGAGGCTGCTTGTCATGGGAATAAATTTCTGCCAAGATTGCCTGTTGCCAAAGAACTGACCTAAAGCTTTTAAAAGTCCAGAAAAGCCCAGGGACTGTTTTGAGCCGTGCCATATTTTTAAATCATCTAATGGGGAAAAATCCAAATAGCTCTCCATTTCCATAAATATCACAGCAAACTGTGTTCCAGAGTTTCCTAGGCTGGGCTTCCGGCAGAGATGAAGTGAAGTGTGTATGGGGAAAAAGGAGGGACAGTGCTCTCTAGTTTAAATAATCTGCGCATTTGGGCATAAATTAGCACAGAATTTGTCTTTCATATACTTAATACTAAAAATGTGGTTTAACATGAATTCATAACTTCCTTAAAAAGATTTTTTTTTTAAATGGGAGGGCGACAAACCAAGAATGTGTACAGAAGAAGAATTAACGGCTGAAGGGCATGAACTAAATTGGTTTCCATGGAGACAACTCAGAGAAAGATTTAGAATGGACCAAAAACTACACAGATTTGAGAGAAAAGAGAATCATAGAAATGTAGAGTTGGAAGAGACCACACGGGCCATCCAGTCCAACCCCCTGCCATGCAGGAACACCCTCAAAGCACTCCCGACAGATGGCCACCCAGTCTCTGCTTAAAAAACCTCCAAGGAAGGAGATTCCACTACACTCCGAGGCAGCATATGCCACTGCCGGACAGCCCTGACCGTCAGGAAGTTCTTCCTGAGGTTCAGGTGGAATCTCCTTTCCTGCAGCTTGAATCCATTGCTCCTTGTTCTGGTCTCCGGAGCGGCAGAAAACAAGCCCTCTCCTTCCTCTACATGGCATCCCTTCAAATATTTAAACAGAATGAGTTAGATGTACTGATGAAAGATAACCAAAAGAAAAGAATTTCCAAATTTTACAAATTATTGCTGAAAAGAGAAATGGAATCAGAAGTAGTCAAAGATACAATGGATAGATGGGCACAGAATTTGAGACATTCAATTGAATTAGAAACTTGGGAAAGAGTGTGGAAAATAGATATAAAATTTACACCAAACTTAAATTTAAGAGAAAACTTTTATAAAATGTTTTACAGAGGGTAGATGACCCCAGAAAGATTACAAAAAATAATGAAAAATGGGAATTCAAATTGTTGGAAGTGTGATGAAAAGACAGGGTCTTTTTCCACATGTGGTAGACATGTAGGATAGCAAAAAAATTTTGGAAGGGGGTACATGACGAAATCCAAAGAATTTGAAAGCTGAATTTCGAAATGAAACCGGAGCTTTATTTGTTAAATATGCTAGGGCAACAAAGGGAAATAAGAAGTCATCAGAAGATATTATTATATCTAATAACTGTGGCAAGGTTGACATATGTGCAGCACTGGAAAGAAAAGAAACATATTGATATAGAAGAATGGAAGTTAAAAGTTCTGGATATGATAGAGATGGAAAAATTAGCATTTTCTTTGAAGAATAAATCTATCCAGAACTTTGAGAAAGAATGGAAAAGAGTATTGGATTGAGTAAGGATATAAATGTATAAGAAATCAAAGAAGAAATAATGTAACTGTCTGTAAGATGGAAATTATGTTTGTAATGGAATGAAAATAAGCAATTTCAACTGGAAGATTTAAGCATGGAAGTATGAGAGGTTTTTTGGGGGGGGGTTTTGAGACAAACTTTCAATAAAAATTATACCCCCTCCCAAATTATTTATTTATTTATTTTAGTATAATAGCATAGAATTTGACTATGCTCTCACTGATGGGGAAAAATAAGCAAAATTGCTGTTCCTGGGACAACAGCAGAACAGAAGGAAGCGCTTATAAGAATATGGCAGGAGTCCTGCCGGTGCCATAAACAAGTGTAAACTCCCATGTAGTTTTTGCCAATTACGGATCAGAGGTATTCAGTTCATGGTTGAGTAAGCACAGTTCCACAAATGTAACCACTTCACTTAGACCTAAATCCTATTGTTTGTTCTGACTAGAATAGAGCCATTCAGCCAATTGGATTTACTCATATGTTGATTCTCCACTCAGCAATGGATTCAATGGATCTACTCTAGTTGGAATAAATCAATAAGATTCCAGGCTATGTGGTTTCCTTTGGCATTGCAAATCTTCGTCCACTTCCTGATTCACTGACATAATTTTGGCCACAATGCTGAATCATAGTTTAATGTTATCTGACTGAACTTGGGTTCCTCTCCTTTGGAATGAGAAAACATTTATTCCTTTTTTCAGCTAACCAAGGTTTGTTGTTATATGCATACTGGGACAAACTGCAGTTTGTCTTCCTCGTGATTTGGGAGAAGAAAAAGATAATTTAAATGAGTTTCTGATTGTGGCTTGTTTCCTTAAATCACAGTTAAGACTAACCACAGTTTGTCCATGTTCACATGCAATGACTACCTTGAATCCCAGTCTTGGACAAAGGTGAAATTAAAGATTACAATGAAGTGAAAATGGAAGCTAATGTTTCCAATCTCATCTTATTTCTGTTCTGGAAAAATAGAAGAAAGGGGAAACAGGAATTCATGGCTTGTGCAAGTGATAACTCAACTATACTGCAGCATCATGTCCAAACCTAGTTAATATCATAATATATTTCTGCTGCACTGTATGAATAAATGACCTAGTTTCATCAGGTCTTTCCATGCAAGGAAAAGTAGTAACACTAGAAGTATACATGTTGTCTGCAGATTGAAATAGTTCTGTTCTACAAGACTACTATTCTACAAGTCCTGCCAGCTTAGTGGGTGAGTCCTTGCAACCAACATCCTTGGCTTTGGCCAGTTGTTGTCACCTCCAAGTCCAGTTGTTCCTTTCTTATCAAGGAGCTGCTTGTACTAAACTCTTAGACCTCTATTGGGGTAACCTGTTGCATAAAAAGCATTTTTTTCTCTAAATGAAACAAAATGTTTTAAAGATATAGTGTTATAGTGTAAAATGCCATTTCACTGAGACACTGATGCACTATAAGGCTAATTTAAAAAAAAAGGAGAGGAGATTTTTTGTTTTGTTTTGATACCTCTTGGAATTAAAAAGAAACCCATATGAAGGTGGGAATAAAATGTTGTAGCTCATGCTAGGAATTGCTAGAAATCAATCTGGGACAACAGAAAAATTGCCCAGTTATTTAAAAAAAACCCAAACCTCTGAGACTTATAGCACCACCAGGTATTGAAATCCCCAGCAAACCTCCAGGAACTTCTTGATATATGTGCCCTATCTGGAGGAACCATAGATGACAGATTGCAGCTTACCTCTCTGTTACTTACTGACTGAGGCTGATGGCTTCTGAACTCCAAAAGCAGTAATAAAGATATTCACAACTACTATAATAAACACCAGTCCAGTTGCAAGATTATTCAGGAAATCCAGCTTGGCATGTTTTGCAGGATTATTAAGATCATATTTGACTGCAAAAAAAAAAAAAAAAAAAAAAAAAAAAAAAAAAAAAAATCAATGAGGGAAAAAGATGCATTTATCACAAGAGTACAATTACACACACAGCTGGTATTTGTTACTGTTTTCTAAATATCTACTACGTGTGTAATGTGCGTACTGTTTTCTAAGCCGGGTCAGTGTGGTGTAGGAGTTTGATTCTAACTAGGATTCTGGGAGACAAGGTTTGTACCCCTGCTCAGCCATGGATATCCCACTGACTAACTACAGGCAAAACACTCTCTCTCAGCCTTAGAGAAAGACAACAGCAAGCCTCCTCTGAATAAATCTTGCCAGCAACACCCCATGAGAAACTCACCTTAAGGTTTCCATAAATAAGAAATGCCTTGAAAGTGTCCATCCTCACCTCCCCATTTTCTAATTACTGTTTCAAATGAAAAGAAGCCAGCATAAGGAAATAATGTTTTGAAAGCATGTAACAAAAGATCTCATATGAGAAATGTGGAACTGTTCAGGGATCAGTCCCTCCCAATCTAGCACCCTCTAGATGTTTTGGGCTTCAAATCTTTCAGCACTTGTCTATTCATGAGAACTGATGGGAATTGCAGTCCAAAACATTTGGAGAACAATACGATGGGAAAGGCTGATTCAGATTCTGAAGAGATAAATAATAATAGTAATAATTCTCTCAAGGCATTTCACTAGCTTCTTGACAAAGATTTGCAAACGTGGCCCAGTTTTAAGCATGTTAAAGTATTTAAAAGGAAATGTTCTTAATAAGGAAATAATTACTATAATCAGCCACAAAAATGACTATATGGATTCAAAAGACTTCATAATCTGGAATCTACAGAGTTTCTCTAATTTTAAATGGTATATGGAAACTTAGCTTTTGATTTCTGAAAAAGTCTTTGCCAAAATTTTCCTCTTTATTTGCCTAAGATCAGTTATTCTAAGGCTATTTCTTCTTACCACTTTCATTTTTACAAAAAGGGAACATTACACCTGCTTAACCAGATGGTATGGGTCAAAGACTTGCAAGTGATGCTTAGCCCTACTCAGAGCTTTGGCTGTATAAAGCATCTGTTCGCTTGTGTTTTCTCTTTGCTAAAGGGTAAAGGGAGTTGGATGAACAGAAATGTAGCTCACATGGAGTTATTTTTACTCCCAGCTCTTGAAAAATGTATAAATGGGCTAAATTAAATATGTATGCTCATGCTTGGAATTGTATGAGGTCTGGAAGAAGTGTTCCACATTTTTGTTCCTCAGCTCTCTCCTCAAATGAACTTCCATGAGCTGGCTGGAAAGGACAGACAGGACAAAACTGAGTCCAATATGTTTTTCCTTTGTTGTGTTTTCTGCCATGAACATGCATGAGCCAGAAAGTACTGTCAAGGTTCCAGTCTACCCCCGGAGCAATGGCTGTGAAGATATGGATGGGTAAAGCTGAACAATTACCTCACCTTTCTCTCATTTTTATTTGTTTAAGGCGATTCCAGCAAAATAAGAAAAATGAAGTAAGGGCTTTAAAAGTTTCAAGTACAAAGTTCTGGAGCATGTGGTGACCTCCCAGCTCCAAGGGTTTCTAGATGAAACAGATTATTTAGATCCATTTCAATCTGGCTTCAGGCCTGATTATGGGACAGAGACAGCTTTGGTTGTCTTGGGGATGACCTGTGCAGGGAACTAGACAAGGGGAGTGTGTCCCTGTTGGTTCTCCTGGACCTCTCAGTGACTTTTGATACTATTGACCATGGTATCCCTCTGGGCCAACTCTCTGGGATGGGACTTGGGGGCACTGTTATGCAGTGATTCAAGTCATTCTTGGAGGGACAAACTGAGAAGGTAGTGCTGGGGGACTCTTGTTCAGCTCCCTGGCTATTGGTCCACAGGGTTCCAGTTTGTCCCCCATGCTGTTCAATTTCTACATGAAACCACTGGGAAAGGTCATTCAGAGTTTTGGGGTTCAGTGTCACCAATATACTGATGACACTCAATGCTACTTCTCCGTTCCATCTGATTCCAAGAGTCCAAATGTCTCTGTGCTGAACCAACATCTGTTGTCAGTAAATGAGGGCAAACAAATAATCCAGACAAGACGGAGGTGCTCCTAGTCAGCTGAAAGGCAGATCAGGGAACAGGGACTTTGCCTGTGCTGGGTGGGGTTACTCTCCCCCTAAAACCTCAGGTTCACAGCCTTGGTGTTTTCCTGGACTCAGCTCTGAGCCTGGATGCCCAGGTTTCAGCAGCGACCAGGTGTGCATTTGTACAGTTAAAACTTCTGCGCCAGCTGCATCCCTTCTTTGAAATGTCAGATCTGGCTACAGTGAGACACGCCTTGATTACATGTCGGTTAGGCATGTTAGCAACACACTCTACATGGGGCTGCCTTTGGAAACTGTTCAGAAACTTCAGCAGGTTCAAAACGCAGTGGCGTATGGAGGCTCAACAGAACCCAGGGCAAGCATGGAAGTCGCACTCGTAGATGCTGCTGCCACTGCCCCCTCACCACACTGGGCCAGGAAGGACCATGGCAGGGATGGGGCAATACCAGGTGGGCGCAGGGTGAGTGGTGGGGGTGGGGTGAACAGCGGTAGGCAGCAGTGGGGGAGCAGATGGAGAGGTTCTCTTTTTGGCACCCCCTGGCACCCCCAGACATGCCTCTGTCAAAACGCAGCAGTAAGAATGCTGACTGGGGCCAGTTATAGGGAGCATATAACTTGCTTGTTAAAACAGCTTCACTGGCTATCTCTTTGTGTCTAGGCACAATTCAAAGTGCTGGTTACGACCTATAAAGCCCCATATGGCTTAGGTCCAGACTATTTGAAAAACTGTACCTCCCTGTTACAGCCCTAAGATCTGCTGGGGAAGGCTTCTCTCGGTCCCAGTACCATCCCAGGCTTGTCTGGTGAGTACATGAGAGAGAGCCTTCTCAGTGGCCGCTCCCACCCTGTGGAATCTCTTCTGTGGGAGGCTAGGCTGGCCCCCTCCCTGCTCTCCATTTGTAGGCAAAGACATTTCTTTTCAAGCAGGCCTTTAATGGGTGAGCTGAGGAACTTTTATTTATTAAGCTTTTTTTTTAAAAAAATGTACGTTTTTATAATTTTGAATGTTTTTAATGTTTTTAATTGTTGTAAATGTTTTTAACTTTTTTGGAAGCTGCTTTGGATGCCACTTTATGAGAAAAGGTGGTATATAAATACAATAAATAAATAAATAAATCCGTAAATGCAATCCATAAATACTACTTTATAAAAAGGTATAAATGCCTGTTGAACCAGTTACAGAAAAAGTACAGGAGACTTAATTCATAGGAGTGCTTTAACTGTGTATTCCTGCATGGCGAAGGATTGGACCAGATAGCCCTTGTAGTCCCTTCCAACTCTATATGATTCTGTGATTCCTTTGAACAGTGGGATTCCTATTCTGTCTCACAAAATACTTTGCAGACTTCCCTAAGAGATGGAAACAGGCTATTGTGTGACCTCTCCTGGAAATCCCCATCCAAAATTCCCATGGCACAGCATCCCATGTCTCAGAAACCACAAGAACGCAAAAAACTAAACTAAAACTAAAAAACTAAAACTAAATCATGATTCCAAGAAATGGAAACAATCTGGTGTTTTCTGGATGTCACAATCCAATTTTCAGGAATTGGTACAGCTGTTTGATTACAACATTAGGGCATTTCCCCCCCCAGTAGACTGCTCTGATTGTTACTGGCTCAGTGTGTAACTCTCTGAATTATGTATTCAC
The DNA here is from genome assembly GCA_030412105.1 of Cyclura pinguis. Taxonomy (NCBI): domain Eukaryota; kingdom Metazoa; phylum Chordata; class Lepidosauria; order Squamata; family Iguanidae; genus Cyclura; species Cyclura pinguis. Next base: position 83,831,619 of record CM059600.1, read on the forward strand.
AAAGTCATCTAGCTGTACAGCTGACACACACAATGACTCTTCAACAATGTGGGCATGGGAGAATGTTGTAAAAAAAAGCAGGAATTAAGAAAGCATAGTATTAAGAAAGCAAGGTTCTGAATTTTCAGAAGAAATTACAGTAATCCTATTCCATTATTATAGTACTATACAATGGAACTAAACTCATAGCCATTCTTAAGTACAGGTATTGTTAAGGATTTTATTATAGTAATCTAATCCCACTGTCATTTAGACAGACTTTATTTTTTTCACTTTTAAAAAAAGAAATGAAAAGGCTCCTATGATTAAAAGTAAGCTTTTGATAGAATGAATATGTGGTGGTCTAGTACCACGATAAGAAGATTCTTCTGATATATACAACTCAAATGGGAAAATTCCTGTTAAAAGTATCTTCTCCCAGCACCTTTATAGCTTTTACATTTTGTTATCTGGGCAGGAAATTCTGACATTTTCAAACTGGCTAAGAGGAACACACGCTTTTCTTCTCATTTTTTGAATAGAAAAAATTGCTGTTAAGGCACAATGGGGAAAAAAAGGCTCAAAGATTTCAACCACTTCTGTTTCTCACAATGGAAAACATATAAGAGATAGGGAAGGGAAGGGGGAAAGTTCCTACTCCAAAAATACAGGCTTGAAATCTGCTAAGAGAAAGCTACTTTGAAAATCCAGGGCAAAAGGCACAGAAAGCTTTCTTGGCAGCTGAGCTGACCACTTCCTTCCTTCCTTTTCCGTCTTAAAATTTAGGCATGCCAACAACCAAAGCAACCACTGTATTCAAAAGGCCTCTCAAAATCACAGTTTAGAGAAAATGGTGATTGACCAAACCTGTATGTCCATGTTTCTCCCAAAGTGAAGCTGCCACTATCAATAACATGAGAAGACACTGACAACTGTGCTGATGGCTACAGGTTCTCCTCCCTTTCTTTTGCTTCAGGAACTGAATTGTGTGTGTGTGTGAATCTCTCAAAGGCCCTTTTCGCATGGCGTTTTTGAAGCGAAAGGGCCCCTTGAGCGTTGTGTAAATGTGAGGAGCGGTCTGCATGACGCACTCACATTTACGCGACGTTCGAGGGCCTGACGTGGACTGCGCATGGATCTTTTCATTTTCAGCTCAAAGCCGAAAATGCTGCGTAGTCGCGCATCGCTCCGGGACCTCGCACGCACTTAGCTGCCATGCGAAGCCTCCTGAGCCACGCCGGTCGCACTTCCTGCCCCAGAGCAGCCTCTGACTCCCAGGCTGCACTGCGGAAGGAAGGGGCAGGGCGCTCGCGTGAGGAGGAAGGAGCTGCACAGCCGAAGCAGCAGGGACGCGGCAGCATTCCTGTCACGAGCCAGGCTAAGCGTGCTGCCGATTCAGACTTGGACTCCGATTTAGACTTGGACTCCCAGCGGGGGGAGGATCCCTTGGAGGGGCCTTTGGGAGAGGGGGCTTCTTCAGAGTCTAGGGAGGAGTCTGCCAGCGACCCCACAGCTGTCCCGGGCATGGATCCCGAGCCAGTACCTGCATCAGATGTTTGTGCTCCAGAGGCAGAGGCTAGTGCTTCTGACTCGACAGAGGCTGGTGTTTCTGACTCCAGCCCGGAGTTTGCAGCAGACCCTCCCCCCACGTTCCTCCAGAGGCGGCTGGAGAAGGGGGCGATTCGGAGGTCTCAGAGGCTGTGGGAGAAGCGTCTGATGAATCGGCCCTGAAGTCTTCAGGGGCTCCAGCTGTGAGCTGGGCCAATGGACATTTGATCAGCCCCAGCTGGGCTAAAGACTGTGTATTTAAGACAGACGCTGTTGGAGTTGGGCACGGGGCAACAACCGTCTACCAACCGGGAATCTGCGTCCTGTGTCATGGGCTTTCTGTTCCAGGCTAAACCTTGCTGTTTGAGTTTGCTGCCCCTGGGACTTGGATGTTTGTTTTGGTGACGTAACCTCTTGATTTATTTATTACTAAAGCCATAAACTCAGCTCCTGCCTCTGTGTCTGCTTAGCCGCCGCCTGACATTGACAGTTCCTCCCAAGCCTTCTCGCGTGAGAACCCCAACCCAGCAGCGTGAAAAGGTAAGGTGCGAAAAGGGCCAAAGTTGGGCCCTTAAGGCATGTCTGTTGCAACAGTCCTGCCCTCTATGCAAGAAAAGCTGGTGTCTTTCACACAAAATCCCAGGTGAAACAACAGTTTGTTGTTGTTTCGTTGTGTGCTTTCAAGACGTTTCAGATTTATGATGACCCTGGGGCAACGCTATCACAGGAGCTTTTTTGTGCTGAGAGTGTATGATGCATCTAAGGTCACTCAGTGGGTTTCCATTGCTGAGCAGGGAATTAAACCCTGGTCTCTACAGTTGTAATCCAATGCCAAAACCACTACCTTAAACTGGCTCTAAAACAACAGTTTACTTTCTACAAAATTGACCAGATCCAGGATTAGTGTTAACTCTAGCTAGAAAAGAGCCATTGAAATTGATGCACTGTAAGTTAGTGTTAATTATTGCCATTTCTGCCCTACACTGTTATGGTGCTATCATTCCACTTTCAACATCCCATGGAATCCTGGGGCTTGCCATTTAGGGAGGAACATTTAGAATTCTCAGCCAGAGAGCTGTTGGGCTTCAGTAAACTACTATTCCCATAATTCCACAGGATGTTGAAAGTGGAATAATAGTACTATAACAGTGTAGGGCGGAAAGCCCTAAGTTAGGGGGACCCATGATGGAGTTTATTCAGTGTTTTCCAAGATGGGTAGAAACATTATCTTTTAGTGGACCATCAGACGAGCTGAGAGGCTGCAACTTAAGAATGATATCCCTAAGTGGAAACTGGAGTGATGTAGTTATCTCATCTTCTACCTTTTCAAATAGATGGGTAGGAATAGGTGATAATTATCTGGTGTCTGCTGTTTCAAAAACAGATATTTCAGAGAGGTAATACGTTTCAAAGTGCTGTTTGGAACAGTCTGTTACAGAAAATAATCAGGGTACTGATCACAAAAAATGAAAGCTAAAAAATAAATAAGATACTCAGGAGGATTTTTCTCCCCAAAAAATCTATTTTGGTTCAAACTAGTAGAGTTTACTTTGGAGCAAGTTTGCAATTTCACAGCTACAAGGTCTTGTATATGAAGCCAAATCTCTTCTCAACTACTGCATCTTTCCAAAGCATGGATGATCTCCAAACTCTGATAGCCTAATAAAGGTACAGTGCTCTTGTTTTCAAAGCTGTAACTCAAAGAAATACTATTTATATATCTAGAAAATGACAGAGTAGTTAAAATACTTAGCATGACCTTCCTAGTGGAAGAGAAGTATAATTCAGTGGCATAAGTATAATTCAGCCTATAAATGCTAGGGTTGAAAGGACAGTTTCTACATACTTACTGAGCTAAAAATTACTCCTCAGAATCAAATGTACATTCCACCAGTTCCTCTTTCCCACAGCTTAAGAATGAGAGACTGCCAATTAGTACTTAAATTCCTGGCCTCAGAATTTTTAATTCTGTATGTCCTTTATTTGAAAATCTTGAGATTCTGGTAAAAAAAAAATCCAAAACAAAGAAGCAGATCTACAAAAGTTGATTTTGGAAACCTGAAATGGGCTCATCCCTGCCTTATGCAAGGAAAAATTAGTTTTATGCATGTATCCTTTCAGATTTCAGCATGGAGAAGTATATTATGTGGAACAATTTTCATGGCAAAATACACTATTTGCATTAAGTGGGTTAAAGTACAATGGAATCACCAAATCATGACTTGGCATACCTATGTATAGGTCTCCTGGCTTTCATCCAGACAGGAGCATATTTTTGCTGAGTTCTTAAGCACTTGGGAACTTTTTAGGCATCCTGCTCCCATATGACTGTAACCATATGGAGTGGGGAGAGTGGGTGGCTAGTAGGACTGCCACTGCCATTACATCTCCTGCTGCTCTTAGTCCATGTGTTGGGGAAAACATGTATAAAGGAAAGACTGTCATTGTCAATGGAAGACACATAAACTTTTCCCATGATTAGTATCCTGACTGTTATGTACCTTCAAGACAACTCTGTTGACCTGAAGGTACATAACATAACATATCATATCATAGGGTTTTCTTTGCAAGATTTATTCAGAGGAGGTTCATCATGGCCTTCCTCTAAGGCTGAAAGAGTGGGAATTTGCTCAAGGTCATCCAGTGGGTTTCACAGCTGAATGGGGAGTCAGACCCTGGCATCCCAGAGACCTAGTCCAACACTCAAACCATGACTACACCATGCTTGTGCAGGATCTCATATCACAGGCTAAGCCTATGTATATAGCAGAACCTGGAAGTGTTGTTTTTTGGGTGAGAATTCCCAGAATTCCCCAGTCAACCAACAGCAGGATTCTGGGAGTTGTTGTCCCAAAAAGTAATTTTTCTAAGTAGAGTCAAAGGCTTTCACAGCCAGAATCCATGGGTCCTTGTGCGTTTTTCGGGCTTTGAGACCGTGTTCTGGTTGTATTTTCTCCTGATGTTTCGCCCGCTTCTGTGGCTGGCATCTTCAGAGGAATGGTGAATTGGAAGTGGAGTGGAGAATATATATGCCAGTCTCCTCCTCCAGACAGGAGGGAGCAGTTAGCATAATAGTCCTATTGTGTGTATTGAATACTTGTTCCTGGAGGGAGACTTCCTGAGCCCAGGTGGGGCTCGTTAGGGCTCGTTAGTATCTTTTGTGTTTCGATTTTGGTGTTTTCCAATACTGGCAGCCAAATTTTGTTGACCTTCCGAGTCTCCTCTTTCCTGTTGAAATTATCCAAGTGTTTGTGGATTTCAATGGCCCCTCTGTGTAGCCTGACCTGGTAGTTGTTAGAATGGTCCAGAATTTCTGGGCTTTCAAATAACATTCTGTGTCCGGGTTGGTTTATAGTGTGTTCTGCTACTGCTGACTTTTCTGGCTGGATCAGCCTGCAGCATCTTTCGTGTTCTTTGATTTGTGTTTGCATGCTGAGTTTTGTGGTCCCTATGTAGACCTGACCACAGCTGCACGGTATGCAGTAAACTCCTGCAGAAGTTAGGGGATCCCTCTTGTCCTTTGCTGAGCGAAGCATTAGCTGAATTTTCCTGGTTGGTCTGTAAATTGTTTGGAGGTTATGTTTCTTCATGAGTTTCCCTATTTCTAAGCTTTGCATATACAAGACTCTTCCTTTCAGAGAGGAAACACAAGAGTGGAACCACTAGGATTGTTTTCACTCCTCTCTTCCACATAATTAAAATCATACGGAGAAGGAACACTTGAAACAGGTTAATGAGTACTGTAAATATCTTCATTTCAACAGAACTGCCTTATGGAAAGAGCATTTAGCACCCCTTATTCAAACAGAAATATGACAATCCTAAAGTTTATGGCACTATGGCAGAAAAGGAAGAATAATTATTCATATCATCATACATACCAAGGAATATTAGAAGGACACCTACTCCAACTTGAAGTATGAGTGAGACGGAAATGAGAACAATAAGTGGGACATAGAATGAGAAAGTAGGTCCTTGTTCCATGACTGCTTTGAGCTGGGATGCATTGGCCATGAGCAAAGCAATGTCCAACATGCTCTCTGCTGCACTCTTCTTATTGGCATAATGGTTAATGTTAATTGGCCTGTTTCTCTGCAGCCACTGTCTTTGAGGCTGAAAGACAAAAATTGAAATGTGTCAAAGAGCAGCATTCTAGATGGCAGAAGAAACATGATCACAACAGGATGGCAAACACTATGTTAACTTGCCAGAGGGAAAGTAGTATCTTCAGCATCTTCCTTCTCTCTTAGTATACATATGAAAGAAGGATTTAAGGGAACGATAGTTAGGTGGGAGAGGTATAAGTCTGATTAATTCTAACTGGGCCTGAATAAACTTCCTTGGGAAGGAAGAAAGAAAACACAGCTTCCCTATATACTGTGGCTTGAATACTAGTAATTAGTCCAAGTAGAGTAAACTCACTCAATGAAGAGTGAACCAACACTTAGTAAATGTCATTGAACAAATTGGATCTTCTCTAGTTGGAATTACCAATGGATTCTGACCTGGTCAAACACAATTAGAACAGCCGCACTAACCTGTCTTAAAACTGCAGTCCAAATTATAGTTCCAGTTCTGACAATTGCTTCAGAATTTATGAGCTATAAACACTGAAGTTTTAATAATTTTAAAGACCTAGTTCAAGTATTACTATGTAGACTAACAAATCCTACCTGCTGGGTTTTCCCTGAAGCCTTCATATTCAAGCAGAGTTGCCAATCCTTACACAAAGCCTGGGTAGTGCAGCTGGGATGGAAGCCACACAGGTATGCTAACGAAGAATACCTAAGTCAATTCTGGAGATATAGAATGTAGCCTGGGAAATATCTTCTCTTTACTTTTAGTGATAGGTCTATGCATTCAATATAGGCCACTTCCACACTAGACTTTGAGGCCTTTGAGGCCCCTCCCTAAACCTTTGAGGCCCCTCCCTAAACTGCAAACCTCAGGATTCCATAGGATGTTGAAAGTGGAATAATAGCACTATAACAGTCTAGTGCAGAAATGGCCATAGTTTAACCCTAAGAGGTTTTGACTTGGACACTGACTCAACGGAACCACCTAAAAAGGAGTTCTGTGTTTTCTGGAAGGTCTATGAAATAAACTACACAGAATCCAAGATGGACATGGATATTATTTTAGAGATGATCCTTGATGAGGAAGAATTGCAAGATTATTCATTTGTTCTTCTCACATCAGTTTGAAAAAGAAGCAGCAACTCCACCTAAATTTTAAGATATGTGCGTAAGGGTATTTCAAAGTCACTATTCTTGTTCTAGCTCTGAACTCATTGTAATAAAAGTACATTCTAGGTCCTTGAACTTCAAATATAGGATAAAAGCAGGAATACACACACACACACACACACACACATGCAAAAGTTCAGGATAAGCTGAAGTAAACTCACACTTAGAGCCAATATGGTATAGTGGTTTGAGCTTTCGACTACGACCCTGGAGAGCAGGGTTCAGTTCCCTGCTCAGCCATGGAAACCCACTGGGTGGCCTTGGGTACATCAAAAACTCTCAGCCTTAGAAAACTCTGTGATACGTTCATCTTAGGCCATTTCCGCACTAGCTTGTTATAGCGCTATGATTCCAATTTCAACATCCTATGGAATCCTGGGGGAATCCTGGCTGGCCCCTCCCGAAACTGCAAACCCCAGGATTCCATAGGATGATGAAAGTGGAATCATAGCACTATAACAGGCTAGTGTGGAAATGGCCTCTGGGTTGCCATTAAGTCAGAAACAACCTGAAGGCATACAACAGCAACAACAACCTCATACTTGCAAACTATCTTTAAAAAGCAGCAGTATTACAGAACCATGTCATATCAAACTTCTCTGGGCAGATTTTATATTTGGAAGATATTTTTAAATACACCAATCATGGTTTGTGTCCATCAGTCATAAAACATATTTTGAGAAGTTGTTAGAAACTTGACTATCACTATAAATGGTTTCTAATGAGAAGTTCAGTGGTGTCCTTCTCAAATCTATGATGAAATCTTCCATATCTTTATATGGAACACATTCCATGTGAGTAGATTTGCCTGAAGTGTCAATTAAGATATTGTGGGGTGGGGTGGGGTGGGGGGATCACATTATACAAGTCTGTTGGGATAGTATTGCTTTAAATTCTAGGCAGCAGGCTGCATGACTGAAAGGTCCTGTTACATTAAGACAACAACAGAAACATCTCTGCAGGGAACTCTGGTATGGAACACACTACAGCCATTTTGCATATCCTTCCAATGCTTTAGGAAGGGCCAGTGGCGCAGCTTGGAGTGTGTGGAGGGAGGCGTGGTAGGGGGCGAGGGCAGGACTACGGTGTGTGGAGGCATGGCCGCAGTGTGTGTGTGTGTGCGACCATGGTATGTGGTGCATGGCCACGGTGCATAGGGGTGTGGCCAGGGCATGTGGGGGCATGGCTACAAGCCAGAATGCCCCAAAAACATTGTTAGCTGGGGCGAAGCACCTCCCCCAGCTCCTATTCCAATGCGACTGGGAAGGGCACCACTTGAAAAATTCCTTTTTTGGAGTATAGTTCTCAGTATCTTTCAGCTAGCTTGGGAGCTCCTGCACTCTCTTTCTCTGTTGCAATTAGCCTTAGAAAAATAGCCAGATTTTTAGGGTTCAGGCATTGGGAAGTGCTCTAATGCTAATTGCTGCATGGGGGAAGGGGTCAATTTTTTGACGAAATCGAGTGGAAGGTGGGGAGGGAAGTAGTAACCCTGCCTTAACCCGCCTCAGTACATTTCCTTGCAGACACATTAGTAGGGGAAAGAAGGACACAGAGAATGGGAGAGAGGGAATGAAGAGAAATAAGGAGGAGGGTGAAAAAGGGAGATAAGAGGGACTCTGGCACACACCAGTGTTAAGTATATAAAATCAGTTTTACTTTTATTTTTATAGAATGCTTTTCTTTTCTTTTCCACAAAGTATTTTCCTGGTTTTCAGATTATGCTTTTCATGTGGAAAACAATTTTAAAATATCTGGAAAGTATAGGTACTATTTAAATTGTGTACCTCAGGGATTTTTTTTAACTTGCAACTATTTACTTTGGCTGGAATTACTACTATGGGGAAAGGGTTTTTTTTTTTAGCAGTATAGCACACCCCGTAATCACACCTTTGAAAACACAGATCAAACCATTCTGTGCTATTTCAGGTACTAGACATCAGGTGCTTACACAAGTCCTTTCAAACTTACAAAAAAATCATGACTAATAAATATATTCTATGAGAAATATCTTTCCAGTTTCTAAGAAGAAAAAATATATAATGAAACAGCAGCGAAGTTCTATATCTAATATATACAAGTCAAGGTTTGTGAGTCTGTCTGTGTCAGGCAAAGACCTCATAAGATTAGCTGGCTGTGAAGATTTTATGGAATTCCTGGGGTTGCCAGTTTAGGGAGGGGGCTTTAGAATTCTCAGCTAGAGAGCTCTTGGGCCTCAGTCCGGTTGCTATGGAGACGAGGCCTAGCAGCAAGAAGGAAGAGGGCTTCAGTATGCTGAACTGAAGATCTGTACGCTGACAGCTCTGGATACAGATTGGATTGGGAAATATGGGGAAAAGTTACTGGTACTGGACAACACAATTTGGGGAATTAGAGACACAGGATCTCAAACCTCTGTATTTCAACCGCATCTAATTCCTAAAGTAAAGTAAGGTCATTCCTAAGGTATTTCTAAAAAGTACTACCTGTGAGAAAATAAAAACTTGGGCAACACCGGGTAAATATACTAGCTGATAACAAAACCAATAATTCTAAATTCATGCAGGAGAACTTTCCACTTGAACGTCACGTGACCGTCAGAGCTGTCCGGTAGTGGAACATGCTGCCTTGGAGTGTGGTGGAGTCTCCTCATTCTTTGAAGGTTTTTAAACAGAGACTGATTGGCCATCTGTTGGGAGTGCTTTGATGTGTGTTCCTGCATAGCACAAGGTTGGACTGGATGGCCCTTGTGATCTCTTCCAACTGTATGATTCTTTGAACTTCAGCCCATTTACACTGCACTGTTATAACAGTATGGTTCCACTTTAACTGTTATGGTTCCATCCTATGAAATTCTGGAGTTTGCAGTTTGTTGAGCCAATAGAATACTCTGGCTAAGTGTTTTAAATGCCCCTCCCAAAAGTGCTAATCCCAGGATTCCCAGAATGGAACCATGGCAGTTATAATGGAACAATATTGCTATAATTCTGTAATGTGAATGGGGCCTCCATTTATTCAAACTTTTCTCCTAATTGAAAAACCTTGATCAGAAAAATCAATACTGCCCCCCCCCCCCAAAAAAACTCTTCAGTTTGACTCCAATTCATTGCTAAGTTTGCCAAGCTTAAGCAGAAATAACTGAATCACTGGTTATTGAATAACTAAAAGTGCTTCTTGGAAGCTGCTATCTGAGCTGTTGGAAGTTAGGTGTTTGGGAGGATCTAGAAGGGTCCATCAGTAGTGTCTGGAAAATTTTCTTTTTATGGACGGCAACTTCTAGTATCCTGTGGCCAGCCCCCTCAAAAGCAACTTCCCCTACCTTGCAACTGTAATTGATTTTAGGGCATCTTTTCTATTTCCCAAGGTCTCTACCTTCCATTTAAAAGAAATTGTAGTCTGTGTTCTGCATATGTGCTAATGATTAATATGGTGAATGAGTTCTTGCAATGGTATGGAATTAAAACCAGGTTAGATTTTGGACTTCCTGTGTGAGGATTGGTGCCAAATGACACAAAGTTGGTCAGATGCTTCTGCTCGCAAGTGATTATTCCCCTCCCCTTGAACTTTATATAAGACAGCTGTAGCTAGGTTTCTTATTTCCTTCAGTAAAATGGGGAAGGGGTAGTGGAAATAAATTAACAAGCTGCTGCTCCTCCTGCTGCTTCTTCCTCTTCAAGATAGTACTATTACCTGAAGGTTTCTTCATAGGATATTGTGGGCTTCACCATTGCACAACCACCCACCCAGCTTTAGACCACTGTTGTTTCCCTCCCTGTGCCATGCTAGAAGCTCATGAGAAATGGGTCATCAGTCCTACTTGCCATAAACAAGGTCTTGGTGAATGTGCACAGCCATTTACTGCAAAGTGCAAACTTAACACAGTAAGATAATCAGGGAAACTGGTTATCTTTGTCATCATGCCAAGTGGAGAGACATGATGACACGGGAGTAAAATTGTAGCAAAATGCGAGGTAAAATGTAGTGTTAATGTTTCCTTTGAGATGACAGTATAAATCAGTCTGGCATCGTCTTTACTGATTCACAGTTTGCTCTTCTCCCTTCTTGCCACATTATTTGAAACTAAAAGCACAGCATAGGTTTTTTAGTAGTGCTGCAAGAGTATTGTGCTTATCAAGAAGGTATTTAGAAATCACATGGTATGACTCATACTTTGGAGTTCACAGCAGCTTGCATTGTGGAAGGGGATGTTATTCATCCAGTTACAAAACAGTAAAGCAGTCAGTATCACACAATCAACAGGAAAAAAGTGGTATATATATATTTTTATGTGAAGCTTGACAATTTATAGATCAGATAATGAATTAGGAAACAAGACCAGCAAAATATGGAGTGTTCCAGAGGGCTCTGAAGGAAAGTAATTACTTTTTTAAAAAACAGGATGGGCTTAATACAATTGCCAAAGTCTTTGCCTGCAGTAGCAATTTAATATCAAAACTCTAGCCTGAGCCAGCAGGGTTCTTATATATTTATGGAGGTGAAGATGGGCTCCATTTTCATGGTAATGGTTGGCTACATTTGGCACAGTATATACTCTCAGAAGAGACTGAGGTAAGGGTGGGCTCAACAGAGTTCTTCACCAGCATCTTTAACAACAGGTGTAGCGTGTGTGTGTGTGTGTGTGTGTGTTTGTGCAGGTAGGCATCATGTGGACCATTCTTCTTCCTCTTTTTAAAGAGGCTTTCTTTCTTTTTATCCCCAAGCAGCTAATGGCAACATACAGATTCTTATTTAGGTTTACCTGCCAGGCAGGTTAGTTGGTTTAAGATCACACAGTAGATTTCATGGTTATATGGGTATCTGCATTTGGATATCTCCAGTCCTATTCTGGTGCCCTAACATTGTACCACATGCAAAGGGACCTTGTAGCATCTTCGAGGCTAACTGAGAGAAAGAACTTAGTAGCATATTTAAGTCTGTTTTATCAGGTGCACGGAGTGAAGTGCTTCACTCACTGATCCAGATTAACATATTTGTGTCTTTGAATATTACACCACATGCTTTTGCCATTATGAGATGAAAACTACTGTATACCATTATCCTTTTTTGTAATTTCCACCCCCTCCTTATCAAAGTATTTTTTCTTATTGTATTTATAATATTTACATGCCTCCCTGAAGAGATGGGAAAAGTTGTGGGAGTTTATTTGTTTGTTTTGAACTATGCTTCCAGAATCCACCAGCTGGAGTTTGGGAGTTCAAAATGTAACTTTTCCAGGCTCTGCCTCCCTATTATAAAAATTTTCTGGGTTGCATAGCAGATACCCACAAATCATATAGTCCTAAATATAGAATAAAAGCAACAAATGAAAAATGCAAATAAGTATAATAAATTTTACTTTATGAAAAACATTTGTATACTACCACCATTCCAAGTAGGCTACAAAAAAGGAAGATGAGATGGGAAGCAGAGCTGTTGTATCAGTCCTGCTTATTTTTCCCCTTCTTTCCTCCCCCATCCCCTTCTCACTTTGCTTTCAGTCTTTGGGCCTTGTTTTTATTTATTACATGCGAGTTGCTCCTGCTTCTTGGCTGAGGAGAGGGAATAAACAGGCTTTAAATAAAGACTACAGATAAGTGTGACATCACCTATACTGAAAATACAGAAATAGTGGTTTCTGATGTATTATTGGGTAAACAAGAGCAGTTTTTAGTTGTTTTTTTTTTTAACAGAGCTCAATCTCCAAGAGGAAAATACCTGCTGCATATAGAAAATGCAAATATTTGAAATGGAATAAGGAGGCATACTATCAAATGAAATGCTCTTTTAAGGAACTGAAATTGTACATAGACAGACGTGCATTTTGGGAAATGAGGCAGCACATAGGTTGACATCTCCCTTGAACAAGAAAATGTTTAATTTCTGGTATATTTGCTTACATCAAGTTTCCTAAGCAGCAGTGGAAGGGTATGGAGTGGGATCAGACAGCCTTTGAGTGACATATTCCAGAAAGGACGGTACTTCCCTTTATCTCCATTGCATCAGCCAGGAATTTTTCCCCATTCCATAATTAGGGATGGTATGCTAGCATTCCATGTTAACAAACCCAAGATTAGCAAGCAAACGTCCTCTTTAATACCAGTTATGCTTTCGGTGGTTTCATGCTGTTTGCTTATTAATAACGTTTTTGAAAACAATAGCTTTAGTAATTATCTTGTTACTTCAGTGTTGCCTGGCTCTTTGTTGTCTTCTTGTTAATTAGGTTCTTCTACTTGAAGTTTCAAAAGTGGAATTATGTTAAAACGGTATGTTAATTCTTGCACGTAGGAGGGCATTGTTCTGGTTAGCATCTCTGTTCCTGTCAAACATGTTTTTTAAGAGGATAGAATTAAAATCATTTAATCTGAGAAAATCAGCTCCTGATCCATCAATAACATAAATGAAATGCAATCACTGGAGTTATTTGCAAGAATATGAGCTACATTCAGAAGATTAGTTCTGTGACCAAGAATCTGTGTAGAAAGGAGCTTTCCTGTCGTTGCTGTTTCTAAAAGTACAAATAAAAGTTACAAACTGAAGGGCTTGTGGAGAAGGCAGGAATTTCAGTTTAACTCATCCCTCCCTTAAGTTCCACAACTTTTCAGTATTCAAAAATGCCACTCTGTTTTTTCCAAAATATTTTTGCCAGGAAAATGTAGGTAAAGAAGCAAAAGGAGTGAGGAACTTGTTTGTTTATTACTTTCAGTTAGGTGGAGCCCTTCGAGCTACACTACACTGAGAGACTTGTTCGTTTAACCAGTGACTAGGTGGAATGCAACTTTTAATTGCTGTCATGCCAACCTGCTTCTCGTTAGCTTTCCCTTGACTTTGGTTGTTCATGAGCTAAGGTCAGTTTATGGTGTTGGGATGTAAGCTGGGATGACATCACTCTTTTAAGGTGAAGCTGGTTCCATGCCACTGTGTAAGTGATGAATGAGAATAGTCGCCATCTGTAAATCAATTAGCTGTATCTAAGCCAAGTCAAGTTGAAGGCCCAAACAAAGGCTCTCATACTGCTCAATTTAAATCCAGCTTTGCTGGAGTGCCTGGGTAAAGCCTGGTTAAGGATTTAAAGTGAAAAAGGAACTGGTTTCCTTCAGGCTAAATCTCAAAGGAAAATATAAGAATATTTATTAGAATTAACTTACAAGCAATTTAAATGGAAATCTCACACATTTAATTGTTACAGTGAACTGCTTCCCAGAATACATATTCTTTAATAACTACTTTTTGTGTAGATATTTTAAGTCTACTGCGGTGCTTAAGTCTCCTGTTAAAAATTTGAATCAGAGAAGCTGCTAAGCCTGTACCGAAGTATTTAACATCTAAAATGAAGACATTTTCATTCATTAAAGAATCTCATTAATGATTTGACCAGGATGATAAAGAATGTCTTCTACTGTTTACAGCCTTGTACAGAATCCAATCTGTACGGCGTGTTGGCACAATGAAGATCTCTCTGTTTATACAAAGCCTAAGGGCTTGCCTGAACAACTTCTTCACCACAATGGCAAAGTTGTAAGTGACCTTCATATAATGAATTGTTCAGAACAGCACTGTAACATGAAATGCCAGCTATGATTCTTCCATGTAACATGGAGCTTTTTATTATTCTAGTTGTTTAGTTAGTTTTTATTCCATCCTCCTCCAACACTGAAACTCAAGGAAAGTCATAAAAAAATACAGTCAAAGATTTTGAAAAACATATAAAAGCAAGTGCCGATATAGGCAGAAAACATCTAAAATATAATTAAGCACTATTAAAACACTATTGGCTGAAAAAGTGTTTTAAAAACAGATCAGTAAAAAGTACCACTCCTACACACTAAAAAGCCTTGCGAAATGAAAATGTCTTTACCTGTAAGCATGAAGAGAAAAGAACAAAACCAACCACAATTCCACAGCCTGGGAGCAACCACCAAAAAGGCCCCCTCTAACATCACCAAACATCTCTTTGAAATGGTAGGACTGAGAGAAGGCCTCCACTAAATATCTCAGAGCCTGAGCAGGCTTATATTTGAAAATACGTTCCTTCAAAATAGTCAAGATCCAGGCTGTTCTTATGCCAGCATTACCTTGTGGCTGCTTTTCTTGACACAGCAAAATAATTATATAATGATTGGCAGTACATGTCAAATGAAAAATCTGTCCCATAGATACCATTTCCAGTTCCTCCCTCATTACAAAGATAATACATAGATCAGCCCCAGGTCCTGCTTCTGAATCCTCATAAAATAGAATGGCAAGCTGCCAAGTTGCTCACGCCAAGGCTGCATCTTTAAATGCTAGGTTCAATGGTATGTTAGAGGTTGACCCCATCCTGTTATAAAATTTGATTCCATCTACTTTGGATCGCAGTTAATGTATTAATAATTTATTCAATACACTATTTAAGTACATACAACATCCGCACATAAAAACTTTCAGAGATTTCAGATCTGTTGATTAGAAATAGAGGAATTAGCATTTCTGAAGCTGTTCTATCAAGAAATGGGGAAAAGACTCCAGTGAGATTTCTAGAGTTTGCCCTAAATCCTATATAATTGTGTTTCCACTTCCATTTTTTTTTAAGTACAGGTACAAATCACTCTGGTTAAGATGAATGGCTACAATATGAAGGCAATTTCACAAAGTATGACCTTTTAACTACCTAACTAGGCCTTCATTTATTCACGAATTTCTTTTGGAAGATACTCCAAAAAGTTATATCCTGTGGAATTCCTGCTGAGGCTTGCAGACATGCCTATTAAATGGCAGAGGAATTCCTGCCTGCACACGGATCCCCGTTTGGATGAGATGAGAAGATCAACAAGGATTTGAGTCATGGGATTAATACTATGACACACATGCATTTTCTAATGTCTTCAGGCTTGCAGACTAATTAGCTCAGAGTCAAGTTATTCCCTGTACTATGGATTGGAGCTCTTTTCTATTTCTGCTGTGCTACTGATTGTTTTCATACAACTGAGAATCACTGAACTGTGTGCAGCTCCCTTATGAGGATTTATAGAACAAAAACTGAAGCTTAGTTAGTAGGCCTCAGTGGTTAATTCTGCATGATAAGTTTGGTATTCAAGCATTATTCAAGCAGGCATTTCTTATCTAACTAAAACCCCCACTGCTCCCCTTCAGGTCTGCAAGCATGTAAAACTAAGCCATTTTTGTGCATAGTTTCTTTAATTTATTTAGATATTTAATCCATTTTACCTATCAAAGTTCAAGGACAGACAGGAGGCAAAGATATTTTAAAGCAGTAACTTAACTGAAAATACCACAAATATTAACTTTACCACTGATGTATAAAATTAGAAACATTTATAAACTATATTTTATAAACTATATCCAAAGACTGTAGTCCTCAAAATGTGTAGCCCAAATCAAAAGGCCTTCAGCTACTTCCACATAACATACAAGTCTGAGTTCTGATGAGACTTTAGAAGCTGTTTCACACCTGAAGAGAAGAGAATCATCATAAGGATCTCACTAGAATGCTAGAAGGAGGGCAGACAGAACTTATAAGCATAAAAAAAAACCACACCCAACTCTAAGAAATCCCTGCCACTCAAACTGGCAGATTTTAGTAGTCCAAAAAACAAGTTCTGGATACAGCATACCGCTTGCTAGACTGACTTTTGCCCTATGAGACTGATAGAAATTAGCTAAGGGGCAGTGAACAACTGATGTTTCTCTGAATGAGGAGGTATTTCCAACTGCAGACAAGAGGCCCCTTCTGAAGAAGAAATCCAATCATAAATCTCCTTTTTGGGGCAAGATGTTCCAACATGGTGACCATTTACCTGTAGGGATTCCTAGACGACACTAGTTTTTTGGTCTGATATCTAACCTGATTTTCGAAGGCTGTGGAACCAAGAAAGAACACATATTGTTGATTTTCTGTGGCACCACATGCCTTCAATTTATTCACCATCCTTGGTGAGAGAGTCCCTTGCCAGGCTGGCCCCACAGTTCCAACCCTGGGTTCCTGTAACTTACTTTGCCCTTCTTCCTCCTCTTTAATTCCTTCCTAGTTGGACCTTGAGGTGACCCCCCCTCCTCACTGTGGACCAGTGGCTGTGTTGTTTTGATGAGTTTTATGTAGTAGGTGTGACCAGGCCCTCCATTAAACTTAATATGAACAGAAAGAATGGTAAAAAATTTTTAAAAATGGAAGTTTATTAAGACACAAGAAAATAATATGCTAACTGTTGAACTACTAAATCATTTGTTGTTAACTGCCTTCAATTTATGGCTACCCTATGCATGAAGAACCTCCAAGTCACCCTATCATCAACCATCCTGCTCAGGTCTTGCAGATTTAGGGATGTGTCTTCCCTGACTGAGTCTATCCATCTGTAATGCAGTCTTCCTCTATTCCTACTGCCTTCTACCTTCCAAGGCATTATTGCCTTTTCTAGTGAGTCATGTCTTCTCATAACATGGCCAAAGTATGACAGCCTCAGTCTATTCATCTTGGTTTCTAGGGGGAGTTCAGGCTTGATTTGTTCTGAGACATTTGTCTTCTTGTCCGTCCAGAGTATCCACAGAACCACATTTTGAATGAGTTGATTTTCTTTCTATCAGCTTTCTTCACTGTACAGCTTTCACAATCATACATAGAAATTGGAAATACAATGCCATAGGCAAACCTCATTTTAGTATTTACTGATATATTGGGATCTTGTCTAGTTCCTTCATAGCTGTCCTTCCAAGTCCTACTCTTCTTCTGATTTCTTGACTGCAGTCTCCATTCTGATTAATGACTGAGCCATGGCATGGAAAACCTTCAACTATTTCAATGCCTTCATCATCTGCTTTAAGGTTATATAAATCATTTGTGGTCATTATTTTTGTTTTCTTAATATTCAGTTGTAATCCTACCTTTGCACTTTGTGCCTTGACTTTCTTTTGTAACAGTTACAAACGGTTCTTTGCTGTTTTCTGCTAGTAGTACAGTGTCACCTGCATATCTTAAATTGTTGATGTTCTTTCCTCCAATTTTCACTCCTTCTTCCTCAAGTCTAATCCAATTTTACACATGATATGTTCAGAGTACAAGTTAAGCAGATAGAGTGATAAAATACAGTCTTTCTTGACCCTCTTGCCTATTAGAAACCATTCTGTTTCTCCATGTTCTGTCTTAACAATAATCTCTTGTCCTGCGTACAGGTTACACATCAGGACAATCAAATGTTGTGGCACATACTCATTTCTTTAAGAGCAATCCCTAGTTTCTCATGATCTATACAAGCAATGGTTCTGCTACAATCTATGAAGCATGGGCTGATTTTCTTTTGAAATTCTTTGGTGTGCTAAATTATCCAACATATGTTTGCGGACTGATCCCTAGTGCCTCTTCCTTTCCTGAGCCCAGCTTGGACATCTGGCATGTCTTACTCCACATATGGTAGAAGTCTTTGCTGTTGAATTCTGATAATTACTCTGCTTGCATGAGAAATGAATGCAATGGTCTTGTCATTGTAATCCCTGATGTACCCTTTCCTAGGGATTGTAATGTATATTACACACTTCCAATCTGTGGGACATTCTTTTGTTTTCCATATTTCTAGAAATCCCCCATGGATCCTCAAAGCCACAGTCAGTCTTTTCCTCTGTCCAACTCCCCTGTCTCTATTCCATCTGTTCCTATCTCTCCAAAATCTGTCCCTTAACTCTGTGTCAGCTTTTCCCTATATGTCTTCTGACCAAGACAAGCCTCAATTTTTGTAACATTTCCTCCCCCTGCCCCTGCAACAGTATTTCATAAGCTGTATTGGCTGCCCTCAGCCAAGGCTTGGCCAGCTCCTGTCTTCACACTCACACTGTCTGTTTGAAGATGTAAACTACATACTGCCATTTGGCAAAAAGCTGAATTCAGAGAATCAGTAATAACTGGTGGCTGGTATCACTGCAACTGTAAATATGCTCTGGGTTTTAGTCCAAACTGCAAAGGAGCTATCGAAGGTGCCACACCAAATTTCCAAATAAATTCAGTGCCTTGGACAGTTACTTTGAAGTCTGGACTAGAACACAGAATGGATTCACCATCCCACTGACACTGTAGCCACCAGCTGCTACTGTAATTGATATTTAGATATAGATATTAAAGGAATGTTTTTGTTTCAGCCATTTGATGATGAACTCAGATCTCTATGTGGAAATAGACTGGTGGCAGCTACTTTTGTTTATACAATGATTTGAAATGCATTATTTTAAATACTTCTTAAGTGTCAGAAGTATAAGTACATTGACTCAATTAGTTCTGCATCTGAAGTATAATATCAAAAATTTCCATATACTAACTTCTCCTCCTTAGAAAAGGTGGTGGTTTATGATATGTTTCACTTCAAAGTGAAAATGTCTTTTTGTTATTTTCTTATTTGTTCTTGTTATACAGACTGTATATCCAGATGTCACAATTAGTACAAATTATCAATTTCTAAGAGAAGGCAAACGTCTTTGGGACTGGCTTTCTCAGATGTTTTCAGACCACTCATCTTCTATGACAGCTTCTTGCCTATGTTTGTAACGAAAGCACATCTGCTTCATATCACACCAATACTGAAATAACTCCATTGGCTGCCAATTAGTTTCTGAGCAAAGTATAAAGTGTTGGTTGTTACCTTTAAAGCTCTATATGGTTTGGGTCCAAGTTACCTGTAGGATTGCCTCTTCCCATACAATCCACCCCATACACTCAGGTCCTCTGGGGGCCGCTTACTTAAACAGGCCAGGACTAGACTGGCAACAGTCACCCAAAGGACAAAATATGCTGTCCAAATTCAAAAAAGTGCTAAAGACCTATCTCTTCAGGCAGGCCTACCCAGTCCATTTTAAAGTACACGTTTACTTATACTTTTAATTGTATTTTTAATTGTATTTGTACTTTTAATTGTACTTTTAGTTATGATATATTTTAATTAGGATATATTTGTATTTCAAATGGTTTTGTGTTTCAGGGTATTTTAGTTGCAATTTGTTTTTAATTGTATCTATGTTGTACCTCACCTTGAGCCTTGGGAAGATACAGGCAACAAATAAAAATTTATTATTATTTTATTATTCTGTTTTACAAGGACACATATTAGATAGCCCAAAATAGCCATGGTTCTTTACAGTCAGAATGCTGTGATGATAAAACCACCATATAGTGCAGTCTCTAGAAATGTTTGCATGTACAACATCACCAAGTGTCATGGTGGAGTTGGGGTGCCCCATGTTACATAGTGCCTGAGGAAGTCCCACAAATGCATAATTCCACATTTGCAAGAAACCTTATAAGAGGATATTCGCACATTATACACGGAAAACACTACTTCTCTTTTTGTGGTGAACTGGCCTTTCTTTCACTTCAAAATAACAGAAATTTCCCAACAACCTTGGAAATGAAAACATGCAGTAGATTTACACAGAAATCAGAATGAGCAATGCAAATTACTTAGGCAAACAGAGTTTATCCAATATGAGTACAAATGTATGTATGCAATAAAGTGAGACTATAGTAAAACTTTCAGAGATAGAATTAAACCACAAGTAGAACATGACCAGTTTTCTTTTTCAAAAAGGCAAACAAAATGTATAAAGATGTTTGGAAAAACAGAGGCAGCCATGCAGGACACAGTTTGAACCTGAGAAAAACAGAGTTGGGTTCTATCATTATGTTAAAAATGTACTCAAAAACATAATATTTTCCAACAGCTTCATACAGATGTTCTCTTAAAAAATCTGAAAAGAGTTTCTTTTAGAGAATTATTAAGACTAGAACAACTGTGTGCATGTTAGGAAGGAGTGAAACCACTTTAAAGCTGTCTTCTAACCTGGTAGATCTCTTGGGTTCTCCAACAGAATATTGTGGTGTTCTATTTAATAAAACATTCTGATGGCTGCTGAAAATCAATTTGATTTTACTACCGCACCCAACCTCCAGACATTTGCTCATTCCAGAGAGCAAACAAAGGAGCCTCACTTCCATAGCTAGGCCAGAAACCAAACTGAAGAAATTTTTACTACTGGAAGCTGCTTGGAGCTGTGAAGTAAACTACAAGCTTGATCATATTTATCCCAAAAGTGGAGTTGACAAACCACTCAAAAATTAGAGGGCTTTTCATCACTCAGTAGCTTCTTCCTCCCAAAGCACTGGCAATCTCCCTCAATAACAGATTCATGCTTAATTTCTAGACAAAGAGAGATCTGTTCTGAATGAAAGAGTCTTCTGAGTTGCTAAGGACTCTGCAGTCATTCAAATGTAACTGAAATACATTCTGTACTGGCTGACAGGTGGTCAAAATCTGCTCACCAGGAAGAAAATCAGGGATTTTTCTCCTCGCCGGTGCTCTTCCTTCCTAAAGAAAGGAGACCCAGCAGCACATACTCCTGCTCCCCAAAGATCTCTCACGCTGAGGTCTGGATAAGAATCACTGCAAGAAGGCAAGTGGTTCTCAGGCTCCTCCAAACCAAAGCAGAGGAAAAGGATGAAACTCTACTTTTCCAGCAAACTCTCTAGTATACTCAGAGGGCCTAGGAATTTCAGAGAGGTGACTTTTTCACTGTTTCTGTTCTTTGATAAAAATGAGAGAAATCTTCACCTCTCTCCCAAGTCTTCTATGCACCAAGGCATAGGGAAAGGGGCTAGCTAGTAAGCCCAAGGCAGTATCTGTGTAGGGTCATGACATCTGGATCGATTCTTACTTCATATTGTCCCACTTTCAGCCCTGGCATTAAAAACAGATGCCAGGCCTAGAGGCCCAGTGAATATTAGCAGCTTTCCCTATCTTAGGCAAACAGGTGCAGTGAGCATGTATCTGTCCACTCCCTGTCCTGCAATATCAGAAAAAGAAAGAAGCTGAAATTAGATCTAAGGAAGTTTGACAAAAGGGAGAAGATGATACCTGCAGCACAAAGCTTTGTGCAAAGATCAAAACCAAACAGGCAATGCAGTACAAACAGTATCAAGTCATGGAGTGTACCACCAATTCTGGCACAACCAGTGGTACCCAATCACATTAATGCTAGTGTGCCAGTGAATCCACTATAATTTTTAGTCCAGACTTTAAAGGAGCTATCCACAGAGTCGAATCTACTTGGGTGCATGCAGAAAGCTTCAGAGTAATATCCAGAGCCAATTGTCAAGGAACACAGAAGCCACCAGCCACAGCTGAGCACATGCTTGCATTATTTTTATCCATGGTATTTCAAAGAACTGTAATGTACTCTTGATTTGAAGAAAATAGACTGTATCCAGATTTAGTGATATTTTGAGCAGACACACTGAAATCAGTCTCTAAGTATGATTAATAAATCCACTCTATTAAGTATTTACAGTCACTTTCTGATAAATTGAACAATTAAATCTACATGAAAACCTTGGACAGGAACTGGTTTTCCTACAGCTCCCTCTTTAAGATAGACCAGTGGATAGACAAGTTCCCCCATATGACCCCTCAAAGTGATTTGCTATTATGTCCTGTGACCACTCTTCTTTTGTCTTTCAACCAGAGAAGAATTCCTCCAGGTCTGGTCTATTTTCCAATTTTGAATCTTGTTTTTATCTCCCTGTCTGTAATACTATTCTGAAACTTTGAAACAGAATAAAATATAGAATAATAGAATAGAATAAAATTGATAGTAAAAGGCAAATACATTTACTGACAAATATTTCATGAGAAAGGGAAAAGACGGAAGGGAGAAATGGGAGCAATTCAGATGACTTTTCAACTTGTTTCAAGGCAAGGCCAAGAACATGAAGGAAGGGAATCCAATAACTCATTTTTCTACTTAGGGTGTTCTCTCGGGCCTGTTTGCTGCTGTGCTAGAACATAATGATAGGTCTCACTCTACCACTCACTCCTTGGCCTCAAACCTGTTTCTGGAGGAAAACTGTGTAACAGTATTGGCTTCAGTACTGTCATCAACTTGTGAGGAGCAAGAATTGTGTGGCCTTCCAGATACTCTTCAGCTGCAAATCCAACACAGCCATTGCTGAGGGAAGCTTGGAATTGCTGTCCAACATTATCTGCAGGGCTACCAATTGCCCACCTATGCTCTAGATTTAGAAGTACAAATCAGGAATTGATCACAACAGAAAGGTTCTTGCAATCTGGGTCTACATTGTTGTCGTGCTGTATCTTCACATCTCCTCCAACTTAGGGCAACCCTATCATAGGGTTTTCTTGATAAGATTTATTCAAAGGATCTCTTGCCATTGCTTTCTTATGACAGCGTTTGACCTGTCCAAAGTTGACCAGTGGATTTCCATGGCTGAACAGGGATTTGAACCCTGGTCTCCCAGAATCCTAGTCCAGCACTCAAACCACTATGCCATCTTTGTTCCTACCCCTATACTCTTAAGGGCCATACAGTACTGCCCTAGTATGAATAGGCCATCAGTAATGGGTAAAGTATTGAAAAGAAGCAAAACAACAGTGTAAGAATGGATGCCCCATACTATCATTTTACACTGAAATTAATTACTGCACTGACTGCTGAATTTACATACAAGTGAAAACATGTGAACAACTTCAAGGAGGTTGAATAAAAGTAACAGGACAGGCTAACATCTACATCCAGATCGGTACGGACGGATGTCGTCAGGCTCCTTCCCCGCAGAATCTTTCCATCCTGTTTACATCCAGCCTTTTCGTGGAGGGATTCCAAACAAGGCCCACGCTTGAGAGGATTTGCGGGAATCCCCGCCCCGAAGCAGCCAGGCCGGCACGAAAGGAGCGACTTTTCCAAACAGCACAGGAAAGCACCCCCCTCCCCCCCTCCCCAAAATCTTCGCGTCATGCGCGGGAGCCCCTGGCTCTCCGAGCTACCTGGAAAAGCGGACCTTTGAGCACCTGACTGCCCAGGGGCAAAAAAGGCCCTTCAGAGCCTCCCACCGAAAGCCACGTCCAGCCGCGGGAGGCGCCCTGAATCCGTCGCCCCAGGCCTTCGGCGCTCGCCTCAGCCCGGCTGCTTCCTTCCCTGGGAAACCCATTCGGCCGCGGGCGCTGCCGACGCGAAAGGGCTCGGGCGAGCCACAGCTGAGCAGCCGCGCGCCTCTCGACGCGTGCGCCTCGCGCGCCCGCCCGCCGGCCCCGGGTCTCCCCTCCGTCCCTTCCTACCTGCTCAGGAGGAAGCGGCGTCGCGTCGCCGTTGCCGCTCCCCGCCGTCAGGCCGTTCAGCTCGTGGGTCTCGGCGGCCGAGTCCATGGCGCGGAGGCTGCCCGGGGCTGCTCTCGCCCTTCCTCTTCTGCCAGGCGGCCGGGCGGGATGGCTGCGCCGAAGAAGGAGGCTGTCTCTCCGCCGGTAGCGTTTGAGCCCGGGAAGCAGCCCCGCTGTCTCCGCTGACAGGCTGCGGCCGGGTTTTCAGGAGAGCAAGGAGGGAAGAGGAGGAGAGAGGCGAGCGCGGGGTTTCCCCTCCTTGGCAGAGGGAGCCCAGTCCCGCCTCGGACCGGACTCGGTTGCTCAAGGCTGTGGATGTTTAGCGGTCCGCACAACTTCCTTTCAGCCTGAAGCGGCGGCGCTCTGTTTGGAGACAGGGCGCGCTTCTTCTCCTGCCGTTTGGGCAGCAGCAAGGAGTGAGTCAGGCTGACGTGAGACCTTTTTTTCCCCCCTTTTCCTTTCAGGAAAGTTCTTAAAAATCAGGCCACTTAAAGAACTTACGGGCCTTGCCAGCTAATCCTGGGAAGTACAGCAGAGAAGATCGCACTGAAGGCAGAAAACAGGGCAAAGACAACGGGTAGCTCTGCCGCTGTGGACTGAAGTCATAGGCCTGAGGGCAATTACGTCACAGTCACAGGCTTCAAGCCAATTACTAGGGGAGTGGGAATCGTGCCACCCTCCAGGTGTTGCTGGACTATAACGCCCAGCATTATTGAGGCCGCTGGGACTGGCAGTCCAAACAGTACCTGGAGGGTAACTTGATTTTCGCCTACATTAAATCAGCTGCTGAATAGTAAACGAACAGTTAGGTAAATTCTATTATTCAATAGGCCTGCTCTAGTTGGCCTTAGCCACCAGATTTGTGCCATACCTAATTTATCTGTAGTTGACAAAAACAACAGAATACAGAAGCTACAATTACAGTTGCAAGACATCATAACGTTAACTCAGTGATTAGTATTTTAAATCACTTAAAAAATTGAAATAACACATCTTAACAGGTCCATTAGCCATATCAAGTGCCAACGTTATACTTGCGCAAAGGCAAACCACCTCTCAACAAATCTTGCCAAGAAAACCCTGTGATAAGTTTGCCCTAGGGTTGCCATAAGTCAGCAATGACTTCAAGGCACACAACAACAACATTAACCCCTGAATAAATAGTTTGCATTCAAAGACCTAACGGGTGGAAAACTTGCCCACAGCAAATTTACATCAAAAGAGGGAAAGGTAACCCAAAACCACTTCAGATAGCCCACCCTCAGGTTAAAAAAGAGACCCTCCTATTGCTATGTCTCTAGCCAGGAAAGGGTACCCTCAATCCCCATGGTTACAGGTCTCCTGATGGCCTCTAAGGAACAGTTAAGTAAAAGAAGCAAGATGGGTTAGAAGAACTCTCCCAAGCAGATATCGTCATTAAAGAGTATGCTGAAAAATAGCACAAAGACCTCTTCACAGTCCCAAATTAGCAGCAACTTCCTAGCAAAAGGTGCTAGTTGGAAGTGTGGCAAGGCAGGTGGACACAGCAGAACCCACAAGGGAAACACCCTCCCGATGGTGATGTCCTTTGGCAAACACTGCAGAGAACATTTCATTTAACAGGTTCAGAAGGGTGGGTGAGGGCTTTGCAACTAGCTTTGCAATTATGTTGCTGGATCATACTTGCAATTCTCTTTAGCAATGTAGCAGTCAAGATTTCTAGGATCATCCATGGTGGATTTTCAAAAAGAAAATAAGGTGTGGTGCCATTTTGTTACTCCTTGATTATTCTCACCCAAAGATTTTAGGGCCAAGCATATATAAGTGTGTCATTCTTCATACATAAGTGTATCATTCTTGTTCCCATTGCCAAATAGAAACTGGGATCTCTGCAGATGTCTGTCAGAGAGTGCCTATTTGCAGCGGAGCACTGATGCCAATTAAGGAGTAAGATACATGGCTGAAAGGAAAATAAACTAAAGCTTTATTATAGAAACTCCATAGTAAGATAGGAAAGTAACTGGGTACTATCTAGTCTAGCTGCATTCTCAGGGAGGACTGGGAAGAGATAGGAGGGGTCTTGAGAAGGAGCAGAGAGACATCTCTTAGTTTACATCACAGGGGAATCAGGAGAGGTAGAGCTGAGAGGGAGGACGCTTCAGGTCACCCTAACTAACTCTATTACTGCTGTCCCACTGCAAGGCATTCTGGGTTCTTCAGTGCTAAGCGCTGTTGAACTCCTAACAATGCCACTGAAGAAATCAACTGCTTTCTTCTGTTACCAAAGAAAGAAGCAGCTTGCTGGATTGTTCAACCTGGTGAACCAGACTTTGCCCATCAGAGGTAGGTGTTACCATACCTACCACCTGTCCAACAAGATACATGATTTCATAAATTTAACCTATTAATGACTGGAGAACACAATCTTGGTAACGCTGGCCAGAGAATGGGTTCAGGGTTACGCTGGCTGAAGGTGTGTTCAGGGTTATGAAAGTTCAGATAGGATTATGCAGAAAACCTGACACTGATGGGTTTGTGCTAATCATTTCACTGCTTCAGGGTCTTGGCATTTTTGAATACAATGAAAGACAAACTGCCCAGAATGGAGAGCAATCAGACCATCCCTCAATCTTGCCCTGTGGAGATCTTCCTTAGACACCCTACCTGAACTAACATTAAGAGATTGTCATGAGTCCCATCAGTGTTTTGACTCTGGAGTTAAGCAATCAGCCCATTCCAATCAGTCCCATGAGAAAACCATTATGACTTTGTTAATACACCCTTTCAGGGTGTGAAACAGCATATAAAAACCCTAGTTTCAACCCTAGCCAATCATAGTACATAGTACATACTGCCCCAGACTGTCATTCCTCCATGCTTCCCTCAGACACTGCCTGAGTCCTTCCATTGTAACTCCTTCTTCAGGTCTGGTAGCCATCACCCTTTCCACTCAATCTCTCCCTATCCGACTTTTCTTCTCTCACCTTTCTGATAGCCTTGTATGGTTCTTAAGAGAGTCTGATTTCTTGTGTGTTTGTCAATTCAAATAAAATACTTTGTTTAACTTTAACTGGAGTCCTCTCTACAATCAATACTGGTATATATAGGTGAAAAGATCCTGCTGTTACCCTCCTGTTGCAGACCTCCTTTGAGCTGTAATTCCCCCAAATTGTAAGGCATTGTGGGTGGACCCCAACATCCCCCACCTCTCTTAGGGTAGCATAGGGCAATGGTATCACTCCTGAAACCTTCCACCTCCCTGGTGTAAACAGACACCAAAGAAATTAAATAGAAGAAGCTTCTATAAAGTACAGAATTGAAGCAACACAGCAGTTGTATATACACACTGCACAGTTACAGCATTCTGATATACTTTAAATAGCATGTGTCTGTCCTATGGAATTCTGAGATTTATAGTTTGGCATGGGGCTTAGAATTACTGATGCAATTCAGTGGATTCTAAGCCCCTTAACAGATTACAAATCCAAGGATTCCATAGGATATAGCCATGCTAGTTAAAGTGGTGTCAAACTGCAATTGTGGAGTGTCAGTGATGTAATGGTAAATCTTGGCATGCAGGGACCCATTATGGCAGTCCTCATGATCATCCCTGAAAGTCAGTCAAAGAATGTAGGCTACCTGTGATGGTCTACATCAGCAAATTTCTGGCAGTTTCATCTCCACTAGGAGCAGGTCTGTTGCAATGCAGAGAGACAACAAACTGTAAAGGTTAACCATGGTTTACCACAAAAGCTGAAGGAACTAGTGTTCAAATGAAGTCAAAGAAATTGTTCTCGCATTTTGTATTCAGTTTTAAGCCCTAGTGGAGTACATAATCCTTGTGTGTCATCAAGCGTGAAGAAGGATGCATGCATGAACTGTTTGAAAACACAAAAGTGCTCCAGAATTTTCTTGGCCTGCAGCTTTTTATTTTAAATAACTGTTTCAGTGTAGGCCAGGGAAGGATGGGCCCTCACTTCTGAGATAAAGAAACAGATATCTAATTCTACATTGTAGCGGATAGAAGGGGGATAGAAGAGTGTTAAATTACATAATTCTCCAAGTGTTATTGGACTACAGCTCCTGGCATTCCCCACTATTTGCTATGCTGGCTAGGTCAGAGGACAGGTGTGTCTGGGGGCCTTTCCACACTACACTTTTATAGTGCTATTATTCCACTTTCAACATCCTATGGAATTCTGGCCTCTGGCCCCTCCCATAACTGCAAACCCTAGGATTCCATAGGATGTTGAACATGGAATAATAGCACTATAACAGTGTAGAGTGGAAATGGCCTGGAACACTGCATAGTTCTCATCCATGATATCAAGTTGGATACCTGCTTCTCCACAGTGGCTCATGGTCTAAGCAAGGAATGGGCACCTCACAACATGTTGAAGCAAACTACCTTGTTCTTGGACCACACACCATCTCCCCGAAAGTAAAAAAAAGATAATCATTTGTCAGGGGCCCTTTCACATTATACAGTCTTAGCTCTATGATTCTATTGTAAATGCCATGGTTCCATTCTATGGAATCCTGGGACTCATAGCTTAGGGAGGAGTATTTGGAATTCTCAGCTAGAGAGCTATAGTGCAAACAGATTTCCGTAGGCTGGAGCCATGATAGCTGAAATGGAATCATGGTGCTGTAGTTATGTAGTATGAAAGGTCCTCTTTTCAACATAACACAAGGCAAAGAACTCAGATCTCTTCTATAGGTTTTAGATCAATTCTCTTAATTCATCAGTTTATCTGACCAAAAGTCTTTTATATAATTTCACTTTGGGCAAATTCTTTATATCCTTTCATTCTTGATTTCTAACAGTCAAAACAAGGTTTTTTGTGTTCTGTTACAAACCATTTGTTGGAAAACGAACAACAGGAAGAGAAGTCAGGAAAAAGTAACTTAATCTAATTGTTTGAGAAAGTTATAATGAAGTGTTGGTAAGATAAGCTTGTTGCTTATTTTGTTTGGGCACAGAGCATACAGCCACTGCACAACACTGGCAACTGTGGATAAATTATCACAAGTGTTTTAATTTCCTTAAATGGTCTCAGCATTCTCAGTAAGCCACAGAAGCGATGTTACAGCATGGAAACAGAGAGACAGACAGATAGCCAACTGTGGTGGGGGTGGAGTTTCCTTCCTTCTCCATCATTCCTTCCATGAATTCAACACCCTCCTCTTTCCTATCCATGTTACTCATTTCACGTATTTACGTTAACAATATTTTTTTACAGTCATAGCACAAAAACGCCGTAAAGGAAAAGCCTTATACCACTGTAGTGCTATGATTGCAGAAAAATAATACGAATAAAATAAAATATACTGTGAAAGCTGCAGAATGCAGTGTGTTCAGCTGGATAGCTGGAAATGTAATGAAGGAAGGAAGGTCAGAAGAAACGTGCATGGCAAAAGTCACACCCTCAGTCAATACATCATAAGTGGGACTACCCAGAAGTACAAAAAGAATCTAGACAATGAATACAGACAAAGGATTCCTGCTGTACCAGAAACTCCTGAGAGAGAGAAAAAAAAACCCCACCTCTCCCCTGGGTTCAAAAAGTCACAGCCAATCTCAGAAATTTACCAGAAACAGACTGGGGCAAGAAGTATGTCGTATGGATATTTTAAATTTTTTTTGATAAGTATAGCTACAACTCCAACCAAATCCCAAAGTGTTTGGCCAATCTGAAATAGGGCTCATTTGTAAATAATCCTGAGTGTAATAAGAGCCAGCATGCTGTAGTTGTTTGGATATTGGAGTAGGACATGGGGAGATCAGGGTTTGAATTTCCATTTGGCCATGGAAACGTACTTGGTGGCCTAAGGCCACTCATACTCTGTCAACTTGAAGAAAGAAAAGGCAAAACCCCTCTGAACAAATCTTGACAAGAAAACCCCATGATAGGTTCATATTAGGGTCACCATAAGTCAGAAATGTCCTGAAAGCACACAGCAACAACAACAAATAGTGTACTAGGATTGTGCTGTGATTAGTGCAGAATAAGAAGGTGCCATAGGATTCTGGATGGCCTCCACATTGGAATTTTTGAACCCTGCCTTCTAATGTCACTCACAAAGTTACATTCAGAATGCGGTCTGTCCTCTGAACTGGCATTTGACTCAGCAAAATGAGTTATGACTGGAACAGGAAATTGCCAAAAACCTCAACTACACTTAGGTTGCTAGATCCTTCTTCTTGTCTTTCTGTCTGTGATAGATTTATAGATGCCTCGTATCTTCTATTTTTTTTCTGCAAAGAAAGGATTTTCAATAGGAAACCACACAAAGGGTGCTCATTTTGTAGATCACCACATCTGTTACAGTATGTTGATTTATATGTTAGTGTTTCTCTGTGTGTATACATACACCACAGTGAGGATCAACAATCGGCAGTTCTCACAAAGTAACTGGATGTATGCAGACAACAAGAGTGGTGCTGGTGACACCATCACATGTGATGAGGCACTTCTGTTTTATAAATTTTTGTCATTTTAACATCTGTCTATAAAAACAATTATATTTGGAATCAGTACTGGTTCATTTAATTTTTTCCAAACTCCCTCCCATTGTAATACTCAAAAACTAGGCTGATGAGGAGGAATTTCCAGTAAAGGTCTGACATTTCATGGGAATCAATGACTGTAGTTGCTACATTGTATTAAGTAACTTCTTTCCTTGTGTGTGTGTGTTTTGAAAATTCAAGGTCCTTTTTAAAAATCTCATAATTTAATTTTTAATGATTCTATGATTCTATCATCGTCATCTATGTATACAGAAAGTGCAGTATGGCAGCCCCTCCCTCATAAAAATGGCATTGTTGAAAGCTGGCTTACATTATGTAGCCATTATAAATTAATGTGTTACTCCATTGGAAAAACCCTATCCCAGGGTCTACAATTTTGATGTTAAATATGATTCTGTGTGCCTGAGAGGTCACCCAGATGAGCACGTAGGCAGCCACGGTCTAATGATCAAAAACCAGGTCAGGCCGGTAAAATCCCCCATCACGTAGCCCCAGAAGACCTCAAGCTGGAAAAACCCACAATAAACAAAGGGTCCTCAGCCCCTGAGAAGCCGACTTGAGGAGATTAGCGTGTTTGCCCCAAGTTGAGCAAATATCCTATCAAGTGAGGACCATTTACATGAAGTCACACCACAACCAAATGCAGCCGAAGATCCTGAGACTTTGGCAACACCTTGTAATCTCATCACGCAAAGGAAGTTACCATTGTGGAGCTTCTTTCTCGTTGCAACACCCATTGTTCTCCCCGGGAAAGGATTAGCCCACCAGATACCTTTTCCCCTACAAATAGTCCCAGTTTTTAAGTGTTTCGTTGGATCACTCCCGGTCATCCCAGCAGACCATTGCTCTGTCCATTGAATAATCCCCTCAGCCCTCTCTGTGCTGAGCCCCACTTCTCCACTGTTTCTCCTGGACCAAGGACTTCAGGAAAAGATGCAGTATTACCCCAGCTACAACCCCTTCAATATTCCCTTATCCAGTTTCCTCTCTTTTGCTTCTTAATAGGTCTTGAGTGAGTGTGTGAGTGAGTGCATTGGTGCGTGAGACTTTCATTCAATAAAATCATTTATTGGACATTTTCGTTTGGTTTTTGGCTTGACCTGACCCAGTAAAAACTGGGTAAAAAGACCCTGCTAGGTTAACCTGCCTCTCACATTGCTATTGCTCGTGCTCTGGCTAGTTTCCATTCCCCATCACGTGGAGCACATTGAGGTATCCCCCAAGGGACCCCAGAAATCAGGGTAACAAATGTTATGCAAATTGATGATTTCAAGCAAGCATGCAAGTTTAAACAAACTTGAAGTGATAGAGTGTTCTTTTTCACAAGGTAAAACGGATGTCATTCATTCGTGCACAACAGAAACAAAGTGGAAAATATACAAAAGCAGTTGTGGGGAAATGGATTCACATGGGAACAGAGGGTACAAATCCAAGGCACTAAGAGCTACGATTTTTTCACAGCTTCTGTCACCTTTCCCCTGAAACTTACTGCATCTCTTTTACGTCTATTATAAATCTTGGAGCTTTAGCAGAATGAATGCCAATTGCTTTAATGGATTTCCTGTCATGCACTCTGTGTGTTTCCCTTGGTTTGTGTTTTTCATGGGTAAATTTTTTTTGTTGGTTTGTTTTAAGAGTAATTTCTTGTGACACTCTGTAGCAAAGGCCAATTTGTTATGGTCAAAACACTTTCCTTTCCTTCTCCTTTCCTTTTAACAATTTGTTTACTGTTGTCGCTTAACACAAACTTATGTAAGGCTACACCTTCTTTCCTTCCATTCTGTTGCTGCAGAATCAGAAAATGCAATAAATACAGATGGTATGGGCAGAAATATTGGGACATATTTTGAGAAAGGTTGTATATATTTTCCTAAGAATTAGCAAGAAAGCAGCAGCATGGAGATTTTGTCTGTTTTGTTTTAATTGCTGGAGTAACAGCCAAAGGTGGAACAGTAAGATGCCTAAGCTAATCAGAAATAGACAAGTTATCAGTAATGTAGAGTACCATATGAGCTCTCGTTCATCGTTTTACAGCATGCATATATGTGAATACAGTGGGCCCTCCATATTGTTACCCCAAACCGAGGGTGCCATTACCCCAAACCGTGCAATACCAATACCTCCATTCAAAGATGGGGAATAATTAGCTCAAAAATAAGAGGCTTGTGAGAGGGGGGGCAACTTAGCAAGATCTTGACTACTGATGTTTACAGGCTCACACAGGAAAGAACCAGTCAGAAAGTAGAAATATAACTAAAAATATAACAAGATTCACACAAGCATGCAAAAAGCTCAAATACTCACACACTGAGGGATTTGGATGATATTTACCAGTCCAGAGAGAAGAAGAGAAAGCAGTGATGTAGCTTCGGCAAGAACCTAAGGACTATTCTCATTCAGGAATGGAGTGGACAGAGTAGTGTTCAGAATGGCAAGAGCCTGCACTGAGCAGCCTAAAATCAGGGGTATTTGTACCTGAAAAACATTCTGTGGGTATGATTTTGACTTGCACTCCCAGTTAAATGGACAATGGGAGTTGCAACACAAACAATGAAGTTTGGACGGAGTTAATGGTTTTAGTGTTTGAGTGACAAGGGGATAATGGTTGTCATAATAGCTGAGTATTGTAGACAGGTGGGTAAACAATAGGGAAACATCCAGGTGTACAGGGACCAGGGTTAAGATAATCACAATTTGGTGGGAACTCCCCTATTTCAGCTCTGAGAGTCCCGCTTGATGTTTCATGCCTATTGTATTCACAGTGGCTGCCCTATTGTCCTAAACTGACTGGGTCTCTTGGCTAAGAGGTAGGTGGGGCTGACCTTCCTTGCCATGTCACATTTTCAGTCAGTAATTTGCCTCTTCCAGCATGATATTGCTGTCACCTCAGATATCATTTTTATCAATGCCGATTAATATGGTGCCAATCTGATATTATTCGCCAATTAAACCATGGCAATTATGGGGAGTGCGTGGTGCTGTAACAGTATATGCAGAAGTTCCACTCCAGAAACCTCTGTAAATACTGGACATCACAAATATTTGTGTAACATTATACTCAATGGCAGCAACATGTGCACGGGCACTTCACTGTATCCATATCATCACCATTTTAGGTTAAGGATGTGATACCCCACAGTCACTCAAAATTGCAAATCCAGAGGTTGCAGGTAAAGAAGGCCCACTTTATGTGTATGTGTGAAGCAATCCATAGTGAGTGAAATAAAATAAACATATTCCTATGGCCATAAATTGACTATACCTTAGATTAGTTATTAATCAAAATGAAGACTATAATAAAAAAATCAGAAGAAGACTAGGACTTGAAAGGTCCCTAGGAAGGAACTAGATAAGATCCTCAAGTATAAAGATATATCATTGAATGCCAAAGCCAGGATTATCTATGCCATATTTCTGATTTCTGTGTTTGGTTATGAAAGCTGGAGAGTGAAGGAAGCTGACTGATAAGAGAATTGGCTCATTTGAAGTGTGGTGTTAGAAGCTGAAGCTAACTTGACAGGAATAACAGCAAGGACACTCAGTGCCCATGCACCATTTATTTAAGCTCAGTATAAACTTGTAATATATCCATTCCGCTTTCCACCACAAAAGCCCTTGAAAGTTTAACTTTAATTAAGTTCCTTATGCTTAATGGCTGTCTAGTCTGTATTTATAGCCATTGCCAATCATTGTGTACGTGTATTGTCTGTCTATCTAGATACACACATGTGCACACAGAGGGAGGGAGGGAGGGAGGGAGGGAGGGGGAGAGAGAGAGTTACTCTTCAACAGACTAATAGGAAGGCTACTTTCTTTTATGTTGCTTGCAGAGTGAGAGGGCACTCCCCTCAGAATTATCATTTCCTACTTTCTATGCACTTAGGAAGGAGTGGAAAAACATACATGACCTTTTCAAGCAGCAAGATGTGATGGTTATTGATTACTGTGGTGATCTGAATTATTTTATTGTTCAGTCTTTTTATGTATGCTTGCTAGCAGTCTTAAGTACTATGTTTTAGCAGAAAGGTGGGATAAAAATATAATATGTAAAATAAATCAAATAAAAAATATCTTGTTATCTAAAGCTGCAAGCAGTCCCCTCCCATGGGAGTGAAAATGGCTCAAGAAGATTAGGTGATGGTCTCGGTTAGAGATGACTCACCCACCACTGAATACTTATGTGAGAGGAACCAGTTGTGTAGGGATGGGGGTGTAGGGGGGTGGTTTGCCCCAGATGGCAACGTTTTGGGGGCATCCTGGCCCATAGCCACACCCCCGTGCTCCCTGGCCACGCCCCCACGCACCACAGCCACGCCCCCATGCACAGTGGCCATACCCCCCATGCTGTAGCCCTGCCCCCTCCCGCCCCACCTCCATATACGCCAAGCTCCGCCACTGAGAGGAACAATGAATAAGGGACACAGAATTTAGTTTTGTGACCCAGTAAGCAACAGCAGAGATCAGAGGAGAAAGCTGCAGTCTTTGGCTGTTTTAAAACTGTGTACTTCTACCTACGACCAAATTGTGTAGTTGTATATCAACCAAATGTTACAAAACACAAGGCTCCGGTTAACTCTTTCTAAAGGGAACAAAGCCTGGGTATCTCTGGAACTTCTCACAGCTTGGGGAGATGGGGTGCCCACAGCAATACAAGTAGGAAATTCTGGTGGTCAGGTGCTTATCACCTTGAAAAAAAAAGCACTCAGAGCCATCTACAAATAAGACAGTAATTTCTGGATAGTTGGTGTGCCTTCTCCAGGTATGCAGAAGCATATAACTTTGTGAATAAATACATAAAACAGAACTCCACCCAAAATTGGCCAATGATGCCTGATCATGCCGAGCAGCCTCCAGGAGCCATGGGGTGTTGAGTGTCCATTGGAAAAGGAAGAAAGAAGCTGAAGACTCTTTAAATCGTTGTCTGCCTGCCTAGAAGCTTGGAGGGGAAAAAAGGACTCTTCTTGGGAAGGGAGGATACATTTCTACATTTTGCTCAAGACTTACTTGTGTTTGTTAACGAACACAACTGATTGAAATCCTTTGACTATTTCTTCCTGTGATATTTGCTGTGCTCTGCACTTTGGCTTGGGGAGATCAACATACAGCTTTGTAATATTTTAAGTTGCTTATTTACATTAGCAAATCATTAACGTATACGCACGCATGCACACACTAACTCCCTTTGGGAAGGACCATAGACTTCTTAGTCTACACACACATCTTTCATTTCAAACCATCCATACATGAATTCTTCATTTCTAGAGGCATCTCTGTGCACGTATCTATATATCAAAAAAACAGAGGTATCTGCAATCTCTGTAACGGGCATTTATCTAACTAGACAAGAAATATACATATATATATTTTATATAAGCCATTTCCACACTAGACTGTTATAGCGCTATTATTCCACTTTCAACATCCTATGGAAAACTGGGGTTTGCAGTTTAGGGAGGGGCCTTTGAGGATTCCATAGGATGTTGAAAGTAGAATAATAGCGCTATAACAGTCTAGTGTGGAAGTGGCCATAGTCTATTTGATATCTAGAGGGGAGGCTCTTCCCCTTTCTCTGTCATACCAACCTGTTAGGCCTGGTATGGCATTCAGCCAGGAACAGCACTGCAGACAGCTGTTAGAAACAGCTGTAGGTACAGTCTGGGAGAAACAGTTGCAGGCTGCTTTCCTTCTCTTTTTTTCTGGACCAGCTTTTATACTATAGGAAGAACCCTTCACTGGTCTTTTGTTATTGGCCAATTAGTGACAAGTTTTCCTGGTCTTTTGTACAAGGTCACTACTCATCCAATCATAGTAGACTTTCTACTAGTCTTTCAATGGGCAATCAACAAAACTTTAACTGGTCTTTTGTCCTCAGCCAATTAGAAATGAGGTTTACTGGTGTATGTTAAGTGCCAACACATCCTTATTTAAACTGCACCTGCTGATCTTTATCTTCTGTACCAATAAGGGACCAACTTAACAGGTAGTCAGTCCCCAAAGACTAGTAATCAAGCATCACTCAACATAACTAAAGTCTCTTTCATTTATTGAAGCCCTTTCCGCACTAGACTATTATAGCGCTATTATTCCACTTTCAACGTCCTATGGATCCTCAAAGGCCCTTCCCTAAACCGCAAACCCTAGGATTCCATAGGATGTTGAAAATGGAATAATAGCACTATAATAGTCTAGTGCCGAAATGGCCTAAGTCTGCTTGCTCAGCTTTCCAGGTTTCCTCTCTCTGTCTCAGCAAGACTCTCCTACATTTACCTTACTTTATCTTATATTTGTACTTTTGTGGCTGAACGTTCAGAACTGGTTTCATGTTACACGGTGAAGATATTAGTCACAGAGCACACTTATTTCCTTTTTAATGCTTTTAACATCAATATATAGGCAACACAGCCTGAGTTTTTGACACATGTACCCAAAATATAGTGTCCAACCTGTAAGACAACACCAAACTTCAAACTGCACTGAGTATCTTGCATAACCATTGAAGATAGCAGGGCAATGTCTGGTTAGCATAAAATGGATGGATGCCTGTCTTCCAGTTTTCAAACCTGCTGAAAAGAGGAAGAATTAAAAAGGGATTAGCGGCCCCTACAGTTGAACAATACCCAAACATTTTGTTACATAACAAGTCATTTGTTTCAAAAGAACAGACGAATAGGATTCCACTCCCTTAGCCCCATCCCTCTCAGGACAGGCTATCCAAATGACACAGAGCCAGGAAAACCTCACTTTCTGTTGATTTCTTTTCTATAATACCGCACATGTGCGCGCGCGCGCGCACACACACACACACTGCAACATTAGTCTTTCAGCTTGCCTTGGATCAATGCCACCTATATAGCAATCCATGCAGAAGCAAATGAACAGTGTTACTCATTTTCTGAATCAGATACTGCCTGTCATCAATATGAACTGTCCTGCATGGGGATGTGTGTGTGAGACAAAGCTGACAAATGCAGAGATTTCATCTTACTGGCATTCTCATTATGATTTATTTAAAGGGACAGTATAATGCAGTCTGTTCTCTGAGCAAGAAAAAGAGAGAGAAGAGTGGAGAAGAGGGAGGGAGATAAAGCAGCTCTTGCCCGAAGACAGTTGTCCTTGTGTGAACCTGCATTCTTGCAAACACTAGTGCTTGCTTCATGAGTCTGTTTTTCCCCCTGGGTTTGCGCTCTTCTTATCACTAGCATTTTTCTGAAAGGGTCATCATGTTGCTAATGCATATATAAAAATAGCCATCCCCTCTACACCAGCCTTTTGATTGCCCCACATTTTTACAGATGAAGAATGTGCCTACCAAAGAAGGCACTTGGACAGTGCTAAAGAGGGCTCTGCCACCATGTCACTGAACACAATGTGAGGCATAGCCTCTGAGACCAACAATCTGCTGGACTTTAGCCTCTCTTAGGAGAGGGAGAGGGCGTGCCTATCCAAGCCTTCACTGGTTTCAAAGACAAGGTCCCTTTCAAAATCCTACCAATAGGCACTTCATGTTAAGAAGGGAGAAAAATGTTCAGTGAAAGATCAGCAGTGCTGGAAGGCAAACAAGGGCATTTGTGTAAAGTTTAATAGTCATCATCTAGCGGAGCTGCTATTTATTTACAAGCTGACATTGGGAAGGGCAGCTTCTATGTAGAAACTAGCTCCTTCTCTTTGAGGGTGCAGAGAAATAGAAGGCAACTACCCTTTCAGTGACAACAGGGGTGGTAGAAAGGTTTTCATCCCCATTGCAGCACTACTTCTTCACTGCAGAATTTCACTTTTTCTCTTAAAAATGGATGACAGACATTTACTTCCATGCAAAGAAAGGGACACTGAAGAGAGGGACCTGGTAGCTGGAACACAGGGCAGTTATGCATCCTCCACACAACTGAAACCATTTCCGCACTAGACTGTTATAACGCTATGATTCCACTTTCAACATCCTATGGATCCTCAAAGGCCCCTCCCAAAACTGCAAACCCCAGGATTCCATAGGATGTTGAAAGTAGAATCATAGCGCTATAACAGTCTAGTGCAGAAATGGCCTGAGTCTCAAATTGCAGTTTACAGTGAACCCATACAGTCTCATAGCAGGTTCTGTGACAATACAGCAGGATGGAGAACTTTAGATATTGCTGAATTCCAGCTCCCAGAATCCCTGAGCATCAGTCATGGTTGCTGCTACTGATAGGAGATGGAGTTCTGTTAGAAGTACAACAGCACTTATCACTGAAGAGTCAAGGATGCCTCAGAGAGGGCAGTAGTTACAGGGTTAGCTAGCCTGAGTGAAAGAACCAGCATAGTGTAGTGGTTTGAGCATTGGACTATGACCCTGGAGACCTAAGTTTGATTCCTTGCTCAGTCATGGAAACCCACTGGGTGGCCTTGGGCACATCACATACTTTCAGTCCCAGAAGACCATGTGATAGGTTCACCTTAGGGCCACCACAGGTTGGACATGACTTGAAGACACACAGCAACAAAGTCTGAGCGACCCAATGTGTCCTCCCTTCTGGCCTACCTATCCTAATACCTTTGTGATGTAAACTGAGGGCCTTTGTGTGCTACACTGTTATAGTGCTATTATTCCACTTTCAACCTCCTATGGAACCCTGGGGCTTGCAGTTTAGGGAGGACCTTTTAGAATTCTCAGTCAGAGAGCTCTCTGGCCTCAATAAACTACAAACACCAAAATTCTACAGGATGTTGATAGTGGAATAATAGCACTATAACAATGTAGTGCAGATAAGGTGTTCCTTATCGCCATTACTATTACACAGGCATAGTATAAATTTATAAATCTGTCACAAGACTATAGCAAACTGTTTGCTTTTAAGGGTATTTGTAATAAATTCTAGCACCAATGTGTGACATAGATAGATAAAGAAAGAATAAATAAAAATAAATAAAGAACGAGCCCCCTCCCATTTTTTTAGGTCTGGGTCCCATACCAATTTAGCAATGTTTCTGAGAGAAGAGGTGGGCAGGATGGTATCCTGTCTGGTTCTGTGCTGGTCCAGGCCATGCCACTTCATTTAACAAAAGTTATATTACACAGACGAAGCTCAGCAACCAGGACTCCCTTCCTTCTATTCCTTTCCCCAGAAGCATATCAAGGGTAGAACTCCAGACTTTTAAAAAATAGGGATGGCCCAGTCCCACCATGTTCATACAATCTGTGAAGTGAGCCACTAGTTGGTGCTCATGATCCTTACAAATATGTGCTCTTCCACAGTACTGATACAGCAATTCTGCTTCAGTATTTCCAGATTATGGAAACATAACCCCTGCAGAATGCCAGAGGCACAACCGTTTTTGGCTCCGGGGAACTGCCGTAGGAGACTTCGAATACGAATTCTAAGGAAGTGGAAGATCTGAGAAAGGAAAGAGATTGGGAAAACCACAGGGGAAGTGAATGAACAGTACCAGGTAGAGAAGGCAGTAGAGCAAAGAAGGACAGCTGCAGCCTTTATTATAAACTGCAGGAAGGCAGGGCCAAGGAACCTACTGTGGCCATCTAAATCATCCCAGTCGGCATGAATGTTTGAAATTACCTTTTCAAAAGAATAAATTTTGCAGTTCATTTCAACCTCACCCTACAAGTAATTCACTTTTTAACATTACAAAATGTGTGTGTGTTGCATTACTCACATCACTAGTTACTTTTCTTTTGGTTTTGTTAAGAGCTTTCTTTTGTTGCTTTTAGAAAAACCTAAGGATTAATACGTCTCAGAAGTATGGCATACAACCTTTAAAAGAAGAAATCAGTCAGAATTCCTCCAACGAATGTCTGGAAATAATCCTTAAAAGTAAGTTCAAAAATAACTAGAAAATGTTACCTATTATTCCAAAACGAAACATCATCTGTGCAGTGTTACTAAAGGTAACTTCATTACAAAATAATGATGCATTACAAGTAACCCTGTGATCAGCACTCTTCGTCTCCATTCCATGGGATGGCTGGTTTTAGGGTTGATGGGAATTGTAGTGAAACAGCAGTTGAGGGAGCAGTGGTTCCCCATCTCCTTGGCAAATCCTTCTTTAGTATATAATTCAGTACAAATCAGAGGCTGAGTTTGTAAATAAATACCTTTGGCTGTGATAGTCAAACAGTTGAGTGAACACAGCGCCCTCTAGCCTGCCTCATGCACTGTGAACTTAAACGTAAGCTCATGTGTCTGCATTAAAATCCCGAAGGCATTTCAAACGAAATGATGGCATAAAAGAAGCAAGTTTGTGCCAGTGC
Source organism: Cyclura pinguis (assembly GCA_030412105.1). Taxonomy (NCBI): domain Eukaryota; kingdom Metazoa; phylum Chordata; class Lepidosauria; order Squamata; family Iguanidae; genus Cyclura; species Cyclura pinguis. The sequence continues at coordinate 83,872,257 of CM059600.1, forward strand.
TTTCCTCTAGTTCCTGATGCATACAAGGACAGTGTAACCTGGAAATTGCTCCTTGACAAGTCTAATATGGAGTGCTGTATGTTATGCAATGTCGCTGTGAGACTAGGCCCATTTTAGCTTAGTTTACTCAATAGAGATGCATGGTAAGCCTAAATGTAAGCATTTGAGATTTTTAGCTTAGACAAAGGGTATGTGTGTGTGTGGCACAGGTTTAGGAAATTATACATGTTGTGGAGAAAGTACATAGAGAAAAGTGCATCAGCTTCTTGCTTTCTACTATAACTCCAATGAAACTGATTGATAGTAGATTCAGGAATCAGGAAAGAAAAAAGCATTCCCATTCTTTTTCTTTTCCATTACTAAGAGAAGCTTTAGAGACTGGTTTGGATCAGAAACAGAAGCCTTCCAACCCCCCTGATTTGGCTGGGGCAGTTCTGATTAATCATTTCATGTCCTACTTTTCCAGCTGCTTTTAAAATGTACCACTTTCCCTCTCCTCTTCCCACTTTTCCCCTTTGTCTCCAGCTTACTTTAATTGCTGCACACTGAAGGCCTATCTGCAGTACACTGTTGTAGTGCTATTATTCCACTTTCCACATCCTACAGAATCCTGGGATTTGCAGTTTAGGGAGGGGCACTGGGAATTCTTAGCCAGAGAGCTCTTTGGCCTCACTAAACTATAAACCTCAGAATTCCATGGGATGTTGAAAGTGGAATAATAGCGCTATAACAGTGTAGGGCAGAAAGGCCGAGAGTTCAAAGTGCAAGAGGAATTCATGCTGAGTTAACTCAACAGGAGGAGAGGGCGGGATCTTGCCCTTCACAGTAGACTCAGTTGAAATCAAACTGCTGCTGTCTTTCCCAGCTTGTGTGGGCTTCCTCATTAATAACATTTGCTATCTTGAACACACTGTGATGTTGCTTGGGCACATATGTCCCAGTATTCATTTGTGAAATGTTAGAGGATATGGATTATAGAGTGAATAGAAAGGTTAGACTCTTCTGCAGGGTCAAAGGCCCTTTCCGCACCAGGCAATTAGGTCGGGGCAGTGCGTCCTCTCACGGAGGCTCTGCACCTTGGAGCGGACTAGGAGCGGACTACTTACCGGAGATCCGCACCTCAGTCCGCTCCAAAATGACTCCAAGTGGTCCTCCAGCATGTTTTCTAAAGACCGCAAAAAACAGGTCTTTATTTTCCTGGAACGCGCCATTGCGTTCCTGCTCCCTTGTGCAGATTCGCAGGCTCGCACGAATGCAAGCCTGCGATCTGCGGAGGGCGGGCTTTAGGCGTGGCGAGCTTCAGCGGTTGGTCGGGACCCACGACCAACCAGAAGCCGCCATTTTGGAAGCTGGAAGCCACCATTTTGGAAGCCAGAAGCCGCCATTTTGGAAGCCGGAGCAGTGTGGATCTACAGACCTCGCGCTGCTCCGATTTGCCCTGGACCAAGGAGGAGCCTTGCAGAAGGGCTTCAGGGACAGTCCGTGTTGCTTCAGACCCCAGAAGAAGCGGTAGGTAACGGCATGGAGCGATTCCCTCGCCTCGTGCAGAAAGGGCCAAAGTCCAAACACCTATCAGTAAAATGACAAGTGGCTGGCTATCCATTCTCCAGAATCACCAATTGTGTGACTTTTTTGAACAGGAGTGGTGATGCCTGCATCATCAGCGCAAGAACACCACAGCTAGTATTACTGACTGCCATTGTTACCCTGCCTTCTAGGGGTCCCGTGGGGGACACCTTGATTCGCTCCAAGTTATAAAGGTTGCGGAAATTAGCGGAGCACTGGCAATAGCAAAACAAGGGGCAGGGTAACCCAGCAGGACCTTCTACCCAACTTTACGGGGTCAGGCCAAGCCAAAATGCCAGACAAATGTATAAAATAAATGAGATTTATTGAGTGAAAATATTCTCACACATCAACGCTATCACCCACATACGCACACGCGGCCTATTGAGAAGGAAAAGAGGTGAAAAATGGATAGGGGATATAGCAAAGGGGTTGTAGAAGAGGTGATACTGCACCTGTCCTGCAGTCTTCAGTCCAGGAAGCAGCGAGAAGAACAGAGCTCAGCAAAGAGGCAGCTGAGGAGATCACTCAACTAATAGAGTGCTGGTCTGCTAGCGTGGTGGGGAGTTCTCCAAAGAGACCCTCAAAACTAGGACTACTTATAGGACCGAATGTACCTCGAGGGCAGGCCCTCTCCCAGGAAGAACATGTGCTAGACAATGCAATTTGGTAGTTTGCATGATTGGTTTAGGTAGGTGGGTCTCACCTTGTAGGATTTTCCAAAAGTCAGAGTTGCTCAACCTGGGAGAGACATGCTAATCCCCTCATGTTGACCACTCCTGGCTGAGGGCCCGTTGTTTACATGGATTTGCCCAGTCGGAGGTCTCCTTGGGCTATGTGACTGGGGATTTTCCTGGCCTGACCTAGTTTCGGTTGGTTGACCTTGTTGCCTACATCTGGGCAACCTCTCTGGCATGGTGGGCACATCTGATATCAAATTTATAGCTCCTGGGATAGAGTATGCTAGTGGGATAACACCATGCTGCTTAAGACTCCAGAGCCTAGAAAGTTAACAAGAAGTTCTGGTTAATAGGTTCCTGGTACAATTATTTTATTGTTATTTTACAAAAAAATTATTTATTTATATACATGTGGATTAAGGATGTTAAAGGATTTACGCTCTGTTAATAATAAGTTAGATATTCACAATTCTTTAAGAAATAGTAGGCCCATACAGGTAACAGTGGCAATTAGAGAAAATAATGGACACTCTAGTTAAAATCATACTGTATAATTAAGAGAGTAAGGAATAAATAATTAATCATTCACTTCTTGAGGTGGAGTGGGTGGGTTAAAGGGGGGTGGAGGGAGGAAAGAGGGATTTGATATGTATTATAAGGAATATTGGGTAAATTATGTAAGAACAATGGTTATTATTGTCATTACTGTGGTCGTATATTTCCTTCTGTGCTTTTTCCACCCACTGTGGGTTTTTTTTAATGTAATTTTGGAAATTAATAAAATTAATAAAAAAGAAAGAAAGTTAGCAAGAAGTTATTGGTATTCACATCTTCCCTCCACTAAAAAAAGATTACAACTATTTCATACTGTCAAGGTCAGACACCGGGGCAGCGAGCCAGCCCAGAGAAGGGAGTGTGAGAGCCAGCAAAGTCCAGCCAGGAGGAGACAAGCAAGCACTTACACGAGGGAGTTCATTTACCAGAGCGTCAAGCAAAAGCCATAGTCAGAGTTCCAAAAGCCAAGGGTCAAGAGTCCAGAGATCAATTTGAGGTAGCAGGAACCGGCTGCTGGGAGCAAGGAACAGGCAAGAGGAGGGCTTGAAAGAAGTTTGCCACAAGCAAAGGAAAGCTTCCAGGTAGGCAGTTATATAGCCTAAGACACAGGTGTGGCTAGTCACTGCTTCTTGAACTTAATCAAGGAAGCCTCCCTTTGCTCAGCTCTCTTGAGTCTCCGCCTTGTTTGTGGGCTGACTGGCACAGGCTCCAAAGCGTCTTCAGAATCGGATCCCTGTTGCCCTAAAGGAGCAGGCAGAGGAATGTCCGAGCCTGCTTGGTCCGTGGCAGCAGGGGGAGCTCTTGAGCTGCAGGACTCATCTCCAGCCAGAGCCACAGGGACCAACAGCTGCTGCTCGTCATCAGCAGCTCTGACAGGGGCTTCAGTTATCACACATACTCTAAGTTGCTATGGCCAGTTCATCACCAGCACAAACTTGTGCTGGTATTGTAAGCCATTTTGATTACAAGCCAAATGAGAAGCAGGCTATCAACTGAACAAATAAATAAACAAATAAGTAAAATCTGGTAACAAGATCTTCCATACTTATCTGGGCTCATGCTCAGGTGGCAGAAACACAGTCCAACACCTGAGACAATACTTGAAGCTGTTTCAGTTTGATAGAACCTGCCAGAGCCAGCATGAGATTCCCAGGGTTATAGTCAGGTGGCCGAGTGGGACATTGTGTAGGTTGTTCATTCCTATTTGAACAACGGAGCACTTAGATCCTGACACCTACCCTAACGCTGGGCAGACTGTCTGTGGAGAAATCCTACAAGGACCTTTCACCCCCAGGAGTACCTTGCAATATATAACCCCACTTGTTTGAATCACCTACAAGAATCCTTGTTACATGGTTAGAGAAGTTGGCAGAAGTTGCCGGAATAGATAAGCTTACTTGTATGATAGAAAACAAACCATATAGTAAATTTTCAAAGATTTGGCAACCATTATTAGAGTACTTGTATACGACATTTGGGATCGATTATGATTCAAGAGGAAAATCTGACTGAGAATTGAGCTAACAAGAGTCTCAAAATGGGAAGTATAGAGAAAGGGAGTCAGCAAGGGTAGTCACAGTTAACTATCCATGATAATGGGTATTCCATTAACCAAGAGATCAGGAAAATTTTTGTACATATTTTGTTATTATATACATGCCGATTGAGAATTGATTATTACTTAGGTTAAAATCATACATGTGTGTGTGTGTGCGCGTGCGTGGGTGCGTATATATGCGTATACAAAATATGACAAAACAGCGTAAGGCTACTTTTCTTATCAATCCACCCTCCAAACTAAAAAATGAGACTATATATATATATATAGATATATATAGAGAGACTATATATATAGTCTCATTTTTTTTTTTTTTTGGAGGGTGGATTGATAAGAAAATTAGCCTTACGCTGTTTTGTCACCAGTGGTGGAGGTCCCTTTTAATGTTACTTGTTCAGTGTTAGATGTTGTGTGAAACTCTAAGCCCGTGATGGCTTCCAAAGTATTTGTACAACTGGGTATGACCATGCGTGCTAGGGAATGTTAGTTTGTCAGTTACTTTGTAATTGATTCTTATTAGCGTGTGATATTGTTATATTGATGTTGTCATGATATAGTCATGTCAATGTTTTGTTATTTTAGTGCTGTTGGTCTCCCTAGTAGTGCATAGTAGTGTACTGTATGTTCTATGTGTACTAAGTGGATATATGTTCAATATTGTGTGAAAACCTCTGTTTTTCCTATACATGTCATTTTTTTTCTTTTCTTCTTTTTCTTCGTTCTGTTTAATAAAAACAATTAAAAAAAAAGAATCCTTGTTACATAGCTACATTCTTATAATGCATAACTCCATTCGTTGAAAGAGCCTAGGGCTTGCACTGCTTACAGTTCTCTTTGCTACCTATCAAGGATGCCATGCCTGTGAAATTGATTAAAAGTGTAATATAGAAGAGACTATCACAAGGCTTCAATAGGCATAATAACCCAGCAAGAAGGAGGCAAAGTAGCATAACAGCGAATATATAGCATGTCGGTCTTTGGGTTTATTAGCAATTTTGGTAGGATTGAAAATCAGCTGATAACAAGGCTTGGTGTGGGTAATTTAATTAGCTGTTTCAGAAGGGTTTTTACAGTTTACTTTGTAAGAGCTTTGAGAAAATGAATAACCTGGACCAAAGTGGATTAAACAGATGGATTAAAAACAGGCTTAAGAGGCAGCTGCAGAGGCAAAGGGGTACACATTCCAGGCAACGGGCTCACAAAACAGACACTTGCCCTTGGTAAGTGTACAAGCAGGGAACAAGATCGTACAATTTCTCTACTTTTCCCCACAATGAGATGTGTAGGAGGGCAAAACTTACCCAGGTTCCCTTTGCCAGCCTGTCACTGGAGGCTTATTGACATTTGGTAACATTTGCTTTGTTTACAGACTGAGCAGAGGTGAAAGTAACACTTAACTATCCCGACAGATTCCAGTGCTCTCACATCAAATCTCCAGGGAGATGGCCAGCATCTTAAGATGCTTACACTAGCCAAACCTGTCTCTCCCTGTTTTTCTCACTTTAACTCAAACTGTAGATTCTTTTTTCCCCCCCTAAAATCCTTCTCAAATACCGCAATTATTTCATCCCTTAGCTGGGAATGGGGAAAGTCTGCCTTTTGTGGCCCTTCAGGTATTTTCAGAAAAATTAAGGGAAATGTTCTAACGAGTAGTTGCCATGGAAACTCATGGCTGGGCTGTTAACATTCTTTGGTCAAGTCCTAGATCTTGGTCAGGGCAACCCATAGTGATATCTCTACTCATAAAGATCTGATAGGAAACCTGTAACAATGGTATCAGTAAAGTGCACGAAATCTCTGTACCACATTCCAGGATCTCTTCGTGATATACCACAAAAGGCAACCCACATCCTGCCTCTCCATCTTATGCACAAATTTTATTTATTATACAAGAGGTTATCACTGGTCAAAACAGAAGGAAGAATAAAAGTCTGGGCCTGCTTTCATCTTTTCAGGCTGTCAAAGCTACTCACTTGCATAAGGACCTAGAGCCCTGTTCACACTACACAGTTAGAGCATTATGACTCCACTCGAACTCCTATGCTGCATGCTATGGAATCTTGAGATTTGTAGGTTACTCAGACACTAGAACCGTCTGGCTGAGAATTCTAAGTACCGCTCCCTAAACTGTAAACTCCAGGATGCCATAGGATATTATCATGACAATGAATTATTATGGAACTATAACTGCAGTGTGAAAGGGCCCCTAGTTGTTTCCATGTGCCCAGCAGCTAGAGAAGTGATTATGTCAGATGAAGGGGGAGAATAATTTCTCTAAGTCTTTATAGATTTCGAAGGAGTGGCATACAGCCTTTGCAGGGAAACTAGCTGTGAGAAACATAAATGGCATTAATGATTATTATGAAAAAACATTCCTTTATTAACTTTATTGTTGTTGTTGTATGCCACTAAATTGTTTCTGATTTATTGCAGTCCTAAGGCAAACCTATTGTGGGGTTTTCTTAGCAAGATGTATTCAAATGGGGTTTGTTTGTGTCTTCCTCCAAGGCTGAGAGAGTGTAATGTGTGACACACTGGATTTTCATGATCAAGTGGGAATTGAAACCTTGGTCTCCAGAGTTGTAGTCCAGTGCTCAAAACATTGCACCATATTGGGTCTCCCTTTGTTAACTATACCAAGTCAATTAATTGTACGTCCCTCTTCATCCCACTGCCTAAAGCTCATACTGATCTGTGCAGAGGCTTAACTAATTTGCCTAGTGCTTGTGATTATTTAACCAGAATGCTGATAGCCCTATCTAACTTGCTGTTCTTTTTACTAGTTCTTTGCTTGTGGTTGCATTTGTTGCAAAACCTAACAATTTTTTTTTTTAAAAATAAGCACACTGCCCATCTCAAAGTATATATAAATTTCACTTAAATTTTTACAGTCCCAGGTTGCCTAGTGTGCCTGTAGAGACCTTACTTGGTGTTTGCTAAGCTCTCTGCCTTTTCTGAATTTTATTTGAATTTCTGAAAAGAATTAACTGTCAGGCTGGCATGCTTCAAGGTGACGTGCTGGCTTCCAGCATTTTATTCGTTTCCAAGAATGCTTCTGGGTGCCACATGGGACCAACCCCAAGGCATTTTTAGAAAGTAAAAGATGGCTGATGGCTACAGTCTAGTAGATTATATTTGAAGCATATCAAACCACCTGGAAAAAAAGAAAAGAAAAGAAAAAGGTATTCTGAGGAATATCCTGTGAGGCTAGAGAAAGTGTGTCAGGGTTGGGGGTGGAGATGAGCACTATGAGAATTTATTTTAAAAGTGATACATGTGTATATATAGATATAGATATATATAAAATAAAGCACTGCCTCATGAATCGATAACATTGCTTTGACATCCACATTTCTTATGTAGAGTTTAAAGCGCTTACAACTCAGAGTGAGATGAGGAGGGAGTGAATGAAAGGGCACAATCCAGGGGGATGTATTCTGGTGCAAGCAGCACTGAAATAAATGGGGACATGGAAAGATTTTCGTACAGCTCCAATTTATTTCAATCTGTCTTGTGCTATAGAACCTTTGAGTGGATGATGACCTGCAACAATTCAAAGTGATGTTCTTGGACAGTTTCCTTTCAATGGCCATTTCCACACTAGACTGTTACAGCACTATCATTCCACTTTCAACATCCTATGGAATCCTGGGGTTTGCAGTTTAGGGAGGGGCCTCAAAGGATTTCATAAGATGTTGAAAGTGGAATGATAGCATTATAACGGTCTAGTGCTGAAATGCCCTATGTCGCTATAGGAGCCTGACTCAGATCTAAGATCTGTGTGGAAAGGCTTTGTCTTGGTCCCACCACTATCAGAAGTACATTTTTTGAGGACATGGGAGAGAGCCTTCTTTGTGGCTGCTTCCAAGTTCTGGAACTCCCTTCCTTGGGAGGCCTGGTTGGCTCCTTTACTGCTATCTTTTCACCAGTAGGCATTTGGTTTTTAATCTTGCAACAGATGGAGCTCTGGTTGGGGCGTGTTGAGTGTCTATTTTATTATGTTTTAAATGTATATTTAAAATTGCCTGTAACTTGTATTTTTAACAAAAAAAAATAGCAATCCAATCTAATTGTGTTTTAACTTTTCTGTTAATAGTTTTTTTAAAAAGTTGTGCTATGCTTTTAACCAGTTGTAAGCCACCTTGAATCTCATGCTGGAAGAAAATCAGGATATAAATTAAATAAAATAAACACAAATACAAATAAATTAATAAGGCTTGTCCTAGGGCCTTTTTGCACATTACAGTTATAGCACTATGATTCCACTTTAACTGTCTTGCTTCCCTCCTATGGAATCCTGGGATTTACAATTTAGGGAGGGGTAGCCGGAGAGTTCTAATGTCTCACTGAATAGAAGTCTCAGGATTCCATAGGATGTTGTCATGGCAGTTGAAGTGTCATCAAAGTACTATAATTGTGTGGTATGAAAGGGCCCCTGAAGGAGAACTTCTTGGTGGATAAAGCCCATGAACCATTACTTTCTGCCTGTTGTGATTTTATTTTTGGATGTCTCTCATGTTTTGTATGAGTGCTGCAGCCACTGCTGAAGAAGTAGATCAGGTTCCCAAACAAAGCACTGGTGCCCTGCTTTGAAGAAGGGAGAAAGGGAAAACCAAGGAACAAGAGGCATCATACAGAGCTAATCTTACCACAGGATCTATTGTGCACCGACTTCAGAAGGGTTGTAGTAACAACAAGCACAAAGGAGAGCTTTGATGTAGGGTTATCTGATACACACTGATACTACTGCTCTGAAGAAGAGACCATGGCAGCAGTGAAAGCAGACTTCTGTACCCATCTCCCCTAAGAGAAAAAGGGGAAGCCAAAAAGGAAAACCTTGAATGCTTTAAATACTTGAGAGAGGCAGTGAAAGCAAGGGTGGCCACGTGTCCTATTTTACAGAGGCCAGTCTGAAGAGTGGTCAGAGCAAAGCTCTCGGTTCGACTGGGATTTCAAGTCACAACTGAGCCAAGGAATTTTGGGGGTGAACCCTGGGTCAGCTACACACACTTTCAGCCTGATATCCCACAAAGTTGTTATGAGGATAAGGCAAAGGCCTCCTACACCACCACGAGCCTGTTGGAGGAAAAGTAGCAGTGTGCCCACTAATAGTAATCTTCTGTTTAAAAGTGTTTCTAGTCCACATTGGTTTGAAGATGAAGAACCATATAAAGGGAGAGCAGGGGCCTTGAAGCTGCCCATCCACACTGAGCAAATAGACAACAGGTCACCCTAGGAACCTTTCACAATACACAAGTACAGCATTACAACTGCACTGTAACTGTTGTGCTTTACTATAGCAGTTCTTATCATCGGTGCTTCAGAGGTTTTGGGCTCCCTGTCATCACTGACCATGCTGGAAGAGGCTTCTAGGAGTTGAAGTACAAAACACCTGGAGAATCAAAGAATGAGAACCTTTGCTTTAGTGGATTGGCCTCACCCCACATCTCCAGGGTCTCTCATGTCTCCTGAAGAACTTTGCCTATCTTATATCAATCATCCATTGGAGAGGAAAGCTGAGAATGAGAAGACACAGTACCATCAAGTAGGGAGGTAAATCTGGAGCTAATAAGCTTCTCTCTGGTCCAGAGTCCTTAATGGAGCAGGAGCTCCAGCTGGAAGAGAATCTAGCAAAACTACCTCTAGCTGAGGAAAGTGTGCTACAATTATCACCCTTGCCCTAATCACTCTACTGTTATCAATGTTTAGAGCTACCTGTGATGAATAACTTTTGGAGGGAGGATGGTGAGGGTATAACCCTCTAATTTTTGCAAATTAACAGTAAGATGTATCATGGTGGTAATGGTGTGTGTCTATGCGTGTGTGCATGTGTAAAACAAGTAATGGTTACTCAGTAAAATGTCGAGGTTTGGAAGGTTTGTCCGAGATATTTTGAGTGTTTTCCTGTTTTTAAATACTTTGAGGGTCTTTTTTTTTTAAATCAACCCAAATTGATGAAAAAGTAATCCATTAAAACATACTAATATGTAAATTAATGTGTAATAAGTAATAAACCAACTGGGATTTCTAAAAACAATGGCTAATGCTAACTTGGTTCTTTAAAAAAATGTATTCCAGGTTCTGGGTTCAACCCTTTCCATCACCTAGGGATCCTCTTTGGGGAACAAGCTGTGTGTTATGCCTTTCCCATCTTTTCACTTAGAAGCATATTTAAGCAGCCTTGTCTCTGCCATCTTTCTTCCAGAATGCTAGACGCTGTGATGAAAAATGAAGCTTTACAGAGGTAAATGCACAGGCAGAAGGTATGGGATTCACTTCAAGCAAAATATTCTCATGATTCCTTATGGAAAGATGCAAAATCAGGAGGCATTTTGTAACTATTCTGTCATTCCTGCTTACAGGATTGCAGGAGGCAAAAGAAAAAAGAAAAATGGAGAAAATAATCAGAAGATATGGAAGGGTCACACACTTAAACAACAACCTCTGCAAAAATCTGCAAATGTGGCAGCAGGATTATACAATAAGAACCAGGTCCAGAAGCACCCTGAATTTCTTCCTCTATACACCAATACTTGTAAATGTCTCCCACAAGTGGCTTCAACTTTCAGGGCCTCCAATTGTTTTGCTTCTATTTTCTTTTTTTCTCACCGTTATGGAAGGAAAGATGAGATATTGGCACAGAGCCTTTGATTAGTGGTGCTAGTCCAAGCGTCAGAAAGTGAAGCATTTTCAACTGTGGTCAATTGCTCTGCATGCAAAGGTAGCATTTCTGCTGGTTGCTTTAGTATTCCTCCACTGTGCCCTGCTTGTTTATTTCAACAAAACAATTTTATAAAGAAACCATGAGTTCTCAATAACAAAAATACCTCCATCAGGTATAAATTTCTTCAGTTTTAAAACAAGCTTATATTATCACAAGATGAGATGGTCGCATTTAAGGCGTGCCAGTTATTAGACTGCAGCATTCATGTAAAATTTTACCACTCATTTAGGTTGCTGAACGTAGTAGAATTCTGTATTAATGCTGCAATCCTGTATAAATTGGCTTATGAGTGTTACAGTGAGTAACACCAGGGCTTACAGCTGAGTAAACATGGATAGAATTTTGCTGTAAGTTGACAATTCTAAACATTTTCGCAGTACAGTTCTAGGCAAACTTATTATTAAAGAAGATGATACAAGCTAAGAAAGACTGAAGCAGTTTTGTTTTTGCCTGAGCCTACACAGAAGAGCAAGACTGTGCCCCTCTTCTCTTCTCCCCACCACTAAGTCAACTGAGTGCAAATTGCTTTTGCACTTTGAATTCAGTTTGCAGCAACTTAAGCAAGCTGACGACAAAGGAGGAAAGTGGGAGGAACGGAGGTCATTTCTGCACTAGACTTTTATAGTGCTATTATTCCACTTAGTAGAATAATATCCTATGGAATCCTGAGGTTTGCAGTTTAGGGAGGGGCCTCAAAGGAATAATAGCACTAAAACAGTCTAGTGCGAAAATAGCCAGAGAGAGAGAACTGGGACATTTTTAAAAGCAATGGAAAAAGTGGGACGCCGGAAGATTAATCAGACTGTGCCTGCCAATTTTGGACATTTGGAGAATATGCAGATCCCATTAGCATTGATATTTATTTGAGGAAATGAGACAGGTGGGGTGGGAAGAAAGAAGCAATCTAAATCCTCTTCTTCATTATTCTCTGTCTATGGTGATATGATCATGCTTGTGAACTGATCCATTCTCACTGCCTGATCCATAATAGTGCCTGTGCTTAGCATTGTTTTGGCTGCTCCATTGTTTAGTCTGTTTTGTCTCCAGTGTGCTTAACCAGTCTGTAATCCTTTGTAGCTTGTTCCACAGCTGCTGTATCTGTGAAGAGGAAACAATGCTACTGCAGACTGGGGTTTTGTCACAACGTATGTTTGTCCTTGTGTCCTCTGTTGTTTACAAACGTGTTTATTTTTTGGAAGTTAATAATCCATGAATAAAATTTTTTTAAAACATACATTTTCAAACTGAATGACTCAGAAGCTGTGCGATTAACATAGTCCCAAAACAACTGTTTCATAAGTAAAATATGAATATGAACATAATAAATGCAAAATAATTGTTTGGGAACTATGTTGACCCTATGACCTCTGAAACTATCAGTATGAAAACAGTTACTGAAGCTTCTTTAAAACAAAAAAAGAAAGACAGGCATGTGATGGGCTGTTTGACATAAGTATATCACATGTCTGTGTTTTTAAAAAGCAGTTTCAATAACTATTCTCATACGAGAAAGGAAGAGTTTAAATACCCCAAAGGCACCAGATCCTACCTGATCTTGGAAGCTAAGCAGGGTCAGCCCTGGCTAGTACAGGCTTTCCCCACTTATCTGACTGCTTACAGATTAGCATGCTGTCAGAAAGCAGCATTGGCTGAAAAGTGGACCCCATGTACTGTACTACAGGGAGAATAAAGGACTTTAGGAGGCTCACTTGGGACCATGTGCTGCTTGCAAATCTCTCAGCTGACTTTGAGCCTTTTTCCCATCCTCAGCTTGCTTTGCAAGCAGCGCACACATGCAGTGATGTAGACTCAAGTCGATAAACTTGGACTCAAGTCAGACTTAAGTCACTTCAGTGACTTGACTCAGTCATAAATGATGCACTGACTCGACTCAAGACTTGCATATTTTTAATGACTGACTTGATGCCCTTGGTTCAGTAACATAACACATTCATCCAGAAACCTTACTACTTTGAACAATGCCTCCATTTCTTTTTGCCTACTAGTCACATGACAATCTCTCTCAAGCCCAAAGTGTGGGTGCATTTCTCAGAGGAGAACACCAAAGGGGTTCACAAATGGGCTTGAGGCAGGCTTGAGGCCTGCTCAGCAGCCTGTCCCTCCTGCATATCAGGGGAGCCTTCTAAAACATTTCCTAAGAGCAGAAGACCAGACTCGCCTCCAAAGTGCAGGGTGCATTTCTTGGATGGGAACAGCAAATGGGTTAGGCAATGGGTTTGAGGAGGAAGGATCCTTCCTTCTAAATCTTTTGAATCTTCAGTAATGAGGAATAAGATAGGTTCCTATTCCCCACTTCCAAAGCTGCAGCTGGCAAAATTGCAAATGTGGAGATCCGACTCTGCTTAAATTGTTAAAACTGAATTTATTTCTCTCTATTCAATAATTCTGGAATTTTGGTGGGTGTATAAAGTTGGCTTCCAGACTTGAGATTTGACTTGAGACTTGACTTTAAAGTATCTTCAAGGACTTGAGACTTGAAGGTAGAGACTTGAGACTTGACTTGGGACATGGAGTAAAGGACTTAAATACATCACTGCACACATGCAATGTGTTCCAAGTGAGCCTCCACGCACCAGAAGAGCTAATGGAAGAGCAGAACCCTGGTGGAATTAGTGGAACTTGTCTTTAATTTGGAAGCATCAAAAGAGCCAATTGCCAGATAACAGGGCATCAAAAGGTGGGGGCTTCCTTAACTTGGATGGGAGATGGCCAACAAATACCAAGTGCTGTAGGCTACATTTCAGAGGAAGGAACCAGCAAACCACCTCTGAGTATTCTTTGCCTAAGAAAACCCTATGAAATTCATGGCATCACCAAAAGTTGGCAGGGAGCTTGAAGGCACATTGCACACACATGAAAAAAGGACTCATTGTACCAGAAAGGAGCAGGGGAAAGCTCTCTCAGTCAAAGAAAGGAAACACTGTTGCCAACAAGTATATCATATTCAGGCACCTGATTCTAACTGACGCTATCTGTCATGTGCATCCAGATGAAAGAGAAACACATCTGCAGCTTGATAGGAAGACACTAGTAAAATGTCACCAGAACCAGTAGTGTAGCCTCCCTTACAGCATTGTAGTGGATTTTTCTTTTAGTCTATTACACCCAGTGTGTGCATGGCACAAGGTTTACATAACTGCCAATAGGAGACCAGAGAAATGTATTTTGAGCCAAACATTTAGCCTGCCAGAGGGAGGTGGGAAATGTAAGTCCAGAATGGAACTGCAGCCTGCCTGGAACTGCAGCCTGCCTGGATCAGCACAGGCAATCAGGGGCAGGACAAGAGATACTGGATGAGTATGCATGTTCTGAATCAAGAATTGCAACCTAGGCATTGACCCTGCCTGGTCATTGTTAACTGTGCATTTTGCCATTGATTTCAATAAATCCAATATATCATCACACAATGGCTGAGAGGGAAACAAAGACGGGAGCACTAGAATTACAGCATGCAACTCCAAACTATGCAGTCTGATTCAGGAGGACCTAAAGAACAGCCAAGAGCACAATGGACACTACTACTAATTTTGTTGCCACAATGATGTCATGTAACTGAGAAAATCTTGTTCCCTTGTGTTGTGTTTTGTGCTCCTGCTTTAAAAAATGTAGGGACTGAAATGCATCATGGAAGCAATTTAAACATATCCATTGAAAATTAGAACAACAAATACAGCCAATACAATACATTATTAAAGATCCTTTTCCCATGAGAAATCAGTTCTTAAAAGCTTGGTGAAACAAGTTTCACCTCCCTTCCGGATAACAATGTAGGTGCTTGTCTAGTTTCTCTAGGACGAGAGTTCCAGAGCCTGGAAGCAGCCACTGAGAGAAGACCTTCTCCCATGTTCCCATCAAATGTACAGGAAGCCCCCACCTTTCAGTGCCCTGTTATCTGATGACTTGTTCTTTTGATGCTTCCAAATCAAAGACAAGTTCTATTAATTTAATGGGTGTTCCACTTCTTCACCAGTTCTTCTTGCCTAGGGAGGCTCACTTGGGACTACTCACATCATGTGCTGCTTGCAAAGCAAGCTGAGAGAGGCAAGAAAGGCCAGCTGAGAAACTTTGCCAGCAGCATGTATATGCAAGCCACAGGGTCAGTCCCAAGTGAGCTTCTGTAAGTTCTTTATGCTACTTACAATACAATAGATGAGTTTCAATCAGTTCCATTTTCTGATAGTGCTCTGGTCCCTTACTTGTCAGATAAGTGGGGGAAGCCTGTATTATGAGGGTAGTGGGACAGAGAGAAAGGGCTGCTCAGAAGCTCTCAAAACAAAGGCACATTCATATGTGGAGATACAGTCCAGACTTGCACTATGTAGAGCTTTATAGGTTTGAACTGTATGTGAACATTTTTTCCAGACTCTAATATGGTTGTTTCCTTAGAAATTTTCAGGAAGAACAGCAAGGTTCAGGACTTACGTTGCGCCTCACTTTATCATCATGTTTAGCATGCAGAACCAACAGAAGGATCTTTTTCCTTCTCTCCCTCACTCCACATCCCCTGCTGGTCACATCTGTTCGTGGAAGAGCTATTGTTTGTAGCCTCCTACTCAAGGGGAGTCCTGTGGGTGAGCAGGTGTGAGGAGACAAAAGGCTTTGTGCTCCTCTGGCCTGTACCTCCTTTTTCTGTCACCAAGAGAAAAGAAAAATCTTGCTTGAATAATTTCATAGAATCATAGCATCTTGAAGTTGGAAAGCACTGCGAGAGCTCTCTCCTGCCATACACAACTAAATCATTCCTGAAATCCTCTGTTTAAAGACCTCTAAAGTCCTCCAGCTTCCAAGGGAGCCAGGTTCATTATCACACCGCTATCACAGCAAATAAATTCCTCCTCATGTTTAGGTGGAATTTCTTTTCTTGTAATTTGAATCTATTGGTTTCTGCTCCAGCCTCTGGAGCAGCAGAAAACAAGCTAGCTCCCCTTCAGAAATTTAAAGATAACTATCATGTCACCTCTCAGTCTTCTCTTCTTTTCTCCGAGCTAAATGCACCCAACTCCCTAATTCATTCTTCATAAGGCTTGGTTTCCAGGCCTTTGATCATCCTAGTTGTCCTTCTCTTTTGTGTCTCTACTCTTATTCTTCTCTAAAGCTAAGCTTATTCTCAGCAGAAAGCCCATTCTTTTTCCAGGGGATAAGTGCAGCAACCTTCTGGGTATTTTTTTTTCTTTTCCTTTTCATGGGGTTGAGACTGAAGGAAAGTTGCTGTTCCATGAATAATGTGACAGTAATAACTGTTGCATTAACAACATAGGCAAACTACTTGAAGTTAACAATCTTAGGTTCTCTTTTGCTGGTACTAAGCAAACCCTACCAAACTCAAGGGAGCTAAAAAGCATTAGCCCATGACAAGAAACTGCTTCGTAACACCAATAGCTTAATTGTATCCATAATTGCTCAGAAGTAAGTCCCATTATGTCTACTTTGAACTTCACATATGTGCAGAGTCCTAAAATAATATAAATGAAAAACAGCCAACACTCAACCAGGGATGGAGGATGGGGATGACAAATCAGGCCAGATTTCCATCATGTTCAAGAAGGCTCCTCAGCTCCTCCTATGTTGAGAAGGGAAGAGTTAATATCCAACAATACGAAGTCACCTCTCTTTCCTTTTCTGGATGCTATTAAGGAAGGGCACCTTTCCCTTTTCTGCCAAGGAAAGCTGACTCTTTATGCCCTCCTTCTGAGCAATCTCTTATGCAGAAAGATCTGTTGAGTGGGAAGGAAAACTACCATCCAGATTTTGCTGTCTCCTAGATATGGTTGCCAGATCTCAGAGCCTGGCCCGCCTTCTCCCATCCTCAGGGGGAGAGGGGATTCTCAGGGTAAGACTATTGCCTTGAAAAGTGGTTGTGTGGGTATGAATGCAGTTTCCTGTGTGCAACTGTGTCAGATGCTTCATGTATTGGGTTTAGTAACATCACCAGAGACTGTCCCTCATAAAATCACCAGTACCCATCCCCTGGGACATCACAATAGGATCATCCCTATGTCTCAGGTTTTGGCTCTGAAATCTCAGGGCCTGAGATAGTTGTGACTTAACAACCCTGCTCTCAGAGATGTACCTAGTAAGGTAGAGCCATAGAATCATAGAGTTGGAAGAGGCCGTCGCCTGATCAATGCAGGATCTCCAGCTAAAGCATCCCAGCAAGTAACTATCCAGTCTCTTTTTGAAGATGTCCAGAAAGGAGATCCCACATCTTAGCAATAGGTTCCATTGCTGAATGGCTCTTGTCTTCAGTCCTGTAACTTGAATGGTGTCCATTCTTCCATATCTTTCTCCTCCCTCCTGTCACCCTCATAGTATTTCCAATGTATGATCTATGTATATCATAAGAATGAGATGGCGGAGTCCTGAGATAACTGGGTTTTCAAA
The DNA here is from genome assembly GCA_030412105.1 of Cyclura pinguis. Taxonomy (NCBI): domain Eukaryota; kingdom Metazoa; phylum Chordata; class Lepidosauria; order Squamata; family Iguanidae; genus Cyclura; species Cyclura pinguis. Next base: position 83,889,742 of record CM059600.1, read on the forward strand.
ATGTGTGGTTTCACCCCTGAATTGTAATCATGGTGGGGGGTGGGCAGGAGGGAGGGTGGGACAGGTTGGTAGGTGGTCATATAGGTCAGCTGGCATTACCACCATGAAAGGGTAGTACTCTTGTTTATATTAATGTCCAGAAAAAGTGACGTTGGCCTTTCTTTTCTTTTTTTTAATTTGATATTTGTATGCACCCTTTAACTTCACTGCACGCTATCCTGAACATAAGTTAGCAAGTGCCCACAGCAGCAGGCTGGGGTGTAAGAATGGTTGAGTAGTCAGTCCAATCTGGGTTAGTCATGGGTCATCTAAGCAAGATGCAGGGAGAAGCAATAGGGTGGTCTTTAGCTAATCTGAGAGTTGTATAAGCAGGTCAGAAGTCCAGGTACATAAGCCAGCAAAGAGTAAGCAGAATAGTCCAAAACATAGTCAGTCAAGATAAAACATGAACACGAAAGAGTGCTGCTAGGCAAGCAGATAAGATAGATGTTAGCACTAAGGCTGGGAGGAATTGCCATGATATTTATGACCAGCTCATTTACACCTCTAATGAGGTCAGTGTTTGTTACTTAAATGGTGCTGGGCTTGGTGTTTCTCTCTTCATCTCTCACTGAAGGACAGGAGATGGGTCACTTTCAGCATCTGCCTCTGCCACATCCTGCTGGGACCACAAGTGTATCATTAGTGTAATAAGACAGCATTTGTTACTTAAACCAGGCTGGGCTTGGAATTTTTTTTTCCATCTCTCAATGAAGGATGAGGGCATGTCATCTTTAGGGTCTGTAACCTCTGCCATGTTCTGCTGGGGAACAGAACACTCTACTGCTGCAGGCGTCAACTTCTCAGAGGGAGCTGGAGCTTCTTGGCAATCTGCCTCCCCAACCTCCGAGTCTTCCAAGGGGTGAGTTAGGCAATTCACATTTGCAGATTAGTGGGGGTGTGGGAGGGAGCCAGATTGGTAGGTGGCATGAAGTCTCCAGTGATGTGTCTCCCAAGCCCCTGGTTACCTAAAAGAATCAGCATTATTTTTTCCCGTTTCCTCCCTTTTGCCTTCTAGACATATATGAAGCTTTGAGTCTTTGCTCTTTGAATATTTGCTTGCCTTTGGATGTCTTTTTGAGTAAGCTGATGGGGAGAGGTGTCTGATGGGACATCACTATAAAACACTTTCTTGGGAGTAAGCACTGTTGAGTTCAGTAGGACTTACATCTAAATAGATTCCATCATATTCTGTCAATCCTACACCGACTTTCCTGGGAATTAAATTTAGAAAACAAGGCAGCTTATTAGAGGGGGCAGAGGCAATGCATGTGAGGGCTGAGATAACTGCCTAAGTATGCACCTAATCCAATGGGAGTGCAGATGGACAGGCAGAACATTGGGAAACAGAGAAAGGCTATTTGATTATGTGAATATGTGCATGCATGGTGCTACCAAACAAAAGAAACCCTACAGACACTGTGGTTATGTGACCAGATATAAACTGATATGGGGAATACGTACACACAATAGAAGCATTCCCTAGTACTGATGTGACTACATGATAGGGTCCTGTGTGGCTTTCCAAACTGATTTCAGTTTGGATTAAAACAAGTGCACATGGCAGTAAAGGGATCAAACCAGGTCAGGACACTATGCAGTGGTGTAGGGGTACAGCCTTAATGTACAGATTCAGCTGAAGTCTCTCTGCCTATGTGGATGTTGGAAAGTGCTGTGGCATCACTGTACCTGACAGTTTGTGTGTTTAGGTGGGTTGGAAGACATAATGGGGACATATCTCTGTCCCTGTGGACACACTGACTTCTGCCATTTTTGGCTGAGGGGGAGATACAGCCTTGTCATTGCTAGCATTGCCCTACAAAGCCATGATTGTTGGACACACTGCCAGTGCTGCTAAGGAAGCTCCATTTGGTGCTGAAGTCATGTCCAGAATACTGCAGATCTTGGTCTGACTTGCACAGTGTAATGAAAGTATAGGATTGCTCGCTAAACGGCTGTGGGAAGACAGAACTTAATACAGTAGAATCTCGATTATCCGACATAAACGGGCAGGCTAATAGTCGGATAGTCGAAGATGTCTTATAATCCGGAGGGTCAAAGAAATCACCTTGAAATCACCTGTTGCCATGCTTTGGCCCTTGTTTTGGGGCCTGGAGGTACTCACCCTGCTTGCTGCCGCCGCTGCCGCACTCGGGGCCGTGTTTTGGGGCGAGGTTTCAATCGCCTTTCTCTCCTTGCCTGTCGCGGCCACCATGTTTGGGGGCGTGTCTGGGGGCGTGGAAATGCCTAAAGCCGCGCCCCCAAGCAGCCGCGACGTCGGATAATCCAGAATGTCGGATGACCGAATGTCGGATAATCGAGACTCTACTGTATAACTATTGCTTTGCTAGAAAAATGGCATCTTTCTATTACGTTTTGGAATAGGATTAGCTGACAAGAAGATGTTAGACAAGTAATCTTGCTGATGACATATGATTATCATGTTTTTCAGAAAGGCATAATTTCTATTTTTACAGCTTTGGTATAAAAAAATACTTTAAAATATGGATGTGTATATTCAGTTAGACATTTTAAAATTATATTGTTGGAGGTGGGAAGGTATACTTTATTGCCTTTTCTCTAACAAATGCTCTCAAAATAAGCTACTTGTTTTCAATTTACTCTTGAACATATCCAAGCACTTTACACCTTGCTGAGAATTTTGCTCACTTATTGAAATTTTTCACCATCCTCCAAAAACAAATCCAACAACACTTTACTCTTTACTCAAATGCATATAATATTTTTAGAGCAGCAGGCAAGAGAAAGAAATAATGTAACAGTTTGATGTTAAGGCATAGTAAACTTTTTGGCATTGTGCTGCCTCAGAGATTTCATGACCCTTGCAGAGGCAGGGCCTAAAAAGCACTAAAATAAAATAACATAAAATATATCAGCACTTAAGGTGGTCAGCTGACATTTTTCAGATGCTAACAAAGTATGGGCTTCATCCAGAGAATGCAGTGTCTTATATTTCAAGCATTATATGGAATAAGCATATCCCCCCACCCCCATTTCACAGATGAAAACTAGGACACATGTAGCTGAGCAACTGCAGTAGGGTCACATTGACAAAATTTATAAAGAGAAAAAACACACAAGCTAGGGGATACCGCAACAATTTGCTTTTGCCTGAGCCTACACAGAAAGGTGAGATTCTGCCCCTCCTCTCCTCCCTGCTGACTTAATTGAGTGCAAACTACTTTTGTGCTTTGAACTCAGGTTGCAGCAACTGAAGTAAGCTGATGAAGAAGGGGGAAGTAGGAGGAGGAGAGAGAAACCAGGACATTTAAAAAGTAGCTGAAAAAATGGGAGTGCATAAGATTAATTGGGACTGTCTGTGCTAAATCAGGACAATTGGAGGATATGAATAAGGGCGGCTTGGGGCTTGGAGCAGATGTGATGTTGAGATCCCTGTTCTTGCCTCCAGAAGGAACAACATATGTAAATAGTGCTGGTGGGCAATATGGCAGTGGAAAACAGGAGCTGAAAAAGGGAACTCTTGTTTGTGGCTGTGCAAGGCAAATTGCTCCAGTTCATCCTTCCCTGAGCTAACCTTCTAAGGATGCCTAAACCAGACCTTTCCATACTTTTAACGTTGGTGACACACTTTTTAGACATAGCATTATTTTGTGATGCAGTAATTCAATCGGTAATTCAGTAAGTGGAGACAGACCCTCCGCCCGGGACCGGCCCACCACAGCCGTCGCTGGGGTCTTCCTCAGCCTGGGGTGGCAGCGGAGGCAGCCCCTTTACCCAGGCTTGGCCTGCTGCATAGGCATAAGAGGCAGCTCCTCCACCCATTATGTCCATGCGACACACCTGCATCCTGCAGCTGACACACTGTGTTGTGACACACTAACGTGTCACGACACACAGTTTGGAAAGCTCTGGCCTAAACTGTGAATATATATTTAACACTGTCTCTTCTACAAATGATACTTCATGCATTTGTATGTCCAACTTTACAGTGGGAGGTCAGTGTAAAATCAATGTCTAAAATATGTATTTTAAAGCAAACTGACATAATTTATATTTTCTACACCAATATGCTGGGTAAGGCACAGTTTACTTAGTTCTCACAATTTTACAATATAGATCTCAGCCCAAAAACTGTACAGAAAAATGTGTATCCTAGGAAAAGTTGTATGCTTGGAGGAAAATTGTAATCACTTATCTTGAGAGGCTTTTGAGAACTGAAGGTTTTTACCAAAAAGGGTTTGAAGAGGTTGCTGTACTGGCTTAACTGTTCTTATTAAAATGGATTTTTATCATTTTTAACTGTATGTTTTAAATTATTTTTACATGTTGTTGATAGTTCAAATCCCATTAATTTTAATATTGATCTTTTTCATGCTTTTAACTGTATTGCCTCACTATAGCACAACCTTTCTGCGGTGGTGGGATTGTGTGGTCCTGTGAGGCAAGAGGCTATGCTGATAGCAGCAGTGCTGCTAGTAGGGCCTCTAATGTCAGATGGGCTTTTGCTGAGGAGCCAGAATAAATGTGCCCAACAACTACTGGGCAGCAGCAGTGTTGCAGGGCAGGGGGGATGACCGTAATGGAGAATCTCCCACAGACAGTAGCAGTGGCATCATAGCTAATGCTTGTTAGTGCTGTGCAGAAGAAGGCAATGCTAAACTATTCCTGAAGGTAGAGTCAAAGGCTTTCACGGCCAGAATCCATGGGTTCTTGTGGGTTTTTCAGGCTTTGAGACCATGTTCTGGTTGTATTTTCTCCTGACGTTTCGCCTGCATCTGTGGCTGGCATCTTCAGAGGAATGGTGAATTGGAAGTGGAGTGGAGAATATATATGCCAGTCTCCTCCTCCAGAGGGGAGGGAGCAATTAGCATAATAGTCCTATTGTGTGTATTGAATACTTGTTCCTGGAAGGAGACTTCCTGAGCTCAGGTGGGGCTCGTTAGGGCTCGTTAGTATCTTTTGTGTTTTGATTTTGGTGTTTTTCAACACTGGCAGCCAAATTTTGTTGACCTTCCGAGTCTCCTCTTTCCTGCTAAAATTATCCAAGTGTTTGTGGATTTCAATGGCCTCTCTGTGTAGCCTGACCTGGTAGTTGTTAGAATGCTCCAGAATTTCTGTGTTTTCCAATAACATTCTGTGTCCGGGTTGGTTTATAATGTGTTCTGCTACTGCTGACTTTTCTGTCTGGATCAGCCTGCAGCATCTTTCGTGTTCTTTGATTCATGTTTGGATGCTGCGTTTTGTGGTCCCTATGTAGAGCTGACCACAGCTGCACGGTATGCAGTTTTTACCATATATCAAAGAAGTCACTGACCAAATAGGGAAACTCATGAAGAAACATAACCTCCAAACAATTTACAAACCAACCAGGAAAATTCAGCAAATGCTTTGCTCAGCAAAGGACAAGAGGGATCCCCTAACTTCTGCAGGAGTTTACCGCATACCATGCAGCAGGACTATGCTTGTGAAAGCTGGGCAGTGAAGAAAACTGATAGGAAGAGAGTCAACTCATTTGAAATATGGTGCTGTTCTGTAGAGTTCTACAGATATCCTGGACTGCCAGAAAGACAAATAAATGGGTCCTAGAGCAAATCAAGCCTGAACGCTCCCTAGAAGCCAAGATTGCTAGAAGGCCTGACTCACTAGAAAGCAGTGATGTATTTAAGTCTTTTACTCCAAGTCTCAAGTCAAGTCTCAAGTCTCTATCCTCAAGTCTCAAGTCGAGTCTCAAGTCCTTGCAATATACTTTCAAGTCTAGTCTCGAGTCAAGTCTCAAGTCTGGAAGCCAACTTTATACCCCAACCTGCATTCCAGAATTTCTGGACAGAGTTGAATAAAGTCAGTTTTAACAATTTAAGTAGAGTCAGCCCTCCACTTATGTGATTTTGCCATCTGCAACTTTGGAAGTGGGGAACAGGATCCTTTTTACTTCCCATTTGCAAAGCTGGAGATTTTTTCAGAGGAATAGATCCTTCTTAGTCACCATTACTGAAGCTTTAAGAGCTTTAGAAGGAAGGATCCTTCTTCCTCAAGCCCACTGCCTAACACATTTTCTGTTCTCCTCTAAGATATGCACCCTGCACTCTGGGCACAAGTCTTGCCTTCTGCTCTTAGGAAAGGTTTCAGGAAGCTCCTCCTATATGTAGCAAGGAAAGGCTGCCAAGCAGACCTCAACCCCACCTCAAGCCCATCACCTAATCCATTTGCTGTTCCCTCTGAGAAATGTGTCCACACTTTGGCCTTGAGACTGATTGTCATGTGACCAGGAAGTTGTAAGGTTTCTGGATGGATGTGTTATGTTACTGAATCAAGGGCAGCAAGTCAGTCACAAAAAAATATGGAAGTCTCAAGTCGAGTCGAGTCAGCGTGTAATTTTTGCTGGGTCAAGTCCAAGTCGAGTCACTGAAGCAACTTAAGTCTGACTTGAGTACGAGTCAATCAACTTGAGTCTACATCACTGCTTGAAAAGAGAATAATGCTTGGGAAGTTACAAGGCAGATGGAAAAGAGGAAAGACTGCATTGCAAGTAGAGAGACTCAGTCAAGGAAGCCACGGCCCTGCATCTGCAAGACCCGAGCAGGGCTGTTGAGGACAGGGTGGCTTGGATGTCTCTCATTCAAGTCTCTCACAATTTGACCACAGTTAACAACAACTATATTGCATTTTAATTTTCAAGCTGCCTTGACTTCCAGTTCTAGAGAAAAGTCAAGAGGAGATGGCAATGGGGATTATGGAGATGATGATGCAAAATGTATATGTTTGGAGACATTGTATATGAAAGAAAATATAATTTTGTGCATTTTTTTAAAAAATAGACTTGATATGGAAATTTTATTTAGGACTGGCATGCATCTGTAGTTCACAGACTTGAAATATACTTCTCTTTAGTCAGGTAGGGATGGGGGGAGTTGGGGAAGTTTGCCCCGGGTGGCAATTTTTTGGGGGCATCCCCGCTCGTAGCCACACCCCTGCATGCCATAGCCCCACCCCCTCACAGCATGACCATGCCCCACACACTGAGTCCATGCCCCCATGCACTGTAGTCCCGCCCCCTCCCACCCCCTCTCCACGCACTCCAAGCTCTGCCACTGCTTCTCTTATTGTTGACTGTCTTCCACCGCTAATTGTCCTTGCTGCCTGTGTTCCTATTATCCTTGCTATCTTCTTTTCCATTATGTCAGTCCATCTATCTTGAGTTTTGTAGTATACGTGAAAGAGGAAGGCTGATGCTCGGTGGTGGAATATATGCTTAGCATGCAAAGAGTTTCAAGGTTCATTCCCTGGTATCTCCACATTGGGCTAGAAAGCATTTCCTGCTAAAACTTGGGAGAGTTCTGCAGTGAGTGTAGACAATACTGAGCTAAGCAGATTAATGCTGTAAGATCAGTATTATGGGATTCCTAAACCTGTATTTAAGTACACTGCCTCTAAAACGACTATTTTAAAAACAAGATATTTCAAGTATGGCTTTCTCTGCATGTTTCCTATGACAGACATTTATTTTGACCTAATGCAAGGCGATAAAATAGCACTTTTTTGAAGTGGTTGGTGATTTAATAAAGGATTAGATCATTAATAAGACATTGCAATTTAGCCAACGCAGCAGCAATAAAAATATGTTATGAGCTTCCTACGTTCTTCCCTGTGAACTCTAACTGCTTCTCATTTCTACCACTGTCATCAACAGTAATGGGACAAACAGTTTTTTTTTTTAAGGAAATCCTGAGGAACAAGGGCAGACTTTTGTCATCTTTGTTGTTAATGAAACTGTCATTCTTCAGAGGCATCAAGAAGGTTGGTTGCTAGCCGAAAGCACAAATGAGCTCTACAGGTCTGTTCCCTGCACAGCTCTGTACATTTTGCACTGAAGAAAGCCTGTATGTTAAATCAAAGATGCAAGGTATTAGAAAATGAAATAGAATATGGAGTTCCTCTTTTTTTAAAAAACTCAGATATCCTGCTGATTTTCACACTGTATTTTTGGGAACATAATCCTTAATATTCCAGCTTTTCCTCTTCATGTGATTGACACAACACAGTATTGCACGTGCCTGGCTGTAGGACTGGGCCTTTTAAATTAACAAGGACAATGACCTCATGTGGCACCCCCATTTTCCTGTTGTCATGCAAAGTATTTTAGGCTGCCCTAATTCTTCCTGAGTGCGCAGTGAGGACCCATTCGCTTTCAAGGAGGCCCAGAGGGGCCCAGGGTGGAATTTCCTCCTGCCCTGTGCATGGTGCCCAAAGAGGAAAAAACAAGGCGGGTGGGGGGAGAGGAGGATCTCCTTCTCCAGAAGAAGAGTCATATTCAATATGTTTTTATCTTTGTTCCATTTTAATGGTTTTTATTTGCTCATCGCTTTGGGAACCCTTCTGGGGTGGGAGGTGATGAAAATATATATTAAGTAATACAAAAATGCAAAGTACAGGGTCTTAGTGAGAATGAAAAATAACTGGAACTGGTTTGTTGATATTGGTCATTACTGCTCCCTGCATCTTTCAACTTTCCTTGGTTCTCTGGCTATGGAGACTGTCGTGATAGTAAGTCCCCACACTTCCACATTTTCCATGGCACCACCAACAGAATATGAAAGAGAGCACAGAAAGGCAGACCACCAAGGGTTCAACATTACAGTGGGAGCCTATGAATACAAAACAGGCCACCTTCTGTGGATGGTGGAGGATTGGGTCATGGGGCACAAGACAGTGTGGACCCGGCCAAAAATTATGGCTCTGTTCTGCCCCTCATGCCATGTTAATTAAAACAGTAATGGCTGGAAGGCCCTGGTGGTGCCTTCTTCTTCCAAAAATCAATAGAACTACAGGTATTTGCAACTGAGTTCCATGCCGCTGTTTTCAGTGCTCCAGTCCAGAAATGCGTCTGGTCCTGTCCTTGGCTCCACTGAACAGCTGTTTGATTTAGAGGTGGGTTGTAGCTGGGATTTTGCAGCTCATTTGCAGTCTGGCTGCCATGTCAGATCAAGCTGAGGATGCAGCAGATTCTGCTCCTATGTTTGTATGCAGCTCCCCATATAGCTAAGGGCACTTGTGTTTGCCAAGGGTATCATCAAGAAAATGAGGTGTCAGAAAATGACTGAAATGGATGGAATTGGGGTGAAGGTCATTCAGCGCACAGAGCAGAATATCAGTTTCCCTGCGGGCATACTTCAAAATTATCCTGCTACCATCATAGATCATGTGGACTTTTTTCCAGGCCCTGGTGTAGGAGAGCAGGCTAATCACTGTGCTTTCCAGAGAAAGCAAGCAGGACAACCAGGTCAGTTTAAACTTTGAATAGAAGGTATTCCACAAACATTAACCAGCTTTTTGCTAGATCTTACTGTGATCAGTTAGAATGTGTCTTGATGTCAGTTCACACAAGGACTTTGGGGCTTCTTTCCCTATCCCCAGTGCATGTTGTCATTCCAGAATGAATTATCAGGGACCGTAGTGCATTTAGCCTCTGTCGCTAGGTTTTAGGGTCCTTCTGAGCATCATGGCCAAATATTGACAGCTATCCAGTGGAACAGAAAGAGTCACTTGGTTGCAGGGAATGTGTCTGATAGCTGTTTACACTAGCTTTGCAGTCTGAGGCTGGGAAAAAAAATATGAAGGCTGGGAATGATCTGGGGGAGGGAATTTTCCTCTTTTACTAACCTGTTTGCACAGTTCCCATAGCTATGGGGGAAGGAGTGGGTCACACTTACACTCTTTTTTTTCTCCTTGCATATATAAAATCCTTGGCAGTCTGTCTTCTGTTGGCCTTGTCTGGCAGGGACAGATGGTGGTGCTGCTGCAAGCTAGCCCAGGGTCTTTCCATGTAGCCAGCCTTGGGAAACTGGATTTCTGGCCAGGAATAGTCTGGCTAGAATTGGTTGTTTAGGGGCTTAGTTCTACCATTAGGGGATGATGGGCTCTATCAGCAAAAGGTTTGAATGCCTCTTTGCTGCTGACCATCTGCTGTATCACTTACTGCCGTTAAGGTTTATCTAATAGCTGTAGCACATGTCAGTGTTTGACCTCAAATGAAATCTTGAGGAGACTGGGAACTACAGCAAATTTCAGAACGGACGGGGAGGTGTTCATTGGAACACACCGCTACAGGCCCTTCTCTCCAGAATGGTACTATTGCAAAAGCTTCTAAAATGAGTTGTGGCTATGGTCATATGAATGTTCAGTTGGGAGAGGGGCCTTTTGTTGAGCACTCAGATGACTGCCCCCCCCCCGTTTTTTTGGTCACAACATTCAGTCTGGCTCGCTAAAAGGACCCACAGATGGAGAATGTCTAGCAGCTGCTAGCACCAATCCATCCTGATACTAAACACATGGTTTTCTCTTCATCCTTCAGACACAAAAGCTTTTCCTCATTTCCAATAAGTCACACAATCCAATACCGTTCTTGTTTGGATACCATATAGGCTGCCCCCATCCCCTTTTAGGGAAAGAAGAGGAACAGATGGCCCCCACAGACTCCTAGTCGTTATTTCTTGGATTTGTCTACATAATTGGGCATCTCATTACCCCTGTTTGGTCTTAACAGGAATGTACGGTGAGCTGGCTGGATTGCGTGCAGCCAATTTCCACGCAGTCTTTATAAGGTCCAAAGGTCTATGGGCATATTGGTATGCATGGAGGGAACTTGCCATGTGATAAACTGGAAAACTCTGAAATAGCAGGGTACCTGGTTGTGTAGAGAGAAGGTCCCCCATTTTTGTATAAAACTGCAAGGATCTATAATAAATATTGAAATAATGTCTATAAAGGGGCTGTTGATTTTGCATGCCAAGGTATTTCAGATGGGCGCCTAACAAATGAGAAGACACTGTGCAACTATTCTGAGTTTTCCTCTGTAGTGCATTTTTTAAAAAGAAGGAGAAGCAGCAGCAGCAGCAGCAGAAGAGAAATTGGTAGAAAAACAAGGGAAGGTTACAAGTGAAGATTGAGGATGTCTATTCCTCTTGAAAAATTCAGGGTGGATGGGGGGAATAGCTTGATAAAAACTTTGTTTGGAATCTGAGTGACATGTTATTAAACAGGACTGTGTACTAGGTGTGGCTGACAAAGGCCAAGATTTCTCTGCCTTTAAGAGAAGGAGGGAGAGTGAAGGATATTGTTTCTCCTTGATTCTAATGCTCAGTCTACCTGGTGTATTACAAAGTGTAACTGTAGTTTCTAGTCCAAACTTGTGGGATATTAGATATCATTTGATATCAAGAATTTGGCCTTCACTACCCATTCCTCTCCACGTGCTTGCGAGGCCTCCAGATAAGCACGCACACAGGCACGGCCAAAAATAGCTGAATATTCAAAAACAAATCCAGGCAGGCCAGTAATTGCCAGACTGCAGCTTTAGGAGACCTCCAGGCAAGTACCCTCTTAAGATCACATTATGTATACACACAGCTTACAAAAGATCCCCTGCCTCAAGCAGGCAGCTTGACGAGCGAAATATCCAACTCTCAAGCACTCCGCGTTTGCATACTGTCTACACTATTGACAATGCTGTCATAATTCAATCATCTAAAGTACTGACCTTTCAGAGGCTTTGTCTCCAGCCTGAAACCCATTGTTTTCACCAGGAACAGACTAGCCTACAGGCACATTTTCCCCTATAAGAACCCCTGAGTTTGAGTGTCTCATCGGATCGCTCGTGACTTGCCCCCCAACTTGCTGCCGCTCCGTCTGATGAGCCTCCCCTCAGCCTCCACATGCTGAGAATCTACACTCCCAAGCTTCTTTCCTTTTACCAGGCTACAGGATCAGGTGTAGTATTTCCCCGAAAATCCTGCTGAAAATCGCCAATCTATTTTCCTCTCTTTATTTTCTTAGGACTGTGTGCGTGACTGTGCAATTGTGCAGTATTTCTTAATTTCTAGTGAGTGAGTGCGTACGTTTGCTGTGACTTTATAAATAAAGGAAAACAATTATTATTTACTTCTGTTTGATTATTGACTCGGCCTGACCCCGTAGACACTGGGTAAAAGAGCTCGCTATGTTGCCCTGCCTCTCGCATTGCTAACTCGTGGTCTAGCTAATTCCCATTCCCCATTATTTTGAGCACATTGAGGTGTCCCTCACGGGACCCCCAGAAATCAGGGTAGCAAAGGGATATAGATTGCTACTTCATTTTGGATTCTTAGTAAGCTGTAAAATTTGCCAGATGATCTGTGGCTGACTACTTTTTCTCACTCCTGCAGTTGTGGTTGCAGTGAGGTAAAAAGGAATAAGCCAATCATTTCATTTTCGTAGAAAGGAAGGAGTTACAGATGTGGTGATCTGGAAAAGTTACTTTTTGAAGACTGGAATCCTCTTAACAAATTATACAGGCATAGCACTCTCTGACCTCAGGCATTTTTTGTAGTGGTATGCACTGACATTGGGGGAGGGGCAAAGAAAGTCTCTCTTAACAAAGACAGATTTCTATGCTGCCCCTACCCCCAATGCCACAGCCCCTCTGATAATTTTACCATGGCATTGTATCACCATCTGTGCTGCCACCACCACAACTTCCATCAGTACGGTTATACTGGCCAACAGGACCACAGCCTTAGAAAGAAACGTTGGTACTTACCCCCATAAAAGTTGACTACAAGCAAAATCAAGTTGGCTGGAGAGACTGCCTGTTGGAGATAATGGGTGGGACACCTTAACACAGGATTTTCACTGCCCACTACAGGAAAACATAGCTCCCAGAGGATCCCTCAGCCAGCTTCACCAATGAACATGCTGCTAGGGAATTCTATTCCAAAAAAGGAAGTCCCCCAAGATCTTATGGTAGCTATCTGTTGCAAGTCCAAAGCTTCCATGTTCAAATATATGTATGTATGTATTTAAATATTTATATCTCACCCTGTATCCCAGGGTGATGTGTGTGTGTCTGCCTTTAAGCTGCCTGTCAATTTATGATAACCCCATGAATTTCATGGGGTTTTCTTAGGCAAGGAATCCTTAGCAGCTGGAATTCATTGGCAGTCTTTCACCCAAGTACTAACAAGGGCTGACCCTTCTTAGCTTCCAAGATCAGATGGGATCTGGTGCCTTTAAGATATTTAGGCCCTTCCAGGGTGATGTACAAGAAAATAAATTTAAACAGCTTAAAACAATGTTAAACAATAATAATCTAATCTTCCGTCAGATCAGAAAAGTGGCCTTGGATTATCAAAGCATGAAAATGTGAAAACGTGAGAATTAATTCAGTAAACATTGAGCAGAATGGTAACAGCTGAGAGATGGTGAGTTTGGATGAGGGTTTTTCCTGTTGAAGCTAACCTCTTTCTGCAAGGCTACCAAATGATGCCTTGCCTAACAGTGAATTCATGTGCCAAGTAACTAGTCCAAGGGCCTTTTGATGGAACTTGTTTCATGGCCAACAGTGTGGAGTCACACTTGAACTACTTGCTTCTTTTCCTAATGCGAGACTTTTTTGGACATATGAAATGCAGCCTGCTACTAAATGAGAATTCTAGTCTGTCATTATATTCTACATGCCTGCACCTCTTCAAGCTTAATAGTTTAGTATCATAGAACAGTTTTATCCTTACAGGGCACACAAAGGACACACTGTGTTCCAGCCTTGATCTCTGTTAATGAAAAGGCACAGAAAAACTGTCAGCTTAAATAGGAAGAGCTGCTGAAAAATTATTTCCGTTTAGAGCAGTCCAGTCCAATTACGCCAAGAACTCGTTGGAAAGATGTACAGACTGTCAGCTTTTGAGCACTTCCAGATGTATAGTTTTCTGCAAATAAACAATTACATTTTATTTCAATCTATATGCAAGCAATTTTCTCCAGTTTGAAATTCTCTTGCACAACTCTGGAGACAGAATGGGCCTCATTTGTAGGCTTTACAATGTCTCATGTTATCACATAAATGACCAGCAACAACAAAAACCACCTTTTGTTCTTATCTGATGGAAAAGGAAAAGGCAGCCACTGGTACTAGTATCATAAAAATTTCTGTGTGGACAGTGTTTTTTTTTTGTCTTAATGCTTATAAATGCTAAAGTTCTGGGTGCTCTCCTCTGCAACTGGGAACTGGAGTCTCTAGCCCTTCAGATATTGTTTGATTCCAACTCCTGTCAGCCTAGTATACGTGACCAATGGACAAGAAAAATGGGAGTCGTAATTTGACCAGTATCTGATGAGCCATAGCATACCCATCAAATGTCCTGATTTAGGAGTGACAGTCCTGATGACTCCTTGTCATCCCATTTTTTCAGCTGCTTTTAAAATGTTCTGGTTTCTCTCTCCTCCTCTCACATTTCCTCTTTCTCTTCAGCTTATTTCAGTTGCTGCGAACTGAGTTCAAAGTGCTGTCCTTCCCAATCTGTGATAGAGGCCGCGGTCTTTCTTTCGATGCTTCCTGAAAGGACGTTTATTCTGCAGCCTTCCCTTCTGATTCATTCACATAATTTTACAGGGATTCTAGACATTAATACCCAAAGTAGTAGTCGTGTTGTGGTATAAAAAGGAGAAAGGGAGAGGGAAAAAGAAAAGAAATGTGGCAGCACCTTTAAAACTAACTGAATATAAACCCATTTTTTTTCAAATCCAGTAAAGAGTAATATTAGGGCCTCAGGTAAAAAGCATATTTATACAGTTGTGGGAGTGGGATGGAATGTAATAGAATCCAGAAAAATGCAAATCATGTCCCTTGCTCTACATTTTCAAAGGGCTGGGAGAGGCGATACAGGTCTTTCAGATCTTTACAGTGGTCAGTTGATGCGTGAAAGCAATAAATCTGCTTACCAAATGTCCGTTTCCCTGGGATCAAAATTCTCTCTAAGAAGATTTCGTTATATGTGCAGTAGCAAGGACTCTTGTGTTAATATATGTAGCGTGCCATCAAGTCATTTGTCTTTGTTCATAGTTCTGCTAATGGACTGGAATTTGTGAATATAATTCAATTCAGTGGTTTCTTTTTCTAGTCTTCCTTTGCAATTTCCTTGTTCAAGGAATGTGACTTGTAAATTCTCTACTGTATGTCCAAGGAGGCTGAAATATTCTACAGCTGGTTTTTGAGTATTGCCATTTCTAATATCAGATTTGTGTCCATTGATCCTCTTGCATAGAGACTGTCCTGTTTGTCCAATATAGATTGCTGGTATAGGATCACATATATCACATTGGAGGAAAAGCAAGTAAATGCAATTCTGATGTTGTGGTTGATATTACTGGCCCCTGTTCCTGGAGCAGATATGGGGACAGAGCTAGCACCTGGGTTCGTGGCAGTGTGTTGTATTACCATCCATGTTATATATCCTGTTGTGAGTACTTGTAACAGATTTGGAAGCTGTCGAAATCTTAAACAGCTCCAGCAATTAACAACTACTCACAACAGGATACATAACACATTTCTTTTTTTCTCTCTTTCTTTTCCTACTTTTCAGATGTTAATCATTACTCTTTAAAATAGCCTAGAGTTTTGGCTTCAGATGCAGGGAGATAGGGTTCCTTTTGGTAGTGGCACATTCCTTATGGAATATCCTACCAAAAGATGTCTGTGGGACACCAACACTATGGTTTCAGGTATTTGGTAAAACATGGGTTTTTTTCCTTAAAAAAAAAAAAAGGCTTTTGGCTTCACCCTGTTTAAGGCTACCCTTGCTGTTTTTAATTTTTGTCTACTCTGGAATGTTAATATTGGCTTCTCGTGATTACTGCTTTTATGAGTAACATGTGCTTTAAAATACCATATGATGTGCTGCTTTAAACTTAATTTTTAGGTGGAGGGACGTTGAACTAAAAGTTTTGAAAATTAAATAATACTTTGACATTAAAATCCCTTTAGTAGAATAAATGTCCTAATTGTTAAGGTAATGTGATTTTGGCTAAAATGAATAGTTGCTTTGAGGGCTCGAAGCTTCTTTTTCCGTCTTCACTCTTAATTGCCTTGGGAAAAAAATGTTGTCACGAACATTATGTGGGATTGGCTAGTGAGGAGGGATGGCATTGTAGCTGGTTACCAGAGAGACAGAAGTGTAGCTGGTTAGCAGCAAGTGCAGAAGAAAATTAACCAAATGTGTGTCAGTTTGGAGTGGGCAGTTAGGAATGAGGAAAGAAAAGTGAGGCTCAGTGAAATGGCAACCACAGTAGCAACATTTAGCCATTATATCTTAAGGCGAGTCCAACACTCAAATGGTATGAGAGGCCATGCCAAGTATCTCTCGCTGGCAGCTGACGCCATAATTCCTATATCTGCAAGAAAGTGCCCTTTGTGCATGCAGCTGTATTGTGAAGACTTCCAGTCCTACTTGGAGCCATGCAGTTTGAGGGACTGCCATTCATGTGGACAAATTCATACGTAAGGTGGTATATGCAAAGGCCCTTTCCTCCCAGACAGGGACAAGGTAAGTGTTGATGCCAGATGAGAAACTACTTAGGACAAGTGAAATCAGGGGCAGAGCTCTTTTGCACGGCTCATATACACCTGAAATACAATGCCTGGATATGGAAAAGTTCCTTTTGTGGACCATAACTCTAGGAATCCCCAAGCCAACACGGCCAGCAGCTGTGGTAGCTGAGAGATTCTGGGAGTTGTAGGATAGCATCTTCTTGGTAACTTATACCAGAATAAGTGTCTGTACTGACAGCGTTTGTACTCTTTAGGACATTGAACAAGGGCAGTATCCTGAATATAGCTGTAGTTCTGCCACTGTAGATATTACGCAAGGAGCTGTAATTTTTAAGGTATTGTATTAAGTGTGCCCTCTAATACATCTTCTGGAATATTATGGACTGTTGTGTGGTGGCATTATTGTTTGTTGTGGGACAATGCAATTTAGTATATCGGTAGTATAGCACATTCATGGCATATTTACACTAGAGTAAATTTATGCCACACAACTCCTTTCTTGGTTCATGGTCATAGTCTAAAAAAGTAACTTTTTGAAAGACTGAAGTACAGTTCAAGTTGCTTTTATACTGAATTATTTTGCTGATTTCTTTTCTAAGAATTCAGCAAAAATACTTTGGGAAACAGACATAAAAATACCCAATGATTTATGGGGGAAAATGTGGTCAAATTCACTTTTTCACTCAATTTCTGCCAACTTCAGGGTGGGGTTATAAACCCATTTATAAGTGACATTATTGACTATCCAAATTATCTTTAGTTCCGTCTACTTGATGAAGGGGTTGCAAAGAATGTGAAATCTACATGTGGGTTAATTGTTCCAAGGTAGTAGATTTCTGAGACACTGTGATAAAATATATCAAAGATATTACAAAGGATTCTTTTAAAAGAGGCAAGTTGGTTTTATTTACTTTATGTATTGATGGTAATGCATTATTACACAATGAATATCTATTTTCATAACTCCTGCTCATACTACATAGACAACTCGTGCCAAACTGGAAACATCCAGGGAACCTAGATGTACATCTCTGGCTCCAAGGGATCTTAGACCTTTCATTGAATGCAAAATTAACCATGAGCATTAAGTGAATAAGAGGTAAACAGGAATAAAAAAATTGCAGAGAAAAATGGTTCTAGTTCATTGACTAATTCAGGGCTTTCCAAATGGTGTGCCGTGATACATTAATGTGTCGTCTGAAGTATGTAGGTGTGTCGCCTACAATCTTGGAAATGTATGCTATTATTTATAAATCATATATTTTAAAAATATATGAAAGGTTTTCATGAGATATGTTGTGTCCCCATACATTTTATTATTACAATTTATGTATGTGTCTGTATCTCTTATAAGGGGTTAGTTTAACCTCCAGTTTGCTGGTAAAACTGAATTACTGTGTTGCGAAATGATGCGCGTCTAAAAAAGTGTGCCATCAACATGAAAAGTTTGGAAGGCTCTGGGCTAATTGAACAGTAACAGTGGTCTGTAGAATATTTCACTCCAGAAAATTTGGAGTGATTTGTTAACAAAATAACTTGTCTAAGTACTTTGAGACTCTATATTCAGAAACCTCCCACCAGTAAGGATTGCTAAGATGTCTAAAAGCAAAGGCAACATGTTGGAAATGTGATAAAGAAAAAGGCACTTTTTTCCGTCAATGGTGGAGATGCGACAGAGTGAAAAGATTCTGGTTTATGGTTTGTGCAAAAATTCAAAAAATCCTGAAGATTAAAATTGAAATGCTACCAGAATTTTTTCTATTGGGAATATTTAATATTGATACAAAAGTAGGAGGAGATGTTGAAAGACTGATATGGCATATGCTCACAACAGCAGAGATTGTACTTGCTAGGCACTGGAGGAAGATTTCTATCCCTTCAGAAGAAGAATGGCTAGAGAAACTGATGGAGATGGTGGAAATGGACAAACTTACCTTCATGTTGGAAGATAAGCCCAATAATAAGTTTTACAAAACATGACAATCTTTTTTAGAATACTTTAAAAAGCAATGTATGAAGCAAGAGGAATGCCAAAAGTTGATTTCAATTTGATAGTCTTTCTGAACTGGATGTACCAGTATAAAGGTATAGAGAATAGGAATGCCTTTTTCTGTCTATACATGATCTGCAAGAATGATGATTTGGTGTGCAATACTTAATGTCTCTCTTTTCTGCTTTCTCTCTTAAGTAAGAGACAATTAAAGATATGTAGGTATATTAGGGAAGGTGCACTGTTCATATCAACTAGTCTGTGTGTGTGTGAGAGAGAGAGAGAGAGAGGGAGAGAGAGAGAGAGAGGGAGGGAGGGAGGGAGTGCGTATATGCTTTCATGTCGTTTGTTGACTTATGGAAACCCCATGAATTTCATAGGATGATCTTAGGCAAGGAATACTCAGAGGT
The DNA here is from genome assembly GCA_030412105.1 of Cyclura pinguis. NCBI lineage: Eukaryota > Metazoa > Chordata > Lepidosauria > Squamata > Iguanidae > Cyclura > Cyclura pinguis. Next base: position 83,908,517 of record CM059600.1, read on the forward strand.
AGTTTTGCTAGTTCCTTCCTCTGAAATATAGGCTACAGCACCTAGTATCCATTGGTGTTCTCCCATCCATGTACTAACCAGAGCTGAGCCTGCTTAGCTTCCAAGATCAGATGGATCTGGTGCCTTTATATTTAGGTCCTATATCAATCAGCTTACATATTATTTTCCTGGTACATTGCTAAATGTTGACTGGGTTGTGCTTTTCTTTATCTTTTTTTAAAATCTAATTTTTTTATTCACTTAAAGTGCTCAGGAGTTATTCTTTCTAAAATAAGCCCCACTTTTGCTTTTGAGAAAAGTCCAGGAATGTCCTATTTTCTTGACAAGATTCAATCACTTTGGTGTTTAGAGGATTTGCTGCTCTCAGCCTGTTCTGCTTTCTTTTAAGTTTGCTTTCAAGGAAATTAAAAATACTTTTAACTTTAGTAATAGAGGTGAAAAAACTATTTCTGCCAATAGTTGTTTATCCGTTGTCTTTATTACAATGGGATACTGAGAAAATGAAAACAACCTTTGTTAGAAATCCTTGGGACCCTCAAAGACGAATTTCTATCTGGAATAAAAATGTAACCAATGGAATTCTGGAATGGCTGAAATTCCGTAATCTTTCAATCCTATAAACAGCTTTCTGTTCCTGCTTAGAACCCATACAAAACGACACACAAAGCTTGCAGGGTTGAGGTAGGGGATTTACAATTGGGGATGCAGTGTTTCTGCTTCCAAAGAAACCCGCTGCACAGACTCATTTTCTGCATATTTACCTTGCCCCTTTGGTTTCTAGGATGCAATTGTACAGTCCAGAAAACTCTGGTAGCAACTGGTTCCTACTGAAATCAATGAGACTTAATGATTAAGTTCAGTTGGAATTAGATGACTGACCCACTCTGTTCTATCTGGGGAACAATAAATAACCAGAAGACTCTTCTAGAAAAACTCATCTTGCAGAGTCATTTATACCTTTGATGAAAATGTTACCTTTCTTTGTGACAGGGGGAATAAAAAGTTTTTGATAAAGCTGGGAGCTCCCAGGAAATATTTCAGGACAGAGGATATGGATCTCCAAAATAAAATCAGTTTGTGCAAGAATTAAATGTGGTGTTTTCCGAGAATTTTTTTCCCAAGCTGGAGAAACCCTGATGCATTTTAGTTAGTATTCCTTCATTTGTGGAATGACAAATTTGCCATGTGGTTGGTTTTCACCTGGGAAGTCTTAGGCCATTTCCACACTACACTGTTATAGTACTATTGTTCCACTTTCGACATCCTATGGAATCCTGGGGTTTTCAATCTAGGGAGGGGTATTTAGCATTCTCAGCCAGAGAGCTCTTTAGCCTCAGTTAACTACAAACCCCAGAATTCCCCAGGAGGTTGAAAGTAATAATAGTACTATAACAGTATAGAACGGAAATGGCCTTATATTCTGGTAAAATGTTGTGACTATATTTGATAAAATATCCGTTGTTGCGTGATATATTCTAAACATCCATTGTTATGTGATATATTCCATCACGTTGCTACCCCCACTGAAAAACTGAGCCAGTCATTTTTAAGCGATAGCAAATTTTAGAAAATATTAGCAAATTTTAAAAAATATTTACTTGGTCTACCAGCTGTTTTTGATATGTTCTCAGAAAGTGTTAATTAGCTTATGATGGCTCCTGTTCCATGATTCAGATAACCATAAAACCATGAAAACACTGCAAAAAACCTATTTGTATGAAGTGAAGATTGTAAGACCCCTTTTGCATTACACAGTTATAGCACTCTGATGGCACTTTAACTGCCGTGGCTGCATCTTATGGAATCCTGGATGTTGGAGAGGCACTAGAAATCTCTAGCTGAGAAGTCTCAGCATTTCTCCCTAATATGCAGATCCCAAGATTCCATAGAATGAAACCATGGCATATAAAAATGGAATCATAGGCCTTTTCCACACCGAGCTATTTAAACGGTGCAGAGCGACCTCCAACGGAGGTCTTCTGCACCGTAGAGTGGACTGGGGCGGACTACTTTTTGTAGTTCCATACCTCAGTCCACTGGTCGCGCGGCGTGTTTTTTAAAAAACTCTTTTTAGAGGTTTTTAAAAACCACGGAGTGTGCAACCCCATGCCGCTCTGTCGCCCGGCTCCGGAGCAGATTTGCAGGCCCGCGCAAGTGCGTGCCTGCAGATCTGCGGGGGGTGGGCTTCCGGCTGGCGAGCTTCTCCGGTTGGTGGAGACCCTCCACCAACTGGAAGCCGCCATTTAGGACACTAGAGGAGTGCGGAGCGACGAGCTCGTGCTGCTCCTCGTGGCGACGGACTCAGCCAGCCGGAAAACAAAGCTGGTAAGCTCCGTTTTTGGGCGTCCCCCCCCCACATGCGGAAAGGGCCTTAGTGTGATAATATGCAGCCCAACAAAATCTTAAGACTGCACACACATACCTCTCCCCACAGTCTTTCCAAAAGAAAAAAAAAGAGCTGTTTATTTCAAGAATTTGGGCAGAGGTATATTATGTAGCAACAGAGTAAACAAATGTCAAGATAAACTGTTTGGTTTTCCTGGCCTCTTCAAAGTAACTGAAAAAATATTGGCATTGGCAAAGCAGGCACAGCATATTCTTCAGAGAGGGTAGGAAACAGGGAATTGAATACTAAAGAAATAGTAGGTTTTAAAAGCATTCTTCTTCTTTATTTGTTTAAAGAAATGAAGAAGATGTCAACTTGATAATCATGGTCTGTTTTTTGAGCAACTACAGAAACAAAGAGAACTGAAAATCCCTTGAGAGCAGCATTTTTTGTACCTGAAGTTCTGGCAAGAAGATCACAAAGGAAACTTACCACTGTCGTAGAGCAGTGCTTCTTAATCTGGGAAACCACACACCTTTGAGAGTCTGCAGAGCCCTCACAAAGGGTCCAAGTAGGGTTTCCATTCATCCTGGAAAATGGGGAAAATCTTGGATTTAAGGGACAAAAAAAAGTCCTAGTCAGTTGTAGCCAGCTGGTGCAGCATGTCCAAGACTCCTCAAAGGCAGCAGTGATGATGATGGTGGCAATGGCAATGACATGCTGGTGGGTATTGTTACTGCGGCCGTCAAGCCCTGTCCCTGGGTCTGGAATTTATTATATTTTATAAGATCTCCACATGTCTGATATTAAAAATCACTCCACGTGTCTGACAGGGTCCCCCGGAAGAGCACGCAGGCAGGCATGTCCGAATGGCCGCAATTAAGAAAAACCCAGTCTGGTCAGTAACTTAATCTGTCACGTAGCCCCAGGAGCCCTCCAGACATGCAGCCATTAAAACCTACAAAGAGTTCTCTGCCCCGAGAAGCCAGCTTGACAGGATTAGTGCTCCTGACAAACAGTCCGTCAAGCGAGGGCTATTTGCATACTGCCGCGGCTTTTTACAAACCTGGCTAAATCTAATCAACCTAAGCACTCTGACATTTTGGAGCTTTGTGCTCCAAATCAGGTACATTTTGGAGCGTTGTCCCAGCTCCTCAAACTGTTGTTCTCCCCAGGAAAGGATTAGTCCCCAAGGTACATTTTCCCCTATAAAAACCCCTGATTTTGAGTGGTTCCTCGAATTGCTCCCGGTTTTCTGCCCATTTGCCATCACTCCATTTGCGAGCGTTTCCCTCAGCCTTCCACGTGCTGAGACCTGTTTCCTCGCTCTCTGCTGCCATCTCGGATGCCCGGACTCCAGGACCAGGTGCAGTATCTCCCAAATCCAACCCTCTACAACCCCCCCATCAATTTTCTCGCTTTTATTTCTTTTTAGCTCTTGTGTGAGTGAGTGCGAAAGTGCGAACGTGTGCAGTGACTTATTTTAAATTAAAATAAAAATAAAAATCATTTCTTTAACAAATTGGTGTGGTTTTTGGTTTGGCTTGACCCTGTAAAAATTGGGCTTTAAGATCTCGCTAAGTTACCCTGCCTCTTGTCTGCTATAGCTAGTGTTCTGGCTAATTTTAATTCCCCATTGATCAAAGTATGTTAAGGTGTCCCCCCTGGGACCCCTAGAAATCAGGGTAACAGTATCTCATTCTGCACTGGAGGCTCTGAGCACTATTGCACAGGTGAACCAGAGAGCCTGGAAGGCAGGAAGAAGAGAGGAGAGCCCAGAAGGGAAGATGCCCAGGCCAGGCCTTGTGTGGTGAGAGTGACAACACCGCTTGAGCCCAGGACCAGGTAGCACAGTGGAGCTTCACTTCCAAGCTGCCACAAGAATAGAAGGCAGTCCCTTTACTCCTGTAGCTGCTTGGAAGCAAAGCGGCAAGGGCCTCAGCATTCCTAGGGGGAAGGAACAAAAGAAATGCCATTTCCCTCTGAAGGAGCACCGAGAGAGCAGAGAGGGTGCCCTCTTGGTACTCCTTCAGAGGGAAACGGCATTTCTTTCATGCTTTTCCCTAAAGCAGCATGAGACCCTTACTTTCCAGGCACTGCTTTGGGGCAAAGGACAAAAGAAATTATTCTTCAACCCTGCCTCCTATTCGTAACCTTCCTTTAGGAAATTCCAGTTTGTTCTACTCTCCTGGCACTTGAAGGATCTCAGCAGGCTACTCCACAGACCATTAACAAGCCTCCTTTCCTTTGCATTGTCTTCTGGAAGAATAAGGGATTAGGGTGAGGAACATTAAACAAATATGTGAATATTTAAATCTAAATTTAAATATCTAAATCTTAAGTCTTGGGGGTTTCCAGCAACAAATTATATTTACAGTGTGTCCCCGTAAAGAAAAGGTTAAGAACATACCAATCTTTCAGCACTGTAAAAAGGCACAAAAGCTGGGAAACCACCCAATAATGGTATCATGGGGGAAAGGGCATGGCCATCTGGATAAGTGGAGACAGCTGAACTGGAACCCCAGGAGGGACGGATTCAACCCCAGGGCCTGAGGTTCCTCACCCCAGTTTAAGTCATGGGTGAATACAAGGATTTCCTGAGCATAGCTGTGCTCCTGCATTCTTAGACTGTGTTATGGGTAGGTCTTATTGAGCCTGTTTCATGATTTTTCCTTCATCTGGATTTCTAGATTGGTCCTCCATGCTCCTTCAGCCCTGATTTACTGTTTGGTCCTGACTACAAGCTTTGTCTCACATGGCTTAGATACTACCTCTCAGATCCCCTCAGATTGCTACCTGATAGTTATTTATTTGTTTATTTAAGAGATGGGCAAAGCATCAACCTTGGACTGCACATGGTTTCCAAAACTACTTTTGTTGTCCTGTGCACTTTTCTTGGATCACCCATTTTCTAGAAAAGAAAGATGATCATTTCCCTCCCTTATAAGGTTTGGGAGCAGTGATTGATTGTTTATAGGAGTTACAGGGTCCCCTGCTCAGTTAGCATCAAAAATACCCCCTTTTCAAAACCAGTAGTGGGCCTCTACCTGCTTCTGGTTCTGTTTTCATCTTTGGTTGATGACAGGCTTTATTCTAATGCTCAGCTGGCTGCATTTTGTATAATGGGAAAATAAAATGTTCAGTAAGTTTTGTTAATTTTTGCAAATAAAGGAGAAAGAGATAAAGAAATAGAAAATTACAGTGGCAACTATTACATTTCAGTCTTCATTACCTTAAATCAAAAGTATACTATTGGGAGCAACTGTCTGACTGCTCCATTGGTAGCCAAAGAAGATACATGCATGAAGCCATGTCTAGTTGCTTTGGCCTCAGCAGGAGTTGTCAGCTGCATCCAGCTCTCCTTTTGCAATAGAGCTGCAGGATTCACTAAGACCCAGAAAGTACCACTTCTTATCACCAGATTTTGTAATGACTCGCATCACTGCATACATTCTGTCTGTTCCAATTTTGTCCACACCTCAGAGAGGAGGAGGTGGCTTCTTGAGAAATTCAGTGTTCTCTGACTAAGACAGTGATAGTTAGCTTTGCACAGGATGGGACAGTCTGGATTTCAAGGAAATTCCTTTTCAGTTGCTAAAGGAGTTGATATATTACATCCTGTCTTTTATTGCCCTTTGTCTCCGGTCCTCATATGACCAAAAAAAGAAGTGGCCTCTGGCTGCATTGATATCCCTCTAAAACAGGGCTTTCCAAATGGTGTGCTGTGATATGTTAGAGTGTCACCTGAAGTGTGTAGGTGTGTCACCTACAATCTTGGAAATGTATGTTATTATTTATAAATCATATATTTTTAAAAATATATGAAAGGTTTTCATGAGATATGCTGTGTCCCCATACATTTCATTATTACAATCTATGTATGTGTCCGTATTTCTTATAATAGGGTTAATTTAACCTCCAGTTTGGTAGTAAAACTGAATTACTGTGTTGCGAAATGATGCATGTCTGCAGAGTGTGCCACCAACACAAAAAGTTTGGAAAGCTCTGCTCTAGAACATCTTAACTGACAACAAAACTAACCCCTGAGTCAAAATGTAGCCCTGTGACTCTAACAGCATCACTCTTATTCTCCTGTATGATTTTTAACATCTTTGGCTGATGAAGAAGCCAGTGAAGCTTCCAAAGCTTGCACAATATATTTTCTGCATTTTTGGTTGGCCAAGAAAGGTATTGCTCTTTTTAGGATTTTGTTGCACCTCAGTCGACGTCTCTGCCACAATCTATGGTGTGCTGTATTGTCACAAAAAATAACACGTGCTATAGGATGCATCAAGAAGTACCTTCCTGGTATTGGCCCTTTGACTTCTTGTGCAATAGGAACAAAGCTCAGAATAAACTCTGTGTAGTCCTCAGAAAGTTCTATTGGCAGGAAATTGGCCCCTGGACCAACTGAAGTTGCCCAACCCTGGTTCACTTCCTGAAAAACAAGCAATTATCCATAATATGACGCTTCCTTTTATCCCATGTAATTTCAGTCTGCTGTTTAATGGTCAGTGCATGGTTTTCAATTTAAGCTTTCTGGTATCTTTAGTAGTGCAGTTCTTTGGTTTTTAGGTTTACTTCTTGCTGTTTACTCCCTTGTCATCTTCCACTGAATGATGCTAAGCTACTCAACATACCTATATTTCTCTGGTAGTTAGCCACCAGAGATCTTGTCTCCTTTGCGACCCAATTTCATTAAATGTTCCTCACATTTGCCACTTTCTATGCTTACAAGGAATAGATGATCAAATCTCTTCCTGCTGTTTCTTCCATATTTGTTTCATTTTTGCTGCTTGCCTGTGACTAATCAGTGCCATTTTAAATTACAGTACACTGTTGTGTTTTGTGATCTTTAGAGGAAAAATAATTCTGAAAATCACAGCTCTACAAATATCTATGAGCATGCTGTTTATATGTCATATTAAAAATAGCTGTGGGTTTTTTGTTCTCCAACAGAAGAAGAGGAGGTGACAAAAGAAGGCTGCATGCTGTTTTCCAGACAAGACTAAACTTAGCAAAGAAAGGAAAACAAAAGACATTTTCCTCTCAGAAATGTCCAACATTACAAAATTGCCTCCCTGAATGACAGGAAACAAGACCATGTACCTCTGTCTGTTTGTCCACCATCCATGTGTGTGTCTATGGTTGACTGGAATTCTTCAGACTCATATCTGAAGCCTGTGGGCTCCTACTGCAATGCTTGGTATGTTCATGACAATTATAGAAAGGATTGCCTTGTAGTCAATAAGCTGACCTTCATATTTTATGCTCCTCTTGCTTAGATAGCTCTAACTAGAACTCCTTTAATACAGTAAGATATTTAAGTCTTACCACTCCTTTTTTAAAACTCTGATCAGTTACAGCACCTATATTTTCTGGTGTTTGGGGGCATTTGTGAAGCTGGGTTGGAATCTTTCAATGAGGGGGTGACTTCTCTTGCTGCTGATGTCAGTTGTTCTTGGAGGGAAATGAATAGATAAATATAAATAAGCTAAAATGCAATGAGAACCATCTTTACATCTCATTTGGAACCCCCATAGTTCCTGAATGATTCCACATTACTAACTGAATGGTTGTGATGTGTTGTTGAACAAGATCTTAGAGAATTAATGCTGATATGTATTATCTTATTCTGGAAGTTTACAGAGTCACGCAGTCTAATTAGGGTTGCCAGGTGAAATAATCAACAGGGCTTCTATCCCTTAAATGGTTGTATAGAAGACAGAAATTAAGCAGGTGTTACTTGCATGCTAAAAATTTTTTTCTTCTACAAAACTGCTAAAGGTACAGGAGCACTCTCCCATATTTCAGTTGGCAAACCTAAATCCAATATCTGAAAAGACAGACATCCATCTGTTACCCTGATTTCTGGGGGTCCCGGGAGGGACACCTAAATGTGCTCACAACAATGGGGAGGGAATTAGCAAAGCGCACTAGTTAGCAATGCGAGAGGCAGGGCAACGTAGCGAGATCTTGAACCCTATGTCTATGGGGTCAGGCCGCGTCAATAATCAAGCAAAAGTTAATAATAATTGTTTTATTGAGATACAATCAAACACATGTATGCAACACACTCACACGAAGAACTATAGAAATAAAAGGTAGGAGATGGATAGAGGGATTTTGAGAGGAGGTTTGGTATGGGAAATACTACACCTGTCCTGAAGCCCGGTAATAGCAAAGAAGCTGGGGAGCATGGGTTCTCAGCACGTGGAGGCTGAGGGAAGGCTCGTCAAACGGAGAGGCAGCAAGTCGGGAGGCAAGTCATGAGCGATCCGACGAGACGCTCAAAGTCAGGGGTTCTTATAGGGAAAAGTGTGGCCGCAGGCTAGTCTGTACTTGGGGATAACAATGAGTTTCAGGCTGGAGACAAAGCCTCTGAAAGGTCAATACTTTACATGATTGAATTATGACATGGTTGTCAATAGAGTAGCCAGTATGCAAACGCAGAGTGCTTGAGAGCTTGTATAGTCCGCTCATCAAGCTGCCTGCACGGGGCAGGGGATCTTTTGTAAGTAGCGTGCATACATAATGTGGTACTTGCCTTGAGGTCTCCGAAAGCTGCATTCGGCAATGACTGGCCTGCCTGGATTGGGATTTGAATGGTTCGGCTATTGTTGGCCGTGCCTGTGTGCGTGCTTGTCCAGTGGCCTCGCAAGCACGTGGAGAGGAATGGGTAGAGAAGGCCGAATTATTGATATCAAATGATATCTTAATATCCCACAGGCTTGGGCTAGAAACAGCGGTAACACATCCCCAAGCACACAAGGAGGAATATGCATACATATTCTATGCATAAGGCTCTTCTTCCTTTGAATGTTCCAACTCTGCTTTTCCCCAGAATTTTCCACAGAGAAAGAAACTGACTTCAGAACCCCTAAGCAGTCCTATAACCTCCTGACTTCTTATTATATAAATAACAATTTCAGTGTATATGCTGTTTAACAGAGTGGAATAACAAAAATGATATGTTTCTGCCCCAAGCATTTTACAGTCTACATTTGGACAGAGATGAAAAGAAAAGAAAGAAGGGCAGAAAGCAACAAATGACCATAGGCATGGGTAATGGATAAATATGAGCCAGTGCAATTATATGTTTAATTATAACTCCTTTTATGGTTACACTTAAACAAATGATTGGGAAATTAAGTGGAGAAACTGCTCAAAGCATAACAATGCACATTCTCTATGCTGTTTTATGCTTACATATTTTATAGTCTACAGAACTTTTGGTGAAGGGTAAAAAGTTCCCAAGACTTTGTCTCACTCACTTTTTTCTGTTTGATGGGCTAGATGCATAGATTATTCTTGGAAAGAAGGTTATTACTGAAAAGGCCTATTAGGACCTTTTCTCTAGCAGCAGTGGAAGTGCCCACCTTTGGAGGAGGAGTTTGCAAAATTCAACTGGAAGAAGAAAATAGATTTTAGTATCCACAAAGGGAGGGATATTTATTAAAGAAAAACATTCTTTAGATAGAATAGCCTGATCCTTGCTGAGCTGTTCTAGAAAAGAAAAGATGATGGGCAGATATGCTCTTCCTCCATGAAGAGAGACAGCAGGAAGAAAAAAGGTCGAGTTCTTAATTTCTCTCACATTAAGCCATTTTATCCCTAGTGGACAAGAGAATAACCAGAAGAGGTGCAGAAGCTGCTGCATCCTCCAACATTTTCATCCTTGTCCATGGGTCATTTAGCTCCTCCATCAGAAGCCCCTACGGCAAGTTATATTTTCTTGTTTAAACATCCTGCTATGAGAATTAGAGATAATTCATGCCATGATGCCAGCGCATAACCACTTCAGTCTGGTTATAGGATAATCTCACAAAACCAATTCAAAACGAGGGCAGAGCTTCATATCCAATTATGAACAAGCTTTGAAATTACACCATGACACAATGAAGCCAATTCAGAGTAAATTCAAGAGGCAATGTCTTCACAGGGAATGAAAAATTCTCATATTTTCTTCCCGTCTCCGTGCACAATTAAATGGATGTGATAATAAGAGGATCATTGCATCTATGAGGATTAGTGGGTTCATACATAGTGCTTCCCATTAGAGTTCAGAATTTCTTTGAACAGCTCTCATGATAAATCCCCAAACGGTTACTTTTAAAATAATCAGTGGAATCTAAACACTTATTTGGGAATTCTGCAGGGCAATTTCTAAAACAAAATTCAAAAGAGGTGCTGGACTGACTGACTGACTGGATGTTGGCTGAATGTTGCTAAGTGCATCATTGTATAGTGGTCCTCATGATCCAAACACTTTTTCATGTGATTATAAAATAGCCATTGGGCAGATGCAGGAAGCAAAACAGTACAAAAACATTGCAAGAATATTATACTGCTGAATTTCTTCTCTATAACTTATTCAGCAAAATTATTACTCCAGCATTGGCGTATGCACTAGATCAGTGAGAAGTAAGAATGTGTAATTCTAATTTGCTATATTGGCATTAAGCCAAATATTAAGGTCTCTTCTACAAAGGATTATATCTTTAATACTAATGGACCTAGTTAGAAGACTGATTTCATGCACTTGAGAAGCTTTGTGTGGCTAGACAGGTGGTATAGGCTTAAGAGAGAAAATGGATGAATAATGTGCAACCTAATCGAAATTCTGCTTTCATTCCTGGCTGAAAAATTTAAACAGACTGTAAAGGATTTGTGTAGATGTAATCTGCTCACAGATGATTTTAGGCAAGGTATTATCTCTCAACCTCAGTCTTCTGTCAGAAATATGGGAATTGTAATAATAGTGGTGTATCTGACAGAAGGCATACTATAACAACACACATGAAGCATATTTGAAAAATCTTAGCCTTGTCCAAATGTTATGGAAGGTTTATAAATACGTTGGGGGGCTCTTCTCCTCAGTGCCTGATCTCCCCACGTTGAGCAGGAACGTCAGAAGGAGTCTCCTATTTGCATTCATTTAGGTTCAATACCTCCCTTTGCCCTGATAAAACAAGGTGCTTGGTTTATGAAGAGTATTCTATTTGCATTCAAGTGACTATGAGCAGAAGTCTCTTAGAAAAATGGTTTTCAAATTGAGACAAACTGTCATGTTGTTTGCTACTGTAACCAAGCAATATCTATCGATCTATCTATCCATCTATCTATCTATCTGGGATCATGTTTTCCCTGGCACTGTGGTGGACGACAGCTTTTATACTGATAAAAACAACTACCCCCCAAAAAAACTAATAATAAATCAGCAGTAAAATATTTTAAACATCCAGCACATCCTTTCTAAAACTTCAGGTCCCTAAAGACCTGTCTGAATGGAAGAAAAAAATGTTTGGCAGTGGAAGCACAGCAGAGGGGGGGCTGGGCTAGCTTCCATCTCAGAGTGGCCACTGAGAAGGTCTGCTCTTGTGTCTGCAGCAGATAAATTTCAGAAGGTGATAGAACCTGGAGAAGGACCTCCCTCACAGATCTCAAAGCTTGGACAGGTTTATATGGGGGGGAATACAATCTTTCACATAGCCTGGAACCAAGCCTGGAACATGGGGTTTTACAGGTCATACCTAGCAGTCTAAATTGTGTCAGAAATGGACCAGTAACACTGTTAAAGTAACATAAAATCAAGTAATTTAGTTCTTATACATTGTCTTACTCTTGAAGTGTGAATGTGTTAGATCCTTTCTATCAAAATATAAACCAAACCAAGCCAAACAAAAAACACCTAACTGCTTATAGATAATTACTTGTGACTCATTGCTTTGAAACTCAGCAACAGGAGTTACAATTCAACCAGGGCTGCACTTTGCCCACTTTGGATGCATTTGATGGTTTTCATGAAATGTGTAACATTTTTTTCTGAAATTTTCTGACCTTAGTATGGATTTTAACTGTTGTAAAACAAATAACAAAACTGGTTTCCTCCCGCAACTCCTGAGTTGTGGCCAAGACAGTTGTCGTAGGAAGCCTGCAAAAGGAAGTGTTGAAGGCTCTTCTGCCTGGCTTTTAACCAGCCTAACCAGTTCTCCCACCCTCCCCTTTTCTGTTTTTGTAATTCGCCATTTTATTTTTAGACTATCTCCAATGTTAATTGAAGGGCAGTGTTGAAAACAATAAGTAAACATATGGGTAGGGTTTTTTTTTCTCCCGAGCAATCCTGAGTGCTCCTGGCAGGCCTGGCAATGGCCTCTGGCAAGTTAATGCAAATGCTGGAGCCCACCATGGAAGATATTTGAAAAAGAAATTAAAACATATACAGATATAGATATTTAATTATAGGTGCAGGGCCAGCCACCTGCAGCTGCCAAAGTCTTCCAGGCCCTGCCCAAACATACATCAATGCCAGGGCCCAGAGGCCCTGTGGATAATGAAGATGGTGGCAGGTGCCACTGCAGCTGCCTCACTGGGTGCTTCATGTTCCAGTGTGAAGCCTGGAGCTTCAGCTTTGAAAAATTAATTCAGTACTGATACCCTTTAGAAACAAGGAGTTTACTTCCTTGGCACTAACATTGGCCATTTCTGCACTACACTCTTACAGCGCGATTATTCCACTTTCAACACCCTACGGAATCCTGGGGTTTGCAGTTTCGGGAGGGGCCGACCCCCAAAACTGCAAGCCCCAGGACTCCATAGGGTGTTGAAAGTGGAATAATCGCGCTATAAGAGTGTAGTGCGGAAATGGCCATTAACTTTATTCAGTTCAGATTATTCAGTTATTTAACTATTATTATGATTATTTTTTACCTCAAAAGGTAATTCTGAAAACAGACCATGGGATTCATAGGAAATGGCATGGAGATCATCAACATTTTCAAAACTGCCTTTTTGTTGTGTTACAGATGTCGGCTGGCATTCAGTCTTGTAGTTACAGATTGCAGTACGGCAGTCGTAACCCAGACTTACTGCACAATTGAATCACAGTACACTTTCTGCCTCTCTGCTCCCAATCAAGACTTTGATCTGAAAAGATCAGTTTCAGATTCAGTTCAGTCTGTGGCATCTCCAGTTAAAAAGGAAATCTGGGAAAGGATGAAGGAAAAGTTTCCACTTAATTATCCAAATGCCTAGTGCTATGTGAGCAGTAGTAAATACACGGAGGAATGCAAAGGGGTTAACTGAACCTTACCCCAAATAATATTATACAACATAATGCAGAATAAAATTAACATAGCAGAATTAAAGAGCGACAGAATGTGCTTCCTGCTGAAAGACTCCAACAATCTCAATGCACGCTAATACATGGAAAGGATGAGGACATGAGCTTTTCAAGTGGAAAAAAGTCTGAAATTCTGAAAGCACATGGCTGGCAGAGGACTTTGTACTGAGCAAACAAGTCATGTTCCCTCCACCACTCCATTTTCCCATTTTAAGCTGGGTCTCACTTCTACCACCAATTCCTCTCCATTTTTGTTCAGTTGCTAGCCAAACTCAGCTCTTAGTCCCTTCCCTCCTCCTTTTTTTTTTATTGCTCACCAGTCTGCTTCTCTTCCTCCCAGCTCCCTAAAGAAGTCATGCTGTAGCATGCAGATTAACGGGGCTAGTGACAAAGTTTTGTGATACATTTTTTCCAATCCTAATCCCCCCTTTCCACCCCCTGCAAGGCCTTCCTCTCTTACTGTTTTACTAAAACTGGCAGTATGAGAGTAACTCACACTTACTGATTCTAATTACGTAAATCAATGAACTAATTAAAAAAAAAAGAATTAGCTTCAGCATTAATCAGGAAATCTTATGAGCTAACCTACAGCGAGAGTAAACAAATCAATAATAAAGTGAGTTAATCAACCGGTTATTCCCAACTGCTGACCTTGCTGAACAAGTACCTGAGAACTAGAGTGGTGCCACTTTCAGTGCTTACCACACTTTTAAGTGAAGTAATCCACATTGCCATCCAAAGGAGAGTGAGCTGCTGTAAGATCAATTAAAAAAAAAAATCTAATGGCACCACTGGCAATATACATCTTTGAATGCAAATAACAACACCATCAGCACCACACCACCCTGCAGATAATAAGGCTTTTCATTGAATGCCATTATCACCTGACAAGACACTTAGCCTACAATCATACATATCACTACTTGGTATTAAGACTACTTAATAAACACCTACAAGATTCCACTATCATGTCACATTCAAATTCAATTGGGCTGTTTGGACGGTTAACTGGGGCCTCACTTTAAAAAAAAAAATTATACCAGGTTTCAAAGCTCCTTAGTCTCTGTGGATTTATTTGCTGCATTATGATATAGTACATTTTCATAAAAACTGTCAAACACATACACACAAGAGACAAAAGGGCAGGCTAATCACCTCTTCCGGCCAGATTTAGGTTTCCATTGCAGCCATCCTTTAACTTTGCAGGGTTGTGCTTAAGGCCAGCTGACTGCTCTGCGTAATTTATGGAACAGTTGTGCATAAGGAACTGGGAGGGATAAGCATATACTTTTTTGCTTCCACTGCAAATAGAATGGCTGCACTTGCATAAAAGCCCCACATCATTCATTGAGTTGGCAGCCTTGCTTTTCAGAAGAGACAATTATGGGTCTTTTCACACTACACTGTTATAGTGCTATTACTCCACTTTCAGCATCCTGTGGAATTCTGGGGCTTGTGGTTTCTTGAGGCCCAAGAGCCCTCTGGCTGAGAATTCTAAAGGCCCCGCCCTAAACTGCAAACCCCAGGATTCCCTAGGAGGTTGAAAGTGGAGTTCTAGCACTATAACAGTGTAGCGCAGAAAGGCCCATGGCTGCATATTTATTCCAGTTCTGCCAATTTTTTTAAAGTTATTGACAGCCCCATTAAAAAATAGGGTTTACAGTATTAAAAACAGTATCTATTTGTTTATAATCTGACAAATTTAGTTCACTCGGAAACTTCAGCTGTGTAACAAAGAAATAAAAAGTCGCAGCAATTTTTGAATCTCCAGTGATATTCATTTGCCTTTGAGTTTTTGAGGTTTGAGACCTGAGTTGAGACAAACTAGCTGTAGATGTGTGGAAGTGGGTTATTTTCCAGAGAGCCAAATCAAGTTCTAACCAAATCTTCTAGTTCGTGTACATCCCTATTAGGTAGATATTGGTGTATATGTAACCCCTATCAATATTGGTTTGGCCCAGTGTTTGGGGAAACCCTCATCTTGTTGGTTGAGTGCAGGAGAGGGAAAACTGGAGCTGGAAAGGAGCTGCACTTGCCGGGGCTAAGGAGTAGGCACAAGGTAGTGGGATTTACACTTGTGTATTTTGTAGGGAACAAAACAGTAAATTCCTTATAGTGTAATTTCTAAACTGCATTTGTTTCTATTTTGTATTTGTTTGTTTAGTGCTTCAAGATTTGCATTCAGATGAGCAACACAGGCAGAAGGGTCCTGCAATCAGGTCCTGCACTGGCAACTCATTGGATGCATGGAACTTTTGAGACAGTGGATATGAGTCAAATTTAATGTATAATTTCTTAAATTTTTTGTTTATATGTATGTGTGTGTGTGTATGGACTTTTGATTGTGTTTGCAAATATTCAGTATTCAATTATAATCAGCCCCACAGAACCTAAAAAGCAGTGCATATATATTTATACAAGAAATTGATTACCCCAGAGAAGAAAAGGAGGAGAAGGTTTTAGCATCCTAAGCCCATATTCTCATCCACTATTTTATTTTACTTTATTCCACAGAGTGGCACAGCAGTGTTTGCAAATTCCTATCATATAGAAAAAAATGATATTTTTTTTTCACTAAGGCCTAAGAAAAGAAACCACCCTGTGAAGGCAGGGAATGAGAAGATGCGCATAAACCAGATTAATTGGCTCAGTGCCTACCACACTGAAGGACTCTGCACAATCGGATTTTCTTCTCGATAATCCTTAGTTAGGATCATTAGAGCTTAAATGGAACCCTCGTGTGTGCATAAGATGGCCTCTCCCTTTATTCTAATGCTCTGAACCCTGAGAGGGCTGTCACACAGAGAGCACAGCCTGCAGCTTTCACAAGCAGAGAATTTGTTGGCACCATTGTCACTTATGTCATTTTTGTCGCTGACAAACGACTGCTTCCTGAATAAACAGAGAAGAATAAGCGAGGAGAGCTCGGTCAGATATAGTTATTTGGACTGGAATTTAATCAGCAAGGACATAAGACAAAAGTTCCCCATTTTCCACCCACCCCTGCTCACTACCCCACCATAATTAAACAGGCTTCATTTATGCTGGAGTGACTGTTCTGTGAACAAGACAGAACAGTAAACATACCCATGTAGCAAAGGCAAGTACTGTACTGCCTGATGGTTCTGTACTGTATTCTCACTGTTTCCATTTCTTATGAGGGTACACATAGCTTCCCACTCTTTACCTTTGTTAGAAATCTCTGACATGAATTAGGCTGAGATACACTGACCAGCTACTTGAAAGTCCCATATCATCTTAAATTACTCTTTGGAGCCAGAGTCACAATTTATATATTTTTGTATCCTATTGCATTCTGATCCTACGCCTACAACTATGTAATTGTCCTTACATACCTGGGCTGTAATATTAGACTCCATCACTGCATCTGTGAAATGGTAGCCATGAAAGCTCATGCTGAAATAAGATGCTGCTAGATTCCTCCTTCCCACCAGCTCATCTTCCTTTTTATGCTGTGACATACTAACACATCCATCACTTCAGTGACTAGCCTTGAGTAATTCAATGAGTTTCATGGCTGAATAGGAAGGTGTAAACTGGTCCTGGCCTGGCACTCTAACCACTAGCCATGTCTCACCTAAAGGCTACACTGTTGGGTATATATGGATCCCCTTCTCCACCACCACCCCAGTAGCCATGGGCATGCTTTTATAAAGAATGTCAACAGGCTGGAGAGGAGGATGACCATGATGTTAAAAGGTCTGGAAACCAAACTTAGGGAAGAATGTCTTAGGGAGCTGGGTATGTTTAGCCAATAACCTATCAATGTTATATGATAGCTATCTTTAAATACTGGAAGGGATGTCATGTGAATGATGGAGCAAGCTTGTTTTCTGCAAACCCAGGTATTCAAATTAGAAGAAAAGAAATTTCTCATAAACATTAGGAAGAATTTTTAGAGAGTAAGAGCTGTTCAGAGGAGGAATAGACTGCCCTAGAAGGCGGTGGACTCTCTTTTAAACAGAGGCTGGATGGGCATCTTTCAGGAGTGCTTTGTTTATGTATTTCTGTATGACAGGGATTGGACTAGATTGCCCTTGTGCTTTTGTCCAGTGATTCTGTGACCAAGATTATTTTCAGCATGTTCATGGGAAATGGTAGGCTGAAAACACTTTAATTTGTAGGGAGAAGGACAGCAAATAAACAAATTCCAGGAATATTCTTTCCCACCCCTATGATCAATCGCTTTTTAAACAGTGACTGGTGAAATAAGCAACAGTATCAGCAGTATCAATCATTCTTTTCAAAGCGGAGGGGTTCTGTGAAGTGTCGCAGCATTTAGATCATCTGCTGGCACAGAGGCGTCTTGGTGTGATCCAACAAGATCTTGGTATACTAACCTCATTGGAATCAATGAGACTAAAACACATACATTAAGCTATCAGTAAATGGTATCCCATGAAACATTTTTCAGACTCCACTTGAAGCATCAAAAACTGAATAGCTTTAGTGGAAATGGTGGCTGGGGGATTCTCTGGAGTCTAAGACATAACATTTCCAAATTCTGTCCATGCCAATGACTGGAAATCACCCATAGGTACAAAAGCCATTCTTATCACCATCCTGGCACAGCTACATTTTGAACTTCCGACCTTCGTCAGCTGCAACTTCCTGCCAGAGACAACCATTTAATTCTCACATTGGAGATATCTGAGAAGTATGATCTCTTCCTGTGGAAGTTGACAACAAACCTTTGTAACTTCTCTTATTAAGATTAATAATTCATGAAATAGCTTGGAATGAAATACAACTAATCAGCAATTCATCTTTTAATTTATTTAACTAATCTGGCCTTGCTGATTTGAACAGAGCAAAACAGAAGCCTTCTTAACACACAAAGACACACATGCACACACATAGAGCAACGCCTGTGGTAATTTAGAAAAATGATATCAGGCTTCCAATTGTTAACCTTTAGCACATGTTAATTGACTTGTGGCACATTCCTTGGCACAGTTAATGAAGGTGGGAGCAGTAGCAGCTCTGTGATATCAAGAAAGACGGCATCAGCTTTTCAGGGGAGAAAATGTGGAAAGACTTTTTCTTTTGAAAATAAACCTAATGCTTTCCATTCAGAAATTTCTCTTCTCTTCTGATCTTCTCCATCTCCAGTGTAGGCTTTCCTCTGTTTTTGACAATGATAAATCAACAGCCTAATAATCAGCGAGAGATTCAGAGAAGGATGTGTTGGACCAATAATGCTTTGGATTGCAACTCCCATATTCCCCAAGCTTGTGTGGTCCCTAGAGGATTCTGGGGGAGGTAATTAAAAAGTGACTTCTCCAAGGTCTGTCCCAAACTTAACCAGACAGTGGCTGTAGTAGTACGGTGGCCCTTCAACTTTTGCAAGGGTTCAGGGCACAGAGCCCTTGTAAAAATAAAAAAACTGCGAACTTCCTCTCCCATTCCCTGGCCTTTTGCCTGGGCACATGTGCCTTCCTTCCAGCCATCTGGGCAAAAGCAAGCTAATGGGAGGGGCAGGCCTGCACACAGAGAAGGCACACACATGCCTTCCCCCCATTCCCTTGCCTTTTCCCTGGGCATGCAGGTGCCTTCCTTCCATACACTTGGGCAAAAGGCAAATGAATGGGAGGGGGCAGCCACATGCCCCCCCCCATTCTTTTTCCTTTTGGCCAGACATGCATGCTTTTCTTCCTTGCATCCAGGCAAAAGGCAAGTGAAAAGAAGGGGCCAGCCCTGCACATGGAAAAGGTGTGTGCATCTCCATTCCCCACTCCCATTCACTTGCCTTTTGCCCTGGTGTGAAGAAGGAAGACACGGTGCACCTGGGATAAAACGCAAGGGAATGGGAGGGGCAGAAGGGGGAAGCAAGTGGACCCCTTGTGAATAATCAAATTTGCAAGGGTCAAACCTGCAAAAGTGGAGGAAGTACTGTAGTAGGAATAGTAGCTGTCACTATAGCCCAGCACCATCCCAATAGTAATTGCTGTGATTTTAACTTCACCTGACCATTATCTCTCTGTCTGATCTCAATACCCCATGTCAGGTTGCCAGGTCAGGAGCATTCTAGGCTGTGAGATTTCAGTTCCAGTATATGAGACTTAAGGATGGCCTCATTGATGCCATGTGGGGCAGCCTCTGGAGAGGAAGCATCAGCCACCCTTGCTCAGAGCAAGCCATTCAGACACAAAACACAAAGGCCATTTCTGCACTAGACTGCTATAGCGCTATTTGTAGTTTATTGAGGCCCAAGAGCTCTCTGGCTGAGAATGCTGAATGCCCTTCCCGAAACTGCAAATCCCAGGATTCCATAGGATGTTGAAAGTGGAATAACAGCACTATAACAGTCTAGTGTGGAAATGGTCAAAGTCGAACCAAAAAAAAAAATCTGCAGGGAAATTAAGTTAAGAATGGGGGGGAATCCTTAGCTCTCTTTTTAACATCTGTATAAGCTCTGCTTTTAACAACACATGGGAGTTCTAGATCAGTGAAAGAAAACTTTCTAACCTCCACTTTGAATAGAAAAACAAAAACAAAACAAATCCTTTTCCTTATTTGTTTTAACACCTGCCCAAACACTGGTTTTAACATGTGGGAGCTACAGTTCAGTGAAGAAAAATTCTTCAAGTCCCTTCCTAAGTCTTCCAAATTCTGCTTATAATGAGTTATTCCCATTAAGCACAGCCTATTATTGGCCAATTTGTCTTGTCTTGTCTGTCTGTCTGTCTTTCTTTCTTTCTTTTTTTACATTCAGCTTTTGGAATTTCCCCCTCTCTCCAATAATCATGCTCCTAATTACATTCATACTACTAATATTTTGAAGAAGTGGAGGAGGTGGTGACAATACTACTATTGTTCTTGTGTACCTTCAAGTCATTTCCAACTTACCGCGAGCCTAAGGCAAACCTATCACAGAGTTTTCTTGGCAAGATTTGTTCAGAGGGGTTTGCCTTTGTCTTCCTTTGAGGCTGAGAGAGTATGACTTGCCCAAAGCCAACCAGCAGGTTTTCATGGCCCAGCAGGGATTCAAAGCCTGGTCCCCAGAGTTGTACTCCAGTGCTCAAACCACTACAGCAGACTGGCTCTCAATAATGCTATTAGAGTCTAATAAACTAACAGGTCAGTGGATACCAACAGGAGGGCAAACCTGTCTATTCATGTCTGATCAGAAGCAACCCCTACTGAATTCAATTGGCCTTAACAACTCTAGAAAGCTGAGAATCTAACATATACTGTCATAGTTTCAAGGTCTTCTTGTAGGGGGAGAGGGCAAAGGAAGTTCAGGAAGTAAAAGGGAGAGAAAAAAGAAGGAGATGGGTGTAGCTAAGAGAAGTGGGTGTAGAAGGACAGGTTGAAAGAGGAAAAGAGAGGGATAGACAAAGAGGGAGAAACCAAAGGTTGCCAGGAGGAAGAAGTAGGTAGAGGACCGGAGAAAGGAAAGGAAGGAGACAACCAGTGTAACTTGGAGGTGTGGGGAGCTGGATGAAAGAGAAAGATTATGAAGGAAAAAGAAAAAGAAGGGATGGAGAGGAGATGCAGCCAGGGGTGGTAAAAGGATAAAGGAGACAAAAAAGACATGGGAAGAAGAACTGCCTTGGTCTTGTGCTGGGAGAAAAAATGGGATAAATAAAATAAAAGATGTCCAGTCCAAGAACTTTGCATGTGTGCACTTGCTAAGTTTTCTGCCCAGGCACTAAGAACCAAAGGGCAAATTCTAAGCTGTTGTTGTCCTTCTTACAGTTCTTTATTTTTCAACCGGACTTCAGTTGGACAATACAGAGCCATTCCCCTCACATTTCTTTACACTGAGGGCACAGAACTACTCTCCCTCACTACATATAGGTATTTATTAAATAGTAAGCCTATGGTCAGAGTTTAATCTTTTAAGCGATTTTTAAGTCTACTGTACCTGTTTTTGAGATGTTTTGTATTGCTGTTCTTCTTCTTATTAAATGCTGCTGTTTATGGGAAAGAAGGAGGCTTACTGAGTTTCTCTTGCCGAGGGCCCATATAAGGATTCCATCTACTTGGCCAGATATTCATTTGATAGTTTGCTGAGTGTCTGTAGCTGTTGCTGGGAAACAGAGACAGCACTGGGATTCCTTTGTATATCAACTAGTCTTGTGCCTAAGAATATCTCCATATGCCTAACAGCGGTGGTCTCAGACATCATGTTGATGATTCCAATGCAGAGGTAGCTGGTTGTTCCCATATCAGGGATCAGTGGATCTCATCTGGATTTTATCTGAATTGTATCTATAGCTATCTAAGAAGTTGAACCGTAAAGGAGCTATCCAAGAGGTTAGATAGTCCTTAAAGTTACATATCCTCTCACATTTCACAGATGCAAACTGAGATATATATGGCCAAGGAACGTCAGAGTGTGGTCACAATGGCAAAGTTATTAATGAAAAAGAACACATAAGCTACAAAAGGCTGCAGAAGTTTGCCTTTGCCTGAATCTACTGAGAAGGGCAAGATTCTGCCCCCTCTTCTCCTCTCCTGCCTGCTGAGTTGAACGCAAACTGCTTTTGCACGTTGAACCCAGGTTGTGGCAACTGAAGTAAGCTGAGGGTGGAAAGTGGAAGGAAGAGAGAGAAACTGGGACATTTTGAAAGCAGCTGAAAAACTGGGATAGCAGAGGATTAACTGAGACTGTCCCTGCCAAATCAGGATAGTTGGAGGGCATGAAATTAAAATGAAAACTTGGAACAGATTCACAGCCCAATTGACATGGAAGCCACCATCAGCCACTATTCTGAAATGGTGGTCTGCTTAGCCCTGTGAGGACATCATGCCAATGCTGCTTTGCTTGAGAGAGCTCAAAGATTCATCATTACCAGGGCAACCATGGGCCTGTCTCAAATTACATTTGGCCCATCCCTTTTGAGCAGGACACGAATGGATTTTTTTATAATGAGGGATTATGATCCATACTTTAAGTCAACATTGAACCTCTTGTCATATATGAATTCTTTTCAGCTTATACAGCTTATACAGCATAAGGATATTGACCAGTTTCTGGCCAGCCTGAGACCAGCCTCCTCCTCATTGAATACTTGCTTTTCTCATCTTAAGAAAACCTGACTGATCTTGGGTATATATTTGGGTCAAGATTTAATTGAATGCCATTAGAGTACAAATCTCTGGTGCTGTGGTTCTCTCCTACATTCAGCATTGTACATGTTGACTTTACCTTCATGAAAACATGACATCTGTTTGTACAATGAAGTAATGGATGCTAGAACATGTAAGTATCACAAGTGTTAAACCACTCTTGTTATAATCTGTTGCTCCTAGGAGGCTCCTAACTGTGGACTTTATAGGTGATACAGATCACCCTGGAAGTGGTGTCATTCCAGGCACCTTGAAGGAAGGAGAGAGAAAAATTATCAAAAAAGCCTAATTTAGATTCATTGCCCAGTCTCAAATGCAAAAACAAAACAAAACCCTCACAAACAAAATACCCTGGAGAGCATCCAATAAAATCTATGAAGAATAGAAGACACATATCTCAGGATGCCAAAAAGGTGGTCTTTATTTGCTAAGAAGTCCAATGTATTTCAGCCTGTGCAGAAGGCATGGAGAAAGCCTAAAGACCATTTACAGGCCAAAACATGTTAGGTTAATCTCATATCCCACACACATATGCATTCTTTATTTTCAAAATCAGAGTTTAGAGAAAGTTACTTTTGGGAACTACCTGTCCTATAATGGGAGGCTGTGGGGTTCTGGAAGTTGTAGTTCAAAAATTAATTCCCAGGCTTATCAAAAAATGAGGGGGAAATTGCAACGAAAAAAACCCTGTGAAAAGCAACTGTGAAAGGCATGCTGACAATGACAGACCATGACCTGTACATGGTCTTTGCAACTGCAGCCATTAGCTGTATGTGAAACAGCTGGCTTCTCTTTATCTAGCTACCTACTACATTTGTACCTTTCCATCCCTCAGTGTGTACATGCAGTTCTCTCCTGTTGTCCTCCTCTCCAATAAATCTGGAAAGTCAGTGAAGCTGTTGTGATGTGCCAAGGCCACCCACAAAGCTGGTGCTGTGAACCATGCTTTGAGCCTAGTTGCTCCACATTCAATGAGACTGGCATTCTGGCTGCTGTGTTAGACTGACTCTCTTGAATTGCCAGGCACCTTTGCTTACATTGGTTTTTAAATGGATTTTTAAAGGGTTTTTGCTGTCAGGCCATCAGTGCCGTCGTAGGCCAGCTACTTTCACATTCAGTGAACAGGAGAATACATGTTGCCTGTTGCATATGTACATTTGAAAAATACTGAGCGGCCTCCACAATCATTTGCATCCATCATATTTTTAGCTTGAGCCTATTAAATATTTCTCTCCAATCAAATCAAAAAGCTGATCAAAGGACTCACTAATGTGCCACACCCAAGCCATTTCTTTTCTGCACTTCTGCCTCTGTGTTCTTTTTCATGTCTATAAAACTACTTGATAAAGGAAACCTAATGAGGGAAAAGTAGAAAATATGATTATAAAAATAATGAAAAGCTGGTGAAAACTCCCTAAATGCAAAACAAGACATGCCCACCTGAAAAAATGGTTAAGCTTCTTCCACTGGAGTTGAATACTGAAGGCCAGGGCCTAGTCACACTGCATAATTGTGGCACGATGATTCCACTTTAACTACCAATGCAACAGCCTATGAAATCCTACAGTTTGTAGTTTAGTGAGATACCAGAGGAGTGCTCTGAATAAGAGTTCTACATACCCCCTTCCTAAACTACAAACCCCAGGATTCCAAAGGATGGAACCATGAGCAGTTAAAGTGGAATTAGAGTGCTACAATTGTGTAGTGTGAATGATTCAGTTCAGAGGCAGGAATTATGAAGCACTCCAGATTTCTTTTCTTTTCTTTTCTTTTCTTTTCTTTTTTTTTTGGATTGCATCTTGCAGCAGCCCAGCTGCTGGTGAGGAATGCTCCAACAGCTAGGGGGCTGCACATACATCTTGCTATAGTCCTTGGAGGGAAAGCTGTGTATTTCAATAATTTGGGCAAAGATAGATTATGCTGCAGTAGCTAAATAAAACAGTCAAGATACTGCTGCAGTTTACTGCTGCAATTATCTAGTGTGAAAGAGCCCCAGGTTAGAAAGAAATAGGAAATGGGAAGGGAGAATGGAAACACAAAACATAATCACATCTAAAAGTGCTTAAAGCTAAAGAAGTTAACTTATGTTATGAATGAAGGTAAGGTGGGTTTGTAAGGTGGATTTTAAATTGGAGGCCGAAAGTGTACAGCTGATGTTTGTTTGAAGACAGAGAGGACAAAAACTGATATAAGAATGGGACACAGAGAGCAGATAAGATGGTGGTCCTGTAGTATTACAAATTATTATGTAGTTATTTAGTGGTGGGGGGAAATCTCTACTCATGAAAAATTAGCATACTAGGATTCAAGCTTGGCTACAAACTTCATATGTAGTTTTCACTGTCTGCATTCAGGAAATGTCAGTGTGCATCCATCCCCACATAGTAGTGTGAAGTGACACAGTCCAGAAAAAATGCTTCCAGAAGTTTTCTAATTTAGAAAACCGGTACAATGTGTATTGAACAAAATTAAACAAAGCAAGGGAATATAAAGCAACAGGGCCAAGGGAGACAAAAAGGAAATAAAATGCAAGAGAGTACGATATGAGGAAAATATATATCTGCAGGGAGAAAAGGGCCAATGCATGCCCTCCAACACTCCTGGTTTGGCAGGGGCCATTTCCGCACTAGACTGTTATAGCGCTATTATTCCACTTTCAACCTCCTATGGAATTCTAGGGTTTGCAGTTTAGGGAGGGGCCTTGAGGCAGTCTAGTGCGGAAATGGCCAGGGACAGCCCTGATTAATCCTTTGTCACACCACATTTCAGCTACTTTCATAATGTTCCAGTTTCTCCATCCCATTTTCCTCCTTTTTCTGCAAATTAACTTTAATGGCTGCAAGCTGAGTTCAAAGTACAATAGTAGTTTGCACTCAATTAATTCAGCTTATGGGAGAAAGGGAAGAGAGGCAGAGTCTTGCTCTTTCCAGTGGGCTCAGGCAAAAGGAAATTGCTGCCGCCTCTTCTGGTTCATGGATTCTTCCTCACTGATATCTTTTTCAATCTTGACCACACTCTGGTGTTACTTGGCCACACACGTCTTTGTTTTCATCTGTGAAATGTTGGAATGTATGCCATTGTAGCCAAGAAACTTGCTTTCTTGTAAACAGAAAAGCCTTCTCATATCTAGCAGCTTGCACATAAATGAGAATGAGCTATCACAACAGAAGTATTGTCAGTCTAACTCTGCTTAAGAGCTTGGAAAGTGATTTGAGAATAATGGACATAATGACATGGTGCAGTCATTCATAACCGAACAGTGATTGGATAGTGCTCTAGATGGCTTCAGCATGTCAATATATTTATTTATTCTTCTCAACAGTAACTTCTCAATATCTGATATAAATCTAAACATAAAGATCTGTAAATGAATGAGAATCAGCTGTTGACTAAGCTTGTGAGTTGGGCAGTGGTTTCAGAGACAGTATGGAATGGAAGCAGGGAGGTGAATTGTGGGACTAGAAGCAAAAAGAAACTGAATCAGGTTGGAACCAGAGGTGAGGGGAAAGAAGAGAGCAAATAAAAATGGAGGAGGAACTGGAGGGAGGAGACAGCCAGGTGGATTTGCTTTGACCTTCCAGAATTGCTTGAAGGAGATAGGTAGCAAATAGTATATGTTGTTTTTAAAGAGCTATGCAGAACTGGATGCTGCAGTGACACTCCTTCCCCCTCTGGCCAAATACTGACAGTTTAATATGTGTGACTATTATTTTACCAGTATTTCAGTTATCCTTCTACTATAATTTTCCTATTCTGCATTAGTAAATACTCCAGACATAGATATATGTACCACATTTCTAGATAGGCAAATGAGAAAAAGAGTGGCCAAGCACACTGCTCATCATACCTGGGCCCCAGTAGGTGCTGCAAACTTGTCTCATTAATTTCTGACTACCATTGCTTTGGCCACCCACAGAGCAGAAGGGCATAAAGGCATACCTTCACTGTGGTGGGACTTTGTTGCTGCTGAACTTAATTTTTCCCTTCTTCCCTCTTCCCCATCCCTTTTCCATTGAGTGGTCTCTTATATTAATGGTAAGCCCAAAGGTAGAGATTTTCAAACTTAACTGCAACTCTTGGAGCTTCTTGCAAAAGGATAGCTAGTGCTTGTGTGTGTGTGTGTGTGAGAGAGAGAGAGGGGGGGTATTAATGTTATTTGATTGCTCAGCACGCCAGGACTAGATACTAGTTCATTTTAAAGGGCAGTTTAGGTTGCTGGATACACCCTCTGACCAATTTGCTTATCCATAAATAGATTCTCATTCCTCAGAAATGTAATAAATGTCTAGGGATGTTTTACAGCAAAGACACTATGGCCATTTCCACACCGGGCTTCTGTAATGGTGCAGAGCGACCTCTCACGGAGGTCTTCTACACCGTAGAGTGGACTGGCGTGGACTACTTTTTGTAGTTCCACACCAGAATCCACTCAGGAGCGGCCGGAACTAGGCGCGCTGCGTGTTTTTTAAAAACCTCTTTTTTGAAGTTTTTAAAAAGCACGGAGCGCGCAGCCCCGTGCCGCTCCGTCGCCCGGTTCCGACGCGGATTTGCAGGCGCGCACAAGTGTGTGCCTGCAGACCTGCCGGGGGCGGGCTTCCGGCTGGTGAGCTTCTCCGGTTGGTGGAGAGCCTCCACCAACTGGAAGCCGCCATTTGGGACGCCGGAGGACTGCGGAGCAGCGAGTTCGCGCTGCTTCGCGTCGTGATGGACTTACCCGGCTGCCGGTGAGCTCCGTTTTTGGGCGTTTTCGCCCGTCCCCCCCCCCACATGTGGAAAGGGCCTATGTTTGAAATTATAAACTCCCTTTAGAGACTAATTACTAATTAACCTCACAAACAGAACAAAAGCAGCTGTAGAAATATAGATAAAGGCAAGTAAATTAGAGCTTTTCATACTGGCTTTTTAAAAATGAACTTTAGTCTGGAAGGAAATGTTGTGCCTCTTTCTAGACTTCTAGAAGATATTGTCCAATTCAGAAGGTAACTTTCATTGTTTATAGATTTCTACAACCCTGCCCTCAGTTTGGGTGGGGGAGGATGGGCATGGGCTTAATTGATAATCAAAATACTTTTGACAGCTGACAAAATAATTTTTTTTCCAAAATCTTTCACAAGAGGAATTTAATTAATTTTATGTACTATTTTGAGTGCGAGATCACTAAAGCTGCAGAATAGTGAGGTATCACTAAATGTTGGAAATGCAACAAAACTCAGCATTTAAAGAGTTAAAGAGAACTTAAACCATTAAAGAAAGATCCAGGAAGCCATAGAACTGTCACCCTGACGTCAATACGAGGAAAAATATTAGAATGGATTATGCAGGAATCTGTTTGCAAGTATCTCAATGGCAATGCAGTAATCAGTAAGAGCCAGCATGGGTTTGTCAAGAAAAAATCCAGCACAACTAATCTTATATCATTTTTTATGCCAGGTCACTAGTTTAGTAGATGGTGGGAATGCTGTAAATGTCATTTATCTGGATTTCAGCAAAGCATTTGATAACCTCCCTCCTAGTGTTTTGATTAGCAAAGTGATTAAATATGGAATAGATGGGAACACTGTCAAATGGATCTATAACTGGTTGGAAAACCAGTTCTGTCCTAGCACCATTATTCTTCAACACTTGTATTAATGATTTAGGTGATGGGGTGGAGGGAATCCTTATCAAATTTTCAAATGACACAAACTTGGGGTTTATGTATGTGGCTAACACACAGAAGATAGGAACAGAATTTAAAAAGACCTAGATAAACTAGAAAATTGGGCAGAAATTATTAAAATGAAATTCAATGGAGACAAATACAAAATTCTGCACTCAGGCCACAAGTATGCACAGGTATAGCATGGGGAATGCATAGTTCAGCAGTACTACATGTGAAAAGGATCTTCACATTATTGTTGGTCATAACTTGAATGTGAGCCAGCAGCGTGATGCTGCAGCAAAGCAAGTGAATGCTAGTTAAGCCTGCATTAATAAGAGCACAGTTTTCAAGTCAAGGGAAGTAATAGTCCTACGATGTTTTGCACTGATCAGGCGTCATCTGGAGTATTGCATTCAGTTCTAGGTGCTTCATTTTAAGAAGGATATAGACAACTTGGAGGAGGTTCAGAGAAGGGTGAAGATGATAAGTGGTATGGAGAACAAAACATATGAGGAGGGTTGAAGGAGCTGGTAAAGCTTGGTGAAGAATAGACTGAGAGGAGACATGATTGCACTCTTCAAGGGCTGTCACAGAGAGGAGGGGGAAAACCCTGTTCTCTGCTGTCCCAGAAGACAGAACCAGGTCTAATGCTTTGAAATTACAGGTGAGTAGATTTCAACTGAACATTAGAAGGAACTTCTTGACAGTAAGAGCAATTTGGCAATGGAACCAATTGCCCAGAGAGGTATGGTGTTTTCTTCTCTGGACCTCTTCAAAAAGTGGCTGGACAGCTAGCTGCTGGCTATACTTTAGCTCGATATCCTGCAATTGGCATGGGGTTGGACCTGATGGCCCATGAAGCCCCTTCCAACCCTATGATTCTATGACTCTAATACTTTTAAAAGTTAGAGCAGCGGTGATAAGGCTAATTAGTTTCCGATGTCTGTTCACCTATCCTCTCCCCTCTGAGATGTAAACTGATACTCTTAGGGATCTTTACAGCTCTTCTCTTCCCACCTTCATATTCTCTCACTTCCACTAAAAGTGAACCTAGCTCAGTTCTGTGTTAGCTAAGCACCGTGGAAAACTTTCCTATCTTTAATGGGCTTCTTTCAATAAAGCTTCTTTATATTTCTGTGCGCATATGCTCACTATTCCTAACGAACAGGGTTTCTGCTCCTTACCGATACTGAGGATATTCCATTGAGACTTATCTCTTCAGAATATTGTCACCATCGTGTACTGGTAATTGAGAAGGAAGAGAGAGAAAAGCAGGTTGTATGTTTAACATCAGGCAGAATGATTCCTCCGATATATCACTCCTCCCTCCCCCCCCTCAAAAAAAGAAAATGAGACACCAAGAAGACAAAGGAGGACAGAGACTGACAAATGTTACTTTGTACAAGGAGAAACAAATTTAGAAACAGTTACTATAATATAAACAGAAAGAGAGTACATCCAGGAGTGAAGCCAAATGGAGGGGGGGGGGTCTAATGGGGGCACCGCCCCTCCAAATGAGAATCCTCTTCCCCCCATTTTCCTTCTGTCCTCAAATTTGATTCATACCTAGAACTCCTCTATTTGATGTGTTTGCATTTCCTTGGTAACTCTGCCTGTCCCTTTTCTTTGGATGCCTACTTGCTCTTTCTAAATGCTCAGCTGAAATTTTAAGTTATGGCGTTGCAAGAAATTTGGGAACTGAAGGAAAAAAGTCATTGGAGGAAGGTGGAATTCTCAAGGGGAGGCACTGCCCTAATTTGTCTCCCTCCATCACAGCTACATCCCTGAGCACACCTCATCATAATGTGATCTCTCTGTTGAAGGAGAATTTCAAGGCTCCTGCTTTTATTTCTTCTGAGAGTTTTTTAATCTTTAAACTCGACTTGGACTGTCTTCTATAAAGTAGGACATGCCCCCTCCCCCATGTGCAGCTTTTGCCTTCTTCCCAGCAATTCTGAAGGCCCTGTACCTTGTTCTGGAGCTATGTAAATCAGGTTCTCCTTCTGTTCAACTGCCTGGGATGTATTTTTGGTAGGCAAATACAGAATACAGGTGAATACAAGGCATTTCTTCTTTTTCTTCTTTTTCCCCCAAATTCATAATTGCCCCCCTTAGCTGTTCACAATCACAATACCTGTTTCTCCCTTTGCAGTTGCCTTAAACAGCTCCTCCCAATTGGGACCAAATGGGAATGCAAGGGCAAGTACTAAACATTACTAAAAACATTTAACAGAGAGATGTAAATATGACAATATTGTAAATGTGGAGAATATTTCCTGCAAGTTATATAGACAGTAAGACTTTATAGCTTAGGTTTAGACTATCTGATAGACCACATACTGTATCCACATCTGAGCCTATCCATGCTTTGAGATCCTCTGTGGAGGCCCTTCTCTCTCCCCCATTATCCCCACAGTACCTCCAATGGGAATGTGGGAGAGAGACTTCTCAATGGCTACTCCCAGTCTCTGGAACTCCCTTCCAACAGAGGCTAGACTAGTACCTGCCTTGTTATCCTTTCATAGACAGGTAAGAAATGTTTTGTTTCAGCAGGCCTTTGAGACTAATTGCCGAGGGGAAAGAGACATTAATAATGTACTATACAGGCCACATTTGTTGTTTTTCTATTTTAATGGGCATCCTTTAAATTCTATTGATACTTTATTTATATTTTAACCTTGTATCTTATGTATTTCTAGCTTTATCTGTTATCACTTTTAGTCTCAGGGCTGTGGAAAAAGAAAGACCACCCAGGTCATCAGTAAGAGCCAAGTAATGGGATTCGTATTGGAATAGAATCATAGAATCATAGAGTTGGAAGAGACCCCAGGGGCCATCGAGTCCAGCCCCCTGTCATGCAGGAACCCACATCAAAGCATTTCCAACAGATGGCCATCCAGCCTCTGCTGAAAAACCTCCAAAGAAGGAGACTCCACCACACTCCGAGGCAGCATATTCCACTGCCGGACAGCTCTGACCATCAGAAAGTTCTTCCTGAGGTTCAAGTGGAATCTCCTTTCCTGCAGCTTGAATCCATTGCTCTTTGTCCTAGTCTCTGGAGCAGTAGAGAACAAGCCTGCTCCCTCCTCCACATGACATGGAAGACATAATCCAGTATAGTGGAATGGACATTATAAGGCTTGGTAACGTGACATAGGCTTGATAGATTGCCCTATGCATTCCTTTGAAGGCATGATCTTATATAATATGTACTTCTGTTTTATCTAGCCAGAAAGTCAGATTTCCAGATATGGCATTGTAAGCTACTACTAAACATGCATAGATACACATAGATACACAAACAATTACACAGGAAGAATAATTAGATTCTGCTGTTCTAAACTAAATAACACTATAACATAGAAGTACTTCTGTATCCATACTTTCCTAAGGTAGCCCCTCCCCACCCAGTGCACTGCAATCATCAGACTTGTCAGAGTCCACAGACAGTAAAAATGTTGACCATGGCTAAATCAGGGATGGGCCAGTTTTCTCACCTGTGGACCTCTGGACAGTACATGGACTGCCAAAAATGCCTCAAAATAGAAAGAACAAAAAAGGACGTGGTAGAAAGGTCCACTTTTCTTTAAAAAATAGTTTGTTAGTTTGTTTGTTTATTTAATATCCTGCCCTTCTCCCAGTATGTCACCCAGGGTGACTTACAATATGATGTTTAGATATTAAAACAGTATTACAAGGGGCTGCAAACAATTCAAAAGATGGACTGCTTCTCTTTGAAGCCCCCAGAAGCCATAATTCACCATTTTTATTTGACAAAATAAATAAAGGGTGCTGGGGGAGGGCTGGAGGGGCCAACACCAGCCTTTGGGGCTGCAGGCAGGCCCAGGACTGCACTTTGCCCTCCCTTGGCCTAATTGTATGCTACCTTGCCATAAATTACTGATGTGGCCTCTCCTGTACCCTCTGTGCTCCAAAGAGCTACAGCCTTAATCTGGACTAGATTCAGCCTACTGAATCAGAGGTATTTATCGATTTGTTGAATCAATATTTAATGCTTGATTCAATGAGTCTACTCCAATTGGGACTAACCAACTGGGTTTAGGAGCATGTTTTCTTGAGGAGGAATTTTCAAAAGGCCACATAAAGTGATACAGGTCTTTCAGATCTTTAGAGTGGTTACTTAGTGCTGATGTTTGAAAGCAATAAGTCTACTTAAATTCAGGGAGAAGGTCATGATTTTCATATTTCTGGATCTTACTGCATTCTATTGTACTGCCACCACTCTGTGAATATATTTTATAACCAGAAGCTTTAATATTGCTCTGTTCTGCATTTGAACAAGTGTGCTTATATCCAAGAAAACTCATACTAAAATAAAAATAAGTTAGTTTTAAAGGTACTGCTACATTTCTTTTACCCTTTCCTCCTTTCTTTGCTGCAGGAGACTAACATGGCTGCTTCTTTGACACAAATATGTCTGTTTAAATATTTTAAAATTTATCCTCTTTTATTTGATTTAAAATTCATCCTTATTTATACATCCTTTAAAATACTTTAATGTTCATCTTTCAGGGGTACTAGGGTAGTGCACAAAAACAATAGCATGTTGTTCTGCCTGTAATGATTAACTAAACATGTGATCAGAATCAAGGAAAGCAGCAGATACAATCAAACAGGCAGGATCATCCAGTCATAATGCCTTGGCAAACAAGCATTTCAAGCTAGTGCAAGATCAGTGGCTATATTTGTACTCTGCATGCCTCCAAGGAGAGGGTATTCCATAGCTGGGAGAATCAGGAAAGCACCACAGTTGAGAAGGTTCTGTCCCTTGAGGTGTTTGTGTAGGTTTCAAAAAAGCTCGTAGAAACAATTCAGAAGGTGTTAGAACTGTAAAAGCAATCCATACAAAAACTTTATCAAAGTGGTTGTGGTTCCAACTTTCTGGACATTTCTTTAGGAATCAACCAACTGAATTTTGTGAGACGTACATTTGAGTAAACAGGCAAAGTATCAAGACTGTAAAATGTCTTAGTACAGAAAGGAAATTAACTCAAGAATGAAATCATGCTAAACATGGGGGAAGAAGCACACTGTAACTTCTTTGTTCCCCACATAAGAGCTGTGGGCAGTTAGTGAAATGAAAGAATATCAGATTTAAAACCACTGAAAGGAGAAACTCTTGCAAAAGTATAATTAATTTATGGACTTCATTAATGTCTGAGAAGCCTCCTTGTGTTATACATTGGTTACTATGAAATGAACCTCCAGTGATTCCTTAGCTTTGTGGGAGGAAAAGCCTGCTATGGAAATAATAAATAATTGTGTTTGCTATTTCTGCATAAAAAGAAAAAAGAAAGAAAGAAAGAGACCAGCTATAAATTTATCTTGACTCTTTGTAATGACATATAATACACAAAATACATAGAGAACAGAGGATGTAGAGAAGTACCATGTTAATAATTGAGATGAGAAATGAAAATGAAAATGAGATGAAATGAAATGAAAATGAGATTAAAAATATGAATTGATTCAGTCTTACAAATAATTTCTTCTCAGTCAGGGATGGGTATAGTGTCATCCCTGGCCTGCATGTAGCCCCTTAAGCTCCCCACCAGTCCCCTATATTTATTTTTAAAAAATCAAAATGATTTCTTGAGCAATTTTAACTTCCAAACCATGCACAGAAACATAAAAATTACCCCCATCCTACCACCCAGAGCCCTGTAGACACCCAAATACTTCCATTTCCCTCTGTAGTTTCTCTCAAAATGGCAACAGGAAATGATACAACATCACTCCCTGTCACCATTTTGCAAGGGACGTTGGAGGAAAACAGACTTAGGGAGGGAAGGCCTGTGGATGGGCTGGGAGGAGTTGGTGCCTGTCCCCCGCCCCAGTTGCCTACTCCTGCTCTAAGTGCAAACAGATTTACTTGGAGGCAAGTGTTCTTATCTAGTTGATTTTTTAAAAAAGAAAGAGATGTCCTACCCAACTAGGGTGGATTACAAGCTGAGGTGTCAAGCAAAATAATATTATTCTGGACATATTAAGAACTTCAGGTCATATAACCATACACACCCCTGTATTCAAGTGTGTGATTTCCTCTTTTTTTATAGATATGTTGAGGGAAATGACATGCTTTTTTCTAAAAGAAAAAAAAACTTCATAGGTTGAGTCCTAAATGTGGTTATCTGTTGTTTTTTCATCTCAGTCCCTATGCACTTCAAAAGCATCCAGAAGTTCATGGTATATGACACCAGATAAACTGAAAAGGATTTATAATACAGGTACCGGACAGTGCTGGAAATGTCAGAAGGAGGTCGGTACGATATATCATATGTGGTGGACATGTTCAAAAGCTAAAAAGTATTGGAATGGAGTACATAATGTAATTTGTACATTAGTGAGAGGTCAGTTTGCTAAGACACCTGAATTGTATTTGTTAAATATGACTGATATACTAGAGGGTATTGGTATAAAGAAGCATTGGAGAATATTATTGTACATGATAACAACAGCTCGTATTGAATATGCAAAGTTAGGGAAAACTCAGCAAATACCCACAATAGAACAATGGTGGGCTACACTTATTGAAAATAAAAATGCGGACATGGTCTCCCAGAGATTAAAGGGGAAATCAGACGATGAGATACACAAAGAATGGCAAATTGTAATGGGTAATTGCTGGGTTTTAACAGCTGGAAATACGTAATTCATGATCAAAGTTATATTACGTGGGGGCGACAGGATATATATCATGAAGCAGAAATATGAAGAATGAAATGTAAGAACTATCAGATAAATTAACAGTAAAATGTTGTACAGTACCTAAAGCTTGTAGAAATCTGGAAAATGAAATCTAGATCAATGTGGAAGATCAGATATATTTCAATGAAGCTGACAATTAAATATGTATGTATGAATTTTGAATAAAATGATATTAAAAAAAAAAGCATCCAGAAGTTCATGAATAATAGTGATGCTAAGAGGCTAAGGCCATTTTCGCACTGGACTGTTATAGTACTATTATTCCACTTTCAACATCCTATGGCCCCTCCCTAAACTGCAAACCCCAGGATTCCATAGGATGTTGAAAGTGGAATAATAGCACTATAACAGTCTAGTGCAGAAATGGCCTAACTTGTGCCCAGTACTGAAATACCATTACTTCAGTACTGAAAGACTTGCAGTAGTTGCCAAGTGGCTTCAAGACTCAATTCAAGGTTTGTTTTAACCTTTAAAGGTCTAAATATTGTGGCTATTTAAGAGGGTCCCATTCATGCTATAAAAATATAGTGCTATATTCGATGTTAAAATCCCCTCATGTATCAAAGTCCTAAGCCATTTAGGACTTTAAATGCCATTACCAGCACCTTGAATTCAGACCAAAACTATATTGGCAGCCGGTTCAATTCTTTTAAGACTGGCATTATTGTTGTTGTTCTTAGCTGTTGTCAAGTCAACTTTGACTTATGGTGACCCTATGAATGAGAGATCTCCAGGTCACCCTATCATCAACAATTTTCTGTTCGTTCAGCGTACAAGTCAAACAGATAGGGTGATCAAATACAGCCTTGCCTGACCACGTAGGCAACTGAAAACCATTCCATTTCTCTGTATTCTGTCCTGATGGTAGCCTCTGGTCCTGAGTGCAGGTTATGCAGCAGGACAATCAAATGTGGTAGCACATCCATTTCTTTAAGAGCAATCTATAGTTTTTCAAGACTGGAATTACAGGATGTCCATCCAATCAACAATGTAGTGGCTGCATTTTGCACCAGCCACTGCTTTTGAATCATCTTGAAAAGCAGCCACACACAGAGCATAGGGATTTAAGTTTTGCGTCTAAGATTACAGCACTGTTGAGCAGCCTATGCAGAAGAGCCCCCCACTATCCAGTCCTGCACTGGCACCTCTCTGGATGCACAGCAGTTTGGGAGATTGGATATATGTTCTGTTTAGAATATAATTTGTTGTAGTGCTGCTGTTGTTGTTGTTTAAAGAAAAGTTGGACTGAACCTGTGGTAGTGTTTGCAATTGTCATTTATAAGTGATCCCATGGAACCCAAGGGGAAAAAACCTGCATGCTATTCTTTTTTCAGCGGAGAGGTAGGGTAAAAACAAACTGATAGATAATAGTTATAAATAGATTCAAGGTGCTACTTGGATCTTCAAAGTCTTAAACAGTTTTAGAAACATCTAAGAAACCACCTGTTGCATTATGAACCAGTTCAGTTACAACGATGTCCAGCACAAGCCCTTTTCAGAAGCCCATTGTTTAACAGAAGCCAATGGAAATTTTGGCATAATAAACTGTTCTGGTGGTGGTGGTGGTGATGATGATGATGATGATGATGAGCCTTCAGTCCTGGAAGCCCCCAGGACAGGAAAATGTACAGGCACAATGTCTTGCACATGCCTATAGCATACCTTCCAACATTCACAGATGAAAATCTGGGGCACATGTGATCAAGCAACATCACAGTGTGGACAAGATGCAAAAGGTATTAATGTACCAGTTTGCTTTTCGTAAATCTGTTGGGAAGGTCAAGATTCTAGAATTTCCTCTCCCCCTGGGTCTGAGTTAATTGAGTACAGCTACTTTCACATTTTGAATTCAATTTGCAGCAACTGAAGTAAGCTGAAGACAAAGGGGAAAAGTGAGAGGAGGAGAGGGAAACTGGAAGATTTTAAAAGCAGCTGAAAATGTGTGGTAGCAGAGGATTAATCCGGACTGTCCTTGCCAAGTCGAAACAGTTGGAGGGTATGCTATGGAAATAAGTATTAGTAATAATAATAACTTTAAACATACTGAAAGTCCTGTCACTGTGGCACTGGCAGCAAGGAAAACTTTTTCAGGTCTGGTCTGTTGATTTTGTTATTTCTAATGCCTGTCCCTTTGTATAGGAAAATTGAGAATACTGACTTCAGCTTTATCCTGTCATGGGCAAATGGAATCAATGGGTCTCCTTTCTGTTATTCTCATCGCCAACTTCCTAGCAGCTGTACACACTAGATTTTTAAAAAATCTAGTTCTGTGAACAAAAAAGAAGCCCTTGTAGGAGGCTATGTTTACTCCAGCTCTTCAGTGCCAATTTCTCTTTATTCTGGACACACAAACAAAACACTGTGCTCTTCTCTCTTTGATGTTTCACTGTGTCAGCAGCAGTAGGAGCTCTCTCTTCCCCCCTCCCCACCCTACCCCCCCCCCCCCCACAATTACAATTCAGTTTCTTTTCATGTGCAGAAAGGCAGAGCAGCCTGGTTGGCACCGTAACAAAAGGTAGAATTCCTAGACACTCTGCCTAGCCAGCTGGCTCATCCCTTAGAAATAGAGGATGTTTGCTCCAGGCCTCAGTTCTGAGTGCTTGAGAGCTGCCCCCGGTGCTTCTGTATGCCTTTGCCACACCTGCTTCTATGCTAGGCCATAGTTTAGAAACCGAGATCCCCATTTTGCTAGAGTATAGGATACATATTCTCTTTCTCTCTGTGTGCATATACTTATACGCAGTTGCCAAGCAAGGAACCAAGTTTTCGCCCTTTCCCTTAAATCATTCTAATCCCTGGTTCATCTGATTCTGTACTGAATTCTTCTTCACAGGTTTCTATATTCTGCTAATGTTAAGGGAGGAACTCCCTACACATGCACTGCATGTAGAATGGTGTCTCTAGGATGGACGCATAAAATGCTTTTGTACAATTTCAGATTAGTGGTGTCCCAGAATTGCCCAGCCTGCATTGCCATGGATTGAAGGAATAGTCCAAAACCAGTAACTTTTCCAAGCTCTGAGAGTGAAGCATTTAATTGCCCTTCTTTTGAAATTTAAGAAAGATGCAGGCGAAAACATTCCTATGCATTTGAATATCCACAGTGGGCAAGGAATTCTGGCTTGTCATCCAGATGGTTTCTCCTGCTGGCAGTGCTATTTTTTATCTTTACTGCTGGAAGGTGAATGCGCGTGCATGTATCTGCATGTGTGTTGTTCTAATAAAGCGGTATCGTAGAAAGATAAAAGCAGGCTGGAAATGTAATACAGGTAGTGTATACTTCTATGTAAACATGTTATCTAAGTCATCAAACCAACCATAAAGAAAACTGCTTGCCTTTGGAAGAGGCGTTTTCAGATAGGATAAACAGCAATATTTCAATATCCTGTATTTATTAAATAGCAATATTGACTTTCTTCATATAGCTGTTACTTGGTGCGTTATTGCTGTTGCCTTTTGCTGCAGAAAGTAAACAAAAACAAAAACCAACAGACTTAATCTCAGATATTAAAGTATCCGGCTGCATTCACAAAGGTATCTGAACATTTTTATGGCTGAGATATCTGTTATGCATACACATTTTGAACAATGGATCTTATCACCCAATATGCAGAGATACAATACCAAAGGGAGCTGATAGTTCTTCAAACCACCTTAAGAAAATGTATGACTATTTTGCTTTTAAATACTCTGCAACCAGATTAACTTTTGAGGAATAGAATTGGGCTATGGATGGATCCCTTCCTACTATCCTGTTGTGTGAATCCAAACCAAACCTAAAACTCCCCAAAAGCCAAACCCAAAAATAGTTATCTAGGTAGTTATAAGTAATAAGTAATAGTTTGTTGCGTGAGTAATTGTAATAATTAATGTTTGCCCTCCACAGAAGAATTAAAATTATTCAACAGATATGCTTCTGCTGACAGAATGCACTTTAATTGAGGAGGGGTTTCTGTCAGTGAAACCTGAGAAGGAGGCCATTTTTAATTAGAGAAAGATGGGATTCTGACTCTGGTTAGGAGGAGAAATATTGTAGCTGCAACTATAACTTATCTACTCATTTACTGCTGACAAAATATAATTACTGAGAGGACCAGCTTAGGGCATTTTGCTGCCTGAGGAAGAAAAACAAATGGCACCATCAT
The DNA here is from genome assembly GCA_030412105.1 of Cyclura pinguis. Taxonomy (NCBI): domain Eukaryota; kingdom Metazoa; phylum Chordata; class Lepidosauria; order Squamata; family Iguanidae; genus Cyclura; species Cyclura pinguis. The sequence goes on from CM059600.1 coordinate 83,947,579, forward strand.
TCCTTCCACCCACCAGCAATAGATGCAAAGCCATTTTGGTTCATGCAGTCCCAAAAGCACCTCTCCTTATTCCTGGCAATAAAAATTAAATAATACCCAAGTATAATAACTAACAATTTGCTGTTAAATCTGATGCCTGAAACTTATTTTGTCTAATGGTAGGGCTGGCCCTGGTTAATGGTAGATAGGTAATGGGGAGGAATTCTATGAGCGGGAGGAGATGTTAGTAGGGAGAAAGGAATGCACAAGTCCCCAGCTTATTTATGTGCCTACAAACTGTAGCTTGAAGGATTTGCTGAATGCCCACAGTGGAAATGTACGTCGTTTTGAAAGGCTTCATTGTAGCTTATAAGCAAAACTGCTAAGAATAAAAGACTCTAAGGCACTATTTTCTGTACAACTGAACATAGTGTATAGTGTTTCAGTGTTGTACTTTACCCTCTTTACATTTATAACTCTGCAGTGTAAAATACTTCAGTAAGCATGAAAGATCTGTTTGAAATGTAATGGTGCCTAGTTATCAGACATTGACAAAAACAAACAAACAAAAAATTTTAAAAGTTCAGCATTTCTGGTATGAAAAAAGTTTTCCAAATTCATGGCCTGGTGACCTCAAATACCTCTCAGTATATAATAGGGGTTTCTGGAGTTCTACAGTGTGGCCTTATTTCAAGCTGTATTTAAGAGAAAATTCTAAATGAAGAAAACAAAGAGAGCTATTTAGGAAGTAAAAACTCCTCGAGAAACAATTACTAAACATAATTCTCCTCTAGCACAGCTTCATTTTTTAAAAAAACTACCCATTGTCTGAGTCAGAAAAAGACTAAGAGCAGGAGGCAATGAAAAACAAGTTTCTACCCATTGCATCAGCCGTAGGCAACTGTAGTCTTTCAGATATTTTTGGACTACCACTCCTGTACTGCTTCACTATCATTATTATCCCAAAACATGGGTGACTCAGGGGTCCACCCATGATGCCAGTGTCTCCCAGTGATGATGGGGAATTAATTAGCTCAATTAGGAGGCCTGCGAGAGGGGAGTAACCTAACAAGATTTTCCACCAATATTTACAGGGTCTATGCTGGAAAGAACCTGTCAGAGATTCCAAAATAAGCTAAAACGTGTCTTAGTAAAGAGAGTTCAATCATGCACACACAAGATCCAAGCACTTACATACTTGCTCAAGGCTAATCAAAGGAAAAGGGAGGAAAGTTGTTGATAGCATAGTTTAGGGAGTGCATGATAATTACCAATCTGGAGAGCAGCAAAGAAAGCAGTGGTGTGACTTAGACTTGCACCTAAGGACAGTACTCATTCGAGAATCAGAGTGACAGTGTGGTGGTCAACAAATGAGATACTGTATCTGACAGTCCAAAACTGAAGGTTTTATACCCCAAATCTGCCTGGAGGGCAAGGGCGTAAATGGCTCTCTGGTCAAATAAACAATGGAGGTTGCAGCACGGACAGTGGGGTCTGAACTGTATTAACAATCTTAGTATTAGGTGGTAAAGAGTTAATGGCTATTGCAATAGCTCTGTAATAGTGGACAGGTGTGGGAAAAATGAGAAGATGCCCAGGTAATAGGAAGGAATGAAGCAATCAGTGGTTTGGTGGGAGTTTCCTTTTGTTATTGTCAGACAACAGAGACATTACAGCTTAGTTTAAGCCTATTATCTCTGGAGTTACCTGGTGATTGTCCTGACAATGACCTGGCTATGCCTACAGAGGATCTCAGACCTAATTTGCAGCAGATGTGTTCAGCCAGTGTTTTTTCCTCTGCCCAGCCTGGCCTTATAGTGACATCAGGGTCCATTTTATATCCATGCCAATTAATATATTTTGCCAATTAAATTATATTTATACTGTTAAACCATATCAAATCTGAGGGGTGTACAGGCCAGTAACTATGCTGATTGGGGTGACTGGAGTTGCCCATTCCTTTATACAACTGTTCTTCTATGTTATCTTCAGATGCCAGTTCAGACATAATGCTTACATGGCTGCTTTCTTATCATGAAACCTGCAATCACAACAGGAGGCCTTAATAGGTGCCCAAAAAATCAGTTCATATGGCCCTCCAGGCTCTGGAGCCTGCCTGCCACTAAGCTTTGGGCTGCAGTTTGTCTCTTGCCTCTTCCAACAAACCTCAGGATGAAACATAAAACAAGCCCTGAATTTGTTCTCTGGGCTATTAGGAGAGATCAACCCAGAAAAGAAGAAGTACCTGTAACAGAACACAATAAACAAACCATAGTTTGTTCTGTCGTTCCATTTAACCACTTCTGCTGCAAATAGGAGTGAGCAGTGTATACTAGCCTGATCCTCATACACAACTAGCCAAGGTTTCCTAATCATTAATATTAATCCCATTCATATCTGATCATACCTGGAAATGGACAATATCCAGACATCATGACTTTTACCTGGTGAGACTACAGCAGACTGGCATCTCTACTAGTCTGAGATTTTTCGTGGGACTTGATCTCTTATGATCCTAACTGGAAAAAATGAAGACTCAGTCAGAGACCTTCTGTATGCAGAGCCAAGTGCTTGAATGCAGTGCTATGATCTCTGCTATGAGAAGTGCCAAGCATCCCACAGCTGTTATAATTTCTTAGAAGCAGTGTCATCTTCTCAATCAAGCTTTAGTTTGTCTAGTTAAATATTTCCTAAGACATGTGCCAAACCCTCCCTAGACTACCTTATGTTACTTAGCAAGTCGAAACACCCAAAGTTCAGTGACTGATCACAAGAGGTTGCACTATTTCTATGAAATCACCCATGCTGCGGGTTCATCGTGCCAGCTGGAAGGGAGGGATTCCAGAATTTCACAAACTTTATTTAGATTGGCACTAAATGAATTGAAATGAATTAATATTGGATTTTTATATGATATGCTGCTGTTTTACTCGGTTTTCAGAATTAAAAATTATAAATGGTGCTATTCTCTCTTTTTAAAAATGGAACTACAACAAGTATAAAATAATTAATAATAAAAGCAGTTTGCATCCTTTTCGAGTTGACATTGAGCTCCTGCCCTCTAACATTTGTCACAATTCACAGCCACGGAAAATAAGAAAGCGTTTCAGCCCTTTTAAATCACACACTTTCCTGGATCCTTCTTGTGGAGTGTGGGCAGCATGACTGCATGCCAAAGGACAGACACTGCCTCTAAATAATTACTGATCAACTCCTCTTTCAACGATGGATGTATCAGTACCCATGACCCCACTAACTTGTTCTCATACACTTTTTCTGAAGTCTGTATTCTACACAATACTTACGTTGCACTCAAGGGAGAATTCATTTGGCCTATTATCTTTCCTTACTCTTTTTCCCAGTTGAATCATCATAATGGATATACTCACTTGTGCACCCCAAAGTTGTGAATGAATAAAACCATGTTCGGAATACAGGGTGGCTTATGTAAAGAAGTTCTCACAAACCAAAACTCTGAAAGGTATGTTAGCCCCAGGGCTGGCCCAAGGCCTTTTTCTGGTTGAGGCAAAAGACATGAAGAACTTCCCTCCCTTCCATATATCTTAAGTCAGCCGGATTGGCAGTGGCAGCTGAATCATACATCAGCACTAGCACTAGCAATGAGATTGGAGTCCTCTACCACTCCCAAGGGTGGTGGGCTTCCTTAGAGAATAGAGGGGGGAATGACAATGGGGCAGGTGGATGTTGCTGCTGTCCCCACCACCACCATCTCCTAGATTCCAGGTGTCTTACATCTCCCGGCTGAAGCAGGCACCTCTCTACGCCTACTGGTAGCACTGGCTGTGGTTAGTCTTCGCTGGTGTGTAGGTTGTATTTTATTGTTTTGTAATTTAATTTCAAATTGTATTTTTATAGTAGAACATTTTTTTTTAGCTGTCATCTGTGTTTGATCATGTTGTAAGTTGCCTTGACATTTTTGCCAGGATGGTTTTATAAACATTGACACAGAAATGTGATTTTACATTCTTCAATTCTGAATTTGAAAGCCATCATCTTCCATTTCATGATGTGAACAATTTATTTTATTCATTTAATAAAATATATATAGTCTGCTCTGTATCATAAGACCTTAGGATGGAATACAGACCAAATCAATTTAAAACAATTTGGAACAATATAAATGTAAAACAATGAGGAATGATTTAAACAGTCTAAAACATTTTAAAATAAGTTAACAATTAAACCAGATTAAAATAATGTAAAGCCTGTACCAATTAGGTAAAACCATTAAACCCCAAAGGCTTTGATAAAAAGCTATATTTTAAGCTGAAGCAGAAAGAAACTTGGACCAAAGCTGTATTTTATACAATTCTTCATACAATGTATTGCTCCTAGTGACAATCTGAGTGAAGTAATGCTAATTGTCTATTGTGGTTGCCAGAAAAGATCCTGAAAAGATCTTTCTAAGCTACTGTCTCTGTGACAGTTTGTAAAGGGATCCTCACTCTTGCCACTTGGTTAGGAGCAAGGGGAGTGCAGGATTAGACCACATTTTCTCCCCCCCCCCCCATGCTTGGTAGGAACTCCACTTGCATATGCAGAGAATGATAAATTCTGTGCACATCATTTGAAGTAATCAATGGCCGCAATCCAGCCTGTCTGTGGATGATCTATTCACAAATCATTGATCTCTTCACTCAATATACAATGATAGGCTTCCTCTTTTCCTCTTCAGCCCTGGGGTCTGTTCATGATTCATACTGATGGCTTGACTTCATACAAACTAGAAGAGTTCAGCTTTTTGAGATCTTTCTCAAAAGCAGTAGGGTGTTGTCTGATAAATATGACTTTATTTCAATGCGTGGGGAAAGGCAGTGGGGCAAATACAAAAAACCAGATTGCTATTACTGGAATTACATCATAAATCAGTCCAGTAACTGCCTAATGAAGTTAATAAAAAATCCCCCAAACAATAAAATATCATGGTGTCACATACAAGGTAAATAATATAAAATATTGATTGAAACCCAAGGCTGTATGTTTTTTTCATTTCTGCCAGATTCACTGGTTTATGAATTCATTTCTTCTTTGCTGGTCTTATACTTGCTTGTATGATCCTGTGTTCAGAATAAGTCAATATATTCTTCCAGTTGTATTCACTTGTTTACATTAAGGAGTTTTTTCAGTATCCTGATAGTTGGTTAACTATTCTACTTCTTCTCTTGAGTGCATCTTTACTGACCTATGGGAGCAAATAACTTTAAAAAGTGAAATCCTTTATCCATCTGTTGTTATTGTTGCTGCTGCTACTGCTGCTGATGTGTGTCTTCAAGTCATTTCTGATTTATGGTGACCCTCAAGTGAACATCTTATGGGTTTTCTTGGCAAAATTTGTTCAGATGGGGTTTGCCTTCACCTTCCTTTGAAGCTGAGAGAGTGTGACTTACTCAAGGTCACCTAGCGGGTTTCCATGGCCAAGTGGGGATGAACCATGGTCTCCAGAGTCATAACCCAATGCACAAACCACTACCCCATGCTGGTCCCTCTGGGAGTAAACCCCATTAAACTCAGTGAGATACTTTCAGAGCACAGCAGGTATAGGCTTGCACTGCAAGAAAATTCAAGCTGCTAAATTAATCACATTAATATTTCTGTTTGTCTTATTTACTAAACACCCTCACCCCAGATCTCCCAAGAGCTGTTCAGGATTTCTTACAAGAAAATTATGAAGATATTAAACAACAACAAGAAAAGTAGAAAATCAGCACACAACATACAATTATAAGCATATATTAGCCATCTGTTGCTTACTAAATCCAGACTGAACATAATCAAGAAGCCTATTTGTTTTGAGATGGTGAATTAATTTAAGTCAAATCTATTGATACACTAACAGTGTTTTAAAGATCACATTCTCCTTTGGTAACATCACTCTGAATATGTAAGTTTTCTAATCATTGCCCTCTGGCCTAGCATGCACATAAGAGGTAAAGAGATTCATGGGAAACTTGTGGTCAGTCCAAATAAATTTTGAACATAAAAGTCCAGGGTTGCTCCTTGTTGCATAGAATCAAACATAATGGGAGTCATGCTTTATTTCCTAATTGCAAATAAGGAACACCAGAATCAAATTTTGTGAATCACATTTTGTGAAATGACTAAGCCTTGTCATGCTTGTTGCTGGGTCACCCTAAGAACTTCAGCAGTGAGGGTCTAGATTGGTAGCACAGCTCTTGGAGCTTTCTTTGTCTCTGTCAATATATCAACATATTACTGGCTTGCTTTGGAACTAATCTGAGCTAGAAAACTGCTAGTTCAGATCTCACCTTAACCATGACCTCACTAGGTAGGCCCCTGCTTCCACTGTAATGTTACTGCAGTATATTAATGCTACTATCACTTACCTTGAATCATACACGCTTAGAGCTGGAAATGACAGCAGGGGCCATCTAGTCCAACCCCCTATCATGTAGGAATACCTAACTAAAGCACTCTTGAAATATTCCTGTCCAACCTCTGCTGAAAGACCACCAAAGATGGAGACCATTTCCACACTACACTGTTATGGTGCTATTATTCCACTTTCCACATCCTGTGGAATTCTGGGGTTTGTAGTTTACTGAGGCCAAAGGGCTCTCTGACTGATAATTCTAAATGCCCCTCCCTAAACTGCAAACCCCAGGATTCCATAGGATGTTGAAAGTGGAATAATAGCACTATAACAGTGTAGTGAGGAAACGGCTGGAGCGTCCATGACTCTCTGAGGCAATCTATTCCATTGTCAAACAGAAGAAAAGGGAAAAAAGAAAACTTCCTTCCTATCTCTACTACTGTCACTGTTACTATAGAGGCAGAGGCAAAAATACCCGATTTAGAAATCTGTTCAAATACTACAGAGAAAATATATAAGCAGTGGGTTGAACACCCCAAACAGCTGCAAATGCTTGTGAGAGAAGCATAAAATCAACAGATGGCTCTTACGTTTGTAACTATACTTTATCTGACCATTTTCTTTTCTGTTTATATAAACCTTTGAGGGAGAAAAAGAAATGCACAGTAAAAGAGAATCAACATTTGTTTAAAAATACTTGGCTTTGGTGGATAAGATTATCACTGAACATTGATTAACTTAGACCAATTCCTTGCTTTTATAGATACGATAAAGATAAGAAATAGGGGCACTGGGCATAGCATTGCTTGATCTGCAGGTGATGGTATAATTTCTTTGCTCTTCCACTCAAGCACCCCTGAAATGGCCACCTAATTTTACAGTTCTAAACACTATCTGTTGATTTAATGTTTCACTTATCATGAAGTATTTCCAACTGCTTAGGATATTCAAAGCACTTCATAGACAGTTCAATCTATTTGCTGAAATTATGGCATTAGAAAGTCAGCTTCAAATGGGAGTTATTCATTCCCCAAAAGACTGAAGAACACCTTTTTATGGGCTTCCTTATCTGGGTATCAAATGTCATACTGAGGAATGAAAGTTAGAGCAAGTTAGCCAGTATATCTTTCCATCCCACTCAACTTGAAGTAAATGGATACTGGACCTTCTTTCTGTACATTCGCAATGAGCAAAGGGAAACAAAAGAAGACCTTGTCAAGAAAAGAACTGCAAGATGGTTGTGGAAGTATCGGTGTGATAAGAATGTGACACTGAATAAATGAATTCTACTCTTATTCTCAAGTTACTCACTAGAGGTAATGAGGGACATGACCCAAGGGCATAAGGCCCAATCTACAAAGCAAAATGTAAGTCTCCATTCTGAAGTTGTCATCCAGGTATCAAGGCAGAGCTTGAAAAAGTTACCTTTTTATTATAACTCACAGAAGCTTCAGGAATTCTAAGAGTTGTAACAACAAAAAAAAGTTCCTCCAAGTTTGCTATATAGATCAAACTTGATTCCAATTTCAATTTATTGGTCCTAAGATATGGTCAAAATCAGTAGTTTTCCATTTTAGGAAGTAGCTTTCCAAAGTTTTATGCATCTACCCTGAAGATGCTGGGAAATGAACCTGGGACCTTTGATGTGCAACATATGTGCACTCTACCTCTTGTCATAATTGACTGCTTAGAAGACTCACATGATAAGGAAGAAATGGCAGATTGCCAAAAAGCAACAGCTTCTTCTCAGTCTGAGGAGATAGGCACTGAGGCAGTAGAGGATCTTGTGGTAGGATGTGGCAGAGACTACAGATGCTGAAGATGACATGCCCCCTGTTCTTTACTGAGAGATGGAGAGAGAAACACCAAGCCCAGCATGACTTAAGTAACAAGCACTGACCTCATTAGAACTAATGAGACCCCTGTGGGCTTGAAGGAGCTGGTCATAAATATCATGGCAGTTCCTTCCCAGCCTTAGTGCTAACGACTGTCTTATCTGGTTGACTAGTAGTATTCCCTCCCATTCCTGTTTGTCTTGACCTTGGATTGACTACATTTTGGACTGTTCTGTTAACTCGTTGCTGACTCTTGTATCTGGACTTCTGACCTGCTAAAGACTCCTCATTCTTCTCCCTGCGTATTGTTCAGATAACCCGTGACTGAACTGGACTGGACTGACTACTTAACCACTCTTACACACCAATCTGCTGCTGTGGGCACTTGAAGACTAGTGTTCAGGACACCAGGTTTTTTGTTTTTTTCGTTTTTTCAGGACACCAGGTTTTTAAAAAGAGATTGGATGGTTATCTTTCAAGAGTACTTTAGTTGTGGATTCCTGCATGGCAGGGAATTGGACTAGATGATCCTTGTGGTCCCTTCCAGTTCTACAATATTATGATTCTATGGCTCTTTCCCATCTTCTTGGATTTTAGATTCCTCTTGTGCTCAAGTATGTATGGGGCTCATTATTAATATGTCTACTATGTTTATATGGTAGAAGTCCATTTGCAGTCTCTTTTTAGGCTGAAACCCAGTATTGTGTCCCAACCTACCAGAAGATGACCAATGATATAAAGCTGAGGTGGGCAACTTCCTGAGGTCCAAGGGCTGGGCACACCACCTGCTGGACCTCAGAAGACTGCACCTCCAGTCATGTTTGTTTGTTTGCTGGAAGAATCACTGATGATTTTGAAAAAAAAGTCCTTGGGCCCACAGAAGATCGGGGTTGGGGCCCAGGGACCTTTTTCTATATTCTCTACAGGGGACACGGGTTTTAATGTTTACACAGCTATGGTTGTATATTTTAAGTGGTGTGGATGGAGAGCAGTTTTTTAATGGTTATAGTTTTTATTGTTTGGTGTGATGCAGCACACGTGCTCACACCAAACAATAAAAACTGTAACCAATATTCCTATGTTTTTAAGTGTGACTGCTTTGTTCCCTAACACTTAGCCACATTTGCAGTGCGTCGTTCTAACTAGACAGAAGGACTAATTGGCCTAAATCCAAACTGTTAGCCCCAACTACAGTAGAACCATTAAATCAAATGGGAACTTGGTACATTAACACTTAAATAAGTTCCACTGATTCAGTGGGCCTAACTGGGCCTAACAATTGAATTTTGACCTTTGATTGATTTTGTAAGCTATATGGATATGCCATTTAGTCTTCAGTTTTGCTATGCAAAGTCAGCTAGCTTTGTCAAGGCTCTGTTTTTGAGTTTGGGGCTGCTTGTCTGTGCTGGCATAGGGCAGGAGTGTTCTGCTGTCCACTGGAGAACCAGGACTATGGACTTGGCATTGGTACCAATCATTTGTTGGAAATAGTACTGCAATGGTTGAAAGCCTGTAAGGTCCAGGGATAATTGTGATAATCACCAGAAGTATGGAGAAAATGAGGTTAAAGAGAAACCTTTCAGCACAGCTTTCATGAGGGGAGAAAAGAACCTCACAGCCAGGAAATGAGAAAGAACATAAAAGATTTGGGTCATGATTAAGTCTAGAGTTTGGCTCCAACCCAGTTCTTCCTGATTATTGGTTCTTCTTAGTATAAAGACACGGCAGCTTCTGAGTTCCATGTCAATGGAGCAATGAGTCTGCTCTGGGCTTTTAGTTCAGACTTTAAATGCACTATCCATGGTGCTGAAACCTATCCTGCAAATAGGTCCAGGACTTTGGATGGCTCCTTTAAAATTTGAATCCACTGATAGAAAAGCTACCCAACTCCACTAGTGTAAAGGTACCAGATGTTATCCATGCACAACTTTCAAGTCCAAGAAGAAGTGTATTTAATCAGCTTCTTGTTATAAATTGTAATGTACAATATTTTTAAAAACTGGGCTTGAGACAAAACAAGATTTTATTTTATTTTGTCCTAGCATTTGATAATATGTTTAAACAATAGTTATGCTGTGGCAACAGTTCTGGAAAACATCTTTTAAAAGAGTCAGTGAAAAACATACTTAGTATCTAAGAAACTGCACACAAGGTGGATCAATAAAACATTTCTGTTATTTTAATTAGGGTTTCTTATTAGGATTTGTTATGACTCTCCAGGTCAATTTAAAATTTAAATGTTACATGCTGAGTGAAAATTGCGGCTGGAAATAAGCTCTACACAATGTGTCTATTTTATTTTCTAAATTGAAAAGGGTATCTGAGGCTAAATGCAGGAATCTCATTGAAATAATCCTCAGTAAAATCGTCCTAAACTATTTATGCACATGTGTCTCTTTGGAAAAGGAAATATTTAACTAATTCTCTGTATGTGTGAGGTACTCACCAGCACAGTGTACAAACTAGTGACTTAAATATATACTAATGTGAAACCTGTGGCTATTCTGTCAGGACATAGCCTTCCAAAATGAAGTGAAAGGTTGCTCAGAGACTTTGGGGAGCTTATTGTTTAAGGTGAATAGGATCACTCCTACCACTAGACAGAGTGAAGCAGCTGTTTCAGGTAGCAGATTTTGGAAGTCATAAAACAGCAGCAAATTCTTACCTATTTGCTTTGTTATTCTTCTTACTCCTAGAGTAAGAGTATAGTACTTGTGGGATTTTCTGCCTCCTTTGCCAAAATTAATGGCTTTGGATACTATTTGAATCTGGTGGATACCAGGGTGCCATTTGCTTTTCTGCCACAGGCCACAAAAATATCCTGGTGTTGAGAATGTTAGAAATAACCACACCATGTGTTATGGCTACAGATATTTAAAGTCATGTCAGCTGATTAAACTCTAGAAGCCCGTGTACCAGCAATATCCTGGATGACAGATCCTGAGGTCATGATTCTGTGTCTTCTACTGAGGTAAAGCAGATTACAGTAGCGTAAGTTATCATTAGGTTTTCATATCCTTCTTCCTTTTTATTTTTAAGATTAAGTGTTCCCTCTGGTAAAGCATGTGCTTTCTGTCTAAGCAACCTGGCTGTGCATACATATAGGAGAATATTTTTCATGATAAGGGTTAATGCTATGCCTTTTATTATGACAGATGGATGACTTCAGGAACTGTCCTATGACTATTGCGTGCATGCTTCTAAACACACTTCCCTTGCTCTTAATATTGCTAAATGTTAAATCATTGCAATTGATGCTAGGCTTGAAATGATGGAAGATCATTAGGTTTTGGAGCAACTGGTCCTCTTAACAATTGTGTGCATACGTTAGTTTTTCCTCTTTAGTGTAACAACCAAGATTTGTAGGAGAAATACCCTATTTTGAGAGCGAACACATGAACTCTGCTGGAAAAGCTCAGTGTTCAAAGTGAATGTTTCCCAGGATAAGGCAGCATCCTTTAGATACATGTTTCTACCATTACTACCAGCCCTTCCTTGTTTTCTGTACATTTCCTTTCTCAGTCCTCCTTCACTGTAACTGAGGATAGTGTCACGATAGTGTCATGCTCATGTTTCTGTGTGAAGATTATTTACACTGTCTTAGGTAGTCTGCCCAAAGCAAAGAGACCCAGAGTTTGTTAAATTACTTGTTAAAAGTAATTATTCTGTAACTCATTTCAAAGTCTCTCAGATTAATTTGTTACCAAAAAGATAATTCAATCTACCATTGGTAATGTTACATGGCATTTTTGTGATGGGGATTTAGAGGGTTTTTGGAGAAAAATCACCATAGGATTAAAGAGAAAATGGCATAAAACCTGGGAATTTCAGCTTAAAAAGTTCTCTAAAATATCCATAAAAATTAATTTTAAAAGTAACTGGGAAGTTACTTGTTATACCAAACAAATTAACCACATACCCACTCATTGCATTACTTTAGAGATACAAGTTAGAACCGCATTCAAAAGAGTTGGAAAATGTTACTTGTTAACATTTCCCAAAATTAATGTTATTCCCACTTACTGCATTACTTTTCGAATGTAACCTTGCTACAACCTCATTATGAAAAGATAGAAAATGTTACTTGCTAAGATTCATAAAAATGTCATTCTTGCTTATTGCATTACTTTTGAAAAATACAGTCTTGTTTTGAAAAAAGGCACCTAGGAAGATATGAAGGTATTGCTCATAACTTGCTACTTCCATGCTCTGGGGTTTATGGTTAGGATTTAAGAGGAGGAGCAAAGCTGAGTGCTTGCACACAATCTGTACATGACAAAGTTCTAAGATTCAATGACAGCCTCTCCAGGTCAAGCTGAAAGAATCCTTTTTTAAAAACCCCTGGGAGTCTCTGTGATCTGATTTGGTCTAAAGCAGCTACCGAAGTTCCTAAACTGCAACAATCAAGTTGTTGTGTTTGTATGTCTGTCTTTGCCAATCCTACAAAAACAAGAAATGACTGTATAGTTAGGACTAGATAGTTCTGCAATCCAAATAAAAGCTCATGTTCAGATTCCCTTCCTGTTCCTTGGATAGCAAAGTTTTTGCAACAGAAGGTCACCTAATGTCATCTGCAGCCATTTCTTTCTATGTATAATGTGAAAAGAATGGCCTGCTTTGTGTTCTGCATTGTGCATGGCAATCAAAGGAAATGAAAATTTGCCACAAATGTTCTACCAATCTGGTGGGATACAATCTCATTGGGAGGTATACCTGTGATGCTATATGTTCATCACAAATGAGTCTGTGAATCATCTCCTTTTGACAAGCGATGATGAGAAAGATACCTGCAGTCATTTTGAATGTGGAAGAATTTGTTCTCCAAATTCTAATGACTTAGAAATTTGCATATCTTATGGACCATGATGAACTTTGGACCAGTTTAGGACAACAGATTTAAGTGAGTGATATCGATCTTCTGTGGCTCCTCATACAAATGTATAGCTCTCTTTGCTGCCTCTTGCAGCAAAGGATAGGAAAGGAAGTGGAGAGACTATTTTCCAGAGAAGAACATGAATCCTGTTGTGGAGAAGTTTGGAAAGCACTGTGACAGTTCACACTTGAACAAACAAAAATACTATCTTTTTTTCTTCATAAAACTGAGAACAAAGAGAAAACCCACTGAATAGGCCGCTGTTGTTTTCTAGGCAGAAACAAAGACAACATGTCACAATTAAGAAACAGAGTGAACAAATTGCCTCTTGTTAGAAATTACGTGTTCTCAGAAGCTATTGAGTGGGCTTATACCTCCTGATAGTTTTCTCAGCAGAGAATTGACTCCTCCACAATGACATCTTTCAAAATACTCTCTCCTGCTGCAATGCCATTACCGATTGTACTAGGGAATAATCCTGCATGAAAAAACTTTGCAACCACAGTTGCACACTACCTCCTTTGTCATTTTAGTGGTATACTGCTTGTTTGCTTGTTTTTTTAAAACTACTGTCATGCTAAGATCTTTTTTCACACCACACAGTCACAGCACTCTGATTCCATTTTGACTACCGTGGCTGTATTCTACAAAATTGTAGGGTTTGCAGTTTGGTAAGACACTAGAGTTCCCTGGCAGAACTACAAATTCACTGCAGATAAAGCAGAATCATAGTATTTTAACTGCATGAGCAGAAAGGCACCCTAGTGTTTGTCACTTTGAGTATCTTTGGCAGTGAGACTAAAATGTTCTACTGGTTATCTGTTGGCTTTTGAGTACATTCTAGCTCTTACTGACTTGGAAATTTGTATATCCTATTAAGTATAATGAACTTTGGACCAAAATAAAATGAAAAAAAGTCTGGGGATGTTTCATTGAACGATCCATGTCCAGCAATTTATAGAAATGAAAATACTGAATGATACTATTGCCACTGAATGATACTATTAAACATGGCCTCCCTTTTAACTAATCTGTCCTATTCATGGTGGCAAAATGGGATCCTTCTGCATGGCAATTGAGTTTTATAGCAAAAGAGCCAGGAAATTTAAAAGCTTTGCTATCACTACAGTGTTCATTCACCTAGATTACATGCACTTCTCAGGTAATTTAAGTCTTGCAATTATCCACCACGAAGGAAAGTAAGCAATTAGGTGCTCACTTGCTTACTCACTTAGCTGGCTCCGCAGTAGGAAAGGGACATAACTCAGTGGCAGAACATATGAAATAGTACCTGATTCAGTCTCCAGTTAAAAGGATGTTGCAGTTAAAAGGATGTCAAGAAACAAGGTTGGGAACACTGTCTGCTTTCAAAATTGCTGCCCATCAGTACAGACAAAATCGATGGATGATTGGCAGAACCTGGCAAAATTATATTTGGGGCCACAGCTCCCATAATTGTCATCTATCAATGTCACTGACCGTGCTGGCTGGGATACTGTGGAAGTTATAGCCCAAACTATAACTTTTCCAAGCTCTTTTTTTCATTGGTCTGACTGTTGATAGGACAACTCCTTATATATGTGTGTAGTTCTACAAAATTCATATCAACTATAAAAGGGTGACCTGTCTCACAGTTTGCATCTCAGATTCAATGAATATGTTGGGAAACATTATAGATTAATGCTTGTTGAGGATTAATTGTCACATGCATTATAGTTTTAACACCTGCAAACACATAAAACATTAAAGGCCAGGTTAAAACAGTAGAAAGAACTCTAGAAAGAAAATGCCCTTTTTTAAAATAAAAAGTCTTGTTTTCTTTTCCATTAAAATACATGATGGAGCAGTAAAAATAACAAAACCTCTACATGCAAACACACATCCTTATCTCTATAGGATAAATTGAAATAAATTTACATTGAAAGCATCACATTAGATCTTGACAATTCATCAGATTTAACCTGAACAATGCTTCTCCTCACCTTACCAGTGGCTACTGAATATTTCACAGCTCTGACACAAATTAGACAACACAGAGGTAAACACTTTTAGTATGATGATGGCAATGCTAATGATGATTTCCTCTTCTGCCTCCATAACAGCTTTGAGAAATAAAGTTTCTCCTTAGTTTGAATATTAGAGGTAGGTCTTCCACACATTTGTGCACCAGTTTTACAAAGATGCTCATTTACTGGTTTTGCAATAGCATCCCTCTGATATATTGTGGATGGACAGTCTGAAAATGCAATGCCAGATAATTCCTAACCCATATACTTAATTCTCAAATTTATAAAATGCATTTTAAAAATATCCCTATAACTCTGGGAGAACCAGTGACCATCTGGGTTACCTCTAAGTCTTATGGGAAATATAAATCCCCCAAACTTATAATTTATACATCTATGAACCTGGCCTGGGATCCTCTCCTTATGAACCTGGAGCATTAGCTCAAAAGACAGCATTACCTATACACAATTAAACATTCAAGTATACTGGCTATTAGATTTTATCCATTCTGAAATTTTTGGACATTGTGGAATCTTCCATGTTGAATAACTAAAGACTAATAAATTAATACACCTATAAAA
Organism: Cyclura pinguis; assembly: GCA_030412105.1. NCBI lineage: Eukaryota > Metazoa > Chordata > Lepidosauria > Squamata > Iguanidae > Cyclura > Cyclura pinguis. The sequence goes on from CM059600.1 coordinate 83,963,206, forward strand.
ACAGAAAACTATTTATTTTACCGCAAACACAGTGGAATGGAAGCACTTATGGCCTCAGAACTGCATTTTGCCCACCCATGAGTAAAACTACTGGGAAGGGGCAAAATGAAGGCATTGCCCCGACATAACAATTCCTCCCCATGAAAGTTCCTTCATTCCCCAAGTTTCTAGCATTACAGACAGTGAGATGTTTGAAATCATTCATACCTAAATCTCTCATATTTTCTGCCTTTTGTATTCCCTTGGTAATTCTTCCTGACTTTTTTCTTTGAATGCTCAAATTAAATTCAGTTCTAAATGCTCAGTTAAGGTTTTGAGTAACTGCAGTGCTAGAAATTTGATGACTGAAGGAAAATTATTGGGAGGAATTATTGCGGGGCAATGGCCTCATTTTGGAGCCCCCTTTCTGTAACTATAACTCTGTGCCCACCCTATGTGGTAGGACCCTTTCTCTTCCAAAAGTGATAAGTACTGCTTCTCTTTTTGTTGTTATTGTTTTGTGTGTTTTCAAGTCTCTTTCCAACTTATGGCGACCTGTTCATTCTCATAAAACAGGATACAAGAGAAAGCAGATTATTTCCCTCAGAAAGGCAGGGGATAGAGGGGGAGGGAACTTTCAATTTTTTTTTCTGTTTTCCTACTGGGACTCCCTTGGCAATGCAAGCAGTACATTCCACCACATTTCACTGTCATATAATAAAGGTTTTTCTGCTTCAAGAAGGTCTGCCAATTCCTCTGGCATTTCATTCAGCTCTACCCCTGGGCCAGGAAGAAATAGGCTTGACAAAGCTGCAGTCATTTTTGTTCCACAGATGACATGAAGTTTTCCTTTTTCGTAAGGAACTCCATGAATGCTCCTAGTGTTCATTAGAAGACACACTGGACAAGGCTGTGTTAGTCCCAAGTATTGTAGTAGACCCATTGAATCAGTGGAACATATCTGTTTAATTCAGTCTCACCAAACATGGGCTAAAGACTATCTGAAGGGCTATGGTGGGGCAGTAAAGGTAGCTTATTTGGCTTCCACCATTACATCCTCATAGAACTGTGCATTGGAGCTATTTTGAGTGGTCAGAGATCTGTTACAGTCTGGCCTCAAAAAGAATTCAAGACACATAGCAGCTTGCTGAGAAGAATCTGCCCACCACTTCTCAGAGAAAAAATCGCTCAGATTCACTCTGGCTTAGATGCTAGAGCTGATACAAATTCAGTGGAAGTAATCTTGGCCCATACTTGTCCAGTGTTTGGACAAGCCCCTACTTGTCCTCCTGGCTTATTAAGGTCTATTTACAACAAGACAGAGTCAAACATGCCAAAATGAGGCTGTTATAAAACCTCTTCTGGGAAAAAACAACAACAACAAAACACCTTTCCCTGAATCCTACTATACTAGTCTTCAACATCCCAGTTTTGGCCAAAGGACCAGAGCATGTGCTAGTGTCTCAGTTCCAGGAGTTCCTGGATTAGGTAGATTATCTACATCCTTTTCAGGCCTGGTTACAGGATGGAAGACAGTTTTGGTCACCTTGGTGGAGGACCTACAACAGGAACTGTGGGCTTTTGGTCACTGTGCTGTCAGGACAACATTTCTACCTACGCAATGATTGAAAAATTGAATTGCTGTGGTATTGGTCTGGCTTACACCATTGTATCTTTCTAACAAGATACCACCATTAACAAGGAAGTCCATTAATAATACTGGTACAAACATGGGAAAATAACTAATTTATTTTGAAAATAAAAATGAAAAGTAACTCTTACAATATTTGGCTGAAATAAAATTGTCTAAGGCCATTTCCGCACGGGCTTAAAAAAATGGTGCAGAGCGTCCTCCAGGGAGGATGTCTGCACCTGGGAGCAGACTGGGTCGGACCTACTTAGTGTAGTTCTGCACCTCAGCCGCCTCTGGAACGACCCGAAGTGGTTGTCCAGCGTGCTTTTGAAAGACCACTTGAAACAGGTCTTTCAAAAGCACGGAGTGCACCACTCCGTGCCCGCGCTCCGGTGCAGATTTGCAGGCTCGCACCAGTGCGAGCCTGCGATCTGCCGGGGGCAGGCTTTAGGCTGGTGAGCTTCAGCGGTTGGTAGAGAGCCTCGACTAACCAGAAGCCGCCATTTTCATCCCCGGAGCAGTGCGGAGCGGTGGCCACATGCTGCTCCAGACCAGCCTGGACCCAAGCGTGGACCCAAGAAGTCCGGTAAGTGCCGGCATGGGGCGATTCCCTCGTCTTGTGCGGAAATGGCCTAAGTGTGATCAGTTCAGATTGGGCTATGAGTGGGCCAGATATCTCTCTCTGCAGAAGTCATTTCATAAACCTGCTAACTGTGCAATTATTATCTAAGGATGTTTCCTTAATTGTTGGTTTGTTTGTTTAAGTATATGTTCATTACACCTCAGCCCATCAGGACCCACAGGCACAAAAAATAATAAAAAAGAGCAAGTAAAAACATCTTTTAAAAATATCTTTTAAAAATAATACATATTAAAACAATCAAACAAAGCTTCCCTGGTTTTACGGGCCATTTAGATGAAGTAGTACAGTCTTGGCTGGAGAACCACTGTGGTATAGTGGTTTGGATGTTGGACCAGGGAGCTTATCACAGGAGGCAGATAAATTGCAAAGACTTTTTGGAAAGTGTTTCTTTTACAAATGTTACCACCTTTGTAAAAGAAACACTTTCTAAATGATCTACTACTAAGAGAATAATAAAAGGGGAACAACTTCATGTGAGAAGTCCCAGCCAAAAATGCTATTATCCTGATGTAATTGTCACATGCCTCATGTGATAAGCTCCTAGGACTTTGGGAGTTGTCATGGTTGTTGTGTATCTTCAAGTCATTTCTGACTTATGGTGACCCTAAAGTGAGCTTGTTATTGGTTTTTTTCAGCAAGATGTATTTGCTGGGGATTTGCCTTTGCTTTCCTCTGAGGCTGAGATTGTGTAACTTTCCTCAGGTCATCCAGTGGGTTTCCATGGCTGAGTGGGGATTCAACCCCTACATCAGCGAGAATAAAGCCAGCCTGACTTCTCTTGGGAGGGAGTTCCACAGGCAAGATGCCACTATAGAGAAATCCCTGCCTCATGTTCTCACCAGCCTAGGCCAATTCCACACTACGCTGTTATAGTCCTATAATTCCACTTCCAACATCCTGTGGAATTCTGGGGTTTGTAGTTTACTGAGGCCCAAGAGCTCTCTGGCTGAGAACTCTAAGTGCCCCTCCCTAAACTGCAAACCCCAGGATTCCATAGGATGTTGAAAGTGGAATAATAGCACTATAACAGTGTAGTGCAGAAATGGCCCTAGTTTCTCAAAGCGGGACAAAATGCAACAGGGCCTCCACTGCGGGTTGCATATTCCTGATAGGACCTCAGTTGTTTTGAAGTTAGCAGAAACAACATGGGGAATACACACACACACACATACACACTCACTTTTTATTAAAAAAAACCTTTATTATATATTACATGGTATCCAGTAATGTGTCTGCATGAGGAGAAGGGAAGAGAGATAGTTCCTGCTGTTCTCCTCTATCGGCTGCATCCCTCTGCACTATATCCCATACTAGCGTATTTACCTGGCGTTGCCTGGGATTTTATTTTCTCATAGGTATTAGAAATACCTGAAGAATTACCTTACCTTAGCTTAGGAGTTAGATGCAGTTGAAATACACAGATTTGAGATCCTGTGTCTCTAATTCCCCAAACTGTGCTGTTCAGTGCCTGTAACTTTTGCCCATATTCCCCAATCCAGTGTGTATTCAGAGTTGTTAAGATGCAGAGGTTGGATTCATGAGGAGACTTGCTGCTTGGCCTCATCTCCATAGCAACTGGCCTATTCAGGGCTCTCTGCCTGAGAATTCTAAAGGCCCCTCCCTGGACGGCCAACCCCAGGATTCCATAGAATCTTCACAGCCAGCCAATCACGTGAGGTTTTCTCACCTCACACAGCCAACCATATGAGGTCCTCACCTGCCTGAACCAGACGGACGAGATCGCTCACATACTTTGACTTTTATATAGTAGATTGTTCCGGAGGATTCTCCAGAACCAACTTTTCCGACAACCAGCTTTTCAGGAATCACAAGGACTGCCGTATGTAGGTGTGAACTGACAAAACCGAGATGTCCCTCTTTGCTAACATGAAACTGCTGGTAGATGTAGCTTGTCATGATTAATTGGACTTTGTCTCATACCTACACTCCATTTTAACACTTTTCTAAACTTCAAGGTTTTTTTTCTTTATAAGTACCACATTATGAACTCTTGATTTTTTTATGTTGTCCCTCTAGGTACTTGCAACTTAATACCCACTACTAAAAATAGGGATGCACAACTGAATTATATAATAAGATTGCTATGTTGTGTCATGTTTCTCTTTCCCCACAGAAGAACAAGTCGGTTCTTAACAAATCTCCTTTGAACGACCGAACACTGGAGATTAAAGGCATACTTGTAACAATCTGATTATTTACCAATGTATACAGAATTTATTTGTACAAGTTTTGGGGGAAAGCAAGTGCTACATTTAACTGGTGGTCCATGCCGATGGTTGTGTTGTACTGTAATTATGATTTTAAATGTGTTTGTGTGCTGTACTCCATTTTTATGGAAGTTATTAGTTGTTCTGGGCTCTCAGTGAGCAAGTGTAGGATATATATCTCTCACATACATACATAATACATACAGTGGGCCCTCGGTATCCGCTAGGATTTAGTTCCAGGACCTCCAGTAGATACCAAAATTAGTGGATGCTCAAGTCTTATTATGTAGAATGGCATAGTAAAATGGCATCCCATATATAAAACGGCAAAATCAAAATTTGCTTTTTTAAAAAAAATATTTTCAAGCTGTGGTTGGTTGAATCCGTGGATACAGAATTCATGGATAGAGAGGGCCAACTGTATGTATATATAATAAATAAATAGACAGACACACAGACAGACAGATAAGATTAATAAATCATTCTGACCATCCCTTAAAGATGTTCATAGTTCTTCAGGTCAGTCTTTTGATTCACATAGCTCAGTTTGATGTATTCTGACTCGGTGCTGATCTCTACTCATAGGGCAAGATCCTTCATAATATCTGTTGCTGCTAGGCCCTGGAAAAGTTATTTTTGGACCCAGATTCCTATGGCCAGCACTGGCACAGGGACTCACTGGAATTCTGTAAGCTAGAATCCAAAATAAGTAACCCCTGATTTCTTTTTATTGCTAATGCTGTGGACTGAACTTGGGACCTTTTGCATCCAAAGCATGAGTTTTGTCACTGAGCTGTATAGTATTGCCCTTAATACTATTGACATATTAACATGATCACCAAAATATGCACATACTGTGAGAAGGGAGCATGTGTTGCTATGGACACTTTATACCAAAAATAATCTCTTGCAACACACACACTCACACAAGAATTATAATAGCTTTTGCTTCATAAAGAAGTGACATTTTTGACATTCTCCACAGTTATTTAAACAAGAAATACACCCAAATAAGGAGCAGGGAAAATAGCCTGCATTGTCCTCCACAGTGATTAAAATCTGAGTGTAATACTTCTTCTTTTGTTATGGGTTTAACTTTGCATCATAGTAATTTTGTCTGGTCAGTCAACGGATGAATGAGAAAAGATAACACTTCAGTCATGCAGAGACTGTGTGTCATGAGAAAAAACCTGCAACTTCTATATGGTTTTCTTAGTGTGACCCAAAGATAATATTTGGGCCCTAGGGAGGCCTGTAAAGAGTCAATCAAAGGGCCTGATGTTTCATAGGGTGCTCATCCTATCTGGTTTGTAGTGGACACAGTGCTATTTGCTGGTTGACATATAAGAGGGGTGTGCAGGGGATTCTTAGCATCCACTAAATCTGGCATGATCTGACTAGGGAAATTTGGAAGTTCTCTTCCAAAAATGTAACTTCTTCAGGATCTATAAAAATGAATATTTAAACAACTTAATAACAGATCTACTCAGCACTGTGGGCAGTAAAATTAGACAATGATGTATATGGAGTACATTTCATAAGCCAGAAGCTCTTTTTTCCAATAACTAGCCACAGGGTTAGATTATGTGACTGCAATGTTATGCACATTAGTTTGAAATAAGCCTTGTCAAATGCATGGCTCAGTCTTTTATGTTTCTGCTGCACAGTCGGAGGCCACAAAGGGAAATGGACAGATGGTAGGGGTGATGTGACTGCCCTGCCTCTGTCCTTTCAACCTAGGCTTCCCAGATTTCAGACCTTCCCGAACCCTGGGGCCTGCCAGACTGAAAACTGGAGACAGCTCTTGTGCTTTAATGGTGATGTAGGTGGGGGAATTTCAGGAGGTGTTGCTCGCTAATCAACCAGGTAACAAGCAACAGCTGCTGAAATTTTTGACGTAACCTTTAAAGGTACAGGAACCCTCTCCGGTTTGCACTCTGGCAACCCCATCTTCTTCAGTCCTCAGGGCAAGGAAAAGGAATCTCAGGGTGAGAACACTCCTTTGAGAAATCTGTGTATATATATTTTCTTCATTTGTTAGACTAGGATTTAAATAAAACCAACTGAATAGTACACTCTTTACAACTGCAGCTGCATCTTAGTGTATCATGTTTAATTATATCAACAGAGGGCCTGTCCCTTGTAACATCAGTAGGACCTGCTTCCTGTGACATCCCAAGGGGGTCTTCCTAGGTCACAGGTTTTGGCTCTGAACTTTCAGGGCCTGGGATAGTCCTGACTTGGCAACCCTATCCTGATATGGTATCTTGGTGACCAGGAGGCTGCTGTGATCCTTACACAGTCTAAGAAATCCAGCCCATTCAAGAACTAGGTCAAGTTGCCTCCAGGCCCTCTCTGAAGAAAACAAAGAAAATTAATCTGCAGACCCTCCCACTGAAATATTCAAGGAACTTGCTTGCTCCCAGTACTCTCGAACTGCTGGCTCATGTTGCCAGGGAAAATAGAATTATTTCCTACTTACTAGAGCCATTGCGTTTTAATAGACTTTCTGGACTGGGAGTGCAGGGAGTTGCGTGAGTATCTTTGTGGTAATTGACTATTGCATGTGTCACACGACTGGTGATCAGCAGCACAGCTCTCGTCCTTGACGCCAACTTCCATTGCCAACATGTGATTCTAAGTGAGCCTTCAAAAAGAAGGGGCAGCATCTGGGATCTAAAATGACTTGTCTCAAGGCAAAGCATGGTGAAACTTCCCATCTGTTTCATATAAACAGAGCACTGCGACTTCAGATTAAGCTTTTTAGATGGTCTTGGTGTACTTGTTCTCAAATAATTTAGAGCTCTGTTTTTCAAAAATAACACCCAAATATTTCAATTTTGAATCTAGTTTTTTCTATCATAATTTTTGTCTTCTTTTGATTAGCATTGTTGTTTTCTCTTTGTTCACTTTAAATCCTTCTGAAGATCCATAATCACTCAACATTTTTAAAAGTGCATCTATGCAATACAAACTTTTAGTTAGTCTTACTGTGCTGCTTGCCTTATTTTGGGGTTTGCTTTTTAATTTTTCCCCTTAATTTCTGCTTCTTCCTTGGATTAAACCTTGTAATATAATGCATTCCAGGTAACCAATGACATGCTACTATTTTAGGTAATTGGGACATAGTAACCTTGGAATAAGACCTTGGAAGTAATACATTACAATTAGCCTGAAAATATGCTGTTTTTTTCAGGGGGTGAGGATATATACTTTCCTTTGGAAATATAATACAACAACTTATAACACCATTATCTTTTCAGCATACTGGGTAATAATAACTCATTACCACTAAAACTTTGCTTTTCAGTGCAGCAATTTTTTTATCTTTTATGATATTTTAAGGTATTAATGATTCAAAAAGTATCTAAAGGAAAATGCACCACTCTTAAGCGACAAGCAGTGTCAACATGTCACTTTTTGGGCATGGGAAAAGAGCAATCTGTAACATTATTGTTGTTGTGTGCCTTCAAGTTGTTTTCAACTTAAGGTGACAGGGTTTTCTTGGTGAGATTTGTACAGAGTGGGCTTGCCTTTTCCTTTCTCAGAGGCTGAGAGAATGTGACTTGCCCAAGGTCACCCAGTCGGTTTCCATGGCCAAGCAGGGAATCAAACCCTGCCTCCATCCCAGGACCCAGACAGGACCCTTCTCAACAGCCATAACACAGAGACATGAAAGGGACAATACTTATGGCAGCCAGCGTAGGTGAAAAAGGGGGAGCCCAGGAGCCTCAGAGGATTTATATAGTAAGGATGCATCAGTTAGGCAAAGGAGGCTGTTGGCCTATATCAACAGCAAACTGGGCAGGAAGAAGCTGTTGCAGACAACTGATATTATCAGTGGAAACAGCATGCCTCACGTTTGGATCCCTTGCTCGTGTTCCTGGAGACCTTGACCCTTGCCTGGCATACAGACTTTGCTGCTGGACTGTCACTCTGGATTTCCTATGCATTCAGACTGCAAAACAACAGCTGGTAACTTGCTAACAAACTGTCACAAAGTTTGCTTGTGGCTGCTGATAACAGACTCTAATTAGAGAGCTAGAAGCTTGGCTGGCTGCCGGCACAGGACACCCTGATCTCCAGGGTATTACTCCAGTGCTCAAATCACTACACCGTACTGGCTTGCTCTTCTTTAGCTTTCCTCTAATTTTTGATATTAGCAGTTCATGGCCTGTTCCACAATCTGCTCCTGGTCTTATTTTTGCAAAAAGAATGGAGCTTCTCCATCTTCTGCTTCCAATTATGTAATTATTTGATCTCTATGTTGGCCGTCAGGTGATGTCCAAGTATACAGTTGCTTCTTTGGTTGCTTGAAGAATGGGTGTGTGATGAAAAAACTATTGGCTTCACAAAATTCAAGTCTCCCACTTTATGTCTTGATCCAAGGCCAAATTCTCCTACAATGTTTGGTTCTGCTGTGTTTCCTACTTTTTGCATTCCAATTGCCTATCACTACAAATATCTCCTTTGTTGGGATGTGACCAATTTATTACTGGACTCCAGCACAGAATCTTTCAGTTTCTTCCTCTTCTCCCTCTAGGTTTGGTAAATAAACATGGATTATTTTTATAATGATAGGTTCTCCCTGAAGTCTTATTGATGTTATTTGGTCAAACTTTGCATGATATCTGTTGACTGCTTTTGCTACAACTCTCCTCATTATTAATGCCACCCACTTCATTTCCTGAATAAAACACTGTGTAGTTATCTGACTAAAAATGTTCCATTTGTGTCCACTTTTGCTCACTCACCCCAAGTATTGCAATGTCTATACCTTCCATTTCTTTTCAAATAATGTCTAGCTTCCCCTGATTCATGCTTCTCACATTCCTTATTCCTATTATATGTTTTGTGCAGCTTTGGACTTTACTTTTGCTTCTGAGCATGACAGCAGCTGAACATCTTCTTGGCTTGAGGCCAGCTGCATCATTAGCCATAGTACTACTCATACCTGTCCTCTGCTCTTCCCCAGTAGCTTGCTGAGTGCCTTCAAACCTGGGAATATCATCTTCTGGCACCACCTCTTGTTTCATTTTGGATTGTCTCATCATAAGATTTTCAAGTGAGAAGGCTTCAGGACTGATTTACCATTGCCTTCTTCTGCATAGTACTAACAAGTACTAGCTACGATGCCACTGCCATTGTCTCTGGGATATCCTCCATGAGTGTCACTCCCCACTACTGCTGCAGCTTGGTAAGCATAGGCTCAACTACTGAGAAGGCACCAAGGGTCTACTTCTTTGGTCAGGTTATTAAAATACTATTTTTTTAAAAAAAATGTTATAAAGGAGTTAAAAAGTTACAATGTATGCTGTGTATTCTTATCTTTTTGTGCAACCATGTGAAGAATAGATGCTATATCCTATTCTGGTTTATGGGGCTGTTTATTTTTAAATGACATTTGGAAAAAAATATAGAACATATTCAAGATTATAGTAAACCTTTTATATAATCAGTTTTCATCTGCACAGCATGCAATTTAAATGTTGTGGTTCTTCCTACTATATTGGAATGTCATCAATTGAACTAGTCCGAGGGGGCCTTTTTTCATAAACAGAAACCACAAGGAACTCCCATTCCTTTTAATGGAGGGCAAAGAACTATGTGCTTGCAGAAAAACTCTGTGCGCATATAGGATGTCGAAATAATAGGTAATAGACATTTTGCACACTTTGTTCAATATTTTTTTTCAAAAATCCATTGAAGGAGACACCATAGGGAGAAGAGTCTTTAGCTCAATCACAGAGTACATCCACTGGATAAGTAAAGCCCTTTAGCATTAATATGGTTACTGCAAAGCCAGGCTTAAAAGATTCTGTCTTTTTTTAATAAAGAGTGATTGCTGCTCAGAGTAGGACATACCAAACTAGCGATGGACTAATAATGTCATTAAATGTGCAGCAGTTCCATCTGTTCCCCACTCTCATCCCCCACAAAATCAGAGTTTACATTTAGCTGCAAGGGAAAGAGGACTTTCCCCACAGGAATTTATTACATACCCTTCAACTGTCCTTATTTGGCAGGGACAATCCCAATTAACCCTCTGCTGTCCCACTTTTTCAGCAGCTTACAAAATGTCCCAGTTTCTCTCTCCTTCTCCCACTTTCCCCTTGTCTTGAGCATATTTAAGTCACTGCAAACTGAGTTCAAAGTGCAAAAGCAATCTGTACTCAGTTCTCAGGGGTGGAGAGAGAAGAGAACAGGGGGGATCTTGCCCTTACTGATAGGTCCAGGCAAACTCCTGTGGCCTCTCCTGGCTTGTCTATTCTCCTTCACCAATAACTTTTGCACACTTGGATGTTGCTCGGCCACACATCCCAATTTTCATCTGCAAAGTGTTAGAGGGCATGTTGTTAACCACTATTTGTTTAATTTAATTAACTTTGTTAACTATTCAATTAATATGCATGCATACACTATTGAAAATATATTTTATTCATATTTTATTAACAATTCATTACTAGAAATCTGATTTCCATAGGCCTTGGGCTAACCGTGCACTGGACTGGTTACAAGTCACAAATCATTATGAGTCTATCACAGAATAAAGGGCACATGAACCACAATATATGTTACCCATTATTAATTGAATGATTGGTGTCTAATAAGCATACTCTCTATCAAGAGGATTTAACCTTGACTGGTTCCGTATGAACACTGGGGATATTTACCAGTGTCTCTTTCTATTTTAGGAGATTTTACTTTGATACACAAAGGCATATGTCCAAGAAGCTGCCTTAGAGAGTGTTAAGCATCTGTTAACTGATGACTGATAAGTAGTTTAGAATTTAGCTGCAAATCACACAAAAGCAAAGATCATCTCCAAATTAAATATTATAAAGACTGCTTCCATTTAAATGGCCAGGACTCCAGCTATGAATCAATTTATTGTTATTATTGTATAAAATATTTGCATTTTTTTTTCATTTTTTTAAACTCCCAAAGCAGTTTATAGTGTTAAAAAGCAAGTAGTTTGCTTTGTTTTCTTACTGTCACATGGGGACCATAATACTGAAACACTAAGCTAGCTCTCAGAGAAGACCAAAGGAAGAAACATTACTTGAAATGTGCTCGCTCCTTCCTTCCTTCCTTCCTTCCTTCCTTCCTTCCTTCCTTCCTTCCTTCCTTCCTTCCTTCCTTGATAACTGTGTGGCTGCAATATGACACATGCTATTCTCCCAAAATGTTAAAAATATTGAAAACTCCTTTGTGAATCCATTTCCATCCTTCTAACATATAATAACCTATGCAAGGTTTTGGATGAAGGAATTATGCATGTAAAATTTTGTGATTCATCCTTCAGACTGAAATTAATTTTAGCAACGACTTTTTTTATTGCCTTTTAATTATTTTTAGCATCTTATATAAGAGTTTTCCTAGTTCCTTTAGAAAACATGGCTGCAGAACTTCAGAATCAGAGGCCCAAACGAAGCCTGTGATTCTTGAACTAGCATCCACTTCCAGGGCAGCACACTAAAGACAATAGTCTATGGGGTTCAAGAGGGGAAGGATCATGTGGACACATAGCAGGCTCACCTGGGAGTGAGACCCATTGAACTCAATGGAAGTGACCTCTAAAGCCAAGAATAGACAACATTCTAGCAATTGAATATACAGTAAAATGCTCTGATGCCACTAAACAAAACAAAAGACGTTTTGTTCAAGAGAAGGATGGCTTAAGTGGGATCTGAATTTCATTCTGTAGCTCTGACTAAATAGTTGCCTAGCTGAAGTGTAAGTGTAAGTAGCCTAGGAACAGCCGAGGAGGGCTTGAATAATTTACAGAACTATCTTGTTTCTCAGCCAAACATAAACAGTAGATACTTGGCTGTGTTTGATATTACATCACTATGTCTCACACCTACTCATACACACACCTTTACCATTTGTCTGATTCTAGTCTCATGCTCCTTCAGCTGTTCTTTGCCACCATTGGTCAAGATCCAATGGTATATTCCCATGTCTAATGGCAACAGAACTGAGACTTTCCCCAGACCTATGGAAAAGATGTTGGCTTCCTCTAGTGGGGAGGGCTGCAGGCGATAAGGGGAATTGCTGAGTCTGGTGGAAACAGGAGGTTCCAGGAGAAGTACCGCATTGCAGCCTGGCCACCATGTTTTATCTTGTTGTGTGGATACACACATACACAGGATGACTTACTCATTCCTTTGCTTCATGCACTCCAGTCGGCTCTTTGCCGCTTTTTCTTGCTTACAAGGGGATTGTGGGGATAGCATAATAAATGTAAAATGTTATAAGCTTATGAGATATTCTGTCCTGTTTAATACTTTTCTTTAATTCATTCTTATTTCTTTTCAGAACATGGAAGAAACCCTGTAGATTTAAACAGGAGGATGCCTTATTATGACTTTCTTGTTATGTTCTCATGCAACATTTATTGTTCACTCAAGATTGTTACACATGAAATCATCAGAATATTCGCACCATTTGAAATAGCCATCTGTTTGATCTCATTTCAGTTTCATTCACTTTATTTTTTTTTAAAAAGGAAGTTGTTTTTTTTTAAAGTAGCTGTCGTTGCCAGGGTAATGGCTTTCTTCGTTTTCAGAAAATATGCTCAGTGGGTTCTTACGTTTCATTTGCTTTTAGACTGAGAATGAACACCCTCACTGTCACAGCATAGCATTCCACCCCCTTCTTCTCCAGGCCAGAAGCATGAACATCTCTTTCTTATCTCCATTTTAAAAAAGATTGTCTCAGAGATTGTTTCTATTACTTTAAAAGAATTTTTTTCCAAGCAGGTAGCACTTCAATAGAATCACAATAAAATTCAATGTCAGTATGAATCATTATGTTCAGTGCTATGGTCTGTTAGTGGATTGTTTAATCCTGGGCATGCAGGTAAGAACTTTTCCTTACCTCCTACTCTTCATTACAACCTTATAAAATAGGCATGATTGCATCTTGCAAATGAAGAACTGGGAAGGATCTTTCGATAACAGTCTTGTAAGACAAGGAATGGATGAATGGGGTACAGGGACATTTCACCCTCCCAAAACACTACAATAGTGATCTTAATTATTGAACAAGATTGCATTATGAAATCACTGATCAACAATCCACCCATTGAGTCCAACCCCATGCTCAGTACAGGATCTCCAGCTAAGCATCCCCAGCAGGTAGCTACCCAGCCTCTTTTTTAAGACGTCCAGAGAAGAAAACCCTGCCACTTCCCTAGGCAATTGGCTCCATTGCCAGACCACTCTTACTGTCATGAAGTTTCTTCTAATGTTCAGTCAAAATCTACTCTCCTTTAACTTTATACTATTGGACTTGCTTCTACCCTCTGGGGCAGCAGAGAACAGGTTTGCTACCTCCTTTCTGTGACAGCCCTTGAATATTTAAAAAGTGCAATCACATCATCCTTCGGTCTTCTCTTCACCAACCTGAACATGCTCAGCTCCTTCACCACTCTTCATATGATTTGTTCTCCTTACCTGTTATCATCCTCGTTTTTTTCTCTGAGCCTGCTCCACCTTGTCTATATCCTTATTAAAATGAGGTGCCCAGAACTGAACAGAGTATGACAGATGAGGTCTGACCAACACAGAATATAGCGGGACTGTTACTTTCCTTGACTTGAAAACTATTCTTCTGTTAATGCAGGCTAAAATAGGATTTGCCTTCTTTGCTGCAGCAACAAACTGCTGGCTCATGTTCAGTTTATTATCAACAATAACCCCAACGTACTTTTTGCATTTAGTACTGCCAAGCCGTGTATCCTCCATCCTACACCTATGCTTTTGCTTTTCATAGCCTACATGTACAATTTTGCATTCATTTCTATTAAATTTCATTTTATAAATTTCTGCCCAATTTTCTAGTTTATCAAGGTCCTTTTAGAATTCTGTTACTGTCTTCCAATATGTTAGCCATCCCTCCCAGCTTTGTATAATCTGCAAACTTGATAAGGATTCCCTCCACCCCATCATTTAAATCATTAATAAAAATGTTGAAGAGTAATGGTTCTAGGATAGAACCCTGAAATATTCCACTCAGGGACTCCTTCCAGTCTGAATGATGACAACTCTTTGAGCACAGTTTTACCAATTATGGATCCCTCTGACAGTATTTCCATCTATTCCACATTTAATGATTTGCTACTCAAAATATCATGAGGGACCTTATCAAATGCTTCGCTGAAATCCAGATAAATGACATCCATAGTATTCCCACCATCTACAAAATTAGTCACCTGATCAGAAAAAAAAAAAGATAACAGTACTTGCAAACAGACTCCTGTATAATCCATCCTAATATTTTTCCTGGATTGAAAATCAGGCTGGCTGGTCTGTAATTTCCTGGATCATCATCTTCTCCTTCTCCTTCTTCTGCTGCTTTTTTTAAAGAGATGGACAATATTTGCTCTTCTCCAGCTCTTTTGCAGCTCACTTGTTCTCCAAGATTTCTCAGAAGTGATGGTAAGGGATTCGAAGAGTACATCAGGAACTTCTGTTAGTACTTCATCTGGCCCTTCATCTGGACTCCTTTAGGTTAGTTGGGTGATTCCTGACTAACTTCCTATCAATCCTGATTTGAAATCCAGATCGTTTGCTAAGGTCTCTGCTACTGCGTGGACATACACAGTTCTCTTGGGGGAGTGGGGAATGAAGCAAAATAGGTATAGGTAGTTCTGGCTTTTGATTGTGATCTGTTAGCATTTTACCATCCTTATTGAACAGCAACCCCATTCTCTCCTTAGTCATTCTCCTGCCTCCAATGTATCTGAAAACCCCCTATTTGTTGCTCCTTGCTTGTTCAGCCAGTCTCAGCTCATTCTGACCTTTAGCTTTACTTATATTATTCTTGCAAGTTTGGGTTATCCATCTGTACCCTTCCTTGGCGATTTGGAAGGCCATCTGCTCTATATACAGTACATACGTTTTTTAATTTTCATTCCTCCTTGTGTTTGCTGTCTTTTTTATGTGGCTGGAACTAAGTCAAGGGGTTTATAAACAGCCCCCCCCCGCAAACTACATGTTACCAGTACCAGTACGCCTTTGTCCAAACGCAACCATATTTTGTGAATGAGTGTTGTTAAAGTGACCAGATGTTTTAAAATTTCATTCCTTCCAGCTTCATAGTTTATAGTCCCCCCTCACTGGTGTGCATGAATTTATCTTTGCATACAAGTGTATATATAACACTGAGGTAGCACAGGCATCTAATCAGATGGACAGCATCCACGAAGTCCTATGCTGTCTTTCAGGAGTCACAAGACTCTTCCTTAACTGGTCGCCTTTGGCAGGGGACTACCAGTTGAAAGGGAGCTTCATTCTGCAATAGGTGTTTTACACATTACTCTTTTCAGCTTCACACAGCCTTTTTTAAACCGTAGAACAACCGGAGCCACGGAAATGGAATTGCTGAGAATAATTAGATGGCGACGCCCCACCCCCGCAGGGGTTTCCAAATTCATGCAGACTTGCTCTGAGTTTTTCAACCAGCAACCCTGCCATAAATAATTGACCTCTTCTCTGCAATGTAACATTTACATTGTCCCTTATTATTACGAGGGCGATTTTTAATATTCGGATTTTGCGGGCAGGGGCGGACACGCGGCAATATTCCCCTTTACAATTCCTAACGCGTTTAAAATAGCTCCTCGTGACTAGAGAGAAGGTGACGCTCTCCTCAGCGATAAGAAATCCATAACCGGATCTGGCAAAGCTTCTTTCCGTCCCTCTCTCTCTCTCTCTCTGTCCGCACAGGCAGGTACAGTACAGGAGAGGTCACGGGGTGTTCCGCTAGCCTTGGGGGGCGGCTCTTCCCCGCTCCCTCCCTATCCCTGCAACCAGAGTTTATTTTTGAAGGTCTGTGCAGATGGAACGACCATGACGAGGAGGACAACCCTAACACGATAATACTGGCCATTTCCACACTAGACTGCTATAGTGCTACGAGTCCACTTTCAACACCCTATGGAATCCTGGGGTTTGCACTTTAGGGAGGGGCCTTTGAGGATTCCACAGGACGTGGAAAGTGGAATACTAGCACTGTAGCAGTCTAGTGCGGAAATGGCCACTATATCCGGAGAAGCTGCAGGTGGTTGTAAAAGATTCATCAGGAAGCAAGAAGCCTCCGGCAAGGAAGAGAGAAATGAGGCTGCGCCTAGCAAACGAAGTCCCCCGGGAGCGCCGGTGCTGGCTTGCGTCAGACAGCGGGGAAACCACGCAGCGGGCCCAAGAAGAGCAGCTGGCAAACCTATAGCCCAGCGCACGCTCTTGCCACCGCCCCCCACCTGTCTTTCTAGCCTCTTCCCCTGCCCTCAGCCCCGGTGCGTGGATCGCCCCATCCTACGCGCTGGCACACATGGCCGAGCGCACGCACGCACACGCGGCGGCCCAGACACGCCGCCCACGGTCGCCCGCAACCGCGGCTCGTCCTCCGTCCTCCTGGCATCCTTCGTCTCCACGAGGTCTCCTCTCAGACGAGGGGCCCCCTCCCCACCGTATCCCCTCCTAGGTTCAGCCTGCGGCTTCAGCAGAGGGCATGCGCAAACCTTTGGCACCAGCTTCTGCGAGTCACATTGCGAGCTGGAAGCAAACCAAGCAGGGCCATTGCGGAGCGCAGAATACACACATCGGCACGCAGCACCCTCCTCCTGGCGAGGGAGGGAGGGAGGGAGGGAGGGAGCGAGCGCGGGGCGGGAGGACCTGGGGCGCCCCTAGCAACTGAGGCGGGGGCCCCGGCCCTGTCCTCGTCCCCCAGTGACACGGGGCGGGTCTAGCGGGGGACCACCTCCCCCGCCCCTTCTCATTGGTCGCTCCGAGATGCCCCTGGCTCTCGGCCCCTCCGTTAAATGGGACGCTCATTAGAGAGCAGTTTCCATTGACAAAAGCGCCGGCCGAGGAGCGGGGGGCGCCGCGGAGCCGCGAGAGGAAAAGGGGGACGGAGCTTGAGGGGCGCAAGGGAAAGCGCCTCGACGTCGGCTGAGGCTCCCCGCACGCGGCCTTGGGGGCGGGGAGGCGACGGTGACGACGACGACGACGAGGAGGAGGAGGAGGAGGAGGTGCGCTCTTCGCCTGAGGTGGATTTTATTTCCCAGCGCCTCACCGGTGGCTTCCTGCTCTCCTCCGGGCAACGCGTGGACCCCCGAGCGGGATGTAGTGGTGGGGCGGCTGCTGCTGCTGAGGGAAGAGAAACCTCCGAGGGCCTGGGAGGAGGAGGAGGAGGAGGAGGAGGCTAGAGACGCAGAGACTGGGAGGCGGGGGTGGGGCGGGGGCCGGCCGGTGCCGCAGCGGAGGAACCCGGCCTGGGAGGGTGGGTGGGGGGAGGGGAGGGCTCCATGCTCGGAGACGGAAGAGGGGACCTGCTGTTCTGCCGCCTCCCGCCTGCCCGCCCCAACCTCCCGCGTCGTGGCGCTGAAGAATATGGGTGGCCCAGCTGCTTCTCCGCCGCCGCCGCGTAAGTACCTGTCAGTGGGGAGCTTGGCTCTATTGTACTGCCTTGGCTCGGGGAGGGCGGGGGGGGTAGCTGCAGGTGTGTTACTCCATTGTGTGGCCGGGAAGGGACCTGGGCCCCGGGCGGGGGGGGGCGCTGCTGAGGTTATAATCCCGCTCGCTTCGCTTCCCCTCTTCAGCCGCCACCCTGTGGGGGGCTGTTGCGTTGGGACGCATTCCGAACGCTCCGGCGCACTTTGCGGCCGCCGCCCCCCTTCCTCCTTCGTCCTCCTCCTTGCTCCCAGTTTTACGAGGGACTCGCCAGCCCCCTCGCCCCCCTCAGCCGGGCTCGATGCGGATGCCTCGGTGGTGGCGTGCCGCCTTTTAACGCGCTGTTATCTAGACCAGGGACGTTCGGAGCGAGCGAGGAAAACAGTCACGATTTTAAAGACTCTACATGTCTCGTGCGGACGAAGCTGGGGGGGAGGGGGGGACGAAGCGGGGATCGGTCGGGCCCAAGCTTTATTAGCAGTATCTGCTTTGGGATATCGCCTTCCAATCTTGTCCTCCCCGTTTGAGCCTCAATATGGCTTTCCATTGAGGAGCTGCAGCATGACTGAAGTGGGCAAAGGGAGGGGGCCGAGCACGGGAGACAGGGGAGCCCCTGGCGCTTGGAAGTGGGGTGAGGACTGCGTGAGCGTCTGATGGGGGTGTGTGACTTGGAAACTGCGGTGTGGGGGGGGGAGGAAAGAGAGAGGAAAGACCGTGGATGGGTTTAGGAGCATCCCCGGAAAACAGAGATCTGGATAAAAAGAGAGAGGCCAGATAACCGAGGGGGGCGGAGATGCTGTGAGAGCGGAGCCTCGCTCTTTAAAGGGACGAGCGATGGGGCCTGGCTTAGGACGCTGTCTGAGGGGTTTGTGGCCGGACCAGGATTTGGAGGGGAGGCGTGGGAGGCAGCGGCATAAGGGCAAGGAGAAGGGGCGCGTCAGTGTATTAGAGTTCCCTTTTGGAGAAGGAGGCTGCAACCGGAGGCGGCCGCCTCGCTTCCCTTGCGGAGATCCCCTCTCAGTTCTCCTGCCGCTGGCGGGGGGGAGGAGCGCGGGGAGAGGCTTTTATTTAATGTCCGTTTTCTCCTCCCTCGTCACCCCCGCCCCCTCCCAAGTTGGGAAAAAAATGACGGCTGAAAGAGGGGGGCCGAGATCGGCGATTGGGAGGGACTCCTAGACAGAGACTTGAGACGTCCGTGGCGCGCTTCTCTGGGAGAGGGCGGCGGCACTTGGTCCTTCGGCAGGTGGTCTCCGCCTTCTCCTTTTCCTCCTCCTCCGTCGTTCGCCAGGTGAAGTTGAGCGGCCTCGACTCTGGAGGTTTTTGGCCCCCTTTCCCACCTTCTTGGCTTCTGTTTTTCTCGCAGGTGGCTCGCCTGAGTTTCCGCACAGGGATGCACCGTGATGAGTCCTACAAAGCGGGGGCAGTCTCTCCGGCGGCGGCGGCGGCGGCGCGACCACCACTTCCAGCGGCATCGGCGGCGGCAGCAACTGAAGGCTCAGCTGTAATGGAAACTGGGGGCGATGCCAGGACAGCACCTCCGCGGGGGGGAGGCAGCGGCGGCGAGTTGCCTGCCGCTGGTGCTGCAGAACCCGCCGGTGTCCAAGCGGCGACGGTGGTGACTGCGTTGGGTCCAGCTTCTCTTGCGGGTGGAAGGGGCATGAATATGGATGGACCACGCAGGGGCGGCGGCGGCGGCGGGAGCGTGGCGGGCAGGGACCCCGCTGCAGCAGCCGCCGCCGCAGCAGCGACAGGAGCGATGCCGAAGGGAGGCCGAGCCGCGGCGGGGGCGGCGCCCTCCACCCCTTTCCCCGGCAGGGTGCCTTACGCCAAGGATCCCAAAACCGTCCACCAGCGCTTCCTGCGGAGGAGCGTGGTGGATTCCGACCAGGAGGAGCCCACCTTCGAGCCCGCCGAGCCGGAGCCGCCACCCCCACAGAAGAAGATTATCCTCATCTCCAAAACCAGACGGATAATTGCGGAGAGGGCGAAAGCGGCGCAAAGGCCGCCGCTGGGGGAAGAAGCGCGGCCCGGGAAAGAGGAGCCCCCTGTCTCCGCGCAAACGGCGGACGGACTGGGGGCTCCCGAGGGCCTCTCGGCCGGAGGCGACGCGGCGGCGAAGGAGAGCGCCGGCGGGGAGGGAAGAGGAGAAGGAAAGGAGGCGGGGGATGCCGAGAGGAAGGAGGCCCCCGAAGCCGCCAAGGATCAGAGCAAGTCCAAGAAAGAGGAGGCCGAGGAAGAGGAGGAAGAGGCCGACATGAAAGCCGTGGCCACCTCCCCCGACGGCAGGTTTCTAAAGTTTGATATCGAACTGGGGAGAGGGTCTTTCAAAACGGTCTACAAGGGCCTCGACACTGAGACCTGGGTTGAAGTGGCGTGGTGCGAACTCCAGGTAAGCTGCAGCCGCCACTCTCCTTTGCGTGGGCTTGAGCGGGGTAGCAGCTGAGGACAGAGCGCGCGCGTGTTATCTGGCCAAGCTTTGCTGGAAGCCTCTGGGGTTAGCTTAGCCTACCCGGGGCTAACTATAGCTCAGTCTTTTCATTGGTCCTGACCCTTCCTAGCATCATATGTATACACCCAGCTCCTTCTAGGTTTAACCCTCTCAAGTCTTGGGTTTTTACTGAAGACAAACTGCTTGTCTGTGCAAACTAGGATTTATTTGTTTTCGACATCGACTGTTCGTGCTGTACCTATACTTAGCAAATGTCAGAAGGGACTTCTGAAGGATTAGGCTGTGTTCACACCTATGAAACAGGCTTACCTTGTGCTTCTGAACAGCCCTGTTTAGAACTATATTGTCAGAGAAATATAGCAGTGATTCACAGAAAAAAACCCCTCCTTTTATTTGTTTTGGATTTTTTTTATCTGGCAACACTTAGGCTACAGTAGGTGGGTTTGTGTTGGATCAATACACTTGTTTTCAGCATCAAGCTCTTTCAGGTATAGAAAATGCCACACGTGCACGCCTGCCTCTAGGTATTTAATCAGAAGTAAGTCCCACTGAGGTCTATAGGTCTTACCCTGCCAGGGCAATCCTGTGTTCACTCAAAGCAAAATCCCATTGAGTCCAGTGGTGGTGACTCCAAAATAATTTTTCATGTAATTGCAAATTATGGAGAGTAAGCCCCACTGAACGCAATGGAAATTGTTTGAAGGAAGCAGTGTATGGTCAATTTGCAATGTTAGTATAGCTAGCAGGCTCTTAGAAATGGCCTGAATGTGGATGAAATTGGAAGTAGAAATGTTATTAATGTTATGTTGCCTTTACATAAGAATGAACTGATTAATTTCTTTTTGAGTCTTCCTTGCCATATATATATATATAGCTTTCTTCTTTCAAGTATGAAGGGTTTATTGTTTAAGGTTTTTAGGTCTCTGGCAAGCCAACCTCAGTGTTATGGTGTTTTGTGTTGTCTTGTTTAAAAAATATCAAAGCTGGAGAGATTTTGCTAACCTTCATTGGATTTGCATTACGTGAATACATGAGAGATAGGGTGCTGGGCCAACTTTGTGAGTGTAATTTTTCCTTTCAAGAAGAATTGGCTTTTTGAACTTATTTCTTTGCTTACTGTAGATCTGTTTCTTTTTTAGTATGTACTCAAATGAAAAAAGACAGATGCTGTGAACATTTCAGCTCACTTCTATTTTTCCTTGTTTACTTTTTGCCGCGTATTATATTTAGGACATCTGTTATATTTAGCTGTGATTGTAGGAAGTTGTTGTGATCTAGTTTTTTATTCTTTTGATCTGTGTAGCCATTTTTTTAAAATGCAAAATTAGTCTTCTTGATGCCTGGGAAAAATGGTTAATGAATAGGATGGAGCAGATACTTCAAATCCTCCTTCAAATTCCTCTGCAAAGTTTTCAGTCAGCAAATAACACGTACTTTTCATTCTATTGTGATACAATGACCAGATGCATAACTTCCTCATCACATACTATGTTTTTGTCTTATTACTAAATTATAAATTCAGTATTAAATTATAAATTCAGTATTGGCAAGGCTGTACTGTAAGATCAGAATGAGTTATTGAAATAAAAGGAAAGGAACAGTGACAGCTCAGACCTGAGTTAGTTTACAGGGATCAAAATGTAAATTGAGCCAAAAGAATGACATGCTGTGTCGTTAGAACTGGGTCTGTTGAAATGGAAAAAGATACATTGAGGATTTTGAGAAACTTAAGTCTAATGACAGAGTAAGCACATGGAGTAGTAATATAAGTAGATTGCATTGTAGGAAGAATGCTACATCACTAGTGTTTGTATCCTGCTTATCAATCAACACCAAAGTGACGTCTTGAATGTACTCTTGGACAATGCCTCAGAATTGTAATGGCAGTAGTACAGTGAATACCGTATGTAATTCAATTTAGCAATTAAGCATTCCATTTATTAATCTGATTGCTTTAATGCCACATAGCTGTAGTTAACAAAAGGTTTCGTTAGCCTTATAAAATCTTATTTAAAATAAACCGATGTGGATTTTAGCCAAGATCCAGTAAGGGATTTCTGAATCCCACTGCTTCTTCTGAAGTCAGTGGTGGCCCCATACATCCCATTGTGTACTCTGAGAACTTGTTCTGGAGAACAGATAAACCTACTGGAGCAGGTTTGGGGCACCATGGTGTACTGAAGCACAAAGAAAAGCCACCCATAGTCCTTAGGCACTGAATACCAAAGTAAATAATTGTCTCTTGGGTTGTTGTTGTTGTTGTTGTTGTTGTTATTTTAGCATTTACATTTAAGCCTACTGCCAGTTAGTTTTATTGGATAAAATGATACTCTTATGATATAGAAGTATCCGTTAGTTTCTGTTAGGGTACTCTGATCATAGACTCCTTCATCCTCTTACCAGGATGAGAATTTCCCAATCAGCTTTGGTAAGATAAAGAAACTCTGTGTTGGTTATCTTTTGATAACCCCATTTACCTGTAATTATGAACTGCTCCCAAGGTTGCTGTGGGGAGACAGCAGACTAATCACATTCTGGCAAACAGTGCAAGTGCCCCTAGAGGACTGTCACAAAACTGTTGTTTTTTCCAGTACTGCACATATCCTGCCCGCCTGATAAACCTAAATGGTGTTTCCTAAGAAATATCTTTGCTCTAATAGGTAATTATTCCTTTCCTGCCCTATTTGCTTTTAGCAACTAACAAAGCACCTAGAAGGAATTACTTCATAACAGATTTCCTCACTGCTTGGTCCCAAATCTGTAAGCCTTAGCCTTATGGCATGATCAGTTTAGAGTGCCAGCACAAAATTTTACCTCCAAAGAGGGCTTTAAACTGTGTTTGTCTGAGGCAGAAGGAATTCAGCCATACTTGGGCATATTAATATTTTTCCTATTAAGCTCTTCGTACAGTGAAACTTAGCCTAACAGTTTTCTAACTTTGTCACTCTAGACGTTGTGCTAAACTATAATTTACTGCTGTGGTAAAGATCCCAGGAGTCTGCCTTGCACTCTCTCCTCTTCCAACATGGCTGTGAGGATCATCTTGGAAGAATGTGGAATTCTTTTTCAAATAACTAGCTGTGTTTAGTGTTAACTTTGCCTTATCTGAACAAGCCAGTATTGTCTTTCCTAACCCTACCTGGGGATGCTAAGAATACAAAAAACTATGGCTTGAATTTGGAGGATGAGGAAGGTCTGTATCAGTCCATGACTGGTCCAGACTTGTTCCTGTAATGGCAGACTTTGGTTTAGTGTGAATTTTGAAAAACTTTTTCTTCTAAACACCAGAGCCAGCTAAGTAAAGTCCCAAAACCAGATTGGAGAAGTAACAATTACATTCTGACTGTTTCTGTTGTTGTTTCTTTTCTGAATTGCCCAGTAATACTTAATACATTTACTTCAAAAATATAAATATTCGGAACTGGCACAGTTCGGTCAAATCTATAGCATCCAGCACACCCACACCACTAAGCAACATTATTGGTCTGAAGGCACTGTGATTTTAAAGATCCCCTCACAAAGTCAAAGTCATCAACCTTCATCAGAGGGCTGCCCTTCTGTGAAGTTTCTGAGGGGAATTAGCCAATAGAAGTGTGGGGCAATGAACACATAGTGGTCAGTCCCAGACTAGGAACTTTATTCAGTCCTCCAGTTCCTCACAGAATTCTTGTGAAAGAAGGTGATCAGACTTTCACTGGTGAGAATATTCCTGAGAATGGACAAAATTTGATTTGAAGTTAGAGACTCAAACTTCCTGTTTCCCACCATCTTAAGTCATGCCAAAGAACTTGGGTGAGTGGCAGGATTTGTTCCTCTGTCTAGCATAAAATAATAGATGTGTGCCATTGTCCACAATGTAAAGGAAACCTGGAGAAGAGGAATGGTCTAGTCAACTGGAATGGAAGAAGAAGAAGAATGATTTAGTCAATTGGGGTGGGCTTGCAGGATAGAGGCCATTTAGCAACCATATCTTTGGATTTCTGTGGATCTCAGAACCGTATATAAGGAGCTAACACTATGGTGTTATCCATAGATCTGTAATTTGACGTCGTTGAATGGAATGATGCTATTGGTTTCATCAATATTATTTTCTTATGCGCAGGTTATGGGAGACTCAATGTAAAGAATCTATAGGGCGTTGTTTCCCAAGCTGTTAGAGTAAAATGGGGATTATACAATCCTAAATCTTTGCTTTTTTTTGTGTGTGATGTCTTTTGCTAGTAACAAAACATTTGTACAAACCCATGAGATTTTACAGAGTCAGGTGAAATTTTTTTATGTACCTGAAAAAGTGTAGTGTCTGAATCAGCTTTTAGATTTATCAGCTAATGAGATGTATTTGAAATAACAGCAGAACTGTGATGACTGTATATCTTGGCTTGCACTCATCTCATGTCAGAATATATTCTCCAACTATTTGTTTGAAATGAGCAAATAGTTAGCAACCTCTGTTTAGGTGGGATTTTATGTATCTTTGGGTTATGTAATCTAAAGAGCATGTTCAGAACTATGACTGTAACAGCACAAAATTGTCCTCTTTCTTTGGCTGGCATTTCTATCATCTTTTTTTAGAATAGTTGGAACATTTCTGTATGTACCTTGCAAATAGTTTGAGATCTTTCTCAGTAGATGAACATGCTCCATTGTGAGTGTGTGTATATGCATAGCTAATAGACTTATGTTTCCTTCCCTTCTTCTTTCTATACATAGAAAGTTATTGCATAAGAATATAAAGACTGTACCACAAAAATCAATTCGTTGCTGTTCTAAAAATGTTACTTTTTCATGTTATGATACTGGAACACTAGGAAAGGTAGAATACAAGGTAACAAATAATAAAGATTCCATTGGCCTAAAGCCACTTGCTAGTCCCAACTAGAGTTGAGGCATTCATTCAGTGGGAGCTTGGTAAATTAACACTTACGTATGTTGCACTGATTTCATTGGTCTGCTCTGGTAGAAACTGAGAATTGGATTTAGGCTTGAGGTTGCAATTTTGTGGTCCTGCGGAGAGAGGATCCCAGAGAGCACAGAAGAGATACTCGAAGACTGGGAAGGAAAGTTGTATGCTTGCTAGTCTTCATGGTGGGATCACAGAAAACTCAGCAGTACAGAAAAGCTCTGAAGGGGGTGAATAAAGTGGAGCTGCATTCTGTGCCTCCGTGTACACCTATAATTGTTTTGAGTCGCAATTCACCTCTTCTTTCTAGAATTGCAAGCCATGACCACACAAACCACTCAGACATTTGGCACGTAACAGATAAATATTGTGTTTGTAATCTGGAATTGAGGTACACAAAATATTATATAATCCACAAGGATATGAAAACCATATACTTTAGTATGGTTATCTCTTGAAGCCAAAATATATACAAATGAAAAGATTTCAGTCATTTGTCACGGAGATGCTTCTACAGAAGAGTATTTTCCATGCAGATGAAGAAAATGACACAGACCGTGTCACTGATTATTAGTTTTCTTTCTTATTATGGTATACCTCACTTGAACATTCACTTGTGGGTTCTTTTTCTCTTTTGTGTATTTGCGGCTTCTCATATTACATCCAGGATCTTGTGCATTATACAGCAGATGCTTACCCCAATGGCAATCAGGCCGGTAGGAATTAGTGAACATTCCAGAGGCCCTGCGATCTTGTTCATGAACGGCAGACTAATTTATGCTGCTTGCTGCTTCTTTGCTGTGTCTCTCTCTGCCTGCAGGAGTGGCTGAAGTCGCCAGATATTAAATAGAAAGCAAATGATTAGTGTTATTCTCAAGTCCCAGAGAAGCCAGGAATCAGTAGCTAACAGCTTGTGGCTTGTTGAGGTCCCTAGGGCTGCTGTCATTCTTACTGCTACTTTGCTTATAGTCACATTACTGTTGCCTTGTCATTCGGAGTTGGGAACCTAACTAAATTGCTTTAATTGTGCTGTGGCTTGTCCCTTTGTGGCTTATTGGAGCAAAGGCACCAAAAGCACAGGGAAAGAGAAGATCAGTACAGCCCAGAGCTGAGTGAGACCTTCTGAGCTGTATGTGTTGGCATCCTGAGGTATTTTTTTTTTAAGTTCCAGATGATGTGGATGGGCCTACGGTCACCTCTTCTTCTCCTTTTCTTCTTCAGTGTATTGGGAAAAGAAGAAGCAGAGATTATTTTATTATATTGTATGCCACCTTTCTTTTGGTGTGAGACACGGAGTTAAAAATAAGAGGTTAAACTGTCTTCCATCCATCATGCTGAAGCAGGGGGATTTGAGCAGCCAGGAGTACAAAGCTTTCAGGAACTGGTTTACTAAGATAAAAAAAGTGATCTAATCCATGTCCCGCTTCCATTTGTGTTTCATTTTGCAAAAGAAATTTCCCTTTCCCTGTTTTGTTTTGTTTTGTTTTGTTTTGTTTTGTTTGTAGAAACTTTATTATCTTCCTCATTAGTCCTCAGCTGAAAATTTGCAGCAACAGAAACAAAGAAGTCAATTTTTGGCCAAAGATAATTCCCTTCCTTTCCTATATTCCACTTGCATCTTTTCAGAGGTGGCTGCCAGATTAAGAGTTCAGTTATATGCTTGTTTATTCAAAATAACCCTCCCTAATGGAGCTTACTTCCACATATGAATGTGTAAGATTGTGGTGCACCATTAGCAGTTAAGTTTGAAAGCAGTGGGGTGATGACTGATTCTCTTTTTAACAGATCTTTGGAAAGAAGAAGAACGACCAGCCATATGTACTACTTTGGTCTTCAGAGTGATCCACATAATATTTAGTGTTTCTCAGAATATCCGTGAAAGGGGGATCAGTATTTTCATTTCCCTCCTATTTCAGTTGGGAATCCAGGCATGTGTAAGACTATGTGAAACCCAGTCCTTTGTAGGTTTACCAAAAGATAATTCCTTCTGCATTTAGTGGGGTTTACATCCCAGTATGGGCGAATTGGACTGCACTTCGCCAAGCTCATTAGTACTGACATATTTCTCATTTCACAGTTATTACGATCAGATACAAACTTAAACTAGAACTCCAACTAAATTCTTGAGGTGAAGGCATTTATGAGTAGACAAAAATAGTGCATTGGCTCAGAGATGGTTCTTATTAAAGTTGGTTTATACAAACTACTGGGTATGATTTATAAGTCTTGTGATTTACTAAGTCCTCCTCTCCAACTGGAGGGTTTCTAAAATTCATTTCAACTGGGCAGTCAGAATAGTTCCACTTCATTTCCTCAGTGAATAGATTGGTTTTGTAACAGGTATAGAGTTGTGCTGTTCTTAAATAAAGGTAGCCTTTCATGTAAACATTTGTCTATATAATAGTGAGCATGTGGATCAGAGGCAGCTTCAGGTCTGAGGTTTAGCTATTTACTGTTGTTAATTTTGCCAGATGAGGGTGAAAGGGAGGCATCATTTGCTGATTTGTCTCAGAAAGCATAATCTCTTGGGCCTAAGAAATGAAGAAAGCACTGTAGCAAGAGGTTGGAAGAACAATGTTTTATAATTTTATATAGTTCGAGTACATGTATTTGTCAGTTTATTTTATATTTATATTTACCTGGATAATTTGTTTTACAATTGAACGTATAGTTTTATTATTCCTTCCTTCATTCTGTATTTTTGTGTATATATACATATTTCAGATTGTACGCCTTTGGTAGGACCCACTGTTTCTGGTTGCTTTACTTGTAAAGCGCCATGTATATAGATAGCACTATATAAACAAATGATAGCGACAACAATATTCTCTGCTTTTCCCCACCATCACCCTGCAACCACCCATAGAAACCACCTATCATACCATCCTAGAACATTCCCTGACTCTCCAAAGTGATATGGTATGGAAGGAAAAAGAGAATGGAGAACATTCCTGCCCTGTCTTTTATTGTCCGGCAGCAGAAAAATTGCATATCAAGGGATTCCAAAAGATTGTGATACATATACTCATGATTATTTATACTCATGCCAATGAACATATCACAACATTAAGATTTTTTTTAAGTCAAAAATTTATTTTGGAAAAAAAAAAACTTCTATTTAGTTGGAGTTTTTTTTTTAAATTGTTGGTATTCTGGCCTAGTTTGGATGCAACCATTTTTAAAAGTCAGAGAGACTTTAAAATAATGATTTAATTCATTTCCATAAATACTAATTAACTTGAAAATCTAAATCTTTTTTTTTAAATTGGAACATGATAAAATTATCAAACAGACTTTTGTAACAGTTTTATCAGTGTCATATGTTTACTCTCTATCAAGGAAAACTGAATGCTGACTCTACGAGGCCAAAAATAGACAAATAAAATAGGCAAACAAATAGTGCAGCCAAAAGGACCTCCATAGTAGTTGATTGAAGACAGTACAGAAATTGTGAAATTCTGGTCAGAATTTGTCAGTACTGATGAGTTAAGCAGGATGTTGCTTCTACCCCAACATGCTAACTATTCCAGTGTCCAGTGCTTTCTATCCAGAAAAAAAATATGACATGGTACCAAGCTTGCCTCTTACAGACTTGTTCAGTAAAGTCACTTCTTTAATTCTTGATTTTTAGAAAATCTCTCTGTGTATAAAGCAGGAGTGGGAAATTGTATGGCCCTCCAGATTTTGTTGAACTGCACTCTTCACCCTTGGCTGGGCTCTTGGAAGTTGTAGTTCAACAGCCTCTGAAGGGCTTTATAATTCCCATCCTACTATAGGGACTAGAGAAACACAGTGTGTAGCTGAGAATTAAAGAAAAGGCATGAAATATTCCTTGGACATCTGATTCCCTGTGGATGCAGTACTAATTGAAGTTCTTTTGTGGTTCAGGAGAGAAAAAGGAATTCCTCTGCTTTTCAGACTGGGTTTGGTTTTACAGTGAAAACATCTATTAAGCAGGTGCAAGAATTATTTACAATTACATTGCACAAAATCCTATTAGGAAAAAGTTGACATTATGACCTTTCTCCATCTTGTTTTCCAAAACCTGTTCAGCATTAGCTTAAACCGCTTATGGAATTTACTTTGACAAAAGAGTTTGTTTCATTATTTTAAGACTTATGTAATCAAACTAACTTAAAGTATGTATGACTTTCCATCAGAGAACAGATACAGGCAAGCATAACTTTAGGTGGACCAAAACCAGAAAGTATGCTATTTGATTCTGCCCTTGTCGTTCCCATGGAATGGTCGGGTGGTGTTTTATGTCCTATTGCAGCAAAAACAGCTGAACTGCTAGTGGAATCTAGCTTCAGGTTACTCTTTGACTGTATGTCTTCCAAACACTGGTTTTCCATTACACATCCAGGACGAGGACGAGACATACTACTTAGCTCAAGCAAGCTATCTTACTGCCCTATTAGCTCATAGTAGGGCCAGCCCAAGATATGCTGCTATCTGAACCAAGTCCAAATGGCACCCTTTCCCCATTCTGAGATTTTTAAAAGGTCCTTGTACACTAGGTAAAAGACACCACTTATTGCCCTCAGTTTTGCCACCACATTATGCCATCTAAAGCAGTCTGCCTAACCTCTGGTAGAGCCAGCCTTCATTCATAGCATACATTTGCTCATACTTCATGCATCCATCAAACACTATATCAAAATGGCAACAACATTAAACATGCTTATTTGTAACAGATTAGAATTTTTGCACCGTGTTTTAAACATCCTCTCATTGACTGAAAAGATACATTATAATTATATGCAATTACATAGCTCTACAGTTTAAATGTTGTATGTTCTGGGACTTAGATGATACACTTGAAAATACATGCTGTGTTTGGATGAGGACAGGACATAATTATGGCTGAGGCTGTGATTATGACAGAGAAAATAGTTTTTTCAAGTAATTTGCTGTGCTTCTCCTGCCCCCACCGTTACTAATCTTTGGCAAACAGTGTAACCTTAGACCTGCAGGACCTCATCTAGAAACTTTCGATGTGCCAAAGCCTGGCAGCTGTCGCTAGATCAATAGATGAAATTCTGGTGCAGTTCTTTCACATGCATTTTTTTAAGCTATTGCCAAGCAGTTTCTCTTTGATGTATGTGAAGGTGCCAAATCATGCCACTCTATCACATCAGTTATCACTTAAGTGCCTGCAAAAATGCCTGATTTTATTCAGACCAAACAGAATCGTGGCCACAATGGTAGTCCAAGGGTCCATGCCTGCCCACATAATGACCTCATAAGGTATTTTAGGTTTGGCTGTTTAAATGTTTGCAGAAGTTCTAACCTCGGCAAAGCTGTAGCTGCATTTGAAGGAATGGCAGGTCCCGTACATCCCACTCCAGGTGCCAATATCTACCTTCAGAGGAATAGTTGGTAGAGCTTATTGTCCTGTGTCATAGAATATCAGATTTGTCTGTTAGCATCAGATGGGACCTTAAATCAGCAGTCCACTTTGACAGACTTTGGAAAGGTATAGTAGACAGCATATTTTGTGTGCTGAAGATAGCTGTCCTCCTTGTTGTAGTCATTTAGGTCTTCAGTTGTATTTTTCCATTGCTGGTTTCTGTGCTCTTTAGGTTTGTCTTCTTCATCTCTTACCATTTTCTGTTCATTTAACATCTTCTCATTTTTAAAACTGAATTTAGTGAAATTTGAATTTTGGGTCTGACTTACTAGTTCAGCTTGTGCTCTTTCATATTTTAATTCTGTTTATTTCTTTTATACAAATTCATCATTATTCAGGAGTTTCTTTGACTTGATTTTTCTTTTTTATGTCTTTATAGCTCTTTGAGGTAAAACTTATTTCTCTTCGTCAAAGAGGGCTGACTACCATTAGCAGAGCAAAGCAGGTGTCTCAGGTCACAAATATAAAGAAAGGCAGTTCATTTATTTATTTATTTAACTATCTTGCCCTTTATTGTAGGATCTCAGGGTGGTGTAGAAGTAAAACAGGATAAAAACATGTTAAACGAGTTATCAAGTTAAAAGAACTTAAAGGCTAGAAGAATTAATACCATGTGTATCTACATCTGAAAAATAAATTAGGTGCCAAAGGATTTAATAAAAAGGCGTGCTTTGACTTGGTGCTGGAACAAAACTAATACTGGTGTCAATCAGACTTTCACGGAGAAGGCATTCCACAGTTGGGATGAAGCAATTGAGGACCTCTCCCATGTCTTCAGCAGTGTATTGACCTCACAGATGGGCAGAAGACCTTGGTCCTTAGGCAGGCATGTGTAAGAAAAGTCACATCCTTGGCAGCCAGTGCAACTTATCTGAGAGCACTATGCTGTGTTGTCTGTATGGTGTACTAGGCAGCAAACTTACTGCTGCATTTTACACTAGCTGCTGCTTCCAAAGTCATCTTGCATTGGCTGTTGCTTGTGAGTCTTTGTAGTAGCTCTCCAAAGACTGAACTACTTTAATCCAACTTAGAAGTTACCAGTATATGGATACTGTTGGCTAAATTACCCCAATAAAGGGCCCAGCTGGCTCACCAGCTAAACTTGGTGCCAAGAAGTCCAAGCCATAGAGTCCATTTGGTGCTCCAGTGACACAGATGAATTAAGTGTGCTCAAAATCTACATACCTGCTTCTTCAGCTGGAGTGCAAACCCACCTAGTGCGGATAGCATACCCAGTTCCTGTACCAGTCCTTAGAGCCTCCAACTCGTCAGGATTCTGTTTCAGTTTATTAACCCTCATCCAGCCCATCCAGCACCTGTGCAGCTCCAGTAACAAGTGGAAGTACAGGTGGGTGTCTTAGCGTATTGACAGCATCCCAACCCCAAACTCCTAATAGCTCTACAGCTTCTCCTTCTGAACCCCCTGGAAGTAACTTCTGGTCATGATATCTATGTTTGTTGAAATGCTTTCTTTTTTTTTTAATTGCCATTCCTGGAACCTTTGTTCAGAAGCTTGAGGACCACAAGAAGCATTGAGGCAGCTGTGTGTGTCCCCCATGAGGTACACTTTCCACACCTTTTTCGTATGTGGTACTGGTACTTTTATCCATTCCCAGTGTTAAAGAAAGATTTAGTTGACAATCCAGTTAGCTTCTGTACATGAAATATGGGAGTTGCCTGTGAAATTGTCTTGGACTGCACTGCTATGTTTACTCTTGACATGGTCTACTGATTAGAAGGACAAAAAAACTACTTTCTTGCTTATGATTTCATTTCTTTCACTATGGCAATGCCATTTAATTGAAACTTCTCATTTCTTACTGCCTTTCAAATTTTGCAGCTCATTTGTTTTTCCTGCTTATTTTTAACGTATTTCACAACTTTTTTTCTCACTCCATGTTAACTTTGATTTCCAAATAGGAATCAATGTAAACTCATTTTTCTGGCCTATAGAGGACTTCATGTTACTTCTCTTTCCATCCATATTCTAATAGTAGGGGTATGCCTCAATTAACAAAGTAGATGTGTTCCTTGGTATTACTTCTTTAATGGAAAAATTGATACCAGTGGTAGAAATAATATAGAATGATCAGAGATAGTTTCAAAAAGCAACATGTTCCAGCAGACTTCTTATTCAAATCCAACGTTATGTCCTTGTGAAATGAAACAACCAGATCAGGTGAACCTTGCAGAAGTAAACAGGAAAAAACTTTCAGAGATCTCTCAAAGCCTTCTTGCAAAATGTATCTAGGGATGACCTTTTTTCCTCTACCTTCCACTTTTCTCATAATTTCTGGATTCCTTTTTTTCCCTTCCCCCCCTCTTTTTAGCATATTGGGGGTAACTGGTGAGGGAGGTTTATCTGTTTTCCCATTTTCTATCTGTTTTGCTGTTCATGCATACTCAGCAAGGGGTTCTGAACAAAGCTGCTGTTTACCGTGCCTGTTTGTAGGAATTTGTATACAGTATTTTCTGAACAGAAAATAATATTTCTACACATGAATATTATTTTGTGCACAGAAAATGCCGTTTCTGCTGCAGAAAATACTGTGCAAAACAGCCATGTGCCAGTTTTGTGCAGAATAAGTGTTTAATTTTGTATAGGCTTTGAAAATGCTTTGAAGGCATTCTGGCAGTGGTAAAAAAAAATTGCTAAAATTACTCCTTCCTTCCTTCCAGAAGAAACTAAAATTACATCCCCATCCTTTTGTGGACCTGGATAAGACTAGTCAAGAATAAGGAATGTCTTATAATAACATTGAAACCTGGGGCCACTGTTTATGGCAAACAAGCCAAATACCTAGGTTTACTAATTCGTGAGAAAGAAGGTATAAAAATGGAGCAAATATGCCTTGTGCAACCAATTTGATGTACGTTCACAATAAGTTAGGAGTCCTGGTTTATTGTTACAGTGGAATATGGTCATTCCAAGCTTGCCTGTAGGGCCTGTCTCTAAGTTCATTAATTATCTGCAACATTGTTTTAAAAGTACTTTAAAAATATTATGTATTAACTGATGAATGCTAAAGAGAAGTTTACTGCCTTTGCTTTCGTTTTAAGTGGGAAAACACCATCATGTCAAAATAGTTTCTAGCATGTAGCCACTTAGTATAGAAAGTTAACATCCTTTGTAGTTAGATGTATTACTATAATGAGTGAGCAAGGGATGAATTGTCAGATGTAGTCAGTCATAGTTGCTGAACAAATAGATTGTGTCTGTCATGGTTAGGTCTACATAGGTCCCCAGGAAATGCAGAATAGATAGATATTTAAATCTATTGATATTCCATTTTCCTCCTGAACTGAAACTGAACTGGGACTGGTAGGCATGCCCCAAACAATTACTGAATAGTTAGTGACCTGAATTAGAACCAAACCAGAATAACTTTAGTCACAGGTGAAAACATACAGTAACCGAGTCATGTATTTAATGGATTGAATATATTATAAATTCTATATAACCTTACATTTAAAATAAGAAAATGGTTTTTAGGATATTCTCAAGGATGCATGCCTGTTCTGCCACTGATGGAATGGCTCAGTCACTGGAACTGAGGTGATTCCTTCTGTCCACTTTAGCCTTTTGTGTATACTAAGACCATCTCTGCACGAGGTCAATACTTAGTAGTAGCGTTGAATTCTTATCCTCCCGTCTGCACATTGTAGCGTTTTAGCATTGTAGTTTTCCTCATGGTTCTGCACATTTTCAGCTCCTAGCATGGCTCACTGCAACAAGAAACCGCTGTATGTAAAAACCGGAAAAACTCTGATGTAAATCTCCCAAACCAGTTCTGCTTCATTTTTTGCCTACATGCAGAAGCACAGCATCGATTCACAGCACAAAAGTACCCAGCTATGGACATTCCTAGGCTGCCCCTTCCGTTATTTCCATCCTTATCTCTCTCCGCCCATCAAAGGACAGGCTGCTGTCATTATTGTGTTCATGCGTTAAAGGGACAGGGGGATCTGGTAATGGACCGTTAAGACATGTTTTCCATGTACCAATGAACGTGCATACCTGTGCACAAACGTAGCAACACAGAAATGTGTTTAAAATGCTTAAAAAAAACAACAGACCAATCAGTGACGGTAGGGTGGGGTGAGAGAGGGGAATGGGAGTAGCCAAGGACTTGCTGTTGTGGATGCAGCAACTGCTGTTCTCTGCTTTTATACAGTGTAAATCGGAGGGGGTGCGGACAGCACGGTTTCTGAATTGGCGTTTAAAAAACCCACTCTTTACATGCGGTGAACTGTTCCTCCCCTCTTGTGTGGAAATTGTCTTAGACTCTGCTCTGACAGATTGAGATTGGGAAATACCTTGAAGCATAATTTTGAGTAGAGAGCCAGTGTGATGTATTGGTTTGAGCACTGGACTATGACCCTGGAGACCAGGGTTCGATTTCTGGCTTGACCATGGAAATCTGCTGGGTGACCTTGGGTGCGTCACACAGTCCAGAAAACTCTTTGATAGTGAAATTCATATAAGCCTGGCCCTAAGAATATGCAAAGAGAGAAGCTAATGTTTAGGAAAATAAGAATCTGGCTGTGATATCTGTCACCTCCTCGATTGCCATGGTTGATTCAACTGATCTGGCTGGCTAGGTGGGTCTCCCCTTCCTATCTCACTGCTCCACGTGCATCACTCTCAAAGGTTCATGCTCAGTGGACAGCTATCTCAGACAGATGGAGTGTACCGTTCTTCGGTCAAGGATATATGATAGCTGCACTCCCCTGCTAGAGCCTCCAAATAAGTTCACAGAAAATAAGAAATGGGAAGATGATTCAGAAGTTAAGGGAATTTAAGGACAGGGAGCCTAGAGATGACTTGGAGTAAAGTAGACGATGGGTGATGAAAAAAAAATAAGGGAAAGTTAGGTGGGAAATGATAAACTGAGGAATGCAGGGACAAAGTTGGAGAGAGCTAGTATCATGTCAACGCTAAGAAAAATATCATGAGAACTTATAGTCCAAATGCAGTATGTCCTGTTGAAGGGTATGTAAAGAAGATAACTGAGTGAAACAAGGAACTGAGCGGGTGTCAAGTATTTCTACAGGCAGATAGCGAAGGAGCCTCTTCTATATTTTACTGTATTTTGAACAGACCAACCAAAATTTTTGGTTGATAGTCTCTGTTAGCAATTATTGTTCTTGTAGGTTCTCACAGTATGATGATGTCAACAGTTTCTGTCATTTCCATAGGTGTGGTAGTAGTTTTTTCTTAATGGTATGGTATTTTATAGTGTGTTCTTGAAGAGTGCAGTAATCACACTTTATATGAATATTTTAAATACACATTTTAGATCAAGCATGTTTCATACTAAATGCATAAACTGGATTGATTGGAGGATGACTTGTTAAGTCTAGAAAGCTGTCATTTCAGCAGTACTGTCAAAAGCTTTCTTTCCCTCTTTCTTTGTTTCTTTGTTATTTGCCTTTTAAAACTAATGTACTAGAACAGCCTTGTTCTTTCTATGTGGGAGAAACAGTTTTTTTCCCCCTTACAGTGTCAGGTACCAGTACCATGTTTATGCCCACTGTCTACAACTCCTTGTTTCTTTCTTGAAAACTCACTATGAAATGGCAGCAAAAAATATACAGATTAGCACTGGTTTGTGGATCACTGAGTAGCACTCCATTAGAGTATACGTTATGTACGATAGTAACTCTGAACCAATGTCAAGTGTACATTATGATTAAAGCAAAGGGGAGGGGAACCAGGAACATCAAGGGAATTAAAATTTCATACATATCAATGAAAGCTGAATTAAATGCAGTATAAGTTACACAATTTTTAATTTGTTCTGGTTTGCTCATTATAGGGAAGATTTTAAAAAACCCTGTTATATAGGGCATTCAAGTTTATTCTATCCCACATCTCCAGCAACTGGTAATCTTACCCACTGCCCTCATATTTAAGATTTTGATGAATGTCCGCATTAGATTTTGAAGTGTATCTGGAAGCCACAACAGCTAAAATCTTAGCTTTCAAAGTCTGAAGTTCTTAGAAGAATGAATTCTATACCTTTCCCACTGTCTAGAATTAAGTGAACGAACAAAGGTTGTTCCTGAAAATTGTGATATAGTTTCCTGCCCCTTCATTTGAGAACTAAAAATGGTAGCTTTAAATTCTTAAATTTTCAAAATTACAGCAGCACCGTATAAAAGCCTTTTGGGACTTTCTTGGGAAAGAAGACAATGCTCCCTACTGGGATTTGGATGGGGGCAAACTTTTAGAAGTAATTGGGACCTCCACAAGGGGGCTTGCAGCTGTGGGGGGCAGTTGGTCCCCGTGTTATCCACTACTGCTTTGGTAAAAATAGTATCTGTTTCTTTCAATCTATGTGCACAACAGTCTGTTTCTTCATATGTAAGCAGCTTTATGCACACTCGCTAATAATTAAGAATAGGCAGTGAAATAACAAAAGCATATATTTATTTATATGAAAGATTTATATCAATTTATATTGTTGGACAAAGATGACACCAAAATATAAAAACTGACAGTTGTACAAGAACTTATGAGAGCAAGTTAGGTGGGATGTTGATGTTCAGTAAAAGTCAGTAAATATTTTTCATTCCGTTCTTGTGAATACTCTCTTTTTTGTTGACAGAATAATATAGAAATACAGTAGAGTCTCGATTATCCGACATTCGGTCATCCGACATTCTGGATTATCCGACGTCGCAGCTGCTTGGGGGCGTGGCTTTAGGCATTTCCGCGCCCCCAGACATGCCCCCAAACATGGCGGCCGCGACGGGCAAGGAGACAAGGGCGAGTGAAGCCTCGCCCCAAAACACGGCCCCGAGCGCGGCAGCGGCGGCAGCGAGCAGGGCGAGTACCTCCAGGCCCCAAAACAAGGGCCAAAGCATGGCAACAGGTGATTTCAAGGTGATTTCTTTGACCCTCCGGATTATCCGACATTTTCGATTATCCGACTATTAGCCTGCCCGTTTATGTCGGATAGTCGAGACTCTACTGTATGTTCACATGCAAGGTTTAGGCCATTTATACCCATAAGTACCATAATCCCTATGAGCCACCCTCTGCAAATATTCAGTGGATTAGCTGGTTTATTTCTGTTACGCTTTCTGACCACTGTCTTTGATTGTATTGCCAGCATAACAGCATAGGGCTTTGCAGTTGTTAACTTGATTCTAAATACTACTTTTCAAACCAATAGGTCACGGAACTGAGCTGTATCGTGATAATAAAGCATTTAGATAATAGGAGCAGTATAACATTTCAAAACCATGGATGGTTTCCCTTTTGGGAGAAGTGGAAACTGAAATATGTGCAGCATTTATTTTTTTCAAACAAAAAAATATGGTTGCTTTTCAGTAACATCAAATTTTTAATTTTTAATTTATTTTAGCATATATAACTGTACGGTTTGACCTAACATGATTGTTAGAGTGATCCCAGGCATGTACTAAAAGTTAGACTCACCTTGTTTAAGGGAAGCAGATAAGCTTACACAGCTTCAAAATATTGCTATAGTTGTGTATAATTAAAATTGTAAAAATATCCTGTATCAGGGAGAAGACTTATGCTAATTATGCACATCTATTTAGGCCGGTGACAAGAAGGAAAAGATGGAAATAAGAACAATGAACAATAAATCAATGAAGTATTATTGAGACAGAAATGGCAAATAGTACAATATTAAGCGTCTTAGATTTGAGTGTTGCATGTGGGCTAAATCTATTTATTTGTTTCTACTAGAGCAGACCTGTTGAATACATAAATATGCATATATGTCAGAAAATGTGCATATATTGAGGAGTAATTGTCTTTTGTATTTTTATAAACAGTTTGCCTAGCACTGATGATGATGAACCATATTTTATTACATTTATGTTATTTTATCTTGTATCATAAAACCTTAATCAATGCATCAATTAATCCACATAATACAACGTAAAAACAACAAAAACAATTTTTAAATAATTGAAAGATAATAGCTACTTAACTCCAACAATAGTGCAAAAACAAAAAACCAGCCAGTGAGAGCCAGTGTGGTATAGTGGTTTGACTGTTGGACCGGGACTTCAGGAGACTGGGATTCAAATCCCCACTTGGCCAGGGGAATCTACTGGGTGACCTTGGGCAAGTCCCACTATCTCAGCCTCAGGGGAAGGGGGTGGCAAACCTGCTGTAAATAAATCTTGCCAAGAACCACCATGACTGTTTCCACACTAGGCTGTTATAGCACTGTGATTCCACTTGCAACATCCTATGGAACCCTGGGGTAGCCGGCCCCTCCCGAAACTGCAAACCCCAGGATTCCATAGGATGTTGCAAGTGGAATCATAGTGCTATAACAGCCTAGTGCGGAAATGGCCCATGATAGGTTTGTCTTACCGTAGCCATAAGCTGGAAATGATTGGAAGGCACATAACACACAACAGCAACATGATTAGCTAAGGAAGAACAGTGTCAATAGGCATATCTTTAGCAGGCATATAAAGCTGCCTCTCAGATCAGGCACACATTTTCCTGAGAATGTGTGCCATCATTGAGAAGTTGTGTCTTCATCATGTTATGCAGTGGCAATGTGCTGGGTACAGAACAACCAGTAAGGCCTTTGTTGAACACTGCAGGGATGAATAGAGTGAGTGTAAGGGTGGGTAGATTCCAAGTTGTCATGGTGCTGGAGTGTTCAGGACTTTGTATTTCAACAATACAACCTTGAACATGGCTCAGTAAGTAATAGACCACCACTAAAAAGACTGTCTCCTTCCTTGTACCAATCTGAATGTGTCACAAATTTTAGATCTATAGAGACCACAGTGCTAAAATAAAATTCACATTTACTTCTTGCTTTAATAAAATATCAATTAGACTAGAACTGTCTTTGTTTATTAGACTATGTATAAAGACTCCTTTAGAAAGGAACAACAAAATACAGTAACACCATTTAGGGTAAGGCACATCCCTTGGTAGTTTTGTTTCTTGTTACCATCTAGGTAGAGTCAGTTTTTAAGATAGTAATAATTCTACTAACATTATTTAAATGCCTTGTAGATGGTGCTGTAGGCAGTTGTGGGATACGGACATGAATTTCTGAACTCAATAAAATGAGGTATACGTGGGATGTTGAAATGCTGAAAGTAGAATACAGGTCATTGTGGGGTTGTTTTCTCCCCTGTGAACTTGCTATAATTCATTGTTTCTGATATACAAATTGAAGCAAGTCTAAGTTTAATGCCAACATTGAATTCATTGTGTTCCCAGCCCAGTCCAGAGCTTATTTAGCTGAGTGGCTGGTACAAAGCAAAGTCTGTCTACATAGATATGAAATGAGAGAGAGAGAGCATCAAGTGATGTACTGCTGTTTCGTTTCTGGTGAGGCATGGTGAGCCATAGTGTTTGCTCCATGTTTCCTCTAACAGAGAAACTGAACCCAGTCCTCTAAGTCCAACACTGAATTTCAGCATTTTCAACATACATTGCCATACAGTTCAGTTTAAGTCAGAAAATGCACATGCTGTGCTGCAGCTTTGGTTTGGTATTTCTGAGCTTTGTATCAACCAAACTGCAAGGATCTTCAGTTCCTCTCTGGATGGGATATGACAATTTTGGTCAGGTTTTCAGATGAACCAGAAGGAACTTCATAGCAAACCTAGTTTTATTTTCTCACTTCTAATTAAGAAGCTGCATCGATCCCTTCTCTCTCCTTGTTCTGCAAAAACAGTGCTCTCACTGTTTCTTTCCTCTGAAAAGGCAGATTATCGTAATATATACCATAATATGGTAACGTTATGCTTTAATTTCTTGTGGAAGACATCAGGCTACTATTCACATTTTGCATTCTGGAAAGTCTATAGAGAAATTAAATTTCTCTTTCTCTGTTTTATAATTTCTACCCTTTTTATTTATTTATTTATTTATTTATGGCTAATATAAGCTTTTGGAACAGGGTTTGATTCTTCAAAGGTTTTAGTTTTTAGTACAGACTAGCGTATTTATCTGGCGTTACCTGGGGTTTTTATTTTCCTCTTAAGAACTCACCAAATTGTCTTCTCCAGTACCTGTAACATTGCTCCATATTTTTCAATGTAATCTGTTATTTACATACACAGTTTGGGTTCCTGAGGGAGTACACTGTCCTCCTCCTTGCTGCTAGGCTTTGTGTCCATAGCAACTGGCCTATTCATGTACCTGTAAATTTTCCCCATATTCCCCAATCCAGTCTTTATTCAGAGTTGTTAACATTCAGAGGTTGGGTTCCTGCAGGAATACACTGTCCTCCTCCCTTGCTGCTATGCCTTGTCTCCATAGCAACCAGCCTATTCCATAACCTGTAATTTATCCCCATATTCTCCAATCCAATCTGTATTCATAGTTGGGTTCCTGCAGGAATACACTGTGCTCCTCCTTTCTGCTAGGCATCGTCTCCTTAGCAACCGGCCTGTTCCAGTACCTATAACTTTTCCCCATAGTCCTCAATCCAGTCTGTGTTCTCTGGTGACATTGATGTGCTGGCTTTTTTCTTTCTTTTTTTCCTTTTTGCTTTCTGTTGAATTTGTGTAGTGGCTATACGTTTTTCTGGAAGCATTTTTTGTTTTGAATTTCAACTTTAAGATTCCTCACGTATGGAACCCATACAATCTACTGTGTGAGGCGAGAAGACTTTGTAACTATGTTGTGTCTGCCACTTTAATTTTTCTCACATATGACTCCCAAAAGTTTTCTGGCATCTTTATGGACGGTAGGCCTCGTCTCCATAACAACCAGCCTGAGGCCCAAGACCTCTCTGGCTGAGAATTCTAAAGGCCCCTCCCTGAACTGCCAACCCAGGATTCCATGGAATCTTCACAGCCAGCCAATCATACGAGGTCTTCTTGCCTCACACCGCCTATCGAATGAGGTCTTCACCTGCCTGACGCAGACGAACATCGACTTTTATATAGTAGATATCATGTTACTGTGTGCCTTTGCTGGTATTCATCCAGGCCAGGACATATTCTGTTACAGTGCTACTGAATCTTATGAGTTCATTCAATAAACGACTTAACAATAACGTAGTCAATTTGGTAGCAGAAGCAGAAAAAGCAAAGGAAGTTCTCTTACTTTTGAGTTAATCCAGGGACTGGGAACATGGATTGCATGGTACCTTCCAGATGTTGAGGGACTGCAGCTTCTATCAGACCAGCATTGAGGGACAGATTCCAACTACATGTTCCCCACTCCTGATCCCTCAAGCGTTTCTTAAAATGCTTCTACACTGAGGTTAGCATATTAGTGCAGGGTCACAACTCTGGAGATGCCTTCTTATGTTAGCTACAGCTTTGATTACAGTAGCACAAAGGCATTGTTTCTCTTTCAGCATTAGTGGGTCCAGCA
This sequence comes from Cyclura pinguis, assembly GCA_030412105.1. Taxonomy (NCBI): domain Eukaryota; kingdom Metazoa; phylum Chordata; class Lepidosauria; order Squamata; family Iguanidae; genus Cyclura; species Cyclura pinguis. Next base: position 84,005,255 of record CM059600.1, read on the forward strand.
ACTAAAGCACTGATTGAAATCGTTTTTGGTCTCAGGACACACTTGAAGCCTTTATGGCCTGTCTTGCAGTAGCAAATAACTTTAATTACAACCTGGCATTGCAACTCTCCAGTGACCCAAGTTTGAATCATTGCCTGTGCTTTACATAACACCGAAAGTAGAAAACACAGAACCACATTTCTTGCCAGAGCAATATAGCGGTGTGTTTTGGAGCTGAGGAGAGTTGCCCAGAATGAATAAATGTTACCACTGACATGCTTTTGGCACACTTTTGCTTGAGCTGTTGTGAGGAGCTCAAGTCCTATGCTTCAGTCATACATTTAGAAGCATTTTAGGATCTCCTTTGGTTCTTGCTCTACTATGCTGCAGAATAATTAAAAATGTTTTTCTTACTTTTTGGTATCCTTCCGTAGTGTGGGAATGTCACTTGCTATACTTAAGAAAAAAAAAATCTTTCAAACACTGCTTTTGTTCCAGTTTGTCTTTTTCGGCTGACCTTCCACATGCGCGTGCAGTGTATCATAACCTACTTGGGCCACATTTTGAGTCCACAGTCCTAGCTTTCTCCCTCATGAACTACTTTTCTGTATGTAGACAGTTTGAGAGGGCATTTAAACATGTAGTCTCTTGTGTATAATCTCATCTGGCACAGTTGTGGAATAGCTGCAGCAAACAATATTTCTGAGAATTTACTTTGGCTTTGAATGTTTGGAGCTGATAGTGAAGAGCTGGTGTGAAATTTGCTTTTCTAGCTTTACACTCAGACTTTTTAAATGCTTGTTATAAGAAGAAATGAATTTTGTGAAATCTTCATAATTCCTTAATGTTGGAATAGCTTGGTAGAAAATAGAAAGTTTCTAGTCTAAATGATTTACAGAATTAGCCAAGATGAGAGAATAGAATTCTGTTTCAGCAAATTCAAAACACATAGATCTGGCCCACATGTAATTGGGTCCCCATCAGCAGCCTGTTATGTCTGACTGTGTTCTAGTTAAATGCTTAAATATGTAGGCCTTGCTAAATACCTTCTGCATGCTGGATCTCAGCCTAGTTGTTGCTACACTAGGGCCCGTTCACCAGGCAATTCTGTTACTGGCCTAATGCATAACACCTAGCACCATCTCTTTGACTCATATCATCCTACCAGTAAAAGCTCACAACACCCTTTTATGTAGATCATTTCCCTGCAGAATTGTAGCTTTGTCAAGCAGGCAGTAACATATCATCATGTTGATTTAGCATGTATGTGCCTATATTGCACGTGCACCAACATACTCAAAAGTTGTAAGTACATTTTCAGTGTTGCTGCTTTAATCTTTCTACACACCTGAGGTTGAGTTAAGAAAGCAGGGAGCTCGATGGCAATTACCGTTGAACTTTGCTTTTAAGGTGTGGTTTAGCATTGCACATTTTGTTCTGTGATTCTTTTGAAATGTGAACTGACAGTTGGTCATTCTAACTTCCTATTGCCTATTCCAGTTATCAGTACATTTGCAAGAAAGTGGACCATCTTTTTATTTATTTTGGTTCACAATTGCAGTTTAGCTCTGCACAGGTTCTGTCAGTTTCAACTCTATCCTCTTGCATCTAAGATGGTCAGTGCTTTACAAAATGCATCTTCCTACTCACACCTGAATAGCACCAAAGAATCCAGAGTTTCCTCCATTCTGATTGGTTCCATAACCATTTTTTTCTAGGGCTCGGTTGTTTATATGAATGTCATGACAGCTTGCCAACATGGATGGTGTTAAAAGGGACAGGAGATATTCGTGGTGGATGGAATTCACAGACTTCTATACATGAAGAGATTTGGTGGAAATGTGGGGATTCCTGGATAGTAGGGGACAGTGTGGGTCTGCTTAACATCTTTGGCATATGGTGCTGCTGACCCATGTTCCCTGTCTTTGTTGATGTCTGTTTTTATTGTTTCTGGAGAAACTTTGTAAAAATGAAGGTTAAAACTACAGTTAGCTACTGAATATACAGTGACTGTGCCTCTGTTGGTTCTGTTGTTTAAGTGGTATTTGATAGTGTTGACTATGGTATTCTCCAGGGTCATTTGGCTGGTATGAGGCTGAAGATCACCATGTTATGGTGGTTCCTGTCTTGGGGAACTGCTAATTAACCCTCATTGGCCTACTGGGTTCCTCAGGAGACTTATTTTGTCCCCTGTGACTTCTGAAACCTACACAAAGCTGGGAGCGGGGGAGTTGTAGTACAAAATACTTAGTACTAAAATGAAACAAATGTATAACCTGGATTTATAAATTATTAAGGTAAGTGTGCAGTAGGAAAAGGCTTCAAATTAAATGTGTAGTAGAAAATGATCCCAGTGAAACTCTGTGTCATGTTATTGTACAGAAAACAGATGATATATAGAGAACACAGATAGTTTATGTTTTATGATAGGCATATTTTAAGCTGCTCGCATTTTATGTGACAGAAGAAAAGTTACTGACTTTTACTTGTAGAAACAGAAATGTAAATTTAAGTGTAAATTCCTAATTAAATTATTCAGTCCGTGTAGCAAGTGTAATAAAGCTTTGAATATGTGTTACAACTTTTATTATTTCCTGGAAGAGGGTGTTTTTTTGTTTTGTTTTGTTTTGTTTTAAAGCTGGATTCCCCAGAAGGTCATCCTGGGTACCACTGTATGCATGTGAATGCCTCTTTTAGTGACCACAAGATCCTCTTTCCATTCCTGTCGTAAAATCTTGGAGAGTTGAAAAGCAAAGCCCAGTAAACTTCCATCTTTATACCCTTTCCCAGGATATGAGCCTAGAAACATTCTTAGAGGATGAAGATGGTGGTCAGCAGCCAGCCTGCTTCATTCTCCCTATTTACAAAAAGGAGGGAAAGGAAAGAAAAATAATTATTTGAGAGAGCAACAAGGGGTGACCTGGGGGCTGTCAAGGAGAACAACAGAGTGGTGCTGCAGTGGGTTTGGGAGATTTAAGAAATGTTGTGAGGCAACTGATCATTTATGGAGGGAGCTATTAGGTAGCCAGGCTGGATTGAAAAGAGGTCCCACATGAGTTTAGGGAAGGTAGGGATGTGATGGATGCATGGGGTGTGGTATGTGTTTGTCAATGGTTCTCTGTGTTTACAATGCATGTGTAAATGAGAGAGTATGTATATGCGGGGGGAGGAGTGTGTGTGTGCATGTGTGTGTGTCTGTGAGTGTGACTCTTGTATATTTGCAGCATAAAGTGAGGATATTCTGGTTTTGCCTCGATGACTGAGAAGGAATATGCATTTCAGGTCTTGAGAGAGAACTGTGGATTCAAAAGAGTGGAAAACATTTTTGGATGTTGCTCAGCCCCTCCTCCTTCTGTATTCAAGCACTTGAGCAGAGTACTCATCTTTTAGATCTTTTAGCCTCTGCAATTTGCTTTTATGACTAGCTAATTCCATTTTTTTAATGGGCATGCCCCATGGAAATAATTTTGTGATGATGCCCACAACACTTTCTAAATTTCAGATATGCCAACCAGCCAAAAATAACCAGGGAGCTCTCTTTTACTGGTAAACATGATGCCATTTTTGAAGGAAAAACCTCAATTTTAAATGCACTAATACCTTGGTTAACAAAGTAGATATGTTCCTGGGTATCAGAGGCAGAAGTAATATGGAAAGAATAGGAATTGATTCTCCCCTCTTAATACCTCGCAGCTCAGCTTGTGTGGTACGTTCCATCCAGGAATTTCAGATTTACAGGAAGAGGATTTTTGTCTGTTCTACCAATGCATGCAGCTATGTCAAGGCTGTGAGCTCCGCATTTGTGGAACAGTCTTCCTTTGGACCTATGGTTGGAAGAGGATCCCACCCGTTTTCATACACAGTTGAAGACCTTCCTCTTTGAATCACTATCTAAAGCCACTGAGTTGTGTTTAAGGTACTGAGATGGGTAGCAACTGGTGGGGTGTTGGGGATTTCATTCCATGTATTGTTGTGGTGTCTTGTTCTATTGTCTTTGTTCCTGATTGTATATGTCAATGTTCTTCCCTTTGGTGTAAAGGGCATTATAAATAAACATCGTCATCATCATCACCATCTTCTTCATCATCATCATTAATTATTTACCACTACTACACTACAAAAGAGAAGAACTCCTCAACAATTTTTAGCAAACTTTTTATCCAAAATGTAATAATTTGCACATGAAACAACCAGGCCAGGTAAGCCTTGCATATGTTAAAAGAAACATTTTGATCCTTCTAGAGGCCAATTGAAAGCTTCTTCCAGGAATTTTTTTTTTCATTGGCCTCCACTTTTCTTATGATTTCCATTTTGGTGCCCAAACTTATAGATTAATAGGCTAGGGGATGCTGGTGAGGCAGGCATATTTGCTTTCCTCTTTTTGCTCTGTTTTGCTATTGATGCATGCTCAGTAAGGGATCCTGGAGGCAGCTGCTCTTTACCTTGTCTGTTGTAGGATGGCACACACACAACTGCAGTAGGATCAGTTGGAGGAGAATTACATTACATTCTACAGGCTTTATTGCATTGTGTACCGCAGACATGTTCCTGCAATATGATACTGAAAACCTGTATTTCCCCAGAGTTCCTTTCCCATCCTTCCAGTGATGATTCTGCTAAATAAACTTCCAACAGACAGAACACAAGGAGGAAAAGTGAGAGCTGGGTGGGCATAAAAAGACTTTGTAAAAAGGGGTATCTTTATCAGAGGCTTTGTTAACTGTGGCATGCCGGTATCCTCATTTTATTCCTGATGTGTCTGAATTATTATATAATGTTTGATGTATTATTTTTGCCTTTCAGCATATTCTGTACGGTGGCCAAGGCAATATCTAATATACTTAATAGACTGTTTAAGAAAAAATCATGTGAGAATGTAAGGTTATGAAACTTTTAATTTTGAGCCGTGGCCAAGCAGAGGTAATAGTTGATTCATCTTTTTTCTCTGCTATGGCTAATGTATAAAAGTAATGATAAATGCCAAACCAACCTATTTTGCAATCTAATATACAGCCTTTTTAAATTAAAACATTGGCTCTTTGTTTCAAGATTAATGGTTTGCATTTTTTAAAAAAATATGGCTTTTGTGGAAGAATTACAAGATATAAATTTACAGAATGCAAGCAATAATCACAATACTGAACCTGTCAAATAAAGGATTAAAACCTGTCACTTCTTAATGCACTCTTTTCATAATTCCTACCAGTAACCTTGCAGAGCAACGGCAAAATATTGTCCTTAGCAGCCAAAGGACTGAAAAAGAAAACCTGTTTCCGTATGTTGTCTTCCAATTGCTACTCATTTCTGCCAAATGCTTTGGCTGAGTCCAGGTTTCACCTTCATTCAGGGACAAATTCTTGTGAACTGTTCAAATTGAAGACTGCTGAAACTACTAAGTAGATTGCCTTGATGGCTTTAGTCCTGAGCCATAAATTAAATGTGCAGAATAAGCATTCTTTTCAAATGGCTTGAGATTTGGAATGTATCTGTATCAAGTAATAATATGGAAAATAAATTCCTATTGTTTGTGCATGCATGTATATATACTGATAGATGTTCAACATTTGACAACCGAAAATGACTTGCAATGGGACAAATATTTTGGGGACAGAGGACAGGACTTTCATGTGGTTTAGAGCTCTATCACCTCTTTCCTGCCTTTTATTATATATTTAGAAATAAAACATAGGAGCATATGTGTACCAATGTATATCTCCTTCAAGCTACTATGACTTTAAAAAATAATAATAGAAACTTCAAAATGGATATTGTTTCAAAGTGTTTTGAATGGCTGCTTAATGATTTTGAACTAAGGTCCTTAGGTAAATAGGTTTTTGTTTTCTTGTTGATATTAGAATTAAAAGGTAGATGTCCTCTGCTGGGGTGGAATGCATATTTGTAGAATTTACCTTAAGAGACCAAACTACTGTAAATGATTTTTTTTTTTTACTTCCAGCTTTGATGCCCTCGAGGCTTGAATGTCTAGTTGCCCAGACTATATAATTCCCCCAGGAAGTCCACTTAAGGAACTGATGACATAGAATTTGGCACCTGGGTTATTTTTCTCCCTTTTTTTGTTCCTTTCAATCTCAGCCTTGGCTCCCAGATTCTAAAATTCTTTGAGAAACAGTTGTCTAACATAGCCCGTGTCTCACTATTTGTCCTGAATGTGCTCCTTTGACCTTGTGGTTTGATTTGAACTCTGATGCTTATAACACATTTTCCTATGGACTTGGCCTTCAGTTTTTATAGATGTGAACTGTTATGTTTAACCATCACAATTATATAACTTGTTGCTAGGTTTTGCTCTGTCTAGTTCATGAGTTTCCTTCAAACTGCTTCCATATTATTCTTTGATCCTTTGTACCATGGCAACAGAGTCAGTGTGATGTAGTGGTTTGAACATTGGAGTACGACTCTGGAGACCAAGGCCTTTTCCGCACTAGCCTGTTATAGCACGATGATTCCACTTTCAACATCCTATGGAATCCTGGGGTTTGCAGTTTCAGGACAGGCCAGTCGGCCCCTCCTGAAATTGCAAACCCCCGGATTCCATAGGATGTTGAAAGTGGAGTCATCGTGCTATAACAGGCTGGTGTGGAAAAGGCCCAAGAGTGGAAACTGCCATGGAAACTCACAGGGTGACCTTGAGCTAGTCACATTCTCTCAGCCTCAGAGGAAGGCAAAGACCAACCCCCTCTGAATGAGTCTTGCCAAGAAAACCCTGTGATAAGTTTGCCTTAGGATCATAAGACATGACCAGTTTAAAGGCACAAAACGACAACAACCATGATAACACTGGATCTTGCCTTCCCTTCATTCTGAAATATAGGCACAATTCAATCTACAGTTAAATATCATCTGTTTCAGTGACAACTAAGGGCACAATCCTGTGCCCTTTGGAGTTAAATCCCATTGTGCTCACCAGTGCTTACTCTCTAATAATTGTATTTAGGATTTTATCCTAGCGCTGAAATTCTTTACTAACATACCTAGGAATAAGGACCGTTCTGCAGTGTCTTCCCATCCTGGTATGGGGATGGGAGAGGAGTGGGACCGCAACGAGGCTTCTGCATGATGTCATCATGGTCCCACTCCTCTCCTGTCCCCAGGTGGCATGATCACGGATTAAATCATTGACTGGTTTTGTCTGTCAATGACCCGCAGTTGCACCACCATCCCTCACTTACCTGCCCTGTGGAAAGGCAGAAATGCAATGGTGGTACTTCCTGCCCCAGCACAGCCTGGGAAATTGCCCAGCTTGCTGCAGAAAGAAGAGAGATGTCCATCACACTCCCTTCTGGAGGGAGCTGGTCCAGTGCAGAGGGAGCACTGCTGTTGCGCTCCCTTCCTGGCAGAGCCACTGCCGGAATTGCCACTGGAAGACCATGCAAGAAGGTAGGGTGTGGAAAGGGCCTAAGTCTCAGTGAACTCAGTGTGAGTTAATTCTGAGTAGGTATCTTTGATTAGAATCACTGAAAAGCAGCTGCTTAACTTTGGTTTGACTGTATGTCTTAACTTTCTGAATGCCATACCCCATTTTCTTTTGACTTGGCTCCATTTAAACCAGCTGCATGGCAATTGCCTGTTTGTACAAGCTTTCCAGCTGCTCTAAACATTCAGAAAGAACACATGGCTGAATCCTCTCGGGACTTCAGCACTTCAGAATGCCCCCAGAGGAGTCACGTCCCAGTTGACAGCCAGACCAAAACACCTCTAGACTTGGAAAGCTATCACATTCTTTGCAAGACTGCTACTTCGGTTTGATGATGTGTATAAAAATGCATGATGAGTGATATATCTATGACTGTATGAATGATCTGTGATGCATCCAAAATAAGGAAATCCACAAATACAGTGGTAGTGGGAGAGCATGTTCTACCAGCTTGCATACTCATTTCTGCCTTACAAGTCCCCCTTGACTTTTCTTCTAAACGCACTTGATTTGAAGAACAGTTGTTTGGTAGAATACCAGTTCCAAGTGAAAGACTCTGTAGTATGCTTGCTTGTCAAGAGATGACAGACTTAGGCCTACTGAACCTTGACGGGTATTTTCTTTAACCAAAAATGGGCTTCTGTGCCTCTTGTGTAATCAGAGGAAGCGTATGGTAGTATTTAACAAATGCATAAATCATTCCCACACTACATTTCTCTGGAGAATAATTTGCTGTCAGCATCAGCTTTAATTATCTCTTTATCCATGAAAGCAGATGGCAGAGTTAAACCGAATAAGGGTGTATCTGATGTTCTCCTGTGTGGCTTACTAACTGTAAACAGTCACATAGAATAGGTGGAGGACATTTTGGTGACACTAAAGCCCTGTTCAGCATGATCCCTGAACAGGTCACAACATGTGTAAGGAGCATGGGGCAGGGCATTTTGCCCAATTCCACAGTGTCACTGTATGTACCCCAGCCTATCCCTTCAGTCCCTGGCTTTCCAGTGTTGTGAAGGAAAGTCTGAGGTCAGTTCTATTCACATTTGTATGAATTCAAGTACACTGCAGTTGTATATTCCAGATTGGTGTTCCCAATCGTTGCAGAAGTTTCTCAAGCAACCACAGCTGGAAGCTCCTTTCAGATGTGCCTGCTTGGTGGTTGAGATCAGGTGCTGTTGGAGCAGATATGGCGAAATTTAAGAGACCAGTTTGTCAAGTTTGTGTTTCTTGCATACACTATTATATCTTGTTCGTGCTTTCAGAATAATTAATTCCTTAGTCAGGCTATATTCCTAGACTAGAGTAATAATCCTGTTAACCACTTGGCAGACAATGGAGTTTATTACGTTTTAATTCTTGCATTTTAACACAAAGCTGCTGCTGTTGTCTTTTTTTGTTACCTGACATGTTCTCTAGTTTTCCGGTCTGATGTAATGCTTCTTTAGCTTGGTAAACAAGCAGCGCAAGCGTATTTGTTAAGATCAGTGTAAGGTGCAAACACTTGGATGTATTTTTATTGTGGGATACTTTTGAAGTCATTTTTGTGCAATTTTGATGTATTTATTTGCATTTAGAGTATCAGCGATCACTTGTGCAGGTTCATTTTCACATGATCCAGCAAACCCTTTGCAAGTCTGGTGAAACAAAGATTGTAAAAATATTTACAGTATGTTTAAAGAACAGTATACCTCAGATTTTTTGTTTTGGGTTGCATCGTGGAACATGCTTCAGACAGCTGATAGGTTCTTTACCTCATCTTGAATTCTAATGAGGGACCAAGTATTTGTTTTTGTCACAACAGAAAATTCAGTATTTTAGGATATAAATTAATTGTGATTAATCCCAATCTTATTTTAAAACAATGGAAAACAGTAAGACAATGCTGCTAAGTAGTTGAGAAAGCAGTGCTGAGAAATATTTAACATTGTTGTTCCATTGCTTCTTAAATGGGAGACAGAGGAGGAAATCATTAAAGAATCCATGATCCAGTGGGCACGTAATGTAGGCCACTCAATTGAATATGGAAAATGGGAAAAGATGTGGAATAAGAGCTTAAGATACACTGCCAACCAAAATATAAAAGAGAATGTTTATAAGATGTATTTAAGATGGTATCTACTTCCTGATAGATTGGCGAAAATGTATAAAACTACTAATAACAAATGCTGGAAATACAAGGATGAAAAGGGAACATTCTATTATATGTAGTGGAATTGTCCCCAGCCCAAAAGATATTGGAAAATAATTCATTTGTTGATAGAGAAAATTTTGAGATTAAGGTTAAAAATTGAACCTGAATTCTATCTGTTGGGTATGATGGATGAAAATACAGAAAAAAAATATGGGAAGTTGTTATTTTATAAGCACTGCAGCTAGAATTGTATATGCTAAAAGTTGGAAGCAATCTGATACCCCTAATGAAGATAATTGGTTAATCCAACTTCTGAATATGGCTTTAATGGATAAATTGACTGTTTAGTAAGAGGAACACTGATGGGTTCCTATATAAAAACTTGGGACCCTTTAATCACTTATTTAAGAAGCAGATGGGGAAACCTAGTGGTAGCGAGTTTTATAGATCAAGTCTGGGTATGAATTGTGGATTAAGTTGAAATAGATATATTTAAAAGAGATTTAAGTTAATATCTGAGTAAGTTATTATAATTGAGCTGGCATGGAACTAAAGGAAATGTAATTAGTCTAAGATCAAGATCAGATTAACATATAAAGGAGTTATCATTGCAATGATAACCTGTTGAGTTAAACAACCCCTTAATTTTTTTTCTTTCTTTGTTGCATTTTTCTGTTGTTGTTATTAATTATGTCTCTTTTCCTTTTTTATATTTTGTATTTTGAATAAAACTTTAAAAAAATTGTTCTTCCATGAAGTGTCCCTGATCCAGATTAGGTTTCTGAAGCTGCTATTAGGAACGAAGATAGAAAAGGCAAGTTCAAATACTTATTTGCCTGCCTCAGTCACTGAGTCAGTAGGAGCTGGAGATGGGGTGGGAGGAGAGACTAACTCTGGGGAAACTGTATGGAAAGAAAGAGTTCATCAGTCCATTTCCTAGCACTGCTTTCTTGATCAAACTGGAGGCTTCATTCATAATGTATATTGATAACAGATCACCCTCATTACCACACTTCCTTGATCCCCTCCCCCTGGGACTCACCTTCTTGCAATACACTTTGAAGTATCTGAGCAGCCATTGTGAAAAGTACCTTCTCTTTTTCAACTGGTATTTTACTTTTTACAAAAAAAATTACATATGACAGTTTGACCATGAATCTAAAATAGGGCATATGCAGTGGTATATGTATACAAAATACTTTTTTCTGCTGTTTTTGTTCATGTAAAGTGAGTCTTTAAGATTTTGTTTGTGTTTACACTGTGCCACTCTGAGAGCTGTCTCCTACATGGCAGCAACTTCATCTCAGAAATACATAAAAATGAGTAAATGAATAAAGTGAAAGAGAAAGATTGCTCCTAGTACCCTATACTACTTGAGAACAAGGCTTTGGATTGTGTGCTCCATTCTCTCCATGCCTCTTGTATACCACATTTATCTCCATAATGTCCTCTCTAATATAAATGCTGATCTGGATGTAATGAAAAAGATAGGTTTGCATTTAGCAAGAAAACAGGAATAATACACTCTCTATAATAATGCAGTCTTTAAGCCTATCTCTGAGATCTACTCTGGGAAAACATGTAGTAATGTGTGCATTAATATGGTTCTCCCATACACTCTTGCCCATTTGTTGAGATAAATCTTCAAATGCCTCATTTTACATTTTACATATACACCTGTAACTAGAGAGGTCTCTAGTTCAGGAACTCCAATCTCGCTTTCACATATGTGACCTTCTGGAAACTGGTACATACTTTTCTCTTTAGGAAGGTGTTTATATACCCTATTTGCTGGTGTATAAGACTCACATTTTCCTGAAAAATACTGTTTGCAAATGGGATTTGTCTTATACAGCAGTGTGTCTTATACACCAGCAAATAGTATTTGCTGACATATAAATGGGGCGCATCTTATACACTGATGCATCTTATATGCCAGCAAACTTGGCATTTTCTACTTTTATAATAAAGTTGCCTCTTACTGTAATTTTATCACATACTGTTTTCTATGTTCTATTTTTTTTTAAATGGTAAGGGTGTCTAATTGTAAAATTTATGATTTTTTCTAGTTTGTTGTCTTGAACTTGCAAGAGAAAAAATGGGGCATACATGTTTTAAAATGAATAATTTAAAAAACCTGGATCCATTTTCAGTTCTTAACATTCAGTTCTTATCTTTAGGGATAGAATTTCTCATATTGATCCTATGAAGACTGTAAAAGTCTTGTTAATCTAATTTTGAAGTTCATTACACAACACACGTATATACATATACAACACATGTTTTATATGTCTATACATATACATACACTGTATATACATATGTATATATGTAATGTATATACATATACATTGCATATATGCAATGTATATACTTATACATACACATACGCGTGTATGGAGAACTGGTAAATCTGTGTCTCCATCTTCCATATTCTTGTCTTAGAATATTTAATACAAAAGCATCCATCTCCCATTCATTTATTAACATTATATTCCATCTTGCACATTTCCTTCCTGCCAGGCAACTAACTGTAAAATCCTGAACGGACCTCACTATGGCCATTTCTGTGTGGTGTTACAGTCCCGCTATGGGGATGGGATGGCAGCATTCCATTAGGTTGTGCTTTCACACAACATCGTTGCAGACCCACTGCCATCCTGCCTCCACCTGTCGCAGTTGTGGGATATTTGCTTAATGGAATAAATCCATTAAGAGCCCGTGATCACGCAGTGCTCCCATCCGTCCTGGCCATGCGGAAGGGCAGGAAGCATGATGGAGGCACTTCCTTCCCCAGGGCAGCATGGAGAAGAACTTGGCTGCAATGCAGAAGGCAGATGCATGTTGCTCATGCTCTCTTATGCACGGAGCCAGTCAGGTGTGGAGGGGAGCATTCCTGTTGCACTCCCTTCCTGGCACAGGTACTGCCAGGATCGCAATGGCAGGATAACAGGATTAGGTAATGTGCTGAAGAAGACTTTTGCCCTCTCTACCAATATTGCATTAGAATTTGCACTTTGCATTATATCCAAAAGCATTTTGTCCACTAAAGCTTAGATAAAAGCAGTTTTTTTCTGTTCATTTTCTGTAGAGACGTACTTACAAAATATCACTTTCTGTGTCTCTGTATGACACTTCACAGTCTTTAGGTGTATAGGATAAATTTTATGGTAAAATGGATAGAAGTGAGACGATAAAGACTACACATGACCTAATGATACTGACCCTACTAAAAATCTTTGACAAAGTGTAACCATGTGTAAGTGCAGTGAACTAATCAACTTTTAAGCAAGTGACAATGGATTTAGTTTCTTTCAAATGTTATGCTGATGCGGTTGATGTTGAGGTGGCATCAATAAGAAGTCTTGTGATAATCCTAATTTAATTTAATTTAATTCAATTTAATTATTTATTTACAGTATTTCTGTATTGTTGCCCAGCCCACAAAGGCTCTCAAGGGAATTAACAAATAAAAACCAATTAAAGCAACACTAAGATAAAAACATTTTAAAACACAAAAAATACTCTTTAGAAATCCTAAAAGGAGTATAAAAACAATCCTAGAATCCAGTTTTGAAGCAGTTAAAACAGCAATTTCAAACACTGAAGCCAGAGGCTTAAAAATGACGGGGCTAACCTAACTTCCTTGAGTATGGAGTTCCACAGTCAAGGCACTGCTACAGAGAAAGCCCTGTTAGGTATACCCACCAACCTAACTTCACAAGGTGCTGGGACATGCAACAGGGCCTCCTCTGAAGATCTCAAATTCCTGGCAGGCTCATATGTGAGGAAGTGGTTTCTGGGATATCCACTCGAAGTCATTTAGGGCTTTGTAGGTCAACAACAACATCTTGAATTGAGCTTGGAAACAAATTGCAAGCAAGCGTTCTTGCGGGACCAATGTTTATGGTCTGTAAAATGCACACCTGATAGCAGTCTGGTTTGTATTTTGCACTAGCTGCAGTTTCTGCACACTTTTCAAGTGCAGCCCGATGTAGAACACATTGCAGTAGTCTAATTAAGAGGTAACTAAGGCATGAACCACTCTGGCCAGATCTGCCTTCCCTAAGAAAGGACGCAGATGGTGTTCAAGCTGAAACTGATCAAAGGTGCTCCTGGCCATGGCAGTAACCTGGCTTTCCAGGAGTAGTGCTGAGTCCAAGACCCCCCCGCCCCCACCAGCTATGAACTTAATCTTTCAGGGGTTAGGAACCCCATGCAGAACTCAGGTTGGTTTTCCTACTGACTGACAACACTGTGATGTGCTGTGATGTTGCCTAGTTAATGAAAGCAAATAAATATTTTGGAAATAATTCAAGCATGTGCAGGCTTCTTGCCCCTGCCCCAGCATACCACCTCACTGGGAGTTATTTCTGTGCTACAATATGACAAATGTTATCCAATTCTGCTGGCCATGTTATATGCAAAGAGTTCAGGAGGATGGATAGTGCTAGTCTTTCAGAACATTTTAATGTTCGAAATAGGTTTCTGTTTAGGCCATATTAGATGAAATGAACTGTCAAATTGAGAAAACTTTTGTCAAAAACACACATACATACACACATGCAAAATTAGTTCCTAATCCTGTGTAGTAAAGCAAGCATATGTTGCATCTCTAACTTAGTTTTATTGTTTTATTTTATCAAAATAGCTTACATGTTGTTTCAAAATAACAGTATGATTAATCATGTGCTCAGAAAATCAGATATTGGTCTATGACATGACAGGTTTCTGTCACTACAATTGCACTGCAAGCAATATATGTTCCATTACTGTGAAAGGCTATTGGTTGATCATCACATCACATACAATATGATGAGATTATCAGCACTTTCAGTGTTTCTTTGTACACTGTGGCAACCATTAGTGGTGTTTGAAGTTGGCTGAATAATTTTTATAGTTCACTTTCCATTTCCTTTTCTTCAAGATGACATAGAGATATTTACTGGTTCTATAAAATCCATATTGCTTTCATTCTATTCCTCATGGTCTTATGAAAAGAGCAGGTTTTTTTTAATTACAAAGATATTCTGGGAATGGCAACTTTTTTTTCTAAGCAGAATATCATTCCATCATTTAGCTTGGTGCTGCTTCATATACAGGAACTACATGCCTTGAAATAAACAAGAGTTGCTGTCACGTGGGTGCCATCTGGAGGAAAGTTTTCCCTTGATGTGAAAATAAGGCTGAAGTGCTCATTGTCAATATGAACTTGAGATTATTGTGATTAAGACGTGTCTGTCACATGCTCTTTGCTATAAATAAGATTCCCTCTCCCACTGCTCTAAATCCTAATATAATTTCTAGTGTCCATAACCTTGTAGTTTTTTTGACTATTTGGATTCATATAAAACAGATGAAATGACCTAGGTCAAGGACAACTCTAGCATAAGAAAGTTAGAGTATATTGCTAATTTATTGTTCTTAGTTTTTATCTTAAGTGGGGAATCTAATTGCATAAGCAACCTTTGGCATGTACACAAGAGTGTGTGTGTGTGTGTGTGTGCACATACCGTCAAGCAGTGTTAAACTTAAATGTAGTACACATAAAGTATTATTATATCTGAAATATGTAGTGGGGATACATTACACATGATTCCAAATGGAGCAAGGTGACGGACAGGCTGTCTGGTGTCTGAAATAGAGGTTTCCTTCCATTAGGACCTTTTCTAAGAGTGTAGTAGTAATGTAGCCTCTCAGGCAAGTAACTTACACTTTAAGTATTGTGTGTGTATGTGTATGTGTAATGGCTTTTTCTTTATATGCTGTTTAGTAGATTCACAGAGATTTACATATCTTTATATGAAGAAATATTGAATCTGCTTCCAAAAATCAATTGGCTTCTAATTAACAGAATTTATACAATCTAACATCAGCAGTAAATATACAGAATTCCATCTAGCTGCTTATGCAGTTGGTATTCTCCTTCCTTCTGCAGACCCTGTCTCCTGCCAAATCTGCCCTGGAAGTGCCCCAAGCCTTCTGGAAGAGATTTAGGGGCATATGGGAGTCTGCAGGGGGATGGGAAGTCTGTTCCATCAACAGCAGCGTCTGCATATTGTGATGGTGGATGGACACTGTGGGATACAACCCCTTACTCATTTGCTTCTAACATTCATTTACTGTAATGTATTGAAAGGGAACCACTGCTGATTCTTTGAGGCTTTTATATCTGTATTCCTTTATAATTTGTTTTCTTCCCGCCTTCGCCATTTTTAAAGTTCGAGGGAGGTACTGGTACCACTCTACTCTGCTTTGGTTAGACCTCATCTTGAATACTGTCTCCAGTTCTGGGCACCCCGATTCAAGAAGGACATGGTCAGGCTGGAGCAGGTCCAGAGGAGGGCGACCAAAATGGTGAGAGGCCTGGAAGCCATGCCCTATGAGGGTAGACTTAGAGAGCTGGGTATGTTTAGTCTGCAGAAGAGAAGGTTAAGAGGGAAAATGATAGCCATGTTTAAATATTTGAAGGGATGCCATGTAGAGGAAGGAGAGGGCTTGTTTTCTGCTGCTCCAGAGACCAGGACAAGGAGCAATGGATTCAAGCAGCAGGAAAGGAGATTCCACCTGAACCTCAGGAAGAACTTCCTGACAGTCAGGGCTGTCCGGCAGTGGAATATGCTGCCTCGGAGTGTGGTGGAGTCTCCTTCTTTGGAGGTTTTTAAGCAGAGGCTGGATGGCCATCTGTTGGGAGTGCTTTGAGGGTGTTCCTGCATGGCAGGGGGTTGGACTGGATGGCCCCTGTGGCCTCTTCCAACTCTACATTTCTATGATTCTATGAAAGTTCCCAAAGATTAAAAAATGCAGTATATTTCTAGTTGCCGTTAGTTATGGCAGAAAAATTAGAGAAGCCTTACCTTTTATCCTTTATAGTAGTCTAAACTAAGCAACTCTCTTGTTGATCTTTATAAATTTATTCTGTTGCACTGTTTTTTTGTTTGTTATTTCATGGAACATAGCTGAACATTTCAAGGTTAAAGTTTATTTTTGACTCCTTTGCTGTCTCTGCTAGTTATGAAAGGCTTTCATTTATTTTAAAAGAAATTATATGGTGCATCCCTCAGTGCCAAGATTTCATGTCCCAGTAAAGATAAAACCTAAACTAAAAAGAGCTAAAAGGCTGGCCAGCCTTATAAGGGGATAAAAAATGTAACCGTTTACATAACATTTGTGTTCACATTGAAAGAGGTTATGGAAGGCTTTCTTTTTCTTTTCTTTATAACTTAACAGTCCAAATATATATATATATATAACATTTCAAGGCCGTACAATGAAGAGGAGATTGCACAGGCTGACTTCTTTGTCATTCAATAAATTGTGGTTGTCAGAGGAACTGATCAACATCTTTGTACGTCTTTTAAGCACAGAGAGAATTAGTCTATTGTGTGAGATCTGAGAAGCAATGGAGTGCAAAATTTACAGTGCAAAATTCCACTTAATTTTTTTGGATGCAATAGATGTATAACTTTCATTATCATCCAGAAACATACTGGAAAAAAAGAACAACTGGTATTTGGGGAATGGCTGACAGCTTGTGTTCATGCTCAGCTATAATGGAATCATCTTTTTTCACATGGTCACAATCTGTATAGAGTCAAGGAGCTTGGCAGTGTATACTGGCCCCCAAGGATAAAGAACCTGAATAAAATTGCGAGTAAAAAATATAGTCCTGGTTGGTGGGATTGTGACTTAGAAATGTTCAGTCATAATACTTATCTGGACTCACATGATGAATGTCACTGCAGAGGAAGGTAAGCTTTTGATGGTCTCCATGGAGTGAAACCAGAGTCTTATGCTTGATAGGTGCTAAGCACCAAATCAAGACATGGGATAGGGGCAAAAGAGACAGTGAAGCGTTCAGTGCTCAACATTCAGTGCTCGGCAGTGCTATACTTGTCATTCGGTGTTCGACATTGACCCACCCATCCGCCCTCAATGCAGTGTGAGTTAATCTGGTCGCTTCGGAACCAGATAGAAAGATTTTTCCCCTTTTCTCAGGTGTTTTTTTGCCTGTCCCATACTGTATTTGATGGAATTGGGAAAATTGACTTTGGGTGTTGTTGTTAAATAGGTTGTCCTTTGGCAGATAATGGGAGATAATAAAACGTCAGTGATCACCTATTGGCACCTCTTTGGTGTAGAGAGGGCTCTGGAACCACCTCTTCAGGGCCCTGCGTCCCAGGGGGTTCGGTGAAGGAGGCTACCCTTGAGATTAACCTGGGAATAAGGGTCTCACTTTTAGAGCTGTGCAGCTTGGGTGGGAGTCCCCGGGTTACCTTCCAAGATGCTGGACTGGGGAGCAACCAAAGCAATTTGGATTGCCCGTGGGGCTGAGGTGCTGTCACCCATGGGTAGGCTGACCAGGTTGTCACGTTGTGACCCTGGCATCAGCTGGTCCCATATCATGTTGCTCCCCCACTCTTGTATCTTTCAGGTTAATGCAATTTAAATAATACAGGTCAAAATAAAGTGGACCTTAGTTAGCTCAACTTTGTGTCTGGTCTCTTTATTCCATGGTTGAGCATCAATTTCCATAATTTGCTGTTCCTCTCCGTGCCCCAAAACCACATTCAACAAATGTGGAGATTTGATACCAAGCAGGGATTATTACTGCAATTATCATGATGTCTAAAGCACTGAACAGTCTCAACGTAAGCCTTATTTTTTGATTTAGAACTGATGAGAAAAAGGAAAAGCTTTATCCAGAGCCAAATTCCAAGTCTTATAAGCAATGTTCTTAAACGGTTTGGAACTGGAGTTACATTTTAGGGACGAAATAAATCTTTGAAACAACTTGTAGGTGCTACAACTAGCAACTGTAAATTGATGCTGCAGCAACTGCCTAGGATGATTTAGGAATGGATTTATCCCTTTGTCCATCTGTTTCAGTTAGCTAGTTTGGGAACAGTACTGGAAAAATTATTCCAAGAATAATATTCTGGATGAACTACCATGAGTCTGACTGTATGACAAAACTGATTCTGAGTTGGGCCAAATGTAAGCAGGCTGTTTTTGATCACAATTTATTTCTGTCCCCCCCCAAAAAAAATGGCATTAAAAACATAAATCTGTCCAACTTGAGAAAAAGGGGGATTAGACTGCAATCCTATATAAAAGATTGTTTAGGAGTAAGTCACATTGATTTAGCAGGACCTTAATTCTGAGTAAACATTTATAGGTTCTTATTGCCACAAGCCAGGAGCATCCCAAGCCCTGGGAGTTTAGGTCCAAAATGTGAGACCTAGGGACGGCAGCCAGTGAGGTTACAGGGGTAGTACCTGGTAATGTCATTAAGATGATACATTAAACATAGTCCACAGTTGCTCAGAAATAAACTCCAACAAATAAATCATGAATTTCCTTGCCTTGCTAGGAAGAGAGGGTCAGACCCTAAGAATCGACACTGAGTCCTAGCCCCTGGGAACCTTAGTGTACTTACAGGATCATACCGTCATGGACATACTTGAATTCATCTCATTTCAAAGGCTAGAGAAGTTCACCTTTGATAGACTTGGACAGGAGATTACTTGAGAATACAGTGAAGGAAGTCTGCCTGAAGCCTTTGAGAGGTGCTGTTACCAGTCAGAATTGACAATACTTGGCTAGTATGACCTATCTTGTGTATCAGGTAGCTTTCTGTATTGCTATATGTGCCAATTTCTGTGTTCAGCGCGTCTTCAGCAAAGACCAGCTAACCTTCTTCAATTGGGATTTCTCTGGATGTTTTAGACTACAGCTCTGATCAGCCCCAGCCAGCATTACCATTATTTAGGGATAATGGTAGTTTTCAGTCCAAAATGTTTGGATGAACCAAGATAGGAAGGGATTCTGCTAGACACCTACCCTCTCTCAACCCTTTCTATTGCTTCCTGTTTTCTTTTCACAAAACTCGCCTTTGTTTGCTTGTGAAGATGCTGAAGAATTTCTCAATATAGTTGGAGATTAATTTTTTAAATAAACACTGGTGATATAATGACATATAAATGTACATAGCTTTTCTGCGGAACAGTCCACTCCATGCTTAATCTTCAGTGAATCAAACACTGAAAAACTGCCTAAAATTTGACGTTGTCTTTGGCTGTTTAAACTTAACAATCTCCTGATGCTTGTACCTTATGAGTTCAGTATCTGTGTAACATATTTGTTTGATGAGACGTACAAGGTTTGTGAATGTACACAGAAAACATTGTCATTTGTGGTCATGTTGGCTCATTATTTGTGGTTGTTTTGGCTTGCTCTTTTTTATACATAGTCTGAGCCACAAACCACAACTGGGTGGAGTTGTTTTGTGTCACAGAGGAGATGAACTCTTAAGCCTCTTTGGAAGGGCACATAGTTTGGCTAAGTTTCAATGGCATGTTCGCCCTTGAATAGTTGAAAGAATCTGATTATGACCCTTGACAAGGGTATCACACAGGCAAAAGTGATATATCCATTCCCATTATATGACTGGAGAGCCAGATGTTGTATAGTGGTTTCAGAGATGTACTGTAACCCTGGAGACCAGGGTTTGAGTCCCCAGTTGGCTGTGGAAACCCACTGGGTAACTTTGGACAAGTCACATTCTCTCGGCCTCAGAGGAAGGCAAAGGCACCGCCCCCCCGAAAAAATCTTGCCAAGAAAATCCTGTGACAGGGTTGTCACAAGTTGGAAATGACTTGAAGCTGCACAGCAACAACAGTTATATGATTGGGATATCATAGTATGGCTGCAATAGCATTTTAATGCTCTTCACAAACATCTCAAGTGTGTTTCTCATCTAAGAAATATATTTCAGATGTGTTTTTGTGGTTACTGGAACTTTCCTATCTTTAATAGTAATTGAGGTAGTAATTTTTGTGTGTAACATTAAATATACAGGCAAGAACATAGTAGTATTACATACCCACACACTTTCAAATAGCACTTTTTATGTAGCAGAATAGCAGAGATAGATAACTTTGTATTATCCAGTGAGTTTTGATACGTTAACCATCTTTCTTTACCTGTTGCCTCTATTCTATAAAAGGCCTCCTGTGCTGAAACCCACAAAGGCATCTTTGAGCATTACCTGGGTTTATGTCTGTTCCTTATTATCAATAAGGCATGTCTCACAAAATGATTATTAAAATCCACATTCATTTTAACTTTATTGTACTATAGATATTCATGGAAGCTAAACTTCGGCTTATGCCCCTCTAAGGCCCTTTTTGCACCTTACCTTTTTCCAGCGTCATCGTGAGGGGATCACATGAGAAGCCTCTTCCAAGAGGTACTCGCATCCCCTCTGCTTCTCCTCTGCACCAGCTCCGTGCTGGCCAGAAGGAAGCGTGACCGCTTCACCCCTTCCTTCTGCAGCGCAGCCGGGTACTTTCCCAGGCTGTGCTGGGGGAGGAAGCGCGATGGCCACACCTCCAGAGCCTCCGCATGCAAGGTAAGTGCATGTGGTACCCGGCAGGGACATGCGATTGTGCATCTTTTTTGGCAACAAGCCAAAAATGATATAATGCGTGATCGCTGCCTACTGGCCTTGGGAGTGTCACACGATTGCGAGGATGTCATGTGAAATGGTCCTCGCAATCATGTGAAGCTCCCAGGGCCATTTCGCAACATGACTGGCGTGCAAAAAGGGCTTAAGTCTAATAATCTTCAATACTCAATACATTACTCAATACAATCAATTCTTTCAATCAAACCAAAAAAAATGCAGTGAAATACAATTTCAAGTTGAGTAAACCCAAGTCTCCTCTTTGTTTTGCATCTTGTAAAACTTTATGTTTAACTTTTGTTTTTTTGCTTTGCCATATAATGGCACAGATCCTTCTGCCATTGCTTAAATGGTACTATACTGCTAAGCGGTATAGAAATACACATACTACATCATTAATCAGAGATGGTATTGTCTGGAATACAAGCAACATTCTAGGCAAAACTTCCATCTTTATCACTGAAATTCTCAACAATAATGACAAATTTAATTTTTTCCCAGTTTTCAAGTCCTTAATTTCATTCTATGTTTTAACAGTTATTCTGAAACAACATACAACTCATATTCAACATAATAATACGTAGATATTTGACCTTCTTAATTTTAAGCCACATTTTTCCATCAATTTTAGTTGGTCTTTTCTCATCTTTTTGTCAACAACATTGTTGTTTATTTATTAAACTTAAAATCTGCTAAGTAACAAAATTCTTTAATCTCTCCATTAACAGATCGTTGTATTCCAAAGAGTTTTCTAATACAATTACCAAATCATCAGCAAATCCTCTTAGTTTATATACTTCTTTTTAAATCTTTGTACCTGCAATGCTTTCATCCTGTCTTATACCTCTGTTCAAAATCTCAAGTACCAAAATAAATGAAAGTGGAAACAAAGAACATCCTCATCCTGTTCCTCTTTGGATTTCACATGGTTTTGTTAATTCTCCACTCACCATTATTTGTGCTCTCTGATGGCAATAAATTGGCTTAACTCATTTAATGAAGTTGTCCCCAAAATTCATCTCCTCAAGAGGAAACAAATAACCTTTAGCTTATATGCATTTATTTCCATTGACGATAACATAAGTACCGTGTCCTTTGAAATATAAGGTGGAAGAATAGATATTTTTGCTCATGTGTGCTGAGAGTGAGAGCCAGCATGGTGTAGTGTTTCGAGCATTGGGCTATAGTTCTGGTCGTCAGGGTTTGAATCCCCGCTTGTTCATGGAAACCCACTGTGTAATGTTGGGCAAGTCATGCTCTTTCAGCCTCAGGGGAGGGCAAAGACAAACCAACTCTGAACAAATTTTGCCAAGAAAACCCTACGATACATTTGCCTTAGGGTCACCATAAATCAGAAATGACTTGAAGGCAGAGAAAAACAACAAAGTTCAGTGTATGTGCCTTCGTCACCTGTTGTTTTTCTCAGGCAGTGAGGACTTAGATATGATTTGCCATTGTGTTCTTCTGAAGTTCAATCTATGTCCAAGTATTAACCAAGTCTGACCCTGTTTAGCTTCCAATATCAGATGGGATCTGCTGACAAAATGTTTGGAACGTTTTTATCTTCCCTTCCTCCATGTAGCCCTCTGTGGGCATTCTGAATGGTTTGTTTGCACTCCAAGACTACTAACCAATTTGGATGGTGCACAGAGGGACTGTAATGGGGAGTTCCACTGGAGTTTGCTTTTTTTTTCTTGGCAGAATTTGTTTGCTGGGTCGGTTACATTGTTGCTAAAATAATGAGGCCTATCTTTTGATACACCTTAAACTATTTGTTACATAGACTTTCCTCTTTAGAATTTTGTGTTGAAAATGATATACTGTATTTTCCGATCATTGAAATAATGATCTGAAAAGTAGCCTCTTTAGAAATGAACAGTCTTGGTAACCGGCTTGCAAAACTGCTTTACTTGATTGCCAAATGGCACTGGTTTAGCTACCATCAGCTGTGACTTATAATTGTCTCAGAGTCCACGTATCCTGGATCTCAGGCAAAAGTCTTTCTGTGTTCTGGTCAAAATTCATTGCTATTAGACTTTAGAGCTTATTATAAATATATTCTGAGATGTCTTCCAACAGGTCTGTGTATGTTCCATAGGTGCAGTTATTTTATTAAATCATAGATGGGCAGAGTATAGGCTTCACGCATCCTCTGTTTTCATGGCCCCCAGGACTCTCCAGGGGTTAAAAAAATCTGCCTTAGAATGAACCCAAATGTCCTCTACAGTGCATGGGGGTATTTCCGCCCTGTTTTGGGAAAATGAATTCCTGTTATGTCCTGTGGCCCAGAAGATCCTAAAAGCACTGTGACAGTGCCCCCCTCCCCATAGCGTCTAAAGGAGTTGGAATGCATTTGGAGGCAAAAGGGGGGATTGTGGTAGGAGGTGCACCCTCCAAAGTTTCCTAAGGTGCGATGCACTCGCTAGCCTCCCACAGTTGCCCACCCCTTTTAGACCAAGATTCTGGTATTAGCATCTATGTAATCAACATAGGCCATTCCTGCATTACACTGTTGTAGTGCTATTCTTCCACTTTCAACCTCCTGTGGAATCCTGGGACTTGCACTCTAGGCAGGTGCATTTAGAATTCTGAGCCAGAGAGCTCTTTGGCCTTTGTAAACTACAAACCCCAGAATGCCACAGGATGTTAAACATGGAATAATAGCACTATAACGGTATAAGGCTGAAATGGCTGTTGAGTTGCTGGGCCTAATAATCTTTAAACTTGATATAAACTTGACTAAAGGCTATTTAATGCTGTCCATATGTTGTGGATTAAAGAGGGACTGTAAAGTAATAGAAGCCTATAGCTATAGAATTAGGTAGGTAGTAGAAACACAATATAGAAAGACTATATGGAATTCTCCCTCTGCTGTAGTAATCTCACTTCCTGGCTGTTGTTAGGGTTGCTGAGTTGCAGTGTGCATGTGTGTTTTCAAGTCACCTGTCGACTTACAGAGGCCCCTTGAATTTTCATAGGGTTTTCTTAGGCAAGGAGTACTCAGAAGTGGTTTTGCTGGTTCCTTCCTCTGAAATATCTATTAAGTGAAAATAGCAGTTTTAACTAGAAAAATTCTGTCCTGACTGTAAACACTGGCAGGTTATATCAAAACTACTTTGTCCATTGTGATCTTATGTCCTGTGCCTTCTGCATTTTATCAGACTTCTTTCTCATTTTCTTACCTCTTCCTTAGGTTCCTGTTGAATTCTGTCTCCTTTAGGTTCCTGTTTTTCACTCTGTTTCTGGGCTCACTCATGCTTAGTATCCCCATATTCTCACCTTCCTCAGAAATGTACTCTGTCTCAAGTGAGCTGTTTATCTTAGCAAAATGGGCAACTATCCCTTTCTTCACAAAAATTACTGTAAGCATTCTAGCTGCTTAATTTCTGGGTAGTGAGATTGTTCATAAATGTTCTGCACCATTAAACTAATTTAGCTGGTTCTTGCCACAAGTTCATTACAGTATAGATTGAATATCCATGACCCTCGGTGAACATGCTAAATCAATACTAGTTATGATTTATTCTTCTCTGAGACAAACATGTTGAGTAAAACAAAGCTGACATGGAAACTGTGGTCTAATCTTGTCTGATGCATTTAATCATGATAATTACAAACATACATACAGAAAGGGAGAGCCATTTCCACCCTACACTGTTATAGTGCTATTGTTCTACTTTCAACGCGCTGTGGAATTCTAGGGTTTGTAGTTTACTTGAGGCCAAAGAGCCCTCTGGCTGAGAATTATAAATGCCCCCCCCCCCAAACTGCAAACCCCAGGATTCCCTAGGATGTTGAAAGTTGAATAATAGCACTACAACAGTGTAGTGCAAAAATGGCCAAAGAGAGGATAAAAGCTGAAGATATGTAAAAATATTGGAGCTGGATTTCCAGAGGATGAAGACTTATGCACATGCAAGTGTACAATATGGAGATGCTGTGTGGAAGCATGATGTATGACATATATTAAAAACAAAACAAACCTAGGACTGGGGGAGAACAAGCTACAGCATGCCAGAAGCAAGTATTCCCAGTTTTTCTGGATAGAGGTCTGACTGAGACATTGGAAATAGTAAGAGGAAACAGAGAGAAAGGTAGCCTAGAATGATAGGGCTATGTTTTAGTACTTTGTACATGATTTTAAGGCACATTAGGACATTATTATACAAGTTGAGAAGTTGTAATATATTGTTTCATTATTCTAAATTTTGGCTTTTGAATTTAGTCTAGATGCCACTATGCTAGTTATGACAAAAATAGAAATCAAAGTCCTTTGCTTTATGATGTTCATTTGCTTTTGTATTAAAACAGGAGGGTTGTAATCGTAGTTGGTCCTTATAGTAATATTTGCATTAATTTTTGTGGGATTGATTTACAGATGGTAAAACAAATGGTTTAGATCCAAAGATCCTACTGTATGGGTGAAAGATGGCTCTATTTGTCTAAGGGATGTTGCTGAAGTTTCCTCGCATCTGTATCCCTGTACTCCTCAAAACAAAATCCAGAGAGTTAGCAAATCTCTCAACAGTGTTTAGGGAGGGATGTGTATGGGTGACATTGGTGAATCCTCACCACTATGTCAGCAGAAATGTCTTCTGCTTGTACAGCAGAATCTTTGGATCCAAGTTTTGTTATTCTGGCTACTAACAAGTATTATCTTTTGAAATACAGGATCGGAAGCTGACAAAAGTGGAAAGACAGAGGTTTAAAGAGGAAGCAGAGATGTTAAAAGGCCTTCAGCACCCAAACATTGTTAGGTTTTATGACTTTTGGGAATCATGTTTGAAAGGAAAGAAATGTATTGTGCTGGTTACAGAACTGATGACCTCTGGAACCTTGAAAACGTAAGTATTATCCACAGGATGACCTATATTAACCTCTTAGAACTAATTGCTCACTTACTTCATTTCAGATGTTTCCATAGTTAAGAAATGAAGCCCTCCTACCTTATGACAGCTTGTCTGAATTTCTGTCTTTGAACTTAATTGAGGAGTAAATTCCTGCTGCTGTCTTCTAGTCTGTTTGCTTAATTACATAACCACCATCAGTTCTGTACTTATTTCCTCTTCCCCTTGTATTTTGCAGTGAATTTATTGGTTTCTCATTCATACCATTTATTATCAAGCCACAATAAAATAATTCCTCACTGATGAGAGAGGAGGGGAAGAAGTATTTGGCTCATTGAAAACAAACTGGCATGTTTTATTAATCTGAATCATACTAATTAGTGTTTTATGATGTTGATAAGCCTGTTAAATTAGATGATGGCATCAACAGAAAAAAACTTTTTCACTGCTTAAGAGAATACTCTGCATTTTTTGCCTCACAAACATATTTGACTGCTTCTTTTAAAAGCAAGATACATTTTTTAAATTATTTAATCCTGAGGGAATATCTTCATGATGTCAATAAAATATAACTTGAAATTATGCCACAGATATCAGCAAACATATAGTTCTGTCAGTTTTTCCCCTTAAACCATCATAATGTACAGATAAAAGTCTCAGGGTCTCAATGAAGAGGGAACCCCACAGAACTGGTGTTTTAGGGCCTGAATTACATTCTTAGCAGGACTAACATGGTTCTTCAAAGTCTGGTTGAAAAAAATACTAAATTTTAACACAATGAAGTTCTGCACCAGCTGTACTTTCACTGTTGTTTTGTTGTCTGAAGTTCTGCATCTAGAATTAATTTGTATTCTGTTCAATATATTTCTGCTTCAGATATTTGAAAAGATTTAAAGTGATGAAACCAAAAGTCCTTCGTAGCTGGTGCCGGCAAATTTTGAAAGGTCTCCTTTTTCTGCACACCAGAACTCCACCAATCATTCACAGAGATTTAAAATGTGACAACATTTTTATAACTGGACCAACTGGATCTGTGAAGATAGGAGACTTAGGTTTGGCAACTCTCAAGAGAGCTTCATTTGCCAAAAGTGTGATAGGTAAGCAGTTCCTACAGTTTGTTTGTTTTTGTTTTTTTTAAAAAAGCAACAGTAGACTCTCAGCAGTTTAAAAAGCCAACATGTTAAATTATTTGGGTGGAAATTCTCTTCACTCAATAAATCTTAGATTTGCAACTTCATAAATATCTTGAGGTAATGTCTGAAAAGGTAACATTTTTTCCTAACCTGTAATGTTGTAATATCTTACACACAAAAGCAGCATAAAGAGTTGTCTTTATTTTGGAAGAAACTCTGAGTTACTGAGGATTTACGTCAGTCATGCTTTTATTAATGTTTTCATTTTATTAATGTTATCACAATTGTTTAATAGAATAATAGCATAATATACTTAGTACAATAGTACGATAATATCAAATAGTTTAATACAATAATAGTATAATCAAATTATATTATTAGGTATATTTTAGTGCATCTGCTACAACATACCTAAGGTTATATCTTATTCAAAGACTAACTTTCTTGATAAGTAGCAAGACTTCAGCTCTAAAACTGTACATAGCTTACTGATTCCCTCTTCTCATCCTAATAATTTGATTCAGTGTGTGGAATCATGTTGCATTATGTTTTTTTTTCCTTTTTGACTGGAGCCAATATAGCAAAAATAATTATATTTATTGACATGATTCAATTAAAATTAATTAATTTTAAGTCTTGTTAAAATATATGGAATGTTGAAAACCACATTTTTCAGTGGATGTAATATTTGAAGGGGACAGTGAGTGTGATCTACTGGTTTGTGCATTGGCCTATGACTCTGGACACCAATGTTCAAATCACCATTTGGCCATTGAAACCCACTGGATGACCTTGGCCAACTCACACTCTCTCAGCCTCAGAGGAAAGCAAAACAAATGCCCTCTGCATAAATCCTGCCACTGAGACCCCATGATAGGTTTGCCTTAGGGTTGCCATAAGTCAAAAATGACTTTAAGACACACAACCAGAACAATATTTGAAATTGGGACAAGATACTTAACAGCAGTGCTTACTTTTTATATCAAGATATTACCAAAGTTCAAATAACTTTACATGGAGCATAGCATCTTTGTTTGCTGGAATTGTGATTACTATGTTTACAAATCCAGTTAAACAAGTGCTGCAAACAATTACAGATCTTGGGAAAATCTCCAATTATAAAAGTTTATTAATGAAGATCAATCAGGAAACTTTAATATCAGTGACCACCTCTGATTCTTTTTCCTGTCATAGAATACATGAAAAAAGAATGGATAAATACCATGATATGAAATGGTCAATCAAGAAATGTTATTTTATTTAATTAAACATGTCAGTGATCAGACAGGGTGGCAAAAATTTAATAGATTCTCATCCTGAATTGTGACAATCAAAACATCATGTCTCCTTTCCTTGTATTACATCTCTTTGCCATATATATGTTGTAATATGAGAGAAACTTTCTTTTCATAAGTAATAAAAATTATTAAGAATGTCATGTGTATTACTGCCGCTAATGAGGGACATAGGGTGTTTGGATATGCCTAATTTGAGAATTTATTACTACAATTTAAAAACTATAGCAATTGCAGATTACTTTGTACAAAGAATACCTTGATCTGCTGGATAGTTATGATGGAGAATGCAGTGGTGCTGGAATTTGTCTACTCTTGATAGGCTATCATCCACTAGAAGCATCCTGGTCACTGCTGCTGGTGATATGGTGGACTTCTTCCCTGATGCCTTTTATAAAACAGGACACAGATCAGAGTATGGGATAGATCCTGTGTATGTGACATGGAAGGGAAAGGATGGGGAAATACAGATAGAGAGAGTAAAGAAGTCACAAGAAACTGGAGCACATGTTTTCTGAATTTGGACACACAATAGGCAGTTGTGAGCAAATGAGTATGAAGGGTAAGGGAGAAGAATTAGTGGTGCCGGAATTTTTTTCCTCATGGAAGGATGGTGCAATTGTAGTCATCATAGGTACAGTACAGTACAGTATAGTATATGTATGCCAGGGATGTAGCTATAGGAGAGCAAAAAATGAGAACATTGTCCACTAAATAAGAATTCAGTGTCCCATGAAGTTTTTCTTCAGTCCCCAAACTTCTAGCATTGCAGTTAACTTAAAACTTCAGTTGAGCATTCAGAAATAAAGTTTAGGTATCCAAAGAAGAGGGCAGGCAGAGTTACTAAGGGAATAAAGACAAGTAAATACAAGAGTTCTAGATGTGAATCGTTTTCAGTGTCTCATTCTTTGCAGTTCTAGAAATTTGGGGACTGAAGGAAATTTTTATGGAGGAGCAGTTTCTTACTTGGAGGAGCAATACACTCGTTTTGCTCCCTCACGTCTATTCACCTGGCACTTTCCCTTTGGGTTTCTTGTGAAGTCTAATCTACTGTGTGATGACAACATGGTCTGTTCATTGCATCTGAACTGTGTATGGTGATTCTCTGTATCTGAACTGTGATCTTGGAAGGCAAAATGTTCATCAGTGATTGCACAGCAGTGCCAACTATGGGAGTTGAGTGTTTTGTTTCATAAAAAAGAGGAAGGGAGTTGGATTAAAAAAGAAAGGTGGCAGCACCTTAGTATCAGAGAACTTATTGTCATGTTGGGATAACTGCCTTTCCCCGTGCTCAGGGCACTTCCTGCCACTGTTTGTTGGAGTGGGGAAAGTGTTAGAGCAATAGAAGTTCAGAAGAGAGACAGAGCAAAGGAGAAACATGAGGAGATGTGGAAATGTCTTCAGCAGCTGTTCTCTACAGCATGGTACCCCCTCCTTACATGGCTTGCCTTTGCAGAGTACTGTCATCTTCACTTGTCACTATGGAATTTCATGTTTATTGTCTGGATCCCAAGTAGTGGTCGAATTCTTAGTGTTTCTGGAGACAGGCTATTTTTCTCAAAGTACCCTTTCTCCTTTCTGTCACTGAAGTTTTTGTTAAGAGCTGTTAAGCATGTCTGAAATGAGACCAGAGAGGCATAGCTGCATGCCTGACATCCTGTCATCTGAGTTGCAGACCTCCTTTATTGTTCTTAATGGCTGTCAAGTCAACTTTGACTGATGGCAACCCTGTGAATGGGAGACATCCAAGTCACCCTATCATCAACAGCCCTGCTGAGGTCTTGAAGACTGGGGTGGGGGCTGTGGCTTCCTTGATTAAGTCTGTCCATCTGTCATGTGATTAGCCTGGGCTTATTTCCCAGTTATGATGTGCTGTGATTGACTTACAGCATATCCTGCGTTCTGTTATGGCAACCTGGGCAAGACAGTCCTGGATACAGGGAAGCTATTTGAACCACTACCGGCCCCTTTCAAATCAATCGATGCTGAACCTCCTCAACGCTATGTCCTCTGTGCTGGCTTCATCCTGTCCACAACTGTACCCTACTTTAGCTATTCCACTGACATATTTTCACTGGTGGAACAGTTCAGCTAGCTAAATGTTTTGATGCTATACGTGAAGTACAGTAGACCCTCTGTATCTGTGGGGCTTCCATCCAGGACTCTCTGCTAATGACAAAATTTGCAAATGCTCGCATTCCATTATATTAAATGGCAGTGACGTGCACATGGATGCTTCAGTGCATCTGTGTTTGTGTTGCCACCATTTTAGGTATGGATTGCAATGTTCTGTGATCACTGGAATTTTCAGAGCCGGAGATTACTTATATAGAGGGACCACTGTACTCTGCAAGTTTGCCTACTTCCCTAAGAAGTTTTCGCAGATTCTGTGGCCTGTCTTGAATCAGTTCTTGAATCAGTCAGTCCTCTCTATCCACAGATTCTGCAACCACAAATTCAGTCAACCATGGCTTGAAAATATTTTTTTAAAAAATCCAAAAAGCAAACCTTTGAGTTGATCACCATTTTATGTAAGGGACTCCATTTTACTACACCACTGTATGTAATGCAACTTGAGCAGCTACGGATTTTGGAATCCATGGGAGATCTTGGAACCAAGCCCCAGCGAATACTGAGGGTCACCTGTATATTCTTGTTCTGTAATATATGATATAAAAAAAATGATGTGATATAAAAAATCAACTATTAATAATCAGCTATTAATAATTAATAATGGGTGGCATCCTGTTGGTGTCCTACCTGTGAGCAACTATTCCTGTGGAAACCGTTGGACATTTTTTTGTCCAGCGTGGAAGAGATGCAATAAGTTTAGGACTGTTGAAACAGAGTTATGCATGCAGCACCATTGTGCACAGATATATACATATATTCATTAAACACAGATAGGCATGTGCACTTGGTATTTCCATTCACTACCAAGGTGGCCCTCCATAACTCCGTGAGCATAAACTTATGTTCCCTCTCTTTGATGCAGGATTTTAGCTACAGTGTGTGTGTGTGTGTGTGTGCGCGCGCGCGCACGCCATAATTCTCTCTATTGCTAATCCTACATTAAACATATACTTTGTGTAAATCCTTTATCTACTCTTTATAATCCTTTTACTGTTAAATTATTTTAGTAAATAATGAATTCCATACTGTACAATTTTGCTTCTAAATTTTTATAAAGAAATAAAAATACATCAATAGGATTTAAATCTGGTTGTATCCTGGTTGTAATTCTTAAGCTTAAGTTTCCAGTAGATATTGTGAGAAACTGCTTCTTCAAAAGGCTTGAATTCAACCTAAATACAGAGGAAGAGATTTTCAGACACTGCAGTCTTACACAGCAGGAGCAGGCAATATGCAACCTGAAAACTACATGTGGCCTCTTTACCACTTTTTTATGGATTGCTCAGGACCATTTAAGCCATTTCCACACTAGACTGTTATACCGCTGTTATTCCACTTTCAACATCCTATGGAATCCTGGGGTTTTCAGTTTAGGAAGGGGCTGGCTGGTCCCTCCCAAAACTGCAAACCCTAGGCTTCCATAGAATGTTGCAAGTGGAATAATAGCACTGTAAGAGTCTGGTGTGGAAATGGCCCTAGTGTCAGCTGTCACCATCTGCACCACTAGAATCTCAGTTTCTCCCCTCATCTCTCCTCTTCTTTGTTTGCTTAGGAATGGAAGAGTAAGAGATGCTCTGTCCTGAAGTCCAACAGGGTTCAAAAGTGTGGAAGGATGCTCTGGTGCCTTTCTGTCCCATAGACACCACTATGGTTGCCACTGGCTTTCAGTGGCAAGTTGTTTGCAGAAGAATTTTTCAATCTATGTATTTTAAAGAAAACCATACGTATATCATTGTTGCACCATGGCCAAAGGACTATAGATGCTCACTTATCTAACTCTTTAGACATGACACATTTTACATCGTGTTTTATAATATACTAAATGTTTTTTGTGTTGCAATGTCTTAGACACATTTTTTTAAATATAATTTTATTCAAAATTCTCATTATAAAACATACATATTTGATTGTCAGCTTCATTGAAATATATCTCATCTTCCACATTGATCTAGATTTCCTTTTCCAGATTTCTACAAGCTTTAGGTACTGTACAACATTTTACTGTTAGTTTATCTGATAGTTCTTACATTTCATTCTTCATATTTCTGCTTCATGATATATATCCTATCGCCCCCACGTAATATAACTTTGATCATGAATTACGTATTTCCAGCTGTTAAAACCCAGCAAATTACCCGTTACAATTTGCCATTCTTTGTGTATCGCATCGTCTGATTTCCCCTTTAATCTCTGGGAGACCATGTCCGCATTTTTATTTTCAATAAGTGTAGCCCACCATTGTTCTATTGTGGGTATTTGCTGAGTTTTCTCTAACTTTGCATATTCAATACGAGCTGTTGTTATCATGCACAATAATATTCTCCAATGCTTCTTTATACCAATACCCTCTAGTATATCAGTCATATTTAACAAATACAATTCAGGTGTCTTAGCAAACTGGCCTTTCACTAATGTACAAATTACATTATGTACTCCATTCCAATACTTCTTAGCTTTTAAACATGTCCACCACATATAATATATCGTACCGACCTCCTTCTGACATTTCCAGCACTGTCCGGTACCTGTATTATAAATCCCTTTCAATTTATCTGGTGTCATAGACCATCTATGAAATAGTTTGTAATAGTTCTCTCTCAAATTCTGGGCTACTGTAAATTTCTGAGTTTTTTTCCAACTCTGCTCCCAAGACTCTAATTGAATTGAATGTCCAATATTTTGAGCCCATAAAATCATTGTTTCCTTTACTGTTTCTTCTTGTCTTTCCTGCTGTAATATCTCTTGATGGATTTGAGCAAGAAGATGAGGTGGATTTTCAAAAAGCCATTTAATTACTCCAACTTTCTCTTTTGGTTCAATTCCATAAGTTTTTATGTCCATATAAACCTTTCTGTTAATTGTCTGTAAGGGAACCAACTCAGTCTTATTCCCTCCTGTTCTAATTTTTGCCTTGTTTTCATCTTAAGATTGTTGGATGCTGATCTCTCAATCATATCATCGTACCGCAACCATTTATCTGTATCAGTCCATCTGCCAAAAAAAGCCTCTTGCGGTGAGACCCATGTGGGGAGCTGCCTCATGTTTTTGACTTTATAATCATCCCATATTTTCAAAAGCGATTTTCTGATATAGTGATGTGAGAAGTCTTTATCTATTCTTGCTTTATCATAAAACATATAGGCATGCCACCCCATCCTCAAGTCTGCACCTTCCAGTGCCAGCGTTTTCATATCTTGAAGGTCTGTCCAGTCTTTTATCCACATAAAAGCCGCTGCTCTGTAATATAATTGAAAGTCTGGTAGTCCCATTCCTCCTCTACTTTTTGTATCTGTCATAATGTTCCATTTTATCCTAGGCTTCTTCCCCTGCCATATGAATTTAGTTAATTCTCTCTTCCATTGTATGAAAGGTTTCATATTTGTTATTATAGGCAAGTTTTGGAACAGAAAGTTCATTTTTGGCAAGACATTCATCTTTACTGCTGCAATTCTCCCCATCAATGAAAGCCGCAACGAAGTCCAATTTTGTAGATCTTTTGTTATTTCCTTCCATTTTTTCTCGTAATTATTTTGAAATAACTCATTATTTCTTTTAGCTATCCAAATTCCTAGATATTTTACCTTTAGTCCTGTTTTAAATCCTGTTTTTTGTACTAGTTCCCTCTCTTCTCTTTCAGTCATATTTTTGGTTAAAAGAGCTGTTTTCTCCTTATTAATTTTGAAACCAGAGAATTGTCCATATTCTTGCATTGTAGAATTCAATTTTTCTATTGATTTGCATGGATCGTCCATAAAGAGGACCAAGTCATCTGCGAAAGCTTTCAGTTTGTAATGATATTTCTTAATTTGAACTCCTATTATTTCTTTATCTTTTCTTATAGCATTGTTAAGTATTTCCATTGTCAAAATGAACAGCAAAGGTGACAGAGGGCATCCTTGTCTCGTCCCTCTATGGAGTTTTGTCTTTTGTGTTCTTTCACCGTTGATGACCAGTCGAGCTTGCTGTTGTCTATATATTGCTTCAAGCCATGCAGTAAATTTCTCTCCTGCCTGCATCTGTTTAACCACTGTCTTCATAAATGGCCAACTAATCATATTGAAAGCTTTCTCCGCATCAACAAAAACCATGGCCAATTTCCGTTCATTATGTTTTTCATAATATTCAATTATGTTTAGAACTGTTCTAATATTATTTCTCAAAGATCTTTTAGGTAGAAAGCCATTCTGATCTTCGTCAATTATCTCTGATAAGACTTTCTTGAGCCTCTCTGCTAATATTGAAGCGAAGATCTTATAGTCTATATTCAAAAGTGAAATTGGTCTATAATTCTTAACGTCTGTCAAGTCTCTTCCACAATGTCTTAGACACATTTTTATGGACATTTTGCTGTAGTTGATGAATTACGTGCCTTCTGAGAGAAGAATGTTGCTTTGTTAATTGCCTGTTCAACAAACTGTAGTGTCTCATTTACCAAGCTGCTGTTATCTTTCTCAATAGGGTTTACTCTGTGTTGCTCTGATTTCTGTCCCTTTGGTCCCTCCCCCTTCTTCCCTGCACATAAAGGAAGCTTTTGAGGGATTGTAAATGACCACAAGTTTTGAAACAATAATCAAAATGTCTCTTCAGGACTCAGATTTATGTCAGTCAATAGTTACAGCTTTTGTAATGGCTGTTGGGTTCATTTGCGCACAGGGTGGTAAATGATGTTTCCTCACAGTGTAGAAGTGACTTAATGATAATGAAGGTGATTGGTGTCACAGAGAGTCAGTGTAGCCTTGGATGTGGAAAATGCTGCTAAGCTTTACTATGTAGTTTATTGTAGTGCTTCTTAGTAGTTGTACATTTTTTCCTGGAAAAACACTCCTTTATTAAAGTGTTGCCTAGTTAGCTGAAACCAACCAGTGAATATTGAAGAGTCCCATTCTCTGCAACAGTGTGTTGTTATTCTTCTAATCCTTATCGTGCTCCACACTTTGTTTGTGTGGAATACAGTTGCTGCATCTTGAGGAGGCAAGGCCAGGCAAGTGGAAAGCATGAAAAGTGTCAGAGGAATTGTAATCGAAAGTCCAAGGCAGAGAAGCACAAAGAAATTTGCTCATGGTAGTTTATGAGATGGTAAGGCCTACCTAGGCCTGGGGTACTGACGAGTCATTGGCCCTTTCCGCACGGCATTTGCCATGCGAAAGGGCACCTGAAGCACCGCGCGATTGTGAGGAGTGATCTTCACGACGCACTCACAATCGAACGATGCTCCAGGGGCTGGCAGGCGCCAATTGTGCACCTTTTCATTTTCGGCTGGAAGCCGAAAATAGTGCGTGATCATGCATTGCTCCCGGGCCCCACACTCACTTACCTGGCGTGCGGAGCCTCCGGAGGCATGCCAGTTGCACTTTCTGCCCCAGTGCAGCTCCCAGGCTGCACTGCAGAAGGAAGAGCCGGGGCTCTCGCGCAAGCAGGCAGCTCGTGCGGAGCTGAAGCAGCAGGGACGCGAGAGCCTCTCACCGGAGGCTGCTCACGCGATCCCTGCACCCCAGTGCCGGAAAAAGGTGAGGTGCAGAAAGGGCCATTAACAAGTAGCTTTCATCTTATTAACTTAACTAGTAACTTAATTGAGGTGCAAATGGAGAAGGGATGAAGTACAAATATAATAAATAAGATAATGAAAATATAGTCATTTTCTAAAAGTGAATTGCATGCAAGCAAAATATGTGGATTGGATCCAAAGGAAACAGCCTGTAGCACTGCTCCGCTAATCCTTGCATAAGAATTCTCACATGAGTTCACAAAGTGCTATAATATTTAGGTGCTATCCAAGTCCTGCTGCTTCTCTGTTTGTAGTAGTACAAGGGAGAAGCGTGTCTTTAGTTTTTGGTTTCATTCTTTTCCCTGAGAAATCTGTAATGTCCAGGTAAGATAGCCCTTCTGTTCATGGAAAAATCTCTTTAGCATGCAGAATGGCACCTTTAGACCAGCCCAGCATTTATAATTACTTTAACTTTCAACTTGAAATGCTGAGCATATATATCTATATTCACATGCTTGCACAAGGTGTTCTCATTTAGATTTGTCATTTTAGCATCCTTTTTGATATTTTTGTATATAAAATAAAAGAATTGAGTCTATATACATTGATGAGTATACACAAATCAACTGCATAAGCCAAACTATTTTTATTTGTGTTCAGGTACTCCAGAATTTATGGCTCCAGAAATGTATGAAGAGCACTATGATGAATCAGTGGATGTATATGCTTTTGGAATGTGTATGTTGGAAATGGCTACCTCAGAATATCCTTATTCAGAATGCCAGAATGCTGCTCAGATTTACAGGAAAGTAACCTGTGTAAGTAGGTTTTTTAATATGGAGATTTTCTTCTTCAATCTATACGGGTTTTTTTTTCACGTTAACTTATTCAGCACATATAAATTAAGACATTATTGACAAAACTTGATTACCCTAAGCCTGCTTTACTGCTGAAATTATCACTGTCCTTTTTGCATATTCATGTTTAAGTGGGGGTGGGGGTGGTTCTGAATCTTCCCGTAGTGCTCTGTCGATTCCCCCATGATCAACGCCATCCAGCAAGTCA
This sequence comes from Cyclura pinguis, assembly GCA_030412105.1. Classification (NCBI taxonomy): domain Eukaryota; kingdom Metazoa; phylum Chordata; class Lepidosauria; order Squamata; family Iguanidae; genus Cyclura; species Cyclura pinguis. Next base: position 84,042,228 of record CM059600.1, read on the forward strand.
TTGCATTTGCACTGCTGAACTGCTTCATGCTAAAGTGAGTCAAGTCACCTGTCTCTCCATTTTTGGCAGCTAGCTGCTACACAGACCTTTGAGGCAGCAGCGTTGTAACTTCCAGTTTGTCCTTTAATGGGCAGTGTACACATGTATGATTTTTTTTTCTTAGTGTGACTTCTAGATATCTTCCATAAAGGCAGAGTATTCCTCTTGGATACTCTGCCTGATTTTCCTCAGTTTTATCTTGATTGGTTTCCTCAAGCCAATTAGGATATAGCAGGAACATTGGAGACTGCTTTGTCTTTAGAGGATCTGCAAATTCCACATCAGTTAGCCAGGATAAATATTTCTGCCACTGCCTCATCAACTGGAGTGTTTAAAAACTTGAGTCCCAAGCAGTATGGGACAATTTTGGGAAGATTGCATAGATTAGCAAGAGCAATTAACTTGAAGGACAAAAGTTGGACAGAGGTTTCTGTGTGTCATTGTATGCTGTGTGATGCAGCATTACTTTCTTGGGTGTTTGTGTGTTTTGCTGTAAATACTGATGGCTTCAGTGGTAGTGGAATGGTGGATCAGCTCTGAGGTCTAGTCCAAACTAGAAAGGTGCTATCCAAGATGCTAAGCCCTATTCTGCAAATAGGTTCAGCAGCTTGGATAGCAACTTTAAAGTTTGGGCTGAGATATGGAGCAGATCCTTCCCCCACTGACAGCCTTCTGTGCAACCACTCTCAGTCTGTTCTAAAGGTTGGGGACCATCTGGAGCAGATTTTGGGGACACATGGGGTGCAGGGGAAAGGACAGGACCTATTGTGTAAACAGGAGTCTTGTTGCTCAGCTTTGGGATGTTACTCTTAGGTTTTAGGAGAACAGTACTATTCTAGTTATCATGATTGGTATTATCCTTTTTTATGACAATATCTGCCTTCTTGGGTACATATTTTCAGCACTATTTAGTTACAGTTATGTCAGATCCTTGTTAATGTCCTTTGTAAATAGCCTAGAATGGACCTCTTTCATTAAAGTGATTAAATCTGCACGAAACAAAGTATGCTTTCAGAACTTCAAATAACTGTGTTTTGAGTCTGTGCACAGTGGAAAACTGAATGCTACAAACATCTGAATGTAGAATTGAATGCTCTGTTTATGAAGAAATGTAGTAATTTGATAAAGTCAATCTGTCTAGTAAAAAGAGATGTGATAGGATATTCATCACTCTAACGAGTTTCTCCAACTTGGCACTCTCTCGATGTGTTGGAATACAACTCCATTAACTCCATGCTGGCTGTGGATAGTAGGAGTTACAATCTAATATATCTAGAGCACATGAAGATGGACAAGGCTGCCCTGGCTTGCTTATTAGATTATTTTTGTATGTATGCACACCTTACTTATATGTGAGGTTACTGCAGAGCTTTCCAAACTTTTCAATGTTGATGACACACTTTTTTAGACATGTGTCTTTTCGCAGCACAGTAATTCAGTTTTACTAGCAAACTGGAGGTTAAACTAACCCCTTATAAGAGATACAGACACATACTTAAACTGTAATAACAAAATGTATGGGACACAACATGTCTCATGAAAACCTTTCACATATTTCTAAAAATATATGATTTATAAATAATAACATACATTTCCAAGGTTGTAGCCAACACACCTACACACTTCAGGCGACACGCTGACCTGTCACAGCACACCATTTGGAAAGCCCTGGGTTACTGGGACAATAGGAAAGGCACCAGCTGTTCTTTTCATTAATTATGTTCCATAGGTACAAATATTTTCACATGAAACTTGTATTTTGTAAGCAATTCTTAGAGCCTTGGAATGTAGAAAACTTAAGATATACAAAAATGATCTGAATTGTAATACTTCTCAAACTATTTTTCTAAAATAGTCAAGTGTGAAAAAGTTTATCCAAGCAACTCAAAGTGACAATAAAATTTGGCACATTAGCAAATATATTTAAATTACATTCTGGCTCAATTTTTTTAAAAAAATCTTAAACTCTTTCATAATCTTTTTTTTAACTAATTGTTAGGGAAGCATACTTAATTGAACTCAAATCTGTTTTCAGTAAGATGATGTCACAGAAGCTGATAATATTTTTTTTCTTCTCCTTTCAGGGTGTCAAACCAGCAAGTTTTGATAAAGTTACTGATCCTGAAATTAAGGAGATAATTGGAGAGTGCATTTGCAAAAATAAGGAAGAAAGGTTTGTTTAATATAATAAATTTCTGTTACATGTAAAACAATTCATTAATCTGGTTTTAAACTTGGCCATCAGGAACTGATGAATGTTGGGGGTCGTCTGTTTTAAGTTGATGTAGTGCTTAGGATTTTCTTATACATTTTCTTGGTTTAACTTATTGGATGGGTCCTTTTCAATATTGTCTCTCAACATTCAAAAGGCAGAAACTACTGTCCTCTCTCCACACTCACTAGGGTTAGGAGCACAGGACTCCCATGAAAGTGAAAAAACTTTGAATAACTCTGAGCCCTCCCAAACCGTATTTAACACACAAAAAAGTATGATCACCATATTCAACCCACCGTGGATTCCTTTGAGGCATCAGGGTTCCTTCACAAGGCAGAAATAAATGGGTGGCTGGTGGGGCTTACTGCAACCTTCACTGCTGCCCCACACCATTTTTAACAAGGACTTACAAGCCTCATTTGCAGTTTCCCATTCTCACGAGGCTTCCATCCCTATTAGAAATGGCATAGAACAGCAGCAGAGCTGGCAGCAAATAATCCATGAATAGTCAAATCCGCAAAAACAAACCCACAGATGTGGAGGGCTGACTGTATTTTTTCACTCTTTGGCAATTTATACAACAAACTGGACAGGGCAAGTGTCTACTAGATCTCTCTGTGATTTCTGAGGGATTTGAAGGGCAATGGTTCTAGTTTCAGTGCTTTCTAGGGACAGATTCCAAAAGCTAGAAATGGAAGATTTCTGATGTTCACCGTGACCATTATCTTAGGATGTTTTGCAAAATTTTATCCTAATGCATATGTCATTTAATATCTACGTAAAAGCATTGATGGAGATTATTGAGGGACTGGGGGTTTGATATCTGGCATTACTGATAAATATGATCACACCGAGCTCTGTATTTCTTTTTTTATTTGATCCCATAGAGCAGGGATATACAACTTCTGGAGCTGGGGGGCCTCCCTGAGCTCTTCAGGAAAACAAGCTACTTGCTGCTACCATCAGATTTGATTTTGCAGTGGTGGCAACAAAGTAACCAGCAACTGACCTTTAAAACAAAATGAGCAGAGAGTATGCCCCTTGCTTTCAAACTAATTCACACTTCCAGGAAGGTTCCAGGTATATAATTCAACTTGAAAACACAGTATACTCCCTGTGCATCATTTGTTTTAAAAGCATATTGCTGCCAGAGCTGGTAGTCATGTTGGTGTAACGCCACTGAAATTTTGCAGTGGGATGTTGGTGAAGGGAATGGTGTGGACTACAAAACAAAGGGGGAAAGAGCACAAGTTGCCACTCTAGTCACGGAGGTCTGGGAAGCCCTGAAGCAATGCGTGGCATGAGTGAAAGATTGGATATAGGATAACAAATCAAAACTCAATCAATAAAAAACAGAGATGTATCTAGTCTAGATGTATACATCTGGATACATCTAGATATGTGCCAATCAAGGAGTCTGATTACAGTCCTCCCTCCGCATTCTCTAGGGTTAGGGGCACAGGGGCACAAATATTTAACACAAAAAAAAATATGGTCACCATATTCAACCCACCATGGATTCATTTGAGGCATCAGGGTTCCTTCACAAGGCAGAAATGGGTGGCTGGTGGGGCTTACTGCCACCTCCACTGCTGCCCCACACCATTTTTAATAAGGACTTACAAGCCTCATTTGCAGTTTCCCATTCTCACGAGATTTCCATCCTTATTAAAAATGGCATAGAGCAGCAGCAGAGCTGGCAGCAAATAATCCATGAATAATCAAATCTGCAAAAGTGAAACCTGCAAATGTGGAGGGCTGAGTGTATTTTTTATTTTGGATATGGTTGCGCTCCACATGAAAAGTCAGGTTCTCAGCTGATAAATGTGTCAGTTGTGGTTATAGCTTGGAATGCCATTGCCCAGCTTAGGTTAGTGCACCAATTACTGTGGTGACTGACCACCTGCCTTAGTGATCTCTCATTTGGACAACCATGAGTTTGTCTGCTTCCACTAACGGGAGGAGTGGAGCAAGAGCTAACAACTCATTCTTGGTACGCTAGGCTTCTCCAGAACTCTGTTGTGAGTGAACGCAGCCTTTCTGTCCTTCCTTTATCCTTTTTTCCTTTTGTTAAGTAGCAATCATAGAACATGCATGCCTTCTAAGACACATACCCTTGATAAAACATACATAATCAAAAATGGTCTTAAAATCAAGTTGTGTCATTAATTTGATTTTGCAGTTTGTTTCTTCTTCAGGTACGAAATTAAAGATTTGCTAAGCCATGCCTTTTTTGCTGAAGATACTGGGGTAAGAGTGGAACTTGCAGAAGAAGATGATGGTAGGAAATCCTCTATTGCCTTAAGACTCTGGGTAGAAGATCCTAAGAAACTGAAAGGAAAACCCAAAGATAATGGAGCCATTGAGTTTACTTTTGATCTGGAGAAGGAAACTCCTGATGATGTTGCACAAGAAATGGTAAAATAAACTTCTCCTGACAAAAAAAAAGTATATAAGTAGTACTTAAAATCTCAAAGGACACCAGGAGCTAATCTGGTAAAGTAAATTTCATTAAAAAATTTCAGCACAGAATATCTTCAAAATTTTTTTAAATGATATAGCAGTTGGAAAACTGAAGAATGTTGATGCCTCAGTATTTGGTTTATATATATTTTAAAATTCAGTTTCCTTAAAATTGGATGGCTGTTTCCCAGACATAACTACAAATTAGTACTGAAGGTATAAAACTAGTTCTATGACTTCAGAATGTTCACAGCTATATTTGTGTGTGTTTGTGTTTGTATGTAAGAAGCCAGAATAGACTCTGTACCATTTTTCTCACTTCTTGTAGAAACGTGAGATATGTCTAAATTAGTTTCTTGGTTAAAAATGGTGGAAATTAAGTAACATGGCTGTGTGAGGTTTGACACCATACTATTGAATAGACATATTGTTAGGTGAAATTTGTCATGTTTGCTGCTGAGTTGTTGGATAGGAATAATCTGTTGTTATAAAAAGAAGATGCCTTGATTTAGTAGTTCAGACTTCTGAAAAATTGATGAAGAAAAGGAATAACCAGGAATCTACACCAACCATAAGATTGGGTTTGTATTCCAGTTTCATGGTTTGGAATATATCTCAGTCCAGTTCTGATTTGTACGCTGCATGCTTGAACTCAGCTCAAAATCCTGATTTGGAAATCCAGATCTTTAGGGGGATCTACTGACTATTACTGGAAATCATCAAATGTCTATCAAAGTTTCCCTTTTAAATTAGATGTAATTTGTGGGCATGGTATGCCCACAATACCAATACCAGTAGCATGGTATGAGGATTAGGATTACATGTTCCAAAGGAGAGATTCGAAATAGGTGCAAAGAATTTTGGGCTGTACATTTTTTATTTTTTTAAAACCCAACCACCTAAGGTCAAGCTAAACATTGGGAAGAACATCTTGATGATAAGAGCAGTTTGACAGTGGAATGCGCTGCCTTGGAGTGTGGTGGAGTCTCCTGTTTGGAGGTTTTCAAATAGAGGCTGGATAGCCATATGTCAGGAGTATTTTGATTTTGTATTTTTGCCTGGCAAAATGGCCGTTGTGGTCTCTTCCAACTCTTATGATTCTATGATTGAAATGACTGCCTGCTGATCTTTTTAATTTAATTTCTGGACAGAATTGGATGAAATTTTTAGGGATAGTTGCTACTTCTCAGAGTATAATGTTTCAAAATAATATGTACTGAGTTTTTAGAGGAGACCTTTTATAATTTGCAGGTCTCAAGGTAAGGGCTGGCATCCTGTTAGTGGCACATGTAGCCATAACTGAAAGCTACCACTGCATATTGCACATTTTGGCCATAGAGGATGAAGGAATTCGTCGGCTCCCTCTGCTACAACTCGCTTCCGGAGCCCCTTTGCTGTTTTCTAGCTGGGGACTCCCTCCTCCCACATCCATTTAATGGCCAGTGAAGCATGGAGTGAGGGTGGACAAGGGGCAGCCAAGCAGCAGGTTCTACAAATGTCCACAGGAAGAAAAGGACATTCTCCTGGGGAGTTCTCTGGAGATCTAAGGGGGTTACATCATTTTCCTGTGGCCAGCTGGCTGCCTGGCTGTTCCTTGTTCTTCCTTGGCCACGGAGAGGAGTGCCTGGTTAGAAAACAGGGAGGTTAAGTAGAACTTTATGATCCACAACTACAGTGCAGGATGTCAGTCAAGGATGGACTTAGGTTTTTAGGGATTTTTCTCTTTTGGACAATAGTTATTACAATGGCAAAAGAGATCAACAGAAAGTGGTCCTAGTTAAGGAACCTGTAGAATTTCAGAAGGAAAGGCTTTTTCTTTTTGTGCTCATTTGATCCCGAAGCCAACATAACTGCAATAAGGCAAGGGTAAACAATAGACATGGCACATCTGATAGTAAAGGCAGAAGGACTTGAAAGTTTCACATTTCCCAAGCAAACCTTTCAGGTCCTACAGAGTGCATTACGTAGGTTTCAGAATGCCTGATCTTGGGGAGAGAGAACTAGTGAAAAGCACTGAGTGCCAGATCAGACCTGCAATGTATTGCTTCAAAATCCCTTATGTAAAAGAACAAAGAATTAGTGTTAGATCTGCTTGAGTCTTAGCATAATATTGCTGAATGCAGCACATGGCAACTTCAGCGAAGATGGTCCCAGTACCACCCAACGACCCCGGGGCATCCCTCTCACTGCATTGTGCCAATTTGCTGAAAAATTGGGTGTACCAACTTTCAGAAAAGTCTTTGAACGAAGTAGGAAATCCTTTAAAATGGCTCTCCGTTCTGTTTTCTGCTGAATTTGGGAAGCAAACCAGAAAAAAAAACCTCCTCCAAAGCAAGTGTTTGTGTCTTTTTAACCAGATTGCTATTGAAATTTGACAGTGCATTTTTTTTTGCCAGATTTAAGTGGCACAGTTAGAGGGAACCTGTGGGCTGTAGAAATGGTACTGAGAGGTATTTAGGCCCTCATCGTAAACATGTTACCCATTGCTACTGTAATGCCAGGGGGATCATCATAGGGCTGTGTTGTTACACTTCAGTCCCTACAGCTTGACCTAGAATAGTCCTAATTATTTCAGCCATGTTCATATGCATCTGAAACCACAAATGAATAATAATAATAGGTTCTTCACAAGAAAGCATTTTAAAAACCCATTGCCTTACTTGTTAAATAGAATTAATTTGACTAGTGTATCCAGAGTTCTCAAGTAGCTTGTTGTGTTCAGCTCATAACTTGGTGAAATTTACAGAAGAATGTATGGAGCATATCCCAGATCAGTCAGTTCACCACAAATGGGCACCTGTAGGGCCAAAGGAGCTCTGTGTACCCGTTCAGAATTGGGTAAATGTGTTCAGTACCTTTCTGTCTCTTCCATCAAGCTCTTTTTACTGAAGTCTGGTCATCTTCTCTAAATAAGGCTCTAGCAGTTAGCTGAAAAGTACTTTCTCTGTTTTGAGTAGTAAATATAATTTATGCAGTAGATTTTATTTTATTTTTTCTTGCAGCAAGTGAAGACTGATCCATTCATTTTTAATTCAGGGTATACATATTTTAGAAAAGTTAATTAAGATTCCCAAAACATTTACAACTGAGTAATTTTGTTTTTGGTCTTTCAGTTCCAATTGAAGGATATCTAACAAACTTGCTTAAATTAAAATATTTGAGTTGATCAGGCAGTGGATTAGTCGTTTCATGTGATGGACCCTACCATAAATGTGGAAATGGACAGATTGTTTTCTATTTGGGTAAAAAAGAATAGTTAGATCTGACAATGATTTGAGTTTGAAAACAACATTGCCAAGAGAGCTCTTGGAATGGTGTCATATAAATATCTTACACTAATAGTGTAAGATATGTGATCTGTTAGTACTAATTTACATGTTGTAATTTCATAGACCTTAAAAGTAACACAGTTTAAATAATGACTTTTTAACATTCTAGTTTTGGGAATAAATAACTATTAGTGCAATTATTTTGGGAAAAATAGTAATGGTACAGTGATTTGAGTGTTGGATTACAGCTCTGGAGTTTAGGGGTTGTTCACTTAGCCACTTAGGAAACCTGCTGGGTGACCTTGTGCAAGTCACATTCTCTCATCCTCACGGGAAGGCAATGCCAAACCACCTCTGAACAAATTTTGCCAAGAAAACCCTGTGTTAGGTTAGCTTTAGAGTCACTGTAAGTCAGAAATGACTTGAACATAATTTACTTGTTCAGTTTAACAAGTTGACTGTTGCTTGTTATTCCTAAAATTTTGTCTTTAGGGGGAATCATCTGTTTCAGGCAGATTTTTTTTTTAAAAAAAGTAAAGTAAATAGTTCAGTCTCTGAAGAAACAAGCACTTCCCCACCAGTTGGGCAGCTGCTTCAAATATATCCTTATCAGTCAATGAGTAGCTTGTTACTCTTACTCTAGAGTGGCACAGTATGAGCAGGTTTATTTCTTAGTAATTTTCTAAAAGAGCCACGTCAATCAGTTTCAAAATGAAGAGTAGTGGGTAGAAAGAAGTGTTGGAACACCTTTGAGCTATGGTCTGCTGGGGTCCTAGTCCAACACTCAAATTGCTACACCACAATGTAGCCCATGTTTTATGATCCATCTGTTGGGATGTACATTCTATTTCAAAAACAGAGATTAGCCTATATAGAAGAAATCATAAAGTAGGCCTCAGATGCAAACTGGCATAACAAATGGTCATATTAAGCAGTGCAACTTAAACATCCTTTGCCGTCCATATAGCTGCCTATCTGTCTATGCACATTTTTATGTGTATATGTATGTGTACGTATGTGTGTGTATGTATATATATTCATTGATACACTTGATATACAGGTAACCTCTGCAGACTTTTGTCTTCAGAAGCTGTTTTCTCAGGGTGCATTTCAAATTGGAAATTTACTACTTTAGTTATTCATGAAGCAGAGATATGGGTTTATGTGAATTGTATGATTGCCAGATATGAATGCAGCATGTACTGGTCTTAATTATTCCTAAAAATGCCCCCTCCCTTTCAGTCATCTGTTATGCATTGACTGAAAATGCTTCCCACTAATGACTGATCTTACACGAAACTCCAGTGATCTTTAAATTAGAATTGTTAGGTTAAATATATTCAAATAGAATAACTGTTGCTCACTGAAATGATTTCTTATATAAAATTAAGTTTATGCTACATGAACTAATATTGCTTTTACAGAAATTTGTCTATCTTTTAAAGGAATAGATTAATGGCACACATTATTTCAAATGTATCCTCAATCTCTTATGAAATGATTATAGTGAATGACCCTGTGTGTTAATGTGGATTCATGCTTGAAAATCTATTGTGGCTTTCTTTCAGGTTGATGCTGGATTTTTTCATGAGAGTGATGTCAAAATAGTTGCAAAGTCAATACGTGACAGAGTAGCATTAATACAATGGAGGAGAGAGAGGATTTGGCCCATGTTACAATCTGAGGATCAACGGGATCCTGAGAGTTTAGAAAAAACAAAGGCCCCACAAGCACAACCAGTTCAGGTTACTTACCTTTCTCACACTGGTCATCACATCCTGTCAGAACCAGAAGAGCCTGAAGCTGACCAGCATCTTTCTCAACAGAATCTTCCCACAAGCGTTACTTCACATGCATGTAAGTCTTCTATTTATGTGTGCTTGCTGTCAGTAGGATAATTGTTTGCAGGACTTCAGTTGGCAGAACAGCAGGAGTAAGTCGGAGTGAGGCAATTCTAACAGGAGCAAGACAGCCTCTGTTCCCACTTCAGCCCCCGATATGGAGGGCTGGAAAACCTGTTCCCTAGAACTAGACTGGTTTTCAGGTAGCTTCTGTGTACTGCAGGATGCAGAGAAAGGGAAGAAGTTTTGCGCTGTGAATTAGAATTGTGCATTAGGTAAGTTTTACTTGCCAAAGTGGCTTATGCATTTGACAGTGAAGAATTTGGATAAACTAACTGAAGTCCTGTGGGAAATTATGTGGGCTCTGTTACTGTGCCACTACATTTATGGACTGTAAAGCAGGAAAATTATGCTGGTGAGATAGAAAGGAGAAGAAAAGAAGATTTAGTGACGTGTGTAATCTAGTGCAGAAACCTCCAAGTTTTTTCCTAACAAAATAAGCAAGAAATCAATTAAAAAAAACCCACTGTATACTCAACATCTACATGGAACCATTTGTCTGATGCTAAGCACATTTGTTAGCCTACAGCAGTGCAGATTGTGAATTGTATTGTTACTGCTGCATCTGTAGCAATCCATGTTCAACTGTGCAGGTCTTCACATATACTTTATGCTTAAGAATCAGTCAAAAGCCTTTTGGCTCTGCCTAAATCTCCAAAAAAACTTTCCTTTCTGCTAATTTTGGACAAGGCAGTTTTACAGTGGAGTGGACTCCCTCCTCACCATGGAGGCTGCAGAAAGAAGCAAAACGTTCCTATACACATTGCAATTGTCCTGATGTAGGAATTATCTGGCCTTTCAGATGCTGTTGGGCTACAGCTCCCAGCATTCCTTGCCGTTGAGTATGCTGCTGAAAGTCCAATATCTAGAGGAGCACATGATTACCATGATGAAACATCTGAACTTCCAAGAAATAGACTAGGTCTCGATTGGATCCACTCACCAACATACGAGAATTGTTCCAACTGCATTAGTACCAAATTGTACAAGTTCAGGTTACTAGATTAATGAGCTAAAATGTTTTTGACCAAGGCCATAGTATTCCAGGTTTAATTGGAATGGGCGACTATAATTTTCTCTTTTTGTAAAACCTATATAAAGTGGCTTATATTCTGAGTCCTGCATCTCAGACAACTTTATGCACTTTTAACTAAAATACTTAAAATCTCAAATGATTTTCTTTGCTTCACTAGGCATATGGATAACTTACTTTAGCTGTTTTCAAGACATAAGTATGTGTTTAAAAATAAATTGATGTCTGATTCTACTACTTCCAATATTTTCTTGTTGTACTTTATAACATTGGTATCATATGCTGTTTTGGATGGTTGCATAGTGCTTTTGTTTCTAAAAGCCCTATAAATAATTTCCTTCCTGCTGCCTGTGATATTCAAAGAGGGCAGAAATGCAGATAAATAATTTAGCATCTCTGTACAACATTATGAGCCATTAAAAAATAGAAACTTGGCTTCCAGCTGGTGCCTTAACTCTGTATGGTTACATTGTTTTTCCCCTTTTGTGGTTACAAATAATTTCTATAATGAGGTTAAGTTTATCTACATTAGAAACAACTCTGCATTATTACATACCTAGAGTTTTGCCGGAGTCAGTGTGGTATAGTGGTTTGAGCATTAGACTATGACTCTGGAGACCAGGGTTTGAATCCATGCTCAGACAGAAACCCACTGGGTGGCCTTGAGCAAGTCACACTCTCTCAGCCTCATAGGAATGCAAAGGCAAATCCCTCTCTGAAGAAATTCCTAATAGAATCCTGTGATAGGTTCACCTTAGAGTTGCCATAAGTCTCAAATGACTTGAAGGCACACAACAAGAAGAACTTTGCTATAAAAGAAGAGATGAGCAAAATTCGAAGTGGCTGTCCCCCAATACAGAAAAAAGATTTAAGTGGACCTTGAGGAATATTTATAAGTGAAGGATAAATTTGATTTGAGCCTATGTGATGCAGAACTCAGTTTCCTAAAGTCAGAAGAACTTAGTTTCCCGAATGAATATATAAATCCAGTGCTTAACCTGATTTTTGGCTCCTGTTGGGGTGTCTGTTTCTTAGGAAGTGAAGAAAGTTTTCTTTCATAAAGGCATGCTTTGTTTTAAAAGAATATAGTATTCTTTAAAAAACATAGACATGTAATACTTTTAATTTCAACTCTGTTGTAACGTAGCATAGTTAAACATGATATATAGTAAAACTATAGATTTTACAAAGATAATAATTATACACTGTGGATTGGAGAAATTCATTCAGCATAGGGATGTCAATACCCCCTATGGTATCTCCAGGACTGGAGACTGCATGGCTGAATACCAGTTGATGGAAGGGAAAATAGTATAAAAGAGCTGTTGCCTCCTGTGTCCTGTTCATGGTCCTTCTTCAGGCACCTGGTTGGTCACTGTGAGATGCTGGATGAGATAGGCCTTTGGGTTTCTGGTGAAAAGTTTGTCTATCATGAGATCATCATTCAATACATAAACAATAACTATGGTTAAAAAAAATCAAACCCTGCACATGCAGGTATGTTACAGGGTTTTATGAACGTCAGTAAACACTTTTAAATACAGCCTTTGGAAGCAGTAATAGGCCACATGTAGTAGTAATAGAATCTTTATTATGGTCATAGACCAGCACAGGTAAAAAAGGGTACAGAAAAGGATAAAAGGATAAAAACACAAGGTTAAAAACAGGTTAAAGACAACACTGAAGTTCTCCTTCAGGTTGCACAGCTCCCATATAATAAGACAAGCTTGGAACTAGTCTACTGCAGAGGTCAGTGCCTGACTAATTTTAACCGTTGCTGCACAGAATCTGGCACCATTATATGTTATATGGGGGTTGGTGTCTGAAAGTAACAAAGAAGTGTAGAGTTCTCCAGTGCATCCTTGGTATTTATGCAAGAGAGGGGAAATAAGGCTGAGGAAAATGTCCCTGTAGTACGAGCACTGGAGAAACACATGCTCTGTTTCAATTTGGCCAGATCCATAGGGGCACAGTCTGTCTGAGAAGAGGATTTTCTTGTATCGGCCTTTGAGGACAGCTGAGGGGAGGGCATGACATCGTGCCAAAGTAAAGGCCCTCCGGTGTTTAGGTACTTCTAGTTTTGCTAAGTATGCCATAGGTGAAGCTTGATATCTGTTGGGGTCAGAAACAATAAAGATTGAGGTGCTAGCTAGGTCCAGTTGTCGCTCTGTATCTACCACCCATTGTTTGATAGCTGCTTTGGTCTTATCGTATCCCATGCTGAGCAGAAGCTATGGGGAAAAACACCATGATGAGATTTTAGTCATCACTGTCTGTTTCCACGTAGACTGGAAGTCATCTCTTAAGGTTAGTGGAGCCAGGCCAGTGGGAAAGAAGGATAGTCTAAGCCAGTAGCTGAGTATAGTTACCCACACTCTGGCCTTCACTTTCATAAAGCCTGACTCCAGTATCCAGGTTGTGTTGGAGATGCATTTTGGAGCTTGGAAAGCTGATCTTAAAAATTTGGATTGCACAAGTTCTAATGGTGCAGGGTTTGGGAAGGGTCCCAGTTGGGATCCACACAGGAGTTGTGCTACTGATTTGGCTTTGAAGAGTTTGAGCGCTGTGGATATATATTGTCCTCCTCTTGTCTTAAGAAATTCGAGGATGGCTGATGAGCTCCTCTGTGCGTTACCAGACACATACTCTCCATGTGCTTTCCTGCTACCAGTAGCATGAAAGATTATTCCCAGATATTTGAAGCAGGAGACCAGTTCAATCTTCTGTCCATCTAAACTCCAGGTATGATTCTTGGGCCTTTTAGCAAATGCCATGATTTTAGTTTTTTGGTAATTGAGTACTAGCTGATCCTCTCTGCAGTACTGTGCTAGTGTTCTTAGCACTCTTTTTAGGCCAATGGGTGTTCTTGAAAGTACTGCAGCATCGTCGACATAAAGCAGAACTGAAATGTATCTTCCCTCTATTTTGGGGGGATGGAAGTTTGTGTTGTCAAGAAGGCCCACCATGCAGTTGATGTAAAAGCTGAACAAGAGTGGAGCTAGTATGCACCCTTGCTTGACGCCCTTCTCACTGTTGATGACATTGGTGAGATAACCCTGGGGGTTATATCTTATTTTGAGTGAAGTTCCTTCATGCAGCTTATGTATTAAGTGGAGTAGATGCCGATCGATCAAGGAAGCTTCCAGTTTTTCCCACAGTTTGGTTCTAGAGTCAAAAACTGCTTTAGAGTCTATAAAGGCAACATAGAGGGAGGCTGTGTTGCAGGAGGAATATAATTCGATAAGGTGGTGGAGTATGAGGCATTGATCTATGGTGGACGAGCCTTCCCTAAAGCCAGCTTGTTCCTCTGCAAGTATGTTTTCTTGCTCCAACCAGGTCTGGAGTTTCCACTGTAAGTGTCTTGTGTATAGTTTGCTGATTGTATTGAGAAGACTGATTGGTCTATTGTTGGCAGGATCATCCTTCCTTCCTCTTTTGTATATGGAGACAATGATCACAAGCCCCCAGTCATTGGGTGCATGACCGTAGTTGTCAACGCAGGTGAAAACTGAGGCCAGGATAGGGGTCCAGAATTCCAAATTGTTTTTGATGGCTTCTAGAAGGATTAAGTTTTCCCCTTGGGCTCTACACTACAAGGCTCTCAATCTCTGATGTTGTCACTGGTGCCTGCTTTGGGAGGTTCTCTATATGTTGGCTGGCACCTTCCCTCCCAAGATAGGTGTCCTGATAGAGTGCTTCAGGGTGATCCTCCCAGATCCCTGAGGGAATATGGCAGTCCACCATAGCTGGTGCGTTACTTTGGGCACTTGATGTAATATGCCAGAATAGAGCTGAATTATTAGATTTGACTACCTGAATAAGTTGTGTCCAATTGTTCTTCATGGCATCTTTTCTCTTATACACCAGCAGTTTTTTGTAGTTTCTCTTTTGCTGGAGCAGTTTTAGCGCTACATCTGGTGTAGTATTGGATAGATAAGCCTGGTAAGTAGAGGTGAGAAGTTTATTTGCATTAGCACGTTCCTTGTCGAACCATGGCTTTGAGTGGTGCTGTTGTTGTCTCCGATGTGCACTAGTCTGGTGGCTTAGATGGTGTTGTAGCTCTTGGGTAAGACCGTTGTAGGTCCTCAGAAGTTTGTCTGGGGACTCAGATGATATCAGGGCAGTCTGAAGACGCTGAAAGTGGTCTGAGGCCAATACTTCACTTATTGTTTGATTTAACTGGTGGGTCCATTTAGCTCGGTGATAAGTCCTTCCTGGTGGCATTAAAGAGAGTTGATAGCAGTCCTTGATATGTGTCTCTTGAGTGAAGTCACTTAGGTGTAGCTGAATTGGAAAATGATCACTTTCAAATCTTGACAGAACTTTTAGGTCCTTAGTGTAGGGGAGAAGGTCTCTAGAAATGATTATGTAGTCAGTGGCACTCATTCTGGGCCCAGAGAGATAGGTGAATTCTGCTGGACAGTCAGTTTTCAGAGCACTGTTCAGGATATGAAGGTTTAACCTGAAGGCTGTCTGAGCCAGACAGAGGCCTGCAAAATTTGAGTTCTTGTCTTTTGAGCAGCAGGTTAGGTGAGTTCCATCATCTTCAAAGTTAGGAAGAGGGCATTTGTGGTGGGCATATAGGATATGATCATTGAGGCCCAATCTAGCTTGCAAATCTTCTTCTTCATTGGAGGCGTGCAGACATTAAGTATCAGCAGAGTGCTGTGGTTAATTTGAATTAGCACTGCCATGGCATATGTTTTAAATGTGGAGAGAGACCTTGTTGTAGTGCGTAGACTGGTGGAAACCAGGACTCCCAAGCCTCCCCTTGCTCTTCCATGCTTTCTCCCTGGCTCTGCTGCAACTGAAAATTAGTGGAAGCCGTTTAGTAGGAGTTCCTTAGCAGTCCATGATTCCTGAATCAGTATGATGTCATATTGTGCAAGGAAGTCAGTGAAACAGGGGTCTCTGATAGATGTGTGCCAACCTGCAATGTTCCATGTTATAAGGGTAACCTTGTGCTGCTCACTTGATTGTCAAGCGGTTGCACTGCAGGCTACAGGCTGGATGGGTAATTCATTCAGTGGCAGTTGGTTCACATTAGCCAATGGCTGTTGGTGTAGACGATGTGGTAGTGCATCACGTTCCTGCTCTTCCTGCTTCATCTGTTCTGGTAGGGAAGCTGGAAGAATCAACGCAGCACAAGCTGAAAAATGAGGGCCACAAGTGAGCAGGGATACCATCTGTTTAGTGAGGGGAGCATCCTTTGGCTTGTTCAGTGAAATAGGAGATGAAATAGGGGGTGGTGAGAGCTGTCTTTTCTGAAGGTAGGGTTCACACTGGGTTGTTTAGGGCCCCTGGGATTTAATTGTAGATGAGGATGTGGATGCAGCTTCAGTATGAAGCATTTTAGCAGAGGTATTTGCTACTCGGGATGTTATGCGTTCCTTGAGTAGATGTAGGGAATAATCACTTCCGCTGTCACTGTCTGTATCATCTAAATCCATGTAATATACTGACAGCTTTCTGCCTGTCTGTGGAGAGGGAGGTGATTTCTGTGGCGCTGGGTTCATGTTAGTAGGCCACATGTTCTCTGCCCCTCTGCTGTAGAGTAAGCATAACCAAAGTTATATTATGTATTTGCTCAGGTAATAACAGATAATTACAATAGGGAAAGGGACTAGTATGGTGCTTTAGTCTTACTGTTGGGCTAGGAATCTGTGAAACCAGGGTTCAGTTTCATGTTCAGCCATGGAAACACCCTGGGTGACCTTGGGCAAGTCATACTCCCGCAGTCTTAGAGGAAGGTGTTGGAAAACTTCCTCTGAAGAAATCTTGTGAAGGAAATCCTAGGATTTACCTGTAAGTCAAAGTTCATTTGAGGGCACATAACAGCAATAATAAAGAACTTTCCATACTACCCTTGCACGGAAATTAGCACATCCAAATTACTCTAGTTAATGCAATTTTTGTATAATGTGCCCTCTAACATCACTAAAAAAAACAAACAAAAACCTTTATTCAAAACCCTAAGTAAACTATCCGATCATGATTTCTACATGCAGACCACATTCCAGTGGCCTTGATGTGCTTCCTTGTTCTCTCTCATGAGCAAAGGAAAGGTGCCAGAATCACAAATGTCCAATGTCACTCAGAACATTGATCTTTATAAAATAGAACTAGCAGTATCAGCATAGTTCACACTAATAAAGGTTGCTGGAACCTCTGCAAGTTCAGCTAGATGTTACAATGATGCAGAAAACCTGTTAGAATACAGGTCATTCTGAATTTCTTTAATGGATAGGGGTAACAGTGCTTAGAAGTATACAAGGTAGATGTAAAGATGAAGTGCTGAGAAGCTTCCTCCACCCAACCATTCTGCAATTTACATATTGGCTTCCCCAGCTACTGAAATCAGCAGCAGTCTGATTCTATCGTATAGGTCTGCTTCATTCATAATTCACAATAGTAACACAAAACCCCACAAATTTGATCCAGCATATAGATGTTTACAGAGCAAAAGGCCTTTTTATATATCCAGAAATATCCTCAGTATGAAACCTTTGATTTTTTTTTTAATGGGACCCTTAACTTTTTTTTTCTTATTTTTTTCAGCTGATAGCACATTTGACAGTGGCCAGGGATCAACAGTGTATTCAGACTCCCAGAGCAGCCAGCAAAGCGTTGTCTATTCGTCTATGCCTGATGCAATACCTCCTGCTATTCAGCGGGTTTATAGCCCACCTCTCAGTGACAGCCAAGCTTTGCCACATGGTCTTCAGCAACTGGGACCCTACCAGCAGCCTTCAGTAGTAAGTATAATGGCTATCCTAAAACATTTAACAATTCTGTAACCTCACATATGATCTTATTGAGAATATGATCTTTTTGAGATTCCAGGGCTCTGCATTTGTACTGATTCTCCACACCCAGATGTCGAAATTTGTGCCATTAAAAAAAAAAAAAATCTACTGCAATGCATCCTTTCTTTTTGCATAATATGCTCTGACAAGCAAAATGGGAACAGGAAATTTTACACAAATGTGTTTATTAACTGTGATGAGATTAAAATTCCTACACATGCTTGTTTGAGAATCATCTCATTCGATGTGTTTTCTTGCCATCTATACAGCCATGTATTATTGTTCCTTCATTTGGTCAGGAATCTTTGAGGTAAGATATTTCTTCCAGCTGTGCTAAAGCCAAATAGCTGTTCAGTACCTTTGTAGCTCTGTCCTTGGATTTAATACTTCACAGAGATGAAGAAACACTTCTGTTGCAAAGGTTCCAAAATCAAACAACCAGTACCTAGAGAGGCATCTACACTTTCTCTTATGTTCCTTGTACAACGATCCTGGCCAAAATAAATTAATGGAACTACCACTAGAAGAGGAATTACAAGCAGTTGAACATAAACCGTTCATTTTTTTCCAGTGACAAACCTGGTACGCGCCTTGTATGTGATTCCTCAGAGACTAGTGGGACACAGTGCTTCTGTACTAATAAATGTTTGTTACCTGTGATGCCAAGCAGTTCCTGTAGCTGCCGTCTCTATAGTGATTCAGCAGCAGCATTGACGCCAAATGCTGAGATCAAATCTAAAACTGTTGCAAGAAAAACATGAATCAAGTGAATCACAGCTCCTGGGATTACAGAAGTCTTCAAATTCTGCTGAATTTATGCTCATTAAACCTTCCTGATATGAATGCTTGGCTTGTCTCCTCCGTTCTGGAGCAGATCTGAACAAAACTGAATTATTAATGCCTCTTAAATGTGCCATACATATTCCTTACCTGCTCTGTGGTAATTTAAAGACCAGCTGTGTATTTCAAATGCTTCATGAAGTGAGTAAGCTTGATTGGCAGTGTTCAATCTTACTTTATCCAGTGAATCTTTGCAGCACCTGATTAACCCACAATCCAGTTCTGCTCCTGTGGGAACATCATATGTCATGGAAAAAGCCCTGTGTTTAGAGTTCATTTCTGAACAAGACAACATGCCTGAACATACCCAGTCCTGTCACAAACTTAGCCCAGATAAAACTTCATTAATACAGAATGGCAACTTGACTCAAGCTGGGCAAAGCCATGGGAGCAGGCTAGCTAATAAAAAAATGAGGCAAGAATGTGGTAGGTGGAATTTCTTGCCTCCTTCTTCACCTAAGAAGAGTGAACACTTCCAAGAATGACACTGAATGCATCTTCTTTGGCCTGGAATGACTTCCAATCCTTTATAAAACTCATGTTTAACTTGATTTCCCTTCTTTCTTCCAAAATCCTGGTAATAAACCTAAGCTGTACTTAGCACGGATTCTTCCATGTATTCCACAATAGCTTCACTGTCTTAATCCAGAAGGAGGAAAATGTATCTAGTGTCAGTGTTTATAGGAGGCTTCTTGCATAAGTTGCTGCTGGAACAGTTGTTGCTGTTACTAAAGCAGCTCTTTATAGAAATACACTATCTTGTGGGTTTTATTTTTAACTTGTTGCTTCTCCATATGAAAATTTTTAGCTTTGCAAGAGGGTAACAATTCAACATGAGAGAATGTTTTTATGCCTTTCCAATCTTTATTAATTTCTGTTTTGATTCTCATTTGTAAGGAATGAATATAGCACTTGTGATAGCTGAAAAAGTAAAAATATTATTTCATAAAAGAAGTATTTTGCTTAGCATTCAGTAGCTGCAACATGATTTTATTGCCCTAAATCTGCACGCTAGTCCCATGCATAGTAGAACCTTTGAATTGGTGGCTTTACATAAATCTTAGCTTACCATCCAGCAATTGATTAAACAGGGCTGTTCTAGCAGAGCAATTAGATTTGGGTCACCAAATATAGGTCAATTTTTTTTCTCTTTCCCATCAATATATGGTATTATAAGATGCCTATTGAAGTTTTACTGGCTTATTGAAATAACACAGTCTTTGGATCTCTGGGCACTTCATGTGTCTTGCTTGTCTTCTAGAGTTGCTAGTTGCTCAATCTAGACTCTTCAGCTTTTCTTGTAGTTCCATAGAAAAGTCACAACAAGATTATTTGTTGTTTTTAGCAATACAAGCTTTGAAACAGAGTTTGGAAAAAGTGTGCTGCTTTGACTGTGTATTCCTGCATGGCAGAAGGTTGGACTCAATTGCCCTTATGGTCTCTTCCAACTCTGTGATTCTGTGAAATGTTGCCAGGCCTCAGCATGCATCAGCTCAGCACTTCTGAAGCAGCATGGGCAATGGTTAGAGATGATGGAAGCTGGAGTCTAATACCTGGAAGAGCCTGGTTCCCCCACCCTGCTTTAGAAACTTCTTTTATTACACATATCTTCATTCAGCATTTTCTACTCATAACTTTGCACAAGGTTCCTGCCTGAACCAACTGTGAGTTGATAGAGAATAAGCCATTAGAAAGGCCTTCTAATGTTAATACATATTAAAATCCAGCCCCTGCAACCCTTATTTTTATTTTTTTTCTCACACACACACACACATATATATAAAATAAATAAAAATAAAAATAAAAATAATAAAAAAAATAAGGGTGTGTGTGTGTGTATATACACGGAGTTATTCATGTTTCCTGTTGCTAATGTATTTGTTACATCAATGTGTGCATGCTTTTAGTTGGGAAAAAATGTTTATTAGTAGTTTTTGACCTGCCTATCCAAATTTTAAAATTACATTGCTTTTTCATGTGTACATACCATGTTTATAATAATTGTTATTTTCATGACTGTGCAAAGTGTTCAGGTATTGAGATCCACTGTGGTCATTACTGCAACATATCCTTTGCTCGGTTGATTTAGATTACGGTCGTCCGTCCGCATTTGTGAGTTCGACCTTTGCAAATTTGATTTTTCACAGATTATTTGCTACTGTTTCTGTTTGCCTTGCTCAGTCACTCACATGCATGAGTGGGTGGGGGAGCAGAAGGAGGGAAGGTGGACACGTGCCTTCCCTTGCTCATTTGCTTGCTTGCTCACTTTGATGGGCAGCAAGGGAATGGGATGGAGGGGCAGGAAGATGGAAGACGCATGTGTGCATTTCCTTGCAGTCGAGTGGGTGGGCAGGGGCCAAGGGAATGGAACAGGGAGAGTGGGAGAAGGGAAGGCATGTATATGTGTTCCCTTGCTCACTCACTTGTGTGGGCGGGGAAGATATTCACTTTTTTTACACTTCTGCCAGGGTCTTGCGTTCCTAACCCTTGTGAAAATGGAGGGCCAACTGTATTAGTGTTAATTAACTAAATTTGCTTTTTGCACAGTTGCATAATTGTGACTGGGGAAGTGGTTCTCTGTGATCTTCACATCACAGTCAATAATCTTTGTAGAATATAATCTAAAATAATCTGTATGGCTTTTCTCTCACTGCTTTTTTCAGCCTGCACTTCCAGTAGTTCAGCCTCCACCTGCAGTTGTTTCTCAACGACCACAACATTATCAGGAACCAGCAATCTCCTTCCCTGTGGGCCATCCCACTTCAGCTGCCCCTGTGCAGATGAGACCACCACAGCCTGTCTTAGCCAGCCAACAGGTAAGATACTGAATAAGCCTAGGGGCTTTGTTTTAACTTACACTGAAAGCCTCCTTGTATATCATAGCAAACGTGCTGAAAGCTTTATTAACAAATCTTCAAATGCAGTGCTTGAATCTAAATCAAAACTGTTAGGCCTTTGTCAATACATTTGTGATACTTTAGACAAGAAAGAGACATATGGACCTCAATTTTTCTGCTAAGATTAATTAGGTAGGCATAAAGACAGTCATTCATTCACTCAGAACATGATGCCAGAGTTATTGTAGAGTTGAGTCTGAGGAAATGTCCAGCATTTCGTCTGGTCAGATTCTTGGGACCATTTTCACTTCTGGCCTAATGATGTGGACAGCACACTTGAATCAGACACTTTTGTCTCACACCCTTTTTTGTTGCTTTATCCAACTTGGTTTCACTGTAGGTTCACAGGGGTCAAGAAGGGAGGAAGACTGTCCAGTGCTTGGTCATTGCTGCTAAGCAAATCATTTACTTACCTAAGAACCTGAAATATTTTTAGCCCCATTCCTAAGATGAAGAAGACACATTGCAACAAATGCTTCTATTTTCCTCTTCCTGTACCATAAAACAGTCTGGGAGTTTAAGTGCATTTCTTTTCTCTCTACCAGCACTCCATCCCACCCCCTTCTCCTCTACCGCAAGTTATCGCCAGCCAGCCCATTTGCCCAGTGCAGCAGCCTGCACCTCCACTGCTACCCCAGTACCAAACTCCCACTTCTCAAATGGCAGCTACCAGTACCCCATTGGCACCTCTGCAGATTCCCCCTGTGCAGCCACTTTCATCTGTCCCCCCCACCCAGGTAAGTTGACCATAGAATACAGTAAAAATCTTCATTCTGTTTCAAATAAATTATGTTGATAGAACTCCATCTTGGTAATTGTATATATGTTTTGCATTTGCAACTTGTTAAGACTCAAAAAATTCATTGTTATTTTTTATTATTGTATATTAAAACCATGCATAAAATAAGTGGAACAAAGGGGTAAAAGGGAAGAATATGCAAAAGATGTAATTTATAAAAAAAGCAACTGGGCGGAAGTTTCCTTTTTCACTCTTTAAAAGTGTGTTCATATGTGTTGCATGAAGTAAAATAAAAAATATTGAGGTAAGAATTTGTGGCTGAGTACAACTCATAGCTCCTTGGGAGTTCAAGTTATTCATTAACTGGAATCTAATGTATCTTTAAAAAAAAAAAAGCTAGTATGTCTCCTAAGACACAAATATAGCAGTAATTATAGAAACATTGAGCAACCACAAATCACCAGCAGTTTCATGTCAATGTTAAAAAGAAGGGAAGAGGGAATGGAATTTCCAGGACTCCATGCTATAAATAGAGGAGTTGAGCTGGATTCTTCTTCAGTGTCATAATTTGAAATTAGCCCTTCTAGTAGAGGGAGAAGCACTAAAACACAGTGCTATTAACCCAGATACGGATAATTAGTATTGAAAATTATTTGGAAGTCCAAAAGCAGTAGGGTTACATTTTTCTTATCTTTCTCATGGCAGTAGTAACCTATGGGGTCAACCAAGGCAGTTTCAATGCCAAAACCAGGCCTGAAACCAGACTGAAATTAGTTGCTTTATCGTAATTGGAACTGTGTGACAACAATCAGCTGGAGCTAGTCTGCTTTCCTAATATGGAAATATTGGTAACTAGCCAGAGTGCTTCTTCAGGAGTTGTTTCTGAACTCCCTCTTAGTGGCTGTGCCGTTCCCTCTCATAAAGACGTATAAACTACTTCCTGAACCCCACCTGTCGGTCTTTTTCTTCTAGATATTGTTGACTGAAGGCAAGGAGCTGAGCAGTCAGCTAGTAGGCCACATGCTTTTCTAGTTAGCTTATCCATGTTCTCAGACTGCACTAACTAAAATATAACCGGCAGAACAGAGAACATAAGGACTCTGGGGCATATTTATAAACTAAACAGTTGAACTACTATCATATTAGTTGAAATGAATGCTGGCATTTTATCCTCAAAACATGTACTAAACATGTCACAGTGTGTCCCCAAGAGAGCTTTCACCTTCCCAGCTGGGTCAGTTCATGCCAAATCTTCCACGTATTCTTAACCAAAGAGATGTTGGAGAGAATAGGCAATCCTTCTAGTGTTGACTTATCTCAGGAACTCAGTCCAAACTGTGGTGTAACTCAAGACAGCAACAGGAATGACAGCTTCACTATTCAAAAGATAGCCCAGTTCTACTAAACAACAGAACAGAGCATCAACAGGACCTTCTTCACTTCATAAGAATCAACTCACACTTGTTGCTGTAGTGTTTATATTCAAGTCTTTTTGGAGAACCTTCCAGCTCTGTATTCATGCTACCATTCAAGGTTAGGTTGAGAGGATCCACTAAGCAAATATCCATTTATTTGACCTCCCTAGGGATAATCATAGATATAAAAGAGTAACGTGTAAGCAGTAGAGCTCAAAACACGAATACCAGAGGTTTCAGATAGCATTTTGCATTTAATGGTGTCTCTATTATTTACTTGTTTTTTCCCATACTTGGGTATAGTTTTGTGTACACGAGTACGTTTTTTTAAAAAAATAATCTTATTAAAACTATATAATACAGAATAATATATAATGAAGAAGAAAAAACTACGTTCTAAAAGATTACTATGACATCAATAGAGATTATACTGTACATCCTACATAAAAGATAGGTAAGGATAAAGAAAAAGAAAGACTAAAAAGAATAAAGAATAGGGAAAGAAAAGGAAGTGAGAAAAATAAAGAAGTAAACAAAAAAAGAATAGCAAGAAAGAGTAAAAGTGACTTCTAATTCTTTCCCACAGCTGCCAAAGCCAAACCCTGCCCTATCTTAAAAGAAACAAAGATACACTTCTATCTATAACCTGTCAATTTCATCAGTACACATACAAAATAAAACTTACAAAATTATAAACATTTATCATGCAAAAAGTTAATAACAGGTTAGGTCTACAATATCTATCCATTAATAATAATTAGTAATAATAATTGAACTCTATTTAGACAAAAATAATCCTCTACTCTTCAAAACTCAGCTATCCTAAAATTTAATATTTAAAATTTTAAAATTGACACATCCATCATCCATTATTCTTATACCATTACTCTGATACCTCATATACTTTGTTAAATCAAAGTATACTTCATATACTTTGTTAAATCAAAAATTCTTTTCTCCCTTTAACCCTAACAGTAAAGTATATTTATTAATTCTTTTCAGAATTTGAGTGGAAAAAAAAATCCTACATGTAGACCATTTAAATCCATTTTAATCTAGGTTATACCATAATCGTAACATGAGCTTTTCATCCCAAAAAGTTGGCAAAAAGCAGATTGAGACAAACACCTCACATTTAACAATATATACTTTAGACATGATTTTCCCCAGCGTTCCCCCCTCTTGACCTGAAGCTTTTTCCAGGTGAATTGCCGGTCTTTTCCCACAATCTCATCCCTGCCCCACTTCAGCATTCTCACTGATAATTTTTATATTTCCAACACTCTCAGTTATTATAGCCTGATCTTCATCCACCTGCTTACTGGATTTTTCTTCCTTATCTAATATCAAGGTTATGCAATATCCACCATCTCCCCATTTGTCCTTCTGTAATATGGCTTTAGGTTCCTTGCCTGGTCTCATCATTGAATGATCTTTTTCATTTTCCTTTGCCTCCTCTGGCAATATATCTTGCCATTCCACCACATCCATCATCCATATCCTGAGATAATTGGTTCATCTCTTCTTCTTTATCCTCCTCAGATTGTTCAGAAGAATCATTGTCCTTTAATGACCCAGTCTCATCTCTAAGGGACTTAGCATGAATGGCCAGGCCTGCTACTTCTCCTCATAGACTGGTATGGCAGTTTCCCTAGTCTGCTAAAGCGCCCTGTCACTTCACTCATCTCTGCCTTCCTTTTTAAAACACCACCTTCATGTAAAAAAGGGTGAAACCTTTCAATAGTTACTTAGAACCCTTTTATAGTTCTATGATATCATGGTTCTGTTTGGATATAACTACTGTATGTCATTCAGCTGGTTCAATGTTTATAAAAATATGCTGTAATCTTTATTAAAATAATAATCAGAACAGAGAATTGGATTTCATATGTATGTCTAAGCTCAACAGTTCTTCGGAATTTGTTTCCTAATATCCTCACATCAGCATATGAACACTGATATCACAACCAGCCAGTAGCAGAGCTTGGAGTATGTGGAGGGGGGGTGGGAGGGAGCAGGGCTACAGTGTGAGGGGTGTGACCACTGTGCACAGGGGCATGGCTGCGGTACATGGAGGTGTGGCCAGGGTGCACGGGGTCATGGCTATGGGCCAGGAAGCTCCAGAAACATTGCCACCCGGTGCGAATCGCCCCACCCCCACATCCCTATGTGACTGCAACCAGCCCTTTGGCTACCTACCTTTTCACCCAAAGCCTCCATTTCCAAATCTAGGTCACACTTTCTAACCAGATTCAAAAATGGGTTGAATTCTCTTATGCTTCTTTCACTAAGCTTCTCTGAGAAAACAAACCCTCCACTCAGCCGCCCTGGTTGTCTAAGAAACTTTAGTCCAGAGTTGTCTCTGGCTGAAGGACTGACACTTAACCCTTCCTCACTGAAGCCTGACAAAACCAATTCAGTGTGCCTTCTGTATATACATTTCTCATCTCAAGCCCCAGCCCTTCCTTCACAGTAATGGGCTGGGTTTCTTTCTTGCAGAGTTACTCTGGTTGCGGGGCAACCTGTTGCTAGGGCTGTTCTGCCACTCAGGATAGCTATACCCTCAAACTTTGTCACACCATGGAATTTAACATTCCTCTTATTTCTCACAGTTCACGAAGCACTATTAGATAAAAACCAAACTCTACTGTACCCATAGGGGTGTCCCTCTTCCTTTCTTAAAACACAGACATTTTTCCACTTCCGCCACTAAAGTACCTGGCAAGCAGTAACCAGCTGTGTGTTTTTTAGCTTTGTCCAATCCAATGCCTCCTTTTAACAAAACGAACACAGTTTCTCACAATGCCTTCATCTTGTAATCCAAAATTAATGTCCAAATTAATTGAATTCAGTTTAAAAAGATCAATAAATCTTTCAAATGTCATTGTTGCTAACACTTTGTTTGTTGCAGACTGTGTTGATTCCAAGTGCAGTTAAACTTTCTTTTGTTATCTCAAAAACAAGGCATCATAGTGAGGAAAAGTATCACAGCTGAGTCCAAGATTCCTTTAATTCCAAATATTAATAAGCAAAATCTACAAACTAGAAATCGAATAAAGAAAAAGAAGTTTTGGAGTCCAGCATCCATAAAGAGCTTCTTTCTAGCCCTTCATGTGTGTAGATGATGGCAGGGTATGGTGAAATCCCAGCCCCACTCCCAGCAGATTCACTAACCACTTCTTATGGTCTCCATGGGAACTGCTAGGTTAAGGGGCCCACATGGGCAATCCGTTTGCTATTCCCTTTATCCAGGAGGATAGCTGCTGATCTGAACTTATTTCCAGTCATTAAAAAGGATGCTATCATTTCTTTCCCTGCAAAGCCCCACTAAGGGATAGCTTCAACTTTCCATCCTCTCCTAAAGTTTGTTTGTTTATTTATTTTATTTATTTATTTAGATAGATAGATAGATAGATAGATAGATAGATAGATAGATAGATAAATAAATTTAAGCAGTTTTGAGCCCAACGTTGATCTAAATTCCTGGTTTGAGGAAAAAAAGATAATCATTATCATCATCATCAACAGCAACAACTAAAAACTTCAATGTATACATTCACATGGGGGGCATAGCTTCATTATAAGTTGCAAGCATAGGTTACCAAGTTTCAGAGCACAAGACAACAGAACAAGAAAAGGGACACAAGACAATATAGGATAACTGATTTTATACTGTTCATCATCCCATCCCCATGAGTACTGTGACTGGACAGTTCTGACAAGATTCCTGATAGGGCTGTCAGTGAGCAAAATCCATGTCGTCTCCTCCACCTCCCTTCTCTTTGTCCAGGTGTTTCCCCTTATTTAGTATTGTTTTGAAACATGCTGAAGATGCAAAATATAATTTTATTTTACTGTGGTTGGATGTCTGGACCACTGGATCAATCTGGACCAATCAATGTTATCATGACCTCCTCTTGATTGATCTAAATCAGCCCACTTCAGATCAAGATTTGGCTGAATTGTTTGAATGGCCCTAATTAAAAGGTAAATACCCATACCAAAGAAATGGCTAAAAGAGAGATACAAGGAAAAAGGAGTTAGCAACAAGGTTCTAGCCTTTCTGAATAGATGCTATTGTTTATTTTCCTTTTTCTGTATTAGTTTTTTATTTGCCTGAACTGTCATATTTCAACCTGTCAGAGGACTAATGAATTGCATTTATTACTGAAACCTTTGAATTTAATTTTTGTGCATGATAAGCAAATTATAACCCCCCCCCCTTTTTTTCTTGACCTCTAACTGTTTTCATTTCATTTCTCTGGCTTTTTCCCCTCTTCATTTCTTAGTTTGGTACATTGATTTTCACTTCCATTAGTATAATAGAAATTCAGATTCTTTCCATTGTCTTCTAGTAGAAGAATTCTATCTGAATTATCCTGCAGGCAGAGAAGGAAGCTATGCTGTGTTTCAGATTGTACCAGAACAGGGTTGGGGGAAATGCAGATGAATGTAAGAAGGAAAAAATGTTTGTTGAGGAAAAGGTCTTTGTACCTCACTTTATGTTTATGCTACTTGTTACTTACATTAACAATGCAAACCAGTGCATCTTCAGTCAAGTAAGTCCTTTTGAGTTCAATGACATTTACTCGCAGGTAAATATGTGTGTAGCATTACAGCCTCAGTTTCTGCCAGGACACTTAGCACCAAGCAATAGCATAGTGTGATCAGGACTGCAAAAAGTATTAAGGAAGAAGAACACACAAGCTAGGAAAGACTGCCACAATTTAATTTTGCCCCAGCATAACAAGAAAGCCAAGATTTCACCTTTCCTCTCCTCTCCTCTCCCCCTGCTAAAAGAGTGTAGGCAACTTCTGCACTTTGAACTCAGTTTGCTGCAAGTGAAGTCATCTGAGGAGAAAGGGGGAAAGTGGGAGGAGACAGAAACTGGGACATCTTAAAAGCAGCTGAAAGAGTGTGACAGTGGAGGGTTAATCCCTGCCAAATCAGGACAGTTGGAGGGTGTGCAGTCTACTTATTAATTAATAGGTGATAGTGCCCTAAGTTGTGTCTAAATATATGTACGTCTAACATATCAACAAATTCTCTTCTAAAAGCGACTAGCTATGCTTTTTAAAGAAGGTAGATGCTTACTTATTTTTTTATGCATTTTGACAACTTATTGATTCTAAAAATAATTTCTAGGTTTATCTCTGTATGAGAGCAGATGGATATTTCCTCAAATATCTCCACAGTGAATTTTGAGGAGATGCATCCATTCTTGGGCTTGTTCATTTTCTTTTGTGCACCAGGCTATAGTTTTAAGTATGAATATAATGTTTTGTTACTTGTTAAACAAACCTTCCAAATGAGAACAGCAACTGGGATTGAATAGGTTGTGACCAACCACATGCATGGTGGCTCTTTAATGCCACACTCCCTGTCATTAGAGTGCCAGATTGCAGTGCCTAGTCTCTCTTCTCTGATCCTCAGAGTGAGGAGCAGGGATCTCAGGATGGAGAATTACCTTGAGTGTTAGATACTTTAGTGTGTTGTTCTTCCCTTACTGTTGCAGCTACTGTAGGTTGTTTACTTTTCAAAGGAGAGTCTGGAAAATTTTCATTGCTTGGACTATAATCCCGATATTCTTAAAAGTGGTGTTCGCAGGAGAGTAAAAAACTGCTTGGAAAACTGTTGGCTTTGTTCTGATTAAAGTGAAGCTTGGAAGGCTTAATCTCCATCCAGAGAAAGAGTTTCTCATTTTGCTAGACTTGGTGTTGCTAGACTTGGTGATCTGAGCAACTGTGCTTTATGCTTAATTTAGTACATGTAATCACATCAACAAGGGGCTTCTTTAGGTCTCAGGTTTTGTTCTTGAAATCACAGAGTTTGGGATGTTCCTGAATCAGCAGTGCTACCTCTCATAATCCTGTGCACTGCCTGAAAAGCCAAGCCATAGCTAGTAACTTGGTAGAACAGCAATTCATGAAGCAGAGAGCCTACAGTTAGACAAGAAAATCAACTGGTCTCATATGCAAGTTCTTTATGACCCCAGTCTATAAAACAAACAATTAAACGAATAGTTAATGTACCTGTACTGCTATGTGTAAATAGAGCAGTAACAATTAAAATGCAGACATCAATTGGAGCAGCAACCATTCATCATATTTTTCAATTAAAATAACTATAAAAAGGGAGCACAACGGAGACAAAGTAAATCACACAGATCTGTTCAGAATTGCCTTTACATTCCAGACATTCAGAATTTAGTGGTATGCGTAAACAGGGCCTAAGTACCGTAAAGACACCAGATCACATCTGATCTTGAAAACTAAGCAGGATCAGCCCCAGTTAGTACTAGGATTGGAGACTTTCATGGAGTACCAGGTAATATAGGCTGTATTTCAGAGAAAGAAACTGTCAAAACCACCTCTGAGTATTCCTTCCTTAAAAAAACCCTATGAAATTCATGGGGTTGCCATAAGTCAACAGGTGACTTGAAGGCATATAGACACATAAACAGAATAAATGACGTTTGTTCTTGTCCATATCAGTTTAAATGTTGAACTTCACTCCAGCATGAAAAAATTAAAATCCTTAATAGCCACTAGTAATCACAAAACAGGAGACAATATACAAAAAAAAAAAAAAAAAAAAATTAACTGTGCCTGAATGGTAAGAATAACAACAAAAACTACTGCAAGGAATAATTTTATCTTTCTCGGGTCCTGTTAGTCCCAAAGTGAGAGGCAGAATGTGAAAAGCAATGTTTTTCAAAATAAAATTATCCATTTCTTTTTGACCTTGGCTTTCTTTCTGGCCTCTTCTGTGTTTTAGATTATTTCTCTGTCTTTGCACAGCTCTTTGTAACTTCTCCATATTTGCAGTGATATATTTTGTTTCTTTAGCAGCAGAGTTGTTTATATCTTAATTTCCTGTCTTCTCACCTGACTAAATTCTCTTCATAGCAACTGAGTCCTCTCTTAAGTACAACATGAGATGTCAAGATAGTTCATGTTGCTCATTGGTGCTGCTCACTTTTAGAATTATAATGGTTAGCTGGAATTGGTTGGCTGTTGAGAAATAAAAGAGTAAAAGATGGTGGGAGGGGAGATAGAAACAGAGTGGAGCTCCAGCTGTGACAATGCGACGAGGGCTTTGACAAGCTCAATATTGTAGAGCCTGAAGCATTCAACAGGGAAGTGAATGTGGGATTAGAAAAGCCTTATTTGACTAAAAGCAACCATGAGTAACCATAAATGATAAGACAAGTGGAAATCTGTAATCTTTGTGTGGTTGTATAGGATATTGTCTTATTGTTTAGTGGGATCATGTCTTTGTTCAATAATCCAAAGAGAATGCAAAAATTTTTTAAAGGTGCTGTTAAAAGAAACTGTATCCTAGAATTTACTACATAAAAGATATATGCATTTAATGAGGAGAATATAAATTTACAAAAAATTGTTTAATGCTGAAAATTCATATGCATGTCAGTTTGCATGTTTAGTGGGACTGTCTTCCACAAAAGCTACCGTGTAATATAGAATTATTTGCATTAAATGAGGGCTTTCTGAAAGTTCTTTCATTCTGGACACTGTTATACATATCTGTTTGCATTTTCGTAATGAGAAAGTTAACTGCATGTGTAAAGTTTTCACCTAGTTTCTAAAACATGAATAGAGTTTAATATCTTGAGTGGCATCAATTCAAACCATTTATGCTTCCTGGATTTAAGTGTTTCTCAAACTTTATGAAATTGTGCCTTGTTTCTAAAGTTTCTACAGCTCCCCTCCCATCCAGAATCTCATTGGATATACTTGCCATACTCTTAACATTGGCTGCATTCCTTCTATCCATGCAAGCTGTGGTGTTTTCTGTCACTCCCTATCCTTTGCACACCTCCTTTCCCCACACTTGTCATCTCCAAAGTCTGGGACCAAACTGGGACTCTGTCGTTTGAGAACTTAAAACACCACACTCTTTCTGTCAGTGATTCTAGAATGCTCTCATTCCACAACTTTAGAAAATATGGAATAATACATGTTACAGACCTGGTAGCCATATTTTGTGAAATACGATCCCTACTTCCAGTTTGAGAAACACTGTTAGTTCAGTTTGTGGGAAACACTGAGCTGCATGCAGATTTTTTTTTAGAAGAGTTGGCCTGATTTAACAGCCATTTGCAACCACAGCGCTTTCTGTGTAGGCAGAATGCTTGTTTTCTTTAACTTCAGTTAAGAGAGTCACTCTGTATAGGCATGCAGATTCCACTGAAATTAATGAGAAGTCTCTGTATCAGGAGATAAGTTTGTGTCAGACATGTATAGACATCCACGTACAATGTCTGTAATGCAGGTAGATATGAGGAGTGGCTGTTGACACAGTGCTGCATAAGGAGTACATTTCTTCGCCACGGTTCTGGATTGCTTTACTTGATAGGCAGCTGCTTTGAAGTCTTCTCCTGTGTTAATTCTAGAACAGTTTTTCTCACTGTTCCTACAGACCCATGAAAATCGGTAGAAGTCACTATTTATCATAGCTGTATTAGAAAGGCAAGTGAATTAACTTAGTACCATCCAGGAACACTCTTGCGATTCATGTAATATTATATTTTTTTTCAGATTCCTCAGTTTCCTGTCATTCCTGCAGTTACTCCTCTGGCAGGACTTGACAGCCATCCTCCAAACCTGTCTGACATACCTGCTGCAAATGTGCCCCCTATACCTGCTCCTTCTCAGTATTTTCCTCCAGCTGTGATTTTACCAAGCCTCCCTGTGAACCCTGCTCTGCCACTGACATCAACTTCCCCTGCCCTACCCATGCAAGCGGTCAACCTTCCTCATACTACTGTGGCTTCCTTGGTTTTGCCCTGCCAAACAATTGTGCCAAATATGCCGGCTGCTCCAATACCATTACTTGCTGTGGCTCCATCGGGAGTGCCAGCTTTGCCAACACATCATGCGGTAGCCCAGCTCTCTCAGCAGCAAATGTACCAGGCTACCCTCCAGCAGATAATTCAGAATGAAGTTCTTTCCTCTCCCCATCACACTCAGAACATGCAAGCAGTTTCACAACAGCAGCAGCAGCAGCAGCTGCCTCCACCTCCTCAGTCACTTCAACCAAGCATAATTCATCCTTCAGAACAGACTATGTCTGCATCTGGGGCTGGTAACCAGGTAATCTGTTTGACATTGGATTTTCTTGGCAGTAGAACATAGGAGTATTGCTCCAAATCGTGTTTCTCTAGTTTGCACCATTACTAAATTAGCAAACAAATTCGGGATTTTTTTTCCCTCCTTATGGAGGAAATAAAAATGAAGATTTGGAAAACGAAGTTGTTATTAAAAATCTTAAGACAGAGTGAAGTAGAATAACTGCAGGTGAATCAGGGAGTGAACTGCAGATGATCAGGGAGTGAAAGTATATGAACACATATAAAGCACCCTGCCAAACTCCTATCCCAGAAATGGTTTGAAAAGTTACTGTTTTGGATTGTGACTCCAGAATCGTTAATGGGATATGCTGGCAAGAATGTTCTGTGAGTTTTAGTTAAAAAAAAAAAAAAGTAACTTTCTAATGCTTTACTTGGGAGACCGATTTCCTCCCAACAATGAAGAAAAACTTGCATTTGTAAATGATAATACAGTTGCAGTAGATTAAAAACCAGTGAAATTAAAATGTAATACAAAATAAATAAGCTTGTGAAATATATGTATAGTGGCTTCCAGTATGTTATTGCACACAGAGTGGTATCAAGATAATTCCTTAACACTAAAACATTTATAATTAATACCTGTGTGCATATCATGTTTTGCCAAGCTTCCGTGTTGGACTAAGTCGTATTGACGTGAGGAGGCTTATCTTTGAGTTGATATGGATAGTATCGAACTGTTAGTGTATGATAGATGCTTTATACCCAGAGTTTTCTTTAAATGAAGGAGAATTCTTATAATAAAATAATATTTCTGAAATTGTAAGAAATATAAGAATTATAAGAATTCCTCTTTGTCTAAAGAAAACTCTGAGGTTAAAGCATCTATCGTACACTAACAATTTATATTAACAGAGGATATTTATATAATCGTAAGAAATATCTTCTTTATCATAGCTGCAGATTTTTAGGATAAGTGAAGCACAAGATATGACATTCAATAATTATCAGCATTTGCAAGTGAAGAAGAATAGCAGTTCCTGATTTTAAAAGTTTATCATAAGATATAAAGATAGATAGATATAATACAAATGAGATGTGAGCGTGATTTGAGTGTAAAGGGGTTTATAATAAATATGAAAGCTGTTTAGGAATGGCTTGCTAAAAATGGGAATTTTTTTATAAGAAAACATTGCATTTTATCACATCGTCCACCTTCTTAAAATCCATAACATTCCATTTCAGTCTGTTGTTCTGTACTTCTGACTTTACTGTACCTAAATTTCTGTCTTCAGCCTTATATTTGGTACCTAAATATTGTTTGTGAAGAAAAATATGTGCATTTGAATACCAGGCAGCCTCCACTGAACCAATGGCTTCATCCCCATTGGCTTCCACAGTAGTTGCTCCAGGCCCTGTAGTTCTCTAAGCATGTCACATATCTTATACTGACATACCTGTATCAGTTTTGACTCAGATTCATGACATCTTATCTTATCAAAAGATACTTGTGGTACATTATTAGCAGTCTTGAGCAGAAGGTGTTTAAAAATATGTATTGGCCTTTTATTCTTGGTGAGGGGAAGATGGAGAGAAAAAGCAGCATCCCAGCATGCCTCTGTCCCAGTGATTGCTGCTACTAGTTTCTCTTTTCATATATAAACATAATTCTGCTTTTTGATTTATTAATCTTATTGAAATGCTTTAAAATGGATCAAAATAGATAAAAAGTATTCAATCTTCCTCACTTTTGCATAGTACGTGGAAATTGTGAAACAGCTGCTGGATTGGACTTCCCTGCTGACACAGGCCTTGCAAGGAAGCTTTATCTTCCTTGCACTGTGATTGCACTGTGGTATTAACCATTAATGAACCTTGGAAATATGGCTTAATATCTTTAAATGATTTTAAATTTATTTCATATAAAGAATGCTGAGAATGCAGCCTATTTTTTCTGTGTTGGTGTCATAGCTGAGTTGCAATATATACACACACAGACACACACTATTATAAAACACATGCAAACATCTATTATATGGCAGTTTATTAGTACTAAAAGTGGTTCTCT
Source organism: Cyclura pinguis (assembly GCA_030412105.1). Lineage (NCBI taxonomy): Eukaryota > Metazoa > Chordata > Lepidosauria > Squamata > Iguanidae > Cyclura > Cyclura pinguis. Next base: position 84,077,004 of record CM059600.1, read on the forward strand.
TTGTCTTCTGTGCTTTTCCTTGCTGCTGCTGTCTCCTCTGTCTGTCTGTCTGTCTGTCTGTGTGTCTTCTGTATCCCATCCCTGCTTCAGTTTCCCCTTCAGGTAAAGCTTGATTCTGTAATTTTGGCTTCATGGACCAAGGGGGAAACCTGCATAATGATGTTCCCATGCTTTATGCTGTTAACAAAAACATATTTTTATATAAATATATAATTATAGGTTGTTTGATGTATACATCAACAAAAGAAATTGTAGTACAAACTCAGCGCCTCCCCTTAAGAAAAAGACTTTTGTGGTTGGTTATGTAGCTGTGAAGCTTCCAGTTATATGTAGCCTTCATGCATAATCTTCATGGCAAAGTAAGAGGAATAAATTCAGATCACCCCCTCATATTTACAAAATTGGTAAGAGAGAACTATGTCTTATAACTTCAAGAGTTTGAGTTGATTCCAAGCTACACTATAGCTCATCAAGTGTTCCACAACTGGTCACCATTACATGTTCTGCAAATGGTGTTCATGTAGCATTGAGTTCCTGTGTCCTGTTCAAACATTTTAATTGCCTTAAAGGGGTATCACTTTATATAAAAACCTAACTCCACAATGTAATCATTGTGTGAATATGTGATATCTATCTTTCGTATGTTGTTTGTTAAAAATCTACATCCGGCATGTCAACCTAGTTCACAAAAATAATGAATGGATATTGTGATGATTTGAAATGCAACTGCCTTCAGCTCTTTCAGATAACTAAGCATCCTGTTGTAATCTTCCCCATATCTTGGTAAAAGTAGGTCTCTGTAGCAAATGGTAAGAAACATTATACAAGATACAAGGTTTATATAAGTGGAAAATTATCTTAAGTACCTTGCCTCATAGATCTATAGTATGAATATGGAGTGGATAACTGATATGCAGGAACTTGCCATACATATTTTATGATTTACAACACACCACATTTTAACTTTTTACAGTGGTGTGAAAATGTTTAGACCCCAGAATTGAATTATTGCATGTGAGCAGCTGGCCATGGTAGCAATTTTCACTTGAGTTGCATTTCATCACCCATGACATCATTGTTTGTGTGAATTCCCTCCTCTCTCCCTCCCTCCTTCCCTCCCTCCCTGCCTGCCTTCCTTCCTTCCTTCCTTCCTTCCTTCCTTCCTTCCTTCTGTCCTTCCAATAATACATAAATGCAGTTTCATTACAGAGTAATCTAAGGATTTTATTGATAAGGATTTATTTTTAATAATATAGGATTAGATAAGGGAGTGATTAGTATCCTAACAGAATAGATCCTAATAACAGGTGTCTGCTGTATCAAAACAGATAATTGGACACCCACAGTATGCTATGGATATTGGAACCCAAATTCCCACATTACCAGTGCAACCTTCTGCCGTTATGTCACCACCTTTGCAATTGCAGCCTGAAGTATTGCCTCCCTGCATTGGCCCAGAAGGTCTTTCACAGAACATAATTACTGCAGCTAGCGTGGCAATGCCAATAGATCATGGTCTGCCTGTACAGTCTACTGGTTATCTGCAAACTCAGCCTGAGAATCACCAGCCTCTTGGCCAGCAGGTTCCAACTTCATGCCCAGTTGTCCCGCTGACAACAGAATCTTCACAAGAGGTATTACATATTTCTTATTATTATGTGCTTCTTACTAATGAATGTTTGATGCTGTTGAGTATGAGCAAATTAATTGATGCACTTGGAAAAGCTCTTTTCTTGATCCCCTAAGTAATATGTGAACAGATTCAGTGTGTCTTTAATGATTCTCATTGGCTGCATTTCACTGGCATTTAATGTCAGTCCTGGGAAATCATTCAAATTTTGTTAGTTTTCATAGTTTTATTCTGAGTAGCTTCCTACCTACCTGTGTTGAATTCCTTCATTTAGTTTCCTTTATAAAACTGTCACAGGAATAATACACAAGCATTTACATTTTAAAGAGTAAGCATTTGTAAGTCTTTGGACAGAAACTGCCATTGCAGGTATTGTCAGTAGACCTTTCCTGTATCAGTTGCTAGTACATGGTAGTTCTTATTTAGAAAACAAGCTGTAACATCTATTAATGTGCTTTTTTTAAAAAAGGTATGCTCAAAAGACAGACTGAGCTGCTGACACAAGGATTTTTTTAAAAAATTCAGCTATTGAAATCAGTGGGGATTAAGGGAACTCCACCACGGTTGGAGTTGTGCTCATAGTACATGAAAAAATACATTTATTTAGCAAGCAATTTTGTGGCATATCTGCTCATAAATAATTTCTTTGTCTTTACATTGTAGGAGTCTGCAATACTGGAGAAGCAACAGTCACTGTCACAGAGCTGTGAAAGGTACCTTTACCCAAATTCCTACTAAGCATAGGGATTCTGGAACATGTTCTAGAATGTGCATTAAGTTCATGTGAGATAGCAACTGTATTTCTTAGGCACTGCCATGTGTAAACTAAAAATGTAATATGGAATATACCCAGCACTGCCCTATGGCTGTATCTTGCATGAGATTTGAAACATGATGAGCAAATTATGTTTCAGTTCTTCATTATTGATCTCTTCATCAGAACACCATTTGAAAAGCAACACTCCAGTGCCTCCATACCTTCTGTTCCATTGTGCTAACATGCACAAAAATGCAAAGCATGTAGATATTTTGTAGGTAGTGTGAAGCCTATGGAAAAGAGAGTGAGAGTGAGAGCACTGACTTGGTATAGGTAGGGTGTTTTTTTTTATTTATTTATTTGAATGGCTTCTGTGAGCTTCAAGCATGGATGAAATTTTGACCATCAAATCTCAACTTTTTATTGCAAATATCTTATGACCATTGGGGAAAAAAAGCCATCCTTATCCATTACAAAAGGCAACAGCTGGGCAGTACTTTTACACAGAAGCAAATGTGGTAGCTTCCATATTTTTGTGGCATCTTTATAGGTCCTGATAATGGATCTCCCCTCAGTCACTGTAAACTCAAAGTAAACAGTGATTTAAGACTCACCAAACCAAATATAGTTGGTCCTCCACTTTTGCAGGTTCAGTATTTGCGGATTTGATTGTTTGTGGGTTATTTTATTTCATTTATTTTAAAAATAATATTTTATTTATTTTAAAAAATCTTACTGTATGACAAGGCAACCCTGTCATAGAAAAAATATGTTCTCTTTTAGAATCTCTAGGCCCTCCAGTGTGATTCTATGGTTCCCTTACACTAGAAGACCTTGAGATTCCTAGACAGGACACTTCTCTAGGCATTGCTAGGTCCCCCAACATGACTCTGTGGCCTACATCCTCTAAAGCTGACCATAGAATTGTGCTGGAGGACCTAGATATTCCTAGAGAAATGTTCTCAGGTTAAAAACAATGTGCTCACTATTTTTATTTTATTCATATTTTTCCTGTTCTCATGGGGGTCTTGTGCCCCTAACCGCCGCAAAAGTGGAGGGCTGACTTTATAAGCCCATGAGTATGCATTTTTTAAGTGATGCTGACTGTACCAAGGAAGAAGGGCCCCATACCTTAGAGAGTAGGCAACTGTTCCTTGCCAAAACCACCATGACATGACAGACACTGGTAAAGGCATTGCCTCCTTGCATTGCTCCCATACCACCTTTATCTGACATACCAGCTGCCACTGACCTTAACATTCTATAACTATTGTAAACATTTTCTTTTGATAATAATGACTACTGGAACAACCAAATCCTTGTCATTCTGAGAAAAATATGCTTTCATGTTTGCTTGCATTAATGCAGGGATGGGAATTATGCAGCCTTTTTGGTTTGTTAGTTTTATCTTCTTTTAATTTCTATGCCTTTTCTACTCAATACTGCAAAGCTATATGAGTCCTGATGTTGCTTCTGGAAAAGAGATGAGTGATAGCTTTGAAGGAACAAGTGGAAGTGGAAAACAGGAAGGAAAATCTTCAAAGAAACATAAGAAATCAACACGTACTCGTTCTCGTCAGGAGAAATCCAACAGGCCCAAACTGACAATTTTAAATGTAAGTTAGTTACCTTTGTTCGGGATTTATTTATATATTTGAAAGTGTTTGAAATAATTACTTGTTCTTTTTATAGGTATGCAACACAGGGGATAAGATGGTGGAATGTCAGCTAGAAACACACAATCACAAAATGGTTACATTTAAGTTTGATTTAGATGGAGATGCTCCAGAAGAAATTGCTACTTACATGGTAAGATCTTTCTTGCCTTGGGACTTTTGGAATATCACTGAAACTTGAGTCACCCATTTGTATACTGCGCAGTAATTCTTGTACAGTTAGAAAAAACTACTTGAGATCATTTGGAAGCATGCTGTTGAAGAGCTGGATAATTTTATTTCAACATTCTGTTTCTGAATATGCTTTCAGTCTGTGAGCAGGGTAACGAAGCTACAGAGGGTGTTGTCTTGACTAACTATCAATAAGCTACTGCTGCAGTTTTCTCTTTGTTTAGGGAGCTGGCCATGGAAGTAATAATTTTGACCCTTGCTATTTGTCAGTAATATGTAATTTCTGTATCCAGAATTTACTTCTGGGGCATACATAGATTTGCTTTGAATTGGTTCAGAAAAGTTAAATATCTCTCGATATTTTTCTGGTAATAGATTCAAGTAAAATAAGGGCAAGTTGAAAGTTCCTAACAACTTATCAGCTAGTGCTTGTAATTTGTACATATCTGCTAGAAGCCTTTTTATGTAGGTCAGGTCAGGTAGCAGGTTATGTCAGTTACATAATAACAATGAGTAATTTATCTAGTTTGTATCAGAAATATTTGGCGTGGAAAGATTCATTTTGATCAAGTCCAAACCATACACTGTAGCACAGAAACACTCTTTTTTGATGGATGTAAAACTCTTTGCCCCGGTATATTTTCAAAGAAAGACATTACAGTTATTTGAAGAACCTATGGACTAAACACAGTTCTTAAAAATATGTTTGTGTATTCATATAGGTAGAAAATGAATTTATATTGCCTACTGAGAAAGAAATATTTATTGAGCAACTAAAAGAAATAATTGACAAAGCAGAAGATATGCTAAGTGAAGACACAGAAGGGGAAAGAAGTTCTGATCAGGGTGCAAGCCCTCAACAAGATATTTACAGGATAGAAATCAATGAGGTATTTTTTAATAAACAAAGGTGCATGATAACTTTGTAGCTTAATTTAATTAGCATGTTTAATCACTTCTTCAGTATGTAATTTTTGAGTAAGCAGGTTTCAAATAGAAATGTTTCTAACAATAACTACCTGTAGGGTACTAATGGTCTTTTTAAAATTTTTAAACAGGAGAATCGGCAATCCCAAGCAAGAATGCCAGTGTATCAACAGAATGGTAAAAGTGTTTCTATTAATCTATGTATGTGTGCATGAGTCATCCCAAAAAGATGATGTCATTTATTACCTATATTGATTATCAACATTTACCCATTTTGAGATGATATCATCTGGGCCAACAGAGCATGAAACATGCCCTAACAGCTGAGATTTGGTTAGAGTTATCATATCCACAGTCCTCCAGCTTCTACTGGTCTATCAAGTGATACCATAACATTAAGACTACGGGAAATGAAGGTGCTTAGTGATTTTTATTATTTCAGATAATCTTTGTTCCTTATTCTTCTTTATTCTGCCAAATCAGTTAACGACTTCATAATAGCATATTCCAGATGGTACTTTGATCTATGAGAGATGCTTTTCCATGAATGTGCATGTGCATGTCTGTCCATATTAATAAAGATGGGATAAGTATCAATGGTGGCTTTTTCATATGGATATTAGCTTTGGGCAAAAAATAAGAATAAACTTTGAGACATGTCTTCAATAACACTGTGCATAGTTATTGTATTCGTCATACAAATACTACTTGGGTTTTTTGTTACTGCTCTCTAAGACTACAGTTCTGTGCATAACTATTTTGTAAATTTTGTTTAGCCTTTTTTTATATATTTGTTCTTACTGTACTTTTGCTAGTGTCTACTCTTAGATAGGCATTCCATTAGTCCTACCTGAAGTAGAAAAATAGCAATTGATAGGACTTCATTAGAGCTAACAACTCCCATTCAGTTCAAAGGGTTCACTCTAAGTAGAGCTATATATTATTATTTATTTTATTTATATCCCACTTTTCCCCCAATATGAGACACAGTGCAGCTTACAAGACTGATTAAAACATAATTTAGTGAAAATCAATCATAGTTGTAGAAAACAATTTTTAAAACAATTAAATAGTCATATTCAAAACAGCACTGGATTAAAAATAATTTAAAAGCATTTAAACCATAACCAGTGAGAGAAAATGGTTAACACCCCCAATTTAAAAACATTTCTGTAAGAACCAGTTAATGTCCAGATGCCTGTCTAAAGGGGAAAAAAAACTTTCCTAATGTAAAGAGAACAAAAAGGAGGCCACACTACCCTCCTATGAAGGGGAATTCCACAGCCTGAGAGCTGCAACTGAGAAGATCCTTTCTTATATCTCCACCAAATATGCTTGTGACTGTGGTGGCACCAACAGAGAACCTTTCCCTGAGTATCTAAAAACTCAGGTAGGCTTATATAGAGATATACCGTCTTTGATAGTCTGAACTTAAGCAATATAGGGCTTTACAGGTTATAACCAGCATTTGGAATTACAGAATAATACTGGATTTAGCCCTGCTTTTTTTGGGGGGGGGGGGGGTAGTGTGTGAAACATTATTATTAAATTATTTATAAATATAAGTTTTTCTTTTTAAAATTAAGATTTGGCTTCAAGAATAACGCTAGCCTTTGTCTTAATTTTCATTAATTCAATTAAGCTTATGGAGGCATCATCTTCAAATGTTGGAGTTCTGAAATAGTATTATTACTGCAACAGCTAGCAGTAGTAGTAGTAGTGGTATTAGTTGTTATGAGTTGGAGTAATAGTCTCTTCTTGCCTTTGAGAGGTATACAGACTTTGAAAAGCTTTCTTTTCTGCTTAGTTCTACATACAGGGAAGCGTTGGTTTATCATTTGTCCTGTTGTGGAAAATCCAGCTGCTGAAGCCCCAGAATTCTCTTCATCTGTTCCTCAGACTTCAAAACAGAGTGAAGCCCCAGGTACACGCGAATGTTATAAATTTAACTCTGTGCCTTTAGACACCTGTCTTCAGAGTATCTTCAAGACAGGAAAAAAAAATGAGAGGATAGGAAAAATTACAGAAAGAAGTCATTTAAAGCAGCGTTGGCTGTTTCTTCTTGTTGTTTTTACTTGTAAAGCACCGTGTACATTGATGGCATTGTATAAATAAACAATAAGCATCAGCTTCATAAGGACCTGGATGCTAAAATAGTGGCATTGACAACAAGTCTGTAGTTGTTCAGGGGATATATATGGTCACCACTGCCTGACAGAACACAGCCAAAAAAGCAGAAGCAGGAACAAAGAAATATCATCCAGAAATGTGTGTGTCCCAGCGGTTTAAAGTAGCAATTATCTTTCCAGGCACTTGTTTGAACCGTTCATTACCCAGGGGGATTGGAATAGCCAGGGGCAAGCAGTACCACTTGTGAGAACAAGTGAAGAGTCAGTTTAGTGTCAACCTTGCTATATATGGAGTGCACATTTATGGACATTTAACTTAATCCTGTCTTGATTTACATATGCGGAAGCAATTGCAGTTCGTCAAACAAATGAATTTTAAAGACCCATGTAATACACACAACCCCTCCTTACTAATCTCAATTTTCCAGCTGGCTGAAATGGAGCTGTGCATGATTACTGCTAATAGCCAATAAAAATGCAATATATTTCACATTAGAAAATATTGCTAGGTAGAATTGCTGCAGTTAGTGAGAATAGCCCTTCTTTTAATATCACATTTCAGCTGGGCATTTGGCTTCAAAGCAAACTGTAAACATTATTTTTGCTTATTTCAAGAGAATAATCCCAAACAAAATTGCTGTAATATGAGAAGAGGACTTAACTTGCCTAATTTGCTGGGGTTTTATTTTCTGCTGAGCTATTTCTGCTGTACACTGCTATGTGCAGATCAGATTTTAATGCCTAGGTTTTTACAAAGGAAGGCATCCTCTGAAGTCAGAGTTGTTATCTGTTGCTTTTGTTATTTGCAGATCTAGAGCAGTCGGATGATCAGCAGCAGAGTTCTGCCATAACAGACAAACAAACAAGCATGGCTTATCAGCAGCTTTCAAGTCAAAGGAGTGCCTATGAAAGCCCCAGAGGAACACCTCCTCCTTCTCCTCTCACACAAGCCTCTGCTCCACCTGCATCAACCTCCCTTTCACAGGTCCAGCCAGAAATATCCATGGCAACACCCCCAGCAATAGCTCCAGATCCTCTAGCAGAGATTGCTGAAAGTAGTGGTCAAAGAGAATGCCCTCCACTACAGCCTGTAGTACCCAGTCAGTCTGTGGTACCCAGCCGACCTGATACCCCTGTCCGTAGTGCCACATTGCGTGAAGAGTCTCAGCCACCTCTAAATCCCCCACTGCAGGCACGGCAGCAAATAGATGAAAATGCTTGCGTCCCCAGTGTGGAGGCTGAGCTCAGAACTGGTGGGCTGCCAAAACAGGTTCAGCCTATTCCTGCACAGACAGCAGATGTCTGCCCACTCCCTTTTGTCCCTGATGCTATGATTTTGGAACATCAGCCTCCCACACAAATCCCCAGTTTACCAGACAACAGTCAACCTAGCCAGATGCAGCATTCTTTTGTAGGCCAGATACTTCCTATGACTGCTGTTCCTGATCCTCTGATTCCTGCAGCGCCTCAGATTTCAAGTCCCCCTCCCATGTCTGTAGCTGCACCCCAAATTCCCCTGCTGCCAACCCAATCCCAGCCTGCACCATCCACTGGCCTTGCTGTAGGCGCACCTCAGCCACCTTGTGCAGTAGAATCAGATGGTGAAGGACCACCCAGAGTTGATTTTGCTGACAACACAATAAAAAGTTTGGATGAAAAACTGCGCAACCTGCTGTACCAGGAGTACATCCCAACATCTTCTGCATCAGCTGCAACACCAGACAGCTTGGTACCTTCAGAGCAAGGGGATGGTGAATTTAATTTGGCGCCTTTGCCTCCACATGTGCTGGATTTGAAAGTCCCTGCAACTGGCATGGATGTTCATGCAGCTGAAGACCAGCTTGTAACAAGCACATCATCTCCTGTTCTGGCAAGTACATACATTAGTCCACGAGTCATGCAAACATCTACTGAAAATGTTGCCTTTAGTGCTGATGGGACTCTCAAATCAGAATTCAAAACTGATGATCCAGTACTGTTATTCTGTTGTAACAAGTGTCACAAAGCAAAATGCATGATTGTCCATTATTGGTGCAAAGTGTGTATATCACCAGTGGACAATCATGAGCAGCTAGTGGACCATATTAGCCCCTAACCTTGGAGGGCTGTACCCCCAGCCCCCCCCCCAAAAATCCTCAAAATGCTAGCAAACATCCTCTAGGGAGCATAGGGACATTTTGTCATGTTTTTGGTTCTCTGGGCCATTTTAGGCCAAACAAAGGTCTTTGATATATATCTATATTTTAAAAAGGCCTACCCTAGGTCTAAAATGTATGAGGAGAGGCCAGAAATATGCCAAAAATGTCCCAAAACCTCCAGAGGGCATTTGGAAGCCCAACAACAAAAATATTTTGAATTTTTTTCTACATATGGGAAGCCTCAGGCCACACTTTGCCAACCCTGGAATATATATAAAACAAAGATATGCCTTATTAGTTCATTGTTGCACCTTATTCATTCATAGGCCCTTTTCGCACGGCGTTTTTTAAGCGAAAGGGTCCCTTGAGCGTCACGTAAATGTGAGGAGCAGTCCACACGATGCACTCACATTTATACGACGCTCAAGAGCCTAACGCGGACCGCGCATGCATTTTTTTATTTTCGGCTTAAAGCCGGAAATGCTGCACAGTCGCACATCGCTCCGAGTCCCCACATGCACTTACCTGCCCTGCGGAGCCTCTGGAGCCGGGCCGGTTGCGCTTCCTGCCCCAGCGCAGCCTGCAGCTCCCAGGCTGCACTGCGGAAGGGGCGGGGCGTTCGCGCGACCGGCAAGCCAGCTGTGGCAATGAAGGAGCAGGGATGTGAGTGCCTCGCACAAGAGGCTGCTCGCGCGAGCGCCGCCCCCCACCTCCGCGAACATGTAAAGTGCGGAAAGGGCCATAGTGGTGATCCTTAAATATCTAGTTGCATTTATTATTTTATACCACCTGAAGATATGTTTGTCAATAGTATAAAATCCTTTTCTACTGAAAGCAGAAACATACAAACCTGAGGTACTTACCTCACATCTAAATTTTAAATATTAATATTTTAATAAAAATAAATAAATATAAATATGTTACCACTGACACCTGATTTTCTGACATTTGGTGATTTTACAGCATATTTTAGACATACAAAAAACACCTTATACTAAAAGATGGCTTATGTCAGCATTGGAATGAAAGTGAGCTAGATTGGATTGACAGTTTCATGTCCCTTTTTTGAGATGGATTGAGTATTATGTAGTCCATAGGAGTTTTGATAGGTGAGATTAAAATAGGCTTTATGTCCTATATGTACAGGAGAGTGCCCTTCTAGTGGATTCTATCCTATAAATTCAAGGAGCAATCAAGTTCTGAGAAAGCATTTGAACAATTATCCTAGATGACAGTGGCCCAGTAATACAATGGGAATTACAGCTATGTAAATTGCTTTTGCTCCTTCTCAGATATATACCAAAGCTTGATGGTAGTGCTGGTAGTAGGGAATCTATGGATTCATCTTAATCCTTTTGTGTTAGGGGAACTTTTCAAAATGAAACTGAGATTCCATTAGAACTTACAATCATAGAATCATAGAGTTGGAAGAGATCACAGGGGCTCAGTCCAACTCCGTGCTATGCAGGAACACACATCAAAGCACTCCCAACAGATAGCCATCCAGTCTCTGTTTAAAAACCTCCAAAGAAGGAGACTCCACCACACTCCGAGGCAGCATATTCCACTGTCGGACAGCTCTGACCATCAGGAAGTTCTTCCTGAGGTTCAAGTGGAATCTCTTTTCCTGTAGCTTGAATCCATTGCTCCTTGTCCTAGTTTCTGGTGCAGTGGAAAACAAGCCTGTTCCCTCTTCGATATGGCAGCCTTTCAAATATTTGAACATGGCTATCATGTTCCCTCTTAACTTTCTCTTCTGCAGACTAAACATACCCAGCTCCCTAAGTGCCCAGAACTGCACATAGTATTCCAGATGAGTCTGACCAAGCAGAATAGAGTGGTACTATTACTTTCCTCAATCTAGACACCAAGTGAACTTGCTGACAATAAAATCTTCACTTCAAATTTTTATACATAATTTAGCTAATGTTTACCTCTAGAATATCGGGTTGAGATCTGACATTGCATTTGTAACTATGTAAACATAGTTGAATTCAAGGGAGCCATTCCATGCTATGGAGGTCTCTGGTGCAGACTGGTGGGGGTACTTCACCATGCATAGCTAGTCCCCACCCACCTCCACTCATCACATTGCGGCTCCCATTTAAGGTGGGTTCTAGGAGGTATTTACAACTGTAGCAATAGTGCCACAGTTGTGAAGTCATACCGTAGCTGAATATAAAGCAGTTACAGATCCATACCTCTGGATTATGAATCGGTAAATGCCATGCAAGATGTCAGCCTTGGACTTTACTGTTTATGGTTTGTCAGTATCTACTAACTTAAGATAATGCAGAGACTGGAAAAGGAAGAAATACAAAATATAAATCAGACTTATTTTAGGACAAAATATAAAAATAAGCTTGAGAGGCTCTGCATACTCATACAAATTAAACTTTCTGCTTGGTCTTAGCATTTAAATCTTGATCCTTCTGCTTTAAAGGTGGGGAAATCAGATGTTACGGACACCAGCCTCCAGTCTTCAGAAATAAGCCATGGGTCAACAGGAAGAGCAGGTAGCAAAATATGAAACAATTTTGATGTCTGTACTTTCTTACAGATAGCATTGCACTAACTAACATTAAGGATGTACACAAATCATTGAGACTTATCTAGATGTTATCATTAGGAGATCTAATAATATGGTTTGTATTATAGCTTTTTATGGCAGTTTCAGCAGAGATTCAATATCTTACCATTATTCATATGTAGCTACTGACACACAGTGAGTTCTCTGTGCTGGAGCAAAATGCATAGGAATGGGAGGGAGAACTCTGGAGGACGAAAGGAAGGCTCCCGTGAGCCTTTCTCTACCCCCATTCCCTTCCATTTTGCATGGGAATGGGAAGTGGGGTGCTCTAAAAGGGGAAAAGAAGGCTTGCACGAGCCTTCCTCCTCATTCCCTTCCATTTTGCCTTGGCACAAGTTCTCTGCACAGGGGCAAAAATGCATGAGAATGGGAGGAGGAGAATGTAGCTGGAGGGAGGCATGCACGCTTGCAAATAATCAAATTCACGTAGGTCAGTTCCCATGAATGTGGAGGGAGGAATATACTTGTATATGCTAATAAAATGTTACATTCTGGACCATATGGTGGAAAAGTGTGATCTTGCTTATGACCTCACATAGAAAGTATAAGAAAATATTGTCTGAACCAGTTATTTTCCAGGTGTTGCTGGAAAAACTGGAGATGCCATTGGCATTAATCATGACAAAAAGAAGCGATTCCAAACTTATATTTTTCTTGAACAGCAATTTTGTGCATTACAGATCACCTGGATTCTGACTTCCCATCTCTGCCCCCAAACAGAAAAAAAATCGCTTTTCATGAACAATCACTTTGTATAATTTTCTGAGAAATAGCTGCATTAGTCTGTTTCAGTATAAAACAAAAAGAAATAAGAATAAAAATAAGTGGACTAGGAAAAAAACACACAAAGAGGAATCTTATTTGTGGAATACTATGAGTCTTTAAAAGATTTTTAAGTTTATTTAATAAGAGTGTACAAGACATTGAGGGATCTTTCATGCTAAAAATCCCAAGCAACTGGAAAATATAGACAAAGAGATAACTACTTGCTTGCTCTCTTACTAGACAGTAACTAACATGTACTGTCATTGCAGTCTCACCCAGCAGCCATAATCTGTTTTTATAAATATGGCGGAGTGAGGGAAAGCTCATTCATTCATAACCATAGAACCATTTCCTTAGAGCATGATTTAACTGCCAGTTGCATGAAGCCTGTTCCTAATCATTTAGAGATTACTATCTTAACACTCAGTTGGGACCTTTCAATTTTTTAAAAGTGGTAAATGTAAAAAAGCCCACTGACTTAATCATTCTTCATGTGGCATTAAATGTTTGAATAGTATGATCATCTGTATGGCCTAATTAACCTTTCCTGCATAATTTCAGTGCTATAACATAAGCTCAGAAAGTGACCATGAGATGCATGCAGCTTCTTATCAGTAATACATATCATGTTCAAAACCAAGCTGCTTTATTAATATTATATTTACAATTAAATATGGATCAATGAAAGTAATCTGGCATAGAACGGGAGAAGACAGAACATCTGCATGACCTTGAGAAGTGAGCAGTTGCATTTTGTAACTACACTTTCCACAAATGCTCTCCTTCAGGAGGTATATAGGTTAAATAAGGTCCTGTTTTGAAAAATCCATTGCACATAGGATCACACCATTTGATATCCTTTGTTCTAGTTGGATATAGAGCACATAAAGTAAATTCACACACACACACACACACACACACACACACACACACACACAGAGTGTGTGTATGTACATGTGTTCATGTACACACCCAAAAAGGTTTTATATACAAACAAGACACTAATACATGGATGTCTGTCACATCTTGAGGACAGTTGTGGACTCACTGTGAGTGGAACAAGGATTATGATATGGCTCCCATAAAGCCCCTTTTAAAGGCCAAAAGGCAGGACACAAACTATTTTGTAAATAAAAATTAAATTTAGTAAACAGAGCTGTCCCTCTGATTTTCCTTCAGACCTTCCTAATCTTTTTCATTAACTTCCACATATCTGTGTTACGTGCGAAATGCCCAGTTTGTTGCACCGAACATACATTTGAATATTTACTTATTCTCAGCAAGTATATTGTGATGGTTTCAGGATTTGTATCTGCCTTCATTAAATTCATGTAGATGTGAGCTACAATCCTGCACTTCAGTGTATCCTATTGAGAACTAGGCTACAGGCTGTTATATTGAACCTTGTGCCCATGATTCCATTAACTAAAGATTCAACATTATTCAATTAAGTAGTTCGTTCTCAAATCTAGCTATCCAGATGCATGTGCGTATTTTTTGTTTCCAATGTATTAAACAGGTCAAGCTTCAGCTTCTGTTACTTCAGCTACTGCTGCCATATCATCAGGACTCCCTCAGGTATAGTAAATTTAAAATTTACTGCTGTGCTGTTCTTCTTTTTAAATTTTTTTAATTGCATTCCTCAACCAATTGGAACTAATGAATGCCACTGTGAATTCCTGTAAGAACAAATATTTTAAGGCTGATGGCATGTTCTCCTACTAGACCATTTTCCTATTTTGTTATTTCAGGTTGCTGTTCCATCATCAAAAGTAGATGACCAGAAAGATGTTTCTAACAGGAATGAAAAGGAAAACACTCTAATATTACTTGAAGAGAAAAGTAAATCTCAGAAAGATGACTCTGTAGACTTCAGCACAAGTGCAAAGCAAGTTGAAACAGATAGCAGTACACCAGCAAAAACAATTGGCAGGTTTTCAGTGATTAGCACACAGGATGAGTTAACCTTACCATCAGTGCAATCCTTGAGATACTCTGCACCACCAGATGTTTATCTGGATGATCAGCCTTCTAGTCCTGATAGGAAGACCTCTCTGCGGCGTGTGCAGACAGCATCCTCTGTTGATCTTCTTTGTGGTCATGATTCAAGTGATTCTGGGGATGAATCTCTTCAGAGAAAACCAACTGCAGCTCCCTCATCGCCTCAGAGCAGTAGTGCAGGAAATGACCATGTTAAAAAGCACTCCTCTTTTCTTCAAAAGACTGGAAAGTCAAGCTCACAAGCTCTTGACTCCCCTAATGGTCATGGGTCAAAAATACCAACTATCAATGTATCTTCTTTCCACTCACACTCATCATATGTGAGCAGTGACAATGATTCAGAGTTTGAAGATGCAGACATGAAAAAAGAACTGCAGAGCCTGAGAGAAAAGTATGTTGCATTTTCATCCATATATGAAGGTTCTTTTGGACACTTATGTATAGGCCAAATGCTATGTTCTTAAGAGTTCTTAGAGAATTTACCAATTGGACCCTTTTATATGCCTGTTTGCCACAAATTGGGATTCCAAATATTCAATGTATAAAAGTATCTTTTCTATGCCTCAGTTCTCACCGAGGTGGGAAACCTGTAGTTGGGCTGTACCACTGAAGAAATACAGATGGAACACATCTAGTCTGTGCAGTCTACCTCAGGGCTGGGCAAAGTGCAGCTGCCAGAGCAGTTCTCCAGCATTCTCATGCATTTCATGAGTTCATTTGCAAAAAACAACTAGTCATGTTCCAGATGCCAAAGTTGACTGTTTAAAGCTTGTTTGAAGCTTTCTGGGTCCTGTTTTAGACTTCAAATAGCCTTAAAAACACAAAAGTGTGTGTGTGGGTGTGGGTGGATGTGTATGTTTGCACGTCCTAAAGAGCTACTAAAACAGGCCCATGGGTCTTCAAAATTGCTTTTAAATTACCAGTCCCCCGAGATTTCCAAAGGCTGCAAGTAGCCATTGTTTTGTGACCAGAATAATTGTGATGGGTGTGTGTGTGTCAGACATAGCCTGCCAAGATCCAAAGGTGGGTGAAAAGGTTCTTCATAAATTTGTAAGTTTCCCAGCTTTGATCTACAGTGAAAGATTTTGTATGGAGACAAAATTAAGTAATGTCTGAAATGGTAGAATCAAGACACAGCTTTACTTGGTGTAAACTAAGCCTATGTCAGATGGTCTGAGATAATCACAGTGGTTCCCTTCACCATATATTTAATTCGTCACGTCTCTGCTATGTTTATATTGTATCCAGTGCAACTAGATAAATAATGCATGGATACCTGAATAAGTTACTAGACTTTTCAGAGTTATACAGTTCTGATTATATATCTATAAGAACTACATTTTGTTGAATATGCATCTGTCTGTATAGTTGATCAGTTTTGTCATTTAGTTCATTCATTCACTTCATTTAATGCTTTTAAATTAAGAGAAATATTGGTTTTACTGTATGATATGTGGAAGTGAATAGCTTGCAATTTTTTGTAGTATTCAGCCTAGGTTGGGGTTGACCTTCTCATATGAAGCAAAATAGTGTGTTGTGAGAGAATGCCTTTCAAAGGCATCCTGTCCCTCCTCTTTTAGCTCTCCCTTCTCATATATCTCCTCAAACCCTTCCTTTTCCTTTCTATCTCTCTGGTTGAGTTTGGTGTCCTGTTGTACTCACCTATCTCCACAGGCCCCCTTTAACATGTCCTGGCAGCCATCACTCCTGGTATTTTTCTTCCTTTCTAGCACAGTTTCAACCTATATTGCTCTTCTGGCTGCTTCCTTTCTGTTACTGTTTCACCCGTTCTCAGAAAAAAAACAAACCATGTTGTCCCTTGATCTATGCATCCTGTCACCTAATTTCTCTTCTCTTCTTTTATCTTCAAACTACTGCAGTGTTTTTCTTAACACACACTTTCTAGATTTTCTTTTCTACAACTGTGCTCTTGACCTTCATCATTCTGCCCCCACACCAGAATACCACTGATACCACTCACATATTCAAAAATTTCTGTTCGTTCAGTATGCTCCTTTACTTGGTTAGTCTTCAAGGAGCCACAAGCCCCTCTCTATCTTCCTTTTTGTCTAAGATTACAGTGATTCTGTTTCTAGAGGGGTTTCATTCTACCTTTAGATGGCTTTCTTCCTACTTGCCTCATCTACTTTTTCATTGTTTCCACATAGTGAACTTCTTCCACTATCTTCCCTCCTCAGTTATGATCCTCTTAGCCCTCTCCATTCACCATGTTTAAGTAGCCTCATTCTATTCTTGTGGCTTTTAATCTTAATGATGTCCAGCTCTGTGTCTTTACTCTTTAATGTTCTCCTACCATCCAGTCTTGCACCTCCATATATTTATTTGACACTTCAGCTTGCATACTGAAATGCAGCCTGGATCCAGTTGGTTATTCCAAACAAAGTACACTCATTCAGTCAATAGCATCTATATGATTGTTGATTTGCCATTTGGCAATCAATTCAGTGGGACTGCTTTGATTGAGACTAGCAACCTTTCCTTACCCTTCAATCAATTGTGTCTTTCTTCAGTCTCCATTATTCATTACAATGTCACCATTCACACTGTTGAATAAACATGTAGTCTGAATGCTCTCATTTGCTCATCCCACCTTATAGTCTCAGTTTGTAAAGGCAAACCAAACTTTGTCCCAGCCTTGTTGCTGTGTTTCTGGGCCTCCAAGCCTTGGAGCTTTGGATCTGCCATAACGTAGCCCCTTCCTAGTTCTACCCTTTCTCTGACTTGTTTTTGGATCTGCTGCTGGCATATTGTTCTGTCGACAGATCTCTTGGACCAGCTGGCAGAAGGTAGTTACATAGCCAGCTTTCCATGGTAATAAAAGGTTGTTTGTGAATAGTGTTTATAAACTATCTGATAAGATATGTGCTTGGAAATATAGATGTTTTACTTAAAGCATTTCATAAGTGTGATGCATAACAGACTGCTTTTATTGTTATTCTTTAGACACATGAAAGAAATTGCTGAGCTTCAGAGTCAGCAGAAGAAAGAAATAGAAGCTCTATACATTCGACTAGGAAAACCTTTACCACCAAATGTTGGTTTCCTTCATTCTGCCCCACCAAGTGGCCGTCGAAGAAGAACCAGCAAGAACAAATTAAAAACTGGGAAATTATTAAATCCTGTTGTTCAGCAGCTCAAAACAACAACATCTAATGCAAGTACGTTTAGCAGATATAGACCAGTCTACCATAGATGACTTTTACAGTGCAGTCTGCAGTTGTATATTTCTGATGTACTGCGGAGTGAAAAGAGACTGTATAATTCCTATCAGAGTGGCAGGTTTTCAAATTGTGGATTATTCTGTCGATGAGATTTTGTTTTAACAATATTTATTTATTTATTTACTTACTTACTTACTTATTTATAATTTATGTCCTGTGTTTCTCCCAAAGTAGGGTTTAAACTGGCTTACAATAATTTCAAAAAGATCCAACTAAAACATTAGATTACAAAAGTTAAAAAGAATTAAATAACAATATTATTAAAAACATGATTAAAAACCAGGAAAAAAACCACACCTAAAACATGTTCAAAATATATTTGATGAAAAACAAGAGAGAAGACCTGTTGGGATACATTTGGTTACCATTTTTTGTACTGATCAAGTTAGCAGAGAAGTCCAGTGCAAAAATATTAAATAACAACACAAAAACAGCTCACTTTTGAGAAAGCTTGGTTTGCGGTGTAAGGCAGCGGCTTAACTGGAACAGAGAATTGTTCTGCCTGTGCCTGTGTTAGTCTTGTACATGAACACATAGGCATGATCTGTGTCATTTACTATCCATTGTGTACCCTTTGAAGAGAGGCCTGCTACCTCCTTTCTTAGCAGACTCATAATGTCTGGAAATAGGAATGAACCCATGGCCCAGTGAACAAAAGGAAATTTGGTTGGGATTAACTCATTACACTGTAATCTCACCCTGTGAATCTTTCTGCCCAAATGTGAGTTTTCTAGTTCTTGACCCACTTTGATTCCACAAGTTTTACCCAAACAATAGCAGATGGGAGAAGCTCTGATTAATTTTACTTTTTTGAACTGTTCTGGTTTTGTAATCTCTATCTAAACTATACTATTTTTAGTATCAGTTTTAACCTTTTGAACCCCTCCAATTCTGTATGATTCCTTCTGCATAGACTTAGACTGATATAACTTGTAGCAGACAGCAGTGCACTTATTACATCTGCTGTGTGGCACCTGCACAAGCATTACAACTTCCTCTCAGCTGTCTTTCTTCCCTCTCCAGTTCAACTTTTGTCATTGGGGGAAGGAGAGAGGAAATGCTGTTGGAAGAGAAAATCTGAAATAAGACCGGAGAAAATGTTATTCTGCAACCAGCAGCAGCTCTGCTGAGTCTAGCAAACAAATGTGAAAGGGAAAGGGCCCCCCATGGGAGTTCACCAAGGCAGTCTCTACCCCACATTAGATAAATAGCTCATAGTGGCTTGCTTGCTTGCTTTATTTATTTATTTGTTTATTAGTTCGTTCGTTCATTTATTAATTATTCATATCCCAAGGCAGCTTACTGTACAGATTAAAACAAAGTAAATATTGGCTCACTGACGTGTTCTCTGAGAATCTGTTATGTCAGTTGCCAAAGGAACACCATTTAATTAAACATAATACATAGTAATAGGCCGCTGAAGTGAAACACTGATTCCACTTAATCCCAATATCATGCTCAATAGAAGAGATGAGGAACAACGAATCAAAGTAATGTAGTTACCTGCCATAAGACTATTTAATGTTTAATGTTTGTAAGAAGCAGTAATGATATCATCACCGTAATGAAGGGTTTGGCATAACAAATATAATATTCTATTTATTTTTAAAACTGTTTTTGGAAATCATTTTTAACTATTTAACAGGCATTTTAAAAGGAATTTTCTAAGTTCTATAACACTCTGTTTTAAGCAATCCGTGATGTCTGAAGGATGAGTAAGCAGCGTACATGTTGCCAGGAGTAAATGCAAGCGGAAAGAAGAGAAGAGATGCAGCAGTTCATTGGCAAAATTTAATTACACAGGTTATTAGATGTTTATACTTTAGGGCAGATTTTACCAACCTGACACTGTGGGATTTATATACATCTGGAAAGTACCAGGCTGGAGAATGAAGCCTAAATTCCTAAAAGAGCAAAATATGCCACTTGCAAGTAAAGCTACCGACCAAAATACAATAAGCTATTTTCTTTATCAGTCCTATAGTTTTTATGGTTACCATTCAACACAATGGCAGGTGAGTGTGTTTTTCTTAAAAAAAATTCACTCACTCATCAAGTATATAAATGGATCGGATTTTTTGAGCTACCACTAGTTAACCAAACACATTAAGTTCTTTCTAGCAGCATTTCAATATCTGCTAAACAGTGTTCACTTAACAGATACTGTGCACCAAAGTATGGAGGTTTTATTAAAGTGGATATATGTCAAGGATAGATCTCTCCCTATAGATGACCTGAACTCTTACTGGAAAGGCAACCTAAAATTGAGCTAAACCCTTAATTTAAAGGAATTTAAAAACAAAACAAAACACCACAAGGTGAGTGAATATTGTGTATTCTTCAGCAACCTGAGGTATACTGCCCCTTCCAGAACTTCCAGAACTGATAGCCAGGGTTCACCTATACCTTTGAAAAAGCTTTGCAGGTCATCAGGTTCCTGTTATCCCATGGTGATTGAGGCTTGAAAGGTATGGAGACTTGGTGTGCCTATCTCCATATGTGCTTACCATGTATTAATAACATTCTTCAGTGAGTGTGTGTGACAGCCTTATTAGTGGGAGCACACCAGTTGAAAGGTTTACTGGGCACCCATTTTAACAATCTTTTCACTGCTTGTCATTTTTGCAAGCTTTTCAGATACCAATTTAATCTAGCTGTTTCGGGTTGTTTTTATGACTGGGGGGTCATTTATTGTTTTCTTTTATATTTACACTTTAATTGTTTTCTTATTTTTATAAAGTACCCTGGGAGCCTGAATGAAATAGGCTTTAAAAATGTAATTGAGAAATAAAGAAATAATGCCATTCAGCTCGCCACAGATTTGACATAATATTGTCATGTTCCCTAACTACTAACAGACTCATCTTCCTTCACTGCTAACTGACTTGTTCTTGTCTTTCACTGAAAGCCCCATGAATCTGAATGGGCTGTCTTTGTTCCCTTCCTCAGTAACTTTCTCCTTCTTTATATTTTATCCCGTACTGGGGAGGGGGTTTCCCCGCAGTCTGTGCATACAGAATGCTGTAGTGTTTCTCCACACTTGGTGAATATCTTTTGTATCAGTAATTTCTTTCGAGAAAGGATTTAACATGGCAGTCTACAAACCTGTACCTTTTTTCACTGCATAATCAGTAAAATCACCTAATGTTGGTAAGAGGGTGATGGTGAAATGTGTTGAATTCTTCTTTCTCTTATCTTTCCTAGCTTCCATCACTTGTCTTTTAAAGCACTTGTATTCCACTATTGGAATATAGAATGTGTAAGCATTTGTATTTCTACCTCTATGTTGAGTAGTATTCCATGCGGAACACTCCTGGTGGAGGTGGTGGGGGATCTTTACCAGTTCTCTCTTCCTTTTGCAGCCGCCAGCACCTACTCCTTTATTATTCTAGAGGGCCTTACAACCCTCTGGGCCAGATTTATCTGTGGTATAGAAGATAGAAATGACCTTAATACCCTAAAGGCACCAGGCCCCATCTGATCTGGGAAACTAAGCAGGGTCAGCCCTGATTAGTATTTGAATAGAACTCTGCCAATGCTTATCAAGGTGTGCTGTAGGTGCTATTTCAGTAGGGAAGGAACTGGCAAAACTATCTCTGAGTATTCCTTTCCTAAGAAAGCTATAAAATTCCTGGGATCACCATAAGTCATCAGACAACTTGAAGACACATTCACACGCATAGAAGAATCATCAACAACAACAAAAAATAGGGTTTTTTTGGCTACTACTGGGTCTAGTCCAGTCCAGTGTCTGAGGTTTTAAATTGTTATCCTCATCATCATCATTTAATACATTTCTGCATTTACTTCCTATATCTAATGATCTTCATGTGATGAACAGATTTTTTTAAAGTGATATACATAAATAGTTTAAAATAGAAGATATAAATTTTAAAGTCAGTTAAAGAAAATAATTAAACGCTGAAACTCAGAGGTGTTCTTGAAGTGGGCGGCACTGTCAGGTGTGGCAGCCTGGCTGACAACATGGTTCTTTAGCAGACCTCTCATGCACATGATAGGCAGTGCCTCCCGAATACTTCAGGGAGGATGTCCAAAAAGTGGAGTCCACCATGGAGAAGGCTTGCTTCTGCATTACTGTCAGATTGATATCTGCATGTTGTCAGGGAGCTAGACATTTTGAGAGGTCTGGGATCCTCCCAAATTGGCTTGAATAGCCATTAAATAAAAATTGACAGGCAGAGACCATCTTCCTTCCCCATGACATCCTTGTTTTTTTTCCCCAAATACAGATTGAGTATCTCTTACCTGAAATGCTTAGAACCAGAAGTCTTATGTATTTCATATTTTGGGATACAATACAGGTACCTGGTGTAGGGTAGCAGCAGAGGCAGTGTTAAGGTCCAGCCACCAGGCGTGCATTCTTTGGGCTTCCCTACCTCCAGGGAGAGGAGAGAACTGGGAGGGAGGGAGATTGTGTGGCCTCAGAGGCTGCTGCTGTTCCTCCTCCTCTCCTCCACAGACCCTTTCTAGCCAAAGTAAGGTCTATAGTAGGATGCAGCAGCAGCAGCTGCGGGTGACCATCTCCAGCCTTCGCCCAGAGGAGAATTCCATGCCAAAAACCAATGCCCTCTCCTCTTCTGCTGCTTCCTCTGCTATAGCCTGAATCCCAAGTCATTTCCTTCCCTACCCAAGTCTTTGCAGGTGGAAACCAGTAAATGGTAGCCAACTCTGACAGCAGCAGCAGCGGCCACAGACCTGCCAACCAGCCACTTCTGCCTTCAAGGCAGCAGTTTCAGTGCTCCTGCTCATTCATTTGGCTAAGAGAGATGCAAGAATCTGTGAAATGGTGGGAGGTGTGGATTCCCACCATTCCACAGATCCTCACCTCTTTCTCTCCAGCTGTGCCTCTTTCCAGCTGCATCTCTTTCCAGCCTCACAAATGCAGTACCGGTATATAAGTGTTGTAGCTCCAAAAGTTTTGGATTTTGGAGCATTTCAGATTTTGGAATTCCAGATAAAGAAGACTCAGCCTGTAGCGAAATGATGAAATTTATGTGTTTTATATATATAAATACTCTAAATTTCTCATTTTCTATTCTTTGATTCCTAAACACTTTAAAAACATTGCGGTTGGGATATAAAGAACGTGATTGGCTTGTGTACTTGACTCACCCTTAGGTTCTGCAAAGTTGCTTCTGCCTGGCTTCTTTCTATACTGTTTTTCTGTAATGTTTCCTTGGTTTTTTTCCTTAGGTGAGCGATACTTGCAGAGCTATTTTGATAACTTTTCTTACAGATTACACGTCTATGTCATCTTTCTTTTATATGTCTTTTAAAGAGAAGGCCAGATAAATATCTGTTAGGATAGGCTGTGGCTGGGTTGAGAATCTAATCAAGTTTACGTACGCACACACACAGGTGCATGCACACACACACTCTTATACACACACACATATTCACTGGATTACAGTATACTAGATTATACTGGAGCATACTGGATTAGAGTATGTATACATTTATTTAGAAGGAATTTCTGTTGGATTGAGTGTTACTTTTGAGGAATCATCCATAAGATGAAACTGTAAACTCTCATTAGCAAACAGCTGTTTTGGTCTATGTGTTGGTTCTCCCTCCCAAAAAACCTGCAATTCGCAAGTGATTCTAGATCAGTTCCGCAAAGTTCAAAGGCTTGTACACACTTTTGTTGCATTTCAGTTGGTCCTAATAAATGAACTATGGTTTTTGGGTTTTCTTCTAACCCTGAAGCTCTTAAAATATTTTGGCCAGGACCTAAAAGGCTGTACCAGTCTGTGTGCCCATTTGGAGTTTCCAACTTCTGTTCCTTAAGCAACAGACTCCCCACCAAGAATGAGAGTTGCGTGGCTCTCCAGATACTTTTGGAGTGCAACTCTCAGTGTCTCTCACCTTGATTGTGCTGGCTAAAGCTGCTAGGAGTTGCAGTCCCACAACATCTGGAGAGAGATATGACTCCTACCCCTAAACTGTAAGAGAAGGTTTGTCAGACTAAAACAAAAGTTCCCACAAAACATTTGCCGTGGTCTAAGCTAGGCCTTTTGATCTCTTATCCCTTTCACAGCTGAATCTCTGTGGATACCCTAAAGCTATAAATTGTAAAGCTGTTATTGCTGTGGGCCTCATGTTATATTGTCATTCGTGCTGATTGGCTGGCTAACAACAGCTGCTTGTTTGTCTGTATTTCTGCTGTGGAGTTTGATTCAGCTGTAGATTTCTTCCAGTTCTTCAAAATGTTCAAGTTGCTTCAAGATTGAGTCGATAGTTGTCTGTTGTTTTATTTCTTTGTACTTGGTGATTTTTGCATGTACCCTCTTTAGGCGATGGATCAGACTGCAAAGATGCTCTGCCTAAAGAAAATACTAAAGCTAAGACTGGCTCTACAGAAGGAACTGCGCTAACATCATCCACATCAGCCATACTTGGAAAGTCAGTTCAGACACAGCAGCCCTGCTCTGTCAAAGCTTCCTTGTCCTCTGACATCTGTTCTGGATTGGCTACTGAAGGAGGAGATGCTCATGGAAATTCTGGCCAAGGTGATTTTATTTGCTTAGGGACATCATCCATTCCATGCTGAAATTAGTGATTATTTTACCACATTGACAGCAAAGGTGTGCTAAAATTGGAAATGGGAGTTTGAGATCAAATACTTGCTCAGCATACTGATTTGAGTAAGTGTCTCCCAGTCTAATCGATTATATAGGGATGTTAAAAAGCTAAGTATGATTTAAAGAGGAAGGGTGCTATCATGATGACAAAAATAATTCTGTTTTGGTCTTTTTCTAATCCTGACAGTTATAAACAATTGAGTCACTAATGTGCCATTGAAAATGAACAATATTAGAAAAATTAGCAAAGTGTAAACAGAGGAAGGCTTGCTATATCTTAAATTCATGTTGTGGAAGAATTACTAATTGTTAGGGAAAGGTATACTTCTTTTAACAGTCAGGGAAACGACCCTTTTTAAACTGAAATAATTTAGTAGCCAGAAAGTTTGGCTTACGTTTTCCTTAGTTTGTACACTTAGGTCCAAACTCTTTGCCATGATGCAGAATTTTGTTCACAAGGTATTCTTTCCTCTAAAAGACGATCACTTGGGAGCAATTGAACTTCTGCCACTTTGCAAGTTCTCATAGTTTTCTGACTTCATTAGAGACTCTTTGCATTATAGACATAGTTTGATACAGCTGTAGTATGGATAGCTTCCCAGCTTTGTAATGATACAGTAGCTTTGTCTGTTGCAAAGTATAATGATGATTACAAACCATATTGTACTCAGTTCTGCATGTCCTGCCAAACTAATCCTATAAAATATCTATTTTCTTCTGCTGTTGTTTTGCACCCTTTTTTGCACATAGCCAATGAACTTACTCCTCTTTGGCAAGGCTAAAATGGAGATGTGGATGATAAACTAACAAAGCTGATATGACTGATGGTGACAACTGATCACAGCTATTTGTACTTTATAAGTGTCTTTGTTTTCTTCCCTTTATATTCATTTGCAGGCTGGACGGTTTTCCACCAAACGTCTGAGAGAGTGACCTATAAATCTAGTAGCAAACCTCGTACCAGATTCCTCAGTGGACCTGTGTCTTTGTCCATCTGTTTGTATTTGTTCTTTTGTATTTTATCACAGCCCATCTTTCTTTTGCCCACCCTTTTCCAAAACTCATCTTCATATATACATATATCTAATATGTTTGGCAGGAAGCCCCTTTTTTTCTAGACAATCCCTTTGATTTCCTTTTTTAAAAAGTTAATCATCATTGACACACCTTTTTTTTTTTAATTTGATTTTATTTCATATGGAAAGCTTTTGTGCACTGCTTTTGGCTCATGCCTGGGTACCAAAAGCATGTGTGGAAGATCTCATAATATATTCTGTAGCCTTATGGTAAATTTTACCCTCAACGTATCTTTATGTGAGTTTATGTTTAAGTAATTTTTAATTTACAATGTGGCAATTATAAATGTCTGCTGTCCTGGTTCCAGCGATATCAAAATGAAATCCAACCTTCTGTAGACGAATGGTCTCTTTCACACATGTTTGGACTATGAAGACATGCATGTAGCAAGCTGATACAAATCTAGAAGGTCACTAAAGGGTATAACATCCGCACAAGGGCTGTATTCAAAGAATATACAGTACTGTTTATATCCACTTTATTATTATTATTATTATTATTATTATTATTATTATTATTATTATTTGTTATTTTTCCTATCCCTTGCATGTGGAAATGCTGAGAAATGCTCCTGCTAGCTCTTTAGTAGCATCTTCTCTAGGCAGTATTTTTGCCATCACATTGTATTCTTGTCGTTACTTAAAGTAAATTACGTTAAATGCAGGTGTCTGGTTAATCTCCCACAAAGTACAGTATAATTTTATGATAAAATCACCTAGCTGGAGCACTTTACTCAGTTGATCTTTATTATGACCTCATGTGACCTCAGAGATGAAGTCAAGAAGCAGTTCATCAAAGCAGAGAATAACTTTTCAGACTTACAATTTTTGATGCCTGGTTGATTGATACAATGGCCAGGATGATTTCAGATATAACTGAATACAAATAGATGCTGTCTTAATTGTATTATCCCAGAAATTGGCAGTTCAACCAACTCTCATAGATACTTAATTATTTTAAATCAGTTGTTTACTATGAGGCAAAGAGATTTTTCTGGTACAAAAAAGGTACATTGTTCTAAAAATGTAATTTAGGACACAATTACATGTAATGACAAAATAGGGCTAACACTGTTGTAACTAAACATTTAGATAATTCAATCTTCATTTTCATTTGTATCCAACT
Organism: Cyclura pinguis; assembly: GCA_030412105.1. Lineage (NCBI taxonomy): Eukaryota > Metazoa > Chordata > Lepidosauria > Squamata > Iguanidae > Cyclura > Cyclura pinguis. Next base: position 84,103,834 of record CM059600.1, read on the forward strand.
TTTATCATTGGAATTAAGCATTTCTATCATTATTGAGGTGGTACAGATCAAAGGCACAAGACTACTCAAAATGCATCCTCCTTGCTTTCCAAATAATTCCCCTTTTTCTTATTTTTAAACTCCATTAAGCTCTGATTTAAAAAGGCTGGTGAAAACTGACAAAATATCCATGCTAGTGTGTGAACTCAAAATATTTTACACTTTAGCAGTAGTTGCAAGATCCAAAGATGAAGTTATTGCTGTTTTCTGCGTATATGTATTTTTTCTTGTTTGCAATCTAGAGGCAGTGATTTCTTCTTTACTCACAAGTAGCCAGAATATTTGACTACCACAGATTTTCTATTTGAATAAATTTTAATTCAAATGCAAATGTTATTAACCTCTTGGGGTATATGGTATAATGACCAGAGTTACCAGTGGAATTATGGCATTCTTAAAAGTAACCACCTTAACAAGTCATATGGACCTTCTAGTTCTTAGTAGTTATCTCCTAGCTGATGCTATTTTGTCAAGATTTGAAGGGAGAGGAGCAAAAAATGTTTAACTTAATTAATATGCCATATTGTTTTTATCATTGAGTGAACATCAAATCCATCGTGAGAAAAATTTACAGGAATGTTGCATTTCAATTTCCAATAATCTTTTTGGCTAAAGTTTTATATATACTGTAACAGAAAGACAAGATTAAAATCAGTTCATGCCAAATGTAACGTTGCCTGTGGGTAAAATGGCCACTAAAAACTCTAGCCCACCTGTCAATTTCAACCACTGATACCAACCATGGGTCTAGCACAAAACTTGGACTAGTACTTTTTTAAAAAAGGACTAATTTCTTAAAAAGGACTAATTACTCATTATTCTGATCACTCAATAGGTCATAACTTGTTGAGCACAAAGGTGACTATCAGAGTTACTAATTATTAACCAGTTATCGTTAACTGTTACAATTGTGCCGTTGGAAAATAAAAGAAGATTGTCCCTAGTTTTCCTAAGTGGCCAATTCAGATGTTGCACCTTGGAAATTCTGGGGAAAATGCAAGGGACATTACAAAACAATCGTTCCTGGCTGTAGCATGAGAAGTCACCCAGGAACTGTACCTGTAACGCTGGACAGCTGCTATGAGTTAGATGGGACCATTGTCTGATTCAGAATAATGCAGCTTCCTGTGTTTCTGTAGTTTTCTGTTTTCATTTAAAATGAATGGCAACTATCTTGTGCCTTCCTTTTTGGGTACAGGTTTTGGCATTGTGAGGTAGAGCTCCTGGTGCCTCAGAAAATCTTAAGAAAGTGGTTTGTTTCCCATTAAGAACGCTTCCTTCTTCCTTTACTTTGCTCCCCTCAACAGGACTTTTCTTCCTCTTTTTCTGTACTTCTGTGGCTGCCTCACATTTTAATCGTAACAGTTTACTGAACACATATACATACTTGTGGCAAAAACACAGTCCTCTTATATAAATATTCACCACAAATTCTAATAGGTCCAAGTACTACTTTCAAGACATTTCCCTCAAGACTTTACATTAACCTGTTGCCTCTGTGCATCTTTTTGCATTTTATTTGGGTGGAATATTTGATAATTTATGAGCAACCAGCAAAAATATTGACTTGTACTCCCCCTTGCTGGTTTTAAATGATGGTGTTAGTGATGATTTTATATAGCAGCATCAAATGTATGAGTCACTGTACAAAAATAAAAGCATAAAAAAGCCCTGTCCAAAGTATAGCATCTAATCTAATTTAATTTTTTAAAGAAATGAATATATATAAATAGAAGAAGGAAGTCAAACAAATATTTTTAAAACACAATGCAAACAAAAAAAGTTGTTCACATGCAAATAATCTGAATATGCAAAATTGTAAAATTAAGCCAATATCTGGAGGCAATAAGACCAATATGTTAAAAAAAAAAAAGATACAGGCTGCCTTTTAAAGTTGGATCAAAGTAATACTTTGAAATCATATAATTTCTAAACAAAACAAAAATACTATAGGTACAATATTCACAAATCCTGAATTTTATAAACTAGATATGTTCTTTATAAACTTTATAAACTAATAATGTTCACATATGATAAATTTACATTTCTACTGACATTGTTATTCAACCTATCTCTCCACTGAGCTGATGCATATCAAGAATTCTTAAAATGCAGTTAATGTGATAGTTAAACACTCTTTGCCATATAAAATATATGTAAAGTTTGCACACAGTCAGCAAAGGTAATAGAGACCCTTCCACCCACCCACCCCCCAAAAACAGACTGAATTTAAAATGATAAGTTTGTCTGAAATGATTAAAGAGATTCTCCCTTTAATTACACTGATACCTGTTTGAACAGTTCAGGAAAGGGTTATGTCCAAACGGTCAACTCAGATGGGTTGCTGTGGGTTTTTCGGGCTGTAAGGCTGTGTTCTAGTAGTATTTGCTCTTGATGTTTCACCTCATAGCCTGAAACACCCACAACAACCCATGGATTCTGGCTGTGAAAGCCTTCGACTTCGATCTACTCAGATCTACATCGGTCTACTCAGAAGTTATTTACCCGAAAGTAAGAATTCTTCACCCATATAACTATCTGAAGACGGGAAAAGACAGTCCAGGCTTTTTCCTTTCTTGGGAAAAAGATCTATCTTGCACATAATAATATATAATCCCTGTTCTCTACAGGTGTGGCTTGTGCAGGATTTGGGGGAATATCTAACAAAGTCCCCTATATGCAGATTTTTGACTCCTGTGTTAGATACCACATGTAAAAACAATATTTTGTGTAGTTCTAGGTCTTTTTTATGTCCCCTTATCAACATGCATGCATTTGCCTGGTTTTATTTTCAGGCACGGAACACAATTTCTTATTCATATGCTCTTAACATACAGAATCTTGTTATTTCCAATTGCTTGGACTGCTTCATGATGTTTAACAAAATGCTGGTTAATTTTTAATATCACTGAGAGAAGCATGCAATAAGAGCCTCATTCTTGTGTGCAAGACTTTGGGGCTTAGTGAAGTACAGCACGTAAGGAAGTGTGATATCTTGTGAGAACAACAAGTATCAGATTCAAGCTAGTTGACATCATTGACATTTGTATGTTTTCAAAATTTAGATAATAAAATATAGAATTTCTGTCACTATTTGATCAAAAAATTTTTTAACAAAACATAACAAATGGAACTCTGATGTGTGAAGAATTTAAAGAAAATTTTAAAGAATTTAAAAAAAATGGGAGGGGGGAATACATCTAGATACTTGTATTTCACTGACTTTAACTTCTCATCAAGCAACTTCAGTTGGTAAAAGAAGAGTTCAAATACCTCAATACAGCCATAAGGGCTGATATGAATTTTGATGATGTTATAGAGATTAAAGGTGTCAGTCCTACAAAAGTCTATGGATTTGTAAAACAAGAAGTAATAGAATTTGTCTGCAATCACCCTAGTCTAACTTACTCTTTAAATAATTTCTAATCACTAATTGACTTACCAGATGAATATAGTTTGCCACACAAATAGAATAAAAAATCAAACATTTTTGAAAGCATTGTTGATTTTCTTATTTATTGAAGCTCAACACTAAATTGAATATTTATTGGAAATCAACAATCAATCTTCAAAAAAGTATGTCTCAAAGAAAAACTCCATAACACTTATTTTTATAGCAGAAAATTTCTGTAGACTTTGAGCCCAATCATTTGTCCTTTTCAACCTGAACTGCTGACTTTCTGTCTGTTCCTTCTTGCATAATGATTACTTTTTCATTGTTTAAAAATGCAGAAGATTTTCCATCAGACTTTTTTTTTTCATTTCCCCCTTTTTAGTCTTGCCTAACTCTGTATGTCTTGTATCATTTTTACCTTGTAGGGTCCACCTTGAAACGACTATGTCTAGGCAAAGATCACAGTAGTAGTAACTATCCCTTTCTCTTTTGTTTTTGGCTTTTTGATATTTCTTTCTGAGCATGGGCTGCTTTATTTAAATATAATGTAGTGGTTTGTTTAAACAGGAGACACTGCATTAGTACTGGCATTTAAATTAGGCTGCATATGAACTAAGAGCAGGTATCTCTTTGGTAGCTTTGCATGCAAGTGCTGCTTTTGGATGCATGCCTGTTGCAAGATCAGTGTGTTTTCAGTACGTACATCTGTGTTTATCAGACAGTGCTGAGTTGTGAGCTCATCTAATATTTGAATTAACACTGCTTCTTTACAATGCTGTTCTGTGGCTGGTTGGCTAATACAATTTAACACTTCCTCACACCTATTGAGACACTTGTAGCACTGAATAAGAGTTGAGGTTTAAGGGGAGGGGGCACTTATTTTTTCACTGGTTCATTTTTTTTTCAAAGGAGCATAAGAACTCACATGTGTTGGGTGTGCAACAGGTTTGAAAAAGAAGGTGTGAGTGAATGGATTTAAAAAAACACACATACGTGTATACACTAATAGTGCACATCATTATCTTTGAAAATTCATGGCAATGAAAGTAAGATTTTAATACATTTGCTCATCATAAATAATGTAATTTCACTACAGCTTTGAACTTTTTTGCTTCAAATTTTGGTCTCTTTGGAATTAATGGTCAAATATTTTTCAGAAAGTTTAAAAAGATTCACCAGTCAATTGATGTTGCTCTTTAGCATTTTATGTTTAGACATTGATTTAATTGCTTGACTCAAAGCATATTCTGAGTAATTACTTCAACTAGCAATCCTAGTTTTCAGTACATCCCATATTAAAGCTAGATTGGCTGCATTCAGATGTCAGGTCCCTAGCCTTTCATATCATGGTTTTCTATAATTGCTACTACGGGTGCCTCTAGGGCATTGTCTTTTTCTTGTAAAATATTTACTCTCCCTTTAAACTCTGGAGAAAGAAATCAGAAGTCTAGGAATTCTATAAGATCAGTAATATTTGGAAGGCTGTCCCAGTCTGACTCTCTAGGCTTTCCATGAAACCACCCTTATGATATTATCATTAGCTGGTTTCCCAGTTTTTAAATTTTTTCCCTGTTCTAAAAAAATGCAATGCCTCCCCTAAATTTTGGTCTCTGGCAGTAACAGCTTTGACCAAAAATATGTTTTCTGGTCTCTCACTTTTGCTGTAGCTACCATGGAGGGGCAAAATGAGAGCATTGCAACTCCAACTTAGAACTCTGCCTCCCCCACTAAAATTCTACTTTGGTCCCCAAATTTTTAGCATGTCAGAGAGTGAGACACTGAAAACCATTCACGCCTAGTACTCTTATATTTGTTATGTTTGCGTTCCCTTGGTAGCCGTGCCTGCTTCTTTCCTTTGGATGCCCAGACTCAATTTCTAAATGTGTAACCAATATTTCAGATTACTGCAATGCTAGAGATGTGGAGATTGAAGGAACATGTCATTTGGGAGGGGTAGCATTCTTATTTTGGGGGGACAATGTCTTCATTTTGCCCCCCTTAATAACACCCCCAGCTCTTCCCTACAGTGGGACATGGCCTTTGAAAAGTTCTCTGAAATTTAATTTGGTCCTTTCTTTTATTAGGATTTATGTTGAATCATGCTTTTGCAAACAAAACAAAATAAAACAATACACTCAATGTTACTAAAAGCTTGAACTGCAGTTAAAACAAACAACAGTGACAAAACTGGACTCCAAAATATCCAGGGAGAGAAAAGTGGTGGTCCTGGAGAAGAAATCTCAATATTTCAAACTAATATGTAAGATTTTGAATATGAATAGCACAGTCCTATGTATCACTACTAAGAATAAACCCTAGCAAGTTTAGTAGGCTTATGTCCATGATTGCAAGTTGAACTGTATAAACCGAGTCTTGAATATAAACCAGTGCTTAAACTGCAAAGGGCAAATAATAAGCTCCTGACATCTATCTCAACTTTGTGGCTGTATATACTGGATTTTCTGTTCTTTTTATCTGTTTAAATTCCAGTGGATCAGTATAACAGCAAATGTCCAATCGTTATGAGATGTATGAAAATAATATATTTACAATGCAGTTTTGTGAATCGTTCCTAACCAATAAATGTATGTAATTTTATTAAGACTATTTTTGAAGCAAAAATGTTCTTCGGGGAAAGCAGCTGGATGAAAAACAGTCAGTTGTGGTTTTGGAAACATTGTGAAATGAAGTGAATTTAACCAGGAGAGAAAAATAGAATGCAATTTTTGAGGTACACAGCTGATTCTTATTTTTTCTGTGATGTCTTAGGATCCTCAACAAACAGTCTTGTAGCATATCCAGACCCTCTGCCACAGACGACACTACAGGTTCAGGTACAAGCCAACAACAGTAACAACAAGAAAGGAACTTTCACAGACGATCTCCACAAATTAGTAGATCAATGGACAAGCAAAACTGTGGGAGCTGTACAAGCAAAACCATCCTTGAACCAACTTAAGCAGAACCAAAAACGGCAAGACATGGAGCCAAAGGCTAATCCCATGCAGACACAGAATGAGACATGTGGAGTAAGTGGGACTCCTTGAAGAGTGTTACATTTTACTTTGCGTCTGAAAGCCATTGCAGAGCTGATATTTGGAGGACATAAGCTTAAAAGAACATATTCCATATAAATATCCATTTCATTTCATTAACTATTAAAAAAATAGCTTAAGAATGTTTTTGTCTACTTGGACTTGATCTTGACAATGTATGGTTCCGTATATACTTTTTACAAACAGAGAAATGTGACAATAGTTGATATACAGCAATACATTCATTGGTAATCAAATGTTGCTTGTCTTAAAAGCATTCTAACAACATTGCTGAACTTTATTTTATGTTTTCTTCCTATGTATCATTAACCTTCTTGGTTTGGTGATAGCACTTTATAAGCTGTCGTTTTGCAAGAGCCTGTGCCAATACTCCACCTTCAAAAGGGAAAGGTGGCAACTGGCTGTGCGATCCTTTACATGACTAGTTAGACGTAAGGTCTATTGCATTCAGTGGGACTTCCTATGTATGTATGGGATTGCAGCTTCCATGTTATTTTTTAATTACACAAATAATAACATAATATTTCATACCAATTTTATCAGTGGAAAACTCTATTTAATGATGCCAGTGGGGTGGTAAGTGAAAGATGGACACTTTGTCATCTTCTTACCATGTGGCCATCACCACCTCCACCCATTTCCAGTGCTCCAAGTGATAATTCTCAAGCAGCATATGTTCCTGAGTGCATCCAAAAAAAAAAAAAAAAGTGTATGCCCATATGAAACCATAGTACCATGGATTGATCCACTGCTCTTCAACCCCAGTCCTACACTCACAGCATATAGACCCAGGTACAGGGAACAGGAGCTGCCACCAATTTCTTTGAAGTTGGGGGATGCTCCCTATGTCAGGTGTGAATGGGCAGAGTTCTCCTTAGGTGAGGTGCAGCCCCTCTTCAAAGACAGCTCCATGTTTATGTCCCCTGCTAACGTAATACATTAAGGATATTGAATCAGGGGGCATGTAGTAAGAGGAGATACTTGGAGAGCGCGACCATAAAATGTTTTAAAGATATTTTTTAAAGGAGAAATATCTGATGTGTGTCATTTATAAGACTTCCCATGGTTTTACCCAGGAACTTTCCAGACTTCCCTGAGAAATTACTGCTGCTTTTCTTTCTTTCTATAGAGTCTGAAAGTGGTAAGCATTAAGTTATAATGATGGGAAACACAAGATTAGAGAAAACACGCTGGAAAACTATGATAATGGGAAAGAGAAAGGAGTGTATTTGTGTAAGGGGAAGAGTTGTCTGCCCTTAACTAAAATAATTTATGATTGATAGAAAACCCCAACCCACCTTCTATAAAAAGAAAATCTTGAATGTTGGAGCTGGTTCTCTGTTAAAAATATTTTTTAATCAAAAATTTCATTTTCTTAGTAACAATTTTCATGGGATTATGAGAGTTTATTTTTTTTTAATGATTAGATTGTTTTGTTTAAAGAAAGTGACATGCAGAATGGAACTGAGAATAGAAATCTGCCTTAGTAACCAGATTTTTTTCCAGAATCTCAGGTCTTGCTTCTTAAGAGGATTTTGACCTAGCTAGCTGCATATAGTTACAAGCTGAGTCAAGTGTCTCTCTGTAAAAATACACTTCCGTTATACCTTCTGCTAATTGAGATCATTGTTGACTGTGTGTTAGCACTCATTTGTCCAACACACCTTGAATACTTTTTCGAACACACGCACAGCTTTCATTACTCAAAGAAATTACATGTGATGAAATTATTCTCATATTGCCGCCCTGGAGCACCAACACACACTCATCTGAAAGATTAATTGAAGCAAGGAAGACTGTCGTAATGCAAAGGAGTCTTAAACGCTGAAGCCCCTAGCATCTCAACCTGCTTTTTTTTTCTTTCTCCTTCCAGTGATACAATTAAATGCAGGAAATAGGTTTGCACTTCACTAATCTCTGGCCAATTGGGCATAACAGTTGCAAGGGAATATATACATCACCCTTGTTCATCTGATTCAGTAAGAATTTTTGAGACTAAGATTTTGCAAACAGTGTGTTCATATTCTTGTAGCCAGTTCCAAGAGTGAAGAAAAGGGCTGAGAAACATTGTATCAAAAGAAGACATAGTTTCTTCTATCAGATTTTGCACATTCTTAAGACATACATGACGACACTGCAGGCAAATCTCTACTAATGATGAGAGTTGCATGCATGCTGTTTCAACAAATGTACTATCACTCTCTTTGCTATACACTATATACAGAATACTCATCTTGTGTTATTTTATTCAACAAATAGTTTTGTTGCTTTCAATATCATCATTTCTCTAAGAAAACTTTGTATATATTACTTGAAAAAAAAGCTGGTGACTCTTATTGGATCAGTTGCATAAAAGCTTACAAGAATTCTCTTGTCCTGTTTTATTTGCTTCCCAAAAGCATAATAGGCAGTATAACCCACATTTATTTATTTATTTGATAAAAAAGAACTTACCTCTCTTTGCTTCTATTGCAGTAAGAACTACAATAAAGTACATCACATCTCCTCTCAATTTCGCTATGAAGCATGAGGGCCCAGCAGAGATTTGAACTTTTCTTTTGGTTTTCAAAGTTGCTCATATACAAGGGTGGCCATTTCTTACTTTTAGTTTCTTAAAGCATCATGAAATTTACATGGAATGTAATTTGTGAACAGGAAAGGATAGGCTGGCATCTTGTTAGTGGCATATGCAGATATAACTGAAAGTTTCATCTGGCAGATGGATACATTCATGACTTTTATCCACCACAACTCCCCCGCCCCGCCCAGCCACCAAGCTGTTCTCTACCTGGGGAAACCTCTTCGTGGTCATTCAGTGGGCAGGGGAAGACATAGGGAGCATGAGCGCAGCCAGACAACCATCTGGCCCTGATCTTGTAGTCACTCACAGGGAAAAGAAAAGGCATTCTCCTAGATATCCCAGGGGTCCTCCAGAAGTATAGGAGGAGGATATCTTCCTGCCAGTGAATGTAGGAATGGAGTTGGTGGGTCAGCTGGTTGGCTGTCCATTGTTTCCTCCTCATCTTCCCAGTGGCCGCTGAGTGGCTGTGGGAAGCTAGAAAACAGGTACGTCAAGTGTTCAGGTAGGTCAAGTGGAGCAAGACATGTACCTATGCCTGACATAACTTTACAGTCCACCAGCGTGATACAAGATCTTTGCCATAGTTCTTCATGCCAGAAGCTTTTTGATTTTTTTTACAGTCTGTCATGTTTGAGGAGTTCTATTGTGAGAGCTACATGGCAAGCAGAACACTTTGGGGTATATTGCATATAGAATTGCTTGAAATGAAAGTTTGTGTTTCTTTTTGTGTTCTAATAATTATGTCAGAAAAAGTCACAAGGGAATGGAAAAGTTTTAGAAAGGAAAAAACTGCATGATGAGAATCAGTGCTGAAGCCAATGTAAAAGGCACAGCTCCTGTTTCAGTGATTTGTAGTTGGTGGTAATTTAAACAAAATGAAAATAGCAGAAGTGTTTTGCTACTTGGGCTTGACTCTAGCTAGCTGGGTAAAATGTAAGAATTCTTCGGTGACTGTAGGTGGAATAAAGTCTGTACTTGCTTTGAAGAGCATTATGTCTATTGCCTTCTGGATAATATGATGTTTGGATAGCAATTCATACTCCCACCCCTACCTCTGCTGGTATTTGTAAGAGTATAGTAACAAAACTTTGGAAGCCATTCAGAGAAAGGTTCTCACTGGACAAGGCTATTATATATTGAAGGTGTAATAAACATTTCGCTAAGATATTGTTTTAATGTCTGTTTTATAATAAATATAGGCTTGATACCTCACCATGCATAGCAACTTGTGGCCCTAGATGTGGTTGTGCATTCATCAAAAATTGCATCTTATCAATTTTAGGAGTAACTTCACTGATGCCCTTCAGATGTTTTGGACTGCAGTAGCCATAAGCCCCAGTCAGCATGGCCAGTAGTCCTAAATATCTGGAGATGACTCTGTTGGTCCTTCCTGTGCCGTTTCAGTAGAACTTGCATGATGTAGGCAGAAGCGTGCCTCCAGGTGCCTGTCCAAATATATACTGATAACATGTAAAGTTTGTTGTGGGTGGGGAGGCTGTGTAGAAAATCCCAAGTTCAATACCTAGTTTTCCAAGTTAGAACCAGGCACAAGATGATAGGTGTGAGCTTGAGTCCCTAGAGAGCTGCCTGTTAGAATAGGCAACATTGCACTAGGTAGACAAACAGTATCACCTGATCGTTATATGGCAACTTCCAATGTGTTCAGATCTTTCTTACTGGGGTTGTGTGGCAGTTACTGGATCTAAGGTGATGAACAGTAAGATCTGTATGCACTAGCAGCATATTCCTTAGTTATATTTACTGAAAAGTAAGACTCTTGAATCAAAGGTAAGATGAATGATTGAACAAGAGAAAAGTTTGATAAAATTCATATTGGCAATGTGTGTCTGTGTGGATGGAGAAAGTCAAGATCTTGTTGGGTAAGGAGAATTCTTACTGTACATATCAAGAACAAACAGTAGTGGCTTTTGTAGCCAGGTAGATAATCATCTCTGTGTAACAAAGGTCCAAGATTAATTTATAGGCCGAAGATAGACAATATGTGAAATGCTTAGTGAACTCAGAGATATTAGAAGCATCAGTTTCCGTCAGATATCATGGATGGTCTCTTCCAACTCTATGGTTCTATGATTCTATGATTTTTATAAAGAAACCAATTAAACGAGTATCATGCTTAGAAAAGAATTGACGAAAGATACAAAAGGAGTACCAATTTTGTTAAATAGCAAACAAATGAAGAAAGAAAAAAAATGTAAAACGTGGACAAATTAAATGTAAATCTGAAATTCAAAAGCAAATTGCTGAAAACACAAGCCTTACCACTGAAAGAGATACAAAACAATATTTTCAGTCCAACCAAACAGCCAAGTGGCACACGAGATCCAACCACCAGCAGCCTTATCATTAGACAAACTAAGGCAGTGGCCTCAGGCAACAGATTTGTTGTAATGAAAAGGCAGCAATTTATTAATTGCTAACTTATTCTCTTGTATTGCCAAGAAGAGGTAAGGGATTTGTAGGATTTTGTGCTTCAAAATAACTTGCTTGGTCTTGATGAACCTTTATCTGGGGGAATGGGTGGCACCATTTCCTGCTCTGCTGCAAGTAGCAGTTCTAGAACTAGGTCAGTTTTACATTCTGCATGTACAAGAGGAAAATATTTTGGGACAAAATACTCCTAAATCGGTTGTAACTGTCCAGGAAGGTCGGATAGATACATTTATATCCCACTGTTACTACAGTGAGCTCAAGGCTGAAATTTCCTTTTCTGAAGGCAGGAAAATCTATGGAAAGATAACAATCCAGATAGGCCTGGATTTCAGTGGCCAGCTTCAAATTCCCTTCCTTTACTTGCCTTCCTCCAACCAATTTTCCTAGATAATCTAATTTGGCTAGTAAATTTCTTGACCACTTCTTAGACACAATATGTTCTTCATCTGTTTCAGTTTTATTATTTTTTAAAAAAACTTTATGCACACATGTATTTATAAAACATGTATACACTTACACAAGGACACATAAATTATTTCCCTTACTATCACATATCTGGTCGTAAGACACAGAAGCTATAAAATGATTCAGGTTGTTGGTTGCTTAGTAACCTAGTCACTGATCAGTGAGGGCTGAGAATTAGTTCTTTAGAGAATGGTGTTTAGTGGTATCTCTCCATTGTCAGAAGACATCTGGCAGTACAGTGGCAAGAGGGTAATTTTGAACAATTTACTGTACCCCCACTGTGCCCTCAAGAGTTGGAAAACCATTTAGAATAGTGTAAGAGATGGTATCAGTCAGTAGTACTCAAAGCGGTGGTCTGCGGACCGATGCTGGTCCACATTTAGTTCCAGGAAAGAAAGCAAATAAGGTATTAGTCCTTGGCACATTGTGGGGAAAAACTGCCAGTTTACCATATCAGATAGTCTGAGAAGCATTTGTGTAGGTGGCTACAAAATGAGACTGAAAAGTAGAAGATGTTCCCATTCTACTAAAGAAACTTTCCCACTCATTAAGTGACCCCACCTGGATACCACCTAAGCTAATCAGTATGAGTTTAGAAAAGTAATTTGGTATATTGGCAGGAGAAGGCATAAAGAGGGCAAACTCCTTCCTGCAGACTGCCCCTTTGGGTTGTTTTTGTGGTCCCAGGGCCACCCAGAAGGTTAAAAGATTTTTAAAAAAACTTTTTGCCCCAAATGACTTCTAGGGAGTGGGAGGCATTTTTGCTATGTTTTTGCCATTTTAGTTCAAGGAGAGGATTTTTAAAAAAACAAAAACAAAACAACAGTATGTTGCTAAATAAAAGGAGAGGTCTCCGGAACTTAAAGTAGCCTAGTGAACTCCAAAACGATGCCCCCCTAGAGGTCATTTGGGACCTGGAGGTCATTTAGGACCATTTTTTATTTTTTATGGTTACTGCCTCCAGACAGCCAGTGTGATATAATGCTTTAAGTGTTGGACTCTGAGCCTGGAGACTAGGGCCATTTCTGCGTGAGACTGTTATAGCGCTATGATTCCCCTTCCCGCAACTGCAAACCCCAGGATTCCATAGGATGTTGAAAGTGGAATCATAGCGCTATAACAGTCTCTTGCAGAAATGGCCTAGGGCTCAGTTCCCCACTCCGCCATGGAAACCAACTAGGTGACCTTGGGTGCATCACAGACTCTCAGCCCCAGAAGTACCCAGGATAGGTTCATCTCAGGATTGCTGTAAGTCAGAAATGAAGGCACACAAGAACAACACAACTGCCCTTCAAAGACTCCTGGGAGTTAATGCATCCCTCAGTGGCGTCTCTAGTGTAAACAATGCCGAGGGCAAGCATGGGAGTTGCACCTCTGCCTTCTAACCCCCGCTCCTACGTGCACAGCTGTTTTGTGCCTTCCTGGCCTGGGCACCCAGGGCATGTACCCTACTTGGCCCACCCTAGATATGCCTCTGTCTGCCATTCAACCTCTCACAGCTCCCTCCACCTCAGCATAAGGGCACTGAAGCCTGAGTATCCAACCACTCCTCCTTTGGCTTTCCCCTTTTAATTACTTGTACACACACAAGAATTTTGAGGGATTTCCCCTCAATTGATGGGGTCAGTACCACACACTGTTACCTTTCCCTGCCTTTGAGTTTTCCGTTAGCAGTTCAGCACCTGTATCAGAAAAGCAATTGAGGCAGGAAAGGCAGACAAGTAGGTTTGTTCTCATTCCTGTGGGAACATTAGCACATATTAGAGTGTGAGTCTTACAGACTGAGCATAATTATTCAAGAATGTGCCTGCTCTGTACCTGGTTTGTGGTGGATGCCCCTCCCAAAAAAGAAAGAAATTATATGGAGCCTTGCAACTGTAAGTATACTTACATAGGTATGTTCCTTTGAAATAAATTTCCATAGACTGATTTTAGGACTACTGGCTAGTAGAATATTCAGAAACCATTAGGCGACCAGAGTGATGTTAACTTATAAACGGAGAGGGCAGGAACAGGTTTCTGAGAAGAGAGCATAAGGTAAGCTGTCTTTTTTTTTTTGCGGGGGGGGGGAATAATCCTTGACTCTTTGTATGTGTGTGTTTTGAAGGCTTGTGAGGGGGCTTTTGTTTTGTTTTTGGTTTTTTTGTGGCCATGTGTTTTGCTTGAGCACATGATCTAAGGGGGGTTCATTGACTCACCTGGGAGCAGAATTCGCTTCGTCTAACTGCTGCCTCAGTCTTTGGAAATCAGTCTCTCAGGAGAGAACAGAAGGTGAGCTGTGTTTGGGGGTCCTCCTTGGACAGTTCCACACAAGGGCAATACATCGTTGTCAACTCGAAGTCTTACTATCCCATCCGCACATTGAACCGGTTTTGCTTTGTAGTGTTCCTCATTGTTCTGCATGTTTTCAGCTGCTAACGCAGTTAAGCGCAATGAGAAATGGCTGTATGTGAAAAATGGACAAAGTCCACTGCAAACCTCCTAAACCAGTTCTGCTTTGTTTTTGCGTATGTGCAGAACAGTAACATCAATTCACAGAGCAAAAGTGGACGTTCCCAGGCTGTCATTTCTTTCCCTCCACGTATCAAAGGAAAGGCTGCTGCCAACAGCAGGAAGGGAGCTTCACAAACAGAAGAGGGAAGGGAGCTTCACGAACAGAGGCATGAGGCAACAGCAACATTCTTTGAAGTGACTTGAAAATTAACTTCCAAAGAGGCAACTTGCAACACAGCAACATTGTTTCTCTTTGAAGTGGAAATTAACTTCAGGAAATGGCGAGCTGCAGCCTGAAGGCTTTGGGAACTATTTTGACAGTTTAATTTGAGAGCTTCAATTGACAACAATTTGACAGCTTACGGATCTGCTGTATGTGATGGGGGACTGGAACAGTTGAGTGGGAGAACGTAGGACACTTGACAGTTCGTGTCCAATCTCCTTGCAATTAGCCCCTTTGTTGCACGTTTGGCATTTGATTTGTCAACTATTTGTGGTAGAGAAAGGGAGAATTGTAGAAAGAGATTTTGGTAGCAATGATGGGATATGGAACTGCGCTGAGCTGAACTATTGCATTCTTCTTTTTGTGGATGCAGCAACTGCTTTTCTCTGAGGTAATACGATGTAAATGGGGAGTGTGCAGACAGAACAGTTTCTGAATTGGAGTATAAAACACCGCTTTTGACAAGCAGTGAACTGCTCCTCCCCTCTCATGCAGAAATGGCCCTTGACTCTTTGACTTTTTTTTTTTTTTTTGAAGGCTTGTGGAGGAGCTTTTGTTTGATTTTGGACACGTGCTCTCCTTTCAGACCTGGTCTAAGGGACAGGACTTCTGCTGAGTCACTGACTTGCTTGGGGTGGAACTAGCAGCCTCTAGCTCTGTATAACTGGTGCCAGTCATTGAGCTCAGTCTCTGAGAGCCAGCAGGGTGTGCGTTGTGGTGTGTTCAGCTATATCAGTAAGAGTTATTATAGTTTGAAACAGGGGAAAACATCTACAGGGATAGGGGTAGAAGGAACTGTCATTGTCTGGTTAAATGTGTGTGCAGTTGTTTGCCTTCTTGCCAGAAAACCTCACTGACTACACTTGCAACTACTGCAAACTGGTGGCTGTCTTGGAAGAGAAAGCCAAACAACTGCAGTTGCCTGTTGAGACTCTTCAGTGCATCAAAGAACAGAAGGACTTCCTGTTTAGAACAGAAGGTGAATGGATCCTAGAGAACCAACAGGAAAAAAACTGCTAATGAAATTGAAGGGGGTTGTAACACTGTGTGAGCACCCTGGAGGACAGACATCATCAGGAGCTGATCATGCACAAGGGATCTGGAACTGCTCCACTTAGCCATCACTTCCTATGCCTTCCTGAGGATATCAGTGGTGAAGAGGTGCAAACAGGAGACCAGGAGCAAGACATCCTGCATACCAAGGAAGGAGCCAACCTAACTACAACTGCAGTGAGAAGAAAACAAAGGTGCTGGTGTTAGGGGATTCATTGTTCAGGAGCATAGAGAGAACTGTATGCCATCCAGACAAGAGGAATTGTGAGGTACGATGTCTTCCTGGTGCACATATCCAGGATGCCACTGGCAAGCTTCTGAAGGTAATCAAGAACACAGAGCAATTCCCCTTTCTTCTGATTCATGCGGGCATGAACAATACTGCAAAGAATCACCTTTGAGCAGATCACATTGGCCCTCGGCAAAGGTATTATTCTCATCAACTTTACCAATGAAAGATAGAGGACCACACAGAGACAGGAGGATAATTAAAGTGAATGACTAGCTATGCAGGTGGTGTTGCCAGGAGAGGTTTGGCTTCTGAGACCATTGTCTTCACTTCTTAGATGAAGGACTACTGGCTACAGATGAGCTACATCTCACAAAGACTGGGGAGAATATTTGGCAAAAACATGGAGTATCTCATCAAGAAGACCAAACTAAATCCTTGGGGAGTTGGAGACAGTAGCTTACACATTTGGCCAAAAGCAAGGCCTAAACACAAGGATATGAAGTCTAGAAGAAAGGCTGAGGGAGAACATCAATAACTTTCTCAATACCTATTTTGATTCAGTTCCTCCTTCAGTTCTTCCCGCTCAAAAAAGAGTACTATGTGCTTCCATGCATCAGCAGAGACCTTTGCAAAGAATCTGGGTTGCAGATCAAGACAGGTTAGTCAGGAATCACCTAGTTAATCTAAACGAGTTCAGATCTGCAGGGCCAAATGAATTGCATCCTGGAGTATTGAAAGAACTTCCTGGCATATTTGCAGAACCACTGTCCATTATTTTTTTAGAAATCTTGGAGAAGGGTGAGGTGCCAAAGGACTGAAGACAAGCACATATTGTCCCTCTCTTAAAAAAAAGGGGGGGGCAGAAAAGAAGATCCAGGAAACTACAGGCCAGTCAACCTGATCTCAATACCAGGAAAAACATTAGATTATACAGGAGTCTGTTTGCAAGAATCATAATGACAGTGCAGTGATTAGCAGGAGCCAATGGTTTGTAAAGAACAAATCCTGCGAAACTGAAGTTATATCTTTTGCTGATTGTGTCATTAGCTTACTAGATAGTGGGAATGCTATGGATGTCATTTATCTGGATTTCAGGAAGGCAGGAACAGAATTCAAAAGGATGTTGATAAGCTAGAAAACTGCTCTAAAATTAATAAAATGAAATTCAACAGAAATAAATGCAAAATTCTACATTTAGACCACAAACATAAAGTGTGCTGGTAAAGGATAGGAGGTACATGGCTCAGCAATACTTCATATGCAAAGTACTTTGGGATTCTTGTTGATTATAACTAGAACACAAAACAGCAGTGTGATGCCGCAGCAAAGAAGGTGAATCCTATTTCAGCCTGTGTTAATGGAAACATAGTTTGCAAGTTGAGGGAAGTAATATCCTATCATGCCCTGCTTCCAGAGCATGGTCTTTGACTCAGAGTCTGAAGCAGAGGGCACCCCAGAGGCTGAAACAGAAGACATGCCAGGGCCTTCCATACAGAGAAAGGTTACAGTGCTGGAAACAGAACAGGGGATGGTGCCAGCTCCAACAGAGAGTCCTGCCTTTTCAGATACAGAACACTTACCTAGACCCAGCTTCGCACAGCACAGGCAGCAAAAAAAGAGACCCAGCGTCACTCTCTCGGAATTTATAACCAGCAACAATCAATCAAGGCACAGCTGCACTAGGCTCAGGACCTATTTAACTGGTGTCCTTCCCCTCCAGGAGCTGTCAGAGCTTATCTGAACTGCTACCTTGCTGAAGACTGAGGGATGACATGATCGCACTCTATAAGTCCCTTAATGGCTGCCCCAGAGAGGAGGGTGCAGGCTTATTCTCTCCTTCCTCAGAGGGTTGGACTAGGTGTAATGGTTTAAAGTTACAGAAAGGTAGATTTCTATTGAACATTAGAAGGAACTTCTTGACTTTGGCAAAGTAACCAACTGCCTAGAGAGGTGATGAGGTCTCCTTCTCTGGACATCTTCCAAAAGAGGCTGGACAGCTGCCTGCTGGAGTCACAGAATCATAGAGTCAGAAAGGGCCTCATAGTCCATCTAGTCCAACCCCCTGACCAATGCAGGATCACCAGCTAAAGCATCCCCAGCAGATAGCTGTCCAGCGTCCTTTTGAAGACATCCAGACAAGGAGCCCACAACTACTCAGAAAGCCAATGAAAGTCCTTTAGATTTTCTGTGCCTGTCATGTTCATAGAATCATAGAATCATAGAAATGTAGAGTTGGAAGAGACCACACGGGCCATCCAGTCCAACCCCCTGCCATGCAGGAACACTCTCAAAGCACTCCCGACAGATGGCCATCCAGCCTCTGCTTAAAAACCTCCAAAGAAGGAGACTCCACCACACTCGGAGGCAGCATATTCCACTGCCGGACAGCCCTGACTGTCAGGAAGTTCTTCCTGAGGTTCAGGTGGAATCTCCTTTCCTGCAGCTTGAATCCATTGCTCCTTGTCCTGGTCTCTGGAGCGGCAGAAAACAAGCCCTCTCCCTCCTCTACATGGCATCCCTTCAAATGTTCATTGTGAGGTTCAACATGTATGTTTTTTTGCAAGTGAAGCCCTTATTTCTAGATAGCACTGGTTCCATCACAGAGTTTAATAACCTTTATGAGAGTCAGATCATGCAAAAAAAAAAATTATCCTTCCATTTCCCAGACACTACCTGGAGAAAACAAAAGAGTAGAGAGACTAAAATATCCATGACAGAGGATCACACTTAGAGAGAAAAAAGAGAAAACTAAGGACTGCTAGGAGAGTTTGTTAAGCATCTAGTAGGGGCAGCTGCAAATGTCTTTCAGGATGTAGAGCTAATTAACTGCTTTAGTGCGTTAAAGAAGTTTTGGGTGTACCCAGGGGTAACATAGATAAGGAATTGCACCTAGCAGTTGAGTTAGGATAAATACATTTCTTTTCAGCCAGGGCTGTTTGTATACAAATAGATCTATTCTGTTCAGCATTTCTTTTTTCTTTTGTAACAAGAAAAATTTGCTATGCTAAGCCTTCACTTTGTACACTCAATTATTCTCTCATTCAAGCTAAGAAGTTACAGGAAAGTTGCTGTAGCTAGTGTAGCTAGTGAAGGGCAAAAAAGCCCAAATGATATAGATAGAGCAGGTCAAGTAGTACTAGAGACCAGCAGTGGAAGGAAAAGCAACTTTAGTAAAACACTTGCGGGAAGGGCACATGGTCTTAAGTGTCTCTACACTAATGCACAGAACATGGGAAATAAGCAAGATGAACTCGAACTGTTAGTACAACAAAATAAATATGATTTAATAAGCGGAACTGAACAATGGAAATTATCTGCTCTGAAAATTAATTGCATGCTATAGAGCAGGTACAGGGTTAAGGAAGGAAGTGAAAGAGAACAATGCCTCAGTGTTATTTCTGTGTAGTCTCTCTGAATCACAGGTTAGCCTGACTAATAATATCCTTGAGACCAAATTTTAACAAGAATGGATACTCTGACACTAGAATATGTAAAATGAAGGCTGTTGGATGAGTAGATCCAGAGCAAAGACAAGAGGGTGGGCAAGGAGACAGAGGGGCCTGAGACAGCAATCAAGGTAGGCAAAGATAGTAGAAACTGGACAGAAACTAGAGTTCACTTTTTCAGTAATAAAAATAGGTAGTTGAAGAAGGCCTATACTAGTTGAGGAAGGCCAAGCAACATGGGTGGGCACCTGGAACGGCCAAAGAAAGCCTCAATCTGGTCAGATGGAAGCTGTAGGAGAGTGAATTGACTGGTTTAAAAGGAAGTGGATCTTCAGGCTGGTAGATAGCTATGAGCAATGAGATACATGACCAGCAAGAAAAGGGTTTTCAGAGAAAATGAATACAGTACAAAAGACAAATGTCATTATCACAAATGGAACTATAGTTAACATAGATTTATAAGCTGTACCTCACTGTCCAGAGTCAGACATAGCATCTTCATGACAGAGATCTTGTGTGTGCCTGTCCTAGAGGGAAGAACTAGCCATGCCTCAAAATGTACTTGCACAAGAAAGGGCACTTCATTCACATGGGAGAAGAAATCTCAGCTGAATGTATTGCAGATTACCACCTGTACAGGCTTTTAAGTTTGGGCTGAGGAAGCCAGATCAAACCTCCCATGACAAGAGCATCTGCTTCTTGGCCAATGGCAGAAGAATTCCTGAAGGAATACGAACATGCAAAAAAGTGCCTGTGAGACGGTGTTATGATTTTGGCATGCCCCAAGCAAAAGAAGTGCATACGTTACATCAAAGCCAATACAACTCATGCTCTATCACCAAAGACCATAGTGGATCACTAAAGACAGTGGCCATAATAAATTTTGTTGACGGCTTTGCCAGATACACCAGCATGTTTCTTATAAAATACAACACTGGACTAACTGAAGGGATTGGTAGAGCAACTAGGAACAAATTTCAGCAGAAATCTGGCATAATTCATACAGTGGGGGAAGAAAGTATATGAGCATGAAAACACATGTCTCTCACACAAGAAAGCCTAGAGAAACAGATGTGCAATACCATCACCACCACACACAGAATGAAGACGCAGAACTAAGGAGACACTTTCCGGTACAGATAGTGAGATGCATATTATGGAAAACTGGTCTTCTAGACAAATGTGAGAAGTAGTCATGACAGCTATTTGTCAAGTGACTGCCATCAAAGGCAATTGGGAGGACTATGCTATATAAGGTATGGTGTAGAGGAAAATCTAGCATGGGTCACATCAGAGTTTTCAGCTCTTCACCCAAGCCTGCATGTGGATTGCAAGTGAACAATGCATTAAACTAGGGAATAAAGCAGCAAAGGTCATTCTGGTGTGAGATAGTGGATAGCGCAAAGGATATACAGTCCTCCAGCAAAGGAGACATGAGGTGACAGTCTGCAAAGTTTACTGCATTATGACTTCCAGATCAAGAGCCATGAAATCAGCCAAACTCAAAAGAAGGCGTACCAGCAAATGTAAAAATGGATCCAGGCCAAGTTAGAGACAGAGGCCAACAAACTGAAGCAGATGCAGAAATCACAATGGGTAGACCTACACAAGTGAGTGTACTGAACCAATCTAGGAACCAGAACTGGAATCTAAAAAGTCAAGCAGCACCAGAATCAGCTTGCTGGGGGACATTGCCAGATTACCTAGTGATGAAGCCTAGAAACAAAGAAAAAC